>OX327693.1:17755000-22755000 GCA_946807835.1 Ailanthus altissimus
ATGCTTTTTGCTTCAGGTTCGGCTATACATCCTCAACCCTTTATAACTTAGCCATTTTTTTTCAATTTACCAATCCATGGTGTTGAAATCAATGCTAAAATCTTAGTAGGCAAAGTCGACCTATTTTTCTCTAAAGCTGAGTCTAACTATGGTAAATTCATTAGCGCCTTTAGGGAAAAATCAACTACTCCTTCCAGGACTGAGTATATCGTCTTCTTTTTACTTTAGCTATGTAAGTATGACCTATACACTCCTTCTTAGAAAATAACTAAGGAGTATTTAAAAGTAGAAATCGTCCTTATTAATGGTTCTAACCTAGCCTTATATCCTTTTTTCCTTACCTACTTGTATAAAAGCCTTTTTGAAATACTCTCTCTTAAAGGTGAGTCAACCTTTTCAAATGCTGAAAGTCCTCTCTAGATCCTTTATTTTTGGATATCTGTTTACTTCCCTTCAATTTTTTTGTAACTTCATAGCCTGATGAATATCGACTTAGTTGTTATGCCCTTTATCTCCTTCAGTGGTAGATAAAAAATCTTAGCTGTAAAGACTTTTTCAAATTCTTTTATACCACATCTCATCTATAAAATAGTGTTGTTTATCGACTTACATCAGTCTGTTTTGGACCCAAATGGATCAAATAGTCCTATGAAAGCCAAAATTGTATACCTAAAGAGGCTGATTTGAATGTAGAGGGGCATAACTCTTAAGCGAGCTATTTGACAGCTCACGACTTGCATTATGAGTGATCATGCCTCTAGGAATAATAACAAGTATAAAACGGAGACTTATCACCTTTAGTTAATTAGCTACTAATTTTGATGTATCCATATCGTTCCTCACCCTAACTAATTTTTAATTAATCAGGAATTCAAAAGTAGGGTTGTCTTCTGGGAATTCTTTTTTGTTGACCAATCTTCTAAAGTCTTCAGTCTATTAAAGAAATCTCTTTAGTTGGTCGACGTCCTCATTTCTCCTGATTGCCATAGATTATTTGACCAATACTTTAAGGCAGTAATCGATCAGTATTTCAGTCTTTCATTTGATGCAACACTTGCCTACCACAATTTTTAAGTCATTAATACTTGTACTGCTAAGTAGGTCAACTAGAAAAAGACACGGGGTAAGTTAATCCAATAAATTTTAGACTTTGAAAGTTTTTATGGTTTTAAATATAATTGTAATAAAATAAAATAAATGAGAAGTTTATGCCATCAAAGGAAAATGGAACTTCTTTTAGAACATAGGTGGTCGGTTGTTAAACGCCAAACCCAATGGGTTCGCTCTGGTAGCCCTTGGTTAAGGAAAGTGCTTCTTGAACGACCATTTATGGATTCAACACTCCCAATCCTAAAGGCAAAGTTCAGCATTGTTGGTGATATACCAAGCAGAAGGAAAAATCAGCCTATATGGACCAATTTGTTCCTTGATAACTATAATAAACCTATTTTTGATGCTAAGTCGGTCACAATTGTTGGTGATACAAGCCGATAAGGTATTAATAATGTTTCTTTATCATACATGTCAATTTTTTTATTTTTAATTACTTAATGATTTATTGCAGAGCCTATCTTTACTATATATAATGTGCCTCATGTAGGTGAAGATGAACCGACCCCTCCTATAAGTGTGTCAATATACTCTCTCTCATCTTTTTTATAAATTTATGTTCTTATCTTGTGGAAATTGGCCTCTGATCTTCTGTTATTTCATACTACAACCAAAAAATAAACTAAAATAAAGATCATCCACTCTAAATCAGCGTCTAAAGAATCGACAGCTTCTCTTTATGAAAAGACGCCTACTCCTCTGCCTATGCTAATAAGTAAATCGCATGAGCCTACTTTTGATGCTCAAGGTGTGTTAGCAACGATCTCTCTACCAATTTTTAAAGAACGACTAGGGTTATACCTTTGAAATCGATTGCTCTTTACAGCCATCAAAAGGCCTTAGCTGGGTAAAGCCACATCTACTACAGATGTCCTCTCAATGCTTCTTCAAGAATCATCTAACGATAATGAAGAATTGAACATTGATTCTCCTCAGTAGGAATCAACTTCCCCTGTCGCAACTATGTTGAACAAAGTGATAGAGGTAATCCATTAGTTAAAGGAAATGAAAAGCCACATAGTCAACTCGTTTCTTGATAATCGCCAAGTGCTAGATATTAACAAGAAGCTCAAGTTCATCTCTGATAACGCTTTGAGTGATATGATGTAGGTCAACCTAAAAATGAAAATTGATGAATTTACAGCTTCTTTCACAAGCCTTGCTAAAAAGTAGCAATCGACCATACATATAATAAAAGAGGTTGAGAGAGAGGTTGAGGAGAAAGCAACTTTGGATCACCTAGAAGTCCAACTCTTGGTTGAAGTGAGAGAGCTGGGGGTCCAGAGCCAGAGCGTTAAGGAGAAAATGTAGGAATTAAAGGCAAAGATGACCAAACTCAGGGCTGCAGAGGCAGAACTGACCTAAAGGTCTCAAAACTTAGGACAACATATACTTGGTAATCGCCTTAAAAGGGCAACATTGAAGAAAAGCCTCAAGCTGAAAAATAAGATGGTCTCAAAGGCTAAGGCAAAGATTACGAGTGTCGATTCCTCAATTGCAAGCTTTTTATCTTGTTTAGACCAATTATAAATATTTATCGGCCTATGAGGTCCTTTTTGTAAACAACTTTATGAATGAAATATAAGTCTGGTTCTTTATATTTATCTTGAGTAAATCGGCTTCCTTTGTTTATTATTTAACCAATCAAACATGTTAAAACTAAAGAGAAAATAAATCGACTTACTTTACGCCATGGTTCTGTAAATGTTGATTTTGTAGTTTTGACCGATCAAAACAAAATTCAAACTTAAACCGAAATAATAATTGGGTATTTATTAATAGGGGCTAATAATACATCTAAGACTAGTTCAATATTCATTAGCTGATCAAATACTAACTTTCAACCGAACAAATATCGACTTTATATTGATAGATAAAATTGGCTTACTATTCATCTAGACTATCTATTCATTAACTATCTTTTTATGTGACTTGGATAATTTGTCAATAATTTCTATGAAAAAGCATCCTATCAACCCATTCCCAAGTAATTGGTCGATAAGACTTGAAGTATTTTTCCTTAATCACCCTTGAGTGTGCAATTCCTTTATAATCGCTTAGTAGATATACCATATTGCCAATAACCTTAGCGATCTTGAATAATCCTTCTCTATTTAAACTAACTTATCTAAATCATGTTCTTTGGAACCTATTGAGAGGATGACTTTTCACACTAGGTCGTCATTCTTGAATGATTTGAATTTAACTATTTTGTTATAAGATCTTTCCACCCTCTTCTTCTGTACTTCAAGTCGATTCAAGGCTTCACAATGATTTTCATTTATCTTGTCCATTTCTTCTAGCATGTCATCTTGATATCGCTTAGCACTCAGATCTCCTTGAAATCATCTTCTTGTTGAATTGGCTTTAAGTTCCATTAGGACTACGGCTTCATAATCATAGACCAACTAATAAGGACACATCCCTATTGTTGTTTTTGGGTTAACATTATTTGCCCAAATGACTTATTGTAGCTTCTCATTCCATGCTCTAGGGTTATGCTCGATTGCCTTCTTTAAACCCTAAATAATCTATTTGTTAGTCAATTCAACTTTCCCATTTGATTAAGCATAGTGGGGAGTGCTATATATTAGCTTGATGCCAAATTCTTTAACAAAATCCATCATCTCTTCATCAGTGAAGTCTATTCCTTGATCGATCGTGATAAACTCTAGAAACCTATATTTGTATATGATATTTTCTTTGATAAACCTAATGATCGATTGTTGAGTAACCATCTTTAATGGGATAGTTTTTACCCATTCAGTAAAGTAATCAATCGCCACCAGAATTAAAGCATGTTGCTTTAAAGAAAGTGAATAAATCTTACCAATTATACCTGCCACTCATTCTTTATATAACCATAACCTTATTACTGCATGCATATCTTCAGCTATAATGATTTGAATTGGACCACATTTATGGCATTCTTCATAACCTTTAGAGTAGTTATAATAGTCCTGTTCTATAGTCGGCCACTAGAAACCATTTTTAAGGATTGTATTCTGCATTAATCGACCACTTAGATGAGCCTCTGCCAATCCTTCATGTGACTAAACCATTACCAACATACTTTTCTTTGGGCTAATGCAACTCAATAGTTCTCTTATAGGCCCTCCTCTAAACACTTCCTCTGTAAATAGTACAAACTTTGGCACTAAGATCTTTACCCATCGATCGGCTTTTTCATCAGGACATTTCATGTAATCAACAAGTTCTTTTCTCTAATCTTTATCGAATTTGACTTTTAAGATCGACCTCTGTTATTATGATAATTCTATACTGAACAAACAAAAGTGGGTCGATATATAATGGATATTTCTTCTATGGCTTTTTTGAAACTTGATGCCCTTTGAGCTAGATCGTTAGCTTCTGAATTGTTCATCATTGTTGAAAATTCAACCAAGGTTGACTAGAACCCTTAAAGTAGATGCTGAGCTCTATTGCAGTATAAGATTAACAAATCAGCTTCACAGTTGTATTTCCCTATTACTTATTTGTTAATAAGTCAAGAATTGCCTTGTGCTTCTATGTCATTTATCTATATTTCTACAAGTATCTCAAGGATGATAATTAGGGCTTCATACTCAGCTTGATTGTTGGTATATGCAAAGTCCAACATGAAAAACATTTTATCTTCAAACCATTAAGGTAAACTAAAACGATGCGGGCTATTGCTACTTGGTTTGTTTGTGATCCATTATATCATAGTTGCCAATTCATACTTTTGACATGCCCACTTTCAAAATTGGTAGTGATTGAGTATGATGAAGGATGATCTTCAAAGAAATCGGCTAAAGCTTGACCCTTGATTGCTTTCCAAGAAATTTATTTTAGGTTGAACTCTAATAGTACGATTGCCCACTTTCCTAACCAATTTCTCAAAATGACTTTGATAAGAGATACTTTATGATGTTTGTTTGCCTTATCACATGTACAGTTGTGGGCAATAACTAATAAATAAATTTTGTGCAAAAACAATAGAAAGTCAAATACATTTTCTTAATCGCGGTGTACCTTATTTTTACATCATTCAGAACTCGACTAAAGTAGTAAATAGATTTTTCTATATCGTGGTGCACTTGTGCTAGCATGCTTCCAATCAACTCCTTTGCTTTAGTGATATAGAGGATCAATAGTAATCTAGGTCTGGACAGTACCATAATTGGTAGACTTGTGAAATATTTCTTAATTTCATGAAAGAGCTATTGGTAATGCGTTGTCTATTTGAAGTCTTCACCATCTTTCATCTTGAGTAGGGGCGACCATGAATTAAGTCGACCAGCGGAGTTCAAAATGAATCGCCTCAAAAAAATTATTTTGCTAATCAACTATTACAATTCTTTCTTGGTTCTTAGTGCTAGTGCTTCTATTATCACCTTGGCCTTATTTTGGTATACTTTCACTCTCCATTGGTATAACAAGAATCTAAGAAAATTATCAGTCGACACTCTAAATGCATACTGGGTTCATTTTCAACTGATGGGGTCGCATTTGTTTAAAGGTGGTCCACAGGTTGGCCAGGTGTTGCTTATTAGAATTTAACTTAATCACGACATCATCAATATAGACCTTTATGAATCGCCCTATCATGTCATAAAAAATGTTGTTTATTGCTCTTTGATATATTGTGCCAGCATTCTTTAAACCGAATAACATTACAACCTATTCATATATCCTAATTTCCCCAAGGCATTTGAATACTCTCTTGCTAACGTCTAACTTCTTGATGAATATATGATTGTACCTAGAATACCCGTATAGGAAACTCATAATCTCATGGCATGTAGCCAAGTTGACCAGCATATCAACTATCAGTATTGGATACTCATTCTTGCTAGTCGCTAGGTTTAAATTTTTAAAGTCAATGTAAAATCTCAACATGTCATTCTTATTAATGAAAGGAACAATATTAAATGGCCATTCTACATAATTAGCTAGCCTAATAAAACTAGCTTGTAAAAGCCTTTTGATCTCTTTAGAATTCTTATCCTTAATTTCTCTTGACATTCTTCGTATGTGTTGCTTGTATAGTCGAAATAATTCTTTGATATGAAGGTTGTGCTCAACTAGATCTCGACTGAGACTGGGAATTTTAGTATAATCCCAAGCGAAACAATTTTATTTTCTCTTAAAATTTCCATTAATTTTGAATCATAGGCCAGGTTTAAATGTTCACTTATAAAGATTGATCAGGGGTTGACTGTGGTGCCCACGTTGATTTCTATAAGTCAACTTTGAGCCAAAGAGTTATGGTCATCCAGCTTAGGTGGTACTAATTTTAGTTTGTGGTCGATGTGTAGATCCTGTCTTTCATCCTCATAAATGCACTTGGCAGACGCTGCCATGTAATTTGTTAACTACTCATCAAAAAAATAGACTAGGGGTCGACCTGTCTTGACTATTATAGACCAAGCAAGTTCCTTTCTTTAAGACCTAATGTGTGTCATTTACAACCAGTCTGGTCATGTCCTTTATATATCGACTGATGTTATCCTTTTTAAAGATTGTGATTGTAATAGAAGGATCATATAAAAAAGTCAACACAATTTGTTCGCCACCTTCAAATGGCTTTGGGTCAACATGGATTATCTCAACTAATCCATTTGGTTGTCATTTAAAGATCATCTGACATATGCTGAACAACAATGTCTTGTTTGAGTGAATCAAATCTCATCCTAGTACCATGTTATAGTTACTTAGTATATTAACTATATAGAATAGCTCATCTATTTCTATATAGCTAATCTTAACGTTCAGAGAAACAAAACCATGAGTTGGGGTTTCGTGTCCAGTGAAATCGATCATAATCACCTCTGAAGGCTCCAGGTTGTTCTTGTTTATCCTAAACTTTCTTAACATCCTTAGAGGTAGAATATTGACACCAGACCCATTATCAATAAAGATTCTTTTACAAGGATTCCCATTAAAATTGGCCTTGACATAAGGCAAATGTGCTTAGTCATGTTTTCTGTTAGATGACAAAGGGTAAATGATGCTGACTCTTTTGGTTCATCCTCTGTAACATGATATACCTCTACTACATCCCCATTTAAGGTCAAGGCCTATCCTGGACTTTACTGGAACAACTCTGACAATAAAATAACTATATTGACGGCCTTTTTTTATACCTTATGTTCGGGTGCACCCTAGTCAGTTTGATCACCCTAGTCGGCTAGGTCACTTTAGTCGGCTAGGTATCCCTTGTCAAGCTTGTTCCAATTAATTGGTAGCTAAACCTATCTTTAGGGTTTACTATCTCCATTAATCAGATTAGCTGGTTATCAATTCTCAGTTGCTCTATTTCTATAGAACTTCCTATTGAGACTATCTATTTAGCCAAGTTTTTCTCAACCTTTTAGTTATCGCTGGGATTTTAGACTATTTGCTTGAGGCACCTTAGTTGCTTACGCTTTTGCATCCTTTTCTTCTGAGTTGCAGTTGATCTTCGGTTTGTGTAAGCTCATTCATCTAGCCGATCAAATACACTTTGTCTTGGGATATTAACCTCCCATTGGCCAACTTTGTTAACCTTAAGCTTAAAAGTCCTAGTGGATTGCTGAGAGGATGACTTTCCCTTTGACTTGCCAAGAACCTTCTCAAAAGTGGTTTGACATTGAGGGCAAACCAAGCATCCTCTCTTAGAGGTCAATTGGTCCTTGGGTGGCTCTACTATGACTATTCTCCCTTTTCAGGTTGTCTCTAAGACCAAATTACCCACCTAGATTCCAATTATTAGCTTGTCAATGGTTCATACTTTATTTGATGACCCTTCTCCTAATATCTTCCTCTTAGAAGACGAGATAATGACATTAACGCCTACTGTAAAGAACAAATCGATCTCTATGATAATGGCCTTCCCCTTGGAACTGAAGAAAAGTTGATAGGAGCTAATTAGGTCTAATATTTTCATCTTCCAAACTTAATATTTGTTCGTTAAAATTAAAATTATTTGCCTTTTTATGCGCTTTATTGTTATTTTATATGTTTAGAGTCAATGGAGCAAATAGGAATGAAAATCTAATGAAAATAAGCCAAAAAAAACTAAAATGAGCTAAAAAAAATCCTAATCTGACTTGTATTTGATGTTTTACCCTAATTTGAAGACATAAACTATAAATAAAAGACAAAAAAGCCTAATTCAAGAATCAAGAGGAAAGAGAAGAAGAGAGAGAAAGAGAAATTTTGAATGATCAAGAAGACTATAAATTGAAGTCTGAAGAAAAATTAGTTTTAACTCTTTAACTCTTTATCTTTTTAATTTTCTATGATCTTCATGATGTATTCTTAATAAGCTCTAAAACTCTTTATTTCACTATGACTTAAGTTTTTATTTATAAGATTAGACTTTTGAACTTAGTATGTAGTTGGATTTCATTGATTCTTAGTTTATAAACTTTATACAATATAAATGATTCATTCTATCTTGTGTTTATTACTTTAATTACATTTGGCCAATATTATGAATGATTGAGAAATCATGATGAACTTGAAAAATGGATTCATATGTTTAGCTTAGAATAGTTTGATGCATGATAATAGGGTAACAACTATAAGTTCCATATATGATAGACATATACCTAGATGGCATGCATGGTATGATTTAGACTTGATCTTAATGAATTAAATTCTATTATGATTACCATAGACATATAGATAGTTGTTAGAATGCATAATATAGTTACTTGACCATCAACAGAAGCTTGTGATGAGATTAATATCTAAACTAATTAATTTATATTAAAAGATTAACTAAGAAGGTTAATAAATCTAATAAAATACTATAGGATAAGTTTAAACCCTGATTATTACCAATTGGTAAATTTATCCCTTTGTTTGTTTGTTATTTAGGTTTAATTTAATTTGATAGAATTAGGTTAATTAATTAAGTTTTAGATTTTAGATTTCTCTAAATAAAAGTTGAGTGGATATAATTTTAGTAATTGATTGAAGAATTATATCATTTTGTCCCTGTAAGAACGATATCTAGACTTAACTCCTATATCATTTGATATGATATCGTGCGCTTGTGCTAGACTATTATAGCACCAATTAAGAGTCGGCATTCTGACACCAGCTGTTGGATTTAATTTTTAAATACAATATAGCTATTTATATTGTGTCTCCAAGAATTATACTAGTTACAATAATCCTTGCCTGCATACTAATCGATCGGTGTGATTGTGTAGCTTTCAGACAACTTAAATTGCTTATCTTTTAGAAGCCAATCAAATATTTAATCAACTTTCCTTAGCTATCTGAGTGTTCTGGCTGAATTTTTTCTTTTCTTTACCAGGGGTCACCTTCTTAAGTACTAGGCATTTGTATGACTCCTCTTTTATTATATCAATCAAGCAGACTTCTTCTTCAGAATCTGATTCATTAGAATTGCTCTCTAAGTTAGCTTGAACTATAGTTACTTCAAGCTAATTTTTATAATAAGTCCTTTTGGAGGATACCAGCTTTCGATTTCTCCATCAAAAGTTACTCGTTGGTGGTTGTCCTTGTGGCCAACTCATACAAATCTCTGATCGATGCCCTTCAAAGTACTCCCTCATGGAAAAAGACATCTCTCTAACCACCATATGGATACAATTGACTTTAATGATTTGGCTTTTACACCAGGATTAAAGCTTCTGAATTAGCCTATGTATTTCACAACTAATTAGCCTGACATTTGCATCACTCTAACTAGGTCAACCAGAGTGACTTCTGGAGGTGACCTATAAAATTCAATATAGAACTTGTCTTCTATCTGCTCCTAGCTAGAGATCGACTCTGCATTAAGTTGGTATACTAGGTGAAAGCAGTTTTAGTCAATAAGTTATCGAACAACCTTAACTTTTAAAATAACTATGAACTATCTTCACTATATTACACTGCGAATCTTGAGATGTGCTCAAATGTGGTTATGTTTTCTTCACTCAAAAATTAAAAAAAAAAACTCAGGAATCTTATATCCTTTTGGAAAAGGGAATAAGAAATCGATTATAGGGGTATGGCTTTTTGTAAGATGGGCAAGCTATGGTTTAAAGTCGACCCCTATATTCTATAAGGCCTTGGCCAATATGTTTCTATCAATCTAATGTCCTGAACCATTGACTGGTCTAATAGGCTTCACAGAGCCAAATTGAATTGGCCTTGATTAGATTTAGCCTACCTATTTATGAGTTTGGTGAGTATGTTGGTGCGAGCTCTCTAAATTGATCATGTTTCCAACTTGATCATAGCAAAAAATTTGTACTAGATAACTTTGATGGACCTGTAAGTTTGTAAACTCAACTCTCTCAGGTCGGTTAAGAATATTAACCAAACTATATAGTGGATCGGCTTAACTATAATTTTGTCATCATCGAGGCTCCTAGAGTTCGAGGTTTGGTCGACCTTAGAGAAAAGTTGTCAGCTTTGTCTGACCCTACCTCATAGACTCCTGGTTTTTCAGAATACTTTGACTTATATTCTTATTATCTTCTATCATTTATCGAAAAACTGCGACCATTTGATTTATAAGTAATGTGCCAGTTTTTGGTTATCCAAAGCGATCTAGTAAACTAATCCTTGAATAACGGGTTTAAATAACGACCAAGGGGGTGAAAGATTATCTTTTTAAATCTCCAACTGTTAGTTTAGTAAGTTTCCTCGGCATGAGCTAGACTCACATCTTCTAGTGCAGAATTCACTGGATCTTTAACTAGAGGAGAGAGAGTAGCCATGTTATATGGCTCAAAGCCATTTTTTTCCAATCTTAAAATTTTTTGTCATCTGTCTAGTTATTACTGGCATACAAAAGAGGATGTCCCACTGGGTGTGCCAAAAATATTTTCGTGCCGTATATATCCAGTGTCCTACTAAACTGATGTGACGCCTAGAATTCAGAGAAACTAAAACTAAGGTTTGCCAGATAAGGCCAGGCCAAATTTGGTTAACAACAAGCTAGGTCTAAACTAAACCTGAGCTATGGAATAACAAGTGAATAGTAGAGTTTGGGTACTTCATAGAGAAGAATAGTCAAAGCTCAATAATAAGGATATGAAATAAATAGGTAATGATGTGAATTCTAGGTTGAATGACAAGAACGAACGAAGATGAAAGATAAAAAAACTTAGAAGACATATATTATGTATTGTATAAATGAGTGAATCCCCCTCAATGAGAAAAAAAAGTCTTTATATAGGCTGTAAAATTTTACTTTAAACCTAATCCTTAAAAAGTAAAAATCCTAATAAAGCAAAACTCCCTATAATAACAAATAACTTATTCAGGCAACATATTACCTACTTAGGTTTGGATAAAGATACAAAACAAATAGGTTCACTATACAACTTTTTGGATCGGCTTCAACACTAGCATAACCTCCAATCCAAGAAACCTAAGGAGTTTACAATCCACAAAAATCAACTACATAATTCTTCAGTGGCTTTATACAATCTAAAAATTGAAGCTAAAGATGTCAAAAGAATTGTTACTCCCTCACACTACATTTTCCTTCCTATCACTCTTACAAAGAGTGCTAGCCCTAAGCAACCAGCTAAAAAATGATAAGCATCAAAAAGAATAAAAAGAAGCCACTCGAGTTATGTAAGCCATCCTTGCCCTTAAACTAGCAGAACAAACCTAATGGGATTGTACAACTTAAATTAAAGGAATAATAGATGCAGGGAAATAGATGTAACATGAAGAAAAATAGACCTAAGTGGATAAAAGAAAAACAAGGATGAATATATAATATGGCATTTACTGGAAGTTCAAAATTATACTTGATTGCAATAAGATGAGGTATATCGTGGTGAGAGAAAATTGCTAGAACTAGAACCTTACTCCTATAAAAACTCAAAGGTTGAATCCTCAAGAAGTTCTGCTGGAAGTTTTACATCTCCAAAATCTACATCTTGGATTAAACTAGAAAGTTCATCAACTGAGAAAGGAATGTTACATTTAAAAAGACATAATCAATAGAAGATTGGAATTGGCTATATGTTCTAAAAGATGTGAAAATTTTTCCTCTTCTTTTCTTCCACTGGTTTCCTGGAATTATCATCTAACAAAAAGGAGTAGGTATCATCTTTATTGGAGTCTTTTGTTATAAGAATTCATACTAGATATAACTTTTCTAAAGAAACATGGAATTGCTATATTAATAGAAAATAAACCTCCCAAACAATTTTAAAAGATATTAAAATTAATTAATTTGCCTAACATTAGGTGATACACTAGAATTGTTGTAGTTGTCATCCCAGTATAGAGTACATACTTTATACAGTTGTTGAACACTCAAAACCTGAAGACAGCAAGCACCAATAAGAGAAAATCTTCAACTATGTGTACATTTATACTTAAATTTATCATATTAAACATGATAATACTATTAAGGCTTCTCCAAAAGTACTACCTCCAATATTGTTCTTGAAAAACTGATATCTAACTATGCATGTGAAAATTCTACGTTTATATAATATATTCTCCAAACCAGGATCGTTGCTCTAAAAAAATTTGTAATTAAGGCTTTACAATTAGCCTAGTTAAATTAGGGTAGACCAAATATAATGCGACCTAAAACACTTGTCTTAAGCAAATGCAGCACAAGTTTTCTCTAAACAAGTAGAGGATGGAGTAGCAGAAGTAGAAGAAAAGGATCCAAAGGACCTAACCCAAGTGCTGCAACAATACTTAAATTAGTTTGTTGAATCAAAGGGATTACCAAATCAGAAGACTTGACCATAAATTCCCCTTGAACCAGGAAAACCCTACCTTACCTTCGACCATATAAATGGTCTAATTTTCGGCCTAAGGAGCTCAACCCAAACTAATGTAAAAGAAGTAGTGGGAAGTCTAAGTTAGTTGGGCATTCTATCGCCAAGGGTCACGTTGAGCCTCTGTTTTAATGGTACAGAGTCCAAGACTAAGTGAAGAGCAGGCTAAATGCCGAGTGAGGACTAGTCGACCTGAAGGGACCTGAGGAGCATAGAAAAAATAAAGTCAATGGCTGTCACCGATGGGGTAACCAGCGATGGCCCTCTAACGCTCAAGTCAAGTAGTTGTTATGTGCTGAATGTTCCTTATAATTTACTTGCCCTAAAGAGAATGTAGAAAATTATATAGAGGAGTAAAGTTTTCTCTTAATAAAAAGTTGTTTCAATTTTGAAATATAAGTTATCCCTTATCATCTTTCAAATTTAGAGATAAAACTTTAGCGTAAAAGGTGCCAATCTGGAGATTTCCCCTCAAGTGTGACACATGACAAACTACGATTAGAGAATTGTCTCTATCATAAGGGGTATTTTGGAGAACTTTACTTTAGGGGGCAAAAATGTCATTATACCTCTCCTGACATTCAGAGTATTAGGAATATTAATAATTGGTCACTTTCTAGAGCTGTCAAGTTGAGTTGGTAAAATTTGAAAGCTTAAGGGTGTCATCTAACTTTGTCCCCTTGAGTTCAGAGGTTTTATGCTGAGCTGCCCAATTACCCTAGACATCTTTTGCTTTTTATGTTAGTAGTGTCATTAGAAGATAAGGTCCTGGTACCCGCTGACGTGGCGCTAGTTTATTAGCTCCTTAGGATTCTCTTATCAACTTTATCTTTAGGTCTAATAGATCGAATGATATGGCATCTAAGTGATCCTTTAATAGATCCTACTAATGATGTGGTAGGATCTGAGTTGTGCTTACATATATACCTGTTGGTGGGCCTATGATGATATAACAGGCATTCAAGCTCATGTGAGTGTCTTTTAACACCACACTGAGCAGCGACACATGTTTTGATATGAGTCCCATTAGATGACTTCCTGAGCCGAGTTATGAAGGTTCAAGTGTTTGAGCTCGAGATCATTCCCACAAAGATAGGTCATTTTAGATTGGGTTGCTCAAGAAGAGGTCGGGGTCTGAGTACTGAATTGAACTGAATGTCACTAATCTTATCTTCAACAACCTTTATGTACAGAAAAGTGAAATTGAGGAACTATTATAACAAATGTTCAAAGTTGACACCATACAGAGAAATGTAAGTCCATGGGAGATGATCAAAGCCAGTACCATATAAAGAAATGCTAGTCTTTTCTCTTCACCTGTGTTATTAGTCAAGAAAAAGGATGGTACATAAATAATGTACATAAATAAATGTTCCCTTAATAAAATTACCATAAAATATAAGTTTTCTATCCTTATGATTGATGAATTATTGGATGAATTGCATAGAGAAAATTATTTTATAAGTTAGATCTCAAATCAAGTTGTCATCAGATTAGGGTGTGCGTCTTAAAAGTCTACAAGACAAGTTTTAGGACCTACAAATGGTATTATAAATTTTTAGTCATGCTTTTTGGATTGACTAATGCTCCATCCACTTTTCAAAGTGAGTCAATAAAATATTTAATCACTTTTTGAAGAAATTTAGGTATTCTTTTATGACATTTTGATTTACAGTTATGAATGCAAGGAACATTTAGAGCACTTATACTTGGTGTTTCCTATGCTGCCTAAAACTCAACTATTTGTTAAAAGAACAAAAAGTGCTTTTAGCAAGAGGTAGATTCATTATTTGGGCCATATAATTTTAGGAGTAGCGATAAATCCTGTGAAAATACAAAGTATGATTCAATAGCCAAAGCCTAATTCTCTCAAGTCTTTAAGGGAATTTTTGGGACTAATGGGGTACTGCCAAAGAATCATAAGGGTCATAGATTAGTCAACCACTCACTTCTTTATTAGAAAGGGATAACTTTCAATGGACTCAATAAGCCGAAGACGCCTTTGGGCAACTCAAACAAATTATGTGTACCGCCCCAACGTTGGCGATGCTGAATGTCCAAATAAGCTTTATGGTTGAGTATGATACACTAGGATATGGTAAAGGTATATTATTGTTACAAGAAGGTATTCCTATAGCCTACAAAAGTAAATAAAAAATTTATGCCTTCAGTGTACAAGAAGGAGATGTTGGTGGCCGTTATAGCCATCTAGTAGTAGATGTCATATTTGATAAGGAAGCGCTTCAAGATAATCATTCATCACCTGAGCTTAAAATGCGTGATGGATTGGCAGATTTTAACCCTAATGCAGAATAAATGGCTTACTAACTTAGCTAGTTACGACTATAAGATTCTCTACCACAATACTAGAAGAATAAAATGGGAAACGTTTTATCAAGAGCGCATGACTAGAGAAAGAATTAACTATTATGGCCCTATCAATTCCTATAGCGGATTGTCTAAGATAAATGGTAGAAAGATGATAAGATACAACTACTCATCCAAGAAATTCAAGTGGATCCAACTTCATACTCTAAATTCACTTAGGTGAACAATCAATTACGGAGCCAATTTATTCTCAAGGTAAAGATATTCATACATGGTGGGGCGAAGAGAGAGGTCATCCAACATAAAAAAAAGGCATTAGAGAAAATACGAAAAGCATTTTACTGAAGAAATATGAGACAAGAAGTATGTAAATTTATGGTGAAATCTAACACGTCAGGGGAACAAAGATGAAAATATAGCATCCATTGGTCTCTTACAACCACTTCCTAAACGAAACAAATTTGGTCTAATACATCCATGGATTTCATAGAGGGCCTTTTAAAGTCCCAGGACAGGAAGTTATTTAGGTGATTGTGGATACGTTGAGCAAGTATGCTCACTTTTTACCTTTGAAATAAAAAGAAAAGTAATTTGAGTACAAGGTAGTTTTCCAGGAAAATATTCTGAGATTTTCTTAGATGGAAAATAACACGTCCAGAATATAGGAGTTTATTCCCAAGTGCAGGATTGTCGAAGTAATAAATAACCCGATGAGAACGGGGTCGATCTACAGAAAAGTAGAATTAAAATTACAAATTATAAACACTTTTAAAACAATTAATGCAATATAAAATGTTTGCAAATATTAATTCAAATAAAAGCTAAGATTAGGGAGATCCACTATTGGCATAAGAAGTAAGAATATATTTAACTCTTTTTATAACTCAATTGGAATCCTCACACAAAGGAGGTTTCAACCGAAAAATATAACAATTAAAGTTTATTATCATTTATATATTGATTAGTATTTATTTCTTTCAATTATTATACACCAAATCTTATAATGAGTTCAAGTATTTATTATGCCAATCTTTATATTTGTCTACAATAAATCAAGACTCCTACTTTACAAGAAACGGTATATACACCAAATCTTGTAAATGGTTTCAAGAATTTATTGTACCAAGTATAAAGTTTATCAATAATAAATCAAGAATTACCACTTTAGAAGAAAGGGTATTAATTCTACAAACAAAATAAATACATCATATATAAATTTGTATAATTTAATAATGAAGCATTAAATTCATGAATAAGTGTTAAGCATATCTTATTACCTTGCCAAGAATTTCACCCTTTCACCTTAGCATAAAAAATTATTTGAACATAATAAAACTAAAGAAAAAGAAAAGAAATGGAAGAAGAAAAAATATGACTTATTAGTAAATAAGAGAAATAATATTATAAAGAGATAATACAAAGGATAAGTATTTTGAACTAAATTCTAACTTTCTAATTACATGATTTAGGCATAAACAAGCCACCTATTTATAGAAAAATATGAATAAATCGAGACAAATTTGGAGGGAACCACTTGGATGATGAAAGTCAAGAATGGTGATAAAATAATTTGTATTGATTATCATTAAGGCGCCCACTTGATTATCCATTTTGAAATTGATGTGATTTGAATTAGCTGTCACTCTAAAATCAAAGTTATAGATAAGTTTTTTATCTTTCCAAATTCAGTTGTCTCATATATATTAGATACGTATTTCTATAGTTATGGGCCAAATACTGATAACTGTTCAAACTAGGCCTGTACTGGAGATCAGTTCTATTCTAGGCCATTTTCACCCTCTAAACGCTTGAATTTAAATGCTTTGTGAAATACAATATATTATCCCATTGAGTCAAATCTTCATAGGATCAAGAATCACTCTAATTATATCCTTAAATAGAAATTTATGCCCATTTTATCGAACCTACCACAAAACAGTTAAAAGATAATTAGGTATAATATTGTAAACATACTTAAGTTAAGAAAATTAAATACACTAGTAATACAAAACAATGGTGTAAAACCCTTATTAAATGTGTAATTTCAAGTGTTCATCAAAAAACACTTAAGCTAAAAGTGATTTGTGTATTTTTTTTTTTCTCTTCTTATTCAATGAAAGAGTTACATCGATATTTATAGTACAAGAATTGCATAAGAAAAATATCTACAGCTATAACAAATTCTTGGAGGAAAAACTAACAACTTGCAGCTTGAATTAAAGAAGTTTGTTGTTCTATTATGCCAGCTCTGCACCAGCATCTTTACTTCTACACTAGTATCTTCAGACTCTTTCTCTTCATCAGTCACATATCTTTTATCCCCCCCCCCCCCCCCCCGGCAAGCTCAAGTGTCTAAAAGTCACATTGAGCTTGAAAATTAGAGTTTAGAACTGAGAGATGGGTAAGGCTTTGGTGAAAATATCTGTTATTTGTTCATTTGTAAGAATATATCTCACATATATTTCTTGAGCTAAGACTTTGTCTCGAACAAAATATAGATCTATCTACAAATGCTTGGTTCGATTATGAAAGACTGGATTAGCTATAAGTGTTGCAGCACTTTAATTGTCACACTGGTGATTTGGGAAAATGGATGTAAAGTTCTGAGAGTAGGGATTGTATCCATGTAATTTCAACTGTAACTTGTTCTATAGCTCTATATTCAGATTTAGTGCTAGAACGAGAACTAACTTTTTGTTTCTTTGAGCTCCATGATACTAGATTGCCAGCAAGATAAACACAATACCCACCTATAAATTTCCTGTTATCTTCATCACACCCCTAGTCAACATCAGTAAATGCAACCAAATTTATAATTTTGCCTTGTCTAAACAGCAGTCCTTTATCTTTAGTCCCCTATAAAAATCTCAATAATCTCTTGTAGCATTGCCAATGAATGATTGTTGGACCAGAAAAATATTGGCTTAACTTGTTGACTGCATATGAGATTTCTAGTCTAGTGAGTGTTAGGTACTGCAAAGCCCCTATGACACTTCTATATTGCGTTGTATTGGAGTAGGCTTCTCCTTTATCTTTTGTAATTTTTTGTCCTGAGCTCATTGGGGTACCACAACTCTTTGCAGTAGCCATGTTTGTTGAATGAAGCAACTCATTTATATATTTAGTCTATGACAAGTGTAATCCTGCCTCAACTCTTGCAACCTCTATCCTAAGAAAAAAAAACTCAGTTCACCAAGTTCTTTCAAGGCAAATTCTGCATTTAGTTTGTTGATGAACTGGTGTTGCTCATTTATATCATCATTTGTGACAATTATATCATCCACATATATTAGAACTATTAGTATGTGCATGGAGCTCTTCTTTACAAAAACTGAAGTGTCTGATCTGGTATAGTGAAAACCCCACTTCACCATAGCCTTTCTTAGTTGCTCATACCAAGCCCTTGGAGCTTGTTTAACACCATATAATGCCTTTTGTAGTTTGTACACCCAAGATTCTTTGTTAGGAACAATGAAGTCCTCAGGTTGATTCATGTAAACTATTTCTGTCAAGACTCTATTCAAGAATGCATTGTTGACATCTACCTGACTCAGCTTCCAGTTGTTTGTAATTGCAAGACTCAGTACAACTCTTATACTGCTAGCTTTCACCACTAGACTAAAAGTTTCTGCATAATCTATCCCTAGTGTTTGGTGATAGCCCTTGGCCACCAATCTTGCTTTATATCTTAATACACTTCCATCTATATTATTTTTTATTCTAAATATCCATTTATTTCCCACAATCTTGCTAATATCAGGTCTTTAAACTAATATCCAAGTTTTGTTATTAATTAGGGCTTTGTATTCCTCTTCTATAGCTTATTTTCAATGAGGCAATGCAAAAGCTTCAGCTGTCATTGCTGGTGTGTACTTACGACTGTTGATCATATTGGTAACATAAGTTCTTGGTTCAAATATTCCATCCTTGCTTCTTGTAATTATATGATGGGTATTAATTGTTTGATTGGTATTTTGTATAGTTGGGACATGTTCTGGGACAAGTGTTTGTGCTACATGATCATGTGTTTGTGTATTTGAAAAGTTTTGAGCTGAATAGGTATTGTCATTACTGTCTGGGGGCAGTATGCTGTCATTTTGTTAATCAGTAATAAGTAGAGTTCCACTGCCTTCAAGTGATGCCTGGAGAGGACTTTTATCAACTGTGTTAAGGTATTGAACTCCAGAATTATGAGGTTGAATAAACTTTTGTGTAATAAAATGGTAAGTGTTTGACTTTGTATTCTGAAACTCTGTCAGGGAGGTGAGATCTTTATTAAAGGAAGAATCTAAAAGGTAAGGAAACCCAGCTTCATTAAAGGTTACATGTCTAGTTATGAACACTCTTCCATTTGGGTCCATACATCTATACCCCTTGTATTGATAGCTATATCCTATAAACACGCATTTCTTTGTGTGAAAATTTAGTTTATGGTTCTGAAAATCCCTAAGATGTAGATAACATGAACATCCAAAGACTCTCATAAAAGGTATATTCAAGTTTATTTTTTAACATAATCTCAAAAAGAGATTGGTATTTTGTAACTTTCAATGGCATCCTGTTGACTAAGAACATTGCAATAGTGAAAACATCCCACCAAAAATCTAGAGGAAGTTCACTTTAAGCTAACAAGGTAAGTCCAGTTTCAACTACATGCCTATGTTTCCTTTCTACCCTACCATTTTGATGATGTGTATAGGGACAAGAGAGTCTATGAGAGATGCCTAATTGTTTTAACTCTTTTTCTAAGGCAACAAACTCCCCTCCACCATTTGTTTATAGAATCTTTATTTTTCTACTTAATAGTTTTTCCATATGTGTTTGAAAGTATTTGAAAGTAAATGCCACTTGAGATTTCAGTTGCAGAGGATATATCCAACAAAATCTAGTAAAATCATCTACAAAACTTATATAGTATCTATAGTTATCACCTGAGGATATAGAGGCTGGACCTCAAACATCTGAGTGAACAAGTTCAAAAGGTTCTGTGGTTTTTTTTATTGAAGCATTAAAGTATAGATACTGATGTTTCCCTAATTGACATGCATGACAGAATTTTAGAACAAATTCTTTATCATTTTGACAAAAGATCTCACAAGATTCTAATATTCTCTTTAGCACATCAAGATTTGGATGTAAAAATCTTTTATGCAGAGTATCAGCAGTGACTGGGGTATTTACAAACACTCTATCTATCTTATTTGACATAGCTATAAGAGCTTTGATTGGTTCAAAAATTTGACATGATTGTATATTACAAGAAGTCTTTTTAGTAAAACATTGAGCAAACAAGGACTGGAAACTATGAACACTGGAATCATTTGACTGATCAAGAGTTTGTTTGAAGTCTGAAGCTACCAGCTAATAGAGTCCACCTCTAGCTACCCCTTGAAGTAGAGGTTTCCCCTTCTAATCCTTGACAAGACAGAGATCTTTTGTAAATTCAACCTTTAGATTGTTATCTGAAGCAAGCTTGGAAATACTTATCAAATTTTTAGTCATTTGAGGGACATGCAAAACATACTTTAACAAAACAGATTTTTTGGAATATTTAGACTTTAACAGACAGTTTCTAATATACATTATTTTAAGTCTTAATCTATTTCCAACAATCATAACTTATTTACCTGCAAACTTACCTCGATTCATCATACCGTTTGCATTATTGGTGACATGGTGTTTTGCTCTACTGTCCATGTACCAGCTATTATCTTCATTTTCTTCAGCAATAGGTCCAAGTGCAGCCGCATAAGCAGCAACTTGATGCTGATTATTTTGTTGTATTGGTGGTTCAAATTCCTCATTGAACCTATTCCAGCATTTAAGAGCTCAATGACCTGCTTTGTAACAGATCTGACATACAATCTTTAAGTTGTTTCTTCCACCAGTGTTCTGTTTTCCTCTTCCCCTGCCTCTATAATTATTCTGATAGTTGAAATTACCAGCACCTTCATTTATTTTGTTATGACCTGAACCATTTTTGTTGAAGAAATTTCATTTGAACTTTTGTTTCATGCTAGTTTGAGCCACATTTGTTGATATATTTGCACCACTAAAGGCATTGGCAAATTCTATTCTGCTTTCATGACTCAACCAAATTGAGTAAATCTCAGCTAAGCTAAGATTTTCAGTTCTGGTTGACATAAACACTGCTACAGGATCAAACTTAGTTCCTTTGCCAATAAACATGTAAGTGACCAGATCTCCATCTAAAATAGGCTTTCCAGCCATGGCTAGATTATCTATAATAGTTTTGATCTTCACATAGTAATCACTTATTGAAGAATTTCCTTTCCTAATTGGCTATAATTGAGCTCTTAATTGAGTAAGACGAGCGAGAGATTGACTTCTAAACATCTTTTGGAGATGCAGCCAAATCTCAATGGAAGTTTTATAGTGTATTATTGAGCTTAGAACAAATTCAAACATTGATGAGTAAAGCCAGCTCATTAACATAGCATCTTGTTTTCTCCAAATTTTGTACTCAGTATTGATGGCATTTACAGATTCAGAACCATCACTAGAATGAGCAACAAAATAGCTTGGACAAGTTCGTAATCCATGAAGTAGATCTTTAACATCATTTCCACGAGTTGAACCAAGGATCTGTGACTTCTAAAGAAGGAAGTTATTGTAGTCCAGCTTTACAAAAGAGGCAAAAGTGAAATTAGTCTGACCTACTACTCCTGAGTTATTTAGAGTATTCACGTTTGAAAAGTTTATGTTGCTAGTGTTTGAGGAACTAGCATTAGCCATTGCTAGGCTCTGATACCAAGAAAGAAAAGTAATTTGAGTACAAGGTAGTTTTCGAGGAAAATATTTTGAGATTTTCTCAGATGGCAAACACTCAAGCTAAAAGTGATTTGTGTATTTTTCTCTTCTTATTGAATGAAAAAGTTACATCGATATTTACAGTACAAGAATTGCACAAGAAAATATCTATAGCAATAACAAATTCTTAGTGAGAAAACTAATAATTTGCAGCTTAAATTAAGAAAATTTGTTATTCTATTGTGCCAGCTCTGCACTAGCATCTTTACTCTACATCAGTATCTTCAGACTATTTCTCTTCATTAGTCATATATCTTTTAGAAACATCCTTATATAGTAAAAGATGTGGCATAATTGTTGTTAGATAACATCTATAAGTTACATAGCTTTCCCAATACCATTACAAGTGATAGAGATCGTACCCAATTTCGGAAGCATCTTCTCACCCTACAAGGAAATCAAATACTTATGAGTACTTCTTCTCATCCACAAACCAATGGACAGACAGAAATAGTTAATAAATGCTTATAGCAATACTTAAGATGTATGACCGAAAATAAGCTTAAGGAGTGAAGTGAGTGGTTACCACTATCTGAATGTTGCTATAAACCTCAATTTATTTCTTTTCTCAGATCACCCCTTTCAAGGCAGTTTATAGAAGGGAATCCCCTATCTACACTACTTACATTTTTTAGCAACCTTGGTAGCAGCAGTTAATTAGGCCTTGGGAGACAAAGATTCAATGGTGCATCTTCTCAAAGAGAATTTGCATCAAACACAAAACAAAGTGAAGAAGATGGCAAATAAGCATAAGTCGGAAAGGAATTTTGAAGTTGGTGTTTGGGTATTCCTTTATCTACAGCCCCTTAAGCAAACCTCCCTAGCTTTAAGAACCAATAAGAAGTTGGCTCATTGGTTTTACAGACATTATAAGGTGCTTCAAAAGGTTACGTAGGTAGCTTATAAATTAAAACTACCGTCACATTTAAGGATCCATCCAACTTTTCAGGTTTCATGCTTGAAGTTAGGAGCAACCAATGTTCAGCAGACGAAATTTCCTTCAATCCAAGAAGTTGGTAGGATGCAATTACAATCGATGGCATTATAGAATAGGTGAATGGTTAAAAAAACAATAAACTTGTTGTTCAATGGCTAATATATTGGTATAACTTTTTTCCTAAAGATGCTTATAAGATTCAGCAAAAGTTTTCAGAGTTTCAACCTTGAGGATAAGCCATTTAGAAGGGAAGGGAATGTTAAAGCTACATTTATTATTTCTATAATTAGATATTCTAGATACTTCCTTTGATTTTTCTAGAATTTGGCTTACTCTCAAATTGAAGTTTCCTTTCTTAGAAAGATTTTCCTTAATTAGTTTATTTCTTACACTTATAGGAATCAAGATGATATATAAGGATATCACCCAAAAAAAACAGTCAATAAAATTTCAAAAAACATTTTCTTCAGAATTGCTTCTTCTCCTGGATCATAAGAGGATCCTCTGATTCCTTTCCTATTCACTTAAGCCGTGGATGGTTTTAATAAATTGATGGACAAAGCTATTAAGGACAATTGCAAAGGGAGTCACGATGGGCAAGTAAAAAACAAAAGTATTTCATCTAAAATTTGTTGAGGATACTATTTTTTTATCATCAAGCGAGTAAGAAAAAATTGACAATATCTTGAAGGTTTTAGAAACTTTTACTCATGTATGTTGCCTCAAAGTAAATATGTCTAAGATTGTAATATTAGGAATTAATCCATTTGAATAAAAGGAGGGTCATCATTTCAAGACCAAAAAGGGAAGGACGACTTGGAATTTGGAGAAAAGGAATTCAGACACTGTCTAGCTAACTGGCTTTAGAGATTACCTATTAAGAATGATGTTCTTCAACATATGGTTATTAGAAGCAAATATTGTCATTATCATTAATCATTATCAGTTTTAGATGTTGAAAGTGTGCCCTAAAAGTATAAGTATTTGTATTTCGATACTACTAAAAATAATTAATAAAAATTATTTATTCAATATTATATTTGTAATTATTTTATTATTTTATTCAAATATCATGAAATTCCTTGATTATTATAGTAACCTTAAACTTAGTATATAATAGTTACATACGAGAGAATTAAGTTTAAGCGTAATAATCTAAATTTGTCCTTAGTCTGAATGAAGACAAAAACTTCATTTTGATAGACTATAAGTTCCATTTGTATATTGTATATAATGGTCTTAACTAGATCATTCTATGTGTTAACATAAAAAATAAAGACGCTTTGTATAATATTGATTATATAGGACTGGATCACGATAAAATTAATTCTCTATTAATCTTCGTTAACAAAGAGAATTTATTTTATCATAATACAATCATATATGGATTAATCTTAATCTTGAGTGATTAATGAACTCTATTTATTGAGTTATGTTTATTATTTTATAAGGAAAAGACTTTAAAAGATTTTCAGTCAATTATTAAGTATTCTATAAATGTAACAAAATGAATGGCTGGAAACATTTCTCACAGATATAAAATCCACTCCTTCTAAAAAGAAGTTAGATAAGTTGTTCTCTTAATAATTGATTCTGACCATGAACATAATGAGCGCTCAGTTTTCTTTAAGAGTTAAAGAAAATAATAAATTTATGAATTTCACAAATTAAATGTTAAAAAGAGGATCAATGCGGATCAAGAATAAAAATGTAATTAGAGATGTTAACGGACACTCGACTTAGGTCTAATTATGAATACTTGTGAATGATTGATCTTTATAAAATGATTATTAAATTAACAAAGACAGTTTTTTGTTTTATAATTTATCTGCAAAATTAAGAGTTCAGCTTTTATATTTTTAGTGAAGTAATATAAAATTAATAAATAAAATCATTTTAATTAAAGAGTTTAATCAAATAATTTATTTATTAGAACTTAATTTTGTATGTCCATCAAGTCCTCATGCTGGCTCCATAACACTGAAATAGACTATTAAATTAATTGTTAAATCTAAAATATTAATTGGCCCAAGCTTAATTTGATTAAACTTATTTGGACCAATTAATTAATTCTATTAGCTCATTTTTAATTTAATTAAACTTGTTAGGCTCAATTAATTACTAACCCAATCCAGAATAGTTGTAGAATTAATTAAATAATTAGATAATTATAAATTATCTAAATTATTTAATTAAGGATCATATTAGATATTATATTTATCCTTTTAATTATCTAAATTAAAATAATATAAAGATATCATTTTATCCTAATCCTATTAGGATTAAGGGTTTAGATAATATAAAGATTCTTGGACTATAAAAATGAATTTTAGAACCACTTTTACGTATTCTTCATTAGTGCTTCTTTTGGACTAAATATTTTTTGAAAAGAAAAATTAAGAACACAAAATTTAGATCTTCTGTAATTTATCAATTTTTCTAGGCGAGTAGTTTATTGATGAAAGATATAACATGGAATATAAAATATTCTTAAAAATTTGTAATTGAGATATTTTTTTATACCATTTTATTGTTAAATTAAAATAGATATAAAATTTTTTAAAATTGCTCCTACACTAGAATCTTTTAAAAAGCCATATCTAAGGAGTACCTTTTCCTAACTCGCACCTATTATCTTATGAGAAATGGCAAGGATATTCAATAATGAGAAGACAAATAGATTGGAGATTCTTTCTTACATCACAATTTCCCCTTCCTTTACAAGGCTTCCATATGATAAACAATTATATGAATGCTAAGATAGCTTTCTCTCCCATTTAAGTTAAGTTGGACTTGGAATTTCAATTTCAAAAGAAACTTGAACAAAAGAGAAACTTAAGAATTATGCTCTTGAAGGTGCTTGACAATGTTGAGTATTTCTTAGACCAAAAAAGATGGAAACATATGGAGGTTGGTGACTTTGCGAAACTTTCTTGTAAATCATACTTCAAGTACTATTGGAGTATAATTTCTTTGGATTTTGGCCAAAGAAAAAGTCAATACAGTGCATGTGTAAAAATAGTGAAGAGACCTATATCCATCGTTTCTTTCACTATGAAGTGGCATCAAAATTATAGACAATAGGTTGCAAAGAAGCTAAAACCATTTGGGCCGTTCCTATTATTGTCAATCCTTGATTTCAAAGAGTAATTTTGCCTTTGGCAAAAGGAACAAAGCTCAAGCCTTATTAAAGTGTGTTGATTCGGCCTTATTTGGGTATTTTGGTTGGACGCATCTTCAAGGACAATAGAGAAAAAAGCATAGGAGACAAGAGGACTCGTCTTTTAACTTTTCCTTGGGTTTAGGTTTTAAAGGATGTAAAAGATTCGTCTTTTTTATTTATAACACTTTTTCGATTAGGGGAGGGATGAAAAATAAATTTTGGATGTATGTTTGTACAGAATTGATTGCCCTTCTATATTTTTGGCTTTCATCACGGACAACTAGTCCATTATTATATTTCCTTTCCATTCGAATTACTAATAAATTTTTTTTTTTTTCTTACAAGTTAAAAATCAAAAAAGTAAAAGTAGAGAGAGAAAGGAAAGCAATCATGTTTACATTTTCTCAAACACGAAACATACCAAGAATCCAACGGCCTACCTTTGTGTGTTTGAGTTCATGGCAGGATGAACCCGCATACTGCAACAAGAGGAATACTCAGGCAAGCAATAATTGACACCTTGGTGTAGAAATAAGATACAGATGCAAGGTAATGTGATCCTAAGAGGAAAGTATGTTGCGAGGATTGTTCAATTAGTGAAGAAGTGCAGCATTTGACTGGCAATTGTGAGAAAATCAAAAGAGTACTTCCTCTTTTGTTGTGGCGCACCACAGTTCTAATTCATCTAACCCAGACTTCACATATTCTCCATTGCTGAATTTGTAGCATTCTCGGCGAAGTAGAAGGCTGCACCAGAGATAAAAACATCAATTAACATAGACCATGTTGACATATAACTTTTAACAAAAACAAGAGACAAAATACTGGACAACTACTTATTGAAGAGTTGTACATCAATATATGAGAAAATTTGAGTGAAGGTCTTCTGTACAAGAATTTGAGGAACCTGAAACAATGCCAACCCTAAGCCTACATGCATAAAAAAAAGATCATGATTGAATTTAATATTGAGCAAAATAAAAATCCTCATACTCAGTTTTCTTTCAGTATACTAAAAAGCCCATTAAGGCTCTCAATAATGCTATTCCAGGACTAGATGGAAAGCCATTTTCAGATGACTGTGCAGATGATTTTGGAGAAGTTTCGTTCGATATACTTGGTGCCTAAACAATTTGGATAACATATTAGTGGAATTAAAATAAATTATATTTGTAAGATTCAAGTAATGAATCTCAAGCAAAAGACCAGCACAGAATTCAATCACAAATGACATATTATCGCTTCATAATCCCATACTTGATTATGGTATTATCCTGTAAAATATTTTTACGCAATCAGAAAACAGGTAACAATGTTAGGGAACAAAAAGCCAGATCTTTGTTATAACAATCCAACCAACCAAACTGGCAGCATCAGTTGCATGGAACCAAACATTCTAACAAAAATTTACAGACTTGCCAAAAAATACAGTATAAAACTGAGATCCACATAAAAAAAGATAAAAAGTACAATGAAAAAGTAAATTCAAAATTCAAAATTTCAGCAAAACTAATCAAAACTGAAGGTTCAATGTCAAAATTAATGAACTAACTTCCAATTGATTGCCATTAAAAGGATTATTTTTTTGTATATGTCATGAAATATGAGAAAAATGAGTCTGAGGATACGAAGCAGACTCACCAATATACAAGACATTAAAGAAAATATAACTGAGAAAATAAGTCATTAAAAAATTGAAACAGTAAAAACTAGGGAGTCAATTTGCAGGATGTGAGAAATTAGTTTAGTAAAAGCAAGGGAACATCCATTATTGTTTCTCAAAAGATGCTTTTGAAAATCATTTATGAGTAAGAAACTAATGGTTTTATTTGATGTCTATAGGAATTGAAATCGTGTCTGGTAACATGTTCCAAAAACTTTGTTCTGAGAATCAGAATTGCAAAACATGTCTGGTTCAAATATTTTGAGGAATTGTTTTCAATAATTTCATTAACTAAATTTTATGTAGTAGTGATAATACTTAAATAAATTTGATAGTCTTAAATGTTTCAAGGAAAAATATTGAATATGGTTGTCATTTATTTTTTTGTTTTTGGGAAGCATCACTATTTTAATATTTTAAAAATATAAAATAGCAAGCTACATCATCTTACATAACATTTTGAAAATGTAAATATTAATTGTTAATTAACTTAAATATAGTAAAACAAAAAGCTATTGCAAGACCATAAACTAATTGATAATTGTACAAAAAAAATTTAGAGAGTTGTAAAGAGAGAAGTGTTTCTAGAAACAGAAAAACTAATAAAGTTATTTTCTTAATTTTCATTGAAAAGTGAAAAACAACTATTACATTTTTTTCTGGAGAATATTTCAGGAAAACCCCTACCTAACATGTTTTCCACTGAATTTGGATTCAAAGAACGACAAATTATTCTAGACTTCCAACAATATCACAGGATAAAAATATATAAATAAATGTAATTTCACCTGGATACAAGAAGAAAGATGTGGCAACAAATCCTTCTTCACATTGTCTGGAATGATTCCGTAAATTGTTTCAACATAAGCCGTAAGCTGCTGCTTAAAAAGCAAAGCAGGATAATTGGCCTCAACCTGGTGCATTATATCTATTGGACCAACTGAAAGGTTGGCAGAATAAGAACGAAAGCCCTGTGAAACATCATATGACATTTAAAAATAGATAAGCGTCCAACATAGACTTACAAGCCTTCATCATATTCATGCAGCACTCTAGTTTTTCTTTAAACAGAAAAATATAAATGAATGAATAAATCCCAAAAAAGGAAGTTGGTTGAGGAGGCTTCCACTGTGAACTTGATGCTGCTGTGCCACTAGCATGAACAAGAAGACGGATGTATTGGATAGCCAAGAAGCCATATGATCATTGCTATCCGGGTTCTGCGAGGCCATACAAGACGCATGTTTTGATTTCCCCTTTTCTTTTATAAGAAACAAAAACAAAATTGGTCAAGGGGATCATATTGGTTTACAATAAAGGTGAACCATCACCTCAGTAGTAAAGAACAGAACAACCCATCTAATATTAACACTTATAAGTAGAACCCAAAAAAACCACAAAAGTGTTTACATTTGCTTATATTAGTTTATGATATATCCTGTAATTCTCCTGAAACTGAAGCCTGAATAAGGACAAGAATAAACTTTATCCCACGAAAAATCAACCTCCTCCAGACAAGCATATTGAAGTATTCCTTTCTTACCAAATAGTAAAAATATTGCCAAAGTGGGATGTGAGATTGCAATTCTTTGGACCTAAAATAATTTTCTTTAGCTTACTTTATGGTGCCTTCCCTTTTTCTTTTTTATGTGTGTGTCTGTGTGTTGAAAATCAGGTACAGGTGAAAGCTTGTGTGTGCATGAAGTTAGGTGGGTGAATGGGTAAGTGGACATTCCCTAGCACAAACTGCTTAAATAGCATAAATCACTTCAAGCATGGGATAAACATATGAGCAGATACCATATATTTGTGAAAAGAGAGAGAAATCAAACAGCACAAACTGCTTAAATAGCATAAATCACTTCAAGCATGGGATAAACATATGATGCAGATACCATATATTTGTGAAATGAGATTATTCATGTTTTTTATAGGAAACAGAAAAATGTTGTTAGTAAGATAATACTTATTTCCTGTCTAAATCAGTAAAGTTTATAGTAAAATTGAGCATCACAATTCAACATAAAGAAAACCTTGAGAACATCGACCATGGGAGAAGCAATAAAAATGAACAATCAATAATTTTGTATGCAGTTCTTTCAATCACCTCTATAGCAGAACCAGTCAATTGAATGAGACAGTCAAATACACTAGTTTTTTCTGCTTCAAATGATTTCCAGTGGAGAAGACATTTATATATGGTAAAAATGCAACAGGTTTCCCTGACTGAACCCAAGATTTTCTGGCACACATTTGATTAAAGCATCTAAATTCTTCTGTACAATAGATAAGACACCAAAATTTAGAAAAAGAAAGTCGAAATGAAAAAAGGGTTCTTCTGGTCAATCTGTGATCTCCTCAGATTACTATCAGATGTACCAAATCTCTTTGTAGGGGTGTAACTTTGTGGTTCCTGTGGGAGTAGGCTCTCTCTTAGAATTTCAGACATGACAAGGCAGCAAATAAGTAGAAAAAAGGAAGGTGTAAACCAAAATGGGTTCACTTACATGATCACCATTTTGCAGAGCCTGCAAAAAGTACAGGAAAAAGGATCAGTTCCAACAAGTGAAATGCAAGAAGAAAATAATTACAACAAAGGATACTATTCTGTGGCATAATTTACCTCAGATGTTATGGCCTCTGATATTTTTCTAGAAGCTGAATTCAACAATGCTTGATGCTGCAGAATTAGATCCTCAGTCTCCATGTCCAGAAGCTTTTCTTCAAGCCTGATAACCAGTGTAAGCAATAATGCAACAAATGAAAAACCCAAGTTAACCAAGCAAAAAATCATTTGCATCAGAGGTTAGATAATTCACTGTATAAACCTCTGCATTGCAGTCTTTAACTCAAATTATCTTTGACTCTGCCTCCAAAGCCTGCTTCAATCGCTCATCACTAAGTTTATTCATTTTTTCAAACTTCCTCTCTGTTTCATCAAATTACTTTTCTAAAGAACATACAAGAGCATACAAAGTGTCAAAAAATCCCAAAATATCAATAAGCATCAATGTGAACGAGCCACCAATTGCACAAGTATGCATTAGTACCAACAATCGAAACCCAAAAGTCTCAGTCAAAAGCACATAAGCGAGGACTAACCTTGAGTTGTTCATTTTCAGCATTAAGCTTGTTCACCATTTCATTATCAACAACCGGGACCTCATGAATGTGAGGACTAACCTTGAGTTGTTCATTTTCAGCATTAAGCTTGTTCACCATTTGGATATCAATAACCGGGACCTCATGAATGTTTGGAACTTGTTCTGCTGCTTTTTTTGCAGCCTCATGTTCCTCGGCTGCTTTTTTCTCAGTCCTCGCATTCCTCAGCCGCTATTTTCTCAGCCTTACATTCCTCAGCTGCTTTTTTTGCGGCCTCACATTCCTCAACTGCTTTTTCTCGGCCTCGCATTCCTCAGCTGCTTTTTTGGCAGCCTCACATTCCTTGGTAAGTAGAGCTTTGGTTTCCTGGAACTGTTGCTGCACCTCTTGTAAAGCAGACTTCAACTTTGCTATTTCTTGTGTTTTTGCTTCCTCGAGGTCAGCCTGCATTAACTGATTTATAAATAGAAACAAGCATGACAAAACTTATTTATCTTTTTCGTTTTGCTAGTCCAGAGGGGCTGCATGCTTTAAATAATGGTTAAGCATAAAAACATCTATGTCTCCATCTGCTTTGTTATTTTCTGGAATTTTCCCCCTTGAGAGGCCAAAGTGTGTCTAGAAAAGGACAGCTTGAAGCAAAGTAAACAGTCCATCAATGATAACAGAGACCTTTAAAGTACAAAAGCTAAAAGATGAAACATTATTACTTTAATCATGTTTGTGCAACTATGAGGCTGCAATGTACTGAAAGCTTAATGAATCCCTTGTTATGATGCTAAATTTGAAAATCACACATCCTAACAAAAAATTTCATTATTAGTACATATTCAGGAAACTTATAAATACTTGAGCTCTTTCTGTTGGGAGTGTACATACTGTCCCACTCCACTTTGGCCTGATTGGTCGACTAAATTCCACACCAGCTGTCACAGGCCAATGGTCAAGCTACTGTTATCAGGTTGGTTCCCATGAACAAGCATTCCAGGTGTTCTTGAATTCTATTACAAATAGCAGCAGGTTCAAGATCAATTCAACCATTGTGAAAGTAGTGGTTCTTGAGACAAAAAACATACAAAATCTTTGCTGACCTGAACCATTATAGTTCTTGATGTCTGTTTGTCATATCCTTCAATCCATGGGTCGGTAGTTTATGTGAAATATGGAGTCAATTTGGCCCCTCTTTTAAGGAAATATTAAGTTTTTGGTTCACATTCCTATGAGAATAAGCAAAGCTGCCATGCAAATATGAATAAATATTAGGCTCTTTTTACATAAACATACAAATCTGGAGATGAAACTGAACGGATATAGCCCCATGGGAAAGCAAAAATAGAAACGAATATCTCTGAAGAAAGAATAAAGAACCCTCCATCAGTCCAAAGTTTCTTACAGAGACAGATCAATATGGGAACCAAATTGGAGGGTTAAAATATGAACTATCATGGAATTGTGCTTCACATTCAAACTAGACAGAGCAATAGAAACATGAAATATCAGGAATAATGAAAATATGAAATATCATCGAATTAGAGGTACCTGAAACTCTCCAGCATAACCTGAAAGCCGAACTACAGAATCAATTTCTTGGCTTTTTGGAACCATTCAACAGGTCTAAAATGTGTAATCCAAAGCAAAAATGCTTACAGCTCAAAGCTTCTTAGTGTTCTTGACAGCAGCCTTGAGATTTTCTAAAGTCTCTTGGTGGTAATCAGGATTACCCATGAGAAATCTAACCGAGCCACTGCCAAATTTACAAAAGACCCACTAATTCAGATACAGCTAAAGAACAAACTAAAATGTAAATAATAATAATAATAACAAAGCTTCACTTGTAAACCAACATTGGCGACTCTGAACATGCTAAAAAAATTAAGAAAAGACTAATAAACTTCTTAAAATATAATACAAAAGAAAATTAAAAGGGAAGTGAAGGACTTACCAGACATTCCATCTTTGAGGCAACCAGAGATAACCTCAAAAGAGTGTTCCCACAATTTTAGTCGTTGCCCCAAAAAAACTCTGCAGTTTCATATTAAAAATTTTTTTTTTAAAAATATCAAATCTATGAATCTAATCTAATCAAATCGATTATCAATGAAATTTCACAGCTGATCCTCGGACTTGGGGGGCTCCTCGATGACCTTCGAAAGTAACTTGCTGGTCACGTTCGGCAAAAGTATCCCGTTGTCGGCGCAATCATCCTCGATCATGTGCTTGATTGTTTGCGATTCTAACGCCACCGCCTTGCCCACCTCGAACGCCTCGCCGTCCGAGCTCAGACCCTGTTCTCTTTTTCTTTTTATTTTTATATTTTCATTTTTTTTTAATTCTTTTGACTGAAGAACTTTAGTAATTACAACTACAACAAACAAAATAAAAAAAATTCTAAAAAAAAGCAAAAAAAAAAATCTACCCACAAAGCGAAAACAAATCTACTTACAAAATAAATTCAAAATATATGAATAGATTTCATTGAATATAATTCCAGTACAAAAAGGTATACATTTCATTGATAAAAAAAAGGTGGCATTACAATCGACATCGACTCAATCAAGTTCATCGTCCGTTTCTCTTAGAAATAAGAGAAAGTTGGCGGTCGTGGTTCTTTCTCTTCATAGGATCCGAAAGAATCTCCCAGGCTTGATTAATTAATTTGCGCCAATTCTTTGTACTTCTTTTTCATCTCGATAAAGCTGACATCACGACGATCAATGTTGAGAACACAATACCAATTATTACTTTCGGACGCCGACGCCGTCTTGTGAATGGCGTAGGCATTGAAGTATCTCCGGTTGGCGTGCTTGAGCTGTTGGTTTTTATGGCTGGACACAAGAATGGCGGTGCTTGCCAAGTCATATTTGTTCTGTTTGAAGGCCTCTTCTGCTACGGCTATGCAGTCTTCACCTCCAAACCCTTTTTTTCTCAAAAGGGCGTGCAAGAGTAGATATGTTGGCGTGTATGTTATTTGACAGGAAAGACAACGGTACTACTTTCCTCATTGATTTTGAGTGAGAATGTAAAACACAAAGAGAGACGAAGACGAAGCAAAGACAGATATTAATTTTGAGTGAGTATGCGAGAGACGAAGACGAAGCGACGAAATAAATAAATTTGAATTTGAGTGGAGATCAGACCAGTACAGTACATAATAGAGTTGGGGTTTTGCTTTCCTTAAAGCTTCTTGGGCCGAGGCATATTAAACATTTATAAGTTCGTGGGTGGGTGAGGCTATTAGGAACTTTAAAAACACTTTTAACACCCCGCTCTTTATTTTTTTTAGAAGAACGAACAAATTACTATATAAACCCCTTAAACATACTAAATACACCCTCAATATTGAATATCACTCTTATTTTAACTTTTTCTTTTCTTTCTAAACTTAAATTAGTCGAACCCAATTATATATAACCGGGAAGCTTGTATTTTAGGTATTTTTATTCATGTTTTTTACCCTGAATTTTGATCTTGCTTTTAATATTGAGCAATTCACTTTTTTTTTTTCTTTCTATTAGTAACGATTCACTTGTGGAACTTAAGATTATGAATAGAAAGCAAAGGGAAACAGAATAATACTGATGAGAGAAATAGAAATACAAGCCAAATCTTGCAACTTTTTCTTTACTCAGATAATTTGAAGTTATCAACTTCTCAATTTCCTCAATATATGCACGCTCGTATTAAAGAGGAAGTGTAGGCGGCATGCATAATCAAAAGTTACTCGTGTCAAAAGAAATTTTGTAATGAGTTTTCAGTTGTCTCATCTTTTCATTACGTGTGATGAAGTGGTGATGTTCACCACTAGTACTTAATTTTTAAAATATATTCTATAAACAATAAATCTCACATTCTTTTTAAAAATATTCCATCATCTAACAACATTTCAAAAATTCATCTTCATACTTTATACTTATACCTTTTTTTGGGTGAGTTTTTGGTACATAAATAATTCTACTCGCCACCTTTGTAAACCTTTCCATGATTGATTAAACTCTATCATAAGCCACTAAAATGAAAATTTAATGATATTTATGTTTATTCTAATAGTAAAGTCTTATTACTTATATTTCTCATTGAGAATGCAATACAAATCAATGAAACATTATCGATCGAATGCACAAAAGTATCCATCGTATCAACTAATCAATATTAAAAAATATTGACCCCAATATATATTATCAAAGAACATTGGAATTGCCTTAAAATTTCAAATATATATGTGGCACTTTAAATTTATATAATATTTTTAATGTTATAGTAATTTATAAAATTGTTAAGACAATTTTACCCTTCAAAAGTTACTTTTAACATAATATTTTGGACGTTAAGGATAACAGGTATATAAAAAAAAGATAAAAATTTAATAAGTAATTCAATAAAAAATAAAATAAATAAGCTGTTAATTTTTTTTAATTATATTAAAAGCACTAGATTAAATACTCTTTAATTCAATGACTAATTGATCATTTTATCCTTTTAGCCATCTAAACAAATAGAATTCGTGAATTGAAATGGGTTTTTGTGTCTTTTTTATAACATTAAAAATATTTGTGTCTATTTCTTCGAATCTTGGGGTCCAAGCGTCCTTTTCATAAAATAAAAAGCATATTAAGTAAACTATAAAGTTAAAGATACTAAGACTAGAAATAGACATTTTCAGTTTCAATTTGGTATAGGTTAAGAACTGAACCGAAATTAAACAGAACGATTTTAAAATAATTGGAACCGATCCGTTTGGTTAGAGATAGTGCTTATGTGCCATTTCGATATATATTAAAATTTTCAAATAATAATTGTTAATACATAATTATATAATAAGAAGCTTGTAACTTTTTCAAATATTGTAGATCTAAAGGAGTTTAGATCTGATTTAAAAAAGTTTAGGTCAGTGTTAAAGTTAGCAATTTTAAAGAGTTAGAACTTTATTCGAAATATGAATAAAGACTCGAAAATAATATAGTAATAACATATTTGCAAAGCGCTGTAAATAGTACTAAGAAATATCATTGCGCAATATGTTCTCGAAAACATTATTCCTAATTCATGGTTACCGACACGGGGTGAATTGGTATTCCTTTCGGATTAGTGTATGTTTATATCTAAATTATTCATATGGTTAATCTTAGCAAACCATAGACTTAGTGAAAGTCCGTATATGCATGTAGGTATTCAGTAAGGACTGGATACTGAACAGACATACGAGGACCTCCAATAGACATCCCGTAAAGTCGTCAATGAAGGATTTTCTCGAGTTGAATAGTATTCGTGATCCTTTGACTTGAGCACCATGGTGAGCTTATGAGTGATCTACCATACTTTGATTTCACGCATGTCAGAGACCTTTCATGGTCTAACCACTGAGTGTCGTTGGGTATAATTCAATGCTCGTGGAATTCGATGTATGTAGATATGGGATTTGTCAGCTCATATGGGTGAGTTGTATATCCTGATGCTTCGAGATTGTATTTCAAGAAGTCTTATGGCCACAAGCATAAAACCCAAAAAAAAAAATTATAGGGTTAAACAATATCGCAAATGAGTTTGCAGATATTATTTACGAAAATACATATCTAGAAATAAGTTCAGGGTCGTGCATATAAAGATTTGACGGTTGTGATATATCTCTGCTCTTCCAAGAATATAAGTGATAGAGATATTATACAGATATGGTTAACCTTAACTTGTATGGTTCAACGCGTCGTTCTATGATATTTGTAATGTATGTATAGAACATCATTTACGAACTTGCGAAAGTATTCTATAAGACAAATAGGTGCAAACTTAGAGAGTCTCACAATATAAAGTGTACTTATTGAGCACTAGGATAGTGGTATAGATCGTTTGGATCGATTCGAGAAGGAAAGCATGATACGTTTTAGGACCTATCTAGAAAATGGAAACCATAATTTACAAATATTATAAATAGGTCCTTATTACATAGAAAAGTAGATTGCACACATGACATCCATATATAATCATTTATGTGACAAATGGTAGTATATATGGAGTTGCATGTGACAAGTGTTATCCATGCAAAGTGTTTGCATGGCTAACATAAGTGACATTTGTCACTTATTTATAGCTTGCATGGCAAAGCTTATCTACATGATGGACATGTGTTCATATGAAAAGTCTTAGGCCTAACAAAACAAATGAAATGAGTTTCATTTGTATAGAATTGATTTGGAAAATTAAAATTTTATGCAAAGTATTTGAGAGAAAATATAACTTTTAAAATCTTGCATTTAGGTCCTTAAAATACATTTTATGCATTTGATGCTTAAACCAATTTAAGAGTTGAGTTATTTGTTGATTTCTATACGAAATATTAATCAAAAACTACCATTCTAACTACTATAATCCCACCAAATGTTGAAGTCTAGAATTGTTAAAAAAATGACTTTATTGTGAGCTCATATAGCTTTAAAATTCAACAATCTTTACTGAATCATCTATAAGGGTATATATATGATTCTCATACTATTTTTGATTCAGTTGAAATATGTATATTTTATTTATATTGTATTATTCTGTTGTGTAATGTATGTTGGACATGCATTTGAAAATTCTTAACATATATACAAACACATACATACACCCTTTAATACATTAACAAGTTTTACACCTTAAAATCGAACCAAACTGAACCGATTTGGTTTGATTTTTAGTATTTTTGGCATGTTTGGTGTATTTGTTTTTAGTTGAACTAAACTGAACCGAACTGAAATCGAACCGATTGGTCCAAAAAAAAAAAAATCAAACCGAACTAAACTGAACCGAATTAAAAAATTCAATTCAAATTTCAATTAAACGGAACCGTTACCTACCCCTAACTAAGATTCCCATAGTTTGTCAAATATATATATATAAATTAGTGTTTTGAAATTGCTCAGGCCTCTCCTATTTGTTTTAAATATTAACTTTTTATGTCAAAAGGGTAAAAGTGTATTATTTATACAATTTACTTACATTAATATATTGAGAGCAAATAAAAAATTCATATTTGATGACTAATGGATAAAATATAAAATTTGTGTAACACACTAACATTACTTTTTACATCCTTAATATATAATATACATGAAAACAAACGTCGATAAAAAAAAATTTATTTTTTATTTTGTGATATGATAGATTAAAATTTAAATTCGAGATCTCTATTAAAATAAAAGTATAAATATACTAGCAATTCTTTACAATTGGACTCATAATATAAGTGTTGGCGGATCTAAGGCATATGAGTGTATATATGTGTAATTGTATTTATTGTCTAAATACGTATCATATACAAATTTAAGTCCAACGGAAGCGTGAAATAATCAATAAACATAATAAATAAATATATTAATCACATTAATTTATTAAGAAGGTTAGAGAACTCAGCACAACGTGTAACGTATACATGTATTTTCTCAGAATCCGCATGGAGACCAACTCATAGGCGGTTCTAGTCACCAACACGGTGGGCTTGGTGAGCTAAAACAGCAACCCTATATTTAGCCCGATATTAACTCTTAATCTCCAAAATGGCCAGGAGTGTGTTTATATCATTTTCTCCAAAAGAATAAAAAAAAAAATTTTAAAGCAATTCACAATTGTTCCAATTGGAAGCATAAAAAAAATGAAATAATTTCATTTTTCTCTTCTTTTTTCTTTCTTCTTTCTCTTTTCTCCATTTCTCTTTCTCTCTCTGCCAACTTTTGGCCTCAACACACTTCAACTTCTTTTTCTTTATATATATATATATATAATATAATATAAAAAGAGAGATATTTGATTATTTAATAATTAAATAATTAAAATAAGAAATGACCATTTCACACCTCATAAATAGTTACCAAGTTCACCTCTTAGTGGGTCTCATCAAATCTCACACTTTGGTAAACTTAACTGAGGATCCACAATACTCTACGTGTCATTATACAATTAGTTAATAATAATTATTGACTAATTATTGTATTTAACACTTAAATATAAACACACACGTATTCTGGTGGTAATGCTGAATATTACTGGATTAAATAATTTAATCAGGCACGCTACTCCAGTGCACAACGAGTACACTTTATATCGCGGAACTCCCTAGGTCCTATGCCTGATTCGTCAAATGAAACTATTCTATGAGTCCATGAGCAATGCCCCACGCACACGTCATGGATATACAAATCAGTGCGTTGAACCATATAAACTGAGGTTACAACGCATACATATAGTCCTTCCGTCATGTAACCTTGATGTGTGGGGATATAGATTATCACCGTCAAATCCCTTAGTGCCCATCCATGTCTTATCTCCAAACTTGTATCTCACTGAACAATATACACAAACTCTTTTGACATATTGTTCTACCCTAATAGAACTTTTTCCGGGATGATTGCTTGTGGCCACAAGACTTTATGAGATACAGTTTTAAAGCATCTGGATATCAAACTTCATATGGAAGCTGACGGGTCCTATATCTGTAAGCACCGGACTCCATAAGTATCGGACCATACCCAGCGACACTTAGCGGTTACACCATGAAAGGTCTGTGACATGCGTGGAACCAAAGTATGGTGGATTACTTATAAACCCACCGTGGCACTCAGATCAAAGGACCACGTATACTACTCAACTCGAAAGGACCCTATGTTGACAACTTACATTGAATGTCTATCAAAAGCCCTCATGAGTTTGTTCCATATCCAGTCCTAACTGGATACTCGTGTGTCAATACGAGCTCCAAGCTCATGGTGGGTTAGGAACGACCATCTATACCCTATAGATACAACATATGCTTATCTATATATAAAGGTATCCACCGACAGACCTACATCGGCAAAAATAGATTAGGGACAATTATTCGAGAACATACTTGCGCAACTTGCATTTTCTGACACCCGATTACAACTCTTGCAACTATGCAATTACTAGTATATTCCCGGATCTATATCTCATTACAGACAATGCTCAAATTCTTGGATCTGCTGAGTATTATAACCAGCTAACACTTAGCTGTGCTAATATTTAGCAATTATATCTCTCAGCATGGCTGACTATGAGCCTTTATCTAAACTCTTTTATATCTGATCCGAACTCCTTCAGATCTACAATGTCTACAATGTTACATGCATAATACCATATAAATAGGTATTAACAATTTAATGAGAATATACACTTGTATAAATACACAAATATATGTATATTTAGGGATGACACGTAAGCACCGACCTAAATAATAAGTACATAAAAAAAATTCACTTTAAAAACTTATATTTATAATAATTTTTTATTAACAAAATTTTTTGTTTAGTTTCTATGTTCCTTAATTTATTTAATTTATTAAAAAAATATTTAACTTTAAAATGTTAGACTTTAAAAAAAATAAGTGTTAGAAAAAATTGATGATATAAAAATTACGAGGTAATAATGTAACTAAGGTCCTAATATTATTTAGGAATAGGAACCCACTTTACATTCTTTTGGACCCCATTTGTGATCAAAATTTTAATGGTTTTATACCTTCTCTTTGACTGAATATTACTCCTATTTGGCTAATAGGCAATTTAGAGAAACCGATAAAAGTGATCTATAGTGATATGTATTATATAATAAGTAATTCCCTTTGTGTAATAGAGTTAGGATTTGTTTTTGGGTTTTAATCAAATATAGCCTTTTTTTAGGGTTTATACTTTATTTAAGGAAAATTAATAATTAGTCCTATGTTTTGTATTTTTTTTTAAATTACGCGTAACGTCTTTAACTTTTTTGAATTATTGGTTGTTGAGCTCATATTTGGTTAAGGTTTAACTAGTGGCTCAGCCTAATTAAAGAAACCTAATTAATTAAAAATATTAGAGATGCGTTAGCTAGAAAAGCTTAGGTGGAAACTGAAAAGCCCAAAAAGTTGTTAGACCCAACAAACGAGCCTGTGAATTTTAAAAATTATCGAAATACCCTTCTTAACAAGATAGACCATAATCCAGGCACGTACCATAGTTTAATTCAAACTTAAGTTCTCTCATATTTTTTAACAGAAAACGAACGAGAAACTTGAGTCAAGTTCGAATACTTCTTCTCTTATTTGAATAATCTTAATACGTATTGATTATCTAAGCAAGATGGAGTCGTGATTTGATTATAATTACTTTACATGATATGATTGATATGAATTTTGTTTTAGAATTGGACTGAATTCCATCAAAAAAACCTATTAAAACACATGAAGGGTGTCATGGCAAAAATCTTCTTCACGAGAGATAAAGACAATCCAAAGTTGATTACATCTCTTCAATCCTTAAACGGATTGAAGATCATCTCAATATAACGGATTGTATTATGATTAGATATTGCACCTTTGCACTATAAAAGAGTACTCATAATTTGATTATATTCATTCACATACACATTTATAGAGAAATACACATAAAGATTGAGATGCAAATTCAAATATAGACTGAGATACACTTTGATTGAAAAAAGCTTTGTATTAGTGAAAAACTCTAAAGTTCTTTTGAGATCTTCGTTTAATCTCTAAGAACTCTCTAAACAAAAAATCATCTTGTTTGAATAACACTCCCACACACAACGTGATTACCTTAGCTGATTTTTGACTTGAGCGTCAAAATATTTTTTTTATGCAAGATGATGACTTTATTCTAAAGAAAAGTTCTATCAACCATTTGAAGGAGAACGAAGGGCCGAATTTAGAATTTCAACGAATATCCAAAGGCACAGAAGTAATTTCTGGAGGTTCCTAAAATCCAAAAACTTCACTTGTAATTAATAAAAAATACAATAATTAAAGTGTTAGTTTTCCTTTATTCAACCACAAGTTAAAAATCCTTATTTTATTAGTCAAAAATAGGATATAAATACTATATTTTTTATTTTTAATTAAAAGATTTGGACAAAAATGAGAAACCCAATTTACTAAAAAATCCAACCCTATATATCCAAATCTTACTGAACTCGAATAGTCATTAATGCATTACACCTTAGCGACTACTCGAGTCGTGTCGTAAGGACAACAAATTAAATAACTTTCTCTACAACAAATCAAGTAACTATTTCTCTACAACACAATCTAATCAAACAACTCTAACAAGCACTTTTCACATAAAAAAGCTATAAAAAATATCAAACCTTCTCAACATAATATTTAAAAAAAATTCCAATTAAATGAAATTTGAGCAAAATTAATTTGGATGAATTTAAGACACTCTAGTCAGTCAAACAACATAAACATCTAACATTCTTAAGATAGTTTTACTTTGTTTAGTTTGTAGTTTGTACTTTATAAGATCACATTGAGAAAATATAAATATTTAAGTTATATGTGTTGGATATACAGTATACACATATAGAACACTTTATTTTCTTTTTTCTTCTTCATTCACAAACACATTACCAACTTCTTTTCTTTATTTTTTACATACTCTGTAAAAAATGATTAATATTCTTTACATAATGGTAAATAAGGTTTAAGGTATTAAAAATAATATTAAATTAGTATTATTATAATTTTTAATATTTTATTACTCTTAGAATTAATTCTAATATTTAATAAGAATAATTTAATATATTATAACTCTTACAATATTTTTAAAATAAATATCTCCCAAATAATAATAATATTATAAATAAATATTTGTAACTCTCAAATATTTAATATATATTTAATAGCTAATTTAAATATTATAATCACTATATAATAATGATATAATAATAAAAATTTAAAAAATAAAACTATATTAATATTTTATCTTATTATTTATTTAAAAGGTTTTAAACACTTTTCTCCAACAGTATGTTGTGTTGGGCATTTAAAATTTTATTTGAGATTGGGTTGTCTAATTTTTTTATTTTAAATATGGGTTGTACAAACATTGAGATTGTTATTTTAGATATGTGATGTTTTATTTGAGATTGTTGTAGTACAATTTGTATATGGCACAATAAAGTTGTTTAAATTTTTTTTTTAAAAAAAAAAGAGAGACAAACAAGGGTTTTTTTTTTCCATGCATACCAAATTTGGGACAAAATATCGAATACAAGCAACAAGTTATGAGCGTAAAAATCACTCGACATGCAAGACAATGCGCGACTCAATTATTCAACAAGTTTGTCGAGCGTTTTGGCCTTAAAAGGTCAAATTGCTCGATAAGCTTGTCATGTACCTGGGTCGCCCAATTCTTGTGCACCATCTTGTCAAGCAATTAACACAAGCATGTATGTGGTTAAAGTGTTCATTATCTAATATTGACTTTTGCTCAACACTTTTGTTCTTTATTCTTGTGCCCTCGTTCGTTGTTTATTTTAATGAATTTTGTCAAGCACTCGCTGCTCATTCAACATCAACTTATATTTTGTGCTTTAATATTTACTTCATTTTTATTTTAACTTTATTTATCATTTTAATTTGTACGTGACTTATCATGAATAAACAATACTTAACATTAACCTCACAACTCGTTCTTAATGTTTTAATTCAAGAGGGCATAATAATAATTTTAATTTGAAAAGTGGTTTCTCATCTCCAACAATAAATTAAATTTGCTTTATGGAGTTCAATTTATTTATTTAATTATTTGAATTCTCTCACTTTTATTTAACAGTTAATATTCACAAAAAACAATATTGTTAAATACTTTCATTTTATAATTTGTAATTCCATATTTAGTATTTAGTATGTTAATAAATGTTATGAATTCAAAGTAATAAACCTCCAATGACAAACATATTTTAAAAGCTTAAAATAATAATAATAACTGTCAACGCTTTTCTTTTGTCGACTTTGACTCCCTTTCAAAGGAAACCCGTCTATAACTAAAGGAGGGGATCCTAACAGACAGCGTCATCATCGTCGGTCAACTCATCACCACACATGCCTCTCTTTTCCTCAAATCCAACGGTATCTATTACACGGAAAGTGGAGCGTCGAATCATCTCCCTGTATTTCATGGTCCGTACGAAGAGATGGTGGCCCGTGAGCCACGTCAGCGCAAGGCGACAAGCGGCCGTATTAAAAGCGCGGGAAGTACGTGAATTTCTGACGAGCAGAAAGGCCTCCGTATCTGTCGCATAACTTTCTTTAATACTTTTGAATTGTTGTTATTTGTTAATTTGTTGGCGCCAAGGATTCGGAGAAGAGATATCGACCGTTTATTTAAAGTGAGGCCTCAACAACGGCCAGGAATTGTTGGTTTCTTCCCCCGAGGAAATGGATAATGTCGTTGCGGATTTGCCCTCAAACTTTTCGCAAAAATTACGATTGGGCCACAAACTCCCCTCGACAAACTTATTTTGTCTACTATCACGTGTCCGCGGTAAAATTGACATTAAAGAAGACGTTATCTCAAAATTTTAAGGCTAAAACATAAATTTCCTGAACATTAAGATAAAGATAATTTGTTTTCAGCATGTAATGAGAATTTCTTATCGTATTGAATAATATTATTGACTAAGACAACATTTTCTTTTATAGGAAAATAATAATTCTTGTTCTTTTAATGAATTTGCCAAGCATGACTAACAAATAAAATGAATTTTAGAAGGGGCAAGAGCCGCGCTTAAATTGGATCACTATTCATTGTTCATCGTTAAAATTTTAATCTTATGACTATATTCAGACTCCATATACAAATTATAACGATATTAAAGGTTTTGGAGTATTTATATACGAACAATACAATTACCTTTTACTTAATTTTCTTTTTCTATCATGACTATTTCATAAATTTTAATACAATTTATTTTCTTTTTTAATATATTTTTAATGCAATTTTTACTATTAAATTTACCGGACAAAGCATATTCCACACATAAATCAGGATATTAAAGTGTAGTGGTGGAATCTCTGACTCGATTCAGTTTTTAAAGTAAACTAAAAACTGAATTAGGCCGGTTGACTTTTCAAAAAATGAAATTGAAAATCGAATTGGTTGAAGGGAGAGTTGGGCAATAGTTTAGTTCGATTTTTTTATTTGAATTTTTGGGCTTAAATTAAACTCATTTCTTACAATGAATAGTTTTATTTGGTTTGGTCATTAGTTTCATTCCATTCTATTTTTAAGATGTCATGTATATATATTTTTTAATTGTCTTTTTAAAAATCATTCTTGATTTGAAAGTTTAAAATAAAAAATTAAATTGAATTTTTTAATATAAAAATAAAAACAATTCGATTCACTCGATCCAATTCAATTTTTTTAAATTTTTTTATCCCATTAAAGGGTTTGTAGTATTTATATATGCAAAATAAAATTTTAACTTTTTTTTAACTTGATAATTAAACTATGGTTAAAAAATGTGATGCGTTTACTTTTAAAAAATAAAAAATAAAGATGTGCTTAAATTTTTTAAAATATACCTTTTTATTTTCTTTAGAGAAACTAAGGGTATACCTTTTTTTCTGGTATATTTTCAATTTTTTGAGTGATAGCTCGTAAACTATTTGCCCGTTCAACACGTAAGACAAGATTAATATGAAATTGTCCTTATTGTTTATTTGGTATAATCTTTCTGATGGCTAAGATTTTTCCTTAAAGTTGAAAGTTCTTTCTAATTGATTTATTAGTGAGATATATATTTTTATATAATTTATTGGAGGAAATATCTCTTTTTATAAAGCAGATATTTGGGGTAGGCCATTGTGCTAATCAAAATTAAATTCTCAAAGATTTCAAATTGAAAAATATTAAATTTGTACTTATAATTTATATTAAAAACATTATTGAAAATTTTCGTATTTTATTATTATTATTTTGATAAAGGGGATGAAGAATTTGAATTTAGAATCTTTACCAAAATTAAGATAAAAATATACCATTAATCTTTATTATTAAACTATTAATACAAATACAATTTATTGTACTTTATTAATAATGATCAATTGTGAATTGTTGCAAAATGTAAATGGGTGGTGAACATTACATTGATTTGAAAATAAAAGGATTTTCTTAATCTTCATGTAGCTAATTTTGGTAGATAATATTCTTAATTTAATCTCAGCTAATTTAATACTCTTTATTTGCTATAAAATAATTTGTAAAAAAAGTACAAGCAATTGAACTAATTGAAACTCACAAACTACTTGAATGAGGTTTATGACCTCTTATTACACAAACAAGCAAACAAAGTCTTACTAGATTAATTAATTAATTCTCATAATAAATGCTACCATATATATAATGAAAATATTAATAATCTCATCCAAGCAAATATCAAATAAAATGAAAATATTAATAATTATAAGAGACTTTGAGGTTATATATATATATATATACATATAATATAGCTATTGCATTACAAAGTGTTTACAACTAAAATCTTGCATTACAAAGTGTATATCTAAGATAATTACAATTGCAAACTCGGTGTAATTTAAAGAAAATAAACTTCTTGGTCATATTCTGGACTTGAACCTACCAATGATTGCAATTAAAGAAAATAAACTTCTTAATACTCTCCTACAATTTAAATCCCTTCTAAAATTTGAACTCCTAACCTTATAATCTTTGAGAATAAATATTATTATCAAAGTAATACAATTGGGTACACTTTAAAGTTACATATTGAAAAGATAAAACCAACTAATGAAATAATACCAAGCTTTGGCTTAACATAAATGCTTTGAGTATAATTTTTTATTATAGTTTTGTCGATAAAACTTTAGGATATAATGTTATTAGTAAAAAGAAATAATTTTTGAAAGGACTAAAAGGAAAATTAACATCTATAGCCTAAAATTTACACTTAAATATTGCAAAGTACTAATCAATAATAATAGATTAAATGAGTGAGGTTAGGGTAAAATGGCAATCTTATTTCTATGAAGAATGAATTGGATACGTACTTGAAGAATGGGATAAAAAGCTGTTAAAATATGCAAGAATCCATGATTCTGCTCTCTCTCTCTATATATATATATTACAAATTTCATTACAAATAAAATGTACAAATATCTTATTACAACAACTATCTCATCATAATTATAACTATCAAATTACATATGTTTCTAATAATAAAAATAAAATAAAAGTTTTTAACCCCTTTCAAATAGTGCCACTTTGGCAATGCAACTAGGTGCCCAAAATTTTACTCCATTAAAAGCTTGTATTTATAATAAATCTTCAACAATACCCACTTATTATTATTATTTTTAAATTTTTGTGTCATCTCATTATTAATGAATATTTAGTTTCATAGTTATTATGATGCAAATTAAAATTGTTTTCATAAATATATGATTTTTCTAATTTATTTATGACCAATAATTATTTAATTAATTCTTTAAAAAATCATTTAATTAATAAAGAAGTTTTTTTTTATTTTACTTTTTAGTGTAAATATAAGATATTTTAAAATGTTAATATATAATAACGCTATATTAAAAAATTAGAATATAAATTTTGTATCTTAATTGATGCATTTTTTATTAATCGATATATTTTAAAATGTTAAAATATATGATTTTTCTAATTTATTTATGACCAATAATCATTTAATTAATTTTTTAAAATAATCATTTGATTAATAAAGAGGGTTTTTTAAATACCTTTTTAGTGTAAATATAAGATATTTTAAAATATTAATATATAATAATGTTATATTAAAAAATTAGAATATAAATTTTGTATCTTAATTGATGCATTATTTATTGATTGATGCTTTATAACTACTATATTAATAAATATTAAAATATCAATAACTACGATAACTATTGATTGATGATACATAAGTTAAAATATAAAATTTATATTTTAATTTTTTAAGTTCAACATTATTTTTATTAACTTGTATATGTAAAACATAAATTAAAAAATATTAAAAATGTAATTAATATATACTAATTACTATTTAAAAATAATAATTAATTTGTTATAATAACAGATACTTAGGAAACTCATTTTGTTACTAATCTATTTAAAAAAGAAAAAGAAGAAGCCAGAGTGAAGGAAATGAGTTGTGTGGAAAAAGTACCAAAGCTACAAAAACAACAGTCTTGGCATTATTTGCAAATACTTGAAAAGAGCAAGGGCAATCAGGGAATTCAAAGATTTTCGATATCGTGATTACGCGTTCACGTCGCTGCGTAACAAGAAACGAAACCAGTAACCAGGAGGGAGAAAGAAAGAGAAAGCGAAGGAAAAACGAAAGAAAAAAAAAGGGAAAGAAAATTATGTTGCAGAGGAGAGTCTTGGTTAGATTCTTTTGCTCCGTTTACAAGTCTCTGGCCCATTGTAGCTCTCTGCAACAAACATCGACACCGAAATGACTAGTCCTTAATCGTCAGACACCGAGAATCCCGACGACCGAAAAGCTCACCCTTTTATAGCATTTTGTTATCTCTCCATATACATTAATTGAATAAGAGGCAGAAACATTAAGTTTGTTCTGATTGTCTACTTCTGGATGCTCTGAAGGTTTTACATTCTCGAAAATTTTATGATTTAGACGGTTTCGTGTTCATTTTGTTACATATCTCGGTGTGGGGAACCTAGGGTTTATCGGCGCAGCCATTTGATCGGAATCTTGTCAAATTTTGGTGAATAATGGTATGCGCTTTCCAGTATACGTTCACGTTTCTTGCTTTTGAAGTAAAATGGAAAAGTTCGTGCTTGTGTATCAAATTTTGATCTTTTGTCATCAGTTAATGTATTTTTGTGCTCAATGTGGCTATTTACTCGTCATTCTAATTATTCCGACGATGTAGAAATGAATATGATAAGTTTGGTTTGAACATTATCAGGAGGTTAGGTCATCGATTGTTGGTGCACTAAGGTACTTCGTTTTGAAGGGGGTCCTTAACTAAGACCCGGTTTCTTGCTGCGTTTCTTTTCTCTTGCATTCGTAATAGTTATGGAAATAATGCTCCATTTCACTCTTATTTAGTCTATTAATCCCATGTTTATCTTATTGGATAGCTTGTTGTAATTGTATGTTTCTGATCACATTAAATGGAGAGGAAAATTTGGCCATGCATTCTTGCTGCACATCTTTGTTCAGCTTAAATGTTTGTGCGATGCAGCTATAGTGTTTTGGATTATGATGTGACTTATTAAGGCATTAGCACTGAATATACCAACGCTGAATTAACATTTTAATTTATTTTTGTTTAATAGATTTAGCATTGAAAATGCTGATGTGCTTTTAGCTGATTTCCTATGTATGAGGAGGTGAACATGGTTGGAAATGTTTATAGAAAATACTGTTGTTGTCATAATCCTATAAATGCAACTTCAAATTCTTTTCTATGGTTTTTTTATCCCGTGCCTAATGATGGTTGCCCTTGAGCTGGATTACAGCTTCCATGTTCTCTGAAATGCTGTGGGATAAAGATATGGAGTAGTGTTTTATGTTTCTGACTGTTTGTATTTATTCTGCTTTGTGTTTGAGGCTGCACATCTTTCAGCTTGGTTTATACATCTTTCTTGCATAGCTGTAACTTGTTTCCAGTGATATCTTATATCTGGAGATAAGACCACTTCTTTAGGCTGATCTACTAGTAATTACATTGCTCACTCAGGCTGCTCCAGTAAAGTTTGTGGTTGGGTCTCTTATTTGGACTGAGGATCCGGACGAGGCTTGGATAGATGGGGAGGTTGAAGAAGTCAACAGTGAAGAGATTAAAATAACCTGTTCATCGGGAGAGACGGTGAGTATCTCTTTTCAGTATTCTACAGAAAGTTTTTACATTATAGAACTAAGGGAATTTTCTTAATTTTTTGTGGAATTTGTTTAAATATTTCTGAAAAATTTGTTTCTTATTTTGGTCTTCCAATGGCCAGGAAAATTAACTTTTTTTTTATGCTCTCATTAAATTATTTATTTATTAATTTACCATGACATAAGGCAGAAAATATTTTTATTGCACTTGAGCCATTGCCATTGTTAAACATGGTATCTGTACTTCATTGAAACTAGTGTATTTAGTACAAACCTGCATACATTTGTCAAGAAACTCAAGAGGCCTTGCTGCTATGTTGCATGCTAGTGTCTTACGTCAGTAACTACTCGTAATTCTTCTCTAAAAAAAGAACTACTTCTAATTTTATAATGACAAGCAACTTTCTAAATTATGATAGATAAGATAATTAGATAATTTTATTCTAATATGAACATATAGCAAATAAAAAATTGATAATGCGTCTGTTTTGAAGAGATGTTATTTCTCATTTTATTTATTATTATTAATATTTGGATGACTCTAAAATTTTAATGCAAGAAGATGGTGGTTCTTGAGTTCTCTTTAAATGCATAACACCATTTAAAGTTTCTTTAATACGAGTAAATGAGTGGATGATAAGTAGTATCTTGACAAGGAAATATTTTGCCAGAAAATCATGATGGGACTTGGTTTGCAGAAGATAGCTACTCATAAAATTCTCATTTCCATTGAATGATAATGTAACTTCAGTTGATTGTATCTTTATGAATTCTGGTGCCCGATTCATTCATTGTTTGATTAAAGAATTTAGTGGTTCTGATGGTCTTCCTGGTCTATTTACTACTCATTTTTTCATGTTTTAGGTTGTTGCCAAAGCCTCTAATGTCTACCCAAAGGATGCTGAATTTCCTCCATGTGGTGTGGATGATATGACAAGGCTTGCTTATCTTCATGAACCAGGAGTTCTTCAGAATTTGAAATGTCGATTTGATGAAAATGAAATATATGTGAGTACTTGTAAATGACTTTCATCCCTGTCTTCTCTTTCTTGGTTCCATATTTGGTCACTGCATTTTATAGCGTACTGTGTTTGTTAGCTACCTCATGTCATTACATCAAAGTTGTCTGCATTTCTCTCCTTGTGGCTTGGATTTGGGCGAGTGCTTCATTTTCCAAGTAGATGTGTTTTAGGTATTCTTCTGCTAGTTTCTGTTATGCAACTAAACTCACAACTGGTGATTCCAGACTTACACGGGAAATATATTGATTGCTGTGAACCCTTTTCGAAGACTTCCCCATTTATATGATAAGCATGTGATGGACCAATATAAAGGAGCATCTCTTGGTGAGCTGGGTCCTCATCCTTTTGCTGTTGCCGATTCTGCCTATAGGTATTTTATCTTAAGCCTCTGTCTATATCTTTGAGCTCTTTGATGTGCCTCATGCATAAAAATTGGGAAATGCAGACTGATGATCAATGAGGGAATAAGCCAAGCAATTTTGGTGAGTGGAGAAAGTGGAGCGGGTAAAACAGAGAGTACAAAGATGCTTATGCAGTATCTTGCTTACATGGGAGGAAGAACAGAAACTGATAAACGGTCTGTGGAGCAGCAAGTCCTAGAGGTAGAAAATTTACTATGTTTTCATTAGCAACTTAATGATAGGTGAAGTAGGTGTTTCTGTTGTTGCACAGTTAAAGTAGTTTCTTGTGGTGTTGTGAGATTGCTTAGTTCATGTCACATTCATTCCTTATCATTTTTAATTTCTTGCGCTTCTTTGTTTGATAGTCCAATCCTGTTCTGGAAGCCTTTGGCAATGCAAAGACTGTTAGAAACAATAATTCAAGGTAGAAAACTTATGATTCTGGGATTTTTATTGCATATTCTGCTTTATAGCAAATTTTGCTTTGTATTTAATGTTTATGACTTGCAGTCGATTTGGTAAGTTTGTGGAGATTCAGTTTGATAAAAGCGGGAGGATTTCTGGAGCTGCCATTAGAACTTATCTACTGGAACGTTCTCGTGTCTGTCAAGTGTCTGATCCTGAAAGAAACTATCATTGCTTTTACATGCTTTGTGCTGCACCAGAACAGGTAAATCAAGTTGTGTCTTGTTTATAATATTTTGCTCAGGGATGAATTTAGTATGTGCTATAATATTTTTTTACACGTGTAATTTGTTAGTTCTTCTCCAAATACAAGCTCAGTGGCTTGCAAAGTGATGAATCTGGTTCTGATCATTTCCTTTAATTTATTGCTTAACTCTCTAATGGAGTAGTCTGCTATAATGTTCCATTCCTTGGGGCCCACAATACATGGAAAAGTTTCTACTTACTTTAAAGAACCAAAATGTTGTAAATTACAAATGGTAGTCCAATGCCAGTTGTTTCTTGTCATCATATGCTCTTTGATTTTAAAAGAAAACAGTGCTCACAAAATGAAGGCATGGGGTTTTTGCCTCATCCGATGCATGCGATTTCATTATTATTGTTTCTGGCTGCGGAGATATTTTATGATGTTACAGAAAAGAGTTGCTGGTTGAGTGGACAAGCAGTCCAACAAAACCAACAAAAAGAAAAAGAAAAAGTACAAATAATCAATAAAATAAAACATCAAAATCCACTGAACTTTTCAGAAACTGAGGTCCTACTCACTGATGCAGGACACTAACTCTATCCTTTAAACATCCACTTCCTCCCTGCGACTATTAGTCTAGTCTTAAATTTCCTTTCATTCACCTTCATGGTAGGGAAGCATTAATCCCTCTCCAGAAAGCGCAGCATTCTTGCATTTATATCAACTTGGTTTTCCATAAAGGCAAATTCCATATTCTAATCTCGATGAATCAGGACAGTGTAGGAAAAGATGATAAATATTTTCATCATCCTCTTAGACATCTTCTTTGGACAAGTATTTATTTCATCTTCTTTGGGATAATGACTCAATAAGTGATCCTTGACATGATATTTACAATTTCAATAACAATTTAATACTGCTGCAAGTGTTAGAACTACAAATGCATAATTTGTGGTGATACCAATTTCCTAAATTCTGATGTTTTATTTTGATGTTGCTTAAAGTATTTGAAAGAGGCTTGAAAATAAGTATCAAGCGTCCAACTGGAGGAAACAAAATCTATTACAAGTATGCATTAGGTCTTATTTTTTTCCATTAATTTATTTATTTTTCATAAATTCCATTTCTGATGTGTATAATACTGATAAATAGTGCTAAGAACTTCACTGATAGTTGTAATCCAAACCACTCCAGACATGTATTGAGGATATGATTTGTTTTTGATGCGTCCAACAATACTACACTATATCACTATAATACCTACCCATTAAGCCCTGAATCACTGGCCACATTTCTAGAAAAATAATCTCCAATTATAGTAGAGGCTTGAGACGCAGCATTTACTTTTTATAGTCCTTTAGAAACTCTGGATGTTTTGAAAATGAATAATCAACTTGTTACTATTTTATGGCATTTTTAGTATAAATGTTTGTGGTCTAGAGAACACTATTTTTTGTTATAATGTGAAGCAATAGCAAAGTTAATCATTAAAATCAAGTTTTATCTGAATTTTCAGTTTCTGGATCAATTATATGTAGAAATAATCCTTACATACATTATGCACCTGAAAGAATATTGTCTTTTGTTATAGCAAAGCTATGCTGAACTATATATTCATGTTTGGTAGGACACGTCTATTGAAAATGTGCTTGAAACTTGAGAAACACATTGCTCATATAGACAGTTATGAGACACAATGTTTCTCTCTCTCTCTCTCTATAAATATATATATATATATATGTATGTATGTATGGTTATTCTGCAAGCAGATAGACACATGAGTTTAGTGTGTGTGTATATATATATGTGTGTGTGTGTGTGTGTGTGGATGCTATTTGAATTATGTCTGCAAATTTTGCATCCCTAAAAAGCTTTTAATTGGTTCACTTTCTATGGTTCTTCTGTGAGCAAATAGACCCGTGATTATAGTTTAGCATATGTGTTTACTTAGATGGAAAGATATGCCATTTGGAGTGATATTATTATGTCTAGAGTTCCGAGACTTGTCAGGTCCAATTCCCATGTATATATCTGATGATCATGGGATACAGGTCCTTGGTGATGGACAAAAGTTTATATTGATGAGATATGGCTTGCTCTGTCTGCATTTGCAGCTTAAAATAAGCCAGCAGTTAGTTTGAATTTAAAATTAGTGCCAAATAAATTTTCTGGTTGGTTTTTCTATGTTGTTTGAATGCTCTACATTCACATTTTTAATTATTTTCACACCCAGGATATTGAGAAGTACAAATTGGGAAATCCAAGAACGTTTCATTATCTAAATCAATCTAATTGTTATGAATTGGATGGAGTGGATGATTCTACCGAGTACCTTCAGACTAGAAGAGCTATGGAAGTTGTTGGGATCAGTTCTGATGACCAGGTAAATTTTTGGTCACTTTTTGACATGAATTATTGATATTGATTCTCTACTAAGATTTTCCTTTCCTTAGGATGCAATATTCAGGGTTGTTGCTGCTATACTCCATTTGGGAAATATAGAGTTTGCGAAGGGAGAGGAAGCAGATTCTTCAGAACCTAAAGATGAAAAATCTCGATTTCATCTTAAAACAGCTGCTGAACTTTTCATGTAGTGTACCTATTCCATATTTTAAACATTTACATAACTGTTTTGATCCAAAGGTTGTGAAATGTGAATTCTTAATCTTGAAGTTTTGTTTAGGTGTGATGAGAAGTCCCTTGAAGACTCCATGTGTAAACGTGTGATTACGACTCGCGATGAAAGCATAACAAAATGGCTTGATCCAGACTCTGCAGCTGTTAATAGAGATGCTTTGGCCAAAATTGTTTATTCGAGATTATTTGATTGGTAAGTTTGATTGTATAAATTCATTCTATAGGAGAAGTATGGTATTAACCTCTCATTACTCTATTCAGTTTGTTGTTAATGTATTAAAGACTTGTTGCCCCAGGCTTGTCGACAAAATTAATAACTCTATTGGTCAAGATCCTGATTCGAAAGTTCTGATTGGGATTCTGGATATTTATGGATTTGAGAGTTTCAAGACAAACAGGTGCTTAACCGGTACGCTTTTGCTTTCATCATTTAAGAAGTTAACCTCTTTTGGCAAACTGCATTAAATTCTTGTGTTTTCTAAGATGACAATGCTTAAGTAAGGGAATTGAAAAGTTAGTGCTGATGTCATTTGTAGGTTAATATGAGGATTCATTAAATTTGTATTCATGTTAAATATACTTGATGCATTTGATTCTTCAACTCTAGCAAATGTCTTCACACTGAGGAAATTTATAGGCTGCAGCTTTTTACTTCTAGGTTATAGCTTCTATTTGGTTAATGGAGGCTGCTGTAGATATTTGAATTTGTTCCAAATTTCTTACCTCTCATTATATAAACATGAGTTTCCAATCTCCTTGTGCAAATAGCTATTTTTTGTTTGCATAGTTGGCAATTATGATTCTCACATTCATTTATAAGATGTTGATTGCTCTTCTGCAGCTTTGAACAATTCTGTATCAATCTGACAAATGAAAAGCTGCAGCAACATTTTAATCAGGTTTCCCTTGAGATATATGCTTGTGTTCTTTAGTATTTCTGGAACTGATAAAATTACCATCCCTTTAATATTAATTCTCTTTTTGCAGCATGTTTTCAAGATGGAGCAGGAAGAATATACAAGGGAAGAAATTGATTGGAGTTATATAGAGTTCATTGACAATCAGGATGTCCTTGATCTCATTGAAAAGGTGTGTAAATGTTCCTGCAGCCAAATGTGTATGTTTGATATATTTATCCATAACAAAGCTAAGTGATTGTTTCACTAATTGATGTATAGTGAATTATGTCATTGTTAAACCAGCATCTACACTACAACCCGGAAACTCTTTATCACACCTACACCTCTTCTACTTTTGAGCACTAGCACATTTACCACTGTCAATTGAAGAATGAAAACCATTAACTTTGGAAAACAGACTTGTAGAGTATTAAATTTGAGGTCATCCAGTGAGAAGATAGATTGCATGACCCTCATATGAGCACTAAACATATGCTTGATTTCTCAGACAAGCCATTTGCTGAAACTTCTAAAATGTAATTAGATCTGAAATCATGATGTAGAATTATATATATCTTTTATTCCCTCCATCGAATTGCTGAATTTCTGATTATGTTTACGGAAAAAGCTCCTTTACTTCAAAGGTAAGATTTTTTAAAATTATTTATAATAAATAAATGTGGCATTGGCAAGGCCTGAAATGGAGAAAATTTTAAATTACAACATATTTAACTATAGTGGAGGCAGATTTGGTTCAAAATGACTGCTTGTTTTTTGGGACATTGATGGGTTAAGTGAAGAAGAAATATTATTTCTTGTTATTGAAGAAGGCAGAAATATGCTCCTTTTTATACAATACAACCTATAAAAATGGAAATAAATCTAGCTATAATTATGAAAAGATAATATACAACTATACATTTCTAATAAGATCCTATATTTACAAAAATATACAATCAAATACCCCTAAGAATTAGGGAATTGATTTCCCTGATTTGTTTGTGATTCTTAACACTCCCCCTCAAGTTGGTTGGAAGATGTCGTCTATGGCAAGCTTGCTAACTAAACTATCAAACTACTTCTTTGGTAGACCTTTAGTGAGTATGCCTGGTACTTGTTTTGACGTAAAAATGTAGGACATGACAATCAATCCATTTTCTAGTTTTTCTTTGATAAAATATTTGTCAACTTCAACATATTTGGTTTTATCATGAAGTAATGGATTGTGTGCAATTGCAAGAGCAACTTTGTTATCATAAGAAACCTTCATGGGTAAGGGATTAATAGCTTTAATTTTTTCAAGTAACTATTTGATCCACAAAACTTCACAAATACCATGTGCCACTGCTCTAAACTCATCTTCAACACTACTTCTTGCCACCACATTTTGTTTTTTTTACTATGTCAAGTTACAAGGTTTCCTCTAACAAATGTACAATATCTCAAAGTTGATCGTCTGTCTGTTACACTCGCTGCCCAATCTGCATTAGTGAATACTTCAACTTAGAGGTGTCCTCTGTTTTCATATAAAATGCCCTTTCTTGGTGTCCCTTTTAAGTATCTTAAGATTTGTTCTACAGCATCAAAGTGTTTTTGATTAGGTGAGTGGATGAATTGACTTACCATGCTTACAGCAAACGTAAAATAAGGACGTATTACAAGTGGTAAATCAATCTCCCGCCTAAGCATTAGTACCTTTCCTTGTCAATCACCTCTTTGAATATTGCCAACTGGAAATTTTGATTCGGTTCTATAAGGGTTTCTGCTGCTTTGCAAAAATAGGCTAATTTCTCCAAGTAGGTCAAGTATATACTTCCTTTGGGAGATAAAAATACCCTTTTTGGATCTAGCAAATTCCATGCCAAAAAGGTATTTTAGGGGACCCAAGTCTTTAATTTCAAAATTACAAGCTATGGCTTTCTTCAGTCTATCCAGCTTAAGGTCATCATCTTCAGTTAGGATGATGTCATCCACATAAATTATTAATATTGCCACTTTCCTTTCTTTTGAGTGTTTGTAGAACATTGTATAATCAACTTGGCTTTGAACATATCTTTGAAGCTTGACAACTTTTCCGAATCTATCAAACCAGGCCCTAGGTGATTACTTAAGGTCATATAGTGACTTCTTCAGTAGGTACACCTTTTTTTTCCACATTTTTTCGAAGCTTGGCGGTTGGTCCATAAATACCTCTTCCTTCTAATCCCTATTCGAAGGCATTCTTTACATCTAACTGTTGTAAAGGTCAGCTAAGATGTACTATAAGAGAAAGTAATACTTGAATGGAGTTTATCTTTGCAATAGGTGCAAAGTTTTCTTAGCAGTCAATTCCATAGGTTGTTTAGCAACAAGTCTTGTCTTGTATCTCTCAATGCTCTCATTAGACTTATTTTTGATTGTGAAGATTCACTTGCATCCTACTGTCTTCGTCTCCCTGGGTAGATCAACAATCTCCCAAGTTTTGTTATTTTGAAGAGCTTTTATTTCCTCGTATATTGCTGACTTCCACTCTGAGTGTCCTAGTGCTTTCTGTATGTTCTAGGTATAAACAAGTGAGAAACATTTATGGTGAAAGTTTTGTATTTTTTCAAAAGATTATGGTAGGATAGATATTTGGCAATGGGATGTTTGGTACACTTCCTAACTCCTTTTCGAATAGCAATTGGAACATCAAGATCAGAAAAAGGTAAAGGAGCAAAATTTATAGGAAGATTAACTAGGATTAGAGAACAAGGAGGTGATGATTGACCATGCTCAGGATTGACTAGAGGATTCTTAGTATTAGGATTAAACCTATGTCTGCTCTAAACGCGAAGCTCAATGGTCATAGTTGGTAGAGTTTCTCCCCTTGTTTGTGATACCGTTTTACTTGGCATAGATAAAATCAGTATATGCCTCATTTTTTCTAGTTAAAGTATCCATATCTTGATTTATCTCGGAAAAAAAAAAAATGGTTTTGGTTCTTCTTGTTGCCAAAACTGATCTTTAGTCAAATTTTCCCCCTGAAGAGGGGTTTTGGTGTAAAACGGAATTGGTTCAAGAAATTGAACATCCATACTAACATGAAATTTTTTATTGATTGGATTAAGACCTTTATAGCCCTTTTTATTAGGGGAATATCCTAAAAAAAATACATTTTTTAGCTCGTAGATCAAACTTGGATCGAAAATGAGATGGAACATGGACAAACACTGTACACCCAAAAAGTTTTAATGGGAGATTATTGGTGAGACTTGTGTATAGAAAAGATTTCTTAAAGGTTGCAATAGAGTTTCATAATTCAAAAACCTTATAGGCATTCTAATAATCATATAGCGATTTGTTAAGATTGCATCTCCCAAAAGATATTTATGAACATTTATATGAAACATAAAAGCCCTATCTGCTTCAAGAAAATGCCTGTTTTTTTCATTTTGCAATTTCATTTTGTTAAGGAGTATCCTTACAAGTTGATTGGTGTAAAATGCTTTTTTTAAAAAAACTTCCTAAACATCATTAAAAAATTCTGAAATTGGTCTTCGACCAGAGAGTAAAAATCTTCAAAGAGTTTTGTAACCTCATTTTTCGAGTTCATTAGGTAAAGTCAGCATAGACGTGTATGATTATCAATAAATGTTGTATACCATTTCTTTCCAGTTAAAATAGTAATCTTAGAAGGACCCAAACATCACTAGGGATTAGATAAAAGGGTTTAGAAGCACAATATGATTTTATTTTATAAGAATTCTGAAGGCTTTTAGCCAAATAACAATTTTCACAAACAAAAGAGTTACAATCCACTTCTTTAAATAAATCTGGAAATAAATACTTTAAATAAGAGAAACTAGGATATTAATCTATTATGCTAAAGTATTATTTTATCACGAACATGATTTGAATAAACACTACTAATAAAACCCTGAGCTTGTTTATTCTCAACATGATTGTTATCAAAATAATAGAGATTTTCTATCATTTTAGCATTGCTAATCATCATCCCTGTGTTCTAGTCCTGGAATTCACAATAAGGGTTAAAATAACACGACAATTAGAATCCTTAAATTAATGACTCACTGATAAAAGATTACAAGAGAGTTTTGGGATATGTAAAACAGATTTTAGAATATTTTTTTTGACAAATGAATTGATCCTTGACTAGCATGGGAGATAGGCTTCCATCTGCAATACATACTTTTTTATTTCCAAAAAGAGGTTCATAAGATATAAACAAATGAAATAGATTTGTTATGTGATGAGAGGCACTCAAATCTATGGTCCAAGTTGCAGTTAACAAAGAGGAATAGGCATATACATTATTACTTGCTTGAACCAAGGATGTTATAGGGGTATCGGGAGTCGGTGGAGCAAATTTCAACAGCTGCAACAGTTGTTCTATTTGTTCTTTGCTGATCTCAGTAGCAACTGTAGATTGTGCTTTAGTTGGGGGCACGATTCAGATCATTTTGTTTACCATTCTTCCACTCAACAGGTTTCTAATTAGCAAGTTTCCCATGTAATTTCTAGCAAGATTCACGAGTATGTTGTGGTTTATTGCAGTAATCACATCAAATCTTTGGTTTGTCATCTTGGCGGCATTGGGTATTAGGCCGCGATAGACAGCAACAACAGTCCCCATTTATGCCGAGTTTTCCACCTGTCCTATGGTCTGTATTTTTGCTAAGCATGATATTCCTTCTGCTTTCTTCACGTCGAACTTAAAAAAAAACTTCACCATAGGAGGGGAGAGGTTTATAACCTATAATCCTGCCTCATACTTCATAAAAAATAACGTTGAGCCCGGTCAAAATTTGAAAATCCGTGAGTTTTCCTCCTTTTTAAAGTACTTATAGTCATTAGTATTCTTTCACTTATAATTATCATTGAATAAGTCAAGATCCTACCACAAACCTTTGAGAATATTGAAATACTTCGCGACAGAATTCTCACCTTAATAGACTCTCCTCAGTTTGAGTTCTAACTCATATACTTGGGATTGATTTCCATGGTTAGAATTCATTAAAGTGAGATTATCCCAAAGATCTTTGACAGTAGCATAACACATGTAGTTTGAACTTAATTCCGCTTCCATGGAGTTTTCTAACCACGCCATTATCATAAAGTTTTCGGCATCCTAAATAGCATAGCTAGCATCAATTTTTTTGATTCTATAACATCACAAGTTAGATACTTGATTTTTCCTCCCCCTCTAATAAACATTCGAACAGACTGGGACCACCTAAGAAAGTTGTTCTCATTGAGGTGGATTATAGTGATTTGGATAGAGCTAGAATGTGAAAGTGGGTATGATTCAGTCAGTGGTTTAGAAGAGTTGGTGTTGGCAGCGGTGGTAAGGACTGATTCAGTGATTTATGACTTCGTGATAGATAAGGAATGGGATTGGTAGAGAGAAGGGGCAGAGGAAGAAGAAGCAAATAGGAGGAAGAACGTTAAAAAACAGAGGATGAAGGAGGGCAATTATGTTGGCTCTGATACCATATAGGTTAGGTGGAAGAAGAAATATTATTTCTTGTTATTAAAGAAGGCAGAAATAATCTCCCTTTTATAGATACAATACAACCTATAAAAGTGGACATAAAGCTAGCTATAATTATGAAAAGATAATATACAACTATACACCTCTAATAAGATCCTATATTTACAAAAATGTACAATCAATAATCCCTAAGAATTAGAGAATTAATTTCACTGATTTGTTTTTGGTTCTTACACAGACAATTTATTAATCTCTTTGGATGCTTTATTGGATAAGCAAAGGCTTAGATCCAAGACAATCCAATGGTAAAAGAAACTTTTTTTTAAAAAAAGAACTTTTTATTTTACGTACTGGTTGCTTCTGATTCATTTGAAATGTAGAGAGAATGATTTGGTAAAGAATTACTGTTTGTTGACATAATTATAAGAGACTCATTGGTGCTTATGCTTGTAATATATACTATTACCTTCTCTGATATATTAAGTTTTCCCTTAAATTCCTTTGTGTAACTTGTCATTTTCCTTGGATGTTTTCATCTCCCAAAATTTTCCTCCATTGCTGTAAAAGAGGGCTCAATGAAAAGAATGGAGGACATTTCCATGTTTCATATGTATTTTATCTTTCTAATCTATACTCGATCATTTCAGAAACCTGGTGGTATCATTGCTCTTCTGGATGAAGCATGGTATGCATTGAATATAAATTGACGAGACAATTATCTCCTTTCTTCTTCACTTCATCTCTTTTCTCTCTCTCTCGGAATTTGTGATGTTGATGTAGCTTACTGTAATTATTTTTAGCATGTTTCCTCGATCAACACATGAGACATTTGCGCAAAAGCTTTATCAGACCTTCAAAGACCACAAACGTTTCAGCAAGCCCAAGTTGTCACGTACTGACTTCACCATTTGTCACTATGCCGGTGATGTAAGTTCTATCTAGTTTTGGCTGAAAACGTAATATGCTCAATGCTAACCACCTGCATGGCCAGAATATGGTGATTTAAGCCACTCCTTATTCACGGGAAATGATTTCAGGTCACTTACCAAACAGAGTTTTTCCTGGATAAGAACAAAGATTATGTTGTTCCTGAGCATCAAGCTCTGCTGAGCGCTTCCGGTTGCCCCTTTGTTTCAGGGTTATTCCCTGCCTTACCTGAGGAATCCTCCAAATCCTCAAAGTTCTCATCAATAGGTTCTCGGTTTAAGGTCTGTCTTAATATGCATAAATTTGATGCAAACCATTTCCTTTATTTTGTTCAATCTTCATTCTTATATGGGGCTAACTGCAGCAACAATTGCAAGCATTGCTTGAGACATTGAATGCCACTGAGCCACACTACATACGCTGCATAAAGCCAAATAGTGTGCTTAAGCCAGCAATCTTTGAGAATTTTAATGTGTTGCAGCAATTACGTTGTGGGGTAAGTGTGCCATTTTGCAATACTGGTGTTGGTATTGTCAAGGAGTATGTTGTGCAATGTTTTCATATACTTGTACCTGATTTTAGGGTGTCATGGAGGCCATTAGGATTAGTTGTGCTGGATATCCCACTAGAAAGGTGTTTCATGAATTTTCAAATCGCTTTCGCATCTTAGCACCAGCAGTTAAGGATGGGAGGTAACTTCTTTGAGTTTGCATGAATGTTATCGAAGTTTTGCCTTAGCTTTCCACATTATGTGGTACTTGTTGGAAATAAATTGTTGGGTTTTTGCTACTGCATTAACACTATTTGGCTGTTATTTGTACATTGACAGTTGTGATGAGGTCACTGCTTGCAAGAGGCTCCTGGAGAAGGCAAACCTTAAAGGTTATCAGGTACATTTCATGATTCTATTGCTTTCTGACAGTTGTTTCATATTATTGTTTTTACCATTTTTATTAGCTGTTGCTAGTACATGTGAACCACTTTTTTATAGATTTCCAATTCTGTGTATGTTGCATGTGTGCATCTGGTGGATACGTATTAGTTTATTGGAGCATAGGTTTCAGGTTCTTATTGCGGTTGTACATTGATGTTAATACATAATCTACCAATCCAATGTTTATGCCACTGTGGACTGCTGGGGCTGACACAATATGTACAGATTATTTCTGTGAATAAATTTACCCAGGCAATCTTATAGATCATTTTCTGTTTCAGATTGGAAAAACAAAAGTATTTCTGAGAGCAGGTCAGATGGCAGAACTAGATGCTCGTCGAGTTGAAGTGTTAGGAAGATCAGCAACCATCATTCAGAGGAAAGTTCGTTCATATTTCGCTCGTAAGAGCTTCATCTTGTTGCGCTTGTCTGCCATACAACTTCAAACCTTATGTAGAGGTAATAATTTCATTTCTCCTAGATAGATTAGTTGCTTTGAGGTCCACAAGATAATGAAAAAATCTTGTTGACTAACAATTGAGATATATGTATCACTTCTTTTATATACCTCTCAACTGATTGCAGGACAAAATGCACACTATCAGTATGAGAGAATGAGAAGAGAGGCTGCTTCTGTAAAAATTCAGAAATATTCACGCATGTGTCTGGCAAGGAAAGAATATAATAGGTTGTGCTATTCAGCTGTTTCTATCCAAACAGGCATGCGTGTAATGGTTGCTCGTAATGAGCTTTGGCTCATGAAGCAGACAAAAGCCGTTATTGTTATCCAGGTAAACTAAAAGTTCCATTCAATTAAGGAGGAACATTTAATTGATATCTATTTGTTGTCCTTTTATGTGCTATCTTTTAATTTTTATTGTTCCCTCTTTTCTATTTTGGCAAGTAGACAATGCGGAAACTTGTTAGCTAAATGTTTACCAGTGTGTCGAAGCCGTGTAGAGTCCAGGAATAATGTTCAGAGTAAAATATGTGCTCTGAGGCAAATATTGATGCTGTTTATAATAGCATGTCAGCATCTATTTTTTGAGTTTCTATCACCTTTTATAGGCTTGAAGTTTTCATCAGCTTTTCATTACAGAGTCAATGTCGACAATACTTGGCCCTCCGTCGTTATTTAAAGATGAAGAACGCAGCAATCGCAGTACAATGTGCCTGGAGAGGAAAAATTGCACGCAGAGAATTAAGGAAGCTAAAAAAGGTGATATGCTCATTCTTTGTTTCATTCATTTTCTTCTTCAGTGACTCAGTTTTAAGGTTATTATTTTGTTTGGAAGATCATCCTTATCATAATTTTCTCTCTTCCTATAAAATAATCTTCATATATGCCAATATTTTCTCAGAGATGTCTTTGACTGTGAGAAAGAACAGACCCAAAAACTCATTTAATTATGTTCAGATGTGGCTAGTTTTGTTGCCATGGCAAATACTGAAATCTTTTCACCAATATGGGAGACAAAGCCTCCTGTTTATTTGCAGGTCCATTAGAAGACTGAGTAAATGAGCCTTGTATGTCACCTATAAATTAGACCAATTGAGGTAACACAATGTGATAAATTAAACCAGAGGGTAACCAAAAATAATAACATTGACAAATTTGTCTTTGATACTATATAATGGAAAAGTGGATAGGATGGTGCAGGGGAGAAATGAAAATATCAACTTCAGGGGCTGGATCTAGTCTAATGCATGCAAGCCTAAGTTGTGGTGAATATACTTATTATCCTTACTCCAAACAACTCTTAAATATTTTGATGAGTTTGGATTCTTTAGTTGGTAAGTGATGTCCATATTTGAATCTCTCCTGTTTACCAGTGATGGTGAAGTATTTTGTAGCAAGGATCTGCAATATACTGGCTTCTGGATGACAGTGATTTATCAATTCTGAAATCATGATATTCACCCTTCCTCCTCTCACTTGCATGGACATTTTACTTTCGAAAATGTAGCTGTAGCTGTTGAAATTATTACATTTTTCTTTATTTTTTTAATCCTTTTTTGTTGCAAATAATCAAACTAAAATTTTCAAGACGGTTTAAATCAGTTATTCCTGTTCCTTCGGCTCACTATCTTGAAAGGACTTATATATATGTCCTTCCTGTCTGCCTGCAGGCTGCTAAGGAAACTGGTGCTCTTCAAGCTGCCAAAAGTAAATTAGAAAAGGAAGTTGAAGAACTCACCTGGCATCTGCAGCTGGAGAAACGAATGAGGGTAGGTATTTTACATTTTTTTATTATCTTTATTTAGTTTAATGAACAAAAGAATCCATGTCATAAATTTTTTATATAGTTGTCATCATGCTGATAACACAAGAATGTACACTCCAAACAGAAAGACCTCAAGTATTTATAAGTTTCCTGGATATGTACTAATAATAAAGTCAGTTTTCTGTTAGGAAGTGTGATTTTCAAATTTAGCATCATAACAAGGGATTCATTAATCTTCAGTACATTGCAGCCTCATAGTTGCATAAACATGATTAAAATAATATTGTTTCATCTTTTAGCTTTTGTACTTCAAGGTTCTCTGTCATCGTTGATGGACTGTTTACTTCAAGCTGTCTTTTTTTAGAGTGCTTTGGCATCTCAAGGGGTAAAATTCCCAAAATAACAAAGCAGATGGAGACATAGATGTTTTTATGCTTAACCATTATTTAAAGCTTGCAGCCCTCTGGCCTAGCAAAACAAAAGAGAAAAATAAGTTTTGTGTTGCTTTTTTCTATTTATGAATCAATTAATGCAGTTTGACATTGAGGAAGCAAAAACACAAGAAATTGCAAAGTTGAAGTCTGCTCTACAAGAGATGCAGCAACAGTTCCAGGAAACCAAAGCTCTACTTACCAAGGAACGTGAGGCTGCCAAAAGAGCAGCTGAGGAATACGAGGCTGCAAAAAAAGCAGCTGAGGAACGTGAGGCTGCAAAAAAAGCAGCTGAGGAACGTGAGGCTGCAAAAAAAGCAGCTAAGGAACGTGAGGCTGAGAAAAAAGCAGCTGAGGAACGTGAGGCTGCAAAAAAAGCAGCTGAGGAACATGAGGCTGAGAAAAAAGCAGCTGAGGAATGTGAGGCAGCGAAAAAAGCATCTGAGGAAAGTGAGGCCGAGAAAAAAGCAGCTCAGGAACACGAGGACAAGATGAAAGCCGCTGAGGAATATGAGACTGCAAAAAAAGTGGCAGAACAAGTTCCAAACATTCATGAGGTCCCGGTTGTCGATATCCAAATGGTGAACAAGCTTAATGCTGAAAATGAACAATTCAAGGTTAGTCCTCACATTCATGAGGTCTCGGTCGTTGATATCGAAATGGTGAACAAGCTTAATGCTGAAAATGAACAACTCAAGGTTAGTCCTCTCTTAGGATGCTTTTAACTGGGACTTTGGGGTTTTGATTGTTGGTACTGATGCATACTTGTGCAGTTGGTAGCTCGTTCACATTGATGCTTACTGATATTCTGGCGGTTTTTGATACTTTGTAGGCTTTTGTATTTTCTTTAGAAAAGAAAATTGATGAAACAGAGAGAAAGTTTGAAGAAACGAATAAACTTAGTGAAGAGCGATTGAAGCAGGCTTTGGAGGCAGAGTCAAAGATAATTGAGTTAAAAACTGCAATGCAGAGGTTTATACAGTGAATTATCTAATCTCTGATGCAAATGAGTTTTTGCTTAGTTAACTTGGGTTTTTCATTTGTTGCATTATTGCTTACACTGGTTATCAGGCTTGAAGAAAAGCTTCTGGACATAGAAACTGAGGATCAAATTTTGCGGCATCAAGCATTGTTGAATTCAGCTTCTAGAAAAATATCAGAACATATAACACCTGAGGTAATTATGCCACAGAATATTATCTTTTGTTTTAATTATTCTTTTTGCATTTCACATGTGGCAACTGATCCTTTTTTCTGTACTTTTTGCAGGCTCTGCAAAATGGTGATAATGTAAGTGAAGAATAAACCCATTTTGGTTTACATCTTTCCTTTTTTTCTCCTTATTTGCTGCCTTGTCATGTCTGAAATTCTAAGAGAGAGACTACTCCCACAGGAACCACAAAGTTCTACCCCTACAAAGAGATTTGGTACTTCTGATAGTAATCTGAGGAGATCCCAGATTGACCAGAAGAATGTATGTGCTTTGCAAATAAAGTAAAAAAAGTTTTTACCTTGCTATTTGCTTATTTATTTATTTTTTCGTATGAATTTCATTTGGATTTTCTTTTTCTAAATTTTTGTGTCTTATCTATTGTACAGAAGAATTTAGATGCTTTAATCAAATGTGTGTCAGAAAATCTTGGGTTCAGTCAGGGTAAACCAGTTGCGGCATTTACCATATATAAAAGTCTTCTCCACTGGAAATCATTTGAAGCAGAAAAAACTAGTGTATTTGACCGTCTCATTCAATTGATTGGTTCTGCTATAGAGGTGATTGGAAGAACTGCATACACATAACTATTAATTGTTCATTGTTATTGCTTTTCCCATGGAAGATGTTCTTAAGGTTTTCTTTATGTAGAATTGTGATGCTTGATTTTAGCATAAGCTTACTGATTTAGACAGAAAATAAGTATTATCTTACTAACAACATTTTTCTGTTTCCTTTAAAAAACATGAATAAGACTATGGACTGAATCTAAAGGAAATACTTTTGAAGTTGAGAGAGGAGAAATCTAGAAGTCTTAGGATAGAATAACATTTAATGTTTGGAGAAATAACTGAATTTTTACTAATGGAAAAATGATTATATTTTATTGGTTTCTGTTGCCTTATTATACCAGCTTTTCAACTTTCTTCTAACATTTTTTTAAGGATTTCTAGGATTCAATTAATAACCTTATATGGAGTGTATCAATAAAATAAGAATCTATAATATGAAGACTGAGTTATCAATAGAGCAAGGAGCCTTTTAGGACAGAAGGGATTTCCTTTCATTGTTTCTAGTCTCTGATTTAGTTAAATGCTTTAAAATATAGTTAATGCATGGTTACTGCTGTTTAAAATCTAAGGGAGTGGTTTGATTTCTCTCTCTCTTTTCACAACTATATGGTACCTGCATCATATGTTTATGCCATGCTTGAAGTGATTTATGCTATTTAAGCAGTTTGTGCTAGGGAATGTCCACTTACCCATTCACCCACCTGATTCCATGCCCACACAGGCTTAAACCTACACCTGATTTTCAACACACAGACACAAAAAAAAAAAAAAAAAAAAGAAAAAGGAAGGCACCATATAGTAAGCTAAAGATAATTATTTTAGGTCCAAAGCATTGCAATCTCACATCCCACTTTGGCAATATTTTTACTATTTGGTAAGAAAGGAATACTTCGATATGCTTGTCTGGAGGAGGTTGATGTTTAGTGGGATAAAGTTTATTCTTGTCCCTATTCAGGCTTCAATTTCAAGAGAATTACTGTTTAGTGGGATAAAGTTTATTCTTGTCCCTATTCAGGCTTCAATTTCAAGAGAATTACAGGGTATATCATAAACTAATATAAGCAAATGTAAACACTCTTTTGTGTTATTTTTGGGTTCTACTTATGTGTTAATATTATATGGGTTGTTCTGTTCTTTACTACTGGGGTGATGGTTCACCTTTATTGGAAACCAGTGTGATCCCCTTGACAAATTTTGTTTTCATTTATTATAAAAAAATGTGAAATCAAAATGTGCATCTTGTATGGCCTCGCAGAACCCCGACTGCAATGATCATATGGCTTATTGGCTATCCACTACATCCTTCTTGTTGTTCATGCTCCAACGTAGCCTAAACGCTAGTGGCACAGCAGCATCGAGTTCACAGCAGAAGCCTCCTCAACCAACTTCATTTTTTGGGAGGATGGCCCAAGTAATTTTATATTTATTCATTTATATTTTTCTTTTAAAAGAAAAACTGGAGTGTTGCATGAATATAATGAAGGCTAGTAAGTCTATGTTGGACCCTTATCTATTTTTTAAATGTCATATGATGTTTCACAGGGTTTTCGTTCTTCATCTGCCAGCCTTTCAGTTGGTCCAATAGATGTAGTGCACCAGGTTGAGGCCAAGTATCCTGCTTTGCTTTTTAAGCAGCAGCTTACAGCTTATGTTGAAACAATTTACGGAATTATTCGAGACAATTTGAAGCTGGAGTTGTCGCCACATCTTTCTTCTTGTATCCAGGTAAAATTACATTTAGTTTTTTTTATCATGTGATATTTTTGGCAGTCTAGAATAATGTCGTTTTTTAAATCCAAATTCAGTGGAAAACATGTTAGGTAGGGGTTCTCCTGAAACACTCTCAAAAACATTTGGTACAATTATCAATTATGTTATGGTCTTGCAATAAGTATTTGTTTTACTATATTTAAGTTAATATTTATATATTTAAAATGTTATGTAAGATGATGTGCCATGTTATTTTATATTCTTAAAATATTAAAATAGTGATGCTTCAAAAATAAAATAAAAAATGACAACCCGTTCAATGTTTTACCTTGAAACTTTAAGATTACCAAATTTATTTAGTATTAACACCACTACATAAAATTTAGTTAATGAAAACAATTCTTGAAAATATTTGGACCAGACTTGGTTTGCGATTTTGATTTTCAGAACATGTTACCAGACACGATTTCCAATACTGTAAACATCAAATAAAAACATAAGTTTCTTATAAATGATTTTCAAAAGCATCTTTTGAGAAACAATAATAGATGTTCCTTTGCTTTTATTAAAATAATTTCTCACATCCTGCAAACTGACTCCCTGGTTTTTACTATTTCAATTTTCTGATGACTTATTTTCTCCCTTATATTTTCTTTAATTTCCTATATATTGGTGAGTCTACTTCGTATCGAGACTCATTTTTCTCATATTTCATGACATATACAAAAAATAAACCTTTAAATGTCAATCAATTGAAACTTAGTTCATTAATTTTGATATTGAAGCTTCAGTTTTGATTAGTTTGCTGAAATTTGAATTTTTCATTATACTCTTATCTTTTTTTTTTTCCCTTTTGGATCTCAGTTCTATACTGTGTTTTGGTGAGTCTGTAAATTTTTGTTAGATTGTTTGGTTCCATGCAACTGATGCTGCCAGCTTGGTTGGTTGGATTGTTGTAACAAAGATCTGGCTTTTTGTTCCCTAACATTGTTACCTGTTTTCTGATTGCGTAAAATATTATACTGGATAATACTATAATCGGGTATGGGATTATGACGTGGTAATATGTCATTTGTGATTGAATTCTGTGCTGGTCTTTTGCTTGAGATCCATTACTTGAATCCTATAAATCGAATTTATTTTAATTCCACTAATATGTTATCCAAATTGTTTAGGCACCAAGTATATCGAATGAAACTTCTTCAAAATCATCTGCACAGTCATCTGAAAATGGTTCTCCATCTAGTCCCTGGAACAGCATTATTGAGAGCCTTAATCGGTTTCTTAGTATAGTGACAGAAAACTTTGTATGGGGATTTTTCTTTTTCTCAATACTAAATTCAATCATGATCATTTTTTTTATGCATGTGGACTTAGGGTTGGCATTGTTTCAGGTTCCTCAAGTTCTTGTACAGAAGATCTTTACTCAAATTTTCTCATATATTGATGTACAGCTCTTCAATAGGTAGTTGTCTAGTATTTTGTCACTTGTTTTTGTTAAAGTTATATGTCAACATGGTCTACGTTAATTGATGTTTTTAATCTCTGGTGCAGCCTTCTACTTCGTCGAGAATGCTGCACATTCAGCAATGGGGAATATGTGAAGTCTGGGTTAGATGAATTAGAACTGTGGTGTGCCACAACAAAAGAGGTTCCTATTTTGATTTTGTGACAATTGCCACTCAAATGCTACACTTTTTCACTAAATGAACAATCCTCAGAACATACTTTCCTCTTATGGAAAATCATCACATTACCTTGCATCTGTATCTTAGTTCTATACCAGGTGTCAATTAGTTTGCCTGAATATTCCTCTTGTTGCAGTATGCAGGTTCTTCCTGGGATGAACTCAAACACACAAGGCAGGCTGTTGGATTCTTGGTATGTTTCTTGTTTGAGAAAATGTAAACATGATTGCTTTCCCCTTCTCTCTCTACTTATACCTTTTTAATTTTTAACTTGTAAGAAACAAAGAAAAATGTATTAGTAATTCAAATGGAAAGGAAGTACAACAGCGGACTAGTTGTCCACGATGAAATCCAAAATTCGAAAAGGTAATCAATTCTATACAAACATACATCCAAAATTCATTTTTCATCCCTACCCCAATCCAAAAAGTTTATAAATAAAAAAACGAATCTTCCACATTCTTTGAAACCTAAACTCAAAGAGAAGCTAAAAGATGAGTCCTCTCATCTCCTATGCCTTTTTTTTTTCTATTCTCCTTAAAGATATGGTTATTTCTTTCCAACCAAAATATGCAAATAAGGCCGAATCAACACATTTTTGTAAGGCTTTAGCTTTCTTCCTTTTGCCAAAGGCAAAATTACTCTTTGAAATCAAGGATTGACAATATTAGGAATGGCCCAAATGGTTTTAACTTCTTTGCAAACTCTTTTCCAATTGACGCCACTTCATTGTGAAGGAAACGATGGATATAGGTCTCTTCACTCTTTTTACATATGACACACCAAGATGGAGAAAGGCACATCCCAAGATGCTTTCTTTGAAGAACTTCTCCGTATTGACTTTTCCTAGGGCCAAAATCCAAAGAACTTATACTCTAATAGCACTTGAAGTACAATTTACAAGAAAGTTTCACGAAGCCACCAATCTCCATATGTTTCTGTCTTTTTTGGTATGATAAATACTCAACATTGTCAAGCACCTTCAAGAGCATAATTCTTGAGTTTCCCTTTCGTTTAAGTTTCTTTTGAAGTTGAAGTTCCAAGTCCAACTTAACTTAAATAGGAGGGAAAGCTATCTTAGCATTCATAGAAATGTTTATCATATGGAAACCCCATAAAGGAGGGGGAAATTGTGATATAAGAAAGATCTCCAATCTATTTGTCTTCTCACTATTAAATGTCCTTACCATTTCCCACAAGAGAATAGGTGTGAGTGAGGAAAAGGTACTCCTTGTATATGATTTTCTAAAGGATTCTAGAATTGATGATGACTATTGATAATTACCATATGCCGATGAATGTCCTTATTAGGTAATCTCTAAAGCCAGTTAGCTAGACAGCGTCCACTTCTTTTTCTCCAAATTCCTAATTCCAAACTATCCTTTCCTTTTTGGTCTTCAAATAATGACCCTCCTTTTATTCCAATGGAATAATTCCTTTTGTTACAATCTTAGACATACTTACTTTGAGGCAGCATACACGGGTAAAAGTTTCTAAAACCTTTAAGAGATTGCCAATTTTTTCTTGCTCATTTAATGATAAGAAAAGAGTATCCTCAGTAAATTTTAGATGGGATACTTAACATTTTTTTCCTTGCTCACCGCAACTCCCTTTGCAATTTTGTCCTTAACAACTTTGTCCATCATTTTATTAAAATTATCCACCACTTAAGTGAATAGGAAGGGAATGAGAGGATCCTCTTATGATCCTAGGAGAACAATATCAATTAATAAAAAAATATATATAATATCAATTAATATGAACAATTCAATGGTATGTGACAAACTGTTTACTTATATATTCACCCAATATAAATTTATATAGATAAAAAGATGAGTGTGTTTTTAATTATATGGTCATCTAATCATATAGATGGGATACTTATGCACATTCTCTATGCACCATCCTTCTTCTTAACTGATAACACAGGTGAAGAGAAAGGACTCGCATTTTTCTGTATGGTACTAGCTTTGAGCATCTGTGGACTCACATTTCTCTGTATGGTACCAACTTTGAGCATCTCTTATAGTAGCTCTTCAATTTCACTTTTCCGCACATAGGGTACCTATACGGTTGAATGTTTGGTGGGGTTTATCCAAGTTCAAGGAGAATTTTGAGGTCACATTCCCTCTGAGTTGGTAATCCTTTGGTTCAGCAAACAAATTTGAGTACTATTACAACACTTGGGTCAGGCTTTTTGGCTCTTTTTCTTCCTCTTCAACTTCCCTCTACTTGTATAGAAAAATCTTATGCCACAGTTGCTTGAGACAATTGCTTTAGGTCACGTTGTATTTGGTCTGCCTTATTTAATAAGGCCTATTGTAGGCCTCATAATTACAAATTTTCGACCATTGACTGTAAATTCCATTCTCAAATATTTGAAGTCCATAATATGGTTCCCAACTCTACTAGCCATTGAAATCGTAAAACCATACCAAACCCCACCAAAGGTAAGAACCTTAGATCAACTTGAAACTTTGCCCTTAGCATTTTCCACTTCAATTGTCTACAAACTGCATCACTAGTAATTTTGGTTCCATCTACCATTGCCACTTTCATTGAACTAACACTTTGTACTAAGCATCTTGTTCTTTTTGCAACTACAATATCAAGGAAACTGTGTGTATTTCCTGAGTCAATGATTATAGTTGTGGCATTCTTTTTTATGTTATGACGTCTGACGAGAGATTGACTCAGATATTGCAAGAAGTGAAACCATAGATCTACATTATCTATAGCATTTTCAACTTCATTGGACACCTCCTGTTCACTTTCTTCACCTTTTAACAAATAAACTTGCCTCTTTTTCCTTATATTGATTGGCTCATACTTCTTGTCACAGTAGTAAGAAAGCTTCTTCTGATGACTTTCTTGCACAGCCGCTGAAATCCACTTAATGAGAGGTAGTCAATCATAATTAGTTCTCCTGATTCCCGAAGAATTCCCTGTACTCACATCATTTATATGAGGACCCTTAGCCTCCTTAAGAATTGCTTCTATTAGTCCTTGTAGTAAGGCTAACCTTATGACATGGGTTAGAGTGTTTGGTTAAAAGAGCTCACCTAGTTCTTGATCGCAACCTTCAAACCACTAATAAACCACTAAACAAGGAACTATGGCAGCCTTTTTGTTCTAGACATCAAAACTTCAAACTGTTCTTGGTAAACCTTTACCATAAATGTTTGTCTCAGTTTGATTAATTTCCCTACAAGACAATCATAGACACTAGGACCAAAACATGAAACCACATTTATAGAAAACTTTATCCAACTAATATTCTCATTACTAGCCTTATACCCCTGAAGCCATTTGAGTGTTTGTCCCTTCAAATGGATTGAATAGGTCCAAAAATTTATAACTTAATAATCATGTTATGAATTTTGTTAAGTCACCGTCTTCAAATTTTAAGGTAATTTGGTAACTGCCTAATAATAGTATTAAAGCTTTGAGTTTTGACATGCATCTCATTTGCAAGGGACTTGGATTGAATACAACCACAATCATAATATGTAACAAGACAAATTGTTAATTCATTATGAACACAAGATGCCTTGGTCAAACTAGCTATGATATTATGTTAAGTTACCATTTGACCTAATAGTTTACATTCATGGTTGAGGACCTGATAAACTTAAGCTTTGATACGCCTTCTCATGTGGCTTGTAATGCCATGAACAAAGGCCTATTTTCTCTCATTATTGCAACTGAATTAATTAATACAATGAAGGATATGAGCAAACTTTCAACCAATCAGGGGTTAGATACCATGTTTAATTACCGTTTGACCTAAATGTGTAAACTAATATGTGAGGGCCAAACAATATTTTAAAGCTCTAGCAAATTTCATTTTTGCTTTGTTGGAGTTATGTCATTTATGAACATTTTTCAGTTATTACTATAAACATTTTCTTAAATGGCCATGGTTTTATTCTTTTTGTATTTTTTTTCAAAATTAGTTTATATATATATATATATATATATATATATATATATACGTGTGTGTGTAAAGTTCTGCAATAGTTGACCCATATTATCTTTTCAGGTTATACATCAAAAGGCTAGAATATCCTATGATGAAATTACAAATGACCTCTGCCCTGTAAGTCTCTCTCCCTCCCTTTATGTGTGCGTGCATGTTTTAATTCATTATTGAATTTTTTCAATATCTTATTTACATTTTTATTACTTATTATATTTTTATTTCTAATATATGTATATTCTTTATTTATTATTATCTATCTTTATGTATAATACTATAATTCCTTTTGGGAAAAGGATATTTTTGTGTCTCAAATTTGACCTAATTCTCAATTTTGTTCCACGAGTTTAAAAAAACCCAATTTGTCCTAGTTTGTTAGTGAAATTCCGTCAGATTTGACTGAAAATCTCTTTTAACAGTACATTGACAATTTTGCTCTCCATTATATATTAGTTGGATATGATGATGCAAGTACACTATACAATGTACATGTGTCAAATATTAATAGGCCTTAAAAAAATAAAAAAATTTAAAAAAACACGTGGCATGTTGTAATAGGTTCAATAAAATAATTAAAATAAATAAATAAATAAGGAGCAACCGATCAGTGGTTGCCATTGTCAGTGGTCGATCGGCCGCCGGTGATCAATTGCGATTTGACTCAAAATTAACATCATTGGACTCAAAATTTTGTGATCCACCGATGACGGTGGCCACTGACCGGCTACCCTTTTTTTTTATTTATTTGATTTAATTATTTTAGTGACTAATCAGTGGTTGACACGTGGATATTTTGTGTCAGCCCATTTTAAAGTTCTGTATGGAGTGACTATTTTGTCCTTTCAGTGTTAAAACTAATAGAATCTCACTAATGTACTATGACAAAATTGGGTTTTTTGAAATTCATGGGACAAAATTTAGAATTAGGTCAAATTTGAGGGACAAAAATATTCTTTGCCCATTCCTTTTAGAATAATAAAATTTTATTGCTCACTTAAGTGAGTGTGCACGAACACATATGAGTTCCAGCATTGTGGGAGTAATCCATCGTTCAATAGTAAAAATAGCATGCAATAGGGGCCAAGCAAATGGAAATATAAAATGTTTGATATATTTACAATTGAATTAACAATTTTTCTGGGAGCAACAATCCTGGTCCGGAGAATATATAATATAAACGTGGAATTTTCACATGCATAGTTGGATATCAGTTTTTCAAGAATAATATTGGAGGTAGTACTTTTGGTGAAGAGTTAATGGTATTATCATGTTTAACATTTAAATTTGAGTATACACACAGATAGTTGAAGATTTTCTCACATTGGTGCTTGCTGTCTTCAGGTCTTGAGTGTTCAACAGCTGTACAGAGTATGTACTCTGTACTGGGATGAAAACTACAACACACCTAGTGTATCATCTGATGTAAGGAAAATTAATTAATTCTAATATCTTTTCAAATTGTTTGGGAGGTTTATTTCCTGTTAATCTGGCACTCCACCCTTTTTGGACAGGTTTTATCTAGTATGAAAATTCTTATGACAGAAGATTCCAACGAAGATGATAATGACTCCTTTTTGTTAGATGACAATTCCAGGTAACCAATGGAAGAAAAGAAAAGGAAAAATTTTCACATCTTTTGGAACATATAGCCAATTCCAATGTCCTGCTGAGTATGCCTTTTTAAATGCAGCATTCCTTTCTCAGTTGATGAACTTTCTAGTTTCATCCAAGATTTGGATTTTGGAGATGTAAAACCTCCGGCAGAACTTCTTGAGGATCCAGCCTTTGAGTTTTTACAGGAGTAAGGTTCTGGTTCTAGCTATTTTCTCGCTCCACGGTGTACCTCGTCTTGTGGCGATCAAGTATAATTTTCAACTTCCAGTAAATGTCACACTGTATATTCATCCTTGTTTTTCTTCTATCCATTTAGGTGTATTTTTCTTTCCTGTAACATCCATTGCCCTGCATGTATTTTTCATTTAATTTAAGTTGTATAATCCCCTTAGGTTGGTTCTGTTAGTTCAAGGGCAAGGATGGTTTAAACAACTCGAGTGGCTTCTTTTTGTTCTTTTGATATTTGTCATTTTTCAGTTGGTCACTAGGTGCTAGCATTCTTTATAGGAATGATAGGAAGGAAAATGTAGTGTGATAGGAGTAGCAATTCTTTCGACTACATCTTCAGCCTCAATTTTCACATTTTGCAAAGCCACTGAAGATTGTGAAGTCCTTTGGTTTCTCTGATTGGAGGTTAGGCAAGTAAAGATTTGGAGGCAAACCTTTTACCTAGTTACCAGAAGAATCACGCTGGAATGCTCTCATGTACAACCCACCAATTCAGCTTAAAAAAATAAATGGGGTTGTGATATTATATTGTGGGAAATGAGAACAGAAAGCATTTACTTTCTTAATTAAATTGATATGAATGATTTTGAAATTCGATGAGAATTTCGTTGCAATTTTTTTTTTCTGCTTATTGACAAAATGCATACTTAGAAGATAAAATATCGGTTGAGGTATGATTGGATTGGGTTTGGTTTTGAATGAATTCAGTGTAGAGTGGTGGTGCTGCACTGCAATGATTGAGACTGAACCTCTGTATGATATTTGCATTTTATTTGGATTCTACATTTATTATGAAGCCATCGATTGTAACAGTTTTTATCCTGAATATATGTCAATCTTTGCCCCATACGTATTTGTCTCAGCTTGTGAATTGGTATGGCTTGAAACTTGCATTGGCGTTTTTAGCTGCAGAATCGCAGATGATAAATCAAATCAAAATCCCCCTTGTCGGCTAAAAACAATTCTTACATAAATCTCTAACATAGATTTCTGTTGGAAGAGAGGAGGGATATGTATCATATATGATTGATGATTATATTATTAGGTAATTGAGGGATGATTATATTATTACGTAATTGAGGGGTGAGGAAGGATGTAGGTTACCGTTAAAGCGAAATTAAATAAAAATAAAAATAAAATAAAATATAAGAGTTTATATGATTCAACTTTTACTTTACATTCACAGATGAAAACAAAAAAATCTTTTATTATTAGAAATGGAGAATATAAGTATTATAGTATTTTAATTTTATAACTTAAAAATCTCAATATACATAATTCTCTCAAATCATTTAAAATTACATAACTTTAAAACTCTCTCAAAATTGAATTATAAATAAATTCTTAAGCTCTCTTTTTTATAGAGAGAGTTTAGCGTGTGAACAGTCTTAAAATTTAAGGTTGTCCACTGTTAACACACGGTGCCAGTTATTAACAATTCTCCCACTTAGAGATTTGATTGAGAATCAATCAAGTCTCCACATCATTCTTTTTTCTTCGCCAAAGTTATGTTGTCTACGTGTCTGTTAGGTCATGTAAGGATCTACATCATACAAACTTGTTTGTATTGATGGGCTTGGTCAACACATCTGCTAGTTTATTATCTCTATGAAGTTTTTTTCATATCCATACTTTCATCTTCTATCACTTTTCGAATAAAGTGATATTGAACACCTATGTGCTTTGTTCTTAAATGAAAGACTGAATTTCTTTCAATGTGCAAAGTACTCTGACTGTCACAAAATAATTGAACTTTCTCTTGTTTGTGCCTGAGCTCCTCCAGTAATCTTTGTATCCAAATTGCTTCCTTGTAAGCTTATGTAGTTGCCATGTATTTTACTTTTGTAGTAGATAATGCCATAACAGTTTGCAGTTTCGAAAGCCAGCTTACAGTTCCTCCTATAAGTTTAAACACATAGCCAGTAGTGGATTTTCTTTTATCAATGTCTTCTGCAAAGTCTGAATCCACATAGCTCTTAACAATAAAATTTAATCCTTCGTAACATAAAGTAACATCTGAGGTACCCTTAATGTATTTAAGGATTCTTCTGACACAACCCCAATGCTCTCTACCAGGATTCGCCATATATTTACTAACTGCTCCCATTGCTTGTGCAATGTTTGGTCTGGTACAAATCATAGCAAACATTAAACTTCCCACTGCTGATGCATACGGTACTCGAGACATCTCATTTCTCTCTGCTTCTTTGCTAGGACACATCTTAGATGATAACTTGAAATTAACAAGGAGTGAGGTACTAATTGGTTTGCAATCTCGCATATTGAAGCGCCACAAGATTTTCTTTAAGTAGTTCTTCTGAGAAAGCCAAATTTTTCTGTTATTTCTGTCTCTATGAATTTGCATCCCTAGAATCTTGTTTACTGGTCCCAAGTCTTTCATATCAAATTCCCTAGCCAATTGTACCTTCAATTCTTGGAATCGATCTTTGTTGAGGCTTGCCACCAACATGTCATCCACGTACAACAACAAAATAATGAAATCATTATCATCTTTAAACCTTTTATAGTATGTACAATAATCCGAACTAAGTCTGTTGTATCCAAGGCTGATGATATAGGAATCAAAACTCTTATACTAACACCTCAGCGCCTGTTTGAGACCATACAGAGATTTGTTCAACCTGCAAACAAAGTTCTCTTTTCCTTTTTCTTTAAAAATTTTTGGTTGGAGCATATAAATTTCTTCTTTAAGTTCTCCATGAAGAAAAACTGTCTTTACATCTAACTGCTCTATATATAAGTCAAATGTGGCACACATTGCTAAGACTATTCTGATTGTTGTGAGTCGAACCACAGGGAAAAATATCTCATTAAAGTCAATACCTTTTTTCTAAGCATAACCTTTCACCACCAATCTAGCACGATACCGCTCCACTTGCTCATTGCCATCTCGTTTGATCTTATAGACCCATTTGTTACCAATGATTTTTCTTCTACGTGGTAGTGCAACCAGCTCCCATATTTTGTTCTTATGCAAGGCTTCAATTTCTTTTTGCATTGTTGTTATCCATAGAGAAACATCTTGACTTTTAGAAGCCTCCTGGAAAGTTGTTGGCACTTCATCCTTTATTAGAAGGCAGTATGCAACACGAGCCTCTATAACATACTCAGAGTGCCACTTTGGTGGTTGTCTCTCACAAGTTAATCGACAATCATCTGTACCCTCAGACTCTACTGATTCTTGTTCTTCATGCTCTGGTACTACTTTAGAAGAATCTGAATCTTCTTGTACTTGATTATTTTTCATTTGTATCATTGTAGTATCTGGATTTTCCTTCACTGTACTATCATCTTCATCATTCCTTTACAGTTTATCTTCTACAAATATCACATCTCTACTGATGATGACCTTGTGGGTAGTGGGATCCCATAGGCAACACCTATTGACTCCATCAACATATCCCAAGAAAAGGCTTTTTCTGGATTTTGGATCCACCTTCGTTGTTTCTTGAGGATTGTACATCACGTACATAGGACTTCCAAATATATGAAAGTGAGAATAATCAACTGGTTCCCAGTCCACATTTCCATCGGTGTCTTCAACTCGATTTCTATTGATGGTGACCAATTTACCACATAACAGGTGATTTTGACTGCTTCTGCCTAAAATGCTTTAGCTAAACCTGCGGTTCTCAACATAGCTCTTGTTCTCTCCAACAAAGTTTTGTTCATCCACCCTATTACTCCATTCTGCTGAGGTGTGTAAGCTGTGTTGAATTGTCGCTTGATGCCTTATTATTGATAGAATGCAATAAAATTCTCACCAGTATATTCTCCTCCATTATTTGTTCTTAAATACTTGATCTTCTTTTCTGATTCAAGTTTTATATGCGCTCTGAATATTCTGAAAGCTTCAAACACATATGACTTATTCTTGATTGGATACACCCAACATCTTTTGGAGTAATCATCTATGAATGATACAAAATATCTCACTCTCTCTAAAGACATCACCGGTGCTTACCAAACATCAGAGTGGATCAATTCTAGAATTTCTTTACTTGTAGAACTGGATGTGCTAAACTTTAATCTGTGCTGTATACTTGTGACACAGTGCTCATAGAAAGGTAAATGAACCGATTTGAGCCAGGAAGTAAATTTTGATCAGAGAAAATATTCAAACCTCGTTCCGACATATGGCCCAGTTTGCGATGCCACATTATTGTTGACTTTTCTGCTAAACTAGTTGATGTAACAGATGCATCTCTTTCCTACAGTGTTTCTCTATTAAGCATGTACAAATTTGCAGCAACTTTTTCTACCTTTATTACTACAAGCGTGCCTTTGAGAATTTTCATGGTTCCATTTTCAATTTGGGTCTTACACCTAGTGTTATCTAATTATCCTAATGACAAAAGATTCTTTTTGAGGCATTTCACATGTCGCACCTCTTAGATAATACGAACAGTACCATCGTACATCTTCATCTTAATGGATCATATTCTAGCAATTTTCAAAGTATGATCGTTCCCTATATATACAAATCCTCTAAAGGTAGGTTTATATTGATGGAACCATTCTCTTTTAGAGTCATGTGCCATGTAGCTCCAGAATCCATGAGTCATACATCAAAGAACTATTTTCTGCTTTCAACAAATGTTGTTGCCTTGCTCTATAAAGTTTCACCACCATCTGAAGTGCTTGCAATATTCTCTTAAGGTTTGTCCTATGCACTTTTTTTCAATCCCCAGCAATGATTCTTCAGATGGCCTTTCTTGCCACAATGGTAGCACTTGACGTTCTTCTTACTTCTGTATTTTGATCTACCATGATTTTGACTCCCACTAGGGTCACATTCTGTTAATCTACATTTCATTATTGTCAAAACTTCTGTTTACTGCAAACATTCCTGTTTGTCTTCTTTATTTTTTTGCCTTCGTTCTTCTCCTAATATAGCAGTTGTAACATCATCAAAGACTAAAAAGTCTATTAGGATGTTATTTGTCAAGTTGATGATGAGTTGATCATACAAATCAAGTAAGTTTTGAAGCAAAATGTCTGCAGTTCACCTGCCTCTATTTTATGCCCCAAGGAAGTGAGTTGGAAAAATAAAGTATTTAATGTGTTGATGTGCTCTGTCACTGAAGTGGATTCTGTCATTCGAAGGATGTACAATCTTCTTTTTAAGAAGATCTTGTTGTGCAGAGATTTGGCCTCATACAATTTTATGAGAGTATTCCAAATCTCTTTTGCTGTCTTCTTTTCCACCACATTGGATAGCACATTATCAACGAATGCTAGATGCAGATCATCAACTGCATTACTGTCAATCTCATTCCACTTAATATCATCAATAATACCAGCGAGCCTTTCATCAATTGCTTCTAAGCACTTATTTTTCTTTAAAATTGCCTTTATTTTTATTTTTTACAATGTGAAATTATCTCCATTGAACTTTTAAACTTCGTATTTTGCCGCCATTGCTTTTCACCACGGACTACTTTCTGCTAAGATCAGCTCACACTGTTTCACATAAATAGTAATATAGTATGAACAATACTCGTATATATGAATAATACTATATATGTGAACAATGGCCTTCTTTAACTAGAAGCTCTGATACCATTGTTAGGAAATTTAGGGGTGATGCAGGGTTGTAGCTAAAGCAAACTTGAGTAAAAATAATAAAAATAAAAATAAGACAAAACACAAGAGTTTACGTGGTTCGGCTTTTAGCCTACGTTCACAGGTGAAGACATAAGAATCTTTTTCTACTAGAAATGGAGAATACAAGTATTATAGTGTTTTATTCTTATAACCCAAAAATCCCAATACACAAAATTCTCTCAAATCACTCAAAATTACACAGCTTTAAAACTCTCTTAAAATTGAATTATAAATGAATTGCTAAGCTCTCCTTTTTATAAGGAGAGTTTAGTGTGTGGACAACCTTAAAAAAAGGCTATCCACCATTTTAATTTTGCTCGCACCATGTGCCAATAAATTATTATGTAGTTGGCACACGGTGCTAGCTGCTAACATATATTTTGTCATTTGAGCATATCGAAAGTTGGAAGGTATGTGATTATTTTATTTCTTAGGTGTTAAACAGCTTTGTAGATGTAGAGATTATTATTGAGCAGCGGGGTGGAGCACATGGAGTTCTTGTAGCTGCAGATATTCAGTTACCATTATGAATATTAGTTGTGTTGACCTGTTTCTTGCTTTACATTTTGCAACATTCATGTGATCACATGTGTTTCTACGTTTTCTCATCTCAGGAAACATTTGACTAAATAATATTTCAGTTATTACAGTTGAGGAGTTAGTTGCTTACTTTTGCTTCTTATACTTATTATATTAACATAATTATGTCAGATGGGCATAGCAGGAATGTGTTTAGTGCTTTTTGTGGATGCTTTCTTCTTGTTTTTGCTGTGGGTAGAAGAAATGTAACGTGTTCCTTTTGGTGCCTATGGAGACCTATTCATTGAATCAATTATAGGGAGATGATTTAAGGCTTTGACAATCTCCATTTATGTACTTTAATATAAATCATAGCATAAATTTTTAGTCTTTCGACTTGGATGTTAACATAGAAAGGTTTGAGATCAAATCAATTTATCGAAAGAAATAAGCACATTTTTATGTCTAGGAGAACTAAATCATCCCGTTTTGACAAAGATGTGATTAAGTTAACTATTTCCCATTTTCTCTTAACCTCTGCGAATTCTCATTGCACTATGAATTCAAACGTGGCTTTCAATTCATCATGATGGATGAAAATCCGACTTATGGGCAAAAATTGGGCTTACTTGAGTTTAGACCAGCTTATGTATATTTTGTTAATAATTTTGGGCCAAACCTAATCCATTTGTAGCCTAAACGTTCTTGTTATAATTATTCTTACTAGTATCAACCATAACAATTTTTAGTCTCACTATATAATTCTTTTTTTTTTCTTTGGTATCTTAACAGAGGGTGAGAGTTATTTAGGAGGTACAAAATAGCTATTTAGCTATCAAGCATAAAATTAGTAACATCATACATGACCATTTTTATGGTAGATTCTTATAACTTATCTAAACTTAGAAAATTTTCTTATATTGGATCTCTCTCTGAGCCAAATTTGAAAATGAATTTTTTTTTTAAATATAAAAGAAAAGAGAAGCCATTAGAAGATTCTGGTTAAGGCAAGAGCATGTAATCTATGTCTAGTTGAGCCACAGGGTTGTTTTTATTGTGTGATATTGCGAAAGAGAATTCATTATCTTTTATAGAGTCCTCTTCTCAGTCATCTGTAGCTATCTTTATGCCTGTTCTTTCTTCATTGCCTTCTACCTTATCTTCGTTGCCTTTTTTTCGTTCTACTGATAATAGTAAATTAGACCATTTATATGAGATTACTTATCTTCTAGAAGAAAGTAAAGTCCCTATCACGGACCTTTGAATCATTAACCCTTACTATGCCTTTCTCAAACTCCAAAAATCCATCTCCACTAAAGTTAAATCCTACATCTCCTCCTCCAAAGTTAAAACCAAAGAATATGTTCGAACCACATGGTTTGATCATTATTTTCTCCCAGCCACCACAGAAGAACAACTAATTTCCCTTTAATTCCTATCAGATCTAATCCCTCAATAGATTAAAAAAGGCTATACACATCTTCATTTTGGAGCAGTAAGATTTGCTCTAACTTTTCATAGTCGAAAAGGCCTTGAAACAGTAGCCAGAATAGCCATTTTTGACATCAAATTCTTTGCTTATAAAGATGCCTGTATTGCACAGTTCAAACTACCCTTAATGCTGGAATAGTCTTGGTAATATTATATTCAAACTACCCTTAATGCTGGATATGTGGATCATAAAGTATGAACAAAAGCACAAAGAAGCACAACCTCCAAAAGCTATACAATCCACGAAGCACAGTTTCTTCCAATAGCAAGATGGTCAAACAAACATATATTTTGAGAAATCAGAACCGTCGTCGCCTCCATCTCTATTCCCCACTTAATTTATGATAAGGCCATACCAGTCAACAGTCAAAGAAGACCTACTAGCCATATCATTTGACAAAAATGGCAAGCCAATATACCATTTCAGAGTTTTCTACAGGATACTATTACTGGGAAATAGACTGTCAATGTTCAGAATGTCTTGCAGACCCTTACTCAAATGAAGAATATTATGTGACCAGACAAAATCAGCAAAAAATTAAAGAAAATGAAAAGCTCATAATAGCTTTTAAAGGAACAATATGATAATAGAGATCCAAATGTTGATCTTTTGGGTCAGCTCTCAAGAAAGTTTGATTTTTATGTCATTAATTCTCCTTCAAAGCCAAAATCATTACCCAAATTCCCACAACCATGTCACATCATCAAACCACCAACACAACAACCTCCAAAATAACAACCAATACCTGCTATATGCATGTTCGCACCAGATGATTTTCCTCATTTATACCAACACTATAACCTTAAAGAACAAACCACATAACAGTGGAAAATCAAAAATAAAAAATCCAAACACCTGCAAATCAGATGGTTCTCATGAATAGATAAGTCCAACATAAGGTATTTTGAACTGGCAATTACAAAATATTGTAGCCCAGAATAAAATCTTAAAAACGATTGAACAATCCCAGTAAAGGTTAGAGCAGAAAGTTGATACTAGTTTTGTAACACATCAAGTTTTAATTAAAAAGCTTAGGCTTGAAATTGAAACTCTTTATGAACATATTATATCTCTAGTATAAAATAATCTTCCTTTCTATGAACAAAAAAAGACGATTGAACATCTCAAAGCCCAATTAGCCAGTTTAGAAAATGAATTCACTAAGTCATGTAAACTAGTAAAAACTTTGCCGAAAATATCCCAACCATTTTCCATGACCTCAAATCCAATTCCTTGTTCCAGTCTAAATTTCATACCCATAAAGAAAACAAAAGCTAAGAAAAAAAAGGAAAAGAACCAAAATTCTCATCCCAAGAACCTATTATTCCAACCACACATTCTAGTATCATGTTATCATCCACTATTCCAACAGTCCCAAATATCTTCCCTCCTATATCCAATTCCCAATTTATAGCTCTCAACAAAAATTCACAAGCTCTCTCCATCACATCATCTGTATCTGACACCTCTTCTAACTAAGCAAACTGTGACAATGAGTCAACCTCAGACCCTACAATCCCACTGTAGTACATGAATAATCCAAGAATTACACCAACTGATCTAATTATTGATAAATTTGAATCCTTTATGGATGACCCAAAAATCTCAACCAGAAGGACGCAGAGACAATAACCTTTAGCCCTAAAAGATTCTTTTGAAAAAAGACACTGGTTTACATTTGATGATATTCCCTCAAATAAATGCTCGACAGAATATTGGAATTCTAAGCATAGTGTTACACTGAATAACAAAAGTATGACAACATTGTTACAGAATTTATCTAGAAAGCAATCTCTAGGTTTCACAGAATTCTCAAATATTAGTATTTTCATCATGGAGAATACCGACAACAAATGATGCAGAACAACATGACTATTAAGTAATTTATCAATTTTATCTTTGTAGAGTTTATTAGTGAAGAAACTCACTTAACAAATAAAGCTCGTAAAAAGTTCTTCAAAATGAAGTGTTGCTATTACAAAAGAAATGATTTAGAACACCATTTCAAAAATGCAACATCTCAGTACTACATCCTTGGTATTAATGATCCAAACTTAAAGCATGCTTATCTAAATTCTGTTCTTGAACCTTTAGGGTAAGAAGCCCTTCAAATCATTGAAGCAAAAGGAAAACCCTTAACAAACACCTCAATTGGAATCATTCAACAAGTAATTATTCAGGCTCTCAATAAGTTATATTCCAGACATAAGTTCTTCAAAGAACATGAAGACATGGGGAAAAGATCCAAGAGTCATGTGATAGACCAGACTTATTGACCAAATGTCCAAAGAAAAAAGTTGTCATTCAATCTAAAAAAGAAAAGATTTTCAAAAAAAAATCAGCATTCTCGAAAAAGACAAACGAATGCTTTATTTGCAAACAACGTGACCACTTTGCAAAATAATGTTTGAATAAAGACAAAAGGAAAAATATTATGTCTGTCATTTCAGCCATTACCAAAAGCAATCCTTCAGAACCTAAGCTGAAATCCATTTACTCAGAATAGTTAAAGCAAGATAGTTATCTTGTCCTTGTCATTTTTGAATCTGACTCAAATAACAATTCAGAATCAATAAGTGAATCATTGCACATCAGCCCTACAAACTTTATCACTTATCCTGTCAAATCACAACCTTTAACCCAATTATCCACAACAGTCACACCCATGATAAAACTTAAACTTTACCTTACCAAATACGATAAACCCATTCAACTTTCGAGACTACTTGACACTGGCGTAGCAACGTTGATCCTTAAACCATCCATCTTACCAAAACCTTTCTAGAAACCATTTTCCCAAACCTTTAGAGCTGCAAATTATGAATTGTTTACTATCCATATGATTAGTAAAATAGTTTATCTTTCTTTTTTCCCAGGACTTAAGTTGAGACATAAGCTTTTAGGTTTAGATATTCCTGGTAAAGATATAGTTATCAGTTTTGACTTAATCCAGAAGCTTTTACCAAATAAACTCCTCACCAAACCCGATGGCCTTAAATTCAAAGCTTATTTCTTACCATGGTCTAAAGTTCCTAGTTATTTTACTATAGAAAACCTCTCCACTCTATTTGAACAGCTCAAATCCAGTTCAGCAGCCAATTCCTACATAAAATTTCTAACCAAATGTCCAAAACCTCTATGAAAAAACCCAACCTTCTTCATCAGATTACCATTTCACAAAAATGATTTTGAAAACCCTACCAAAGATACCCATCCAGGAATGTCACCAAAATACTTAGCCCTTGCAAAAGCAGAATTGACACAACTTTTATCAAAAGGATTAATTGAGCCTACGTCATCTCAGTGGGCATGTCAAGCTTTTTATGTTAACAAAAGAGCTGAACAGATTAGAGGAAAATTATGTCTGGTAATAAATTATCAACCCCTTAGTAATTTTTTGTAGGATGATAAGTTTCCTCTTCCAATAAGGAAGGCCTTCTTCTCTAAAATTGCCACAGCCAAGATCTTTTTAAAGTTCGATCTCAAATTTGAATTTTGGCAACTTGGCATCCATTTAGAGGACCGGCATAAAACTGCTTTTTGCACACCTTAACACCATTACTAATGGATAGTGCTTCTTTTTAGATTAAAGATAGCTCCCTTATTATTCCAGAATGCCATGTTACAAATCTTTGACCCCATTTCCTATAGTGTTTTAATCTGTATTAATGATATACTGTTATTCTCTGATAATGCAGATGTGCACTATCAACTGCTTTTACCATCCTTTAATAGTATGGCATAATGATCTCCACTACTAAGTGACAAGTGGGTCTAACAGAGGTAGATTCCTCGGAATGCACATCAGCAATGGTCAATTCATGCCACAACCCCATATTGCAAGTTAGCTGACCAGATTCCTAGACAGCATTCTCAATCACTCTAAAGTACAACAATTCCTTAGGATAGTCAACTACATAAGTGACTTTATTCCACCTAACCTACTTGACTCAGCCACTTTATCTTATGCTAAGAAAGAATAATCCATTTTGGTCTAATATCCAAACCACATCAGTCTAAAAGATAAAAGAAATCACCTATGCTCTATCCCATTTACAAATTCCATCACACAAGAAAAAGATCATTTAAACAGATACTAGTGATCTTTACTGGGGTGTAATTTTACTTGAAGAAATTGATGGATCAAGACAAATTTGTGGATATAAAAGTGGAAGCTTAGTGACGAAGAAAAGTACTAACACAACACCTACAAAGAAATCCTCACTGTGAAGCGTAGAATTAAAATTTTTAAATTTTACTTGATTGGATACCACTTTCTTATTGAATTAGACATGTCAGCCTTCCCTAACATGCTTAACTTTAAACAAAAGAAGATCACGCCATCACAACTTTTGCAATGGCAACAATGGTTTGTAAATTTCACATATAATATTAAACATATGAAAGGCAAAGACAATACTATTGAAGATTTTTTATCCGGCAACCTTATAAAACCCCTGACCCATATTAAACACCATCCAAAGCCTAAATAAACTATTCCCTTCTAAATCTCATTCATGATGAATCCCTCTGGTGTTACTATAACTCTTCAAGTACCCTTCATACTACTAGAATTTGAAGCCCTAATCCAAACCAAAACTCTCCACCACACAACACCTAGCTTGATCAGATACTATGTACTTGAAGCTATTCAAGAAAAAAGAATGTCAGTTCTCGGAGGACCAATTTTTAATCTTTAATACCTAATTTTCCATGTCCACAGAGCTCAACCATTTCATTTATAGAGTAAAATAGTCTTATATTTGTTATGGTATTTATTAGACCTATATACCATTGCAATAGAGTTCCCACTCCAAAAACTCTAGTTATGAATAAATGAATGACCAGATGATGATCTAGTCTTAACATGGTTCTATCCAAAATCTTGGTGGATAACAAAAGTTCAACATATGCTTTACAAGTATACAAACTCTCAAGTTCTATTAAAAAGACTTTACTCCATCTTCCTTTTCTAGAGAAAAGGAATGATTGTATCAGATTGAGAAGTTCATTACTACTTTATAGTAAATGACTATTTTACCTTTCCATTCTCTTTACAACTTTTCCAGAAAGAGCATAAAGCTGAAATGAGAGACCTTGAAAGGATCTTAGCTCAAGAAAATTAGATAATCTCTCCAGCCACATAGATAAATCCTCATAATCTAGCCTCATGAGAAATCCTTAATGAAGAATTCTAGCAAAGAGTCAATGCCATGAACAGTAGCTATAAACATAAGAAACTAAAAAGCCAGTTAAGACACCAATGTGAAACAACATACAGATACTATAATCACTCTCTACCAACTGGATTCCTTTTCCAGCCAGCATATGTCCCTCAAGTGCACACTTTTCAACAACTAGCTGTACCAATTGACAGCTCTTGTCAAGACATCACATTACATAATATGTCTCATATGGGATCCAACTCACCCAGTCTTGCATTAACATTATACCAAGACAACCAACCATTTCCACAGTCGGATGAAATAAATGCAGAAGTGGACCGCCTAATTCTAAAGTTAGAACAAAGATAAGTTCTTTAAGCACGTGAAGAACAAGACCAAGAAAATGACAACCTTAGTGACACATCTTTTTAAGTTTACTGTTAGCCACAATAAAGATGAAATCCAGCGCATTTAACAACCCATCACGAGGTCCAGCGCATGTGTGTCTTTTGCTTTATGTCATGTTTGGCTTTTGAAAAAACATAATAATTATGTTAGTCAATTGTGTCAGTTGCTTTATTGAAAGTATGATAAATGTGTCTGTAAAATTATTGTACTAAGTCCAGCATCATCAATTTTAGATGCTTTGATCCTTCTATATAAGGATCCAAAGTCTCATTTTGTAGGCAAGTTTTGCTGAAAATTTAAAAATGCCTTTTCTTAGTTTCTTAAACATGAAATTCTAAACACCTGTGAATTCTCTTAGTAGTTTGATCATAATAGTAACAATAATTTGGTAAACAAATTTGACGTGGAGGGTTTCTAGACCTCGTAAAGGGCTATATTCACTGTATATTCAATATACATCCTAGCTTGAAAACCCTTAATATTGGTTTAAGGTTGAGACCACCAAAAATCCTGTTGAGACAAGAAGGCCGGTTAGGGCAACAGGTCAAAGTCGATGGACTAAGACAAGGTTGGCTAGTGTACCCTCTTATGTGAGAAGGCCTTCGTGGGCTTTGGATAAGGCATATCACTAGGTCTAGCATTCTTCCCTTAAATGGTTGGGAACTCTGCCATAATAAATAATATTAATTTCCTAAAAAATGTTCAGAACCTACATCAATAATTTCTCTAGATTATTCTTCTGTCTAATTAATATTAATTCTTCCCTTTATTCTTAATCATATTTATTTTATGTTTTTCTTAGTGAGATTCTATTTCATAATTCAAAATGAACTCTTAACCAAACCCCTGAAAAGGTTGAAAAAGAAAAAGAGCTACCATTCAAAAAGGGAAAAATGATTGCCAAGACATTTTATGTGAAAGAAAATAAGACCAATATGAGAAATGCCAAACAATGATTGGTTTGTATGAGCTTTAATTAGATAATCCCATTTGTTTGATTAAGCTATATGTGGAGAAGGGTAGGAAAGTGAAAAGAGAAAAAAAAAACCATTTGGTTTTCTTCTTATTATAATTATGTTATTTGTAATGAATTTTAAGATGTGGAACTTATATTATGTTCCAATATCTTTATGAAAAATTAAACTAAACTACTCAAAATCGTGAAGGAATATTATGGGAGTTATGAAAAAGAGAATTATTAGTTACTTAATTTCGATTTTCTATTGGGTGTGTGTAACCAAAATAATCTATTTTTGAAGAAAATCTTATTTTCTTAAGTAATGTGGCATTTGTTAAACATTTTCTAAATTTTAAAGTAGTGATCAAAGTAGAAATTATTGAAGGTTTAACTATTATGAATTTTTACACTAGTGAAATTCAACTATAATTTTTTTTCTTTTAATTAAGAGCTAATACTTTTTTTTGAAATTTTTTTATATATCATTGATTAAAAAAACTAATAATATTATAGGATCTACTACTATAAAAGTAGAGCATTACCGGGATGACACAATTTATACTTATTGACGAACGTCCGTACCTGAAGTTCTTCCTAAGAAAAGAGATAAAGTGGACCCTTATACGGAGACCAGGCCCTAAACAGGCCATATCGACCCTCCTAATGAGGGACTGACTACCAATCTAAAGAAGGATTAACTGCCCTCATAACAAGGGACCAACTACCCTCTTAATAAGGGACAAAATCCTTACGCAAAAGGTTATTACAAGCAACATAACTCAAGTAAATAAAAATTTTCAAGCCCTAAAATCTAAACCTACAACCAACAATACAAAAGCCTCAAATTTAAATCCATAGTTATGGGTGGAACTGGATCACTGAAGATGATGTTTACATCGATTATGAGTACAGAGCGACTGTTGAGGAGCTTGGCTTACTCAGTTGGCAACAGTAACTCCCTCATGATGGTAAGTCTCAGCTATGGGACTGAGAAAAATTGCACTGAAGATTTGAGAAATGATACCAAAAAAACTACTAACAAAATTTGAAAAATAACCCTAGTGGTCAACTAGTCCCAATAATGTAAAGACCCTATACATCATTTTGCAATGTCGAAAGAAATTTTGATGAGGGTCAGAAATGCCCGAGATAAATGTTCATAGCCTTGAAATCAACGAAAATGGCTGATAGCTCGACATGGGTCGAGAGGGTGAGTAGTTATCTAGGTGGTCGGAGGGAGATGGTAGAGGATATAGCCATATCGATAAAAGGAGATTTGAAGGCGGTCGAAACAAAAACCCACGATGGCCAAGGCTCGGCGGGCCTAAGAGACTTAACAGTGGCTGAGACGACGACCATGAAGTAGTGGCAAAGCTGTGCACACCACGAGGTCGCTGCCCGGTCAAAAACTTAGGTAACTTAGTGTCGAAGAAAAGCAGCAGCACAGAGCCTAAAAACTAAAACTAGGACAACTATCTAAACTATTAGGGAAAAAGGAAATAGATTTTACTAGAGAGGAGCCCGAGAACAGGCCCCTATTTGGTGGGTAATGGGTGAATGAAGTTGTGGCTGTTGAGAGGTTAGGAGAAAAGAAAACTAAGGTTGTTACTGTATCCACATCCTCCTACTGATATGATTAATTAAGAGCTAAAACTTATATGGTCAGAAATTTACTTAGAAGAAAAAATGTTGATTCTCGTATAAGAAAATATTTACTCTTGAAGAGACTAAAATTTATACACTCAATAATGAAAAACATTAGACTAAAATGATGGTTCTCGATTTTAACAATAAATTTAATTATGCTTGGATGATGATATTTAGAAAAATATTATTTTGGTCTCTGATTTTATGGATATATATCAATTTAGTTTTCACTTGTCAAATATATATTATGTTAGTCCTTGTAGGAACGAAAATGATAATTATTTAGGGACAAAAATAGCAATAATAAATTAACAAAAAGTCCCTACAAGGACTAACATGATATTTATTAAAAAAATAAGGACTAAGTTAGTGTGTATCTATAAAATTAAAGACCAAAATAATATTTTCTCATGAGATTTTAAAAGTTAATTCAATGTAAAATTCCCTTGCGAAAATTAATATACTGCTGCATGAAAATGATTATATCTTTTGGTTTTTGAGTGATTTGACACGTCCATAGGAGTTTATTTTCAAGTGCATGATTGTCGAAGTAATAAATAATCCGGTGAGAAAGAGGTCAATCCATAGAAAAGTAGAATTAAAATTACAAACTATAAATACTTTAAAGATAATTAATGCAGTATAAGATGTTTGCAAATATTAATTTAATTAATCAATTAAATTAAAACCTAAGTTTAGTGGAATTCACTTTTGGCATATGAAATATAAATATATTTAACTATTTTTATAATTCAATTGGAATCCTCACACAAATAAGGTTTCAATCGGAAGATATAACAATTATAGTTCATAATCATTTATATATTAACTGGTATTTATTTCTTTCAATTATTATACACCAAATCTTATAAATGGGTTCAAGTATTTATTATGCCAATTTTTATATTTGTCTACAATAAATCAAGACTCCCACTTTACAAGAAATGGTATATATGCTAAATCTTGTAAATGGTTTCAAAAATTTATTGTGTCAACTATAAAAATTGTCTATAATGGTTTCAAGAGGCACCACTTTAGAAAAAAGTATATTAATATTACAAATAAATTAAATACATCATATAAATTTGCATAACTTAAGAATGAAGCATTAAATTCATGAATAAGAGTTAAGTATATCTTATTACCTTGTCAAGAGTTTCACCCTTTCACCATAGCATAAAGAAAATTACTTGGACATAATAAAACTAAAGAAAAAGAAAAAAAATGGAAGAAGAGATAACATGATTTTATAATAGTAAACAAGAGAAATAATATTACAAAGAAATAATACAAAAGACAAGTGTTTTGAACTAAAATCTATCTCTCTAATTACATTCTTTAGGTATAAACATGCTACCTATTTATAAAAAAATATGGATAAATCGAAACAAATGAAAAGGGAACAACTTGGATGATAAAAGTCAAGAATGGTGGTAAATAATTTACATTGATTATCATTAAGGCACCCACTTAATTATCCAATTTGGAATTGATGTGATCTGAACTAGCTGTCATTCAAAACATTAAAGTTGTAGATAGATATCTTATATTTCTAAATTGAGTTGTCTCATACGTATTAGATACGTATTTCTATAGTTATGGGCCAAATACTGATGACTGTTCGGACTTGGCCTGTACTGTAGATCGATTCTGTTCTAGGCCATTTTCACCCTCTAGATGCTCGAATTTCAAATACTTTGTGAACTACAATATGTTATCCTATGAGTCAGCTCTTCACAAGATCAAGAATCATTCCAATTGGATCTTTAGGTAAAACTTTATGCCCATTTTATCGAACCTACCACAAAACAGTTAAAAGCTAATTAGGTACAATATTGTAAACATACTTAAGTTATAGGGGATAAAGACACTAGTAATACAAAACAATAATGTAAAACCCTTATTAAATGTGTAATTTCAAGTGTTCATCACACCTTCCAATCAATGAATTGCTAGTCCCTAGCAATTCAAGCATAAATAAAATTTGAACACTACTTAAGTATTTCAAACAAAACGTCAGTTCAAGATCACAATTGCTTATTTCAATTATAATTTCTAAAATTATGTTTGTGTGAATTAAGCCTAAGTCGAAGCCTTCTTACCACAAACTACAACATATATAGCCTTGAAAAGTTTTTTCAAGTAAAGCATCAACTCCATATCCTCACAAGTGAATAACTATTTAACAGGTTAGGATTTCACTCATGGAGTTGAAAATCAGATAATCACACAAGAAAAGGTTACATTTAAGGACAGACAGACAAACTAACATTGATCCAAAGATAGAAAAATAAATTATTTAAAGCCAAACTATTTTTTTCACATGCTCGCTTCAAGACTTTAATTATTTTATGAAAATCTTATGAATAAAGAGTCCGGTGATAAAATTGCTTCTTAATGACTTTTGTCTTCTAGAATTGAACGAAGACTTTATTGAACTAAATTGACTTTTTTCCTTTCTTTTTTTTATACTACTTTTTTGTGCTTGTTTTTGTTTTTTTTTAAAGACATAAGGAATCATTACAAAATAAGAGTAATTTATCACCATAATACTTTTTCAAATTTTTTTTATCATCTTTCAGCTAAGCAACCAAATCATTCCTTATCCCAAATAATGTCATTTCAAACAAATATTAACCATTTCAAAATATTAATGAAAGTTCGTAAGATGTTATCTCAAACCTCTATACTTACTCACAAAAGATATGTGAGTTTTGAAAAGAATATGTATACTTAAATATAGAAATTTTCTTGGCTATATATATTGAATCATCCATCTTACCACAAGACTTAGTATTATGCTCAAGAAATAATTTCGAAAGTTATTTTTTAGTAACTTAGATAGAAAAAGTGATTTAAACTAAACAATTTTGAAATCATACATCGATAGTAAAGCAACTAATTTACACAAGAGTTACCAAAAACTAAAGCAACAAACAAATATACGTAAAATGCATTAAAAATAAATTAATTAGAATGTGTTTCAAAAGTTTAGTAATGTACTCTTTACTCTGCCATTCTAGAACTAAAATGCGTCTCAAGAATGCATAAATAAACCTTGTGCTCACGTAATTCATGATGAATTTGTTTTTTAGAGAACAAAGTGATGATAAAAAGCAAAAAACACTAACATTATATATCAACTATTCTCCCCCTCCAACCAGATTGAGACATTGTCCTCAATGTCAAAATATAAAAAGAGTAAAGTATAGAAGATATCACCTTAAACATCTTTTATTAGAAATTAAACCTGCAACAAAATAAAATAAGCCACATAAAATGCTTAAAAATACATAAAAGTAGATAAGCGACAGACGAAGCGTCAAATCTATCTTGCATTTCTTTTCACTGTCATTAGTATATCAATCTATCTAACTCATTGTTGGATCAGATAGAGGTGTAAAAGCTTGTAGTTCATCGAGTAACTGATCAACAGTTGAAGTGGAAATGAGGATTTGTCATGCTGCAGATAAGACGAATTATTTTTTCACCGCATAGTCAAGAAAAGATAAAAACTCATTATAAAAACCATCAACATTTAACAAACCAATGAGTTTTTCTATGGATTTGCATTTATGCCCATGAGACAATTTGAAAAATTTCATCCAAAGTTTCAAAACTTCCAAGTAGAGTTATGAGGGCATCAGCATTCCGAACTATAAAAGAAATTCGTTCATGTATTGATGATACATATAACTCATCCCCAATTATTTTTTTTACAATATTTTCAACAGTTAGAGCTTTCGGTATGATACCCAAAACTCGACTGCCTTTATTTTGTGAAGCTGTTGCCACACATCCCATTAATCTAAGACTACCTCCCCCATATACTAAATGAATATTTTGCTCAGCTAACACCTTACTAAGGGTTTTTACAAACTCTCTAATTTTTTCAAGGCTAGATCTACAAAAGACAGAAATATTTGTGAATTTACGAGTTGATGTTCCTTCTATTATTACACCCATCCTCTCTTTTGAATGATTTTGAGTTTGTATAAAGATACAGAAATAATGCAATATATTTATAGAGCCAAAAGGTGTTGTAAAGTTAAGTCATATGAGCAGTTGCTTAAAATACAAAATTCTCAACACCATTTTACTAATTTTCAAATTATTAGCTAGAAAAGTCACATAGGTGATTGGTTATTGGAAAAGACGTTTGAGCTTGAATGAAACATTTAAAAATAACAACTATAGTAAATATGTACATGTAGTTGTGATTATGGCTCACATCTTCCTATGGTTTTATGTCCAGTAATAGCTTAAACGCCCTCTATGGGTCGGGGATGGGCTTCCCATCCAATGTTCTTATAAATTGGCAAACAAGGTCTTTTAAAGTCAGATTCTCGAGACTGTACCGCTCATGTTCTTTTAGGAATATGTCTCATAATTCACTAATTGTAATATGCACATATCCACTAGGATGCGTCTCAAGAGTCGATAAGGTATCATCTAAAGACTCTTTACTCAGGCCATCCTTAATGAACCTAATTTATCTTCGCGATTTACAGACATCATTCCTAAAGTGCGGCAACGTGTGTTACAAGTCATGTGTGCACACTTGTAACAAACGCTTAATCGTTTTGCTCTTCGTTTTTTTATTTGGAAAAGAGCTTTTACCTAAGCTAGGCATATAGAAAATTAATGAGTCTAAAAATTCACATGTCAATCAAACTTTGACTTTAATTAACCAACGTAAATCAACAGCCTGGCTTAGGTAAATTTTCTTTTACATCTTACTTGTTAAATTTTCCTTAAGAAAATTTGAGGCAATGAGCGAAAACACTTTTTCAAAATCTTTAAAATGTCATCCAATTTCTTTTTTAAACAGGGGGAAAAGGAGAAGGTATCAGTAATTATGAAAAATTGACAAAACTGACTTAAAATATCACGGAGTACCGTTATCCGCTACTTAACCGGGGTGAAAAATAAAACTTTAACAAAAATACTGAATTAACCTACAACAACAAAAAAAAAGTTATAAGAAGAATAAATATATATAAATATGTAAATATGTAAAACAAAGATTAATTGGTCTCATAACAAGAGTCAGACAAGAACACAAATTCTTTATGAAAAGCTTAGTTTTCTAGAAATGGCTTGAGTCTTTGTCTATTTACCTTAAATACATTCCCATTTTTAAGATTTTTAATGTCAATTATTCCATAAGGGTACACATATTTCATAATAAAAAGGCCACTCTATCTTGATCTTAATTTTTCAGGGAATATGTGAAGTCGAGAATTATAAAGAAAAACCCTCTGACCAGTATCAAATGTTTTTCTTTGTATTTTTTTACATGAAAAACTTTAATTTTAGCTTTATGAATTTTTGAATTCTCATATGCGTCATTTCTCAATTCTTCAAGTTCATTTATTTGTAATTTACGTATGTGTCCAGCAGAATCAAGATTTGCATTGAAAGTTTTAATGGCCTAGTAGGCTTTATACTTAAGTTCCACAGGTAAGTGACAAGATTTTTCATAAACTATCCTATAATTAGACATACCCAATAAAGTTTTAAAAGTAGTTCTATAAGCTTACAGTGGATCATTAAGTCTTAAAGATCAATCTTTGTGATTTGGGTTTACAGTTTTTTTTAAAATTTGTTTTATCTTCCTATTTGCTAATTCAACTTATCCACTTGTTTGAGGATGATAAGGAGTGACAACTTTATGAGTAATACCATTTTTTTTATTAATATTTCAAATGGCCTATTACAAAAATACTTAGCCCCATCACTTATAATGGCTCGAGGGATTCCAAATCGACTTAAGATATTTTCTTTTAAAAATTTCATGACTATTTTATGGTCATTATTTCGACATGGAATAGCCTCAATTTATTTTGAGACATAATCTACTGCAACTAAGTTATACGTAAATCCAAATGATAGCAAAAATGGTCTCATGAAATCTATTCCCTAACAATCAAAGATTTCAATAACAAGAATAGGGTTCAAAGGCATCATATTTTGTTTTGAAATTGATCTCAACTTTTGAAAATTTTCACACGTTATACAAAATGCATGTATATCTTTAAATAAAATAGGCCAATAAAATCCACATTGTAAGATTTTTGCAGCTATTTTTTTTTATAAGAAATGTCCCCCCACATGCTTCAGAACGACAAAATTCAATAACTTTACTTACCTCATTGTCGAGTATGCATCTTCAAAATATTTAGTCACGACAATACTTGAAGAGATAAAGATCATCCCAATAAAACTTTTTTACCTCAGTTAAAAATTTCTTTTTGTCTTAAGCATTCCATTGAAGTGGAATTTCTCCTGTTATAAGACAATTAACAATATTAGCATACTAAGGTCTTGTAACAGTAGAAAATAAAAATTCATTAGGAAAAGAATCATTAATAGGTGTTATTTCTGTTGATGAATCTGGTGCAAATCTTGATCAGTGATTTGCAACAACATTCTCAGCTCCCTTCTTATCTTTGATAGTGATAATAAATTCTTGAAGTAATAGAATCCATCGAATCAGTCTTGGTTTTACATCCTGTTTTAACATTAAGTACCTTATAGCAGTATGGTCAGTAAATACAACAGTTGAAGAACCAATTAAGTAAGAATGAAATTTGTCTAATGCAAATATTACAGCAAGTAGCTCTTTTTTAGTTGTTGTGTAATTCATTTGTGCATTGTTTAAAGTTCTACTTGCTTAATAAATTACATAGGATTTACCTTTCTTTCTTTGTCCCAATACAACACCAACAACGTAGTCACTAACATCATACATGAGCTCAAAAGGTAAAGACCGGTCAGGAGATTGTATAATAGAAGCAGATGTTAAGAGGTCAATTAATTTTTTAAACGAATTTTGACACTCTTCAGTCTACTCAAATGATACATCTTTTACTAAAAGGTTACAAAGAGTTTTAGATATAGCACTAAAATTTTTGATGTACCTTCTATAGAATTCTGCATGTTCTAAAAAGAATCGGACTTCTTTGACTGTTTTTTGTGGAGGCAAATGTGTAATGAGTTCAAATTTTTCCTTATCCACTTCAATTCCTTTAGAAGACACTACATGACCCAAAACAATTCCAGAAATAATCATGTAATAACATTTTTCCCAATTCAACACAAGACACTTTTCTTCACATCTTTTTAAGATCTTTTCTAAGTTTGTTCGGGATAATTATCAAAAGAATTTTCAAACATAGTTAAATCATCCATGAAAAATTTTAAATAATGCTTAACCATGTCACTAAAAATGCTTAGCATACATCTCTAAAATGTTGTTGGGGCATTACAAAGTCTAAAAGGTATTCTTTTAAAAGCAAAGGTCCCAAAAGGGCATATGAATGTAGTTTTTTCGTGGTCCTCTAGTACTATAGAAATTTGATAATAGCTAGAATAATCATTTAGAAAGTAATAGTAGGGATGTCTTGCTACTCTTTCTACAAATTGATCAATAAATGGTAAAGAAAAATGGTTTTTTCTAGTAGCCGAGTTCAACTTTCTATAATATATGTACATCCTCCAACTAGATAAGACTCGAGTTGGTATTAACTCACCTTTGTCATTTTTAATTATTGTGATTCCAGATTTTTTTTGTACTACCTGAGTAGGACTTACCCACTTACTATCTGAGATAGAATAGATGATTTCTACTTTAAGTAATTTGAGAACTTCAGCTCTCACTACCTCTTTCATATGTGGATTTAATCTCATTTGAGGTGTTTAGGAAGTTTTTTCATTATCCTATAGGTGTATTCTATGTGTGCAAATCAAAGGATTAATGTCGTTTATGTCATTTAAAGTCTACCCAATTGCATTTTTATGCATTTTCAATAATTCAATCAATTTATCTTCTTGTTCGCTTGTGAATGTAGAAGAAATTACCATTGGGTAAGTTTATTTCTCTCTAAGAAATGCATATTTCAATCCTTCAGGCAGAGGTTTTAACTCTACATTTGAAATTTCATTCTGTTTATCCTTATTTTCTCCTAATTCTTCAAACTTTAGTTTTCATCCTTTATTTTTAATCACCTGTGCATAGTCAAATAAAGAACATATGTCAGAGATTTCAGGATCTAATTGTATATTTAACTCAAATAAATTTATTAAACACATTTTTAAAGGATCGGTAGAACTCCTTTTTTGAATATAATCCTTCATAATTGTTTCAATCATGTCGGCTTTTTCACTTTCATCCTCCCCCTCATGCGGTTGCTTACATATATTGAAAACATTGAGTTTAAGTGTCATGTTCCCAAATGAAAGCTTCATTACTCTATTCCTATAACTAATCAAAGTGTTAGAAGTTACTAAAAATGGATGACCAAAATAACAAGTATCGAATTATATCCTTTAATAGGTTCTGTGTCAAAGACAATAAAATTCACAGGATATATGAATTTATGAACTTGAACGAAAACATCTTCCACTGTCCCTCGTGGTATTTTTATTGATCTATCAGCAAGTAAAAGAGTCACAGAAGTTGATTTTAACTCATTGAGATTGAGCTGCTGATAAACTGAATACGATAATAAATTCACACTAGCACCAAGATCAAGTAAGGCTTGTTCAATTTTATGACTTCTAATAATACATAAAATTGTAGGATAACCAGGGTCTTTATATTTCAAAGCATTATTATTCTGAAGAATGACACTTGTTCAGTTACAAATACTTTCTTTTTCACATTTAGTTTTCTTTTTACTGTGCATAAATCCTTCAAAAATTTTGCATAAGAGGGAACCTGTTTAATAGCATCTAATAAAGGAATATTAACTTTAACATGTTTGAAGATTTCAAAATTTTCAAGATTGTGATTTATCTTCTTAGTATTACGTAATGTATGAAGAAATGGGAGTGACAGTGAGGGTTTGGTATTTTATTCATTAGGTGTAGGTTCAATGCTTTCTTTACCTTTAGAGATTGATTCATTATTCTCATGAGGTTCAATAATGTCTTTTTTAACAATTTTACCATTCTAAAGAGTGATAACCGTTTTAACTTGATCCATGTGTTGGCTTTCTGAATTACATGCATTCGAGTTATGTTATCATTTGGGGTTTGGTTGTGGTTGAGAAGGAAATTTTTCTTTCACATGAATTTTCAATGCGGATGCAAATTTAGTAAGAGTATCTTTTAAATTAGCAAATGTTTGAGCATTTTAAGAATTAATAGACTTTATTTTTCAATGAATGCTTGCAAAGTGTCTTCAATATTTTTCTTAGGAGGTGGGACATATGGTGCATAACCTTGATGGTTTTGAAAATTTTGGTGTAGTTGGAAAGGTGATTGTGAAGCCTGTGCTTGAGTGTCATTCTCCCAACTAAAATTTGGGTGATTTCTCCATCAAGGATTGTAGTTTTGTGAAAATGGGTTATTGTTTGACCACTTGAACGTATTTAAAACATTGGCTTGTTCATTGAGACATTCCCTAAATGCAGGCAAAGTTGAGCAATCATTAGTAGAGTGGTAATAGGTTTCACAAATATGACATACAATTTTTTGAACATATTTTATTTGACCACTCTTTTTCATTTCTAACGTTTCGACTTTTCTAGCTAAGGATGCTAATTTGGCTTGAAGGTCATGGTCTACCCTAAGATGATAAATACCCTCACTAGATGTAATTGTTTGATTTTTGCTAGGTGCCTCACAAGTACCAGTAGTGTCCTAATTTTGGGCATTTTCTGCTAGTAAGTCTAGATAATTCATTGACTTTTCTGGGTTTTTATCCTCAAATGTTTCATTACACATCATTTTTACTATTTACCTAACTTGGGGTGTTAAGTACTCATAAAAATTTAAGAATAATCTCCATGTTTCAAAGCTATAACGGGGACAGGTATTAAGTAATTCTTTATACCTCTCCCAACATTGGTAAAGGGTCTCTCCTGATTTTTGGGCAAAAGTGGTAATTTATCTTTTGAAAGAATTTGTTCTATTAGAAGGAAATTTTGTTTTTTAAGAATTGTTGTTACATCTCATCACATAAAAAAAATGGATCCTGGCCTAAGGTTTTATAGCCAGGTTTTAGCTTTATCTTTTAAAGAAAAAGGGAAAAGCTTAAGTCGAATTGTGTTCATGCTACAATTTTGGTCATTATACGTGTTACACACTTCTTCAAATTCTCTTAGATGTAGATAAGGGTTCTCTGCATCTAAGCCATGAAAAGTGGATAAACGTTGGATAATTCCTGGCTTAAAATTAAAATGTGTTGCCTTCGGAGAAAAAATTAAGCAAGATAGTGTTGTCGGGGATCTAGTACATATGGGTGTATGCATGTGCAATTGTATCTATTGCCTAAAATACGTATCATATACGAATTTATACGCGGCGGAAGCATGAAATATACAATAAACACAATAAATAAAATATATTAATCACATTAATATATTAGAAAGTTTGAAAACTCACCTCAACGTGTAATGTTATACACGTATCTCCTCGAAGTCTGCATAGAGATCAACTCATAGGCAGTTTTAGTCACTAACATATTAGACTTGGTGAGCTAGAACAGTAGCCCTATATTCAGCACGGGATTAACTCTTAATCCCCAAAATGGCTAGGTGTGTGTTTTTCATCATTTTCTCTAAAAGGATAAGAAATAAAGAATTTGAAGCAATCCACCATTACTTCAAATGGAACCATAGAAAAAAATGAAACAATTTCATTTTTCTTCCTTTTTTTTCTTTTCTTCTTCTTCTTTTCTTTCCTCTTCTTTTCTTTCTTCTTCTTTCTCCATTTCTTTTCTCTTTCTCGGCACACCCAAAAACTACACCCTTCTCATTCCCTCTCTCCTTTATAATAATAATAATAATAATAATAATAATAATAAAATCATAATGGATGCCACCTATTTGGCACCTAAATAAAATATTAATATATATAATAAAATATAATATAATAATATATTATAATGAGAGATATTTTGATTATTTAACCATTAAAAAATCAAAGTGTGAAATAATTATTTTGCCCCTCATAAATAGTTACCAAGTCTACCCTTAGTGGATCCCACCAAATCTCACACTCGAGTAAACTTAACCGAGAGTCCACAATATGCCACGTGTCATTATACAATTAGTAAATAATAATTATTAACTAATTATTATATTTAACAATTAACTACAGACATGTACGCATTCTCGTAGTAGTGCTGAATATTGCTGAATTAAACAATTTAATCTGGCACGCTGCCCCAGTGTACAATGAGTACACTCCATATCGCGGGACTCCCTAAGTCCATGCCTGATTCGTCAAATGGAACTATTCTATGAGTCCGTGAGCAATGCCCCACGCACACGTTATGGATATTACAAATCAACGTGTTGAACCATGCAAGCTGAGGTTACAACGCATACGTATAGTCCTTCCGTCATGATATCCTAGATATGCGGGGATATAGATTATCACCATCAAATTCCCTTGTACTCATCCATGTCTTATCTCCAGACTCGTATCTCACAAAACAATATATGTAAACTCATTTTCCATCCATAATATGGACCACGCGTTGAACCATGCAAGCTGCCCCATGCACAATATGGCAAATGAGTTTGCATATATTATTCTACCTTGACGGAACGCTTTCTCAGGATTAATACTTGTGACCATAAGATTTTTTTGAGATATAGTCTCGAAGCATCTGGATATCAAACTCCCTATGCGAACTGACGGATCCTATATCTATACACACCGAACTCCATAAGCATCGGACCATAACGACACCTAGCAGTTACACCATGAAAGGTCTGTGACATGCGTGGAACCAAAGTATAGTGGATCACTTACAAGCCTACTATGACACTCAGGTCAAAGGACCACGTATACTACTCAACTCGAGAGGACCCTCCATTGATGACTTACATAGGATGTTTATCGGAGGCGCTCGTGAGTCTGTCCCATATCTAATCCTAACTAGATACCCATATGTCAATATGAGCTCTAAGCTCTCGGTCAGTTAGGAACGACCATATATACCCTATAGGTATGACATATGCTTATCTATATATAAAGGTATCCACAGACAGACCCGCATCAGCAGAAATAGATCAGGGACAATAATTCGAGAACATACTTGCGTAACTAACATTTTTTGGCACCCGATTGCAACTCTTGTAACTATGCAGTTACTAGTATATTCCCAGGTCTATATCCCATTACAGACAAAGCTCAAACTCTTGGATCTACTGAGTATTATAACCAGCTAACACTTAGTTGTGCTAACATTTAGCATTTATATCTCTTAGCATGGCTAACTGTAGGCCCTTATCTAAACTCATAGATCTGATTTGAACTCATTCAGATCGTATAATGTCTGTAACGTTATATTGCATAATATCATATTAATTGGTATTAGCGATTTAATAAGAATATAAAGTTGTATAAATACACAAGTATATGTACATTTAGGGATGACACATAAGCATCGACCCTAATAGATAGTGCACCAGTTCTTGTAGGGTTCATGTCATCTCTAAGTGTCCTACGTTGGTTATGGTCATTATGTTGGGACTAATTGTCCCCTGGATCTATAAGTCCCTCAATTTGATTTTTGGTCATGGTGTTAATTGGTTAAGAATGAGAAGATGAAGGAGAATCCAACAAATTATCAAAGGAAGTTCCAAAATTACCTTTCACCAACCGATGAGAATTAGGATCTCAAAACCAATCGCTCATATAAAGAAATAAAACAAAATAACAATAACAACAAATAATACAAATAAGAAAAAAGAAATAAAATATTAAACACAGGTAAATAAAATAGGCAAAACTAAAATTAAAATAAAATAAAGATAAATAATTTGAAGTTAGATTAGTAATGTTAGATTTGTCAATGTTAAATTATATAATAAAAAGTTAATAAATAAAGAGTAGGAGGCTTAGCCTTCCATGAAAATAAGAAGCGAATAATAAATAAAGTAAAGCAAGTTAGGAGGCTTAGTCTTCTATGAAAATAAAAAGCGAATAATAAATAAAGTAAAGCAAGTTAGGAGGCTTAGTCTTTTATGAAAATAAAAAGCGAGTAATAAATAAAATAAAGCAAGTTAGGAGACTTAGCCTTTCATGAAAATAAAATAAACAAACAAACAACAACAAAAAATGTAAATTTTACTTCCCCGATAACAGTGCAAAAACCTTGACACATCTAGAATATAAGAGTTTATTCCTAAGTGCAGAATTGTCGAAGTAATAAATAACCCGGTGAGAACAAGGTCGATCCACAGAGAAGTACAATTAAAATTACAAACTATAAATACTTTAAAGATAATTAATACAGTATACGATGTTTACAAATATTAATTCAATTAACTAATTAAAATAAAAGTTAAGGTTAAAGGGATTTACTCTTGGCATATGAAATATGAATATATTCAACTCTTTTTATAACTCAATTGGAATCCTCACATAAAGGAGGTTTCAATCGGAAGATATAACAATTAAAGTTCATCACCATTTATATATTAATTAGTATTTATTTCTTTCAATTATTATACACCAAATCTTATAAATGAGTTCAAGTATTTATTATGCCAATCTTTATATTTGTTTACAATAAATCAAGACTCCCACTTTATAAGAAATGGTATATACGCTAAATCTTGTAAATGGTTTCAAAAATTTATTGTGCCAACTATAAAAATTATCTATAATAAATCAAGAGGCACCACTTTAGAAGAAAGTGTATTAATATTACAAATAAAATAAATACATCATATAAATTTGCTAACTTAAGAATAAAGCATTAAATTCATGAATATGAGTTAAGTATATCTTCTTACCTTGCCAAGAATTTTACCCTTTCACCTTAACATAAAGAAATTTACTTGGACATAATAAAACTAAAGAAAAAGAAATGAAATGAAAGAAGAGATAACATGATTTTACAGTAGTAAACAAGAGAAATAATATTACAAAGAGATAATACAAAAAATAAGTATTTTGAATTAAAATCTAGCTCTCTAATTACATTCTTTAGGCATAAAATATGCTACCTATTTATATAAAAATATAGGTAAATCGAGACAAATTAAGAGGGAACCAATTAGATGATAAAAGTAAAAAATAGTGGTAAATAATTTATATTGATTATTATTAAGACACCCACTTAATTATCCAATTTAGAATTGATGTGATTCAAATTAGCTGTCACTCAAATATCAAAGTTGTAGATAAGTCTCTTATCTTTTCAAATTGAATTGTCCCATACATATTAGATACGTATTACTATAGTTATGCGTCAAATACTGATGATTGTTCAGAATGGACATGTACTGTAGATCGGTTCTGTTCTAGGCCATTTTTACCATCTAAACGCTCGAATTTTAAATACTTTGAATAAAATTTGTTAGTTCATTGAGTCAGCTCTTCACATGATTAAGAATTACTCCAATTGAATCTTTAGATAAAAAATTATATCCATTTTATCGAACCTACCATAAAATAATTAAAAATTAATTAAATAAAATATTATAAATATACTTAAATATTTTTTTTTACGATTAAAGATACTAATAATATAATATAATATGTTATATTCATATAAATATAATTTTTTATATTTTAAGATATGAAAAATTAGTAAATATTAGTGAACCCATGTTCATAAGATCTTGTTATTAGTTGATAAAAAGTAGCAGATATTTCCCTATTGACATCATTTCCTCGTCTACACGGAAGAAATATTAAATCAGTAAGGCGTGCTCTGATACAGTTTCAATTTTGGTCATTGCTCTTTATGTGTTGTGACTGCTGCATCATTTACATTTCAGGTCTCACGTGGAGGTCAATCTATGACCCTTGTTGGAAAAAGTTTAGTGATTTTGGGGGGACAGGATGCAAAGAGAACCCTTTTGAATGATGTCTTGATCTTGTTGGACACGTGGGTTATTATTATTATTATTTATGTTCTGGAAACTTCACGTTATCAGCTATTAGCATTCATGTACTTTTGATTTGTTATGGGATCTGTTCATGGGTATGTTCAAGTTACTCTGCAATTCACCAAAGATTATCCAAACAAACCTCCTACAGCTCGGTTTGTCTCACGGATGTTTCATCCAAATAGTATTTCATTATCTCATTTACAAATTTCGTTGATGGTCTCTAATTAATGATAAATTGCTTACTATTTGTCACATTTTTTGATGTTATGTAAATTTCTTGTTATCAACTTTTAGCCTTCATGTACTTTTGATTTGTTATGGGTTCTGTTTACAGGTACGTTCAAGTTGACTTTGTCATTTCTCAAAGATTATCCAAATAAATCTCCAGCGGTATGGTTTGTCTCACATATGTCTCACGAAATATTATACAATAAAAATAATTTTTTATCTTAATTTATGTCATTAAAATAATTAGTGTATCATTATAATTAACAAAATAATATTACCACAAATTATAAATTATAATTAAGCATAATAGACATTAAATTTTTACGTAAAAAATTTAATTTAAAAAAAATTATGAGACCGTAATCTAATATCAACACTTTTACTATGTAATAATAATAAGATTACAGTAATATTTTTTTTAGAATTATATTATAAGTTTATCACAATATCAAGAATATTAATCTTAACTCAACAACAATAAATTTAATAAATTCTCTTTAAATATATATTTGTTAAATTTTACTATATCAGAGACTAAATCGAAAATCAAATCTAATAGAAGTATAGAGCAAGATGTTATGAACTTACTTTCAAAATTTAAACAAAAACGGAACTCAAATCATCGTCCAACCATCAAAAATAAATTTAAAAACCTGACTCTCCTTTTTTTTCTTCTCTCAGCCTACTCTGTTTTCTGCATTTTTCTTCTTTAGGCAAAAACACAAATGAACATTTTAGTTAGTACACTTAAATGAAAAATATCATTTACCTCCCTTAATGGTTAATTTCATACAACTCTATAATTTTTATAAAATTATAAATTAGACCTTGAACTCACATGATGTGGATCTCGCCAATAAATCTCTCATCCACGTCATATGGAAGGATTCACTAGGCCTACTTTTTCTCTACAAACTTAAAGCTTCTGCTTGAACAATGGCGTAGTCATTAGTCTAATTCGTTCTCACTTGTATATATCTTTTCAAGTTGTATGAATTTTGACTCTAACACATCATATACCCAATGATATCGAACATTAATATGCTTTGACCTAAAGTGGAATGTTGGTTCTTCACTAAGTGAATGGCACTCTAACTGTCACAGTAGACTATATAGTTCTCTTGTTTCACACCTAACTCTTGTAAGAACTTCTTCATCTACAAGGTTTCTTACAAGCTTCAATAACTACAATATACTTAGCCTTTATGGTAGACAAAGCAATACATTTTTTAAGTTTAGATTGCCATGACACAGCTCCCCCTGCAAAGGTAATCAAATATCCTGATGTAGACTTCCTAAAATTCATATCTTCTGCCATGTCAGCATCTGTGTACCCATACAACACAAGTTTATCACTACTAAAACACAAACATGTCTTAGAGGTGCCTCTAAGGTATCTGAAAATTTACTTCACTACTGTCCAGTGCTCTTTGCCAAGATTAGAGAGAAATCGACTGACAACACCAACTGCATGAGCAATATATGTCCTTGTACAGACTATAGCATACATCAAACTACCAACAATTGATGCATAAAGCACTGCACCCATTTCTTCATTTTCTTTCTCACTTGTAAGACATTGCTTGAAACTAAACTTAAAGTGACCTGCAAGTGGTGAACTAACTGGTTTTCCTTTACTCATGTTGAATCTTTCAAGAACCCTCTCAATGTAGTTTTCTTTATATAACCATAACTTCTTATTTTTTCTTTCACGGGAGATCTTCATGCCAATGATTTGTTTAGCCTGTCTTAAATCCTTCATAACAAATAACTTGCTGAGTTCTCTCTTTAACCCTTCAATTTTATTACCATCATGACCAATAATCAACATATTATCCACATAAAGTAAGAGAATAATGAAAGCATCATCAGCAAAACTTTTTAAGAAAAAAACACAATAGTCTGATGTAGTCTTGCTGAAATCATGATTCTCTATGAAAGAATCAAATTTCTTGTACCATTGTCTCAGTGCCTATTTTAGCCCATACAAACTTTTCTTTAACTTGCACACCAAACCTTTCTTACCTTTGACTTTGAATCCCTCAAGCTGCTCCATGTAGATTTCTTCCTCCAAATCACCATGAAGGAAAACTGTATTTACATCAAGCTGTGCTCAATCTTCAAGTTCAAACTTGCTGCCAAGGACAACTCGAATAGAAGACATCTCTATTACAGGAGAAAAATTTCTTCAAAATCAATTCATTTCTTCTGACCAAACCCTTTAACAACCAACCTAGCATTGTACCTTAGTTGTGAGTTGTTTTTAGTCTTCAGCTTATAAACCCGTTTGTTCTTCAGAGCTTTCTTGTCTTTAGGTAGTTTTACTAACTTATAAGTGTGGTTCTCATGCAAGGATTTTTATCTCCTCTTGCATAGCTTTAAACCACTTATTCTTGTACTGGTGAGACATAACTTCTTAGAAGTTTTCAAGTTCTCCTCTATCTGTAAGCATCACATATCTTCTCAACTGAGACTCAACTAGTGGATTATGTGGTTTTGGAGGTGTTTGCTCAACCTATTTTGCTGGACTATCATCATTAACTCTGTCATCAAAATCTTCTTGTGTGTCTCTTCTATAATCATTATGAACTATAGGAGAAGGAACTCATTTGGAAGTGTCAGGAATAAGAATTTCATCCGATTCTTGAGACTCCTAACCTTTCTCTATTCCATCAACTATCTGATCTTCAAGAAATGTAACATCTCTGCTTCTGATAATTTTTTGACTCACTGGATCCCATAATCTATACCCAAAGTGTAGTAACCAGTATCTATAACCGGTAAGAATATGTATATTTATATATATAAATATACGTATTTTATTTATATATGGGTGATCCTTGATTTATATATTGTTATTAGTAGTGTTTTTATAGGTTAAGGATATACTATTAGTATTGGGTTTATTTGCAAGACTTTGGAATTATTTTAGGGACCGAATTGTTATACTTTGAAAGTTTTGGGAGTGAATTCGTAAATACCAAAAATTAACCACTTAGTATAAAAATACACTTTTAAAAACCCTAATTCTCTCATTTTGGTCGAGCTACCCATTTTTAGAGAGAGAAGAGAGAAATAAAGGAGAGAGAAAGAGAAGAAGAAGAAGAAAAAGAAGAAGAAATTGGAATTTTGGATCTTTAGAGGTATATCACAACTAATTATCAATTTATTGGTGTTAATTAAGTTAATTTCTTTAAGTTTTGATTTCTGGAAATATGTATAATTAAGGATTTGATGTGTATTTCGTTTGATGTTGTGAGAATTGATGATGATCTATAAGATAGTTTGATAAATCATGATGAATTATTGAATTTCTGGTGGATAACCTCTTGATCTAGGAATTTTATAAATTGTTGTGATTCGATTCTGGTTTTGAATTTTGAGTATATGAAATTAGACATGTTTAGGATCATCTGAGACTTTGAATCGACCGAAAATCTCGGAAATTGAATTTGTAGTGAATTTACCAAAATGACCCTGGAATTCTGGAAATTTCCTGTGTAAACAGTATGATACAGTGGAAAATAATTTTTGACCTGCTGAATGATCTTTAAAAATTATGAATTTGTGGAATATGATAATTTTATATGTCTAATATGATATACTCAGAATTGAGAATTTGGATCAATGTGGTTGAAGTGTTATGAATTTCTAAAGTGTATCAGCTCATTGTAGTATTTGATTAACAGATTTTTAAAGTTATGAAATAAAATAGTTTTAAAATACTTTTGGCAGTTATTTGGAAGCCAAATATTTATCATGGACTGAGATATGTGTCAAGAGTAATTATGTGGTATTTTTATAATTTTTGAGTTAGTATATGATTTTATAAAATTGGGAGATTGAATACTGTTCAGTAAGTATCTTGATCCTGTCAGGTTTGTAGTTTGGATTCGATGGTATGTATGGAAGGGATTGTGTAGGAATTTTGATATAATATTCATATATAAGAAGTATATATGAGTCAAGAATGATATATTCTGATTTCGGAGTAATTGGACATCATTTGATGTATTAGAAATTTTTGTTAAGTGTAAGTGGTCAGAATGACAGGTTTTGAGAAACCAAATATTTAGACCAGTTTGATGTGATAAATGCATTGTGTATAATTTTGTAAGCTATTTAAAGTATTTTGTGTGAATTGTGAGGCTTATGAAAGGATTAATCTCCATTGATAGGTTAAGGAGATTTAAGCCTTGTAGCTGAAAGTGTTAAGAGGTAAGTATACTAGACTTTTTACTGAAATCACAATAAACATAGTAATTGTTTTGTATGATTTTGTAAATGGGGTTAAGAATATGTTTATGATATGTCAAAGTATATTTTGATATAAAATGTGAATATATGTTTATGAATGTGAGCATTGACATTGAGCATGGACATACATGTGTTTTTGAAAGTGAGCTTTCCAAAATAAGATGCGTTTAACAAAGAAAGCTTTTGAAGTGTAATATGTCCATGAGAAATATTTTGTGATTTAAGGGTACTTGAACTCACTGTTAACTTAGTAGGCATTTTATGTGATGTGTGGAGCCTTTATGTGTGGCATTTCCTTCGGGATTGGTATATGTTATGTGTTCCGTATGTAGGGAGGATCCTATTGGTACCTAAAGGAAGTGTGAGTCATCACATTCGTGTGGTGGCGTATTGGTACATGTGAGAGGACTCACCGATGATCAGGGTGAGGGTTTGGCTTTTACCTTCGGGCATAAGCGTTATATATGTGTGATTTAAAGACCTCACTTGTACTATTCCTCTCATACGGTATGTCACCTACGAGTGACATTTGGCTCATTATGTGATATGTGATATGTAAGTCCTACTAAGTAGTAGTTGAGTGATGGTATTCCTGTAATATGTTTTTAAAGAATGTGTAAGCGCTTACATGATATGTGATTTGATAAGATTATGATTTTGATTGATCACAGCATATCATACATATGCATTGTGTACATATATGTATTTGTATTTGATATATGAAAAATTAGTATGCTTACTGAGTTTTATACTCATTATAGTTTATGGTGATTTCAGGTAAATAAGGTACATGTGTGCTTAGCGGATTTGGCAAGGCTTCTGCTGTTCCTTGGGTTCCCTAAGTTGCTAGGTTGTTGTGTGTTTCATTTGGGGACACGTGGGATAGGATATTTGGTTTGTCCCTATTGAATAAATACTTATGTATTATTTCATTGTGTGTGGATTGGATTTGGTTTAAGTTTTATAAAGTGTGGTTATTGGATGATTTTAAGTAAGAATTTGCAATGGATATATTCTGGGCTCCCGGTAACAAAGTTGCTACTGGTGACGTAGTAGAGTGTTAATCTCTGAGAAAACTCTGCGTATCTCCGGTTTAATAATTGTCCCAGTCATAATTCAATTGCTATAATTCTGAAAGAAATTGAAATGAAAGTTGAAAATTTTGTGTAATATTATTTATGAGTGCACATGCAGTGAATGAATGTAAGTGATGTCGTGTGTCGGATCTTTTGGGTCTGGGGCGTGACAGCTTTTATTGGTATCAGAGCTAAGATATGATTCTGTAGACTTTTAAGTGTCGAGTCAAGGGAACCGAGCAGATGCCAAATCCTTAGGATTGTATTTGTAGCTTTGTTGTGTAAAAGTTTGACATATTCCTTAAATTTTGTATGATTTTGTGAAGATGACACAGTATCCAAGAGCTGCTAAGATTGTTGTTGTTGTGGATAATGGTACCTTGTGGATCTTAATGTTACCATTTAGATTTTCTTTTAAGTTATGACTAATATGCTTAGTAAGAGTGATGTTGAATATCTTATAATGATAATTTGCATGTGATAGAGCAAATTGAGATAATTTTCTCAATGACAAAATATAGAGAAGTAGAGTATTGAAGACATCAATTGAAACAACTTTTATTGAAAAGGAAAACAATAACACAACAACAATAGCAGCAACAAAAATACAATAGAGGCTACGGAGTGAGATTTAAGTCTATTTTGCGCTTCTTTTGACTGTCATGAGTAGACCAATCTAACTGATGCAATGTTGGATTAGACAGAGGAATAAAAGACTGTAATTGATCAATCAGTTGATCAACAGTTGGAGCTGAAATAAGAATCCGTCGTGCTAGAAGTGGGATGAATTGTGTTCCCGCTGCATAGTCAAGAAAAGATATCAACCCGTCGTAAAAACCATTAACATTTAACAAACCAATGGGTTTTTGGTGGATTTGTAATTGTGCCCATGAGACAATTTGAAAAATTTCCTCCAAGGTCCCGAAACCTCCTGGTAGAGCTATAAAAGCATCCGCATGCCTAAGCATTTGAGCCATTCGCTCGTGCATAGATGAGACTTGTAACTCATCCCCAACTGTTTTTCCTACAACATTTTCAATAGCTAGAGGTTTTGGAATGATACCCAAAACTCGACTACCTTTATTGTGTGCAGCTTTTGCCACAGACCCCATTAACCCTCGGTTACCTCCTCCATATACTAAATGTATATTTCGCTCAGCTAATACCTTACCAAGATTTTCTGCAACTTTTGTAAACTCTTCAATATTCCCAGGGTTGGATCCACAAAAGACACAAATTTTTGTGAATCGACGAGCTGAGGTTTCCTCCATTGTTATGCTCACCCTAATCTTTGAATATTTTTGAGTTTGTATAAGGATGCAATAATAATGTATTTATAGAGAAACAAATTGATAATAGCTGTGGAGCATATGTGTAAGTATGTTCAAGTATATATTTTTCTCGATTCTTGTGAGGTAAAAAAAAAAAAAAAAAAAAGAGAATGAGTTTTACTTTATCATTTTATAAGGGACAATAGGTCGCAAAATCTTGAATAAATATATGTTGATATGTAAGTGTGATAAAAATTGTGTCGGAAGTGTGATAAGTTAGGTAAGATAATTAAGAAAAGTCAATAAAGGCCTATTTCATAGATTTAGGGACTTAGCCATTTTGGCACTAATGGTCGACAATACATCAATGACTTGAAGACTTTTTGAGCTAACAATTGGACTTTAGACATGAGGCCAAATTAACTTTATTAATTATAAGAATTTTTGTGGTCTTAACATTGATTTTTGGTCGATAGATTAAAAGCAGACATAAAGAAAAATAAAGCACACTTGACATAAAGATAAAGCAGTAGTCAGTCTCTCTTTGATGTGATAGAACAACACGGATCTAGTTTCTGTGAAAAACAGAAACAACAATGTAGGTTAAAATGAGTCTCCCTGGTCGCTTTCATCTGTGTCGTATCCGTGAGAGAGAAACTTATGGAGTTGTTGTTCCCATACATTGAATGAGGGCTCTGGCTGAGTGGAAGGTGGGTCTACCATATCTTGATCTTCTGCAGGTGAGCTGGTCTGGATGAGGGATGTGCTGGATTCCTCTTGGATTTGAGTGTCGGTTAGATAAGGTTGGGAGTCTTGAAAGAGGGATAAGTCAAGATTGGGTTGGTGTTGGTCAGGTTCTGTCGGGACAACTGGCTGAGATTGGGTAGGTTCTGTCGGGACAGTTAGCTGAGGCCATTGGTGAAGGTTATCCATTGCTTGTCTGTATCTGGCATAATAAGTCATGTTTGGGATATGGTGATGATGAGTAGAGTAATCTGTATTTCTGAGATGTGAAAGATGATATTTTTGTCTTTGTTGGAATTTGAGTATATTGGCAAAATTCAGGTCTTCTGTAAAGTCAGCTTCAACTTGTTCCCAAGGTGCAGCATCTTCTGGGGAGATCCAAACAGACGGAGGAATTATTTGATTTTCCTGAGCAAGAATTCTTTCAAGTTCTCTCTTTTGCTGAATTACTTCTTCAGGCCAGAGCTTAATTGATCCCTTTAGTGAAAGGGTAAATGTGAAGTAATCCTTAACAGTAGGGTAATAATGAATCTCGTGATCTGAAATAATCATACCCTTCCGTTGGAGAAGTAAGACTGACCAAAGATGTTGTCTGGGGACTGCAGCATTTGTGTTGTTTGCAATCATGTATTGAAATTTAGTTATCCACCATGTCTTTGGGTAAAACCATTGGAGAAAAATCAGGGCTGGATGATCTTCATCACATTTTTCTAATTTTTGGAGGGTTCTAAGTAATGGGAATTCCATGGCGATTGTATACAGATCCAACAGGTACCATAACAAGTAAAGGACAGGTTTGGACCATTGGGAAAATGGGAAAAAAGAGTGCAGGTGAAAGAAAGGGTATTCTAAGTTGAACAAAGGGCCACCAAGAACTGTGAGGCCGTGTTCTTAGACTGCTAAGATGGCATAGTTGTTGGAGCTGGTGCTCACGTGCCATTCCAATATTGTATGAATATTAATTGTTAATATTTATACAATAAACATTTCGAATAAAGATTGTTAATATAATATTAATATGGTATAATGCTTGTAACATTAGAGACATTGTTTGATCTGAAAGAGTTCAGATCTGGTCTAAAGGAGTTTAGATCAGAACTAATAGTTAGCAAAGCTGAGAGTTATAAATGCTAAAAGTTAGCACTGTTAAGAGTTAGCAGGTTATAAGAGTCAGCGAAGTCTAAAGAGTTAGAACCTTGTCTATAATGGGACAAAGACCTGAGAGTATACTTGTAATGATATAATTGTAAAGAGTTGCAATAGGAGTTAAGAAATATCATTATGTAAGTATGTCTCAAAGATAATGTTCCTGATCTATAATCACTAATGCGGGTCTATCGGTGATTCACTTTACATAGATTAGTGTATGTCTATATCTGACTGGTTCAGATGGTTGTTCTTAGCTGACCATGAGCTTAGAGCTTGTATAGGCATGCGGGTATCCAGTCAGGACTGGATACTGAACAGACTTATGAGGACCCCAATAGATATCCTATGACACCGTCAAAGGAAGGTCCTCTCGAGTTGAGTAGTATTCGTGGTCCTTTGACCTGAGCGCCACGGTGGTCTTGTGAGTGATCCATCATGCTTTGGTTCCACATATGTCAGAGACCTTTCATGGTCTGACCGCTATGTGTCGCTGGGTATGGTCCGATGCTCATGGAGTCCGGTGTGCGTAGATACGGGATCCGTCAGCTTACGTAGGTAAGTTGTATATCCGATGCTCTGAGATTGTATTTCATAAAGTCTTGTGGCCACAAGCATAAACCCGGGAAAAGAGTTTCCCATAGGGTTAAACAATATAGCAAAAGTGTTTGCGTATATTGTTTATAGAGATACGAATCTGGAGATAAGATTATGGATGAGCAAATAGGGATTTGACGGTGCTGATCTATATCCCTGCACATCCAGGATATAAATGATGGAAGGATTATACGTATACGTTATGACCTCAACTTGTATGGTCTGACACGCTGATTTGTAATATTCGTAACGTGTGCGTGGGGCATCGATTACGGATTAATGGAACAGTTCCATTTGACAAATCGGGTGTAGACCTAGAGAGTCCCAATATGAAATGTACTCTTTGAGCACTTGGGCAGTGTACCGTATTGAATTGTTCAATACAATATAATTCAGCAATTACTAAGGTTACGTTAACTAAAGTATGTGGTTAAATTGGTGGGACCCACTTTAGGTTAACTTGGTAACCGAGTAAGGATATAATAGTAATTTCACTTTATGATTATTTAATTGTTAAATAATTAAAATAAATATTTATTTATTTAATTGTTAAATAAATTAATTTAACATAACTAAGGTTAAAAGTTAACCAAGTGGTTAAGTTAAGTTAACCTTACTTAAAGGTTAAGTAAAGGTTAACCTAACCATGGTTAAGTTAGTTAACTATGGTTAAATTAATTAAATATTTATTAACTTAAAGGTTAAGTTAAAATAATCTAACTAAGGTTAAATGTTAACTAAGGTTAGGTTAAGCCAAATGAAATGCAAATGAAATTCAAATTAGTTTGGAATTAATTCATTTGTATATAAAGTGAAATGAAATTGAAAAGGGGATTTAGTTTTTTAGGTTTTGCATTTTGGGAGCCAATTCAATTTGAGAAATTGAAATTGTTTGTTTTGTGTTTTAAGTGTTAGAACAACAAAACAAATTGAATTAATGGTTACTAAATGTAATAACTAAAAACAAGATTTGTTTTATTTATTCAAGAGTTGAATAAAAGGAAAAACAAATTTAATTAAGTTAAATGGTTTAACTTTGAAAAATGTTTAAGAGTTAAACACAAATGCTGGATTAAGATGCTGCCATTCTAGACAATCAAACCCACCCTTGTTGATTGCTAGAATTGATCAAAGATTCATTTCATGGTGGACTTCAAAGAAAATTAATCCAAAGGCTTCATTGGTGATATTTCTCAATCTCGAATTTCAGATTAATCAAATGTTATTTTCTGTGTTCATTATATGTAATCTTCCGCTGTGCACATGTATGTATGAGATATGTATATTGTTTGTATGATGAACACAACCCACATGCAAGCACTCTAAGTTAAGTAAATTCGCCCAACCACAAAACCCAACAATTGGTATCAGAGCAATTTGTGTTGTTATGGGTGATTTTTTAGTGTTAGCTAAGTGTTGGCTAAATTGTAGGACAAGTTCCGGGGCTGTTGGGGTGCATTTTAAGTGTTAAAAATGCAAACCAGTGAAAAACAGCACCTGGAACGCAGCAGCGCTAAGGTCCAGCGCGGCAGCGTTCATATGAACGCGGGAGCGCTAAGCGTTTGGCGCCCCAGCGCTGGACAAGGGCGAGGGCGCTGGTTTTCTGGCGCCCCAGCGCGGGAAGCACTGCTTCCAGCGCGCCCGCGCTAGTAAGTCATCGCCGCAGCGCTGAGGCTTGTGAAGCCCTAGCGCGGCAGCGCTATAAGACCAGCGCCGCGGCGTTCTTACACAAAAAAAAAAAAAAAAAAAAAAAAAAAGAGTAAAATCTTTTTATTTTCCGCATGTGGGGGTTTATGAGATGTAATGATAAGGGTTATTAGTTTACATGATAAACCAAGAAAATAATATTTTTATTATTTTATTTATTTTTGTAACCACAATGGGGGCCCCACTGGTGGGGGTTAGTTGTGCTTGTGCAAAAATGAATAATTGATTGAGAATAACCTCTCATGTGATGAGAGTACATAATATAAAAGCCTGTAATTAAAATCTCTCTTAATTAGATTGAAATTTATTATATTATGTGATAATATTTTAAATGGTCCGTCTTGTCAATACGGTGTGAGATGGGTCATTATGGTCTTTCCCAATATTGCTTTAGCGTGAGGGATTTGGTCGGTGTGACTTGGTCTAATGCCGGTAAAACATGAGATGAATCAAATATATGCGAACATATTATCCAATATTGCTTTAGCGTGAGGATAGTGTCAGTAACATATATTTGAGCATTGATGAGTTAATCTGAAATACAGTTACCCAATATTGCTTTAGCGTGAGGGTAATGTGTATTTAGGATCAGTAGTAAGAGTTGTATGAGATACAATTGACAAGAGTTGTCTACCTGTTGGATTTATAAAGGCCAATATTGCTTTAGCGTGAGGCTGGAGTAAAAACCCAATGGGATCCACTTCCCGCTGTATAGTTTAAAATCTTATACTATCTTATCCCGTGTGAGAGATTAAAGGGATTAAGTAAAGCAGTGGGAGGGCGTTTTTAGATTAAAAAATGTATAACAGTTATACCCATGATCTAAAACGTAATTTATTAACGATAAAGAAATGTTCTGCTACGCATCTCCTATTTTGTCTTATAGAGATAAGATGATTATCTTATAGAGATAAGATACTTGTCTTATAGAGATAAGATTGTCTTATAGAGATAAGATGAGTACGAGCAATCCGTTACTAATCTTGAACAAATACCAATAACTAAAGGGTACTGAATAAAATATGTAAGGCTTGCTTATGAATCTAAGAATAGTTCTAGATTCAATAATATTTGATATTACTAAACCACATATAGAGAAAAGTCATAATGGAAAGTGTTTCCACTGTTATAAGGTTTGAAATAGTAAATGTTACTATTCATCGTACCTTGACTTAAGAAAGATTGACTCATTAGATATCTGTTTGACCAAACATTAACATTTCATTAGCATTTGATGTTAACTCTGCAAGGGTATGAGATACTGCTTGTTATTATCATATCTGCAAGATGTTGCATGATTTGAGAAATGCTTGATTACTAAAAAATGAGAAGTTCAGCTTCACGTAGGTAATAGAGATTTCCTGAACGTGGTAGCCGTTAAGACTTCACAGTTACTTCTTATTTCTAGTAACAGCATTAATGATGTATAATTACTATTACGTGTCAAACATTATTAGGTAAATCATATCACTCCCTGTAGTTGACAGAGAGGGTTATCATAAAAATACGGAAATAGTTCCTTGTGATAATGATAATGATTTACTAACTGAATGTCAGTTAATGAATGGCCGTTATATCTTATATACAATAGCAAATGTTATAAGTGTAGAGGTGAACAGAATATATAGTATTTCAGCAACTTAAATAATAATGAATAGTGGTATATATAAGATTAGATCATGTAGCCGTGAGACGACTATAATAACTGGTTAAGGATGGTCAGATATTTGATCTGACTATAGTACATTGACTAGTTTATGAATTATGAATTCAAAAGAATATGACCGAATCTTTATGTAGGTGTAAGACGCCAAGCCACTGGTTTATTAGATCTGGTACATATAGATGTATTTAGTCCAATAAATCTTACTGTTATAAATGATTTCGATACTTCATTGTCTTTATAGTGAGTGTCACTATATAGACATGTGTTTCTAGGAAACGCAGGTTAGAATAATTTCGAAGTGTTCAAAATGTTCTGACAATGAAAGTAAAGAAACAAACCCTTATGTATATTGAGTGCTTGCGATTAGATCGAAGTAGTTTATACATAATCAGTAAATTCATAAATTATTTAAAGAGAATATGATTCTCTCTCAGCATAGTCCTCCAGATACTCCTCAACATAAAGATGTTTAGGAAATGAGGAATCGGACTATATTAGATACAGTCTGATTGATATTAAGAATCGCTGATCTACTAAAAATATCTATGAGGTTATACTTTAGCATCTGCTACTTACTTATTAAATAATTCCATAATCGTTCCTACTACTTTATATGAGATATAGACTAAATAGGAAACGAGTCTTAAGTATGTTAAGACTTGGTGTTATTCTGTTTTCATAAGAGTTATGCAACAGAATAAACTTGTATCCAACGGTACAAGTATCGGTTCATTTAGTATCCTAAGTGTATAATGGGATACCAATTCTATAATTCAGATGAACGAAATATATTTGTTTCTCATGATGTCACATTCCTAGAGAAAGCGTTTCTCATGGATTGTGGAGATTATAGAAAGATTGAACTTGATGAAGTCAATCTAAATATAGATGAACCAACGATGGAATTTTAATTTTAAATGAGTGAAATACCTTTAACACACAAAATTCATAAGTCCAAAAGGATATCAAGGCCATCATTTAGGTATGTTTGATACTTGAATGTACCCTTGATATTTTCTTAGTTGAAGAAATGGATCCTTTAACTTATGGAGAGACGATGTTTGACATCGATTCAGGAAAATAAAAAGATATCATAAAATTTGAAATTGACTTAACGCATGACAATTAAGTCTAGGACTTAGTTGAGCTTCCTGTAGAAATTGTTTCTATCAGCAGTAAATCAGTTTACGCAGCGGAAGCAGTGTGGGCCCTATCTGAAGGAATGGTCCTTCATGGCCTGACTAATGTTGAAAGGTTACACTCAGAGATCTAGGATCTATAATGAGGAAACCTTTTTCATCAGTAACCATGCTAAAGTCAATTTAGATTTTGTTGATGACAAGATACCATAAAATTCGAATTTGACTCTAAGTATGACAATTAAGTCTAGGACTTAGTTGTGCTTCCTGTAGAAACTGTTTCTATCAGCAGTAAATCAGTTTACGCAGCGGAAGCAGTGTGGGCCCTATCTGAAGGAATGGTCCTTCATGGCCTGACTGATGTTGAAAGGTTACACTCAGAGATCTAGGATCAATAATGAGGAAACCTTTTTCATCAGTAAACATACCAAAGTCAATTTGGATTTTGTTGGTTATTGTTGTATATTATGATTATGGGACTGGCTAATGGATGTAAATAAGTTGTTCTGGGAAGTATATCTCCAACAAGAGATATGCAGAGAACAACTTGATGTTTTTGCATCCAAGCCTAACTTCTAATATAATGTGCAAATTAAGGAAGTCCATTTATGGACTTAAGCAGTTTTTCCAAAGTTGGAATCTTTGTTTAAATGATGAAATCAGAAAGTCTGGTTTTATCAGGAATAAAGAGGAAGCGTGTGTGTTCAGAAAGGGCAGTGGGAGTATAATTATCTTTTTAGTTCTCTAAAGTGGAAAATATATACTCAATATTGGAAACGATGATTGGAGTATAGCAAGTAAATCAAATAAGTGTTATCTGAGTAAAGAACTTCTTCATAAAAGATTTGAGAGAGACTTCCTATATACTAGGTATAAAGCTTTATGGAGATATAGCTAGGAAGCTAATAAGACTCTCTCAAACTTCGTATATAGAAAAAGTCCATGAAAAGGTACAACTTCATTGACTGTGAGACAGTTAAAGTCCCTTTTAGAAGTGGCATTCATCTTTCTTAAAGGAAGTGTCCTCAGGAAGAAGATGAGAGAGTTAGAGTGTCTAACGTCTCAGATGCATTAGCTAGAAATAGTTTAATGCATACCGTCTAATGTACGAAATCTGAATTTAGATAGTTGTAAGTGTTACAAGCTGGTATCTAATTAATCCAGATCACGATCATTAAATGGTTGTGAAACATATCTGAAAATACTTGAGAAGTATAGAGGATAAGTTTATAAAATATGGAGAAAGTTTCTTACAAAAGAAGGGATACACATATTCAGACTTACGTCTGATCTGAATGGTAGAAAGTCTACATCTAGTTATGTGTTTCTCTTTATCAGTACCGGAGCTAGTTAAATTGTGTGTTAGTAAATGTCCACAGGTAATTCTGCCTTGGAGGTAGAATATGTTGCGGCTTGAGAAGTCAGCAAAGAAAGTACAATGGATATTCAAAATTAATTGCAGAGCTTTGAATAGTTCCAAGCTCAGTGGATCCTATCCCACTATATTGCAAAATAACGGTAATTGCTCGAGCCGAGAAGCCATAAGGCACACCAGTATTCTAATCATGTGAACTCTGAAAATCACATAATTAGAAAGTTCTTGGCAACAAGAGTTGTAATAAAAATCTAGGGAATAATCCTTGGATGTAGCGAAACCCCCTAAGCCTAAACTTCTATAGTGTTTGAGAAACACGTGGAGTGTATTGATATGAGATACCAGTACGAATGGCACTGAAGCAAGTGGGAGTTTGTTGGAGCTGGTGCTCACGTGCCATTCCAATATTGTATGAATATTAATTGTTAATATTTATACAATAAACATTTCGAATAAAGATTGTTAATATAATATTAATATGGTATAATGCTTGTAACATTAGAGACATTGTTTGATCTGAAAGAGTTCAGATCTGGTCTAAAGGAGTTTAGATCAGAACTAATAGTTAGCAAAGCTGAGAGTTATAAATGCTAAAAGTTAGCACTGTTAAGAGTTAGCAGGTTATAAGAGTCAGCGAAGTCTAAAGAGTTAGAACCTTGTCTATAATGGGACAAAGACCTGAGAGTATACTTGTAATGATATAATTGTAAAGAGTTGCAATAGGAGTTAAGAAATATCATTATGTAAGTATGTCTCAAAGATAATGTTCCTGATCTATAATCACTAATGCGGGTCTATCGGTGATTCACTTTACATAGATTAGTGTATGTCTATATCTGACTGGTTCAGATGGTTGTTCTTAGCTGACCATGAGCTTAGAGCTTGTATAGGCATGCGGGTATCCAGTCAGGACTGGATACTGAACAGACTTATGAGGACCCCAATAGATATCCTATGACACCGTCAAAGGAAGGTCCTCTCGAGTTGAGTAGTATTCGTGGTCCTTTGACCTGAGCGCCACGGTGGTCTTGTGAGTGATCCATCATGCTTTGGTTCCACATATGTCAGAGACCTTTCATGGTCTGACCGCTATGTGTCGCTGGGTATGGTCCGATGCTCATGGAGTCCGGTGTGCGTAGATACGGGATCCGTCAGCTTACGTAGGTAAGTTGTATATCCGATGCTCTGAGATTGTATTTCATAAAGTCTTGTGGCCACAAGCATAAACCCGGGAAAAGAGTTTCCCATAGGGTTAAACAATATAGCAAAAGTGTTTGCGTATATTGTTTATAGAGATACGAATCTGGAGATAAGATTATGGATGAGCAAATAGGGATTTGACGGTGCTGATCTATATCCCTGCACATCCAGGATATAAATGATGGAAGGATTATACGTATACGTTATGACCTCAACTTGTATGGTCTGACACGCTGATTTGTAATATTCGTAACGTGTGCGTGGGGCATCGATTACGGATTAATGGAACAGTTCCATTTGACAAATCGGGTGTAGACCTAGAGAGTCCCAATATGAAATGTACTCTTTGAGCACTTGGGCAGTGTACCGTATTGAATTGTTCAATACAATATAATTCAGCAATTACTAAGGTTACGTTAACTAAAGTATGTGGTTAAATTGGTGGGACCCACTTTAGGTTAACTTGGTAACCGAGTAAGGATATAATAGTAATTTCACTTTATGATTATTTAATTGTTAAATAATTAAAATAAATATTTATTTATTTAATTGTTAAATAAATTAATTTAACATAACTAAGGTTAAAAGTTAACCAAGTGGTTAAGTTAAGTTAACCTTACTTAAAGGTTAAGTAAAGGTTAACCTAACCATGGTTAAGTTAGTTAACTATGGTTAAATTAATTAAATATTTATTAACTTAAAGGTTAAGTTAAAATAATCTAACTAAGGTTAAATGTTAACTAAGGTTAGGTTAAGCCAAATGAAATGCAAATGAAATTCAAATTAGTTTGGAATTAATTCATTTGTATATAAAGTGAAATGAAATTGAAAAGGGGATTTAGTTTTTTAGGTTTTGCATTTTGGGAGCCAATTCAATTTGAGAAATTGAAATTGTTTGTTTTGTGTTTTAAGTGTTAGAACAACAAAACAAATTGAATTAATGGTTACTAAATGTAATAACTAAAAACAAGATTTGTTTTATTTATTCAAGAGTTGAATAAAAGGAAAAACAAATTTAATTAAGTTAAATGGTTTAACTTTGAAAAATGTTTAAGAGTTAAACACAAATGCTGGATTAAGATGCTGCCATTCTAGACAATCAAACCCACCCTTGTTGATTGCTAGAATTGATCAAAGATTCATTTCATGGTGGACTTCAAAGAAAATTAATCCAAAGGCTTCATTGGTGATATTTCTCAATCTCGAATTTCAGATTAATCAAATGTTATTTTCTGTGTTCATTATATGTAATCTTCCGCTGTGCACATGTATGTATGAGATATGTATATTGTTTGTATGATGAACACAACCCACATGCAAGCACTCTAAGTTAAGTAAATTCGCCCAACCACAAAACCCAACAATAGTGTCTGATGAATTCTTTGGCACGGGAATGGAGTGTTCTAGTTTTGATTAGGTCTGGAAATTGTGGTGGAGAAAAAGGAACAGGAGGAGTTATGATAATGGGATTCATTATGAAGATGGTAAGAAGGTTGGTTTTATTTATTGCTAGAAAAGTGATTATGAGGTTTAGGCTATTTATAGAGTTTTATGAAAGAAAATCAATAATCGTTTTGTCCTTTCCTTTTACATGGATGACGTTAAAGGAATAGTTAAAAGAATCATATTTGCCATCGCAGTAATTGTGCTAGTAGAATCTTTTCTATTTGAAATCGAGCATATTAGAAAAAGCAGACATGTCAATCTCAATGAGAAAATGATGTCCAATAAGGTGGACTATTTTTTTAAGAGTTAAAGTAAGAGATATAATGTTAAGATCTATAGTTTAAGAATCAGTTGAACTAAAGGTCTTTTTATTGAAGTTGATTTTTGATCGTTTAAGATAATGCTTTCAATATTCTGATTTGAATGACAACTTAGTTGCGTAGAAATACTACATTTTTTTTTATGATATCAAGGTAAGGAATTATATTATGACGTATGAGTATATGTTGAAGGGATTAAAATTTTTAAAAGAGTTAAGAATTTTATGTAAGAGATTAGTATGGGTATTCTACATCTATGTTATTCTTTAATGAATGAAAGGTGAAGTGTATAGATACCCATTAAATATTGAACGAATGGGAAAAAAAAAAAAGGAATAAAAATATGTGTGTATAATTTTATAAGTCCATAATGTGTGTCATATGTTTATTTTATGGATATATGTTTCGTACTCCTCTCGTATACTCAGCTATGAGCCAACTTAGAGATAATCTAACATATGAATGAGTATTTATTAGGATTTTGGACCACAATGAGCAAATCCTATATACAAGGAAGATTGCTTTATAAATGTTTTATGAATAAACTATACAGTTGAAAAGGAAAATTGAGAATGAGAAGAAGAAATGAGATCTAAGTATCCTCATCTATGTGCTTAAGTTATGAATTTCGAGGACGAAATTCTTATAAGGAGGGGAGAATTGTAGTAACCAGTATCTATAACCGGTAAGAATATGTATATTTATATATATAAATATACGTATTTTATTTATATATGGGTGATCCTTGATTTATATATTGTTATTAGTAGTGTTTTTATAGGTTAAGGATATACTATTAGTATTGGGTTTATTTGCAAGACTTTGGAATTATTTTAGGGACCGAATTGTTATACTTTGAAAGTTTTGGGAGTGAATTCGTAAATACCAAAAATTAACCACTTAGTATAAAAATACACTTTTAAAAACCCTAATTCTCTCATTTTGGTCGAGCTACCCATTTTTAGAGAGAGAAGAGAGAAATAAAGGAGAGAGAAAGAGAAGAAGAAGAAGAAAAAGAAGAAGAAATTGGAATTTTGGATCTTTAGAGGTATATCACAACTAATTATCAATTTATTGGTGTTAATTAAGTTAATTTCTTTAAGTTTTGATTTCTGGAAATATGTATAATTAAGGATTTGATGTGTATTTCGTTTGATGTTGTGAGAATTGATGATGATCTATAAGATAGTTTGATAAATCATGATGAATTATTGAATTTCTGGTGGATAACCTCTTGATCTAGGAATTTTATAAATTTTTGTGATTCGATTCTGGTTTTGAATTTTGAGTATATGAAATTAGACATGTTTAGGATCATCTGAGACTTTGAATCGACCGAAAATCTCGGAAATTGAATTTGTAGTGAATTTACCAAAATGACCCTGGAATTCTGGAAATTTCCTGTGTAAACAGTATGATACAGTGGAAAATAATTTTTGACCTGCTGAATGATCTTTAAAAATTATGAATTTGTGGAATATGATAATTTTATATGTCTAATATGATATACTCAGAATTGAGAATTTGGATCAATGTGGTTGAAGTGTTATGAATTTCTAAAGTGTATCAGCTCATTGTAGTATTTGATTAACAGATTTTTAAAGTTATGAAATAAAATAGTTTTAAAATACTTTTGGCAGTTATTTGGAAGCCAAATATTTATCATGGACTGAGATATGTGTCAAGAGTAATTATGTGGTATTTTTATAATTTTTGAGTTAGTATATGATTTTATAAAATTGGGAGATTGAATACTGTTCAGTAAGTATCTTGATCCTGTCAGGTTTGTAGTTTGGATTCGATGGTATGTATGGAAGGGATTGTGTAGGAATTTTGATATAATATTCATATATAAGAAGTATATATGAGTCAAGAATGATATATTCTGATTTCGGAGTAATTGGACATCATTTGATGTATTAGAAATTTTTGTTAAGTGTAAGTGGTCAGAATGACAGGTTTTGAGAAACCAAATATTTAGACCAGTTTGATGTGATAAATGCATTGTGTATAATTTTGTAAGCTATTTAAAGTATTTTGTGTGAATTGTGAGGCTTATGAAAGGATTAATCTCCATTGATAGGTTAAGGAGATTTAAGCCTTGTAGCTGAAAGTGTTAAGAGGTAAGTATACTAGACTTTTTACTGAAATCACAATAAACATAGTAATTGTTTTGTATGATTTTGTAAATGGGGTTAAGAATATGTTTATGATATGTCAAAGTATATTTTGATATAAAATGTGAATATATGTTTATGAATGTGAGCATTGACATTGAGCATGGACATACATGTGTTTTTGAAAGTGAGCTTTCCAAAATAAGATGCGTTTAACAAAGAAAGCTTTTGAAGTGTAATATGTCCATGAGAAATATTTTGTGATTTAAGGGTACTTGAACTCACTGTTAACTTAGTAGGCATTTTATGTGATGTGTGGAGCCTTTATGTGTGGCCTTTCCTTCGGGATTGGTATATGTTATGTGTTCCGTATGTAGGGAGGATCCTATTGGTACCTAAAGGAAGTGTGAGTCATCACATTCGTGTGGTGGCGTATTGGTACATGTGAGAGGACTCACCGATGATCAGGGTGAGGGTTTGGCTTTTACCTTCGGGCATAAGCGTTATATATGTGTGATTTAAAGACCTCACTTGTACTATTCCTCTCATACGGTATGTCACCTACGAGTGACATTTGGCTCATTATGTGATATGTGATATGTAAGTCCTACTAAGTAGTAGTTGAGTGATGGTATTCCTGTAATATGTTTTGAAAGAATGTGTAAGCGCTTACATGATATGTGATTTGATAAGATTATGATTTTGATTGATCACAGCATATCATACATATGCATTGTGTACATATATGTATTTGTATTTGATATATGAAAAATTAGTATGCTTACTGAGTTTTATACTCATTATAGTTTATGGTGATTTCAGGTAAATAAGGTACATGTGTGCTTAGCGGATTTGGCAAGGCTTCTGCTGTTCCTTGGGTTCCCTAAGTTGCTAGGTTGTTGTGTGTTTCATTTGGGGACACGTGGGATAGGATATTTGGTTTGTCCCTATTGAATAAATACTTATGTATTATTTCATTGTGTGTGGATTGGATTTGGTTTAAGTTTTATAAAGTGTGGTTATTGGATGATTTTAAGTAAGAATTTGCAATGGATATATTCTGGGCTCCCGGTAACAAAGTTGCTACTGGTGACGTAGTAGAGTGTTAATCTCTGAGAAAACTCTGCGTATCTCCGGTTTAATAATTGTCCCAGTCATAATTCAATTGCTATAATTCTGAAAGAAATTGAAATGAAAGTTGAAAATTTTGTGTAATATTATTTATGAGTGCACATGCAGTGAATGAATGTAAGTGATGTCGTGTGTCGGATCTTTTGGGTCTGGGGCGTGACACAAAGTCTTCATGTGCATAACCTAAAAAGATACATTATATAGCCTTGTTGTAAAGCTTCGACCTTAAATCTTTTAGAATATGAACAAGTACCATGCAACCAAACACTTTTAAGTGCTTAAATGAAACATCTTTCCCGGTCCAAACTCTTTCAGGTACATTATCATCCAAATGAGGTGAAGGAGCAAGGTTATTAAATCAACTGCAATCCATATTGCTTCACCCCAAAAGTATTTAGGTAACTTTGCATTAGAGAGCATACAACTGATTCTTTCTTGAATCATTATGTTCATTCTCACTGCCACACTGTTTTGTTGAGAAATTTTTGGTACCATCTTCTTAAGTTTGATACCATGATATTTATAATACTATTCAAATGGTCATATGTACTCACCATCATTGTCCGCCTTTACATATTTTAACTGTCTCCCTATTTCTCTCTCAACCTTGACATGAAAATCTTTAAAGACATCAAGTATATGGTCTTTAAATTTCAGAGGAAAAACCCACACTTTTTTAGAACAATTGTCAATAAAAGTTACAAAATAAAGTACACCTCCACGTGTTATAGTTTGCATAGTATATACATCAGTGTATATCAAATCAAGTAAATTTGCTCTTCTATGTGGATAACTCTATATGCCTTTCCTCCTCAATAATAATTACAAGGTTTGAGAGACTTACCTGCCAAGTTAGGCAGAAAATTCTTCTTGACTAAACTTAAAGCCCTTTCTCACTTATATAGCCAAGCCTTTTATGCCACAATTCAATGTTAGATTCTTTTGCTGCTACATTAACATTTTCTTTTATGAACTTAGCTTCCATAACATAGAGAGTGTTTACATTCCTTCATTTAACTAGAATTATAAAACCTTTGGTGAGCTTCTATTTACCTTCATCAAAGTAATTGCAATAACTATCATCATCAAGCTTGCAGGTGGAGATCGAATTCAGACGTATTTTTGGAACATGTCTGACATCCTTGAGTAGTAATCTACTACCAACACTGTACTCCAAGTAAATATCTCTTATATCCACAATCTTGGATGCACTATTATTTTTCATTATAACATAACCAAAATCACCACTAGTGTGGGATGTGAAGAAATTACTATTTGAAGTAATATAAAATGAAGCACCCAAATCAATTACCCAATCACTTGTATGACATATGAGATTTATAGTGTTCCCACCATAAACAATAGTCATATCCCCATCAGCAACAGCTACATTGCTCATTTGTTCATTTTTCTGTGATTCACCTCTTTTCTTAACCTGTTCCATTTTCCATATTCTACACTCTCTCTTTATATGCCCCATTTTATTACAATGGTAACACTTGACATTTTTCTGTTGAGACTTGAACTTTCCTCTATAGCTATCATTGCCAGAACTTCTACTTTGGTTTTTCCCTCACCTTTCATGCTTCTTTATAACAAGTCCTTCTGTTTGAGAAGAACTAATACCTACATTCTTTCTTCTGACTTCTTCATTTTGCATTCTGTTCTTAACTGTCTCCATGGTTAGCTTACCATTTGGTGTTGAATTGTTTACTGACACCACAAATGTCTCTCAACTATCCGGTAAGGAACTAAGCAATAGCAATGCTTGTAACTCATCATCTAGTGAAATATTCATAGTTGTCAACTGGTTTACTAGGCCTTGAAACTCACTGGTGTGCTCAGCTATATTGCACCCTTCCTTGCATTTTAAATTCACAAGCCTCTTCATTAAATTGATTTTATTTTGTGGTGTAGGTTGCTCATAAATAAACTGTAATTTTCTTCACATAACATCAGCCTTGGTCTTCTTTGCTACATGGTGAAATATACTCTGATCTATCTATTGCCTAATAGTGCCAACACACTTTTCAATCCACTCATTATCACTCATTTTTTTCGTGTTTTGCAGTATCCCCTTCAATGGGTTCATGTAGGTCTTTTACAAAAAGTAAATCTTATATTCTGGACTTTTATATATCATAATTTCATGCCTTCAATTTAATCATGCATGCAAAATTTTCATCCATTTTAATTAACACAAATTAAATACTGCACAACCTGGCTAGCTCTTATACCACTTTGTTGGGAAAGATCACGAAATACTACACAGTGGAAATAATTCTTTTTTTTCATTTTGTATTATTAAAATGGGCAGTGTATCACTATAATTAGCAAAATAATATTATCACACATTATAAACCACAATCAAGCACAATGGACACCAGATTTTTACGTGAAAAATTCAATTCGAAAAAAATCACAAGATCTTAGTCTTATATTAACACTTTTACTATATAATAATAATGATATTACAATAATATCCTCTCTAGAATTAACTAGAGGCTTACCACAATATTAAGAACATTAATCTTGACTCAATAATAATAAATCTAATAAATTCTTCTTAAATATACATTTGCTAGATTCTACTATATTATAGGCTAAATCAAAAATCAAATTTGATAGAAATATAGAGTAAAATATTAAGAACTCACGTTCAAAATTTAAAAAAAAAACGAAGCTCAAATCACCGTCCAATTAAAAAAAAAATTTAAAAACCTAACTCTCATTTTTTTCCTTTTTCTCTCAGTCTTTTTTTTCTTCTACACTTTATTTTCTGTATTTTTTTAATTTGGTCAAAAACACAAAGTAACATTTTAGTTGTTATGCCTTTAAATGAAAAATATCATTCAACCTCTTTAATGACTAATTTTATATAAATTTATAATTTTTATAAAATTATAAATTAACCCTAAACTCATATGATATGATCCCACAAAGTAATGATAAATTGTTTGCTATTTATTCATTCTTTTGAATTGTGGAGGTTGCTCAATTTTTTTTTTTTATTTATTAGGCATTTGATAATGGTTGGCATAAATTTCTGATGCCATATCAATAGTTTGACCAGTCTATGCAGATGGAAGTAAAACTGATCAGTGCACGAGTTTGTTTTAGTTTTTATCTTTTTTTTTTTTTTTTCATGTTTTGTTGTTCCACCTTTTAATTTATTTGCACGTCCATGATATAAACCAGATAGTTCTCGACTATTTATTAAAAATTTCACTAGTCTTTTTTCTTTGCCTCCCCTCGGCTATAGGTGCTTCCTATCATGATTGATGTTGGAACTAACGAAGAGAAGCTGCTCAAAGACCCCCCCTGTATAAGTGCTTTCTTTGTTCAATTGCTTATATGCAAATGCTCTATTTTTACTCTTGTTGGACCATTTGTTGCATCTTTTTCATTCTACCAAAGTAATGATCATATAATTCTTCATAAGTAGATTTCGGGTTGCAAGAACACCGATGGTGACGAGTGATTGATGAATTTATGGAGGCAGGCACTTGATCCTTGATTTCATTAAACAATGAGATCATATCCTTGGACACAAGTCTGTTTTTACAAGTTGAAAGATGAAAAAGCAGAAGTGTTTAAGTAGTGATAAAATCACTGAACATAATTTGGAGTGCTTTTTGCTGCTCAAGACACTACAGCAAGTGTAATTACATGAATTATCAAGTGTCTCCATGACAACCCGAAACTTCTAGATTCAGTAAAGGTTTGTCCTATAAGAAGCCAAATCATCAACAGGATCTCCAGAACAAGTCTTTCTTACCTTATTTATTTATTTATTTTGTCTTTTGTATATGAAGTTGTTATGAAGAATGTACTGGTTAATGCTGCTTCGTAGGCTGAAGAGAGGAGTATCCGTAAATTAAATATTAAAGCAATTTAGTGTATGTATTTGGTAGAATGCTCTGTGCAATTTTTTTACTTTTGAATGGTAATTTTGTAATATAAATAATTTTGATTATTTAAATATGTTGTGTAATTTATATTTATAAAAATGATAAAAAAAAAAATTGCTGCTGTTGTATGTAGCTGAATTTTTTTTAGAATTATAAATAAAAAACACAAAGTACTCAAAAAAAATTTGTAGGAGAAGAAAAATTATTAACTATAAAAGACAAAAATGATTTTGCAATAAAATGCATTATTTTTTATTTGTTATTAAAAAATTTTTGGAGTACATATGTTTTGTTGTAAAGTCGATTAGTTAAGGCAGTAGAAATATACAGGTGAATTTTACCTCCCTTCTCACTTATAAATATATGTGTAGCTCTTTTATAATTTATTTATTTTAAATATTTTTATAGTTTTTACAATATTTTTTAATATTTGAGATATTTTTACTTTTCATTTTTATTATTTATTTATAACATGTTTGTATTTTCTTTTTTTTTCAACGGTTTTCAGTTAAGCTCAAGTTTTGATTATTCTCTATAATTTAGCAAATCTTGTATATTTAAAAAAAAGGCCAATTTTGATATTTTGAGGTAACGTGTAAAATTTTTAATGGAAACTATTGAAAAATATAGTGCCATTACTTAAAGGGTAATGGTATTTCTTCCATATTTTATCAAGACATTCTAAATCTTTTTATAATTATAAATTTTCACTTCAATATAATTATTAAAATAATTAAAAAATAATTAATATTTCTTTATTTATATTAATTTAAAGAATATTTATATCACATAAATCTTAATTTTGTTTTTTTATGCACTTTGTACTTTTTTTGAATTGAAATATATTTATTAAAATATATAATATTTTAAGTAACAACGAAAAAATATATGGTAAAAAATAACTTAAAATAATTAATTAATTTTATGTTTTTTTACAAATATATAATTCTAACTTGAAAAATGTGCCAAATTAAAATTAAAATGATTAAAGAGAAAGGACACTTGCACCCTGTAGGTTTATAAAATAAACTTATTTATTATTATTATTTTAAAATATATAAAAAAAATTCTTATCAAGTGATAATTCTATCTAATTAAACAATAAAATAATTAGAATCATTATTATTATAAAAAAAAAACAGTAGCCAGACTTTCTTTCGGCGCAAGTTAGTATAGCTAACGTACGCCATCTCCCATGGGAAGAAATAATTCGGTAAGACGTCTCCTTCTATTGATTTTCGTTGTCGACCGGAGAGCCTCAAGCAGTCTTCTGGTACTAGTGCGGTTTTGAAGGCTGCATCTGCTGTCGATGAAGCCCCTGTTACTAGATCGATAGAGAACTCGGCCTCTTTCAACGGCGACGGCCCAACGGCGACGGCCCAACGGCGAAGCTTGGTGCGATTTCGTTGGCTATCTGTTGCCGGTGAAGCCTCTGCTACTAGATTGATGATGAATTCAACCTCTCCCAGCGACGACGGCCCAATAGCTGAGCTTGGTGCTGACCTTGGGGATTTCATACAGGCAATGAGAGCGTCTTCAGATGCAGAAGATGTTGCCATCGTCTCAACTGAAGCTAATGTTGCAGTTGAAAAACTGATTTGGGCTGGAGAGGGGGCTGCTGAGGCCAACGATGGAGTGATGGACAATTTGCAGCCTGAAAGTTCTGCTTGTGTTGAGTTCCTGGAGCCATCGAAGCTGGGACAGCAAGCATAGAAAAGCACTGTTTCGACTAGGCCTTGGTCTTCCTTATTTTCTAATAATGGGAACCAAATGGCTTGTAGTGAACTGGAATACATTACTCTTACTATTGTCAATGGCCAGAAAGTGATCAAATTCCATATGAATGAGCTCTCTAAAGAAGAGAATCTGTGAAAATATGCACTGATTGGATGTGTTTATGGGTTGTCTCCACGACCTTATAGATTGCAAGCTTTTATTATATCTCGATGGAGAAGGCATGGACTGATCTCTATCCACCCCATTAATGATGATTTATTCTTGTTCAATTTCAATAATGAATTAGGACAGAGAAGAGCTCTTGCTGATGGGCCAATCACCTTTGACAAGCGACCATTAATTGTTAAAATTTGGCAACTTAGAATGAGTATGAATGTAGTTAGTATTTACTTTGTGTCTATTTGGACTCAGTTCCTTATATTGTCATGGCAGTTTTGGAGTTTGACTATGCTAAGTAAAATTGCTAATTCCTTGAGGACACCAAAGTTTTTTACCAATGTACAATAAATAGAAATAAATTGAGTTATGCTAGGGTTTTTTTTTATAGAAATGGATGTAAAAAGTAACTTTCCTTTTGAGTTGGTTTTAAAGGATGAAATGGGGAACACATTGGTACAAAAGGTAGTTTATGAATGGTAACCGATTGTGTGCTTCAAATGCAAAAAATTTGGTCACGAGGGAAGAGGCTGTAAGAAGATTAAGCAGTTGTGGCAAGAGAAAAATCAGTCAAATATCAATATACTTGGTAACATCAAAAAGTACCTTTAGAGAATAGTAACAAAGATATTTCGGTGGAGGTAGCACACATACCAGAATCGAAATGAATAACTGTTCCTAAAAAGAAAGACAAGATGCAATTGCCTCAACACTTGGAGTTTCAAAAGAAACGAAAATAAGTGGGAAATGTAGCCAGGCAGTGGAAAGATTCAATCTAAAAAAGTCTATAGCATTAACTCATAAGGTGGAAATTATTGGCGAAGGCCGACGGGTTACGTGAAAATCCAAATCCCATATAAGGGAAAAATAATCACCAACTAGAACATTAAGGGTTTCCATGACCCCTACAAACAATCAGAGGTGAGAGTTCTGATTAAAAAGAAAAGATTGTGTCTTTTGGGACTTCTAGAAACAAGAGTTAAGAAAGAAAATGTTGTTAAGATTTGGGCTAAGTTAGCTCTAAGAGAATGGAAGATAGAGAATAATTCAGAATTTATAGATATGGGAAGAATATGAGTGGTTTATAATCCAGCCAAGTGTAATGTGATGGTTTTAGTTAAGCGCTGGCAATTTATGCACTGTAAAGTAAAGATTGATGATATGGAGCTTTATTGGATAATTGTCTATGGCGCCTCTTCTGTTAATGACAGAGAACTTCTATGGCGAGATCTTAATACATGTATAGCAGATAAGCAAACTCCTTGGTTAATCCCAGGGGATTTCAACAATGATCTTGGGGTCAATGACAAAATTAGTGGCCAATGCTTCAATAATAGTATGGCAGATTTGTCCAAAGACTGAATCTCAATCTTAAACTGTTCAAATTAAAAAATCGCAGATACAGATTCACTTGATGTAATAACTAGATGGGTAATCAGTGGATCTGGAGAAAAATTGATTGGGTTTTTGTTAATGGGTTATGGCTTGCTACATAGGAGTTCTCTGAAACTGAGGTGTTAATAGCTGGAGTCTCTGATCATTCTCCCCTAGTAGTTACCTTTGGTCAAGTCTCACCTAGGAATTATATTCCCTTTAAGTTTTTTAATGCTTGGTGCACTCAATCTGATTTTCTGGGAATTGTGGAAAGAGTTTGCAAATTAAGGTTTTTGGCTGTCCTATGTCTAGAATTTGGTCTAAGCTCAAACTCCTTAAAGGTGAATTGCGAAAGCTCAACAAAGAACACTTCTCTGATGTCTCACAAAAGATTACAAATTGAAAGTTAGTTTTGAATTCTTTACAAAGTAGATTAGTAGGGGATCCCCACAATCAATTGTTACATGAAGAGAAAATATGTGTTTCTCAGCATCTTAGAAAACTCATTCTGACAGAGAAAAGCCTGATTAAACAGAAATCTAGAATGTGTTAGATCTAGCTCGGGGACTCAAATTCCAGGTACTTTCATAATATGGTGAAACAGTGATGCAACCAGAACAAATTTGTTACTATTACAGACCAGAATGGTGATTTTATTTATGATCCTGACGCAGTAAAAAATGCTATTGTCACCTATTACAAGAACTTATTGGGCACATCTACGGGAACCAAAGAGTCCATTAGTAACATAGTCTAGATGCGAGCCTAAAGTTAAAAAAGGTTGATAAAGCTATGCTTTGCGCTCCTGTTACAGATAAAGAAGTCAAGGATGCCATGTTTAGCATCAATAGAGATAAGGCCTCGGAACCTAATAGATACAATAGTTTCTTCTTCTAAAAGAGTTAGAGCATTATAGGCAAAGAAGTAACTGAAGCGGTGCAACACTTTTTCTTAAAAAGTCAGTTTTATAATCCCATTAATGTTACTGCTATTATTATAATACCCAAGGTGCAAAACCCTAATAGACTTGGTGATTATAGACCTATAGCTTGTTGTACTGTCTTATACAAATGCATCACTAAAATAATCACTTCTAGATTGCAGAAGGTTATGGGCTACTTAATCAACTCGAGCCAGTCAATCTTTGTTCCTCAAAGGAAAATAACCGATAATATCCTCTTGGCTCATGAATTGGTGAGGGGTTATGATAGAAAGTATAGAGCGCCACGATGTGCTCTCAAAATTGATCTGCGTAAAGCATATGATTCTTTGTCTTAGGATTTTCTGGAAGAAATGCTAATGGGGCTCAATTTCCCTTACTCTTTCATCCGTTTAATCATGTGTTGTGTCCGTTCAAGTATATTTTATGTAATAGTGAATGGTAGCCTTGAGGGTTTTTTTCCAGGGAAGAGAGGTCTTAGACAAAGGGATCTTATGTCCCCTCTATTATTTGTCTTGGCAATAGAGTATTTAAGTAGGAATTTAAGTTGTATTCCTTAAGACCAGTTTGTGTTCCATAAGGGCTGTAAGAAAATAAGGTTGAACTATTTGATTTTTGCTGATGATTTATTCTTATTCTCCAATGGCGATATTGACTCGGTTGGCCAATTCAAAAGAATCTTAGATAATTTTCACATGGTTTCTGGCTTACAACTTAATGTGAATAAGAGTTCTATCTTTTTTTGCAATGTTCCTCATTTTATTAAAGAGGCTATCTTGCAGTTTACTCAGTTTTAGATTAGTGCTTTACCAGTTAGATACTTGGGCGTTCCTTTATTCTTTAGAAGACTTAAAATAGAATATTACCAAGAATTGATAAGTAAGTTGACTTCAAGAATATCTAGTTGGACAGCCAAATATCTCAGTTATGTTGAGTGGCTGCAGTTAATCAATATTGTTCTATCAAGTATGCATGTCTACTGGTGCTCTATATTTATCCTTCCAATGATTGTCATCAAGCATGCGAAGAGTCTGTGTACGAAATTCCTTTGACATGGTCATAATTTACAACACAAATGAGGTTTAGTAGCATGGAAGGATGTTTGTCAAGACAAAAAAGATGGGGGGGCTTGGCATAAAATCCCTGCATATCTGGAACCAGACAGCTATAATTAAACATATTTGGAAACTACTCACCCTTCAATCCTCTTTATAGGCAAGATGGGTGATTGAGAATAAACTTCGCAGACTTAGTTTTTGGGGCATAACTAAACCAATGGATTGCAGCTGGGCATAGAGGAAAATTCTTGAACAACAATGTCATGTAAGGAAACTGTTTCAATATAATTTAAGAAATGGCTCTCCTTTCTCCTTTTGGTTTGATCCAGGGATGAATAGGGAGTCTTTGACTGACAAATTCTCCTAAAATGAATATTAGAGAAGCTGATATTCTACGAGATGTTAAAGTCAAAGACCTTTGGAGGAATGAGAAATGGAATTTGCCTGACCCTCTGGATGAGCAGACTAACTGGGCTTGGAACTATATTAAGAATAACTTCTAAGTTACTCCTACCAAAGAAGACATGATTTCTTGGATTGGATGCTCTAATAAAGAATTTTTCATTGCCAGTGCATGGAAACACCTAAAGGAAAATGGATTAACTTGTGGATGGTATGAACTTATCTAAGGAGCTCAATATATCCCTAGACATAGTTTTATCACCTGACTCGCTATTAAAAATAGACTAGATACCAAGGAGATAATTATAAAATAGAAGAGTGCAACTCTTACTAATTGCCCACTTTGTAGTTGTGATAAAAAGACAGTGCAACATCTTTTTTTTCAATACAACTTCCCAATGGTTGTATGAAAATAAGTTTTACTTGTTTGTAACTTTGACAGATGTCCGCTACCGTATAGTAGGGAAATTGCTTGTTTTAGTAAGAAAGCTAGAGGGAAGTCTATCATCATCAGAATTTGGAGAGTCGCTCTATATGCCTCTATTTACTACATTTGGAGGGAACGCAACCAAATAGTCTTCCAACAAAAATATCCATCTACAAATACTATCTTTTAATGTATAAAGGATGCTGTGTGGTTTAGATGTATTGGAGTCATAAAAGGCCATCATGTCGAGACTATTGTTCAGAGATTGTGATATGTCTTGTGGGAGGTCTTTTAAATTATATTACCTGTTTAGTTAAGACCCTGATGTACCCATTTTTTTATTCAATAAATATCTCTCATTAATTATTATAAATAAATAAATAAAATAGTCAACAATTAAAAAGTACTTCTATATCCCAACTTAAATACACTTAATGATACGTGTCACTATTTTTAATTAAAAATATTTTAAAAATAAATAAAGATTTTTTTTAAAAAAAAAGAGGTAGCACCAGTTATTGGTGACCCTTGCAGTCGCTGATGACCGGTGGCGCATTGACTTAAACCTTACATCATTGATATTAAAATACTAAAATCTACGCGATAGTGTAGTTATTTTCGTCAATAGAGCATCATAGGAGTACAAAAAAAAAGTAGAGCCAATATATCTCCATCTCCTAATGGAGGCAAGTAGAGGTGCACCACCACTACATTGGCTTGATCACCGGTTAATGACTTCAATGATGGTGTTGATGCACCGCTATCCACTGCCATTTAGTGACGAAAATGTAGTGGTTGTCATTTTGGCACTTCTCCAGTGCTCCATAATGAAAACAACGACACAATCGCTTAGATCTCAAAATTTTTAAGTTATATAATGTAAAGTTTGATTCAATATGGCACGAGTCATCGGTGATCGCTACTTCTTTTTTCATTTTCTTTTTTAATATACTTTTATAATTTAGTTTTTATTTTATTTATTTATTTTTTTTTCAAAAAATAATAATAATTCAATAAAATAGTGCGTTGTGTCATTTGTAACTTATAACAACATGACACGTTATTTGTTTTTATAATTTTTTATTTTATGTTTAAATTAAAAATTAATACTTGTCACCATAAATTTATGACACATATTTTTAAGGATAAATATGCAAATTTATCTTTTTGACCGTTTAAACAAATAAAAAATTTCACTTGATAGGGTTTTTTTTTTCATTTCTAAAATCACAAAGGTGAATAAGTCTCTTTCTAAAAATTTTAAGAGTTCAGGTATCTTTTTTCTTTTTATAAATGATAAATTGTAAGGAGATTTTTGAAATAATAATTTTTTTTAACATGAGATTAGAGGGATTCAAACTTTTTTTTTTACTTGGGAGAAGGGGGAATTGAACTTTGAACCTTCATTTTTCTGGAGAAATGCACTGCAAATTTTTTACTATTGGGCCATTTAAGCAAGTACTGAGGGATTGAAACTTAAGATCTCCACTTAAATCGAGGAACAAATACAGTACAAGTCTTTTACCACTAAAGCTATTAATGTAAATATTAAGAATGTTTAAGGTTTCTTTATAACATTTTAAATTTTTTATGGAGCAAATTAATAAATAGGTATTATTACATAAATTATAAAAACCCTAGTATAAAAAGTGACTTGTGATCGAGAATATCATAACTTTTTTCATTAACCTTTAAGTAGGTTGCCCACACCCTAACTTGTTCCAAACACAAGATGTAAAAAATCTCAAATGATTAACAAAAAAAAATTGTAATAAATAATAGAGGTGTCAAATTGAGTGGTTCAAAGCATGCCAAGATTCATTAACTTTTTACAAAACTTATCCCACCCATTGAGTTGGGCTCATTACAAAATGGGCTTAGCAAACATTTTAAATGGGCAATCAGTATAACCAACCTAAACTCTACATGATTTTGAATTAAAAAAATTAATAAAGGCGTCTTTTTAGTGTCTCCTTTATGAAGTGTTTTTTTTAAATAATAATTTTAGCGTCATATTAGTCCCACGTAATAAAAATAAAAATATAGTAATAAAAGCATATTTTTTATGTTGCTGATGTTATTTTTTATATTTTTTAAAAAAATAATACAAAAATTACATCATTTTAGACATTTTAAAAAAAATTAAAAAAAAAATCTCAAAATGATGTCGTTTTGCCTTTTATGCATTGACACATACTTTCTATTACAAATTTTCTATCACTAATTTTTGAAATATATTTTCTGATATTTTTTATCACAAATTTATATTAAATATTATCACAAATTTGGAAGAAAAAATTTCTCTTTGTGACAATATCTATAAAAAATTATTAATACTGTAAAATACATAATAGTATTTATTACAAATTCATGATAGTGAAAACTAATTTTTTTTTCTTGTGGCACATCTTAATGAGAAAATTAAGAAATAAGTAGATAGAAACGGAAAAAAAAAAAAGAAAATTCAACCAAAAATAGAATTTCTACAGTGGTAGGAGGAGTTTCTTGAAAACAAATGCACAAAAACCTCAATTGAGACTTTGATAACTTCAAGCTATCTGAATAAAAAAAAGTTAGGAAGATTTCGCTTGGATTTCTATTTCTCTCATTAACATTACTCTGTTTCCATTTGCTTTTTATTTATAATTTTAAGTTCCATAAGTACATCATCTTTTTTCAGTTACATTATTAAAAGATTCGTTAAAATATTAATATGCGTACAATATTCTATTGAGTGTCATTGAATACATATTTTTATTTAATTATTTTCACAATTTTGTATACTTAATACTAATTTTACGATACTTTAATCCCGATGATTAATGTGCATCGTTATCAGTAGACAAAAAAAAAAAAAAGATTTATTCAAAATTAAATTGGTTGTTGTCAACATAACTCTTATATTGTATGTCGAAGGCCCTGCTGCCTCTGACTAGTTTTGTTTTTGTTAGATTTGATTTGCAATTGTACTGGTTTCTCTAACTTCAGTCCATCGTTAACTTCATCAAGCAATGCATGAATTAATTCTTCATTCTCTATAACTATAAAACGACCCAAATTCATATTTTGACATAGATCCTTTAATCAAACTTGTGTTTTTTTACCCACCCCCCAAAAAACAAATTCTTAGTATTTGTGAGTTGACGTTGTACTAAATTTGACCGTGTAAGTCAGATTATATGTATGCAGTATGCCAGCTTGAGATATTGGATCCATATAAAATAAACTAAATTAATAAAGTGGTTGGCAACAATTAAAACATGAATAAAAATACTTAAAATAAAAGCTCCCCGTTATGTATAATTGGGTCTGAGTTATATGAGTTAAAGAATGGAAAGAAGTTTTTTTTTTTAAAAAGACAGGGTGTGTTTGGTTTGTTAAAGGGGTTTGTTGAGGAATTGGTTCGTTCTTTTAAATTAAAAAAAGAGTGGGGTATTAAAAGTGATTTTAAAGTTTAAGTTCCAAATAACTGCATCCTTCGAACCCTATTAATGTTTAATATGCTTCGGGTTTAAGGAAAAACAAAACCCTAACTTCATTACCTACTACTACTGATCATCACTCAAATTCAATTTTATTTACCTAGTTCTCTTTGTCTTTGCTCCGTCTTCGTCTTTCTCTTTGTTTCGCATTCTCACTCAAAATCAATCCCTGTCTTTGCTTCGTCTTCGTCTCTCTCTCTCCGTGTTTCGCATACTCACTGGAAATCAATGAGGAAAGTAGTGCCGTTGTCTTTCCTGTCAAATAAGATACACGCCAACATATCAACTCTCGCACGCCCTTTTGAGAAAAAAGGATTTGGAGGTGACGACTGCATAGCCGTAGCAGAAGAGGCCTTCAAACAGAATAAATACGACTTGGCAATCACGGCCATTCTTGTATCCAGCCATAAAAATCAACAACTCAAGTACGCCAACCGGAGATACTTCAATGCCTACGCCATTCACAAGACGGCGTCCGAAGTCAATAATTGGTATGCTGTTCTCAACATTGATCGTCGTGATGCCAGCGTTACCGAGATCAAAAAGAAGTATAAAGAATTGGCGCTGTCGGTTCATCCGGATAAATGTTCTTCTGTTGCGGCTGAGGGTGCCACCAAATTAATTAATCAAGCCTGGGAGATTCTTTCGGATCCTGTGAAGAGAAAGAACCACGACCGCCAGCTTTCTCTTATGTCTACGAGAAAGGGACGATGGTGACTTGATTGAGTCGACTTCGATTGTGATGCCACTTCGTTCAATGAAATGTATACCTTTTTGTACTGAAATTTGTATTCAATGAAATATCAAATATTCTTTATTCATATATTTTTAATTTATTTTGTGAGTGGATTTGTTTTCGCTTTGTGGGTGGGAAGATTTGTTTTCGATGTAATTACTAAAGTTCTTCAGTCAAAAGAATTAAATAAAAAATATATAAAAATGAAAAGAAAAAGAGAATAGGATCTGAGCTCGGGCGGCGCGGCAGTGGCGTTGGAATCGCAAATGAACAAGCACATGATCGAGGATGATTGCGCTGACAACTGGATCCTTAGGCACGTCGAGGCCTCCTAACAATCTCAATTCGGCGCTAAGGTGCTCAATTGATTACAAATTGTGTGGTTGTTCATTTGGATGTCTCATTTTCTGTCTATTTTTAATTTTAATTTTGTGTAATTCAAGCATTTTGTTGTTAATGTTTTATCCTAGTTTGTTGCATTTAACTGGTGGCTTAGATATTAATTAACGATGCTAAACTGTTGAAAACTTCTCCAAGCTTGTTTGTGGGGCACATAGGTGCAATGTAATTGAAGACGTCTCTTGATACTTCTCTATTGACATCCTTCACTCACTAAGGCGTGCTCAAATATAGTTTGAATTTTGGTCATTGCTCTTTATGTGTTGCGAGAGCTGCATCACTTACATTTTAGGTCTCATGCGGAGGTCAATCTGTGACCCCTGTTGGAACAAGCTTAGTGATCTTTGGGGGACAGGATGCAAAGAGAACCCTTTTGAATGATTGGCACATTCTTGATCACTATTTTTATGAGATCACTATTTTGTTAACCGACATATAACATTTTCATTCTTTTCCTTTTGAGCCTATTTTATAGATACTTGAGCATTTAAATTAGTTGTTAATATGACCCTAGTTAATTCTTACAAGATTTTCTTCACTTTGTTTATATTATGATAGCAATAATTACCCGTTGAACTCAAATATTCCATTATTCTTATTGAGGCAACTTTGTTAGACAGCTCTTTGTTGGATAAACGACACATGAAATTCTACCGCAGGTCATTAATGTATTTGCTATTTTTATAAGTAGGTAATTAGTGGCATAAACATAGGTAGCTACTGTGGTTATCACATGTAAGTAATATTTCCTCTTCTCTGCCTTCTACTATATCATTTATCTTGCAATTGCCCCGAAATTTCTAGCTCTCTTTTTAAATTGGAGATTTTGTTAAGGAGAAAAAGGGGTGGGGACAATAAGCTAAAAAACAACATTATCTCAGTGTAAACATGATCTTTTCCTTATTGAGTTCCGGTGATTATGCTAGATTGATCTCTTTCCTTTTCTTTACTCACCCGTTTCTGCAATTGAATTCTATGATGGATAGACGTTGTTCCTGAAAAAGGTCAAAATAAATCATCTGAGATCCATTGCAGTTTATCATCACTAAGTCATTCTAAATCGTGTGTTATTGAGTGATGGATAATGTTTGGTTTGTTTATAAGAGGTCAATAATATGGTAACCTCATTATGGTTATCTCAAACTTCTATTGAAGTTTCTAGATCTTTGTGTGCAAATGCTAAGAGAAAAAGAAGATAGAAGGGATTTCATTGCTATATGATTTCTAGACACACGCAATCACTAATATAATGTTCTGGATCATGAAGTCCGTTTGTGGGATGCAAATACTGTAGTGTATAGGATCACGTGATTTCTGTATGAACTTACTAAAATTTTTTTATGCTACAGTCTCATGATAATATTATGCTTCGATGATTTATCATGTTGTGAGTATCCATAATTCGTTCTTTTTGTCTAGACTGTCCAATTGCTTCCATAGCTTTTCATGCCAGTGGGGAATTTCTTGTTGTAGCTTCTGGTCACAAGGTAAGGATTCTTGATTTTGAAACCATATCTAAGTGATTCGTCCTAACTTGCTCTCTAATTGCTTTGTGTGGGCACTTCTGTGTTAGCTATATATGGCGCTATAACTAGAAAGGAGAGACATCTTCTCCACTAATTGTATTGACGACATGGAGTTCTCTACGAGCTGTGCATTTTCACACTCATTCAGCCCCATTTCTTCTAACAGCTGAGGTGACATTTTTGGTCATGTAGAATTGCTATTTGCTTCTATCTTTGTTCTTGTGGATCCTTATATTCTTCTTATTTGCAAGTCAATGACCTTGAATCATCAGATTCCTCAATGACACTTGCAACTTCTCCAGGTTATTTGCACTATCCTCCGCCTACTGTAGATATTGGAGGTTCTAATTCTAGTGGTTATCATAGCTTGGTAGAGGAAGCACCTCTCATCACTCTACCTTCTTGGTATGGTCCTCATTTGTTAGGGATTACGAGAGAACGTTGTAGCATACTGATGGGGATGAGGGTGCAAGTCGTACACAATAGAGAGTGTTTCCTCTTCTTCAGTGCGCCTTTTGACATATTCAACTCCGGCAGGGTAATATGAACTTGTGCTGTCTCCCATAGAATCTAGTAGCCCATCTCCTATGCCAGAAGGAACAGATCTTTTCATGAATGGTGCAGATAGTGCAGTTCCTCAAGCTGCTATGGATACTGTGGAAACTATGGATGAGCAGCCTGAAGAGAGAAATAATCAGTCATTAGCTTTTAGTGATCCAACATGCTAGGGGCTTCCTTTCTTGCGAGGCTGGTTAGTTGGCCACAGTCAGGCTGCACAACACAACCAGTATACTTAATAGTTCTGCTCATGAAAATCTTTCAACATCTGGTGAAATGGAAAATCTTCTGCCTTCCTTTGTAATGCCTACCAGCATTGGTCAATTTAGAGCCACTATTAGATCTGGTTCAGGGCATCAATCTACTCATTCCCACATGTTGCCTATAGCTGGATCTAGTGAAGGTAGTGCTTTTATTAACATCCCACTGAATGAAAGTGGTAGGCAACCAGTTGTTCGCAGACTCCAAAGGGAACTTGCCTCATCTTTGGCTGCAACTGCTGTTGCTGAGTTACCTAATACTGTGAAGCTGAAAATTTGACCTCAAAATATTAATGATCCATGTTCACCTCTTGAAGGAGGACAATGTCGTTTGACCATACTACATGCTGTAATTTATAAGTATGACCTATCTTTTCTATTGTGTAAAATATCTTGGCACAATGCTAAACAGTGTTAAATAGTTTTGAAAAGATTTAAATACTCAAATGCCAGTGGTTCAGGGGAAGGATCATTAGACTTTTGCCATCCTTTTTTTTTAAACAAAAAAACATTTGAGCTTTAAGACGTATATATACATTAATATACAATTGCTTTATATGAGTACTCATCGGTCTTCAGCTATCTTGTCAGTTTTAGTTGTGATGTCAAAATTTAGACTGTGTAGCAGCACTAGACATATCTTTCTTCATGATCACTTGATAAAACATGTTTCCAGTGAAATGGGTGCCCATTTTTCACCTTGTGGATGATTTTTAGCGGCCCGTGTTGCATTTGTTCTGCCTCATTTGGAAACTGATCCTGGACTAAATAGTCAATTGCACCACGATGTCACGGCTACTGGCACATCCACAATGTGACACCCTATTTCTTCCCACCAGATTATCTACGAGCTTTGGATATTTCGCTTGAGGAGGCAACATAAAGCTTAAACATCTTATACTTTTGACTTGCCCGGTCATGTTTCATTAGATATCAATTCATATTTTTCATTCTTTCTCTTCTAATGAGATGTTATAATTGCCCATCTAGGTTTGGATTGGTGCTAACATCACAGGCAATAAGAGCTGCTCATTGTTTAACTTCAATTCAGGTTAGTTGAATCATAAGGATTGATGTCTCTTGCTCTCGTATAAAAACTAAAATTCATCATCAGCATGCCAGTCTGATGGAGTTGCTGGTGAGGAGAATATTCTTATTGTTCATAAACTGTTCTAGATCTATGATTTCTTCTTTTTTCCTCTGACCGGTTACTTTTAGCTTGTTCACGTTGATTCCTATGTTAGTAGATACAGTGGCAGTTGATTGATTATGCTTTGACTAAGAAAGATAATAATTGAATGGAAACCATAGGAATCATTATATTTCTTTTTCATGCAATTGTGGAACTCACATATTATTTTCATATTTTCAGTTTTCACCCACATCGGAGCACTTATTGCTTGTCTATGGTTGTTGCCATAGCTCAGTTCTAAAAAGGGTTCTTATTGATGGAGATATCACGGTACCTATATACACAATTTTGGAGGTATTATTATGTTCTTTTCTCTCTTCTCTTTTTCTGTTCACGTGTGACATCAATTAGCAGAAATCAAACCCTTTAAACCTTGATATTTGTGGTTGATTAAGAAGCTAGGCATGGCTGGCCAAGAATATTGCTGCTTTATTATGGTTTTCAGTTGAACAGAATGTAAATGATTTTGTGACCTATTTTGCAAATAGTAAAGTTTCACCTTTACCCTTACAGCAGTTGCATGCAGTTTTTATGGTATTTATTATTATAAAAAAAATTCATTAGAAGAGGTGTTGTTAAGCATACAGGGATTAATGGCAAATATGATACAAGCATTACCTCCAATATGGTACAAGCATTGTTTTTCTTTATGTGTGTGTGCTTGTTGGCTTACTTTTTCTTCAATGCAATTTTAGAAACAATTAGTTTCAAATGTCTTATCTATTTTCATTCTTTCCTCTGTCTGTGTTTGTGTTTTCTTGACTAAAATTTTGATGTTGACACAGGTCTACAGAGTTTCTGATATGGAACTTGTGACAGTGCTTCCCAGCGCAGAGGATGAGGTCATTGTAGCATGCTTTCAAATTTCAGTTAGTGGTGGCCTTGTTTATGGAACTAAGGTTAGAAGACTTGGTGTAGAATGCAGGTCCCCACACATGCTATAGAATGCTAATAATAAGTCATCACAACACACGAACAAGATCAATGACATCATATTAAGGTTTGTTTCCTTTTAGGATTTTTTTGTTGATTATTCTTGGTGTATTCTCATTTTGTTCTTCCTTCAGAAATGGTTTGCTAACTTCAGTATGAATAGTGATCAACGTGTTTGCTTGATTTGCGATGAAGATGAGAAGGCATTCCCATCTTTCTACCTTATGTACAAGCAGCAGACTAGAGGAATGATTAGAGAATAGTAAAATTGTACTAGTGTTTGAGGAGCTGTCTGCTACTTTGTGAACTGGTTTTGTGGGACAAAAACCTTTATGACTGAAATTTTATTTTAGTATGAGTGGGCTGAACCATGGTTTTTTTAAACTCTCGTTAGAGAGATTAGAAAATTTCTAGTTCCTGAAAATATTGCTCAAGGTTGTGCATTTAGCCTACATTAGAGTATGGACATTTGGGTTGTATGATCTACTCGCCGGGGGGGTGGTGGGTGGTGGGTGGTTGGGGTGGGCGCGGTGGGTGGTGGGTGGTGGGTGGTTGGGGTGGGCGCGGTGGGTGGTGGGTGGGTTTGAAGAGTATAAAAGATGTAGCCTCTCCTTTAAAGGGAATTTACAGTTTGTGAAGATAATTTATAAAGCCAGAAAAAATAAATGGTTTCATGTGTTCGAGGGAATGAGAGGAATTCTAAAATTACAAGATAAAGTGGGTCTTTGTATATAGGAGGTCTTACATTGTTTTTTTTTTTAGGAAGCTCTCATATTGAATCATTAAATCAGGCCACTCCTGTAAAGTTTTATGTATAACTTATTTGTTCGATCTCATGCGAAATTTGGTTTACCATGTTTGTTCCTCTCGCCAAACAAAATTCCTAATTCTTCTGTCCTCTGTAATACATAATAATTAGTTAACACAATCACACAACAGCCTTAGTAATTTAATCATTAAATTTGTTTATCTGCATTCCTTTCAATAAGCAAAAGTGAATTAACATAAAAATAATTTAACTTAAGAAAACCATAATTATATTTATAGTTAACATTATCAAGTACACCATAATTAACTATATACAAGTTACAATGAATATTTAGTCCCACAAAATATTCGGTAAATAATATTTAAGTTTCAGAGTAAATTTAAAATATGTATTTTTTTATTTATCAAAAGAGTAAGTTAAAGTTTTACTATTGTTGAAAGTGGAATTCAAAACTTTGCAAGCTGTCGAAAAAATCCATCAATTTTTTTTTTTCTTAATTGATCAAAGGCAAATATATTAGCTTAACATAAAGAGGAGAGTGCTCCATTACAACTTGCAGCAAGGAAGGATGCACAACTTCCCATCAAACCAAATCATCGGATACAATAAAGACTCAACTTATCTTATTCGATCATACTCCCAATTAAGTCAAGAAAAAATCACTTAATGAGAATTAAGAAAAAAAATCACTTAATGAGAATTTAAAGTTAATTTTGATTTAATTAAGTCAAAGTGAATTTTATAATTAATGTTATTTGGTAATGTAATTATAACTTTTTAATTTTTTTATAGATTATAAATAATTAAAATTAAATCATATTAAATATTAAATTATATAATTAAATATTATTTTACTTAGATATTTTCATGTTTTTAATTAATTTAATATTAAAAATTTATAAACACATAAATGTAAAATCATTAGTTTTAATTTTTTTTTAAATAAATAACTTAACACTTATATTTAAATATTATATAAAAAATAAATCGTTAATATTCAACTATTTAAGTTAATTCAACATACAGCTGAATCAATAATTCTGTAAATAAATAAATAAACACTACGTTATTCAATAGATTTAAATAATCACTATGTTGATTTGTGCCAAAGATAATGATATTGGGCCTGAAGACTGCTTCTCGAATGTAGCCCAAGTTCATAAATTTACTTTAATAAACATGTGCAAGGCACGTTTTCTTGCCCTCACGCGTTCTCTACTTCTAACCCTAAATCTGTTACATGCTGATTATCACTCAAATTCAAATTTATTTACCTCTCTTCTTTGTCTTTGCTTCGATTTTGTCTCTCTTCCTGTTTCGCATACTCGCTCAAAATCAATCTCTTTGCCTTTGCCTTTGCTTCGTCTCTCTGTGTTTCGCATACTCTCTCAAAATCAATGAGGAAAGTAGTACCGTTGTCTTTTCTGTCAGATAAAATACACGCCAACATATCTATTCTTGCACGCCCTTTTGAGAAAAAAGGATTTGGAGGTGACGACTGCATAGCCGTAGCAGAAGAGGCCTTCAAACAGAATAAATACGACTTGGCAATCACGGCCATTCTTGTATCCAGCCATAAAAATCAACAACTCAAGTACGCCAACCGGAGATACTTCAATGCCTACGCCATTCAAAAGACGGCGTCCGAAGTCAATAATTGGTATGCTGTTCTCAACATTGATCGTCGTGATGCCAGCGTTACCGAGATCAAAAAGAAGTATAAAGAATTGGCGCTGTCGGTTCATCCGGATAAATGTTCTTCTGTTGCGGCTGAGGGTGCCACCAAATTAATTAATCAAGCCTGGGAGATTCTTTCGGATCCTGTGAAGAGAAAGAACCACGACAGCCAGCTTTCTCTTATGTCTAAGAGAAACGGACGATGATGACTTGATTGGGTCGATGTTGATTGTAATGCCACTTCTTTCAATGAACTATATATATTTTTTGTACTGGAATTGTATTCAATGAAATCTCAAATATTCTTTATTCATATATTTTTAATTTATTTTGTGAGTTGATTTTTTTTTTGGCTTTGTGGGTAGATTTGTTTTCGTCTTTTTGTTTTTAAATTACCAAAGTTCTTCAGTCAAAAGAATTAAAAAAGAAGAAAATATAAAAAAATGAAAAGAAAATGAGAACAGGGTCTGAACTCGGACGGCGAGGCATCCGAGGTGGGTGAGGCGGTGGCATTAGAATCGCAAACGATCAAGCACATGATCGATGATTATTGCGCCGACAACGGGATCCTTTTGCCGAACCTGACCAGCGCCTCCAAGTCTGAGGATCAGCTGTGAAATTTCATTGATAATCGATTTGATTAGATTATATTGGATTGATGATTTAGTATGTTTTTTAATTTTTTATTTAGAAACTGCAGAGTTTCTTCATTGTGGGAACACTGTCCTAAATCTTGATCTGTTGGGGTTATCTCTGGTTGCCTCAAAGCTGGAATGTCTGGTAAATCCTTCACTTTCCCTTTAATTTTAGTTTGTGTTTTTTTTAGCATGTTCAGAGTCGCCAATGTTGGTTTACAAGTGAAGCTTTGTTATTATTATTATTTACTTTTTAGTTTGTTTTCTAGCTGTATCTGAATTAGTGGGTCTGGTAATATTGGCAGTGGCTCGGTTCGATTTCTCATGGGGTGATCCTGAGTACCACCATGAAACTTTGGAAAATCTCAAGGCTGCTGTCAAGAACACTAAGAAGCTTTGAGATATAAGCATTTTTGCTTTGGATTACTCGATTTAGACCTGTTGAATGGTTCCAAAAAGCGAAGAATTTGATTCTGTGGTTTGGCTTTCAGGTTATGCTGGACACTGTGGGCCCGGGGTTTCAGGTGCCTCTAATTCCATGAAATTTCATGTTTTCATTATTCCTGATATTTCTAACATGTAATCAGTTATTTCTAACATATTTTATTATTCCTGATATTTCAATACATGATTCAAACTCCAAAACATGTAATCAGTTGTAGTCCAAACCTTTTTATTTTTCTAATTAATTTTTTTAATTATATGAAATATAAACCATACCTGTACCTACCCCCACGTGAGCGGGGTTTGAACCTCGTACCTCTTGGTTCTATCCAAGAGGCTTCACCAGTTGAACCGGCTAACACCTATTGTTATAGTCTAAGCATTGGTTCTCTATTATAAAATGAAATCTTTGCTAATCCACACATCACTTCCTAAAGGAAAGATATTTAAAAGGAAATTCTCACTTCGTTGCTTCTAGATATGATTTTGCCTTCATGATTGTTCAACAGTAATATTGGTTGGATGTTTGAAGCTAAATTTGGCATTTTGAAATAGGATAGAGAAGGAAAAAAAATTTATTTTCTGTGGCGTAATCAGAGTGGACAATATAATTTGCTAGGTGCAGTTTGCAGATGGAACTTTGGAGGACCATTACATACCGAAATTCTCACGTGTCAAATTTCAATAGAATCAATAACTTGGTTGAGGTTGGAGGGTATTCAGAGAAGTTTCTCATCTCTGGGACGTAGATTTCGTTGGAGAATACACAAACTTCAAACATGTGATATTTTTGTACGATTGGGATAAGGAAGGGCTTTGACTGATTAAATTCAATGGGGGGAAAAGTTTGGATCAAGGTTTAATCATGGGCACCACAGTTTTAATCAGCACCATGAGTGATGAAGATGACAATCCGATTCACCATCCACATTTTCAGTGAATGGTATATCTGTAATTAGCTATCAAGATCCTCATTTTTTAGTAGAATGGGGATTCTTCCATCTTATCGGGATTAATGTTTGAGTTTGAGTTATAATCGATTATTTGAATTACTTGAGGTTATCGTCAACAGTATGTCAGTTTTATTTCATGTACTGGAATTACTGAATGTCTTGCTTGTGACTAGCAACATAAATGGCCCATGTACCAATAGAACACCTTTGCTAACTTGGTGTTTGTTTCTATTTCGCATTATTTCTCTAGTTCAACGTTTAAGGTGAGAAGAAATTGTTGAATATTTTTCTATCACTTGGTCAATGATGTAAACTTCAGAGTCTCAAGCTTTGGAAACTCAAGTGCCCTTTTATGGTTTCCAGGACTTTTTCTCTGGTAGTGGAGAATGAGATTCAGGCATTATAAAAATGAGTTGTTCTGCTGTTGCATATCCTTATTTTTTTAAAAATTTAATGTGTTTCATCATAGAACAACCTAAATTTTGCTTTATGAAAAAGTGGTTATTTACTTGTACTTTCTTCTTAAGTTCAGCTTTTCTATGTTGTTTTCTAATCATATACTTTTTCTTCATCCATGTCGTCAGTTGCCATGCATGCAGGCCTCTTGAAAATTTTATTTTAAAGAGTCTGCCTGGATTTTGTAACGATGAATTTTTTTCATTATCAATTCTGTGTAGATGCTTGTGCCGTGCATGGGATTTACGTGGAATCCATTTACTTTATTTTACTGTTTAATTGGTTTTTGTTATCGGTGCATTAATAGAATGTCTTATTGTCAAGTGCAAGCATGTTGAATAATTTTTCTCTTATTTTCAAATATCTTTTGTGACCATTCTGTGCCATGCATCATGGTCTAAGCACCATCAGTCCTCTTTTAGGAAATTCCTTCCATGAAGTTGAGTCAGAGGTAACATTTTTGGAAAATGGTGAGGACATCTTGTCTCAATTTTAAGTTTTTCCTAGGATTCATATTCTTGTTTACTGAGTTGTGGTCACTCATAGCTTTCCCAAAATATTAATTGCTGAAATTTTGTGGACCTGGAACAGCTACTTACATATGCTAGTTTCTTCTGGGAGGAATAGAATATAAATTGATCATTTGTATTATTAGCTATAATGGCACACGCTGGATGTTGGAAAGTTCAAAATGAACCATGTTTACAGTGGCTATATGATATTGGATTAAATGTGTTTGATAATACCTTTGCTTTCAAGCATTATCTGATGCCAGAAAACTTTTTGGTGGCTTCTAGAGCTGAATTGTGGAAGTTTTGTATGTTTCTCATTTTCAAAGTATCTTTTTTTTTAGGTCTGATGAAGAGATTGGTCCCCGGCTCCTTTAGGTGTGAGTCTTGCTGCTGTATATTTTGGTACAGTTGCTGCTGCTACATCTCATGGTTTTGACGCTGCCAAAAGTCAAGCGCAATTTGTTGTGCTTCCCAAGGTATGTTACTTGTTACTGGCAGAGTTTGTTTCATCCTTGACTTTATTGTACTTCTAGAGTACCGTTATCCACCACAAGATGTCATCTCTTTGGCAGCACATGGATATATCACCCCTAACCTTTCTAGATTTTGATTATTCTGGTGTGTTGCTTGAGAAAGACCCAGCTGTTACTTGGTAAAATATCCTTCGTTCTATAATATTTATGTGGAATATGCATTAGATTGTTACTTTATCTTCTGAAGTGCAATTTGATACGGAGAAAACCGGTGATTATATACTCTAAAAAGTTCTGTCTAGATCTTCAACCATACTGTTTATGCACGAAACTACATACTTACCTGTGACTTTACATGCTTATCTCTGGATATATATGGGCTGCGCCATTGCTTTCCATCTCACACGCTTGTGGTACTTTTTCAGGTTAGGTTTCATCCATTAAATCCCAGAATATTTGCTAGTGGAAGTCTGGATCATGAAGTCCGTTTGTGGGATGCAAATACTGCTGACTGTATAGGATCACATGATTTCTGTTAGTACTTACTAAAATTTCTTTATGCTGCAGTCTCATGATAATATTATGCTTCAATGATTTATCATGTTGTGAGTATCCGTAACTCGTTCTTTCCATGTAGACCGTCCAATTGCTTCCATAGCCTTTCATGCCAGTGGGGAATTTCTTGCTGTAGCTTCTGGTAACAAGGTAAGGATTCTTTGATTTTGATACAAAATCTAAGGGATTTGTCCTCGCTTGCTCTCTAATTGCTTTGGGTGGGCGCTTCTGTGTTAGCTATGTATATGGCGCTATAACAGGAAAGGAGAGACATCTTCTCCAATAATTGTATTGAGGACACAGTGTTCTCTACGGGCTGTGCATTTTCGCTTTATGGGTAGATTTGTTTTCGCTTTTTTGTAGTTGTAATTACTAAAGTTCTTCAGTCAAAAGAATTAAAAAAAAAGAAAATATAAAAATGAAAAGAAAAAGAGAATTGGGATCGGGCTCGGACGGCGAGGTGGAGGTGGTGGTGGTGGTGTTAGACTTGCAAACGATTAAGCACATGATCGAGGATGATTGCGCCGACAACGGGATCATTTTGCTGAACATGACCAGCAAGTTCCTTTTGAAGGTCATCGAGTATAGCAAGAAGCACGTTGAGGCCTCCTAACAATCTCAATTCGGCGCCAAGGTGCTCAATTGATCACAAATTGTGTGGTTGTTCATTTGGATGTCTCAATTTCTGTGTATTTTTATTTTTAATTTTGTGTAGTTCGAGCATTTTGTTGTTAATGTTTTAGCCCAGTTTGTTGCATTTAATTGGAGGCTTAGATATTTACTAATGATGCTAAACTGTTGAAAATTTCTCCAAGCTTGTTTGTGAGGCACATAGGTGTAATGTAATTGAAAGCGTCTCTTGATATATCTCTAATGACATCCTGCACTCATCTACACGGAAGAAATATTAAATCACTAAAGTGTGCTCAAATAAAGTTTCAATTTTGGTCATTGCTCTTTATATGTTGTGAGTTGCATCATTTATATTTCAGGTCTCATGTGGAGGCCAATCTGTGACCCTTGTTGGAACAAGCTTAGTGATCTTTGTGGGACAGGATGCAAAGAGAACCCTTTTGAATGATTTGCATATTCTTGATCACTATTTTTATGAGGCAATATGTCAAATATTCTTTATTCATATATTTTTAATTTATTTTGTGGGTAAATTTGTTTTTGCCTTTTTTTTTTCCTTTTGTTTTTTGTAGTTGTAAACACTAAAGTTCTTCAGTCATAGATTCTTTCTTTTCACAGGTGCAGAGTCCAATCCTCCTTCTCTTTGAGATTTTTGACGTTCAAATGCATCGATTTGAACCATATTGCATGCAATCAATATCATGATTTGACATATTTATGCTGTGCATATGTTCAATTTGATACCATACTTTTCACATAAATGTTCTAATGTTTTAGTTTTGCGGTTTTCCGGGGTGAATTTCATAATAATAATATATGTTTTTCGTTTGGTGTTTCCCTTATGTGCTACAGAATTCTTTCATCAGCTATGAAGCTCTGCACAAATTTGGAATTTCTCAGCCTATTCAGTTCTTGTAGGTATTTTATTGCGCTTTTGTTGATGTAAATATTATGGGAATATGGAGTGAATTTACAATGTTACGGAATTCCTTGATGCATAATTAATAATCAATGATTCTTCTCTGGTTTTCATCTAATTGAATTTGTGGCAATGAACTCCAGTTAAGTTTAGTCCAGATATCCTGAAGGTACACCTTTAGTTAATGTATTTGTTCGCCCCTCGATCATTGAGATGTTGGATGATGCTACTGAGGATGCCATTGTGTGTGGTAGCTGATAAGGCCTAAAATTAAGTTTACTTCTGTTCTTCTTTGTTCTCTTTCTCGTCTTTGTTAACCAACATATAACATTTTCATTCTTTTCCTTTCGAGCCTATTTTATAGAAACCTGAGCATTTGAATTAGTTTTTAATATGACTCTAGTTAATTCTTACAAGATTTTCTTCATTTTGTTTATACTATGTCAGCGATAATTACCGCTAAACTCAAATATTCCAATTTTCTTTTTGAGGTAACTTTGTTAGACATCTCTTTGTTGGATAAACAACACATGAAATTATTTTCTACTGCTGGTTAGTAATGTACTTGCTATTTTTATAAGTAGGTAATCAATGGCACAAAAATGGGTAGCAACTGTGGTTATCACATGTAAGTAATATTTCCTCTTCTCTGTCTTCTACTATGTCATTTATCTTGCAATTGCCCTGAAATTTCTAGCTCTCCTTTTAAATTGGAGATTTTGTTAAGGAGAAAGGGGAGGGGACAATAAGCTAAAAAACAACATTATCTCAGTGCAAACATGATCTTTCACTTATTGCCTTCCTGTGATTTTGCTAGATTGATCTCTTTCCTTTTCTTTGCCGACCCCTTTCTGTGATTGGAATTTTATGATGGATATGACGTTGTTCCTGAAAGAGGTCAACATAAATCATCTGAGCTCCATTGCAGTTTATCATCACTAGGTCATTCTAAACCGTGTTATTGAGTGATGGATAATGTTCGGTTTATTTATAAGAAGTCAATAATATGGTAACCTCATTATGGTTATCTGAAACTTGAACTTCTAGATCTTTGTGTGCAAATGCTAGGGGAAAAAGAGAAAAAAAGATAAAAGGGATTTCATTGCCATAAGATTTCTAGACACACGCAATCACTAATATAATGTTCTGTCAAAAGCTGTGAGAAGAAGACAAAAAGATATTATCGATCAGAACATTGGAAAGAAAAAGGAACCTCAAGAAAAGCTTGTTTTTTTCTGTAGCACCCACAATACATGTCACAGTCTCGCAACTATACACTTGCTGCTGAGGCTTTCTTACCCATTATAAATACAGTACTGGCTGAGATTAGAAATCAAACTTATCCGCAAAGTTGCTTCCTGAACATAGATTTGCCAACAGATGCCTCTAATTATAAGGTAAATCTGGGATTTTCTTCTTAACATGTCACTCTTGTATATTTACTGGTTGACTCTTGCCAATTTCCATTGGATTTGAGATATTCATATATTGTTTTTCCTTCTCTGTCTTGAGGGTCAGCTATTCAGTTATTGAAGGTTCTTGAAGGAACTACTGCTTTTTTATTTTATAGTTTGATTTAGGGATTTTCGGGACTTGGGATATTTTACCTTTCATTTTAATTTAGGAAACTTGAAATTTTAATTAATTTCGAGTTTTCTTTTACTTATTAGGAGTACATGTACTTGCGGGAAATAAATTTTAGTTTCCTCTTTATTTATGACTTAACCACGACAAGTAGGCTTTAAGCTTCGTCTTTGGGGAGCACATATTGATTGTAGAAATAATAGACTGCTTCAATGATTTTTCGAATTCTCCCAGTTCTTTGATTCTTTTCTCTTTGTTCTTCCCTCTCCTTACTTTCTCTAGTCTCACTTTGGCTTCTAATTTCTATTAGATCTGATTGCCTGTGAAAAACCATGGCATGGCATAGGAAGTTGAAGGGGAGGAGTGATGATACGACATTTTCTTTTTCTTTTTTCTGAAATGTAATTATGATAGTTTGAATGAACTGAAATTCATTATTCTGCACCCTCTGATTCTTCTGATGGAATGCTTTTTGTAGAAGGCCTGGAAATGACCCAAAACTTAGCTTGGTGTGCAATCACTATCATATATACTTGCATCATAAAGTCATTCTGTTCTGCATCCATTAGACGATGTGGTTGTAATGTTATATTCTTATGTTTGTTATGTGTACAAAGGCGAACTTACTAAACAGGGTAAAAGTATATTCAAAATGGGTTGGGTATGAGTCACTTCTGATTGCAAGGAGCACAGATGACATCAACAATGACGATGGAGACAGACCCAGCAGTTAAGACTGAAACTGTGACATCTGTCACATTAGAAGACAACCTGTTGTTCTGGAGAGAGGTAAGTTCTTTTATCTTTCTGTCTCTTTATTGCAGTCCATTGCCCTCCTATGTTGATTTTCGTCTTGGCCCGTTATCCTGTAAACACTAGAAAGAGAAGATTTAAGATCCTAGTAATTTGTTTGTAAAGTACTAAAGCATGGTGATTACCATTCTATTGATTTTCGTCTTGGCCCTTTATCCTGCAAAACACTAGAAAGAGTGGATTTAAAATCCTAGTAATTTGTTTGTAAAGTACTAAGGCATGGTGATTACCATTCTAGTGAGTTGGCAGACCACCATTCCATCTTGGATTTAGACATTCTGCCTTCAATTTTTAGTTGATTTTCATAATAATCACTGTAGAAATATAATATCAATGTATGGTCTTGTCAGGATATTTTGTCAATGCTGACTATTTTTTTATATTTTTTGTTTTCTGGGAAGAGTAGTAATTAATACAAATTTGTATGAATTGCAAGAAATAATAGAAAGTAAACACATAGTGACTCACTCCAACTTTGTTAATGGATACCCATTGCTTGACTTGATTTAATCGTTAGGATTAATTTGCAGTGTGAGAATACTGTGAATGCTCTAAACATATGGGGACCAATAGGACCAGCACTTAGAAACTATTATTCTTGCCTCAGCCCTGTAAGATTGGCCCTTAAGGTGACATTCACAGATTCATTTTTGTTTAAGACTCCTTCTGATGATACAACTGTAGTTACCCTCAGATGCCTTCTATCAGTCTTATAAATTGGGGTTTTCCTCTCAAAGAAGAGAAAGGGAGCATGTTAAGCTGCGGTCAGCAAGAGGCCCGAAAAACATCTGCTGGAAGTAGATACTTTATACCTCCATTGGTATATCAGTGGGTCTCTTTGAACTTTAATTGAACGATATTGAACTCTTTTCCATCTCTTGAGTAACAAGTGATATTCCGGTGCTCAACCTCATATGTTGTTCTTTATTATGTCAAATTGTTCAAAATGAAAATAGATGGAACATGTTTGTGAAGTTATTAGCAGTTTTTCTAAACGTTTCAGTTTCTTATTAAAAATAAGAAAAAAAGCTATTATAACTTTTTTCATTTGGATCAAGGCTTGCTTGACGCTTAAAGAAAATTAAACCTGAAGTGGATAAATTGCTTACAAGTTCTCACTTAGATTGACAACTTGAAAAGATTTGGATTGATTATTAATTTACTTGGATTTTGAATGAACTGCATTTTTCATTTTTACAGGGAAGGGGAGCCCACATTGCCGATCCTGATACAGATTGGCAATTTCTTCGAGAAGGATATGCGAGTATCTTGCTTTACTTCATTAAATATTTAAATGGATCAGCTAATTACTAGCAAGGTACTGGTAACATTCATTTCAGATTACTGTCACTCCTATTGGAGCCCCTTTCTAATGCTGAGATGGATTGCCAAGTCTATTACAAAGATTGGCTGCCACGTGTAACTGAACATGCCTCTTCGTCAGCTTTATAATGCTATAAAAAATGGGTGAGTAATCCACAAGCCATGTGCTTTAGTGTATACAAATGCTTAAATACGTTTCCTTATTGAGTCATTGGAACTCTTTGCATGACACTTCCCATTAGAGTTTCACGCAAATTAGCATCATGTAGCAATTGTTGTTAATACCCTTTACTGTTTCCATGCAGCTTAATATGATGATTGCACAACTCTTGCTTTCATACTCCTATATTCCTATAGAATTCTTTGGTACTTCACGAAACCAATCATCCTATTGTTTTCAAATTGTGAGGATTCTTATGTAATTGCAATCATTTTTAACTATTAGATTACCTAAAAAGCTGCTAGATATTGAAGGAGGGCTCCCAATTTAAAGAATCTGTTACAAATGTAATGATTAATAGGATGATATTCCTGTTCTTATCTATGAATTTTATACTTGCTAGAGACCAGATGAAGTACTTAAGTTATATATCCCCGTTTTAAAGAAACTGACTAATTGTGAGGTTCTCATGTAAATCTGCAGCTTTTTATCATCATACAGCCATAAAGTTTTATTTTAGTACTAAAGCTTTATATTTAGTACTTATCTGGGAAACCCACCTTTGCCCCACGTTTAATTTGATGGCAATGAACTTCATAGTTTAATCAACCTGATCTTACTTCAAAGCTTAAATACGTCTTTTTTTCTTAGAAAAAAATTATCTAGAAGAGCTCATGATTGAAATATCTTATCTTACTAAATGAATATTGTCAATATGACTTTTCTACTATATAGTTAATTCACTCGGGTACTTAAAAAATAATTTTTTTAACCAATTTTAAAAACCAAAAGTAAGGAATAGCATTGCTGAGATTGTTGCTTAAAGTAATAGGGGTTCCAGAAACCAGGTGAAAGACGAGAAAATCCTGTAGGTTGCCCCATCCATTCAATAGTTTCATAAGTCAACTTCAGAAGGATAAGAAAACAAGAAATGAACTTCCACCCACAACCGCTGAAAACTGACAAAGCAACTGTGAAAAGCCACATTTCAAGAAATGGATACCCTTCCCCCATTGGATGCACTCTAATTCATATAGTGACTGTAAACTATATAGAAGCCAAGAAAAGAAAGTGTAAGAGCAATAGTTTAGAATATATTTGTTGTTCTGGAACAGCAATAACTTTTAACTCTGAATCTTCTTTTTGACAGCAAATGGAAACATTTATGACTGCTTTTAGAGATTTAGCAGAGGAGAGGTAGATGTGTGCTTTGCAAAATAACATTTTTCTGGCTTCCATGTCAACTTCGAGATTCTTTGACATGGTACTTAGCTCTGACATTGTGTGTTCTATTCTTCCAGCGGGATGCTCTTGGAAAAGCTTGATAAGAAATTGGAGAGAACTCTTTTGCGTTCATATCGCAAGGTGGGAATTCCCGTCTCTCAGTCAAGTTTTTTATGTTTGTGAATACACATGACTTGTAATTTATACAGCATGGGTAATCTCTTCAATTTATTATATTAATGAAGCTGATTGCGACGTTACAGTCTCCAAACTGGTGCATGATGAATTGTCAATAATACATATGACAGCATATGAGTCTGCATTAAGTTTGTTGTAGCATGATTGCATCAGTTAGCTCATTCTGTACCAAGTTTCTGAATCTATTTGTTAATTCTAGAATCTCTTTCATACGTCTGTGGTATGGACGGAGACAATAGAGAGGCACATTCGCTGTGGCTTAGACTAGTTGATGGACAATTAGACAGTTGTAGTTAATTTACAACCTATAAAGCTTCTCACGTCTTACCTCTCTTATCTTTCATTCCGGATTTGACATCTCAAGTTTCTGCTAAAAATGACCCTGTTTCACTTCTGCATAAAGTTGTCCCTACTTTATGTACAGGTCAGTTAATATATGCTTGATTTAAATTTTAAGATATAAGTCTTCTTTTCTTTGTTCAATTTTGAACATGGATTTTTTTGTACAGGTTCACAAATTTAGGGCCACTATTTACACAATTGCAAGATATCCATTTACCAAAAAGTTAATTGCCTATTATTTATTGATTTCATAAGTCTTATTTTTAAGAAGAGCTCATAAAATTGATTGTATTCTGATGACAGTGAAGGTATGTGATCTGCAAACTTGTTCTTGGTCGAATTTAACAGACTTGTGGGAAAGCACCAGTATTTATCAATCTCTCTGTTTATCTTTTTTCTTTTTTTTGTTGAATTGGAAAATAATTAACAAAACAAAATCTGAACTTCCATCTACTTTTTTTATAAAAAAAAAGAGAAACTTCTCGAAGCTTGTTTGTGAGGCACATAGGTGTAATGTAATTGAAGACGTCTCTTGATATTTCTCTAATGGAATCCTTCCCTCATCTACACAGAAGAAATAATAAATCACTAAGGCATGCTCTGATACAGTTTCATTTCCGCTATCATAGATTTTTATCTATCTCTCTGTTGTCTATCTTTCTTCTTTGTTGAATGGAAATAATTAACAAAACAAAATCTGAACTTCCATCTACTTTCTTTTTTTTTTTTTAAATAGAGAAACTTCTCAAAGCTTATTTGTGTGGCAGGTGTAATGTAATTGAAGACGTCTCTTGATATTTCTCTAATGACATCCTTCCCTCATCTGCACAGAAGAAATATTAAATCACTAAGGCATGCTCTGATACAGTTTCAATTTTGGTCATTGCTCTTTATGTGTTGTTGAGTGCTGCATCATTTACATTTCAGGTCTCACATGGAGGTCAATCTATGACCCTTGTTGGAACAAACTTAGTGATCTTTGGGGGACAGGATGCAAAGAGAACCCTTTTGAATGATTTGCATATTCTTGATCTTGTTGGACATGTGGGTTATTTTGGTTTTTTGATGTTCTGGAAACTTCACGTTATCGGCTTTTAGCATTCATATACTTTTGATTTTTTATAGGATCTGTTTATGTGTACGTTCAAGTTGACTCTGCAATTTACCGAAGATTATCCAATTAAACCTCTGACAGTTCGGTTTGTCTCACGGATGTTTCATCCAAATAGTATGTCATTATCTCATTTACAAATTTTGGTGATGGTCTCTAATTAATGATAAATTGCTTGCTATTTATTCCTTCTTTTGAATTGTAGTGGTTGATTTGTTTTTTTTTTAATTTATTAGGCATTTGATAACGAGTGGCTTAAATTTCTGATGCCATATCGATGTTTTGTGCAGTCTATACAGATGGAAGTAAAAATGATCAGTGCACGAGTTTGCTTTAGTTTTTATCTATATATTTTTTTCATGTTTTATTGTTCCACCTTGTGGTTTATTTGCACGTCCGTGATATACACCAGATAGTTCTTGACTATTTACCAAAAATTTTATTAGTCTTTTTTCTTGGCCTCCCCTTGGCTATAAATACTTCCGGTCATGATTGAGGTTGGAACTAATAATGAGAAATTGCTCAAAGAACCCGTGTAAGTGCTTCCTTGTAGGGGTGGATAAAAAATTGGTGAATCAAATCAGCTGATTCGATTTTATTTTTTTATCAGTTTGGTTTTCGATTTTATAGTTTTTAAAATTAAAAATTTGGTTTAATTTTCGATTTCGGTTTTTTGAACCGAGAATTAAACCAAAAAATCAAATTTAAAAAAATAAAATAAGTGAAAAATAAATAAAAAATCAAGCTGAAGAAAAAATAAACTTAAATTAAGATCATTTGAAGTCAAATTAAAGCTAAATTAAAGATTAAACCGAAAAATTGAATTAAAGAATTGAACTTATAAACTAAATTGAAATAGTTTAGTTAGTTCATTTACTATTTTTTGGTTTGGTGTTTATTTTTAAACAATTAACCGACTCAGCTCGGTTTTCAATTAACCCAAAAACTAAACTGAATCGGGTTTGCTCACTTCTACTTTTTTTTGTTCAATTGCTTTTATGCAAATGTTCTATTTTTACTCTTGTTGGACCATTTGCTGCATCTTTTTCATCATACCAAAATAATGATTATTTAATTCATTATAAATAGATTTCGGGTTGCAAGAACAGTGTCTTGATGGTGACGATTATATTGCTGTCATTGATAAATTTATGGAGTCAGGTTCTTCACCCTTGGTTTCGTTCAACAATGAGATCATATCCTTGGATACAAGCCTGCGTATACCAAAAGCAAAAAACGTTTAATTGGGTTTTTAAACTTGAAAGATGAAAAAGGAGAAGTGTTAAGTGATGATAAAATTACTGATGACATAATTGGAGTGCTTTCTGCTGCTCTAAGACACTATAGCAAATGTAATGACAACCCGAAGGCCGAAACTTCTAGAGTCAGTAAAGATTGTCTATAAGAAGCCAAATCATCAGTGGGATCTCTAGAACAAATCTTCTTGCCTTATTTTTTTTATCGTTTGTATTTGAATTTGTTATGAAGGATACAGTGGATGTTGTATTAATTGTATTGGTTAATGTTGTCTTCATAAGCTGAACAGAATGCTATCCGCAAATTAAATGTTAAAGCAATCAAGTGTATACATTTTGGTAGAATGCTTTGTGCAGTTTTTCACTTTTGTATGATAATTTTGTAATATAAATAATTTTGATTATTTAAATATTTTTTATAATTTATATTTATAAAAAATGATAAAAAAGAAATTGTGTAATCATTTTTTTTTAGAATAATAAGTAAAAAACACAAACAGAATAATAAATAATAAATAATTGATGGACTCTTTAGTTTTGACTAAATGCTTTAAACATTCTCTTAATTTCAAAATTATCTGAAAGATTATTATTCATCATTGTGTGCATTTTTATATAGAATCTTTTTTTAAAAGTTTAAAATTATTATTTTATCCATTTGTTATTTGCCGCGCATTTAAATCAAATATTTTATTAGTTGAAAATGCAATGTTGTCCTAAATGCCCCTTATTTTGGACCATTTTTTGTCCTTTAGTTCAACCGTCATCAACGGCTATTTTTAGCCTATTGTTTGGGGTTATAAATAGGGCTGTTTCAGGTTATTTTTGTTTAACAAACAACACTAAATTCTCAACAAAAGCTATCCAAATCCCATCACAAAAGGCAACACCAATATTTGCATGTCCTTTAAAAAAAAAAACGTTTCCATTATGAGAAGAAGTTATCCATATTCTGATTTCAATTCTCTAAAGGCACCGCCTAATATTTTATAAAATGCATCACCAAATTTCTCACAAAGAACCCAACAAAATATTAACAGAGGCTTGATTGATTTCAAAAATCGATTTTGTAATTATAAAGCACGAGCTATTATTCTAATTTGTGAGAGAAATAAGTTATATTTTTATTGTTTTACAGATAATTGTAATTTTTTTTTATGAATTATAGCAACCTGTTGTGGATGAAGTTGATGCAAGCATGAGATTACTTCTTCAAAATAAAGACATAAATGGAGGCCTCATAAAATTTTGAAATAAAAAATGTCATTGCAGTGCAATTGCATTAGTTGATATATCTCAATCACTGCAAAATCCTAACAAGTTATATTTTAGGTGTATAAGAAGGAGATGCCAATACTTCATGTTCTAGAAGCCATCTGATGATTAGTTGATGCACATGATACACTTTCATTAAGCTAATAGCCAAGCAAGTTATGATCAACGTGCAGATAAGTAAATTAGTATACTAATGAAGGTGGTAGATCTAATGTTTGAAGGTACAAAAGAGGTAGGAAGGAATAAAATGGAATCCAAGTAATAGTAATTTCAATATCTCTAATTATAGGTATTTGTCTAGGCCTAGTAATTTTAATATCTTTAATTATAGGTATTTGTCTAGGCCTAACATTAAGGGGTCAATGTTGTTGTAATGTAAAATTCCCTATTGAAAAGTAATAACATAAAAGAAAGGATATTATGAAATCTAAAATATATTTATGTCGAATCAATTGCCAACCAAGTGCAAAAGCCATATTGTTACCTTGTTTTGTTCACAACAAACATATTTCAAAACTAACAAAAGCCATAACAAAAAATCAACTAACAAAAGCAATAACAAAAGCCATGTTACCAATTGTATAACTAAAAATCCATTTATGATCAAAGCCATTTGGCTATAGTTGTTGTTGCCTTGTAACATATCCCATTAGTTGAGCTTGCCTCCTTAATAAGTAAGTCTTGTTATTTGTACTTGTTGCTAAAACAAAACAAAAGAATACAAAAAGTTAAGCAATGTGTAGTAAAAAAAAATCAAGAGTTATACAAAATAATTATATAAGAAGCCAGTTACCTGAGGCATGTGTATCTATTGGTGCAACATAATTTTCCACTAAAGGTTGTTGATGTTGTTGTCTTTTTGTTGTGGGTGAATGACTTTCCATTGAACACTACCCATGAATTGAAATACATTAGCAACAATATGCTTGAAAACCCCTTTTATACATAAATAAATATAATTGTATACATGTCTCAAAACTTACAAGTGCTATTCAGCATGCTCTTTTGTTATGGCCAAAACCCATATTTGTTACATTTGATAGTCTTTCTTCAATTGAGGTTCTCACCAGGCTCTCTCTTCTTCATAGCCTTTGGCTTTCTAATAGTTGGTTTCTTCACATGTGGTTGTATTGTAAGACCTTCTACATGTGGCCAAGTTGATTGACTTGGTACTAGGTGAATTGATTTTGCATATATGTCTATATATGCTTCCACTGGTAGCTTTAGATCCACATAGTCTTTTGGGGCTTCCTTTTGGATTAAAATGCAGGGTATAGCATGCTTACATGGGATCTCACTTATTTGAAAGGCATCACAATCACATGTTTGGTTTTTGAGATCAACTATAAAAACTGACCACTCTGGGTCAATAATCTCAAACTCATTATCATTAGCTACTAACACATTTTCATGCTTTTCTTTCTTTCTATTTATCTACACTATTTTCCTTATGTTAGGGGTAAGCTTGCCAATCTACTTTATAGCCTGTTCAAGCCTTTTGTAAAACATTTTCATCATATTTTGTCTCACAAACTCTAATAGTATAAGCACATGACTAGCTCTAAACTCACCAAGCCAATTATTCCATGATTCATACATATTGTTAGTGATGTGGTCACACTTAAGGCTATAATCAAATGTATGTTTGGCGCATTTTTTCTTTTCTATGTTGGCCAAATAATCATAAGCAGTTTGTGAATTTTCTCTGGTTGTCTTTAGATTCTCCATACACCCATTGAAATCTCTCTCCCTAGTTACTCTTGTTGCTAACTAAAATAATGATCTATATATAACATGATGGTGTTTTGATCTCGAATTAGCAAAAATATATCTTGCACAATGCCTATTAGTTGCTTTCTGCCTATCACTTATGAAGGTTAACGCTTGAATGACATTCAAAATTCCCTTTTGCCTATCAATCATGAATGTTACTTTTATCCCATTTCCTATGTCTAGCCACTGATTAAGTATATCCAAAAACCATCCTCATGTCTCACCACTTTCACCTTACAAACATAAACTGCCAATGGGAAAACTTTACTATTTGCATCCAAAGACATTGCAAAAGCAAAGCTCCACCAAAGGTACCTTTTATATGGCACTTATCCAGCCCAATAAACTTCCTCCACTCTCTCACAAAGCCATTCTTCAGTGCAAGAAAGCTAAACATAAACCTTTCAAACTACAAATGACCATCTTCAATTGGAACCTTAAACTTCATCTTCCCTAACACTCATGGGTTCCTTAATCTAATTATCTCTGTATAATCCTTCACTTTCTCATAAAAGAAGGTAAAGTGTCATCTATTCACCTTCAAGGCCTTCTTTTTGGCCCTATACACTTTTCTTTTACTAATATGCACTCCAAACTTTAAGATTAGTTCTTAATTTAGTGCCCTTAGGGGAATTGTTAGGTTCAATTTCAACCTGGATTAAAAGGCAGAAAATATCTACGAGTATGTTGCTTCTTTGTTCTTAGAGACCCTGTCACACTTGTACTCATATGCCAATTGCTGGATTCTAAAGATTATTCCAAATTTCATATAGATAGTATAAATATACCATGGACACCCTTCACTTACACATTTTACTTTGAACCTTTTTTTTTTTCATTTTTAATCCTATGAAGTTCAAAACCCTCACTAACCATATAATTCTTAATCACCACTCTAAATTCTATCATAGAGATAAATTCTCTTCCCATATATATACATATATATATATATATCATCTTCACCAAACACCATTGTGTGATACTACCTTCCTACAAATTTGTTACCTAAGCCTCTGACATTTCCATCATCATCAAATGATGTAATGAGTCTTTTATCTTTATTATTTGATTCGTGATTTGATAACAGTTCATCACTCTATTTACCTCTCTGTCACTATCACCACTAACTACTGTTGGATCAATACCTTCATCACCTTCATTGATATCTTCTTCATGATCATTAACTAACCAAAAAACTTCATCCCCTTCAACCTTTCTTGGTTGTTATGGCACACTTTATTTTGGAGCATCAAGTTGTGGGTGTAGGTGTTGTGGTGGGGTGGCAATGTTTAAGGCATTGTGTTATGGAGAATTAGGGTTAGTTTGTTATAGTTGGCTGTCAGTATTATAGGCATTCTGTTGTGGTGGGCTGTTAGTGTTTAGGGTATTATGGGCTAGGCCATTTGTTCTGGCTACTGTGTTAGGCTGTAGTTTGAGGGGCATTGTGGCTTAAACTATTTGAATGTGGCTGGTACAATAAGGTACAAGTATTTTCTTAACTTATTTAGCATTAGAATTCAGCACCAAGACTTAGGACCACATATTCATGCGCTTGTCTCTTATGGGTGAGTTGTGAATGTCTTTTAGTGAAACTTGGTATACCTAAGAAAATGGGTCACCATTGTCATGGTTAAATTATATAGCTTCTTAATTATGCTTGTATTTTGAGTTCAAACTTGCCTTACTCAATTTTAAAATGGGAGATAAGTTTTGAGCGTGGAGGGAGTTGACTCAATAAATTTTCTTCAGGGGTGACACATTGCAACACATTAGTAGAGAATCCCCTCTTTTATAAGGGCATATTATAGAAACAACACACTTGGAGAATCTTAGTTAATTGTACCCCTCTAAAACTTAGAGTATAAAGTATAATGAAATTAGCTACTTTTTAAGAGAATCAACGTTAGGTTAGGTAAGTTAGAGGTGCTTTCTCTTGAGTTCTAGTAGGTACAATGCTGATCTACATCACCAACCCCATATAAACCTCATCCTTTTGTCAGTAAGAAGGCAAACTTGTCATTGACTGATATGATAACTTGGTAGTGGTCTCTTAGGATTTTCTCACCGAAGACCTTATCCTTCTGTTTGGTTATCATACAATGTAGCTGTAATATCCAATCCCTATTAGTAGTATTAGCGTTTAGATTTTGGTATAGAGTAATGAAGACGTCGTAAGGTTACCCGATTTTAACCGTATTAGAAATATTTTATTTATGGTGCGTGTGAGAGATATTAGACCTAATTTGATAATTTTACACGTAATCGAAGCGTTGAATGACTCTAGAATATTTTTGGAATTTTTCTCTATTGGCTTGAAAAAGGAAATTTTAAATTACTACATGAATTTCTATTTAAGCATTATGTATAGAATAAGCCTTTGTTGAGAAACACAATCTATATATTAGATAATGGACCAATTAGAAATAATCTCATGGATTGCCAAGTTGGAAATTCTAGTTAGTTCATTGGACTATTCTAACTAGATAGTTACAAAGGAACCAAATACATACTTAGCTTCTAACCAATGGCAAATTAAAAATTTAGAGTAAGTTGAAGGGCATATTAGTATATTGAGGGAGCACTATATATATGGTAGAAGTGTGTAAATTTTTCAAGAGAGTAAAAGCAAACACTTATAACAAAAGAGAGAGCAAATTCATGCAAGTGAGGGAGGGGCTGCTACAGTGTAGTCAAGCTATAAGAAGGTCAAGTATAAGTTCCTAAGCTCAATTGAAGCCTGCATTAGTGAAAATCCAAGGAAAAGAGGTAAGAAAAGCATTGTTTTATGAGATTTATAAGTGAACTTTCAACATTGCCTCAATTGATGTTCTTGTGTGTATTCTTGGTTTAGATTGAGTTGAATTCTAGTGTGGAGCTTGATGAAGTCATCAAGTTGAAGAAATTGGCAAGGTAAGAATTAGAGTTTTGGGTGATTTGAATGTAGAGACTTTAATTGGTTGTAATTGGGGCATTAGAATGAAATGGGCTCGATTTTAGTGTAATTGGAACAAGAAATTGAGAAAAGAAATGTGTTGGAACCTAGGGTGAAATTCTGCCACTTTAAGGAAGTTATGGATTAAGTTGTGTTTTGATTGAATTGTGATGTATAAATGGTGCCTTATGTAAATTGAATGTATATGGTTCATGAAAAAATCAAAAATGAAGAAAATAAGACATAATTGTCCATTTTGAAAAGTAAAGAGCAATTATGTCCAACCAAAGTTATAGGGTGTTGAGAAATTTTCAGGGTGTTAGATGGTGAATTAAATAATATTGAATAGCTCCGTAAATGAAAATCGAAAAGTAATATCCATCCGAGCTTTGTATGCCGTTAGGGCGTTTAGTAGTTAAATGAGATTCTAGCATTCGATTTGGTTCTAGATGTCATTTATAGCGCATAGGTGAAGAAAACTGAGAGTGGTAATGGGAGCAGAAATCTGGAGCGAAATTGAGCGCGGAGCGGTTGTGAGTGAAAATCTGTCATTTCTTTTATTTTTCATTTATTATGTTTCCGCATAATGAAAATGTATGTTTTATGTGTTTGTAATGTATAAACATGATTTATGATCTTGATATATATCCATAGATATGCTTTTCCAGTTCGGTTTAAGAAACAACTTTAAAATTACTGCATTCGTTGCAAATGCCATTAGTACCCTCAGATTATAGTGGTGGTGATTATATTAGATTCGGCCGGTATATCTCGTACACATGGGCAGGTTATAAGGGGTGTCACCAACTCCAAAAAGTCAGGATGTCGAGTCATGTGAGTCGCTTTATGTGTACGAGGTATTATCTCGCTATATGTATACGATGTAAGATTCTGTTACATAGCCAGTGAGATGTTTTGAGATGTCACTGTGGGTACTGCTAGTTGAGGTGCCTCATGACCTATTCACGTGTGCGGTGCTAGTTGAGTCGCTGCGTAAGTGTAGAGCTTTAAGGTTACCATTGGTACAATTTAAAGAGAAAATGGTCGAGCGAGGACTTTACTAGTTTTCAATCTACCGATAGCATTTTATGCATTTTTATGCACATAGCAGTTATTATGTTGTACAGATTTTGGATATTGTTTTCTAAAGATGTAAATAAAACCTGCTCAACAAGATTTCATCGGCATATGATGTTGAAACCGTTTTACAGCTTTATATCAGTTTTAGAAGCATGATTTATGCATGTCTTTTAGAATTTACTATCTATCTATAATGTCATTTTATTTGAAATCTTAAATGCATTCACTGAGCTCCTTTAGCTCACTCATTTTATGTTTTATGTTTTATGTTTTCTAAACCCCCTTCCCATGTGCAGGTCTCGATACGCCAACTGCTGATTTTCTTATTGTTGATCAATGGGCCAAATCTGAAGATCATTTTGTTCATGTAAATGTGCTAAATAGCACTCTTTTTGCTTTCAGCATGGTAGTTCTAGGCTTGTGTATTGTACATATGCTTTGTATAACCAAGAAGAGTTTTGATATTTTGATGATTGTTTCACTTTTTTATCAGTATTTTAGTTTTATAATCATAATGAAATTATTGAGTTAAGTTGGATTGTGTTGGAAAGGACCGGAGGTTCTATTTGACAGTATTGAGAAGTGGATTGGAAATAGAAGTGTAATTCTTTACAGGTTTTGTACTGAATTTTTAGAAAAATAGGGAAAACTCTACCTTTTTTTTTAAAATTAAGATGTCATTTTCATATATATTCCAAGATTTTTTTCCAATAATAGCAACCACTAAAAAAGGGTTCGCCTTGCGAAATTTTTTCAACTTATCCAATTAAATTCTAAGAAACTTCCGTCGAGGTGCCTGGTAGGACCGCTGAGACCTACAGTAGAGGATCTCAGGGCGGGTCCTATCAATAGCCTTCAATTAGGCTATAAGTAGGCCCAGTGATGATTGGAAAGTGACTAGACTTTGTTAATATGTACATCGATTATAGGGCCTACTAATAACATGAAAGGTTATTTAACCAAGATGATTCGTCCTATAGCCGTAAGGTGAGTAGATTGCACTGCCATCACTAGTCGCCATCATTTGTTTTTTCATTTCGACACTTCTCTAGTGCTCCGTTAATGAAAACAACGACACTATCACTTAGCTTTCAAAAATTTAAGTTCAATGATGTAAAGTTTGAGTCAATTAGCCACCAGTGGCTAGTTGCTGTCCAACGTAACAGCAGCGGCAATAGCAGTCACTATTGACCAGTGGCTACTGCTTCTTTTTTTTTATTTTTTCTTTAATTTATTTTTAATTTTTAGTTTTTATTTCTTTATTTTAATTTTTTTTATTAAAAATAATAAATTTTAATAATTTGGTGACATATATAATTTGTAACTTATTACAAAATAACAAGTGTCATTTATTTTATAATTTTTTTATTTTATGTGTTAAAATTAAAATTTGATGTGCGTCGCTCTAAATTTGTTACACATTTTTTTAAGATTAAATATATAAAAAAAGTTCTTTTGACCATTTAAATAAAGAATCCGCCACTTGTATGTGTCTTTTTAAAACCATGGGCATGGATAAGTCTCTTTATAAAAATCTTAGTGGTCTATATGTCCTTTTTTCTTTTATAAATTATAAATTGTACGGACATTTTTAGAATAACAAAAGTTTTATTTTTTTTGACATAGGGGTAGAGGGATTCAAACTTAAGACCTCATACTCAATACCTTTACTTAAATTGAGAAATAAATGTACTAGAAACCTTTTATTACTAAATCTATTAATGCAAGTGTTAAAAATAATTAAGGTTTATTTATAACATTTTAAACTTTTAATTAAGTGAATTAGTAAGTGAGGTGTTATTACACAAATTATAAGAGCCTTTATATAAAAAGTGAGTTGTGATCTAGAATATCATTACTTTTTTCATTAACCTATAAACAGACAGCCTACAACCTAACTTGCTCTAAACCCAAGATGTAAAATAGCTCAAATGATTAAAAGAAAAACTATAATAAATAATAAAGGTGCCAAAATGGGTGGTTCGAGCCAAAATTCGTAAACTTTTACAAGACTTATCCCATCAATGAGTTAGGCTCATTAAGGGATGGGCTTAGCAAGTATTTTGTAGGAAACCTATATCACCCACCTAAATTTAACTTAGTCTTGTGTACCAAAAATTAATAAATTTCTTTGTTTGTTTATATTTGGGGAAAATTGGTTCAGCCTTGAGCCTTAAGCATTTAGGAATTTGTTTGGATTAGGGAAGGTCTTATCAAAAGACGACCTAGGCTGGTTTTTGTGTTATGGGGAGTGGAAAGTTTACTAATGGGTTGCTCAGCATGGATAGAGCTGAAACCAACCTGGGAGAATCTTTATAACAAATAAATAAAGTTGGTTAGAGGTAAGTGTCAATGAGGTTGTACGACCCTCTATTGCTTAAGTTAGATGGAGAACTTGGTGGCACGGTTTCCATAGAGTTTTGCCTTCGAAAGAGTTTAAGAAATAGGAAAGAATTTTTTTTTTAAGGTTTATCATGTTCTATCTTTTTTGTATACGAAAATTGAATATATATACCTTAAGATGAAGAGTGTGAAGGCCTTGAGAATATCACCCTCAAGCCAACACATGGCAATGTATAGTTGTTGGCCTTAACTCTTGTTAAAGGCATTTTTGAGAAATACTATATATAAGGTTATTTTGGTAACTGCATCTTTCAAGCTTTGAGAACAACCCTTTGGTTGAATACTTTCTCTAAAGAGTAAAGAGTCAATGGATCTTACCTCTAACGTTAAGCCATATCTAGTGTAAGCTCCCTCTAATCCAAGGAAGGTCTTATCCTCTTATAAATAGAGAGACAAAGTATTGACATATAGGCATATTAGAGGCTTTTAAGATTACACCCTTAAGATCTTATCTTTCTCTCTTTCCAATTACCTTCAAGGTTTTAAAGAGTCAAAAGCTATAGAGATAACGTGGCAATTCAAGCAGCCTTGCTAGAGTATCTTTTTAACCCTTTGATTGCCACCTTAAGTTTGACATAGTGGACATAAGGCCCCTTTGAGGCATGCCCTTGGATAAGCTATATTCAACCAAAATTTCGGGTAAGCCTAGTCTTGTCGCTTATTGCTGACTCACTTTATTTGCTAGGATTGTGGGCTTAGTAGCCACGTAGCTTTTTAAGAGCAGTCTACATGTCAAAAAAATATAATTGAATAGTTCTTTTTAATAATATTATAATCATTATAACTAAAAAACCCATTTTTTATTTTATATGGAGTGCATATTTTTATTAATTAAAAATGAGATAAAAACATTTAAGTGTTAAAAAAAAGAGTGAGATTTGCATTATCATAGTCTAATATATCCCAATTAGATTAGTACCTATTAAACTATCAATCATTTGTAATGCTCAAATATAATTACTAAGAACAAAAAAATAAAATTACACTAATATATATAGTTCATTGGTCAATTTTTTTTTTATAATCTAAATATAAAAGAAAATTTAGTTTTTATTTCATATATTTTAATTGGAAAGTTTAATGAACTTGAAGTTTAATTTTATTCTTTTTAAGGTTATTGCCTATAAAAAAGGCATCGATCGACTAATTAATTACCATCTATTGACTAACCTAACCTCTTTAATTTGTCGAGACTAGTAAGGAGTAGTACATGAAATTGTTCATTAACTATGCCTTTCACCTGATCTTCGACTTGACTCATCCTTTGTGGACAAACCTTATAGAGGAACCTTTAGGTTTTCAAGGCATTGGATTCTTACCAATGTTTGCATTATTTAAGTCAATATTCTCACTTCTGCTTTGTCCACGGTCGTTCACATAGATGTTTCCCTCTAAGGTGGAATGCTCCCTACCGATACATCATACAATTTCTATAAATAGATTAATCTTGTTTATCTGTGTATAATTAGTGAGCTATTACACACTTTTTCAAAGGTGGTTGGTTTTGACAAACCTCTTTGTTGTCTCTGCAACCCTATTTTTTTTTCTCACTAAGTATTCATTTAAGGGCCTTAGTTGGTGATTTAGGTTGTTTCCCTCTCAACAATGAAGCTATCCCCATGATCTCAGTGATCTACCTTGACCCTTATTATTTTGAGGTCATATCTAGCATTTAGAGTTTACCTTGGTTTAGTATCGCTCTTACAACCTGTACTAAAAAAATGCTTTACACTTAGATGTCCAATCAACTATTACACCTTAATGCATTTTTAAAAGAACTATCTAGCTCTAGGCTCGAGTGGCATTTTACCCCTAACCATAACTCTTTCCCTATTTTACAACATCAGTCGGTTTAGATCTACTTAGTTGTACCCAAGCTTCATCTTGGTTATGTATAGATCACCCAAGTTTGGTCTATAAGTAGTAACAATTATCATATGAAGACTCATTTTACTATGACTTCAATAGGTTTCCTTAACTAAGCCATTATCTATAAGTCACTAACTCATTCTTTAATAGGCACATAATCAAAGCCTCAAGCTTCTTATTGCTTAGGAGCTTATGGTTTCATGTTCTATTTCACTTCGTGATGGGTTCTTTTTACCCTTCCATTACAGTTCTACTTTGTTATCAGTTACCCAAGAATATCTAGCCTTGTAAGATAGTCTTTGTTTATTCACATAGGATTCCATGTACTTTACGCTACTCAAGTCAGAGTGTAAACTAGTGAAGCTTTCGGCTACTAAACTCTCGCTATTTAAAGTGCAGCACTCCACTACTTCATCTAATAGCATGACATTTGTATTACTCACCTATAAACCCATTTTCAAGAATTAGGCTACTCCCAAGAATATCTAGCCTTGTAAGATGGTCTTTGTTGATTCACATAGGATTCCATATACTTTATGCTACTCGAGTCAGAGTGTAAACTAGTGAAGCTTTCGGCTACCAGACTCTCGTCATCTAAAGTGTAGCACTCCACTGCTTCATCTAATAGCATGACACTTGTATTACTCACCTACAAACCCATTTTCAAGAATTAGGCTACTCTCATTTTGTTCGCCACTATTACGAGAATCGTTGTTGCTTTCTTTCCTTTTAGCTACTAAGATGTTTCAGTTTGCTATGTTGTCTCTTGCTTGCCTATGGATTCAATAACAATTTGAAAGGTTGACCTCTTTAGGAATCTCCAAATCTATGCTTATTTTCAACTCCCCAAAGCATTTTGTTGCTTATTATGCCCTTCCTTGTCTCTACGTGCCTAGGTATCCACCGAAATCCTTTCCTTGTTTGAACCTCGCCCTTAACTTGACTTTAAGGCTATGTCATCTTAAGGTACTATTAAATGGAAGGATTTTATCAACATCCATGAATGATAAACCATAGATCGAGTAGTCCAAAAAAATAAGTGCTATCATATTCATAGAGTTTTGTATCTACTAAGTTCACAAGTTAGAGAAAAGCTAACTTAAACTGGTAGCATCTGCTATAGGGTAAACTACCACTTCTTATACCCTACCAATTATAAGACAAAGGCCAAAGATACATAATAACTCCCTTAGAATAACCCTACCAATTATAAGACAAAGGCCAAAGATACATAATAACTCCCTTAGAATATAATTTTCAACTTTCATTGTAATGTGCTTTCCAAAGAGAAACTCTTCTCAAAATTATAAAAGATGTTGAGTTGGAATCTCATTCTAACTAAGATTCTTGTGGTTACAGACAATTCAATTACAAGATAACCAGGAATAGAGAACTTTTCCCCATTTCACCCTCACTTTTTGGTCTTAAGATGTTGATTTTAAGAATAAGTTATTTCTCCTTCTCTAATCTCTAATTTTAAAAATGAATAATTACCTTTCTTGGATTTTATTACCCAACCTAAGAGTGGAACGCTAATATATTCCATTTATTGAGTAAAGTTCTATGATTGATCCACAACCAATTAATACTGAAGGCGTCCTTAGAATGATCTTATAATTCTTACAAGCTAAAGAAAATGGAGATCAGTTCATTGATTTTTCTTCCTTTTATTGTATTTTTCTAAAAATTTTAAAGGAAGATAATGCATCAAGCTATTTGCAAGGACCAACTTGATCCTCTTCTTCAGAGATCCCAAATGACGAAACTTGAAGAAAGCTGTTAACTTTAAATATTGTCCATGTATAATCTATACTATATCGTACCAACCATCTATCATGTCTCTTCTACATTTTTTACAACTCATCTTTATCTCAGAAAATTATTTTTGTGGTATGTTTCAATCCTCTACCCTATTACTTAGAAAATGTCAGCCATTGGTTCAGGTACAAGGTACTATCATACTGATTGAACAATTAGACATCCAACTCGTAATCGCAGTAACCCAATTGCCAGAGCAAAACTCTACCAACTAAGTGTTAGTGTTGGTGCTTACGTGCCATCCCTGAATGTATATATATTTATATATTTATACAAGTGTACATTTTCATTAAATCGCTAATACCTATTTTTATTATGCAATGTAACATTACAAACATTGTATGATCTGAAGGAGTTCAGATCAGATCTAAAGGAGTTTAAATAAGGGCTCATAGTCAGCCACGCTAAGAGATATAAATACTAAATATTAGCACAGTTAAGTGTTAACTAGTTATAATACTCAGCAAATCCAAGAGTTAAAGCCTTGTCTGTAATGGGATATAGACCTAAGAATATACTAGTAACTACATAGTTGCAAGAGTTGCAATTAGGTGCAAAGAAATGCTAGTTACGCAAGTATGTTCTCAAATAAATTTTCCTGATCTATTTCTGTCGATGCAAGTCTATCGGTGGACACCTTTATATATAGATAAGCATATGTCGTACCTATAGGGTATAGATGGTCATTTCTAGCCAACTGTGAGCTTGGAGCTCCTATTGACATATGGTATCTAGTTAGAACTGGATATGGGACTGACTCACGAGAGCCTCCGATAAACACCCTATGTAAGCCGTCAACGGAGAGTCTTCTCGAGTTGAGTAGTATACGTGGTCCTTTGACCTGAGTGCCATGGTGGGCTTATAAGTGATCCACCATACTTTGGTTCACAAACCTTTCATGGTGTGACCACTGGGTGTCGTTAGGTATGGTCCGATGCTTTTGGAGTCCTGTACGGATAGATATGGGATCCGTCAGCTCACATAAAGAGTTTGATATCCAGATGCTTCAAGACTGTATCTCTAAAAGTCTTGTGGCTACAAGTATTAATCCCGGGAAAGAGTTCCGTCAGGGTAGAATAATATGATAAATGAGTTTGCACATATTGTTCAATGAGATATTAGTTTGGAGATAATACATGGATGAGCACTAGGGGATTTGATGTTGATAATCTATATCCCCGCATATCCAGGATATCATGACGGAAGGACTATACGTATGTGTTGTAACCTCAACTTGCATGGTTCAACGCGCTTATTTGTATATTCGTGACGTTTGCGTAGGGCATTACTTACAGACTCATGGAATAGTTTCATTTGACGAATCGGGCGTAGGACCTAGGGAGTCCCGCGATATGGAATATACTCATTGTGCACTGGGGCAGCATGTCGGATTAAAGTTTTTAATCTAACAATATTCAATAATACCATGAGAATACGTGGGTGTCTGTATTTAAATTTTAAATACAACAATTAGTCAATATTTGTTATTTAGTGATTGTATAATGACATGTAGCGCATTGTGCACCATCGGTTGAGTTTAACCAAGTGTAGAATTTGGTGGGACCCACTAGTGGTAAACTTGGTAACTATTTATAAGGGACAAAATGGTCATTTTACATAATAATTATTTAATTATTAAATAATCATTAATCTCTCTTATTATATTATATTATATATTATTATTCTATTTGGGTGTCAAATAGTTAGCACCCATTATATTATTATTTATATTATATAATATTTTATATTAATATTTTATTATATTTGATATAAATAGAGAGAGATGTGTTTTTGCAATTTGAGGTGTGTGTGGCGATTTTGGCCGAGAGAGAGAAGAAAGAAAGGAAAGAAAAGAGAAATAGTCGAAGAAGAGAGAAAAAAAATAATAAAAAAATAAAATTGTGTCATTTTCCTATAGTGTCATGAGAAGGAATTGAGAATTGCTTCTAATCTCTATTTCCTTATTCTTTTAAAGAAAATGATAAATACACACACCCGACCATTTTGGAGTTTAAGAGTTAAACCCAGTGCTGGATATGGGCTGATGTTCTAGCTCACCAAGCCCATCCTATTGGTGACTAGAACTGCCCACGAGTTGGTCTCCATGAGGACTCCGAAAAAATAAGTGTATAATGTTGCACGTTGAGGTGAGTTCTCTAGTCTTCTAATATGTTAATGTGATTAATATATTTTATTTATTGTGTTTATTGTATGTTTCACGCTTCCGCCACATATAAATTTGTATATGATACGTATTTTAGGCAGTGGACATAATTACATATGCATACACCCACGTATATAAGATCCCCGACAACAATGGTATCAGAGCCATTTATGATATATTTAGGTGTTGTTTGAGTGAATGGATGCAAAAGGCCCAGTGGAAATGGCACGTTCCAAGTGTTGAAATCGGTATGCCAAAAGAGGTTCACTGGGCGCTGCAACGCCAAGGCTGAGGGTTCGACCTCCCAACGCTGCAGCATTGAAAGGCTGGCGCCATTGTGCTGGGAGTTCTTTCTCCCAGCATTGGGGCGTTGGCGAGCCCGCGCTAAGGCGCTGAGTTTTTGAAATTCGTAGCCCAGCGGTGAAGCATAAGCGCCGCAGCGCTGGAGGTTCGACCTCCCAACACTGCAGTGAGGAGATGTGGTGCTGCAGCGCTGGGGGTTTGACCTCCCAATGCCGGGTGGTATACTATTTACTTGAACAGTAATTTTGAATAGTGTTTCAAAATTAATTTTATTTGTGTAAGATTTATGAGAATGAGATGCAATAATAAAAGTTATCAGTCTACATTATAAATCGGGTTAATGAGATACAGTGATAAAATGGTTATCAGTTTGCATTATAAAACAAGATTAATTTTTCTATATTTGTAACCATAATGGGAGCTTTACTGGTGATGGTTAGTTGTGTTTACATAGAAAAATTAATTAGTTGAGAATTACCCTTCCTAGGAAAATGGAGACCATAGATACAAAAATCTCTCTTAATCAGATTGAAGAATATTACGTTATGAGATAATGTTTTATTCTGATCCGTCTTGTCAATACAGTGTTAGACGAGTCATGTCGGTCTTTTTTCAATATTGCTACAGCATGAGGGACTTGGTCGGTTGGGCTTGGACTATACCGGTTAAACATGAGATGAGGTAAATATATGCAAAAGTATTACCTAATATTGCTACAGCGTGAGGATAAGGTGTATTTATGATCAATTGGTAAGAGTTGCATGAGATGTAATTGACAAGTGTTGTCTACCTATTGGGTTTACAAAGGCTAATATTGTTACAGCGTGAGGCCCGAGTAAATTTCAATAGGATCTACTTCCCGCTGTATAGTTTAAAAGAGTTTAAACTATCGTCTTCCCGTTTGAGAGATTACCAGGATTATGTAAAGCGGTGGAAGGGCATTTTAAATCAAAAATGTATAATTAGTATACACATGATTTAAAATGTTCCATTAGCGATTTAATAACCATTCCGCTTATATCTCCCGTTAAGCTTGGCCTGTCAAGTCTAATTGTAGTAACCACTTATCTACAACCAATAAGAATAAGTATTTACATATATATATAATATTCATATTTTATTTGTATGTGGATAATACTTAATTTATATATTTTTATTAATATTGTTTATATAGATTAAGGACCTACTATTAGTATTGAGTTTATTTACAAGACTTTAGATTTATTTTAGGGACCAAATTATAATACTAGTTTTAGGGGTTAATTTATAAATACTAAAAGTTAGCCTCTTAGTATAAAAATACACATTTTAAATCTTAATTCACTCTTTTTTGGTCGAAATACCCCTTTTAGAGAGAGAAAAGAAAGAAAAAGAGGGGAGAGAAAGAGAAGAAGAAGAAAAAAAGAATAAGAAATTAAAATTTTAAGCTTTAAAAGGTACATCATAACTCTTTCTCAATTATTGGTGTTAATTAAGTTAATTTCTTTAAATTTTAATTTCTAAAAATATGTAAAATTGAGGACTTGATGTGGATTTTGTAAGATATATTGAGAATTAATGATGATTATATAGATAACTTGATAAATCATGATGAATTTGCAGAATTTCTACTTGATAGTCTCTTGATCCGAGAATTTTATAAATTGTTGTACTTTGATTTTGGTTTTGGCTTTTGAAAATATAAAACTAAACATGTCTAGAATTATTTAAGACTTTGAATAGATTGAAAATTCTGGAAATGAAATTTTTAATGAATTTATAAAAATAACCCTACAATTCTGGAAATTTCCTGTGTTAACCGTATACTACAGTGACAAACAATTTTTGATCCACTCAATGATCTTCCAAAATTATGAATTTTTGAATATGATAAATTTATATGTCTAATATGATTTATTCAAAATTGAGAATTTAGATCAATGTGGTTATATTGTTATGATTTTTCTAAAGTGTATCAGCTCATTGCTATTTAATTAACAGACTTTTAAAGTTATAGAATAAAATAGTTTTAAAATACTTTTGGCAAGGACTTTAAAGTAAAACATTTATCATACATTGAGATATGTGTCAAGAGTAATTCTGTGATAGTTTTATAACTTTTGAGTTAGTATATGATTTTATAAAATTGGGAGATTGAATATTGTTCAATAAATATCTTGATCCTGTCAGGATAATAGTTTGGATTTGATGGTGTTTATGAAATGGATAGTGTAGAAATTATGATATAATATTCATATATAATAAGGATATATGAGTTAAGAAAGATATATTTTGATTTTGGAGCAATTGAACATAATTTGATGTATAAGAAAATTTTGTTAAGTGTAAGTGGTCAGAATAACAGGTTTTGAAAAATCAAGTAATTAGACCAATTCGATGTGATAAGTACAATATGTATAATTTTGTAAGCTATTTAAAGTGTTTTGTGTGAATTGTAAGGCTTATGAAAGTATTAATCTCCATTGATAGGTTAAGGAGAATTAAGCCTTGTACTTGAAAGTGTTAAGAGGTAAGTATACTAGACTTTTACTAAAATCACAATAAACATAATAATTGTTTATATATAATTTTGTAAATGTGCTTAAAAATATATTTATGTTATGCCAAAGTATATTTGATATGAAATGTAAAAGACGTATGTTTATGAATGTGAGCATTGACATTGAGCATGGACATACATGTGTTTATGAAAGTGAGCTTTAAAATGAAATGTGTTTAACAAAGAAAGCTTTTGAAGTGAAAAATATTCATGAGATACGTTTTGTGTTTTAAGGATGCTTGAACTTACTATTTACTTAGTAGGCACCTTATATAATTTATGGAGCCTTTATATATGGCATTTCCTTTAGGAATGGTATATGTTATGTATTCTGTATGTAGGGAACCGAGCAGATGCCAAAGCTTTAGGATTGAATTTGTAGCTTTGTTGTGTAAATATTTGACATCTTGCTTAATTTTTGTATGATTTTAAGAGGATGACACATTATCCAAGAGGTGTTAAGATTGTTGATGTTGTAGATAATGGTACTTTTGTGGATCTTAATATTACCATCTAGGATTTTGTTTTAAGTTGTGACTAATATGATTAGCAAGAATGATGTCGAACATCTTATAATGATAATTTGCATGTTATAGAGCAAATTGAGATAATTTTCTCAATGTAAAAATATAGAGAAGTAGAGTATTGAAGACATCAATTGAAACAACTTTTATTGAAATAGAAATCTTGCTAAAAAAAACAACAACAATGGCAGCAACAAAATAACACTAGAGCTATAGACTGAGATTTAAATCTATTTTGCGCTTCTTATCACTATCATGAGTAGACTAATTTAATCGATACAATGTTAGATTAGACAGAGGAATAAAAAACTATAATTGATCAATCAATTGATCAACAATTAGAGCAGAAATAAGATTCCATCGTGCTAGAAGTATGATGAATTGTCTTTCCACTACATAGTCAAAAAAAGATAACAACCCGTTATAAAAATCATTAACATTTAACAAACCAATGGGCTTTTGGTGGATAAATTGTGCCCATGAAGCAATTTAAAAAATTTTCTCTAAGGTCCAGAGACCTTCTGGTAGAGCTTTAAAGGCATATGCATACTTAAGCATTTGAGTCATTAGCTCATGCATAGATGAGACTTGTAACTTATCTTCAACTGTTTTTCCTATAATATTTTCAATAGCTAGAGATTTTGGAATGATACCCAAAACTCGACTGCCTTTATTGTGTGCAGTTTTTGCCATAGACCCCATTAACCCACGGCTACCTCTTCCATATACTAAATGTATCTTTCACTCTGCTAACACCTTACCAAGATTTTCTGCAGCTTTTTATTTACACTCAAAATATAATACGGCTATCATAGTATATATTGAGGTGTAGATCCCACGAGAAAACTTTTAGCAAAATAGGTTGGTGAAGTAAAATATTAAAGCAGTAGCAAATGAGAAAATTAATTAATTAGTTTAAGTAGTGAGATAAAATTGTCTATGAATTGAGAAAAATGTCTTATGATGATGTAAACAAGGCTTTGAAAATTACAATTATGCTTTTATAAATCTACTCTACACTTTGATTCAATGTTTATAACTCAATTGACAATTTTACATCTTAAACAATCAATCGAAAGATATGTAAAATATAGCATATTTGATAAAACATGCATTTGATATGACTAAACTCTTTTGCAAACATTAGCACAAATTATGTTCATTTATACAAGTTATCTAAGATTGGCAACATGTCATTTTGACAATATTACAGTAAAAGATCAACTTGAATATCAAATATTTATTACCTTTTTATGTTATCCAAAATCGACAATATATCGATTGACAATATTACATTAAAAGATTAACATATAAAACAATGTAACCAATAACAATTATAATTCAACAACAATTATATAAAGAAAGCATGACTGAAAATATATGAAACATGAGAATTATAACCTTTAAATTATAGAAAATAAAATAGATAAGAATTTAAGCATAATCAAACTTACAAACATTTGTAACTCTTGACAACGAATCAAAGCATGGAAGTAAATTTATTAAACACAAAAGTTCATCTCATAGCCTTGCCAAGAACTCTAGCCTAGATTACAATACATGTTAATAAGAAGAAAATAAGACAGAATTATCTAATGTTGAAAATGTCTTAAGAGTGTCCTTATATAAGCAATGAATGAAAATATGTTAAGTGTGACATCAATTTTCAATAATTTAAGCCAACAACTCATTCACCCACTTGCAGTACCTTTTTCATAATAAAAATGACCGATGTAGCCTTTTTGTCTGAAATAAAAGTTGTATTATTTTATCTTTTCTTTCTATAGGCACCAGGTTCATGCAAATTGGATAAGTATCCAATAAGATATGGGCAAAATGCCAAAGATACATCAAATTTCGGTTAACAACCCTTTTACCCACTTTTAATATAATTTAGTTCATGTAACGGCTGATTTAGACTTTACTATCAACATGAGAGTTATTTATAATTGAGTCAATATTTCACAGCTTCAAAAATTGTACCAATTGGATACATATTTTGTGAAATACTATCCAAATACGTGTGGTGGGTCAAGCTAAGCAAAAGTTATAATCCAATTCTGTTGTATCCCAATTCTAGCCCATAAAATGTTGAATTTGGCTTTTCAACTGTACTTCAAGTTTGTGTAATATTGCGTCATGTTACTCCAGGTTTAAAAATTTTTTTATTTTGATTTCTACATTGAGAGTTACATCTATTTTACCTAAACCTATGCAAATAATATTTATTAATCACAATTTAAGGAGAACACTTTATTTCAAGATAAAAATACAAAAATGCTAAAATTAGTGACATTAAATGGTGACTGAGTCTCTTAAAAAATATGTATTTTCATGTTTTCATCACTTTTACAAACTCTTTAGTATTTCTAGGGTTGGATCCACAAAAGACACAAATTTTTGTGAATCTACAAGCTGGGGTTTCCTCCATTGTTACACTCACCCAAATCTTTGAATGTTTTCGAGTTTGTATAAGGATGCAAAAAATAATGAATTTATAGAAGAAAAAAAATTGGGGTCGCTATAATGTAAAGTCTATATGAGCTGTTATAATTTTTTATTTATTATTGGAGAAAGAGACGAAGTTTTAAATGCAAAATTTTCAAACACAAATAATAATGGCTATGGGTTTTGGTTGTTATAAGAAAAGAAGTTTGTGGTTTAAATGAAATCTTTTCTTTTAAAAAAATGATAACAGTTGTAAAACATATGTGTAAGTATGTTCAAATATATTTTTCCCGGTTCTTGTGAGGCAAAAAGAAAAGAATGAGTTTTACTTTATCATTTATAAGGGACAATAGGCTACAAAATTTTGAATAAATATTTGTTGATTTGTAAGTGTGATAAAATTGTGTCAGAAGCGTGATGAATTAGGTAAGATGATAAAGAAAAGTCAAATAAAGGCCTTTTTTATAGACTTAGGGACCTTGTCATCTTGGCACTAATAGCCGACAATGCATTTATGACTTGGAGACTTTTTCGACTAACATCTTGATTTTTGGACTTGAGACCAAATTAACTTTATTAATTACAAGGATTTTTGTGGTCTTAACATGGATTTTTTTGGTCAATAGAGTAAAACCAGACATGACATAAAGATAAAGTAAAAGCACTCATGTCATGATTAACTGCTAAATAATGAATAGCTTGAATTATCACTATCGTATCCTTTGGTAAAGTCATTGAATTGGGCCTAGAAATTTTTTGTGTCTGGTGATGTAGGGTCCATCGAACTGGTTCTCATCAATGTAGTTGTTTGTCTTTGGACTTTGCTATCAATTGGATAAGGTTAAAAATCTTAGAATAATGATAAAGTCCAATTGGGTTGGTGAGATGTGTCATCAATCTGCATGTGGTCACCTAGCACACTGGACTGTGGAAAGTCGTCTAGGTTTAAAGAAAATTCATTTGGATTTGGAGAATAGTGATGGTGTCTAGAGTAGTCAGTCTCTCTTTAATGTTATAGAGCGGCGCAGATCTAATTTCTGTGGAAAATGGAGTTTGCATTATTCTTTCAAAAAAAATTGGTGGCACATTCTCCCAATGTGCTTAGTCATGGGGAGAGATCCATATCGAAGGTGGAATAATTTGATTTTCTTCTGCCAAGACCTTTTCAAGTACTCTGAGCTCCATTTTGTGTTCTTCTTGGAATAACTAGAAAGAGTATGGAAATGTGAAATAGTCTTTAACAGTAGGGTAGTAATGAATTTCGTAGTTTGAGACTATCATCTTTTTTCTTTGGAGTAATAGAACTGTGTGCAGATGTCTGGGATTGATTGAACTATTTATGAGCCTAGACAACATGTGTTGTAGCTTGCTATTCCCCCAAGATTTTGGATAAAACCATTGGAGGAAAATTCATACATGATTTTCTTCATCATGTTGCTATATCCAGTCTAGAGTTTTTTGTAATGGAAGCTCTATTGCAATGATGTATAAATCCAATATATACCAGAGTAGGTAAAGGACAGGTTTGGACCATTTTTGGAGAGGAGTGATTCGATGGAGATGGAAAAATGGGTAATCTAGATTAAAAAGAGGACCACTGATTACAGAGTAATCATGTTCTTGAACTGCCTCTATTGCATAATGCTGGATTAATTCTTTAGCTCCTGAGTGAATTGTTCTGGTTCGAATGAGCTCTGGGAGTTCAGAAGGAGTGAAAGGTACAGGAGGAGTGACTGTGAAGTTACTCATCATGAATATTGTAAGAGGGTTGGATTTCTTTGTTGGTAGAAAATAGTTGTAAGGTTTAGGCTATTTATAGGATTCCATAGACTTTTATGTGTCTAGTCAAGGGAACCCAGCTGATGCCAAGTCTTTAAGATTTTATATGTACTTTTATATATATATATATATATATATATAGAGAGAGAGAGAGAGAGAGAGATTTATTTGATATCTTACTTACTTATTTTTATGACTTTGAAAAGATGGGGCGTAATCCAAGACTTACTGGAAGTGTTGATACTGTGAATGAGAGTTCTTTATGAGAAAACCTTGCTACCATCAAGAATTTTGTTCAAACAGTGACTAATGTGCTCCAACAACGACGACCCTAAGTAGTCCATAATGACAATTTCCATGTTATTGAGCAATTTAGAAAACTATAACCATCATCATTTAAAGGCTCAAAAGACCCGCTGGTTGCTGATGAGTGGATCCATGAGTTGGAAAAGATATTATGTCTCGTTGATTATTCAGATTCACAGAAATGACTTGTGCCACTTACATACTCAAAGAGAGAGCCAGTCATTAGTGGGAGATGACTATGCGGACTCTGAATATTGATAAGAACCAGATGACATGGGATAGATTCAAGGAAGTATTTAATGAAAAATACCCTCCTCAGTTCTTAAAAGATGAGAAAGAAGCAAAATTTATCCATTTTACTCAGGGTACAATGTTAATGACAGAATATGAGAGGAAGTTTAAGGAGTTATCTAGGTTTGCTCCCCACTTAGTAGACACAAAAGCACGTAAGGCTATGCGGTTTAAAATAGGTCTTAAGCCAAAAGTAAGAAGGTTACTCTCTGTACTTAAGCTACAGACATATAGTGCAGTGCTATAGAATGCTCAAATATTAACAAGAGATGAAGAATTAGCAGTTTCATCTGAGTCAAAGCATTGGGGCCAGCATTAATCAGAAAAAAGACCATGGGTTAAGAATAATAAAAAAAAAGTTTGACAGATGAAAAGGAAATAAGAGGCAGAGGAATGATGACACTGAAAAGAAGGATTCTCTATTATGTGATACATGTAGGAAATGACATAGAGGGATGTGTTTCAGGAAGAGTGAAGCTTATTTTAAATGTGGAAAAAATGGTCTTTTATTTAAGAATTATCCAGAGATGAAGAGTGGTCAAGGAGAATTTAGAAAGGATCAGAAAGCTCAAGCAAGAGTCTATGCTCTTACTAGGAAAAAAGCAGATGATTCACCTTCTGTAGTGACAAGTATAATTTTTATATATGGCCAGTATGGTTTAGCTCTTGTTGATTCGGGTTCTACCTATTCATTTGTGTCACATGCATTTATTAGTAATATGGGTGTTATGCTAGAACCTTTGGGTGTAGATTTATATGTTGTAACTTCTCCAAGAGATTTGATGTGTGCTACAAATGTGGTAAAATCATGTAAGATTGAAATATGAGATAAGGTGCTACAAATAGATTTAATAATCTTGAATATATATGATTTTGATGTTATATTTGATGTGGATTGGTTGTCTATATACTGTGCAAATGTTAAGTACTTTGAGAAAGAAGTTATTTTTCAACCACCCGGTGAGTCTGAGTTTAGTTTTGTTGGTTCTAAGTTATGCTCTTTGCCAAAAGTAATATCTGCTTTACAAGCTTGGAAAAGTCTTAAAAAGGGCTGTCAGTATTTCTTAGCCACTATAGTGGATACAAAGAAAGAAGAAGTGAAAATACAAGATGTTCCAGTGGTGAATGAGTTTATAGATGTCTTCCCTGAAGATTTACTTGGAGTTCCACCAGATTGAGAGATTGAATTCACTATAGAACTTTTGCCATGAACCAATCCCATATCTAAAACACCTTATCATATGGCACTAGTAGAGCTTAAAAAGTTGAAGGAATAGCTACATGAATTACATGAGAAGGGGTTTATTCGCCCGAGTGTTTCACCTTGGGGTGCTCCAGTTCTTTTTGCTAAGAAGAATGATGGTTCAATGAGATTATGCATTGACTATCGAAAGTTGAGCCGTATGACTATGAAGAATAAATATCCACTTTTAAGAATCGATGATTTATTCGATCAGTTGCAAAGAGCTTGTGTATTCTCTAAAATTGATCTTCTTTCTAACTATCATCAATTGAAGATCAAGAAAAAAGGCATTTCGAAGACTGCATTTTGTACTAGATATGCGCATTATGAGTTTATTGTGATGCCATTTGGGTTGACAAATGCACCTGTTGCCTTTATGAATCTAATGAATAGAGTATTCGAGAATTATTTAGATAGGTTTGTTATTGTGTTCATTGATGACATTTTAGTGTATTCTAAGAGTAAAGGAGAGCATAAAGAACACTTAAGAAAAGTCTTACAAGTGTTAAGGGAGAAGCAGCTTTATGTAAAATTCAAGAAATGTAAATTCTGGTCAGATCGAATGGTATTTTTGGGACATGTTATTTCCTCAAAGGGAATTTCAGTGGATCCAGGCAAAATTGAAGTAGTGGTGAATTGGTCCAGAATAACTAATGGTGGGGAAGTTCGGAGTTTTCTTGGGCTGCCAGGATATTATAGATAGTTTGTTGAAGGATTCTCTAAGATAGCTTCACCTTTAACTCAATTGACAAGAAATAATGTCAAGTTTTAGTGGTCAGACAAATGTGAGAAAAAATTTTAAAAACTCAAGTATTGGTTAGTATCTGCTCCTATACTAACCATTCCTTCTACTTCTGCTGGATTTTTGATTTATAGTGATGCTTCCAAGAAAAGGATTGGGTGTGTATTAATGCAAGATGGAAAAGTAGTGGCATATGCCTCACGATAACTAAAGAGTTGTGAGCAAAATTACCCTACTCATGATTTGGAGTTGGCTGTAGTAGTTTTTGCTCTTAAAATTTGTAGACATTATCTTTATGGAGAAAGGTGTGAAATTTACACAAACCACAAAAGCCTAAAATACTTTTTTACTCAAAATGAGTTAATATCAGGCAACGTCGATGGTTGGAGCTATCAAGGATTATGACTGTGTGATTAACTACCATCCGAGGAAAGCTAATGTTGCAGCAGATTCCTTAAGTAGAAAATCTTCAGGACATATGGCAGCACTTTTGATTACTCAAAAGAAAATTTTGTTAGATTTAAGAAAGCTTGGCATTGAAGTGGTAAGATCCAATGATAGGGCTTATGTTGCAAGTATGTCCATTCAGCCTACCCTAATTAAGAGGATTAAGGAAGCACAAGGTAGTAAAGTTTATTTGAAAAAGATTATAAAAGAAATTCCATTAGGTAAAAAGCTTAACTTTGTTATTTTTTATGATGGAGCCCTACATTTTGAAGGTAGACTTTGTGTGCCTAATAATGATGAGTTGAAAAATGAGATCTTGACTGAAGCTCATAGTTCACCATATACTGTCCATCCGGGAGGTACCAAGATGTATCGAGACCCACAAGCTGTTTATTGGTGGGTTAATATAAAAAAAGAGATTGCAAAATTTATAAAGCAATGTTTGACATGTCAGTAAGTTAAGGCAGAACATCAGAGACCATCTGAATTATTGAAACCTTTGTTGGTACTAGAATGAAAATGGAAACATATAGCCATTGCTTTTGTAATTGGGTGGCCAAGTACACAAAAGAGCTACAATTCCATATGGGTGATTATTGATAGGCTAACAAAATCAGCTTATTTTATTCCAATATGTACCACTTATTCTATGGATAGGTATCCCAATTATATGTTAATGAAATTGTAAGCCTTTATAGAGTGCCTGTCAATCTTATCTGATAGAGATCCTCGATTTACTTTAATATTTTGGAAGAGCCTACATAATGCCATGGGCACGAAGTTGAACTTCAGTACTGCATTCCACCCACAGACTGATGGTCAATCTGAAAGGACCATTCAAATTCTAGAAGATATGTTGAGGGCATGTGTGTTCGACTTTAAATGTAGCTGGGACAAACACCTTTCATAGTGGAGTTTACATACAACAATAGTTATTAATCAATTATTGGTATGGCCTCATATGAAGTTTTATATAGAAAAAAATGTAGATCTCTTATGCATTGGGATGAAGTTAGAGAAAAGGAAAATTTTAGGGTCAGAGATTGTCCAGAAAACTTGTGAGGTTATAGAAAAGATAAGAAAAATAATGAAAATGGCTCAGAGTAGACAAAAAAGCTATGCAGGCAATAGAAGAAAAGATCTAGAATTTAAGATGGGTGAAAAGGTGTTTCTTAAGGTTGCTCCAATGAAAGAAGTCAGGAGGTTTAGCAAGAAATGAAAGTTGAGTCTGAGATTCATTAGTTCATTTGAAATCCTTGAAAGGATAGGTGATGTGGCTTATAAACTTACCTTTCCTCCATCATTATCGGGAGTTCATAATGTGTTCCATGTGTCTATGTTGCGAAAATATGTTTCGAACTCCTCGCATACGTTAAGTTATAAGCCACTTCAACTTAGAGATTATCTTACCTATGAAGAAGAGCCCATTAGGATTTTTTACCATAAGGAGCAAATTCTACGTACTAAAAAGATTGATTTGGTGAAGGTTTTATAGAGAAACCATACAGTTGAAAAGGTAACCTAGGAATGAGAAGAGGAAATGAAATCTAAGTATCCTCATCTATTTGCTTAAGTCATGAATTTCAAAAACGAAATTCTTATAAGGATGAGAGAATTATAGTAACCACTTATCCATAACCAGTTAAGGAGAATTAAGCCTTATACTCAAAAGTGTTAAGAGGTAAGTATACTAGACTTTTATTGAAATCATAATAAATATAGCAATTGTTTATGTATGATTTTGTAAATGTATTTAAAAATATGTTTATGTTATGCCAAAGTATATTTGATATGAAATGTGAAAGACATATGTTTATAAATGTGAGCATTGACATTGAGCATGGACATACATGTGTTTATAAAAATGAGCTTTCAAAATGAAATGTGTTTAACAAAGAAAGCTTTTGAAGTGAAAAATGTCCATAAGATACGTTTTATGTTTTAAAGATGCTTGAAATCACTATTTCCTTAGTAGGCACCTTATATGATTTGTGGAGCCTTTATGTATAGCCTTATCTTCGAAAATGGTATATATTATATGTTTTGTATGTAGGGAGAATCCTATTGGTACCTAAAGGAAAAAAAAAAGTCATCACATTCGTGTGATGGCGTATTAGTACATGTGAGAGGACTCACCAATAATCAGGGTGAGGGTGTGACTCTTATCTTCGGACTTAAGCGTTATATATGTGTAATTCAAACCTCACGTGTGATATTCCTCTTATACGGTATGTCATCGACGTATGATATTTGGCTCATTATGTGATATGTGATATGAAAGTCGTACTAAGTAGTAGTTGAGTGATAGTATTCCTATTATATATTTTGAAAGAATGTGTAAGCGCTTACCTGACATGCGATTTGATAAGATTATAATTTTGATTTATCACGGTATATCATACATATGCATTGTGTATATATATGTATTTGTATTTTGATATATGAAAAACTAGTATGCTTACTGAGTTTTATACTCATTATAGTTTATGGTGATTTCAGGTAAATAAAGCACATGTGTGCTTAGCGAATTTAGTAAGGCTTCTGATGTCTCTTGGGTTCGCTAAGTTGCTAGGTTGCTAAGTGTTTCATTTGTAGACACGTAGTTTAAGATAATTGATTTGTCCGTATTGAATAAATACTTATGTATAATTTTATTAATTGTGGTTGTATTTGGTTTATGTTTCATCAAGTATGGTCATGGGTTGATTTTTATGATGAACCTACTAGCAACTAACTAAGGATTCTTATGTAGAATTCAAGTTTGAAATTTTATACAATATTAATTATGAGTGCACGTTATTGAATGAATGTAAGTTATGTTGTGTGTCACCACAAATGAAACACTTAGCAATTTAGGGAACCTAAGGGATAGCAGAAACCTTACTAAATCCACTAAGCACACATGTACCTTATTTACCTGAAATCACCATAAATAAAAATGAATATAAAACTCAGTAAGCATACTAGTTTTTCATATATCAAAATACAAATACATATATATACACAATGCATATGTATGATATGCCGTGGTAAATCAAAATCATATCCTTATCAAATCGCATGTTAGGTAAGCGCTTACACATTCTTTCAAAATATATAATAGGAATACCATAACTCAACTACTACTTAGTAGGACTTTCATAGCATATATCATATAATGAGTCAAATGTCATCCGTCGATGACATACCGTATGAGAGGAATAGCACAAGTGAGGTTTAAATTACACATATATAACACTCATGCCCAAAGGTAAGAGCCACAACCTCACCCTGATCATCGGCGAGTCCTCTCACATACACCAATACACCGCCACACGAATGTGATGACTCACTTTTCCTTTAGGTACCATAGGATCCTCCCTACATATGAAACACATAACATATAACATTCTCTAAGGAAAGGCCATACATAAAGGGTTCAAAAATCATATAAGGTGCCTACTAAGTAAATAGTGAGTTCAAACATCTTTAAAACATAAAACATATCTCATGGACATTTTTCACTTCAAAAGCTTTCTTTGTTAAACACATTTAATTTTGAAAGTTCACTTTCATAAACACATGTATGTCCATGCTCAATGTCAATGCTCACATTCATAAATATATGTCTTTCACATTTCATATCAAATATATTTTGGCATAACATAAATATATTCTTAAGCACATTTACAAAATCATACATAAACAATTACTATGTTTATTGTGATTTTAGTAAAAGTCTAGTATACTTACCTCTTAACATATTCGAGCAAAGGCTTAATTCTCCTTGACTTATCAATGGAGATTAATCCTTTCATAAATCTCACCATTCACAAAAAATACTTTAAATAGCTTACAAAATTATACATATTACACTTATCTCATTAAATTGGTCTAATGATTGGTTTCTAAAAACTTGTCATTCTAACCATTTACACTTAATAAAATTTTCTTATACATCAAATGATGTCCAATTATTCCAAAATCAGAATATATCATTATTTACTCATATATCCTTTTGATATATGAATATTATATCATAATTCCTACACAAGTCATTTCATAAACTGATAAACACCATCAAATCCAAACTATTATCCTGACAGGATCAAGATATTTACTGAACAGTATTCAATTTCTCAATTTTATAAAATCATATACTAACTCAAAAGTTATAAAACTATGACATAATTACTCTTAACACATATCTCAATCCCATGATAATTTTTTTACTTCAAAATCTCTGCTAAAAGTATTTTAAAACTATTTTATTCTATAACTTTAAAAATCTGTTAATCAAATACTGCAATGAGTTAATACACTTTAGAAAATCATAACAATTTAACCACATTGATCTAAATTCTCAATTTTGGGTATATCATATTAGACATATAAATTTATTATATTTCAGAAATTCGTAATTTTTAAAGACCATTCAACGAATTAAAAATTATTTGTCACTATAGTATACTGTTAATACAAGAAATTTTTAGAATTGTAGGGTTATTTTTGTAAATTCATTAAAAATTCAATTTTTAGAATTTTCAATCGATTCAAAGTCTCAAATGATTCGAGACATGTCTAGTTTCCTATTTTTAAAATCCAAAACTAGAATCAATGTACGACAACTTATAAAATTCTCGGATCAAGAGACTATCAAGTAGAAATTCTATAAATTCATCATGATTTATCAAGTTATATACATAATCATCATTAATTCTCAATATATCTCACAAAATTCACATCAAGGCCTCAATTTTACATATTTTTAAAAATTAAAACTCAAAGAAATTAACTTAATTAACACTAATAAATTGAGAAAGAGTTATGATGTACCTCTTAAAGCTTAAAATTCTAATTTCTTTTTCTTTTTCTTCTTCTTCTCTTTCTCTCCCCATTATTTCTCTTTTTTATCTCTCTAAAAGGGGTAATTCGACCAAAAATGAGTGAATTATAGTTTAAGATGTCTATTTTTGTACTAAGATGCTAACGTTTAGTATTTATAAATTAACTCCTAAAACTTTTAAAATATTACAATTTGATCCCTAAAATAAATCTAAAGTCTTGTAAATAAACCCAATACTAATAGTAGGTCCTTAATCTATACAAACAATACTAATAACAATACATAAATTAATTATCATCCACATACAAATAAAATATAAATATTATATATATATATATATGTAAATACTTATTCTTATCGATTGTGGATAAGTGGTTACTACAATTCTCCCCTCTTTATAAGAGTTTCGTCCTTGAAATTCATGACTTAAGCAATTAGATGAGGATACTTAAATCTTATTTCCTCTTTTTGTTCCCAAGTTTCCTTTTGAACTGTATGATTTTTCATAAAACCTTTACAAAGCAATCTTTTTGGTACATAGAATTTGCTCATTTTGGTACGAAATCCTAATAAATACTCATTCATATGTTAGATTATCTCTATGTTTAAGTGACTCGTAGTTTAGTATATGAGAGGAGTGCAAAACATATACCGTAAAATAGACACATGGCACACATTATGAACTTATAATAATAATGTGAAAGAAAAAGTTGATCAACCACATCATCTGTACCTTCAAGTATCTCAAATGGACCAATAAATATAGAGTTTAATTATAATATTTATACACACATATTTTTAATTCTTTTCACCCCATTCGTTCAATATTTAATGGGCATCTATATACTTTACTTTTATTTATTAAAGAATGACATAGATGTAGAATACCTATACTAATCTCTTAAATATAATTCTTTCCTCCTCTGAAAATTTTAATCCCTTCAACATATACCCATGTGTCATAATATCATTCATTACCTTGATATCATTCTCAAAATAAAAATAATTTAGCATTCTACACAACTAAGTTGCCATTCAAATCTAAAGTTTCAAATCAAATTGTTGAAGGCATTATCTTAAATGATCAGAAATCAACTTCAATAGAAAGACCTTTAGTTCAATTAAATCTTAAACCATAGATCTCAGTATTATATCTCTTACTTTAACTCTTTAAAACATAGTCCATCTTATTGGACATTATTTTCTCATAGTTCAGTAAATATCTTGATCCTGTCAGGATAATAGTTTGAATTTGATGGTGTTTATGAAATGGATAGTATAGAAATTATGATATAATATTCATATATAAGAAGGATATATAAGTCAAGAAAGATATATTCTGATTTTGGAGCAATTGGACATCATTTGATGTATAAGAAAATTTTGTTAAGTGTAAGTGGTCAGAATGACGGGTTTTGAAAAACTAAGTATTTAGAAAAATTCGATGTGAAAAGTGCAATATGTGCAATTTTGTAAGCTATTTTGTCACGCCCCAGACCCAAAAGATCTGAAATATGACATAACTTACACTCATTCAATAATGTGCACTTATAATTAATATTGCATAAAATTTCAAACTTAAATTTAATATAGGAATCCTTATCAAGTTGCTAGTAAGTTTAATGCAAAATCAACTCATGAGCATACTTGGTGAAACATAAACCAAATACAACCACACCTAATAAAATAACACATACGTATTTATTTAATAGGGACAAATCAAATATCTTAAATTATGTGTCCACAAATAAAACACTTAGCAACCTAGCAACTTAAGAAACTCAAGGGACAATGGAAGTCTTGCAAAATCCGCTAAGCACACATGTGCCTTATTTACCTGAAATCACCATAAACTATAATGAGTACGAAACTCAGTAAGCATACTAATTTTTCATATATCAAAATACAAATACATATATTTACACAATGCATGTGCATGATATGCTGTGATAAATCAAAATCATAATCTTATTAAATCACATGTCAGGTAAACGCTTACACATTCTTTCAAAACATATAATAGAAATACCATCACTCAACTACTACTTAGTAGGACTTTCATATCACATACCACATAATGAGCCAAATGTCACTCGTATGTGACATACCGTCTGAGAAGAATAGTACAAGTGAGGTTTAAATTACACATATATAATGCTCATGCCCGAAGCTAAGAGCCAAACCCTCACCTTGATCATCAGTGAGTCCTCTCACATGCACTAATATGCCACTACACGAATGTGATGACTCAATCTTCCTTTAGGTACCAATAGGATCCTCATTACATACTGAACATATTACATATATCAATCCAGAAAGAAATGCCACACATAAAGGCTCCACAAATCACATAAGGGGCCTACTAAGTAAATAATGAGTTCAAACATCCTCAAAACACAAAACGTATCTCATAGACGTTTTCCATTTCAAAAGCTTTCTTTGTTAACACATTTCATTTTGAAAGCTCACTTTCATAAGCACAAGTATGTCTATGCTCAATGTCAATGCTCACATTCATAAACATATGTCTTTCACATTTCATATCAAATATACTTTAGCATAACATAAACATATTTCTAAGCACATTTACAAAATCATACATAGATAATTACTATGCTTATTGTAATTTCAGTAAAAGTCTAGTATACTTACCTCTTAGCACTTTCGGCTACAAGGCTTAATTCTCCTTAACCTATTAATGGAGATTAATCCTTTCATAAGCCTCAAAATTCATACAAAACACTTTAAATAGCTTACAAAATTACACATATTGCACTTATCACATCGAATTGGTCTAATTACTTGGTTTTTCAAAACTTGTCATTCTGACCACTTACAGTTAACAAATTTTTCTTATATATCAAACGATGTTCAATTGCTCCAAAATCAGAATATATCTTTCTTAACTATATATACTCCTTATGTATGAATATTATATCATAATTATTACATAATCAATTTCATAAATACCATCAAATTCAAACTATTATTCTGGCAGGATTAAGATATTTACTTAATAGTATTCAGTCTCCCAATTTTATAAAATCATATACTAACTCAAAAATTACAAACCTACCACATAATTACTCTCAACACATATTTTAATTCATGATAAATATTTCACTTCAAAATTCCGGCCAAAAGTATTTTAAAACTATTTTATTCTATAGCTTTAAAAATCTGTAAATCAAATACTGCAATGCGCTGATACGCTTTAGAAAATTATAAAAATTTAACCACATTGATCTAAATTTGTAATTTTGAATACATCATATTAGACATATATATTTATCATATTCCAAAAATTTGTAATTTTTTAAGATCATTCAGCAGATCAAAAATTATTTGTCACTGTATCATACTGTTAACACAAGAAATTTCTAGAATTTCAGGGTCGTGATTCTATACATGTCTAGTTTCATAGTCTCAAAATCCAAAATCAGAATCGAAGTACAAAAATTTATAAAAGTTCTGGATCAAGAGACTATCAAGTAACAATTCTGCAATCCATCATGATTTATCAAGCTATCTACATAATCATCATCAATTCTCAATATATCTTACAAAATTCACATCAAATCCCCAATTTTTCATTTGTCAAAAAATTAAAACTTAAAAGAATTAACTTAATTAACACCAATAAATTGAGAAATAGTTATGACATGCCTCTTAAAACTCCAAATTCTAATTTCTTCTTCTTTTTCTTTTTCTTTTTCTTCTTCTTCTCTTTCTCTCCCCTCTATTTCTCTCTTTTCTCTCTCTAAAGGGGTGGCTCGATCTAAAAATGAGTAAATTAGGGTTTCAAATGTGTATTTTTATACTAAGAGGCTAACTTTTAGTATTTATAAATTAACCCCTAAAAGTTTTAAAGTATTACAATTTGGTCCCTAAAATAAATCTAAAATCTTGCAAATAAACCCAATATTAATATTATATCCTTAATCTATACAAACAATAGTAATAACAATACATAAATTAAGATTCATCCAAATACAAATAAAATATGAATATTATATATATATAAATATTTATTCTTTTCGACGTTGGATAAGTGGTTACTACATATTTAAAGTGTTTTGTGTGAATGGTGAGGTTTATGAAAGGTTTAATCTCTTTTGATAGGTTAAGAAGAATTAAGCATTGTGCTCGAAAGTATTAAGACGTAAGTATACTAAACTTTTATTGAAATCACAATAAACATAATAATTATTTATGTATGATTTTGTAAATGTGCTTCAAAATATATTTTGTTCTGCCAAAGTATATTTGATATAAAATTTAAAAGAAGTATGCTTATAAATGTGAGCATTGACATTGAGTATGGACATACATGTGTTTATAAAAGTGAGCTTTCAAAATAAAATATATTTAACAAAGAAAGCTTTTGAAGTAGAAAATATCCTTGAAAAACGTTTTGTGTTTTAAAAATGCTTGAACTCACTATTTACTTAGTAAGCACTTTATGTGATTTGTGGAGCCTTTCTGTGTGGCATTGTCTTTTGGATTGGTATATCTTATATGTTTCATATGTATGGAGGATCTTATTGGTACCTAAAGGAAAAGTGAGTCATCATATTCGTGTGGTGGCGTATTGTTGTATGTGAGAGGACTCACCGTTGATCAGGGTGAGGGTTTGGCTCTTACCTTCGGGCATGAGCGTTATATATGTGTAATTTAAACCTCACTTATGTTATTCCTCTCATACGGTATATCATCGATAAGTGAGATTTGGCTCATTATATGATATGTGATATAAAAGTTCTACTAAATAGTAGTTGAGTAATGGTATTCCTATTATATATTTTAAAAGAATTTGTAAGTGCTTACCTGACATGTGATTTGATAAGATTATGATTTTTATTTATTACGACATATCTCATATATGAATTGTGTATATATATGTATTTGTATTTTGATATATGAAAAACTAGTATGCTTACTAAGTTTTATACTCATTATAGTTTATGGTGATTGCAGATAAATAAGGTATATGTGTGCTTAGCGGATTTGGCAAGGCTTCTGCTATCCCTTGGGTTTCTTAAGTTGCTAGGTTGCTGAGTGTTTCATTTGTGGACACGTGATTTAAGATATTTGATTTGTCCTTATTAAATAAATATTTATGTATTATTTTTATTAGGTGTAGTTGTATTTGGTTTATGTTTCATCAAGTATAGTCATGGGTGAAACTTTGTGTTGAACTTACTAGCAACTTGCTAAGGATTCATATGTTGAATTTAAATTTGAAATTTTATGCAATATTAATTATGAGTGCACATTATTGAATAAATGTAAGTTATGTCGTGTGCACATTATTAATTATGAGTGCACATTATTGAATAAATATAAGTTATGTCGTGTGCACATTATTAATTATGAGTGCACATTATTGAATAAATGTAAGTTATGTCGTGTGTCAAATCTTTTGGGTCTGTGGCGTAACATTAATGGCCACTACGAACCAGTTGGTGTGCATAATTGATGTAGTCCAACTTTAGGGTATTAGGAATTAGTTTAGATTTATTATTGATCAGAATTTGTCATAAGGTATTTCTGATAATAACTCTTTAGAGAATAGAATAAAGGGAGTGTAACCCTCTTTGTTTAGGATGCTTCACCTTTTACTCCAAGTATATCTGGTGAGACCAGATGTGTGAGAAGAAGAAGGTAAGGCAGATACTCAGCATCAATCCTCAGAGACAATATTTATCCAAATATCAACAAGAGAGCGTGTAAATAGAAAGTGTTTCCACTACAGTAATGTTGGGTATTGAAAATTCCTCTACCCTAAAAGCCTTATCATTATCAAGAAGACTCTTACAGATTTATGTTTGACAAACATAGACAATTCTAGGGCATATGATTCCAATTCAAGCTAGGAGTGAGATACCGTATGCCCCTCTCATATCTACAAAATATTGCAGGGATTGAGAGAGACTAGAATGCAACAGCTTGTAAAAGTAAAGTTAAGAGTAGGAAATGATGATTTTTGCAGGTCTAATTTGTTGGGCAATTTAACTTACTTTTTGTATGCAAAACAATAGTTGAATATATAATAAGTATGATGTTTTATTAGCTGAATATAAGTTAATAAATGCACATTATATAAAATTAGAAATGTCTGTAAATCAAAATCCTTAAATCATATGGAGTTGTGGTATATAAGTTCAGGTTATATAGGCATGAGATGTTTATCCGTCTGGTTAAGGATGGCTAGATTCTTAATCTGACCATAAAAATTTAACCAGTTTATGACTAATGTATTCACAGAGATGACCAAACATACCAGAATGTATATCACATCCCTTTGATTAGATTAAGGTAGTGAGTACATTAACAGTAAATTTTCATTTGTTTAAAGAGAATTAAATTCTCACTCACTATAGTCCTTCGGGTATTCCACAACATTATGATGTTTTGGTGTGGAAGAATCAGATTTTATTAGATATGGTCCGATTGATAATGAGTGTTACCGATCTATATCTGCGAGTATCTGCTCCAAAGACAACTACTTATTAAACAGAGTTCCATCAGAAGTTGCTTCTTCCATTCCGTATGAGATACAGAAAGGAAAGAAGTCATACTTAAAGTATGTTAAGACTTTGGGTTGTCCTGCTTACGTAAAAGTTACGCAGCAGGGTATCTTGTTTAGTAAGAGTTACTCAGCAGGATAAACAACACCCAAGAGGTACAAGTATAGGTTCATGAAGTGTCCTATAAATTCAATAGGATACTAGTTCTATGATTCAGAAAAGTGAAGTGTGTTCGTTTCTCGATATACCACTATTCTAGAGAAAGAGTTTCTCATGGATTATGAGAATCATAGAAAAATTGAACTTGGTGAAGTCAATCTAGAAATCAATAAACTAAAGATGGAAACTCAGGCTCAATTAAGCAGTGACCTTTTTGCACACTTCCCAGTAGGTCAGAAAAGATTTCTAGGTCACCTTTTAGGTATGGTTGATGCCTGAATGTGAACTTAGAGTTTTCTTAGTAAAAGGAAATAATCCTTTGACCTATAAGGAGACGATGTCAGACATCGATTCGGAAAACAGTAAGAAGCCATAAAAACAAAATTGACTATATGCATCAAAATCAAGTTTGAGACTTTGTTAAACTACCCGTATGAATTATTCTCATTAGTTGTAAAGGGTTTACAAAGAGGTAGTGGGAGTCAGATGGAAGGTCTACCTTCTAGGCCCTATATTGGTTCTAAAAAGGTAATCTTCAGTAATCTAGGATCAATTAAAAGGAAATCTTTGGACCAGTATTGATGCTAAAGTCGATTGAAATGATATTAGCTCATGCAATACATTATAACTTTGAGGTTTGGCAAATGAATGTAAGGATGGTGTTCCAAAATGGATACCTCGAGTAACAGATATTTATGGAATAGTCTGAAGGTTTTATGTCCAGCCAGACTTCTGGTCTAGTGTGCAGGCTAAAAAAGTTTATTTATGGGCTTATACAAGCCTCCTGAAGCTAGACTCAATGTTTTGATGAGATAATCAGATTGTCTAGTTTTATCATAAACAAAGAGGAAGCTTGTGTGCAAGAAAGGTCAGTGGGAGCATGATAGTATTCTTGATGCTCTTTGTTGATAACATACTGGTCATTGGAAATTATATCAGTATGTTACAATCGGTCAGAAGTAACTTGTAAGAATTTCTCCATGAATAATTTAGAAGAGGCTTCCTTTATACCTGGTATAAAGCTTTATACAGATAGAACTAGGAAGCTGATAGGACTCTCTCAAATTATTTTACATCAATAACGTCTAAAAAGTACGGTTTGTTAACTATGAGATAATTAACGTATCTTATAGAACTAGTACTCATCTTTTGAGGAGAGTGTCTTTTCAGATGAAAGATGAGAAAGTTAGAGTGTCTAACACACCAGATACGTCAGCTATTGAGAGCTTGATGTATGCTATGATATATTTAAGACCTAATATCAGTTTGGTTGTAAGAGTTACGAGCTGATTTTAGTCTAATTCAGGTGACCGTCATTTAATAGTAGTTAAACATATCCTGAGGTACCTTGAGATACAAAGGATAAACTTCTCAAATATAGAGAAAGTGACTTAGAAATAAGAAGATGCATAGAGTCAAACTTTGAGTTTGACCTAGGTGATAAAGAGTCTACATCTAGAAATGTGTTCATTCTCATTAGTACTAAGTGAGTTAGAATTGCACTAAATTGGGATTTACTGCTTATTATTGATAGAGTCGATGTGTATGAGATGCCATCAGGAATGACACTAGAGCAAGTGAGAGATTATTAGGGTCGGTGCTTATGTGCCATCCCTGAATGTATATATACTTGTGTATTTATACAAGTGTACATTCTCATTAAATCGCTAATACCCATTTATATGATATTATGCAATGTAACATTACAAACATTGTACGATCTGAAGGAGTTCAGATCAAATCTAAAAGAGTTTAGATAAGGGCTCATAGTCAGCCACGCTAAGAGATAAAAATACTAAATGTTAGCACAGTTAAGTGTTAACTGATTATAATACTCAGCAAATCCAAGAGTTAAAGCCTTGTCTGTAATGGGATATAGACCTGGGAATATACTAGTAACTGCATAGTTGCAAGAGTTGCAATTAGGTGCCAAGAAATGCTAGTTACGCAAGTGTGTTCTCAAATAATTATTCCTGATCTATTTCTGTCGATACGGGTCTATCGGTGGACACCTTTATATATAGATAAGCATATGTCGCACCTATAGGGTATAGATGGTCATTTCTAGCCGACTGTGAACTTGGAGCTCGTATTAACATATGGTATCCAATTAGGACTGGATATGGGACAGACTCACGAGGGCCTCCGATAAACACCCTATGTAAGCTGTCAACAGAGAGTCCTCTCGAGTTGAGTAGTATACGTGGTCCTTTGACCTGAGTGCCACGGTAGGCTTGTAAGTGATCCACCATACTTTGGTTCCACGCATGTCACAGACCTTTCATGGTGTGATTGTTGAGTGTCGCTAAGTATGGTCCGATGCTTATAGAATCTGGTGCATACAGATATGGGATCCCTCAGCTCACATAGAAAGTTTGATATCCAGATGCTTCGAGACTGTATCTCGAAAAGTCTTGTGGCCACAAGTATTAATCTCAAGAAAGAGTTCCGTCAGGGTGGAACAATATAACAAATGAGTTTGCACATATTGTTCAGTGAGATACTAATCTGAAGATAAGACATTGATGAGCACTAGAAAATTTGATGGTGATAATCTATATCCCCGCACATCTAAGATATCATGACGGAATGACTATACGTATGCGTTGTAACCTCAACTTACATGGTTCAACGCACTGATTGGTATATCTGTAACGTGTGCGTAGGGCATTACTCACGGAATCATGGAATAGTTTCTTTTGACGAATTGGGCGTAAGACTTAGGGAGTCCCACGATATGGAGTGCACTCGTTGTGCAATGAGGCTAGCGTGTCGAATTAAAGTGTTTAATCTAACAATATTCAGTAATACCACAGGAATGCGTGCATGTCTGTATTTAAGTGTTAAATACAATAATTAGTCAATAATTATTATTTATTAATTGTATAATGACATATGACGCACTGTGCACCCTCGGTTGAGTTTATCCAAGTGTGAAATTTGATGGGATCCACTAGGGAGTAGACTTGGTAACTATTTATAAGGGACAAAATGATCATTTCACACAATGATTATTTAATTATTAAATAATCATTAATCTCTCTTATTATATTATATTATATATTATTATTATATTTTGGTGCCAAATAGTTGGCACCCTATGATATTATTATATATAATTTATATTATATATTATATTATATTAATATTTTATTATATTGATATAAATATAGAGAGATGTGTTTTGCAATTTAAGGTATGTGTGGCAATTTTGGCCGAGAGAGAGAAGAAAGAAATAGAGAAAGAAAAGAGAAATGGTCGAAGAAGAATAAGAGAGAAAAAGAAAATAATAATAATAAAAAAATAAAAAATAAAATTGTTTTATTTTCCTATAGTGCTATAAGAAGCAATTGAGAATTGCTTCAAATTTCTATTTTTTTATTCTTTTAGAGAAAATGATAAATACATACACCTGACCATTTTGGGGTTTAAAAGTTAAACTCAGTGCTGGATATAAGCTGCTGCTGTAGCTCACTGAGCCCACAGTGTTGGTGACTAGAACTATCTACGAGTTGGTCTCTATGAGGACTCCAAGGAAATACGTGTATAACATTACACATTGAGGTGAGTTCTCAAGCCTTCTAATATATTAATATAATTAATATATTTTACTTATTGTGTTTATTGCATGTTTCACGCTTCCGCCGCATATAAATTTGTATATGATACGTATTTTAGGTAATAAATACAATTACACATGCATACACTCACATATATAAGATCCTCGACAACACTAAGCTAGATCCCTCTGAGCCAAGTCGAGCATATATAAAGGAGCACAATGCATTCTTCTTATGGCTAGATCTAATATCTTCCTTTCTGCAAAGAGAAAAAGGAAAAATAATTTCACTTTCTTCCTTTCTAAAAGGGAGAATTTGAAAATTCCAATTGATTGTAGCTTTTGCTAGACTTTAGGAATAGAATGGAAAAAAAGACTCAAATGGTATATTCTCTCGTCACCCATAATCAAATGAAATGGGTGATCTCGTAATTCTTAGTCTATAAAAATACATAACTAGGTGCTCCATTTTTTTTCTATTAAAGCTGAACCTAAACGTAAGAGATAGTTTGTCCACATACTTATAAGGGATGTATGGATTATTAAGAATAAAAAGAATCATGGTAGTCTCCCTTATACTTTTCAAATCTCATGAGTGAATAAAAAATTAGATTTACATTGGATCTCACCTAAATCACCTTATCTATCCTTTTAAGAAGAAGTTTGTTTTCAAACCTTTGATTCAAATTGGAGAAGTATGCCATACTAATGTGTCTTAAATGATTTACATTTTAAGATTAGACACCAATAAACACATTAATCTATCCATATGACTGAGAGCCCTTATAATCCAAATACAATAACTTGATTATCATAGGTGTGCTCTACAATTGAGCTAATATCATGTCGTGTGGGCCTCCCGTAAGTGGCCACTAAGCCTAAAGCAAGAGAAAACTCATTTAATATCTCTAGCTAAGAACAAGATTATTATATTTGAATATATAATATTATAACTTGCCATTTTTTTTTTCAAAGTTTCCATACAATTTTTAGCAACCCCCATTATATATTGTATTATTTTAAGAGTATGTATCAAAAACTTTTATTCTATGTATACAAAATTAGAATAGATTGTATTAAGAAAAATAAAGGTCGACCCTTGTAAAAGGCAGGGTCAAGTGTTGATTGGACAACTTTGACTCAGGTAACAATTAATTATAATAAAAAAATAATTTTAGTTTAAAGACAATATTTTAAACCATACAATAATGTTATATAATAAAAATATTATTTAATTAAATAATAAAAAATTATTTAATATTTTAAAATAATAAAATAATTTTAAATAATAAAGATATTAAATAGAATAAGAAATAATGATAATATTATTAAATAACAACAATAACAACAGCAATAGTAACAACAATGACAACAACAAATAACAATAATAATAGTTATAGCAATATAATATTACTTATAATATTATTATTTATTATTCGTAAAATAATATTAATTTTTTTTTTTTGCTATACTAATAATAACCATAATAAATAAATAAAAATTATCATTTATAAAAATAGTATTAAGTAATTAGAAAATTATTATTATATTATTATTATTATTATAATATATAAAAGCAATAGTGATAAAATACTAAAAATTAATAAAAATATCCATTTTTGTACATTATAATTCAATAATCTCATAACACTACTAAATATAGTATTGCACAAAATTTAAGACATTCTAATCTATTTCATTCTAATTCAATTTTTATTATCTAATCTAATGTCATATATTTACACCCATAATTGTTATCTCATCAATAGTTCATCAATCTTTGAAGGAGAATATAGTGTTTGTATCTCATTACATTAGCAATATATCTTTGGGTAAGAAACTTTTGGGGTTTAGTCAAGTGAGCCATCACTTGTAGGCTTTGGCTCATGATCATCCCTTTTTTGTACAGATCCCTTATTAAGAGCAATTTTTTCTAAAATTTTAAGTATAATATTATATGTATAAATTATACAAAATTATTTATATTATTTAGAATAATATAATAAAATTGATTGAATTATTATTGTTGAAGTGTTCTAATTCGAAACTTCTGTGGTTATTTATCTTTTTGTTTTGTATTATTTCTTTGAATTTACCTTTCATTTTCTTATAACAAAAAAACAAATTGACATTTAAGTCACTGCTACAAAAAATATATATTCTCAAGAATAAGTGTATATCCAAATAAGTAGAGTTGTTTTGTTGTATCTATGAATCCATCATAATGAATGAATATAATCACCTATTTTTAAGCTGTAACCATTAATAAAGTAAAATCGTCATCAGAAATTGTTGAAATTATTAAACATATAATGTTATTTATACTCTTAAAATATGTAAAATAATATTTTGTTTGATTAATAAAAGATTATTCATAAATATAATTGAGCATACATTAATAAGTTCATATTTATAAAGTATGTGATTTATATATTAGGCATATTATACTAATATAGAAAGTGTAGATCGTAAGTTCTTTATTAATTAAATCTAGTTTACAACTATTAATGAAAATGGCATTTCATTGTGTAATGTTATAGTTTTTCTGTTTCTTATAGTGGATGATTTACATTGATCATCGAAGTAGAGAGTTCGAGCAGAAAAACTAGTGTATATATTAAATTAAACGGGACTACTGTAAATTACGATTTAGTTAACTAAATGTCATAGATCTTAATTCATAAAAGTTTTAATAAGCTTGATTAATCTTAATCCTGAGAAAATAATGAATTTACATTCATGCATTATATCTTTTGAGTTATCACGGAGTGAGATCCATATAAATGGTCAAAATCTCGATATCTTTGAGATATAATTTCACGAGTCGTAAGTGTTGGGTGTTGATTATTTTAGGGTGGTTGTATATAAGAGGTGTTCATCATACAAAATATACAAATCTCATACGTATACAAGCACAATGAAAGATTAAAAATTATACAATGAACACATATTTATATATAATTAATCAAATTAATTACAGAATTGAAAAATATCACCTTTGAAGTCTTTGGGTTAAATTTTTGAAGTCCACATGAAATGAACTTGTTAATAATTCTAGTAATCAACCTAGGTGGATTTGATTAACTAGAATAACAGTATAATCTAGCAATTTTTTAACACTTAACTAATTAGATTAACTCTTAATCTAATTAAATTAATTTGTTTTATATTTTATTCAACTCTTGAATAATTAAAACAAATCTATTTTAGTTATTACATTTAATAGCCAAATATATTTGTTTTGTTATTTTAACACTTAAACATAAAACAAAGAATTCCAATTTCTCAATGGCCACCAAAATTACAAAATTTAAAACTTATGAATTTTGAATTTTATTTCACTTTATACACTAATACATAAATTTTAAACTAATTTAAATTTTATTTGAATTTAATTTAACTATTCACTTAATCAAGGTTAATATTTTACCTTAATTAAGTTAAATTAACTTAACCCTTAAGTTAACAAATATCTAAGTAACCTAATCTTAAAATTAACTATTAACCCTAGTTAGGTTAATATTTATTTAATAATAAAAATAAAATATCTAGATATTTATTTAACCTAATCATAGTTAATAATTAACCATTGTTAAGTTAAGCATAAAATATCTTTTAACCTAACCATTTGGTTAATAATTAATCATGATTAAGTTAAATTTTTATTTAATTATTATTTAAATAAATATCTTGATTATTTAATAACTAAATAATCAATAAAGTGAAATTACTATTATACGCTTATGAGGTTACCAAGTTAACCCAAAGTAAGTCCCACGATAACCATATACTTAAGTTAACTCAACCTTAGTAATTTGCTGTTTTTATATTATATTAAACTATTTAATACGGTATACTACCCAAGTGCACAACGAGTACATTTCATATTAAGATTCTCTATGTCCACGCCCAATTCGTCAAATGAAACTATTCTATGAATTGGTGAACAATGTCGTACGCACACGTCATGAATATTACAAATCAGCACTTTAAACCATACAAGTTGAGGTCATAACGTATACGTATAATTCTTCCATCATTTATACCCTGGATATGTGAAGATATAGATCAACACCATCAAATCTTGATTTACTCATCCATGAACTTATTTTCAGATTCGTATCTCGATAAATAATATACGCAAACACTTTTACTATATTGTTTAACCCTATAGAATAATCATTTCTCGGGTTCATGCTTATAGCCACAAAACTTTATGAAATACAATCTCGGAGCATCGGATATACAACTTACCTATGTAAGCTGACGGATCTCGTATCTACGCACACCAGACTCTATGAGCATCAGACTATATCCAACGATACATAATGGTCATACCATGAAATGTCTCTGACATATATAGAACTAAAGTATAGTGAATCACTCACAAGACCACCGTGACGCTCAAGTTAAAGGACCATGAATACTACTCAACTCGAGAGTACCTTCCTTTGACGACTTCATATGATATCTATTGAGATCCTCATGAATCTATTCAGTATTCAGTCCTGACTGGATACCCGCATGCCTATACAAGCTTTAAACTTATGGTCAATTAAGAACAAGCATTTGAACCAGTCAGATATATGCATACGCTTATTTATATTTTAATGATTCACCGATAGACTCACATTGGTAAACATAAATCAAGAACATAATATTTGAGATATACTTACATAATGACATTTTCTAGCATCTATTACAGCTCTTTACAACTATATCATTACAAGTATACTCTCAAGTCTTTGTCCCATTATAGACAATATTCTAACTCTTTAGATCTCACTGACTTTTATAACCTGCTAACTCTTAGCATTTATATCTCTCAGCATTACTAACTCTTAACCCTGGTTTAAACTCTTTTAGACTAAATCTGAACTCCTTCAAATCATATAACGTCTATAGTGTTACAAGTATTATACCATATAATTAATAATTTTTATTCGAAATATTTATTGTATAAATATTAAACAATTAATATTCATACAATATTGGAATGACACGTAAGCACCGGCTCTAACAGTAGAAATATATATTTGCAAGATAGAATCTAATAAATGATGTCCACTTAAGCTGTTTGCAGTACTTGATCATTTGAATCTGTGGCCACGGTTATTTAATAAGTTAATTATTGGATAATAATATTTATTTGTAAATTTTTTTACAAATATAGATATATTAAAAATGATCATTAGAGCATTCAGTAACTTAGGGACAAATAAGTAATTAAAGAAGCAAGACATTTTTTTATGACTTAGTTTTAATTATGAACATCAATTAGATAGTCAATTAAGTGGTTATTATTAGTCTAAAGATCAAACTTAGCTTAATTAAATAGAGTTTTAATTAAATAAAATTTATTTATTAATATGAGTTACTAGAGTACAGCTCTTAACTTTTAGTAGAATAGTCTGAAGTTAACTTAAAAGAATAAATGTATCATGAGATGATTAAGATTGGGCCTTTTAAGTTGGAGTTAGGAAGTCAATAGGTCTTACAGTTCCTCTACTAGCTCAAATCTTAATTAAACTCTAATTTTTTAATTCTAGTTTAATTCTAAATACTCAATGAAAATTCATATACATATGGGAGGTAGAGAATAGTAAATAAGAATCTTAACCATAAACAGAAAAGAAGAAAAAATTTATTTATTCTTATGTGGAAAAAGAATTTAATTATTACTCTTCTCTCAAATTTAAATATTAGTGATTTTAAAAGTTAAGAAAAGATCCACATATTCAGACGCGTTGAGTTTAAAAATTAAGAATAATAGAAAAAATTACAGTCAATCAATTCAAAATTTACCGTAACAAAAAATTGAAATAATTTTTTATTCTTATATATATAATTATTAATAAAATGATATGACTTTTGTTATATTTATTTTGTTAAAAAAAAAATTATATATTACCAACAGAAATTCTGAACATTAAACAAGCAGTTAGCAGCCGTGTATTAAGACAAAAAATTGTGGGAGAAAATCTTAAATACCTCATGTTATAAATAATATAATCATCCTATAATAAATCATTACTTGTACATTAATGGGGACGGCTATTGAAAGAATTTGAGCATAACTTATACTCTCACACTGTTAGTGTTATGCCAAAGACTTTGGTTAGTCTACTGCAGCTGCAGCTGCAGCAATAGCATTTAGAGAACTTTTGTTTTCGAATATAGAATCGATGGACCACCAGAGTTTATAATACAACACAGATATGGCTGACCAGTGTCCTTTTTGCATATAATAATAAACTGGAATGCAATTGTGGGAAGGAATAACAACTCAACGATGTATGTAGCTCACCGTATTTATATGGTGAGCAATTTTATTTTATAATATTATTTAATTAATTTATAATTTTTATATAATTTATAATATATTATAAAATTTTAATATGTGAAATAACTTTTTATATTGTAAATTATGTAATTCATTAAATCGTTTCTATATATATATATATATATAATAGAATAATAAGTCAATTTTCCATAGACATGATAAGAATTTAATTTTATTACACTGGTGTAATACACTAAATACACCCAAAATTCTTTCTAATCTTGAACGATTTTATCCCTAATTAAGTTTTTTTTTTTAACATTACTTACATACACTACAATCCAATGGAAAGGGAATCAAACCCTTGATCTGAGAGGAGTCTGCCTTGAACAAGAATCACTAAGTTGAAAACACATTCATACTGATATTTTTTTTTTAACATTCCTAGTAATGTTTATATTATAATCCAATTACCCTTTTTTAAATTTATAGTGCAGGTTTTTGAAATGTAAATTAAATCGATCACTTTCTAATTCCATCTAAGCAGAATTAAAAAAATCGCTTGCATCAATTTTAACAAATTTATGAAAATCAACTAGCAGTTAAGAACATAGTTCATATGATCGTAAATACACGTTCACGATCATAAAAAATGGGATAAAAATTAATGTTTAATTAACGATATTTTTCATTCTTTTTTAAAATTTTCAATTAAAAAAAATTATAGCCAAAGTGAGATTTCGCACACATACCTTAAAAACTGTTTGATTTTAACTGTTTAGCAACAAAAAAAAAACCATTAACTTACATACATGTTTAATGTTTTCAATTTTCATATCATAAAAGGACGAGTGATTATTGGGTATTGAAATAAAGTATTAGGATGAAGACAAATATCTCCGGGTCCGAAAAACTCTGGGTGACTGGACAAACACTACAAAATCAATCTGTAAATTCAGCGCCACTCTTTCAAAACGACTGTTGAAAACAAATTAGTGATTGCAGAGAACGTAGGACCACTCGCTGCTTGCCATTATATTACCTAATAATTGGATTGTGAACTCCACTTTCCAAACAGTAACACAGCATGTGAAGAGATCAATAGATTCATTACACCAAATTCAATTCATCTTTTTCTTTTTTTTCTTTTTCAATTCCATTCATAATTTTGCATTACATACACGTCTTGTTTGTCCACTCTTTATCTAAAATCAATCAGGCACAGAATATGTTGTCCACTTCACGGGAATCTTTGATGCTTCCATCAATAATTATGGTAACCCAAAAAGAAACGAGAGCTGCATGACATTGGTTGGCCTAAGCTCTTCATTGATGAAATGGAGGCTATGCAAAGAGTTTATATCATTCATACACTTCTCTTCTGATCCAAAGACCCACCATATCATAATATTTTCTTCTCCTTCTTCCTTCTCTGTCAAACTAAAAGTAATGGGTAGTTCTCCAAGTAAGAAAAAGAGGAATATGTTACGTGTGAAAGATGTGAGAAGTTTGACGGAGAAGATAAGGCTTTTGAGGAAGGAAATTAATGGGATGATGCATGAGAGGGAGAAAGAGAGTAGGGTTTATGAGAGAGAGGTGATGGTTTTTGCATTCAAAGAAGCTGAGTGGAAGCAAGAGAGGAAGAAGCTTAAGGAAGAAGTGAAGAGGCTGAGGAAGAATTTGGAGGAAAAGGAAGAGAATATTAGAGAAATGAAAGATGGGTTATTAATGGTGAAAGACAAGGGTTGTGGTGAGGAAAATGAGTGGCAATTGTTGGGAGCAAGCTTCTTGGTGGAGCAGATGAAAGAGGAAAGAGCAAGGAGAGATGAAGCTGTGGAGAAATGGAAACAGCTGTATCTTGCTATCAAGACTGAGCTTGATGATCTCATTCAAAGAGCACATGGTAACTTCTCTTAATTCTCTCTTCTCTAATTACATTCATATATGTGTGTTGTTAAAGTGGGTAAGGTAACTAATTTTTTTTTTTTTTGTATTTGTTCTCCTTAATGAGTTCACTGTGTATCAACAATGATGGCATAGATAAAAGCACTGAAACATGGTTCAAACATTACAGAGCTCAAGCATTTTGGGAAAGCTTTTCTTGTCAAGTCTAAAAGAGAGAAATTTTTCAAAGATGTTTTACATATGCATTAATCTTAATAATAATAGTTGATGTGAACTTGTTACTTGGTTGTACAGCAGGAAATGGAGTATATTGGAGAGCAGAGGAAGAAGACATGATCCAAGAGCTGAGGATGGAAGTGAAGGACAAAGAAGAAACCATTGAAGCTCTGAAAGCACGATTGGCTTCTGCGGAACAAGTATACAAAAAGGAAAGGGACATTGATATTTTGAGGCAGAGTTTCAGAATCATCAGCTGTAAGAAAAAGGCCTCCCGATTCACCAGTTGCAAGAAATATTTCTCCCCCAACATTGCATTTGTGAAACTAAACGGAAAAGCATCTGAATGAACTTTGTATTTGAAACAAGAAAAAATGTGCATCATCTTTCCCGTCTCTAGATTAAGAATTTTCAATCCTGTGGCTGTGTGAGTGATAGACTATAGTCCAATAATGATATTATTAGTAGATTGTAATATTTATATTAAGGAAGATGAAGAAATTTGAAGAGATGAAAAGTTGTGATCTATTTATCAAAATAGTTTATGTGAAAATTCATCACAATTCTTATGAAAAGTTGATTCAGAAATTGCTATGTACGTTTCTTTCATATGTTTAGGATTTTTTTTTTCTATATTTTATTAGAATTATACAGTTTGCCTTTGCTAATAGAGTGTTTTTGGGAATATTTTAATATTGTTAATTGTAGTATTACGATTTTGTTGTATTTGAAAGTAATTTTAACATTGTTAAAATATTTAATTTTTTAATTTTTTTTTAAGAATTACATATATATATATATATATATTACTACACGCACCACTCGGGGAGAGGGGATTCGAACCCTGGAATTATGAGACCTTGGAAGGTTGAGTCCTCATGCTCATTTTAATATTTTATTATAATTATATAGTTTGTTGTATTTTAATACTCTCAAAATTCAATTAAAAAAAGAAATATATTTATATATATATTATATTGCCAGATAATCAACCTGAATAATTTTATTAGTTTCCACTAATATTTTCTAATCGTTTATATATAGTTTTCATCAAATTAAAAAAATATTAAGATAGTTTTGTTGTTTATGAATTTTAATAAATAAATAAATAGATAATGAGTGCAAAGAGAAAGAGCAGAAAGAAGAAGATTATGATTATGATTATAAATCTTTTAAAGAAAATTTTCTTTTTTATATTTAATTTCTTTGTCGTGCTATTTGGAAAAAGTTACATGAATGATAAAATCTTTCAAAAACTTTAGGACTACAAAATAAAAAAGTAAAGTATCGGGTTCGTTTCTGATTAACTTAAATTTTATTATATATATATATATATACATAATTAATCTTTATAGGGATAATTTTATTATTTTTTACTACTATTTTCAAAAATTATCCTCATTAATATTTTAGAAAACATAAAATGAGTTACGAAAAATTAAGCCTACGAAAAATTATTTTTGTTTAATTACGTTATTTTATAATTATGTTGTCTAATATATGTTAACTATTTATCAGTTACTTTTATTTTTATTTTTTGATACAAATATTGTATTACAAAGTGTATATTTCAAAGAATTACAAATGTTTATAATAGTCAATAATTAAAATAACCTCAAAGAATTACAACTGTTTACAATTATCAATAATTGGAATAACTATAAATTACAATGCATTGGAATAACTTTAAAAAATTACAACGGTCAACAATTGGAACAATTATAAATTACAAGGTTGTTTACAACTATCAATAATTAGAAAATTATAAATTATATTATTGTTTACAACTGTCAATAAGTAGAATAATTGTATTGTAATAACTTCATAGAATTACAACTATTTATATTTGTCAATAATTGGAACAACTGTATTATAATAACCTCAAAGAATTATAACTATTTATAATTGTCAATAATTGAAATAATTGTAAATTACAATGTTGTTTACAAATACTATTTACAACGGTCAATATTTGAATAATTGTAAATTTCAATGTTGTTTACAACCGTCAATAATTAGAATAACTGTAAATTATAATATTGTTTACAATTGTCAGTAATTGGAATAATTGTATTATAATAATCTCAAAAATTATAACTGTTTATATATGTCCATAATTAGAATAACTATATTGTAATAACCTTAAAGAATTACAACTTTTTACAACTATCAATAATTGAAATAACTATAAATTACAATGTTGTTTATAACAATTGTTTACACCTTTACAACTACCAATAATTGGAATCACTATAAATTACAATGCTAACTATTAATAATTGGAATAACTGTAAATTATAATGTTGTTTATAGTAACTATTTACAACTTTACAACTGTCAATAATTAGAATAAATGTAAATTATAGCGTTTTTTATAATTGTCAATAATTAGAATGTTTACAACTATTAATAATTGGACTAATTATTTCTAATAATCTAAAAGATTTACAACTGTTTTCTACTGTCAATAATTGGAATAATTGTATTGAAAACTCTTTTGCCTTTTTCAAATGTCACACCCTAAATGTTTTTAAGTATTTTTTTGACTATTTAGTGTGCAACAAAGTCTCATAAGGGCAATAGAATAATTTGCGGGCTAGTACTTCTAGAAGACCCATTAACATAGGTGGAGATTTGGGTTAAACTCGCGACTTATTAGATTGTAAACTCCTATTTAAAAGGAGAATATTGCATAAAATATTATCCCATCTTATATGTACACCATTAGTTCGTTTAAATCTCAACCGTCGATTATATATAGTTGCTAACATATAAGGGGGTGAACTTCAATTGTACAAACAATCTCATAACCTGTAATCTTTTTAGTTATATAGATAATATTTTCTCAAATACTTAGTGTACTTATTTTTATCATTTCTTATTTATGTGGTATTTTTTAGGCTATTTAGTACGTAACGCGTCTAAGACCGCATAGTTCTCGAAAAGGTCTATAACATTTTGTATTAGAGCTAAGTGCGAAGAAAGAAGAGAAAAGACGCGTCGACATCACCAGATGTGATTGAAGAGAAGGGTAGAGAGCTTAAAGCTAAAAAGCACGACAGTATACCTTATGATAAGTCCATTGATCCTAACCATGATCTGGGGAACATAGTAAAAATGCTCAGTGGCGTTGTGAAAAAAGCAATAAATCATCTTGAGGAGTTAAAACAGCAAGTGGAGAAGCTCAAAGTGAACCTCGAAACTCAATGGAATGAGCTACACTCCCTCATCGACACATCCATCAAGAGTTATGCTAGTCAGCAGCAAGATTGGGTCAAAATTTTTCAAGAAAATGTATACACCACCATAGATAAAGTTCAAGCTCAAATTGAGGAGTTGCATCAAAGGTTTGATGATATCAAGGAGAATGTGGTGTTGTGCAAATGAGCGGTAGCAAATGGTACTGTTGCTGCTCAAAGGACGCTAAGAGTTAAGGCTCTTAAGCCAAATGAGTTCAATGGTAAGCAGAACACTAAGGAGCTCAATAATTACTTTTGGCAAGTGGAAAGATACTTCAATTCCATGGGTGTATGGGACAAAGACAAGATAAATACCACGACCTTATATCTTTTTGATCATGCAATTTTGTGATAGCATAGGAAAAGCAAAGAGAGACGCAAGGATACTTGCACCATTAACACATGGGCAAAATTGCAACGAAAATTGAAGTGCCAGTTTTATTCGAAGAACGTAATGCACAATACTCGAAAGTAGTTAAAGGAATTGAAGCAAATCAAGTCCATCAATGAGTACATAGGTGAGTGCTCCCTATTGATGCTATAGATCTCAACATGAGCGAGAATGACTTGTTATTCAATTTTTTAGATGGGTTACAAATATAAACGTCTAATGAATTGAAGCGGCACGAAATAATAAATATATCTAATGCTCTTATATTGACAGAAACGCTCATAAATTACTATAAAAGTAATGCAAAAAAGTCCAAAAAATTTAGACTCAATCCCAATAAAACTAGAAATACTAAAAAATTTCGTTTTTTAAAAAATGAGAAAAAGAAAGATAAACCACCCAAGTAAAAAATATTGTGGATGAGTTTGTACCAAATCAAAATAGTTTAAACAAGAGTAAGGTTTGCAGTACCCTCAGCAATCCATGGAGTAGTGGTAATACTGATATGAACTGACATGTTGAGGGGTTATATGATTTTCCTTTTTTCTTGTATTGTAGAGATTGCATTTCAAGAGGGTTATCAATAAAGTATCTGACAGTACATGAAGTGGTTGATTATATCAGAGAGAGCCGTTTGGATTATAACTCAAATGACGATTATTATTTTCGAGCTATGTATAACAATCACATATTAATTATGTGAAAAAGCCAAGGGCATTCATCTGTAAGACTCTTTCTGCTGACATTTCAATGGAGCTTTAAAAAGAAAAACCCTATTTTATAAGAACTGTTAAGGGCTTCGATTGTTGTTAAGGGCTTCAATTAGGGATCTAGAATCACTTGTAAAATCAATCAGTCAGCATTCTTTAATTGCTACGAGGAATATAAAGATAGGGCCCCAATGAAACTTGTTACTTAGAATGAGCTACCAAAACATTAAAAATGTTACTAGTAATCAACTTCAGTCAAAAATACAGCAGAGACCAAATAGTTGAATCTGAAAATATTAAAAATATAACAAAGAAGGATTAAATTGGCTGGGATGGTTTTGCCTTGTCAAATATTGGAAATTCATGAAACTTAAATGTTAATTTGGTACGTGGGGAAACCGAACATCGTTTACTGGTTGGTGCCTCCCTTCACTCAAAAAGTGTGGGTAGAATTGTGAGCCAATACATTACAGAACCACCTTGTTTTCTTTTTCCCAACAACGCCACAAAATAATTATTTCTTTTAAATTTATAAAAATAAAAATAAAAAATAAAAACCACAAATCAAAAACACATTACCTTAACCTTCCCCAAATACAATCACTGGCGTTTACATTTCAGTAATGAACCCATAAAAAAATATCCAGCTTTTATGGTCAAAGTAAGGTTATATCAATACTATAGGTATGATCATAATACAGGGAATTGCATCTTAAGACCAAACATGCAATTCAAGTTTTGTTTTTCAACTTGGATAATTTTTACTCTTGGATGAGACTAGGCAGTGCATGGCAAACCTCAGCCCATCCACCGAGAAAATTCTGAAACAATCATTTCATAAAACCCTGCTAAATTATTCATCAAGAAACAAGATAATCAACTGCTAAGAAATAACCTCCCACAATCATAAAGGATGCAAACCCGCTACAAGCCATCTGCAATCACATGCCACGGAACAAAGGATTCATGTCTGCCGGGTGGATCCCTGTAACTCTTTCAAACCTTTTCCCTGGTCGGTTCCATTTCAGAAACTTCCTCTCCATGTGAACATACTGCAATGAGCAAAATGATTCACAATAAACATGGCAATCAACAACACTACTCATATGGTGTTAGTGGCTAACTATTGATGTCAAACAACATAATGTAAGATGTGCACAAAATAAATAAAATAATGTATGCAATAAGTTATTTACACAATGTGGAAGTAATAACATAGATCTAGAAAAAGGTAAAATCAATCACACAAGAGATTTGTGCACAAGCATCTCAATGAAATCAATAATTACATTTCAAACATCCAATAGTTGAATTGTATCTGAAACATCCAACAGTTGATTCTAGCCATATAAAACAGGATATACCAACTAAAAACCTTTTAGTCCACCCAGGGATTATATTGAACCATAAACATCGTTTTTCATCTTATCTACCCAAAATTAACTGAATTTCTAAAGTGACCAACTCTTAATCTTTGAGATTAAAAGACAAGCTGAATGGTCCAACTTCGTTTTCCTTTCCATATCTTTCGCAATAACCTTCACTATGAATATTTAGTTATGCCTTTTGAATTATGCAACACCCCATCAACCTTTCAAGCCACCATGAACTCCATCTTCCGTCCTTACCTTAGGAAATTCCTATTGGTATTTGTTAATGATATCTTGATATATAGCCCTACTTGGACTTTACACCTTGAACACATTAAGCAAACCCTCGAAATTTTGAGGCACCATCAGTTTTTTGCTAAGCTTAACAAGTGTGAATTTGGACAAAGACAGTTGGAATAGTATCAAAGCTTAACCACTGAGAACAAAAGCCTTTCTAAGGACTGTTTTACAGAAGTGCATCAAAATTGTAAAGCTAATTTTCACCTTGATGTGATCCACATACGAAAAAGTTTCTTCAAAACTAATTTTCCAGCTGTAATTTACTGTGAATCAATTAAATGTTAGTGCAAAGAAGGTTAGCGGCGAAATATACATGTGCTGCCAAAGAGATGACGTCATGTGGTGCATAACAGTATTCCAGAAGTACAATAAAGTCAAGGATGAAACAAACTCTGCTGGTAACAAGTAACATACCTTGGGCAGCACAATACATTGTGCTCAACTTTTGGCGTTGTCAAAACCATGAGATGCAGCAGCAGCAAATGTACCAGAAAATCCAGCAGCAAGACTCACACCTAAAGGAGGCGGGGACCAATCTCTTCATCAGACCTAAAACAAAAAAAGGATACTTTGATAATGAGAAAGATACAAAATTTCTGCAGTTCAGCTCTAGAAGCGACCAAAATTTTTTTCAGCGTCAGATAATACTTGAAAGCAAAGGTATTATCTAACACATATTTAATCAAATATCATATAGCCACTGTAGACATCGTTCATTTTGAACTTTCCAACATCCAGCTTGTGCCATTATAGCTAATAATACAAATGATCAATTAATATTCTATTCCTCCCAGGAGAAACTAGCATGTGTAAGTAGCTGTGCCAGGTCCACAAAATTTAAGCAATTAATATTTTGGGAAAGCTATGAGTGACCACAACTCAGTAAACAAGAATATGAATCCTAGGAAACACTTAAATTAGAGACAAGATGTCCTCACCATTTTCCAAATATGTTACCCCTGACTCAAGTTCATGGAAGGGATTTCCTAAAAGAAGACTGACAGTACTTAGACCATGACACATGCACAGAAAGGTCCCAAAAGATATTTGAAAATAAGAAGAAACATTATTCAACATGCTTGCACTTGACAATCAGACACTCTAGCAGTGCACCGATAATGGCCAACAAAAACCAATTAAACAGTAAAATAAAGTAAATGCCTTCTATGTAAATCCCATGCATGGCAAATGCATCCACACAGAAATAATAATGAAAAAATTCATCTTTATAAAACCCTGGCAGACTCTTTAAAATAAAATTTTCAAGAGACCTGCATCCATGGCAACTGAAGACAAAGATGAAGTAAAAGCATATGATTAGAAAATGACTTGGAAAAGCTGAACTTAAGAAGAAAGTACTAGTAAACAACCATTTTTTCATAAAGTAAAGTTTAGGTTGTTCTATGTTGAAACACATTAAAGAGAAAAAAAGATACGCAACAGCAGAACCAACTCATTTTTATAATGCCTGAATCTCATTCTCCACTGACGGAAAAAAGGTCCTGGAAACCATAAAAGGGCACTTGAGTTTCCAAAGCTTGAGACACTGAAGTTTAGATCATTGACCAAGTGATAGAAAAATATTCAATAGATTGTTCTCACCTTCAACGTTGAACTAGAGAAATAATGCGAAATAGAAACAAACAATAAGTTAGCAAAGGCATATATGGTTCCCTGATCCACATTCCCCACTCGCACCCAAACCAAATTCAATTCACTCTTCTCCAGGAAGAATTACATTCTCAAATTCCACCATGATCATGGTCATATAGTAAACTCAAAACTTTAAAGCAATCAATGAAAGCAATAGTATTAAACAACAAACTTTTAATCTAACATTCCCTTTTTTCCCATCTAAGGATCTTGCCAGAGACCCATTACTCGAATTTGTTAAACTTGGAAAAGTATAAGAGAATATAAAAGGATGACCATTTCCATTAACAAGAAAAAGAGAACATGATGGAAAAATCTGCAACTGGAATCTCTTTATACAGCCTGCTAAGAGTATATCTTATACCTGGGTGAAGGATCCATCCCAATAGCTTTCCAGTCAAGCATTGCTCAGTGAAGGAATTGCCAACTAGAAAAGATATGCTGAAAAAATATTTGCCACCAGAAATGGAATCTCGAACAACTCCAGACCTTAGACCTCTCCACAGGGCTCTGCATCCTTCCAAGGAGACAATATCAGACGGCCTTCTGACGTTGCATACTAATGGTGGTCACCCAGAACCAGTCATCATCCATGGGTAGTCTTGTAAGGCCACAATCAAATTCGGATTTTTGTTGGTCAGTACAGACAAAAGACCAGAAGAGTGGTTCAATGCCTTCAAATCAGGAGTATCTCCATGAAGTAGTCTTCTAATAGCAGGTGAAACAACAATATTTTCTGCAATAGATATAGATCTTTGAATTCGAGATGCAGAGGACACCTGCACCCTAACTTTCATAAGTTCAAATGGAGAGGTTATGAGGGATTCTGCAGCACCAGCTACCATTCCGGCCATTAAGGCCTCAGAGACATAGACATAATTGTCTTCACAACCATCTGATGTAAAAGCAATTGTAACCACTAGATAAATTGTTTGAAAGATGTACAGCAATATTAAGTAACAATCAAATCCAACAAGCATACTACATTACAAAATTCATGAGAATAACTTGAATTGCAGAATGAAACTTACAAATATGTTCTATTGGTACATGGGCCATTTATGTTACTAGTCACAAGCAAGACATTCAGAAATTCCAGCACATGAAATAAAACTGACATATTGTTGACTATAACCTCAATTAATTCAAATAAACGATTATAACTCAAACTCAAACATTAATCGTGATAAGATGGAAGAATCCCCATTCTACTAAATACCATTCACTGAAAATGTGGATGCTGAATCGGATTGTCATCTTCATCATTATGGTGCTGATTAAAACTGCAGCGCCCATGATTAAACCTTAATCCAAACTTTTTCCCCAATTGAATTTAATCAGTCAAAGCCCCTCCTTATCCCAATCTTACAAAAATATCACATGTTCGAAGTCGTGTACTCTCCAACAAATCTACATCCCAGAGATGAGAAACTTCTCTAAATACCCTCCAACCTCAACCAAGTTATTTATTCTATTGAAATTTAAAAGGTGGGAATTTCGGTATGTAATGGCCCTCCAAAGTTCTATCTTCAAACTGCACCCAGCAAATTATATTGTCCACTCTGATTATGCCAAAGAAAATAAAATGTTTTTCCTTCCCTATCCTATTTCAAAATGCCAAATTTAGCTTGAACATCCAACCAATATTACTGCTGAACAATCATGAAGGCAAAATGATACCTAGAAGCAATGAAGTGAGAATTTCCTTTTAACTATCTTTCCTTTAGGAAGTGATGTGTGGATTAGCAGAGACTTCATTTTATAATAGAGAACCCATGTTTAGATTATAACAATAGGTGTTAGCTGGTTCAACTGGTGAAGGCCTCTTGATAGAACCAACAGGTATGGGGTTCAAACCCCGCTCACATGGTATGGTTTACATTTTATACAATAAAAAAAATAATTAGAAAAATAGAAGGTTTGGACTATAACTGATTACATGTTTTGAAGTTTAATTCATGTATCGAAATATCAGGAATAATGAAAATATGAAACATCATGGAATTAGAGGTACCTGAAATTCGGGGTCCACAGTATCCAGTATAATCTGAAAGCCAAACCACAGAATCAATTTCTTTGCTTTTTGGAACCTTTCAACAGGTCTAAAATGCATAATCTAAAGCAACAAATGCTTACAGCTCAAAGCTTCTTAGTGTTCTTGACACAGCCTTGAGATTTTCCAAAGTCTTTTTGTGGTAATCAGGATCACCCATGAGAAATGGAACCGAGCCACTGCCAAATTTACAAAGACCCACTAATTCAGATACAGCTAAAAAATAAATAATAATAATAATAACAAAGCTTCACTTGTAAACCAACATTGGCGACTCTGAACATGCTAAAAGAAACAGAAAGACTGATAAACTTTTCATAAAATATATTATAAAAGTAAATTAAAGGGAAAGTGAAGGATTTACCAGACATTCCAGCTTTGAGGCAACCAGAGATAACCTCAACAGATCGAGATTTAGGACGGAGTGTTTCCACAATTTTATTCATTGCCGGGAAGAAACTCCGCCGTTTCATATTAAATTTTTTTAAAAAAAAATACCAAATTTATTACTCTAATCTAATCAAATCGATTATCAATGAAATTTCACAGCTGATCCTCGGACTTGGAGGCCTCGATGTGCTTCTCGTTCCGCAAAAGGATACCCTTGTCGGCGCAATCATCCTCGATCATGTGCTTGATCGTTTGCGATTCTAACGCCACCGCCTCGTCGATCCTCGCCGTCCGAGCTCAATCCCAATTATCTTTTTCTTTTCAATTATATATATATATATATATGTATATATATAATTCTTTTGACAGAAGAACTTTAGTAATTACAACAAAAAAGCGAAAACAAATCTACTCACAAAATAAATTAAAAATATATGAATAAAGAATATTTGATATTTCATTGAATACAAATTTCAGTACAAAAAGGTATACATTTCATTGAAAGAAGTGGCATTACAATCGAAGTCGACTCAATCAAGTCACCATCGTCCCTTTCTCGTAGACATAAGAGAAAGCTGGCGGTCGTGGTTCTTTCTCTTCACAGGATCCGAAAGAATCTCCCAGGCTTGATTAATTAATTTGGTGGCACCCTCGGCCGCAACAGAAGAACATTTATCCGGATGAACCGACAGCGCCAATTCTTTATACTTCTTTTTGATCTCGGTAACGCTGGCATCACGACGATCAATGTTGAGAACAGCATACCAATTATTTACTTCGGACGCCGTCTTGTGAATGGCGTAGGCATTGAAGTATCTCCGGTTGGCGTACTTGAGTTGTTGATTTTTATGGCTGGATACAAGAATGGCGGTGATTGCCAAGTCGTATTTGTTCTGTTTGAAGGCCTCTTCTGCTACGGCTATGCATTCTTCACCTCCAAATCCTTTTTTCTCAAAAGGGCGTGCGAGAGTAGATATGTTGGCGTGTATCTTATTTGACAGAAAAGACAGCGGCACTACTTTCCTCATTGATTTTGAGCGAGTATGAAAAACACAGAGAGAGACGAAGACGAAGCAAAGACAAAGAGGAGGAGGTAAATAAATTTGAATTTGAGTGATGATTAGATCAGTATGTAATAGAGTTAGGGTTTGTTTCTCCTCATTGCTGAGACAGATTAAACATTAAATAGAATTAGAAGTAGGGAACGCGTGAAGGGAAGAAAACGCGCCTTGCAAATGTTTATTAAAGCAAATTCATGAACTTGGGCTGCATTCGAAAGCAATCCTCAGGCCCAATATCATTATTTGTGGAAAAAATTAACAGTTTTCAAATTTATTGAATAAGGTAGCGTTTATTTATTTATTTATTTATTTACAGAATTATGAATCCACCTGAATGTTGAATTAACTTGAATGGTTGAATATGAACGATTTATTTATTTTTATAATAAAAAATTTAAAATTAATTCAGTTTTTTTTAATAAATTTTTAATGTTAAATTAATTAAAAGCATGAAAAGTATATAAATAAAATAATATTTAATTATATAATTTAATATTAAAAAATATTTAATATAAATTTTATTATAATTATTTATAATTTATAAATATATTAAAAAATAACTAATTATAAAATTCATCGATACAATAAATTCAGACTTTATATGGATGATATTTAATAAAAAATAAAAGGGATGAGTTTTATAGGTAGGAATGTAATATATTAAATAATTAAAGATACTTTTATGAAATAAATTATTCATATCATTCTGAATTTATAACATCATCCAAAAAATTAAAAAAAAATTACTTTTTTAAATTAAAATAAAATTGACCTAAAAATCTCATTAAGTGACTTTGTTTTTAGCATAATTGTGAGTATTATCGAATAAGATAAATTAAGTCATATTTAACACCAAGTCAAAAACAAAACATTAGATAGTTTTGTTTTTTTTGACTAAATTTTAAATAGAGTTGAATATTTGAATTGAGCTAAATGACTGAATAAAATGATCTATTTATTTATTGTTTAAAATTTAAATATAAATACTAAATTATTTATTTTTTAAATTACTTTTACATGTATATCCTTTTGAAGTTTTAATGATAAATCAATAAAAATATATATAAAATATAACTAAAATATGATCAATTATACAAATAAATAATAGAAAAATATTAATATAAATTTTATTGTAATTGTTTATGACTTATATTTTTTTTAGGTGTAAATACATTTAAAAAATCCATCAATTATAAAATTAATCAATTATAAAATTAATCAATGCACTAAGTATGTATTTTATATAATTGGTATTTGATAAAATAAAATAAAAATAAAAGGGATGAGTTTGTTGAAACTAAATAGCAGTGGATAGGTAGCACATTTTTATCGGTTTAGGAGTTGTCCTTCGCGATCAGAACGGACGTGTCTTATTTTCGGCATCCTCCAAATTATCATCTTTCATCTCGGTTGAAGCTACTAAAGCAACGGCTGTGATTCAAGGTCTGCAAGTTCTACATCTCAAACTTTCATTCAGTGGGCAGAGGCGAGCTAAATAGAGTGGTGATTGAATCTGATTGCCTTCAGTTGGTTTTGGATGTTCATTCATTAGAGTAAAAAAAAAAAAAACACCATAATTTTTTACTTAATATTGAATATGTCTTAATTTACCTTATTCAGTAATTTAAGTTGTTTATTTTTTTTAACTTAATAAAAAATTTAAGTCTATTCTAGCTTAAGTAAAAAAAAAATTATTTTTTGGTTTAATGTAGAAAACAAAATTAATAATAGTAATTTCTTTAAAAAAAACTATCTAATTTATATATTACATCTTTTTTTATATGAAATTCATCTCTTTAATTTCTTACAAAATACGCACATATTGTTTTGATCAATTTTATAATTAACGTATTCTTTTAAATATGTTTACAACTTCAATAAAAATTATAGGTCATTAACTGTAATAATTTTGATATTAATATTTTCTTATCAATTTAAGATTAAAAATCCGTAAAGGGAATAATATAAGATTTTCTTTCAAAAAAAAATATAAGGTTTTAATTATTTTTTATTTTTAAAAAAAAATAAAAAATAGTTATATTTCAAATACTAACAACAACAAAATATCATTCAACTCTTTTCAGCATTCACCTTAATTTAATTCTATTTAAAATTCAATAAAAAAAATTAAACACTACCTAAGTCTACAAGTTTTCCAAAGTTATCATTTTATTGATGGATTATTTTGACAGTTTTGAATTCCACCTTCTTACGATAGTAAAATTTTAATTTACTCTTTTGATTAAAAAAATATATATACAAATTTTAATTTAAATAGGGGAAAAACTGTAACACGTCCATTGTATTGTAATTATGGTTTTCTTAAGTTAAATTATTTTTATGTTAATTCACTTTTACTTATTTAAAGGAATGGAGCTAAACAAATTTATTGATTAAATTACTGAGGCCGTAGCGTGATTATGTTAACTAATTGTTACGTAATACAGAAGACAGAAGAATTAGGGATTTTGTTTGGCAACAGAGGAACAAGCATAGTAAACCAAATTTGGCATGAGATCGAACAAATAAATTTTCTAGAATTATACACTCGGTCTACGCTTTTGTTCTTATTGATTGAAAAGCTATTCTCTGTGTGAGAGATGATCTGTTAGTGTTACCCCCAAATATACATACATATATACAAAAAAACAAAAAAAAAACTTTACAGGAGCAGTCTGAAGTTTCCAAATATCTCTCCGCTAAAAATTTTCATATCTAGAGAAGGGCAAATAAGTACACGAGATGAGAGAGAACAACAATTATAAAAGCTTAAATCTTTTCTAAATACACCTATTTTAATTTACTGCTACTTTCTGTAAACAATTCTGTATAACTGCCGTTCAAACAAGCTATAACTTTCCACCTAGCTTGGAGAAATCTCCATCTTTATTCTCTTACCTCTCTAGTACCTTGCCGCCCCATATATTTTTGCACATTGATTTTTCCAGATTCCACTTTTCAAGTGCGATGTTGCAACAGTTGCAGGATAGGCGTAATGATGGGCTTTCTCCCCAACTTTGATGGCTCAGTTTGTTAAATAAACATTATGAGCCAATGCTGCTAACTCCCAGAAGCTCCATTGTCATCCGATAGGAAAAATTTATCAAATTCCAAATAGACCCTAAAGAAGAAGTTCCTGTTACTTCTGGATTTAGAACCAGAGCTATTGGGGGAAAAAATCACATAATAGAAACTAATTGGATGGAGACACCTGTATTAGAAACTTGTACTTACTAAACTGCAATTTCACGATTCAGTATAAGAGCTTCTTCCTAAAAAAATGCAATTTTAAGGGCTCTTACATACAAATACCCACTTCATCTCATAATTTTAGAATAACTCTCATTCCCTCAAATACATGAAACCATTTATTTTTTCCTGCTTTATAAATTATCTTCACAAACTGTAAATTCCCTTCATTTTCTAAAGGAGAGGCTACATCTTTTATACTCTTCAATAACCCCCAATATATCATACAACCCAAATGTCCATTTATATATATACTCTTAAGGTAGGCTAAATGCACAATATTAAGCAATATCCTACATTTTCAGGAACTAGAAATTTTCTAATCTCTCTAATGAGAATTTCAAAAATCAGAAGTTCAGCCCACTCGTACTAAAATAAAGCTTGAGCCACTAACCATAAAGCTTTTATCCCACAAAACCAGTTCACAAAGTAGCAGACAGCTCCTCAAACACAAGTACAATTTCACTATTTTATAATCATTCCTCTAGTCCACTGCTTGTACATAAGGTAGAAAGATGGGAATGACTTCTCATTCATCTCAAATCAAGCAAACCATTTCTGAAGGAAGGACAAAAAGAGAATACACCAAGAATAATCAACAATCCTAAAAGGAAACAAACCTTAATATGGTGTCATGGATCTCGATAATGAATTGTGATGACTTATTATTAGCATTCTAAAGCATGTGTGGGAACCTGCAATAGAACAGAAAACAATGAGATTAGCAACCAAGCAGAATAAGAACAAAGAAAATTCTAGATCACAGACTTATCACATTTTTAAAAAAAGTGACGCACAATGACGTCTATTAACAAGTGCTTTCCTTTTTTCATTTTAGAAATAGAAGTGCTTTCCTAATATGCAGACAAATATGATGATTTCTAGGTACATTCTCTCCATATTTTCGGAAGGGCATCCTTACAATAAAATCCAAATAATCACATCTTTTCAAATGGCCGACTTCAAACTCTTAATATTTAAATAGAGGAAAAGTTTTTCAAGCTTTCACCACTTATCAAACAGCCAACATTTTTTAGCAATTGTCTAACTAGGCACAGACTAAAAAAGGATTTTATTGTTTACAAATTTTCATATGAACTCACATGCAATCAGAGAAAGGCACTGGACATTCTCCAAAAAGTCACACAGCAAAGTTGTTCAGTACAATTCAAACTCCCTTCTAGTAGTTTAAAGGTGAGGTAATAGTGTTCAACTGTAAATTGAAATACTTTCTTCTTCTTCTATTTTTATTCTCTGCTTTATTTTCAAGAGCGATAAGATGAAAAGTTTCAACTCAGAACCACGGTTATCTATTGGCAATTTCAAACCAGCAAAGTTTAAAGCACAATTTCCTAGAAAATAGCATTCTTGACATCAAATTTGATTTGTATACTTAAACAATGTTCAAGACAGGACATCACAATCAAAACAAATCTCCAAGTAAACCACTAACTGCAGGTCTGGTATTACACGCTGAATAAGGCAAGAACATGTAAAGAACACCAATCATTTTGCTAAATAATCTTAAGAAATTAAATCAAGAGAAACATAACTCTGTCAGAATAACTGAGGGTTCGAATATCAACAATTCTGACCCTATTTATACCTCAAGCATGTTCTCATCAGAAAAACAGGATGTTGTGTGATTCCTCCCATAAGACCTATCAAATTGCAGGATCCTAACCTTCCCTTCCTGCAATTTGTAGCAAATCAATAGTGAAAGTTAGAATTCAAGCTGCATCATCCAAAAAGCGAAAAACCTACACCAAGTCTATTAACCTTAGTTCCATAAACAAGGCCACCTCCAACTGAAGGATGAAAGCATGCTACATTGACCTCATCCTCTGTGCTGGGAAGAACTGTCACAAGTTCCATATCAGAGACTCTGTAGACCTGTGTCAACATCAAAATTTTAGTCAAGGAAACACAAACACGGACACAAAGGAAAGAATGAAAATAGATAAGACATTTGAAAACTAATTGCTTCGAAAATTGCATTGAAGAAAAAGTAAGCCAACACACACATAAAGAAAGATAATGCTTGTATCATATTGGAGGTAACGCTTGCATCATATTTGCCATTAATCCCTGTACGCAACAACATCTCTTCTAATGATTTTTTTTTTATAATAAATATCATAAAAACTGCATGCAATTGCTGTAAGGGTAAAGGTGAAACTTTACTATTTGCATAATAGGTCACATAATAATTTACATTCTGTTCAACTGAAAACCATAATAAAGCAGCAATACTCTTGGGCGGCCATGGCTAGCTTCTTAATCAACCACAAATATCAAGGTTTAAAGGGTTTGATTTCTGTTAAATGATGTCACACATGAACGGAAAAAGAGAAGAGAGAAAAGAACATAATAATACCTCCAAAATCGTGTAAATAGGTACCGTGATCTCTCCATCAATGAGAAGACTTTTTAGAAGTGAGCTATGGCGACGACCATAGGCAAGCAATAAGTGCTCCGATGTGGGTGAGAACTGAAAATATGAAAATAATATGGGAGTTCCACAATTGCATGATAAAGAAAAATAATGATTCATATGGATTCTATTCTGTAATTATCTTTCTTAGTCAAATCATAATCAATCAACTACCATTGTACCTACTAACAGAGGAGTCAAGGTGAACAAGCTAAAAGTAACCGATCAGAGGAAAAAAGAAGAAATCATAAATCTAGAAACATTTTTAAAAGATAAGAATATTCTCCTCACTGTCAACTCCATCAGACTGGCATGCTGATGATGAATTCTAGTTTTCATACAAGAGCAAGAGACACCAATCACTATGGTTCAACTAACCTGAATTGAAGTTAAACAATGAGCAGCTCTTATTGCCCGTGATGTCAGCAACAACCCAAACCTAGATGGACAAATATAACATCTTATTAGAGCAGAAAGAATGAAAAATCTGAATTAATATCTAGAAACACGACCAGGCAAGTCAAAAGTATAAGATGTTCAAGCTTTACGTTGCCTCCTCAAGCGAATATATACGAAGCTCGTAGATAATCTGGTGGGCAGAAATAGGGTGTCGCGTTGGGGATGTGCCAGCACCCGTGACATCATGGTGCAATTGACTATGCAGTCCAGGATCATTTTCCAAAAGAGGCAGAACACATGCAACACAAGCTGCTAAAAACCTTCCACAAGGTGAAAAATGGGCACCCATTTCACTGCAAACATGTTTTACCAATAATCATGAATAAAGATATGGCTTGTGATGCTACACAATCTAAAATTTGACATAACAACTAAAACTGACAAGATAGCCAAAGACTGATGGATACTCATATAAAGCAACTGTATAGTAAGGTAGATATGTGTCTTAAACCTCAAATGTTTCCAGTGCAATATCTATATGTTTTTTTTTAATTTAGAAAAAAGATGGCAAAAGTCTAATGATCCTTCCCTAAACCACCGGCTTTTGAGTCATTAAATCTTTTCAAAACTATTTAACACTGTTTAGCATTGTGCCGAGATATTTTACACAATAGAAAAGAAAGGTCATACCTACAAAGTACAGCATGTGGTATAGTCAAACGACATCGTCCTCCTTCAAGAGGTGAACATGGATCATTAATATCATGAGGCCAAATTCTCAGCTTCACAGTGGAAGGTAACTCAGTGGCTGCAGTTGCAGCCAGAGAGGAGGCCAGTTCCCTTTGGAGTCTGCGAACAACTGGTTGCCTACCACTTTCGTTGTGCGGGATGTTAAAAAAAGCACTACCTTCACTAGATCCAGCTGTAGGCAACAAGTGGGAATGAGTAGATTGATGCCCTGAACCAGATCTAATAGTAGCTCTAGATTGACCAACGGTAGTAGGCATTACTAAGGAAGCCAGAAGATTTTCCATTTCACCAGATGCAGCAAGATTTTCATGAGCAGAACTATTAAGCATACTAGTTGTGTGCTGTGCAGCCAGCCTGTGGCCAACTAACCAGCCTCGCAAGAAAGGAAGCTCCCAATATGTTGGATCACTAAAAGCAAATGAATGATTACTTCTCTCTTCAGGCTGCACATCCATAGTTTCCGTGGTATCCATAGCAGCTTGAGGAAGTGTACTATCTGCACCATTCATGAAAGGATCTGTTCCTGTTCCTTCTGGCATAGGAGATGGGCTACTTGATTCTATGGGAGACAGCACAAGTTCATATTGCCCTGCCGGAGTTGAATATGTCAAAAGGTGCACTGAAGAAGAGGAAACCACTCTTTGTTGTATATGACTTGCAACATCATCCCTATGCTGCAAAGTTCTCTCATCATTCCTAATAAATGAGGGCCATACTAAGAAGGGTAGAGTGATGAGAGGTGCTTCCTCTGCCAAGCTAGGATGACCACTAGCATTAGCAGCTCCCACATAAACAGTAGGCAGAGGATGGTGCAAATAACCTGGAGAAGTTGCAAGTGTCATTGAGGAATCTGATGATTCAAGGTCATTGACCTGCAAATAAAAAGAATGTAAGGACCCACAAGAAGAAAGATATAAGCAAATAGCAATTCTTCATGACCAAAAATGTGACCTCAGCTGTTAGAAGAAATGGGGCAGAATGAGTGTGAAAATGCACTGCTCGTAGAGAACGTCGTGTCCTCAATACAATTCTTGGAGACGATGTCTCTCCTTTCCTGTTATAGTGCCACATATATAGCTAACACAAAAGCTCCCACCCAAAGCAATTAGAGAGCAAGCTAGGACAAATCCCTTAGATTTTGTTTCAAAATCAAGAATTCTTACCTTGTGACCAGAAGCTACAGCAAGAAATTCCCCACTGGCATGAAAAGCTATGGAAGCAATCGGACGGTCTACATAGAAAGAACAAATTATGGATACTCATAACATGATAAATCATTGAAGCACAATATTATCATAAGACTGCTGCATAAAGAAATTTTAATAAGTACTTACAGAAATCACGCGATCCTATACACTGTGCAGTATTTGCATCCCACAAACGGACTTCATGATCCAGACTACCACTAGCAAGTATTGTGGGATTTAATGGATGAAATCTAACCTGAAAAAGAACCACAAGTGCATGAGATGGAAAGATGTGGAGTCAATATATATCTAGAGATAAGCATGCAGAGTCACAGATAGGTATACATTTCCAAGCATAAATACCATGGTTGAAGATCTAGACATAGAAATTTTTAGAGTATATGATCATTGGTTTTCTCTTTATCAAACTGCACTTCAGAAGATAAAATAACAATGTAATCCACATAAGCACCCTCTCCCATGTCACTCAATAATATATTTAGCAATCATACTTTTCTTTCCTCACCCCTCTGCAGTTCTACACATAAGATGGGGCCCCTATTACATGCTTTTCTCCTTTTTGACACACTAATATACTCGTCTCCCAATTTAAAATAATCTATAAGGTCAACAATATTACATAATGTAGGTTGTTGAATATAAGAACTAAGGATCTTTTACAAAGTAACAGCCATGATATACCAATAGGGGGCAAGCTAAAAGTAATTAATCTAAAATAATTATAGTTATGTATGATTCGAATGACAAAGATAATAATGACTCATGTAAAGTTAACTTGAACATAAAAGGGAATGTTGAAAGTGAAGAAGTTGTAGATATGTTAAGGGTGTGGAAACATACAATGATATGATAAGTTATTGAGGCAAAGGGGAAGCCATGAAATACCAACCGTGGACAAGCTATAATTAATCAAAATGTTTATAACTTTGTATGATTAGAATGACGAAGAAAATAATGACTCATAGTAAAAATCTATTCAATTAGTTGAAGTAATTCAATGAAAAAGATTAAGGCTGAAGTTTACTTTAAAAAAAAAAAGATTAAGGCTGAAGTAAATGAGGGGATGAAGAGGTGCCAAGAGGCATGATGCCCCATGATTTAAGCGAAAACAACTTGTGACAGCTCATTAATGATGAAGGATTCCAGCAATCTAATTTAAATATCAATATAATTTACAAAAAGAACGTCTAATATGAAGAAAAGGATATGATAAGTTGAAATATGCAGGAACTAAGAACTTAAACCTGCAACAAAGCCCTAGAAAAATTCAAGTCAATTACATATACAAGGATTCTTAAAGCATATAGCTTCATGGTTTCAAGAGTTTCTCTGCTTGTTGTCTATCCAACATAGCAACAAACGAAAATGGCTAATTATCACCTATAAAGCTGAATCCAAATGTTGCCACAGACCTGATTTCCAACAGTCTATGGGCACAGTTGTAATGAGAGAACCATTCACTTTCTATTAGGCTATGATTTGATACTGGCATACCCTATAAGATACTTTCTTCTTCATGCAATCAAGTATCAACTATAGATTCACGCTGCCAAAAATATTTACAGACAAACACAAAAATATATAGTGGCAGCTTTCATACGGAGCATTTTTTCTTTGAAGCACGTAGAACCATATAGAAAAACGAGAAAGTAATATCATGTCAAAGTGAATGTAACAGAGACTTACCACCCAGGGTGTCCTCCGGTGACCATGCAAAACCTTTAAGCATCTCCCTGTTTGGCAATCAATAATCTTTACAGTATGATCTCCACTGCATGAAACAAAACCCAATGTGATTTGAAGTTTTAAGTACCTCTTGGGATATATAAAACTCAAACCCAGCATCAATTAAAAGAAAAAGCATAACTCACTGTGTAGAAGCAAGTGTCTTCCCATCAGGGCTGAAGGCTGCCGCTATAGTTGACCTTGGAGGAGGTGACAAAGGACAATATTTGGAAGATAAATGCTGTAATGATTCTGCTTCTACCCTGAATACATTGCAGCCAGTTCAAATCTGAAAAATAAGGTCAAGTCCCTAAAAAACAAAGTGAATTCAACCACCTAAAATTATAGAAGTTTACACATTCCACTTAGCATGCATTAAGGAAACCCAAAATAGAAATTCTGGAATTTACCATGAGAAAAGACCATGCCTTGCATTCCCCTCTGCTTCAAAACTTGGCCCAAGGAAAGCAAGACCCTTTCTAGCAGCTTCACCCCATAGTCTTTTGCATGAATGCTTGGTCCGTGGACAAACCTCCCTCTCTGCCAACAGGCTAAACACGTTCCTACCAATAGCAAATTTGTATAACAAAAGTAAATAAGTAAACAGTTTGATCTATTCCACTTACACAACAGAGTTAATTAAGCATAACTCACATGGCAATAAAACTAAGCCAAGAAGAAGCCCTAATATGAATTGCCAGCTTAAACTTACTGACCAAGTAAATGGAAAAAATGACTTGTGCTAGCATTAGTTCCCGGCACATCAACTAACTAATGTGACTAAGACAAATTGGTATTCAATTTGTAATTTCGACGACTGTAAATGATTTGCTGCAGAAATTTAATTTCAACTAACAGCTTTATTACCAAAAGGTTAAAATTAAGGCACAGATTAATTTAATAAAAACAAATTTTAGGCTAATCAGGCAATGTGATTAAAGCTTCAATTCAATGATTTACATAGCTAATACACAAGTTTTCAACAATTTAGCATCATTAATTAATATCTAAGCCTCCAATTAAATGCAACGAACTAGGCTAAAACATTAACAACAAAATGCTCGAATTACACAAAATTAAAAATAAAATACACAGAAATCGAGACATCCAAATGAACAACCACACAATTTGTGACCAATTGAGAACCTTGGTGCCGAATTGCGATTGTTAGGAGCGGCTTGAGGAGGAATGCCTGAGTGCGAGCTTGAGCTGGATGGCGCGTTTGCATTGTCAGCCCATATTGATCTCCTCATGTTTCAGATTTATTGAGCCATTGGTTCAGGATTAAAGTTAAGAAGAGGCGATTAAAGGGGCGGCGGACGGGAATTATAAGTGGGTATATTTTTATAAGGGAAAGGGAGTGTTTTGGTGAAATTTTGATAGGTTGGATTGATGTTCAAAGAGAATTTTTTTTTTTTTTTTTTAATAGCTAGTTTGTTGGGACTTTTATTTATTTCGTCAATTTTTAATTTTTAATTTTTACAGTAAAATAATTTTTAAATGAACAAAAATATATATATTATTTTAACAATAAGTAAATAACACCCTACTACAATTTATTTTATTTTATAATTTATTTATTTATAATTTTATTTTATTATGTATAGCATGATTAATTTATATTATATTTTTATTTATTTATTAAAATTATATTTTTATTTATTATATTATATTTATTTTATTATATTATTAATTATTTAATTTAACTATATTATTAAATATTTTAAAATAAATAATGTAATTAAATAAAATAAATATAATTTTAATAAATAAATATAAACTTAAATTTAGATAAATATAAATACAATTTTTATATAAATTATATATTATAAAATGCATGAGAATAATATAATTATAAATAATATTTATTTAAAAAAAAACCCATCAGACGAACGTAACTACAAAAACTTAAAGAAGTAAGGATAATAGTTGAATACAACTAAAAGGTACTTCAACGAGCATCTCAATTAATGAGATGCTACTTATAAATTTTTTATTGTCAATGAGTTAATACTAAAAATTAAAAGACCTCTTTTTTTTTTGAATTTTAGCTTATAATGCTCAAAAGTTTTCAACCGATGCGGCACAAAGATCTTAACCCACTAAATCCCATAAAAGGCCTCAACTAATTAGATCAAAAAAGATAATGTCAACTTATAAAAAGTTCTCACACCAAATGGCACCCTCTCCTAATTAGTTAGAATTATAATTGAAGCCTGACTATCTTGTTCGATTAAACTTAAAAGGAGAAAAAGACAAATCAACACAACCTTTGAGTTAGTTAGAACAATGGTCTAAATTTAACTATCCAGTTCGGTTAAACTTCTAAAAGAATTGCACTCTTGTTGAGCTGGTCAAAGTAATGATTGAAATCCAACTATCCTATTTGGTCAAACTCACCACCTATAGGATGAGTTAGAATCATGGTCAAACACTAGTCACCTTATTTGATTAAGCTTTAAACAATAAAAAATAACATGAACTTATTTCGAGTAGGAAAATGTTAGAATATGACTATCCCAAAAGATCAAAATAAATTTTTATAAATGACATAACTTATAAAAAACACAAAAAATTGTGAATAAAGTCAAGTTTTTTTTTTAAATTTCTAAAATTAATGGACATTCCTTAAAAATATATATATAAAAATTCTATTAAAACAAATAAGATCCAGTGCAATTTCAAAAAAACTCTAATAATTGAATCCTAAAAAAAAATATCCATGAAACATATATTAAAGAGAATTATAAAAGTTATAAGTAAAACATATATCCTCATCATATAAACAAATGAGAAATTAGCACTTATATAGAGACATATAGAGAATACATAAAAAAATATATTGATAGCTCATTACAAAAGAGTTAATCTTCTTTATTTTATCTTACTTTACTTTTTTTTTTTAAACTCTTATTAACTTAAGCATTGGAATACTTAAGTCAAAAAAATTTTTGACATAGCCTCGTATCTTCTTTGATTAAAGGATTCTTGCCAAATGCTATCTTATAAGGAAAAAGCAATCTATTGATCTATTTTTTTATCACTTACTTGTCATTGAAGTCAAACTTAAAAAAAAAAAATTTTAACTTATTGGGTTCTAAGTAATTAAAGTTTGTGATCAACAAATAGTATTTATTTATTTATTTTAATTATTTCATTCAATAAAAATAGGATACAATTATATAAAATATGAGGTGAAAATATTAATATCCAAAAAACTTTGCCACCAATATTTTTATAATTTATTTTTTTAAAATATATATATATATCAAATGTCAACAATAGGTTAACGGTTGTGCAATGGTCCTCTCCGTCGATGGATTTCATTGAGAGATTTGAAATAAAGTTATATTTTTTTATTAAAAAAATTATAATAAAAACAACAAGGATTTGTTAGTATATAAATATTAAAAAAAATTCAAAATGTTATTTTTTTTAAATTTAAATTTTGAATTTTTATAAATAGAGGTAAAATAATTTTTTTTAATTATTAAAAACTTTTCTTCAATTGCAATAAAAAATTAAAAAAAAATTAAAAAAAAATTAAAAAAAACTTTTTAACAGATTAAAAAACTCTTTTAACCAGTAAAGAAGTCGAATCAAATAACATTTGAAGTATTTAATTCCTATCCAAACTCTTTTAAAAAAATATTATTATCATGAATACTTTTTAAGTAAGGGCTATTTTCAATACTACACATTAGTTTGTAAAATGTACAATAATACCTAATTATTAGAAAATATTTCATAGTAGTTAATAAAATTTATGTAACGTAAAAATTTAAATTACTCTTTTAAATTAAAAAAAATAAAATAATTATTTTATTTTTACACAATAAGCAAAAAGACACAAATATCAATATAAAACCCGTATAATTATTTTGCTTTTAATGCTTTTAAAATAAATTAATATTATTGGTATTATGAAAACGCCCTAACACAATACAATAATTATTTTTAAACTATCAACTGCTTAATTTCTCTTTTTTTTATTAAGTTAAGGAAAAAAGATATATAAACTCTTGTGGTTTAGAGAAAAGGACATGCAAGTATTAATATTTAAAAAAAATTCTATTTACACTTTTGTCAAGAGATGAAATTCGTTAACTTTAACAGAAAAATTGTTAAAATTAAAAAAATTAATATTATACTCCCTTTATGGCTAAAAAAATTTAAATTTAAATATTTAAAGTGAGATTTAAATTTTTGATTTCTAATATAAAAATAAAAACTTTAACCAATTAAATTATTTTAAAATTTTATTTATATATGTAATTAAAAATTATTAAAAATATTATCCTTAATTAAATTATTCAAAAAAATGAGACATTGACTAGTGTTAATTTGCATTAAACGACTATTAATACCATTGACTAAAGTTAATTAATGACTATTTATCGGCCTTTTGACTAATAGTTGATCGGTGTTGATCCGACCATTGACCAATATTAATAAGAATTTTAATTTTTTAGTCAAAATAAGTGAATTTTCATTTTATTTTTTTGAACATTAATTTAATTATTTAATAGGATGTAAACAAAATTTTTAAAAATATTAGAATTTATATGTCATTTTTTCTCACGAAGGTTTTAACTTTTTCACTTAGATTAAAGGAGCATCCTTGATCAAAATGAGCTGGATTGGCAAGGATCCTGTTAAAATCCAATTAAAAGATTTTAAATAATGAAAATTTTACGAAGCTGAAAAAAAGAAGAAGAAATGATTCGAAGACATATTCCACTTGAAGCTTCGGCTCCCAGAAAACTCAGAGCGATATATTCATATATGGACATCATCCAATACTCAAATGGGATTGCCTATCTTTATTTTATTATTTAAAAAATAAATATTCCCTTCTTTCTTCACATGTCTTTTAACCAATCCATGGCTCCATCTGCACAAATGTATGAAAGATAGAGGCAGGTTTGGAATAAAATGGTCTCTTAAGTGCATGATTATTAATCTCCAGGGCCAACTGGACGCCCTTTCTTGCCGGCAGGAGAATTCATGTATTTTCTTGTATTGTTTATTATGGTTGATCTGTAGTTCAAAGGCTTTCATCAAGAGCTACATATTCATTCAGTCAGACAGAAACTTTCAAACAAGATCTTGAAAAAGCCCTGTGAAATGATTTGTTTGTGGAGGAAAATTTTGGAGAGAAACACAAAAGATTAATGGGAAAATTTTCATACAGTCAAAGAAGGGAGAAGACAGAGTAAATTTATAAAGCCACATAATATGACTCTTGATCCCACCACCACCACCACCACCATTTGCTTTTACGATTTTATTTTCTGTCTCTGAAATTGTTTTAGAGAGAGAAAGGGTAAAAAAAAAAACATGAATCAAGTTTCAAGGATGAATTTAAGTTGTTTCGTGCGTGTTTCAGAGTGGGGTAGTTTTTTTTTTAATATTCTTAATTTCATTAAAAAAAATTTGGTAAAGTTACACCAGGGCTTTTGATAATTAATCAAAAAAATGAATAGATTCTAATAATATACTTGCACGTTAACGAGTACTCAACTCCTATCTATTAAAAAAAGGAGAAGTAAAATTCTGATAATCAGACAGTAAAAAAAACAATCCTCGCTTAGGACGGAGAAAATACGAATATTAACACATACAATCAAAACTATCCAAGAAAACAGAATCTAAAAACAATCAAGAAGGTCAAGAAACACCCAACACCAAATAGATCTCATTATACACAATTGACTAACAGGGGTTTGGTGCCGTTGAAAAATTCTCTCTAATTGCCGAAAATGGGCAATAACTGCTGACCCTATGGCGGGGAAAAGCGGCGATAGGGTTGAGGAGCTTGTTGATTATGGAACAAATTGCAATTTTTCAGTGAGACTCTCCGACGAAACCTCGGTAAGATTCGATGAGATTTCGACTAATGGCTGGTGGGCTCAGCTCTGACTCTAAAACTATGATGGAACTGTGCACTAGCTAGGCCCACTATAGCTGAGAAAAGCCGACCAAACAGTGATCGTTGAAGAACCTCAGCAGTGGCTAGATGAGCTCTACAATAGAGAATCTGGCATAGCAAGGTCGGAGTAGCACTGCCTGAAACTAGGAGGCGCAGTGGCTAACTGTTGAAGCTTGACAGTGGCCATGGAGACTACAGGACCAAATAACACCATAGATCGGGTGACGAAAACAAGCTGATCGGAAATCGAAGATAATAAGCTTAAAAGACCTAAAGATGAAGGTGCATTAGAAGAAAAAAGCGATATACCCATCGGGGAGAGAGCCTCAGCCCTCCCTCTAACGAAAAAATAAGAATAGAGTGGTGCCTCCTAAATTTTTCTTAAAGTTGAAGACCTAACACTAAGTTAGATGTGAAAAAATAGAGTAGGGATAGTTGAGACAATGAAGTATTTGTATAATCATCACTTCTGCCAAGTGCACTTTAAAAATATGATAAAAGTTAGATACATCAAATTGTTCTTCTCCACATTAAGTCTAATAAAAGTTTTTTTAACAATTAAGTATTATTACACATTTTATAAATTAGTGAGGGTTATTGAAATTAAAACAACCAACTGAATGCGAGAAATTATTAAAATAATTGTTAAAAGAGATTGCAACAAACAATTAAAAAGATTTACATCTCATTTGTGTGGCGGCTGTGCCTACCATGTGCTCGACGAAATTTGTTAATGAGAGTATGGGCTTCCCCTTTCAGGTGGATTTTGAATTTGAGCTATAAAAACATAGAAAGAAACTTTTGATACTACCATGTTTTTAAAAGAGCAACAACAATTGTTTGGAAGCCATGCCGTTGCTGGCATAGCATCAGTGGCTTTAGCCACAACACTTACTTGCCCTCTTGACACTATTAAAGTCCTTGTCCAGGTAAATATATTTTTTTTAAATTTTGATGATGATGATGATGCTTTGAAACAGTTTACATTTCATGTATATTGCTTTCCTGCTTACTTTTAAAGTGGGTCAATAACCAGGTTGGTTCAGGTTCAACTAAACAACTAAGCCCATCTCAGGTTCTTAATAGAGTTTGATCCCTTTCAGGTTACTCAGGTAATTTCCTTGCATCTTCGTTTTGTTAGTAGCAATTGCTTCATTATGAAGTTGGCATATCGATATTCTCTTTTTTTTTTAGAAGTGTATATTTATATTCTTATTTTCATTATAATTCCCTATTTGTGAGAATTCTTTTACAGTATTTTATATAATGATTAATGTGCCAAATTTTGTCACTTCAACAATATATCTTTGCTTGATAAACAATGTAGGTCTGTATAGTGGTTGGCTTTGGGGAGAACTTTTGGTTTGGGAGCTCGGTTTGGAGTCTATGAAATCCTCACTGCTTTTTATAAAGGTATTCATTTCGCTTTTTTCTTTGCATGTTCTTTTAATTGTTATAAATTTTTCTTGGTCATCTTAATTTGAGTGTCTATATGCTTGTTATTATATCTGTAAGGCGTGCTTATCTTCAAGTTTAAAAATTGACAACGAGCATAAGGGTCTTATAAAATTCACTCATCAATCATCATAGGGGAATGTTATGTCATTAAGATAAAGTGTAACAATTCTCAATATCTCCTCTCCAAGATAAGGCGTTGTTCTTTTCCTTTTTGTGACTTGGAGACCTCTTTTAAACTTGGAGCCTTTTGGTGAAAGAGATTGGTTGCCTATCTATATTAGGGCATAAAAGCAAATTGAAGTTCTAAGGTATTTTGGATAACAGATTATATAGTGCACCGGGCACCCCTTTTCCCAGAAGAAAAAGAGAAAAAAAAAGAAAATTGAAAACTTAATTAAAATCTTTCCAAGTATGATTGTACTTGTCCAAAGACATATCAAGTTCTGTTGAAGTGAGTATGACACTTAGTAAAGCATCTTAATTTAAACAAAACCTTTTTGTTACAAGTAGAAATTGATCATGGATTTTTCTTTTCCTTTTTTTAAAAAAAAACTTATGGGACATAAAGGTATTGCTCTCACAATTCATGGGAATAATTTTTTTTGGTTATTAAAGTTCATTTGAGATGACTGCATCCGTGACTCAATCATAATTGCATTATTTAAAAATTAGAGAAGATATGACAGCTGGGACCTGATTTTGTGCAAAAATTTGTTTTAATTTTATGCTGCTTGAAGGAGAATTAACTTATATACCATAATGATTATTATGGTACTGACCAAGAAATTGTGATAAGATTTATATAAAAGCAAAGGAATGGGAATGTAGTATTTGGCTTTTATTTATTAAGAGGCGAAAGACATTAGGAGAGGCTGTAATAGCTGACAGGAAACTAAGTTCTTCTGCTGGGTCCATAATGTATTTTAATGAGAGCTTGATTAATGCATGAAGCTATTTTAAGTGGTTCAATGACTTTGGCACATCATCTAACAAACAAGTAAAGGGATCTACTTCAAGTGTTAATAATCCATCATACAGAAGTCAGGAAATGTCAACCACTCATTCCTCTATCATCATGCTATCAGTTTGTGGTGCAAACTAATTCAGAAATCCAAAATTTTGGTAGAGGAGAGCAAAACTCTTGAAGTAAGTTTCTGTTATTTGTATTTTTGGATGGTTTGCTAGAAGCATCCAAAGGAGAGAAATAGTCGGCCTCTTTAAGCTAGAAGCAAAGAAGACATTAATTTTTGGATGACAGAGTTAGGTTTTGGCTCACTTTGGATATTAGTGTCTGGAGAATTTCAGAATACTTGATTTTTTCTTCATCCACCCAAGCTGGTTAGGGTTTTGGGTTAAATCTGTTTTTTCAGGGATTTTTTTCTTTGGATAGCTGGGCAGGTATAGATGGATTGCTTTAGACAATCTCATAGACAATTCTTCATTTCCTTTTTCTTTTTTGGTTTTCTTAGGCCAATTTAATTTTTTTGGTCAGCTTGACCTCTTTGTAAATCTCCTTTCCTATACACAATCTTCACTTTTTTTTTTCTGTTCAACTGGAAGAAAGAAAGAATCAAAATTAATAAGGATTTAGCATCCATATTCTACAAAGGGATTAGACATTCAGAATTAAACAAAGATTAAAGACTCTTTAAAAGCTAAATTTAAATTAAATGCTAGCTTTGCTTATTAGTGAAACTAATTTGAAGAAACATTTGGAAAACAGAAGAGAAATCTCATTGAAATGGACGCTGAAACTTCATGTTTGGCTACAAGGCTATCTTCAGAAGCTTATGCATTTGCAAGACACTAAAAAGGTATAAAGATTCCTTTCAAGTGATTATACAAGAAATTGTTGAGGGAATTTAAAATGCCAAAGTTTTATGAATCCTCTAGTTTCCACAGGTGGGAATTACACAAATCCCGTCACAGACTGTATATTACCCTATCCTGAGGCTATCTGTTACTTTAAAATGGAAAAGAGAATTATTTCTCATATCTTTCATTGAAAAGAATGATGTATTTATATACAAAACTGTTTATCTATCTTAGGTAACTTTACACAATTAGGAAACTAGATAAATGCTAATTGACAACTATACATTTACAGTAGCACTCCCCCTCAAGTTGGAGCATAGATATTAATCATGCCCAACTTGTTACAAAGATAATTAACTCGAACTCCATTTAAAGCTTTCGTGAAGATGTCCCCTAATTGTTCTCCAGTCTTCACATATCTTGTAGAAATAAAACCTTGTTGAATTTTCTCACGAACAAAATGACAATCAATTTCAATGTTCTTAGTTCGCTCGTGAAACACAGGATTAGATGCAATATAAAGGGCAGTTTGGTTGTCACACCACAATTTTGTTGGTATTGAAATCTTGAGTCCTACTTCAGTCAAAAGGTGATATATCCACATTATCTCACACAGATTGTGCCATAGCTCTATATTCTGACTCTACACTAGATCGTGACACAACACTCTACTTCTTGCTTTTCCATGAGACCAAATTTCCTCCAACAAATATACAATAACCTGAAGTGGATTTTCTATCTGTTTTGGACCCTGCCCAATCTGCATCTGAAAAACACTCAATATAAGAGTGTCCATAATTCACATACATAATACCATGTCTAGGTGCTCCTTTCAAGTAATACAAAATTTGTTCTAAGGCTGCCCAATGATGAACTGTTGGGGATGACATAAACTGACTGACCACACTAACTGGATATGCAATAACAGGACGAGTCACTGTAAGATAATTCAGCTTCCCAACCAACTTTCGATATCTCTCAGGATCTTCAAATAATTCTCCATCTCTTATAAGATGTATATTAGGGGTCATTAGAGCGTTACAAGATTTTGCTCCCAAACTTGTCTCAGTTAATAGATCAAGAACATATTTTCTCTGAGATAGGAAGATACCCTTTTTACTTTTTGTAACCTCAACTCCCAAAAAATATTTGAGCACCCCCAAATCCTTTTTGTGAAACTGTTTATGAATGAAAGACTTAAGAGATGAGATTCTCATAGTATCACTTCTAGTTATAACAATGTCATCCACATACACAACTAATAGAATGATATCAGCTTCTGAATGTTTATAGAACACAGAATGGTCAAACACGCTTTTCTTCATACCAAATGTTTCAACAACCTGACTAAATTTTTCAAACCAGGCACGAGGACTCTGTTTCAAACCATATAAAGCTTTTCGAAGACGACAAACACGCCCTGTCTCCCCCTGAGCAACAAACCCAAGAGGTTGCTCCATATACACCTCTTCTTGAAGATCACCATGAAGAAAAGTATTCTTAATATCTAGTTGATGCAAAGGCCAGTCATGAATAGCTGCCAGCGAAATAAATAAGCGAACAGATGTCAATTTCGCAATAGGAGAAAATGTGTTAGAATAGTCCACTCCATAGGTTTGAGCATAGCCCTCAGCAACAAAACGAGCTTTTAAATGAGCAACTGACCCATCTGGATTGACCTTGACCGTGAACACCTATTTGCATCCGATAGCCCGTTTCCTTGAAGGCAAATCCACCAAGTCCTAAGTACCATTATCATCTAAAGCATTCATTTCCTCTATCATTGCATTATGCCAACCAAGATAAGAGATGGCTTCACGAAAAGTGTTAGGAATAGAGATGGAATCAAGAGAAGTAATAAAAGAACAAGAAGAAGACGATAGACCATCATATGAAACAAAGGAATAAGCGGGATACGTACACTGACGCTTACCTTTGCATAATGCAATTGGAAGATCATTGCTGGGGACTGGATCTGATGACGAAGAAGCAGGTGCAGGACATGAATCAGGAGGGGGGCGCCTGGAGTAAACGTGAACAATAGGAGGCTTCGCAATAGCTGGTTCCGAGACATGTTCGGAGGATGTGATAGAATAGATCAACAAATCATCATTCTCCCCCTGACGAGGAGGAATAGGCGAGGACAGAAAGTAAGGTGTATCTTCCAAGAAAGTAACATCAATTGAGACAAGATACTTGTTAAGACTAGGACAATAACAACGATAACCTTTTTGAAGATGAGAATAACTAAGGAAGACACACTTCAAAGACTTGGGATCCAATTTAGTTCCCTGTGGACGAACATCACGAACAAAGTAAGTGCTACCAAAAATCCTAGGACTAATAGGAAACAATGACTTATTAGGAAATTTTTTTTGTAGGGAATCTCACCATAAAGAACTGAGGATGGCATGCGGTTAATAAAAAAACATGCAGTAAAAACAACATCAGCCCAAAAAGGTTTAGGAACATGCATTTGAAATAAGAGAGCTCTTGCTGTTTCAAGAAGATGTTTGTTTTTATGTTCTGCTACATTATTTTAGGATGGAGTATCAACACAAGAAGTTTCATGAAGTATGCCATTTTGAACCATATAAGTGTGAAATAAAGCAGAGGTATATTTTTTAGCATTATCACTTCGCAAAGTACGAATAGAAACATTGAATTGATTTTTAATTTCAGCACAAAAGGCACAAAATAAAGAAAACAATTCAGAACGATTTTTCATTAAATATAACTAAGTTACACGAGAATAATCATCCACAAAAGTAACAAAATACCGAAAACCAGGTTTAGACAAAATAGGAGAAGGACCCCAAACATCAGAATGAACTAATTCAAAAGAAGCACTAGCACGTTTATTGACTCTAGGACTCGAACTGACACGATGATGTTTTGCAAACTGATACGATTCACAATCTAAGGAAGACACTTTACTATATTATGGACAAAGCTTCTTGAGCAAAGGAAGAGATGGATGACCCAACCTACAATGAGCCTCAAAAGGAGAAGGGACACTCGAACAAACAATAGAAGTGGGGAGCGGTGTATCAAGAACGTGGAGGCCGCCAGACTCATATCTTTTACCAATAATCTTCTTCGTCATAAGATCCTGAAATAAACAATGATCAGGGAAAAATGAGACACAACAATTAAGATTACGAGTAAGTTGACTAACAGAGAGCAAATTAAATGATAAGTTAGGCAAATATAAGATAGAGGACAAAGGAAGCAAAGGGGTATGATGGATAGTGCCAGACCCACGAACACAAGATGGCGATCCATCAGCTAAAGTAATAGTACGAGTGGAAGCGTGTGACTGAAAAGTAGAGAAGAGGCAAGAATTACCTGTCATATGATTTGTGGCACCAGAATCAATGACCTATTTGAAGGATGAGAAAACAAGACGCATTGGATTTACCTGAGTCAGCAATAGCAGTGACAGACGAAGAGGAAGACTTTAGTGATTTCTGATACTCTGAGAACTTGGCAAATTCATCGGCAGAAATAAGGATTGATTTATCGGAAGCATCATTAGTAACCGCAGCATTAGCCGAGTGTTTGTGCTGATTTTTAAACTGTAACTTTTGACACTCAAACTTGATGTGACCCGACTTTTTACAATAGTTGCACATAATGCTTCCAGAATTTGACGGACGAGGTTCAGACCCTTGTGAGCCGCTGCCTTTGTTTCCATTATGGTTAGGTGATCGCCCAGGAGTATAATTATTATTATGACTTACCAAAGCACCACTAAGCGAAATGGGTGGACTAATCTCCGTGCGGAGAACACGACTAAAGACATCTTACAAAGAGGAGATATTAGACCCAGAAAGAACTTGTGCCTTAGCAGAATCAAATTCAGAAGAGAGCCCTGCTAGAAAACTCATGATAGCCATTTGCTCCCGCTGACGTTGTTGAACCTTAACATCAGGACTAAATGGCAGCAACATATTAAACTCCTCATACGTCTTCTTAAACCCCATAAAATAGTTTATAAGAGACTAATCTTATTTTTTCACACGGTAAAAAGCTTTTTAGACTTCATACACGCGGGAGAGATTTTCTTTGCCATAGTACAAAAATTCCAAATAATCCATTAGTTCCTTAACAAATTTACAGTGATTAATCAAGCCAGTTACCTCACTATCAATAGCATTTCGGATCTGAAGGAACAAACTGTTGGGTGTGTTGTGCGAATTTAACTTAGGGTGCTTGCATGTGGGTTTGTGTTCATCATACAAACAATATACATATCTCATACATAAATGTGCACAGCGGAAGATTAAATACAATGAACACTGAAAATAACATTTGATTAAACTGAAATTCGAGATTGAGAAAATCACCAATGAAGCCTTTGGATTAATTTTCTTTGAAGTCCACCATGAAATGAATCTTTGATCAATTCTAGCAATCAACAAGGGTGGGTTTGATTGTCTAGAATGGCAGCATCTTAATCCAGCATATATGTTTAACTCTTAAACATTTTGCAAAGTTAAACTATTTAACTTAATTAAATTTATTTTTCCTTTTATTCAACTCTTGAATAAATAAAACAAATCTTGTTTTTAGTTATTACATTTAGTAACCATTAATTCAATTTGTTTTGTTGTTCTAACACTTAAAACACAAAACAAACAATTTCAATTTCTCAAATTGAATTGGCTCCCAAAATGCAAAACCTAAAATCTAAAACATTTTTCAATTTTTGAATTTTGAATTTCATTTCACTTTATATACAAATGCATTAATTCCAAACTAATTTGAATTTCATTTGCATTTCATTTGGCTTAACCTAACCTTAGTTAACATTTAACCTTAGTTAGATTATTTTAACTTAACCTTTAAGTTAATAAATATTTAATTAATTTAACCATAGTTAACTAACTTAACCATGGTTAGGTTAACCTTTACTTAACCTTTAAGTAAGGTTAACTTAATTAACTATATGATTAACTTTTAATCATAGTTAATTAAATCATTTATTTAAAAATTAAATAAATAAATATTTATTCTTATTATTTAACAATTAAATAATCATAAAGTGAAATTACTATTATATCCTTACTCGGTTACCAAGTTAACCTAAAGTGGGTCCCACCATTTTAACCACATACTTTAGTTAACGTAACCTTAGTAATTGCTGAATTATACTGTATTGAACAATTCAATACGGTACACTGCCCAAGTGCTCAAAGAGTACATTTCATATTGGGACTCTCTAGGTCCACACCCGATTTGTCAAATGGAACTGTTCCATTAATCCGTAATCAATGCCCCACGCACACGTTACGAATATTACAAATCAGCGTGTCAGACCATACAAGTTGAGGTCATAACGTATACGTATAATCCTTCCATCATTTATATCCTAGATGTGTGGGGATATAGATCAGCACCGTCAAATCCCCATTTGCTCATCCATAAACTTATCTCCAGATTCGTATCTCGATAAACAATATACGCAAACACTTTTGCTATATTGTTTAACCCTGTGGGAAACTCTTTTCCCGGGTTTATGCTTGTGGCCACAAGACTTTATGAAATACAATCTCGGAGCATCGGATATACAACTTACCTACGTAAGCTAACGGATCCCATATCTACGCACACCGGACTCCATGAGCATCGGACCATACCCAGCGACACATAGCGGTCAGACCATGAAAGGTCTCTGACATATGTGGAACCAAAGCATGATGGATCACTCACAAGACCACCGTGGCGCTCAGGTCAAAGGACCACGAATACTACTCAACTCGAGAGGACCTTCCTTTGACGGTGTCATAGGATATCTATTGGGGTCCTCATAAGTCTGTTCAGTATCCAGTCCTGACTGGATACCCGCATGCCTATACAAGCTCTAAGCTCATGGTCAGCTAAGAACAACCATCTGAACCAGTCAGATATAGACATACACTAATCTATATAAAGTGAATCACCGATAGACCCGCATTAGTGATTATAGATCAGGAACATTATCTTTGAGACATACTTACATAATGATATTTCTTAACACCTATTGCAACTCTTTGCAACTATATCATTACAAGTATACTCTCAGGTCTTTGTCCCATTATAGACAAGGTTCTAACTCTTTAGACCTCGCTGACTCTTATAACCTGCTAACTCTTAACAGTGCTAACTTTTAGCATTTATAACTCTCAGCCTTGCTAACTATTAGTTCTGATCTAAACTCCTTTAGACCAGATCTGAACTCTTTCAGATCAAACAATGTCTGTAATGTTACAAGCATTATACCATATTAATATGATATTAACAATCTTTATTCGAAATGTTTATTGTATAAATATTAACAATTAATATTCATACAATATTGGAATGGCACGTGAGCACCAGCTCCAACACAAATGAGCATCCTCTCGGAGCCATGTGAGATCATCTTTTTATTTCGAATCAGCTTTAGGAGGATCGTCAGTCAAATGAGAATCTTTGTCGATACTCCCTAGATAAAGGCGAACAGTCTTACTCCAATCCAAATAGTTCGAACCATTGAACTTATGTTTCGTGATTTTTGACATGATCGGCACCACATCCGTCACAATGGAAGACTTATTTTCAGTCATTATACTAAATCAAGAAGACAAAGGTAGCGAACACGAAGCACAACAAATTACCAAGAACAAACCTCGACAAACACAAAGATTGAAGCAAGATAGGTCCAAACAAAGCACAGAACAAGAAGGACCGCAAAGGAGGACAACCGGGAGAAATCCGGCCGGCGAAGGATGCCACACGCACCTTCACGCGTCGACGAGTGGGAAGTGTCGCAGAATGATGGGGCGGCGTGTGTGAGTCACGAGCGAGGATTTCGGAGACCGGACTTTGGAGTTTTGTAGATCGGCGGCTCGGCTTTCTAGTTGAAGGGGCGGTGAGAACCAAAGACAACTCCAATTAGGGTTTCCGAAATGGAACCCTAATAGATATTATTTAAGTTGTGTTTATGCAAAATACAAAAAAAAAAATCTATTTTCGAATTTTAAAAACTAATGCTCTGATACCATGTTACTTTAAGATGAATAAGAAAATTATTTCTTATATCTTTCATTAAAAAGAATGATATATTTATATACAAAACTGTCTATCTTTCATTGAAAAGAATGATGTATTTATATACAAAACTGTCTATCTATCTTAGATAATTATACACAATTAAGAAACTAGATAAATGCTAATTGACAACTATACATTTACCGCTAACACTATCAAAAAGCTATATTCACAATTTTCATTCAACAAACTGCTAAGAGTTAAAAAAACAGTGTTATGTTTAGAATTTATAATGTGCAAGAAGTCAACAAATCACTTGCCAGAGGTTGATACATGATTCAAACTCCAAAACATGTAATCAGTTATAGTCCAAGCCTTTTATTTTTCGAATTAATTTTTTTAATTATATGAAATATAAACCATACTCGTCCCTACCCTGATGTGAGCGGGGTTTGAACCTTATACCTCTTGGTTCTATGCAAGAAGCTTCACCAGTTGAACCAACTAACTCCTATTGTTACAGTTTAAGCATTGGTTCTCTTGGCTCTATTGTAAAATGAAATCTTTGCTAAATCACACATCACTTCCTAAAGGAAAGATAGTTAAAAGGAAATTCTCACTTCATTGCTTCTAGGTATAATTTTTCCTTCGTGATTGTTCAACAGTCATATTGGTTGGATGTTTGAAGCTAAATTTGGCATTTTGAAATAGGATAGAGAAGGAAAAACATTTTATTTTCTTTGGCATAATCAGAGAGGACAATATAATTTGCTAGGTGCAGTTTGAAGATGAAACTTTGGAGGACCCATACATACCAAATTCTCTTAACTTTTTAAATTTCAATGGAATCAATAACTTGGTTGAGGTTGGAGGGTATTCATAGAAGTTTCTCATCTCTGGGTGTAGATTTGTTGGAGAGTACACAGACTTAGAACATGTCATATTTCTGTAAGACTGGGACAAGGAGGGGCTTTGACTGATTAAATTCAATGGGGGAAAAAGTTTGGACCAAGGTTTAAACATGGGCACCACAGTTTTAATCAGCACCATGAGTGATGAAGATGACAATCCAATTCACCATCCACATTTTCAGTGAATGGTATATCTGTAATTAGCAATCAAGATCCTCATTATTTAGTAGAATGGGGATTCTTCCATCTTATCGCGATTAATGTTTGAGTTTGAGTTATAATCAATTATTTGAATTATTTGAGGTTATAGTCAACAATATGTCAGTTTTATTTCATGTACTGGAATTTCTGAATGTCTTGCTTGTGACTAGTAACATAAATGGCCCATGTACCAATAGCACATATTTGGAAGTTTCATTCTGCAATTCAAGCTATTCTCATGAATTTTGTAATGTAGTATGCTTGTTGGATTTGATTGTTACTTAGTATTGCTGTCCATCTTTCAAATTTTTTCTAGTGGTTACGATTGCTTTTATGTCAGATGGTCGTGAAGACAATTACGTCTATGTCTCTGAGTCTTTAATGGCTGGAATGGTAGCCGGTGCTGCAGAATCCCTCATAAGCTCTCCATTTGAACTTATGAAAGATAGGGTGCAGGTGTCCTCTGCATCTCGAATTCAAAGATCTATATCTTTTGCAGAAAATATAGCCGTTTCACCTGCTATTAGAAGACTACTTCATGGATATACTCCTGATTTGAAGGCATTGAACCACTCTCCTAGTCTTTTGTCTATACTGACCAACAAACATCTGAATTTGATTGGTGCCTTACAAGAGTACCCAGGGATGATGACTGGTGCAGGGAGACCACCATCAGTATGCAATGTTAGAAGGCCATCTGATATTATATCCTTGGAAGGATGGGGTGCCCTGTGGAGAGGTCTAAGGTCTGGAGTTGTTCGAGATTCCATTTTTGGTGGCATATTCTTTTCTAGTTGGCAATTCCTTCGCCGAGCAATGCTCGACTGGAAAGCAGTAGGAATGGATCCTTCAACTAGGTATAAGATATATTCTTAGCAGGCTGTATAAAGCGATTCCAGTTGCAGATTTTTCCTTCATGTTATCTTTTTCTTGTTAATGGAAATTGTCATCCTTTTATATTCTCATATGCTTTTCCAAGTTTAACAAATTTGACTAAATGGTCTTTAGCAAGATCCTTAGAAGGGAAGAAAGGGAATGTTAATACTATTGCTTTGATTGATTGCTTTACATTTTTGAGTTTACTATATGACCATGATCATGGTGGAATTTGAGAATGCAATTCTTCCCGAAGAAGGATGAATTGAATTTTAGTTTGGGTGCGGGTGGGGAATGTGGATCAGGGAACCATATATGCCTTCGCTAACTGAGTGTTTGTTTGTATTTCACATTATTTCCCTAGTTCAATGTTTAGGGTGAGAAGAACCTATTGAATATTTTTTCCATCACTTGGTCAATGATGTAAACTTTAGAGTCTCAAGCTTTGACAACTCAAGTGCCCCTTTATGGTTTCTAGGACTTTTTTTCCCTAGTAGTGGAGATTGAGATTCCGGCATTATAAAGATGAGTTGCTTCTGCTGTTGCATATCTTTTTCTTTTCTTTAATGTGTTTCATCATAGAACAACCTAAATTTTGCTTTATGAAAAAATGGTTGTTTACTTGTACTTTCTTCTTAAGTGCAGCTTTTCTAAGTTGTTTTCTAATCATATGCTTTTACTTCATCTATGTCTTCAGTTGCCATGCATGCAGGCCTCTTGAAAATTTTATTTTAAAGAGTCTGCCAGGATTTTATAAAGATTCATGTGCCGTGCATGGGATTTTCGTGGAAGGCATTTACCTTATTTTACTGTTTAATTGTTTTTTTTGGCCATTGTTCGGTGCATTGCTAGAATGTCTGATTGTCAAGTGCAAGCATGTTGAATAATTTTTCTTCTTATTTTCAAATATCTTTTGGGACCATTCTGTGCCATGCATCATGGTCTAAGCACTGTCAGTCTTCTTTTAGGAAATCCCTTCCTTGAACTTGAGTCAGGGGTAACATAAAATGATGAGGGCATCTTGTCTCAATTTTAGTTGTTCCTAGGACTCGTATTCTTGTTTACTGAGTTGTGGTCACTCATAGCTTTCCCAAAATATTAATTGCTTAAATTTTGTGGGCCAGGAACAGCTACTTACATATGCTAATTTCTCCTGGGAGGAATAGCATATTAATTGACCATTTTCTTATTAGCTATAATGGCACAAGTTGGATGCTGGAAAGTTCAAAATGAACCAGGTTTACAGTGGCTATATGATATTGGATTAAATATGTATTAGATAATACCTTTGCTTTCAAGCACTATCTGATGCTGGAAAAAATTTTGGTCGCTTTTAGAGCTGAATTGTGGAAGTTTTGTATCTTTCTCATTCTCAAAGTATCCTTTCTTTGTCTTAGGTCTGATGAAGAGATTGGTCCACTGCCTCCTTTAAGTGTGAGTCTTGCTGCTGGATTTTCTGGTACAGTTGCTGCTGCTGCATCTCATGGTTTTGACACCGCCAAAAGTCGATCACAATGTATTGTGCTGCCCAAGGTACGTTACTTGTTACCGGCAGAGTTTGTTTCATCCATGACTTTATTGTACTTTTGGGATACTGTTATCCACCACATGATGTCATCTCTGTGGCACCACATGTATATTTCACCCCTAACCTTATTTGCAATAACATTTAATTGATTCACAGTAAATTACTGCTGGAAAATTAGTTTAGATGAAACTTTTTCATCTGCGGATCATACCAAGGTGAAAATTTGCTTTAACATTTTGAGGCACTTCTGTAAAACGGTCCTTAGAAAGGTTTTCTTCTCAGTGGTTAAGCTTTGATACTTGTTTATTTGTTGGATGTGTTGTCAGTCAATACAAACTAATGGTTCAACCGAATGGCTCTAATATTTTTATGTGAATCTAAATGTGATCACTTTGAAGTGAAGGTTGTAGTGAAAGATAAGGAAAGGAAAACGAAGTTGGACCATTCAGCTTGTCTTTTAATCGCAAAAGCTTAAGAGCTGGTCACTTTAGAAATTCAGTTAAATTTGGGAAAATAAGATGACAAACTATTTTTTGTGATTCAATATAATCCCTTGGTGGACTAAAAGGTTTTTAGTTGGTACATCCTGTTTTATATAGCTAGAATCAACTATTGGATGTTTCAGATACAATTCAACTATTGGATGTTTGAGATGTAATTATTGATTTCATTGAGATGCTTTGTGGTGAATGATTCTCTTCTGTGATTGATATTAGCTTTTTTCTAGATCAATGTTATTACTTCCACATTGTGTAAATGACTTATTGCATGCATTACTTTATTTTATTTATTTTGTGCACATCTTACATTATGTTGTTTTGACATCAACAGTTAAGCCACTAACACCATAGCAGTAGTTTTGTTGATTGCCATGTTTATTGCGAATCATTATGCTCATTGCAGTATGTTAACATGGAGAGGAAGTTTCTGAAATGGAACCGACCAGGGAAAAGGTTTGAAAGAGTTACAGGGATCCACCCGGCAGACATGAATCTTTTGTTCCGTGGAATGTGATAGCAGATGGCTTGTAGCGGGTTTGCATCCTTTATGATTGTGGGAGGTTATCTCTTAGCAGTTGATTATCTTGTTTCTTGATGAATAATTTAGCAGGGTTTTGTGAAATTATTGTTTCAGAATTTCCCTTGGTGGATGGACTGAGGTTTGCTATGCACTACCTAGTCTCGTCCAAGTGTAAATTATCCATGTAGAAAAACAAAACTTGAATTGCATGTTCGGTCTTAAGATGCAATTCCCTGTATTATGATCATATCATACCTATATTATTTTGAGGGTAATTTTTTAATTCCTTACTTTGGCCATAAGAGAGGCACCAACCAGTAAACAATGTTCGGTTTCCTATAGTTGGTATAAAATATAATGCACCACGTATTAAATTAACATTAGTTTTCATGAAATTCCAATATTTGACCAAGGCAAAACCATCTCTGCCAGTTTAATCCTTCTTTGTTATATTCCTAATATTTTCAGGCTTAAATCTGTGCTTATTTCGGTGTTGTATCTTGAGGTCTACACTAAACGATTGATTGAAACCTTTGTTATAACTGAAGCCACTTTTTTTTATTTAATAATGACTGCCAGCCACACATTAGATATGTGGTTGAGTTTTCTAACTTTTTTTTTTCTTTCTTACATGTTTCCATTTTTTTTAATTTTGTGTAATTTTTTTGAAAAATATTTTTAAAAGCCACTATTTATTTAAAGGTCATAAATTTTTATAATAAAAAATTATGTGATTAATTTTTATTAATCAAGAAGATAATAAATAAATAAAATTACTCTTAATAATAGAAAAAAATTAGAGAGCAAATGGTGGACATAATTTAGAATTTCTCATGTTTTGGTATTGCGAGGTAAGACCTGCAGCTTTATTAGAATGTAGTTTTAATCTTTTTTTCAACATTTTTTTTTGTTGAATTTTATTAATTTCTTATTGTTTTTGATAATTTTTAATTAAATTTATTAAATTTTAATTTATTCTACTCTAAATTTATTAATTTTAACTAATTTTAAAATTTATTTTGAATTAAAATTTTAAAATACTTCTCAGATAAAATTATCAAAAAATAAAATATTTAATTTATAAATTTATTAAAAGGTTAAAATAAATTTTTACTTAAATAAGCGATTATTTTTGGATTTTTTTTTACAGATATAAATAATAAATAACTTGAGAAATTTAAAATATGTAAAAAGAATTTAAGACGTGGAAGGACGAAGTTAGAGTATACAGTAGAGAGTCACAGCGAGCCACCGGTGTAGAAATAGTAGAACATTCAAGAGATTCATTCAGTCAAGGAATACCAACCACACCTGGCTAACAGGCTCCTGTCTATTTCCAATTACAGTAATAAAAATGTGGACATCCATAAAGAAAGCAAAGAATATTCCACCTGGGTTTTCTATTCTTTTATCTTAACCAACGAACAGAGAAAGAAAGAAGAGAAACATATCGAAAGTGAGTTCCAGTGAAGCTTCAATGGCTGCAGTGACAACGACAGTGACGTCTTCTGGGCTTAAAAAGCTTCTTTGTTTGGGTTTGAGTACTAATAGCAATAACGATATTACCATGAATCCAAAATCAAGATGCATGAGCATGGCTTCCAATTATTCCAAAAACCCAGTAATTATTATGTCTGCTAATGCTCAATTTGGTTCTCTAAAGATCAAGAGTGTTGGGGGTGGTGGTGCTGGTGTCTTAGAGAAACCTGCTTTTGATCAGTCTCAATTTGACCCTTCTACCCAAGTTTTACAAGGTTAAGTTACATTTCTAATTCCAATTCTAATTTTATTTCTATTTGTCTACAATAAATTATTGTTAAATCTTTTGAGGGAATCATTGCATTGCAGGAGGAGATATTGGACGGTTGAAAGATAAGAAACGCACTGGTAGTGGTGATAGTTATAGAGTTCTTCTCATTGATGATATTCGCCATTCTCTCAATTTAGGTACCTACATACATACAACCTCAATTCATTCTCATCCTCTTGAGTCTATACTCTAACAAAATAGATTGTTAGATTGTGAATTATGAATTAGGATGTATTCTTGCCTCTTTTCACTTTGCATTAACAAACTGAAATATTGGTTCCAGTTTAATCTCATTCTCATCTATTTAATTCACTGATAGTATATATAAATACAAACCCCAAAATAAATGCCCTAATAAACGAGGAAATACAACATAGATTTCAGTCTGTTTCCTTTTACATCAAGTATAGTTGCGACAGGTTTTAAATAAGAGAATGAGTAGGCCCATTTGCTGCCATTGTGCCTTAGTCCAACATAACCTATATTGTTGGGTAACTTTGTACATTGATGCAGAGTCTTAGGATTGTTTCAGTGAAGTGGGATTCCGTATCGGTCTATCAGATATAACAAGTGTCACATCTTCCGTACTTATTTATATATTTGTGTTTGTTTTTCCTCCTAGTTGCAAAGGTCTTGCCTCGAGTGGTTCCGTCTGTTACCCCTGAGGATGCAAGGAGACTGTTTCATGAATCTAGAGAAAATGGCATGGCAGTTGTTATTGTTACCGTCAAGGTTAGTGTTGGATCTTTCTTGTTCTGGTGGTTAACACAAGAATAATCTGCCAATTATATTGGAGAAACAAAAGCAAGTTGAATACAGTAGTATGGTTGGTATAAAATCCTTCATGTAGATGCGTAGCATACATGAACAGAAAGCAAGTTCTAAATCTGTTTAGGACCTTTTTAACATCCAAGTCATTTCATGCTGCTTTCTGCTTGAGGTTTTCTGTCTTTTTCTTTTTTATCCCAAAAGATATTCCTACTTCAACTTTTTAAATTACTTATGAGAAGTCTGGAATGTGGGTTTAATGCAAACACTTACAGAAAATTTAAAATAATACACTCTTGCAAATGTGCGTACAGAGATTTACTTGCAACAACATACACAAGAGCATTTTTATACTTAAAGGAGATTCTTTTTAATATCTGCATCTTATATCAGTATCAAGTTGTTAAATTGTTGCTTTGGTTGATAGGAGCATGCGGAGTTCTATGCCCAGATGATGGTACGTGGAGGATTGCGATCAACAATTGAGCCGGATTCAAGTATTCTATAATATACTCATTGTGATTATAGCATCTACAGTTTTGCAGTGAGATATTTTTGAAGTTGGAGTATTGAGTTAGAGATGAACAATAGTGACTTTTCTAGCTTGAAGAATTAATGATTCTTGTAGAATTTGTGTTTGTAGCTCTACTATAGCTAGAATTTATATGTTTTACACAGACACGTTTAGTTGTAGAAATAGCTAGTTTTGTTAATTATGATGTTCAACAAACATGTGATATGTGGAGTATAATCTTGAGAGAGAGAGAGAGAGAGAGAGATGAATTCTCTTAAATTTGAGCTAAAGTGTTTTTCATCTGTTTATCATGCAACTTGATGATGTAATTCAAAGTCAAAAATAACATTTGTTGACCTCAGTCTTTAGAGAACTTCAAATGAGTTTTTGAATGTGATTTAGGACTCAACTAGCAAATAAATATTCTGAAAACAATTGACTTCTATTGCCTGGATCTCTTGAGGTCTCTTTTGCAATCTCCCTATATTCACAAATGCCTAAGTTGTATCGGTGGTAACTCTGACAATACTCTCTAATGTTTAAATTTGTTTTTGATTCTTGTTTTGAATGAGTAGAGAATGAGAGTGAGTTAGATATATTTTTTGTCTTGCCTTTTCTTAATGTCTTTTTTCGTGCTCTTGCCCTTTCGCATGCAACTCCCTACCTTACTTTTTTGGGTCCCTTGATTGATCGTCGGTTGTCTTCCACATTTGTAATATGCGGGACTAGGAAACTAAAAAGTGTAGTTGTGGGGGTTTTATATGTCTCTGTTTTTTGGATGTGGGTTTAATGGTTTGGGTTTTATCTCTTTTGAAATATTTAGTAGGACAAGGAGGGGTACACTCCCTTCTTCCCTTGTACTTTCTCTTATCTGGATAGCTCTTAAAATCTTTTTCTCTTATTGTCCCTCGAGATTTCATGATGGCCATTCTTTTTGCTTCTGCTTCTTCCTCCATAATTATATAGTCTGGGACATAGTCATATGCAATTGCATAATTGGAAACATGGTTCTCAGTAAGATAATATCAAAACCTATTGAGTTTGCAGTCCCTTCTTTAAGGCTTCTAGAGCAATCGGGATAGCAAATGCCCGATTTGTATCATGCCCTCATGGAACCTCTTCATGAATTCTCTCATAGTCTCTCCTCAACCCTGTTTAATCTTCTTGAGTTGTCCCATATCTTTAGCTTATTCACAAGCTCCTCAGAAATATTGAACAAATTGGTCTGTCAGCTGGTTGTAAGAAACCATGCTTCTTTACTTTAAACCTTTGTACCACATCCAAGCTCGTTCCTTCAATTGCATATGGAACAAGCGACATTTATGGTGTTCTCAGAATACCGCAATTGCTAGGAAGTCGGTAATCAAATTCACATAAGGATTTGGATTTGTGGTCCTATCATAGAGGAGAAGTGTTGGCATTCTAAAAACTACTAGCAGTTCTATGTCCCTTTGTATATCAATTAACGAGGACTTCCATTGTCATTATGAGGATTGACCTGCCAATTTCTCTTATTTGATGCGCTTCACCCACCATATTCTGCTCTAGATTCCTCATATTCTCCTATAGAGTGAGTTCTAGCATCCTAATGACACTCTTCTCTCTACTTCTTTGTTTTGCCTTCAATAAGAGACGAGCATCTTTCTCGTCTAAATCATCCTTATCAGATATCAGGGAATGAACCCTTGCCAGTCCTGAGTCACCAACCTGAGATCAAGTTGAAACTCTCTCCTTTGGTCCAGGGTGCAACCTATTACTTCTCGGTCATGACTTTGGTGGTGGTTCCGGGTATTTCCCTTGTGGCCATTTCTGTTTCTCTTGTTAAGTATATCTGCAACTCGGCTCTATAGTGTTTGTTGGTGGCTTCGCATTCTGAGCACATAGGAGCTTGGTAGGTGGATCCACGAGCTTCTTCTTATTCATTATCGGTTCTAGTTTCTTTTGGACTTTAAGAAATTCCTCTTAACAATTTTCTCATTGTTTCCTTGTCTTTCCTGGCCTCTTCAAGCTCTTTCTTATTATTTCGTAACTCCTCTCCAGATTTTGCCTCCACTCTGAGCCATGATAATGTTCCTCCTGATTATGATCCTCGTCATCTTCCCATGCCTCATGCTCCTTAACCAAGTCTTGGATCATAAGATCTGAGCTCCTTGCAGTAGTACTCTTACCTTCTTCTCGAGAGCACATTATAGTTTTCCCTCGAGTTGATTTCTTACTCAAGGGTGAATTTGTAGTTACCATAACTTTTAGCATCGATTTCTTATAAACGACGTAAATTTGTTAACCTCAATCCTTAAGAGAACTTGAGTTGAGTTCTCAGATGTGATATGGGTCTCAGTCAGCAAATAGATTTTTTTTGGAAATAGTTTACTTCTAACACTCGGCCCTCTCTCTCGAGATCTTTGTGCAATCTCCTTACAATCACAAATTCCAATGAAACTGTGTTAATGGTTCTAGTACAAATTTTATTCTGTACATATCAGTATTAGTGGCTACAATAATTATTAATTTTTTTTCTTTTCAATAATGCTATTTGTTCCAAAAGTCATTATTCTAAATTTATCCTGAAAATAAAAAATGTGCATTGCATGTGAATAAAATAAAAAATCATATTGTTTTGTTTTGTTTTTTTTTTTGAAACATATGGGCCATGATTTGAGAGAAAGTAAAAGAGAAGAAAAGAGGAAGGAGAAGCAGAAAAAAAAAAAAAAAAGTCGACATAAAAATTATAGGAGAAATAAAAGGAGCTATTAATAGTAGGTAAGACAAATCATGGCCCATATATCTCAAAACAGTAATGCTATTTGTTATTTTATTTAAATACTAATACTAATACTAATACTCACTATAGAACTTATCTATCCTCTCAAAACGTATTGTTATAATATATTAATTTTTACTAAAGAGTATTAGTTTTTAAAACAGTAACGCTATTTGTTATTTTACGCGTGGGAATGACTCTTTGTTCTCTCGCTGGCCATAGTTTTTTTAATATATTCACATGCAATGCACGTTTTTTGCTTTCGGGATAAATTTGGGACAGTGGCTTTTGGGACAAATAGCATTACTGTTTATTAAAATAATAATTATATAATACTAATTAATATAAAACAGTCAATTATTACTCCAATTATAATATTAACTTTACATTTATATTTCAATTTTATAAGCATAACATTACACTGATAAATTAAATCTTATTTGAACATTAAGTTAAAAAAAAAAAAAGAAAAAAAAACAAGCAAACAAACATTTAAGATTCTCTACTAACGTTCATTGATTCAATAGACTAGTTTATTAAGTAATGTTGCCTATTTATCTATATATACACAAAATTTACCTAATTTTCATTCAATGTAAAATGTGATATTCTTTCTCACCAAATCATGTGATGTCATTATTACAGTTTGCTCAAATTCAAGAGTCAATTTAGCCTATATTGTCCATCACTCAGAGTTAGGAGACTTACTACCTACATGACAATCTCTATTAAAACTCAAAACACGAAAGTTTTAAAACTTTTCTAACACGTAATGCTCATCCCCCTAGGGACAGTGAAAATCCACTTCCCCGTGATAATTTTCATTAGAGTAGTTTTGAAGGTTCACATACAAATAAGAATTTGGACCTATTCTGATACTACTTGTCACTGATTGAGCACTTATCATTAACTCAGAAGATTAGTCTATTAAATAATATTACCTACCTACTTATATATACTCAAGATCTATTAAATACTATGATAAGTTTATTTAAATTTTTAAAAAATCTTTCGATATGTGTTAATACTTATACATATAGTTGGTTATGAATTTTTTTTTTAATCAATTACTAATTATATGCTTGTGTTTGTTTAAATAAAAATTTAGTTTAAAAGATATGATTTTAAATATATCTGAAATTGTGAGATTATAAAAGGGTCAGTGTTTCTTTTGCTCACTTGTAAATTTTGCAATCGCTGGAATGCAAAAGAAGTTGGTGTTAAGTGTTAATTGTGCTCACCTTTTTTTTTTTTTAATTTTATCATTTTTTATTTTAGTGAAAAGTTGTTGTCAAGTTCATAGACATAATCTAATATTTACAAATTTTATCATTTCTTATTTTAGTGAAAAATTGTTGTCAAATTCATAGACATAATCTAATATTCGTTTTTGCTTGAAGATATATAGATTAAATTCTTTTTAATTACTATAAAAACTTTTTTTTTGAAAAGAATTACTATAAAAACTTTTAACTATATTCACATACTTGGTTGACATTCTTAATAAAATTATATTTTATGAAATTCAACTCACGGAATTTGTAAAATTTATCTTTATTTTATAATCTTCGTATTTTTATTTATGATTTTATAATTTTTAAAATTTGTTCTATGATCGAATAATCACATATTAGAGCTTATTTTATTTATATGAACCAATACATGCCATCTCAAATATTTAAGTTATTAATTATCGGAAATTTGTTAGACTCTTGCAGTAAAAGCAAGAGGTGTAAGATCTGTCGTCTTTGTCCTAATTTTGGAGCTGAAATTCTTTAAAAATTCCTCATATTTCTAAAGTGGGTTGTGAGATAGAATTTTTTTTTAACAAAATTAAGTATTTTAATTTTTTAACTTCATTTTTTTAAGGCAATAAAATTCTTAGGAATAAATATAAATTTACATTCATTCCTAATAACAGAACGATTTTAGACTAACATGCCACATTTTATTCTTGATGTAAAATGTAATTATTGTGAAACTAAAAACAATAAACTTATATATTATACTCATACTTTTTGTATTAATTATTGCAGATCTATTTTATAATCATTTTTATTAGTTTGTCATTTAACCCAAAAATTTAAATTGATTGGTGAAAGCTTAATATTAATATTAAAGATAAGTCTTTAACAATTCCTCTCATATGAAACGTGGATCTGAATAGGTTTAAATCATGTGAATCTTCCACCTCCAAAAAATCATCTCATGTAAAACGTGAATTTGAATAAGTCAAAATTAAGTGAATCCGTCTTCAAGAAACTCGTAAAATATGAATCCAAATAAGTCTAAATCAGGTAAATTCCTCGAATCAGGTGAATCTCTCATCTCCAAAAAATTAAGAAAATCAAGAAATTAAGAAATTAACTGAAAATAAAAATATAGAGACTCGAACTCAAGACCTTAACTTTGATACCATATTAATTTACCACTCAACCTAAAAATTTAAAGCCTCTAACAGTTTTCCTCATATGAAACATGAATCCAAATTGGTCTGAATCAGGTGAATCTCCCATCTCTAAAAAACCATCTCATATAAAACGTGAATTCGAATAGGTCAAAATTAAGTGAATCCGTCTTCAAGAAACTCAAAAATTTAAACTAAGAAGTGAATATCTAATATTAACATTAAATATAAATCTCTAACAATTTTAATATTTAAAAAACTATATAGATTTTCTTCTCACAAAAATCACGTTTAAACATATCTTAAAAAATTGCATTTCGTTTCTCCTCCAAAACAAGTACAACATTCGTTTAGATAATAAAAGAAAATGTTTTTATAACGATAGCTCGTAAGATTTTAGGTATAAGCCCACTCAGGACTAACCCTACTAATGGTTAGAGCGCCACCTAAGCCCAATCATGACCTAACTGGCGAGCACAAATTCAAAGAGATAAGTTCTTATTAGAATGCTAGGAGAGGAAGATAGAGTACAAGAAATGGCAGAAGGCAAATAAACTATTTTTCTTTTTAATTCTCTTACTTGGCACACACTACACTCTACTACGATGCACTCACTACACATACTTACAATCAATCAGCTTATTACATAGAGTCACACTCTACTGTCACGTGTAACAATAATAAAAACAACTCACATTATTAAACATATCTATTATAGATACTTTAGTAACCACATCCTGCAACATTTTCTACTATAAACAGCTTGGATACCATATCCTACGATAATTCTTCTCTTAAATTGATGTTGTCAAATATTCAGTTTAATATATATGAGGAACACTTTCTTAAGTTGGGCATTTCAAATCTAGATATCGAACAAAGGCAATTTGAGAAACTTGATTAATAAATTAGCAACTCGATCTTCACTTCTTCATTAAATCAAATTAATAACTCTATTAATTATGAGATCATTAAGAAGTAAAACTTTACATTAATATGCTTACTTTTTTCATGTAGAACAAGATTCTTTAAAAGTTTAATTGCTTAATTATTGTTACAATAAAATGTTGTAGCCTTATGCTATTTGATATAAAACTTTTTAAGAATCTTCTTTAACCAAATAACTTGACAGGTACATAATGTTGTTGCAACAAATTCAACCTTAATAATTAATAAAGTACTTGAAAGTGCGTTGTGCGTAAGATGAGTATATATATTTAAATTTTTTTGAAAATTTTACACATCTTACATATAAAATATATACCATAGAATAAAATAAATATAATTAAATATAAATTTAATTACACTAATGAGATAATAAAAAACTTACTCTTGAAATGTATTTTATGCGGTTCTAGTTAAGAATTGAGTGAGATCCATTGAATTAAAATGATAACATTCTTTTTCTCGACAAAAATAAAAAGCAACTCTTGCTTAACTTTTTCTTTCTCTTGGCCCTTTCAATATAAAACGTGCTCACCATTTTCTTATCAACCATTTGAAAAAAAACCACGGCTTCAATTTATAGGCATAAATCCTCACATTTGACCAATAGTATAAGAAAGATAAGTGTCAAATTATTTATTCAACAATTTGTTTTAAGGCCAACAATAGTAAAAGATAAGCATGAAGAAGGCTTAAACCAAATGAAATAAACAGAAGTTGTCACCTCTTCCTTTTGATTTTAAATGAATTAACTATACCACAATTTGCTTAATAAAATATTTTGGCCGAATTTTACATGCTTTTAGTAATTAATTTATTTAATCAAAATTAATTATTAATATTTAGTAATTAAATATGTTAATAAAATTATGCCACGTGTCATACTTTAATAAATTAATGATATGATATATAGCATTCAATAAAAAGATAAAAATGGCAAGTCATATTTATTGAGATTCTAGACTTAACACTTAAGTTTTATAAATTTTTTTGAGAGATTCTAAAATAATTTTAATTTTTTCGAAAATTTTTCAGACTAAACTATTTAATCTGGTGTGCTACTCCAATGCTCAATGAATATACTTCATATAATGAAACTTTCTAGGTTCACACCTGTTTTGTCTTCAGAACTCTTCTGTAAGTTCATAAATGATGTCTCACACACACATTATAAAAATAATAAAGCAGCGTGTTGAACCATACAAGTTAAAGTTAATACATTTTCGTATAATCCCTCAGTTATTTATATCCTAGAAGAGCGGAGACATAAATCATCATCGTAAAGTCTCCATATAGTAAACTCTAGAAGTTATCTTTAGATTCGTATTCCCATAAACAATATTTATAAATATTTTTGCGATATTGTTTTTTACACGGAAAATTTTTTTTCAAATGAATTGCTTATAGCCATAAGATTTTCAAGAATACAATTTTGGAGCATCTAGATATATTACTTACCCATATGAGTTTACAAATAATATATTTACACACACTAGACTCCAAGAGGATCAAACCATACCCAACGGTCAAACCATGAAAGGTCTTTGACATGTGTGGAACCTAAATATGATGAATTTCTCATAAGTCCACCGTGGTACTCAGGTCTAGGGACCACGAATACTACTCAACTCAAAAGGATCATTTACTGACGACTTTATGGAATGTCTATTGAAGATCTTAATTGAGACTGTTCAGTACCTAGTTCTCACTAAATGCCTGCATGTCTATAAGAGCTTTCACTAAACTCATGATTTGCTAAAACTAATCATCTGAACTGTTCCGATATAGACATACATAAATTTATATTATATAAGGTTTGTACCAATAGACTCACATCAATAAAAATAGATCAGGAACATAACATTTGAAAACATATTTACATAATGACATTCTTAGAACTATTTACAACCCTTTGTAATTATGTCATTGCTAGTATACTATCAAAGTTTTGTCCCATTTAAGACAAGACTCTAACTCTTTAGATTTTACTGACTCTTATAACTTGCTAATTCTTAGCAGTGTTAACTCTTAGCAATTATAACTCTCGGCATAACTAACTCTTAATGCTGGTCCAAAATCCTTTAAAGCAGATCTGAACTATTTTAGATCATACAGTGTCTGAAGTGTTAAAGCATCTTACCATATATATATATATATATTTAATATTAATAATTTTTGTTTGAAATGCTTATTATATAAATATTAAAATAATTAATATTCATACAATATTAGAATGGCATGTAAGCACCAGTTCTAACAGTAACAAATATGTTTTTTCTTTGAAGACCATGAAACGACCCCTTAAACCCAACATAAAAATATATCTCAAAGTATTTTTTTTCTATCATCTCGATCTCCAACATAATTGCTATCTGTAAAGTTAAGAAAATTTGATTTTTCACCATTTTTATAGAATAATCCATAATCAGCAGTACCTTATAAGTAATAAAAAAATCTTTTTTATAGCTAACAGAAGCATCTCCGTTGGACATTCCATGTATCTACTAATGAAACTCACAACATGCATTATATCAGGCTTTGAAGCAATCAAATACTCCCACAATTTTCTTGTAAATAGTGTTATCAACCTTTCTTTCTTCTTTCAGGATCCTTATTGAATTTTAGACCAAACTCAATTAGGGTGCTCACAAAATTACAATTCTTCATTTGAAACTAATCTAAAATCTCTTGAACATATTTTTTTTCAGAAATCAAAATACTAGCTAAGGATTGAATCACTTTTATGCTAAAAAAGTAATGCATCCTTCTAAAATCAAACATATCAAACTTAAATTTGTCAAACATTAAATTATCAATACAAAAATACACAATGAGCATCCTTCCCCCATATTCACTTTTTATCAAAAGAGTATGTTATTATGGTCATTTTCTAAAACATTCCTTAGAGAAATGAGCATCTATACAACTATACCAACCCCATAGAGCTTTTGTTGAGCAAATATACTCCCTTTTTAGTTTATAAACTTTATGTTTACTTCCAAACTTCACATAACTAGGAGGTTGATCAATAAATACCTATTCTTATAGGCCAGCATATAAGAATGTTGATTTCACGTCCAATGAAGATAGACCATAAATATTGAGTTACCAATGCAATCACTAGTTTGATTGTATCATGTCTTACCATAAGAGCCAAAATGTCTTTGTAATTCACTCTAAACTCTTGCTTATAGCCTTTAGCTACTAAGTGCGCCTTGTATTTGTTGACTCTGTAGTTCTTCTTCAACCTTTTCTTGTACAGTTATTTGACATCAATTGTTTTGTGCATTCTTGGAAGCTCGTTCAACTCCTAAGAATCATTATTTTCAATTGTTGCAATTTCTTCATCCATAACCTTTCTCTATTTTTCTTTTTTCACAACATCTTTGAAAGCTGTAGGATCATGCTTTGAAAAAAAAAAAAGCAAAATATGTTAGTGACTCTTCTTCAAACTTGACAAAATTAGACATATCTCAATCCATGATCCAAGGTAGTCTTTTTCTTTGTCACTGGTGTCTTTATTATGCATCTGCTTCAGTTACTAGTGGAGTGTAAGGAACATTTTTAGTGGTTGGCACCAGTTATTGCACTGTCTTCATAGGTTGCAGCCATTTCTCTTCATCACCATCAAAATTTGATGGAATCTGTTTTCAAGCATTATTCTTATTCCAAGATCAGGTCCTTTCTTCATCAAAAAGAACATCACGAATGATTACTACCTTTTTGGTCACAAGATTATACAATTTGTAGGCTTTGAGTTATTCACTAACACCAAGAAATGCATTTTTCTCTTCTTATCAAGAATGTGGGCATAAGCAATACACTCAATTTTTTTGAAATGATCTGCACTAGTCTCTATCCACTTCAAGCTTCTTCTGAAGTCATATTTTGAATAGAAAAAATAAGACTTTTGTTCAAAATATGAATACTCAAGTTAACTAATTCAAGCTACAACTATTTTAGAATTTTACTTCTTGTCAAAAGATTTCTCACTATATTCATAGTAGTGTACTTTTTTCTTGCGCACAAACCATTTTGTTGAGGGGTATAGGCTACTATAAGTTGCCTTTTGATTCTGTAATTCTCACAATAATTTATGAATTCATGTGAGTTGAATTCTCACAACCATTTTATTAGGTTGCCAACTTCTTTCTCGACAAGTTCTTTAAAGATTTTAAAGGTTGTAAAAGCTTTAGATTTTCTTGCAAAAAATAAACCTGTGTTTTTGTTGTAGTCATCAATGAAGGTAATGATATTTTACCTCAATTTGAGGATGGATTTATTAGCCCATAAATATTAGAATGGTCCAGGTCCAATTCCTTTCTTGCTCTATGGTCTTCCTTGAGGAAACAAATTATGACGTTGTTTGCTAAAATCACATTCTTCACAAACTTAAGTTGAAACTTCAATATAATGAAGTCTTGTCACTATATTCTTTTGTTACAATGATCTCAAATCATCAAAATTTAGATGCCCACACTGAAAGTACTATAACCAAACTTTCTCCTTTAATCCTGTAAAGAAACATGAATGAATTATACTATAGGGGTATAGTAAAAATATATGGTTAGCATTTATTTTGACATGAGCAATTAAGCCCAACTTTTCATCCTGTATACGGTAAACTTGATTTTTGATAAAGATTTCATATCTTTTTTCTTGTAATCGACCCATATTAAGTAAGTTGGTCTTTAGATCTTGGATAAAAGAACATTAGAGATAATGGTGGTGGAATTGCCCTTGGTTTAGATGGTTACCTTTCCTTTTTTCATAACAGAAATTGTGGTGTTGTCATCAAACTTGACAATTTTGTGAAAGATTATCTAGGCCAAAGAAGACCTTATCTCTGTATATGTGGTTGCTATAGCTAATGTTTAAGTACTACATGCTTTATTGAGTTTTTTTTCTTCATATGACACACCATCAAAAAAGATACATATTTTGATGATAGTCACTGTTCACATGAAAAGTACCACACTTTGAAAAGTGCAGGTATTATTCGCAATGACTATTCACCTTGAACAATATCTATAGCGAAAATACTATTTATAAGAACAATGCCGTGCACGCATTATTTAGTGAAATTTTATAGAAAACCGTCACCGTTTTCCCCGCAACAATGAGTTTCAGTTGTAAGACCTTTCTATAACAAGCCATAATTACGTTGCGGCAGAGAGTTTACGTAAGTGCAACTCACGAAGGTCGTCATGACCTTATTTTTTTTCCTCACCCGTGGCATTCTCTACGCTCATTGTGGATCAATTTAGGTGCTCTAAGTTATGAAAACAGCGAATTCAAGCATCGAAACAGTAAAACTTGATCAAAATTTTGATGTTCGAATAAGTGGTTTCACTGAACCGTATGTAGCAGCACTGTTCACAGTGAATAGTCATCACAAACAATGCACATACTATTCACGTGTAGTATTATTCATGTGAACAATGACCGTTTATCGATATAACAGTATCTACCAATTCCGGTCAACAAACAATGGTAAAATACTATTTATAGTAGGTATTATTCAATTTATTATAATATCTTTTAGAAGTATAAATAAATATTATTAAAATTATAGGGTGTAATTAGATATTAAATAATATATTTAAAATGTAAATGTTCTTTGCCTTACCTTAAGGTCAAACTTAAAAGGATTATCTATTTTATTTGACTAAAATACTCACACGTTGTTAGGTATTTTAAATGGATAACTTTAATTATGGAATTGAGTGATAAAACACTTTTTTAATAATTTAATGGTAAAAGATTTATAATGTATTTATTTATTAAAATAAAGATCTCAAATTTGATTCTCTTTTTTCAAATTAAAAAAAAAAGTATTGCGTGATAAAATATACAACGTGAAGTATTTGTTAAACTAACTTTTGGGTTTATGAGTTCCTTACCTTTAATCAAATAACAAGTACTAAGTAATTAAAACTCTAATCAAAATTTACTATGACATATTTAACTCATTACTTAATCCAAATGTATAAAAGAATGATCAAGGATAATTTCTTATTTATCCATGAGGACTTATGTTTATTATATATCGCTAAGTATTTTTTTTTATGATATAAATTCATTTTTCATTAAAAGTTATTGATATTAGAATTTAAGAGGAAATTTTTTAGTAGGCACTATATTAATTTACTGTAATACTCTGATCTTAAAAATGTAAATAAATATTATTAAAATTATAAGAGTGTAATTAGGTATTAAACAATACATTTGAATTGTAGATGTCCTTTACCTTATAAATAAAGCCTAAGGTTAAAATCAAAAAAATTACAAAGGGACCTCTTTTTATTTGACTAAAATACTCACAAATTGTTAGGTTTTTTTAATGGTTAACTTCGGTTAAGAAATTAAGTGATAAACACTTTTTAAAATAATTTAGTGATAAAAGGTTTATAGTGTATTTATTTATTAAAGTAGGGATTTTAAATTCGATTTACCTTTTTGAAATTAAAAATAAAAAGAACTGAATAATAAAATATACAACCAAGTTGAAGTATTTGTTAAACTAACTTTTGGGTTTATGAGTTCCTTCCCTTTAATCAAATAAGGACTCAAGTAATTAAAAATCTAATCAAAATTTACTATGACATATTTAACTCATTACTTAATCTAAATGTATGAAAGAATGATGAAGGATAAATTTTTATTTATCCATGAGGACTTATGTTTATTATATATTGCTAAGTATTTTTCTACAATATATATTTGTCTTTCATTAAAATTGTATTACAAAGTGTGATATAATTATCAATAAATGAATTACAACGGTAAATTATAAATATTAAGCGGAATACTTATATTACAATTGTCAATTATTTCTAATATTGATATTTTTAATAATTAAAAAAAATGAGATCTTTCTGGCCCTCTTTCAGAATTTGAATCTTTGACTAGGTTAAGAATGCTTAGATATTGTCATTAAAATAATTGAGTGCATTAATAAATAATAATTATTAATTGTCACACTTTTTAAATTTGACGTGAACATGTTATTGAACTTGGTTAACAGTAAAAATTTCCCAAAAAAATAGTATGTATAATTAATTTTAAACATTACAATTTGACGATACATTTCTCTTCTGACGGGTAAATAAAAAAGTTACATTCTCTCTTATTATTAACTTAACAAAATTCAAGAACAGAATTTTCAATAATATTTAAACAATTAAAAATACATTTAAAAAAATCAGAAATATTGAAATTGTGTTGATGCGAAAGAGAGAATAAGAAATAAAACATTTGTTAATATTACATTTCAAATAAACAGCTTATTCCCTAGAATTTTATTTTTTTAATTACATGTAATCAGAATTATGCATATAGAAATCTGAAAGCAAAATGTTTATATTTATTCCATAATTAAAATAGCCAAAAATAATAATAAAATAACTAAATTCATAGATAAATTAAGGAGCAAATGCAAATGACATTTTACTTGTTGTTTCCACGGAGGTCACGTGCGTTCTTTACACTCTCACCTGCACTCTGTGCTTATCAATTTCTCCCTAATCTGTAAAAAGTAAAAACTGATTAATTCAATCTTATCTTTGCTTTTAAAATCACCTTAAAAGAAAGAGAAAGAGAGAGAGAGGAGGACCAGCTGAAGAGACTCACCAGTTTCAGTTCGGGTATGGCTTTGCTCCACGGCGTCATGGGCGGACTCATTAGTTGACTGCTCTAAATTTACAGTCCCATCGTTGGTTGGTTGCATTTGCCTAAATAGTGGCCTTAAACCTTGTTTTTTTGTTTGTTGTGTTGACTGTTGATATGGTGTCTCCATCAGTCTACTCTCTCTCTCTCCCTCTCTTCCTTCCAAGTTTCAATTACCACTCGCTCTCGTGGTTATGATTTATGAATCTCCGTCACAATTACTCTTTCTCTCTTTCTTTCAATCACTACTCAAACAATTATAATTATAATACCATACTTTTTAAATAATATTTTAAATATTTTTATTTTAAATAATGTATTAAATAATAAAATAATATAATAAATAATTTTAAATTTTATATTATTTTATAATTTAATAATTATTTAACATATTAATTTTAAATAAAAATTTGATATATTATTTTAAAAGAATAATATGACTTTATGATTTATCAATCTCCATCGGTATACTCTCTCTTTCTTTAAATTATTTATTCATGTTGTATAACAATCTACAAAGGTTTAATGTTAAGTCTATATTCATGTCCAAGTAATATAACAAGGTAAGACACAAGAACTCAAATTCCTTTTTGAAATACTATTTGTGGGTTGTAATTTAATAAATATAAAATTATATTAAATAAGACTCAAAACATATAAATTTATTGACTAAAACTGACTTAAAAGTATGTAATCCAAAATAATAATAAATTTATATTAATAAATTAACGGAGAAATACAGTCTCATTATAATATTATTTGATCATTCAATTTTTTTATAAAATAAAATATGATAATTTTTTTATTTAATTAGTTTATAATAAATACATTAAAGTTTGTTTGAAATAAAATAATCTATTTTACCATTTTATTTATCAAATTTATTTTTTCTTCAAAAATTTATTAAATAAACTATTCTTAAAAAGAAAAAAAGAAAAATAGCCATACAAATAGTCTTAACTCTCTTATAAACCTAACACTATCAAATATCTATTATAATTACATGAAAAGCATCTGAAACACAAATATTAGCCCTTAGAACACACATCTTATTTACACAACAAAAACCACCCTAAGCATCTATCTTAAAGTGGCATCTTAGAGTCCATGGCACCTTTATCTTTCATTCTTTTTCTACATTTTTTTTAATACAAGAACTTACTCATTATCATTGTTATATTTGTCCTATAACTCATATACATCGTAAATAAGGCATAAGACTTTAAAATATAAAATTCTAGGGACATGTTCTTCTTAACCTTCAAAACTAAGGTATTGCAGCATAAATCTTAAGCTACATTATGTCACAACCTTGTACAAATTCTTTTTAGGTATACCATATTGTCACGTGTTTCTCCATTATTTATTATGTAAGCTCAACTTTTGCACCTCTTACAACAATCACGCGTTTCTCTATTGTTCACGTGGCGGGGGTACTATATATGTAACACTATTCACACAACACTGTTCACGCATCACACGGGTACTATTTATGCGACAACTTATGAGTATTTTTTATTTTAACTCAATTGACTTCTTTAAATGAGATTTGAACTCTTACATGTAACGATTTTTATTCCAACTAGATTTAGAGTTTTCCTATAGTATCTAAAGCCTATATAAATATTCTATATTAGTTTGTAAACATAACACAATAATCACAATACAAATACAAGAGAGAAAACTTCTAATTTATAAGATAGATCAATTGTAAAGCTTCTGTGATTGTAATTGAGAATATTCTTTGTGAAACTTGAGTTCTTTATTATAAAAGGCATACTTTGTACGTATCTTGTAATTTATTAATAAGAGAAGTGAGATCTTGATCTGCCGTTGACATAAGTAAGTTGTTGAATTACGTAAATTTTTTGTGTTCTTTCTTTTATTTTCTTTCTCTAATTTATTCTTGATTGCTTGTTACTACATTATATTACTTGAGTTTATTACTTCCGCTTTAATTATATGTAAAATTATTTTTTTAAATAAAAATTATAAATAAATATATGTTTATTACAAAGGCTTGTGAGTCAATGGCTAAGTCCTTCAATCTCTTAGTCTTATTGTATCCCTGCCACTATTAATAGAACTAAATCAGTATATTAATGTGACATATCTATTATACTACTAATGAAAGACTTCCTTGATTTATTTATTTGTTTTAATGGTTGGTGTGGACCATACTCATAAAGGTCTTTGATGAACTTGTGATTGTGTACAACTTTTAATTTGGTTTAGATTAGAGAATTTGTTGCATTTCTTGTGATCTTGGCCATGACCCATGACATTTAGTATTAATCCTGTGAGAATTCAGTGTGATTCTCAGCAATGTATCACTATCTGGCATCACTCACTTTTATTTGTTAACCGCAAGTCAATAAAGATTCTCTTAAAAACTTTGCCTAACTAAAAAAAAAAGGGTTAAATGAATTAAATTGTATCCTCCTCCTCAAAACAAAAATGTCTTGTCTTTTCAAAATACATGTAAATTAATTAATGATTTGGCTCAAAAACTTTGGTCTGTAGGTAAAATCCAATGAATGAGTGCATTTGATCAGAACATTATTGTCATTAATGAGTTAAATTTGGGCAAGTGTATAAAGTGACACTCATAGTATTGATTGAGTGATTTATTTTATATTATTTTATTTTTATCATTTTATCTGTATCACGTTAGGTATTGTTAATGACCCTAAATGTAGTGCTGTTACTATACTCTCCAATATACCTTGACAAAAAAAAAATACAAAATTTAATTCAATCAAGCTTGTGCCTAAAGATCAAGCATGGGCCGTATGTAATAGCTTCTAACTTAGAGAGGTATCAGTATATGAGAATACTTGGGCCTCTTTTTCATAATTGGCCCAAAAAAAAGTTAATGACATAAAGTTAAGACATTTAACAAAGTGAGGGGTTAAATGGAAAAATTCTTCTCCAGTAAGGTTTGCATACAACTCTTCTGGAAATCTAAACACACTAATTGTATATATAGGTATAGTCATGCCATTGCTCGCTTGTTAGTATATGATTTGCAGTAGCCCACTAGCAGCTCAAATTAATGATTCTCATTGATGGTTCATGTACTGGCAATGCAAGAGATCGTGTTAGCAGATTATGAAGACTTTGCAACATTTGTATTCGTTTATTTTAGTTTATTAGAAGTTTGTTATGACTAGTTTGTTGTAATTGATTAGTTGTTAATGACGTGGCAAGTCTAGTAAGCAAAATTAGTTTTGTGAGTTTTCCCGCAAACTTTTGGCTCTTAGCCACTATATAAGTATATCATGTGTTTTTATCCAGTATTTCAGAAATTTTTCAAAAAATATAATATCAAGAATTTCTTTTCTCTTCTGTTTTCTTTTTTCACTTTCTCGAGAACCAAACAGATTACTTCACAAATTTTAATATGGTATTAAAGTTCTAAGAATGGCAAACGCTAGCTCAAATAATAATTCATCTTCTGTCACATACAATTTTTCATCAATTATTAAACTCGTTAGAACCAATTATGTTATATAGAGATCTCAGATTCTCACTGCAGTAAGAGAAAATAGATTAGAGGAGATTTTAGATGGAACAGGTGTTTGCCCAATCCAGCATGTCAGATCTGTAAATACAGATCAATCTGTCACCATATTTGAGAATCTAGAATTTGATCTATGGATGCGACGGGATCAGTAGCTGCTTGGTTGGTTATTTTCCATAACATATAATTCAATACTTAGTTTGGTGATTGGCTATAAATCGAGCAATGCTTTGTGGATTGCGATTGAAAAGCAATTTGGATCACATTTAAAAGCAAAAGCTATTCAACTCAAATTGTAATTGGCTTCACTATAAAAAGGTTCTCTCTCTATGTCAGAATATTTTCTTATAGTCAAAAAAATTATTGATGAATTGTCTACTACTGGGTATGAAATTGATAATGATGAGTGATAGGGGCATAAAAGCACTAGTAGGATTTGTACTTAATTTTTGTATTTTGCTCTAAATCATAAGTATTTGACTATTTAATTGGATTTTCTAATCATAAATAGATACACGATAGAAAATATGATGCATAGGAACAAACGGGAGACAAAGGAACAAACGGGAGACAAATCAGATGTCAAACAAAGAAGTTACGCTAAAAATACGAAAGTAACGTAGCAGCAGGTGGTTGGCCGCTGCGGCGCCAAGGGCTGGACGCTGCAGCGCCCAGATCAGTGAGTGAGCGTCACGGCGCTTACGGTGGTAAACAGTATCGAAAAATAGTATTTTTGCTAAAGTACCAGTGAACAGTATTTTGTTACAGTAACTCGTAAACAGTGTTTTGAAGACAAAAACCTATAAATAGAAAGCCAAAAACCCTAAGAGAGGGGAGAGGAGAAAAAGAGAGAAAAGAGGCAAAAAACTTAGAGAGATAATTCACAACATAAATCAAAGATTAAAGCCAAAGATTGAAGAACCATGATCAAGATTCAAGTTTCAAGTGAAGATTGAGGGAGAAGCACATCAAGAAGTCACTTTAACTTTTGTATTTTGATCCAAATCATAATTATTTAACTTTTAATTGTGTTTTCTGATCATAAACAGATTCACGATGGAAAATTTGATGCATAGGAACAAACGAGAGGCAAATCGGACGTCAAACGAAGAAGTTACGCTCAAAATACGAAAGTAGCGCAGCAATAGGTGGCTGGGCGTCGCAGCGCCTAGAACAGCGAGTGAGCATCGTAGTGCTCGTTGACGTCTTGATAAACCTGTGCTCGTACCTAGTACTGTGGTGCTCGTGCAGATGTTTAAATACCCTTCTAAACTTGCCAATTGTGAGGGGGATTCGAAGCTCCTCATGCCTAGAATTTCTCATAGCAACAAAAACACTCTTTTGAGGCAAAAATAGAGGGACTTAGCAAGTAGAATAACATAAGCAACAAACACACATTCAAGCCAAGAGATCAAGGTGAAGTTATTAAAGATTGAAGATTGGGGAATCAACTCTTGAGCAATCAAGACAAGAGGAAGAAGAACAACTCAAGGCATCACTTGTTTTGTTTTAATCCTTACTTTTAAGAGATGATTTTGTTCATTATATTTTCATACTTTTGCTTTGATATTCTTGTTTTGAACATGAGCTAATTTCTTTTGATTTAGGGTTAGACGTTATTGAACCTAATATGTAATTGATTCTTTTAATCTCTCAGTTATGAACTTTTATCCCTTAATTAATTCAATCTATCTATGCTTAATGCTTTCATTATACTTGATCACTATTTTGATTGTTTATGAACCATGATAACTTTGATGAAAGGAATCATGTGTTTAGCCTATGATAGATTGATACATGATCATAAGGTAATATCTATGAGTTCTATCTAGGATAGACATATACCTAGGTAGCATGTATGGTTTGATTAGACTTAGTCTTAATGAGTTGCATCTTATTCGGATTATCATAGACATATAGCTAATTTTTAGGGTGTGATATTATCATTTGACTATTGACAGAAGCTTATGATGAAATCAGTGTCTAGCCAATTAATTGATAAGAAGGGAAATAACTAAGGGGTTAAAGGGTTTAGTGAACTACTAGGGGATGCGTCGATACCCTAGATTACCTATCAATTCAGTAAATTCTATCTTTAAGTATTTGCAATATTTTAATTAGGTTCAATTCGATAGCAATAATTTAATTAGTTAAACTCCATCTTTGAAGCTAGTCTGGATAAAGGTAAAGTAGAGTAACTTTTGTATTCGATTGAAGAAAATAGAAGCAATAGTCTCTGTGGGATCGATAATCTGGACTTAGCCCTATATTACTTGATACAAAAAATGTGCACTTGCGCTAGGTCATAAAATTAGACATCAATGAGTTTATTCAACACTTGATTTTGGGTATTGGATCAAATTATGATTCAACAATAGTATTAATCATAAGTATAATTAGTTCTATTACCTTAGACGAAGCTTATGCTATATTGCTGGATCAAGAGAGCAAAAATTTGCATAATAATAATGCACTACACATAAACAATACAATTAAAGTTCACTTTGCAAATAGAAATTTAAAAAGAAATTTCAGTTTCACTAGTAGTTCTAGAAACATCAGTGGTAACTATCAGTATAGACCAACATATTATAATAACTTTAACTACACTAGCAATTTTCATGGTAGTTTTGGTAGAGGAAGGGCTATGTCTTATGGCAATGTTGGTCAAGGAAGATTTGATGGAAACTTTGGAAGAGGAATATACCAAGGAAGAGGAATTCTTGCTGGAAACAATAAATTAGTATGTCAAATTTATGAAAAGCAAGGTCACGCTGTTGTGAAGTGCTTTTATAGGTTCAATAGGGATTTTTTTCAAGGCCATAAAATCCTTTTAACAATTCTAATAATAGCTATTTTGAACCTGGTGGATCTGGATTATCTAGTGGTTTTGGTATGTCTAATGACAATTCAAATAATGGTACACAATGAGTTAATAGTATAGGATCAAACAAAACTGCTTTTGTTACAACATAAAGTCTCTCTGAAGTTTTTTCAAAAGAAGAATAATATGCTCTAGATGGTATAACAGATGCAAATTGGTATATTGACTCTGGCGCTACTCATCATTTAACTCATGATGAAGAGAACATCAGTATGAGGAGTGCTTTTATAGGTAATGATAAACTTGTTATTGGCAATGGTAGTGGTCTAAATATATAGCTTATTGGTAACTTCAAACTGCAATCTTCATATGGTTTTACTTTGTTATTGACTGACATATTGTTTGTGCCTAAAATTATCAAGAATTCGATCAGTGTGTTAAAGCTTGTTTAGGATAATGATGTATTTGTTGAATTTTCTTCTAACTTTTGTTTTATGAAGGACAAGAAAAAGGGTCATCCACTGCTGAAGGATATTATTAAGAAAGGGCTTTTATAAATTGTTGCTTGGTTTTTTCAATTCTTCTTTAAACCAAAATTTTGAGAATTAATTTCGCCCAAAGTCTATGTTATCTACTTTTTTTCCTACTCAGTCATGTAAGATAAATAAGAACTTCAATAGTTTTACCACTGATAGGACTCCCAAGTCAATATCTGTTTTTCAAAGTCATGTTAGTAAAGTTGAGTTTGAATTGTGTAAAGACCTAAATCGTGGTCACTTAAGATTAAGTCGTCCTAACTCCTTTACTCTCATGAGTATTCTAAAATAGTGTAGTAAGAAGCATTTCAATACCAAAGTTAAACCAAATTTTTGTAATGCTTATCAGTATGGTAAACTGCATAGGTTTCGTTTTCCATCAAATTCAATAAAAACTACCTTTTGTTTACAGCTTTTATACACTGACTTATAGGGTCTTACTCTTATATTGTCAAGAGATGGATATAGATATTATATAAGTTTTATTGATGACTTTATAAGGTTTTGTTGGATCTTTCCCTTAAAAACCAAATCAGAAGCTCTTAATGCCTTCATCATATTTAAATCACAAGTAGAGAAACAATTTAATACTCTTATTAAGACTCTATAATCAGATTGAGGGGGAGAGTATAAGTCATTTACCAACTACTTAGCACAACATGGCATTCAATCAAGACTTACTTGCCCACACATGCACAATATCAAAATGTTGTAGTTGAGAGGAAACACAGACACTTGATAGAAATGGGACTTACATTATTATCTCAAGCACATATGCCATTAGAATTTTGGTGGAAAGCCTTTCATATTGTAGCACACTTAATAAACAAGTTTCCCACATCAATTCTTTCACACATGTCACCATTTTTTAAAACTTTTTAAGCTTATCCTAGATTATAACTTTATGAAACATTTTGGCTGTTATTGTTTTCCACTCTTAAGTTCTTATTAACAACACAAATTAAATTTTCATACCACTCAATGTTTGTTCCTTGGTTAAAACACTCAACACAAAGGTTATAGTTTCTAAGTCCTTCTGGAAAATTATATGTGGCCAGACATATCACATTTAATGAGGATTCATTTCCATATTCTGACCTTTTTCTCTCAAGTCCTTCTCTTCCTTTATCTGAATCTGTTCCTCCTATTTCTTTTACCTTCCCTACTAAATTCTCAAATAGCAATACTGATTGCTCTTCTTCAATCCAAAACTCAAAGTTCCTACTCCTCTTTTTGAACCTGCAACTGATATTTGTCCAAGAAATACTCAACCAACAGTATCACCAACGATCATCCTAAATGACTAGAAGAAAGAATGATATTACAAAACTGAAAGCTTTTCTCACACAATCTCTGTCTCCTGAACCTACTACTGTAGAAGAAGCTTTGTCACAAAGTCATTGGATATCGGCTATGAAAGATGAATATTTTGCCTTGTTGAAAAATAAGACTTGGACTCTTGTTCCAGCTTCTGAGGCCACCAAAGCAGTATCCAACAAATAGGTGTTCAGAATAAAATATAACACAGATGAGACTGTTGCCAAGTATAAATCTAGGCTAGTAGCTAAGGGTTTCCTTCAAACTTCTTGTGTAGATTATCTTGAAACCTTTAGTCTGGTTATTAAAGCATTCACTTTTAGAGTTATGTTAAGTATGGCTATTGGGAATAATTGATTAATAAGACAAATTGATATCAATAATGTCTTCTTGAATGGAGATTTATTAGAGGCTATCTATATGACTCAGCCTGAAGGTTTTATTGATTATACTTACCCTAATCATGTATGTAAACTTTACAAGGCCTTGTATGGTCTTAAACAAGCTCTTAGAGTTTAGTATGACAAGTTAAAGAGTGCCCTTCTATAATAGGGATATCAGAATTCCAAGTTTGATACATTTCTCTTCTTCACACACTCAAATGGTGCTCCAACTCTTATTCTCATCTATGTAGATGATATATTGATCATAGGTCTAAATTTAGCAACTCTAGAAAGACTGATTTAAAAGTTGAGTAATACTTTTGCACTAAAAGACCTAGGTGAATTTAATTATTTTTTGGGGATTGAAGTTTCTGCCTCTGCATCAGGTTTGCACTTGAGTCAAACTAAGTATATACATAATCTGCTTCTTAAAGCCAAGATGTCCAAGTGTAAAGAAAGTTCTACTCCTATAATTGTTAGTCAAAAGCTTCTCAAATCAAATGTTGAACTTTTTTCAGATGAAGCCTTTTATAGATTTATTGTTGGCACTTTACAGTTTGTCACTCTTACAATACTAAAAATATCATATTCAATACACAAACTTAGTCAATTCATGGTAGCTCTCACTATCAAATACTAGCAAGCATGTAAACGGGCCCTAAGATATCTTTAAGCTACTGCAGATTTTGGCCTTCAATTTGTTAAGACTGGTGATTTAAATCTTTATGGCTATTCTGATGCAGAGTAGGGTGCTGATCCTAATGATAGAAAATCTATCAATGGCTATTGTATTTTCCTTGGTGACAATTTAATTTCCTAGGCTTCTAAGAAATAGCAAGTGGTTGCCAGCTCCTCAACTGAGATTGAATACCGAGCTTTAGCCTTTGCCTATTTTGAAATACTGTGGCTTACATATTTGCTGAATAAACTTTCAGTTCCTTTACAACAGCTTTAATATTTGTGAGTGATTTTAAACTCATGGTGTATTCATGTGGGTTTGTGTCTATCATTCAACTTCGCATATATATCATATATATATATATATATATATTTTACATGTATCTTATAACAGCTTGATTCTAGTAAGGATTTAACTCTTAAATCCTATGTTTACCTCTTAAACTTATATGCTTAACCCTTAAGCACTTAGGCTAATTAAAAAGAAGACAAGAAGAAGTTCAACACTTGAACTTTTGCACAATACTTGAAAGCTTAAGGTTTCTCCTTCTTTCTCTCTCTCTTCTTTGGCCGTGTATTTTCACCCTTTCACAAATGAGCAAAATTGCTCTTAATATTTGCTTTAATTCATTTTCCCTTAGTAGACAACAATTGTCCCATAAGGGATGACACATTGCTTGCCCATTTAGGTTTTCATTTATTTACAATAAAAAATAGAGAAGAAGAATAAAATAGGGGCAAGTGTTTTGGATGATTTTGGTCGAAATCTTGGCCAAATGAGAAATATTTTCTCTTTTGCAAGAAACACAGACGATGTGAGCAAAAGAAATTTTTTTGCAATTATATTATTACTGATGTACTCTCAGGTATATGTCTTGTTACAGATAAGGTCATAACTATTAGATTTTGTTAACTTTTATAACCTACTAACTCATAGTAGTGCTAACTATTAGTAATTATAATTCTCAGCGTTGCTAACTCTTATCGTTGGTCTAAACTCGTTTAGGCCAAATCTGAACTCCTTCAAATCATACAATGTCTGAAGTGTAATAAGTATTGTACTATTTAATAAATGAAATGCGATTTAATAAAAATGTACTACATAAATATTATAAAATAAAATATTCATACAATAATAAGATGACATATAAGCACAAATCTCAATAATATTATGGTGTGATAATATGTCTACTCAAGACCTTGCTGTTAATCCCGTTTATCATGCTCGTACTAAATATATCGAGCTTATTGTTCATTTTTTAAGGGACAAAGTTGCAAACAATTCAGTGGACATTTGGTTTGTTCTTAGTGAAGACTAAGTTGCTAATGTTTTTATAAAACCCCTATCTTTTCCTTAGTTTTCTTATCTTCGCAACAAGCTCATGGTCTTCTCACACCCATGAGCTTGCAGGGGGATGTTAGTGTATGATTTGTAGTAGTGCACCAGCAGCTTAAATTAATGATTCTCATTGATGGTTCATGTATTGACAATGCAGAAGATCACGTGTAGAGGATTCTAAAGACTTTGCAACATTTATATTCGTTTGTTTTAGTTTATTAGAAGTTTGTTATGATTGATTTATTGTAATTGGTTGGTTGTTAGTGACATGGCAATTCTAGTAATCTGAATTAGTTTTGTGAGTTTTCCTACCAAACTTTTAGCTCTCAGCCACTATATAAGTATATTGTGTGTTTACATCTAGTATCTCAGAATATTTTCAAAAAATATAAAATCAATAATTTCTTATCTCTGTTGTTTTCTTTCTTCACTTTCTCGAGAACCAAACAGATCACTTCACAAATTTTAATATTGCTCACCAACAAATACAGAGGCTCAAGATCTAAAATGGCAGTCAAGGTGGTAGAGTTATAATTAAGGGTGGCAAAAAAAATTAGTAACCGAATTGGTTCGGTTTGGTTAAGTTTTTTGCCACAAAAAATCAGTTCAATTTTTTTTAGAAAACTAACCTGTTCGGTTTGGTTCCGGTTTAGTTTTTTGAAAAACAATAACCGAACCGAATCTTTTTTTTTGGTAATTATTTAATAAAAAGTTTAAATTTATCTCAAATTAAATAAATTGTAATTATGTTAATATAAAATAGACCTAAAAATTAGGTCAAAAAATGATGTACTAAATTATTTAAATAAATAAATTAAAAAAAACCTACAATTTAAAATAAAAAATTAAAAAAAACTCAAAAAATAGTCAAACTTTTAAAGACTTATGTAATATATAAGAACAAATTTGGTGGTTTATGTAATGTGTAATGAATTTTTTTAATTATATAATATATAACGTGTCAAGTAATGTGTAATATATATTAATTTAGTCAACTTAATTTTTTAAAGACTTATATAATATATAAGTGTGAGTGATTTTAAACCTATGGTACATCCATATGGGTTTGTGTCTATCATTTAGATATAGCATATGTATCACATACATACATGCGCAGCGGATGAACGAAATATAAATTACTCAATAATAAACACAAATGAACTTTTACATATTATGTTATAAATGTAAAATACTTCAAGATTGAGAAATAGTACATTGTCAAGCCTTTAGTATATGGTCAAATCGGAGTACCTGCCTTGAAGCAACCCGTTCACAATTCTAGTTCCTCAACACGGTGGGCTTGAGGAAGCTAAAATAACAGCTTTTCTAACAAAGCATTCAACTCTTGAATCCTTGTTTCTATTTTGTAGTATGTGTGACCACAATGGAAGAGAAAAATGGAGAGAATATGTTTTTGCTCTCAACACTTGAGAGAATTTTCTAGCACTTAGTCTTTCAAATTCTCTCTACAATTCTCACTAATCCCTTGGCCTAATGTTTACTTAATCAATTGAACAACATATTGCTCTTTCATTTTCTCACATAATGACATCCATTATCTAGGTCAATGTGTTGTCATTAGTGTTTTATTTATTATTGTTTATAATAAACCAAATGAAAATAAAATAAAATAAAAATTATTTAAATGAACTTGGCCTTAATCTAGACCAAATGAAAAAACACTTTCTCATTATTAAGAAACATCTTAAGACTTACCATTAACAAATGCCACCGTTTATACTTATCATATCATTTAATTAGTATTAAACAAATGATTTAATCATATTAAATTATGATAGAAATGCATGACAATTTAAATAAAATATTAATTGTTTGATTTTAATTTAAATAATAATATCATATATTATTATTATTATTATTTTATTCAATAAATATTTTAATGAATAAAATAACGATATTATTTGTCCAACAAATAAGGTTATTTTGGTAATTTCTAAATTAAACAATAATTGGCCCACATGTATCATGTGTCAACATCCTATTGATCAACAACTAATTATTAACTAATTGATGTACTTAACTCTTAAGTTTTGACACGTGTACGAATGGAAGGAGACAGAAGTAAATGTTCGATCTGTTGGAATTTTTTGGATCGAATTATTCAATCCAGTACGCTACCCCAATGCACAACGAGTACACTTTATATTACGAGACTTTTTAGGTCTACTCCCGATTTGTCAAACAAAACTATTCTATAAGTCTGAGATCGATGCCCTACGCATAGGTCACGGATATTACAAATCAGTGTAGTAAACTATACAAGTTGAGGTCATAGCGTATACGTATAATCCTTCCGCCAATTATATCCTGGAAGAGCAGAGATATATATCATTATCGTCAAGTCTCTATGTGCTCATCCGTGAACTTATCTCCAAACACGTATCTTAATAAACAATATATACAAATATTTTTACAATATTGTTTAATCCTGTAGGAAAATTTTTTCCTATGTTTGTTGCTTATGGCCATAAGACTTTTTAAGATACAGTCTCTGAGTATTTGGATATATAACTCATCCATGTGAATTGACGAATTCTATATTTGTACACACCGAACTTTATAAGCATCGGACTATATCCAACGACACCCAGCAATCACACCATGAAAGGTCTGTGATATGCGTGAAACCAATGTATGATGGATCACTTACAAGCCCACTATGGTACTCAGGTTAAAGGACCACGTATACTACTCAACTCGAGAAGACCTTCCATTGACGGCTTCATAGGATGTCTATTGAGGTTCTCATTGAGCCTGTTCAGTATTCAGTCCTTATTGAACACTTGCATGCTATACGAACTTTCAGTAAGCACGTGATCAATTAAGAATAATCATTTAGACCATTTAGGTATAGTATACACTAGTATATGTAAAAGGATTCCATGGACAGACCTGTATCAGTGAATTAAGATTAGGAATAAATAATTTTGAGAATATACTTGCATAATAACATTTCTTAACATCTATTGCAACATGTTATTACTAATGTATTCTTAGGTCTTTGTACCATTACAGACAAGATTTTAACTTTCAGACTTCACTGATTAATATAATATGTTAACTTTTTAGCATTTATAATTTTCAGTGATGCTAACTCTTGGCATTGATCTAAACTTTTTTAGACCAAATATGAACTCTTTTAAATCATATAATGTCTGTAGCGTCACAAGCATTGAACCATTTAATAATAGTAATTATAGATTTAACAAATAATGTACTGTATAAATATTATAAAATAAAATATTCATACAACAATAGGATGATACGTGAGTACAAATTCCAACAATAAAAATAAATTTAGTGACTTATGTAACGTATAATGAGAAATTTTTAAAAAATAAATTAAAATGATCTACTAAAATATTTAAACAAATAAATTTAAAAAAGTTCATAATTTAAAATGAAAAAATTAAAAAATTGAACCGAAAAAAATTAGTTCAATCCAATTTAATTTTTTTTTTTTAAACTTGATTTCAATTTTATATATTAAAAAAATTGAATCAAATTATACCCACTCTTAATTATAATAAACTTATAATGAACACTGATCCAACTATTGATGCAAAGGAACAGAAGACTGTTTAGGCGTAATCATCAGGTATTATAATGGGAACCCAATTGTAATAGCAGTGACTCATGTAAATATTAGGGGAGGGATGTGGAACTAAAGGCTGAGGCCATAAGATTTGGGCTGCAAATCGCAAAGGATCTAAACTTGAAATCTGTCGTGGTGGAGTTTGATGCAAAAACTGTGGTGGAACTGATTGAGAGCTCTTTGCAATCCGACAAGGAAATCAAGTGGACAGTGGAGCAAATTCAAAAACAATCTCTAAAATTAAACTATATTAACATCAAATATATTTCTAGAAATTGTAATACGGTGACTCATTATTTAGCCAAAACAGACTCTTAAATGTTCAGGTGTAACAACTTGACTGTGATTTTAAAATAATAATAATTTGACTGAAAAATTTTCCAATCTATTTTGTTTAAATGAATATTTCCTTTAAAAAAATGTTTATTTAAAAAAAAAAAAAGAATGCGACTACTGATTTGATGAGAGTTGAAAAATTATTGGCTAAAACAAGCAGAAATTAGGTCTTTGACGAGGTTAATTCCCAAATGCCACGCTGATTATTGTTTTTTTTTTTTTTGGGAAAGATCCCACACTGATTACTGTTGAAATGCGGTGATAAAGCCAAAAAATTTCCAAGACATCTGCAGATCGGAGACACCTTTAGATCAAGAGATGAAAAGCCTTAATCACCATGATCCAGATTCAGTCTGGCCCACATTTGCCACCAATCAACTTCCATATGCAAAATCACAGAATCATCCAGATCAGAAAGTATATACAGTCCCACTCGTGAGCTAGCCTCACACGTGTTAGGATAATAACAGATAATAATGGCTACCTTCACCCATCACCCGCCACGTGTCAATCTCGCCCTCCTTAGTCCTTAAAAGCTCCTTTTTAACCCGTGGACGTTATAGGAGCCTTACAATACAAAACAAAACGACAATCCCCTTAACTTGTCTTCACTCTTCAGCCGAAAGTGCATAACACGTGACGCACTCGCTTTCCCTATCGTGTCGTCACGTTATTGGTTTTCAGATCCCTCTCTCTGAACTCAAACCCTTAAGGCGTGTTCGCTAGAACCTTCACGCGTACCCTCCATCTCACCGTCCATCTTCACGTGCATCGAGTAATCGTAGCCGTCGCCTCATGAACCGCTCTCCTACAGCCACGTGTATGTCAAGACACGTGTTCCGGAATTAACGGCTAATCTATGGATCATTTATTATTTTAAATGTTATCCGAACCTGAGCTTTATATATATCCGCAAGCTCCTCCGCTCATTCACGAGCCCCACTACACAAAACACAGCTAGATCATAAAGACTTTTTTCCATTAAAAAAAAAAAAACAAAAAGCACAAAAAAAAGAGTATTTTCTCATCTATTTTCTTGGGAAATCTAATCTTCACGCACGATGGCTTTGAATATGACGCACCAGATCGGTACACTGGCCGGAAAACCAATCCCGATGGAATTAAGAGCCGCGTCCGGTGACTCGACGTCGACTGTGAATGCGTCGGCGGTGTGGAAACCGGTCATGACAAATCTGCGTTGTGCAATTAAAACACCAGACCCGGCGGACAATGTAACGCCACCAAGAAGTCCGTGCAGGTCGCCGGTGCCAACCAGCATACGGGCGGATCTATCAGTGGCGTGCCGTGCATTCGCCACGGAATCTCCGGCGGCGATGGTGGCGGAGACAGAGATGGAGGAGAGGCACAAGCAGGGAGGATTTGCACAGGACAAGGGGAAGGGGGTGCCGGTGTTCGTGATGATGCCGCTGGACAGCGTGACGATGTCGAACACGGTGAACAGACGGAAGGCGATGGACGCCAGTCTCAGGGCGTTGAAGAGCGCCGGAGTGGAAGGAGTCATGATGGACGTGTGGTGGGGTCTGGTAGAGAGGGACCAGCCCGGGCAGTACAATTGGGGTGGTTATGCCGAGTTGATCGAAATGGCTAAACGTCATGGACTCAAGGTTCAGGCCGTCATGTCTTTTCACCAGTGCGGTGGCAACGTCGGTGATTCTGTTAGGCATGTACCATTTCTATGATATGATTTTATTCATTTATTTGTTTGCGTACTGCCACGCGCTGTTTAGTAGCGTGTGGCTGTTGGTAGCTTCATTTGTTCGTGATCCAAAAAAGTTGAGTTACTTTTCTTTGATCTTGCTTCTTGGAGATCTCAGGATCTCAATAATAGGACCACATGAGAGTCGTGACAGAGCCGTAGTTTAGTTCATAGGAAATTACGTGGAAGCAAATTTATTTATATATTTATTTTATTTGTTAATGGGTCAATCCAATGAGATTTCTTGGAACGAAAGGTTGAAGCTAGTTTGGGGATTCGAAATGATGAGACGTAGATGTGATTTGTTATGTAGAATTGCCATGGCAATGTTCTCATCAGCTTGTTTGTTTTTCTGCATGCAGTATCCCGTTACCCAAGTGGGTTGTAGAAGAAGTTGACAAAGATCAGGACCTTGCGTATACGGATCAATGGGGGAGGAGAAATTATGAATATATATCGCTTGGTTGTGATACCCTGCCGGTCCTCAAGGGTAGGACACCCGTCCAATGTTATTCTGACTTCATGCGTGCCTTCAGAGACAAGTTCAAGGACTTGCTTGGTGAAACCATTGTGGTAATTACTCATAACCCCTTTAGTGATCTTGAGTTCAGTCTTTTGGATGCATCCCTTTTGAGTCTGTTAACTAAACTCTTTGGTTGATATAGGAAATCCAAGTGGGAATGGGTCCAGCTGGTGAGCTCCGTTACCCTTCATATCCAGAGCAGAATGGAACCTGGAAATTCCCAGGAATCGGAGCCTTCCAATGTTATGATAAGGTGCTTTCCAATCTTCCTTAAATATAATCTTTTTCCGCGTTGATTAAGCGATTGGTAGCTTTTGTGGTTCTTACACTGGTGTTCAACCACTTGATGCAGTACATGCTCAGCTCCTTGAAAGCAGCAGCTGAATCTGCTGGCAAGCCAGAATGGGGCAGCACAGGCCCAACTGATGCTGGGCACTACAACAACTGGCCAGAAGATACCCAATTCTTCCGCAAAGAAGGCGGTGGTTGGAATAGCCCGTATGGTGAATTCTTCCTCGGCTGGTACTCACAGATGCTCTTAGATCACGGCGAGAGAATTGTCACATCTGCTAAGTCCATTTTTGACAGCACGGGTGTAAAGATCTCAGTAAAGATTGCAGGAATCCACTGGCACTATGGTACCAGGTCCCACGCCCCTGAGCTCACAGCTGGATATTACAACACCCGATTCAGAGACGGTTACCTTCCGATCGCTAAAATGCTAGCACGCCATGGTGCTGTGTTCAACTTCACTTGCATAGAAATGCGTGACCACGAGCAACCACAGGATGCCCTTTGTGCCCCTGAGAAGCTTGTTAGGCAAGTGGCCTTAGCAACTCAGGCAGCACAGTGCCCATTAGCAGGAGAAAATGCATTGCCACGATACGACGAATATGCCCACGAGCAGATTTTGAGATCTTCATCCTTGAACGATGACAAAGAGATGTGTGCATTCACATACTTGAGGATGAACCCGGACTTATTCCAGCCCGAGAACTGGAGAATGTTCGTGGCGTTCGTAAAGAAGATGAACGAAGGGAAGGATGTTCACCGTTGTTGGGAGCAAGTGGAGCGGGAAGCCGAGCATTTCGTGCATGTCACTCAGCCTTTGGTGCAAGAGGCTGCCGTAGCTCTTATGCATTAGTTTTTTTTTTTTTTAAATAATTAGAGACATGGCCTGCCTGTTACAGCCTTTGCAGGTTTTCGATCCAAGGTCCAAATTACATATCTGTCTAGGCCCCCTCTTTTCTTTTGCTATGGCTCTTTTTAGTATGCTGTAGCTAATGTAATTCTTCAAATTATTCGTATACATATGCATACATATGTATATTGTTTCAACAGTAAGACATGTTAACGAAGTTATAATATTGGAATAAGAATTGTTATGAGTTTTTAAAATTTCTATAATAAGCATTACATATGAAGTTTGTTTACCTATAAATTTAGTATTTGATAAAAAAAAATTAAAATAAAATTTTATTGTACATAATTAATAAAAAAATTGTGCCATAATAACTTAATAAAAAAAAAAGGGCCTTCAATTATCAGTGTTTGGATCATACTCAAAGCACGTGAATTGCTAGTCTTGAAAGTCAAATCTCAACATGTGGTACTTGTAGATTAGCGATAATTCGGCCACCCATTTTTTTTAAGAAAATTACTCGCCCCATCATTTCCTTTAATGATATGTTTTCTTTTATTATTATTCACAAAGAAAGGATAGTGATCTTATTTATCTCTATAAATTTATTCAATATAAAAATACAATTTTTTTAAATTTTCACTTTGCTTATCATCTACTTCTTTTCATTTTACAATTTACTGCATAATTTATTTTCATTCCATCACGGGTTGCGATTGCTTGTATTATTTTTAAGTAAATATAAAGTAAACAAATGAAAAGAAGTACAGAAGATTTTGTTATTCCAAAAATTGAAAAAATGTTTGCTTATCTCGTTCTCTTCAAACGAAAGAAAAAATGCCATGCATAGGTTCATGTCACATGAAAATCAAGCAAGTCTGAGATATTTTCATCTTTAATTAAGTATTCATGAAATTGCTTGTAATAAGCTTCATAAAATTTATGAAACTTTTTTATCGACTTTGAAAGATGGTTTACAATAAAAATTCAAAATTGAGGAGATATTCGAAAATTGTTGTGTTAGGCAATTTAAACCAGTGCTATTTTGAGTATAATTTTAGTAATTGTTTATGTATTAGATTGTTATTATTGAAGCTCCCGTATTACTACCGAATTCAGTAACAGTAAAGTGTGAGCGAGGGAATCAGAGGGATTAGATTCAACAAAGGATGGCGGATGGCCACAAGTAAAGTGAGTAGTCTGTCTCCACTCTCCCACATCTTTCTACAAGCTTCTTTTGCTTCTCCAGACTCCGATTACGTGTTCATATCATACACCATAACACCAACACCCACTCACACAGATACTTCTATCTCTATCTTAAATTTTTTTTTTCTTTTTTAAATTAATAAAGAAAAACCATGGCTTCTCTTCAAGTTCGCAGCATAAAGTTTAAATTCTGTCCCGCTTCCAAATCTTCTTCTTTACCCAGGTTTCACCAGCTTCATTGTTTCAACTTTCCCAGGACACCATTTTCTGGGAAAATTAAGTTGGTTTTCACTTGCCCACAAAGTTATAAAAGCAAAGAGAAAAGGGTACCTTCTGTTTGCTGCTTTTGCAAAACTAACGATGCTAGGATTGAGAAGGCTGAACCTGAGAAACAAGAACAACGGCCGCCGTTTGATATTAATCTTGCTGTCATTCTTGCTGGGTTTGCATTTGAAGCATACACAACCCCCCCTGTAATTACTTCTTTCACAAAACTACACTTTTTTTTGTGCCCGTGTAATTTACTTTACTAGAATTGAGCTTTCTTAATTAATACTCGAAAAAGAACATGAATTGACGTGCGCGCGCGCGCGCGCGCGCGTCTTTTGCTTTGTGATTAGGAAAATGCTGGGAGGAAGGAGGTTGATGCTGCAGGTTGCAAGACAGTTTATCTCTCAGAGTATGTCACAATTTTCCACATTCACAAGCTTACAAATTAGTTGATTCATGAATATTTTACAATTTTATTGAATTTTGGGTCGTACTTCTGTCAAGTATTACATAAAAAGTTAATTTAATAATGAAATTGGGTAATTGAATTATACTTTCACAACATTATGTAAAACGTTTGGCTAATATAATGTGCAGGTCTTTTGTTCGTCAGATATATGATGGTCAATTATTTATAAAGCTGAAGAAGGGTCTTAATCTCCCTGCCATGGATCCTTGGGTATGTTGTTCTTTGTCTCTTTTATTTATTTCTATATTGAGTAGTAGTTATTTGATTGTGAAACTTATTGGTAATTTTGTTTGCTTTGATCAAAACCAGTTATTTGATGTTGGTTCAATATCACTGTGAATTTTTTTGTCTCTTCCAAATTCAAAATTTATTTTCAGAAATTAAAAGTCACTGATTCCATTTTCATTTGTGTCATAATTACTCACTGAGCTTCTACTGTGCTTTCAGGGAACAAGTGATCCTTATGTGGTCATGGAATTGGATGGTCAGGTTGTCAAAAGCAAGGTTAAATGGGGGTAAGTTATTGTCATTCTCTATTTAAGACTGTCCCTTGGATTTTGCTTCAGTTCTGAACTCTGCACTATATTTAAATATGCCAGATTTTGATTTTGAAAAAGCGTTTATGCAATAAATATGAGTGGCTGCCTTACTTTTAATAATGTTAAAGAAGCACTGGAAAATCTCATTGCTTATTGTTGTGTTAGGATGGTCTTGTCTTTGAGCAGAACTAGCTTCTGGACTTGAAAATTTCTGAATTGTTTAATATTAATGAGCCAGTTATAAGCACCTTCAGCATAACCATCCTGTGATAGGCCAGATGTTATATTGCATGAGATATGCGAAGTTCCCTTCCAAATAATTTTAGTTGTATGCTTCTCAATCACAATGTTATTAGGATATTTTAGCTTTATTCTGAAAATTTATGGAGGTGTGCTTTGGATCTATTTAAAACTGAAGATTGATATGAATAACCGGATGATGATAGGACAAAAGAGCCCACATGGAATGAAGACCTAACTTTTAACATTAAGCAGCTGACGACAAGAAATCTTCAGGTCAACATGCTTTCTCTCTTATTCTCTCATCAATTTTGCAATGTACATTTTCTTTGTTCCACTAAGTCATTTACTTTACTATTTTAGCAGTTATGTTGATACATTGAGACAGGTATACAGAAATCAATGACGTTCAGACAAATTCCGTCAAATCTTTTTTATTTTCTTCAAACACAAAAGTGACTCGCATTGTCACAGAATTTCACCTTATAAGCTTGTTTTTGCTCACTCACATTACTTGTATAATACAAATCCATGAGTTAAATAAGTTTGGTTGAATTAGTGTAGGCTTTAGTCGTAATTGGATTACTAATTTATTTTCAATTTATTATTCATGAATTTAAATTTCACGATTGCGTATTAGTTTTCTAACATGCTGTATTAGATGTTAGATAGCAGCTTGGGATGCAAACCTTGTTACTCCTCACAAACGTATGGGAAATTCAGGATTAAATCTGGAAAGCCTCTGTGATGGTAAGAATTCAATGAATCATGCATGCATAGATATTTTCAAATGATAAATCATCATATTGGCCTAGTTTTCAACTAACTGAAGTTTATGCGCCCATTACTGAGCAAGATATTATGTTTGTGATCATATTTGAATTGAACTTTCTAGAAATTTATACACAAACTTCTAAAATAGAGCAGTTTAACCCAGATTGTTGGTCCTCAAATTTTTCTTCAAAATGTTAAAATAAAACATGTGTTTTGTTAGGAAATTTGCATGAGGTGCTTGTGGAGTTGGAAGGAATGGGTGGTGGTGGAAAGTTACAGCTAGAGGTAAATTTTCTGGTGAAACAAAAATTTTTGGTCGATCAGAAAGATTTTTTTTGTTACTTTTTTGTTGAGACAATGCATGTGTTTTAGAATTGAGTTTATTCTGTGTAAGGAAACACTAGCAGAGAAGCTCTATGAAATGTTGATAGTCATTACACAACAAATTCTGTCTGGACAAAATTTTCATTTCTTCATAAACTGGTAACATGATCATAACCCTCCAGAAGAGACTCATATTATCCAGAAACATCACCGTAGCACAAGGATACTGATTTCTGTTTTTGATGCCTGAAGATGTCGGATATATTTTAGAGCTCTCGATGTGCTAAACTTTTGTGCTTGGCTTTAGCTCTGAGATTATAGAACGTCTAGGTCTTGAAATTATCATTTCAGATCAGAACCTTTTTTTTTTTTCTTGAACTGGTCATATAGTACTTTGTAGTGTTTGGTACAAGAGTTGATGAATTTTTGTGAGGCTCATTTGCCACTTCAACTTAACTACATGATTCAGGGGACAGGTAAATCTCAAGGTTCAAGGGAGTTTGACAAGTAGGATATAAACTGTGGAAATTATATGTTTATCAGTTTGACAAGTGCCATCAGTTATCTTCCCTACTTGTGTTGTTTTGCATTAAATATTGATTTGAAGCCGGGAACTGCAGACAGTGGAAGTTTACTTCTTTATCTCAATTATTCTCTGGCATTTCTGTTCATCTGATTGTCATTCTATTCAAATTTTAAGAGTCAAAAGAGTTTTTTACTCTCAGGAATCAAGAAATTTAGTTGGCCAAAAAACAAAGGAAAATTTCTATATCTTGTCGCACCAAACCTTTTGTCATGCAGCAGCTGGTATCAAGTTGTGGATTTATTTTCTGTATCTTCTTTCTCATAATGTGAATTCTTAATGTCTTAATTGCCTTCATTAATCATTATGATGCGGTGACTGATGTTTCGAATAAGTTTCCTTAGTTTTAGAAATAGACTTGTTTATCAGTGTAAAGCTGATAAAAATTCTATTCCCAATCAGTTTTTTTTATTTCCCTCCCACATAAATTTTCAATTGGAGTGATTTCAGGTCAAGTATAAAAGTTTTGAGGAAATTGAAGAAGAAAAGAAGTGGTGGATGCTTCCCTTTGCAGAATTTCTCAAGAAAAAAGGTTTTGAGTCTGCACTGAAAACAGTTGTTGGCTCCGAGTCTGTACCAGCTCGTCAGTTTGTAGAATATGCTTTTGGGCAGTTAAAGTCATTCAATGATTCCAATGTTATGAAGGATTGGTTTTCGAAAGGTGATGGTTATCAAACAGAAGAAAGGAACTCTGAGAATGGTGCAGTGAGTGCTGTTGCATCAGATGTGCCTTCAAAGATGAAGAATGGTTCAGAAACCTCTATGAGTGATACAAGCGACAATGAAGTAAAAAATGTGGAGATTTACATTGATAAAGATGGCATGGATAAAGGAGATACCCCTGAAGAGATGACACTAGTTAAGGAACCTATGCAATCTGATAAGCATTTCTGGAAGAACTTTGCTGATCTTATCAATCAAAATGTTGTTAAGAAACTTGGCTTCCCTATACCGGAAAAATTAAAGTGGGATGCATTTGACTTGTTAAACAGAGCTGGCTTACAGTCTCAGAATATTGCAGAAGCAGGTTATGTTGAATCAGGACTGGCAACTCCACAAGTTCAGAACGTTGATAATGATAAAGCAAGTGGCTCAACTACCATTAGTACAATTCAGTCTTCACTTCCGGACATAAAGAAAGCCACCAAGGATTTGTTAAGGCAAACTGATTCTGTGTTAGGAGCATTAATGGTTTTGACTGCAGCAGTTTCTCAATTAAATAAAGAAGCGCGTCTTGCAGGGAAGTCCGAAAACAAAGATGATTCTTCTATCAAAATTGAAGATAATAGCTCACAATATTCAAAAAGTGGGAAGCTTCCTAGCCCAACGGAGAGTTCAGCATTGGATGAGAAGAAAGCTGAGGAGATGAAAGCACTCTTCTCAACCGCAGAGAGTGCCATGGAGGCTTGGGCAATGCTTGCCACTTCATTGGGTCATCCAAGTTTTATCAAGTCTGAATTTGAGAAAATCTGTTTTTTAGATAATGCATCCACAGATACTCAGGTGACGTTTTATTCATAAGTAATGATGTCCCTTTTCTTTCGTAGACTTAAAAAAAGAGTTATGTTCTTGGACAGTCTGTTGTAAAATGCATCAATAACTGAATCATAGAATGAAGCTACAGGTGGCACTTTGGCGTGATTCCGCACGGAGAAGATTGGTTGTTGCTTTTAGAGGGACTGAACAAGTAGGACATATTTTCTTGTTCAACTAAGCAGAGTTGTGTTAATTAGCTTTCATTTTAGTACTGATTTATATTGTTTTTTTCAGTCAAGGTGGAAGGATTTACGAACTGATCTAATGTTAGTTCCTGCTGGGTATGGTCTGAAATCTACTTAGTTTGACTTGTATAGTTATTTTTTTTTAATTTATTCTTTTGCAAGTTTTTTTCTCAGTCAATTTAACTAATTGATCAAATAATGTGGTTTGCAGCCTTAGCCTTTCTAGTCCTTTTGTTTACCATTTACTCAAATTACATTTGTTATTGCTATGTAATGCTATCTTTTGTTCTGCCAACACTGTAGGTTAAACCCTGAAAGGATTGGTGGAGACTTCAAGCAAGAAGTTCAAGTACGCATATAATTCATTGATAGACGCTTAACCCTTGCCCCCAATTACAGGGGAAATCACACTTTAACTTCCTGCCTTGGCCTATGCCTCACATTGATTGTTCTGTCCAATGAACTGGATGTGAAATACTTATACAATGGACAGGTTATTAATATCAAGTTCTCTTTTACAATTTAATAAGTGGCATAATTTTTGCAGGTTCATAGTGGTTTCTTAAGTGCCTATGATTCAGTCAGGATAAGGATCATATCCCTCATCAAACTGTCAATAGGTTATAAGTAAGTATTGCTTCTTCTAAAATCTAAGTATCTTATCCGGAAGCATGGTGTAAATGAGGTTAAATTGACTGGGTGACAATGGCACTGGCTTAATAATCTGCATGATGGACTGAATATGTAATTAATGTAAGTTAATATTTTATTTGAGTTGAGACTTGAATATTACACAAATAATCTGAATTCTCAATGTATTACTCTATATTGAGCTGTCAGCTGCTCACAACTTGGAGTTTTGTTGTTATATCTGTCCTCTAGTAAGGCACTCATGTAGGAATGATAGTCATTTCATCATTTGGTATTAGTGTAGAGTTCATTTATCCTTAATGCGACTTGAGTGTAAATAAAAGAATTTATTTATCTAGTCCTGTTGAAGCCATGTACTTTGGAAGTATCTTTCGACAAAGAATCTCTATCTCTCTCTTTCTTAATGCAGAGATGATGGTGCTGAGGCATTGAACAAGTGGCATGTTTACGTGACTGGCCATAGTTTGGGTGGTGCATTAGCTACACTCCTTGCTCTTGAACTTTCATCAAGTCAATTAGCAAAGTGAGTTCTTCTCATACAATTTTAACTTTCTGATCCCAAGTGTGTTGAGGTTGACTGCAAAAATCCTTTTCATCCACGCTCTGTTGAAAGATATAATTAGCATAAGTTGATTTAAAATTGGCTCCTCTATCACAAAACAATTTGAAAAATGAGAATGAGGTTCCAATTTATTGAAATTGAAGCTCTAATGATTTTAAATATAGAATTGATATCACAACATTGTGCACAGACAAACATGATAAAAGAAAGTTTTGCTATACTATTATTGGGCAACAAACAAACAAGAACTGAGCGTATGTGTACCTGGAAATTTGGTTTGCCTTCAAAAACCTCAGTGATGTTATGTTGGTGAATATGAGTTGATTCTTCCTGCTTGAACAGTAAATGACCATATATCAGGAAAATGAATCTGTGGCATGATTCCAACATGTCTTGAAAAATGAAGCTCCTGAAAATTTTTATAACCCGATGCCCAAAACCAAGTCTGCTAAGATTGCTTATTTACTCCATTTTGAGAGGATGGTGCAAATATATGTAAGGTTTCCTCTTCTTGCTGTGCATCAGGAATGGGGCAATTTCTGTGACTATGTATAACTTTGGATCTCCTAGGGTTGGAAACAAAAGATTTGCTGAAGTTTATAACGAGGTAATAAATGAGTTGAGGTTGTCTTCAGTTATATGCTAATTTACTATATATGCTGAAACTGTAGGTTAGCTTCCATTTCAATTATGCTCTCGTCATTGTTGAAGTCTGCTGATGCAGCTGATATTCTAATTGTTTTAATTGATCACTAATTTGAAGCCTACATGACGCTGAATCTCTTTCACATCTAATGTCATATAGACACTAAAAGATGTTCAGTAACATTTACTCATCCTGTGAGGCTCATATTTACAGAAAGTTAAAGATAGCTGGAGAGTTGTAAATCACAGAGACATAATACCAACAGTCCCACGATTGATGGGCTATTGCCACGTTGCTCAACCTGTTTACCTGGCAGCTGGAGAGCTAAGAGATGCTCTGGTAGGTCATTTGTCTTAGGCACAGTCTTCTGTACAATTTTCTTTCTGGATGGAGCTTCCTCCAAATTGCATGACGTGTCCACATGATATTGTGGGTATATGATTTTTACTTTATGCCATACCTATGGATTGAAGAAATACCTTCACTAAGTTTACAATTAGGCTGCTAAAATGTAATGATATAATTGATTAACCTAGGCGGTGTGTCTCCATTAAAGGGGACAAAAGGGTTTTAACTGCTGAAAATTTTTTATGTGATAAGATACAGCTTTGTCATGTGTCACGGGCCGGACATTTGCTATTAACCTAAAAGACTATTCTGTTAAGTAATACTGTATACCTACCCTTATATGCTTAAGATCCACTCAATATCTATTCGATGTGGGATGTGACATTCTCCTCCACCCAATCATGTGACACTCTCGTCAAGGTCTAGCTCAAAGTCAGGAGCCAACTTGACCTATATTGCCCATCCCCTCAAAGTTAGGGGACGTACTATCCACGTGCAATTCCAATTGGGGCACAAGACATAGGATTTTCAAGGCCTACTTGATCCATATTATCCATCCCCCTAGAGGTATGGGGGACTCACATCCCACGTGTCAATTTTTATTAGGGCGATTTTGGGGGTTTGCATACGAATAAGAATTCGGGTCTACTCTGATACCACTTGCCACAGGCTAGGCGTTTGCCATTGATCCAAAAGACTAGCCTATTAGATAATACTACATATCTACATTTATCTACTTAAAATCCACTTAATTTTTATTCGATGTGGAACATAACAGATGTTAATGTTACTTTTAACTTGAAGTGTAAATGGACTGAGCTAACCTAAGTATAGCACAAAATAGCTTGGTTTGGCATGGCAGTTAAATGGCTTTGGCTGAGCTTAGATTTTCTGATAATGGCCTACTAGGCCAAAATGAAAGCACAATAAATTAATTAGATTGTTTTAAAATAATTCAAATTTAGAAAAAAAAAAATCATAAATATCCTTCTTAGTTGTTTTATTAGTTGCATAATACCTAAACTGATGGATATTTCTGTGATTTTAATAAATAAAATTTTAAAAAAAATTAAAAAATAGGAAAAGCATAAAGTTTGCACAACACGACACGACACAATAATAATGGTTCATGTGCTGTGCTGAGAGGAGCTTTTAAAAATTAGGCTCAACACAAACAAGTTACACTTACACAAGGCATGAATGGGCCTAACCTTTACTTTAACTGACTCATGCAACATGCAAATTCTCCTTAAACAATTGAGGAACCACGAGTGAACTAGTTTCATTAGATTAGTTTCTTCTGGTAGAGGTGGAGCATTTTCTTCTTGGCTTGGTCTCGATAATGCCCCATGCAATTTGTATGTTAGCTAGAATGGAATTTAGTTTGTATAGTTGAAAATTTTAAGTACTTTAGGCTTTAGAATCCTTCTATTTATTGTTTCTGCTTTCCATTTCTTGTACTACCTAGTGTATTCTTAACTAATGAATGCAGCTACTTAGACCACCAAATATGCTATGCAGGAAACTATGGAGCTCTTGAAAGATGGTTATCAAGGTGATGTGATTGGGGAGGCCACACCTGATGTTCTCGTTAGTGAATTTGTACGTTTCCTGTCATTTAATCGTTCCTCTTCCTTGTCTTCTTGTAAAATTATCCAAAAATTTTTGACTGCCAATTATAAGTTGATAGACAATCAATTGATTCTAATATAAACAGAAATCTTGCTATTTTTGAGTATGTAATTTTACTCATTTATATTGTTGATATCATGTACAGAGTGACAATATGAAAATATTTTCATAAAAGATGCACATAATCATGTATTTATCTTTATCCAGATTTTTTATGCTGCTACCAAAAACAAGACTCTCATAGTTCCTCATGTACATTTTTTTTTTAATTGGATTTAGAACTCTCTCCATCAAGAAACTTGTAAGGTTTGAGACCCCTTTATACTCGAAAAGAATGCTTAATAAGCAACTGTAGATTATGGAGAGCAAATAATACGTATAGAGGTAGTGCATCAACACTAAAAATTTAGCAGATGATTTCTATTGACATATAGAAGTGTTATCTCTGGTAATGCTGAGTTGATGATATCATAAAAAAATTGTTAGACCCAAGCTGTAACAGCTCCGCCGAATGGTGATTCAACATAGATTTTACATCCTGAAACCAAGCCAGTTTATGTTTTTATGTGGTGCTATTGATTTAACAACTACCTTTATGGTTCTAGAATGTTTCAGTCTATGCTCCTAAGTCAAGACGATACAAATCAACTCCTTCTTGCACCAACTTGTATTAACCATAGTCCAATAGTTTATATTAATATTAGTGATAGTTCTCTAATTTCTGACTCATGATGATTGATAACGTTTTGCAGATGAAAGGTGAGCAAGAACTTATTGAAAAGATATTGCAAACTGAGATAAATATATTTCGTTCAATTCGAGATGGGAGTGCGCTTATGCAGCATATGGAGGATTTCTATTACATCTCGTTGCTAGAGGTACAGAATATCTAGTTAAATAAGTATATAATTTCTTTGATTTACCCTCAAAGCTCTTTTGATAATTGCTATGCACTACACAAATTATAGCTGTTTAAATTGGAAACGTTTAATGTCTTGTGTCCACTCTTACTTTGCTCCTTTATTCAGTTAATAGGTCATATTGTTTGGTATTAAGATCAAATTTTTGTTGCTTTCTTCAGAGTGTGAGATCAAATTACCAAACTGCAGCAAGGTCTCAAAATGATGAACAAAGTAGCGTATCAATCAGCTAGGAAAGATACGGCTCAACGCAAGCTGCCACGTTAATATTCAAAACATGCTTTGGTTGCAGGATTAGTATTCTTACAGTTGGTGTGCCTGCAATAGGCTGCAAGATAAGTCATGTGTTCTTGATATTCTTAAACTTATATGCTTTGCACAAGGGGTTTTAATAGGATGAAAATGAGTACCAATAATTGCAATAAGTTGTTTCCGTTAGAAGATTTTATACAATTTTTTAAAAATATAAAATACCATTAAAATGCATAACCTTTTTGTGGGAATTTTGTAAATGCTGTTAAGTTATTTAAATTCCCATTGGTTGTGTTTTGTAGCATCCTTACGTCAACTATTGACATGTGATTGACATGTGAATTATGTGTCCCATCCTACATCGGGTAGAAAATGTGTAGGTCTCGAGCATACATGAGCAAGTAAAGAATATTATTTAATAAGTTAATTTTTTTTTTGTCAATAGTAAACGTTTAACTTATGACAAAGTTATCAGAACAATTTACATGTAAATCCTTAAAATTATCTTAATAAAAATTGCGATATAAATTTTCTTAAAACTTTTAAAATCATCCTAATTGAGAGATTGTAACATAAGATGTAAATCCCTCGCCTTAAACCCTAAAAATCATTCAAATCAAAATTGCGACGTTGGATGTGAATTTCTTAAAAGTAGTGGCGATTAAAAATATAAGTCAAATTAGCCCTAGGCTTTAAACTCACCCCAATAAAGATTGTAGTGCAAAGTGTGAGCCCCTCAAGAGTAGTGGCAATGAAAAATATGAATCAAATTAGCTTTGAACCCTTAAACTCGGCCAATAAAGATTATGATGTAGGATGTGAGTCCTTCAAAATTAGTGGGTGATGAAAAATATGAGTCATGTTAATCTTATCTAAGTGTAGTTTAAACCCTCAAAACCATCCCAATCAAAATTATAACGTAGGATGTGAGTCCTTCAAAAATAATGAGTGAAGGAAAATATGAGTCAGATTAGTCCTACCTAAGTGTAGTGAAATGTAATGGGAATGAATATCACGTCTCATATCAAATAAAAATTAAATGAATCTTAAATATATATATATATAGGTAATATGTAATATTATCTAATAGACTAGTTTATTAGTTCGTGACATGCAATTGCAAAAACATAAACTCTCATATTAAATAGAAATTGAATGAATATTAAATATATATAAATGATAAGTAATATTATCTAACAGACTAGTATATTAGTCCATGACAAAATATCATGTTTCCTATTAAATAAAAATTAAATAAAATCCTAAATATATATAAACAACTATATAATATTACTTAATAGACTAATATATTAATTCATGACATATGAAACCTCAAACATACCATCCCTATAGCAGATTTAATGGATAGATAATATTGTTAACATATGAAACCTCAAACATACCATTCCTATACCAGATTTAAAGGAGATATTGTTGAGTTTATAACTTATATGCTGTTGGTACTTCTTGTACAAAAGGAAGTTGAAAAGTTATCTTATGGAAACAAATTTGATTGGCTTGTTATTGCAAAATTTTAAAATAATAATAATAATAATAATCATAAATGGAAAACAAATTTGAAGTATGAAAACAGTCAAATGGTTCTAATTTGCATCAAAAATTAGGATATTTAATTGATGAACATCAAGGTGAAAAATGTTGTTTCACAAGCAATAAGACATGGTAATGGCAAATTAGTTACATTTTTCTGCAATGACTTGGAACAAATAATTGTTATCCAAAGGCCGGGCACCTGCAGTAGCCATTGCTCTTGTTCAAACTACATTAGCCCTACTTACTGGACAGTGAAGGAGAAAACTATAAGGGTAATGGCCTAAAATTCTCATATGATGTAATGTAATGCAATCGCAAAGCTTGATCATTTTCGATAGTTTTAAGAGACTTCCTACCCATGCCATTTATTTTAGTTTTAATCAGCTCGCAATAAAGGAGGCTGGTTTCCTGGTGATCTTGTCAGCTGCAATTCTCTCTGGTTAGCATTTGTCAAGTACTATTATGTGTCTATACTTATGCTCAACAGGAACAAAGAATTCAAATAAACAGCAGAAAGATTCCTCCTAATATAGGCATAGGTTTGATTTCTCACTCTCACATTTGTACATTACAGTTTCAGCATGTTCCGCAATGCAAAGCAAAGCATTATTAAATGATTCATATTTCCAAAAATGAAAGCTCTGGAGAAGAAGGCATTAACCAGAAAGGGATGATGTTTGAGGTTGATGGTGGACGAACGACTGCAGATATTTATCAGAAATTTATTTTATTGGGACACTGCAGAGTGCAAATTTAATAATCAAGAGTCTAACATCCTTACTAAAGTATCATGGACATCAATTTTGTGAAACTATTATTAAATGTTCGAACATGAACATATCAGCTGCCACTGACTTAATGCCGCAACCTTTCACTAACCTTGTTTATGCCCATTTGGTTCTCACAGCCATCCCTAACTACTATTCTCTCTATCTCCCTTTCTTTACTGGAGGAGGAGCGGAAACTTATTTTAGAAAGAAAGGCCTTTATGAAAGGAATGAAACAGTGGTCCATCCTACATAAAACTAAAGCCTCAACCAAAAAAAGCTTTTGAATTTAGGTTTTACACGAGTTTCTAAAACAAAGTCTAATCCCAATTTCTCATTCTAGGTCTGTCAATACTCTAAACCTTATACGGTCCTAATTACAACAAAGATGCAGTCTCAGTACTTCAAAAATACTTGAGAATACACCAAAGAAAACAATGAATTGCAGTGAGATCACCTCAGGTTCTACAGAAGGCACCAAACAAGAGATGTCGACCTAATTCACTTCCTAAAGATCAATAGAATACATGATCCATCAAAACTACAACTAAATAATGATTAAAACAGGAAAAGAAAGTTCAATCCAACCATGTTTATATAAAGGGACCAAATATTGATTAAGACAAAAAGCATGGGTGTGGTTGAATTAGAATGTTAAACCCACCCATCTTTCCTCAGGATTTTCCGGACCTTTCCACATAGATATAAGCACATGTCCAGAAACACCAAGTCAATCTCAACGCCTTCCACTTCCAAGTTCCAACAACCAACTGGACCTCGTAACATACAACAATAGAAAATGTAGCCAGAAGATTCATTCATATTACAAGCAGCAATGAATAAGCAACAAGACAGTTCGAATGCTTAGAACACTCGAAGAATTAAACATGAACAGCCACACAACTGTTCAGCATTACTCCTAACAATGCACCACTCTGGGAAAAACTTATGAATAGATATGACAAAGTAGGGTCTCCATGGCTCTTTCTGTCCGTAAATTCCTTCTGCTATTAGTTCTAATCAAACACAAAATCCCATTCAATTCAACCCGTCAACAGATTTAACCTCCACAATACCACTGCAAAGATATTAATAACAACAGTAGTAACTGTCCCCTAAAAACCTAAATCAACATCACAAGATGAAGATGCCCTAATTGAAGCAAATTTTTACAGTGATCAGAAGACCTAAAACACAATTTTTAAAAAAACAACCTGGAGATTCCGCTACATACCTAGAAAACGAAACTCAATCATACATTAAATAATACTCAATCATGCATTAAATAATACTCAATCATGCATCATATGCCCTTGTTTCTCTGATATCACAGAATATAATATATTCAAAGAAGAAACAAGAGTCTTTAAGGAAACAAAAACAAACCCTAAAATTATAGATAAAACACGTAGGACCAAGTTAGTTGATGTCGGAGTCATCGAAATCGTCCTCGAACTTGTTGAAGAAGTCGGCGTCGGCGAGCTTGTTGTCGATGGAGAAGACGCCCTCGCCGAAGATCTCGAGGGGGTCGACGTCGTCCACGTCCATTGCCACCGTGGCTCCCTGCTCCTCCATCTCTCCGAAGAACTCCATCTGCATCGGCCTCATCTCTTCAAACACACGCGTCGGCTGAGCCCGTATCACTGAATGAATTAGGCGACACCAGAAACGGAGACCAACACGATGTCCTTTTTATTTTAAAGCTAGTTTAGTTGAATTTTTTAAAAATGATTTTTTTTAAAAAAAAATATTATTAATAGGTCGGTTGTCAATTAAGAAATTTTTTTTAAAATATTAAATTATTTTATTATATATTATTAAAAATATTTATTTGTTATTAAATTATAAAAAATTATTTAATAAAAATTTATATTTAATTTTAAATATTTTTTATATATAAATTTAAATTTATTATATATTTTTTTAAATTCAATTTTTTAAAATACAAAAATTAAGTAAAATTAATACATCAATATAAATTATTCTATTTGGTACTAAATTAAAAATAAAATAATTAACAAATTTTTTTGATAAATTCCTGTAAAAATATAATGATTATAGAGATACAGAGAATTAAAGATACGATAACTTTAAAAACATGATAAGAGTCGATTAAGTGCAATAAGGTTTGAAAAGTTTTTACCTGAGACGATGAAGCACAATGACTAGCCTTGAAGGCTCAACGTTTATCAAGAAAGCTACTATTTCAAGGACCGACCAAGATCTTTAGCGATAGAATGACATAAAGATCGCTAGATTTGCGACAATGACAGGCAAGCACAACTCCAAACTAGAGCAAGATGTATAAGGTAGCTATCTTCTTTGAATTTGACCATTATCGAACGCGAGTCGACCGGTAGTGCCATAAAGTATCAACTGATTAGTGAGCGCAAACAGAACCATCACCAAATACCTAAAAATGGACCAAAAAGCCACCATAATATTTTTAAAGACAAATTAACCAAAAAATGAAAAAAGATAATAAAAATGAAGACTAATAATCTTAAGACTAATGGGAGAATGTCTATCGAAGAGAGTCACAAAGCCTTTTGCTGGTGGATGAGTGAGTAAAATAAAAGGGCGGCAAGATTTTTTTTTTAAGGTTTATTCTTAATGGGAGAGGTGTTTTGTAACAAAAATCTAATTGTGTAATGATTATTGATATTTTATTATTGAAAACTCACATAAAACTCATTCATGTATTTGTTATTTAATATCATAAAAATACTATTGGAATTTATGCTTATTTGTCATTCCCTTTTATGTATAAATATTTATTTTTTATATTTATATTATCATCATTTTATTAACATGGCTAATTGTATTTAATATATAGCAAGATATTTATAATGTTTCAGACATTATATGATTTGAGGGAGTTCAGATTTAGTCTAAAAAAGTTTAGATCTGTGCTAAGAATTAGCAACGCTGAAAGTTATAAATGTTAAGAGTTAGCATTGATAAGAGTTAACAGGTTATAAGAGTCAATGAACCTAAAGAGTTAGAGCCTTATTTGAAATGAAACAAATACCAATATATATATATATATATATATATATTAGTAATGACATAGTTATAAAGAATTGTAAATAGTGCTAAGAAATGTTATTGTGCAAATATGTTCTTAAATACTATGTTCATGATCTATCTTCACTGATACAGATATGTCGCTGAAGACCTTATTATAAATAGATTAGTTTATCTTTATATCGGGATGGTACAGATGGTTAGTCTTAGCAGACCATAAGTTTAGTGAAAACTCGTATAGAGATACAGGTATTCAGTAAGGACTGGGTACTAAACAGACTCACGACGACCTCCAATAGGCATCTCATAGAGCTATCAATAGAGGGTCTTCTCAAGTTAAGTAATATTTGTGATCCTTTGACCTGAGCGCTACGGTAGGCTTGTGAGTGATCCACCATACTTTGGTTCCATATATGTCAGAAACCTTTCATGGTCTGATCATTAGGTGTCACTAGGTATGGTCTGATGCTTATGGAGTTCGGTGTGTATAGATATAGGATCCATTAGCTCATTTATGTGAGTAATATATCCCGAAACTCTAAGATTGTGTTTTGATGAACACTTAAAATTATATATTTAATAAGGGTTTTATATTATTATTTTGTATTATTAGTATCTTTAAACCCCCTCCCCCCAAACTTAAGTATGTTTACAATATTGTACCTAATTAGCTTTTAACTGTTTTGTGGTAAGTTCAGTAAAAGGGGCATAATTTTTTACCTAAGAAACTAATTTGAATGATTCTTGATCCTGTGAAGAGTTGACTCAATGGGCTAATATATTGTATTTCACAAGAAATTTGAAATTATTGCGTTTAGAATGTGAAAATGGCCTAGAACAAAACTGATCTGCAGTACAGGCCCAATCCAAACAGTCATCAGTATTTGGCCCATAACTATAGAAATACGTATCTAATATGTATGAGACAACTTAATTTGAAAAGATAAGAGACTTATGTACAACTTTGATGTTTTGAATGACATATAAATCAGACCACATCAATTCAAATTGGACAATCAAATAGGTGCATTAATGATAATCAATGCAAAATATTTGCCACCCTTCTTGACTTTTATCATCCAAGTGGTTCCCTCCTTATTTGTCTTGATTTATCCATATTTTTCTATAAATAGGTTGTTTGTTTATGCCCAAAGCATGTAAATATAGAGCTAGATTTTAATTCAAAACACTTGTCTTTTGTATTATCTCTTTGTAGTATTATTTCTCTTATTTATTATTCTAAAGTCATGTTATCTCTTCATCCATTTCTTTTCTTTTTTCTTTAGTTTTATTATGTCAAAATAATTTTCTTTATATTAAGGTGAAATGGTGAAACTCTTGGCAAGATAATAAGATATATTTAACTCTTATTCATGAATTTAATGCTTCATTCTTAAGTTATGAAAATTTATATATGATGTATTTATTTTGTTTGTAATATTAATACACTTTCTTCTAAAGTGGTGTCTGTTGATTTATTATAGACAATTTTTATAGTTTGCACAATAAATTCTTGAAACCATTTACAAGATTTGGCGTATATATCATTTCCTGTAAAGTGAGAGTCTTGATTTATTATAGACAAATATAAAGATTGGCGTAATAAATACTTGAACCCATTTATAAGATTTGGTGTATAATAATTGAAAGAAATAAATACTAGTTAATATATAAATAGTTATGAACTTTAATTATTATATCTTCCGATTGGAACCTCTTTTGTGTGAGGATTCTAATTAAGTTATAAAAAGATTTAAATATATTCTTACTTCTTAAGCCAATAGTGGATCCCTCTAAGCTTAACTTTTGTTTGAATTGGTTAATTAAATTAATATTTACAAACATCTTATACTGCATTAATTGTTTTTAAAGTATTTATAATTTATAATTTTAATTTTATTTCCCTGTGGATCGACCCCATTCTCAACGAGTTATGTATTATTTTGACAATTCTACACTTGGGAATAAACTCTTATATTCTGAACGTGTCATGTTTCAGAAAATCTTATGGTCATAAGCAATAATATACGAGAAAAAAGTTTTATCCTAGGGATAAATAATATTACAAAAGTATTTGTAGATATTATTTATTAAAATATTAATATGAAGACAAGTTTATGGTCGAGCATATAGAAACTTGACAGTGTTGATCTATATCTCTACCTTACCAGGATATATGTAATTGAGGGATTATATGAATATGTTATATCCTCAACTTGTATGGTCGAGCACGTCACTTTGTAATATCCGTAATATGTGTGTAGGATATTGTTTACAAACGAGTAGGGAAGTTTCATATAACAAACTGAGCATGGACGTAAAGAGTCTCACAATATGAAGTGTACTCTTTATGCACTAGAGCAACATATTGAATTGAACAATTCAGTCCAAGAAATTCTAGTAAATCAAAAATTTGTTTCAAGTTTCCTAAGGTGTATACTTATCAAGACTTAAACGTTAAATTCATCACATAATTAGTTAACAAGAGTTATTAATCAATAGGATGTTGACAAGTAGCATAATTTGGTTCATGAATTATTTTTACTATTAATTTACCATTTAACCTTACTAGTAAAAGCAAGTGAGATAAAAGTAATTTATTCAAATTATTTTGAATAATTAATTAAATATTAGATAGGGTATATGTATCATAAGATGGGCCAAGTGTACATAATGTGTAATTAAATTGTGTTTACCTTTAATAAAACATATTGGTGGTAATATATAATGGTACGGTATTATTTATATTGTAATGCAAATTACACAAATAATATCACATGCCTGACAAAAGATGGTGGATCAATATGGTGAGTATCATTAATATTTTCACTTAAGCATGTCTTTTGGTAGGCCATGTATAACATTATGTGTTGGGAAGAGAATTGAATTCATTCGTTCAATTTGTGAAAGCAAAATACATAAGTGAGAGTTGAGAGAGAATTAGCTTAGCATTGTTTGAAAGTGTTTTAAACATAAAGTTGTGATAACAAAACTAAAAACACAAAGTATTAATACCATTTTTTACTCTAAACATAAACACGTGTTATTGAAATAATTTTTTGGCTGCTATTTTGGATTCACAATCCCATCATTTTTGTTATGAACTAGAATTATATAACAACACACTTTAATGTGAGCTTAAGACTTTGAGGTTGAAATTCTTGAAGAATTAAAAGCTACCTTTAATCCGAGTAGCTTCTACTTATTTGTTATCTAATTTAATTTACATATGAACATATATGAGATATATACATATGATTTTGTTAGATAGAGTGTATTTTGTATGTGATACTTCTACTGCATGTAATAAAAATTTAAAATTACATGTATACTCAATTAATCACACACTTACTTAACAAATGTTATTAGAGCATGTTAAATTGAGTGTGCGATTTATAATAATGCTTAAATTTGAACATGGTGATGTTTCAAATTTAATCATAGTAATGTTTAAAATTAAGACATGTCGATGTTTGTATTTTTAACCATGGTTATGTTTAATTTTTTAACATGTTAATGTTTAAGAAATTGAACATGCTAATATTTAATTTTTAACATGGTGATGTTTATAAGTTAAATATGTTGTTGAATATTTTGACATGTGATGTTATATATATTTGAATAACTTGCTATTGTTTGATTTTGAGCATAGTGATATTTATAAGTTAAATATGTTGTTGAATATTTTGAATGTGATATTATATATATTTGAACAACTTACTAATGTTTAATTTTGAATATGGTGTTGTTTAAAATTAAAAATAGTATAAGTTACCTTCATGTTTTGATTTATTTTATTGCAATATTATACTTTTATAATTGTCATAATATGATATGATCATTTATTTATATTGATAATAACAATGAGAGCACTATTGGCGGGGTTAGTTGTGCTTGCGTAAAAAAAAAATGATCTAAAATATCATCCTCATAGGATAGGGATATATTTATGAAATCTTTTTTAATCAGATTGAATAATATTTTGTTATGAGATAATATTATAATATGATCTGTCTTATCAATACGGTATTAGACAAGTTACTTTAATTTTTTTTTCAAGATTGCTAAAGTGTGAGGGATTGAACGGAATGACTTGGGCTATGCCGGTTAAACATAAGATAAGATAAATATATAAGAAAATATTACCCTAGATCACTAAAGTGTGCAAGAAATATCGGTAACATATCTTTGATGATTAATAAGTTATTCTGAAATACACTTATCCTAGATCGCTAAAGTGTGTAGATAATATGTATTTAGGATTAGTGGTAAGACTTGCATAAGATACAATTGATAAGAATTGTTTACCTTTTGGGTTTAAAAAGGCCAAGATCACTAAAGTGTGTGGTAATTGTTGTGCTATAGTAGTTAAGCGCAAGTACACGCTATCATATCAAGTAATATAGGATTTTAAGTCCAGATATCGATCTCACAGGGACTATGCAATATAATTCTATAAATCAAGTACTAAAATTATACCTACTTAACTTTTATTCAGAAAATCAAAATCTGAAATTTATATAACTAATCTAGTTCTCTCAATTAACTAAACAAAAGCAAAGAGTAGAATTTACAAATAAATAATCTAGGGTCTTAACTCATCCCCTAGTACTTCATTGGACGCATTAACCATTTAGTTAATCCCTTAATACCAATTGATTAGTTTAGACACTAATCTCATCACAAGCCTCTGTCGATGGTCAAGTGACTATATTACACATTCCAACAATCACCTATATGTCTATGGTAATTAAATCAGAATGTAATTCATTAAGATCATGTCTAAATTATACTATACATGCCACCTAGGTATATGTCTATCCTAGATGGAACTCATAGTTGTTACCCTATGATCATGCATCAAACTATCCTAGGCTAAACACATGAATCTATCCGTCGAGTTCATCATGGTTCCTCAATCATTCATAATATTGATCAGGTATAATGAAAGTATTAAATACAAGATAGAATGAATCAATTGAATATATCAAGTTCATAAACTAAAAATTAACACAATCCAAATCCATACTAAGTTCACATAGTCTAACCCTAGATGAACAAATTAATCCATCACAAAATTTAAAGTATCAAACCAATTTATAAAGATCAATAAGAAAAAGAACATAATGATAAAGAAAGAGAAGAAAAACTAATCAAAGTGACTCTTTGATATGCTTCTCCCTCAATCTTGACTTGAAACTTGAATCTTGATCTTAATTCTTCAATCTTTGATTTGTGTTATGAATTCTCTCTAAGTTTTTACCTCTTTTTTTCTCCTCATTTTTTTTGGGGTTTTTGGCCTTCAATTTATAGGTTTATGTCTCCAAAATATTGTTCAGTAGTACTGTAGCAAAATGTTGTTTACTAGTTACTGTAGCAAAATGATGTTTACTAGTTACTGTAGCAAAATACTGTTCCTCTGACACTGTTCCCCCCACGAGCGCCGTGGCACTGGGATGTGGGCGCCGCAGCGCTCAGCGACTGTCATAGGCGTTGCGGCGCTTAGTCGCTGGGTGCTGCAGCGCCCAGTCCTGATGCCTATTTCGTATTTTGAGCGTAACTTTTTCGTTTGACGTCCGATTCGCCTCTTGTTTATTTTTATGCGTCACATTTTCTATAGTGCATCTATTTATGATCAAGAACCACAATTAAATAGTCAAATATTTATGATTTGGAGTAAAATATAAAAATTAAGTATAAATTATACTAGTACTTTTACGCCCCTATCATGTGGCTATAGTAAAATGCTAATGGGATCCACTTCTCATTGTATAGTTTAAAGAATTTTAACTATCGTTTTTCCATTTGAGAGATTAAAGAGATTATATAAAACAGTGAGAGAATATTTTTAGATTAAAAATGTATAACTGTTATACCCATGATCTAAAGCGTTATGTAGTAGCAATTGAAATGTTTTGCTAACTTTTTTCTTTTGTCTTACGAAGATCAAATGGATTCAAGCAATCTATTAGTTTGTATCCTTGACACACACCAACTCAAAGGTGCAGAAAATTAAACTGACTAGTTTATGAATCTTATAATAGTTTTGGATACTGAGAAGCTTGGGTATGTAATTAATCAACGCTTGCCCTGAGCCATTTATGATGATAATGCTTCTCTAGAAGAAAATGAGACATATCAAAAATGGTTATATGATAATTTGAAAGTTAAATCGTATAGTTTCGGCTCAATGTCTACGGAGCTATAAAAAGAGCATGTCCATATAGACAGTGTTGCCAGAATAATGCTCCACCTAAAAGAGTTATTTGGCGATCGACCTCAAATTAAAATATACAAAGTTATTAAATCTCTCTTTCAAACTAGACTACCTGAGGGCAGTCCAGTAAGACTCAATATCTTCAATATTATATCTCATAATGAGATGTTGGAAACCATGGATATCTCACTTAGCAATACATTGGGGAACAGTTTGATTCTTTAATCACTTCTAGAGTCATTTGCATAGTTCATAATAAATTTCAACATGCAGGGATTGACCTTCACTTATGCTATCTATATAACATGCTGAAAATAGCTCAATAGAACATGAACAAAAAGGGCATGATCCTTTATGTTTAGAGTGCTACATCTTCTATCCCGAAAACTTCTAAGATGTATAAAGTGAGGAATAAAAAAAGGGAAAACATACACCTAATATGTGTCCTCAAAAGTAATACATATCCAAGCACCAATATAAGACCAATGCAAAAGAAAAATGTTTCCATTGCAGCGAGGATGGGTATTGGAAGAGTAACTGCCCAAAATACCTTACTACGATTATGAAAACCCCATTTGGTATGCACTTACCTATTATTGACATTTCTTCATCATTTAATGCTAGTACGAGCTGGGTATTAAATATTGTTTGTCCTTCTCATATCTGCAATATTTGTAGAGTCTGAAGAAAGTTAGACTGTTACAGCCTAGATAAGTACAACTTCGTGCTAAAAATTGTGATTTCCTGCGAGTCGAAGCTATTGCACACTTTAATTTACTTTTTCCATGTAATAAAAGTATTACATTGAATAATTATTATTATGTGTCAAATATTATCCGGTAAATTATTTTCATTCCTGTATTGAATAGTAAAGGATATCATATATAGTTCGAAACCATTCCTTGTGTTTATATGATTTGAATAATATTTTATTAGTTGAATATCAGTTGATTAATTATCATTATATATTCGATACAATAGAAAACATTATGAATGTACAGGTAAATACTAATAGTAGCTCAGAAATTTTAAATAAGACCGAATTGTGGCATATGAGATTATGTCATATAAGTGTGAAATGCATATCACATCTGGTTAGGGATGGACAAATACCTGATTTGACAATAGAATCTTATTTAGTTTATGAATCTTGTATTCAATAAAAAATGACCAAAGCTCCATTTACTGATGTTGGACATCGCACTACTGATTTATTAGAACTTGTATATAACGATGTATGTAGTCTAATGAATCACACTACACTTGGTGGGTTTCAATACTTTATTGTCTTTATTGATGATCTATCATAATTTAGATATGGGTTTCTTATGAAACATAAGTCAAAGCCTTTTGACAAGTTCAAAGAGTTTCGACTCGAAGTAAAGAAACAAATTAGGAAGTATATCAAATGCCTTTGATCGAATCAAGGCAGTGATTACATGAGCAGTGAATTTTAGATTATTTAAAAAAGAATGGGATTCTTGCTCAGTATAGTCCTCCAGGTACTCTACAACACAATAGTATTTCGGAGATGAGGAATATGACTTTATTAGATATGATCCAATCGATGATGAGCTTCACCGATCTTCTTGAATATTTATGGAGTTATGCTCTAGAAACTGCTGCTCATATATTGAACAGAGTTCTATCAAAAGATGTTCCATCCACTATATATGAGATAGGGACAGCAAAGAAACCAAGTCTTAAGTACATTAAGATTTGAGGTTATTCTACTTATGCATCAGGATAAATTTGCACCCAGAAGATACAAGTACCGATTTATTAGATTTCTCAAAAATTCAATAGGATACAAATTTTATGATTCAGAGGAATAAAACGTGTTCATTTCTCGTTATGTCACTTTAATAGAGATAGAGTTTCTTATGGATCATAAAGATTATAGAAAGATTGAACTAGATGAAGTTAATTAGGATATAAATGAACCAACGATAGAACTTCAGACTCAATCGAATGCAATACCTTTGACAAATCCTCCACGTAGGTCAAAAAAGATATCAAGGCAGCTTGAATGGTTCAATACCTGAAGGTGATCTTGGTGTTTTCTTAGTTAAAGAAAATGATCTTTTGACTTATAAAGAGGTAATGTTGGACATCAATTTGGGTAAATGACAAGAAGCCATGAAATCTGAAATTGACTCAATGCATTAAAATCAAATCTGGGACTTGGTTAAGCTTCCTAAAGGAATTATTCCTATCGGTTGTAAATATATTTACAAGTGGAAGCGAGGGCCTGATGGAAAAATAGAGACTTTTAAAGCCTGTCTGGTGGCAAAATGTTATTCTCAGTGATCTGGGATCGATTATGAGGAACTATTTTCAACAGTAGCGATATTTAAGTCAATTCGAATTTTATTGGCAATTGATGCATATTATGACTATAAAAGTTGGCAAATGGATGTAAAAATGATGTTTTTAAATGGATATCTTGAAGAATAGATGTATATCGAACAACTTGAAGGTTTTACATCTAATAAACTTTTAGTCTAGTGTGCAAACTCAAGAAGTCTATATATGGACTTAAGCAAGTTTTTCGAAGTTGGAATCTTCATTTTGATAAGGTAATCAGAGGGTATGATTTCATCAAGAACGAAGAGGAATCATGTGTGTATAAAAAGAGAAGTAAAAGCATGGTAGTATTCTTAGTTCTTTATGTACATGACATACTCATTATTAGAAATGATATTGGTATGTTACAATCAATTAAAAGCTACCTTAATAAGAATTTTTCTATGAAAGATTTAGGAGAGGCTTCCTATATAGTGGGTATAAAACTTTATAGAGATGGAGCTAAGAGTCTTATAGGACTCTCTCAATCATCATACATAGATAATGTCTTGGAAAAGTACAATTTCGATAATTGTAAGATAGTTAATGTAGTAACCAGTATCCACAACTGGTAAGAATAAGTATTTATATATGTATAAATATACGTATTTTATTTGTATGTTGATGATACTTGATTTATATATTGTTATTAGTAGTGTTTGTATAGGTTAAGGTGATACTATTAGCATTGGGTTTAATTGCAAGACTTTAGATTTATTTTAGGGACCAAATTGTAATACTTTAAAAGTTTTGGGGGTAAATTCGTAAATACCAAAAATTAGACACTTAGTATAAAAATACAATTTTAAAATCCTAATTCTCTCATTTTGGTCGAGCTACCTCTTTTAGAGAGAGAGAAGAGAGAAAAAGAGGGGAGAGAAAGAGAAGAAGGAGAAGAAAAAGAAGAAGAAATTAGAATTTTGAATTTTAAGAGGTATATCACAACTATTTCTCAATTTATTGGTGTTAATTATGTTAATTTCTTTAAGTTTTGATTTCTGAAAATATGTATAATTGAGTATTTGATGTGTATTTCGTATGATATTTTGAGAATTGATGATGATCTATAAGATAGCTTGATAAATCATGATGGATTGTAGAATTTCTGCTTAATAGTCTCTTGATCCAAGAATTTTATAAATTGTTGTGATTTTATTCTGGTTTTGAATTCTGAGTATATAAAATTAGACATGTTTAGGATCATCTGAGACTTTGAATCGATTCAAAATTCCAGAAATTGAATTTGTTGTGAATTTACCAAAATGACCCTGAAATTCTGGAAATTTCTATGTAAACAGTATAATACAGTGAAAAACAATTTTTGTCCTATTGAATGATCTTCAAAAATTACGAATTTGTGGAATATGATAATATTATATGTCTAATATGATATACTCGGAATTGAGAATTTAGATCAATGTGGTTGAAGTGTTATGATTTTCTAAAGTGTATCAGCTCATTACAGTATTTGATTAACAGATTTTTAAAGCTATGGAATAAAATAGTTTTAAAATAATTTTGGCAGTGATTTGGAAGTGAAATATTTATCATGGACTGAGATATGTGTTAAGAGTAATTATGTGATAGTTTTATAATTTTTGAGTTAGTATATGATTTTATAAAATTGGGAGATTGAATACTGTTCAATAAGTATCTTGATCCTGTCAGGTTAGTAGTTTGGATTCGATGGTATGTATAGAATGAATTGTGTAGGAATTGTGATATAATATTCATATATAAGAAGGATATATGAGCAAAGAATGATATATTCTGATTTTGGAGTAATTGGACATCATTTGATGTATTAAAAAAATTTGTTAAGTGTAAGTGGTTAGAATGATAGATTTTGAGAAACCAAGTATTTAGACCAATTTGATGTGATAAATGCATTGTGTATAATTTTGTAAGCTATTTAAAGTATTTTGTGTGAATTTTGAGGCTTATGAAAGGACTAATTTGCATTGATAGGTTAAGGAGATTTAAGTTTTGTAGCTGAAAGTGTTAAGAGGTAAGTATACTAGACTTTTTACTGAAATCACAATAAACATAGTAATTGTTTGGTATGATTTTGTAAATGGGGTTAAGAATATGTTTATGTTATGTTAAAGTATATTTTGATATGAAATGTGAATATATGTTTATGAATGTGAGCATTGACATTGAGCATGGACATACATGTGTTTTTAAAAGTGAACTTTCAAAATAAGATATGTTTAACAAAGAAAGCTTTTGAAGTGTAATATGTCCATGAGAAATATTTTGTGTTTTGAGGGTACTTGAACTCACTGTTAACTTAGTAGGCATTTTATGTAATTTGTGGAGCCTTTATGTGTGGCCTTTCCTTCGGGATTGGTATATGTTATGTGTTCCGTATGTAGGGAGGATCCTATTGGTACCTAAAGGAAGAGTGAGTCATCATATTCGTGTGGTGGCGTATTAGTGCATGTGAGAGGACTCACCGATGATCAGGGTGAGGGTTTGGCTTTTGCCTTCGGGCATGAGCATTATATATGTGTAATTTAAAGGCCTCACTTGTACTATTCCTCTCATACGATATGTCACCTACGAGTAACATTTGGCTCATTATGTGATATGTGATATGTAAGTCCTACTAAGTAGTAGTTGAGTGATGGTATTCCTATTATATGTCTTGAAAGAATATGTAAGCGCTTACATGATATGTGATTTGATAAGATTATGATTTTGATTGATCACAACATATCATACATATGCATTGTGTACATATATGTATTTGTATTTGATATATGAAAAACTAGTATGCTTACTGAGTTTTATACTCATTATAGTTTATGGTGATTTCAGGTAAATAAGGTACATGTGTGCTTAGCGGATTTGGCAAGGATTCTGCTGTTCCTTGGGTTCCCTAAGTTGTTAGGTTGCTAAGTGTTTCATTTGGGGACACGTGGGATAAGATATTTGATTTGTCCCTATTGAATAAATACTTATGTATTATTTTATTGTGCATGGTTGGATTTAGTTTAAGTTTCACCAAGTGTAGTAATGGATTGATTTTAAGTAAGAATTTGCAATAAATATATTCTGGGCTTCCGGTAACAAAGTTGCTATTGGTGACGTGGTAGAGTGTTAATCTCTGAGAAAACTCTACGTATCTCCAGTTTACTAATTGTCTCAGTCATAATTCAATTGCTATAATTCTGAAAGAAATTAAAATGAATGTTTAAGTATTATTGAATGAATGTAAGTGATGTCGTGTGTCAGATCTTTTGGGTCTAGGGCATGACAGTTAATATACTTCTTAGATATGGTGTTCATCTTTTGAGGAAGATGTGTCCTTAAAGTAAAGATAAAAGAGTTAGAATGTCTAATATACTATATACACCAACTATAGAAGTTTGATATATGTCACGATGTGTATGAGACTTGATATTAGTATAGATGTAAGTGTTGTAAGCCGATATCATTCTAATCTAAGCGAAGGCCATTGGATGGCTATGAAACATGTCCTAAAATATCTTAAGAGTTCCAAGGACAAATTTTTTATATATTAAGAAAGTAACTTACAAATGAGAGGATACTTATATTCAAACATCCTATCTGATCCATATCATAGAAAGTCTACGTCTAGGTATGTATCATTCTAAACGGTGCTGCAGTAAGTTGAAAAAGCAACAAATAATAGTCCATAGCTGATTCTACATCAAAGGCACAATATATTATAGCTTCAGGAGCAACAAAATAAGCAGTATGGATATGAAATTTTTTCACTGAACTTGTAATAGTTTCAAGTTCGTTGGATCATATACCATTGTTTTGCAACAACAGTAGAGCCATTGCACAAACCAAAGAGCCAATAGCACATCAAAAGGTTAAGCATGTGGAAAGAAAATACCATATCATTAAAGAAATCTTGGCTAAAGGAGATGTAATAATTTGTAGAGTAGACTATATTAATAATATAGTGGTCCTACTTACTAAAACCTTAACTCTAAAAATATTTGAAAGACATATGGAGTCAATGGGCATTAGATGCCATTACGAATGACACTAAAGCTAATGGGAGTTATTGGAATTTGTGCTTATGTGCCATTCCTTTTTATGTATAAATTTTTATTTTTTGTATTTATATTATCATCATTTCAGTAAAATCATTAATTGTATTTAATATGTGGTAAGATGCTTGTAACGTTTCAGACATTATATGATCTAAAAGAATTTAGATCTGGTCTAAAAGAGTTTAGATCAGTGTTAAGAATTAGTAACACTAAGAGTTATAAATACTAGGAGTTAGCCCTGATAAGAGTTAGCAGGTTTATAAGAGTCAGCGAAATCTAAAGAGTTAGAGCCTTATTTGAAATTAGACAAAGATCTAAAAATATATTAGTGATGACATAGTTGTAAAGATTTATAAATAGTACTAGAAAATGTCATTATACAAATATGTTCTTAAATACTATGTTCATGATCTATCTTTACTGATGAAGGTTTGTCGGTAAAGACCTTATTATATATAGATCAGTTTATGTCTATATCTGAATGGTACAGATGGTTAGTCTTAGCAGAACATGAGTTTAGTAAAAACTCGTATAGAGATATAGGTATTCAATAAGGATTAGGTACTAAACAGACTCACGAGGACCTCCAATAGACATCCTATAAAGTTGTTAATTGAGGGTCTTCTTGAGTTGAGTAATATTTATAATCCTTTGACTTGAGCGCCACAGTAGACTTGTGAGTGATCCACTATACTTTGGTTCCATATATACCAAAAACTTTCATGGTTTGACCACTAGGTGTCATTGGTTATGGTTCGATGCTCATGGAGTTCGGTATGTGTAGATATGGGATCCATCAGCTCATTTAGATGAGTAATATATCTCGATACTCTAAAATTATATTTTAGAAAGTCTTATTGCCATAAGCAATAATACACGGGAAAAAAGTTCTATCCTAGGAATAAGTAATATTACAAAAGTATTTGTAGATATTATTTATTAAAATATTATTCTAAAGACAAGTTTATAGTCGAGCATATAGAGACTTGACAGTATTGATCTATATCTCTGCTCTACCAGAATATACATAATGGAGGGATTATACGAATATGTTATAACTTTAACTTGTATAGTCGAATACGTCACTTTGTAATATTTGTAACATGTGTGTAGGACATTGTTTACGGACGTATAAGGAAATTTCATATGACAAACTGAATGTTGACCTAAAGAGTCTCATAATATGAAGTGCACTCATTGTGCACTAGGGTATTATATTGAATTAAATAATTCAATTCAAAAAATTCTAGTAAATCAAAATTTTGTTTCAAGTTTTCTAAGGTGTATACTTATCGAGACTTAAATGTTAAGAACATCACATAATTAATTGACAAGAGTTATTAATTAATAGGATATTGACAAGTGGCACAATTTGGTTCATGAATTATTTTTACTATAAATTTATCATTTAACCTTGCTAGTAAAAACAAGTGAGATAAAAATAATTTATTCAAATTATTTTAAATAATTAATTAAATATTAAATGGGGTTATATATTCCTAACATGGATCAAATGTACATGATGTGTAATTAAATTATATTTACCTTTAATAAAGCATATTGGTGGTAATATACAATTGTGGGACATTGATTTTATTATAATGCAAATTGCACAAATAATATCACATGCCATGACAAAAGGTGGTAGATCAATTAAGTATATCTCTTGGTAGGCCATGTATAGTATTATGTGTTGGGAAAATAATTGAATTTATTCATTTAATTTGTGAAAGGAAAATACGTAAGTGAGAGTTGAGAGAGAATTAGCTTAGCTTTGTTTGCAAGTGTTTTAAACATAGAGTTGTGAAGAACAAAACTAAAAATATAAAGTATTTATATCATTTTTCACTCTAAATATAAATACTTGTTGTTGAAATATTTTTGTAGTTGCTATTCTAGATTCATAGTCCCATCATTTTTGTTATGAATTAAAATTATGCAGCAGCACACTTTAAAGAAGTTTAAGACTTAGAGATTGAAATTCTTGAAGAATTAAAAACTATTTTTAATTTGGATAAGTTTTACTTCTTTTTTTTTCTAATTTAATTTACATATAAACATATATGAGATATACACATATGATTTTGTTGAATTGAATGTATTTTGTATGTGATACTTTCGTTGTGTATAATAAAAATTTAAAATTACAAGTATACTCAATTAATTACACACTAATTAACAAATACAAAGTGAAAAACCTTTATCAAAATCTTTAATAACAACTGTAAAATACAAGTTTTTTTTTTTCATTCATTTTTTATCAACTTAATATCATTTAATTATCAATTTTAGTTTAAAGAAATAATATCTTCAATTATTAAGAATTTGTGAGTGTCATTGGTTCAACTTGTAAAATTTCTTAAATAGAATCATAAAAATTTAAAATTCAAACTATCAGATGGAGGTAATTAAAAAAAAGTTAAAAATTATGAAAAATTCTAATAAGACTCATTTTGACAATTAATTTTTTTAATTTATAATTAAACGAGTTGATAATTTTTTTAGTCAAATTCAATTTATTCAAAATATAAAAATCAATCTAATTCAATACAATAATTAAAATTTTAATTTTAATTTAATTTAATTTAATTTAAAATTACAATAAAAATAAACTAAATATCAAATTTTATTTAAATATGTCATATGAATTGAGCCTTCCCAAGCCCAAAGTAGGTGTGACCATTTTCCCATGTCTCAACTCTCAATTTATATTATAGACAATGTTCAACTTTGAGAATAATATCAACAATAATTAAATAATATTAAATATTTTAAATTATATTTAAAAAATAATATGTTAAATAATTATTAAATTATAAAATGGTGAAAATTCTAATAAGTGAGCGTAGCTTAAGTTTTAGGCTCATTGAACATATTAAAATATAATTAAAAATAAATGATATCACTTGATTTTAGTATTCTAAAAATAATTTAACTTCATCAAATATAAAACAAAATAAGATGGATTTTTTTTAATGATAATAAATTGGCGATGGATAATTGTCTTTTACAAATTTAGTGACTTAATACCTTTTTTAAAAAATAATTTTGAGATTGTGAATAAATATATATTTTTTAAGAATTTTAATAGATTTATAAAAGTATATCCACAAATCAATCTGTCAAGTTGAATTTAATAATTTTTAATGTAATTCAAAATTTTAATTTATTAAAATTTAAAAAATAATTTGATTTAAATTAGACTAGACGGATCGAGTAAATTGGATTGAATTGTCGGTAACTCCACTCATTTCTATTTTTATGTGAAAAATTTATACCAAAATCTTTAATAGGATTAGGAACCTTGAAAAATATACTTAATTTTCTTAATAATTAAATTATCATACAAATATAATCAAATATAAATGTTAATGATACTGATAAGTATAATTAATAAAGTTATTTTTATGGTATAGGAGGTCTTAGAATTAGAACCAAATGTCGTTCATCTAAAATTATATATAATAAGACTTTATATTTATATTTTATATGAAAAAAATAAATCAAAAACAAGGATAAGGATAACTTTTTTATCACATAAAAGACATTATGCTCCTCATTTGTCCAGTAGTTCACTGAGACGACGTCGTTTGGTGAAAAACAAGCGGGATTCCCTGCGTCCTGGAAAATATGATGGAGAAGATAATAAAAACGTGGCAAATGGAGAGCACAGAGCAATGGAGAATGGTCTTCTTCTCAGTATCCCGCATCGGCCCATCATCGGCTGCTCCATCTTCGTCCCTCAGCTTCAATTTTGTCAACTCAAAAGCTCTCATTCCCACTTCACTTCTCATTATCTTCGTTTCTCGTTCACTGTCACCACAAAATGTAGCAGCAAGTGGGACTCAAATGCCGAGGGTGTTCGTGCCCAGAGCTTTAAGTTCAGCTTCGACCAAAACGACGACGGAGATGAAGAAGAAGAAGACAGCCTATCTGGGAATGTGAAGAAGAAGAGAAAGTGGTGGTCTAAGAAGCAGCCGAAGGTGAAAATGAAAAAGCCTAGGAATGTGTTTGATGAAGCCATAGAGAGTATCTGGATATTAAGGGTAATATTATTAAGTTATTTTCTTGGCATTAATTGAACCAAGTTTTTTTTTTGCCCTTCTTCTTTGATCGATTGTTGATTAAATTTTGGCTATTTCGACAGTAACTTATGTGGAGCATGCAACTTGAATTATGTTGATAAATAGTATTATTGATGAGCAGATTTTGGGATTGATGAATAATATTGTTGTTATTAGGCAAGAGCAACTTAAGATTTAATTTCTTTAAAAAAAATAATAATAACAATAAAAGTTTTTTTTTGTTTGGAATATACCTGTTTGCCTGCTGAAAATTATCATTATAGAAAAAGAAAACCAATAGGCATTTCTAAATCTAATGCTTTCTACTACATATGAGTGCCTTGGGATGCTGTAATGAGATAAGATTCTATAAATTAGAAGAGATCGTGTGGACATGTCATATGTTCTCTCTTTTACATCAAATAATTCATGATTATATTGGCAGGGTAGTTTATGCCCACTTTGCTTCCGTTGAAACGACTTTCTTGAGCTACCATGCACTGTTGTTGGGCATTTTGTGCGAGCTTGTGCTATCCGCCAACCCTCCCTTCAACTTTATCTTATGTGGCAAAGTGAAAATACCATCAAAGATTTATAATTCTTTAGTCATTAGCCAACAGTATGTAATTTCTTCTCTTGGAGGGATGTGTGTTATGATGTTGCTTTCTGACCTAGTAGGCAAGCTACATGGATGAAAATCTTGGGTGCTTGCAGTGTATTGAACCTTTTTCTTGAGTACTCAAGACTCTCTCCTTACCAGGAAGCAACATGAATTACGAGATGTTGAAAGTTTTCAGTGCTATAGAATCTTTGTTGCTCAATATGTCCCCTGTAATAGAGCATTTGAGACATTACTTCAATCTTTTCATGAGAACCACATTGGTAATTCTACTGTTGGATTGACATTTCTTTTATATTCTGAAATGTCCCACTATTTTGCTTATGGTTTTGTGCAGGTATTCAAATCCTTTGGTTTATTTCTTCCAGCCATCATCATCTCATTTGTGCTAGCTACTGGCCCTAAAGCTTTTCTGATGTCATTTGCACTCACCCTTGCACTGTCAGCACTGTTGTTTGCATTTGAGAAGTGGGGGGGAAAGACACAACGCAGGCCTAAACGCAAGGCTAGAATGAGGAGGAAAGCATCTTCCATGTATGCAAGTAGTGCTGAAATGGAGGAAGAAGGAGCAGACATCCCAGAAACCAGAAAGGAAAAGATAAATGATCAATCCTGGGTGGGTAGTAATAATGGTCCAGTCAAAAGGCGAAGTGAAGGTGTGCCTGATCTTGGTGGATGGGATTTTCTGGATGAAACAGGATTCATGCAAGGGAAATCTCGAGTGACAAGTGAATCACAAAGAACCCAGAAGGGAAAGTTGAGTGGAAGTGGGAGAGAAGACGAAGCACCCTTGCTACTAAGATTGTTGATTGCTGTTTTCCCGTTTATAGGTTTCTGGGCTAAGATGTTTTGGTGAAACTGCAGCCAGCAAGCTTGAACTTGGAGCATCAGTCTGATTGGTTTTGCTTCAAAGTGCTAAAATCTATTCATCGAATTTAAAGGGGTTGTTTGTTCCTGTTCTTGCTTGACCACTTTCTGCACCCAGTTGAAAAGCTGAAGCCCATGATCAAATTGTTCTTTTACCGGAGTCCATCTGCACATACACCATACTATTGATGGTTCATTCGATGATTACATATATTAGAGCCAATTTCTCTTGCCCCTCATGGGGACAGTGGAGTTCTTTTGAAGATTTTGATGTTTTCTTTTTTGGAATGTCCTGTCACTAGTGCAATATATCCAATTTGGGGTAAGAGATTTAGATTTTTTATACTTGTAAAGGTATATTTTTTGCCCGGAACACATAGATACAGTTAAATCATTTCTCGTAGGGAGAAAGGTGAAATTTTTATATCTTTTTGAGTGTCTCTCTGGTTACTCATTCTGAGATGACTGGTTTGGCTCATCCAAGATATGAATTATTTAATATCAGTACATGCTCATAATTAAGTGCAGAAACTTCTGATAAACACGTGTGTTTTCCTCATAAGTTGCTTCAACGACCAAGGCGGGCAAACATTATTGTTCAAAATATCTGCAGCATTCAAAGAATTAGCTGTGAACTCGCCAATGCTACTGAACCCTCCTCTTTGAGCAGCAATGTTCAAGGAATGCTTGCCCGCCCATGGGCTTGCATACCAGTGGGGCATTTTTCCTTAAAAATTGCAGAAACTGGAATCTGCAGTAGTTAAATAGTTACACGTAAAATCTAACCTGATATCTCGGTGCTATCATAATCTCATGCTTCAATTTTCTCAATGCCATTGAGTTTTATATAACGAAACGTACATCCAACACTTCCTCTCAAATATTTTGACTTCCTGTAGCAAATCTAAGCTTGACACATACTTTCTGTAACTTGCAATCTATCCATGATGAACAAGGTGATAAAAATTGTTTTTAATCTCTGATATTGTAAATTTCCCACCTGAGGACAATCTAAGTTCACAAGATGGTGCAATATACATGTATATTTAAGTTTCGACGAAGGGCAAGTGATAGCACCAAAGAGTTCTCACCAATATAAGATCTTCTGTATTTATAGAAAGTTGTTCGAGTTTACAAATGATTGATTTCTTTCTTCACCTAAGCATCCGTCTCTAGTAATTTTTACACTTTATAAAGAATCATTAAACTTCCAAAAGAATGTTACAACTACTGCACAAAGAAATCAAGCTCTCAAAGCAATGTTAAACTTCACAAAAAAGAATCTTGTCATCTTGAAAATAGCTGGCCCCTATTGATGTAGCAAGCAGATACAGGATCCTCAAGGCAGCCACAAAAACCATCCCCGTCCTTAGGAAATGACATGGGCAGAGGATGGTCAGGGATCACGCCAACCTAAATGATGGCAAGGTCAAAGAAGACTTAATGATAGAGTGAAAAAGACGGAAGATACTATAGAATCAGTAACAGACCTTGTCAATGTCAGTGTGAGCAGGTGTCTCATAACGAGCAACTGTAACAGCCAAGCCAGAACCATCAGATAGCTGGAAAACTGACTGGATTTTGCTGCAGAGTGGAACAAAAGCACGAGTTAGGACTATATAGGTCATTATGAATCCATGACATAGGAGGCAAAAAATTTACCCTTTTCCATATGTGGATTCTCCAAACAACACGGCGCGTTTATTGTCTTTTAGTGCGCCAGCTAATATTTCACTTGCACTTGCAGTTCCTTTGTTCACCTGACAAAATCTCGGCGAAGACATCAATAGTTTTCATACTGTCATTTGAAAATGAGGTCCATTTCATCCAGAAATAAGATACCCACAGAGATATGGAGATTTTAAGGATGAGAAAGAACATTAGAAACCAATTATAAAGAGAGGTGGCATGGGGTCGGGGTGATTGGGGAAAGTTAATGACTGCCCATTCTCTTTTTTTTGCTTATTTTGTTATTTTCATTTATATCAAGATTACTGTTCCATGCACTGAGAAGACATAAAAACATGAATACAGCTCAATTTTCATTTACAATTCTGAACCCCCTTTAAATTGCAATGAACAAACAAAATCATGGATATATCTCTAAATAATCACGTATCATCTTGCCCAAATTCCAAAAACCATGAAATATACGAAAGCATACCAGCACAGCTAGGGGCTCCAAAGCTGCTATTGCATCGCTTCCATCTGTATCATATATATCTCGAACACCACGACTATCACAAATATACACAATCACACCTTTATCTAACCTGAAAAACAACACCTAATTATTAGAATTTGTGCCACATAACTTGGAATTGATGAATGTAAGCAAGATAATCAGTTTTGGAGGACAAATGCTTCAAACTTGAAATTAAATTATAGAACAACCAAGATATTGCAGCTTAAGCCAGAAGATCCTTAAGGTTCAATACATAAAAGAGTTCAGTCAGATATGGAAAATGAGAACAAAGTGTATCATAAATAATTGAAGAAAAGTATTAACATATACATGGATCATTTTCATCTTCCTTAATTGGCTTCTGCTATTGACCGATTCTGGACTGTTTCCACTTTTGATTTCTGATATCATATGCCATGTCATGTCTCATCTGCACCAAAGTCCTTTATGTGAAGTGGTGTGTCTTAGTCAATTTCATTTCCTTGTTTGGAATGTAATTCAGGAAAGTGTAAGCTTGATCTTTTTCAATTGAGTGCTTATGCTAATTCAGTATTAGATTTTGTTTGTTCTACTACATGAAGACCCACCCTACATTCATTTATTGTTGATGTTCATGAAATCCAACTCTCATCAGTACTGTTTGGTTATAAATAATCCTACTATTCACAGCTGTAGAGGAAACCACAAATTTCAGCTGATTGAGTAACCTACAAGTTATCAGCCCTTATAGATGTTCCAAAAAATCAGCCCCTGAGGTTTGATAAGATCCTTATGAAAGATAATCAAAATTGAAGCAAATAAACTTGACATGACAATGCAATAAAATTCAACAATGGGATGAAGATTGAATTTTACAACCATAAAAGTGTAAAGTTGTAGAGGCCCAAGAGCTATCTGATATTATCTTAGATTTAGAATAGATACAGATAAACAGGACTAAAGTACAAAATACATAAGCAAGACAATATCACAATCAATACAAGAAATGATAATGGTTCACATGACTACAACTTTGAAGAACATGTTGACAGAACTGTCAATAGACATTCACATCTGCAGCAGCAAGTGTATCTTAACATCAGGAATAGCATTCAATAAATTTCTGTTGCATTTAACCAAAAACTGAATAAAGAAACAATTTCGAGGGCATGTAAATGTGACAAACCTCACCCCCAACATGATACCATCTGTCAAGAACAGCCTTATATTCATGGAACAAACAAGTACTATAAGCTTATATTGTCTAGCATTCATACACACTTTAACTCACCAGATCTTGGCAATCTCAATTCCTTCTGGGAAAAGGCCACCACTGCAGCAAATTTAAGCTTTCAGAAAGCCTGGCAAAAGGCCAAATTAAGAATGGAGCATGTTGAAAGCTAATCACCTATTATCTCGAAGGTCCAATACAAATGCATCAACACTATTACTCCTTAAAGTGTCGATTGCTTCCCTGACAGCCCCTACAAGAACAGTAAATTCTCAGCAAGTTTAAAAGATTAGTAAACTACAGTAAATATCTACGAATATGAAAGATGACAGATCACAAAAAATGATCTTATAATGAACAAGAAGTTAAAGCACCATATACAGCAAAGAAAATCAAATAGCTTTCAAAAACTTTCATTTAGAAGCAGTCCATGGAATTGTTCAATCATGTCATAGCATCAGTAAGCTTTCTATCATAGATCAGGAGGAAATCAAACATCTTAATAATCAACAAAAGAAAAGATCTTAATGTTTTTATGACCCAACTTGCAAAACTTAGTAATAAAAAACTAATATTTTTTACCAATATATATGCCAAAAGCATGTAAAACTTCAGTGAATAAAAATAGATTAATACTGTATTCATCCATCACTAATAAGTTCTTATTTTTGGTGTTATATACAGATGAGGTACCAGGCCTTGGAGGCAAGCAAAATATTTTTTACCAATATATATACCAAAAGCATGTAGAACTTCAGCGAATAAAAATAGATTAATACTGTATTCATTCATCATTAACAAGTTCTTATTTTCGGTATTATATATAGATGAGGTACGGGCCTTGGAGGCAAGTAAATTTCTGAAGCAACATTCAGTATAACAGCCTGATACTTCCTGCCAAACTAACAGCTTGATATGTCTACTTACCAGAAGCATTTTGGTTGAATGATGTTAGTTTAATATAACCAATCCTAGGGGAATCCTTCCCAGAACCAGGAACCTCGCACAGTCTAGCCTTTACTGGATTCAGTGACACTTTCTCTCTCCTGGAAAACAGCAGTTGATTCGATATGTCTTTAAAATATTAAGAAAGATGCATATTCTGTACACTCAAATGACAATAGATAAAAAGAGCAGATGAAGTTATAGTTCTATTAAAGTTGGCGAGTGATGCAGTAAAACATAAAAAAGTATAGAATCCAAATTGTAAGACCTATTCTGAGATATTCAAAACTCTTTACCCCTAAACAGAATAGGACCAAAGTTTCCCTTAGATTTGGAAATCACGCCATAAAGAACTTACGTCAAAGCTAGATGCTTTACTTCAGTTCCACTACAGACGGTTAATTCCACTAAGCTTCCTTCAGGTCCCCTGCAATTCAGTGGACAAGTTTTGGTATATCATCAACAACTAAAAGGAGACCAAAATGAATGCATGAAAAATAAATATAAAAAAAAGTCATGTTTCTTTAAGGATTTCTCTCAGAATAGAAATAAAGAGTAACCAGATGATATTCACAAAAGGGGAAAGCTCAAGATCTGGAGAGCTTCTCCAAATTGATGTTCTTAAATGCAAAAGCACAAAAAATAATCAAATAAGAAGACATCAAGTATAGGTCTTATGATGATAATCAGAGCTCAATAATAATCATAAAATGTGTTAAAGGACCAGCTGCCAGTTTCCAAAGTAACAAAGCAGGCGATATCATCTACTCAAGCCATAAGGTATGCTCTAAAACTACCAACTTCTCTTGAGTGTGACACAGAGGAGCACACATTGCAGAGTGACTCCTAACCATAAAAGAAGATCCTCCCTACTACACTACCCTGCCATCAACCAAAGGAAATTACTTCCTAAAGCTCTGAGAAGGGAGATATTTCATAAACCACCAGATAAAACACAATACATAACACTTCAAATCTTTGAAAAAATAGAGGCAAAAAGCTATTAAATCGAAGGAAAAAATAACACTGAAATGCAAATTTGCCGAACTATTGTCTAGAAGTGTTCCAGCAGACATACAAATAGCAGCATCCTTTATCTTTAGCTAGTGGAGACTACTGCTCCCAAAAGAATTCCAGTTTCATCTAATTATTGAAACTGAGAGATAGATTTTCTTCTCAAACAAAAGACACTTACTGCAACCTCTCTGCTGCATCATATATGCCCATGCTCTCTGTGCTAGTATCATCTATTGCTAGAATAATATCTCCCGACAAAATCCCAGCTCTGTTTGCAGGACCACCAGGAGCAGATGAAATAACAATAAGTCCAGCCGATCCATCAGAAGCTGTAGGGTACCCTATTGATAGGCCTACACCTGTAAGAGCCCCTTGAGTTCCTGACTGCCTTCAAAGAAGATATTAAGAAATTAAGGGGACATTCAAATAAATAAATTCTTCTGAAGCAGAATAATGGTGAATATAAGATTTTGAATAAGAAAAAGGTCTCATACCCGCAAACTCTTAAACTTTTCAGGCTCCAGAAACCGAGTGAAAGGATCATCCAGTGTGGCAAGCATCTTCCTTATGGCCATGTCTGCATGCAGATACACTTGAACTTAGAAGGTGGTACACGTAAAAGATGAGAAAGATACCTATACTAATTGCAACGTTATTGATCGGCAAACAGTATTTGTTGCTCAATTTATTTGTTTGCAGATCCTTCAGGTAAATTAATACCATGCTATGTTGTGATTGCAGGAGGCACCATGATGTTCTTATCTGTAACAGTTCAAAGTTGTGCACACAAACAAGTGATGACATTTTTACCATCCACATATTAAGGAAATCAACAATTGAAAATCATCAGCAAAATATACATTTGTGAATGTTGACCTAATTCAATTCCAATTACTTTAAACATTTCCCTTCAGTGAGGTGCAGCGAACCACCAATGATAAGAGAATGCAGATTGCAAATACTTAGCAAGGTGCAGCAAAATAACGAAGATAACTGATAGCAGAGAAAATAGTTAGTACATGTCTCTTCTCTGGTGTTCATTGGCTCATTTCGCAATGCATTTTCTCTGTACCGAAACCAACTTTGTCCATTGAAAGTTTTGTCAATATATGCACGATCAATTGTTCTCCATGCTTCTAAGAAGAGACGATTCTCTTCACTGAGGGCCACTGAATGAGAGAAAAAGAAAAAAGAAAAGAATTAAGATGAGAAGTAATGACCTAATCTTCCCACATTTTACAGCTCTCGTTCATATTCGAAAAGTTAAACTTACAAGATGGAGTCTCGCTAACAGCAAAAGAAACTGACGTAACAAGCATCACCATAAAGGCTAACTGGACTAAAAGAACAGAAACAAGTTGCTTGATTCTGTCTGAACAATTCACCACTTTCAGAAGATTGTTTGAATATTTCATAGAAACCAGTCCAAACTGAGAAGAGAAGCTCTTGTCCAGCCTGCACAAGAATTCATGTTTAAAAGCTCTGCTAGAATTACTGCAACTTCTGAACCTTTTACTGCCAATAGTGCTTTTACACAATAAGAAACCCTGTAGCCGAGCATCTATGATCCCCACAGGTTGAGATTTCCATGTCTGCACTTGCATAAGTCCAATAAAGTTACAAACTAAATGGCATCTCTCGTAAATTAATGTTCACATTCCGTACATTGATACAGCAATCCACTTCACGATATTGCTAGTTACCACAAAGAATGATCAACCACCCAAATGCACTAACTGGATGTACAAAATAAGCAAGCATACAATATGTCAACTCGTGAACAATCTTTTCTCCAAGTAATGAGTAAGTTGTAGGCAGTGTCGTTGTTTCTTAGATTAAAGAAAGATTAGCAGTTAAGCAACTAAAACAAGCTTGTTTATGGACAACACAATTGCATTCGACTAAACAAAGACAATAATCAATTAAAATAAATAAAAAGCACATCAAACCCAGTTATAATATATCATTGAAGAAGCAAAAGACTTGTAATTTATTCAAATTTATCAAACACATGGCAGGACCAACAGTCTCGGGCAGTTAACATATATGTGGCAACTTAAATTCATAAAAAACAAAAAAACATATATATACATGTAGAAAGTACCTGACAAATTGTGGCTTTGAATGTTAAGTTGGGATTTATATTGAAATGAGAAGATAGAGGAGGAGTAACAGAGCTTGCAAGGAGGACCTCCATGAAAAGAGAGCCCCTCAAATTCAGCTCAATTTTTTATTTAATTGATAGTTTATTATCGTTGCATTTTGCAGGTTGGGCCGGATTCATGTTAGAGCTTCAAAACTGGGCCGTTGCCCAATTAGGAGGTTCATATGTGTGTTACAGTAACCAATTACTTCAATTCTAGTTACACCCCTCTTCCACAAAAATGGGGGTGTCATTAAGAATATGAGGAGTTCACTTAGGATCTCTGAATTTAAAATTATACGAGAAGACTTGGAACAAATATGTACTTGAGTTTGTCAAGTACATTTTTTGAACTTTTTACTGATCGAAGGGAAAATAGATTTTAATATTTTTTGCATAAAAAAAAAGAAAAAAGAATTAGAATTAGCTTCCAATGTTCACAATCTTTTATTACACTCGTTCAAAATCAGAAAATCCCTTCCATAGTTTGTAAGAAAATTATTGGTTTTCTCCTTTAATTCACAGGGCAGAGCTGCAATCGGGTTTGAAAGGACTTAGAAAAACAATTTAATAAAAAAAATTGTATATTTATAGACTGAGATTTTTATTTGCCCTTATTATAATTAAATTATGTCTATTTTTTTATTTTATACAAAGGCAAAATCAAATTTTAAAGTGAAGAGAGCTAAATGTTTAAATTAAAAATTATATTTAAATTTTAGTATTAAATTTAAAATTTAAAAAAAAGGTCAAATCATTGAAATATCTGATTTAGAGGATAAAAATTATAAAAATTCATTTAAAGAAGTTTGATCATGATTTTATTTTTATTATAAATTACATCTATTATTACATCTATTTAATACCAATTAATAAACATAAGTGGGCCAATGGTGCGTGCACAAAAAAGTGTAGCTAAGTGAGTTGTCGTGCTTAGGTCAGCATGACACGAAAAAAGTCGAGCCATACTAATCTAAATATGACAGCTTGAGCCACGACCCAATAAAGCCTATGAGCATAACCCTTTACCATGTTGGCATGGCAAGCCCAATTGGCTATGTCTATGGATGTGCCATATTTATATTTTAAATATAATATATATATAAATAGTGCTACCTGCAACAACTTTTCTTTGTTTTTATTTATTTATTTTAAATAATCAATGGTCTAAATTAGGTGCTTATATAATTTCACTCTTTTTTTAATTTTCTAAATTCAACTCAAAATCTCTCTTAAATTATTTCAATTTTCTTTAAACATTAAAATCTCTCAAAAAAGTTCTTTATTTTTCAATTTTAATTTATTTAATTACAAATTTTTAACACAATTATTTATTATCTATACAAAGGTAAATTTCAATATTTTTTTTTGAATTTGAAGAAAATATTTCAATGCCATTATAAATTTCTATTAGTCAATCTGTTTCCACAACTAAAAATATTGAAAGTATTAAAAAAAAATTAAAAATAGATCGAATATTATATGTTTAAAATTTTTTCACTGTAGAGACTCGTACAGTTTCTGAAAAAATTAAATAAAAAGATATTTGTAATTTTTATGCTAAAGCTTTATAAGGCAAAAAATGCAAGTGACATCGGGTATTTGAAATGACATGCTAAGACATGTTTATAGAAATATACTCTAAATGAGGCAATTCAAACTAAACTTGCTCAAAGAGCTCTTAGAGAATTTTTTTTAGATTTAGATATAATTAGTAGTGCATGGCTGCATGCATACTAAATTAGCTAGATATGTTGCAGTTAGTGAAAAACCTCTCTCGTTTGTCAAAGATGAAAGATATGAAAAATTTATGAAAAAGTACATTCAATTTAGCTTATCTCGTATTTCAAGAAATACAGTTAAAAATAATATTTTCAATGTATATCATCAAACTAAACAAAAACTAATTGATAAAATCTCATAATTTAAAAGAGTATTTGTTGTTATTTCTGATTGTCAGACGGGTGTCAATGATTTGGGGTATATTTATGTTATGTTGTATTATATTGGAAATGAATGATTTTTGTAAAAATAAATTATTACTTTTCGTGAATTAGAACATCCACACATAATTAATATTAATTTTAATTCTTTAATGAATATTTTTAGAGAATTTTAAATTGTTGAAAAACTTATTAGTATTACTTTTAACAATGCAAGTGCCAATACTATTGCTATAGAATTGCTTTTCCACTAGTTAACACCTATATGCGGTTTAAGTTTTTATTCATTTGAAATATTTTTGTCATATTTTTAATTTAATTGTTCAAGGTGGTTTAAGATAATTAATTCTCAGATTCAAAAAATTAGAGAAACAATAATATTTATTGTTTCATTCTCTTCTAGATGACAAAAATTTAAAGTTGTGTTGAATAATTATGAAATGGATAGTAGAAGATTTAAACTTGACATGAAAACTCGTTAAAATGCTAAATATATAATGGTGAAATATTGTGTAGGTATTAGTAATTATACAACATATTGTTATGATGATAAAATGAATGACACTATACTAACTAATAATAATTGAAATTTTATATTTTATTAATTATATTTTTTAGAAGTATTTAATAATGTCACGTTAGTATGTTCATTTATGCATCAACTTTCATCATTTATTGTTTTGACTTATATATATATATATATATATATATATAATATGAGTTATATTCTTGTTGAATATAGGGGCAACCTATAATTTTTATATATGTATTGTTATGAAAATTAAATTATAAAAATATTGTAGAGAAATTCTAATGTCATTTATTTGTGCAGTGATAAGGACTTTAGAATCAATTAGTTTGGTATAAAAGTTTTAATTGTTGAGATCTCAAAAAATTTAAACTTTAAACTTATAATTTTAACCAAATTTATGATTTTATCACATAATTATTTATTTATTTAAAAAAATAAATTTGAATCAACTGTATCTATAGAAGAAACAAATGAAGAACATGCTTATTATTAGACTGTTTAGAGTATTTTGTTAAAAGGTAAAAAAAAAGGTTAGTACTAGTTCTGTAATTTCTACTGCTTTTGAATTGAAATTTTTTATTGATTTTATTACTCTTTTATGTTGAGTACACAACAATAATTTTTTTTTTGATATTTTGTTTTGGTAGAAATCAAACGAAAAGTGCTTAACTTGTGTTATCCATTGTACCTTGAGATCTACTAACACTTTCGATGTCTACTGTAACATCGAAATCTTCTTTTAGTATAAGAAACAAGATATTAGGCAAAAAAACGATTAAGATTGACATTAAAAATTTTGAAAGCTTTAATGTGTTTAAAAGATTAAGAAGATGCTGTTGACTGAAAACAAAATTAGTAAGAGATATGATTAGAAATTTTTAAAATTTTAAAATATGATTATTTAAAAAATAAAATTTTAAAATATGATTATTTAAAAAATAAAATTTTAATTTATTAAAAAATGATTGAATTTGTAAATAATAAATAGTTCAATAAATATTAACTTAATTGAAATTTATTATAACTATAGTGATTTAACGATTTGTATTCAATAATTTAATATTTAAAATAATATCAATAAATGTCACTTATATTGCCTCTTGATGTCAAAGTTTGAGAGGTAGAAGTTTTTGAGAGTTTGAGAGAGATGAGTAAAAGGATATTATAATTTAAAATTAAAGAATTTAATTAAATAATTTGATAATTTAAATTGATGGTTAAGAAAGTTAACCAAAAAAAAAAAGTTATTTCCGAAAATTTCCGATATAGTAATTACTTTGAATGGCGGCCGTGATTAAAGTATGACTTTGTTTTTATATTTAAAAGTCAACAAAAGCAAAAACTTTCTAAGTCTTCTCCTTTACCCTCGATAAAATTTATGACTTGTGACAATGACGTTGATGCTTTACTGAACACGCCCCCGCCCCCCAACTTGCTTTTCACTTTACATTCAAGTCTCTCTTTGAATTTTCATCTATCATTTATCATTTATGCCCAATTCTTTCTTCTTTCTTCTCGCTTTTTAATTATTATTCTAATTTCTTTTCTCTTTTTCTTTACATCTTCTTGTTTTCCTTTTGACTAATGAGATCCCAAATTATGAAAATTTCCATGCAGATCCACTTAAATGAGTCCGAAACTTCACTTTTGATCGAAAACAGTAGTATTCTCTCAAACTTTATTATAAAAGAAATAAGTCTACAAATATATGTCCTATTTATTACGTGGGTAATAAAATAATAATAATAATGATAATAATAACATTCATTTTAATATTATAATAAATTATTTTAAAAATTATTATTTAAAAATGAAAACTCTAAATTGGAAACTTCAAAAATTATCATTTTTATCTTTAAATGCTTTTTAAATTTAGTTGGAGAACATCATCCTCTTAAAAAAAAACACTCTAATGCCAAGTCAATATCTATTCTAAAAAAAAAGTGTTATGTATATGTAGTGTTTCAACAATAAACAAAATGCTCAAATGTTTAAATACTAGAATTAAACTATTATCTAAGTGAATTGAGGAAATTAAATCTATTGAATGTGCTGAATATCTAAAATTAACTAAATCAACTATATATATAGTGCATGTTTATAAGTTATACCCAAATTATGTATGAGCACATATAATATAATTTAATCTAAATTTAATTAGGGATTTAGTTTGTTTGCAACTCTTAATGCAATAATCAAGGCGAATGATTTAAGTAAAACTTATTTACTCATAAAAAATTGTGTTTAATTCAATCATGATTTCAATAAAATAGTAATTTTATTCTTTTTCAATTTTTCATGCTTTACATAACTTTTTTTTAAAGGTACACAACTTATTTTCAATATATATAGGTCAATAGATCAAGTTTACTAGTCCAAGTATCCTAATTAGCTCGAGTTTAAGTTGAAATCTGCACAATCACTTGATTTGGACTTGTCTTCTAATGCAGGCGTTACTTAAAATTGCACTATGGCATGGGCTAGTTAGTTTATTTAATAATGGGTCTAACAAAACATCTCTCCCCCTCCCCCTTAGTGAAGGATAAGTGATGGTCTTAGGGTGGGCAAACCTAGTTTGGTTCAATTTTTAAAAAATAAAATCGAACCGAACTAGTTCGGTTTAATTTATAAGTTCAGTTTGACTTTTATTTTTTCGATTTGATTTTTTAATTTGGCTCAAATGGACTTAATTATGTTTATTTTTTATTTGGTTTGGTTTAATTCAATTTTTTTTGTTTTTTTTCATTTTTTTTAATTCAATTTTTCACTTCGGTTCTCGGTTTGACCTTCTGAACTGAGAATCAAATCAAATTTTTTATTTTTTGAATTAAAAAACTAAGAACCGAATCAACCAAAGAAAAAACCAAACCAAATAGTTTAGTTCGGTTTATTTTTTGGGTCTAATTCAGTTCATCGATTTTTGTCTACCCCTAGATGGTCCAGGACTAAACCTTGAAGGGCACGTTTCTTCATTCTTCAACTAGCATGCGACACGTGCCTTTTCTTAAAAATAATTTTTTTTGTGTAACACTATTTATGACGGACGAGACACTCTTTGCGGCAGTTTCAATTTCTTCTCATATTTAAATTTTCAATCATTTCACTTCTTTCTTACTTTTAAATTTCAAAAGCAAAAAATTCTCTTAAGCAATCTCCTTCTTCATTCTCTTACCTTTAGCTTTCCAATTTCCCTTGATAGAATATCTTTGATTTCCTTCTTTTTATTAAATCTAAAATGGCAAAGAATGTGAGTGCATTCCTTTTAGATGAACTAAAATCCTTGTTTGAGTTCTTTCTAGGGGTAAAGATTAAGAATCGCCTCTAAAGTGAATCTCTCTTTAAACTTCCTTTTGCAAAATCTGGTAAACTCTCTCTTTATAAGGAGCACTTTAACTATTTTCACTTTTCTATTCCTCCCTTGATTCATGAATATTTCTACGTTACTAGCCTTTCTTTACTTTAGATTCACCATAATATCTTCTATTTATTGTAAGGTATTTCCATTCTGAACCACATGATTCTTTTTTCATATAGCCTTACCCATTTTTATGTCTTCACCACATAAAACCTTTAACATTCAAAAACGAATTTCTATTGAGCTTCTAAAGAGGAGCGAAAAATCATTTATAACTTTAAACACAAAATGTGGGCTTCAACTAGCACGTCATGGTAGTCAATAGCGAATAGAAATGTCTTGGCTACTCATACGCCACCACCTATGTGGCTTAAAATTAGAAGACAAGCTTGAACTTCCCTTTCATCCTTGGTAGGCAGAAGTTCTTAAAGAAGTTCTTTTAGAGGAACCCTATCTCTTATAAAAGGATATCCTGAATTCATCTTTTAAAAGACTATGCTATCATGGAAGGATGTGTGTGTCACCAGCCCCGCACCCTTACCTTCAAAGAGGGACTTTATACCTTGACCCATCCCGATCTAAAATTTATCAGTCACATTCCTTTGTTCGACGACTGATCTTTCTAGGAACTGTTGGTGCGTCATTAATGTTAACTTATTTTGGGTGCATACATATGATTGTGTACAAGTTAAAAAACCTAAATACATGTATCATATACACATTTGGTAGCAAAAGTAAGCATATAACCAACACATACATATATAAATTGAATTAGTAACAACTTAAGATTACAAAAACTTACATTTGATGAACTTTGGTGAAGATTTCAAATTCCAAAACTCACTTTGAAGTGAATTTTTGTATAATTCTAATTCACAACAATACTGTGGGATTTTAAAACTAGAATAGCAGCCATAAATTATTTCCAGCAGTAAGTATATAACTCTTAAACACTTTTATTTTCAAGTTTTGTTTCTCAAGAAAAGAAGAGATGAATTATTTTTATTTTCCTTTTCTTTTTCTTGCAACTCTTTGCTTAGAAAAACAACTCTCTTCCTCTCTCTCTCTCTCTCTCTCGTATTTATTTTTGCCCCATCTAATGAAAATGCATTCATCAATGTTTTGTGGTCCTCACACTTCACAAATGCTCTACCACATATTATTAAGTTGTCGACACATCTAAAATAAGTATTGGTGACAACATTTTTTTTATGATCAAAATAATGCACCATTATTTTATAAATGACGCTCTTGTAAATTAGGTATGGTTTCCATCGAATGGTGAAAACATAGTATGACCACTTTCATTAGGTATGTCTCCCATTAATAAATTAATAATTTATTTATTTATAAAATAAATAATAAACTAGTAAATGGGTTATATTATGCCACATGTCATTATATCATTGGTCAACAATATTTGTTAATTAATTGATATACTCAACACTTAAGTTTTGACAAGTATATGTCTTGAGAAACTATGAAACAGATTTTTGGTTTGTTAAAATTTGTAAGACCGAACTAGTCAATCTAATATGTTGTCCCATTGTACAACGAGTATACTTTATATTGTGAAACTCTCTAGATTCATGCTCGATATGTCATATATAATTTCTCCATACGTTCGTGAACAATGTCCCACACACATGTTATAGATATTACAAAGCGGCACATTAGATCATACAAGTTGAGGTTCTAACATAACCGTATAATCTCTCCATCATTTATATCTTGGTAAAAAATAGATATATATGTCAATACCGTCCAATTTTTATATGTTCAACCGTAAACTTATCTCCAAATTTGTATTTCAATAAATAATATCCATAAACACTTTTGTAATATTATTTATTCATAAAAAAAATCCATTTTCAGGTTTTTACGCTTATGAGTATAACACTTTCTAAAATACAATCTCAGAGCATTATGATATATTACTCACCTAAATGAGCTGGTGGATCCTAAACCTATGCACACCAAACTCTATGAGCATTTAACCATACCCAGCGACATTCAGCGGTCAGACCATAACAAATTTCTAATATGTATGGAACCAAAGTATAGTAGATCATTTACAAGCTCACCGTGGGGCTCATGTCAAAGGATCACGAATACTATTTAGCTCAAAAAAACTCTTCATAGACAATATTATGGGATGTCTATTGAAAGTCTTCGGAGTCTATTTAATATCTAGTTGTTACTGAATACTTGTATCTCTATACGAGCTTAAACTCATGGTCTGCTAAGACTAACCATTTAGACCATCCAAATATAGATATACACTGATCTATATATAATAAAGTCTTCACTAATAGACTTGCATCAATAAAGATATATTATAAACATAGAATTTGAGAACTTATTTGCATAATGATATTTTTTAGCAACATTTGCAATTGTTTGCAACTACGTTATTACTAATATATTCTCAGGTCTTTATCTCATTTCAGATAAAGCTCTAACTCCTTAGATTTCGATGACTTTTATAACCTACTAACTCTTATAAGTGTTAACTCTTAATATTTATAACTCTCAGCATTGCTCTTAGCACTAATTTATACTCATTTATGCCAGGTCTGAACTTTTTAGATCGTACAATGTCCGATATGTTACAAGCATCTTACCATATATAAAATATAATTAGCAATTTAATAAAATGATAATATTAGTATAAATATTAAATAAATATTCATACATAAAGGGATAGTATGTAAGCATAAATCCCTACAATTAGATGCTATTTGATTCAATTTTATTCTCCCTCGGAGATGAAAGTCAAGAGTGGTAAATTGAGGCCATCTATTAGACATTTACTTACACTGAATTATTTCTTGATATACGTGAGCTTCAAATTATCTATAAAAAAATTTACTAATCATTTACTTATTTAACTGAATGGCGGTTCCCATTGTATGCACAAAAATAGAAGGTGTACATATCACCAAGGTAGGTAAGATGTTAGATTATTCCGTCGTGACTTTCTCTACTTTTTTTTTAGATTCTTCCATTTTTTGGTGTAGGTGTAGAACCTGTTAATAAGGGGAGTTCCTCGAATAAAGTTGATCCTAAAGAACCTTCCAATACTATTGGTCTTTCCGTAAGTGTCCCTTCTATGGCTAGGATTTACAAAACATATACTATGGAACCGTTGTAATCATTTTCTTTAGCTAAGGGACAGTTAGTTGATGTGTCTCCTGAGACTGGGGCTTCAGATCTAACTTAATGACTCTCTCGTACCATTGGTGAGGAACATAAGTACTTCACTTTCTTTTGTACTTTTTTTTTTGTATTTCTTTGTTTCCCTTTATATGTCTTAGGGACTTCTATAAAAGAGTTCCCAAACGTCATCCTTGATTACTTTTGTATCACCTAAAAGAAAGTGCAAATCCCTAGAAAGAAAAATATAGCAACAAAAAGCGTACTTAGGGGTTCAAAATTAAGGGCCTTGCCTCTTAAAAAGTAAAGGACCATTAATCTCAATGGTAGAACTATTCCTAAAAAATTTTTAGAGACAATTAGAGTAGGGCATCATGTTTTAAATGTTCAGCGAGATGTTTTAGAACTCTGTGCTTTAATAAGGCATCTTTTTATTCATACAACGGCTTATGAGGTTTTAAATGAGCCTGTGAAGGATCTGAGTTCCATTCTTAAGCCTACTATAGGGGTTTTCTAGAGTTGAGAGCTCCTTTGAGCCAATTCTCAGTCCACCACTTGAGAGCTTTGCTTCCTATGGTGAGTTTGTTTACTTTTACTTTTACTTTTTGTTTGTATTTTATTTTTTAGTCTTTATTTTCTAGGTTTAGTTTACTTCCCGATCTTGTCTTTCTTGTAGGATTTAATTAACATGAAAGAGTGATTCCGAGGGTTAAACTCCTCTTTCTACCCTTCCCTCCTTAGAAAAGAGTAGAAGGGAAAATTTTGTGCCTCATTCCATACTATGGCTTGTAGAGAAGGTACAGTTCTTTCTCTATTGCAAGGGATTGGTAGAGAAGGTGTTGCACTTCCTTCTTCTTCTGTCAGAAATGGGGAATAAATCCCCTCACCTTTATCGGGGACAGGAATGGGACATAAAAGAAGTAAACATGGTGGCAAGCAATCTCCTCCAAGAGAAGTTCTTAGGAATCCATATAGGGATTCTCGTAAAAAGGTTTTACACTATGAATTTCGTCCTTGTTTTTAGAAAAAGATAGCGATGTTGTCAAAAAGTATGCTCTTCTTCATATTGATTGGGAGTAGCTACAATAATTTTGTTGTGACTATTTACTAAGGCTAATCTAGATTTAATGCGCAACATGTCTACAACATATTAGTAGGAAAGGAGTTCATCTTCCTCCCTGATAGTAGTTATTGATCTCATGTTCTATTTTTCTCTTTGTATTTTATTCTTGATCATTCATTTATTTTTGTTTATCTGTGTAGGTTATTTAAGATAGTGTGCTAATGCTAAAATCTTATAAGAAGGAATTAAAGGTGGCATAGCAAGAGTCTAGCAAGTTAAGGAGGCACTTAGGTTCCAAGCATAAAGATAGGTATTTTATGCACTTAGATCTCTATTAATAACAATAAGAAAGAGCTTGCCTAATTCAAATAGTTAAGAAGTGCACTTATTTTCTTATGTTAGTGTAAGAAAGTATATGTTGTGACATAACTGAAGCAAAAGACCTTCCGTTATAATCAAAGTTAAAAGAGGAAGTGGTTCATAACTGTTTGGAAAGTCTTGTCCATGCTTGATAATAGACCCGAACTCTGAAAAAGAAAGGGTCAATGGATTAGTTTATCATTGGGACTAGAATACTAAGATACAAAACCACTCAACGAGATCAAATTTGCCAATGTTCACATTATTTTTACGTTTTTATAGTAATTTAGTTCGGCTTTCAAACGACATAATCGCAGAAATTCTTTCTGCCTGGTTTTGAATAGGAGACCAAAAAAGGCGAATCTCAATGACCAAATGACTCAGCAACAAAATCTCACTATTAAGGGGTTAAAACCTCATTTTTTAAAATAACTTTAAAAGGATAGAAGAAGAAATCAAAAAGCTCTATGTTGAGCAAAAAGGCAAAACTACTATTGAGAAAATTAATTAATTAGTTTCTAAACTTTGTGCTGAGCAAATGAGTTAACGAAGGCTTGCTATATGGTATTGAGTGGTTTACATATTGTATTGACAGCTTAGAAAACCAAAGTAGGCTTCCTTAAAGAGGAGAATGCTGAGCTCAATGCTTCCAAAGATGCTATGGGTTCCAAGATTAATGAACTCTAAGAACAGTTTTCTATAACCAAATGTGATATCATGAAAAAGCACAATGAGTTGTATGAAATAACGAACTATATAGTTATTGAGGTAGATTTGCTAAAGGCTTTTAAAGCTAGGGCAATGGAGTTGGAACAAATTGTTGGGGACTTGTGGTTGCTCTAAAAAGCTTATAAGATCTCATAAAGTCTTTTAATGTACAATAGAAGCGTAAAACTTGTGCAATGAAAGGATACTTTGAGTGCCAAATGGCTATAATGTTAGCCCGGAGCTTTTGAAGCGATTTTAAATTTGGTAGAGAGCCTTTTGCATACAGACAACTTCTTAAAGATTTCGATGTTACCTATAGTTGGCAACATAGGTGGTCTGCAAGGCACTATAAAGATTAACATCATCAGATCAGTTACGTTTCTACCAGGAAATGTGCTTCTAAAACATATCTAGAAAATGTGGAGTTCTTTGAAAAATTTTCAAATGCTAGAGTGGATCAATGGTTCTTTCATTCTTTTGCTTTTTTTCTTGACCCTTGTAAAATAAAATCTGTAACAACCATCTTTTACATAAAATTTTGAAAAGTAATTTTTGTTAATCACTTTTCCTTTTAAAATTCATTATCTTGTACAATTTAAGTATATGTATAAGCATTTTTTAGTGTATATATGAAAGTATTTTTAAAACAAAAATCTAAGTATTGCTTCATATTAATATATTTTGGGAAACAAGTAAATATACTAAGTATACTTCCCTTATGTATTGATGCATGATTTGGAAGATGAATTTGATAGCCTCTTTTTTTCTTTGAGTTATGAAGTTTTCTTTTTTTACGAATTGATTATTTCATAGACACATGGTCCTTCTAATGTTGGTTCTATCTCTTTCTGTTCTTTTCTTTTGTGTGGGAAGAAGATTGTAAGGTTTTTTTTTTTCATTCTTTTTAGATTTGATTTCTTGAGGTAGAGAGGGTATTTTTGTCCCTTTTATTTTTATTCTAGTTTGTTGTTGGAATACTTGCAATCGTTTTTATAGCTGTAGGTACTTTGTGGTCTTTTCCCTTGTTTTTTATTGCTTGGTTGAGAGGTGACTAATGTTTCTTTCCTTCCAAGTTTTTTGAGTTCATCTAGATCCTATCGATTTCCATTCCTTGATGCTCACAAAAAAAATAGTTGATGTCGTTTTTTCTTTTAAAGAAATTTCTTGACTATGAGGGATACAGTACTAAATACATCAAAAAATTCCTTAGTTTTTTTTTCTTCTTATGCTTGAAAGGATGGTAGCTGATGCTCTTTTCTAATGAAACTCTTTAGGTGTGAGGGATACGATACTAAGTACATTCAAAACCCCTCGATTTCTATTCTTTGTTATTTAGAATATAGTAGGCAATGCTTTATTCCTTCTGAGTGTTTTCTAGATGCAAAGGGAATGACACTAAGTACATCCAAATCCCCTCGTTTTTTTGTTCTTTGTTACTCGAAAGGAAAGTAGGTGGTGCTATCTTTTTGAATAATTTCTAAATGTAAAGGGATTGGTACTAAGTACATCTAAATTCCCTCATTTTTTATTCTTTGTTACTCAGAAGGAAAGTAGGCAGTGTCCTTCTTTTGAGTGTTTTTTGGATGCGAGGGGAATGGTATTAAGTACATTTAAATCTTCTTATTTTTTGTTCTTTGTTACTCGAAAGAAAAGTAGGTGCTACACTTATTTTGAGTGTTTTCTAAATGTGAGGGGATCAGTGTTAAGTATGTTCAAATCCTCTCATTTTCAATTCTTTGTTACTTGAAAAGAAAGTAGGCAGTGCTTTCTTTCTAAGTGTTCTATGGATGTAAAGGGAACAGTACTAAGTACATTTAAATCCCTTTGTTTTTTGTTTTTTGTTCTTTGTTACTCGGAAAGAACATAGGCAATACTTCTATCCTTTTGAGTGTTTTTTGGATGCGAGAGGAAGTGTACTACGTATATCCAAATGCCCTTGTTTTTTGTTCTTTGTTTCTTGAAAAGAAAGTAAGCAATGCTTAATGGGGGTTAATTAAGTCTAATATTTTCATCTTTCAAATTTAATATTTCTTCGTAGAAATTAAGATTATTTGGTCTTTTATATATTTTATTATTATTATTTGTATTTTGTAGTCAATTGAGCAAATAAGATCGAAAGTCTAATAAAAATAAGCCAAAAATAATAAATTGTTATAATACTAGCTATAGTGATTCGCTACAGTAATCTACTACAGTGCTCAGCATCATAGTACCCAAAAATGAGCATCGCAGACCCGAAATAATATCTACGATGCCACAACACCCAGAATTCAGCGTCATAGCGGTGAACAGTAACGGTGAATAAGAGCGTGTAAACAGTATTTTGCTACAGTAACTCGTGAACAATAATCTTAATCTGACTTATATTTGACGTTTAACCCACTTTGAAGACATAAACTTATAAATAGAAGATCAAAAACCCTAATCAAGGAGGAGGAGAAAAAATAAAATAAGCAAAAACTTAAAGAAAGAATTCGCAACACAATTAAATATCAAAGCCAATAAAAAGAATCAAGATTCAAGCTTCAAGTCAAGAAAAGCGAGAAGCATATCAATGAGTCACTTTGATTAGTTTTTTTACTCTTTCTTTATCATTATATTTTTGTTCTTGTTGGTCTTTATGAATTGATTGGATACTTTTAATTTTGTAATGGGCTAAATTATTCATCTAGGGTAAGACTGTGAACTTAGTATGAATTTGAATTTTGTTAATTTTTAGTTTATAAATTTGATACAATAGATTGATTCATTCTATTTTTTGTTTAATATTTTCATTATACCTTATCAATATTATGATTGATTAAGGAACTATGATGAACTCAACGGATTGATTCATATGTTTAGCTTAAAATAGTTTGATACATGATCATAGGGTAACAACTATGAGTTTATCTAAGATAAATATATACCTAGATGGCATGTAATGTATAATTAGACTTGATCTTAATGAATTACATTCTGATTTAATTACCATAGACATATAGGTGATTACTAGAATGTATAATATAATCACTTGACCATCGACAGAGGCTTGTCACGAGAGTAGTATCTAAACTAACAATTGGTATTAAGAGATTAATTAAGAGGTTAATAAATCCAATAGAATACTATGGGACGAGTCAAAACCCTATATTATCTTTATTTATAAATTCTACTATTTATTTTTATTTAGTTTAATTGATAGAGTTAAATTAGTTAATTAAATTTCATATTTTAATTTTCTGAATAAAATTTAAGTAGTGTAATTTTAGTACTTGACTGAAAGAATGATCACATAGTCCTTATGGGATCAATACTTGAACTTAAAATCTTATATTACTTTATAGATAGTATGCGCTTGCGCTTAACTAGTATAACATCAATCAATGCTCCTACTCCTTCTAGTATTTTTTGGATGTGAAGGGAACAGTATTAAGTACATCCAACAACAAATAGAATGCTCTAAATGCTTTAATACTAGAACTAGACTATTATTTTAGTAAACTAAGCAAGTTGAATCTCTTGAATATGCTGAATGTCTTAGATTGAATAAATCAACTATATTTTTAGTATACGTTCCAAAGTTATACCAAATTATATATGAGTACATATAACGTGAATTAATCTAAGTTTAATTAAGGATTTAGTTCATTTGTAACTCTTAATGCAAAAACTAAGAAGAATGATTTAAGTGAAATTCATCCACTCACATGAAAAATCTTTTTCAATGAAAAATTACACTTAATTCAATCATATTTAAAAAAAAAAAAACGTAATTCTAATCATTTCTCACTTTGTCATGCATTACACAACTCATTTTCAGGGTCTATGAGTTTGCGGGTCGAGTTTACTTAATCCCCAAATTAACTCGAGTTTAGGTTGAAATCTTTATAATTACTTGCTTTGGTTCTATTTGCTAATGTGAGATCACTTAAAAAATGTATTACAACATAGGCTATTGGGCTCATTCAATAATGGGTCCAATGGAAATAATTTTTTAGAATAACTTTAAAGATGTGCTATATTATTCCTCTTATTATAGGAGCTTTGTTGATAATGACACTATATTTGGATGAGTAATGCTATATTTTTTAAATAATATTCTAAATTTTTTATTTCAAATGATATGTCAAACAATCATTAGGTGGTAAAATTGTATAGTAGTTAATTTTAAAAGTTGCATCATTTCACCATTTAATAATTACTTGATGCATTAATTTAAAATGAAAAAAATTAAGATACCATTTAAGAAGCATAGCATTACTCATATCTAGATAATAGTAGTGATTAATGGATTACCCATTTCAAAAAACAACAATAACACTTTATATTTGTTTTTTTTTAATGATGAATTTATCTTCTTTGTTAAAGATTCAAAAATATTTCTATATGCAGTAAAGTTCTAACTTTAGCTTTCGAGGTTTTAATCTAAATATTGAATAATAAGATTAAAACTCTTTTCATTTTTTTAAACAAATTTATTAAGATTTAAACAAGTTTAATTGCTTAAACCAACTAGTATTCATAATAGTTTTTTATTTTATTTTCCTAGCTCAAATCTGAGCAAAACTTAAACTTAAATCTCTTGTATAAATCACAGTTAGAGAAATATGGGATTAAAAACTTGAGTATTGACTCCAAGATTTTGAGCGTACAAGTTGTTGAAATTCAAGATAAAAAGTGATACAGATATTCTTGTCTCGGGATTTTTGGCGTAATACCTAATTTTGTCCTATAAATTTTAAAATAGATAATTATGTCCTAATGGTAGCTTATTGTCTTTTGTTTTGATGGTGGAAGAGCAAAATCATAACTCAATGTAAAGGTGAGATGCAAAACAATATTGTCACCATCATGTCATGTCTATGTATCAATCTTTGATTGGCCATTAATAAAATTAAAAAATAAATGGATAAATGGCATAAATAGATTTATATATTTAATATTTATTTTTAAAATTTTAATAATTTTAAAAAATTATATTTTAGTCAACTCTCACCACCATTCCCACCTAACCCTAAATCCTTACCCTGCCTACCTCTTCTATCATATCTAATTTTCCCTACCAAAGTAAAGCGTTTGATACACACACATACACAAGTAAATCATTCAACAAATAACAACCAAAAAACTTCAAAAACAAAATAGGAAACAAGATTCAATAATGGGCCCAATAGAAATAATTTGTTTTAGAATAACTTTAAAGATATGGAAGATTACTCCTTTTATTATATGAGCTTTGTATGAGTAATGCCGCACTTTAAATAGTATCTTAAAATTTTCATCTCAAATAATGTATAAAGCAATCATTGGATGATGAAATTTGGTAATGGTTAATTTTAAAAGTTGCATCATTTCAATATTCAATAATTACTTGATATATTAATTTGAGATGAAAAATTTGGGATACTATTTAAAAAGTATAGCATTACTCATATTTGAATAATGACAGTGATTAATGGATTACCCATTTTAAAACACAACAATAATGTTTTAATTTGTTTAAATGAAGCAAAGTTTTAACCTTAACTTTTGAGTTTTTAATCTAATTATTGAATAATAAGATTAAATCACTTTTTATTTTATATTTTTTTAAATAAAGTTATTAAGATTTAAACATGTTTAATTGCTTAAACCAACTAATATTCATAGTAATTTTTTATTAAGTTTTTTGATAGCTCAAATCTAAGAAAAACTTAAATTTTAATTCTCTTGTATAAATCAATGTTAGAGAAATATTAAATTAAAATTTTGAATATTGAGTCTAAAATTTTGAGTGTACGAGTTGTTGAAATGAAAAATAAAAAGAAATGAGGACATTCTTGTCTAAGAAGTTTTGGTGTAATACCCAATTTTATCTTGCAAAGTTTTAAAATGGATAATTTTATCTCAATCCATTAGTTTATTATCACTAATTTTTACGATGGAAGAGCAAAATCGTAACTCAACATGTAGAGAAGATGCAAATCAATATCGTCATTGTCACTGTCACGTCATGTCTATGTATCAATTTTTGATTGGCCGTTAATAAAATAAATAAATAAATTTAATTCACACAATCTAATAGGTGTACATATTTAATATTTATTTTTAAAATTTTTATATTAAATTTTATAAAAATATAAAATATCAAAATTTTAATCATTAAAAAAAATATTAAATTTTAGTCAACTCTTATCACTACTCCTACCTAACCCTAGGGCCATAGCTTGCCTCTCATTCCTATCATATCTTGCTTGTCCCCTATGTCACCCATACCTCTATCATCACTACGTTCTCTCTTTATACCCATAATTTAGGGATTATACCAAAATTAACAACCAAAGCAAAGCATTTGACAAAAACCTGCAAGTAAATCATTTAACAAATAACAATTAAAAGAATTTCAAAAACAAAACAGGGAAGAAGATTCAATAATGGCCTAATACAATTAATTTTTTTAAAATAACTTTAAAGCTGTGTAAGATTATTTCTATTATTATAGGAGCTTTGGTAATAATAAGATTATATCTAAATAAGTAATATTACACTTTTTAAATGGTCTTCTAAATTTTTTATCTTAAATGATGTATTAAGTAATTATTTGGTGATGAAATTGTATAAAAATTAAATTTTAATAGGTGTATTATTTCACTATTAAATAATTACTTGACACATTAATTTAAAGTGAAAATTTTAGAATACATTTAAAAAGTATAACATCACTCAAAATCTGGATAATGGTAGTAATTAATGGATTACCTATTTCAAAAAACAGCAATAAGACTTCTTTTTTAAAAAATAAAATGATGAATTTAACTTCTTTATCAAAGATTCAAAAATGTTTCTATACGGAGAAAAGTTATAACCTTAAATTTTAAGTTTTTAATCTAAATATTGAATAATAAGATTAAACAATGGTTTCACCCTAACGTATACAAGCATTTAGTGTCTACCCAGTTCTCCCCTCCCTCTTAGAGTCTCTCTCAATGCTTAATCTAAAATCAAGGGTTTACAAGTATTTATATAAGAGTTATTTCATGCCTAGTAATCTTATTCCTTATCAGAGTAAGAGTCCACTTATTTTGGAAGTCTTAAACTTCTCAAAACTCGAAATCTGAATCAAAATTGACTTTTTGACGCTGCTAGCGCTGTGGCGCTCATCCCTAGGCGTCGTGCCGTTGGCTATTATTGTGCCCATTGCCACAGTGCTGGACTTCTATACTGCAACGCTCAGCCATAGGCGCCGCGACGCTTAGCCATAGTACCCTCTATGCGTATTTTTTTCGCTTCCTTCTCATCTTCGAGTTCCGTTTTGCTTCCCCCTTCATATCTCACACGTCCTAGACTTCTCCAGACGTGTCCCATGCATTCTAGAATTCTTGTGAATCTTTCTTTTAGTATTCATCTCAATTCTTGTCCAACCAAGATTGTTGAAACACTAATTTTGCAATAAACCATTCCTTGATTCAAAATCTTCCAAATAATAAGGCTTAAGGATCTGATCCACACCAATACTCTATCACCTAGAGTTGAGTCCAGTTAAGTCTCCATCAAGACTTATCTTTCCTTGGGCTAGTGACTTTGGTCTCCAAAGGCATTCGTGCACCTTGCATAGGGTATGGATGCATTGCACTCATTTTCAACCCTCATCACCTCGGTAAGCACGGTTTGAATGTCGTCTATTGGTCTGTATTACCCCATAACCCACATTAGGCCACTCATGGCCATCCCAGTAAGTACATAGAGCCCCCTATTGTACTTCTCACCCTCAAACCTTATAGGCCATTTTCCTACCCTTAGTTTTTCTTTTTCTACTCTAACCGAATACTCTTCCTCATCGAGCTTGCCTAGGGATATCAAGTTCCTCCTCAGTTTAGGAATATGTCTTACACCATGTAAGTCCCTAGTTTCTCCACCTTGCATCCTCAGCCTTATGTCACCAACTCTCATGATCTCACAAGTCATGTCATTCCCAATTAGAGCTTTATCTCTCTTGATTTTGTAGTTGGTAAACATTGATCTGTCTAGACACATATGGACACTGCACCCTGAATTTAGTATTCATTTACCAGCATACTTTCCCCTTGTGGCTACCAATGTGTCTACAACTTCGGTATCTTCCCTTATATCGATTGCAGCCCACCTTCCTCGGCCTTTTAATTTTAGACAATCCTTCACAAAGTGCCTTTCTTATTACAAAGGAAACACTTCTTGGATCTCATTCTTAATTGATTGTTTTTCCTCCCTTGTGTGAGAAATGTTGCTCCACTCTCGGACGCAGATCTCTTTGTCAATTCTTTTGAGTTCAATGATGCCTTGATGTTATTCATCGTTAAAGACTCCTTACCATACAGTAGTGTATCCACAAAGCTCTCATAGCTCTTTGGCAACTAACTTAATAGGATAATGTCCTTATCTTCATCTTCAGTCTTGATGCCCAGTTACTCAAAACTTACGATGATCTTGTTGAACTCGTTAATGTAGGATCTCAATGAAGATCTCTCGTGCATTGTTAGCTAATGTAGTTTCTTTTTCACAAGAAGTCTATTTGTAAGAGACTTCTTGATAAGCACATAAAAATGCATATTTGTTAAGAGATTCAGTCACCATTTAATGTCACTAATTTTAGCATTTTTTGTAATTTTAGCTTGAAATAAAGTGTTCTCCTTAAATTTTGATTAATGAATGTTATTTGGACAGGTTTAGGTAAAATGGACATAACTCTCAATGTAGAGATTAAAATGAAGAAATTCTTGAACATGGTGTAACATGACTCAATCTTACACAAATTGGAAGAATAGTGGAAAAGTCAAATCCAACATGTTATGGGCCAAAAATTGAGATACAATAAAATCGGGCTACAACTTCTGCCAGCTTGACCCAACTCACGTATTTAGACCGTATCTCACAAAATACGTACTCAATTGGTATAATTATTGAAGCTGTAAAATGCAGACTTAATTATCAATAACTTGTATGATGATGGTAAAGTCCAAATCAGCCGTTATCATGGACCAAATTGCATTGCAAATGGGTAAAATGGTTGTTGGCCAAAATATGATGTGTCTTTGGAATTTTGCTCATATCTCATTGGACACTCATCCAATTTGTATAAAATTGGTGCCTATGGAAAGAAGAGACAAAATTATACAACTTTTATGTCGGTTGTAGAAGCTAAATCGGTCATTTATATTATAAAAAATGTGCTGCAAATGGGTAAATGAGTTATTGGCTTAAAATTATTGAAGATTGATGTCATCCATGACATATGTCCAATCATTGCCTATATAAAGAGACTCTTAGGACGTTTTTAATATTAGATAATTCTCTCTTATTTTCTTCTCATTAACATGTATTATAATTTAGGCTAGAGTTCTTGGCAAGACTAAGAGATGAACTTTTATGTGTAGTAAATCTACTTCTATGCTTTGATTCGTTACAAAGAGCTACAAATGTTTGTAAGTTTGGTTTTGATTAAACTCTTATCTATTCTATTTTCTATAATCCAGAGATTGTAATTCTCATGTCTCATATAAGTTCAGTCATGCTTTACTTATGTGATTCTTGGTGAACTATAATTGTTACTAGTGACATTATTTTATATGTTAATCTTTTACTACAGTATTGTCAAATTGATATATTGTCGATCTTGGAAAACATATAAGGGCAATAAATGTTTAATATTCAAGTTGATCTTTTACTGCAATATTGTCAAAGTGATATATTGTCGATCTTAGATAACTTGTATAAATGAACATGATGTATGTTAATGCTTGCAAAGAGTTTAATTACGTCAAATACATGTGCTATCAAATGTGCTATATTTTCCTATCTTCCGATTGATTGTTTGGGATGTGAAACTTTCAATTGAGTTATAAACATTGAATCAAAGTGTATAGTAGATTTATAAAGCATAATTGTGATTCTCGAAGCCTTGTTTGAATTATCATAAGACATTTCCTTCAAATCATAGATAATCTTATCTCATCCACTTAAATCAATTAATTTTATCATTTGCTACTGCTTTAATATTTTAATTCATCAACCTATTTTGCCAAGAGCTTCCTCGTGGGATCGACACCTCAATCTATACTGCGATAGTCGCGTTATATTTTGAGCGTAAATAAAATTTGGCGCCATTGCTGGGGAAGCACACTAAGCGAAAGTCGGTTGAGATTATAAATACTAAAGTGGTAATTTTGTACATTTTCTTTTCTTTGTAAAATCTTAGTTTTATTTCCTTTGTTGTAACTTATTTATTATTTATTCTACCACCTAATTTATTTTATTTTCTTTAGTTAATTTGTTATATTTTATATTATCTTAATGGCTGGTTTTACCGCCTAATTAGTTTATTTTCTTTTATCTATTTATCGCACTTTATTTTCTTTTATTTATTTATTACACTTTTTTTTAATGACTAGTTTTACCGCCTAACTTCGTTCACTTTCTTTTATTTATTTATTATACTTTATTTCTTTAGTTAATTTGTTGTATTTTCTTTTTATTTTGTAGCTGGTTTTACCACCTAACTTAGTTTCTTTCTTTCTTTATTTATTGTACTTTATTTATTTATTGCACTTTTTTTTATTGTACTTTATTTTCATTTTCTTTTACGTATTTATTGTACTTTATTTTCTTTAGTTAATATGTTGTATTTTCTTTTTATTTTAATAGCCGGTTCTACCTCCTAACCTTTTATTTATTTACTTATTATATTTTCTTTTTATTATTTATTTATTGTACTTTTTTTATCGTACTTTACAGTCTTTTGTTTAGTTATTGTATTTATATTTCATAGTTGGTCTTACCACCTAACTCATTTCTATTTCTTGTTGTGTTTTATTCCACTTTTTAATTTTCCTTAAGCATTTCTTTCCTTAAAAAAAAAAAATATTATTGTTAGGATGTATACATCGACTTAGAGACAAACGAGGAAGATTTGTGAGAGAACTAGAACTAGAACTACCCCCACAATTTATAAGTGAAGAGAATTCACCTTCTAGTTCATCTTGTAATTCTAACACAATGAGCCAACACGAAGAAAACCCCATTAGAACTCTAAAAGATTACTTGCATTCTACTCGCACAGCCACACCATCATGCATTATATTTCCACCTAACACACCACATTCGGATTTTAAACCTAGAATGATACAACTTCTTCCCACTTTTCATGGTCTAGATAGTGAAAATCCTTATGTACATGTTAGAGAATCTGAAGAGATAATTGCCACCTTCCATAGCCAACCTGAAGCCATAGACACTGTTAGACTTAAATTTTTTCCTTTTTCCTTGAAAGACAAAGTAAAGAGTTGGCTATATTCTTTGAGGCCGAGGTCTATAGGAACTTGGGCAGAAATGACCCAAGCATTTTTCAATAAATACTTCCCACAACACAAAACTAATGGCCTGAAAAGACAAATTTCTTCATTCTCCCAAAAAGACAGTGAAACCTTATATCAAGCATGGGAAAGGTTTAAAGAGTTGCTAAATCTGTGTCCTCACCATAGGTATGAAAATTGGCGCTTAGTTAGTTATTTCTATGAAGGACTCACAATTAGAGAGTGCCAATTTGTTGAGATGATGTGTAATAGGGAGTTCCTTCACAAAGATCCTAAGAAAGCTATAGAATTCCTTAATGACTTAGCTGAAAAAGCCCATACATGGACTGGACCTAACATTACTGAAAGCACAAATAGGTTACAACCCAATGGAGTTTTTCATCTTAGAGAAGAGGATAACCTCAAAGCCCAATTAGAGATCTTAACTATAGAGTTAGAGGCCTTGAAAACCAAAGATAGAAAGGTCACCCACACGGTTGCTAGAGTTGAGTCACACGATGTCTGATTTGTCTGTGGAGGAGCGGAACACTTAGCTCAGGATTACTCCACTTATAGTGAGATGAGAGGGATATATGAGGAACAATGTAATGCCCTATGGATGTACAAGAAGCCTTATTCACCCTACTCTGAAACATATAATCCTAGCTGGAGAAACCACCCAAATTTCAGTTGAAAATCTGACCAACAAGCCAACAGCCAGTGGAAACAAGAACAACAAGCACCCAAGTCTTATGTTGCACCTCAATATAATGCACGACTAACTAGGAGTTCTTTAGAGGATACATTACAAGTATTTATAGAGGCACAAAGTAAGACTAATCAAAAATTTGAAATAATTCTTGCACAGGTGGTAGATGAAAACAAAGAAATCAAGAGTCAAATCACAAAGTTGACCAGTGCCTTAACTGTACAAGAGCGAGGTAAGTTTCCATCTCAATCTCAATCTAATCCGAAAGGACAATTCATGACATAAGCTTCTACTTCTGATGTTGAAAATCTCAAAGAAGTCAATGCCATTACTACTCGAAGTGGTAAGATTGTAAGTGAGCCTACTTCTGAAATTAACACATCTACGAGTAGTAAAGACACCCCCCTTGAAAAAGAGGCCACAGTGAAAAAAGAGCCCGAAAGTAAGTTTTCAATCCCAGTGCCTTTTCCTCAAGCTCTTCGACCGGTTGGGAAAAATTCAGAAATTCAAGGTGAGATTTTAGAACATTTGAAACAAGTTAAGATTAATCTTCCCTTGTTGCATTTGATTAAGCAGGTTCCAACTTATGTCAAAGTCATCAAGGATTTATGCACTATCAAAAGAAAACACCATATGAACAAAACTGCATTTTTGGCAGAACAGGTAAGTGCAGTGATTGAACAAAAGACACCACCCAAGTATAAAGACCCAGGATGTCCCACAATCTCCTGCCAAATTGGGACACATGAGTTTGGTCAAGCTTTATTGGACTTAAGAGCAAGTGTAAATTTAATACCTTATTCTATTTACTTGCAGTTGGGATTTAGTGAGATTAAACCAACATCTGTAGTCCTACAATTAGCTGACCGATCAATCAAGAAACCACGGAAAATAGTAGAAGATGTTTTGTTGCAAATTGATAAATTTTACTACCCTGTTGATTTTTTTGTTTTAGATACTCATTCTGTTGTTAACATGGAGTCAAAAATCCCTCTTATTTTGTGGAGACCTTTTCTAGCCACTGCTAACGCTCTTATTAATTGCAGAAATGGTCTAATGAAATTATCTTTTGGGAATATGACTTTTGAGGTGAACATTTTCAATATTGGCAAACAACCACGAGAAGAAGATGAGTGCTATCATTCATATATGATAGACACACTTGTAGCAGAGGAAGCTTATAAAAACTATGGCTATGATTCTTTGAAAAACCTTCTCAATTTTGATTTTGAAGAATTGTATTATCTTAATGTAACAACTGATGTGTTTAGTATTTTTGACTCACAGGATAAAGGGACTCGATTTTGGCAGCCACGCTTTAAAGAGTTGCCATGAGAGAGGGAGAGACCAAAACCATCAAACCTCGAGACACCACAAGTTGAGCTTTCTCCACTGCCCAAAGGTTTGAAACACGCATTCTTAGGACCAGGTGATACCATTCCTATCATCATTTCTTCTGAACTTAGTGCTGAACAAGAGGAAAATTTGATAAAATTGTTAAAAGAATATAAGTCTGCACTAGGTTGGACCATAGCTGATATTAAAGGTATTTCTCCATTGATATACTCCTATAGAATTTATTTAGAGGAAGGTGCCCAACCTCGTTGATACCCACAAAGAAGACTTAACCCAACAACGAAAGAAGTAGTGAAGAAAGAGGTCTTGAAACTATTAGATGCGGGTATAATCAACCCAATTTCTGATAGTCAATGGGTAAGTCCAACTCAAGTAGTTCCTAAGAAATCTTGGGTTACTGTTATTGAAAATGAGAATGGGATACCTGTTTTAACTAGGGTAGTAAGTGGTTGAAGAATGTGTATTGATTATAGAAAGTTAAACACAGCCACTAGGAAAGACTATTTTTCATTGCCTTTTATCGACCAAATTTTAGAATGTGTAGCTGGACATCCTTATTATTGCTTTCTTGATGGGCATTCAGGGTATTACCAGATTGAGATAGCTATAGAAGATCAAGAAAAAGCCACTTTTACATGCCCTTTTGGTACTTATGCTTTTCGTAGAATACCATTTGGATTATGTAATGCACCAGCTACTTTTCAGCGTTGTATGTTGAGTATTTTCTCTGATATGGTTGAAAAATGCATGGAAGTCTTTATGGATGATTTGACTATTTTTGGTAATTCTTTTGATTTATGCCTGCTTAACTTGAAATCTATTTTGAGTAGGTGTGAAGAAAAAGGACTTGTGCTAAATTGGGAGAAATGTCATTTCATGGTATCTTCAGGAATCGTTTTGGGGCACATTGTATCTGAAAGAGGGATAGAGGTTGACAAGGTAAAAATTGAATTAATCTCTAAATTATCTACACCAAAAACGGTAAAAGATGTCCGATCCTTTCTTGGACACGCTGGCTTTTACAGAAGGTTTATACAAAATTTTTCCGTCATATCTAGACCATTGTGTAACCTTTTGCTAAAAGATACAGAATTTACATAGACAGAAGAGTGTGAGGAGGCATTCCGAACACTCATTGCCAAACTCACCACTGCTCCTATCCTGTAATCACCGAATTGGAACCTCCCATTTGAAATTATGTGTGATGCAAGTAATTATACTGTAGGAGCAGTTCTTAGGCAACGTATGGAGGGAAAACCTTTTGTTGTTTATTATGCTAGTAGGACTTTAAATGATACTCAAATGAATTACACTACTACTGAAAATGAACTATTAGCTGTTGTTTTTGCCTTAGATAAATTTCGTTCTTATTTGATTAGTTCACCTATTGTTATTTTTACTGACCACGCAGCCCTTAAGTACCTTCTTTCTAAGAAGGATGCTAAAGCCCTTTTAATTAGGTGGATTCTTCTTTTGCAAGAATTTGATATAACCATCAAAGACAAGAAAGGCGTTGAAAATGTTGTTGCTGATCATCTATCCCGCCTTGAGTTCACTGACTCCACTGATTTGTCACCCATTCGAGATGATTTTCTTGATAAACATCTTTTTGCTATAAGCCAAATACCTTGGTATGCACATATCGGAAATTATTTTATTTGTGGTGAACTTCCATCTTGTTGGGTTTGTGTTGAATTTAACTTAGGGTTCTTGCATGTGGGTTTTTGTTCATCATACAAACAATATACATATCTCATACATACATGTGCACAGCGGAAGATTGAATACAATGAACACAGAAAATAACATTTGATTAAACTGAAATTCGAGATTGAGAAATATCACCAATGAAGCCTTTGGATTAATTTTCTTTGAAGTCCACCATGAAATGAATCTTTGATCAATTCTAGCAATCAACAAGGGTGGGTTTGATTGTCTAGAATGGCAGCATCTTAATCCAGCATTTGTGTTTAACACTTAAACATTTTTCAAAGTTAAACCATTTAACTTAATTAAATTTGTTTTTCCTTTTATTCAACTTTTGAATAAATAAAACAAATCTTGTTTTTAGTTATTACATTTAGTAACCATTTAGTTCAATTTGTTTTGTTGTTCTAACACTTAAAACACAAAACAAACAATTTCAATTTCTCAAATTGAATTGGCTCCCAAAATGCAAAACCTAAAACTAAAATCAATTTTGAATTTCAATTTCATTTCACTTTATATACAAATGAATTAATTCCAAACTAATTTGAATTTCATTTGCATTTCATTTGGCTTAACCTAACCTTAGTTAACATTTAACCTTAGTTAGATTATTTTAACTTAACCTTTAAGTTAATAAATATTTAATTAATTTAACCATAGTTAACTAACTTAACCATGGTTAGGTTAACCTTTACTTAACCTTTAAGTAAGGTTAACTTAACTTAACCACTTGGTTAACTTTTAACCTTAGTTATGTTAAATTAATTTATTTAACAATTAAATAAATAAATATTTATTTTAATTATTTAACAATTAAATAATCATAAAGTGAAATTACTATTATATCCTTACTCGGTTACCTAGTTAACCTAAAGTGGGTCCCACCAATTTAACCACATGCTTTAGTTAACGTAACCTTAGTAATTGCTGAATTATACTGTATTGAACAATTCAATACGGTATACTGCCCAAGTGCTCAAAGAGTACATTTCATATTGGGACTCTCTAGGTCCACACCCGATTTGTCAAATGGAACTATTCCATTAATCCGTAATCGATGCCCCACGCACACGTTACGAATATTACAAATCAGCGTGTCAGACCATACAAGTTGAGGTCATAACGTATACGTATAATCCTTCCATCATTTATATCCTGGATGTGCAGGGATATAGATCAGCACCGTCAAATCCCTATTTGCTCATCCATAATCTTATCTCCAGATTCGTATCTCGATAAACAATATACGCAAACACTTTTGCTATATTGTTTAACCCTATGGGAAACTCTTTTCCCGGGTTTATGCTTGTGGCCACAAGACTTTATGAAATACAATCTCGGAGCATCGGATATACAACTTACCTACGTAAGCTGACGGATCCCGTATCTACGCACACCGGACTCCATGAGCATCGGACCATACCCAGCGACACATAGCGGTCAGACCATGAAAGGTCTCTGACATATGTGGAACCAAAGCATGATGGATCACTCACAAGACCACCGTGGCGCTCAGGTCAAAGGACCACGAATACTACTCAACTCGAGAGGACCTTCCTTTGACGGTGTCATAGGATATCTATTAGGGTCCTCATAAGTCTGTTCAGTATCCAGTCCTGACTGGATACCCGCATGCCTATACAAGCTCTAAGCTCATGGTCAGCTAAGAACAACCATCTGAACCAGTCAGATATAGACATACACTAATCTATATATAGTGAATCACCGATAGACCCGCATTAGTGATTATAGATCAGGAACATTATCTTTGAGACATACTTACATAATGATATTTCTTAACACCTATTGCAACTCTTTGCAACTATATCATTACAAGTATACTCTCAGGTCTTTGTCCCATTATAGACAAGGTTCTAACTCTTTAGACCTCGCTGACTCTTATAACCTGCTAACTCTTAACAGTGCTAACTTTTAGCATTTATAACTCTCAGCTTTGCTAACTATTAGTTCTGATCTAAACTCCTTTAGACCAGATTTGAACTCTTTCAGATCAAACAATGTCTGTAATGTTACAAGCATTATACCATATTAATATGATATTAACAATCTTTATTCGAAATGTTTATTGTATAAATATTAACAATTAATATTCATACAATATTGGAATGGCACGTGAGCACCAGCTCCAACAAACTCCCACTTGCTTCAGTGCCATTCGTACTGGTATCTCATATCAATACACTCCACGTGTTTCTCAAACACTATAGGAGTTTAGGCTTAGGGGGGTTCGCTACATCCAAGGATTATTCCCTAGATTTTTATTACAACTCTTGTTGCCAAGAACTTTCTAATTATGTGATTTTCAGAGTTCACATGATTAGAATACTGGTGTGCCTTATGGCTTCTCGGCTCGAGCAATTACCGTTATTTTGCAATATAGTGGGATAGGATCCACTGAGCTTGGAACAATTCAAAGCTCTGCAATTAATTTTGAATATCCATAGTACTTTCTTTGCTGACTTCTCAAGCCGTAACATATTCTACCTCCAAGGCAGAATTACCTGTGGACATTCACTAACACACATTTAACTAGCTCCGGTACTGATAAAGAGAAACACATAACTAGATGTAGACTTTCTACCATTCAGATCAGACGTAAGTCTGAATATGTGTATCCCTTCTTTTGTAAGAAACGTTTCTCCATATTATATAAACTTATCCTCTATACTTCTCAAGTATTTTCAGATATGTTTCACAACCATTTAATGATCGTGATCTGGATTAATTAGATACCAGCTTGTAACACTTACAACCATCTAAATTCAGATTTCGTACATTAGACGGTATGCATTAATCTATTTCTAGCTAATGCATCTGAGATGTTAGACACTCTAACTCTCTCATCTTCTTCCCGAGGACACTTCCTCTAAGAAAGATGAATGCCATTTCTAAAAGGGACTTTAACTGTCTCACAGTCAATGAAGTTGTACCTTTTCATGGACTTATTCTATATACGAAGTTTGAGAGAGTCTTATTAGCTTCCTAGCTATATCTCCATAAAGCTTTATACCTAGTATATAGGAAGTCTCTCTCAAATCTTTTATGAAGAAGTTCTTTACACAGATAACACTTATCTGATTTACTTGCTATACTCCAATCATCGTTTCCAATATTGAGTATATATTTTCCACTTTAGAGAACTAAAAAAGATAATTATACTCCCACTGCCCTTTCTAAACACACACGCTTCCTCTTTATTCCTGATAAAACCAGACTTTCTGATTTCATCATATAAACAAAGATTCCACCTTTGGAAAAATCTACTTAAGTCCATAAATGGACTTCCTCAGTTTGCACATTATACTAGAAGTTAGGCTTGGATGCAAAAACATCAAGTTGTTCTCTGCATATCTCTTGTTGGAGATATACTTCCCAGAACACCTTATTTACATTTATAAGCCAGTCCTCATTATCATAATATGCAGCAATAGCCAACATAATCCAAATTGACTTTAGTATGGTTACTGATGAAAAAGGTTTCCTCATTATTAATCCTAGATCTCTGAGTGTAACCTTTCAACATTAGTCAGGCCATGAAGGACCATTCCTTCAAATAGGGCCCACATTGCTTCCTCTGCATAAACTGATTTACTGCTGATAGAAACAGTTTCTACAGGAAGCACAACTAAGTCCTAGACTTAATTGTCATACTTAGAGTCAAATTCGAATTTTATGGTATCTTGTCATCAACAAAATCTAAATTGACTTTAGCATGGTTACTGATGAAAAAGGTTTCCTCATTATAGATCCTAGATCTGTGAGTGTAACCTTTCAACATTAGTCAGGCCATGAAGGACCATTCCTTCAGATAGGGCCCACACTGCTTCCGCTGCGTAAACTGATTTACTGCTGATAGAAACAATTTCTACAGGAAGCTCAACTAAGTCTTAGACTTAATTGTCATGCGTTGAGTCAATTTCAAATTTTATGATATCTTTTTATTTTTCCGAATCGATGTCAAACATCATCTCTCCATAAGTTAAAGGATCCATTTCTTCAACTAAGAAAATATCAAGGGTACATTCAAGTATCAAACATACCTAAATGATGGCCTTGATATCCTTTTGGACTTATGAACTTAGTGTGTTAAAGGTATTTCACTCATTGAAATTAAAACTCCATCGTTGGTTCATCTAATTTTTGGATTGACTTCATCAAGTTCAATCTTTCTATAATCTCCACAATCCATGAGAAACTCTTTCTCTAGGAATGTGACATTATGAGAAACGAACATATTTCGTTCATCTGTATTATAGAAGTGGTATCCCATTATACACTTGAGATACTAAATGAACCGATACTTGTACCGTTGGATACAAGTTTATTCTGTTGCATAACTCTTATGAAAACAGAATAACACTAATTCTTAACATACTTAAGACTCATTTCCTATTTAGTCTATATCTCATATAAAGTAGTAGGAACGATTATGGAATTATTTAATAAGTGAGTAGCAGATGCTAAAGTATAACCTCATAGATATTTTAGAAGATCAGCGATTCTCAATATCAATCAGACTGTATCTAATATAGTCCGATTCCTCATTTCCTAAGCATCTTTATGTTGAGGAGTATTTAGAGGACTATGCTGAGAGAGAATCATATTCTCTTTAAATAATTTATGAATTTACTGATTATGTATAAACTACTTCGATCTAATCGCAAGTACTCAATATACATAAGGGTTTGTTTCTTTACTTTCATTGTCAGAATATTTTGAACACTTCGAAATTATTCTGACCTACGTTTCCTAGAAACACATGTCCATATAGTGACAATCACTATAAAGACAATGAAGAATCGAAATCATTTATAACAGTAAGATTTATTGGACTAAATACATCTATATGTACCAGATCTAATAAACCAGTGGCTTGGCGTCTTACACCTACATAAAGATTCGGTCATATTTTCTTGAATTCATAATTCATAAACTAGTCAATGTTCTATAGTCAGATCAAATATCTGACCATCCTTAACCAGACGGGATAGTCGTCTCACGACTAGATGACCTAATCTTATATATACCACTATTCATTATTATTTAAGTTGCTGAAATACTATATATTCTGTTCACCTCTACACTTATAACATTTCCTGTTGTATATAAGATATAACGGCCATTCATTAACTGACATTCAATTAGTAAATCAGTATCATTATCACAAGGAACTATTTCCGTATTTTTATGATAACCCTCTCTGTCAACTACAGGGAGTGATATGATTTACCTAATAATGTTTGGCACGTAATAGTAATTTACAACATTAATGCTGTTACTAGAAATAAGAAGTAACTGTGAAGTCTTAACGGCTACCACGTTCAGGAAATCTCTATTACCTACGTGAAGCTGAACTTCTCATTTCTTAGTAATCAAGCATTTCTCAATTCATGCAACATCTTACAGATATGAGAATGACAAGCGATATCTCATACCCTTGCTGAGTTAACATCAAATGCTAATGAAATGTTAATGTTTGGTCAAACAGATATCTAATGAGTCAATCTTTCTTAAATGAAGGTGCGATGAATAGTAACATTTACTATTTCAAACCTTTTCACGGTGGAAACACTTTCCATTATGACTTTTCTCTTTCTGTGGTTTAGTAATATCATATATTACTGAATCTAGAACTATTCTTAGATTCATAAGCAAGTCTTACATATTTTATTCAGTACCCTATAGTTATTGGTATTTGTTCAAGATTAGTAACGGATTGCTCGTACTCATCTTATCTCTATAAGACAATCTTATCTCTATAAGACAAGTATCTTATCTCTATAAGATAATCATTTTATCTCTATAAGACAAAATAGGAGATGCGTAGCAGAACATTTCTTATTGTTAATAAATTACGCTTTAGATCATGGGTATAACTGTTATACATTTTTTAATCTAAAAAACGCCCTCCCACTGCTTTACTTAATCCCTTTAATCTCTCAAACGGGATAAGATAGTATAATTTTTTAAACTATACAGCGGGAAGTGGATCCCATTAGGGTTTTACTCCAGCCTCACGCTAAAGCAATATTGGCCTTTATAAATCCAATAGGTAGACAACTCTTGTCAATTGTATCTCATACAACTCTTACTACTGATCCTAAATACACATTACCCTCACGCTAAAGCAATATTGGGTAACTGTATTTCAGATTAACTCATCAATGCTCAAATATATGTTACTGACACTATCCTCACGCTAAAGCAATATTGGATAATATGTTCGCATATATTTGATTCATCTCATGTTTTACCGGCATTAGACCAAGTCACACCGACCAAATCCCTCACGCTAAAGCAATATTGGGAAAGACCATAGTGACCCATCTCACACCGTATTGACAAGACGGACCATTTAAAATATTATCACATAATATAATAAATTTCAATCTAATTAAGAGAGATTTTAATTACAGGCTTTCATATTATATGCGCTCATCACATGAGAGGTTATTCTCAATCAATTATTCATTTCTGTACAAGCACAACTAACCCCCACTAGTGGGGCCCCCATTGTGGTTACAAAAATAAATAAAATAATAAAAATATTATTTTCTTGGTTTATCATGTAAACTAATAACCCTTATCATTACATCTCATAAACCCCCACATGCGGAAAAATAAAAATATTATTTTTTTTTTTTTTTTTTTTTTTTGTGTAAGAACGCCGCGGCGCTGGTCTTATAGCGCTGCCGCGCTAGGGCTTCACAAGCCTCAGCGCTGCGGCGGTGGCTTACCAGCGCTGGGGCGCTGGAAGCAGTGCTTCCCGCGCTGGGGCGCCAGAAAACCAGCGCCCTCGCCCTTGTCCAGCGCTGGGGCGCCAAACGCCTAGCGCTCCCGCTTTCATATGAACGCTGCCGCGCTGGACCTTAGCGCTGCAGCGTTCCAGGTGCTGTTTTTCACTGGTTTGCATTTTTAACACTTAAAATGCACCCCAACAGCCCCGGAACTTGTCCTACAATTTAGCCAACACTTAGCTAACACTAAAAAATCACCCATAACAACACAAATTGCTCTGATACCAATTGTTGGGTTTGTGTTGAATTTAACTTAGGGTTCTTGCATGTGGGTTTTTGTTCATCATACAAACAATATACATATCTCATACATACATGTGCACAGCGGAAGATTGAATACAATGAACACAGAAAATAACATTTGATTAAACTGAAATTCGAGATTGAGAAATATCACCAATGAAGCCTTTGGATTAATTTTCTTTGAAGTCCACCATGAAATGAATCTTTGATCAATTCTAGCAATCAACAAGGGTGGGTTTGATTGTCTAGAATGGCAGCATCTTAATCCAGCATTTGTGTTTAACACTTAAACATTTTTCAAAGTTAAACCATTTAACTTAATTAAATTTGTTTTTCCTTTTATTCAACTTTTGAATAAATAAAACAAATCTTGTTTTTAGTTATTACATTTAGTAACCATTTAGTTCAATTTGTTTTGTTGTTCTAACACTTAAAACACAAAACAAACAATTTCAATTTCTCAAATTGAATTGGCTCCCAAAATGCAAAACCTAAAACTAAAATCAATTTTGAATTTCAATTTCATTTCACTTTATATACAAATGAATTAATTCCAAACTAATTTGAATTTCATTTGCATTTCATTTGGCTTAACCTAACCTTAGTTAACATTTAACCTTAGTTAGATTATTTTAACTTAACCTTTAAGTTAATAAATATTTAATTAATTTAACCATAGTTAACTAACTTAACCATGGTTAGGTTAACCTTTACTTAACCTTTAAGTAAGGTTAACTTAACTTAACCACTTGGTTAACTTTTAACCTTAGTTATGTTAAATTAATTTATTTAACAATTAAATAAATAAATATTTATTTTAATTATTTAACAATTAAATAATCATAAAGTGAAATTACTATTATATCCTTACTCGGTTACCTAGTTAACCTAAAGTGGGTCCCACCAATTTAACCACATGCTTTAGTTAACGTAACCTTAGTAATTGCTGAATTATACTGTATTGAACAATTCAATACGGTATACTGCCCAAGTGCTCAAAGAGTACATTTCATATTGGGACTCTCTAGGTCCACACCCGATTTGTCAAATGGAACTATTCCATTAATCCGTAATCGATGCCCCACGCACACGTTACGAATATTACAAATCAGCGTGTCAGACCATACAAGTTGAGGTCATAACGTATACGTATAATCCTTCCATCATTTATATCCTGGATGTGCAGGGATATAGATCAGCACCGTCAAATCCCTATTTGCTCATCCATAATCTTATCTCCAGATTCGTATCTCGATAAACAATATACGCAAACACTTTTGCTATATTGTTTAACCCTATGGGAAACTCTTTTCCCGGGTTTATGCTTGTGGCCACAAGACTTTATGAAATACAATCTCGGAGCATCGGATATACAACTTACCTACGTAAGCTGACGGATCCCGTATCTACGCACACCGGACTCCATGAGCATCGGACCATACCCAGCGACACATAGCGGTCAGACCATGAAAGGTCTCTGACATATGTGGAACCAAAGCATGATGGATCACTCACAAGACCACCGTGGCGCTCAGGTCAAAGGACCACGAATACTACTCAACTCGAGAGGACCTTCCTTTGACGGTGTCATAGGATATCTATTGGGGTCCTCATAAGTCTGTTCAGTATCCAGTCCTGACTGGATACCCGCATGCCTATACAAGCTCTAAGCTCATGGTCAGCTAAGAACAACCATCTGAACCAGTCAGATATAGACATACACTAATCTATATATAGTGAATCACCGATAGACCCGCATTAGTGATTATAGATCAGGAACATTATCTTTGAGACATACTTACATAATGATATTTCTTAACACCTATTGCAACTCTTTGCAACTATATCATTACAAGTATACTCTCAGGTCTTTGTCCCATTATAGACAAGGTTCTAACTCTTTAGACCTCGCTGACTCTTATAACCTGCTAACTCTTAACAGTGCTAACTTTTAGCATTTATAACTCTCAGCTTTGCTAACTATTAGTTCTGATCTAAACTCCTTTAGACCAGATCTGAACTCTTTCAGATCAAACAATGTCTGTAATGTTACAAGCATTATACCATATTAATATGATATTAACAATCTTTATTCGAAATGTTTATTGTATAAATATTAACAATTAATATTCATACAATATTGGAATGGCACGTGAGCACCAGCTCCAACACATCTGACTGGAATACACAAGATAAGCGTAAGTTCTTGGTTGAGGTACGTAATTTTTATTGGGATGATCCATATCTTTTCAAATACTGTCCTGACCAAATCATGAGACGTTGCATTCCTGAAAGTGAAGTTTCTAGTGTCTTAAATTTTTGCCATAGTGCTGCTTGTGGTGGCCATTTTTCTATGAAGAAGACAGCTATGAAAATTTTACAATGTGGTCTTTACTGGCCCACTTTGTTCAAAAACACTAATAATTTTTGTCGTTCCTGTGAAAGATGTCAAAAGTTAGGTGCTTTATCTCGAAGAAATATGATGCCTATTAATCCTATTCTTGTTATCGAGATATTTGACTATTGGGGTATCAATTTTATGGGTCCTTTTCCCTCATCTTTTGGCTACCTTTATATTCTTTTAGCTGTTGACTATGTATCAAAATGGGTGGAGGCTGTAGCTTGTCGTACTAATAATAATACAATGTGTTATCTAGGTATGGTACACCACGTGTCATCATTAGTGACCAAGGAACACATTTTTGTAATCGTTCTTTTGAAGCTTTGATCCGCAGGTATGGTGTTCTTCACAAAGTTTCCACTATATACCATCCACAGACAAATGGACAAGCTGAGCTAGCAAATAGAGAGGTTAAACAGATTTTGAAAAAGACGGTTAACCCGAATCGTAAATATTGGTCTCTACGCCTTTCTGATGCATTATGGGCATATCGCACTGCATACAAAACCATCTTAGAAATGTCCTCATACCGGCTTGTTTATGGGAAAGCTTTCCATTTACCTGTTGAGCTAGAGCATAAAGCTTACTAGGCTGTCAAAGTCCTTAACTTTGATTTGAATGCTGCAGGTCTCCAGAGAAAGTTATAATTGTCAGAAATAGAAGAGCTACGAAATGACGCATATGACAACTCCAAAATTTACAAAGCTAAAATGAAAGTAGCTCATGATAAACAGATCTTAAGAAAACACTTTAAGCCAAATCAACGGGTCTATCTTTATGATTCTCGATTGCATTTACACCTTGAAAAGTTGAGATCTCGATGGACTGGTCCATTTATGGTAAGACATGTTTTTCCTAATGGTGTTGTTGAAATAGAGGACCCCATTGATGGACCGACTTTCAAAGTGAATGGACAACGGCTAAAAAGCTACGTGGAAAAGGTAGACGACTCTATATACCTAGGCAAGATCCCTCTTGTGGATCCTATCTATCATGCTTGATCAGGTTCAATCTATCTGTACCATATTTTATATTTTATCTTTTGACTTTTTATTTTTGCTTTTATTTTCTTTCACATTTTATTTTACTTTATTTTCTTCTTTTTATTTTTTTTCTTCAGTGTGATTTTATTTTCCGGTCAAGTGGCGGATACGGTACTCCGTGACTATTAAAGTCAGTTTCTCAGTTCCCTAAAAACTGTCCCTCAAACTGTACATTCATCTCTTTTCTTTCTTTCAAAATGGATCGCATTCTTGCCAACCTTAAAAAACGTTTTCCTTTATTGTCTCAAAATGCTCTACTTAAGATTTACAAAGCACGGTGTGAAAGATTAAGGCTATTGATGTTGGGTAATATCCCTGTGGACCGTCGTTGGTTAATTGAAGTCAAGGTTCGGTTGTCTGGTGAGTTTGAAAATGATTTTGTTTCTCATATGCCTGGTCTTGGAAGAAGCTCTTATGCCAAAAGGCGACGAGCAAAGAGGTTACAAGTCTGTCATAAATGTGCTCGATGGAATTGTAACCGAAGTTGTCATTCTTTAGGATTTGTATCTAGAAATCGAGAAGACAAAATTCAGTTCATTAAGGATGGACTGAGTAAGGAGTTTTTGGATGATATCCTATTGACTCTTGAGACACATCTCTGTGGGCTCGTGCAACGTGAACTTCTCGACTTATGGAACGAATTCAAAAATGAACATCAATGGTATAGTCTCAAAAATCTGACTCTAAAAGACCCTGTTTGTCAATTTATAAGAAAATTGGATGGGAAGCCTATCCCCGACCCATAGAGGGCGTTTAAGCCGTTACTGGACGTAAAACCAGAGAAAGATGTGAGCCACAATCACAACTACTTGTAAATACATGTGTTTTAATTTCAAACTTTATTTTATGAATAGTAAGGCTACTTATGTAGATGTCTTAAATTCAAATCTTTTTGTTCAATAATGCATGTGGGTCATTACATTTAAATTTTTGTGTTTTATTTTTAACTCTCTTTTGACAAACTGTCGGGTTACCATAATCATTGTTATCATTTGGTACTCTATAAATACAGCACCTCATTTTCTTCATTTTCATATATTGAGATAAAAGTATGTGTAAATATGGAAGAAACCTCAATTCAACAATTTTGAAATATATGTGTATTTTGTAGAAGCAGCAAACAATCTAGAAAAAGCATTAGCTGCAAGAAAAATTCATTTGATTTATGGAAGGGGTAGCCTTGGGCCAATGGGGTGTATGTCAACAGCTGCATATTTAGGAGGAAGTCAAGTTTTAGGTATTATTCCTACAGCTTTGGCCGAGGAAAATCTGACCAAGAAAATAATAGGGGAAGAATTACGAGTCTCATCCATGCATGAACGTATAGCTAAAATGCTTTGCAATACAGACGTTTTTATTGCTTTACCAGGTGGTTTTGGTATATTGGAAGAAATTTTTCAAATTGTCTCTTGGGCCCAACTGAATATCCATTGAAAACCCATAGGTTTGTTGAATGTTAATAACTATTTTGATTGCTTACTTTGTTTTCTTGATCAAGCTGTGGAACATAATTTTATTTCACATTCGGCGCGACAAATCTTAGTTTCTGCTACTGAGGCGGATGAATTGATTAACAAATTACAGGCAGTTACCTACAAACCTGACCCAGCAATAACTCGAATCGATTGGTCAGTGGGCCTTAACAAGCGAAAATTGGATCTGACACTTCGTTTGTAAATTTTTCTTTGTTTTATTTATCAGCGTCATCATTTTAGTTTATATTTGTTTAAGTGTCTCTCAGGTTTGTTTCTTTCAAATAACTAGTGTTTCAGGTAATATCTTCTATACTTCATCTCTTTCTATTTAAACATTGAGAACAATGTTTCATCTGGTTTGAGGGGAAGATAGTAGACACAAGTCATATTTAAAAAAAAATTTGTGGTCCGATATTTGATTAAAATGGCATAGTAAAGAGTTCAGTCTAAAACTCTTGAGACGCATTCTAGGTCAAGTTAGAATGGCAGAGTAAGAAGTTTTAGTTCTAACTTTTGAAAAGCATTTTAACTAACTTTTTGTTGTTTTGTTTTATGTTTCATGTATTGTTGTTTATTGCTTGTAGTCTTGGTAATTCTTGTATAGAAGAATTTGCTTTTCTGCCTAGGTATGATTTCAAAATTGTTTAAATTGAGTCACTGTTTCTATTTAGGTTACTAAAGAATGATTTTTAAAATATTTTTTAGCACAATGCTAAGCCTTGTGGTAAGATGGATGATTCAATTTATATAGCCAGGAGAATTCTCATGTTTAAGTATATATTTTTCTAATCTCACATATATTTTGTAAGTAAGTAGAAAGGTTGAGAAAACAGCTTATGAACCTTCATTGATCCTTTAAATTGGTTAATTTTTGTTTAGAATGATATTATTTAAATTAAGGGATAATTTGGTTGCATTTGTGTATAATATAATTTGGTGAGAAACATTTGTAATGCTTCCTTGTATTCTTCAAAAATATACAAAAAAAAATTAAAAAAAAAAGAGCAAAAAACAAAAGGGGGCAAAATACTATAAAAAAAGAGGGGGCAAAAATACCCAAAACAAAAAGAAGCAATTCAGTTTAATAAATTCTTCATTCAATTTTAGAAGATAAATATTTTATAAAACAGTTTTTTCACCAAGTTATAATTGTATTATTCTCACAAGCCAATTAAAGTTCTAAAGCTGACGTATGATAGGAATAATTGATTTTTAAACAAATAATTTTCCTATCTTTGGATCAATGTTAGTTTATATGTCTGTCCTTAAAATTGACTTTTTTTTTAGTGCTTAACTGTTTTCCAACTCCATAAGAGAAGTCACAACCTTTTAAACAGTCATACATCTGTAAGGATATGGAGTTGAGGCTTTTACTTGGAGAAATTCTCAAGGCTATATCTATTGTGGTTTGTGGTTAGATGGTTATGGCTTAATTCACACACACACAAATTTTGAAAGTTATAATTGAAAAAACCATGATAGCAACAGTGATCTCGAACTGACGTTTTATTTGAAATACTTAAGTAGTTTTACATATTCTATTTACGCTTGAATTGCTAGAGACTAGCAATAAGCTGGTTGGGGGCTGTGATGAACACATGAAAATGCATATTTGTTAAGAGATTCAGTCACCATTTAATGTCACTAATTTTAGCATTTTCTGTAATATTAGCTTGAAATAAAGTGTTCTCCTTAAATTGTGATTAATGAATGTTATTTGAACAGGTTTAGGTAAAATGGACATAACTCTCAATGTAGAGATTGAAATGAAGAAATTCTTGAACTTGGTGTAATATGACTCAATCTTACACAAATTTGAAGAATAGTGGAGAGGATAATCTAACATGTTATGAGCCAAAAATTGAGATACAATAGAATCGGACTACAACTTCTGCCAGCTTGACCTAACTCACGTATTTGAACCGTATCTCACAAAATACGTACTCAATTGGTATAATTATTGAAGTTGTGAAATACTGACTTAATTATCAACAACTTGTATGTTGATGGTAAAGTCCAAATCAGCCGTTATCATGGACCAAATTGCATTGTAAGTGAGTAAAATGGTTGTTGGCCGAAATCTAATGTGTCTTTGGAATTTTGCTCATATCTCATTGGAAACTCATCCAATTTGCATGAAATTAGTTCCTATGGAAAGAAGAGACAAAATTATACAACTTTTATGTTGGCTACAGAAGCTAAATCGGTCATTTACATTATCAAAAATGTGCTGCAAGTGGGTAAATATCCATTCATTGCCTATATAAAGAGACTCTTAGGACGTTTTTAATATTAGATAATTCTCTCGTATTTTCTTCTCATTAACATGTATTGTAATTTAGGCTAGAGTTCTTAGCAAGGCTAAGAGATGAACTTTTATGTGTAGTAAATCTACTTCTATGCTTTGATTCGTTACAAAGAGCTACAAATGTTTGTAAGTTTGGTTTTGATTAAACTCTTATCTATTCTATTTTCTATAATCCAGAGATTATAATTCTCATATCTCATATAAGTTCAGTCATGCTTTTCTTATGTGATTTTTAGTGAACTATAATTGTTACTGCTGACATTGTTTTATATGTTAATCTTTTACTACAGTATTGTCAAATTGATATATTGTCAATCTTGGATAACATATAAAGGCAATAAATGTTTAATATTCAAGTTGATCTTTTACTGCAATATTATCAAAGTGATATATTATCGATCTTAGATAACTTGTATAAATGAACATGATGTATGTTAATGCTTACAAAGAGTTTAATTACGTCAAATACATGTGCTATCAAATGTACTATATTTTCCTATCTTCTGATTAATTATTTGGGATGTGAAACTTTCAATTGAGTTATAAACATTGAATCAAAGTGTATAGTAGATTTATAAAGCATAATTGTGATTCTCGAAGCCTTGTTTGAATTATCATAAGACATTTCCTTCAAATCATAGACAATCATATCTCATCCACTTAAATCAATTAATTTTATCCTTTGCTACTGCTTTAATATTTTAATTCATCAACCTATTTTGCCAATAGCTTCCTCGTGGGATCGACACCTCAATCTATACTGCAATAGTCGCGTTATATTTTGAGCGTAAACACTTCTTCATATACAATGCCTTAAGTCTCTTCCATAGCCCCAAAGCGGTTTCTTCATCACCAACTTCCCTTAATACTTCGTCGCTCAACACTAGAATTATGGTGCTGTAATCCTTTTTTTGAATCGTGTCCCAATCTTTTTGTCCAAACTTTGAGGTTGTTATCCTATTGCTAGTTAAGGAGCTGGCTTCCTCCAAGGCTGAGTCTAGCCCTTCCTTCACTAGTAGAGCCCTAAACTTCTTCCTCCAAAGATTGAAGTCATTCATTCCATTGAACTTCTCTATTTCTTGCTTAATTGTAGCCATAGTTTAAATACCTCATGTGTGTATTATCAAACCTTTACTCTGATACTAGTTTGTTGATAGAGGAAATGTCTTTCTCCCTATCGAGATTAGGTTGAAGTGAAGAACCCAAGATTCAACCTAGAACCCTAACCTTATTGCACAGTGGAATAACCTGTTAATCAAGCAAAATAATAAAAATTCAAAGTAGAATATAAAATAACACAACACAATCTCACATGGTTCGGTCAATTGCCTACGTCCGCGGTGGATCTAAGGATTCTAGCATCTCTTATTAACTCTCTAGAGATTTTTACAAGAAAAAATCAATGAAGAACCCTCAAAAGGACCTAATTATTATTGTACCTTTACTCTACCACGAGTAATAAACACCCAAATGACGGTTCCACTCTAGCGCACACAAGCACTTAGTGTCTACCCAGTTCTTCCCCTTTTCTTAGAGTCTAGCTAAATACTTATTCTAAAATTAAGGGTTTACAAGTGTTTATATAGGGATTATTTCGTGCCTAGTAACCCTCTTCTTTGTTGGAGTAAAAGTCCACTTGTTTTGAAAGTCCTAAACTTCTAAAAACTCGAAATTCAGATCAAAACCAATTTCCTGAAGCTTTTAGTGCCTTGGCACTCATCCCTAGGCACCTCAACGCTCTTCCCTGGGCTCCGCGGCGCTAGCCATTGTCGTGCCCATCACCACAACGTTGGCCTTTTGTGCTGGGCGTCATAGCACTTAGCTATGGGCACATAGGCTCTTAGCCCTGGTGCCCTCTATGATCGTTTTCTTCGCCTCATTTGCGTCTTTGAGTCCCATTTCGCTTCTCCCTTCATGTCCCACACGTTCTAGACTTCTCCATATGTGTCCTACACGTTCTAGACTTCTTATAACTCTTCTCTTTAGTATTCATATCAATTCTTGTCTAATCAAAATTGTTGACTCACCAATTTTTTAACAATATAATAATTAATTTTATTTATATTCAGTAATTTAAAACATAAGTAGTAATGGCTAATTATTAAAAAATATTTAGTTAAAATTAATAAAATTTGTGTTAGAAGTATGAAATAACTAAATTGCCAATTTAGACATAAATAAAATGATTAAATAACTATTCTATCCTTGCACAGCAAGTAAGAAGCATCATTTCCCTATATAAAAAATTTTGAATTTTCAAAAATTAAAAAAAAAATTCTTTTAATAATGCCTTTAAAATTTTCAATTTTTCTTTAAAAATCAATTTTTTTTCAAGCAAAGTTATCTTTTAGTATTTAGTAATCACGTATCTCTTCAGTTCATATAGGTGACATTTCTCTATGAACAAATGAAAGAAGAAGATACATAGGAATGAATTATATTTGATATGCCCTAAAATACACATGAAGCAAAAAGAAAAAAAACTTTAATAATTATGTATAAGAAAGGATAAACCAATTGGTGTATCAAGTTACAATCACAAAGAAATTGTCTACATTTCAAACAAATGACATTAAGATGAAAACAAAACCCATTTCTTGTTATAATCTTAAACAAAACTATTTCAACTTTTGGGGAAAGAATGTCGCATTATGGTAGAAAAGAATGAAAATTTTTTCAAAAACCCATCAATCAAAAATAGCTTAGCAAAAATTTTAGTAATAAAATGCCCCACCAATTGCGCATGAGGCCTTGCCAAAATAGAAAGTGATCCTCTTGAAGCGCATCCCCTATCCTAAGGTCAGGGGGTTGATCCCTCCTCCACATAGTTGTAGAAATATTAAAAAAATCCCCATCAACTAGCTTAAAAGCTCCTTTAACCTATTAAAAAATTCACAACAGCCTTATTCTTCTCCACCAACATTGTCGTCACTCATGCCTACCATGTAAGCCACTAGTGCTGGCAGTACCGACCGCCTGCTACTCTCATCATCATCAAATAGCCGACATTGCCTCGACGATGTCAGATAGCTTCATTCTTCTCTAGTAACACCGCTGCCTCTCCCACTTGCCACATAAACCACCAGCGCTAGCAGTATCGATCGCTTGTCATTCTCTACTCTTCAAGATGACCGTAAGGCTTCTCTTCTCCAAAGGGACTTCACTACCACTGCAGGCAAAAAAAGCGCATCAACAGCGGCCAAGTTTGAATTTAATCTCTAAATGTTTTAATGGGCGGCCAAGTTTGGATTTGATAGGGATAAGAATAAGGTTGTTTCTAGGGTTTAAACTTTAAATTACAAAAAAGAAAAAACAATCTAAAGAATTAAAAAAAGAAATTTTTTAAGGGTGTTTGAATACAAAAATAAAATTGTTTGGATATAAGAATAAAGCTATTTAAACACAAAATAAAGGAGTGTTGGGACATGAAATAATGAGTGTTTGAACATGAATAAAGAGTGTTTGGATAATACAACATAGAAATGATGATATTACCCTCTTCTCAATTAGCTTTTATAAACGAATTCTCTAACGATTAGATATTACTGCCTATTTCTCAAATTAGTGGGTATTAATTAAATTAAACAATACCTTGAGAGTATTCATGATAATATCATTTTTTTTAAAATAAAACTATTAAGATTTGAACAAGTTTAATTGCTTAAACCAACTAATATTCATAGTAATTTTTTATTAAGTTGTTTTTGTATCTCAAATCTAAGTAAAACTTAAACTTTAAATCTCTTGTATAAATTACAGTTAGAGAAATATGTATAAAAAACTTGAGTATTGAGTCCAAGATTTTTAGTGTACAAGTTGTTGAACTGGAAAATAAAAAGGATTAAGGACATTCTTGTCTCAAGAGTTTTAACGTAATATCAAATTTGTCTTACGAGTTTTAAAATGGATAATTTTGTCCCAATCCGTTAGCTTATTATCGTTTATTTTGACACTGAAAGAGTAAAATCGTAACTCAACATAAAGAGGAGATGCAAACCGATATTATCATTATCATATCATGTTCATGTGTCAATCTCTGATTGGCCATTAATAAAGCTATAAAACAAAATTGACATAATCTGATAGGTTTACATATTTAATATTTATTTAAAAAAATTTAATATTAAGTTTTATAAAAATATAAAATTATAAAATTCTAATAATTTAAAACATATTAAATCTTTGTCAACTTCCATTTAACCTTAGTTCCCCACCCCGCCTCCTTGTCCGATCATATTTAGCCAACCCCCTATGCACCCTCTCTTCCACCACCATTGTGTTCTCTTTTTATGCCTATAATTTTAGGGAGTGGGCCAACACTAACAACTAAAGCAAAGCATTTAACATAAAACTCACAAGTAAATCATTCAACAAATAATAAGAAAAAAACTTCAAAAATAAAACATGGAAGAAGAGATTTGCTAACCTGGGTCAATACCATATTGTGGTCAATCCCCATAAAATTTACAAGGATTTCCACTTCTAAAATAATAGTTTTAGGAACAAAGTTCAAGCTCCCACTTAGAGAGGCAAAGAAAAAGGAAAATGATCGCTAAACCCCTTAGTTTAGCCCCAAGTGTTTTAAATATTCTACTAATTTTAAAACTACTTGAAAGACCCCTAAGCATTAGTGTCTATCGTTTCTTTTGATAGAGAAATGAGAAAATAGTACCTAACCCTTACTATCTTTCCTTTCTTTTCCTTGCACTTTTTCTTTTTTATTTTGCTTCTTCTTCTTCTTTTTTCTGTCTTTCATTCTTTCTTCTTCTTCTTTATTCCGTGTACCTCTTCTTTTTTCTTTTTTCATTTTCTTTAACACGAATCTTCTTCATTTTTTTAAAGAAAAAAATAGAGGAAAAAAGAAAAGAAAAAATTGGAGAAGAAGAAGAAGAAAAGATGGTGGGAGTTTTTTCCAAAAAAAAATTCAAATTCAAAGTAAATTGATATTTGTTGGAGAATATGTGATATTGAATTTCAATTTAGAAGAAGGGGACAGTTGAATTTTAGATATATTTTTAAACAAATTAATATTTGACTTTAATGAGTTTGGAATTGATGAGCCATTTGGAATTATAGTTGAACTTAATTGATTTGGTGAAAGAAGAATGAGAAAAAGAAGAAGAAATGAATTTTGTGAAAGAAGAAGTAAAGATGTTGAGAAATAAGAAGAAATGAATTTTGTGAAATGAGCTATCTTTATTTTTTTTTTCCAAATAAATGGTCATATTGCTTGAGGAATGATTAATTCTTTAGAATTATGCCAATGGTTGAACAATTGCATGGATTTGTCATTAAAAAAGTTCTAATTTTTTCATTTTACTATTATTTTGCTTTCTTTACAAATGTGGGTTAAACTACATTTTCTATGTAGACATGTTTCAATGATCATGCTTGTGCCGACATGAGTTCTTGTACTTATAAACTATGATGAGATTGTAAAAAAATAGATTTGGTTAATAGTGTCATCTATGATAATAATTATATTTGCACTCTAATAGAAGTAGCAGATTTGCACTTAATATTTTTTTTTATGAATTGGGATGTGCATAATTTGGAGTTGTGGGTAGTGGATTGTTTTTGAATTTATATTTTAAGTTATTATGAATTATAGGTAATGATGGAAGAGGAAAAATAAGAAATTGGAAAGAATAATTTTTTTATTTAATAAAGAAAAATCAAAAAAAAAATGATGACGATGAAGGAGCAAGCAATGAGGGGGTCAGTTGGCCATAGGAAGAGGGAAAGATGAATTGAGGCTCTATGATTATTTTAAAATTTATGAGATAAAATTGAATATTATACCAAATTTTTAAGATAAAAATATTTTTATTCTAAATAAAAATAACACTTGACCCAAAGTATATATTAGAATATAACGAAGACTTAAGAGTAATGTTGTATTTTTTTTAATATTATTTTAAATTAATATATTAAAAAATAATAAAATAGTATAACTTTTAAAATTATACATTAAATTATTTAATTAAATAATTATTTTATACATAATATAAAAATTTTCTGATAATATTTAAAAAGTGTAATGTTATTTGAAAAAGATTAGTGCTAAATAAAAGAGTTTAATGGTCCCTTTCCAAAGCAGGCTAGATTGGGCTTTTCAAGATTCATGTACATGGACACAGAGATTTCCGGAAAAGAAGCTTTTGATATTGGATGCACTAAATAATCCAATAAATAATAGAGCACGTGCTAATTTATTGGTTAATAGCAAAAGTGAGTTGAGAATGGCTGCAATTCTCCACTCTAATCAACACACCAACATCATACGTAATTTATTGGTTCATGCTTGCGCACATCACGATGTAAAGATTTTTTTTTGGAAGGCTGTAAAGATATTTACTTTCTCTCCCCATCAAATTTTAATCATGACGTGATTTTTTTTTGTTAAACTATATAATTATATTTTTTCTTACTTTTTTTTAATTAATTGTAGTCTTTTTCTCTAATCAAATTAAAAAGAGAGTTGGATTGAATCAATGGAATTGAATAATTTTTTTATTATTTAATATCTAAGTATAAGTGTTAAGTTATCTATTTCTTTTTTTCTAAATAAAAAATAATACAACATAAAACTATAATTTTTCATTGATGCCTTATAAATTTTTTATTTAAATTAGTTAAGAGAATATGAACAAAAAAATTATAACTAATACAAATTAATATAAAAATCGTGTTAATTTATATTTGATTGTAAATTTTTAAATTTATATGTTGAAGATGGTGCTTACGTGCCATATTAATTATTGTATGAATATTTATTTATTTAATATTATACAATAAACATTTTGAATAAATTGTTAATAATTAATTATATAGTCTTAAGCTTGTTACTTTTTAAATATTATAGATTTAAAAGAGTTTAGATTAACGCTAAAAGTTAGCATTTTAAGAGTTATAACTTTATCTAAAATGAGACAAACACTTAAAAATATATTAGTAATGACACAGTTGTAAAAAGTTGCAAATAGTATTAAAAAATATTATCATGCAGTATGTTCTTGAAAATATTGTTTCTAAACTATGGTTATCGACACAAGTCGATTGGTATACCGTTCAAATTAGTATGTGCCAGTATCTAGATTGTCTAGATGGTTAGTGTTAGCAGACCGTAGATCTAGTGAAAGTTTGTATAGGCATACAGGTATTCAATGAAGGTTGAGTATTGAATAAACACATAGGAACCTCCAATAGATATCCTATAGAACCGTCAATAGAAAATTTTCTCGAGTTGAGTAATATTTATGGTCTTTTAACCTAAGTGTCGTGGTAGACTTGTGAGTGATTCACCATACTTTGATTCCACGCATGTTAAAGACCTTTTATGGTCTTGAAAGTGTGCTATTTTCCTAAGGTACATGCATGTGTAATGTATTCATTATATTACAATTTATGTATCTCATACATGTATATTACACAGTGAAATTAAAAATATAATTTTTTAATGTAATAAACACACAATAATTAAAGTGGAGTCCTTGTATATCTTGTATACGCAGTAATAAACACACAGTAAATTTGAGATTGATAAATTACCTTGTATACTTTTAAAATTTTATTTAAAGTGGAGTCCACCTTAAAGTACATATATCAATAATTTTAAGACCCAACAAAGGTGAGCTTGAGTGTCCAATAACATTTACAATTTTTAGCAAAATATATTTAACTCTCAAACATAATATTAATTAACTTTTAACGAGATTTAAACTCTTTAAACTTTTAGTTTGTTTCAAAGTTAAGAAATTATTTTATTTTTATTCACTCTTAAACAACAAAATAATCTTTATCTTGCTTTAACGGTGGCCAACCACAATAGTAGAAGAAAAAAATAAATAACAAAACAAAACACTTTTGCTCACTTTTTCATTTTAGTTGGCTGAACTAAAAAGCTCAAGTTAAAATGAAACATTTTCATTTTATAAGAAATTTTTTCTCTTAATTTTGTCAACACACGGGCTCCACCACCATACCATAAGCAATGCCCATGTATTTTCGTTTCCCTTTTGTTTAATTAAAAATAATATGAACCATTCATATTATTAATAATTTGTTGAGTTTATAATGATACTAAAATCAAAAATAATTTTTGCATTATTTAATTTATTATTTAAAATAACTTTTAAAAAAACAATTAACTTTATTTGTCTTACAAATAAAGTCATTTTAATTATTTCAAGATCAAATAATTAATGGCTTAAATTGTGTCACATGTCATATCTCATTGGTCAATAACTCTTATTAACTAATTAATAATATATTTAACACTTAAGTCTTGACTAATGCATAGCCCGAGAGATTCTAAAATAAATATTCGGTTTGCTAAAATTTTTTAAATCAAACTATTTAATTCAGTCTGCTGTCTCAATACACAACGAGTACATTTTATATTGTAAAACTCCATAAGTGTACACCTGGTTTGTCAAATGAAATTCTTTCATAAGATAGTGAACAATGCCCCATGCACACATCATAGATGTTACAAAACAGTGTTTTATATCGTACAAACTGAAGTCATAACATATATGTATAATTATTCTGTCACTTATATTTTAAAAGAATAGAGATATAGATTTACACCATTAAATTTGGCCTTTGAATATTTTCAGGGGGAACATATATATTTTATTTAAACAAAATTAACTTAAAATCCTCTTTAAATTAAAGAAACTTAAATAATTGAATAAGATAAATTAAAGACAAGTTTCGTAATGTTATACATTTTAAAATAACCTTAGTTGTGCTGAAGAAATAATTAACTATGAATATAATAATTTAGATGCTTGGTAAATTATGTTTTAAAAGTGTTTTTTAAAAATAATTTTATATACATTTAGTAAATTCTACTTTATAGTGTTGTAGAAATTAATGTGAAAAAATGTGATAATAATAATAATAATAGTTGTTATTATTATTGTTGTTGTTGTTGTTGTTGTTATAATAACAATAACAATAGTATATTTTTCACATAAATGTTTTAGTAATATATATTACATAATATTCTTTTGTATATGTATATAATAGTTTTACATGTATATACACATTAAAGATAGATGGAAAAATAATATTTAGATTAAATTTTATTTATTTTATTATTATATAAACTTTGAATTACATAATAAATATTAGGATAATTTTGGGTTGTTTGATTTACAAGATATATGTATGGAAACATATATAATAGAAACACCAATATGCAAAATCTTATTTTAAAAAAGCAACTCTCTACTTATCAAAATTAGGATGTAATGATTCTACAAAAAGTTATTTTGAAAATAGTTTATTAAATGCTCAATGAAAGGATTTGCAGTGCATTACTCCTTCGAATGATGGTCCTGAGTTCAGTTTTTCTCTCCCTCATTTTATATAATAATAATAATAATAATTTATCAAATGTATGATTTAATTTTTAACTTCTCAAAATCACTTTTTTTTTTTTCTATTTAACAACAATCTCAGATGGCCCTAATTATATTGAACATTAATTAAAAAGAGAAAACAATCAAACAAATACCAATTATCTCCATATATATATATATTAAATAAAGTTAGATATGATTTTGTACTTCTTATAATAAAATCATTATTTTTTTTATTAGTCTGTAAGTTATAGAATTTAATATTGTTATAAAGTAAAAATAGGGTAATATTTTTTTAATTAAAAATGTTGTAGATTCTTTTTCTTAATTTTTGAGTGTAATGCCACATAAAACCTATTCTATATTTTTCTAATAGAAAAACTATTTTAAAAGAATAACACTATTCATTTTAAAAAATTATTCAAAAATTTTATTTGAGATTATAAAAATATACTATTTTATCACTTAATAGTTATTTAATACATTAATTTAAAATTAAAAAAATTAAAATAACATTTAAAAAGTATTACATTACTATTTTAAAATAATTATGAAAGTACTTAATTAATCATAATTATTAATTAAAAATAATATGTTTATTCATGGGTTTGACAAAAGAAATTCAAAATCTTGGCTGGCCTAGTGGCCTTCCTTGATTATCCAAATTTGAATAAATATAAAATAAAACGATATCATAAACCGACGAGTCTCTTGAAAAATGGAGAGAACATGCGTGTTTAGATTCTCTTTAAAGACAACACGTGCGATTAAGCTATATATATATTTTAATTATTGATTAAACCATTCGCATTTCAATAAAAACAAAGATGCAAAGATATTTGTTTTTTAAAAGAAAAAATAAATGAAAGAATATTGATACAACCACTGTTAATATTTAGTAATAGGATGCATCTCTGCTTTTTGGTTTACCCACGTGCGTAAATGGGACCATCTGTTAATTAAACACGAGACAAAGAGAGCACAAACTAATTACACACATTCTTGCCATGTTGGCATATTGATATTCAGATCAGAATTTGGAAAATTTTTAGAAATAACTCTAAAATTTTATAAATATATTTTTTTAACTATATTTTAATTATCAATTTTTTATTAATCAAATAAATTATAAATAGATATATTTACTCTCGTATATATAATATAGTGTTAAACAAAATATTTGAACTTAAATCTAACAAATTTAAATTTAAATTTGAGCCAATTCATCTTTAAAAATATATTTTAATATTTAAAATTTAAAATAAGTAGATTTAAAATAGTTGAAGTAACGAAAAAAAATTATAAAAAGATTAAGAGTTACATCACGAGAATTTATCACGGCCCCATGATACCATTATGCCATATCGAGCAAGGCATCTCAGGTTCGAGATGCTATAGTCGAGATGTGCTGGACTTAGACGACGATCAACTGCCACTTTAATCACCGTCTAGGTTCGATAAATAACCCTAAATAAATCACTTTTTATCGAATTTAAATTTTTTTCATCATTTTAATTAATTTTTCATATTTAATTCATCCATATCATTTTTGTTAAGAGAAAGAGAATTTCTAATAAAGAGAATATTTTTTTATTTCGAAGATATAAGAGTCAGAATTTTATATTTTTAGCTACTAAGAAATATAAAATTCAAATACAATTAAAATAGTATATTTATAAATTTTTGTGACTATTTCTAAAAAAATTTCTTAGAATTATATATTTATGCACAAATAATTGTCATTTTCTTTTCTTTAAAGAAAGAAATCCAGTACCCGGATTCGAAGGAATTTTATTTACCAGTTCCAAGTAAGTTTATAGCATCACAACTCACAAGATTCTCTTCTCCGGGGACCATAAAGAATAAAATTAGCCAAGCAATCAGAATTCTATAAATGAATTAATACAACATAACAGCAACGTATGTTTCCTCAAAAAAATATTAAATAAATAAAACAACAGTAACGAGAATTTGTATTAAATAAAGAGAGAATTATTTGTGTATAGATACTTTGAAATTAGAGCACTAAATTTGAATGAGAGGTCAGCGGTGAGTGAAAGGAAGGGGTTGTTCAACTTTAATCAGAATTCTTAAAAATAAAAATAAAAAACTCAATTAATGCAAAAGAAAAATCCACAATTCTAGCTGCCAAATGGAAAAAGGGTTGGCGTATTAAATTGTTATCTATAAATAAATTCAGTACCCAGATTCAAAGGGTTTACCAATTCAAACTTTACTTGCATCAGTCACAGAAGATTCTCCTCTCCTCTCCTTCGTGGGAACATAAAAATAGCTCTATACAAATAACGAATACAAATACAAATCAAAACCCAATAAATGAACAGTTTACAGTTGTCAAAGTCTTGTCTCTCTCTTTCAAAGAAAGCAGGTAGCCACTGCTTGGTTTTCACTTCTTTCTTGTAATACAACAAGAACAAAACAAGCCCATAAGCACCCAAACATGGAGTCAAGTCAAACCCAGCTACAGATATGGCCGTCTCTTTTGTGTAGAAATTACCCATTACTAAAATAATTGAATAATAATAATAATAATTAGAAACAGAAATAAGCAAACAAACAATCATGGTCCAAGTCTTCGTTATCACCATACATGAAAATGAACCAAACCACCCATTTGCATATCCACCAACCCTAGGTACTAATCTTATACACTGAATCTAAAAAAGTTCGCATTCAAAAAGAAGAAAAAGAAAATATTTGATCTGTTACACTGACGAGGGAGTAGTAGCATTGGGTTCAATTTTCCTCAACGGAATCCCATTCTTATGATGATCCTCATCATCGTGATACACATAAGCAAACCCGCCGTGTCGGGTCAGATCCATACCCGCCATTTCATCCTCAGCTGAGATTCTCAGAAGCTTAAGCTTATTAAGAATGAAGAACAAAGGCCCCATTGTGGCACTAACCCAACCAGCAATCACCAAAACTTGTATGATATGAGCGCCCAAGAGCCTTCCCCCGCCGCCCATGAATAACCCGTATGGCCTTCCGGGTTTACCCGGATACACTTCGTTCACGTACTTCTCACTGGCAAACAAAGCTGTGAATATAATTCCCCATGCACCACAGCCCCCATGCAACTGGGCTGCTTCTAGTGGGTCGTCGAGATGAAACTTTTCGGCTAGCCTGTTGCAACCAATCAAAACCAAAGCGGCTACGAATCCGCAAATGATTGCGGCCCACGGCTCCACCACTGAGCAACCCGCCGTAATGGCCGCGAACCCGCCCAGCAAACCGTTGCAGACGTCCGTGACGTTCCAATGACCGGACAAAATTCTTTTGCCGAAAAGGGTTGTTAATGCGGCCGTACATCCGGCTAACGTTGTCGTCACAGCTGTTCGACCAACTGCACTCCACTGGCCGTAGTAAGATCCTGAGCCGTACGTGACGAGGATTTTTGTGAACGAACCGGGGTTGAATCCGTACCAGCCGAACCACAGCATGAACGTACCCAGGACGACGAGCGAAGCGCTGTGGCCACGTAAGGCAATTGATCGGCCGGAGTTATCGAACCGACCGATTCTCGGCCCTTCAATGAGCGCTCCCCATAGACCGGCGATGCCTCCCACCATGTGGACCACGCCGGAGCCGGCGAAGTCTATGACGCCGGACCTGAACAAAAGATTGTCCAAGTTTGTTGCACTGGCCCAGCCGTCAGCGGACCAGAACCAGTGAGAAACAACTGGGTAAACGAAGCCGGTTAAGAAAGAGGAGTATATTAAATAAGCAACGAACTGGGTTCTTTCAGCGATGGAGCCGCTGGTGATACCGGCGGCGGCGATTGCGAAAGCCCATTGATAGAGGAAGTAACTGTAGTCAAAGTTGCTCGTCGGGAATGATTTGAGAGCGAAGTTGTGGCGGCCGATGAAGCCGTTTGAGGGAGTGCCGAAGGCGAAGGCGAAGCCGAAGAGGTAGTAAAAGAGGCCGCCGGTGGCGGCGTCAAGGACGTTGGTGAGCATGATGTTCATGGTGTTTTTGACGCGGACGGAGCCAGCGCAGAGCATGGCGAAGCCGAGCTGCATAGAGAAGACCAGATAGGCGGAGAAGAGGAGGTAAGTAGAGTCGACGGCAAAGGCAGTGTCAGTGAACTTGTTGTTGATGGATTCGAACTGGGAGCAGATTAAGGAGGCGGCTGCGGCAGCGTTGGTGGTGTTAGGGCCGAAGAGTTGGGCAAGTTGGTCGGCCGAACACGCCAGCTGGTCAGCCATGGCTGGATTGGGAAGTTGAAAATGGTTTTGTTTTTCTTGTACAGAGGAGAGAAATATCAAATATGAACAAGAGTTTATAGAAGTTGGAAAAGTTGGGTTAGATGGATCCTTAAATGTAGGGTAAATAGAACATCAGAATCAGATCAAAGGGTAAGAGCAAGAGGAGACTTTTCTACTAACAATTCAGATATTGATTTTGTTGACTGGAAGACTTTTCTTTCTTTTATTTCTTTATTATTACACTTTATTTTAATGATAACATTTATTCTAAGTCTCCCTGTCCCAGAGATGTTTTTATATTTTCATTCTCATACTTATTATTTTTAATTTTAATGAAATAATCTCGTTATTATTCTTAATTTATTTTAAAATAGATTTATGTGGTAAAATTACATTAGAACCCCCAATAAAACTTCCTAAATAGTAAAAGAGTCTATGAGTCAATTTAACAGGGTCAGGATCTATTTATATAAATAGGTAAATTTATATTTATTTGAGAAAATTGTATTTAAAAATGTAATATATTAAATTGTTATTAAATAATAAAATAATTTAAAATTTAAAAGTATTTATTATAGTATTTTAATATTTATAATTATTTAACTAATAACTTTTTTAAAACAAATCTAATTTAAAATATCTCACGTTAATATGCTATTAATTTAAACTATTAAATTGTTAACACAAATAAATCAATACTTACTATTATTTTATTTTATTCTATTCTTTTACTTTTGACTCAAACGACCAAATGTTATTGCAGGTATTAAATTTTTTGTTTATAAAAATATATCATCATATCGCTTCTTTCAATATACATTTTTTTTAACACATTGCTAATAATATTATATTATATTATTAATATTTTATTAAATTATATAATCGAGATCATTAAAAATAAATATATTTACATCCTTATGAAAACCTCACTTAAATTATAAAATTTTTAAAAAATAATTATATTACTTTAATATTTATCAAGATTCAAACTCTTAACTCATACTAAAAAAATGCACAAAAATACTGCTTGCTCCTTTAGAATGCATTTTTAATTTTACACTTTCTTTAAAATGCACTTTTTGTTTTAGAGATGAACTCTAAAATATCTAACACTATTAAAATCATAAAAGGTAAATTAAGAAGAGGTTATTGACAATTATATTTGCCTTTTAAAAAAAAAAAAGATATTTGCCTAAATTAAAATTACCTCCCTTTCCCATAAAAAAAATTACTTCACTTTCATTTATTTTTAAAATCAACATTTGTTCAATCTTGTACATTTTCATTATCAAAATTAATTATATTTTTCTATAATGATTTATTGATATTAAATCCACATCAAATTGTATTAAAAAGAAAACATCTAATATCAAATTGTAATTCGATGATTAAGATTGAACTCACAATTTTCGCCATCAATAAGGTTTAATTTTTTTTATGTAATAAATAATATTAATTTTTATTCTGAAAATAAGATGTTCCAAAACGAAGGTGATCTTCAGTTTTTTTTTTCGCTTCTTCCATCGGCCACTTTTTGGTGAAAATTATTATTAATTTATTTTTATCTCCTTTATTTCTTTCTTATTAGCTTTTATTTTCTTTTTTTAGTGTTTTCCCTTCGATTAATTTATACACATGTAAGATTTTATTTTATTTTTGTATTTATTTTTTGTTAGAGTTTTTTCATCAAAAATTTTCGCTGAGCTGTAAAATTGTATAATTTAATTGAATAAAATTAATATTTACGCATTAAAAAAAGGGAAAAAAAAAACCAAAAGCAGATGGGTTAAGTGATATAGCACACCGCTGTGGACTTTAGCAATACAAGTTCCGGGAAAGAAACGACAAGGGATCATATACGCACGCACGTAAATTCAATAAAAAATTTTGATCTTGCAAAAAGTTTTCCCAAAAAAAAATATCATTAAATAAATAATCAAAGACTATATCTGCATCTGTCAAAAGATTTTAGAAATATTCGATTACAATCACTTTGTCTTGCAAAAGTTGAGAAGAAAAATCAATGTAATTACTTGTAATTTAAAAAGAGAGAAGAATGGAAAGAGCAAATAATAGTGAAACGACATGTCGGTTTCGGACCCGTTAGTCGTTTTTAATGTCATAGTGTTTTCGCTTGCTATGGCAAAATGTATTTAAAAAAAAAAAAAGAAGAGACGAAGGAATAGAAAGCTGCGCCTTCGCGTGCTTGTCTGGAATTCGATATCTGACAGAGATATTAGAAACTCTTCACACCTCTTAAAATTCTTGCCATTAAGAAAATATTTTCGAGTAGAAAAATTAGCAATTAACCCCTATTAATTTTTATAATTTATCAAAAACTCCCCCATAATTTTAGAAACACCAAAAACCCCTATTAGTGGAGTTTTATTTATTTATTTATTATTATTTTTTAAGTTGCCCCTAGAATGTTGCTGGATGGTTGTGAATTTGTTTTGTCATCTGTATAAGAATTGATGTTTTAATGAATGAGATTTCTCGTTTTCGTTCAAAAATTTGTAATTAAAAAAATTATTACTTTAAAAGTTACAAGGAAGTAATTGATAATCATTCTTCCAAAAAATGAAAAAAAAAATTATTGTGATTATAATTTTTGTTAATTAATTGAGATGTTAAATAATTTTTTTTTTTTCAAATTGGCTTTATCGGTAGAAATTTTTTGTGTTGTTGTGTTACACTTGTTTTGTTTTCTATAGACATCAAATTATTTTTTTTTAATCCGAATGTTCACACATTTTAAAAATATGGATGCATTAATATTACAACTTTTTTGTTATACATCAACTAATTTTTTTTTTTATAAACTTAAATAATGTCGTATAAATTCTAAATTTTTATTTAAAAATTAATATGTTTTGTGATATATAAATATATTTTATATTTAAGCTATTATTTAAATACAAATTAAAATTATAAAAAATTATGAGTGTAACTTAGTACAATTGGTAAAGCCTCTTAAAAATAGAATATATAAAATAAAATAAATAAATAGTGAAGGTAAGATTATAGAAAATAAAATTAAATATTTACTATGATAATGTAATTAAAAAAATGACCATCAAATGCCATGATTTGATTTGTAATACATAATTGTAGTTGATAAAGTTTGAAAAGATAATACATAATTATGTTTTGTTGAATGTAAATAATTTATAATTATAGTAGCATAAGAAGAATTACTCATTGATTAATTGCTTGTTTTTTTTTATAAAACGTCATTTAGAAAGAAAAAAAAAATAATACTGGGTTCTTCTTCTCACAGTGGTAATAAAAGGAAAGCAGAGAGAAAAGTTAAAAGTCGCTTGAAAGCAACCGAAATTACTAAAATAAATAACAACAAAATAATATAAGAATAAAATGCCGTAATTATTGACTTCGATTTTGTATTTTAAGTCTAGCAATAAATCAACCTTTAAATAATAATAATAATATGATGAGATGAGTCGGATTATTAACATAACATAATATATGTCCACCACTCTCGATTAAGTTAGTTTTAGCTCTTAAATATTCGAGTATTTTTTTAAATAAAAATAATTTTTTTATAAAATAAAATTAATTTTTATTTAGTCTAGATACTTTTTAATAAGCTACGTTTTAATAAATATTATTTACGTTGTAACGAATATTATTGTGTATGTTTCGATAGGCTTCTAACGATAAATATATTATTATAATATTTAAAAATATATATATATAATAACAAAGATATGTTAACTTTATTGGCCATAAAAGTTGTGTATAGAGTATTTCATTAATCGGTAAATTTATGTCCTTTTAAATCAAACCAAGGAGTGAGAGAGTCAACTTAAATTCATTGGGGGCAATAACGGAACAATGATGCCATAATGTTAAATTATTTTACCTTCAAAGTTTATACACACATATACATATATATATATATTGAGTAAAAATGAAAAAATTTATCCACAAAATTTCAATTAATTTTCTCTAATTAACTACAAATGTTAAACCCATTCACAATCAACTGAGTTTTCACAATCGAAACATGCTCATGGATATTTAATTCATAAGTAAATTGTTACTCTTTATTAATAGTTAATGCATGAAATACTACATACCAAACATCAATTTTTTATTTTTATAAATTTTTGGTGGCATTGTTTGGTTTAGTTTTTAGATTAATATTACTTTATATTCATAATCCCTAAACAAATTATTCTTTATAAGTTCTTGCAATGGTTAATGACATATAATTTCTTTCAATTTCGCAATTATTCTTTATCCATGATTTCAATGTTATTTGACGCATTAATTGAAGAATAAATTTTTTAAGATACATTAATTTGTGATTATAATTGCGAGATAATGTTTGGAAAGTGTAGCATTTGGATGGATGAGATCAAATAGTAAGAAGGCAATTAAAAATAATTAATTACAGCAAAACTTTGTCTGGAAATTACCAGAAACAGATGGGGCTGAGGGGTGGGTGTTGAATAATTGACATAAATTTGCAAATATTTGAGTTTGGTGGTCCGAATTCTCAAATAAAGTAATGATCTTGACCGTGGAGTACGGATAAAAGTCGATGGGAAAATTCAATTTGCTTTCAAATTACGTCATCATTATTAACAAATTAGCCTTCAAATGCTCTCAAATTACCTCATCATTAACTTTGTATTAATTTACAAACCTGGAATTTACATCCTAAATCCTAATCCTTTTGGTGATTAGCATGACATGGATCATGGGCTCCATACACAAAGACTGCAAATTAATTTTTTTTTTTTAATAAAAAATTGCTACAAAATTATAAATAAAATGGAGGTGAATGGAAAAAGAATCATAGGCATAAAATAAAATAAATAGGGTGACGTGCATAAGCATAACTTTCGGGGCACAAAATGAAAATGTCATCAAATACGGAATTTGACAATTCATTTTGTGGCTAATTAATTGAAGGCATCATATTCATATTCATATTCATGCATAATTATTGATTTTTTTTTTCCAAAGTCAAAACTCTAAAGGATTTTGTTAGCTGTTACAAGCGTAAGCAAGCCGTCATCACTATATATATATAATGTACAACTCAGGTACATTTTATTTATTAATTTTTTTTTAATTATGTGTATTGGCTATAAATAAAGGTATGATAATATTAGTATAATGATATAAATTCGGAAGAAGCAACATACAGCATTACCATTACGCATTGATTCTTAGTTGGAATAACCATTTAAAATAAATAGATAAATTAAGATGAGTGCTGCTCCTGCACCTGCAATGGGCTGGTGTTGTTTGCTTTGTTCTGGAGTTCATGAAAACATGTCGTCTTAGGGTTTAACAAATTTGAAGAAATGATAGACAATGGTAGGAAGAGATTTTAGATGTGAAGGAAAAAAGAAAAGTGTATTATTTTGGGCAATATTGGAGGGTGTTTAGCAAAACATATAATTTTGAAATTCTTGCAATGGGTGGGTCAAGAATTTGTGTTTTAACCACATTCATTAAAGACCATGTTACATTTTCTAAATTGTATTACAAAAAATATGTCAAACAAGATTAAATGTAACAAATAATTATAAAATTTATATTATTTCATTACTCAATATTTACTCAACACATTACTTTTTGAATACAATTTGAAATATAATTTAAAAAATATAACAATACTCTAATTTCATAACTTTAGGTCAACTCTAGACAGAATTAGCAACATTGTTTAAGGCTTAAGCTAATCAAAAATCAAGTTAATGTTCTTCATTATAGCAACTACAGTTGTCTAATCAAATTATGATTCTTGTTGTACAGATGATATCTTCAACTCTAGCGGTTTTGAATTTTTGGCTACTCTTACAAAATTGCATTGCATTTGCATGTATAGCAAGTTCATTGCACATTCATTAGTCGCACTTCAATAATAATGACTCGTATACTCACCAAATCAAACATTATTCTAATGTTTCTATATTCTTTTTTTCTGCAGTGTACTAAATTCAATAACATGCAAAGTTACATCAAGAAGGGAACATCCCAGAGAAAGAGAACCATTCTACTCATTTACCCTTTCATTTTTTTCCTCTCCTTTCTCCGCTGCTGATCGCGTAAACCTGGATGACAGAATATGACCATAAGAAAATGTCAGCTCAATCCGAGAAAAAGAAAACAGATGAAATATTGAAAAACAATTGGAACCCAGATATAAAACAAACAGAAAATGGATTAGGAATGAAGCACACATTTCTTCGCCTCTTTTCTTTTTCTTCTCAAATTCTCCACGTTTTTTTCACTTTTCTGCCATCTCTTTCAGATCGATGCGTACCTGCGCATGTGCAGGAGCAAACATTTAACAGTGAAATTTCAATAATGGGAAAATATACTAAGATTCTATATCGACTTCGATTGTCTTCTGCCGTTAAGTACACATATTCTAGATAAGTAACGGAGAAGACAATATAAACCTTTAGCAGTTTTATGATATACTTAAGGCAAGGGTTGAATTTATTGTGAAACAAAACCATTGTATTATCTACTGGAAGAGGGCGGAAAAATTTTGTGGATGATACAGCCAACAGGATGACCTTGCTGCAACAACCCTTTTCTCACATTTTCCTTCTAATGCTCTAGTTAGGCTTTGGAATGTCACAATTAGGTTTATCAACTTTTAGTCAAATCAGTATGACAATGAAAATTACAAGTTTCCAATATCAAACTGCACAGGCAAATGCACAAGTGTGACACAAGGTTTGTCTAAATGAAGGAACAACATATTTTCAAGTTAAAAAATTTGTCACAGGTGTACATGATTGTCCACATACCACGGTGAGCATCAATTTCTGTTATGGCCCCATAAGGATACCTCAAAGATGAGGAGATGTGCTAAAGAGATTATAGATGCTAGTTTGAGTTTCATCAAGGTGACAGTTAAGTGTTAAACCATTGTAAGAAAACAGAAACTGGCTTCAGAAACTTCTCCTACGCTGAAACATCCCAAAATTTCTAGAAACTTCCGAGGCAAGTGCTCTGACAGAAAAGAGTCTCATTTTTATATCCAAAATAACTGCAAAAAATCTGTAGTCTCCTCTATATTTATGAGTTTTCCCATCTACAATTCTCAAATACAACATTTCCAAAAATAATTTTAATTCCAATAATACTCCTGAGCCTATGGTTCACCATCATTATACAACATAACCATTCACAACTATGCAAGATAGAAAGCTCACTAAAAGTCTTTTCTAATGAATTTTGTTGAGGGCAGGCTGAATTGGCTTTAGAAAGTGAAGACTGTATGTTCAAGAAGGTCGGGCTTTCAATTAAAAACATAGACTGGGTTACAGGGGCCAAGGAACACCTTGGGTCATTTATGAGTTCATAGGCCAAAAAAAAGTGGTAAATAAGCCCAAGGTGTTCTAGAGACTTGATGAACTTGTAGAAAAATTTGGGCAAAGCCACCTAGTAGTCTTTTAAATTTTGAGACCAAATTTTTTGAAAGGAGGTAAGGTTGTTATAATCCTTAGGCTTGTTTACCCACTTCCTTTTAACTTGGCCTGTGATCTTACAAATGACTTACGGTGTTCTTTAGCCCACCTAACCCAATCTAGGTTTCTAATTGAATGGCAAAAATCTCTGGATTTATTTACTTCTTTTTTTAAGCCCACATTGGCCCACCACGAACAGAACCCATTAAAAGAGATTTTTAGAGAACTTTCCAAATGCACTAATTAAATTGATGTATTTGATTCACGATTAGTAATGAGAAATAAGACATGAAATCATGAATAGTTGTGAAAGGCTATGTCATATAATGATGATAAGTGAACAAGAGCTTTAAAAGTATTTTTGGAATTAAACTTTTTTTTAGAATGTTGTATTTGAGAATGGCAAGAAAGTCTATCATACATCAGTAGTAGTAAAATTATCCAATGATGTTATGATATATGTATTTTTATTCATTGTAACTACCAACTAGTCTGCCAAATTTTCAACATAAATACATGCATAGTGGAACTTTGTTAGTTTATAGTACAAATGATGTGCTACCTCCTATGTATGGTAGACTTTCTCAAAAATTGCAGATTGGGCAAACGCAAAATAGGGGAGACTGCCCAATTTGCAGCAGATATTATATTAAAATGAGAATGAGATTATTCCTATTGGAGCAGTAAGCTAAGACTTGCCTTGAGGTTTCTACAAATTTTGGGGTTGGTCATTTCAAGCTTTAACATCCAAGATTTGATAGTTGCTTATACAGTTTTGCCAAACACATAAATAGGCTATTTCATGCTTTAACATCCAAGATTTGATAGTTGCTTATACAGTTTTTCCAAACACATAAAACAGGCCAATTGCAGTTATTCATCATGACCTCATGCAAGACCTAACATTACTGCCTAATTCACAATATCATCCAAACACTAGTATCTATGATTTTACTTTCCAATGAAGCAGTTGGAGCTTAAATACTAATCAACACTTTAGTGGCTCACACTCCTTGTTAATTTTCTGGCATTTCAAAATATATAGCATATAACACCATAATCTAAGCATTGCTCGACTTCAGAAAAGAATTAACGTATTAAGGTGAATCCCCAATTACGCATCCATCTAAGGGAAAAAAAAAAACCAAATTCCTTCCTCCTCACAAACACCTCACCCACCAAAAAGGAACATGAATAAAGAAGGTAGGAATAAATTTTGTACCTCATGACCAGCGCTTCGGAGTGCCTGCAGTGGTTCCACACAATCTTGACCAATAACCACCAATTTCCTCATTTTGTTTTCTCCTGAACTCTTGCTGTCAGGCAGCTTTTCCTTAGCTATTTCTTCCAATTGATGTTGCAGGAGAGGTGTAACACCAGCCTGGTAACAGAAAATGAACACCAAAAGTTAAAATAACTGCATTTAGAAATTTGGCAATTTACATGGAGTGTTGTATGGACAACGTGGTAAGGAAGGGGCTGAACATTTTGCATCAATTGATAGCATGCGTTGGAAATAAAAAAAAAATTTTAGGATCAATAAATTCTGAAAACAATTGAGAGCACCAAAAAACATAGTCCCACCCCCTTCACCCCTCAGAAAAGGAGCTGCTAGTGCAAAAACGTTTAGGATCTGAAATAAAGATAAAATGATGCAAGCAATATCAAATCTTAAATAACCCTGATGAAAACAATCACAAATCTCCAACATTTGATATCATGAGAAACAGCAGATATGAAGGCCCACTACAAGCGGGTGGTTGTATAACCACATGATCAGCTTTTAAGAGCTCCTGTAAAGCTGATTTGAAGAGGACAAGTAACTTCATTGATTAATCAATGCCAAGAGGAAATGTGATTTACAGAACTGATCTCCTTAGAAGGGGCTCCAATCACACTACAAAGTTGCAATTTGAAATTGGTAACATGCAGTTGAAGTTGGTTCAGATTGTCAATATCTGAATTCCAGTTGGCAGGATGATCTCCTTTACATACTTCAGATTCCAAATTGAACAGTCCTTTAATTTCCTGATCATCCTTGTGCTTCTTAAACCATTAGGCTCATTTCTTAATTAGAATACTTGTACACAAATAGATACTGTCAAAGCCATAAGCCTTTTCTGAATGTTCTATTTCTTTCCATCCCATCTTAACTCTTTCTCCTACTCAAGTACAACCAGATAATGCAAAAGAAAAATTATGTCCACATACTATCTACAACATTAAATTTTTGAATAGAAAAAATCCAACATTTATAAAGAAAGGGTATCAAAGTAAACCCAAAATGAAAAAAAGAAAAGGTGACAAGTAGCTACCCCTGCCAAATAATGACGTGAAAATGTTTTTGGCTGCAATGGACATGAAAGCATTGTATTGAGCTCCTGCAAATATTAATTCAGACAGGAAGTCAAGAAAGTTTAATTAAGACAATCAACTGACACAGTGTTCATTCATCCAATCATATAAACATGTCAACAGTGAAAAGCAATTAGGGTTTTCAAAATGAATTAATGAATAGGGAGAGATAACCTGCTGCAATTTCTTTAATTGCATGGAGGTTGCTTTTTTTTGCTTATGATTTTTCACTCTTTCCTCCTCACTGTCATCATTCTCCACAAGTAATTCTACTGCTTCTGCATTTCGTTCAAACCAGTTTTTCTTTGCCCTCTCCTAAAATACCAATTACACAAATTTAAGAAAGCAAATGCCGCATGGCAAGAAATAAATATAAATTTACAGTACTAATGATAAAGAAAATAAATGGGAGACAGAAATAACAAATTTAAGAGTTGGGTCTCAGTAAATTTAGTATAGAACATTAGAACTTCAGTAGACCAGCATTAGAAAATGACAGATTAAGAATGTATAAATGAAAAAATAAACTAGCAAATAAGAAAGAAGGGGAAATTTTAAAATTTATATGAAAAACTGAGAAATGCAAATGAAAGAAAAAATAGGAAAAAAGAACTTGTCAATGCATGAAGAGGTGAACACAATTAACAGTTAGCAATTACTAGAATACAATGAACATTTGGGCATCAACAGAATTGACATGACAACCATAAATGGCATGTCCAAACCAAACCCAAAATTCGATTTCAAACCATAGAATTTGACCCACATACAGAGCCAGGCCAAAAGCCCACTGCATGTTAAGAACTTAAGAAACATACATCAGAAGCAACAACAATGACCGTGCAAACAGACAAGTTAACGTTATGCACCTGGGAGTCCTTCCGCGAGATCTTATCTATTTGACGTGCAAGAGAGAGTCGTTTCATGACCTCTGGCATGTACGAGTTCTCCAGGGGAAATTGCTGAAAACTTTCCTGTACATGGAGCAGAAACCAAAGCAATGAGCATGAATTAACAATTTAAAGCTAGCTAGATGTAAGAATTTCCTTCATTAAAAAAGAAAAAAAAAAAGATAGAAAGAAGAGATGAGATATAAGAATTAATATCAGGAAATTTTACTGTTATTTATTGAAATATATTAATTAGTTGTAAAAGTAGTTAGTAGTTGTCAAGTAATAGCACTTGTATCATCTATACTTGTAAACAACAAGAGAAATATACAAGAATTTTTCTCTCTTTTTGTTTATTCACATGGTATCAAAGCCAACACTTGGCTTCTGAGTTGTCTTTTTTCCGGCAGCATTGCCTATCATTTCCGGCCACTGTGTTCCTGTTTTCGGTGGTCATGCCCCTCTTTTCGGTGAACTTAACCGCAAAAGGATCTCGTCGGCAAAACCAAAAAGTCGTCATCGGAGCATCACTAGACGCGCCTCCACGTGCCGGAAACAATTTCACTTTTCGGTGACCGTACAACTTTTTGGCGACCATACCGACCTCCGGCCATCTCCAGTGACCTCAGAAGACACCGATGATCAGTTTTGCCGAAGCCTAATCCCCACTTACCGACGGACGCGCCAGTGACAGCCCATTCTCCGGTGAACTTCAATCGCTGATCTACGACTTTCCGGTGCACGTGCAACCTCATCGCCGATGTTCCAGTCTTCAGACGTCGACGATGAGCCAAACCGTCACCTGACCACCATCATTGTTGCCGGCAAACTGCCGCCGCGCCGGAAAACCGCCACTATTGCCTGAAAACTGCCATTGGAAAACCACTTTTTGTGTTGTCCATCGGTCTCTCTCTGATTGGTGATTCAAAATGACTTCTAAACATCTCAAAACAAGTTCTACCTTTTCTTTTAGTTCATTTCTTGCAATTTCTTCGGAAAAACTGATAGGGAACATTAATTATATCTCTTGGGCCGCGTTTGTTGAATTATGGTGTATGGGATATGGATTAGAATACAATTTAACTACTAGGGTTATAGATTTACAAAATAAGAATACAGCTGAGTAGAAAAAGATTAATGCCTTACTGTGTAACCAATTATGGCAAATCATTGATCCTTAATTGTATCCCATTTATAAGGCCTACCGAACTTGTTTTGATACTTGGAATCAGACTAAATTGTTATTTACTAATGACATTCAAAGACTGTATTCTGTTGTCTCGAATCTTGTCAATTTGAAACAACAGGATATGGACATGTCAGAATTCCTTAGATAAATGTCATCCCTCAAGATTGAATTCAATTCACTCTTGCCAGTTGGTAAGACTGTTGCCGAAGACTTTGCACAAAGGGACAAGTTTTTTATGATTCTGACCCTGGCTTCTATTAGTTCTGAGCTCTCACCAATACGAGATCAGATCCTTGCCAGTGCAACTATTCCCTCTATGGATGAGGTGTTTACTCGACTCCTTCGTGTTTCTGCTCCAAGTTATGTTCTCAGACCATCAACAATTAACTCCTTAGTTTTAACCTCTCAATCTCAGTCACAGAGTTTTTTCAAAGGAGACCAAGGAGATCGCAGCAAGAATCGCCCCAAATGTAGTTATCGTCATTGTTGGGGCCATACTTGAGAAAGATGTTACAAGTTGCATGAATGACCTCCTCGAGCTACTAATCTTACTCAAACTGATCAATTTGGCACCTCAAACAACCATTCTCCATCATTGACTATTACTAGTGCCGATTATGAGGATTATCTTAAATATCAAGCAGCTAAGCAATCTACCTCCTTCGTTGCTTCCATTGCCAATCCTGGTAATTCTGTCGCTTGCCTTACTAAGACTTCCTCTCTAGGATCATGGGTTCTTGATTCTGGTGCCTCAGATCATATTTTTGGTAACCTTCGATTACTATCTTGTATTTGAGTCTGGATCATTACCTTTTGTAACTTTAGCAAATGGGTCCAAAACCATTACTAAAGCAATTGATCAAGTACACCATTTGCCTTCACTACCTTTAGAATCTGTTCTCTACATTCCACAATTTCTTTTTAATCTTCTCTTTATCAGTAAACTCACTCGCTCTTTAAACTATGCAAGTACTATTGTTAATGACTTTGTTCTTATACAGGATCGCAGTACGGGACAGATGATTAACACAGGTCGTGAGTCACAAGAGCTTTATCATCTGAGTATTTCTCAACCATCTGTTGCATACACTGTCATTGAATCACCAACACTTTTCCATAATCGTCTAGGACATCCAAATCTATTAAAACTTCGAAAAATGATTCCAGATCTCTCTAATTTATTGTCTTTCAATTATAAGTCTTGTCAGCTTGGAGAACACTCTCGTAGATTGTTTCCAAAACGTGTCAATAATCGGGTTGCGTCCCTCTTTGAATTAGTTCATTCAAATGTCTGAAGACCTAGTCAAGTTTTGTCTATTTTAAATACTTTGTTACGTTTATTGATGATTATTCCCGTTGCACTTGGTTATTTTTAATGAAAGATCGTTTTGAATTATTTTCAATCTTTGAATCTTTCTGTGCTGAAATTAAAACACAATTCTCTACTCTTATTCATATATTGCACAGTCATAATGCACGTGAATATTTTTCTGCTCCGTTTACTAAATTTATGTCTTCTCAGGGCATTCTACATCAGTCTTCCTGTGTCCATACTCCACAACAAAATGGAGTTGCTGAACGTAAAAACAGACATCTCATTGAAATTATCCGTACTCTACTTATACACAATAATGTTCCTCTCTATTTTTGGATTGATGTTGTTCTTACTACTTGTCTTCTGATCGAATGCCTTTCTCCGTGTTACAACATCAAGTTCCTCATTTTGTTTTGTATCCTAAACAACCATTGTTTTCTCTTCCGCCGCGTGTCTTTGGCTGCACATATTTTGTTCATGTCTTCTCTCCTGGTCAAGACAAATTATCCGTCCGATCCGTTAAATGTCTTTTTCTTGGTTACTCGCATCTTCAGAAAGACTATAAGTGTTATTCTCTTGATACTCGATGTTATTTCATTTCTGCTGACGTCACATTTTTTGAGTCTTCCCCTTTCTGTTCTTCCTCTGCTTCAGATATTACGTCAATCACAGAGGTTCTTCTAGTTTCTTATCTCATGTCTCCTCCTCCTGAGTCAAACACTACACCTGTCCCTGTCCCTGTTCCTGTTCCATAATATGATCCTCCCACTGAGGATTCTCCCTCTTCGGCTCGTGAGAGCCTTGTTCCTTTTGCTCCTGCAAGTGATGACAGTGATACCGCTCCTGAGGCACTTGAGGTTCCTGCTGACTCACTTCACTCCTGATCACTCTCCTACTGAGATCCTACCACTTGCTGACCAATTTCCCATTACTGTCCGTAAAGATATATGCTCTACTCAAAACCCTCATCCTATATACAATTTTCTTAGTTATCATCGACTGTCTTCACCATATTATGCTTTTGTGTCTACTTTATCTTCTGTCTTTGTCCCTACCACCCTCCATGAGGCTCTTTCACATCCTGGGTGGTGTCAGGCAATGGTTGAGGAAATGACTGCTTTGCACAATAATGGTACATAGGAATTAGTCCAATTGCCCCCCAGCCACTCCACCGTTGGTTGTTGTTGGGTTTATACTGTTAAGATTGGATCCAATGGTCAGGTTGATATGTTGAAAGCACAGTTAGTTGCCAAGGGGTACACACAGACTTACGGCTTGGATTATTCTGACACCTTCTCTCCTGTGGCTAAAATGTCATCTGTTTGGTTGTTCTTATCTATGACTGTTATTCGCCAATGGCCGTTGCACCAACTCAACATCAAAAATATCTTTCTCCATGGTGAACTTCAAAAAGAAATCTATATGTAGCAACCACCTGGTTTTGTTGCTCAAGGGGAGTCTGGTTTGGCATGTAAACTTCGTCGCTTATTGCATGGTCTAAAACAATCTCCTCATGCCTGGTTTGGTCGTTTCAGCACTGTCATCTAAGAGTTTGGCATGATTCGAAGTTAGTAAGATCACTTTGTTTTCTATAATCATACACTACAAAGCCAATGTATATATCTGATAGTCTACGTTGATGATATTGTCATAATAAAAAATGATCAAGATGATATTAAGCAATTAAAAAATCACTTGTTTGATCATTTTCAGACCAAAGATTTGGGATTACTCAAATACTTCTTTGGTATTGAGATAGCTTAGTCTAACTCTAGGATTGCTATTTCTCAAAGAAAGTATACTTTAGATATTCTTTAAGAAACAGGGATGATGGACGGCCAACCCATAGGCTCTCCCATGGATCCTAACACTAAACTTCTACTTGGACAGGAGAAGCCTCTTGCAGACCGTAGGAGTTATCAGAGACTAGTTGGTAAACTTAATTATCTCACCATCACACAGCCTGATATTTTCTTTCCAATTAGTGTTGTCAGTCAAAACATAAAAAAATTGATTGTCATTTTATTCGAGAGAAGATTTTATCTGGCAGTATCTCCACCAGTTATGTTAGCTCAAACGATCAACTAATAGACATCCTTACTAAATCTCTCTGGGGTCCTCGAATTGATTTTATTTCTAACAAACTTGGCGTATATGATTTACATGCTCCAGTTTAAAGGGGAGTATTGAAGTATATTAATTAGTTGTAAAAGTAGTTATTAGTTGTCAAGTAATAGATAGTAGTTGTAGAGTAAAAATTAAATAACTTCCTTCTTTCTATAAATACTTGTATCATCTATACTTGTAAACAACAAGAGAAATATACAATAATTCTTCTCTCTTTCTGTTTATTCACATTATTCAAATTATAGATTGCATTGTCTAGTTCCCAGAAGTCCCCAATCAGCTTTCTACCATTATGATATAAGAAAAATAATAAAAGCATACCATATGTCAATCATATACTTAATATCAAAGGATGATTAAAAAAAATTCCTCATGAGTGCAGCACCTTAGAAAATGATTTGCACAAAGTGACAAACTTCGATGTATCTTTTGACGAAATTATGGCAATACTGCACCCATCGGCAGAAGCTCTAGCAGTTCGTCCACTTCTATGAACATAGACCTAAATAATAAGACATGCATGATATGGTTAAAATGTAAAAGAATTATGACAAAAACATGACAGAAGCATCACAAGCGTTATTTACTTCAGCTGAATGTGGAAGCTGGTAGTGAACAACAGTTCGAACACCAGGGATATCAAGGCCTCTTGCGGCAACATCAGTAGCAACAAGTACACCATGTTCATTTGCACGAAAACGATCTATTGCCTACATTAAACAGAAGGAAAGAGAAGGGTTAAGAAACAGAAATTAGTAAACACCAAAAGAAAAAAGAAAAGGTAAAACATGGTCAAGATAATAAAGCTATAGTAACTTTTCATATCAAGCATCATTAACTAATTTGAAAAAGGAAATACTCCTAATCATTATCAACAGCTAAGATATTGAATAACTTAGTGGTTATGTAATTGGAAAGCAGACCAAACAACTATGGGGGGGTTTCTTCAAAGAAAAACAGCACTACATATCAAGAGTTACATAATGTTCATAGGATGTGCATGATGGCCAATGCAATACTCCATGTTACTAAACTACTAGGTGGTGTTTCGTGCAAATCAACTACATACAGATATCTAAAATTGAGGGAATGGATCACTCTACTAAAACTGTCTGGTTTCCTCTCTCTTATTTTCTACGACTGACAGAAGCAAATGTCACAGTATTTAATGTCAACTGTTGTCACCAGGGGGCAGATTCATGGCTCAAAGATGTATAAAATTTTCATGTTAGAAACCAAAGAGATGTTACACCAACGCCTAAAATGAATTAAAACTAAAACCTTTGTTAAATAGAAAAAAATTATTAAAGGATCCATTAAACATCAGCCACATAAAAGCATCAGAAATTGTATACAAAGCAGCAGTAAATGCAAAAACGTACTTTCAAATGAGCTCGCTGCTGCATCTGAGCATGAAGTGTCCAAACATTGATGCCAAGAATGCGCAAGAGGGAGGAAATATGTCGCAAAGCTGCAATTGATGTACAGAAAACAATTGTGCGGCCTTGCCCATGAACACTCAAAATGTAATACAAGTAGGCATCTTTATCTTCTTCCTTGCATCCGCAATCAATCATGATTCAGTACCACTGGTGTTAAAGGAGTTACTACAAGTTTGCATATAAAAATGAAAGAAATCTAAAATGACTGCCTATTTTTTCTTCCCCTTTTTAACAAATTTTATAGCCAAAAGATATAAAAATGAACCATTTGAAGGTAAGAAGAATTGGTATGCCTTCAACAGAAAATCATTTCTCATGGCTACAAAATTTGCTATAAATAAAAAATAAAAGAACTAGGAGTTACTAAATTAGAATTTTCAATTGGCAAATCTAGTTTCATACACAAAAATAAAATAAAATAAAATAAAATAAAAAAATTGCATTCACTTGCCAGGCAGGGGAAGGAGAGGATTCATATCTAACTATGAAGTATTTAAAAAATTCAATGATATAAACCTAAACTTCAAAACTTAATGCCACAAGATGATCAATCTGAAAAGTCAACATCACATTGTGAGAAAAGAGTTTTCAATGCCAAATACCAGTTTAAAAGTGCTTACTCAATAAAAGATTCCTCAAGCTTATTTGCCAAAATTGACACATTCGTTAAATCAAGAAATGGCAGCATTAGCTCTCATTCCTGCCTGTTCAGAAAGAGTTTCTATAGAATCTATTGACTGCTTTGATTTCAGTAAGCCATGCTTTAGCTTCTTACGAAAATCAGCAGATAGTGCTATAGTTGCAGAAAAAACAAGTGTTTGTCTTTTCTTTCTAGGTAAGCTGGAAACTGTCAAACAATTCTGTGTTTGTTGAGATTTCCCTTCACTAGAGACATTGGTCGCAGGAAGCATGTCAATTATTGACTGCAACTCTCGAAAATGTCCATTTTCAATCATTCGATCAGCCTCATCCAGCACAAAGAAAGACAGTGTATGTAACTACAAAAGCAAACATCAATAAATATGTGAAGGTAAAACAAGGTGTCAGAACACATTAATCAGTAATATCTATAAGCACTAACCTCAACAAGATGTTGTTCTCCTCCTGACATAAGTTCCCATAACCTTCCAGGAGTTCCAACAATCAGTTCAGGCCTTGTTTTTAAAAGTCTTTCTGCTTCTCCGTTGACATTCCACCAACAATAGGGACCACCCTAACAGTAATACCCTTAGCTGCTTCCTTCAAATGGTCTGTAACCTGGAAAAGAAATACCAACATATGATTAACAAAGCTAAATATGATATAACTTATAGAAACTTTTAAAATTTGTAATTAATTTAGTTTAAATTGACCAACCCATTGAACAGGATTGTGTCGTTTAGCAACTAGCAAACAAATTCCAAACTTTCCATTGTCCCTTGTCACAGCTAAAAGTAAAAAATGACCAGCAAGTTATGTAAATTCTACAGCGGCTGAACTGACTTCTGAAGAAAAAAGTTACCTTGTCAATGAAAAATGTCAAGCCTAAATTTCAAAATGACTTAATGCTTTTAAAGTTTTAACTCAAAGTTTCTTTTAACAATGTCCAATCCTTTCACCACTACTAGCCGACTTTATTACTTGCTAGCAGCCCACCCAAAATCAATTGGTGATGATTGACAACCATTGTTGCATGTAAGATAATGGTCACGACCATCAATAGCCATCTAAATGCCACTACAGACTACTGCCGGCAACAGGTAAAATATTCCAAAGAATGCAGCAATCACTAGAGGGCATTTTCAATATTCTGCCCAAACATCAGTAGAACTTGCTTGCGACGCTGCTTGTGGTTGCCCATCTTCACCAGAAATCGTGATATCCATATATAAGTTATTACATGCACGCTCCAGCAATCATAAGATAAATAGGAGGGACACAATTACTGAAGCAACTACAAGTACCTGAAGTGCAAGTTCCCTTGTAGGGGTGATGATAAGAGCCCTTAAAAGACCTTTTGGAGCATACTTTTCCGCTTCCTCTTCTTTCTCTTCAAGCATCTTTGTAGCCTTTTCTCGTTCTTCCAATAGGCGTTGCAAGATGGGCAAGCCAAAAGCAAGAGTCTTGCCAGACCCAGTCTCGGCAGCACCTATTACATCCTGTCGTGCAATCAGATTAGGATGACTATTAAACCGAATGCCAAGAGCAATCACATAATTTCTCTTAAAAGAATTTCTACCAACCTTCCCCTGATGAGCTGCAGCAGGAATACATGCTTTCTGAATTGGGGTCGGTTCCTTGAACCCAAGCCTGCAAATCGATTTCATAAGCAAAGGATGGAGCCTTAACTCATTCCATGCATCATATTCTGGGGGAATTTCAGCTTCATCGATGAACTCTTCCTCAGCATTATCCTGGCCACTGCTAACTGCAATCATAGTCACACAATTTGCAGCAAACATCTTTAAGTCTCCCATTAATTTTCACAACTTACAAACATTTACAAGTTCAACAAACCTACAGCACCTACTCATTGCGATGAGTAAAGTAATGATGTGGAAAAAGAAGAGAAAAAATTATTCATCTAGCTCAAGGAGGATCTCAAAAATGAGAGATTGACTCTATATGAATGGCAAGCTACCCTTTTACTATCCCTCTCGCTCCAATCAATTAGGAACCATAAACATGTGCAATGACAAAAATTTATCAAATCAAATTAATGACCCAAGAAAATTGACAAGACAGCCAAACCAGAACATGGAACATTATCAAAGTTTCACAGAATAAAGTTTATTCAAGTTAAAAGTCCATTATATACTTGATCATTTACATGTATATATACCAAAAGTGTATCAGTATCAAACTTGGAGTGAAACTAGTCTAGAAGTTTTATTTTAAATGCTTTTAGAGATCATATCATGCAGCCTGCTTTAAGTTTATTCCAAATCACAAAAATTTAATCCACACACAAAACATATCCAATGATCAAAAGATGTCAGATAATTGTTACATGCAACAAAGAGATTGTAAAGATCCAAATTACATCTAAAAAATTTCATGCCAACCTGAAAATAATGGATTGCCAAACCATGGACATTTACACAGATAAAAAACAGTTAACTTGAAATTACAAGAAATTCACATGTTGTGATATTACCATTCGAGTAACACCAGCAGAGAATGAAGTTTAAGATTTGTTGCACACCCAAAAAAAAAGTAAAAAATTAAACAAGCCCAATAATGGAAATCCATTATTCTGCTGTTAGCATTAAGCCAGCAATAAAAACGAGTACGTCAACCCAAATTAAAAAAACTAACATGCATAAATCACGAACCAGTTACTGATTCCTCGTCGTTATTAGTTTTCTTTTCCTTCTTCTTCTTCTTTCTCTTTTTCTTTTTCTTTGCTTTCTCGTTCTTCAAGTCCTTCTCTTCCTCCATCTTTTGTCCACTTCTATCTTGATCCGTATCCACAGAATCCTCAATAGCATCACTATACTTCCGTTTCTTCGAGTTTAGCTTTTTCTCCGGCTTTTCCTTCTCGGATTTCGGAATTTGTAAATTATAATCAGCTTCATCAATCTCCTCAAGAGAAAGAAAACCTGCATTGACCATTATTAAAAAAAATCATAAACTATGAGCAAGCTCAAACCCCATAAACCCAATTCAACTCTTGGTTGCCACATAATCCACTAACAAAGACATAACTTAACAAAAAATTTGCACGCAACTAAAATAAAATAAATAAATAATTATCATTGTATCCAGACACTCTTACTGTTTCTCTAATTTATAAAACATATAAAACAAAATAGAAAAATTTTCCAGTAACAACAATGCCTATAAAGAACTTCGGGGCTAGCTTGACTATTACAAATATCAAAACAAGAGAAACAAAATGAACCCACAAAAAAGTAGACAATAAAAAGAGAAACTTCCAAGCTTCTGCTCTATCATGATTTTGCCTTTTCTTTGCTTTCCTAAACTTAGTTCCGAAAGCAAATAAACACAGAAAGAAAACAAAAACAAAACCCTGATTCCAACGTTATATATATGTGGGCAACAACGAAACTAAATGACAAAGTGAATGGTGTTAACTGACCTCCGTCTAGTTCGTTGGAGCCAACGAGGAGGGCGAAAGGATCGTTGTCGTTGGCGGATAAAGAGGGGTTTTGTTGGGTTCGTTTTCTCTTGTTGGGTCTTTTCTTCTTTGAAGTTTCAGAGGTTACTGATGGCGAACTGGCGGCCATGGCCAGAGCTTCGAGCTGGCTGTGAAAGATCGTTCCAAATATGCGCGCCCCGGGGGCTTTAGCTTTCCTATTGTACTTCAATTTCGTTGCAATTACAATTTAAATTAGATTTTGCCACAATATTTCATTGTTATTGTCAGGATAAATACAATTTTATTTTAATATTTTAAGTTAAATCTAAAATATTTAATTTTATTTTAATTCGTTAATTTTTATTGTTAATTTTAATGGTGAAAAGGTAAAAATATAATTTAATTATATAAATAAATTATACATAATACACGTAATGCAATTTTACTTATTTATTGTCTTTTCGAACACGTGCCACAATCTCATTCATTAATTTAATTTAATATAATTTTAATAATAAACTTTAATAATATGATACGTGTCATAATGTGATTAGTACTTTTAGCCACGTGTAATTATGTAATTAGTTTAATTTTTTTAAATAATTTATAAATAAATTAAATTATATAAAAAAATTAAAAATAAAAACTAGTGCTGTCGTCGAAAAACGTATTCGATCGGCTGTCATTTTTGGTGACATGCCAGTAGTAAAAATTATTAAATTTATATCATTGAATTCTATTTTTCTTGATCTGCACAGTGATGAGATCATTTTTAACAATAAAAAAAGACTAAAAAATAGTCAAAAATAGCGGAGAGTCTTTTTAGTTGTATGGCTAGATTTTTTACTATTTTTTAGTTTTTTTTGCCAAAAATGATCCGATAACTGTGTAAATTAAAAAAAATAGTCCAATGATATAAATTATACTTTTTTTTTACTACTATTGTTGCTGTAAAATGGCGGCTGACGGCCACTTTCCAGCAATAGTGTCACGCCCCAGACCCAAAAGATCCGACACACGACATCACTTACATTCATTCACTGCATGTGCACTCATAAATAATATTACACAAAATTTTCAACTTTCATTCAACACAGAAATCCTTAGCAAGTTGCTAGTAAATTCAACACTAAAATCAACCATAACCTAACATATAAATATAAACTTCTCTTGACAATATTTAAACATTCATTTCAATTTCTTTCAGAATTATAACAATTGAATTATGACTGGGACAATTATTAAACCGGAGATACGCAGAGTTTTCTCAGAGATTAACACTCTACTACGTCACCAGTAGCAACTTTGTTACCGGGAGCCCAGAATATATCCATTGCAAATTCTTACTTAAAATCATCCAATAACCACACTTTATAAAACTTAAACCAAATCCAATCCACACACAATGAAATAATACATAAGTATTGATTCAATAGGGACAAACCAAATATCCTATCCCACGTGTCCCCAAATGAAACACACAACAACCTAGCAACTTAGGGAACCCAAGGAACAGCAGAAGCCTTGCCAAATCCGCTAAGCACACATGCACCTTATTTACCTGAAATCACCATAAACTATAATGAGTATAAAACTCAGTAAGCATACTAATTTTTCATATATCAAATACAAATACATATATGTACACAATGCATATGTATGATATGCTGTGATCAATCAAAATCATAATCTTATCAAATCACATATCATGTAAGCGCTTACACATTCTTTCAAAACACATAATAGGAATACCATCACTCAACTACTACTTAGTAGGACTTACATATCACATATCACATAATGAGCCAAATGTCACTCGTAGGTGACATACCGTATGAGAGGAATAGTACAAGTGAGGTCTTTAAATCACACATATATAACACTTATGCCCGAAGGTAAAAGCCAAACCCTCACCCTGATCATCGGTGAGTCCTCTCACATGTACCAATACGCCACCACACGAATGTGATGACTCACACTTCCTTTAGGTACCAATAGGATCCTCCCTACATACGGAACACATAACATATACCAATCCCGAAGGAAAGGCCACACATAAAGGCTCCACAAATCACATAAAATGCCTACTAAGTTAACAGTGAGTTCAAGTACCCTCAAAATACAAAATATTTCTCATGGACATATTACACTTTAAAAGCTTTCTTTATTAAACACATCTTATTTTGAAAGCTCACTTACAAAAACACATATATGTCCATGCTCAATGTCAATGCTCACATTCAGAAACATATATTCACATTTCATATCAAAATATACTTTGACATAACATAAACATATTCTTAACCCCATTTGCAAAATCATACAAAACAATTACTATGTTTATTGTGATTTCAGTAAAAAGTCTAGTATACTTACCTCTTAACACTTTCAGCTACAAGGCTTAAATCTCCTTAACCTATCAATGGAGATTAATCCTTTCATAAGCCTCACAATTCACACAAAATACTTTAAATAGCTTACAAAATTATACACAATGCATTTATCACATCAAATTGGTCTAAATATTTGGTTTCTCAAAACCTGTCATTTTGACCACTTACACTTAACAAAAATTTCTAATACATCAAATGATGTCCAATTACTCCAAAATCAGAATATACCATTCTTGACTCATATATCCTTCTTATATATGAACATTATATCAAATTTCCTACACAATCCATTCCATACACACCATCGAATCCAAACTACAAACCTGACAGGATCAAGATACTTACTGAACAGTATTCAATCTCCCAATTTTATAAAATCATATACTAACTCAAAAATTATAAAACTACCACATAATTACTCATAACACATATCTCAGTCCATGATAAATATTTCACTTCCAAATCACTGCCAAAAGTATTTTAAAACTATTTTATTCTATAACTTTAAAAATCTGTTAATCAAATATTACAATGAGCTGATACACTTTAGAAATTCATAACACTTCAACCACATTGATCCAAATTCTTAATTCCGAGTATATCATATTAGACATATAAATTTATTATATTCCACAAATTCGTAATTTTTAAAGATCATTCAGCAGGTCAAAAATTATTTTCCACTGTATCATACTGTTTACACAGGAAATTTCCAGAATTCCAGGGTCATTTTGGTAAATTCACTACAAATTCAATTTCCGAGATTTTCAGTCGATTCAAAGTCTCAGATGATCCTAAACATGTCTAATTTCATATACTCAAAATTCAAAACCAGAATCGAATCACAACAATTTATAAAATTCCTAGATCAAGAGGTTATCCAACAGAAATTTCATAATTCATCATGATTTATCAAACTATCTTATAGATCATCATCAATTCTCACAACATCAAACGAAATACACATCAAATCCTTAATTATACATATTTTCAGAAATCAAAACTTAAAGAAATTAACTTAATTAACACCAATAAATTGATAATTAGTTGTGATATACCTCTAAAGATCCAAAATTCCAATTTCTTCATCTTTTTCTTCTCTTTCTCTCTCCTTTATTTCTCTCTTCTCTCTCTAAAATGGGTAGCTCGACAAAAATGAGAGAATTAGGGTTTTTAAAAGTGTATTTTTATACTAAGTGGTTAATTTTTGGTATTTACGAATTCACCCCCAAAACTTTCAAAGTATAACAATTTGGTCCCTAAAATAATTCCAAAGTCTTGCAAATAAACCCAATACTAATAGTATATCCTTAACCTATAAAAACACTACTAATAACAATATATAAATCAAGGATCACCCACATACAAATAAAATACGTATATTTATATATATAAATATACATATTCTTACCGGTTATGGATACTGGTTACTACAAATAGTGCTAGTTTGATTTTTAATTTTTTAAATTTATTTTATTAAAAATATAACCAATTATACAATGACATGTGTTATTGTAACAAATCATACAATAACACATGTTCATTTACATATATTTTATATATTTTTGCATGTGTGTTATTATTGGGGGTAAAATGATAAAAATATATTAAATGTAAATTTTTATCCAAATTAAAGGATTAGAAAAAAATTAAGTATTTTAAATCTAACCCGGGCAAAATTATTAATTAGCTCAAAATATTAAAATAAAATTATACTTATCATATTATTGTTTATTACTTATCTTTAGTTTAAATATAAATATAATTTTGTTATATAAATAATAAGAAGTGAATATTTAGATTTAAAAAATTAAAATATAAAATGAGCTGGCATAAAGTTCAAGAACAACAAAGTGTATTAAATTAATACACTTTTATATAATTGAAATTGCATGTCATATTTAATAATTAAAAATTAAATCTGTAAACTCTTATATTTTTGGGTTGTTTATCACTAATAAAAATTTGAGAGATTGAGAAAAAAGAATTTAGACAAAAATTATGTATTGTTGTATACAAAACATAAAAAGTAAGCTTTAAATTTATAGTGTATATTCCTATGTTGAAAAATAAAAAAAATTAAATTAGGTAATTATATATAAAAAAGAAATTCACCTAAAAGGTAATTGAGAATATTTGACTTAAAATCAATTAAAGAGAAAATTATTTGATTTGTTTCTTTTCTAACAAATTATTTGATTTATTTCCTCTTTTAACACTCTCTCTCAAGTTGGAGAGTGGATGTAAAGGACTCCTAACTTGTCAAGTTAGAAGAAAAAAATATCTTGACCTAATGGCTTAATAAAAAGGTTGGTAACTTATTTTTCGCTTTCTACAAAAGAAGTCTTAAGCTCTCATTTTTGTATACGTTTACGAATTATATGACAATCTATTTTAATATATTTTGTCCTTTCATGAAAAATAGGGTTGGTTGAAATGTAAATTATTGCTAAGTTGTCACAAATCAGTTGAACTGGTTCTAACTGAGATACTTACAAAATTTTTAATAAGTACCGTAATCAAGTTAATTCACAAGTAATCAATGCCACAAACTTACATTCGGATTCTACTGAGGATAGTGATATTGTGACTTGCTTCTTGCTTCTCCATGAAATTGTGAATTATAAAAAAAACAACACAATAACCAATAATTGATTGTCTTGTATTTGGACATTTAGCTCAATTTGCATCACAAAAGCCTGTCAACTGTAACTTTTTATGTGAAGAGATTACTTTTGAAATCGATCCGTTTCAATTAAAATTCAATGGCGTAAAATATTGTTATTGTCATTTTGAGATCGATTAATTCAAAATCTAATTACTTAAAATATTGTCATTTATATTCAATTTCAAGTTGAAATACCTTAAATATTTTAATTTGAAATGTTATTTCGATTTCAATTACGTTAAATATTATGGATTTGAATTGCGTTAAATGTTATTATTTAAAATTAAATTACGTGAAATAGAAATATTATAATTTGATTACTTTTGAAATAGATTCGTTTCAATTAAAATTCAATGGCGTAAAATATCTTTATTGTTATTTTGAGATCGATTCATTCCAAATTCAATTACTTAAAATATTATCATTTTAAATTCAATTTCAAGTTGAAATACTTTAAATATTTTAATTTGAAATGTTATTTCGATTTTAATTACGTTAAATATCATGAATTTGAATTGCGTTAAATGTTATTATTTGAAATTAAATTACATGAAGTAGAAATATTATAATTTGATTACTTTTGAAATAGATTCATTTTAATTAAAATTCAATGGTGTAAAATATTGTTATTGTCATTTTGAGATCGATTAATTCTAAATCCAATTACTTAAAATATTGTCATTTTAAATTCAATTTCAAGTTGAAATACCTTAAATATTTTAATTTGAAATGTTATTTCAATTTCAATTACGTTAAATATCATGGATTTGAATTGCGTTAAATGTTATTATTTGAAATTAAATTATGTGAAGTAGAAATATTATAATTTGATTACTTTTGAAATCGATCCGTTTCAATTAAAATTCAATGGTGTAAAATATTATTATTGTTATTTTGAGATCGATTCATTTCAAATCCAATTACTTAAAATATTATCATTTTAAATTCAATTTCAAGTTGAAATCGTAAACAACATGGTTTATGATTGTTACTATTTATGAGCATTGTTTATGACATTGTTTGTGAGACTGTTCACATTACTGTTTATAGTGACTACTATTTATAAGGCACTGTTTACGGCACTATTTGTGATATTATTCGTGGCATTGTTTGAGATATTGTTCACACAGTAGATAAAGAATAAATAACTCAGAAGAGGCTCTGATACTATGAAAAATTGAGAGATTGAGAAGAAAAAATTTAGACAAGAATTGTGTATTGCTATACATCAAAATACAAATAGTAAGCTTTACGTTTATAGTACTATTCCTATGTTGAAAAAGGAAAAAACTAAACTAGGTAATTACATATAAAAAAGAAATACGCCTAAAAGGTAATTGAGAATATTTGACCTAAAATCAATTAAAGATAAAATTATTTGATTTGTTTCCTTTTTTAACGACTACTATTGTACTTCATTTTGAAAACATACAATTAAAGTTTAAGGTAATTTTATAATTTTTAAAATAATTATTTTTAATTATTGTGCACTTTCTGGGCTAAGTGCTTGGAACAAATAAGGTATTTTTCTTAACCTATTTACAAAGAATATTTAATGAAGCATGAGACTATTTATATACGGGTCTTCTATTCGCCTAGTTATACCCATTCAAAGTTAACCAAAAAAAGGGTCGTGATGGTCAACTATAGGAATCATCATCTAATCTTTTTACATGACAAAAACATGGCCAATAAAACTCAATCTATAGTGCATAGTTCATGCATTTTTTTTTGTTTTTATATTTGTTCGCTTATGTTTGTTGTGCAATGACATTATCATTTTTTAGTATGTCTTACGCTTTTATTTGTTTTTTTTTATATAACTATGTTGGGCATTGTTACTATAATTATGTAAAAACACTATCGTTTTATGATTTGGATTAATATTTAATGTTAAATGTATTATATAAGTTCATACTAATTATGCCTTTTACAACAATTAAAGTGTAATAAGAGTTGTGTTATGCCAATACTTCACTTTGGTGTTGTGTTGTATGTGTCATTTAAGAGCACATTTTTCTATATGCATTCTATTTCTTTAGATGACTTCTTTTTGGATACTCTTGTAATACAAAGTCTTGTATAGTCTTCATAGTATGAGACTCCTACAATTGTCCAAAAAGTTATACTTTATCCACATCTAAAATAAAGTCACTTAACATAAATAAGATTAATCCTATAAAAAGATGAAGGCTTTTAGTTATATTTTTTCAACTCAACTAGCAATTATTTCACCTATAAAGTATTATATATGATGTAAGGCCATTTGTACTCCTTCTTTGTGAGCACTAGTCATTGAGCATACATGTACATGAGCGTTCAAGACTAGCACAACCATCTAAAATTAAATATTGTTCCAAGTTAATAATATAAAATCCTTATAAGATTTATACAAAAATATCTTAAACGAAGTATTATAAAGAAGTTGACAGTATAAGATCAAAAAAGACTATTTAAAGTAGAGTCTTATAATAAAAATAGGTTTAGTGCATCAAAAATATTTACAGTATAAGACCTTTATAAAATTATATAAGGCCATTCAAAACAAAGTCTTGTAAATAAAGATGACAATATAATAACATACAAGATTATACAAGACTAATAAAAATAAAGTATTTTAAAAAAATGCTAATACAAGGCGACAATATATGACTATACAAGATTGTATTAAATGAAGTCTTGCACAAACTAAAATAAAACTATAAATAATTTAATACACAGCTTAGTCCGTTAATAACATTAATATGTATAAAAGTATACAAATAGTTTAATACCAAAGACTTATTAGGTTACAAAAAAAAAAAAAAAACAAAATTGTATATATATGTAACAAAATTACCAATTTAGAAAATCATCATCATATTTTTTCTTTCTTTCGTCAACCCTAAAAAACAAATCATGAAACAATCTAACAACAAAGATGCCTTCGGCAATTTATTCTTGTGTGCATTAGGTGCAAATATCATGGCTATTGACCAACATTTCTAAATAATGAAACATAAACACATTAATCTTCTTCATTGTGAGTATTCATAGAATAAGTATATCAAATCAATTATTTAATTAAAATAATTAAAAAAGAATAGGCTGCATACCAAACAGTTTTTGTGGAGCATCCAATGCTCGAATATAACCCTCCAAAAATGATATGAATCAAAATCCCTAAACCAAAGTCGTGAATTATACTATGATGTCTTTTTAAGTATAAGAGACATTATCATGATAAACGGCTGCATCTCAATGAAAATATTAATATAGTTCATAATTTCCCTTTTTGATTCATATATTTTTATGGTTTCTCACAGAAGATAGAACTCGCCAAAAACTCAATGCATATTCATGACATTAATAGAAACATATACCTACATGATGTATTGTTATTATTAATATGCATTAGACAATTGAAATGAGTATGCAAAAAACTAATCATGGAAACTTTTATCCATTAAAGCGAGATTTTGAATTTTTTCCCCAACGCATATATAATACGTGACTCTTTTACTAAGCCTCTCTAAAATTTCTTAAGATCTTTGTTGTAAGTGACATACTTTGCTCAACAAATTATTGAAAGAATATGACAATGTGTAAATAAAACCATAAAGATGTAAATTACATTATTAAATGTAGATAGGTTTTGACTTAGAATAAGTATCTATGATTATTGTCATGCCCCAAATAGACTGTTTAGCACTTGAAGAGTTTTTAAGGTCATGTGGATTCAAGAAATCAATCCGTGACATTATGCACGGTTCTATAAGTGAGGTGGTCTTTGAAATATTACACCAAATGACATGACAACCATAATTAATGTGCTAAAAAATCCAAAAATTTAATACAATTAGTTATAAGTTAAAGTCTTGTAAATCCAACCACAAATTATATGAAAAGATTATAATAAGTACTAAATTTAGAATTCATATCAACTTTTAAGTGAGAGAAAATAAGTTGCAGCCCTGGATAACCAAAATCGATACTTAAATAGATGGCAAAATTTTTTTTTTATTACATTATGGATGATCAAATTAATCAACAAACCACACAGTGAGCCAAAAATTAAAATACACCTTAAATTTGTGTAAAGGTGATAAAGAACATTGATGTTCTTCATCCATTGTTCTAATGTGCGTAGGTTCTTTTTGTCTATAAGAGGCCTAGAATCATATACAATGACTTGACGTAGTTTCTTCGATGGGTTATGAATGGATGAACTTGTATAAGGTGAACAGAGGCAGATAAATTCCTTTTATAGATGCTTTCTCCTCGTATAATGCATTGTCGATAAAAAAAAACTCACATTGGACCTGTATACATTATTAGGATAAAAATTTCTTACACAAACTAATATATGATACAGTTGAATGATGTATTAAACATAATTTATCATATTTGAAGTCATCCAACGAATTGGCAGGAGATATCCGAGGTTCTCCTTCAATTTAATATGCGAGAAACTTTTACGTCCACGTCCATGTATTTTGTTATAAAAATTCACAAAAATACTGGAATGATCTTATATATCTACAATTGTAAAATAGAATTTTTTTTAAAGTAAAATGGTCAAATTATTAATATCCATAAAAAATTAAATATTTTTATCTACAGAGCAAGAGGGAAAATCAATATTTGTTCTATATATACTCTTAATTTAAATTCATCAATATTTGTCATGATTTAGGTTAGAAGATGGAAAATCAATGAAAGACTAAGAAGCTTGCAAGATATTGTTCTAAGAGCTATAAAGTAATATTTTTCTTAATATAAAATATTACTATGGGAATTTTTCTTAGTAATTCAATTATTTCATATGATCATTAGATAATATAAAAAAATAACCTACTTATAAAATTTGCGGACTATGGGAATGACTGTGATGTTGGATGAGATAAAATTCAAGAAACGATCAAGAATGGGTATCATTCAAAAAATTAAAATTACAAGGGTTAGGAGCCATGATTTTTGCTTTTGAGATGGAGCTTCAATGATTAGAGATGCAGTTGGATCGAGATTTGATTGAGACGAGGTAGGTCGCTGAATAAAAAAATCGAAGAAGAAAAAATAAAATCGTGAAGAAGAAAATTGAAAAATAAATGATAATGACTTTTTAATCTTTTTTTTTTTAACAAATGGACTAAACTTCATTAACGACAATTTTTTTTTTCCCACAAACTTTCCCATCAAACGTTACTAAACCCAAGCATACATCCAAAATCCCAGTCCCAATCGCAATTCCCACTTTTTTCGTTTGATTTTGTTATCGCGAATTAAATTTGATAATACCAATATTTCTCTCCAAATCATTTCTCTTTCTTCCTCCAAGACCCCTCGTCTCTGTCGCCAGCTTCTCCTCCATGATGATGACGGCGCCCCCCAAAACCAAAACCCCCCTCCGTGGCGTCGTTTTCGACATGGACGGAACCCTAACGGTCCCCGTCATCGACTTCGCCTCAATGTACCGCGCCGTGCTCGGCGACGACGAGTACCTGCGAGTTAAAGCCCAAAGCCCCACCGGCATCGATATTTTGCACCATATTGAGAACTGGAGCCCCGATAAGCAGCGCCGGGCTTATCAAACTATTACCGATTTCGAACGCCAGGGCCTTGATCGTCTCCAAATCATGCCCGGTTAGTCCATCATTTTTTTTTCTTTCATTTATCACATTCATTGATTTTCTTCTTCCTCTTATTATTGTTCTAATCATTATTATTTTTGGCTTATCTTTTTTGCATTTCTGCATGTGCATTACTTCTCTTTATTTCATTATAAGTATTCTAAGTTGCGGTTATTAGCATGAGTACTTTGGATTATTAGAAAAGAACGAGGGATTCTGATATGGGATTTTATTGTCAATACATTTCAAATAAAATGAAAAGTTTTATTAAAAAAGTTCAATTTTTTTTTCTTTTATTTTATCTTCAGTAGAAAGTGGTTTTAAAAGTGCTTTCTTAATGCTTTCCATGGCAAATTGCCTCCTATATATACTTTCTGAAAGGCACTTAAAGTGCTTTTTTGACCCAAAAATGCATTTCCTAAAAATGCACCTACTAAATGCTTCTCTTTTGATCACGGAAAGTACTTTTGAATATTAGAGCCGGAAGCTACAAAAATAATATAAAGTAATTTTGACTCATTTAAAGAATTCCCAAAAGCAATCTGCCTGAATTAAGCGACCTTGGGTTACTTTCCATCATTTCATGCCTATTGTGGCTAATTCGTGTTCTATAACATGGTTAATGACTGTGTAGGTGCAGCGCAACTTTGTGGGTTTCTTGATTCAAAGAAAATAAGGTCAATTTCCACATCTAAGGTTTCCTTTTGTTGTCATATACATATATGACTTGTGGCTGCTTGAATTGGAGTGGCTTCTGTTAGACAGCGTGTAGTCTTCTTTAATTGAATACTCACTGTAGGTTTAGATAATTTTGTTTTATTGTAATGTTAGTTGCTTACTAAAATTGTTGTGTAGCTATGCTGACAATTTTTATTTTCCTTGTTGCAGTAGGGGTTTAATAACACGCAATGTTAAGGAAGCAGTTGATATGTTTCATAATCGATTTGGGGTAATTTTTTTGAAAAATGAGAGTTGACTTGTGCATTAACTTTGCTGGATATCACTTGAAGTTTTGCATGAAATTATTCTTTATTGTACTTGAATGAAAGTTTGTGTGTCTCAGTACAAAAGTTTGGCATTGTAGAGAATATGTTCCCCAATTTAGTTCATTTCTCTTTGGATGCTAAATTGGCCAAATTGCTATTTCCTCAAAAAATATTTGAACTTCTGAAGTCCACCTTAGTGTGGCCGACGAGATTTTGCATGCAGTGCTAAAGGAGAGACCAATGTACATGTCAATGAAATGGCAATACCAATCTATATAGGTTACTGGAGAGTAACTAATTGATCACATGTTTTTAAATTGCTCACTTTAATGTGGTAAAGCAGAGATTTTGCATGAAATGCTGAAGGGGAGACCAATATATTCCTTATTACCCCATATAGGTTATAGGAGACTTACTACTTGATCACAGGTTTTAAATTGTTCACTTTAATGCAGTAGACCTGAGTTTTGCATGCAATGCAAAAGGAGAGGTCAATGTACATGTCAATGAAATGACATTATTACCCCATATAGGTTGTTGGAGAGTAACTACTTGACGGGAGTTTTAAATTATTCTATGTTGTTCAAACGGAATGGTCCAAATCTTATTTCTGTAGCTAGACTTTGAAGTTGACAAAATTTTGTTTTCCCTGCCTCTTCTATATTTAAGTTCTCTGTTATATGTAACTAGTTTTGCTTGGAACTGATCTGATTTTAGGTGTTAGCAAATTTACTCTGTGAATTGTGAGCTTTGTCTAATTTCTAACTGGCTTTTGGATATGTTCTTGATTAAGTTAGTACTGTCTTCAGCATCAGTTGTTCACTAACCCTCTCCCTCCTTGTGCAATAGTACACGTTTTAAATGAGGAGAACATCTTCATTGACTTTTGCATTTTGCAAAATTTCTACTCTTTGAAGCTTAATCTAAAATTGTCTGTAATACATGTCATTGCTGCAGATAACATTTTCTCCAGTGCTAAGCAGGGAATTTTGTCCTTATAAACCAGACCCTGCTCCTTTACTCCATATCTGTTCAACATGGGAAGTTCAGCCAAATGAAGTCATGATGGTTGGTGATAGTCTTAAAGATGATGTAAGTTATTATTCATTTTGGATGACCATGAAATTATTTTGGTTTCTTTCTGCATTCTTTTAATTTAATTGTATTCTATCTGGCATGCATTTTGATGACTAAGTCCTGATTGACTTTTCCTAGTACCAAAGGAGAAAAAAAGTAATGATCAGATAAATTTCAGACCTCTGATTTCTCGAAGCATGTGTTTTTTTTCCCCCTATTTGCAAACTGATGTTGACTGAACTATGAATTGTTAAAAAACTGTGCTCGATTGAAACTAATTTTGTTACCTAGTTTTTCTGCAGGTAGCTTGTGGGAAACGAGCTGGGGCATTCACATGCTTGCTTGATGAAACAGGGAGGTACACTGCTAGTGATTTTGCCAAGTTGGATCTACAACCAGATTTCCGGGTATCTTCACTTAGTGAGGTTCACTCACTATTGGAAGCAAATTTTGATCTTACCGCATGATTTCTAAACTCATTGTTGTTGGTGATAGGTGTGACCCTTGATGAACAATCATGTTAGTTGTGCTTTATCCAGGGAAGATTCAGACTAGGACTTTTAATATTTGGTCTATCAGCACCCTGGAAATAGAAATTCCCTGAACATGAAGAGTCAGGTGAGAACTGTTAAATGTAGCTCTTACATAATAAGAGACACACTCCATGCTCTAGCTTAGCCCAAAATCAGAGGATTTAACATCTTATTTTGTGGTTGGATTATTTGCTGGCATGGCAAAATAGCAACACTACTATAGATTTTTGTGGCAAAAAAAAAAAAAAAAAAGGACGTAGGTCAATGCTGGGGAATTTTTTGAGCAATTCTGTAATGTATATAGTTTCAGCATGATTGTGTACGACTCCTAGTCAATCAAGGCCATTGTTGTACATGTAAACGTCCTCTAAAAGAGCCTTCTGAATTTTTTCCTCTGTATGAAATGCTGTGCTGCTTAAGCTGTTGGTTTTTTTTTTTTCTTGTTTTAAATGCTTTCCAAATTTTTTTTTCTTTCACATGAAATACTGCTGTGATTTTGTTGAAGCAAATAAATAATTTTAAATATTTAATAAAATTTTAATTAATATTAGTATATTTAATTATTAAAAATATTTCAAGTAGTCCAACCTAATCTCGCTAAATACTACGCACAATGTTTTATTATAATTAATTTAATTTGATATAATTTTGCCAAATTGATCCGTAATCCAATCCTATATGCCAAACGCCCTTAAATTGTTGCGCTGCATAAAGATTAGGGGTCATGGTATTTTTGTGCATCTTTATGTGAGATCATCAGATTATGTACGGGAAGTGGATTGATTAAAACTTTTTTAAGAATTTGGATTGATTAAAACTTGATCATGAAAATCAACTTAAGAAAATAATACTAGGAAAGAAGGGTAACAAAAGAGCCTTGCGCTCCCCGACAAAACAATGGAATAAAAAAGAAGGAAAAAAGTAATAAACCGCCCACCGTGGGGCTCGAACCCACGACCACAAGGTTAAGAGCCTTGCGCTCTACCGACTGAGCTAGACGGGCCTTGTTGGCTAATGATTTGAAGTATAAAATTTAAACAATAAACTAAGACATGGAGGAGATTCAATTGGCGCCGCGCCCCCCCCCCCCCCCCCCCCATATCCGTTACGTTGGAATAGCGCGCAAATGTGAATGAGATATACCTCTCTGGTCTCTAAACAGAATCTGAATATAACGTATAAATCCCCCTGTTTAACAAACATTTCCTCCCTAACCCTAACTCAAAGCAAAGAGAAAACATTTTACAGTCACTTACAAAATCAAGAAAGTTGTTACCCAAAGATTGAAAGAAGAAATGAATCAAGAAGAGCCTCTTCTCCTCCTCCAACAACAACAACAACCCCCCATCATGAACTCATCCTCCTCCTCCTTTGTTGAACCTGCCGCCATCACCACCACCGACTACCTCACCAATTCCCCTACTCCTTGCCCCACCTGCAGCTGCCCCTCCACCACCACCACCACCACCTCTTCTGCTTCCCTCAAACGCCCCTCTTCCGAAAACCCCACCATCCAACCCTTCCCCAAGAAACCCAACAACACCCACTCTCTTTACGGCTTCTCCAAGATTCCTCTCTCCCCTTCGCCCTTTCCCTTTCTCCGCCGCTGCTCCTCTGATCCCTACAACCTTCCCCTCCCCCCGGTGGCCGAGCAGCCTCCGCAGTCCCCCCCGCCCCCCATTGCTGACGTACTGTGCCCCGCGACCCCACTCTCTTCTGCCATTGCTCCTGCCAAGTTGCCGCCGCGCCCGCCCACTTTGAGGAGGTCGGTGTCCGATCCCATGCCGTCCCCGGCGAAGACGATGAACAGTTCTTGCGACAGCCCACATGCCCAGGTTTCTTTTTTTGGTTTATAATTTATCAAGATTCTTGCTTTATAGTGTGATTTTTGGTTTTTATGATTGGGTACTGAGATAAAAGACTATGACTTGGTTGAGCTTTAAAGGATTTTGTCCGCATTTTCGTGTATAAAAGACCTTTTACGATTGTTAGGTTTTATTTTCTGAACTTTTTGGGTTTATTCCATATGCAAATGTGGTCTTAGATTCTGGTGTTTAGAGTGTAATTATATTAGCGTGCGATTTTGTGATTGATGGGTGTGTTATTTGATACGGATTCTTGGGGTCTAATGTGGGTTTTACTTGTATATTGAGATTGAAATTGTTTGGTAATGGGTTTATGGCAGTGGATGAGGAAGATGAGAGATTGCCTGATGGAGATGGGTCGTAAGTGGGAGGAACTTTTTGCTTTTGAAGACGATAGCCCCTCTGAAGACACTAAGAAACAAAACTGCAACAACAATGATGCATCAGTGGTATCCTTATTATGTCATACAATTATCCTTATTAGGATATGTGTAATCACAAAGATTATCCAAATCTGTTGTTATAATTGAATGATTGAATGCAGGGAAAAACATTCTTATTGTTGACCGAGTGTTTTTACAGGACAATTCAGGGGAAGAATATATTGAGGCAGTGAGTGTGGAGAAGGCAGGGGAGTGTTCCACTATTCAATTCAAGTGTCCATGCGGCAAATGCTATAAGATTCTTCTCTATGGGGGGAACTGCTTTTACAAGCTCATGTAGATAGTAATTGGCCCGACGGCCATGATAGCCTTTGCTCGATTAGTTGGGGTTTTGTTGATTTTGTTGCTGCTTGGATCATAAATAACAGCAGGCTGACTCTTTCATTTGAAGCAAAACCACGAGTCTGTCCATTTTGATCTCCTATTTTTGTTATCCTCGGCATTGGAGAATTAGTTGATTTTTTTTGCTGCTTGTATGATAAGTAGCAATAGGGTAACTCTTTCATTCTAGCAAAATCAAGAGTCTGTATATTTTGTCCTCCAAAGTGGATCATGTATATTTTGAACAAAAATCTTGTTTTTGGACGAGTTGGCATCAAAATTGAATTGTTTGTGTAAATTTCAAGTGTCTTACTTTGTTATCGGCCTTTCGCATTTGTGTCTGCGTGTTGGAATTTGATAATTTTATGATTACAATGCTGAAAAACTGCTGTTTAATGAAGGACTTGGACTATACCTACCAAACCAACAATGTTGTTGTAAGAGTTTTTCCTTCAACATGAAGTAAATGTTTTATTGTAATAGAAGTAAAGTTTTTCCTTAACAAATCGACTTAATGCTATACTGCATCGGGTTCATTTCAGAAATCATCAGTAAAGTTTGTCTAAAATGCATTCAGTAGTATACCAAATTCGATAAGGAGTCGGGAAAAATTTAATGATGATGACGATAATAAGAGTAATATACATCGATATCTTTGTTGTTCGTCAAAATATTTACTGTGAAGTCGTAATTTATATTTTATCAGTTCCCATGAAATATACATTTTCCTGCCCATAAAGCACCATTAGAAACTTTTTATAAGCCCACAATACCAAATGCTCGATTTGATCACCAGAAAATACGCCAATCCATAACCCATTCAAGATTCAACAATTAATAGGAAAGCATGCTTTATTTATTTATTTATTTGTTTAATTAAATAAAGATAATGGCTAGTTTAACTTAAAATGTTGACCTAATTTAAAACGTTAATTTGTAATTATTTATTTATTTAAAATTCAATAGATATATTCAAGTCAGATCATTAGATATATTCATTATATTCTATAAATATACACCATTTATTTATCCATTTTTTAGATTGGGACCACTATTTTTTTTAATTATTATATTATCTATCTTTTCTCTTTCTTCTTTCTTTTTCTGTTTTCTTCTTCTCTCGCCAAATGCATTTTTACCTTTTCTTTTGTTATCTTTACCTAACTCATCACCCATCTTTCCTTGTTTTTTTAGCATATTTAGGTGAGTGCCATTCTTTGTTTATTCTGCATCTTTATTTAAATTGCACTAATATTATATTTGAAATTTAACAAGACCTAAATTGTAAATTTGTTTTACAAGAGTTATTTTATGAACCAAAGCATAAAAAAAACTTTAATAACTCAACAATACTCAAGTTTGCATAATATAAACTTACAATAGTTTAGTAATAAAAATTAATAAAGGTTGTAAAATTGCATATAATTTGCAGGTTATAATGTCTAAGCCTCCAAAATCAAAATTGCCAAAAAATTTACATATGCACAAAGAGAAATAAAGAAGATCATTAATTATTTTTTTTAAAAAATTATAAAAATTGAGAATTCATCTGGAAAGATTGAAAATTTATAATTACCTTGTGATTCAATTAATACTATTTTTTTACTTTCTCACATATCAGGTTGTGTACTTCTTTGTCGTCAAAAGTTATGCTTACAATGAAAAAGAAAATATTAGTATAAAAGATAATAAACATATAGAATCAAAGATTGATTTAAGTATAATCAATCAATTAATTACTTACCCGATACTTCAGTAACCTGCATCTGCATATTCAATTGTTGTTAACAATTTCGTTTATCATGTCCTAATAATTTATAAATAGTATATTTTAATTTTTTATTGTTTGAAGATACCTTAATAGAGCTATTTATTCTACCACTGCTATTAATACTTTCTTTATCTTTGTGATCCTTCGGTTTGCCTTTTATTTGTGTTATACACGGGTCTTGAATTGCTACTTGGCTAGGTAAATCAACTACAAATTGTTCTTGGACCTTTGAAATTGACATTTGATTTTCATCGTATTCAACCAATTTCTTTCTCTCATTTGATATTTGAATAAAAAATCTTTCAATGCATTAAAGTGCCATCCTATACAACATGTCATTTCTTTAAGCTATGCACCATATTTGTGTTGATCTACAACATAAATGACTAAATCTATATGCTTTTGAACACTCATATTTATTATTTGAAACTATTCCATCCATTACTCTAAAGGAATTGGCCCATTTTATCCATATTTTCAAAATAAAATATGACGAGATTTCATCAACTTCAATCTTATTAAGAACTCTTAGCACATGTTTACAAGGCAAAACCATGAACTCTAAATATTGGCAGCCACAATATCCTTCATATGTTTCGTTCTTCAATTTGACAACAAATTGCTCCGGCCAACCAACCTTAGATAATCATGTAAATATTAAATTCATTATCTCTTTCACCCTCTACAGACTTGAAACGAATTGAATCAACTAATTATTCACGAATTTTTTTTAAAAATATTCCATATGTAACTGCTTGCTGCATGCTTTAATATCAAATTATTCTCATTGATGACTTTATCTTTATGCTCAGTTACATAATCTTCACGGTGTTCTCTTTCAATAATCTTTTCTAAAGCTTGCTCATATTTGTTGTTCGGTATTGAACTTTCATGTGGTGGTATGTCTATACCAATCCTATAGCAAAAAATAATTGAAAAAATTTAAATACAATAGCAAACAAACCATAAAAGTTCAGTATAAAAATTTAATAATAACAATAAAGATTTTACGAACAGAACATGGACTTCAACATAATTTTTTATAGTTAAGGTCAATATAAGATCAATTCAAGAAATATTATGGAATGGATTTTTTTTATATACTTTGCTGTTACTTTTTTATCCTTACTTAACTAGTAAATAATGTTCAATTTAAAAGATATAAAAATATCATATCTGTTTTCTTGCTTATGTTCTCTCTTGGAAGAAAAAAAAAATCCACAAAGATGCCAATTGATCATAGTATATTATAACATGTGATTGGAGACTAGGTATAATTTTTGAAGTAAGAAATTTAAAAGATGTTATTCAAACTCTATGAAAAAGGTGATGAATAGAAAAAATTAGTACTCAAGTGAGAGAATGAAAAAACAAGAAAAGATGGGTGATGGGTTAAGAAAAGATAACAAAAGAAAAAGAATAAAATGTGTTTGACAAGAAGAAGAAAGAGAAAAAAAGAAGAAAGAGAAGAGATAATATAATAATTAAAAAATATAGTGATCCCGCTCTTAAAAAATAAATGAATAAATAGTGAATATTTATAAAATATAATAAAAGATCTAATAGTCCCACTTGATTATATTCATTGAATTTTAAGTAAATGAACGATTACAAATTAATATTTCAAATTAAGTCAATATTTTAAGTTAAAATAGCCCCTTCCTTAAATAAAAAACTTTTTTGATTAAAAGTCAAATTTTTTATTGCATTCAAGAGTCGCTGGAACAACAACAACAAATAGTCATAAAAGTGGTTTATTATAGAGTAATGAGTATTGTTGACCGCTTGATTTGTGCTTTTTAGTTAAGTTAGAAGTTACATTGAAAGTTTTAGTTAATGATTGAATTTATATTTTTGAAAAAGTGATTTTGGTGTGCGAATATATTGTTGTTACTCTTCACAAAGATTCCTTGATGACTAAAACTTGAATATTATAAAAAAAAATCAGTTATGACTATATCGACAATAATCTTTAGTAAAAGTCCTCTAATGCCTAAATTAGAATAAAGCTATTGAAAAAAGTATGGTGAATTTGATATGCACAAAAGAATTGTAAAAAAATTTTTATATGAGAAAAAAAAATCATTTCCCTCTATATAAGGAAATCTCCTATTTATACAGAAATGAGGTAATTTGAGCCATAGGAAAGGCTCCTTAATTTACTGGTGTTTTATTTTTCATTAAACTCATTTGATAGTGTATTTAATTTATCCATAGACTCTTTGGCGCCATATTCTACTTGTCTTTAATCTCTTGAGTATCGTATTTTACTTATCTTTAGATACATTAGAGTCATCTTCGGTGTATTAGTAGTGTGTGATGAAGAGCAATTGACTACTTTAAAGGGCGCTCGCCCTATGAGGAAGGGTTTTCGATAGTTTTGGCTATAGATCTTTGACTATTTTAAGGAGAGTGTTATGCTCGCTAAACAATCCTTTATCTTTGATGGCCTTAAAGATAACATTGATAGGGACTGTGAAAGGGATGGAGGACTGGTTGTCCTTGACCCTTGCAAATCAAGATGGAGAACTTCTCAATCTAACATTACATTTGTGCTCTCTAGGGTTTCTCTTCCTTAAAATACCTATCTAACCTTGGTAGGTTTCTTTCTCTTCTCTCCTTGCTCCACCCAGGCCTAGACTTTGACCTTTTTTGGCCTTAGAAGGAAACCTCCTTTTCTTTTCCCTAACAGGCAATAACATTAAGAGAAAGACGATTAAGATCTCATGTGTGGCAATTGTTGGTACAAACTCTGAATCCACGAGATACCCACCTAGAAGTAAAAGGAAACTCATTGCTAAAAAAGAAGAGAGAAAGGACTAATTGAAGGCCTTAGGGCTGGAATGCGGTAGGGTTTTCAATCCTTATACTGGATTCTCAAGATTCATCACCTGTCTCGTGAAGATCTTCGATTCGAACCTTCACATCTACTTTCTCTTAAAGGATGAACCACGACTTTGTTATCTCCTTTCGCTACTACTCAACCTTATTATCGCATTGGTTTTTGTTGACCTTTCTAGATTTCAATTCCTTATTGAGATTGATATCTTGTTTTTTAGACCTAGTTTGGTCAGATCAGTTCCATAATATAGCTTACCTGGGTCAAGCTTTCAATCTTTGGTCTGGCTGGCTGTAATGAATAATCATTGTTTGAGAACAAAACAATAAGACTTTAGTTAGGGGTTTCGTTATCGCTTTTCACCTAAAGTTGTAACTCTGCTATTTGATTCTTCACCATTGCAAGAATATAACAGAGTTATTGTAAAACGCAAAGCTTTTCCTTGTCCATATAATAATTTTTTTTAAGTTCGTAGCCTTAGTAGTAACAAACCTTACTTAGTTAGCACTACCTTTAGAAATAAGGCTCTAACTTATCCTACTTATTTTAGTCCTTTTCTTTTATGGATTCCTATACTTGATCTTGATATTGATATTTTATAGTAGTTTAATAGGACTGCTACCAAGCCGCTTACAATAAGAAAAAAGGTTTACATTGCTCCTCACACATCAATGACCGAAGAAACTGCAATTGCACAACCAACAAAAAAGCTAATTTCTTACGCTGGGAGAGGAGTTATAACTTAAACTTAAAAAGGGGAGAGGGAATGAGATCAAGACTCTATTAGAATAGGAACTCCTTGTCAGTTTCCTTACTTTCTTATCTAATCAAGAATAAAATTTTAAAAATTTCCTCTGGTTCTTTATAAGATAAGGCTTGTTTCTTCCCACTGCCCTTCGAAAAAGAAAACTACGTAGTTGAAAGTCAAGGTGTCTTTGATACGAAGCGGGGATCTACTAACAAATGCAACCCATAGTGGTTTTATAGAATGCCTTATTCCTCAAAGTTTTCATTTGTCTTTAAGTTGAGTAATAAGGAAGACCGTAGGCTCACATATCGGTACTCTTTAATCAATCTAGGTATGACTTATTCAGTTCATTGGTAAGGAGATTAGAAGAACATCATATAGCCTAGGAAATCATATTGTTTCATTCCGTTCTTCCTTTATTTAAGGCAGGAATAAGGAATTTCTTGCAACTTCGATTACTTTTCAACTTAAAGCCTACCTGATAGGCAATTTGGTTCAACATACTAATTGCATTAAGCATGTGATCTTCTTTCAAAATAAGGATCAATAATGACATTCATTAATTTAATAAGGTTTGGGTTCAATTATTTGATAGAAGATTATTTTATAATAATTGATTTTCCTATCTTTGAGGTAAATCAATCTCTCTTTTCCTTAACTTATACTAATCATTTCTATAAATGAACTTTTCTAGCTAGGTTCAATCAAATTATCAATGAATCTTTCGACAACGTAAATGGAGTACTCTTTCTTCTTCTTTGGAGATTTCCTTTAATATTTTAACAATTTCTTAAGTTTCTTCTCCTGAATTGTTTTAGAGCCTTGTGATTGACTTATTCAGGCTTTCTTCATTTTCAATTTTTGTGCAAGTCTATTCTTATTTGTAAGCCTAAGAGTAAGTTTGAATTGGGTTCTTGGCAATATGGTATCAAAACCTATTCAACTGTAGCCATTCCTTTGATGTTTCTAAGCAACTAGTGACTCGTATGCTCTAACTTAGATGACCTCCTTATGGAATCCATTTATGAATCTCTTCAAACTCTTTAATCATCCCGGTTTAACCTTTCTTAATTGTTGGGGATTTATAGCTCAATCACAAGCTCTTCAAAAATGTTCGATGAACATATTGGTGAACTAACTATATGACGATGCTTTTGCACTTGAGTCCTAAGTACCATAAAAGAGTCCGTCTTTCTAATTTAAGGTGGAATAATCTATAAATTTTATTTTTCCTACGTCCCGTGATTGATATAAGAAAAATTACATGTCCATATAGTATTCTGAATCTGAGGTTCTATTATAGGTTGTGATTTTAGGCATTCTAAAAGTAGTGGGTAGCTCTATATCCCTGAGATCATTAGTGGGTGGTGATCTCATTTCTCTTTTCGTCTTATTCTATAGGGTTAGTTCCTATTGTTTCTTGGCTTTTCAATCTTTGCTCCAACCTTCTTTGTTGAAATTTATGCTCATGTACCATCCCATTTTGTATGAATATTTATTTTTAATATTTATACTATTGATATTTTATTAAAGCGCTAATTATATTTATTAAATGGTAAGATGCTGGTAACATTTCAAATATTATATGATTTAAAAGAATTTAGATCTGGTCTAAAAGATTTTAGTATAGTGCTAAGAGTTAGCAACGTTGAGAGTTATAAATACTAAGAGTTAACACTGTTAAGAATTAACAAATTATAAGAGTTAACGAAACCTAAAGAGTTAGAGTCTTATCTAAAATAGGACAAAGACTTGAGAATATATTAGTAATGACATAATTGTAAAGAGTTACAAATGATGCTAAGGAATTTCATTATGCAATTGATAGATGCTATAGTAGTTAAGCGCAAGTGCATGCTATCATATCAAGTTATTTAAGATTTAAATTTCGAGTATCGATTTCACATGGACTATGCAATCTAATTCTTTCGATCAAGTACTATAATTATAACTACTTAACTTTTATTAAGAAAACTAAAATCTAAAAGTTATATAGCTAACCTAATTCTATCAATTAAACCAACCTAAATAGCAACAAACAAGATATAAATTCATCAAAAGATAATAATCTAGGGTATATACTCATCCCCTAATATTTCATTGGACTTATTAATATCTTAGTTAATCACTTAATATAAATTGTTGGCTTAGACACTAATCTTATTACAAGCATCTATTGATAGTCAAGTGATTATATTATGTATTCTAACAATCACCTATATGTGTATGACAATCAAATTAGAATGTAATTCATCAAGATCAAGTCTAAATTATGTCATACATGTCATCTAGGTATATATCTATCCTACATGGAACTCATAGTTGTTACCCTATGATCATGCATCAAGCTATCATAGTTTAAACACATGAATCCCTTTGTCAAGTTTATCATGGTTTCTCAATCATTCAAAATATTGACTAGATATATTGAAAGCATTAAACTCAGATAGAATGAATTGATTATAATGTATTAAGTTCATAAACTAAAAATTAACAAAATTCAACTGCATACTAGGTTCACATAGTCCAACACTAGAATAAAAAATGTAGCTCATCACAAAATCAAAAGTATCAAATCAATCCATGAATAACAGCAAGAACAAGAACATAATAATAAGAAAAGAAAAGAAAAACTAATCAAGAAGACGTCTTGGTTTGCTTTTTTCTCAATCTAAACTTGAAGCTTAAATTTTGATATTGAATCTTGATTTCTTGGCTTTGATATTTAATTTTGTATTGTAAATTCTCTCTAAGTTTTTACCTCTCTATTTTTTTTCTTAGTTTTGACTCTTAAAAGAGTGTTTTTATAGGTATTGAAAACGCTAAAGGTGAGGGGATTCGAATCCAAGTCAAAAAGAGTGATTTTTGCTATCATCTCGTAGATGCCGCGGTGCTAGGCAATGGGTGCTACGACGCCCCATGTTCTGACTTTGGGCACTGCAGTACCCAGTTATGAGTGTTGTGGCGCTCAGCCTTAGGTTCATACAGTGGTGTAAATTGAGCGCATCTCGATCGTTTCTTATCAGACTTGCCTTCCGTTTGTTCCTATGGTCACATTTTCATCGTGCACCTATTTATGAAAATAAAAATAATTATATAGTCAAATATTTATGATTTGGAGAAAAATATAAAAGTTGGAGTACTAAATATACTAGTGCATGTACGCCCTTATTAAATACTCCTAAACTTTAGACTTTGCTCGTCCTCGAGTAAAAAAAAGACAAACATTCACAACTTATTTTTGACTCAAAAATAAAAACTAAAAACTAACAATAAGTTTTGGTTGATTAAATGATTATCCTCATTGTCTCAAAGATTGTTCAATGTCATAAGTCTCTTTAGAACGTAATAGACAACTTTCAATAATTCATTCTATTATTCATCAAGTCCTTCATTCTCCCCTATTAATGATCACTTGTGTGTGTGTACAATAGGTAAGTAAATAGTCAAATAAAATTTAAATTTACTCAATAATTAAACAAAGTACATAAAAATGATGTCTTGGCATATTTTAATTTATAGCACTACCATAAGCTTGTTGTTTATACAACTCTCTACTAATGAAGAAATACACATATTTAGAAATTTATTTAGAATTTTAATTAGCTTATAATAAAAGGTTAGAGTCAATGTGAGATATAGAGATATACATGTGAAGTTCAAATTATACCATGAATACTTATACTTTACTTAGAAACCTCTTGATCTTCTTTTCTTTGATTATTTATCTCCTCCACCAAACTTATGATATTCTTATATTTCTTTTAATAACTTTTGTAAAGAATTTCTTCTTTTTTCAAGTTGTGGATATTTATGCATTTAAACACTTTCTCTCTCTCTATTTTCTTTTATGTACCCCAAAACTTAGATTGATATGCACATTCAAGACTTATTACTTTTTATTGTATTATCTTTTTTCACACATACAATAATTTTCTTTCTAAGAATATTTCTAAGTAAATTCAAAATTTATGGTACTGCCGGTAGATTTTAGGATAAACAAATAAAAAGTCTTGTAGCTTATAATGTGATTAAATAGCAAAAAGTGGACAATTAGACTTAAATGAAGTGACTAGGGATGAACATGTATATAAGGTATTAGGATTTGTGCTTACGTGCCATCCTATTATTGTATGAATATTTATTTTTATAATATTTATACAATATATATTTTGTTAAATCGCTAATTACACTAATTAAATGGTACAATATTTGTAATGTTACAGACATTGTATGATATAAAGGAGTATGGATCTGGTCTAAAAGAGTTTAGATCCGTGCTAAGAGTTAACATCGCTAAAAATTATAAATGCTAAAGACTTAGCAGGTTATAATAATATATGAAATATAAAAAGTTAGAACTTTATCTGTAATTAGATAAAGACCTGAGAGTACACTAGTAATAACATAGTTGTAAAGAGTTGTAATATGTGCTAAGAAATATTATTACGCAAGTCTATTCTCAAATATAACGTTGCTGGTCTAATTCACTGATGCAGGTCTATTGGTAAAACCTTATAATAGACTAGTGTATGACTATATCTGGATGGTCTAGACGGTTATTTTTTGTTGACCATGGACTTAATGGAAGCTCGTATAGCATACGGGTATTCAGTAAGGACTGGATATTGAACAAGCTCAACAAGGACCCTAATAGACATCTCTTGAAGCCGTCAATGGTAGATTCTCTTGAGTTGAGTAGTATGCATGATCTTTTAATAGTGCTACTGTGGGCTTGTGAGTGATACATCATACTTTGGTTCTATGTATATCAGAGACTTTTCATGGTTTGACTGCTACATGTTGCTAGGTATGGTTTGATGCTCATAGAGTTTGGTATACGCAGATATAGGATCTGTTAGCTTACATGGGTGAGTTATACATCCAGATGCTCTGAGATTGTATCTCAGAAAGATTTATGACCATAAGCAATAAACCTAGAAAAAGAGTTTTTCACTAGGTTAAACAATATCACAAAGGTGTTTGCGTAAATTATTTATCAAGATACGTGTTTAGAGATAAGTTCTTGGATGAGCGCGTTGGGATTTGACGGTGATGATCTCCATCTTTGCTCTTCGAAGATATAAATGGCGGAAGGATTATACGTATGCGCTTTAACCTCAACTTATATGGTTTAAAGCGCTGATTTGTAATATCCGTGACGTGTACGTGAAGTGTCTATCATGGACTCACGGAACAGATTCATTTGACAAATCGGACGTAGACCTAGAGAGTCTTACAATATGAAGTGTCCTCGTTGTACACTGAGGCAGCATACCGGATTAAATAGTTCAATCTAGTAAATTCTAATAGATTGGACATTTGCTTCAGTATTCCTCGAGATGTGCACGTGTCAAGACTTAAGTGTTAAGTATATCAATTAGTTAATAATGATTGTTGACCAATAGGATGATGACATGTGGCATATTGTAAGCCAATTATCGTTTGACATTAAAATTATCAAAATGACCTTACTTGTTTGACAAGTAATATCATTATTTTATTTATAAAATTATTTTTCAAATAAAATAATAATAATAATATTTGATATTATTATTACAAGTCAAACAATTATATTTTATTCATTTGTTGCATGTTTTAGTTTGATTAAAATATTAAATAAAACAAATGTATGGCTTACAAATTTTGTGAATTAATAATTCACATGTTTAATTATTTAACTTGTTTAAATAATCATAAAATAATTGCATTAGATGGCCATGCATTGGTGGGGGTTGAATTTGACTTAAAAAATAAGTGAATTTGTTTCATTAATTTGGTCACAAAATTCGGCCAAGTTCATGTAAGCATATTTATTTTACAATTCTTTAATTTGATTAAAGAATTAACAATACAAAAACAAAATCAAGTAGGCAAGTTATTGGCCATACTTGTGGGGGGCTATCATTTGTCTAAATAGAGGGAAACCAAAACAAATAAAAGAGCAAAATTGCTCATTTTGTAAAGTGTGTTACTCGATCACTAAGAGAGAGAAAAAAGAAGTGCTAAGTTTTTCAAGTGTTGGAGAAATTTTGATAAGTGTTTAGAACACTATCATCTTCTTCTAATTTTCTTTATAAGGTCAGCCATTCTACTAATAACAATAAAATGAGTTTCTTTTTGTTTAAATGTGAAATTAAAACAACCATCATTCATTGTATTATAATAGTCCAAGCTTAAGGTGTTAAGCAATTTTGTTTAAGAGTTAAATAAGAGTTTAATTGTTTAAGAGTTAAATAAGAGTTTAAGGGATTAATCTCTTGTTGAAACAAGCTGCCATTCTAAATTACCCAAACCTATAGAGTTGGGTACTAGAATTGAGAACGAATTCACTTCAAGGTAGGAACTCTGACAATACAAATTTTAAACTACAAATCTTTGTAATTTTATTTATGAGATAATATGAAAAATTTATTGTGTGAAATCACTTAGGAAATTAGATTTCTAGACCTCCATTGCACATAAAGTATATATGATGCATGATTATGTATTATTGATGAACACATTACCCATATGCATGCACCCTAAATTAATCAACCCTTTTTATAAGGTAGGCTAGAAAAGGTTCAATCGGTTCAAAGATGGCCCAATTTCATTTTTCTATTCATGTGATTCTAGCATTTTGTCTCAAGTAGTAATCAAGTAAGTTCTAGAGTGTTGGTCATCGAGACTGTGGTGTGCTACTTAAGCATAAAGTATTAATAAGCAAACAATTTAACTAATACAGGCTTATTATCAACGTGCTAAAAAATACATGATAAAAAATAAAGTCAGAATCGGTTCAAGATTCATAATATATAAATTATCTCAAGCATCTATTGTTTCTTAGAAACTTGTAAAAATAAAATCAGCAAATATTCTATTTCTTATCATGAACTAATGATCATTTTCTTAACCAAAATTTAACATTAAAAAAAATTCTACTCATATAAGATAGCTAATCAATATAAGCAGTAAAATAAACATAAGAAAGTGTGTTTTTTACTCCCAAACTTAAATTAGACATTGTTATCCATGTTTAAAAGTAAATTTAAAAGTAAGAGAAACTCCATTGGTAGATGAAGTTGAAGCAATGCAGTGTTGTTCCCTATTGATTGGACTACGGTGTTTCTTTACTTCTAATCTTTGCAATTGCTCATGTTGCTTTCTTGAATGTTTGACTTGCTAATTTTATTCCTAAAAACAACAAAGAAACTAACATAACTAAAACTAAAAATAAGTGAATAAAAATAAAAATTTACTTGGGTTGCCTCCCAAAAAGTGTTTGATTTAATGCCATTAACTTGATGAGGCTTTTTTCCATTCTTATAGAGGATCAAAGTCAATGATGGAAGCATTTTTGTATGTAAGCTTGTTAGGATTTCTTTCTTTTGACTTTTACATTTTCTTGATTAAGCTAAGGGTAGTAGCTTGTGTCTTATTCTCCTCGTACTTCTCCGAAAAAATTTGAATCTTAGACTAGTGAAATGTTTCTCCTTTGCCTTTATCTTCAATCCTATCATCGTACTGCTCATTCTTATTCTTCTTCTGTCTTCTCTTTCTATACCTTAACACATTTTTTTTATGTGAAGATTCAGCATCTTTATATCTTTGAGCTCTTTGGCATGTAAATGCATCTTGTTAATGCTGCAGCAGTCTTCACTTTGGCAACTTGATTTCTTTGAAGACTTTAAAGGTTGTAGTGTTATCTTGTACTCTTATGGTCATTTTTCATTTTTTGAACATCTATGATGTATGTCCCGTGGCTAAGAAGGGTCTTCCAAGGATGATAAAGATCTCCTTGTCTTTTTCTATGTCTAGGATGATAAAATCTATAGGAAATATGAACTTGTCCACCTTTACTAGTACGTCCTCAATAATTCCTTTTAGATAGGTGAGAGAGTGATCAATAAGTTAAAGTGTGATATTGATCGATATCGCTTCTCTCAGACCTAACTTGTTGTAGACGGAGAAGGGTATGAAATTGATACTCGCTCCTACATTGCATAAAACTTTACTAAGATGGTGATTGCTAATAGAGCACGGTATGGTAAATCTCCCATACTACAATCGCTTAGTATTCGAATTGATACTAAAGAATAGTGCTACAATCCTCTGTCAATACTATAGTCTCATAATCCTCTAGTCTCGCCTTCTTGAAAAAGATGCTTTTCATGAACTTGACGTAATTAAGCATCTGTTCTAGCGCATCTGTAAAAGGGAGATTAATATGTAATTTCTTAAAAATATCAAGAAATTTAAAGAACTGCTTATCTAATCTCTTATTTTGTAGTCTCTGTGGAAATGGTAGAGGAGGTGTAAATGACTACAAAGGCTGTTTCTGCATATTTTCTATAACATTTTCTGCACTTATATGTTGCCCATATTTCTTTTCTGCATATTCAGGATTGCATTACTGAAAATTCTGCACTTTTCTGAGATTCTGTACTTTTCTGAGATTCTGCAATATTTTGTGGACTGGTATGCTTCTGATTTTCTGTTTCAACATTTGTTTGACACTTTTATAGCCTTTGAGGAAAAGAAATAGACGGTTTATATGGCTGTACTTTATTTTTCTGCACTTTCTTCTCCTGTATACTTGATGGTAGTGGTGTGAATATATTCTCTTGTAAGATCTTACCACTCTTTAAGTTGATGGCTTGGCATTGCTTTATATTCTCTCTTGGGTTTATTTCAGTATCGCTTAGTAGAGTGCCTTGAGATCTCCTATTAATTGCAACAGTAAGTTGTCCCATTTGGACCTTTAAAATTTTCAAGGATGCTGAATGATTCTATAGGATGACATCGTTGGACTTTATATATTGCATAAACATGTCTTCCAATGTCGGCTTCTTCTTTTGTGATTGCTGAAATGCTGGGGGATTCATTGGTTTAGATGGCTCCTCTTAGTTATAATGCTAAGAGAAGTTTGGATGATCTCTTCACCTTAGATTATTGAAGTTAAATTATGGATTAGACAGTTGTCAGTTAAAATTGCCCAAAAAATTTATTTTCATGCACCGTCCATACATGTGGTTATCAGTAGAAAAGTTGTATGTCACTTGTTGAATTTTGACAGCATTCAATGCATTAAATTTCTTGAATAATAAGTTGATTTGCGATGTAAATACATTAAATGTGTCAATCTCATATACACTAGTGACTCTCTTGAGTGTAACTCTCTCTGTTGGTTATTGGTAACTGTTTGACGCTATCTCTTCTAATAAATTATAAGTCTCATCTATAGACTTATTCATTAAAGCTCATCTAACAAAGACATCTACAATAGTTCTCAAATAGCCTACTAATCTATGATGAGGACACTTTCTCAATATATCTTTGAAGTGCTCCCATGCCTCATACAATGACTATCCATCCATTTGACTAAATGAGTTGATATCATTTCTTATCTTCTTTATCTTTAATGGTGGGAAAAATTTGGCTAAAAACTTATATGCTAAATCTTATCACATCGATATGGATCCTGATGGCAATGACATCAACCAACTTTTAGCTCTGTTCTTAAAAGAGAAAGGGAATAATCTCAATCTGATGGTATCGTCAAAGACTCCGTTGTACTTAAAGGTATCACAAATTTTCAAAAAATTTATGATATGAATGTTTAGATTGTCATTGAGTGTAACTTTCTCTGTTGGCTATTGGTAACTGTTTGATGCCATCTCTTCCAATAAATAATAAGTCTCATCTATAGACTTATTCATTAAAGCTCCTCTAACAAAGACATTTACAATAGTTTTCAAATAGCCTACTAATCTATAATGAGGACACTTCCTCAATATGTCTTTGAAGTGCTCCCATGCCGCATACAATGACTATCCATCCATCTGACTAAATGAGTTGATATCATTTCTTATCTTCTTTATCTTTAATGGTAGGAAAAATTTGGCTAAAAACTTATATGCTAAATCTTCTCACATCGATATGGATCCTGACGGCAATGACATTAACCAACTCTTAGCTTTGTTCTTAAAAGAGAAAGGGAATAATCTCAATCTGATGGTATCGTCAAAGACTTCATTGTACTTAAAGGTATCACAAATTTTCAAAAAATTTATGATATAAATGTTTAGATTGTCATTGAGTGTAACTCTCTCTGTTGGCTATTGGTAACTGTTTGACGCCATCTCTTCTAATAAATTATAAGTATCATCTATAGACTTATTCATTAAAGCTCCTCCAACAGCAACATCTACAATAGTTCTCAAATATCCTACTAATCCATGATGAGGACACTTCCTCAATATGTCTTTGAAGTGCTCCCATGTCTCATACAATGACTATCTATCCATCTGACTAAATGAGGTGATATCATTCCTTATCTTATTTAACTTATATGCTAAATCTTCTCACATCGATATGGATCCTGACGGCAATGACATCAACAAACTCTTAGCTCTGTTCTTAAAAAAGAAAGGGAATAATCTCAATTTGATGGCATCGCCAAAGACTCCTTTATACTTAAAGGTATCACAAATTTTTAAAAAATTTATGATATGAATGTTTAGATTGTCATTGAGGGCTTTGCTGAACTGTACAGTCTTTTTCAGCATCTGAATAATATTCGAATTGATCTCAAAGTTATTAGCATTGATGGTTAGTTGATGAATACTAGACTGAACACTATTTGTAGTTAGGATAGCATACTCTTTCAATGCCCTTTGTGGTATCATAGGCTTAAGGATAAGATTGTTGATGTTATCATTATTTTCCTTTATAGTATGATCTCTCAAAGTAAAATAAAAAGAAAATCAAAGTAAAAAGAAGAAGATAAAAACAAAAACAAAAACAAAAACAAAAACTTGAATTAAAAGTAAATAGTTTGGTATTAATATTGATCTAAGAATAGAAAGAAATAGTCTCTGGTAATGACGCTAAAAACTTGATTGATGCTATAGTAGTTAAGCACAAGCGCACACTATCGTATCAAATAATATAGGATTTAAAGTCCAAGTATCGATCCCACATGGATTATGTAATCTAATTCTTTCAATTAAGTACTAAAATTATAACTACTTAGCTTTTATTCAAAAAATTAAAATCTGAAAGTTATTTAACTAACCTAATTCTATCAATTAAACCAACCTAAATAGCAACAAACAAGATATAAATTCATCAAAAGATAATAATCTAGGGTATATACTCATCCCCTAATATTTCATTGGACTTATTAATATCTTAGTTAATCACTTAATATAAATTATTGGCTTAGACACTAATCTTATTACAAGCATCTATTGATAGTCAAGTGATTATATTATGTATTCTAACAATCACCTATATGTGTATGACAATCAAATTAGAATGTAATTCATCAAGATCAAGTCTAAATTATGTCATACATGTCATCTAGGTATATGTCTATCCTACATGGAACTCATAATTGTTACCCTATGATCATACATCAAGCTATCATAGTTTAAACACATGAATCCCTTTGTCAAGTTTATCATGGTGTCTCAATCATTCAAAATATTGACTAGATATATTGAAAGCATTAAACTCAGATAGAATGAATTGATTATAATGTATTAAGTTCATAAACTAAAAATTAACAAAATTCAACTGCATACTAGGTTCACATAGTCTAACACTAGAATAAAAAATTTAGCTCATCACAAAATCAAAAGTATTAAATCAATCCATGAATAACAGCAAGAACAAGAACATAATAATAAGAAAAGAAAAGAAAAACTAATCAAGAAGACGTCTTGGTTTGCTTTTTTCTCAATCTAAACTTGAAGCTTAAATTTTGATATTGAATCTTAATTTCTTGGCTTTGATATTTAATTTTGTATTGTAAATTCTCTCTAAGTTTTTACCTCTCTATTTTTTTTCTTAGTTTTGGCTATTAAAAGAGTGTTTTTGTAAGTATTAAAAACCCTAAGGGTAAGGGGATTCGAATCTAAGTCAAAATAAAAGTCAAAAGAGTGGTTTTTACTATCATCGCGTGGGCGCTGCTGCACCATACGTTCTGCCACTGGGCATTGCAGCGCCTGGCCCTGGGTTCATGCGGTGGTGTAAATTAAGCGCATCTCACTTGGTTTTCATCTGATTTGCCTTTCGTTTATTCCTATGCGTCATATTTTTTATTGTGCACCTATTTAAAAAAATAAAAATAATTAAATAGCAAAATATTCATGATTTAGAGCAATATACGAAAGTTAGAGTACTAAATATACTAGTGCATGTATGTATTTATCAGCAGTCTATTCTAAAATATTATGTTATTGATCTGTTTTACCAATATGGATCTGTTAGTAAAACTTTTTTATATATAGATCAGTATATATTTATATCTAGATGGTCCATATAGTTAGTCTTAGTAAATTATGAGTTTAGTCGAAGCTTGTATAGGCATATGGGTATTCAATGAGGATTGGGTACTAAACAGACTTATGAGGACCTCTAATAGACATTCCATAAATTCGTCAATGGAAAGTTTTCTCGAGTTAAATAGTATTCGTGATCCTTTAACCTGAACACCAAGGTGAGCTTGTAAGTAATCCATTATACTTTGGTTCCACGCATGTCAGAAACTTTTCATAATTTGACCCTGGGTCTCGTTGATATGGTTCGATGCTCATAGAGTTCGGTGTATGTAATATGGAATCTATCAACTCATATGGGTGAGTTGTATATTCTGATGCTTCGAGATTATATTTCAAAAAGTCTTATAGTTATAATCAGTAAACCCAAAAAAGAGTTTTTTGTTGGATAAATAATATCGCAAAAGTATTTGCGGATATTATTTATGAAAATACGAATCTGGAGATAAGTTTACGGTCTAGCATATGGAGATTTAACTGTAATGATTTATGTCTCTACTCTTTTAAGATATAAGTGACGGAGGGATTATACAAATATATATAAACCTCAGCTTGTATTGTTCAACGCGTTGTTCTGTAATTTCTATAACATGTGTAAGACATTGTTAACAGACTTATAAAAAAGTTCTTTAAAACAAATAGGTGTGATCCTAGGGAGTCTCATAATATGAAGTATACTTGTTGAGTACTAAGGTAGCAGGCCTGGTTAAATTATTCAATTCGAAAAAATTTTAGAAAGCAAAAATTATTTTAGGATCTCTTAGATAGCTGATAGGCTTAAATGTTAAGTTTGAGAGTTTAACAAGTGGCAAGTGATGATTGGTCATTTGGGCACCACTTGTCACCAGCAAATGTCATCACTTGTCACCACTTAGTGCCGTTTGTCAAACAATGACATAATGATGCCTTAATTGCTTGACAAATGGCAAGATAAATTGCCACATTTGTTAATTAAAGGACATGTGTACTTGAGAAATAAAAATATGCACTAATCTTACAATTTGTTTGCAATTGTTAGTGGACAATAAAAAGACAAGTGCTAGAAAAATTGTTAGCTAGAAAAAGACAAGTAAAAAAAAATTAGTCTTAAATTTTAGTTAACATTCGGCAATCAAAAGACAAATAGAAAAAGTTTTTCTTTCTTTGTTTTTAACTTGGCCAAGAGTGAAAGAGAAGCAAAGGGTTGCTTCAAAACAATTTTAGTTGAAGAATAAAGTTACCATTTTAGCTCAGCATCCCACTACGTTCTAGACTAGAATTATTTACAATATCACTTCAGTGTGAGTTTTTGTTTCTCATTAGTGTAATGAGATGTATATTTTGTATGTGAGATATGCAAACAAATTAAAATTTGAATTGTAATATACACATATACACCCTATGATAAGCACACTTACGTTATTAACTTTTCATGGACAACTTCCTCTTGAGTTTTAATTCCACCTATATTCGTATCAAGTTTGAATCTTCTTGGAGTTTTCCTTGATGATTAGGATTCTTCTCTTGATGGTCACGTTCTTCCTCATTGCGACTATCTGAATTAGAGTTTACAGTGTGTTCTAATCTAAATTTTTGTCTATCGTCATCTTTTCTTGAGTGTTCTTCTTGTTCACTTTGAATTATTAATCTTCATAAATTTTTGTAGTATTTTTTATAGGGTGTTAAATTATTGACCACTAATTTTGGGCTCTTTAGTCAAGCTAGAAGTCAAACCCAAAAGTTTTGCCCAATAGTTAAATTTGTATTTTTGAGGAAGTTATTTTAGTGTAAGGATAGATTATTGCCACTCTTCACGAAGATTCCTTGATGGCTGAAACATGTATACTGTAAAGAAAAAAAGTTATAGCTACACTAGTGGTGATCTTTGAAGAAAACTCTCTAATGCTTAAGTTAAAATAGAGCTATTGGAGAAAGTATAACATATTTGATATACAGAAAAGAATTGTAAAAAATATTTTTCTGAGAAAAAATCATTCTCCGCTTGTGTGAGAAAATACCTTTTCTTATATAGAGTTAAGGTAGTTTGAACCATGGGATAGACTCCTCAATCTTCTAATATTTTATCTCTCTTTATACTCCTTTAATAGCATATTGCGTTTATCTATAGACTCTTTGGTGCCATATTCTACTTGTCTTTAGTCTCTTAAATGTTGTAATAGTGCTCATCTTGATGATGAGCGATCGACTATTTTAAAAGGTGTCCACTCCACTAGGAGGGTTTTTGATAGCCCTTTGGTCTTTAACCTTGTAAGAAGGGACTCTTTGGTCACATGCTAAAAGAATGCCGTTGTTAATGTCTAAAGCTTGTATAAAGATCTTCTCTATACAATATTTGATACAATGAATTATATATAATTTTATATTTCTCACATTTGTATTGCACAAAATTTCATTAAACTTTTCCACGCACATCCAAATAAAAGAGGAAAGACCCGGAATCCGTCGAAGAAGGTTCCAACTGTGTATTTTTTAAGATGACTCTGGATGGCCGTAAAACCTCATAATCACCAAGTTGTATTTGCATGAGATATTATCTAGTATCAATATGAAAACAGGAAAACGAGAGTAGCTTACCTCAATTTTTTCTGATCAGATAAAGGCTAATCCATCACTGCAACCATTGCTTTCCACCACTAGTTTATCAGTATAATCCAAGCGAATTCTAAGTTCCTCCATCTGTGATGATAGGCTATAGTTTCAGAAAGGAACACAAGGTCTGGGCTGGTTTCCTGCAGATTTGGGGCTTATATCATATGGAGGATATCATGCTCATTAAACCAATCTTCAAAATAAAAATGTCCTTTAGCTTACAATTATCGCCTGTTACTAGTCTCTGTTATAATGCAAGAGTGTATGCTAATCCATTTTTGCCTAATAACTCAGATCATGCCGTAGAAACGAATAACATCACGGTAAATAAACCAAATGAGTCTTATGTTACCAGCAAGAAATGTGTTGAAGCGGAAGCACACAAACGAGCTAAACAATTCACCCAAGTAATATAATAATGCAGAACAAGTTATTAAGAAATAAAAGAGAGAAAGGGTAGAAGAAGAACACACAAAGAATTACGTGGTTCGGCAACTTGCCTACGTCCACGGCGGATCAAGATCACACTCTTATCTTATTATGAATCATAAGGCAACCACAAAGTATGCCTATTACAAGAAAGATCACAAAGAATACTCTCTCTTGCTCTCTAGGGATTTTCTCTCACAAAGAACCACTAAGAATAACCACTAAGAATAATCACTAAGATTATTGTTGATCACCAAGATCTCTCTAAGATCACAAAGATCTCACTAACTTGATCACAAAGGTTGTCAAGTTCACTAAGTTATGTTTACAAGCCAATTGATAGCCTTTATATAGGCCTTGGAACATCCTAGGTATTCCCTATACATGTGGGAGTCGTATTAGGGAGTCCTAGAGCAAGTGGGAGACAAAATTAGGAAGTTTCCTAACGATGGTTTGCGTCGCCGCGGCGCTGGCCTGATATTTGCTGAGCGCTACGGCGCTTAGGTACTGGAAGTGGCACCGCGGCGCTCATCTTGGTTGCCGCAGCGCTGGCGCCTGATGCGCACCCTTCTTCAGTTTTTGCCTCCTTTCCTGTCCGTTTTCGATCCGTGCGCACCCTACGCACTTGGCTTGATCCCCAAATCATGTTCCAATGATTTTTTAATCAATATTCTTACAAATCCCCTCATTGATTCAAAATCATCCACAAAGTAACTCAATCTCTCATTTTTGCATCTTCGGTCACCCTTACAAAGTAGTGACTCCGGTTAAGTCCTTGCATAGGACGAACTTAACCGAGGGTAGTGGCTTAGTCAACATATCAGCAGGGTTTTTAGATGACGCTATCTTTGTCAGACTAACTTTACCACTTTGGACAATCTTACGAATGTAATGGAGCCTTACATCAATGTGTTTCGACCTCTCATGGAACACTTGATGCTTGCTTAGGTGTATGGCACTCTGGCTGTCACAGTATACAACGGTGTTTACTTCTTTATGAGCCAATATCTCTGCGCATATGCCTTTTAACCACACGGCCTCCTTTATAGCTTCACCAACAGCTATGTACTCTGCCTCTGTGGTAGAAAGTGCAACCACATGTTGTAAAACTGATCTCCAACACACACTACACCCAAACACTGTGAATACGTAGCTTATCAACGATCTTCTCTTATCAAGATCACCTGCATAATCTGAGTCTACGTACCCTCTTACCATTTCATTGCTGTCCTCGTCCCTCTTATACATCAACCCGTGATTCGACGTTCCCTTGAGATATCTCAGAATCCACTTTACTGTAAACCAGTGATCTTTACCTGGATTCGCCATGTATCTACTCACCACACTCACAGCCTGTGCTATGTCTGGTATTGTGCAAACCATTGCATACATGATGCTCCCCACAGCGCTTGCATACGGTACTTTGCTCATCTGCAGTTTCTCATCCTCGGATGTCGGCGACTGTGCTGCTGACAGTCTGAAATGCATAGCCAAAGGAGTAGAGACAGCCTTCGCGTTTGACATACCGAATTTCTCCAGAATTTTGCCTATATATCGCTGTTGGGACAAGAAGATAACATCTCTTCTTTCCCTTACAATGTCCATACCCAAAATTCTCTTCGCTGCTCCTAAATCCTTCATTTCAAACTCGCCACTTAACTGCTTCTTGAGCTTCTGTATTTCTTCCATATTTTTGCATGCGATCAACATATCATCGACGTATAGAAGCAAATGCAACATCCCACAACTCATGTTTTTGAAGTACACGCATCCATCATACTTGCTCCTACTAAAGCCACAAGCCATCATAAACTCATCAAATCTCCTATACCACTGTCTAGGTGATTGCTTTAACCCGTATAATGATTTCTTTAGCAAACAAGCATGATCTTCTTTACCGGGCTCCTCGAACCCTTGCGGCTGTGCCATGTATATTGTTTCTTCAAGCTCTCCATGTAGAAAAGCTGTCTTTACATCCATTTGCTCTAAATGTAAATGAAGGTTTGCACACATAGCTAACAAAATCCTAATAGATGTGTGCTTGACAACTGGAGAGAATATCTCATGAAAATCGACTCCCTCTCTCTGAGTAAAACCTTGTGCTACTAACCTAGCCTTAAATCTTGTAGGCTCAATCCCCGGTATCCCCTCCTTCACCTTATACACCCACTTGCACCCGACTAGCTTCTTTTGAGGTCTCTTCACCAACTTCCAGGTATTGTTCTTCCTAAGAGAACTAATCTCTTCTTCCATGGCCTGCTGCCATTCTTTCTTGTTTTCACTCTTCATAGCCTCACCATATGTCCTAGGCTCATCATACTCAAGAGTGTAAGCAGAATTAAAAGCATGAGCAACTAAGTCTGCTTGTGCATACCTGACTGGTGGGTTAATCGTTCTCCTTAGCCTGTCTATAGCAAGCTGGTACTCTTCAAGTTCCAACTCAGGAGTTCTAGTCTTCTTTTGGGTGGACTTGGAGGAACACGCCAGTGTTCTTGGTTCATCTTCAAGGATTTCCTCGTTGAAGTGTTGATCTGGAGGCATATTAGATCCGTTTTCAGGCGCTACTTCAACTTCTATTGACTCGGGTGCTGGGTTTTCCTTGGTCACAGGTTCTTCTTTCTCATCTACTTGGGAGGTTTTCAACATCGTCATCTCATCAAATGTCACATCACGGCTTATGATACTCCTTGGTGGTGTTAAGTTTTTACACCACACCTTGTATCCTTTTACTCCTTCGGGATATCCTATGAATACCCCTTTGATAGCTCTAGGTTCCAACTTCCCCTCTTTAACATGTACAAAGGTAGGGCAACCAAATATTTTAAGATGGTCATACTTCGGAGGATTGCCAGACCATTTCTTTTTTGGCGTCATGAAGTCAATTGCTGAGGAGGGACTTCTGTTTATCAAGTAAGCAGCAGTCACTACAGCTTCTCCCCAGAAAGTCTTGGACATCTTCACATTGGTAAGTATGCATCTAACCCTTTCAAGTAGGGTCCTGTTCATCCTCTCAGCTACCCCATTCTGCTGTGGTGTTGATCTTACTGCTCTGTGCCTTGCGATCCCATGCTTGGCACAAAACCCATCAAACTCTCTGTTGCAAAACTCGAGGCCGTTGTCAGTTCTCAACCTCTTCACTCTTTTGCCAGTTTGATTCTCAACAAGAGCCTTCCAAGTCTTGAACACATCAAATACTTGATCCTTGCTCTTCAACACATAGACCCACAGCTTCCTCGAATAATCATCAATCAAGCTTAGAAAATATCTAGCACCACCACGAGTAGCTGTCTGAGCTGGTCCCCAAAGATCCGAGTATATGTAGTCAAGAGTCCCCTTAGTCTTATGCTCGCCGGTACTGAACCTCACTCTATGTGCTTTCCCTAGCATACAATGCTCACAAAACTCCAAAAGCTGGAACTTATCCTCACCAAACGCCTTTTGACTATATAACTCCTTTAGGTTTCTCTCGCCTAAGTGTGCCAGTCTAAGATGCCATAACTTGGTTTGCATACTCTCATCATCTACAGAGAATAGTGCAGAACCACTCACGACTTCACCTTTAAGCACATAAACACCTTTGTGCTTCTCTCATTTCATCACTACCATAGAACCTTTCAAAACTCTTAAAATCCCTCCGTCGATCCTGATGGAACACCCATTCTGGTCTAAAGTCCCTAGTGAGATCAAGTTTCTCTTAGTCAGGAACATACCTAACATCTGTCAACTCTTTCACTTGCCCATCATGCAGCCTAAGCTTAACACTACCAATTCCCATCATCTGACATGCAACGTCATTATCCATTAAGACCTTACCACCACTAATAGGCTGGAAATTTGTAAACTAAGACTTGTGCGGGCACATGTGAAAAGTACAACCAGAATCTAAAACCCATTGTTCAGATTTTATACCATCAGTAGCGACGAGTGTCTCTGCGCTGTCATAGCTATCATCATAGGCAAGCGCAGCATCCGCTTTCTTCTTGTCCTGTGCTTTCTTCTCAGGACAGTCCTTTATGAAGTGCCCCTCTTTCTTGCAGTAATAGCACTTCCTAGGAGTCCTAGACTTTGACCTTGAGCCTTTTTTCTTCCCATCTCTATATGAGGGCCTTCCTCTTACAGATAAACTTTCTGCATTGCCCTCAGCCTGCTTTCCTAATAACTTTGAGTTTAATGATGATTTCACATCACTCATCGTTAAACTCTCTCTGCCGTAGAGTAGTGTATCAACAAAACTCTCATAGCTCTTGGGGAGTGAACTCAGCAGAATAATTGCTCTATCTTTATCTTCTATCTGGATGTTGATAGACTCAAGATCAAGGATGATCTTATTGAAGGCGTCTATATGATCTTTCATCGGCGTCCCTTCTGACATGGACAGCTGATACAGCTTCTTCTTTATATGTAGTCTGTTGGCCAACGATTTCCTCATATAAAGAGAGTCAAGCTTCTTCCAAAGATCTATTGCCGTCGTCTCACCTGCTACTTCCCTTAGTACTTCATCGCTCAATGATAGAACGATTGTGCTATGAGCTCTTTCTTGAATGTCCCTTCTTTCTGATTCTACTCTAGATGACTCTGGCGTCTTCTCTTCATCACTAGATGGAGCTGCAGTCTCCTCTAATACCGAACCAAGTCTTTGACTCACCAATAACGCCTTAACCTTCATCTTTCACAGATTGAAGTCATTCGTACCGTTGAATTTCTCTACCTCATACTTGGGTATGACCATGTTTGCTTAGAACCAAAGCTCTGATACCAGTTTGTTGAAGCGGAAGCACACAAACGAGCTAAACAATTCACCCAAGTAATATAATAATACAGAATAAGTTATTAAGAAATAAAAGGGAGAAAGGGTAGAAGAAGAACACACAAAGAATTACGTGGTTCGGCAACTTGCCTACATCCACGGCGAATTAAGATCACACTCTTATCTTATTATGAATCACAAGGCAACCACAAAGTATGCCTATCACAAGAAAGATCACAAAGAATACTCTTTCTTGCTCTCTAGGGATTTTCTCTCACAAAGAACCACTAAGAATAACCACTAAAAATAATCACTAAGATTATTGTTGATCACCAAGATCTCTCTAAGATCACAAAGATCTCACTAACTTGATCACAAAGGTTGTTAAGTTCACTAAGTTATGTTTACAAGCCAATTGATAGCCTTTATATAGGCCTTGGGACGTCCTAGGTATTTCCTATACATGTGGGAGTCGTATTAGGGAGTCCTAGAGCAAGTGGGAGACGAAATTAGGAAGTTTCCTAATTTCGGGACACTGTTCCCGCGTTCAGCGCCGCAGCGCTGGTTCGCGTCGCCGCGGCGCTGGCCCGATATTTGCTGAGCGCTGCGGCGCTGGATCCCAGCGCCGCGGCGCTCAGGTACTGGAAGTGGCGCCGCGACGCTCATCTTGGTTGCCGCGGCGTTAGCGCCTGATGCGCGCCCTTCTTCAGTTTTCGCCTCCTTTCGCGTCCGTCTTCGATCCGTGCGCACCCTACGCACTTGACTTGATCCCCAAATCATATTCCAATAAATTTTTAATCAATATTCTTACAAAACGCATATGCGATTGAAACTTTTTATAGCGTTTATACATATTAATATCAATTTTATGGTATTGACCGAGTTATTCTTTTATGTTTAGTAGGATCTTGATGGGATATAAAAATATTATGTAAAAAAAAATAAAAAGAATGAATGGAGCTTTTTATTAGTTGAAAAAGCAGAGGTGCAATTCGTCCAATGTTTGGGTCCATTGGCCCAACATAATAGCAAAGGGTACACGTAGGCCTACAAGCTGACCCTTTACTTTGGCGCCAAAACCATATGAAAAACCGTTACATAGAAATAGGAAGAGTCCTCCAATTCCGAATGATTTAAAGGCACCTGCTTTCGCCACCTGATCTAATCATTTTCTTGTATCCCCTGTTTTTATTTTCAATACTACCCAAGGCCAAAACCCGAAAGCATAGAATAGATTATAGATTTCAGACTACAAAAATCAGAATCAGAGAGCAATTCATTAATCGAAGATGAACCAAGAAATGCCTATCAACAACAACCCAGAACAAGAAGAAGAAGAAACCCCCGCGATTATGGACCCATCCAACTACCCTCCCTGCACCACCTGCGGCTGCAACGGAGTCTCCTCCTCTTCTCCCCCTTCTGCCTCCCACAAACGCCCCTTTTCTCATCTCCCAACCCCAACCTCCACCCCCGAGCCCCAACTCAAGAAACCCAACACCACCAGCTCCCACTCTCATCTTTACGGCTTCTCCAAGATTCCTCTTCCCATCATCCCCAACTCATCCTTTCCCTCCCAAGAAACCCACCCCTTTCTCCGCCGCTGCTCTTCTGATCCTTACAACCCACCCATCTCGCCCCTCGTGGAGGAACCTCAGCGTTCGCCGCCACATAATGCTGAGACTCACTGCCCCGCAACCCCATTGTCCAATGCCATAGCTTCGGACAAGCTGAGAAGGTCGTTGTCGGATCCCACGCCTTCTCCGGCCAAGACCATTGCCAGTTCGAGTGTTGGCATGGGGTTGTCTGAGAGTCCCAACGCAAAGGTTTAATCTCTTCTTTATTGTACAACTAACTAAGATTCTTGATATTTATTGCTTTATTATTTGTCTGATTTTCCATTGTTGATAGTTTCATTCGTGTGTTAAATCGGTTCCTAAATGTCGGTTTGTTGTGTTTTTTTGTTTGATGATTCTATCACTAGATCAAAATTCTTGAGTTACATGCATTTATTATGATTATGATCGGGTGAGTAGTTGTTTTCTGCTTGTGTCATCAGATAATAATTCTTGGGACAAATGTGGGATTCTTGATTTCTTCTTTTCTGTGGTTTAGTTTCAATTCTAATGTTTTTGTATTGATGGGACAAATGTGGTTTAGTCTCTCTTTTTCCTGTTGTTGTCTGATTGGGATCCTTCTGTGATCGATTTTAATTTTCAGGGTGAAATATATAGTTTCAATATTGATATTGATTGTGTAATTGGGTACATGACACTGACAGTGGGCGAAGAAGATGAGGGATTGCATGATGGAGATGAGTCGAAAGTGTGAGGAAATTCTTGGTTTTGAAGAAGATACCACCCCCACTGAAGACACTAAGAACAACTCCAAAAATGATGCAACATTAATGGTGCATATTGATCTCATTTCTTACTATTATTACTGAATCTATGGGAAACACTCTTATTATCTGTGTCCAATGCTTTTGGCAGGAAAATTCAGAGGAGGAATATATAGAGGAAATGAGCGTTGAGAAAGCAGGGGAGTGTTTGATTATCAAATTCAAGTGTACATGCGGCCAAGGCCATCATATTGTTCTCTCTAGGAGGAACTGCTACTACAAGCTCATGTAGATGATCTAGCTATTCATGGAGGATGAAGCATTTTTCATTTGCTGGGTTTTGGCTCTTTCACATAGATAGCTACTTGGTGCTCACTTCATTTGAATTCTTCTGAAGTTTTTTTCGTTTTTTTTTTTTAATTTCCTTGTTCAGATAGTTTCTTTACTCTCTTGTTGGTTTATCTCTTGTTAAGCTGGATTACTACTCATTCTTGAGGAGGCCCTGCCCATCTCAGTTAATAACACACCAATTGTAGTGAGGTTAGATTACAGTTCCTATTGTTGTTTCTTCTGTTTGTCTGTTGATTCAATCAAATAACGACAGAGCATTGAAATTTTCTCTACTTTGGCCCAATGTTTTTCTATTTTACACTCTTGGAACTTAACAAAATGACTCCACATGCAATGTTACTGTTGGCTTTAGCTTTTAGTTAATTACCAATTATGCACCCATGTCCATTTGCAAATCCTGAAGATAAATAAATTAGATGCTAAGATTTGTTTGAGTAGAACCTTGGATTACAATAATTCTTTTCTTTTTAAGTTAAAAGTCAAAATGTTTCAGTCATTTAGAGATTTTAGAGGATGTTCTTTTTCTTAATTTTTGAGATAATGCTTTGTATGATCTCCAAAATTTTGACATAAATAGGATCTTCAAAAATCGGGATTTCTATATTACCTAGTTATCTTAAAAAGTAAAAAGAATAAATTAATTAAAGGTTATTTCCTGAGAGAATAGACATTTGAGTATCAATCCAAATTATGGAATCTCGATGTTTTCAATCGTAATTATGCAAAATTTGAGCTTCAATTCAAATTGAAAGTGGCCTCCTCGAACATCACATCGAACATTGAAAAACACTCGAAACTCCTCCGTTTTTGCCGTTGCAGAGAATACAAACGATGGCCGTTGAATACAACAGACGTGTTATCACAATCATTGGCAGAAAGAATGCCTGTCTGACCTTGCCGGATACAAATAACCCATGTGAGGGCCCACCAACTCAAACTCTGTCCCATTGTCCTCGACGTGAGAGCGCGTGTGCTTCACTTCCTCTTACATACACACACACACACACACACACACACACACACATATATATATATATATATATATATATCTATGGTTTTGGCTAATACAAAACCCTCCACTCTACTCTTCTAGATATCTCTTTTCTGTTTAATTCTCTTTCTGTTGTCATGAATCATGATACCGTCTTCGTTCTTTGAGCTGTTCACTCTGTAATTCTTTCACTGTTCTGGCCAAATCTTCTTTGTCTCATTTTTCTTTAACCTTATACAATTGTTTCTCTTTAGGCCCCAGCACCCAAAACCATGATTTACCCGCTATTATCAGCTGAAAATTCATTTGTTACAGTCACCCCGAAAGTCCCAAGAATTCGGGAACCTTATCTCAATCCTGTATTTTCTTCTTCATTTCCAAACAGAAACACCAATACCATTGACAAGTTTTTGAAGTTTACTAGTAAAAGCAAAACTGCTCATGTGTTGAACCCCAAGATAGTGACAAACGACTCAGGCCAAGTTTCTTCAAAGACAAGGAAAAAGGGCAGGGGAGATGAGGAGAGGAGAGGTTTTGGTCAAGTCGGTATTAAGCCGATGTTGCTTTTGTGTGGATTGGGGTACTGTGTGCAAGGTTTTCGGTGCTTTCCATGGCTGGCTTTGAATTTTCATATGGTTGACAATCTTAGCTTGCATCCTTCAACATTGCAGCTTGTGCAGAACTCTGGTAATCTTCCCATGGTGGCCAAGCCTCTTTATGGAATTCTCTCTGATGCTCTTTATATTGGAGGTGCTCATAGAATTCCTTATATTTGCATTGGAGGTTAGTTTGTTTATTGTTATCTATTTTCCAGACTAATTCTATTTAAAAACTGTATCTTGAAGTTCTACTATGCCCAAAAACTTTTTTTTTTCAATTTTTTATTTTGCGTTCATTCAATTTACTATCTTGGAGAGGATGTTTTTATGGAAGTTCTGTGATATGTGAAGTGTATTATTTTGATGAGGTTCTGATTCACAAGTGGTGTGTTTTGCATTGCACTTTTATTCTTCCCTTTGTTTGTGGTTTTTGGCTCCCTTTATTCTTTCATGCTATGCTTCAGATTCCGTCTGTCAAATTCCAAATGAGAACCTTCTTTTGATAGAAAATGAAAAGTAAAGGTAGCTTCATCTTTGAGATTCCTCACCATGAGATAAATTTGGTCTGCCGAATTTGACTCACTTCACCGATGCTTCAAGTATTAAAGCCTAGTATTTTTTTTGAAACCAAGTATTAAAGCCTAGTTTAATCTGCATTAACCTTATAGATTATAATAATTTATTTGTAATCTTGTGCTAGAAAAAGTCAAACATCTTCAGAGCTATTGGTTTTGTAGTGCTGAAATTCAAGTTATTAAATTTAGACTTGGTAATCATGGATGTTGGGATATTATTTCTTATATATGCTACTTTATTGTATTGTTCAGGATCTTGAAAAAGGTTGGTTAATAGTTGAGTATAAGTAATTCAATTTTCGAATCATCAGCAATAAGATTTGGAGATAATGAAAACAGAATTATTTCATCTATAACTTTAATCGTATTTGATCTTATATCTGCTGAACTTTAGCTGTTTTTACTTAGATAGGCGATTGACTATTTATTTTTAACAAATTCTTAAAATTATATGGGCAAGTAAATTTAACCTTCTTGTGAATGGGGACTTGGGAAGACTAAGGAGAGTCCGGGGACTCATACTGCTCAATGATTTTCAGCCTGCCACTTCAGCTTATTAGTCAACCCAACAGCTAACATTGTAACTTAACATAGTGTCAATATATGTGCCAATAACTATTACAGGTTGATTTATCAAACTAATAAAATTCTCACATAAATCAAATTTCTCAGTCATTTTGCAGATTCTCTCCTGGGGGCCCTTGGCATTGTTTCCAGTTTCATGTAAAGCTCTTCCAACCCTCATGGCATGTGTGCTTCTCAGCAATCTTGGAGCTTCCATTACAGAAGTCGCAAAAGATGCTCTTGTAGCAGAGTATGGACAAAAACACAGAATGGTTGGTCTCCAGTCTTGTGCATTCATGGCTGCAGCCGCTGGTGGAATTCTAGGCAACTTATTTGGTGGATATTTCTTACTCAAGGTACCATCAACAACGTCGTTCCTCATATTTGCTGTGCTATTATCTCTTCAACTGGCAATCTCAATATCGGCAAGAGAAGAACATCTTGGTCTAGCACAACCATCATATCACAATGTTGCAAGGAAATCAATTTCGGAAAGTATCAAGAAACAGCTGTCTGATCTTATTATGGCAATTGGTGAAGAAAGCATCTGCCGCCCTCTAACTTGGCTTGTAGCATCTGTTGCCATGGTTCCTCTTCTGTCAGGTTCAATCTTCTGCTATCAAACTCAGTGTCTACATCTTGATCCTTCAGTTATCTGGATGTCACGAGTGAATGGCCAGTTGATGCTTCTTTCCTTGACTGTTCTATATGACCGTTACTGGAAAAGAGTTCCCTTGAGAAAATTGGTTGTGGCAGTACAAATTTTATATGCATCTTCTCTTCTTCTGGACCTCATTTTAGTGAGACAGATCAATCTTCAATTAGGAATTTCTAATGAAGTGTTTGTCCTTTGTTTTTCTGGTTTAGCAGAATCTCTTGCACAATTTAAGCTTCTTCCCTTTTCAATGCTATTTGCAAGTTTATGCCCACGGGGTTGTGAAGGCTCGCTCACTTCTTTCTCAGCTTCAGCATTGTGTCTATCATCAATTGCTAGTGGATTTTTAGGTGTTGGGTTGGCTTCTCTTATTGAAATGACATCCGGAGATTACTCAAGCTTACCTTGTGTAATCTTAATACAGTTCCTTGCAGCATTATTGGTGCCTTTAATATGGATCCATCATGTTCCCATGTCTGAACCTGTTGTTGAGAATGGAAGAAAGAGAGGTATGAGTAAAAGAACTCGAAGAAATAGAAGGGTTGGAAGAGTAGTGTTAGGTTCGATATTTGTTTATCGCCGTGAAAGAGAATCTGAGGCATAGGGATCATAAGCACATTGCTCAATTCTTTAGGAACAAGCTTGGAGAACAAGTGGTTGAAGAGAGGAGCCATATGATTATTAAAATTCCCATTTTTTGTCATCTCAGTTGATCGTTCAAGGCATCTTGTTTAAAACACCCGCCCATATTGGAACTTCCCAGCAAATATTCTTAGCTTTTCAGAGAAGGTGATCGACTGTGATGAAGGAGTATTTTGTTTTTGCCAATAAGAAGATCATCATTCTAGAGCTCTGATTGCACAAGTTCTTTATACAGCTGATCGAAGCATTGAGCTTATCAAACAGTAGCCTTGAGTTTATGGTATTTCCACGAGAGGATGATATGATCAAACAGGATTTTTTTTTTTTGGTTTCTTAATTGTGGAAAGTGCATTTGAAGAGTTTAGTTTTAATCAAAGCATATTTACTTTGGATAGAACTCTGAATCTGAACCTCAGCTCAATGTGCCACCAATAGGCAACCAAGAGATCCTGTTTTTGCAGCTTGTATGAGAACCAATTACACAAAGCATTAACATCAAGAAAAGTGAGGAGAGCTAATTATTTCATTCAAGTCATGTTATGGATGTCTCTCAGGTTTCTATAACTCCCTAGTTATTTGGGTTTTGACATAGTTTTACTAAAACTTCAATGGTTTACATATTGTATCCTAAATTTTGACTTGACATGAAGATCAAATTAACATTTAATTTAATGTTGGTGATTCAACTCTAATTATTTTTCAAGGCATTGAATAAGTAAAGCTTAACAATTCGAAGTTTGAATTAATGCCCCCTGTTCCAGGAGTTGCATCTTCTTTCTAGGTTTACAGCCAAATCCGCTTAATAAAGCTTTTATGATTAAGCCCGAGTTCTGTAAGTAGCACAATTTTTTTTTCTCTAACACTGATCGTCAACCAGGACTTATATATCACTTGTACACTTGCGCACGTTTGAGACTTCATCACTTACACACTGCCATTTGGACAAGATAACTGAGTGCGTAAGTTTTACAATTTAGAGCAATCAATTATCATCTATATTAAAATTGACTCTTGGTCAAATTTTTTTGAATAAAACTCTCGGTCAGATTTGATTTTACTTTTGTGGGATAAATTTTTTTCATCAATTTAAGATAGTCCAAATTCTATTTAAAGAAGTAAAACCGATACTTGCAGGTTAGCGCATAAACAGTACCTTATACAATACAATATGAACAACACCTATGAACAAAGCCTGCTTTTGACTTTCTAATTTCTTCCACTTTTCGTCCATTCAATTTGTATTTGATCTCTTCTCAACCCCTCCTTGATTTTCACAACAGTGAACACAGTATTCAAATCACAATTACTTTCATTAATGAATGCCAAAAACCATAAAGAAAAAAAAAAAGAACACGTTGATAATTATAAAACTGGTTCGTACATAAAATCATAATCTCGGTTACAGGCAGGGAGTTCAATTTCTTTCATTACTGATATGTTCAAGCTCTTATACAATATTTGATCTCTCAACACTGACTTTCCATGGACTACGATTAATCCAACAAGGTGGTGGTTGAATCTTGAATGAAGGACATTGATAAAAAGATTTAACACTCTGATCTTCCAAACTAAAGAAACCCATATCGTGCCCACCATACAAATAGTCTTCATGCATCTGATCCCAATAATCATCAGTAAAATAAATTGAATCTCTTTTGCACTCCACAGAAAAAGCATCACCACCTGAGACTGAGACTGAAACTGAGTGATTTCCACCTAAAAACAAGGCTCGATCTCCCAAGCTATCAACCACCACCCACTTTTTCTTATAAAAATCCAATTTATAGACATGAAAGAGCAGTGTTTTGTAAGGACAAACCAGAGGATGTGTGTGTTCTTCGCTAAGCAAGTGTTCTTCATGAACTGCCTCACCATCTCCATTCACCATCTCTCCTACAAATCTCACAACAAGCATTATATCTCCCTTAGTCTCCACCAAATAAAATCTTGCATCATAAAGATATCTGAAATCCCTCAAAAACTTCAGTGATTTCTCTGGATAAGATAGCACCATCTCTGCCCTTTTAACCGAGATATTCAATCCGTCAAAATCCCAGATTTCAATAGAAGCATTATTGCCAAGTGCATAGAGCTTATTTTGGCTACATATGATATCATCATAAGGCTGATGCTTACCATCAAGCGCAGTCCAAGAGTCATCACCACAGTTACTATATGCAATCTTCCTCTCATACCCATATATCACCACAGCTCCAAATTTGTTAAAGCTTAAACAGGGGTCGGAAGACATAATGGCTTTGAGTACAAGACTTTGACGCAGATTCTTGGTGTAACGAATAGGGTTCTTGCTATAACCATACTTGATGCGATATTCACCGTCTTCACTCTTCTCAATATTCAATATACCCAATAAAGAATCAATTCGAGGAAGCTGTATTTGAACAAGCAAAGAAGGGTTATAAAGCAAAGGAACAGCTCTTTGGTCCAAATATATCAACCAACCGTGCGAGGATCCAATGCAGCAACTCCCACTCAAGTCCTCAGGGACATTATCCAACGCATGAAACCTTCTTGCTTCAACATCAAAATAACGATAACCACCGTCTTTACTACCACTTTCATCTCCTTCTTGAGGAGGAAGCATTAACCAGGGTACTGCCATGCTCTTGTAAGAAAAAGCTGTGTGTTGTTGTGGTTGTTTTGTTTTTTTTAGAGAGATCAAAATTAATGTTGTGAAACGTGGGATTGTGAAGTACTTATAACTCGGAAAATTACCTTGTTTGGATAGGAAATTTAAGAGGGCTTAGGATTAGAAATTAGAAACTAACTAGGTTATATAGCTTTAAAAACACACGTCTCCAGCTTGGAAATTAAGGAACTTTAGAATCAGAAGCTCGTATGGAAAAAAAGACTTGTCCTTTTCACGGTAGGATTGTGCATGCGATAGCTGACCATTGGAATTAATTAATTTGCCAGCAAGTAATAGAACAAAGGAAAATTCGGTATTTTGGAAAGTTTTGAACATGAGATTAATTGTAGAAAATTTTGTTTCCCAAATCAAATTGAGTATTTTGGAAAGTTCGTCAGATAGCTTAGGAATGTATGAATGCATGGGTACGGCCCTATTTTAACTCAAAAAAAAAAAACAAAATGAAGAAAACAAATGCCTTCTTTTACAGACTACATTAAAATAATAATTTAATTTGCTGTTCAATTCGACTTGTACAAAAATTTATTAAAGCTCTAAGTTTAAGCTTATATACATATCAAGTACGTCAAACAAAATTGATATGTGTATCCAAATCATTTTAAGAGGTTTAATTTGTGGATCTGTGATTTGGTAAGCTTAGAATTACACTAAGTAGACCCAAAACATGTTGACCCCTTAGTTAACGCCCACTTGATGGAAACTTAGTTTAAAACAAGGATAAATTATGTAATTAAGGCCAGCGAAGAAACACAAGATTAATAAGATGTTTTCTTGACTTTTAAAAATCTTAAAATAAGAAAGGATAAGTTATTTATTTAATATGGTAAGTGATTAATAAAATAGTATTTTATTCAAAATAAAATTGAAACTTACCCTTTCTATTTGGCAAATTTATTTTTCTCCCTTAACTAGAATGAATTTTATTAGATAATTTATATCATAGAACGACAAAGAGTTAAATAAGGAGTCTTGATCTAGTACAAAATTTTAACCTTATAAAAATCTTATTTTTCACCTAAATACGAACCCTCATTATCATATTTTGTCTTAATTACTCTCTTGACGAGCATTACTCACCCTTTTCACCTTCTTTCCTCGTGTCTTTTGCCAAGATAAAAGAATTTGTATGATTCTGCAATGTTCTAGAGCTAATCATATTTAGAAAACTAATTTCTAGTAACTCTAGATAAGATTCAAGGGGCTAGTTCCTCTTTAATTCAAAACTAGGGTTTCTTATAGTTGAAACCCTAAAACTTGTCTAAAAGCACGAAAATCAGTCCAAAAATAGGTTTCAACACTCGTAACAGTATCTTAACGCTTTCTATCAATTGTGTTTCTTAATTATTTATTGTGTAAGTAGCTCCCACACCTCTTACAGCTTAAGATCAAATTTACTTAAATAAATCACTTATACCCAAGACTGGCAAAATAATTTCTTAACACTAGATCTCTTGGACTTTAGGGACTCTTTAAAGACTTGGTCTCTTAAATTTACCTCGAACATTTTTGGCGACTCCATTGAGGAGTTTGTCTTGGATCTTGTAATGATAAAGTCCAATAGAAAGGGCGAAAATATGAAAAGCACTATCACTAAAAGGCAAGATGAGTTATCTAATTATAAGGATTTCCAAACTAATCTATCCATAAACCTAAAAGAGACACAAAGAGACAATTAAGCCACGTATGCTAATTTATGGGTTATAGCCCAAATCTTAAAAGATGTTATAAAAGAAGCCTTATGGTAAAGCTAGAGGTATTACTGAAGGCTCTTCATATGACCAAAACAAAAAACTCGCCTACAACCACAAAACCGTACTAATTATTGTCTAAGGTACCTTTGGGAGAGAAACACCAGTGGCCTCTAACAATAATAATGCATAAGAGAGAAGAACAAAAACTCTAACTTGATCTGATGTTCTAGTCATGATCAATCAAGCAAGTCGAATAATACTAAGACAAACATGGTATATGTCCCTCTATTGCTATACCTGACTAAAATTATGGATATGCCTTATCCTAAAAGATATGACACACCATCTTTTTTCCTAACCGATTGCAACAAGGGAAATTTCAAAGAATATATAGGGAGATACATTGATTCTCTTAGTGTATATGAAAGAAACAAGAACTTATAGCTCAGGGAGTTTTCCAATCCCTCATGAGTTATGTGTATAATTGATAATATGTTTCACTGTCACTTATCCATCCTTAGAAAAAGAAAACTTTCAAATTCTACAAGAAATACTTCTAAACTAATGAAAGAGTTACTATAATCCATCTTAACCAAATTAAGTAAGGTTACTTAGAGCTGTTGGTTGAATATGTCAAGAGGTTCAGAGATTTATTAGTAGATTTCTATGAAAAAAGAGTAAAAATGAGCTCATACAAATTTGGGTAAGTAATATGTTAAATAAATACTAAGCCCACCTTGAAAATGAGAGGATCGTTTCATTAATTAAACTCATAGAAGCTGCAAAAAGAATTTCCTTATCAATCAAGATCTTTATTGGCAGGCAATGATGGCTAAATGAGAAGAAGAAAACAATGCCACAAGCTTTGTATATATAAAATTAATTCGAGCCATATGATATAAAACCTTAAAGAAAGCTTTTTGAAGAACAATCTGTACCATTCAATAAGGAAGAATTGAACACTCTTTTGGATCAATGGATATTAGACAGTTTTATATGATCTTTTTTGTACAAAAAAGAACCTGATTAAAAGAGACATGAGGGGCTTTAATCTTTATCTCTTGTACTAAACATTCAACCATCCTACTATACATTGTAGAGACCTTCAATGGTTAATACACAATAAAATCAAGGATGGAACCTTGGAGTTACCTAACAAGCCATAATCCATGGATCTTAACTCGCTCCCATGACATGAGGAAGAAAGAGCAGCTATAGTAAACTTTATAAAAGTACATCCCCAGTAAACATCATCAACTAAAGACGACAAAATTAAATATCTACAAATAGGTCATATTAGCAATATGACCCTTAAAGTAAGTTATATCTATTATCAAGAATACAATAATGCAAAAAAAAAAAAAAAATTATGCAAGAAAACATGATTAGATGATCATATGCAAGATACCAAGAAACCATAGGCGTTCAATAAGAAACACATAGTTACACAAGTATATGCTAAAAAACCTTTTTTAGGGCAATCATAGGGAAAGACACAAAAACACTTATAGGGCAATTATATGCAAGATTCCAAGAAACCATAGGTAAGCAATAAGAAACACATAGTTACACAAGTCCATGCTAAAAAGAAATTTTTAGGGCAATTATAGGGAAAGACAAAAAAGCACTTACCATGTTTTACAAAGGGGCCACAAGAAAAAAAAAATTGAAAAAAGTCTTAAAAAAAGATCAAAGAATAACCAAGAGCAAAAGTGTGTGCAAAAGTTAAAAGTTCAAGAAAAAGAGTAAAGAAATGTGAAAGTGAGAAGCTAATTTTTGAGGAGAAGAATAACCAAAAGAAAAATGTGAAAAAAAAAAATAGTAGATCAATAAGTTTCCTTTTATAGTTGAGGAAAAATAATGGCTAAGATCCATTAAAATATTATTACTCCAAGAAAGTAAAAAAATGGCTAATAAATTTAAATCAAGAAAGAGAAAATTTGCCATTTACACACTAGATAACTAGTAAAAATCTTTCAAATCATGTAAGAATTCAAGTTTATAATACGATAGATAACAATGGAGTAGACTAGAACTTTGAAGTTGTATTGATCTCATAGCCTCCTTTACTTATTATGCGTAAGTTGTATAATAGCAATGGACAACAAAAATGAAGTAAGTTAGAACTCTAAAGTTTTATTGATCTCATAGCCTCTCTTGCTTACAATGCATAGCTTGTATAATCAAACGGGTTAAATGTAGTTGTACAAAAATTTACAAAGGCATAAGTTTAAGCTAATGTACATATTTAAGTACATCAAACAAGGCAAGACACATAGAGTCAACGCACTTTATAGAACTTAATTTGCGGGTCGTGGTTTAATAGGTAGAAGATTGCATTAAGGCTTAAAACTTGTGGACCCCTAGGCTAAGAGCCCACTTGAGGGAAAACTTAACTTAAATATAAATATATGTAATTAAGACTAATAAAAAAATACAAGCCCAATAAAACACTTTTTTTTGGGTCTTTAGAGTCATTTAAAATAAGAAAGGGTAATTTTTTTTTATATATTTAAAATAGTAAGTGGTTATCATGAATATCTTTGAGGTAAGAGCTTATATTAATAATCCCTACTAGTTTGCGAAATGTATAGTAATGTCTAGTTATTAAGAAATATTCTACGAGAGTTAATAGAATGTGTCAAATCACATAAAAAGTCTAAATTGCCATTTTTAAATTTAAAAAAGTAATTTAATGACTATTTTACTCTTGCACAACAAACGAAAATGCACAATTTTTCATACTTTTAGTAGTTTTTTTAGTTATTTGACTTTTAATACTTTTTTGAATAAATTAAAAGCAACATTATTACAATAATGTCCTTACGAATTTAATACATATTTTTTCAATAAATTAATGGTATGTGTTTAATAGTTCTCATGTAATAAATTAATGAATAAATTGATGACAAAAAATTCCTTTATTTGCACAATTTTCCATCCAATACTTTAATAGTTTTCAAGTAAGCATATGTTTAATATATATATTTTTCCTATAGATGTGTATTTTATTCATGGATATTATTCCTAACTCCTAACTTACCAATTGAAATTTGCATGTGATTATTGCCTTAGAAAGGTCAAAAAATAGCCTATAAAAGGCTACATAAGTGGTCATTTTATTTCGTAAATAGTAGCTTTTAAAATTCTGCAAGTGAGTGTCTTTCAAATTTGTGTTTATCTTGCAACAACCTCACTCCCTATCTTTATCAAAATCCTTACAAATTCAACCATACTTAATGTTAATTTCTATAAATCTAAGTGAAGATAATGGTAGAATTCTTAAATTTAGAAACAAAAATTGTTTATGCAGAAGGAAGGCATGTATGAATTATCAGAGTCGAAGAACAATTCCTATAAGTTATACTTCTATTATAAACAAGAAAATGTAACTACTATAGATTCTAAAAACCAAAGGAAGATGATTTCAACATTTGGATGCTCAAAATTCTAGAAATGAGTTCATCGATAGAAGTAGTGTAGAATGTAAATAGAAAAGTTTACAAGTTGGCTATTGGTCATACAGAAATGGCAAAACAAATATTGATGAAGTGAATAAGTTGCTACTTATTGTGTTTCATGTTTTTTTGGGTATACTGTTGTCATATGTATATAAAAAAAATGAAATGCACTATGAAAGTTTATATGCATGAGAAATATTTAGAAATAAGAAACAAGTCTGAAGTTTCTATTGTATTTAGAAATTAGAAACAAGTCTGAAGTTTCTATTGTATTCAAAAATAAAAAACAAGTTTAAATATTCAGAGGATGGTGCTTATAAAATGCTATAATTACCACCAAAATGATGCATAAGTATAACATCCATATTAGAGGATTCAATTGTTTCCTAACATCTATAGCAAGTAATAATAATGCATAACATCAAAAAAATTATAAACACTTATAAAATAGTGCATAACATCCATAACAAAAACTCTAAGATACGTAAAGCTTACAAAATATATCATTCTTGATCATTATACTTGGTGTTTCCTAGGCCTGTCAAGCCTCCTTCTTCCTCTATTCTCTAAAATGATGCATAAGTATTAATAAAAAAACTTTTGACAATATGAAGAAAAACATTGTTTGTTATTGCAAAGTGTAATACCTGCGACTGCACTTCCACTTATAAATAATGTGGAGCCAACTTTAGTAAGTGATCCTCTCCCCTGCAAGTTAGGTTAAAGAGAAATTAGTAAACTTAAAGTATTTAGCTCCCAAATTGTGCTACAATATATGCTAAGATTTCCTACCATAGCTATTGTTGCTTTATTTCTTGCTTTAAAAGATGAACTTGGTTCCATTGTCCTATTTCTTACCCTAAATTGGATGAACTTGTTGCAGTTGAACTTGTCCCTTATATAAAAAACAATTAAAAAACAATTAAAAAATAGTAAACCCATGTCTGACTAGATAAAAAACAAATTAGAATTGCATTTATAGAATCATTCCTACTAAGTGCACATGTTTTGGTATTATGCCTTAATCTTTCATAAGTTTTACATTTCACAACAATGATCTTTATGCTATATGAGGTGCATTTAGCTCCCCCATTCTTTACACTTTAAGTCTCTCAACAGACTTTTTTACTTGTGGGGGATTCAACATAAGTAAGTTCATATCATCCCATGCATATTTGTTGAGTATTGGCCTAATCATATCCGCATAAGTTGACAAAGAAAACATTCTTATACAAACTTTTATCCACATACTATTCTGGGTTATCTCTCAAATCAAGAATTACTCCTACTGCATGTTTGCATGGTACACCACTAAATTTTCATGCAAAGCACCCATAAAGTTCTAGCATTTATATAAACTAAATAAGCTTTATTAGGACCCAATATTTCAAAAAACCCATTTTTGGCATTCAGCATCCTTAACTATCTACCCTGTTCACCCAATTTCTCAATTTTTCTTCTCACAAATAGGGCCATGTCTCATTCTCATGATTGGCCATGAGACATTTTTTGAAACTTTTTCTGTCTTCTAACCATGGTCTTTCTCTTATAATACTCAAGTAAGGTCAAAATAGACATTGTCTTCTCCTTCACCAACTAACCATTGAATGCCTTAGTGAAATTATTTGTCATATAATCACATTTGATATTGGGATTAAAACCATATCTTGAATATTTTCCAGGTGTTAGCTTAACTAGCCAATCATATGCTTGTAATTTTTTTTTGATTTTTTAAAGATGAATTTTTAATTGGTGTTTGTCTGTCTCTCTTACTATAGACTAGAATAGATTCGTCAAATGTAAATTAGGCCAATGATTTCTAAAATTGGTATATAAATGCCTGAGTCACCACCTAGTACTATAATTTAACCAGTATCCTCTCTTTACATCCAATCAAATAAAATATATTTTCAAAAAAAAAAACCAACTTTTAGTGCACTCAGCTTTACACACAAACATTGCTAATGGAAATATGTCATTATTGGCATTTAGAACCATATCAGACAATAAAATACTACCAATTGTTTCTTTAAGGTGACATCCATCTAACCCTGTAAATGGTCTACAACCATTCAAGAAACATGTTTTCTATGTAGAAAAAGGTATAAAATAAATTCTCTTAAATAATGGGTTTCTGGGAATACATTATGGGCAAGGAATCATTTCTAGTTGAATAGTTACTACTGCATTAGGGTTTGTTTTCATAACTATATGGGCATATTTGTGCAAGTTAGCATAAGACAAACTATGATTCTCATCTACCATATCTAAGGCCTTTCTCATAGCTCTATATATTCTAAGCCTATTCACAGTCACACCATACTTTTGTAATAGTTCTTGCTTAAGAACTTCAGCTTTGACATAAAGCATTGCTCTAACCAAACTCCCAAACTTCTTTACAGTCTACCTTGATTTAGCCTATAATATTTTAGAGCTTTTCAGACATGTATGCCTAGGGTTGTGATTCTTAACTATAAAGGATACTCTATCTGGCACTCTATTAGCATGTAACTTCTGAAGACAGCCCTTTGAAGCACATTTAACAGTGATTCTTAAAGGCTTAATTTTCACTCTTTTTGGTGTGAACCTTTGTTGGATAATGCATTTTGACAGTGTATTTCTAAACTTTTCTATGTTAGCAAAGGAATAACCAACTTCAAAGGAAAATAGCTCTCCTGGTTTTTGTATCCACACTTTTCGAAGGATCTTCCTTGATATCTTACAAGTTGGATCCTTATCCTCAGATAAGATAATCACAAAATCATCATCATCATCTGATTCATACTATTCCACATCATTATTAACTAAAATCTCATATGGACCATTTATAGAACCCTTAATATTTTCCTCATTATTTTTGCCCCTATTAGAGAAATGAAGCAACTAATCTGTATCTTTAAAGAAAAAAAAACATGTGTACCAGGCTATGGTCGTGTGTTTCTTGCTCAGATGTGTGTATATTAGGCTCAGATGAATGTGTTTCTTGTTCAGGTAAGTGTGTATCAAGCTTATATGGGTGTCTTGTTTCATCAAATCATTGTGTATCGCATTGAGTGGTGCATGAAAACTAACTCAATGTGTTATCAACCTCTTCTTTATGTTCTGGATTCTTAGGCTTTGGAACCTTTAGTAATGGAATGCGTATTACATCTAGAGGCATCGCTTCTATGATAATATCTATGTTGTCAATCCTTTCAGACCAAAATAACTCAAACATCAGTTCCATATTTGTATTATCCTCTAATTGTAATCCACCTCCTGACCAAGGTTAGAAAACTTTTACTTTATATTTCTCACTATGATGGACTATCTTTTTTTCTAACAACGTGCATAATATAATTTAACAGGCATACACTACTAAACTCATTAGGATCTATATTTTTTAAAGTTAACCTCTCACCAAACACACAAATATTCAAAGTAAATGACAACATCCTAAAATTAAATTAAACATAACACCTTCAGTACCACCATACACATATTCAAAACAAACAACAATAAGATCTACCATATTTACAATATTCAAAATAAACATTTACAATAAGAAACACCTTCAATAATAATGTTCAAAGGAAAAACTATAAAAATTCCCTTAAATGATGTCTTTACCCATTTATATGTAACTTGTAAAATCAAAACCACCTCATACATACAAACGTATACAAGTTTATAAAAAAAAAATTATTTTTACACTTAGCACAATACATACATTCACAAAAGATTTATATTTTAAATTAGCACAGTACAAAAATAAACAAACATTTACTTGTAATTTATCAAATCAGAACTATCACACACATGCAAACTAGACAAGTTTACAAAAAAAAAAAATCATTTTTACACATAGTACAACACACATGTTTACAAAAATTTCATATTTTAAATTAGCACAGTACGAAAATAAAACAAACATTTACATGAAATTTATTAAATTAGAACCATCACACACATGCAAATGTATACAAGTATATTTAAAAAAAATTAATTTTACACTTAGCACAACTCACAGGTTCTAAAAATTTCATATTTAAATTTAGCACAGTACCAAAAAAAAAGTTTATTATGTTAAGAAAAAGCAAACAGATTTATAAAAAATATTATTTTTTGTTCTCGTTCGTTAAATCAACCATCAACGAATATCAAGCCATTGAACAAAAAAAAGTTATTATCTTTACCGACATGCAAATTTTGTTTTCAGAAAGACAACATGCAACCAGTAAAAAAAAGGTAACAAAACTAACCCTTAAAATCAAGCAAACCCTTAAAAGATTTTGGGGCAAAACAAACTAACATAAGTTTTCATAAGCACATTTCATACATTATTTGGTATCCTCTTAATTCTATATTTGCTCATTTTAAGTATTAAAATATAGCCACTTATGCATGCATTATTGTTTTATAAGTTTTATCTAATTAGAGCATAAAAAAGATCAAAATTTGATGAAAAATAGGCAAACAAGTCATTTCATATAGCTTCCAAGTCGCAGTCCTGGAAGTCTGAGCCGCCCTAATACAAGTGAAGAAATCTAGCATCGACCCCACTTCAGTAGAAACTTGGGGCTGGGGCCCCAAGTTAGCTAAGGTTTGTGTTACGACACCAACTCTCTTGGCTCTACTACTACATATTAGTTTTGGGATTTGTGTCATAATTTTAAAAAGGGACATTTTTGGGAAGATCTATAAATAGGAGATGAAAGGCCTCTTTTAAAGGGGCAGAACATAAAAATCGAAGAGAGAACTAAGAGTTTTTAGTGATAAAAATTTACTTGGAGCTTGGAATCTTGAAATTCTTTGAAGATTGAAGGCCCCAAAAGCTTCTCTAACTAGTTTATCACTCTCATCTTATTTCATTTACTTTAGTTTCAAGTTTATTCTTGTAATTTGTATTATGTTGAACATGACTATTTTTATGAACTCTTGAACTATTGTGTTTGTGGATTTGATTATGAATTGCTAGATTACATATTATAGGGCTTGATGTAACTCTAACTAGTACTATATTTTGATATATTATTTGATTAATGACTATCTTGGGTTTATCATTTATACCTTTTATGAGTTTAATACTTTTAATTAGATTGAAAAAGTTATTAGATAATTTAGACTTGTAAGTTATATACTTGGGAGAGTTTTGTTGGGATTTGTACTCATGTGCCATTCTAAATGTTTTTATGAATTTTCATACTTATGCAATAAATAAGTATTTTATTAAATCACTAATTATTTTTTAAGGTAAGATGCTTGTAACATTTCGGACATTATATTGATTTGAAAGAGTTCATATCAGGTTTAAAGAGTTAGAACCTTGTCTGAATGAGACAAAGACGTGAGAATATACTAATATTGACATAGTTATAAATAGTTGCAAGCATTGCTAGGAAATGTCATCGTGTAAGTATATTTTTGAATTATAAGTTACTAATTTATTTTCACCAACTTAGGGTTTGACGAGTGGAACTGATTTATATAGATCAATATATATCTATATCTAGATCATCCAATGATTTATCTTAGTAGACCACGAGCTTCGAAGAAGCTCGTATAGATATTTAGGTATTTAGTAAGGACTGGATACTAAACAAGACTATGAAGACCTCCAATAGATATCCTATAAATTCGTTAGTGGATGATCTTTTTGAGTTGAGTAGTATTCGTTGTTCTTTGACTTGAGCACCACAGTGGGTTTGTGAATGATCTACCATACTTAGGTTCCATACATGTCAGAGACCTTTCATGGTCTGACCGCTGAGTATGGTTTGATACTTATAGAATCTATTGTGTATAGATATGGGATCCATCAGCTCATATAAGTAAGTTAAATATCCAGTACTCTAAGGTTGTCTTTTAAAAAGTATTGTGGCTATAAGAATTCAACCCGAGAAAGAGTTTTCCATGGTATAAAAAATATCGCAAAAGATTTTGTGGATATTGTTTATCAAAATACGAATCGAGGATACAAGTTTATAGTTGAGCTTTAAGGGACTTGACAACGTTGATCTATATCTTCGCTCTTGCTGGATATATGTGACAAAAGGATTGTACAAATATGAATTAACCTCAACTTGTATGGTTTAACTCACAATTTTGTATTATCCATAATGTGTGTGTATGGAGTATCAGTTATGGACTTATGAAAATGTTTCGTGAGACAAAATATATGTGCACCTAGAGAGTCTCATTATATGAAGTGTACTCGTTGAGCACGTGAGTAGCGCATTGGATTGAATTATTCGATTCATGAAGTTTTTGGAAAATATGAATTTATTTTAAAGTCTCTCGGAGAATAGTTAAGGTTTAAGTGTTAAACCTAAAATTGTGTTAAGTGAGACTTGACACTTTTATCTACTTAGTGTATGCCTCAAATTGTGCCAATAATTTATATGGGTACTAAAATGAAAATTGGTGAATATAGCTACCATTTAAATAAAATAATTATTATTTTATTTATGTTATATTAATCGGCCATTTATTTATTTCAGGGTCTCTTAGGGAGTAGTTAAGGTTTAAGTGTTAAACTTAAAATTATGTTAAGTGAGACTTGACACTTTTATCTACTTAGTGTATATCTTAAATTGTGCCAATAATTTGTATGGGTATTAAATTGAACATTGATGAATATAACTACCATTTAAAGAAAATAATTATTATTTTATTTAAATTATATTAATTGATCATTTATGTATTTCAGGATCTGCTAGGAAGTAAATAAGATTTAAGTATTAAATCTAAGATTATGTCAAGTGAAACTTGACACTTTGATCTACCTGATGTATGCCTCAAATTATGTTAATAATTTATATGAGTACTAAAAAAGATATTAATAGACAAAACTATTAAAATAATAAAATAATAATTATTTTATATTTATTGCAATTCAGCAATTACAGTTCAAATGAATTTGATTTATATTTATTGACACTTGTTTCATTCTTATAAGATGTTTAAATACAATGAAATGAATCAAAAACAAATGGCATATGCTTAATGTTATAAGAACATATGCCACTAATCTTTTTTTTATCAAATTGCCACCGTGACATGATACATGACTTAATAATTGCTTTGTTAAGTCATAAAGGAGCATATGTCAAATTGATTTTATTTCATTGATTGAAATATAGGCAAGTTTGCCTATATATTTGGTGGCCAAGAGGAATTTAAAGTGAATTGGAAGTGACTTGTTATTTGTTTTTGAAAGGTTAAGAGTTAACCTTATATTCGAGAGACAATAATATATTAAAAATAAGAGTTATTATTAATATTTTTAAGAAAAAATTACCAGTCTAGTTTGAGGAAAGCCCACCTCGTCCACAATTAAATTTATTGACAAGCATGCTTCAAGCATAAGTTCTCAATCTCATTAGTGTAATGAAAAAATAATAATGTGTATTTTAATAATGTACACGTTCACCTGATGCATGGCGCACACAACACCAACGAAATTGGTATCAGAGCATTGTGTCATGTGTTGTATGTGCTTTGATTTGGAGTGTTCGTGGCGTAATTGATATCCCAGTGCTCTCGATTATGTGTTTCAAGTATTGAGAATTTTATAATCGGGATGTATCTAAAAGGGATACCGTAGCACTGTAGGTTAAGTGCTATGACGCTAGGGTAAAGGCTCTAGCACCGCAGCGTGTTTAGGTTGGTTCTGCAACACTGAAGGCCGGGCCTTTAATGTCGCAATTTCTGAAACCTATGAAAGTTGTAATTACGCCAATTACTCTAAATATTTATTTTTTAAGTGTTTAAAAATAAATAATTTATTTTTGGTAATTTATAATTGTTATAAATGTGATAAATATTGTGGGTCATTTATTTACACTAGTAACCACAATAGAAGCCTTACTAGTGGGGGTTAATTTTGTTTGCAAGAAATAAATGTGTGATTAAGAATCATGGCCTCATGAGATGGGGATAGAATTAAGTAATCTTTCTTAATCAGATAAAATAGGGTACCATTATAAAATAATGTTATGCGTTGATCCGTCTTGTCAATACAGTATTAGTCAGGTCATATCGATACCAATATTGTTAAAGCGTGAGGAATTTGGTCAGTGTGATTTGGACTATGCCGGTTAAACATGAGATGAGGCAAATATATGTGAACGTATTGCTCAATATTGCTAAAGCGTGAGGGTAGTATCAGTAATATATATTTAATCATTGACAAGTTAATCTGAAATACGCTATCCAATATTGCTAAAGTGTGAGGATAAGGTGTATTTAGGATTAGTCATAAGAGTTGCATAAGATGAAATTGACAAGAGTTGTCTACTTTTTGGATTTTACAATGGCCAATATTGTTAAAGCGTAAAGCCGAAGTAAAATGACAAAGGGATTTACTTCATGCTCTACAATTTAAAGAGTTTAAATTTGTCATTTTTCTTTTTGAGAGATTTAAGGGATTATGTAAAGTAGTGGGAGGGTGTTTTAAATTAAAAAAATATATAATTTGATTATATCCTTAATTTAAAATGAAAATTAGCGATTAAAATATTTATTTTTCGCTAACATCTTTTATTTTCTCTTGTGAAGATTAAATGGCCTCATCTAATCCATTGGCACGTATATTGGATGCGAACCAGCTTAAAGGCGCAGAAAACTATAAAGAGTAGTTGATGAATTTGAGAATTGTTGTCGATTTTAAAAAACTTGGATATATGATAGATCAGCATATACCCACGGGAATATTTGATGAAGCCACCCTAGAGGAGAGGGTGACTTATCAGAAATGGTTGGATGATGATTTAAAAGTTAAATCTTACGTTCTTGCCTCTATGTCTATAGGTTTACAAAGAGAGCATGCTCATATGAGTGATGCTTTTAGCATTATGCTCCATCTGAAAGAGCTGTTTAGCGACCGTTCTCAGGTCGAGGCATATAAGGTTAGTAATCGCTTTTTCAGTGTAGACTTTCTGAGAAAAGTCTAGTTAGTCCTTATGTCCTTAATATTATTTCTATAATTGAGAGGTTGGAGACGATGGACATTATGTTGAGCAAATATTTAGGAAATATTTTGATTCTTCAGTCACTTCCAGGGTCTTTCAAAAAGTTCATAATAAATTTTAATATGCAAGCAATGACCTCGTTTTATACTGAACTTCATAATATGTTAAGACATCAGAAGAGGACATGAATAAGGTAGGATTATCCCTATTTGTTCAAGGTGCTTCATCTTCTATTCCTAGGGCTTATAAGAAGCCTAAAGAAAAGAAGAAAAAGAAGGTGAGGCAAGCACCTAGGATTGGTCTTCAAAGGTGTCCCATATCCAAATCACAAAAAAAAGATAAAGAAAAATGTTTCCATTGTGGTGAGGAAGGACACTAGAAGAAAAGTTGCTAGAGCTACCATACCTCAGTAAAAAAAATCCCTTAGGTATATTTTTACCAATTATTGACATTTCTTTAGCATATGATGCTAATATTGATTAGGCATTGGATACTCTTCTCCTTCTTACATCCGCAATATATTGCAGGGTTTGAAAAAAATTAGACTGTTGTAGTCGGGAGAGATTCAACTTCATGTTGAAAATGAAGATTTCCTTCAGGTTAAGGCTATGGGATATTTTGATTTACATCTTTCATGTAATAGAACTATAGTATCGTATAATTGTCTTTTTGTACCCCGTATTTTAAGATAAATAGTACTTGATAGTGAGGGTTATTATAAGTATATATAGAATCGTTTCTTATGTTTATATGATATACATACTGTTTTGATAGCTGATTGTTAGTTAATTAATGGTTATTATGTATTGAATACAACAAAAAATATCATGAATGTACAAGTAAACACAGCAAGTAGTTCAGAAACTTTAAATGAAACAGAATTATGGTATATGAGATTAGGTCACATAAATGTTAGACGTCTATCCTACCTGGTTAAAGATGGTTGAATGCCTGATTTGACCATATAACCTTATCCAGTTTGTGAATCATATATTCAAGAAAAAATGACCAGATCTCTTTTTACTAGTGTTGGACACCGTGCCACTAGTTTATAGAAACTTATACATAGTGATGTATGTGATCAAATGAATCATGCTGCTATGGGTGGATTTCAATACCTTATAACCTTTATCGATGATTTGTCATGATATAGTTATGTGGTTTTTATGAGACATAAGTCTGAAACCTTTGAAAAGTTCAAGGAATTTAGACATGAAGTAGAAAAACAAACCAGTATGTATATCAAATACCTTCGATCAGATCGAGGTGGTGAATACATAGATAGTAAATTTTTGAATTATTTAAAGGAGAATGAAATTATTGCTCTGTATAGTCCTCTAGTTACTTCGCAGCACAATAGTGTCTCGAAGAGGAGGAATTGGACATTATATATGGTTTGATAAATGATGAGCTTCACTAATCTTCCTGAATATCTTTGGGACTCTGCTCTATAAATTGCTGCTTATATATTTAATAGAGTTCTGTCTAAAGTCGCTTTATCTACTCTCTATAAGATATGGACTGGAAGGAATTCGAGTCTTAAATATTTTAAGATTTGAGAATGTCTTACTTAAGTAAAAGTTACATAATAGGATAAACTTACACTCAAAGGGGTACAAGTATCGGTTCATTAGTTATCCCATCAACTCAATGGGATACCAGTTCTATGATCCCGAGGAACAAAATATGTTTGTGGGTCGGAATGCCACTTTTCTTGAGAAATAGTTTCTCATGGATCGTGAGGATTATAAGAAGATTAATCCTGATGAAGTCAATTAGAATGAACCACAGATGGAACCACAGGCTCAATCTAATAAATTACCTTTTACATACCTTCTACGTAGGTCATAAAGTGTATCGAGGCAACTTGACAATTATGGTATATTACCTGAAGGTACCTCTGAGGTTTTCTTAGTGGAAGAAAATGATCATTTAACATACAGAGATGCAATATTAGATATTGATTCACGAAAATAGCAAGATGCCATGAAATTCAAAATTGACTATATGCATTAAAACTAAATCTGGGACTTGGTTGAGCTTTCTAAAGGAATAGTTCCTATCGGTTGTAAGTGAGTTTACAAGTGGAAGCGTGGGTCCGATGGAAAAGTAAAAACCTTCAAAGCCCGTCTGGTAGCAAAAGGTTATACTCAATGATCAGGGATCGATTTTGAGGAAACCTTTGCACCAGTTACGATGCTTAAGTCAATAAGGATATTATTGACAATTGCTACGTACTATGACTTTGAAATTTGGTAGATGAATGTAAAGATGACATTCATAAATGGATATTTCGAAGAAAAAATGTTTATGAAACAGTTTGAAGATTTTGCATCAGCCTTTCTTCCGGTCTTGTATATAAATTGAAGAAGTCCATTTATAGACTTAAGCAGGCTTTTCGAAGCTAGAATCTTTATTTTGATAAGGTAATCAAAGGGTCTGATTTCATAACAAAATGAAGATGAGGTATGTGTGTATAAAAAAAGTCAGTGAAAATATAGTTGTCTTCTTAATTCTTTATGTGGATGACATACTGATCATTGAAAATGATATCAGTATGTTATAGTTAGTAATAAGTTACCTTAATAAGAATTTCTCCATGAGGGATTTGGGAGAGGCTTATTATATACTAGGTATAAAGCTTTATAGAGATAGAGTTAGGAGGCTGATAAGACTCTCCCAATCTTTGTACATTGGTAGTGTCTTAGAAATATATAAGATAATTAATGTACCTTTTACACATGACATTCATTTTTCGAGAAAGATGTGTCCTTAGAAGAAGATGAGAGCGTTAAAATGTCTAACATTTCTTATGCATCAATTGTTGGAAGCTTGATCTATGCCATGATGTATACGAGACATAATATTAGTATGGCTATAAGTATTATGAACCGGTACCAATTTGATCCAAGTGATAGCCATTGGATGATAGTCAAACATGTTCTTAAATACCTTAAGGGTACAAAGGACAAGTTTCTCATATATGGAGAAAATAACTTACCTGTAAGAGGATACACTGATTCAAACTTCCAATCTGATCCCGATGATAAAAAGTCAACATCTAGATATATGTTTATTCTCAATGGTGTAGCTATAAGTTGGAAGAGTGTCAAATAAGGATACACATCAGATTCTACCACAGAGTTAGAATACATTGCAGCTGTAGAAGCAGCAAAAGAAGTAGAGCGGATCAAGAAGTTTGTTGCAAAACTCGATATAGTCCCAAGTTTAATGGATTCTATTCCATTATATTGTGACAACAACGGGGCCATTGTAGAGGCGAAAGAGTCAAGAGCACACTAGAGATCTAAACATGTGGAGGCAAAATACCACATTGTTAAAGAGATCTTGGCTGGATGAGATATTGTATTTTATAAAGTTATTATGTAAATAATGAGTGGACCCACTAACTAAGACCTTAACTTCTAAGATGTTTGAGAAATATGTAGAGGCGTTAGGTATTAAATACCACTATGAATGACACTAAAGCAAGTGGGCATTGTTGGAATTTGTGTTCATGTGTCATCCCAAATTTTGTATGAATTTTTATACTTATGCAATAAATAAGTATTTTATTAGGTCGCTAATTATTTTTTAAGGTAAGATACTTATAATATTCCAGACATTATATTGATATGAAAGAGTTCAGATCAGGTTTAAAGAGTTAGAACCTTATCTGAAATGGGACAAAGACCTGAAAATATACTAACAATAACATAGTTGCAAAGAGTTGCAAGCGTTGCTAGAAAATGTCATTGTATAAGTATGTTATTGAATTATAAGTTCCTGATTTATTTTCACCAATGCAGAGTTTGACGAGTAGAACTAATTTATATAGATTAGTGTATATCTATATTTGGATTGTCCAAATGATTAATCTTATAGCAGACTATGAGCTTAGTGGAAGCTCGTATAGATATTCAAGTATTCAGTGAGAATTGGATACTGAACATGACTATGAAGACCTCCAATAGATATCTAATAAATTTTTGAGTGAAGGATCTTCTCAAGTTTAGTTGTATTCATTGTCCTTTGACTTGAGTACCGCGTTGGGCTTGTGAGTGATCCACTATACTTAGGTTCCACACACGTCAGAAACCTTTTATGGTCTGACCACTGGGTGTCGCTGAGTATAGTCTGATGCTTATGAAGTTCGGTGTGTGTAGATATGAGATCCGTTAGCTCATATAGGTGAGTTAAATATCCAGATGTTCTAAGGTTGTATTCCAGAATGTCTTATGGCCATAAGCATTCAACTTGGAAAAAGAGTTTTCTATAGTATAAACAATATTACAAAGGAGTTTGCGGATATTGTTTATCAAAATACGAATCGAGGAGACAAGTTTATAGTTGAGCTTTAGGGGACTTGACGATGTTGATCTATGTCTCCGCTTTTTCAGGATATATGTGACAAAAGGATTATACAAAAATGAATTAACCTCAACTTGTATGGTTCAACTCGAAATTTTGTATTATCCATAATGTGTGGGGGGGCATCAATTATGGACTTATGGAAATGTTCCGTGAGACAAAATGAGTGTAAACCTAGAGAGTCTTACTATATGAAGTGTACTCGTTGAGTACGTAGGTAGCGCATTGGATCGAATTATTCGATTTGAAAAAGTTTTAAAAAATATGAATATATTTTAAGGTCTTTCGGAGAGTAGCTAAGATTTAAGTGTTAAACCTAAAATTGTGTCAAGTGAGACTAGACACTTTTATCTACCTAGTGTATGCGTCAAATTGTGCCAATAATTTGTATTGGTACTAAATTAAGCATTAGTGGATATAACTACCATTTAAATAAAATAATTATTATTTTATTTAAATTATATTAATCTGCCATTTATTTATTTCAGTGTCTCTCAAAGAGTAACTCTCAAAGAGTAGTCAAAATTTAAGTGTTAAACCAAAGGTTATGACAAATAAGACTTGATACTTTTATCTACTTAGTTTATGCCTTAAATTGTGCAAATAATTTGTATGGGTACTAAAAAAGGCATTAGTAAACAAAGCTATTAAAATAATAAAATAATTATTGTTTCATATTTTTTGAAATTCAACAATTACAATTCAAATGAATTTGATTCATTTGATTTATATTTATCGACATTTATTTTATGTCTATAAGATGTTTAAATACAACGAAATGAATAAAAAACAAATGGCATATGCTGATAATGTTTTAAGAATATATGTCACTAATCTTTTTTTTTATCAATTTGCCACGATGACATTATACATGACTTAACAATATCTTATTGAGTCATAAAGAAGCATGTGTCAAATTGATTTTATTTTATTAGTTAAAACATAGGCAAGTTTGCCTATATATTTGGTGGTTGAAGGAATTTAAAGTGAATTAAATGTAAATTGTTATTTGTTTTTTAAAATTTAAAAGTTAACTTTATATTCGAGAGATAGTAATATATTAGAAATAAGAATTAATTAAAATATTTTGAAGGAAAAGTTATTAGTATAGCTTGAGGAAGCCCACTCTTTTATAACTAGACTTGTTCACGAGCATGTTTTAAAGGTGAGTCCCCAATCTCATTAGTGTAATGAGAAAATAATAATGTGTATTTTAATTCCACTGCGTAGCATACATGACATGTTATTATTAAAATATTTAATAATGTACATATTTACCAGATGTACGGTGTACATGCACACAACACCAACAAGTTTAACTAATGTGTTAGTTTTAAAAAGCATAACCTTGAGTATATTTAGTTGTTAAACTAATAGACTTAGGGTAATCACTTAAGAGTAATTTAATGCATATATGTATAATAAGTTAGATAGGGATATCAACTTAGTTGTATATGCATAGGATCTCATTTGACATTCGAGAGAGATAATCAGATTAATTTTAAACCCTTGATTAATGAATTGACAACAGTAGTTGTTAATCACTAATAATAAAAAATATAGGTACAATAGAGTAAAATCAAGACCTTAGTACCCTTCACCATAGAATTTTCACATCCTTGATTTATTGAATGGTTTATTTTAAGTATCTTTAATTTCATAAATCAACTTAGTATTTAATTTTACCTAGATAAAGTTAGGTTGTTAACATTATAGTACTTAGCATTAATTTAAGACACCAATTCTCTTGGGAATAATACTCACTCATCATTATTACTTGATCATGACCCATGTACTTGCAGTTGTAATTCATATGTGAATAATTTCGTGAACAAGTTTGCTTCTTGTAGTGTTCAGCTCGCTTCACAATGATTCTTCAATCATCTCTGACATCTCTTTCACGGTGACAATCTAAACATCAAGGTGAGCATTATTTTGTTTCAAGGTTAGATAGATTGTTTGGTTTCAGTGTAAGTGTTTTTATGTGTGTTTGTGAATAATGGGTGTAAGTCTTTTCGTTTCACAAAGACATGTGTGTGTTTCAGAATTTTAAGTGGTGCTAGTTGAAAAAATAAAGTGTTTAGACTCAGGGTTTTATGTATCTACAATAGGGATGAAGAGGTGTAATAAAAACATCAACCACGTGTGTTTTAAAAATCTGATAGAAGTCAGAGACATTTAGAAAAGCCTTAACTGCCCTTTTCTAAGTTAACTCTAATAGAAGATTCTTCAACGTTTGGACATTATTGCACATTTCGTAAACTAATGGGTAATACTGATATTAGCCCTTACTTCAAAGGTATTTATGATAATAACCTTTAATTTTATAAATTTGGTATCTACTATTTTTATTTGGTAGGTTCATATTTACTCTGAAATTAGGATAAAATTTATTAAACAATTTATATTATAGAAGGATAAAGAGTCAAACAAAGAGTCTTGACTTAATATAAAACCCTAACCCTATAAAATTTACCTTCTTTTCCACATAAACACGAAATCTCGTTATTATGTTTTGTCTAAATTCCTCTATTGAACCAAGCATTACATACCATTTTTCACCTTCTTTCCTGATGTCTTTTGCCCAGACCAACGCATTTCCACGATTCCATATTGTTCTAGAGCTAAACATACTTAAAAACTAATTTTCAATAACTCTAGATAAGATTCAAGGGGTTAGTCTCCTTAATCTCAAAATTAGGATTCCTTATGACTTGAAATTATAAACTTGCCTAAAAACACGTAAAGTAGCCCAAAACAAGCTTCAACACTCATAATAATATCTTAACACTAAAGGTGGAAACAAAAAATCAAAATTGAAAATCGAACCGAACCAGTTGGTTCGGTTTGGTCTTATTTTTTTAACAAAAAATAAGTTAGATTTTTTTGGAAGAAAAACCAACCAGTTTGGTTCAATTTTTCTAAGAAAAAAATTAAAAAAAAACCAGAAAAAAAATGATATTCTATCATGTAGCGTGAAGTTCTGCCCCAATTAGTAGATATGTATGATTAATATTACTATTGTTATTTTAGTTTATTAAGATACTCTGCTATTGCTAATATGGTTTATTTCATTTTTCTAATAATGTTTTGGATACAACATCTCTATTGGGATATGGTCAAATTGGTTTTCAGTTTCCGATTTTGAGAATTTAATGCTGGATCCTTTTAGGGCAACATTTATTTTATTTTTTCCTGATTATTTCCCCCAATTTGCATCCTGTTTCACTGTGGAAGTATAATATTTGATATCTATTCGAAATAATTCAATCAATATATATCAAGTCCATTTCACTGTGTAACTATAGTAGTTGATGCGATTTGATATAATTCTTCTCAAGATGTCATAGCACATCTCAAGAAGATTCTTTCATTTTCCAAATTAACTTAAATTTGTATATTACATCACTCATTTTACCCCTTAACCAGTTCAATTTAGCAGCAGAGTTTAAAGGCTGAAGGACGTGTTGATGAGTAGATGCCTTAGAAAAATGATGCGGGGGAGGTGAACGTAATTCCAAGTCAGAACGCCATTGCCCAACTGTGACCTTGAATGATTTACACTTCACAAAGTTTCTTACCTTATTGTAAACTTTTTAGTGACGGTAGTTGTCATGCAGTCGAATGTACACATAAAACTACACTCATCGAATCAATGTCTACTGATAAAGCATTTAAAACAGCTACTTCAACGGAAAGAATAACCGCACAAATTTCTGCAAGATATGATGTGCTGTGGCAGGAGGAATAGCAAAGCAACCAGGGGCTCACATTTATGTACACTGGTGATGCATACTTTGTCTTTATATTCTAATGTTTGCAAAAAGAGAATGCATCCTAGATTTACCTTCGGCAAACTATGTCATATTTTGAAGATCGGGAGAATAACCCGCTCCTTTCATTATTAATTTGAGATCACCAAGCATCTCATATCAGCAACACAAAAACAATGAGTCTCACCATTAATGCTAACCCAACTGCACCCAGGTGACTTCTTCAAACCTTTATCTTTCATCGTTGCTCTCACTTCAGCCACAACATCCCATCTTCTAGAGGAAGCATACAAGTTTGAGAGTGAAACATAGTTTGAGGGATTCTCTGGTTCCAACTGAATAAGGGACTTGTAAGCCAGACTCTGCATCTCAGAATTCCCATGCATTACAGAAGTACTCACAAGAGCCCCCCACACACTTGGATCGGGTTCAACAGGCATTGTTTTAATGAACTCAAGTGCTCTATCAAGATGGCCTTCTCTGCCTAACATATCCACAACACAAGCACATATCTCAATTGTTGGATTAATTCCATATTTGTTCATGACTGAGATATAAATATTGAGGCCTTCATCTATCAACCCTGACCTTCCACAGGCAGAGAGAACCCCCACTATTGTTATCATATCTAGTTTGTTCCAAGGGAAAGCATCTTCCTCTACAATAAAGCAGCTTCCTCTCCCTTCCCATATAGTCCATATCCTGAAATAATTGAACTCCAGGAGATTGCATCTTTATAAAGAGAATTGTTGTCAAAAACTCGCCTTGCATAATCCAAGCTCCCACACTTTGAATACATATCTATCAGAGCATTGCACAAAGGCACATCATGATTCAACTCCTTCCTAATTGCAAATCCATGGATTTGCTTCCCACCCATTAAACCAACAAGTGAGCTGCAAGCGCGAAGAACACTAACAAGTGACACTCTATTAGGTTCTATTCTAATTTTCACCTGCATTTCACGAAAAAGAACCAAAGATTCATCCAGAGCTCCATTCTGCACATAACCAAAGATTGATCATTTATACTTCACTCGATTAAATACCCGCCTACCCACAACAAGATTATTACTCCTTGAATACATATCAATCAAACAACAGTCCAAGTACAAATCTGAATCCGAACCAACATTCAACTCATTTCTTATAATATAACAATGGAGATCCTTACCATTATCTCATTTCCTCGCATTATCATCAATACCACCACATAAAGGCAAAAGACATGAAACGGTAAATGCATCAAGTTTTACTCCATCAATCTGCATTGACCTATTTGCCAAAAATCTTTACCAAAACTAAAATCCCCTGAACTAGCAAACCCCGAAATCAGCACATTCCAAGAACCCACGTTTCTGCGAGGCATTTCATCGAACAGGCTTACACATTCACAATATTTTCCACATTTAACATATAAAGACATTAGAGAATTGGCCACAACAACATCGAGAACAAACCCAATTTTAAAACTTAGTTCATGAACTGATTTTCCAAAATTTAAGTACTTAATCTCTTCATACATGTGAGAATATTGATTGAAAATTATCGGGATATGATTTGGAGAACAAGTCAAGTGCGTAGGGTACGGGAGGATTGAAGACGGACGTGAAAGGAGGGGAAAGACACAAGGGGCTGTGCCTAAGTGTGGGCGCCGCAGTACCTAAAGTAGAACCTAAGTGCCGCTGCGCCAGGTGACCAACACCGCGGTGCTTAGACTAGCGCCCTAGCGTTGCGGCGCTTAATGCGAGGAAGAGTTTCCCGTTTTGAATCAACTTGTTTCGTCTCCCACTTGCTCCAAGACTCTTAATTACGACTTCCACATGTTTAGGGTAAACATAGGTCATCCTAAAGCCTATATAACGACCACCTATTGGCTTGTGAACACATTTTAGTGAGAAGACACAAAAGCTTAGTGATCTTTGAAGAAATCTTTGTGATTTAGACATATTTTGTGATTCTTAATTAGAAAGAATCTCTAGATTGCAAGAGAGAGTGTTTTCTTTATGAGTCTTTCTTGTAAAAGGTGTACTTTATGAGTGCCTTTGATATTCAATAATAAGAAGAGTAATCTTGATTTGCCGTGGATATAGGCAAGTTGCCGAACAACGTAAATTCTGTGTGTTCTTCTTCTACATTTCTCTATTTAAGTTCCTTAATTACTTATTCGGCACTATATTGCTTGGGTTATATTACTTGTTTATGTGCTTCCGCTTCAACAAAATGGTATCAGAACTAGGTTTTAAGCAGACATGACCTCACCCGAGTATGAAATAGAGAAATTCAATAATATAAATGACTTCAATATGTGGAATATGAAGGTTAAGGTGTTATTGGTGAGTCAATGGTTAGGCTTGGCATTAGAAGAGATAGCAGCTCCATCTAATATAGAAGAAAAGATACCAGAGTCATCTAAAGTTGAAGCACAGAGAAGAAACATTTAAGAAAGAGCTCACAGCACAATCGTTCTATCATAGAGCGATGAAGTACTGAGGGAAGTAGCATGTGAGACAATGGTAATTGGTCTTTAAAAAAAGGTTGACCCCCTTTATATGCGAAAATCATTGGCTAACAGATTACATATAAAGAAGAAGCTATAACAGCTGTCCATGTTAAAGGGGACACTGATGAAAGATCATATAGATGCATTCAATAAGATCATTCTTGATCTTGAGTTTATCAACATCAAGATAGAAGATAAAGATAGAGCAATTATCCTGCTAAGTTTACTCCCCAAGAGTTATGAGAACTTTGTTGATACGTTACTCTACGGCAGAGAGAGTTTAACTATGAGCGATGTGAAATGATCATTAAACTCAAAGTTATTAGGGAGGCAGATTAAGGGCAATGCAGAAAGTCTATCTGTAAGACGAAGGCCCTCATATAGAGATGGAGGGAAAAATGGCTCAAGATCGAAGTCCAGAACACCTACAAAGTGTTATTGTTGCAAGAAAGATGGGCACTTCATAAATGACTGTCCAGAGAAGAAAGCACAAGATAAGAAGAAAGCGGATGTTGCGTTTGCTTATGATGATAACTATGACAGTACAGAGACACTCGTCGCTACTGATGGTAAGAATACTGAACAATGGGTTCTTGATTCTGATTATACCTTTCACATGTGTCTGTACAAGTATTAGTTTATGAATTTTTAGCCCATTAGTGGTGGTAAGGTATTAATGGGTAATGATATTGCATGTCAGATGATGGAAATTGGTAGTGTTAAACTTAGGCCGCATGATGAGCAAGTGAGAGAGTTGACAGATGTTAGATATGTTCCTAACCTCAAGAGGAACTTGATCTCACTAGAGACTTTAGACCAAAATGGGTGTTCCATCAAGATTGATGGAGGGGTTTTAAGAGTGTTGAATGGTTCCATGGTGGTAAAAGAGGAGAGAAGCACAAAGGCATTTATGTGCTTAAGGGTAAAGTTATGAGTGGTTCTGCATTATTCTCTGTAGATGATAAGAATATGCAAATCAAGTTGTGGCATCTTAGACTGGCATATCTAGGCGAGAAAAACCTAAAAGAGTTATTTAGTCAAAAGGCATTTGGTAAAGATAAGTTACAGCTATTAAAGTTTTGTGAGCATTATATGCTTGGAAAAACATATAGATTAAGGTTTAGTATCGACGAGCACAAGACTAAGGGGATTCTTAACTACATACACTTGGATTTTTGGGGATCAGCTCAAAAAGCTACTCGTGGTAGTGCCAGGTATTTTCTCAATTTAATTGATGACTATTCAAGAAAGCTGTAGGTCTATGTATTAAAAAGTAAGGATCAAGCGTTTGATGCATTCAAGACTTGAAAGACTTTTGTTGAGAATTAGACTAGCAAAAAGGTAAAGAGGTTGAGAACTGACAATGGTCTTGAGTTTTGCAATAGAGAATTTGATGGGTTTTGTGTCAAGTATGGGATTGCAAGGCATAGAACGGTAAGATCAACACCACAGCAAAATTGCATAGCTGAGAGGATGAATATGACCTTACTTGAAAAAGGTTGATGCATACGTACCAATGTAAAGATGTCAAAGGCATTTTGGGGATAAACTTTAGTGCCTGCAGCTTTTTTGATTAATATAAGTTTCTCCTCAACAATTGACTTCAAGACACCAGAAGAGAAATGGTCTGGCAATCCTCCTAAGTATGACTACCTTAGAATATTTGGTTGCCTTGCTTTTGTACATGTTAATGAGAAAAAGTTGAAACCTAGAGCTATCAAATGTGTATTCATAGAATATCCCGAATAAGTGAAAGTATACAAAGTGTGGTATAAGGACTTGACACCACCAAAGAGTATCATAAGTTATGATGTGACATTTGATGAGACGACTATACTGAAAGCCTCATAAAGAGATGAGAAATAAGAACCTGTGTCCAAGAAAAACTCAGCACCTGAGTCAATAAAAGTTGAAGTGGAGCGTGAGATTAGATCTGATATGCCTCCAGATCAGCACTTTAACTAGAAGATTCTTGAAGATGAACCAAGAACACCGGCGAGTTTCTCCAAGTCTACCTAAGAAAAGACTAGGACTCATAAGATAGAACTTAAAGAGTACTAACTAGCCAGAGATAGGCTAAAGAGAACGATAAACTCACAAATCAGGTATGCACAAATAGATCTAGTTACTTATACTTTTAATTCTGCTTACACTCTTAAGTATGATGACCCTAGAATATATGGTGAGGCTAAGAAGAGTGAAAACAAGAAAGAATGACAATAGGCTATGGAAGAAAAGATTAGTTCTCTTAGAAAAAATAATACATGAAAGTTGGTGGAGAGACCTCAAAAGAAACTAGTTAGGTACAAGTGGGTATATAAGGTGAAAGAGAAGATACTGGGGATAGAGCCTACAAGATTCAAGGTTAGGTTAGTTGCACAAGGTTATACTCAAAGAGAGAGAGATGACTTTCATGAGATATTCTCTCCAATCGTTAAGCATACATCAATTAGGATTTTGTTAGCCATGTATATAAATCTTGATTTACATATTGAGCAGATGGATGTAAAGATAACCTTTCTACATGGAGAGCTTGAAGAGACGATATACATAACGCAGCCGCAAGGGTTCGAGGAGCCCAAAAAAAAAAGATCATACTTAAAGTAATTACCTAGACAGTGGTATAGGAGATTTTATGAGTTTATAATGGTTTGTGGTTTTAGTAGGAGTAAGTATAATGGATGCATGTATTTCAAGAACATAAGTTGTAGGAAGATGTATTTACTTCTATACGTCGATGATATGTTGCTCACATCTAAGAATATGAAAAAAAATACAGAAACTCAAGAAGCAGCTGAGTTGTGAGTTTGAGATGAAAGATTTGGGAGCAATGAAGAGAATATTGGGTATAGATATTGTGAAAGAAAGAAATGATATTATATTCTTATCTCAACAACAATATCTACTCAAAATTTTAGAGAAGGTTGTATGTCCAATGCAAACTCACCACTCAGTTGCTTCTTGAGTTTCTGTATAATAGATGCATGTATTTCAAGAACATAAGTTGTAGGATGATGTATTTATTTCTATACGTCGATGATATGTTGCTCACATATAAGAATATGGAAAAAATACAGAAACTCAAGAAGCAGCTGAGTGGTGAGTTTGAGATGAAGGATTTGGGAGCAATGAAGAGAATATTGGGTATAGATATTGTGAAAGAAAGAAATGATATTATATTCTTATCTCAACAACAATATCTACTCAAAATTCTAGAGAAGTTTGTATGTCCAATGCAAACGTTGTCTCTACTTCTTTGGCCACAAATTTCAAATTTTCAGCAGCACAGTCGCCGACATTCGAATAAGAGAAATTTTAGATGAGTAAAGTACAGTATGCAAGCACTGTGAGGAGCATTATGTATGCTATGTTTTGGACAAGATCGGACATAGCACATGCTGTGAGTGTGGTGAGTAGATAAATGGCAAATTGGGGTAAGGATCACTGGCTTGCAGTAAAGTAGATTTTGAGATATCTCAAGGGAATATCAAATCACGGATTGATGCATAAAAGGGATGATGACAACAGTGAAATGGTAAGAGGGTACTTAGACTTAAATTATGCATGTGATCTAGACAAGAGAAGATCGTTGACGGGTTACGTATTCACAGTGTTTAAGTGTAGTTTGTGTTGGAGATCAGTTTTATAACATGTGGTTGTACTATCTACTACAGAGGTGGAGTACATAGCTGTGGGTGAAGCTATTAAAGAGGCCGTGTAGTTGAAAGGCATATGTGCGGAGGTATTGGCTAATGAAGTTGTGAGCACCAATGTATATTGTGACAGCTAGAGTGTCATACACCTAAACAAGCATCTAATGTTCTACGAGAGGTCGAAATACATTGATGTACGGCTCTATTACATCCGAGAGATTGTCTAAAGTGGTGAAGTTAGTCTAATAAATATAGCGTCATCTAAAAACCTTGTTGACATATTGACTAAGCCACTACCCTCAGTTTAGTTCATCTTATGTAAGGACTTAATAGGAGTCACTACTTTATGAGGGTGACCAAAGATGTGGAGATGAGAGACCAAGTTACTTTGAGGATGATTTTGAATCAAGAAAGAAATTTGTGAGAATATTGATTGAAAATCATTGGGATATGATTTGGAGAGTAAGCCCAGTACGTAAGGTACATAAGGATGGAAAATGGACGCGAAAGGAGGTGAAAGACACAAGGGGCGATGCCTATGTGTGGGTGCCGTGGCGCTCAGAATAGAACCTTAGCGCATTAGTGCCTAGTGACCAGCACCGCAGCTCCCCAATGCAGCGCCCAGCGAGATGAAGAGTTTTCGGTTTTAAATCAACTTGTTTCGTCTCCCACTTGCTGCAAAACTTTCTAATACGACTTCCACACGTTTAAGATAAACCTAGATTATCCTAAAGTCTATATAAAAGCTCTCTATTAACTTGTAAACATATTTTAGTGAGAAGACATAAAATCTTAATGATTTTTGAAGAAATCTTTGTGATTTAGACATATTTTGTGATTTTTAATGAGAAAAAATTTTTAGATTACAAGAGAGTGTTTTTTTTATGAGCCTTTCTTGTAAAAGGTGTACTTTATGAATGCCTTTGAGATTCATTAATAAGAAGAGTGATCTTGATCTGCCGTAAACATAAGCAAGTTGTCGAATCACGTAAATTTTATATATTCTTCTTCCACCTTTCACTCTTTAAAATTTTTAATTATTTGTTATATATTATATTACTTAGGTTATATTATTTATTTGTGTACTTCCACTTTAATAATACACGTTTGTAATTGTTGCAAATGTAAAATCATCTGGTGACACAGTACTGCAACACATCATTAAACAACTCAAAAGCTTTGTTTTACGCATGGTTCTTGACATACCCACTAATCAATGAATTGTACATATACACGTCCTTGCAATGGAATGAGTTAAAAATGAGGTGGGACTGAGTTGGTTGGCCGCATAAAGCATAAGCCGTGATGAGTTTTGTGGTCACAAATGGGCTTGAAGTGAGATCCAATGAGAGTTTTGAGTGTGGGATTTCTTGGTGAGTTCCAGAGATCCGCGGGTGACCGAGAGTTGCAGAAAATGTAGAAGAGTGGCAGAAGTGTAATTACGGGAGGTTATGAAGGTAAACGTGTTCCGTGCAGAGAAGAGGATCATCGGACTTGTAAACCGAGTTCGAAAGTTTGATTGCAAATGACAACGTTGTACTTCTAACAAATCCTTAAAATGAGAATAATAATTCAAACAAACTTATTTACTTCAAATCCAGCAACCAACGTGATTATTCCTATGTTGTAATTTTTTTTTGAAATAAACGGATTTATATTAAAGAAACAAGTAAAGATATAGGATTAGGGCTTCAACAATAATCAAAGAAATTAATATGATCTAATGATATATTGACAAATATTCTATTCTAACCTTTTGCAAGCAAAGGAAATAAAATAATTTTTGACCGAGGAACACCTTTCAAAGAAACGAGAAGAACAAAACAATCTTGATAATTAGGGGATAAAATAAAACAACCTTCACGCAAGATGAGAAAAATTAAAACTGTCATATACAATCAAATCGACTAAAAAATAATATTAAAAAAATATCCACAAGGCCTAGACAAAATCAACACCGAGTAGATCTCATCATACACAGTTGGCCAATTGGGCGTCGTAACAATAACTCTAATTTCTGACAAAGGCAGGGGCTGTTGACCTTGCGTCAAAGAAGAACGGCGATTGAATTTAGGGACTTGCCGATTGTGGATCTTGAGCGGTGGTTCGCCGACGAATTCTCAACAAAAACTAGCGAGATTCGACAATTAGTTAGTAGGCTTAGAACTGACTCAACTACATGATATATTCGTGCACTAGCTGGATCCATTATAATCGGGAAAATTTGGCTGGAACGATAACAACTAATAAATTCCAACGCTATCGAAAACTTTACAAGAATTGTTATTGTTCTACAGAGCCGGAGACGCAGGATCATAAGTTGTCAGTTTGATACAAGTTTTTGTTTTTTTTTTTTTTATAAATTTTAAATTTAATATTGTAGACTTCACTGTTTTAGGAAAAAAAAATGTGATATTACAAAATTATTTACAAAGCCAAGATATTAAATGTTTTATGATAAAGTCACCAATAAGATAATACATTGCATAAAGTTCTTTGCTTTCAAAAAAAAAAAATTAAAATAAAATAATGCGTCGTATTTCCTTCAACTTTAGCCCTATACTACACAGATATTTACAAAATCTGCATATATGTTGGTATAAATTTTCTATAAAGACATTTATAAAGCCATTAGTAAGATTGTATGTATGTCATATTACGAACAATGCTATAGATTTTAAGTTGTATTTAAATTATATTTTAAATAATGATATATTCAATAATTATTGAGTTAAAAATAATATAATAAATAATTTTAAAATTTATATCATTTTACTATCTAATAATTACTTAACACATCATTATTTAAAATATAATTTGATATATGTAACATTACTCAATGTATTAAAAAGACATTTATTATAACGTCATCAATGCCAAAAAAAAAAAAAAAAATTAATGAAAAGAAGGAAGTTGGATATCCTAAATTTAGATCTTAAATTTTAAATTTTAAATGAGGTGTCAAGTAATTATTAAATAATTATTTTTATAATTTTTAAAATTACTTATTACACTATTTTTTTACCTAATAGTTGTTTGACAATTCATTTGAGATTTAAAATTTAAAATATAATTTAAAAAGTATAACATTACTCTGATAATATGATATTATTTTATTCATATAAAGTGTGTACTATTTAAAAAGTTAAGTTAAAATATATATAGTAGCTGTAGTATTATTTATTTTTGAAGAGATGCAATTTTATTATTAAATTGTCAAAACAATTAGTGATGATAATATACATAGATGAGAAGCTTTATTGCAAAAGTCTTTAGAAATTATTAAACTAAACATTTATTTAAAACATGTGCTCATATGTATGTTTAAGGGTAGGCACGGTTTGATTCGATTTTTTTGATAAATAAAATTGAAACTAATTTTTTTAATGGAAAAAATTGAACCGGTTTGATTTTTTCGGTTTTTTATTTTTTTATTTTAAATTATAGATTTTTTAAATTTTCGGTTTATTTTTTCCCCTTTTTTCTATTTTTTTAATTATCGATTCAATTTTTTTTGGGTTTTTCTATATTTTCCAATTTTTTTGGTTTTGTTTTTGAAAAAAATGAACCAGAACCAAATTGGACCGGTTGAGTTTTTCTTTAAAAAAATTGAATTAATTTTTTATTTAAAAAATTAGACTGAACTGAATCAATTGATTTAATTTAATTTTTTAATTTCTAATTTTTTATGCCACCCTTATATATGTTATTTTTCTTAACCCATATTAGAGCATATATAAAATTGATATTTTGAATTGACATATAGCTATTCCTTGTGATTAAAAATGTAAAACTATATATAAAAGACGTATAAAAGCTTCTAATCAGAAGTGGACCAAATGTCCATTTTTGTTTTTAAAACAAAAATTAGAGGTGTGTTGGAAACTTATAGCAAAGTTAGATGGGTTATTATTTTAAAAAAAATTATACTATTTTAATTTTAATTTAATTAATTGACTTTATTTCCATAGACCGACGGAGGGGGCTCGACTGATTGAGCTTTTAGAAGAAAATTAATAAAAGTAAATAATAAATAACCATCTAACTATTTAATTATTTCAAACTTCTCGAATTTATATTTTTGTTCAAATTCATTTTTTTAAACTTTTGTAATTAATTTGCACAGTAACAAAAGACTTAACACTAATAATAATTTTAAAATTTTTCTCCTTGAAATTATTATATTTATGTGTGCTTTATCTAACACATTCATCTCATTAAGTGTTTTTTTTCTTTATTTTATATATAGATATATATGTGTATATATGTTTTAAAGTAAATTTAATCACAATAATTAATTTAATTTACTAAACTTATTATTTCGCAGTTTATCATCCCTGTTTATAGAGGAGTAAGAAATAAGCCATTCAAGATTTAGGTTTAAATCTTCCCTTGAAATAGAAAGCGGGCTTATATCTTTTTTTTTTTATAAAAAAAGAATCAATCTGTTTTGAGCTTAAAATTTTTAAATGACATTAGATATCATCCGACTCTAAATATTTCTTTAGAAAAAAAAAAATCAATTAAAAGGAACAAACCCAATACTCATATATGAGAAGAGTATGCCCCCAAGTGAAACAAAAGTAGCTTAATTTAGTTTAGTTTATTTGGTGGAAAAGTATTGTTGTTCTTTTAGTATTGGATAAGCATGGATTACCATAAAATATCAACATTACATAAGTTGTCTTCCTTGGCAATTAAATTATATAAAAGCTTCCATAAAGGGTGATTGAGGAAATCAGGGAAAGATAGCATACGAGATATTGCAATTAAGAGAATCTAGTTCCAATCTTATATTGGGATTATAGATTGCTATAATAACATCAGATCAACATTATTTTTAAAGAAAATATTAATTTTATTATTGATTTAATTGATATATACTAATTTAATTCTTACTTTTTTTAAATAAATATTCAATTAGTTATTGTAGAGATAAAAATAATTATAATTTTATGAATAAAAGTGGTAACAAAAAATAATCAAAACGTTTTTAAATGAATCAACAGAATATTTATCAAAAGAGTAATAATTAAATTAAAGACGAAATTAACATTTTTCTTTAATTTTATATGTTAATGAACAGCCTTTTTCTTAAAGAATAGCTAGAAAATGCCCAATAACTAGTACTATGGTATATTTGAAGTATTCTATAACCCTTCTCCTATCATTTCATTTATCTTTACTACTTAACTTAGACCTTTGCCTTTGATTGAAAGCAATACATTTTTTTAGAATATACTTATTCCTTTGCTGCTTATTTATAATTGAATGCTTCGTTCCTATCAAATCATCTTTTATTTCATCCCCTAATATTTCTCAATTTTTAATATATCAATTAATGTGGTGACTATCTTACTTTTTCATCATAGTTGTCATCCTATTGATTATATTAGTTAAAAGACATTAAAAAAAACTCATCGATGCTATAGAATCACGTAATTACATTAAAAATAAAAAGAAAACGTTGCTAATAAGTATAAATTAATTTAATTAGTAAGACCTCCTATAGGTCCAGGATAGATTTTGAGATCAGATTCAACTCAAATTAAAATTGTTAAAAATTTAGTTATATCCCATAACATGTATAAAGATGCCACTTTATCTAAAGAAGGATATAGAATTAACATAGAATAACCCAAATTCTTGTTTGTGCTTATTAATAGTTAACAATGGATATTTAAAGTTCTTCCAAAAAAATCGAACACCAAAGCATCACTAGTCATATTTCCATGCAAAATTGAAACACTTATTTGATTTAAAGTCTTACATCACCTTCAAAAAAAAAAAAAAAAAGTCTTACATCAAAGTCTGGATTGCATCAATCTAAAGCTCCATCTTTCTTCAGAGCCTTTTCATTTGATGAAAACTACTAGAACATTAATTTAAGTACACTAATAATTAGGCAAACGAAGATAACCCAACAAAAATTAACAAAAGGGAGCAACCAAATTGTGCAAACCAGCTTTGCCAGTTGGATATGCAACTGCTGCCCCACCAAAACTGCCATGAAAATCATCCAAATTCCACAGTCCATCCCACAGAAACTCTTCATTTGAGGGCTCTGTCAAAATTGCATGATTGTTGCCATTATTGGGCATGGGATTGTAGGAGAAAACTTGTTGATCCTGATCTGTTGTAATAGCATAAGCAGTTGCCATAATCTCTTGCCTCGGCTGAGGTATGTATGACACTCTATGCTCGTTTTCATCGAGCAAGAACGTGATCTTTTTCATGTCCAATTGATTAAGTTGCATTTGTTGCATTTGTTGCTGCTGCTGCTGCTGTTGTTGTTGTTGTTGCTGCTGCTGCTGCTGCTGCTTTTGCTGCTGATGAAATTGTTGCCTTTTCAGAAGACGATTCTTGGCCTTGTCAGAGTTATCAGAAGAGAGTTTGGCCTTTTTCTTGAAATGGGTCCTCCAATAATTTTTGATCTCATTATCAGTTCTCCCAGGCAAGCTCCGAGCAATTGTTGACCACCTGAATTTATATTTGATTTAGTTAGCTTATTCTCTGAAGGATGATGATAAACATCTCATTAAATATATGAACTATGTGTAAATAACTAATAATAGTTCAATTAATAAATCATATCTTACCTGTTTCCCCATCTAGCATGTAGCTCTAGAATTATGCTCTCCTCATGTGGGGTGATTTGTCCCCTCTTAAGATCTGGCCTCAAGTAATTCACCCACCTCAATCTGCAGCTCTTTCCATTCCTTCTCAATCCTGTACATCCAAACGCAAACAACCATATATAACACGTTTTTTTTTCATTAAAAAAAAAAACATGAATGCCGCATACATAACATCAACTCATTCATCTTTGTCAAATCCTTAACATGCAAAATGGTTTAGAGAAGCAGAAGCAGAAGCCGTTTAGTGCTATTTTTTGTTATGTACCTGCAAGCCTGGCAACAGAGTTCCATCTTCCTTCACCATGCAGCCTCACATATTCAATAAGGAGCCTATCTTCTTCAGCAGTCCAAGGACCCTTTCTCCAACCCTCATCCATGATACCCCAACCCATTTGGCCTGCCATCATTCCCCAAGACATGTGAACCCAAGAAAAGAAACAAAAGCAAAAATAAAGCTTTTTCTTTTGCTGATGAATAAGCGAAACACTTGTTGAGCTTATTAGCTATAAGTAAAGTTATTGTCTTCCAAATTCTATGGCACTTTGGGGTAAGTGTGTGCCGCATATTTATATACGCACTAAAGCTTTAGTTTTCTTGCTTCGTTCCATCAGTCAATTTACTGTCCTTTTCAAAATCATATCCTTTTCCTGTATGAGGTTACTCGTGATTTGTAGGATACCATCATCGCTTAGCAAAAATGACTTGAAAACCCTTTTCATCATCTGGGTCTGATTAAGAGTCTGGTGTGAAGTAGCAAAATCAAACGGCTGTGATGATTTATATAGAAAGTATGTGAGACAAGGGCATTTGGGAAAATTGAAAAGAATGTTAAGGCACTGGGTGACAAGTTCTAATAAGGGATCAAATCCAATTAGAATATATTTTGTTGATGCTAAAGCGAAACAACGCGAAACACGAATCTCATAGCCTTAAGCCACGTATTAACCCGGGATTGTGCATCTGGACAATAAGAATTAGTAGCTCTAAAAGCATAGTCTGAGAAATAGGACATAAAATATTAAGTGGGTGGTGGATTTTTTTAACTTGAAAATTATTCATCTCCAATGGCCTCTCTACAGCTGTTGAATTTTTTTTTCTTCTTATGGATATTGATACATGTAATCTCCATTAAATCGTAATAAAATAGAATTTCTTGGATGCCATATCGGCTATTGGGGTCATTAAAATATTCAACATATTGATGGCTTCGATGCGTCACAAGGAGGACAGGTGGTCTCTTTGGTTACGTTCTTGGAAGAGATGTGTTTTATGGACAAATGAATGTATGTAATTTCCATACTCATGCTCTTGAATTGCCACATATAGCATCACCATTGTATATTTTATTTACGTAAGCAAAATGTTGGAGGAGGTATTAAAGGAAAAAAAAAAATCGAGGTGGGTTTAAATGAGTTTTAGCTATTGTTGAGTGATTAGATTCATAAAAATTCCTAGGATTCGAATCTTCCATAAGCAATAAGTATATACCTTGTATATATTTTATGAGTAATATAAGATAATATAAGTGTTCACGTATAAAATTAAAATGAATGGATTTATGTATGTCGAATGTAATGCAAAAAATATAAATTACTTCAAATCTCTAAAGAATCGAAGTTGATTTTTATTGAATAAAATAAAGTTGAATTTAACTTATAACAAGCGAGATTTAAGATAAATTTAAATTGTAAAATAATAAGCAAGCGAATTGTAGAATTTAGGTTACTTTAAAGAAAAGAATAAGCAGAATGAAGGAAATTTAACGATAAGGATAAGGGATAAATAAGTAAGGATAAAAATTCTGGTTGAAAGCTAAAGAAGAGAGTGATAAATTAAGAAAAAACTGTAATTCTTATATTAATGAATCATCCCCTATAATGAAAAATCAAGTCTTTTATATAAACTATAAATACCTTATTCAATTTTAATTTTAGAAAAGAAAAAATTCTTATCTAATAAGAATTTTTATACTAATAAGCACTTTACCTAGGCGAACATACCCAACTAGACTTGTGTTAATATATACAAAAAGAAAGAATTCAAATAATTTATTATGTAAATTTTGAGTCGATGTCAACAATAAAAAATAAAATAAATATATTAACAATAAATGTCATGTATGCAACGAGTTGTAAATTTAGATATGCTAAATTTGATCGGTATAAATTTATAAACTCTCTAAATTTATATTATACAAATACTTGGTAAGTTGTTGAAAATATTGAAACTTAATTTTTTTAGAAGAAAAAAGAAATCTTATTGATTTGTCATAAGATTTCTATTTATCTTAGAAATTATTATCTAACTACAATGGGTTAGAATGATTGTCAAACTAGAAATTTTGTGATGAAGAATTGGGATGATGTCCTTAACTTATAATTATTTGCTGCTAGTGGAGATGAAGTGTACAATTTCAGATTGAATATAAAGCAATAATGGAGCAAATTTTGTGGCTTGACTAGTCCATTTTTGCCAGCTACCAAATCAACTTAGAACTTTAAAAAATGTAAGAAAAATTTGTAGGAATAAGACCCCTATTGACCATTTGATCTTATCTTCATCATGCAAATGTGTCAAACCCCATGGCCATGGCAGATTTTCACCGACTTGGTAGTATGGAAAGAGCACATTCTCATCTGTCAAACCATCAAATTCAATTAATTCCAATTACACACTAATAATCCTTGTTTTGTACGGATTTATTTACTAATAAAAGTGAATCTTAAAATACTTGTACTGCTTAAACTTTGTTTAACAGCTAAGCATGTGTGGCCTTTAAATTAATTATTTTAATTAATTAATTGATTAATTGTAGCTTTCTTTAGATTAAAGGAGTAAAGGGTAGGAGATCTCGTGTGTTTCCTTGTTTTTTTTTTTTCCTTCTGGGTGTCTTTTCAAAGTAGATTAGGATGGAGGTTTTAAGATGCTGTGGGGTTACAAGCAGCATTAATTAACATGATTTCCCATTTTTTTTCCCATTAATTGCACGGATATGTTGTGGCATGCTGCTTGAGTTTCTAGAAACCCCTTTGCCACCTTTTCAATCAAATTTTGGAAATTAGCTTACTTCATAACTTGATGTTAAATTTTGAAAATTTTGCAAAAAGTTTGTATCTCAATCATGTTAAAAGTACTTTTATATAATTAAACCTCTTTATTAACTATTTTGTAATGACTAATTAATATATATATGTATTATGAAAATAAAGTTAAAGTTATTTGTAATATAATTCTTTTTTTAAATATTAAATTTATAAAATTGAGATACAAACTTTTTACAAAATTAACGTAATAAATGATTACTTTATGTTAAATAATTATTTTTATACTATATTTAATATAATAATATATTTTACTAATCAATAAGCAATACGTCAAGTCTAACTTAAATTGAAATTCAATAATACAATCCTAGCATTATTTCTTCAAAAATAATTTCAAGTTCTTTTTGAGAAATAAAAACTACTATGCTATGTTTAAAAAAGCATGGTTTAAAAGCAACAAATACAAAAGAAACCAAAATGCGGAGGCTTGAAAGGAGGTTTTCTCTCTAGTAGGGCCAGGAGATTAGCTTTTGTCCTTATGGATTCGAATTTTCTTTTCTCCGTCATCTTTCTATGGATAAAGTAGAATTTTTATGACCTTATAATGAAGTTGGGTAATGATGAATCAGTAGTCTAGAGACATTGTTCTTCAGCTAAATTCGGACTGTTTGTTAAAATTTTGACACGAAAAAACTATCAGCGTTATGGAGTTGCTGGAACTATAGATGCGGTCAGCTTCTTGGTTTGTTGAATTAATCAGCAGTAAATTTTCTGTCAAAGGCTGTGCTTCTCTTATACGAATTTAAGAGATTACAAGATTGAAATATTTCAGGCTACGGTAATCTTGTTGCCAAGCATGGCGATGACAATTGTGTTGCAGAACGGGTTTAGCGAGCTCCTACTAATGGTGCTTCTAAACTAAATGTGAATGTGGCTGTGAATATGGACGGGAATATGATTGGAATTGGATGGGTATTTCGTGATTCATTGGGAGTGGTGCTTATGACTTCTGCTGAGTCCTTACACAGTTTTTTTAGGCCTTTTTCTGCTGAATATTTTGCATTGTTGTATGCTCTTAAGGTGGTTTGGGGTATGTATGTGGGCGGTTTGCATGTGTTGCATGGAATTATTTTGCGTCGAATGGCTCTTGTCATTGAGATGGATTGCAAGCAATTGGTCGATGCTCTTAATTCGCAATTATTATCAGGTGTTGAGGCAACTTGATTGAATATATTTCTAGGTTGTTAGGCAACTTTTGAGGATGCTTATTGGGTGTTTGCTAGATGTGGAGGTAATAATATGGTTGTCCATTTCCTGGCTAAATGAGCAATTGTGCCGTTTGTGTCTAATGTTTGAATTGATTATTTCCTTTCTTGAATAATTAATAAACTGGCATTCTCTTTCAATTCAAGTATTCTTTTTGGTATCTAGAAAATGCTTCAAGAAGAAAATATATCTTCTTTAAAAAATAAAACAAAACCTTTTATTTTATCATTAAAAAAAAACAACTTGTCTACTTCAATCTAACATTACCAAACACACATCACTTCAAAAGCACTTTTAACGGTGTCCGAAGTACTTTCATATGCTTCCTTAAAAGCTATTTTTTTTTCCTGCAAAAAGAAAAATCAAGAATATTGTAAGGCACTTAATAGAAAAATCAGATTATACTTTTTGAGACCCTTCAAGTTGTTTAAAAATCTCTCATAAACATTGCGTATCAAATTTTGAGTTGCCTCCTTTTTCATTTGAAGCCGTTTCAATCAACGAATAAAGAAAGTTCACTTAGTAATTTCAGTCGGATTTCACTACAAGTGGAGCCAATAATTAATGTATAAACTTTTTGGGGTATCTTGTTTTTGATAAGATAATAATGCTTTTGTTTTCGTTCTTAATTAAAATAAAACCGAAAGTAGTACTGTAATTAGTTGATTATAGGATCTTAATTACACGATTATATCTACAGACAAGATTAGGCTACTGTAATTAGCAAGATTATAAGATCTTAAATCTACGATTTAAGTATTTTACTCCCATTATTGGCTAAAGATTTTATCTTTACAGAGAGAATGATTTATAGTCATAGATATACGCTGTATCACATATTAACTTTCAAGAAACTATATTTTTTTTACTTGATCTCTTTACATTACTTGAAAGAAAGATTTTTGAGAGTTATATTAAAATAATAATTAACATGTTGGGCTTATATAGTTGAGCTTTTTAAATAGAGATTTTGAAAGTAAAGTTTTTTAAAATAAAATTTTTTAAAACAGGTTTTTTTAAAAAAAAAAAAATCATTGATTTTGTTGTCAATCAAAAAACCTATTTTTAAGTATTAGATCATTTGATTATACATTATTAAAAGTATTTATGTAATATTAAATTATAAAAAATAACGCTTAATATAATTTATATTCAAATTCTAACAATTTCAATATTTTTTATATATAAATTTAAATTTATCATGTATTTTCTCTATTTTAATTTCTTAAGAAACAATAATCAAGTAAATTAATACATATTAATCAATGAATCAATATAAATTTATTGTGTTTGGTAAAAAGATTGAAAAGAAAATAAGACTTCTTTTTATTTAAAAAATAAAATAATTAATAAAAATTTTATTGTAGATTTTTGTAAAAGTATGATGCTATGGAATATAGAGATATGATGACTTTTAAAAAAATATTAAAAATATATGAGTTGAATTGAGTTTATTTTTATTAAGGGTATACTATAAAAATAAGAAAATATTATTATGATATATATGACATTACACAAATATTTTAAAAAAAGTTAAAAAAAATTATGTTTCCCAAAATTTAAAATTTGAACTTTTACAAGTAGAGGTAAAATAATTCTTTTAATATAAAAAAAAACTCTTCTTTAATTATAATCAAACATCATTAAAAAAAATTAAAAAGAGTTTTTGACATTAAAAAAATTCTTTTAATCAGTAAAAAAACTTAACCAAACAAGTACTTAATTTCAAGTTAAAAAATAAACGATTAAAAAAAAGAAAAAAATATTATAAAAGATTAAAATATATTAGAAGTTTTTAGGTACCTATGTTCATATAGTTTGTTAAAAAGAATGATCCAAATTTTATATGCAAAGAGTTTGTTTAAAATATATATAAAAAAATTACAAATTGCATTGCTTGATTATAAAATTAATAGGGAGAAAGTTTGACCAAATCTTTGTCATTCTAGGATTTTGGACCTAGAATAATCACACACCACCGCCCCCGCACCCCAACCCCCACCGCCAAAAAATTTAGAGCATCACAAAATAAAATAATTTGTAAAAAGTATTAGCATTTCTTAGGGTAAAAATCAAGTTCCATAAGCTCTAAATTAAAATTAAAATATATAAAATAATACTTCTTGCTAAATCATTTTTCTTTTTTGATGTGGAACACCTTACTGATATTTAGTCTTTTGGGAAATTATAAATTAGAAATTTAGTATAAAAAATTACTCATATAATATACTATTTAAAACTTTTTGAGGAGATAAATAAAACTCGCTATTTATACCGTAATTTTAGTGGATATTGAAGCCTTCAATTGTATGGTCAAAGATTAGTCAAACTCATTTTTTTAAAATATTTTTTTAGGTGAATTTTAGGATTTTTATCCTTTACTAAAAAAATTAAAATTAAATAATTTTATTTAAGTTAGCTTGGTTTTTACTGTGTTAAAATAATTTAAAATTTCATATTGTGTTAAATTAGAATTATTTAATCTAGGTATAAAATAAAGTTGTGAGCCCTAGTTTATTATTATTTTCTCTTAATTTTCAATTAAACTTCTATTCGAAAAAAGTGTGTTCTTTTATTTTTACTTTCACTTCATCATTTTTATAAAATAATTTGTATAAAGTATTTGTGTTATTAGTTTATCACTATACAATAATTTGTATTAAGAATTTGTGTTATTAGTTTATCATTCAATTTAAAAATTTAAGTTGTTAGGTGAAAACTTAATATTGATATTAAAGATAAGTTTTAATAGTCTACCTTACATGAAACGTAAATAAAAATAAATCTAAATTAAAATAAATTTTTTATCTCGTATATTAAAATTTAAGTAGGTTTGAACTATAATCCCCCGTCTCGTAGAATGAAATATAAAATTAATTGAACCATAGTAATCCCCCCTCATAAATTGAAATAAAAAATTAAGACTGAAATAAAAAATTAATCGAGCATTTGAAATTAAAATTTTAGTTTTAATATCATATTAATTTATTACTCAATTTAAAATTTAAAATTATTAAAAAAATTAATATTATTATTAAAAACAAGTCTTGTATAACTCCTATTATGCTTACTTATACAGATAAATATTTTATTTCATAATTTATTATACAAAATGCTTTAATTTTAGTATTGATCTTGTTTTTAGGACAGAGTGATGATCGATAAAACCTACCATCCATCTAAAGTAATCTGTAATGATCAATAAAATACATAATGTACGACTTTGTTCGACTTTCAACTATGTATGTAATTATCATGGACGGAAAAATATAACATGTTTAGTTCAGATGATGTTTCCACTACAATATATGTTTGGGATAAATCTAAATATAGAGGCTGATCCGGTAGAAGATGAGCACTGTTCTACAATATTTGGCATAGTGTTCATCGTCCACTTGATCAAATATATATATATATATATATATTTATACCTCCATTATTTTATTAAAGCAAAGAATAATGCTCATCTTATCAATGTTGACATAACCATAATCATGATTGATATTTATAGAATAAAATTCTTAGATTTATTATGTTAAATTATTAGAATAGATATTAAAATAAATATATATTTAAAGAATTTATAGCAATTTTAGAGTTAATAATTTTTAATGAGAGCCTAAGAGTATAATAATATTTTACAATTAAATCTTTATAGTGTTCAACAGAGTTTTCGATAAAAAAAATAAAATAAATTTACCTCTAATAATTTAATTTGGGACTACAATCTTAAAATTGGCCTTTATATACTAAGATAAATTATAATCATCAATAATAATTTAACTGATATTAAATTTTTATACATAATAAAATTCATATCAAATTAAATATTTTTAAAGTTTAATAAGAAATAATTTAAATAAATATTAAATTAACTCTTATTTAAAATAATCTATAATATATAATTATTAATATTAATATGTGAACTTACATAAATAATCAAACTCTTTAATAATTTGACAAATAATTCATTTATCAAGTCATATACGCAATAAACAATAAAATAATGTATAAGTCGGTTATCACATCATTGGATCAGAGAACTAAAGAATAAATTTGAAAAAAATAAAAGAAAAGAAAAAGAGAAAGGAAAGAATAGCACTAACCTAAACAAAAGTGTTATCTTTTTAATAGTATTATTTTTAATGATAAATTATTGTAAACTTGATTAATTATGCCAATCTGCAATCCACCAAGATGGTAAAAAGAAGAAAGTTTAGAATAAACATGTTTTAGTACAATTATCAACTAATTAATACCATACCATACCATATTTTAATTGCATTTACTATAATAATAATTATTATATATTAATACCACACCTTATGTTTAAATTTCTTTATTTATTTTAGGTAAGATTCTCTTAAATTAAATTTTTATCTAACTTATTATTAATATGTGATTGGTGAAAATTGATAATTGTCTAAAAAAATTACTAAAAGAATAGATCTTAATAACTCATATTTAATGTATACGTATAAATCTTTAAAAATTTAGATAAAACTTATAAAAATTTAATTATATTTGAACTCACCAAATTATCTCTACATCCACTCTTCCATATATTTTTTTTATAACCAAAATACCTTAAAACAAAATGACTTTTTAAGATAATATTTAATTAAAAATAGATTATTCTAAACACTCACATAATCTTTTCTCCCGTAATCCTAATTATTTTTTTTTTAAATTTTAAAAAAGACCTAATTCTTGTTTCCGATCCATCATTTTTAATTTTTTTTTTACCAAATTAAAATTTCTTATAATGAGATTTGGTATTCAACCAATAGATAATTTTCAAATAATTAAGATTTCATATATAATATTTTTTTTGGCTATTATTGTTGTGATAAGAACATTGATGTTCCCAAGATAATGAGAATTTGAGAAGTTTAAACAAATCTGTCATCTTAAAAATGGATATCAATAATATTTATAAAAGTGTGAATCATTCTAGCCGAAGTTTAAGCATCACCGCGGCAACTCATTATTGATATATTTTTGTTCATAGATTTTTCTTTTAATCATTATGTATAGTTTGATTAAGTTATAAATATTTATAGTATGAGAAAATAAATAAGAAGGATGATGAAGAAGAAAGGCTTGAATTTTAGTAGATGTAGAATTGGGGTATTTTTGAGATTTTGAGGATGTATACTATAAAATTTTTATATTTAAATTTTTAATAGCAGGTACAGTGAGAAAGTAGGTATGAATTAGAGAAGTTTTTATGTGTTCATTTAGCTCCACTCTTATTGTTTTTTTTTTTTGAGAATTATAAATCCAATTTTAACTCTTTTCGAATTTAATAAATGTAATTTATAGGAACTATTAGGGTCACTACAAACTTGTGCGCATTGAAATTAATAAAAAAAGAAAGTAATTTTAGTTCACTCTAAATTGGGATCACACCTTATTGCGATTTGGTTCCTCACTTTTTCTCTGAGCAAGAATTTAAATTGTGAATCCAGAACAGACCAAAAATGAAAAAATAATAGTAAATGAATAGGCCTCAAACTGACATTTCTATGTGAAAATTAAATATAATAATCAATTTATTTGTATTGATAAATTATGTTTTTTTTTCATACACTAAATACACGAAAATAAAGACGATACTCTTAAAAGTAATTTTTTTGTAAAAAAAAAATTAATGGAAGTAATTATTGATTATCCTAGTTTTCTTCTTTCTTCCCCTCTCTTTCAGTTCGATAAAAGAAAAAGGAATAATTTAATATAAGTTTAAGCTTTGTTTGTGCGTGTTTACACATTGGCTAGGCTTCAGTCATGTGTCAAAGCGTTCAAAGTTTGATGTAGAATTACAATTTCACAGGTTTAACAAGTTGTAATAACTTTAAATTTATAGATTTATGTTCATAATTTGTAGAATCGCAATTCTATAAATTTAGCAAGTTGCAATAACTTTAAATTTATAGATTTATGTTCATAATTTGTAGAATCGCAATTCTATAAATTTAACAAGTTGCAATAACTTTAAATTTATAGATTTATGTTCATCTTATCTTTTTGTCTTCACATTTGACATTTTATGTTGGTGTGTGACAATTAAGAAGTGAGCTCCTTCATTAGATCTAGTAATAGCAACATTTCAGTTATTTTGTTGCATATTCATATTTTATTTTAATAAATATATTTTTACATCAACAAGTTGCTTTAATTCAATACTTATTTTACATTTTATGTTTTTATATGTTGTGTCATTTGACTCGATTTGAAGTGGATATTTTATTAATATTAATTATTCTTCAAGTTGTTGGTTTTATTTCAAAATATATGTATACTGTATGGTAAAATAGAATAAGTTTACCTAGAGATCATTTTATTATGACAGTTAATTTTTTTTATTATAATTTTTTATGATTTATCTGTTGTAATATTGATTGAAACAACTAACTTTAAAGTAGAGAATTAAAAAGAGTCAAAGATTAATTTCTTGAAGTATGTACGTGCATATGAATAATATCTTTTGTGTGGATCTCTATACATCAAAATACATCCATCTTTGTATCAATTTATTTTCAATGTTTTATTTTATTAAAAAAATTGATGGCATCGTTATTGAGTCCTCGTATAACAAAAATCAAAATACTACACATTATGGCGTATAAAATTAGAAATTCCTAATATTCCACAGGAAAAAAAAAAGTGATGGAATTAGGAAAAGAAACATAGGAGAGGCTTAAGATATTGATGAATGAATTAATATAAAATAATTAATTAGGTAAAAGATGGAAATGAATTGGCTGTAGTGCACAACAACAACATTCTGAACCGAAAGTTTGACTTGAGAGTCTCAATATTCGCATTGACCGTAGCCATCAAGGCCGGCAAAAAGTAATCAATTGGATAATCAAAACGATCACAAAGATCATTAGTGAATGTCATGAATGATGAAGTTAAATTAACAAACACCCACCAATGAAAATTTGGGTCAGATTGATTCTCAAAACCCTTTGACTGTACCTGCCCAACCCCCCACATTTAATAATAAAAAAGACAACCCCCAAGAACATGGCCGATCTCCAATTGTGCTTGCGAAATGTGAAAAACAATCTTCTCTTTTTTGTTGATTTGAAGCATTTCATTTTCACAACTTTTTGTGGGTTGTCAATAGATAATGTCCAATTTCAATTTCAAATTTGCATCATGACTCTTAATGCGTCCTTTGTGACGTCCCCAACTCAATTGGAAGATTATTAATTATTGTTAGTATTAGGAGCTTAAATTCGATTTCTTAACATAATTACTTTTATTTAAAAAAGAAATCCCAATGACTCCATTTGTAGGATCAAGTAAATATTGTAACTACTTGCAAGTTGCTAACTAAACATACATCAAAATCAATATGTCTTGATGCAACTCCACCCACTTCATCTAATCAAATCCTCGTTCATCTCGATTAATAGACATGTCTCTTTCCTTTACCCTTGATGTAAATATTGATTCTTTGTTGCATTCTTATTTGGAGAAATGTTATTTTATTCTCTAGTTTTATGAATATTTATCAATTTGTTTCTCACTTTTTAAATATATATATATATGTCATACTTATAATATAAGGACGTTTTTCATAATTTATTATTATTATTTTTGTCCATAAATAATTATCATTTTCATTCTTACAGAAATTAACATAATATATATTAAAAAAGTGAGGTTTAAGTTTGTATATATCTATAAACTAGAGAAATTTTCAAAGTTGATTAGTAATTTAAGATAAATTTTTTTTGACCGAAGTTAAATTTTTTAAATTTTGTTAACCAAATATATCTTACGTTGACCATTTTATTCTTATTGTAATTTTAATAATTTTTTTTCTTATTTTATTTTCTATTTTCATTTTTTTATAAATTAATTAAAAACATAATTCTTTAAATAATTATAAAAAATATTATTTATAATAACAATAATATTTTTATAAATTAATTAAAATATTTAATTTAAAAATAATTTTAAATTTTAAAACTTAAAAAAAAAAAGAAAAGTTAGGCGCGCCAAGCATTAGCACCCAGGCATGCGCGCCCAGCAAGCTTTGGCCTAGGCTTTGGGTTTTTTTAATAAATTTAAAAAATAAATAAAATAAAATATTTCTTTTTTATTAAATTAATAAAAAATTATATTGTGATTAAATAATATAAATTATTTAATTAAATAACATTTTATTTTTTTATAAATTAATTAAAATAATTAATTTAAAATAAATTGAAAATAAGTTAAAATAAAATTAAAAACAAAAAAACAAAGCCTTGAGGGGCATGCGTTGGGCGCACGCCTAAGGCATGTGCCTCGCAAGGCTTTGCTTTAAGAGAATGCGTGAGACATGCGCCCGACGCATGGGCCCGTAATATTTTTTTATTTCATTTTATTTTAATAGTTAATTAATATAAACCAAGTTAAAATTTGAAGATATTTCTCTCTCGACGCAAAACCATATCTTTTAGAAGAGATTTTAAATCTGTTACCAATTTTGAAGATCTTTTTTAGATGTGACGATATTTTGAAGATTTAAAAGAATTAACTGAAGTTAAAAACTAATAAGTTTATTTTATTTATTTTTTAATTAGTAGTAATGTTTCTATTTATATTGAAATGTAATAGATGGTTAAACTCCCGATTATGATAATCACGGATGGTGCGTAGGAGGCGCGTGGCTGCATGCGCAGTTGTTGCTGAAGCGCCACCTTGTGCGTGCATGTAGGGTGCACAACAAGCTCTCGCAATCATGGTTGCTCACCACTATGGCATCACCACCAAGTTTTTTATTTTATTATTTATTTTATATATTTATATTAAATATATATTTGTATATATATAAATATTTATATATTCAGTTTTATTTTTAATTTAGTTGTATATATAATTAAACTAAAATTAAGTTGTATTTTTTCAGGTGTCGTTGATCATGTCGCAAATTTCAACAATTATATGTTTTGAGAAAAGATAGGAGAGCTATAGTGATAGTTTTGAAAGATACATTGGATATCAAAATATGCACATGGTAGTTCCAAAAAAATTAGATATAAAGCGTTATTGAGAAGAATTTGTCATCTTCTAGGAGTTGATCAGGTGCATTATAAAGCAACTCTCAAGTTTGAGGTTCCTTCAAGTACTATAAAGTTGAGACCGATTCCACTTGAAAATGACGATGATGCAATATTGTGATTGAGCTTACAGAATAATATGACTACACCTCTTTGTGTAACAGTAGATGCTCAAGGACCTGAAATTAATGCAGAAGCATCTATGGAGCAAAAATAAGGTTATGTTAAGCAATTCACATCAGCAATTTTTGTGTATATTCTAAATCCCCTGGAAGATTATCATTATTCTCCTCTGATGTTCAACGAACAATAAGGTTACACATATTATAATAGTCAGATATATGAAGATATTGGCGTTGATCATGGCTATGATATTGGTTAAGATGTTGGATATAATGTAAGTAATAAGAGAAAAAACGAGGAACGTTATGAGAATGATAATCATGGTTATGAGGTTGATGGTAATGGTAGAAATGATGATGTTGATGATGATGATGAGGATGATGATGATGATTATGAAGAGACTAGGGATGAAAATGATGATGCTGGTGATGATGATGATGAGTATAATGATAATGATGATGATGAGGGTGATAATGATGATGATGATGATTATAGTAGAGAAAAAAGGATTAAGGTAAAAAATATATTTCAGTTTTAGCCTGAAACATCACCATTTGACTTGAATATATCAAAAATTTTTTTTTTGTACTGGGATTTATGATGTATTTGTAGAAAAATTATATAACAACAAATATAAAATTCATGAAGTTATAAGTATGGTTGCATTAAAGGAAAAATAGAACTTTAGAGTTTACAAATCTACTAAAGATCATTTCGAGTTAAAATGCGATGATGACAGCTGTAAGTGGAGATTACACGCAGTGTCGACAGAAATGCGACATTTTTTTATTGTAAGGCGAGTAGATACAGAGCACACTTATATTTTGAGTCAATTACGGGATGCTCACTGGTAAGCTAGGAGCCGAATTATTGCTAAAGTAATAAAAAATAAGTTTACATCGATCAATAGAAACTATACGCCGAAAGACATTTAAGCAGATATACGTGAAGAATTCGGTGTTCAGATAATGTATACTACATCTTGGTGCACTAGGGAGAGTGCATTAAGATTGATAAGAGGTGCTCCAGAGGATTCGTTCAAATTGCTTTATGTATACAGCTATGTGTTGCAACAAAATAACTTGGGAATGATTACTCATTTGGAAACTAACGCAGATAATCACTTCAAGTATTTCTTTTTGGCGTTAGGACCCTGCATCAGAGGTTTTAATTCATTAATTCAACCGGTGATTGCAGTGGATGGAATATTTTTAAAAGGTTTCTATCTTGGTATAATGTTTGTGGCCGTGTGTAGAGAAAGAAACAATAAGATTTTTTCATTAGCTTAGGGAATTACTGACTCAGAAAATGATATTTCTTGAGAGTGATTTATGGTTAAAATGCGGGGAGTAATTACAGATCATCAGAATGTTGTCTTTATATCTGATCGACACGTTAGTATTGAGAGGGTTATACAGGGTGTGTTTCCTCATGCATATTATAGGTTCTGCATCTATCATTTGAAAGAAAATTTGATGACAAAATACAAGTTACCATCAGAAAAGTCTAAAAAAGCGGTATACCTATCTGCCTACTTCACTGCTATCAAAGCTTATTGTGTCCCTAATTTTCAATACCAATTAAACAAGATGCAACAAATAAGACTTAATGTAACAAAATATTTGAAGGAGGATGTTGGTACGGTGAGATGGGCCCAATCATCTGGTGCTTTCAGAAGGTACGATGTTAGCATTAATACAGTTGCAAAAGAAGTAAGAAAGCATTAATGATATTAGACTACTAATATCGCTGTGAGCATTAATGCAGTTGCCAAAGAAGTAAGAAAGCTTATAGTCATTAATTTGGTAGTGGATGCGGGAGCTAACGCAATTGTGGTTTTACCATAGACGATTAATAGCACAAAATTTGACGAATATCTTGACGAATTGGGCACATCATAAAATCATGTAGGTACAAAGGCATTGCAACACGTAGAGGCTCTATAAATTTCATGATTGACTCGTCTGAATGGCCCTTCACGTTGGAATCATGAACAACAATTACTATCCGAACAAGGACGAGCTCTGCTACAAACCAATGTTGTTGATTGATATTCATAGGGATATATACCTACAAAAATAATTATTGTATTATTTAAAATTTAATATTGTTATATGCACAGTAAAAAAAGTCATTACTGTTCTTAAAAGGACTTTATTGACCAATGCTCACGATTTAACACTAAGTAACTTAGGTTTTGTTCCGAGTACATAAGCCAACAACGGTTCGAGCCATTGATTATTGTCTGGAGGATTAGCAGTGAAGGACATTCGCTATATTTGTCGAATGTACTCCTAAAAATAAATAAAAGATACTCGTTAAACTCGTTAATAGTTAATATATACAATAGTATAATAATGTTATATGCATAATAAACAGGTAACAAAATAGCTCACGTAAAAATATGCATCTGCAGTTGTGTAATCCTATGAGTATATGTCAAAAAACTTTATTTGACGCAAATGCAAAACTTTTAATATTCATTTATGTGCTGTAAAACAAAGAATATGTATAAGTTTCGATACTATTAGACAACTCACAAAACAAAAAAGTAAAAACAAGTCATCACCGAATCGTTAAGTCAATCTTATAGTAGCTCATTAAACTATGTATAGTTGGCATTGAGTCTATCCAAACAAACTCGCTTTATTGGGTCATTGTTTTATTCAATCTAGAAGCTCAATAAATTTAACTTGATCAATAGGAATCAGTTGCCTATTTACGTCAATTGTAGGTGATACTTGCAATTTCATAAAAAAAAATTTCATGGGCTTTTTCAACAGATTGGTATATGGACTAACTTGGGCTACTGCCTTCTTGCAAAGGCACCTATACCTGCTAATATTTTCACCCAACGGAGTAAGTATAATTTTTACACTTGTAGGGCTATTAGCTATATGCTATAAATCCATTACCATAGGCTAATGCTTAGACTCGTTGGCAGGAGCAAATGTCTAAAAGTTAGTAGCCATAAATTCGATACTCTACAAAATCAAATAATACTAGTTAATGTATTAACTTGTTAAACTTTGTACCTAATGTAATTTAAGTTTAAAACGTACCATACTCAGCCCTACATCCTCAGAGATCTTGGCTGGCTTAAACTATTGCACTAAGAGAGATATCTGATGCAAGATATTTTCTTCGGCCTTATCAATCTTGGCGGACAACTTTGAGTTAACCTTATCAATCATGGTAAATATCATTTTTCCATTATCATCCATCATCTTCTCTAGGACATGGTACTGTGATGATGACATGCCGGAATCAAACCATACATAAGTAATTATAATCAATTTTCACAAGCTAATACTCATTAATAACATAAGTAATTATAATTCAAGAAAAACAAAATTATTATATCATTGACTCAGTAGCTGGAGGGGCTTGAAATTCGTAGTCTGCTGAAGATCATCGGTGAATTGGGTGTCTTCGATATCAAATTTCTTCAACTTAAGACTCTCCCCTCATTTTTTCAATGAAATGCCCAAATTTACCGCCACGCGATACTTCGCACTCTTCTCATGTTTGTGGGGCACCAACTTTCTATGAACCTCCAAAGCTTTATAATATTTTAGATTTATTAATCATTATTAAAAAAAATAACAAAAGTTACAAGAAAATTATATCTATTTTTTTTTAAACATAAAACCATACTCTAACACCATCGAAGAGAACGTTTACGACGCTTTTGTATAATGGGGTGCCCGTACCAAACTAATTTAGAATATACAAAAAATAGTCTCCAGTCCTGTAGGTAAATAGCTCCCTACACCTCGGGATCTCCTCATAGATCCACACCTGAGATGATAATAAATTAAAAAATTACAATGTTAACAAAATAAATTTTTATGTATTCCAATATGATAATGAATCGAAAAAATAGAATTACTCACCAAGAATGCTTGACTAAATGAGTATAAGTTGTATGATTCTTTATCCAAAGCGCTCACTTTTTTAACCTTCACTAACTTTTTAATTAGAGCTGTGCATAAACTATTGTAGAGTACAGTTTATGTAATCATACCTCAAGGATAAACATTAAACTCATCTAAATTATCTACGAGACGAAGTACAAAATATTATATGGTTATATTCCAATCACGTGACATTAACAATTTATGAAATACATAAAATAAAAATATTTTTACTGCATCTACATAATCGTCAAATGTAACGCTCACGAATCATGGATTCAAATCCCTATAAGTCAACTCACTTCTACCCAAAAAATATTTATGCTATAGTCTATCACCTAACCCATTTACTATAGGATAATCCCTCATCCTCAAACCAGTAAATAAATAAAATTCTTGACAAAAAAATCTAATATGTCTTTTGTCTATATAGAATCATAATTCTTCATATAAATATTTGGTATGTACACGTCTTAATAAAATCTCAGTGCTAAAATACTTCAGAATGGAATATCTGATACATTCACAAAATAATCAAAACATGTGGTTCTAAATATTTCTATCTGCCTCGAAATCAATTTATTTGTTATATTTCGTATAACCCATAATTTCAAATAAGCATGTACGTTCACTCAATAGAAAATATTTTCGACAATTACATAGTCTTTTGAGACATTCTTCTTTCTGAAAAAATTAAAAAAATTATTAACATATAATATTCACAATAAAATTATCAACATATAACTAACTATTAAATTAAAAAATTTATTACAAGAAGTCTATATTAATATTGACAAAACAATAAAAAATATTTACATAATTATTAAATAATTTGAAATTATAAAATTAAATAATTATTAATAAACCAAAACATCTATTTTAAATTAATCAAAAAGTAAAAAAATTAAAAATAGTCACATGGTGCCACATGGTAGCTAGCGACCCATCATGCTGGCCATGTGGCGCGCTGCACGCTGTCAGGCACGACTTGTGGGTTGCGCTAGGCCATTGGGCGCACGCCACGCCGGCCACAGTGAACGCCCAATGGCATATGCCTAACGTAGTTGGCGCATACCACTTTGTTGGGCGTGTGCTACACAGGCGTGCCTAACGGCGTGCGCCTAACGCTAATGGCACGTGCTTCTATGCACCTGTCCTGTGAAGTGCGTATAAGCACGCGCCGACACGTGTATGCAAAAAAATGGTTGGAATATGCCATTTTCGGCCATTATTGATTTTACACACATTTTCAACTTATTTTTCATATTACATCTATACATTTCTAATAGTTAAGTACAAAAACCACTCAAAATCATAAGAAACTAAATTTAAAAAATAAATTTACTAATTTTCTTCTATTTTTAATTTTTTCAACTTCACACTAAATAATTTAACTTCAATCTTCAAATTTTATAGTAGATCTAACAAATTATTTGAAGGAAATTTATTAATCGTGAGAGAGATGGAGAGAGGGAGTGTAGGGAGTGCTATGTATTATTTTTGAGTGGAAATGGTAAAAAAAAATCAATTAGGGGTAAGGGTAAAATAGTAAAAATAAATAAATTTGGTTATTATAGTTTAAATTCCTTTGACTTGGCCAAAATAAATATTGAATTGAAATTTTTGTCCAACTTGGAAAATTTTCCATAAAATTAAGGATGAAAATGGCATTTTTTCTTTTTATTTTGTTTACCTTATTTCATAATTTCAATCGAATATTCTTTTTTATTTAAGTTTTAGTTAGTTCAAATTAAGATTAGAATCTGTTTGTCATTAACGTTGTGAGCCACCTATATATTAAGCCTTATCGACATGTGAAATGTGGTTTCAAAGAGAGAGCATTGACCAAACTATCATAGTCATAACTCATAAATCAAAATTTCATTCTCATCTCTAATGGCTTGCGTTGCATTGCACTACCAACTAATCATCCATCTACTGTCTCCTTTTTTACATACACAAAAACACACGCTGCCTCCTTTGTATTAGATTAAATAATCAATTCCATTTTTCGTTTTGTTTCTCTAATCCTAATCTTTCTTCACTTACCATTCATTTAATTTGACTGCCGATTTCAATCTCAAGCACTTTTTTTTTCCCCATTGTTTTCTTCTTTATTGTTGACCCCAATTCTCTTAGCTAGCCTTTTTTTTTTTGGACGCACGAGTGTGCAAAAAGGATTATGCCTTATTCATATTCAACACTCTAATTATGGTCAGTCGGTCAAACCCTATGCCTTGTTTATTTTAGATATTTAATATCCCATTATTTGTCCTGCCTGGCTCTCTCTTTTATTAATTAATCTAAAACATATTTGGGTAGGCAAATATTGCCATCATCTTTAATAATAATCCACCTCTCTCGATCTCTACGCTTGTTGCTGTGATACCAAGCAAAAACCATGGAGGAATTTTTGTAATTATCTTCTACTTGTCTTTTTGAAATAAAAGATAAACCTAATTAATCTATGTGTAAATGTATTGTATTTTTACAATAAATGAGTGTTTGTTTGGTATAAAAGTATTTTAACTTTAAAGTTAAGCTACTATAAAAACAAAAAAAAAAACAAAAAGATGAATTCTAATAAATATTATCTTATAATTGAAGTAGTGTTTATAAACACTTTACATATTATACTCTTAGAATAAGCAAAATTACTTCAATATCAAATCCACCCTAAATCTACTGTATATACTATATCAATTTTTATGATGGTCTAATTGCAATATTATTGATTGGTCTCCAATATCTTACTCTGCCTCGGCCGAACATTGTTTATACTGTTCATCTAATTAGTAAGTTCATGAATTGTCTTTCTTAAATATGTTAAGAAATACAATGTAAAAAAAATAAAAAATCAAAAGCATGGCTAATAATTTTTTCAAAATACTTGGTGAAAGTAGTTCAGAATTTTAATAGTACACATGCAATTTCCTTTTATCTCTTTAGGGCGGCAGAAAGTAAAGCAACGGAAGCATTAAATAGCACATACACAGTAGTAGTCTTCGGTAGACAGTAGATATATCGTTTTCATAAACTTTAAGATTTAGGTAAACAATTACTTTGTCTTGTTATTATCATTTCTTCATAGTGGAAGCTAATTTATAGTGGTGTTTCATGCCATTGATCAAGAAATCCATAATTTTTGCTTTAGTTTTTTGTTCTTTTCGTCAGCCTATATTTAGAGGAAAGCGATTTTTTTAAATAAAAAACTTTTATTATAGAATAAATTAATAAAAAATAAATGTATTTTTAATTACAAGTATTCGTTTTTATCATAATCAGATTTATTAATATACCACACATTTTCATATGCAAAGATCCACACAAAAGATAATATTTATGTACGTACACATACGTCGAATACTCTATTTTTGATTTAGATGGAGTTATGCTATCTTGTCATACTCTATTTTTGATTTAGATGGAGTTATGCTATCTTGCCATAGAATAGATATATATTCTAAAACAAAACAAAAAGCTTTAAGAATGACTAAAATAATAAAAAACACATTAGATCTAGATCTGATCAGTGGCACAACATATAAAATTATAAAATATAAAATAAGTATTAAATTAAAGTAATTTATTAATATTAAAATATATTTATTGATATAAATTATGATACAAAAATAACAAAATTAATATAAAAAACTGTTATTATTATTAAATCTGATAAAAGAGTCAACTTTTCAATTATCGCATATCGTTATAAAAAGTTTAAGTGTGAAGACAAATAAATAAAAAGGGCATAAATTTATGAAAACAAAATTATTGCAAGATGAATTTGTGGAATTATGATCATATACCATATTCAGGTATATTCTGAATGCTTTCATTGTATTGCTAGTAAAGACCCGTAGTTAGAAACAAGATTCTGACATATATGTTTTTTTTTAGAACAGAGAAAAAGGAAGAGAAAAGAAAACTAAGGTTGGTTCCAATCCTCACTCTCCGAATTTAAAAACATAAAACGGATTTTTCTTGTAAGTGTCAAAATGGTCCTCAAAATATGGAATAAGACCGGTTGATTAAAGCAATCGATTTCACAATAAAAGTTCAAGCGAGTAATTAAAATTCCTTACATTTCATTGCACATAAAAATTATAGGTTCAAGTTATTATACTCTCCTCCTCCTTAATTATAATATATTTTAAAAAAAGGAGCACTCGAGTTCAAAAATTTTAGGGTCGATAAGTAACTGCTGTGTTTTGCTTTAATTTGTTTTTAAAGTTTATGATTAGGCCCTGTTAATATATACAAAGTTCAGCACGGCCGGCTTCAATGATGTTGGTTTCGGAGGTTATGTACAAGATTCAAGATTAGGTTTTATCTATCACTTAATTAATTGATCAATCAATACATGAAATAAAAAAGAATTTAAAATGTTAGGTAAAACTAATGAACGGACAAGGGAGGATCAAACACTTATGTATCTTCTAGAACAAGATGATCAATTATTATTACAACATACAGTTTGATTGAAAGTCAATTAAATATTATGATATGATTCATATCTATCTATCTTTTATCACAACATGAATAACGTTAATTGATATATGTTTGGATTTCATCTCATGCTGATGTAATTTTTATATTACAATTTAACTGTGCACATTGCTGGGAAAAAAAAAATCGATGCCGATCGAAGTCAAATCTTACTGTAAATTTAGAGGTATTGGAGGAATGTATATCAATTGATAAGTTAAAGTATTCTTCTGAGTTGTAATTATCATGGGTCATTTTTTGGTAGTTCTTATGTAGTATTGACTTCTTCTTGTGACCTAACTAAGTGAAAAAAACAATCATTACGAAGATGCTTTTCAGTAATTGTAGTTAGTCAAACGAGTAAAATTGTTTATAATTATCTTCTTTGAGAGGATCACACTATAGATTTTTGGAAACCAATTACAATACTTTTATTTTATCAAAAAATAATTACATTAGTTTATGAGATTCTTTTTTTTTTTTCACTGAGAAGAAAAAATATGCAGACCTTTCTAACCATTTAGGAGATGTAACTCTCTTTTAGTTTTTTATTTCCTTTTCTTTGAAAAGAGATAATTTTATTAAACTAACTGTTGAGAAGAGTGTTCAAATCCTCAAGAACAAATGATTGAAGATGGTTTGGAATGGATCCATATCATATGACATCTGACTCTAAATTAATAGCAAATTTTGCCAGCTCATAGCCATCTTATTTGAAGAACAAGGTAAATAAAGGGTTTTACAAGCTAAAAATAAATTTAAGAGAAAAGCAATTGTTTGTAAAACAATACCAAGTTCAGAGATTGAAGGAATTTTGGCAAGAATATCTTTGGCGACCAATTCAGCATGGAATTCTACTTCAATATCATTCAAGCACAGACTTGAGCTAACGGAAGACCATTATAGTTTGCGTATAAAATTCAAGTGACTGGATCTATGTATGTCTAATATCATGCTAAAAATATGAATTATTTCAAGTTCTCGAAGAATCGAGGTTCGTTCTTATCAAATAAGGCAAAGATGAATTTTTACTTACAGTGAGCAAGGTTTAGGATAAAACTTGAGTTATGAGATAGTGAGCAAATTGTAGAGTTTAGACTACTTCATGGAGAAGACCAAGCAAAACGCTAACAATTAGGGTATGAAAGTCAACGAGCAAGGATAAAAAAATCCTAAGTTGAGTTAAAACAAGAAAAAGATAAACTGAGAGAAAATTGTAATCGTTGTATTAATTCAATTGAATGACCATTTACAATGAAATATTAAGCCTTTATATTGGCTTCTCAAAATCTTATTCTAATATTAATTTGAAAGGAAAAATAATTCTAACCAAATAAGACTTTCTATGCTAATAGGCACCTAATATGGGCTAAATACTCAACAGAACTTAAACTAATATATACAAAAAGAAAGAACCTAAATAGATTCATTGTGTAAATTTTTTGGCCGGCGTCAACCCTTATAAATAGCTATAGCCTTAGCAATGTTAACTGGATATAATGACCTCACATGATTGGTGGCTAACAGTGGCACCTCACTAGAGAAGTCTTGAATTACAATGCCCATTTTGGTACTACCTCCTGTTGGATTTAACGCTACATTTGTGTTAATCTTAACTTTGTTGTATGCTAAGGGATACCATGTAATAGGGGAAGTTGTTATGGTTGAGTTTTCCTTGACTTGTGTTGATTTAAATATTGTAAGAAAGTTTTTAGACTAATCGAGTATGGTTGCTACCTCTATGTTTAAATGACCATGAAGCATGTTGTTTCAAAAGAACTAATTTCACCATAATATAATTGCCAAAAGCTATAATTCCTCTGTTTGTAGTTGATGCATGCATGCTATAAAGAACTCTGTTTGTGCTCAAAATATAATGCGGTTATCGCAGTATAGATTAAGGTGTCGATTTCATGAGGAAGCTTTCAAAAAAATAGGTTAGTGAAATAAAAATATTAAAATAATAATAAATGAGAAGATTGAATGCGATATTGATATAGAGAAGGTAAAATTAAATGTAAATTAAGGAAGAAAATTATAATGATGTGAGCAAGGCTTCGAGAATCACTAATATGTTTCATAAATCTATTCTATACTTTAATTTAATATTTATAACTCAATTGAAAGTTATACATCCCAAACAATCAATCGGAAGATATGTAAAATATGAAAAATTTAATAATAAATATAATTGACATGACTAAACTCTTTGTAAATGTTATCATAAATTATATTTATTTATACAAGTTATCTAAGATTGATAATATATTATTTTGACAATATTACAGTAAAAGATTAACTTGTAAAATGATGTGACTAGTAACAATTATAATTCGACAAGAATCATATAAAGAAAGCATGATTAAAAATATATGAGATATGAGAATTAGAACCTCTGGATTATAGAAAAATAATAAATAAGAGTTTAGACATAAACAAACTTATAAACATTGTAACTCTTGAAAAAGAATCAAAGTCTAGAAGTAGATTTATTTCATATAAGAGTTTATCTCTAGCCTTACCAATGACTTTAACACAACTTACAGTTCATTCTTATTAATATTAAAGGAAAGTATTTGAGAGAATTGTAAGACTTGAAAAAATGTTATTAGCCTCCTAAAGGTGTCCTTATATAGTGCGATTTCAATCAACACCATTTTTGGCCACCAACTCCTTTACTTAATTGCAATACCTTTTTTACAATATAGACAATCGATGAGAACTTGAGTAATGTGACTTCAATCAACACTATTTTTGGCTACTAAATCCTTCACCTAATTGAAGCACTTTTTTGACAATGAAGATAATCGATGTAGCCTTTGTTGTCAACATAAAAGTTGTATCATTTTATCTCTTCTTTCCATATCCCCCAGGTTGATGCAATTTAGATTAGTATCTTGTAAGATTTTGGTCAACAACTCTTTTACCACTTTACAACACGATTTGGTTTATAATAACGACTAAGTTAGACTTTGGTATCAACAGAAGAGTTGTAGATAATTGACTCAAAGTTTTATAGCTTTAAGAATCATACTAATTGGATATATATTTTGTGAAATACAATCCAAAAATTAGAGGTAGGTCAAGCTGAGCAAAAGTTATAATTTAGTTCTGTTGTATCCTAATTTTGGCCCATTAAATGTTGGATTTGGCTTTTTAACTGTTCTTCAATTTTGTATAAGATTGAGTCATATTGCTCTAAGTTTAAGAATTTCTTCATTTTAATTTTTACATTAGGAGTTATGTCTATTTTACTAATTCGGTGCAAATGGCATTCACTAATCACAATCTAAGTACCACACTTTATTTCAAATTTAAAAATACTAAAATTAGTGACATTCTAAATGTTAAATTGTAATTAAATCTTTTAACAAATGTACATTTTATTGTGCTCATCACAGCCACCAACCAGCTTATTGCTAGTTCTTAGCAATTCAAGCGTAAATAGAATATGCAAAACTACCTAAGTATTTTAAATAAAAAGGCAGTTCAATATCATTATTGCTATTATAGTTTTTTCAATTATAACTTCTAAAATTTTGTGTGTGAACTAAGCCTTAGCTTTTTTACCACAAACCACAATACATAAAGCCTTGAGAAGTTTTTCAAGTAAAAGCTTTAACTCCATATCCTCATAAGTATAACTATTTAAAATATTAAGATTTCTCTCATGGAGTTGGAAAATAGTTAAGCATTGAAGAAAAAAATCAATTTTAAGGACAAACATACAAACTAATATTGATCTAAAGATAGAAAAACCAATTATTTAGAAATCAATCATTCTTGACACGCACCTGCTTTAGGACTTTAACTATCTCGTGAGAATAATATAAATATAGCTTTGGTGAGAAAACTGCTTTCTAAAATATTAGTCTTCTAAAATTGTATGAAGACTTTATTGAATTGAATTAATTTTTTTTTCTCTTTTTTTTGTTTTGCTTTTTTTTTGTTTTTTTGGAAGAATATAAGGAAGGATTACAAATTAAAAAAAAAAGTTTCTTACCAAAATATATTACATATAATTTGAAAATTCACTTTAAATTGTCTTTTAGTTACGCAACCAACTTATTCCTTAATTTGAATAATATCATTCTAAACAAAAATTAACCAATTTAAAAGATCAATAAAAATTTGTAAGTTATTTTCTTAACCTTTTCACTCACTCACAAAAGATATGTGAGATTAAAAAAAAAATATGCTTAAACATGAAATTCTCTAAGCCATATATGTTGAATCATCAATCTTACCACAAAACTTAGCATTGTGCTAAAAAATATTTCAAAAGTCATTCTTTAGTAATCTAAACAGAAAAGGTGATTTAAACCAATCAATTTTAAAATCATACTTACGTAGAAAAGCAAATTTCTTTATACAAAAATTATTAAGATTACATGCAATAAACAACCATGCATGAAATATAAAACAAAATAATAAGTTAGTTATAATGTGTTACAAAAGTTAGAGAAAAAAACTCTTTACTCTCCTATTCTAAATCTAATTGACCTAGAATGCATCTCAAGAGTTCAAAAATGAACTATTTACTCTGTCATTTTAATCAAATAGGTATGTTGGACCACATCATTTAAAAAAAAAAATAGAATGTAACTTATGCCTACTATCATCTTCTTCCAAACTAGATTGAAACATTGTCCTCATTGTTTAAATAGAAAGAGATAAAGTATAACAAGCATTACATGAAATGTCAGTTATTTAAAAGAAACAAACTTGAGAGACACTTAAACAAATAAACTAAAATGATCATGATAATAAACCAAAAAAATAAGAAATATTTACAAACAAAATGTCAGATCCAGTTTTTGCTCGTTGTACCCACTGACCAATATATCTGAGTTGTTGCTGGGTTAGGTTCGTAGATAACTACCTGTAATTTATCAATCAATTCATCCGTATTGGTAGCAGCAACAAATATTTGTCGTGTCGAATGTGAAATAAAATTCTATTCCACAGCTTGGTTAAGAAAATAAAGTAAGCAATCAAAATAGTTATTGATATTCAACAAACCTATGGATTTTTAGTGGATATTCAGCTGGGTCCAAGAGGCAATTTGAAAATTTTCTTCTAAAATACCAAAACCACCTAGTAAAGTAATAAAAGCATCTGTATAGTAAAGCATTCTAGCTATATGGTTATACATGGATAAGACTCATAATTCTTCTTATATTATTTTCCTAGTGAGGTTTCCCATGGCTAAAGCTGTACGAATAATATTTAAAACTTGATTTTCTCCTAAATGTGCAATTGTTGACACACACTCTATTAACCTACCCCTTCTATATATTAAATGGATTTTTCTTGCAGCTAATACTTTTCTTAGATTATTTCTTGCCTCTACAAACGCTTTATGTTCTTAGGACTGGATCTATAAAATACACATGTATTTCAAAATCATTAAAATGAGGTTCCCTCCATATCTATACTCAGCTTTGTCTCAATATATGAAAATGAAGAAAATGAGGTGATGTATTTATAGAGTACCAAATGATAACATCTACTTTAGTAACCCGACAGTTTGTCATAAGAGATTTGAAAATAGAACACAAAAATTCAAAGATAACGACACACATACATTATTCAACCAAAATATTTAAACTTAAGATATCTGTATAAGTAGCCCTACTATTTATTAAAAAAAAGTTTGAAATTAAGACGCATGCATATGTACAGGTAAATATGATTGTAGCTCACATCTTCTTTTGATTTTACGTCCAATAACGGCTAAAACGCCCTCTATGGGTCGAGGATAGACTTCCTATCTAATTTTCTTATAAATTGGCAAATAGGATCTTTTGGTGTTATATTCCCGAGACTATATCGTTGATATTTATTTTTGAATTTGTTCCATAAATTGAGAAGTTCACATTGCACGAGCCCATAAGGATGTGTCTCAAGAGTCACTAGGATATCATCCAAAGACTGCTTACCTAGTCCATCCTTAATGAATTGAATTTTATCTTCTCTTTTTCTAGAAATAAATCCTAAAGAATGAAACTTTTGGTTACAATTCCATCAAGCACATTTATGATAGACTTATAACCTTTTTGTTCTCCACTTTTTGGCATATGAGCTTCTTCTAAAACCAAGCATAAAAAGAAATAAAATTATTTGCATACTCACAAAATAATCAAACCTTGGCTTCGATTAACCAACGAATGTCCACATGTATATTCCTCAACATTAATAGCCTTAATCTTTCAAACCATGCTTTGTAAATCTTAATTAAATCATTTTGAGGCAATAAAGGAAAGCGTTTTTTAAGGATGGCAAGAATGCTATCCATTTTAAAAGAAATGAGAAAAAAAGAAAATTAATGAATGCATAGTTTGTTTGGGTGACAGTTGATAGGGATTAATTAGGCCTAATATTTTCATCTTCCAAACTTAATATTTTTTTTTGTTTAAATTAAGATTATTTAACTTTTATGTATTTTAGTTTTATTTTGTAGGTTTGGAGTCAATGGAGTAAATTAGGATCAAAATCCAAAGAAAATAAGGCAAAAATATCAAATTACTACAGTATCATACTACAGTTGATTAGCTACAGTAATTGGCAATAGTAATTTGCTACAGTACCCAACGTCGTAGAATTACTATTGCTAGTTACTGTAGCAAATCTTTTGTAGTTTGATGCCATAGCAATTTAATATTTTTACCTTATTTTCTTTGAATTTTTATCCTCATTTGCTTCATTGACTCTAAAGCTACAAAATAAAAATAAAATACATAAACGTAAAAAAAAGCTTAATCTAAACGAACAAATATTAAGTTAGAAGATGAAAATATTAGACATAATTAACCCCTATCAATTGTCACCCAAAAAAATCGTGTATTCATTACTTCTCTTTTTTCTCATTTCTTTTAAAATGGATAATATTCTTATCAACCTTAAAAAACATTTTCCTTCATTGCCTTAAAATACTCTACTTAAGATTTACAAAGCGTGGTTTGGAAGACTAAGATTATTAATGTTGAGGAATATATCTAAGGACATTCGTTAGTTAATTGAAGCCAAGGTTTGATTATTTTGTGAGTTTGCAAATGATTTTGTTTCTTTTATACTTGGTCTTAAAAGAAGCTCATATGTCAAAAGGCAAAGAATAAAAAGGTTACAAGTCTATCATAAATGTGCTCGATAGAATTGTAACCAGAATTTTTGTTATTTATGATTTATTTTTAGAAATAGAGAAGATAAAATTTAGTTCATTAAGGATGGACTGGGTAAAGAGTCTTTGGATGATATCCTAGTGACTCTTGAAACGTATCTTTATAGGCTCATGCAATGTAAACTTCTCGATTTATAGAGCAAATTCAAAAATGAACATCAAGGATATAGTCTCGGGAATCAGACTCCAAAAGACCCTGTTTGTCAATTTATAAAAAAATTGGATAGGAAGCCTATCCTCGACCCATAGAGGGTGTTTTAACTGTTACTGAATGTAAAACCAGAGAAAAATGTGAGCCACAATCACAACTACCTATATATATGTATGCATTGTAATTTTAACCTTTGTTTTAATAAATAGTAAGGTTACTCATATAGATATCTTAAATTTAAATCTTTTGGTTGAATAATACATGTGTGTCGTTATCTTTGAATTTTTGTGTTCTTTTTTTAAATCTCTTCTAACAAATAATCGGGATACTAAAATAGATGTTATCATTTGGTACTCTACAAATACAGCACCTCATTTTTTTTTCACTTTCATATATTGAGATAAAAGTGAGTGTAGATATTGAAGGAACCTCGGTTTGACAATTCTGAAATATATGTATATTTTTTAGATCTAATCTTAGGAAAATAAAGTATTTGTAGAGGTAGTAAATAATTTAGGAAAAGTATTAGCTGCAAGAAAAATTCATTTGATATATGAATGAGGTATCCTTAGGTTTATGAGATATGTGTCAACAGCTACACATTTAGGAGAAAGTCAAGTTTTATGTATTATTCTTATAGCCGTGGAAAATCTCATTGGAAAAATAATAGGGGAAGAATTACAAGTCTCATCCATCTATGAATGTATAGTTAGAATACTTTATTATGCAAACGTTTTTATTACTTTACCAGGTGATTTTAGTACTTTAAAAGAAAATTTTTAAATTGCCTCTTGGACTCAGCTGAATATCCACTGAAAACCTATAGGTTTGTTGAATGTCAATTTCTATTTTGATTGTATACTCTATTTTCTTGATGAAACTATGGAACATAATTTTATTTCACATTCAGCATGACAGATCCTTATTTGTACTACCAATGCGGGTGAATTAATTGATAAATTACAGGCAACCAACGAACCTGACTCAGCAACAACTCAAATAGATTGGTCAGTGGACTACGATGAGCAAAAATTGGATATGGCACTTTGTTTGTAAATTTTTCTTGCCTTATGCTTTATTAGCATCATCAATTTAGTTTATATTTGCTTAAGTTTCTCTCAAGTTTGTTTCTTTTGAATAATTGATATTTCAGGTAATATCTCCTATACTTTATCTCTTTCTATTTATACATTGAGGATAATATTTTAATCTAGTTTGAGGGAAGAGGATAATAGATATAAATTGCATTTTTCATTTTTAAAAATATATATGATGGGGTTTGACATACCTATTTGATTAAAATGGTAGAGTAAAGAATTTATTTTTAAACTCTTAAGACACATTCTATGTCAATTAGATTAAAAATGACAAAATAAGGAGTTTTTTTTTCTAACTTTGAAACGCATTATAACTATCTTGTTGTTATTTTGTTTTATATTTCATGCATTATTGTTTATTGCATGTATTCTTAGTAATTCTTGTATAAAGAAATTTGCTTTTCTACCTAAGTACGATTTTAAAATTGATTGGTTTGAGTCATTTTTTCTATTTAGGTTACTAAAGAATGACTTTTGAAATATTTTTGAGTAAAATGTTAAGTTTTGTGGTAAAATGAATGATTCAACATATATAACTAAGAGAATTCCCATGTTTAAATATATATATATATATTTCTAATCTCACATATGTTTTATGAGTGAGTTGAAAGGTTAAGAGAATAGCTTACGAACTTGAATTGATATTTTAAATTGGTTAATTTTATTTAGAATGATATTATTCAAATTAATGAATAAGTTGCTTCTGTAACCGAAGGACAATTTAAAGTAAAATTTTAAATTATGTGTAATATATTTTGGTGAGAAACTTTTTTTTAATTTGTAATACTTCATTGTATTCTTCCAAAAAAATATAAAACAAAACAAAAGAAAAAGAAAAAAAGAAGAAGAGAAAAATGGAATTAATTTAGTTTAATAAAGTCTTCATTCAATTTTAGAAGACAAATATTTTAGAAAGCAATTTTCTCACCAAAGCTATATTTATATTTTTTTCACGAGATAATTAAAGCCCTAAAGCTGGTGCATGTCAAGAATGATTAATTTCTAAATAATTAAATTTTCTATCTTTGGATCTATGTTAGTTTGTATGTCTGTCCTTAAAATTGATTTTTTCTTGAGTGCTTAACTATTTTTCAACTCCATGAAAGAAATCCTAACCTTTTAAATAGTTATACACTTATGAGGATATATAGTTGAGGCTTCTACTTAGAGAAATTCTCAAAGCTATATATGTTGTGATTTATAGTAAGAAGGTTACAGATATGAAAAAACATCATTAGCCTACTAAAGGTACCCTTATATAGGCAATGAATAGGAATATGTTTAGTATGACTTCAATCAACACTATTTTTGGCTACCAATTATTTCACCTACTTTCAGTACCTTTTTAACTATAAATACCATCGATGTAGCCTTTTTGCTCAACATAAACATTGTACAATTTTATCTTTTCTTTCTATAGCCACCAGTTTCATGTAATTTGGATTAGTATCCTATGAGATATGGTCACAATACCAAAGCCACATCATATTTTAGCCAATAACCCTTTTACCACTTTGCAACACAATTTGGTCTATGAGAACGACTAAGTTAGACTTTGGTATCAACAGTTTAGTTGTATATAATTGAATTAGAATTTTCCACATTCAAGAAGTATACTGATTGGATACGTATTTTGTGAAATACGATTTAAATAAAGGAGATGGGTCAAGTAGAGCCAAAGTTATAATCCAGTTCTGTTATATCCCAAATTTAGCCTGTTAAATGTTGGATTTGGATTTTTGACTGTTCTTTAAGTTTACGCAATATTAAGTTATGTTGCTCTAGGTTCAAGAATTTCTTTATTTTGATTTATACATTGGGATTTATGTCTATTTGCCTAGACCTGTGCAAATAGCATTCACTAATAACAATTTAAGGACCACACTTTATTTCAAGTTTAAAAGTGTTAAAATTTGTGGCATTCTAAATGTTAAATGGTAACTAAATCTATTAAAAAAATGTGAATTATTTTGTGCTCATCAAACTTCAACTTTGATGTCCAGTGATTACAAAAGATATAAGTCAGAAAATCGCAAGAGGAAGGGTTATAGAAGCCACTTATTGCAGTAGATAGAGACAGTTGAGTTGTCTTTGATTCACCATCAAGCTCCATGGAACAATATATCTTAGCCCTAAATAATGCTATTCCAAATGAAGAAGGTTGCTGATTTTTGTTTGGCTTGCAAATATAAAACGTTAGGAAAATATAAATGTTTTAGCACATACAAATTAGGGAACCGGGATTATAAATGAGCCTCAATTTTCATTTTCCTAGCATCGCACTATTAAATATTGAGAGACCTTTAAATCTGAGACTCCCTTTACCTTACTTCAACAAAGCATTTCCCGATTGTATCAATGCAATTTTTAGCCATTGTCATCTTCCCCCACCAAAATTAAGCACAAAGTTTATGAATTTTTGGGTTGTCATTTTTGAGTGAAACCGTGAAAAAACCTCATCCATCCTATTTTTCATGTTTCAAGCCTTCGCTCTTTAATATAATAATAAGAGGTCCATGATTGAGTCGCTTGTTCGTAGTTTCACTTTACTTATTTCATCCTTCATCGCTAAGCCTGAATTTCGCTGCTTTTTATCGCACTTGGTCATTCTTTGGAAATGAGTTCAATTCCTTGGGAGGGACTTTAAACTGAATATGATATGTGATCAAAGATTATAGGAGTAAAAAGAGATTCATTGCATAAGCCGAGATTGATTAAATAATTGCTTTTATAATAACTTCACAGCTATCTACTAAAAGTAAATGTCTTTTTCACCCTTTAAACTTATTTCAAATTTGATCTTGATTAATGTAAAGGGAATTTTTTTTATTTCACCCATTGATACTTGGTAACCTAAGATACTTTTTGTGTCATATAACTTGTTTTACTCTAAGGCATTAGGTCAATTAAGAAGATATTTTATCTTAACCTAAAGGGTTAAAGTATATATTGGTTTGTCAGAATTAATAAGCTATCCTGAGGCTGTAGCATAGAAATTTAGAACATTTTTAATTACTGGGAAATAAACTAAATTAACTTTAGCGAATATAAGGCTATCATCTGCAGAAAATAGATGGGATATTATTAGACCATTCATACTACATCTCATCCTATTTAAAACCACTTGTTGTTCAATCTTTCTAATCAACGTTGAGAGGCTCTCTGTATAAGTAATAAATAAAAGGATAAAGGTTCCCTTTGATGCAAGCTCCTAGTTGGTTTCAAATACCCATTTAATGTGCCAATAATTAGGATGGAGTATGAAACAGATGAAATGTAGCACATAATTATTTCACACCAACTTTCTAGAAGCCTTATTTGTTTCATTATAACTTCAAGGAATTTCCATTCGACTTGGTCATAGACTTTCGACATATCTGATTTTAGAGATAAAAATTTATCAAGAGCTACTATACGTCGCTTGATAGCATTGAGACATTCAAACCGAATAGCATTGTTTGAAATGAGTCGCTTATGTATAAATACACTTTATGCATCCAAAATGACATCATGTAGAACCTCTCGAGGTCATTTTGCCATAACCTATGCAACAGTCTTATAGAGGACATTGTATAGGCTAATGTGCCAAAAATTAGAGGGTTTTTTTTTTAATTACCACCCTTAAGAATTAAAGCAATCAAGGTTTCACTGATCAATTGAAGATCCCCTGAAGCCTTAAAAAAACTCAAAAAAGCTTTTGTCACATCCTTACCAACAATGTCTAAAATTTTTGAAAGAAGAGAGTAGATATTCCATCCTTCTTCGTTGCCTTTGTTAAATGCATTTGGAATATAGCTTTGTGAATAACCATTGGAAGAAAGAAAGCTTGGAGATGAAGCTGGCTTTGTGTTGATAATTGGAGTGTAGTACAATTTGCCACTTGTCGTTTGTCATCTATTGAGGGACTTGATGACATGAAGATCTTTATAAAATGTGATAAGAGAAACTTTATGGTGAAAGTTGTTAAACATATTTTAGGGTGCATGCATGTGATTGTGTATATGTTAAAAAATTTCAAAATGCATATCCAATATACATTACGCAATGGAATAACTTATAATTATGCAACATATACACAATAATATTGAACAAAAATAGTATAAGAATCGTATAATACCTTTGTAGATGATTCGGTGAAGATTGTTGAACTTTCAAACCTTTAAGCTCTAAATGAAGTCCTCCCTTGAAAAATTCTAGACTCCAGCATTTGGTGGGATTATAGTAGCTAGAATAGTAGCTTTTGATGTTAATTTCGTACAATAATCAACAAATAACTCAATTCTTGAATTGGTTTAAGCATCAAATACACAAAAATGTGTTTTAGGGACATAAATTCAACTTTCTCAAAGTTTCATTTTCTCTCAATTCTCTTGCACGCAGTTTTCACTTTACATTCAAATTCTGTATAAATGGAACTATTTCATTTTTTCATGTTGCAAAAGACTTCATATGTGGACACATGTCCATCATGGAGTCATGTTTGACCATACAAGGTCATAAATAAGTGACAAATGTCACTTAACAATTGCTATGAGAGCACTTTATAGATGTGACATTTGTCGCATGTAATTTCATGCATGCTACCATTTATCACACAAATGGCCATGCATAGATGCCATGTATGTAGTTTACGTTTTCATGCAATAGGAACCTGTTTGCAACATTTACAAACTATGTTTCTCATTTTTTAAATTGGTCTTAAAACGTATCCTGCTTTCTGAAATCTTCTCAGATTGATCCATATGATCTACCCCGCTACCCCAGTGCTCAATGAGTACATTTCATATTGTAAGACTCTCTGATTCACATATGTTTATCTTATAGAACACTTTTTCAAGTCTATGAACAATGCCTCACACACATGTTACAGATATTACAGAATATCGTATTGAACCATGCAAGCTGAGGTTAAATATATATGTATAATTCCTCCATCATCTATATCCTAGAAGAGCAAAGATATAGATTATTACCGTCAAATCTCTATATGCTCGACCGTAAACTTATCTCCAGATTCATATTTTTATAAACAATATCGCAAACTCTTTTGTGATATTGTTTAGAGTTTGCGATATTGTTTAACCCTATAGAAACTCTTTTTGGGGTTTCCACTTATGGCTATAAGACTTCTTGAAATATAATCTCAGAGTATTAGGATATACAACTCTCCCATATAAGTTGATTGATCTCAAATCTACGCATATCAGACTCTATGAGCATCAGATTATACCTAGTGATACACAGTGATTAGACCATGAAAGGTCTCTGACATACGTGGAATCAAAGTATGGTGGATTACTCAAAAGCCTACTTTGGCGAAGCCTACTTTGGCGCTCAGGTCAAAGGATCAAGAATAAAACTCAACTTAAGAAGACCCTTTATTAACAACTTCATGGGATATTTATTGGAGGTCCTTGTGAATTTGTTTAGTATCCAGTCCTTACTAAATACATGCATGCCCATACGGACTTCTGCTAAGACTAACCATCTGGACAATTTAGATATAGACATACACTGATCTAAAAAGAATACCGATTGACCAATGTCGGTAATCATAGATCAGAAACAATATTTTTTAGAACATATTGCCCAATGATATTTCTTAGCACCATTTGTAACTCTTTACAACTACGTGATTATTATAGTATTTTCGAGTCTTTGTTCCTATTTCAGAAAAGGTTCTAACTCTTTAGAATTACTAATTTTTAGCATTGACCTAAATTTTTTTAGATCAGATCTAAACTCTTTTAAACTTATAGTGTCCGAAAGGTTACAAGTTTCTTATCATATAAATAATAATAATAATAATAATTGACAAATAAAAAAAATGTTTATTGTATAAATATTAAATAAATAAATATTTATACAATAATTTGAATGGCACGTAAGCACCATTTCCAATAAGAAAGTAGCAAAAATTCTTTTTCCTCACTTTTAACTAAGAGGTATAGGCTCGTTGATACCAAAACATCTCTTACTTGAAAAGTAACGCATCTAATTGTTTCTTAACCCGACTTATCTTTAGCCATGTAGCTGTGATAATGGTTTAGTTTAAAGATGTCAGTATACCTAGCGTCTTAAATGACCTTTGACATAAATTGAAAGTTTTCATAGTTCCAAGACTTTAAAGCTACTCTACTATTAACTATATTATGCAAAGCCTTGTTAAGAGTGTTACTATGGATGCCATCTCGAAGAGATAACTTTCTTACAACTATCACTATCTACTTATACTTCTTCAAAATGCAACTGACTAATTATATGCATAGATTTCGGTCATCTTACTCATAATTAATGTAGATTTTGTACCTATCTTCTGTTGGATTGTTTTAATAAAATTAATGTAGAAATCAAGTCGTCTTACTCATAATTACATATATAAAGTTAAAGAATTATCTCAATTCTTTATTTGTTAAACTTAAATTGATCTGTTGTAATTTTATCTATTATTCTTAATCTTCAAATTTGATTTAGAATTTGACTTGCTACAATCTTCTCTATTATCCCTAATCTTCAAAGATAATGCTATGATTAAGAGAAAAAGTAACCAAATTCTCTTTTCTAAACGTAAAATACATAAGAAAAATCTTGTCTTTTACTACTCCTTACATCTACTATATATAGGCACTACCTCATAGGAATTTAGAGTTTAGTTACAATTTTAACTAGTTTAGGGATTGACAAACCCATGGATTTTCTAGGTCCAACTTAAAAGTACAACCCACGTTATCTCATGACTAATTATATCTTCTAAGTTAACTCTAGGCTACTCCACTAAAAGTCTAAGGTTGCACTTTAATAACTCATATAAATAAATAAAGACCATTTTAATCAAAATCCTTTTAATTAAGTTAGGTTAGATCTTAAACTAATAATGACTACTTAATTGACCCTTTTGTGTCCATAATTTAAAGATAGACTGCAAAAAAATTATCTCTTTAATTGCCTGTATACTAGTAAGTTAATGAATGCTCTAGTGATTTTTTTTATATGTCTATATTTTTAATTATATTTATATAAATAAATATTATTACATAATAAATAATTTATTGAATAAACTACTACTATATATTTAAATGATTAAACACTAAATAACTTAGATGAACATCACTAAACATAGATTTTATCTAGCAAATATTTGTTCTTATAATCCACGAAATCATATCTTCAAGTTGTTGAAAAAGTTTACGTGAATTAATATCAATAGAATGCTTTTAACTATACCAAAATTTATAATAGTCAAGTTCAATATATCAAATATACTAGTGATTTTATTCAAAATCTTTACTTTAATGACCAAGATAATGTTGGAATTTGTACTAACTTGCCATCCCTTTTATGTATACATATTTGCTTTATGTTTATATTATTATCATTTCAATAGATCACGAATTATTTTTATATATATATATATATATTGAGTAAGATGCTTGTAACGTTTTAGACATTGTATGATCTGAAAGAGTTTAGATCTGATCTAAAGGAGTTTAGATCAGTGCTAAAAGTTAAAAACGCTGAAAGTTATAAATGCTAAATGTTAGCACTGATAAGAGTTACCAGGTTATAAACGTAAGCAAAATCTAAAGAGTTAGAGCCTTATCTAAAATGGGACAAAAACCTAAGAATATATTAGTAATGACATAGTTGCAAAAGAGTTGTAAAGGATGCTGAAAAATGTTGTTATGCAAATATGTTCTTAAATGTTATGTTCCTGATCTATCTTTACTGAAGTGGGTCTGTCAGTGAAGAATTTAAAATATATAAATTGGTGTATGTTTATATGTGAATGGTCCAGATGGTTAATCTTGGCAGACCATGAGATTAATGGAATCTCGTAAAGAAATACAAATATTCAGTAAGGACTGAATATTGAACAGACTCACAAAGACATCCAATAGATATCCTGTAAAGCCGTCAATGGAGGGACGTTCGAGTTCAGTAATATTCGTGGCCCTTAAATCTGAGTGCCATTGTAGACTTGTGAGTGATCCACCATATTTTGGTTTAACACATGTCAGATACATTTCATAGTCTGACCACTAGGTGTCACTGGGTATGGTCCGATACTCATAGAGTCCGGCGTGTATAGATATGTGATCCATCAACTCAATTGGGTGAGTAAAATATCCTGAAGCTCTAAGATTGTATTTCAGAAAGTCTTACGGCCATAAGCAGAAAAACCTGAGAAAATAGTTTTATCCTCGGGGTAAATAATATCGTAAAAGTGTTTACGGATATTATTTATTAAAATACAAATCTAGAGATAAGTTTATGGTTGAGCATGTAGAGACTTGACGGTGTTGATCTATATCTCTGCTTTTCTATGATATCTATGATAGAAGGATTATACAAATATGTTATGACCTCAACTTGTATAGTCTAATGCGTCATTTTGTAATATCTGTAACATGTGTGTAGGACATAGTTTACGGACGTATGGACAAGTTCCTTATGACGAATCGGGCATGGACCTAAAAAGTCTCACAATATGAAGTTTACTCATTGTGCACTGGGGCAACGTATTGGATTGAACAATTTAATCCGAGAAATTCTAACAAAGTAAAAATATGTTTCAAGGTTTCTTATGTTATGCACTTGTCAATACTTAAATATAAACTAAATTATTAATTTGTAATAGTTGTTAACCAATAAGAAATTGACAAGTGGCATAATTTTACTCCATAAATGATTTACCACGTATTCACCTATTTACCTTGCTTGGTAAATATTAATAAGGTAAATGTCTTTATTCAAAAATAGTTTTGAATTATTAATAATCTATTTATTAATGAATTATTATTGTTAATTGGAATAAGTGGCAAACACAATTTTTAATGGAGTAAGTACTTGTTATTAATAATATGAATTGTTAGCCACTTAAAAATAATTAAGTGGTGCACTTGAGAAGTGGTGTAACCACTTAACATTGTTTAATGCACATTTGTTCTCTAAGCAATTGAATCATACGGATGAAATAATTGTAGATGGCCTATGCTTATTTGATTATTATTTTGAATGGCAAACAAAGATAAGTGGTGGTGGAGCACTAAGTGAAGCCATTATTTTACACTAAACTAAAATTGAAAGAGTTTAATTTTTGAAGAGAGAGTAAGGGTGATGATCAGCCAAGATGAGAAAAAAAAGAATTAAGAGAATTTGCTAAGTCATTTTTCAAAGTATTGAGAGAGTTTGTAAAGTCTTACAAAAGTTCATAACAAAGTGTTGTAAGGGAACAATAGAAAAACACTCAATTCTTCTTATCTCTTGTAAGAAATAAATCATAAAGAATAAATTATTTTAAGTGTTAAAACACCCATTGCTGAAAATTCGTGGTTGCTATTTTAGCTTCACAATCTCATCCGTTCCAATTGTGAACTAGAATTGTGCAACAAAACACTTCTAGGTGAGCTCAACAAATTTAAGGTTAAAGTTCTTGAAGAATTGGAAAGCTACCTTCAAAACTGGGTAGTTTATTTACTTACAATTCATTTTATATCATACATATGAAAATATATATGTACTTAAATGAACATACATGAGTATATATGCTTGAGTATGCAATATTGTATATAATATGTATGAATACTTCTGCTGTGTATTTATAATATTTTAAAATTATATATACCTCTATACATTATACACTAAATCCAACAAGTGGTATCAGAGCATGCTGATTTGGTGTATGATATTTTATGTTGTTAAATTTTTAACATGTTGATGATGTATTGTTAAACAATATGTTAATGTTTGATTTGGAGCATGTTGATGTTTAAAATTGAACATGATGTTATTTTGTGAATTCTTGAACATATTGATGTTTAGAATTAATCATATGATGTTTGATCATGATAAACATGAGAAACATTGGATGCCAGAATAGAATAAAATTATTTTTTGGACATTGGGTGTGGTGTCAATGTCCGGCGTCGTGATGCCCATATATTGGAAGTAGTACCGCGGCACCAGGTGCTGGGCGTCGCGGCGCTCGGCCCATCTTCATTGGACACTGTGGTGTCTGGCACTGTTATAGAATTATTTCATTTATCATGTTTTGACTTATTTGTTGTTGTAAAATGCTTCTATAATTGTCATAACATGATGTGATCATTCATATACGCTAATAATCACAATGAGAGCCTTATTGGTAGGGGTTAGTTGTGATTACGTAAAATTTAAATGAATGATATATATTAATCATTTTTATGAAATGAGTATATGTTTAATAAATCTCTCTTAATCAGATTGAAATATATTTTATTATGAGATAATGTTAAATATGATCCATCTTGTCAATACGGTATTAGACAAGTCACTTCAATTTTTTCTAAGATCGCTAAAGTGTGAGGAATTGATTGGTGTGACTTGGGCTATACCGGTTAAACATTAGATGAGGCAAATATATGCTAAAGTATTATCCTAGATCACTAAAGTGTAGGGGTAATATCAATAACATATATTTGATGATTGATAAGTAAATCTGGAATACACTTATCCTATATCGCTAAAGTGTGCGGCTGAAGTAAATGCCAATGGGATCCACTTTTCATTACATAGTTTAAAGAATTTTTGAACTATCATTTTTCCATTTGAGAGATTAAAAGGATTATGTAAAATAGTGAAAATGCATTTTTTAGATTAAAAAATATATAACTGTTATACCCATGATCTAAAATGTTATTTATTAGTGATTAAAATATTCTGCTAACATATTTTCTTTTGTCTTGTGAAGATCAAATGGCTTCAAGCAACCCTCTAATTCGTATCCTTGATGCGCACCAACTAGAAGGTGCAGAAAATTATGTTGACTGGCTTATGAATCTTAGAATAGTTCTAAATTCTGATAAGCTTGGATATGTAATAGATCAGCACCTGCCCCAAGCCGTTTTTTATTATGCTTCTCCAGAGAAAAATGAGACATATAAAAAATTGTTGGATAATGATTTGAAAGTCAAATTGTACATCCTCGTCTCAATGTCTACAGAGCTCCAAATGGAGCATGTCCATATGGACAGTACTAGGAGTATCATGTTCCACCTAAAAGAGTTATTTGGTGACCGATCTCAATTTGAAATATATAAGGTTGCCAAATCTGTCTTTCAAGTTAGACTATCCGAGGGCAGTCCAGTAAGTCCTCATGTCCTAAAGATGACATCATACATTGAGAGGTTAGAAATCATAGATCTCTTACTGAGCAATACATTAGGGAACAGTTTGATTCTCCAATCACTTCTAAGAATATTTACACAGTTCATTATGAACTATAATATGCAAGGATTGACTCCTACTTATACTGATCTACATAACATGCTAAAAACAGCTCAAGAGGACATGAACAAAAAGGGCATTGTCCTCTATGTTCAAGATGCTTCATCATCTACCCTTTAGACTTCTAAGGGAAGAATAAACGGAAAGTAATGTATGCACCCAAAATGAGTCCTCGAAAGCAATACATGTCTAAGCCCCAACATAAGAACAAAGCAAAAGGAAAATGTTTCAATTACAGTGAGGATGGGCATTGGAAGCGGAACTGCCCTAAATACCTTGCCATGATTAAGTAGACACCATCAGGTATGCACTTACCTTTTATTGAAATTTCTTTAGCATTTGATGCTAGTATTGGTTGGGTATTAGATACTGTTTGTCCTTTTCACATCTGTAACGTGTTGTAGGGTCTGAAGGAAGTTAGAAAGTTATAACCTGGAGAAGTACAGCTTCAGGTTAGAAATGGAGATTTCTTGCAGGTCGAGGCTATAATTTACTACTTCCATATAATAAAATTGTTGTATTTAATAATTGTTATTATGTGTCAAACATTATCCGACAAATTATTTCAATTCCTGTATTGGACAGTGAAGGATATTATATGCATGGTCGGAACCGTTCCTTATGTTTGTATGATTTGGATAATATTTTGTTAGCTGAATTTCCGTTGATTAATGGGTATTATATATTAGATACAACAGAAAATATCATGAATGTACAGGTGAATGCTAATAATAATGCGAAAACTTTAAATAATACAGAATTGTGACATATGAGATTAGGTCATATATAGGTGAGACGCCTAATCCGTCTGGTCAAAGATGGTCGGATACTTAATCTGACCATAGAATCATATTCAGTTTGTGAATCTTGTATTCAAGGGAAAATGACCAATGCTCCATTTATTGGTGTTGGACACCATGCCACTGATTTATTAGAACTTATACACAGTGATGTATATGGTCCAATGAATCACACTACAATGGGTGATTTTTGATACTTTGTTATCTTTATCGATGATCTATCACGATTTGGATATGTGTTCCTTATCAAACATAAGTCAGAAACTTTTGAAAAGTTTAAAGAGTTTTGAATTTAAATAGAGAAACAAACCGGAATGTATATCAAATGCCTTAGATCAGATCGAGGAAGTGAATATCTTAGCAGTGAATTTTTATATTATTTAAAGAAGAATCGAATTCTTGCTCAGTATAGTCCTCCAGGTACTCCACAACACAATGGTGTTTCGGAGAAGAAGAATTAGACTTTATTGAATATGGTCCGATCGATGATGAGCTTTACTAATCTCCTTGAATATCTATGAGACTATGCACTAGAAAATACTACTCATATATTGAATAGAGTTCTATTAAAGGCCGTTCCATCCACTCCACATGAGATATGGACTTGAAGGAAACCAAGTTTTAAATATGTTAATATTTGGGGTTGTCCTGCTTACGTAAAAGTTACGCAATAGGATAAACTTGCACCTAAAGTATATAAGTACAAGTTCATTGTATATACAAAAAACTCAATGGGATACCAATTCTATGATCCAGAGGAACGAAAAGTGTTTGTTTCTCGTTATACCACTTTTCTAGAGAAAGAGTTTCTTATGAATCATGGAGATTGTAGAAAGATTGAAATAGATGAAGTCAATCAGGATTTAAATGAACCAATAATGGAACATCAAGCTCAATCGAGTGGAATACCTTTGACATAACCTCATCGTAGGTCGAAAAGGATATCAATGCTAATTGAAAGGTATAGTTCAATACTTGAAGGTGCTCTTGATGTTTTCTTGATTGAAGAAAAAGATCCTTAACCTATAAAGAGACGATGTTAGACATCAATTCGGGAAAATAACAAAAGGCCATGAAATCTAAATTTGACTTAATGCATTACAATCAAGTTTGGGACTTGATTGAGCTTCCTGAAGGAATTGTTCCTATCGGATGTAAATGAATTTACAAGTGGAAGTATGAGCTCGATAGGAAAGTGGAGACTTTCAAAGCCCGATTGGTTGCGAAATGTTATACCCAATAATTTGGGATCGATTATAAGGAAACCTTTTTACCAGTAGCAATGCTTAAGTCAATTCAGATTTTACTGGCAATTGCTGCATATTATGACTATGAAATTTGGCAAATGGATGTAAAAACAACGTTCTTAAATGGATATATTGAAGAAGAAATCTATATGGAACAACCTGAAGGTTTTACATCCAGCCAAATTTCTGGTCTAATATATAAACTGAAGAAGTCTATCTATAGACTTAAGTAAGCTTTTAGAAGATAGAATCTTCGTTTTGATGAGGTAATCAGAAGATCTGGTTTCATCAAGAACGAAGAAGAATCATGTGTATACAAAAAGAGCAGTGGGAGCATGGTAGTCTTCTTGGTTCTATAAGTGGATGGCATACTCATTATCGAAAATGATATTGGCATATTGCAATCAGTCAAAAGTTACCTAAGTAAGAATTTCTCCATGAAGGATTTGGGAGAGGCTTCCTATATACTGGGTATAAAGCTTTATAGAGATAGAGCTAGGAGGCTTATAGGACTCTCCTAATCATCGTACATAGATAATGTCTTAGAAAGGTATAATTTCAGTAACTATAAGACAGTTAACATACCTCTTAGACATGACGTTTATCTTTCAAGGAATATGTGTTCTCAGAGTGAAGATGAAAAGGTTAGAATGTTTAACATACCTTATGCATCAGCTATAGGAAGTCTAATGTATGCTATGATGTGTACGAGACCTGATATTAGTATAGCTGTAAGTGTTATAAGCCGCTATCAGTCTGATCCAGGCGAAGGCCATTAGATGGCTGTGAAATATGTCCTAAAATATCTTAAAGATACTAAGGACTAGATTTTAATATATGGAGAAAATGACTTACAAGTGAGAGGATACATAGATTCAGATTTTCAATCTGATCTAGATAATAGAAGGTCTACATCTGGATATGTATTCATTCTCAATGGTGCTGCAATTAGTTGAAAGAGCAACAGACAGTCATCAATAGCTGATTCCACAACAGAGGCAGAATATATATTGCAGCATCAGACGCAGCAAGAAATGTTTTGGATACGCAAATTTATCACTGAACTTGAAATAGTTCCAAGTTCAATGGATCCTATACCATTGTTCTGCGACAATAACAGAGCCATTGCACAAGCAAAAGAGCTAAGAGCACACCAAAAGTCTAAGCATGTGGAAAGAAAATACCATATCATTAGAGAAATCTTGGTTAGAGGAGAAGTAATAGTACGTAGAGTAGCCTCCATGAATAATGTAGCGAACCCACTTACTAAGGCCTTAACTTCAAAAATATTTGAAAGACATGTGGAGTCAATGGGCATTAGATACCATCGTGAATGGCACAAAAGCAAGTGGAGTTGTTGGGATTTGTGCTTACGTGTCACCCCTCTTATGTATAAATATATTGCTTTTATGTTTATACTATTATCATTTCAATATATCACTAATTATTTTACATATATATATATGGTATGATGCTTGTAACATTTTAAACATTGTATGATTTGAAGGAGTTCAGATCTAATCTAAAGGAGTTTAGATCAGTGCTAAGAGTTAGAAACGCTGAAAGTTATAAATGCTAAAAGTTTGCACTGATAAGAGTTACCAGGTTATAAGAGTTAACGAAATCTAAAGAGTTTGAGTCTTGTCTAAAATGAGACAAAGACCTAAGAATATATTAGTAATGACATAGTTACAAAAATGTTGCAAAAGATGCTAAAAAATATTGTTATACAAATATATTCTTAAACTCTATGTTCCTGATCTATCTTCACTGATGCGGGTTTGTCAGGAAGACCTTAAAATACATAAATCGGTGTATATCTATATCTAAATAATCCAGATGGTTAAACTTAGCAAACTATGAGATTAATAGAATCTCGTATAGAAATACAAATATTTAGTAAGGACTGAATATTGAACAGACTCACAAAAACCTCCAATAGACATCCTGTAAAGCTGTCAATGGAGGGTCTTTCGAGTTGAGTAGTATTCATGGTCCTTAGACTTGAGTACCACGGTAGACTTGTGAGTGATCCACCACACTTTGATTCCACACATGTCAGATACCTTTCATAATCTGACCATTAGGTGTCGCTAGGTATGGTCCGATGCTCATGGAGTTTGGTGTGTATAGATATGGGATCCATCAACTCAATTGGGTGAGTAAATTATCCTAAAGCTCCAAGATTGTATTTCAAAAAGTCTTATAGCCATAAGCAGAAAAACTCGAGAAAATAGTTTTATCCTCGGGGTAAATAATATCATAAAAATATTTTTGGATATTATTTATTGAAATACAAATCTAGAGATAAGTTTATGGTTGAGCATGTGGAGACTTGACGATGTTGATCTATATCTCCGCTCTTCTAGGATATTTATGATGGAAGAATTATACAAATATGTTATGACCTCAACTTGTATAGTCTAATGCGCCATTTTGTAATATCCGTAACATGTGTGTAGGACATAATTTACGGACGTATGGACAAGTTCCTTATGATGAATCGGGCATAGACCTAAAGAGTCTTACAATATGAAGTGTACTCATTGTGCACCGGGGCAACGTATTGGATTGAACAATTTAATCTGAAAAATTCTAGCAAAGTAAAAATATGTTTCAAGGTTCCTTATATTATGCACTTGTCAATACTTAAATATAAACTACATTATTAATTTGTAATAGTTGTTAACCAATAAGAAATTGACAAGTGGCATAATTTTACTCCATAAATGATTTACCATGTATTCACCTATTTACCTTGCTTGGTAAATACTAATAAGGTAAATGTCTTTATTCAAAAATAGTTTTGAATTATTAATAATCTATTTATTAATAAATTATTATTATTAATTGGAATAAGTGGCAAACACCATTTTGTAATGGAGTAAGTACTTGTTATTAATAATATGAATTGTTAGCCACTTAAAAATGGTTAAGTGGTGTACTTGAGAAGTGGTGTAACCACTTAACATTATTTAATGTACATTTGTTCTCTAAGCAACTGAATCATACGGATGAAATAATTATAGATGGCCTATGCTTATTTGATTATTGTTTTGAATGGCAAACAAAGGTAAGTGGTGGTAGAGCACTAAGTGAAGCCATCATTTCACTAAACCAAAATTGAAAGAGTTCAATTTTTGAAGAGAGAGTAAGGGTGATGATCAGCCAAGATGAGAAAAAAAAAGAATTAAGAAATTTGCTAAGTCATTTTTCAAAGTATTGAGAGAGTTTGTAAGGCCTTACAAAAGTTCATAACAAAAAGTTGTAAGGGAACAATAGAAAAACATTCAATTCTTCTCATCTCTTGTAAGAAATAAATCATAAGGACTAAATTATTTTAAGTGTTAAAACACCCATTGCTGAAAATTCATGGCTGCTATTCTAGCTTCACAATCCCACTCGTTCTAGTTGTGAATTAGAATTGTGCAACAAGACACTTCTAGGTGAGCTCAACAAATTGAAGGTTGGAGTTCTTAAAGAATTGGAAAGCTACCTTTAAAACTAAGTAGGTTATTTACTTACAATTTATTTTATATCATACATATGAAAATATATATGAGATATATATGTGCTTGAATGAACATATATGAGTATATATGCTTGAGTATGCAATATTGTTTATAACATATATGAATACTTCCGCTGTGTATTTATAATTTTTTAAAATTATATATACCTATACACATCACACACTAAATCCAACAGATAAATCATTTACTATAGAAGTATAAAAACTACAGTCATACATAATGAAATACCATTTCTATTAATAACCATGATATTGTGTATTTTATAAAAAACAACTAGTGATCTATATTTTCTGTATTAACATTATATGCTTAAAACATAAATCACATACTTTATAAATATGAATTCATTAATATATACTAATATATAAATATTATATATGTACGTACATATATAAATGATATAATAGACTAGATAACTTACCATATCATGAGTAATATGTCACATAGTATTGTTTAACTAATCCATAACTTTAACACCATTTATGATGTGCTTCTAAATTTTACTCGTGTCTAGGTGCTCACTATAACAAAACTCTATATATGATATATAAATAAATTACATTAATTGAAAAATATTATTACCCATGTTTTAAGAGAACAGATAAAATACAATATCTATCATTGTCTTCAAATAATTCAAAGTATCCTTTGATATCAGTCATTTGCTTATAAATGGAATCAAATATTATCACATTATTGTTGATAATTCAAATAAGATAAATTTATTTATTTTTATTATTATTATATGTGATTTGGATTAATTTGAAATTTCTCTTTTCTATTTTACTATATGTAAAAAAACTTAAATTTTAAGCTTTCAAAACTTCTTTTTTGCTAACTTTGCAAAATTTGAGTTATTTTAAGTTTTATGAGTATTATAATCCTACTTTGTCATTTAAAATTTTATTAATAAAATAAATTTATTCTCTAAAACTGTATTTCATTTTCTTTTGTTCAAATTTTCACTTCATTAATAATTCTTTTGGTTTAATATACAACTATTATTATTATTATTATTTAAAAGGAGAAAATTCATTAAATAAGGAAAGGAGGGCAAAAAATCTACACCTACAAACTTAGAAAGAGAAAGAGGTATTTCTTCCATCCATACTTATTCATTAGGAATCAAAAACGTAATTTTGAAGATAAAATGAGTAACCTAATTAGCTCCTTTTAAGATATGATCGGGTTAAGGAATACACAAAGGCGATAGAAACTGAAAAATGTCTAAAATAATAAGACTAATCTTAGTTAGAGACTAAGATTTATTTGAAGCAAACTAATTACTGTAGAAAAATCAGACTCTAGTATAGCTAGAACTAAGTCACAATTCAAAGTCAATTGCACCTTTTTTTTAATCATTGTAAATTTAACTGCGTTGAAATTTAGTGATTCAAAATCATATTTGAGTGTAATTTTAAGTTAAAGACCAATGAGAAGATAACATGAGGTCAAAAACATGATGGATGGATGGATAAATGAGAAAGGGACGGAAATAGAAAGCCAGAAGCAAGGAATGGCTTGGAATGTGTAAGGAGGTCTTTTCCTAGCCTTGAGGCCGTAACCGCAAGAAAGCGAGGCCACAGTGCCAGCCTTGGCAGTAGTTAGAAGCCACGGTGTCAACTCGTGGTGCCACAACGTTAGGTTTCCTATTTTTAGTACATTTTAATATCTTTAAGTTAGTTTTGGACTTTCACATATGTGAATTCTTATTCCAACTAGATATAAAATTTCTAGAGACGTTTTAGAGTTTATATAAACCCCTATTATGGCATGCATTGATATGCATCAAGAAAACATCAAGGATGTATGGAGAGGCATCAAAGTGTATGCCAAATATAGAGTTTAGGGAGCGCTTGAGTATTGAGTTCATAAGAGAGTGTTGTATGAGGATAACTTGAGTAATGAGTACGTGTCTAATGTTGTATTCCTTGTAATTTCTTGAGTGATCTTTGTGATCATTGAGTGGTTTGTTGTTAATTATTAGGTAATAAAAGAAGCTAAAATTCTGTAATCCACCGTAGATATAGGCAATTTGCTAAACCATATATATTCTTGTGTCTTGTGTATGTTTTAATTATTACCTCTATTTTAATTGCATGATCTTTTACAATTCTTGAATACTTATGGGTGAAGACTTTCACGCAATAAAATTCCAACAATTAGCATCAGAGCCAAGGTTACTCATAGGTTTGTCCAACCATATGACTCACAAGTATAAACTCTAAAGAATTAGAGAAAATATCAGAGCTTAATAATGCCATAGTTTTGACTGTAAGAGGAAAGGCTGAGAATAGAGATGGAAAGAATAATTAGTTAAAAGGCAAATCTTGAAAGTGTTGGTTGCAATAAAGAAAAGTACCTTATAAGAGATTGTCCAGAAAGGACATGAAGAATGAAAATAAAAAGGAATGTGATATTGCAATAGTCAATGAGAATGACTGTGATTTTGTAAAAAGCTTGGTAGCTTCTGATGGAAAGTGTGCTTGAGAATGGATACTTAATTCTGGCTATAGTTTTCATATGTATCATGATAAATCCTTATTTATTAATTATAAGTCTATTAATGGTAATATAGTGTTAATGAGTAATAATATAGCTTACGAAGTAATAGGGATTAGTAGTATAAGGATGAGGTTACATGATGAGAAAATAAAGGAGTTACTTGGTGTAAGACATATTCCTAGAGTTAGGAGAAACTTGGTGTCTTTGGAGAAATTAGATCAACTAGGATATTTATTCAAAGCAAAAAAAGAAATACTAAAGATAATTAAGGGGTCTATGGTGATAATGATGGGTGAGAAGCACAAGGGTTGTATGTGTTGAATGAAAATGTTGTGAGTGGTTCAACATATATTATTAAAAGGATGTAGACCAAAAAGCAACATTGAAGATTAGTTCACCATAGTAATAAAGGTCAAAAGAGAATGTATGAAAAAGAAGCTTTCAGCAAGGATACATTTCAACTACCAAGGTATTATGGTCATGGAGTCAAGAATGACAAGGGAGATCATAATCGAGTTACCATAGATGATATGCATTTGATCTTTGAGGACCTTAGTCATTAAAGTCAAGTCTGTACAAAGACTTAACTAGATCCCTGCTAAAATGATAGAGGATGTGATGAGTAGTATATGGATCCTGAAAAGCTCTTTTGTGATTTTGAATCAATGATAAGTTTGTTAGAATTTGGTGATTCAAAATTATGTTAAGTGTGATTTTGAATCGAAGACCGATAAAGAGACAACGCGTGATCAAGAATGCGATGGATAGATGAGAAAGTGATAAAAACAAAGAGCCAGAAATAAGAAGGGGCTTAGAATGCGCAAGGAGGTATTTCCCAAGCCTTAAGGCTATGGCCCCAAGGAAGTTAGACCGTGATGCTGGCCTTAGCAGTAGCTGGGTGCCACGGCTCAGCCTTGGTGGCGCCACAGTAACAGTCCATGGTGCCACAGTGCCATGTTTCCTATTTTGAGTCCGTTTCGATGTCTTCAAGTTAGTTTTAAAACTCTTACACATGTGGACTCCTATTCCAACTTGATATACGGTTTCTAGAAATATTTTAGAGCCTATATAAACTCTTGTGTACGCTATTAGTATGCATCAAAAAAGCATTAAGGATGCATAGAGAGACATCAAAGAAAGTGTCGAATAGAAAGTTTAGGGAATGTTTGAGTGCTTAGTGCATAAGAGAGTATTGTATGAAGAGTGCTTGAGTGTTGAGTGCACAAATGAGTATTGTATATATCCTTTGAGAGCTCATCTATTGTTATATTTTTTATAATCTCTTGAGTGATTTTTGTGATCATTGAGTGGTTCGTTAGTAATTACTAAGTAATAAAAAAAGTTAGAATCTCATAATCCACTGTAAATATAGACAATTTATCGAACTATATATATTTTTATACCTTGTGTATATTTTAATTATTATCTTTATTATAATTGTGTAATATTTTACAATTCCTGAATATTTGTGAATGAATATTTTCGGGCAAAAAAATTCCAACAAACTGTTATAGCTAATTTTTACATATTTTGCATTTAATATTAAGCTCATTTTACTTCATAACTGATATTTACATAAACGGTATAAAATAATTCAAAAAATATATAATATAGAATAATATTCCCTACAAATAATTTAATCAACACCTATCTAATATTTTTAAATAAAAAAATTTATTTGATTATTAGTATTTACTAAATACTTATATACTTGAGAAGCAATACCTTTATTTCATAATAAAGCTACTACACTAAATCCTAAATAAAGCCACTTAGAGTCAATTTAGAATTGTTGGAGCTTTAAAATAAGCACTGTTAGTTATGTCTGGGAAATAATTTATAAAGAGAAATAATTAGGTGTTTGGTAAATTACGAGCAATTTATATGTGTTTGATAAATTTTATTATTGTAATACTATAGGAATTGATATGATTAAAATGAACAATGAATATATATATTTATTTATTTATGATCATGTAATAATAATACTACAAAAAATAATAATTAAGGATTTATTGTTATTATTATTATTAGAGAAGAAATAAGATGAGACATAAAATAAAGTTTAATTTATGTTAAACTTTAATTATTTTTCTTAGTAGATTTAGAATTAAATAATTTGTAACAGGATAATTTTGAATTTTTTTTATTTATATTAGCATAAAATGAGAATTATTTTTAAATATATAATTGATTTTCAAAATCAAAATTCGAAAAATAGCCCTCTACTTACTTTTCAAAATCTATTATAGAAAGGAATCATTTAAAATAAAAGTGATTTTGAAATTATTTTACTAAACAGCTAAATTAATTTTTAATTTTTAAAAATCATTTTTAACCTCCCAATAACAATTCCAAATGAACTTTAAGACTATTCAACTTAAGATTTTGACTTTTAAAAAAACCACTACGATGTTTTTGAAAGTATTTTTGTGTAAACATCTTCATTAAGGAAAAAAAAATCTATGTAACCATTTAAAATATTTTCTGGAAAATACAGCCTTAACATCACACTATTGAATATTGTTCATGATATTTAAAAGGGTTTCTGATTTAATTTTGAAAAACTTCTTCAATAGTCAATATTGTATACCGTTTCTCAAGTGTTTCTTTAGAAAATCGAGGATCTCGCAATTAGAATGTTTCTAAATACACTCTCAATAGTCTTTGGACAAACCCACATCAAAAATTGAATCTAACCCTCGTTACTTAATTTTCTCAACGAGAAAAACATGTTTGTTTATTGTCACGCCCCAAATGTCTTCAAACAATTCATCGAACATTTGGTGCGCGCCAAGTTCCCTCAAAGACTACTTGGGCCATTGGAGCATTCATGGAGCACACCTTTTAAAAGGCCTACTTGAGTTTGTGGTATTCATGGGCCAAGCCCACATGTAATTAGTAGTTGGTAGAGTATTCTAGAATAAGGATATTCCTTGGAATATTACCCACTTGTAAGTAGTAAGTGGTAGAGAATTCTAGAATAGGAATATTCCAATAGAATATTACCTATGGTAGGTGACTTTTATTTTGGACCATTAGATGCTTTCAATCTTAGCCATTCATTGTACATAGCTTTTGCTATAAATAGGTGAGCTCTTATTTGGAGCAAGGCACCTCTTAGCTTGTAATTCTCTTTGCTATCAATACAAGAGTATTTCATCACACATCTTACTTCTTCTTCTTCATCTCTTTCTTTGGTTAATTGGGGTCTTGTAGGCTGCTTAGCACTAGCAAGTGTCTAAGGCCGCACGGTTTCGAGAAATCGGGTCGTGACAAGTGGTATCAAAGCGGGTTTGAGAAAGATGGTGAAGGAAAAGGATGTTACTGGATCATCCGACCTTTCGGTTGAGAGGGGTAGGGACCCCAAAGCTAGGAGGCATGCTAGCCTTCCTCGTGACAAGTCTAGTGAACCCAGCCGCGATTTCGGGGACGTGGTCATGACTCTTGGTGTTGCTATGACCAAGGCAACGGACCGCCTTGGAGAGTTGGAGGAGCAAATCGAGAAGCTGGAAGTAGGTCTCGATCGTCAAGGGGACGAGGTACGCTCTCTCATCGACAACACCATTGACACGTATGCGAAGAAGCAACAAGATTGGGTCAAGACTTTCCAAGACATGGTGTTTTCCACCATGGAAAAGTTGCAAGCCCAGGTGGAAGAGTTGCAGAAAGGGTTCGAGACCATGAAAGAGGATGTTGCGCTATGCAAACGAGCAGTCGCAAGTGGGGCTGCTGCCACCCATGTTACGGTGGCTGCGCCAAGAGTAGAAGCTCCTAAGCCGAAAGAGTTCAGCGGCAAGCGGGATGCCAAGGAGCTGGACAACTACTTTTGGCAGAGGAAAGGTACTTCGAGGCCTTGGGCGTGCGGGAGGAACAAAAGGTAAATACCGCAACCTTGTATCTTTTCGATCATGCAATTCTGTGGTGGCGTAGGAAAAGTGAGGAAATTCGCAAGGGTACCTGCACCATTAACACTTGGGAAGAATTGCAACGGGAGTTGAAGCGTCAATTTTACCCAGAAAATGTGGCGCATGATGCCCGGAAACGACTGAAGGAGTTGAGGCAAAACAAGTCCATCAGTGAGTACGTGGAGGAGTACTCGATGTTGATGCTGCAAATTCTGAACATGAGTGAGGAAGACTTGCTGTTCAACTTCCTGGACGGGTTGCAAACTTGGGCCTCTAACGAGCTAAAGCGGCGTGGAGTACAAAATATATCCGACGCCCTTACCATGGCGGAGACACTTATGGATTACCGCAAGCAAGAAACCGGTAAGTCCAAACACCCGAGACCCAACTTCAGCAAAGGTGGGGGAGCCAAAGAGTCCCACCCTCCTCGGAACAAGGATGGGAAAGGCAAACCACCAATGGAGAAAGAGCAGAAACGAGATGGCAAGAGCAAGCCAAAGTCGAACTGCTTCCTTTGTGACGGAGATCATTAAGTAAGGGACTGTCCGAAGAAGAGAGCCTTCAACGCCATGTTTGAGACGCAAGAGGCAGGTCAGCAGAGCCAAATGGGATGTTTGCAGTTGCTGAATGCCCTCAATGCCAAAAGGGCTCCCAGCGCGCCAACGGGGACGGCGCTCATGTATGTGGAAGCCCACATAAATGGAAAGAAGACTCAAGTGCTTGTCGATACCGGAGCTACGCACAACTTCATCAAGCGTGCGGAAGCAGAGCGCTTGGGTCTCAAGGTGGAGAAAGGAGTTGGCTATCTCAAAACCGTAAACGCCGAGGCCAAACCGCTGGATGGGGTCATTCGAGGAGTCGAGATGCACCTGGGTAATTGGCGCGGCAAGGTAAATTTTTCGGTTGCTCCTTTAGATGATTTTGATGCTGTTCTTAGTATGGACTTCTTGCGACAGTTTAATGTGGTGCCTCTCCCTCAACACAACTATGTGTGCATCCTGGAAGGAGGGCCATGCATGGTGCCAACGGTAGACAAACCCAAGAGTGGGCAATCCGCAGCAAACGCCGGCAACACTCTCCTCTCCGCAATGCAGTTAAAGAAAGGAGCCAAACGGGGAGAAGAGACATATCTTGCCACAATTTGGGAGGCAGATGATGGGGCAGTAGCGGATGAAGAAAACCTACCGAAGGAAGTCCCAAGAGTGCTTGAGGAGCACAAAGATGTAATGCCAGCAGAACTTCCGAAGAAATTACCTCCGAGGCGGGCGATCGATCATGAGATCGAGTTGGAGCCAGGAACAAAACCTCCAGCCAAAGCGCCCTACCGAATGTCTCCACCGGAGCTAGCAGAGTTGCGGAGGCAGCTCAAGGAATTGTTGGATGCAGGATTCATCCGGCCATCCAAGGCGCCTTATGGCGCGCCAGTGCTTTTTCAGCGCAAACATGACGGTTCGCTGCGGTTATGCATAGACTACCGGGCATTGAACAAAGTCACCGTCAAGAACAGGTATCCCATCCCCTTAATTGCTGACTTGTTTGATCAATTGGGGCAGGCCAAGTACTTCTCGAAACTGGACTTGAGGTCAGGATATCATCAAGTGCGAATAGCCGAAGGAGATGAGCCAAAGACCACATGTGTCACACGCTATGGCGCATTCGAATTTTTGGTTATGCCATTTGGTCTCACCAATGCACCAGCTACTTTCTGCATTTTGATGAACAATGTACTCCAGCCTTTCCTCGATAAATTTGTTGTTGTGTACTTAGATGACATCGTAATCTACAGCAACTCTCTTGAAGAACACGTGAGTCATTTGCGGACTGTTTTGAGTGTGCTCCGAGAGAATGAGCTGTATGTGAAGAGGGAGAAGTGTTCTTTTGCCAAATCGGAGGTGGACTTTCTGGGCCACAAGATCAAACAAGGCAAGTTGCTGATGGATAGGGCAAAAATTCGGGCGATAGTGGATTGGGAGGCGCCCACGAAAGTAACCGAGCTGCGGTCCTTTCTCGGGTTAGCCAATTATTACCGGAGGTTCATCAAAAGCTACTCCACCATTGCTGCACCCCTTACTAACTTGCTGAAGAAAACCAAAGCGTGGGAATGGACTGAGGAGTGTCAACGGGCTTTTGATCAGTTGAAGAAAGCGGTGATTGAGGAACCGGTTCTTGCGCTGCCAAACTACTTGCTACCGTATGAGGTACACACCGATGCATCCGATTTTGCCATTGGGGGTGTTCTAATGCAACAAGGCCATCCAATTGCATTTGAGAGCCGAAAGCTCAATGAAACGGAGAGGCGGTATACAGTGCAAGAAAAAGAGATGACGGCGGTCATCCATTGCCTGCGCACTTGGCGACATTACTTGCTTGGGACAAAGTTCATAGTGATGACGGACAATGTCGCAACGAGCTATTTTCAGAGTCAAAAGAAGCTCAGCTCGAAGCAAGCCAGGTGGCAGGATTTCTTGGCGGAGTTCGACTATGAACTCGAGTACAAACCAGGTAAGGTGAATGTGGTGGCGGACGCCTTAAGCCGGAAGGCCGAGTTAGCATCTATAAGTAAGCTAGAAGGGGAGCTACTCAGCCTATTTCGTGAAGGTACAAAACAAGACCCCTTTGCTAAGCAAATTTCTGCACAGGCGCATGATGGGAAAACACAACGGTTTTGGGTAGAAGATGGGCTTCTTTACACCAAAGGCTGTCGGGTGTATGTGCCAAAGTGGGGAAAATTGCGGCAGAACCTTATTAAAGAGTGTCATGACACCAAATGGGCAGGACATCCAGGACAAAGGCGTACACGTGCTCTACTAAAGACGGTGTACTATTGGCCACATATGCGGGAGGAGATAGAGCAGTTCGTAAAGACTTGTCTAGTATGCCAACAAGACAAGGTGGAGCAGCGGAGTCCCGTAGGTTTACTTGATCCCTTGCCCATACCGGAGAGACCTTGGGAGAGCATCTCCATGGACTTCATTGTGAGTTTGCCGAAATCGGAGGGATGTGGGACTATCATCGTGGTGGTAGACCGATTCTCCAAGTATGCTACTTTCATCCCGGCACCAAAGGAGTGTAGTGCGGAAGAGACCGCAAGGCTTTTCTTCAAGCATGTGGTCAAGTATTGGGGATTGCCGAGAGTGATAGTAAGTGATCGTGACACCAGATTCACCGGGAGGTTCTGGACGGGGTTATTCAATCTCATGGGGTCAAAACTTCACTTTTCCACCAGCTTTCACCCACAAACGGATGGGCAAACCGAACGGGTGAATGCATTTTTGGAGCTGTATTTGCGGCACTTTGTGAGTGCCAATCAGCAGGATTGGGCTAAGTTACTCGACGTTGCTCAATTCTTATACAATTTGCAGCGGAGTGAGTCAACCAATCAGAGCCCATTCGAGCTAGCAACTGGCCAGCAGCCTCTTACACCGCATGCGCTCGTATCCAGCGATACGGGGAGGAGTCCAGCAGCATACAAAGCTGCAAAGTCTTGGCATGAGCAGTCAGACTTAGCGCGGGTGTATCTCGACAAGGTGTCTAAACGGATGAAGAAATGGGCGGATAACAAGCGGAGACATGTTGAGTTCAATGTGGGAGACTTGGTGATGGTAAAAATACTCCCAACACAGCACAAGTCTACCCGCCCACTTCACAAGGGCCTTGTTCGAAAATATGAGGGGCCGTTTCCGATTGCCAAGAGAGTTGGCAAAGTCTCATACAAGGTGGACTTACCATCGAGACTAAGGCTACATCCGGTGTTTCACGCAAGTTGCTTGAAGCCATATCATGGAGATGCGGATGACACGGAGCGTGGACCACAATCCCGGGCACCTTTGGGAGTTTCCACATCTTACGACAAGGAGGCAGAACTAATCCTTGATGTAAGGACAGTACGGAAGAAGAATTATCCTCCAAGTCGTGAATACTTTGTCAAGTGGAAGAGACAGCCCGATAGTGAAGCAAGTTGGGAACCCGAAAATGCACTATGGCAGTTTGAAGACAAGGTGCGTGAGTTCCAGCGAAGACGCGACGAGGGCGTCGCGTGAACTTGGTGGGGGAGAATGTCACGCCCCAAATGTCCTCAAGCAATTCATCGAACATTTGGTGCGCGCCAAGTTCCCTCAAAGACTACTTGGGCCATTGGAGCATTCATGGAGCACACCTTTTAAAAGGCCCACTTGAGTTTGTGGTATTCATGGGCCAAGCCCACATGTAATTAGTAGTTGGTAGAGTATTCTAGAATAAGGATATTCCTTGGAATATTACCCACTTGTAAGTAGTAAGTGGTAGAGAATTCTAGAATAGGAATATTCCAATGGAATATTACCTATAGTATGTGGCTTTTATTTTGGACCATTAGATGCTTTCAATCTTAGCCATTCATTGTACATAGCTTTTGCTATAAATAGGTGAGCTCTTATTTGGAGCAAGGCACCTCTTAGCTTGTAATTCTCTTTGCTATCAATACAAGAGTATTTCATCACACATCTTGCTTCTTCTTCTTCATCTCTTTCTTTGGTTAATTGGGGTCTTGTAGGCTGCTTAGCACTAGCAAGTGTCTAAGGCCGCACGGTTTCGAGAAATCGGGTCGTGACACTATCCAAAATCTCTTGTAAGTTATGGTATAAGAGTAGGACTCGATGAAGCCCGCGATTCAATACAGAAAAGACATTACAGCTTGTTCAGACTTCAAACAGAGCTTAACATTTAGATAAAAGATTCACTTTCGGTGTCAACTGATCAATACCAGAAACAAGATTTGCAGGCACAATGTACATGATCCATTCTCCAAGATGACCAAAAGAAAGATGGAACCAAAATGAAGAGACACAAACTTTGGCTTATTTTTCATACAACTAGCAGCAGCAAATTCTCATGGAATTGAGTTTAAGCAATGGTTATCGGGACACATTTACCTGCCAAAATTATCTACACGAGTTTGTAGTAGCAGTTACTCCCATACAGAACAATATGATGGCCTTGGCCGCATGGACACTTGAATTGGATAATCAAACACTCCCCTACCTTCTCAACGCTCACTGCTTCTACATATTCCTCCTCTGAATTTTCCTGCCAAAAGCATTGGACTCAGGTAATATGAGTGTTTCCTCTTGATTGAGTAATAATAGTAAGAAATGAGATCAATATGTACCATTAATGTTGCATCATTGTTGGAGTTGTTCTTAGTGTCTTCAGTGGGGGTGGTATCTTCTTCAAAACCAAGAATTTCCACACACTTTCGACTCATCTCCATCATGCAGTCCCTCATCTTCTTCGCCCACTGTCAGTGTCATGTACCCAATTACACAATCAATATTTAACCCAGAAAATGAAAATAAAGATCGATTTTAATCAGACAACAAAAAAGGGGGGAAAATCTATAAAACCAGAAATACCAAATATAAAATGACTAAAAGGAAAGCCAGCATTTATTCCAAGAAACTTACTCTGATTACATAATTGCAGGAAACATATATAAAGCCATGGATGTGAAGCATTTTGACAATTAAAGCACAAAAAGAAGGATTTTTTTATCTAATGAGGTAATCATCCAGCAAAAATAAAATGAAGCGATAAAACCGCAATTAACTCAAGAACGACACAATCAGTAAAAGAAAATCTAACAGTTAATAAGGAACAAACATCAAGAATCTTGAGAATATTAGACACCACAAGAAGAGATTAAACCTTAGAATTGGGACTAGGGGAGATCCCCATTTCATCGGGCGAATTGGTAATGGACATGGCGGGAGAAGGTGTCGGATCCGACACCGACCTTCTCAGCTTGGCTGAAGCTATAGCTTTCGACAATGGGGTTCCTGGGCACTCAATCTCGTTCACCACCGGGGAAATGGGGGGGTTGTGGGGATCAGAAGAGCAGCGGCTGAGAAAGGGCCCGGTTTCTTGGGTGGGAAGAGGAATCTTGGAGAAGCCGTAAAGAGAGTGAGAGTGTGTGGTGGTGGTGGTGTTGGGTTTCTTGGGTTGGGGCTCGTGGGTGAGGGTTGGAGTTGGGAGATGAGAAAAGGGGCTTTTGTGGGAGGCAGAAGCGGGGGAGGAGGTGGAGACTCCGTTGCAGCCGCAGGTGGTGCAGGGAAGGTGGTTGTATGTGTCCATAATCGCGGGGGTTTCTTCTTCTTGTCGTTGTGGCGGGTTGTTGTTGACGGGCATTTCTTGGTTCATCTTCGATTAATGAATCGCTCTCTGATCCTGATCTCTGTAGTCTGAAATCTGTTATCTATTCTATACTTTGGGTTTTGGCTTTGGGTGGTATTGAAAATAAAAACAGGGGATACAAGAAAATGAATAGGGCAGATGAGAAAGCAGGGGCCTTTTAGTCATTCGGAATTGGAGGACTCTTCCTATTTCTATGTAACGGTCTTTCATATGGTTTTGGCGCCAAAGTAAAGTGGCAGTTGCTAGGCCTACGTGTACCCTTCGCTATTTTGTTGGGCCTATGTGATCTTCCTAATGCTGGAGGAATTGCACCTCTTTTTTTTTCAACTATAAAACAGCTCCATTAATTCTTTTTGGTTTTTAATTTTTTTTTTTTACGTAATATTTTTATCCCTCATCAAGATTCTATTAAACATAACAGAATAACTCAGTTGGTCAATACCATTAAATTGATATTAATATGTATAAATGCTATTAAAAGTTTCAATGTGCATATGCGTTTCTTGCTGGCAACATAAGACTCATTAGGTTTATTTACCGTGATGTTATTCTTTTCTACAGCATGGGCATATTAGGCGAAAATGAATTAGCAAACACTCTTGCATTATAACAGAGACTAGTAACAAGAGATAATTATAGGGTAAAGGACATTTTTATTTTTGAAGTTTGGTTTAATAAGCATGATATCCTCCATATGATATAAGCCCCAAATGTGCAGGAAACCAGCCTGGACCTTGTGTTCCTTTCTAAAACTATAGCCTATCATCACCAGATGGGGAAACATAGAATTCGCTTGGGTTATGCTGGTAAACTACTGGTGGAACGCAATGGTTGCAGTGGTGGATTAACCCTATTCTGACCAGAAAAAATTGAGGTAAGCTACTCTCTTTTTTCCGTTTTCATATTGATGCTCAGGTAATATCCCATGCAAATACAGTTTGGCAATTATGAAGTCTTATGGCCACCTAGAGTAATATCAGAAAATACATAGTTGGAACTTTCTTTGACGAATCCTGGTTCTTTACTCTTTGCCTTGGATGTGCGGGGGAGACTTTAATGAAATTTTAGGCTGGGGTGTTGAACAACCCTGATTCTTATTGGAGAATTTAGAAGGGTATTGGACGACTATGAATTTATGGAATTGAAATATGAAAGACCTCCTTTCACATTGGTGCAATGTCCAAACGAAGGTTTCTTTTTTGCAGGAAAGGCTGGATAGGGTTACTCACACAAAGGAATGGGCAGAATTTTCTTTTTCCTTTTTTTTTTTTTTTAACAATGAGTGATGTATCATTTAGACTATTGGGGGTCGGATCATAAACCCTTATTGACTTGCTTTCAATCACTGACTGAGGCAGAGAATTCCCCATGGGCTAGAAGACGACAGATGGGTCGGTTTTGCTTTGAGAAAGCGTGGGTGGATGAAGTTGAATATATGCAGATTATCCAGCAAAACTAGTCTCCAACTGGTAGTAAGCTGTGTCAAATGCAATTTAATTTCTCTAGTATTAGTGGTGCAATCAGAGCTGGAACAAGGAGTCGTTCAATACGTTGAAAATTGACTTACATGCCAATTGAGTCAATTTCATATTGGTGGAAGATGTCACGAGGGGTTTGCTTAGATTTATATAAGATAATATCCTCTTTATTATTAATTGTATTTTTTTGAATAATTTTATTCTTCTTCTTCAATTTGTAGGATAGAACTTCATAGTTCAAGAGTTTTACATTTAAGTCTTCAAAGTTTGTAAGAATTTAATTTTTTTCTTTATTTTTAGACATTTGTAGTAATACCCAACTGTTTAAGTAATTACAATATTGACCCTACTATTTAGGTACTTACAGTTTGACCTAATAGTTTAAAAATATGTATTATGGCACAAAAACTTTGTAATTTCTTTTGAAGATAGTGGATTTGTTTCAGCGGCGCTTGAGGATATAGGTAACATTACCGAATTTCGTTAAATTTGGTGTTCTTTCTATTTTTGCATATTGTGTGAGATGATTGGTTGCCTCGTTGTGGTATTGCTAGCATTATTGGTTGTGTTTCGTTTATCCAAAAATTGTATTCTACATAACAATTGGTAACATTGCTAATTGTTGTTTGAACGCTTCTTGGTGCAACAAGTGGTATCAGAGCCCCAAGTTTAGGATGGTGGGTGGCTATTTTCTGTTGAGCACTTACTACTATTCTAGGTTATTGAATTTGAATTGCTAGTTGCTGGATATAATTGTTTGGTGGAGCTTGATTATTTGTGATATTATATATCGAGCTCATTTGTGTGAGGTAGCTATGGCATTATCATCATCTACATCAATGAGGACAGTGACAGTGTCCAGTGTAAAAATAGATGTGAAAAACTTTTGATGGCCGAAATAATTTCGACTTATAGCAAAGTGAGGTGTTGGACAGATTATGTTAGCAAGACTTGGATATAGTTCTGGAAGACACAAAACAAGAAGATATCAAGGAGACAAACTAGAACAAGCTTAATATAAAATTTTGTGGGTTGATTCGTTCTTATTTGTGTAAAGAGCAGAAGTATCCGTTCATTAGAGAAAAGTCTGCCAATACATTGTAGAAAGCCGTAGAGAACAAATATATGAAGAAAAGTAATGAGAATCGAATGTATCTATTGAAGAGATTGTTTCATCTTTAGTTGAGACTAAGTATGAGTATCAGTTCTCATATTGATGAATTTAATAAGTTAATTACTGATTCATTAAATTTAGAAGAAACCTTCAAAGATGAAATAAAGGCTATGCTATTGATTAGTTCTCTTTCGGATGAATTAGATCATTTATGTATTACTCTCATCCATAGAAAGGATAAATTATCATTTGAAGAAGTTTGTTTTTCTTTGACAAACTATGAAATCCGTAGAAAGGATCAGAGAGAACATAGAGATAAGATAGTAGAGGCATTGACAGTAAGAGGGCATAGTTAGCGTAGAAAACCAAGAAAAAGGAAAAAATCTAAGTCGAGGGGTAGAGTAGAAAATGATGAGTGTGCATTTTTTTTAGAAAGAGGGCATTGGAAGAAAGATTGTTCAAAGTTGAAAAAGAAAAAAAAAGACATGCCTGTTTTTGATGTATGTGTTGTTGAGAGCATAATTGATGATCGTGTGTTAGATTTTTATTTAAGTGGTCATTCATCCAAGTTTCGTTCTGAAGAATGTATTATAAATTCGAGTTGTACTTATCATATGTGTCCACATTGAGAATGATTCTTTAATTTTAAAGAGCTTAATAGTAGAGTTGTGTATATGGGCAATAATGATAGTTATCATTCTGTTGTGATAGGTTCAATTTGGTTGAGAAATGATAATGGATCAACTAGAGTTCTGATAGAGGTTCCTTATATACCAAAGTTGAGGAAAAAATCTCATCTTTTTAGGAGCCTTAGAATCTAAAGGTTATATTGTATCTATACAAGATGGAATCTTAAGGGTTACTTTAGGCGTTCTTGTGACTTTGAAAGGCACCAGGAGGAATAACTTATATTACTATAATGGTAGTACAGTGATTAGATCAGCTTCATGGTTTCTAATAATGATACAGATTCAAAGATCACTATATTGTGGCATATACGGTTGGGACATGTAGTTGAGAAAGCCTTATTCAGTTTAGTGAAAATATGCTTATTGAAAGGTGCGAAGACTTGCAAGCTAGACTTTTGTGAGCATTGTGTTTTGGAAAAGCAGAAGAGAGTAAAGTTTGGCACCGCTATTAATAATACCAAGGGTATTCTTGATTATGTTCACTCATATATATAGGGCCTTCTCAAACTACATTTATAGAAGGTATGCACTACTATGTTATTTTTATTGGTGACTTTTCCAGAAGAACTTGAGTGTATGTTTTGAAATCTAAGGATGATGTACTTAGTTCTTTCCTTAAATGAAAAAAAATGGTTGAGACACAAACTAGCAAGAAAAGCAGGCATCTCAAAACAAATAATAGTTGTGAGTATTGTAGTGATCAGTTCTTGAAATTATGTCAAGATGAGGGTATTGTACGTTATTTTACTGTATGAGATGCACCACAGTAGAATAAGGTGGCAGAACGCATGAGCCAGACATTGCTGAAGAAAATTCAATGTATGTTGTCTAATGCAGGATTGGGCAAAGAGTTTTGGGCTGAGGCTGTGATTTATGCATGTCATCTCCTTAATCGTCTATCATTAGCTGCTACTAGTGATAAAACTCCATTGGAGGTTTGGTTTGGACACCTATTTTTTATTATGATTATTTACATATATTTGGTTCCACTGTATATTATCATGTGAAAGAATCAAAACTAGATTCTGAAGACAAGAAAGTAATTTTCTTAAGATTTTCTTCAAAAGTGAAAGGATATCATCCTTGGTGTCCAAGTTCCAGATAGATTGTATCCAGTAGAGATGTAACATTTGATGAGTCTTTTGTGTTGAAGAAATCAAAAAATCAGACAATAGTGAATAGTACCATGTAATAGGTAGAGCGTACTCAGCAGCAGGTGGAGTTAGAAATAACTATATTGAACCCGATTAGATCTGTAGAGACAAATAATGGTACTTCTATAACAGAGGTGATTTTGGGAGATAATAGAGAATGTTCTACTCAAGAACCTCAACAGTAACAAGAATCTATTGTAGTAAATAAGTCAAGACGTGAGATTTGGAGATCTGTTCAATTTGTTGATACAGTGACCTATGCACTTCTAGTTGTAGATGAAGATATTCCTTCCACTTATAGAGAGCCAGTCAGGTATTTTAAAGTTGATCGGTGTAAGACAGCTATTGAGGAAGAGATGCAATCTCTTCAGAAGAATGAAACTTGGGAGCTAACTCAACTATCAAATGGTAAGAAGGCAATTAGGTGCAAATTGGTATATGTAAAGAAAGATGAATTTTCTAGCAAGAAATATATCTACTACAAAACAAGGTTAGTGGCTAAAGGCTATGCACATAGTGAAGGAATTGGCTACAATGAAGTATTTTCTCCTGTTGTGAAACATTCTTCAATTAGAATTTTATTAGCCTTAGTAGCTCAGCTTATTATGGAACTAGTTCAACTCGATATAAAAACTGCATTTTTACATGGTGATTTGAAAGAGAAAATCTATATGACTCAGCCAGAGGGATTCAAAGTTGCTGGTAAAGAAAAATTGGTTTGCAAACTGAAAAGATTACTTTATAGTTTGAAACAATCACCGAGGCAGTGGTATAAGCGATTTGATAGCTTTATGATAGGTCAGAGGTACACAAGAAGCAAATTTGATCAATGTGTGTATTTTCAAAGGCTACATAATGATTCTTTCATTTATCTACTCTTGTATGTTGATGCCATGTTGATAGCCTCAACGAATGTCGAAGAAATAGAAAAATTAAAGACTTAGTTGAATCGAGAATTTGAGATGAAAGATTTAGATGAAGTTAGAAAGATACTAGGCATGGAGATTAATAGGAATAGAGAATGAGGCAAAATTTGTTTGACTCAGAAGCAATATCTGAAGAAGGTATTACAACATTTTGGCATTTCAGATGAGTAAAAACCTATAAGTACCTCACTTGCTCCTCATATAAAGATCAGTGCATCTTTATCTCTGATGCAATATTTCTATATCTTATAATTGAGTGCAAGTATATACTATTGTATGCAAGTAATAAAGGGATAAAAGAGTGGGATGTCGAATCCACAGGGATAATTTATTCTTTTTAACTAAGTATTAAAATTATGTCTTTCTAATAATTATTCAAAAAAAATAAAAATCTAAGAATGAATGTAGAAAATATAAAAGTAATGACACAATGTAAAGAGATTTGGAAGATAGCAATATAGAGAAAACCTAAAATTAATACTATCCCTTAATATATTTTTTAATGATTAATCCTCTAATATTTAATTCTTTTAGTCTTTATTATTGATCAAGACTAATGTATTTACAAGCCTCTTCTAAGGTCATACAAGTATACCTTAATTTACTAAATATCTATATTTCTATGGTACTTGTAATAAATTAAGATTCATTAAGATTAAGTCTTATTGATCATACATGTCAATTAGGTATATTCCTATCCTAATTTGAAATTGCATGCAATATTAAATGTTACTCTACAATCATGCATCAAATTACTTAGGTCTAAATATAATGATTCCTCTTTCGAGTTTATAAAAAATATTACTAATTCATTCACCATACATTGACCAGATATATTGAAGCATTAAGAACAAGTAATTTGAATAACAAAGAACTAAGTTTATTAAATATTAAAAAGATATGAAAATTAAGCGCACATATTGAGTTCAAGTATTAACCCTAGAAAGAAAATTTAGTTCATGGCTACAAAAGAATAACGACAAAAATAATAAGAAATCATGATACAATCAATAGCAAACCGATATAGATGTCGAATTGCTCATGATTGCGCTGCCTAAAAAATTCTTGATACTAAAGAATGCCTTGAATCTCTCTCTATGGCTTCTTCAATTAACCTTTAATTGCTCTCTAAGACTTGTGTTGTGTATTCTTGATGCTCTTGGATGTTCCTGGATGTTCTTCAAAGGCTGAAGACGAGTGGCCATTTATAATGATTGATATGAGCTTAAAATCCTCAATTCTTGTAGGATTAGGACTCGTACTGCCGCTGGAGTGCTATGCTACTGTCGCTGGAGCACTGCGTGTAAAAGGCCTCAACGTTGGAGCGATGAGATTTTGGCATTGGAGTGTTGGTCTGTCGCTAGCGCGTTGGCGAGTTGGAGTTGGGGCGTTAGACTGCGACTTAAACAGGTCATTTTTTTATTTTTTATTTTGACCACTGTTCCAACGCTAGGGCGAAAATCCTTGTGGCACTGGGGCAACAGTTCCATATTTTGAAGAGTTTGTATTTTAGTCCCTGTTTGCACATAAATAGCTATTTATTCTCATAAAATAACAAAATATCAAAATAAAAACATGAGAAAATATATGACAAATATGCTCTTATCAATCTCTTAGTTCAGATAAGAAACGAGAGTATATGTCTCAAGTTCTATATGCTAATGCAGTTAGTAGCCTGATGTATACTATGGTGTTTACAAAACTTGACATTTTACATGCAGTTAGAGTAGTGAGCAGATATATGCATAATCCTAGTAAAGGACATTGGCAAGCCATGAAATTAATTCTATGGTATTTACTGAAGACAGTAGATGTGGGCTTAGTCTTTGAGAGAGATGATACATGTGATCAATGTGTTATCGGTTATGTTGATTCTGATTATGCTAGTAATTTAGATAAACATCAGTTAATAACCGATTATGTGTTTACTTTTTCGAGAGCACCTGTGAGTTAGAAGTCTACTTTACACTTTACAGTTACTTTGTCTACTACAGAGGCAGAGTACATAACAATTATAGAGGCTGTGAAGGAAGCTATTTGGTTACAGGGATTGTTGGATGAGTTGAGAATTAGTTAGAAGAATATTCATATTTATTTTGATAGTCAAAGTGCTATTCATTTAGCGAAGAAACCTATATACCATGTTCAAATGAAGCATATATTGATGTTCGGTATTATTTTATGTGGGAGATTATTAATAAAGGAAGAATCTTACTTCAGAAGATTGAGACTACCGAGAATCCCACAAATATATTGATTAAGGTGGTGACAACGATCAAGTTCAGTCATTGTTTGAACTTGATCAATATAATTTGAGTTTTATAGCGCTATTGGGCACAAATTTGAAGGCGCTGCATTTGGATAGAGAATTTTTGAAAAAAAGTGAAGCTTTATGGAGGATTGGCATATTCGCCAAAGTGGAGATTTGTTGAAAATTAGCTTATATGCTAATTTAGCTAATCCCACATTGGTGGGAGATGGCATAGGGTGGTTTGGTTGGATTTATATAAGACAAGACCTTTTTTGTTATTAATTATATCTTTTGGATAATTCTCTTCTTCCCTTTTAATTTATATGATCTTTTTATTAGAACTTTATGGTTCAAGGGTTTTACATTTAAGCCCCTTAAGTTTACAAGAATTTAATTTTTTTCTTTTATTTTTAGACATTTGTAGTAATACCCTATTGTTTAGGTAATTATAGTATTGGTCCTACTATTAGATATTTATAATTTGACCCAATAGTTTAGAAATTTGTATTGTGGCCCAAAAAGTTCGTAATTTCTCTTAAAGATAGTGAATTTGTTCCAGCGGCGCTCGAAGACATAGGTAACATTACCGAACCTCGTTAAATTTGGTGTTCTTTCTATTTTTGAATATTGTGTTGGATGGTTAGTTGTCTCATTGTGGTATTGCTAGCATTATTGGTTGTGTTTAGGTTATTCGAAAGTTTTATTTGCATAACAATTGGAAACAGTGCTAATTGTTGATTGAATACTTCTTGGTGCAACAAAAATACCATGCGAAGGCTATTAAAGAAAGATAAAAACTAGTGGTTGAACTGAATCAGAACGTGTCTAAAGCCTCTTGGGTATAACTGAAAAAGTTGAGAGGAAGTTGAATGTTTTGCTATACAAGTAGGAAATATATTAGAGCAAAAAGCAGATTGTATGGATTAAAGGAAGTGATAAGAACACCCAATATTTCCAACATAAATCAACCGAACTACAGAAGAAAAAAAATACCATTGTTAGCTACTTGATGATTAAAATAGATGGCACGATTCTGACCACCATATTGCAAATATCCTCGTTAGCTACTTCTCCGACATTTTTCAATCGACCGAAGAAGACTTCTAGATAATTTTAAATTGTATGGTGCCTTGGCTCTCAAATTTTAACAAATTATATTTGGATGCTCCCTTTCGAAAAAATGAAATCCATTAGGTAGTTTTTCAAACATTCCCCACAAAATCTCTAAGTAAATATGGGTTACTAGCCTTCTTTTACCAAAAGTTATGTGATATTGTGGAAAATGATGATATGAAGGCTTGTCTACATTTTTTCAATGAGAAATGGGATATATCTTTCTTCAATGAGACATTGAGTTTTAATCCCTAAATGTGGTCATTCGAAATGCCTTTCAGATTTTAGTTCGATTAGCTTATGCAGTGTCTTTTATAAGATCATTGCTACGACATTGACAAATTGCCTTCGTGGAGTTTTAGGTAAGGCAATATATAATACATAAAGGCATTCATTCTTAGTAGGATTATAACGAATAATGCCATTATTGGATTCAAGAGTCTTAATGCAACCAAGCAATGGAGTGCCTCACATAAGAATTTTTTGGGCTTAAGCTTGATATGTCTAAAGCATATGACAAAGTGGAGTGGGATTTTCTAGAGGCTATCATGCAGATATTGGGATTTTATGAGTCATGGTGCCAAAAAATTAATCGTTGTATCTTTTCCATCTCTTACTCAATCATTTAGTTTAAGAGTTGGCTAGAAAAGAAGAAGAATGAATAAAGGAATAAGAAATTTGAGGAAGTCAAGTGAGAAAGAATCAAAACTTAAAGTTGACAGTGATATTGATATTGGCATTAAGCATATTGAGACTGTTGTTTTAGGATTAGATTATGGTTTTCAGTTAGTTTTGGACAATGTTTTCTATGGACCTTCATTTAAAAGGAATTTGATTTCGCTTTCAGTACTTGATAAAACTAGATAATCTTTTACTTTTGCAAATGAAAAAGTTGAGATGATTTAAGATTCTAAAGTTATTGACAACTATGTTTTATGTGATGAGCTTTATAGATTGTCTATGTTATATGAGAAATATGATTGTTCCTATAACTTTTTTAACATTATAACTAAAAGATCTTTGATTATGGAAAGATCTTTTAGCTATAGTGTTAAAAACGTTATAGGAATAATTATATTTCTCATATAGGGAAAGATCTTTGTTATTGTGACATAAGTGTTTGAGACACGTTTCTGAAGAACTAGTAAAACGTTTCATCAAATCAAGGATACTTTCTTTTCTTGATTTTGATGACGTAGGAGTTTATGTTGCTTGTGTGAGAGAAAAATTGATTAAAAAAACTAAGAAAAAAAAGTGGCACTCGTAACCAAAACTCGTTAAAGATCATTCATACAAATATTGGTGGGCCTTACTCTTATGTGGCAACAAGTACTTCATTTCATTCATTGATTTTTTTTCTGATATAGCTATGATTATTTGATCAACGAAAAGAAAAATGCCTTTAAAATGTTTAAAGTCTTCCAAACAGAGGTAGAGAAATAGATTAAAAAAAAAGTCATTAAGATTGTAGAATTTTATCAAGGTGGTGAATATTATAGGAAGCTTGGTGATGTTAGTCAATAGAAGGCTCCTTTTGCAAGGTGCTTATAGGATAATGTATTGTTGCTCAATATACCATACTTAAAAGTCCTAAATAGAATAGCATGGCAGAAAGATGCAACCACACACTTATAGAGATGAAAAAGAGCATGATGAGCATATCTAATTTGCTAGAATACTTGTGGGGAGAAACTATCAAAACAACAACATATATTCTGAACAATGTTCCTAGGAAGTTAGTTCCTAAAACACCATTTAAACTATAGACATGCAAAAAACCTAATTTGAATTATTTTAGAGTATGGGGTTCCAGCAGAGGTAAAAATCTATGATCATTTTTTAAGAAAGACATATTCAATAACTACAAGATGCTACTTTATTGTGTATCTTAATCACTTAAAAAGATACAGATTTTAATGTCTGACTCATAGCACTAGAGATATTGAATCTTAAGTGAAAAAGTTTTTGGAGTTGGATGTTACTGAAAATATTCCCTCTCAATCTTATGAAAGAGTGGAACCCTCTGATGTCATTTATTTACCATTGCCTGCATTATCTATTAATTTTAACGATAAAATTATTAATTGTAGGATATAGCAAGGAGTTAATACTATCAATCCTCTTGTTGTTGAAGAAATTCCTAATGTAGAAGAGATTCCTTTAACCAATAAGCCTACAAATAAATCTTTTTCTAAAGTACAAGTAAGGAGATCACAAAGAATTTGAATGGCTGCTATTTCTAAGGATTACTATGTTTATCTTGGAGAGAGAGAGAGTATGACATTAAAGAAGATATGAACCAAATAACTTTTAATAAAACTCTCAATAGTGATCAGTTAAGTAAATAGTTAATTACCATAAGATATGAGATGCAATCTATGTTTGATAATAATGTTAAGGAACTTAAGGATCTTTCTAAAAGATATAAACCTATAAGTTATAAATAAGTATTTAAGATTAAGAGAGACAACAGAGGGAATATTGAGAGATTTAAAGCTTGATTAGTTACAAAAGAATATACACAGCGAGAAGGCATTGATTTCACAGAGACTTTTTCACTAGTTTCTACCAAAGACTCATTTAGGGTAATTATGACATTGGTAGCTCATTTCGATTTAAAGTTTCACTAGATAGATATTAAAACAACCTTTTTCAATAGAGATTTGAGTAAGAAGGTCTATATATCTCAACTTGAAGGATTTGAATAAAATAGAACATAATATGCAGATTGAAAAGGTCCATTTATGATCTCGAACAAGCTTCTCGCAAATGGTACTTGAAATTTGACATAATGATGACATTTTTTAGCTTTGTAGAAAACAAGTTTGATCAATACGTATACATGAAAACTAGTAAGAGCAGGTAAGGTTACTATTGTAAAAAGAGATAAATTCATCAATGAACAATGTCCCAAGAATAATTTGAAAAAGGAAGCCATGAAGACTGTTTCTTACACCAGTGCAATTGGTAGCCTGATGTATTCACAAGTATGTATGAGACTTGATATCACCTTCATAGTCAATGTTCTTGGTAGATATTTGTCAAACCTTAGACATGATCATTGGCTTGCTGTAAAAAAAAGTCATCAGATATCTATAAAGAACTAAATAATTTATACTTATGTATAGGAGGGTTAATAATCTTCAGGTAATTAAATACTTAGATTCTGATTTTAGTGATTATTTAAATGATTACAATCTACTTTAGGATACATTTTATGTTAGTTGGTGGAGCCACTTCATGAAAAAAAATATTAAATAGAGCCTAATTACACCTTTGACCATGTACGTTGAGTTTATTGCTTGTTATGGTGCATCCTTGCAAGTTGGTTGGCCAAAAAAAAAATGATCTCAGAGCTGCAAGTTGTTGATTCCATATCTGGACCCATTGTGATTAATTGTAACAATAATCAGTTGTGTTATATTCCAAGATCAGTAGTAGTTACAAGTATATAGAAATCAAGTACCTCACAATTAAGGACTTAGTAAAGAAAGGAGATATTGTAATTAAGCATATAAGAATTGAGTCCATATTAGTTTATCCCTTAACTAAAAGTTTAAGGTTTATAGTGTTTAAGGAACATGTTATGAATATAGGTGTCATTGAGTCTTTTGATTTTTTAGTTTAGTGGGAATTTATGCACGTTTCTTTATTTTAATTATTATGTCGTTCAAACATTGTTCACTATTGTTATGTATCTTGTAAAGTTGAATCCTTTATGATGATCATTATTATTGTTGTAAATTACATTTGGAATTGAATATAAAATATGATATCTTAAAATATTATGCCTTAAGAATTATAGTTGTACACTTTTAGATGTCATATATAACAGTTATTTTTTAGATCTTGTATTAAATTGTTAGTGAAATATGACTTGTTAAAGTCATACAATTTTATATTGATTAAGAAATTGCAATTACAATTTTATTTTGTTGAGAAATTCTAACGTGGACCAATAAGAAACAATGCATATAATTTTTAATTGCATTTCGGTATTGGTTTTTTACTATATACTATTGGGTTTATAATTCATGTCGATATTATTATTATTATTCGTGATTATAAATGGTCATTTGTTATTGAGATCATCATAATCCAATATTAAGATCATGTTAGATCGGATTAGTTTATTAAGATGCTACTTATAGACTATTATTTTTTTAAAAGGCATAGCCATACAAAAATAATTCTAGTCTTGTTTTTAAAAATAAATTTAATAAATACTCAAAAATCAATTAATATTAGCTTAAGAGGGAGAATTTTTTGTCTTATAAAAATAAGTTAATGCATAGTTCATTAATTAATTAGTCCAATAAATTAGTGATCACTTTTGAATTAGACTATAACTTTTATGTAGAAACTCAATTGAGTGACAAGTGTAAGTTTTTGGGACTTGTTGAAACTCGTTATGAGAGGACCTAGTGGAAAATTCTAATTTTGTCTCTAAAAACTAGTCTCTTCTCTAACTTAGACTAATTGAGAATAGTACATTCTTCTCTATTGAAAACTACCAAAACTATCAATCTAAGTCATAGAGAGAAAGACTAACTTTTAATTTGCTGTAACGATCAATCAACGACAATAGCTTAAACTGATACATTTTTGATAATTTATTTTTTAATTATTGTATTTTTTTATTCATATATGATGTTAATTCGTAATTATTTAATTTCTTAATATTACGGATGCTGATTGGAATAAATATCCAACATGAAGCATTATCTTTTGGATGATACAGTTTGATTTTGCTCTTTTTGCAGTTGTATTGATTCACCTAGTATATAATTTTGTGGTATAAAATGGGTATCCCATTGCATTCTGCTTTCATAGATTTTTGTCTTCCCTCTCGTATACCTTTGTCAATTATCTTGTTGGTCTATAGGAATTCTTTTAGTTCCTCAAGTACATGGGCAGAGGCAGGGAACCTCTCCTCTGACGGAGATTCTCATTATCGGTTCCATTTGAGCAGGGAATGTATGGGGATGATCTCTCTTCTGCTGCCCTCCCTCATTGTGCTTTTCAAACTATAAGCCAATCATTAAGATCTGCGATGCTATTAATAATCTATATGCATTCCTACGGTGGCTTCCAGTTGATTCAACTGATAAAACCTCTTGAAGAGGTATGGGGTTTGAATCACAGCACTCTCACACCAGGGTTGCGGTTATTTTCTTGTAACACTCGGGAAAGGGAAAAAAGTAGGAAATAAAAAATGCATTTCTGTATCTCCGTAGGAGCATTAGTTTGGTTTATTCCTGATTTCCATTTTGTATACCATTCATGATATATTTTGTTCAATAAATGCATTCTATTAGGCTGCTTTTGTATATTTTAATCCAGAGGAAAGAACACCAGTCATTGGGATCTCAATATTGCAATTGATCTAATACTAGGCCAAAGTTTGGCATCCAATGCCTTTTTCTTTTAGTTGGTTTATCCTGCTGAACACATGTGGTGTGCTAAATAATGAGATAGGAGCTGAAATGCTTTGAAGTCAGAATTGTGAAAATTGGTAACTGAAAGAAAATGGAAGTAAACTTGCATGTAAGTATGGCCGGAATCTGTGTCTTTGATGAGCAGATGGGTAACAATTAACAAAAGGAGGAAAAGAAATTTTCCAATATATAACTGAAATGAAAAATGGAGGACCATCATGTTTAAAATAATTAAGCAACTTGATATGCCTTATCTTATTTACGCATCTTTTCCAGTTTTGGAGTCTCCTGTTTGTTTCCTTTGATGCCTCATTCTTGACAGAGCTTTACTTGTAATGATATTTGGGCACCAACATCTTCCAAATTTTATATAATAATTATTCCGTGTCAAAGTTTTTGCCGCAGTTTAAGTCTCTCACAGATGGGGAAGGCTATGAAAAATCTTGTTAATGAAGACAGTTCTACTGCTGATCTGAAGTCTCTCATTCATCAGCACTCATTGTTCTTCGACAAGCTGATCGAGCTCATCCCTGCAAAGTTCTATCTACCTATTGATGATAAAGAGAAGACATGGTTTCAGGGCCATAGCTAAAACGAAAAAGCTTTGGCAAAGAAAGAATCAAGAGAGAACATCAAGAAAGCTCTAAGAGATCGGTTAGACCCTGAGAAGTCTAATGAAACAACACTTGACCTGCTGAAGGAAAACTTGGAAAAGGAGAAATCGAATGAGGAAAGCGATGATTAAGAAACAGAGGTTAAGCCCATGATACCCAATCTGGAAGGTGCTCGATCAGTGAGTATGAAGAACTCAGAAAGCAACTTCACTGCAAGATTGAAGAGCTCAGGGCAGGTCGAAATGCTGGAAGTTTCGATAAACCAAAGAAGAAGAATGAAAGGGGTGACAAGAATGTAACAAGCAAAAGAAACACGAAGAGAATCCGAACCTGAAGAAAAGAAATCTGCAGCTAGTAGTTCATCAAATAAAGTGGAGAAGGATATAGAAGAGGCTTCCAAGGAACTCGCATTTAGTCATGTTAAAATTGGGAATGAAGAAAAGCAAGGAAAGAAGAAACAGAGGAAACTTTCAAAGTTGAAGGAGCTTGAAAATGCACAGAAATTAGAGGAGTAGTAGAAAGATCCTGAGAAAGGCGAAATGATTGCAAAGAAGCATTCATGGAAAGCAGCAACCAGTAGAGCTGCAGGAATTAAGGTTCATGATGATCCTAAGCTGTTGAACAGAGCATACAGAGGGAGAAGAAGCGGCATCAGAAGAATGTAAGTGGAATAAGAGGATTGAAGTTAAGAGAGAATATGAAAGTAGAGAAACAGCAAAAGGGATCAGAAAACATAGCTGAGAGGATTCACCAAAAGAAGATGCGTCGGATTGAAGGTCGGAAAGAAGGCTTTATCAATGAAGATGCAGCTTAAAAGTGATCTCCCCCTCGAAAATTTTGCGATAGTCTCAGGCTCCTTATTATTCCTTTTCTTTCACTTAAACTATACATCAAATTTATATTAGTCTCTTGGGAAGATTTACATTATAAATTGTTGAAGGAGGAAATGCTCTTCTCTCTCTCGAGATTATGTTAAAGCGAAGAACTTCAAGTTTAACTTAAACCCTAACCTCTTTGCGCAGTGGAATAACTTATTAATCAAGTAAAATAATAAGAATCCAAAGCAAAAAAATAAAAGAGTACAATACAATCTTACATAGTTCGACCAATTGTCTACGTTCACGGTAGATCCAAAGATTCTAACCTCTTTTATTATAACTCTCTATAGATTTTATAAGGAAAACCCAATCTGAAGAATCCTCAAAAGGACCTAATGTTTAGTGAACCCTTACTCTACCACGAACAATAATCACTCAAACGACAGTTCCACCCTAACGCATACAAGCACTTAGTGTTTACCCAGTTCTTCCCCTCTTTTAAAGTCTCTCTTAATGCTTAATCTCAACTAAAGGGTTTACAAGTGTTTATATAGAGTGTATTTCGTGCCTACTAACCCTATTTCTTATTGGAGTAAGAGTTCACTTGTTTTGGAAGTCCAAAACTTCCTAAAACTAGAAATCCAAAAACAAAAACGGACATTCTGACGTGTCTGGGCACCGCGGTGCTCATCCCTGAGCGCCACGGCGTTGGCCAAAATCGCGCCCAGCGGTGCGGCGTTGGGTTGCTGTCCTGAGCACTGCGGCACTCAGCCCTATGCGCACCTCCCGCATTTTTTCACTTCCTTCACGTCTTTGAGTCCCGTTTCGCTTTCCCTTTCGTGTCTCACATGTACTAGACTTCTCCATACATATTTTACATGTTCTAAATTTTTTGTAACTCTTTACTTTAATATTCATCTTAATTCTTATCCAATCAAAATTATTAAATCACCAATTTTACAACAATAATTTTAATAACCGTGTTGTCAAAGTGCTCATATCTATAATCTATCTTTTTTTATCTCCTTTTTAGTGTATGAATGTTTTATTTAAAATTGATTCCAGCCACATAGAACTTTTTTTTTCCTCATGATGTTTTATGGCCGTTTTATCCCATAAGAGAATTGTATAATCTTGCTAATGTATTTCCAATTGATGCTTCAGCTTTTCCATGCCCAATTTTTAGAATCTTAGAAAGATCAATAATGGGATTTTGACATTTGAATTGCATTGATTAGAGGCAAGATTGCTGTTATAAGTAGTAATGTGCTAGAATAAACTATTTCTTGTAGCAGAAAGAATAGTCTCTGTGGTGTCTCCCATTTTTCTTGATTGATAAACCGTTTCTAGGTCTTATGGCTGCTGACAAGTAACAGTAGCACTGTTTCCGATAGTATTGAATATAATTTAATGGCCTTCTTTGCTTTTATTTCTAAACTATTACTAGTCAATAACTTTGACCTAAACTATAGAGAGACACTAACAGTAGTATAAGAGCAAAACTGCGTAAGTAAGAAAATCAACTTTGAACAGTAACACATTTGATTTCCAAAATTTCTTGTTACCCGATTCAAACATAAATCTCCTTGTCGCGTTGCAACATCTACAAGAGTTATGATAAAACATAAATCTAACGTTTAAGGCTTCTTACATCACCTACAAGATTCTCCTACCAGCCCAACAAAATATAGAATCTTCTGGAAAGATTCACTTTTTGTTGTTCATACAGAATGTACAGGTACCATCCAGATTCTATAACAATAGTTAAAAGGGACAAGCTCACTTGTATTATTATGTAACGATTCTTCCTTTTGTGTAGCGCATAGGTTTTTCTTCATCTCCCTTTTTCAGTGATAAGGATGATATCGGGTCCAGGCCCGTTAAACATATTCCCCACTCCAGCAGAAATGGATCTCCCATCAACTAAGAAGGTTATTTCGTTTTCCTTAAGTTCATTGTTTTTTCTTAATTTAAGAGAGAAATTAAAAGGGATGACATCAGCACAGCTTCAAACCGAACAAACCAAAGCCAGTATCATTGCACATCACAGGATGCTGCAGAACAATGTCCACAAACATCATTCGTACAACAAAAGACAAAATACTATCTCTACTTTCAGAACACAGGTGGACACAAGACATAAAAAGGATTTGAGTCCAAGCAGACACAATAACTCTACAAACACCAGATGATAATTATGAGAATGATGGGTAAACCACCCACTGTTACATTATTATGATACTCGTTCAAACCCTAGTCCCAGCAACAGCACCACCACCCTTGTGTTCCGCCGGATCAACTCCGGCAGCTCCCATGCCGTAGTCGGTGTCCCGGTAGCCAGGTCCATACCTGCTGCTGAACAACCCAGCATGAATCAATAAGACGTATAAAAGTTGGGTGAACGTTAGGATTATGATAAATGCCTCCAGAACCCTGAGTCTCCAGCCTCTGTAGCCTCCTATGTTTATCTCTTTGCAAGCCAGCCTGCACAATTAATAGATAACAGAACATGTTTTTAAGGCTTTTGAGACATTTTTGAAGATAAAAGTTGCAATGGTTATTTGAGGATGCGAGGGAAACATACCCAAAAGCTAGTGCAGTCAAGGCCCAGGCTACTACGGAAGATGATCCTGCTGCTGCTAGACTATCATTCCTCCAAAACCTAATGTGATTGCCTCCCACAAACTTCGAAGCTACCCCGACGACGGCAGCCAACAAGGCGAAGGTCAGGAAGAATATTGTTGCCCCATTTCCTCCAAAACCTGAAATCTTTTTGTCAGTGCTATACTTCAAAAAGAAGTACAAAAATTTTCTAGAGTTTAAACTTTGCTACCCCAATGTGATCTCTTGTCGGAAAAAAAAATTACAAACCTGCAAGTGTGATATATAAGTTCCTATTCCTGTTAGTGAATTATTTTTGTCATCTAATGTTTTTTCCATGACTTTTAGTTTCAAACTGGGGCTCAAAGTAAGCCCCACAGGTTCAAGCTATTTAATAACTACTAACTCTAGGCTCGAACAAATAAAACCATCATAAAGCTTCCAAGCAGTTAGCTAAAGGATCCAGAAACTTACTAGGATGATTGGTTTGGCCATTGATGAACTTGTTAAGGCACCAGCTACCAAACCCCAGAACAATGAGATACATGATCAAGTTCAGAAACAGCAATGGAGCTGCTATATTTCTTCCCACAGTCTGAGCCATCCTTCTTTCTTCTTGTTCTTCTTTCTACAAAACCCAGTTCCCACAAAACTAAGATAACTACAAAGCGCTTTATCTACTTTCTTGCAACACTGCAAACAATTTGCCTTGTTCTCAAGTCTTCAACTACTACTTCTTGCTTTTGCTTTTGGTAAGGCTAAAGATGCTGCTTGTGAAGTTATATAGAAATGCCAATGGGGTAGAGCCATGATACGTGTAAACAAATTAGGGTTTGCATGGTTACAGGTGGTGGACACTTGTCAATTTTTGTCTTACGTATCTCATGAAGCCATCTCTCTGTAGAATCTCGAAGCTTATACTATGATTTTGAAGAACGGTGGCAATTATCCAAATCCAACTTCTGATCTAGATCATGGTCTATTATTGTCTTCCTCTGGTCCCACGTAACCAGGGGGCTTGGCGTCTTTTACGGCAAGAGACAATGTGTTGGTGAAATGATCACACTGTAGTTTTATGTCTATATAAAAAGCGTTTTTGTTTTATAACCTTTTTTTGGACAAATATTTTTAAAAACATTTTGTATTTGACTGTCAAGTGAAATTTTTTAATTTTTGTTAATCAAATATAATACATACTATTTTACTTTCAATTATAATTTTATTATTTATTATTTAACTATTTTTTTTCTTTTTTAATATAAATTAACCAAAAATTTAATTTAAGAAATAAATAATTTAAATTTAATTTAATTTTTTAATTAACTATTAGAAAAATCAAAGCTTAGGCTTGGCTTTTTTATTTTTCTAATTTTTAATTTTATTTTTAAGTTATTTTTAATTTATTTTTAAATTAATTATTTTAAATAATTAATAAAAAAGAAATTAACTAATTTTATTTAATTACAATATTATTTTTTAATTAATTTAATAAAAACTATTATTTATAATTTATTATTTTATTTTAAATAAAATTTTATTTTAATTTATTAAAAAATAAAAAAAGCAAAGCTTAGCTTCCTTTTTTTTAAATTTTAAAGTTATTTTTAATTTATTTTTAATATTTTACTTTTATTTTTTAAAATTAATTATTTTGTAATTAATCTATAAAAAATTAAAAAAATTAAAAAATTATTTAATTAATTTCATAAAAATAAATACAATTATTTTTAACTTTTTTTACTAATTATTTTATTTTAAAATTTATTACATTTATTTAAATATATTTTAAATTAAAATAAAAATGAAAAAAAACTTAATTAATTTTATGGTGTGCATAGTGGGGCACGCATACGTGAAAAATGGGCGTGGGGCGCATGGTATGCATCTTATGTATGCGCCCCAAGCATGCGTCCAAACTTACGTCCTAGGCATGCACCCTAAGTAATGCCAAGTTTTACTTTTTTTAATTTTTTAATAAATTTAACTAATAAAATTTTATTTAAAAATAAAATAATTAGTAAAAAATTAAATTAAAAATATTATTTTTTATTAAATTAATTATAAACAATATTTTAAATAACTAAATATAATAAATTAATTTTTTTTCTTTTTAATATTAATTAAAAATAATTAATTTAACTATAAATTAATTTTATACTTTTTTCATTTTAAATTGTTTTATTATTATTATATATATATATTTTAGTTCTAATTATTTTTAAAAAATAATTAAAATTAATTATTTACATAAAAAAATTTATAATTTTATCGTATGGCACACGTGCACATAAAGTACTGTGGTGTGCACCTGGTGGTGCTACTGTAGTGCGCACCACGTGTGTGTAGGATGCACCAAGGCGCACTACAACTCTATATGATTTTTTTAAAAACTTTAATTAATTTATTATTTATTATATAATAATATTTTATTTTTTTAATTACAATTAATATTATAATAACTCAAAAAAATAAACATTTAATTTTTCATTAAATTATTTTATAAAAATAAAAAATATCAAATAATTACAACTAAAAAATAACATATATAATAATGATAAAACAATATAAAATAAAAAATAAATAAATTTATTCACAATTGTAATACATTTTTAAATTATAAAATATAACTAAAATATACAAAAAAAAATTTAAAAAATTGTCACGTGGCGCTCTACCATGGCACCACGTGGCAGAAGATATGGGGTGCCCGAGGGCATACGCTACAGTGCCCGCCCCAAACAAGCACATGCACATCTTTTTTTTATTTTTAAAATTTATTCATATAATAATTATATTATTAATTTAATTAAAAAAAGTTATTTTTAAAAAATTTAAATTATTTAGTTTTGATTTTCATAATTTTTTATATAAATTAATTTTTTTAACAAAATTTTTTATTAATTATTTTATTTTTTAATAAAAAAAAATTCAAATAATTTTTGTAATTATTTAAAATATTTAATTATTATACTTTTTATAGATTAATTAAAAATAATTTATTTCTGAAATATGCTTACAATTATGAACTAAGTTTGATTGTTATGATACAATATGAACTCAATATGTAGCTTGGATTGATTATTTTTTCTTATTCATCATACTGGTATTGAATTATTCAATTTGTTTTATGCTTAATACTTCTAATTACATGACAATGTATTAGATTGATTTTGGAACCTTAATGAACTTGAAAAATAGAATTTTGTGTTAACCATGAATTGATTGATGTATGATCATTGTGTAAAAGCATGAGTTCCATATGAGATAGTAATATACACATATAGCATATATGACCATTTAGAGAACTTGCTCTTAATGAATCTTATTTCAATTTGATTATCATAAGAATATTGATAATTGATTGAATGAGATATACTTACTTGAACATCAGAATAGACTTGTGAGGATATTAGAGTTCTTGGTTAATAATTCATATTTATAATTTTAAGGGGAGTAATTAGATTCAAGTGAAGTATTGAAAGATTATTATAATCCTAAGCGTTTGAGTATTAGTGTTGTCATGTTTATTCTCTTTGCTCAATCTCTATAATTAGTTTCATTATTTTGTTAGTTTAGATATCAAAATCAGTGAAATATTACTAGTTTGAATAAAAGTAAGAGGATATAATTTTAGTACTTAGCAAATAGTAATACAATTTCTCGTAAGAACGATACTTTCTCATCATATATTATTTATTGTGATAATGTGCACTTACGTTTAAAGTATATACATACAAAATACACAACAATCACTCAACGATGTCTTTACATTTATTATAGACACCCTATCTCAGACCTATAGATTTTATTTGACGGCTAGGATCATTCTTAAGTTGACACGTCTATCAAGCAAATAGATGAGTCCTACATTAGCTAATCTTGGTTGTTAGATGTTTCTCAACAACTGAGATTGTTCCTAGCGATCTCTATATGTAGAGTCTCTCTTGACTCTCTAAATTTTTTTTGTGTTTTGTTTGAGATTTGCTAGAAAAATAAAATTATAATTTTAGTGAGAGAGGCTCTACTTGCTTGAAGATCATTTGTCTAGTTTGTGTATATAAATCTGCTTCATCTATTTGATAATCTCAAATATTGTTCAATCACCTTTTCTGTCTTATTTTATCCTTTTTAGTTGAATTTTTGGTTTTTGACAAGTTTTCTTTCTTACTTTTTTTTTTCTTATTCTACCCTTTTAAAGTGGATTCTAAGTTTTTGGCATGGATATTTATTTGCCTTTAATTAATTTGAATTCTTGGTTAATTCTTTAAGTGACAATTATTATAGGTTATCTAATTTAGATTTAGCTATCGAAATATTTTGTGATAGAAGTATGGTCGATGACTCCTAAAATATATCAGGTCAAGATTATGGAAGTGCATGGAAGACTTATATGCTATGAGTAGTCCAACTCGAGGAATCAATAGATGAGTCATTTAAAAGGACCTTAATCTCTTTAGTTTGGTTAGATAGCTCAATTGTGAGGTAAATCTCGAGGTCAAATTGATAAAAGTCATAATAGACTCCAAGCAAACTATGAGTAAGGGCCTCGAGGGGTAAGAAGTCTCTACCAGGGCTCCATGCTAAAGAAGAGGTGTTAGAGGTCCAAAGAAGACCAATAATAATAATAATAATAATAATAATAATAAAAGACTACTTTTTAGTAGGACTGAGAGGTTTCCTTCAAATTGAATTATCCCCTCTATAACCCTTCTTAGGTGACAGAGAATGACCCCAAAAAGCTTAGTAAACGTCTATCATCTCTATGCGAATTCCAACTTTTCATCTTTGATTAGTATTAGCAAAAGCTCGCTCAACTAAGCCAAATATAGGATATTAAAAGAGGTTACCCAGAGGGCCTTTATCTAAGGGAATATACCATTAAGCCCCTACTAACAATGTCAACCTATACTTCGACTTCTTTAAATTAAGGCTTAGACTACCATTTAACCTTATTTGTTCATATACTGGTTACTCTGAACATTGCCCCTGCCAAATAAATTTAAATATATAGAGGATCTTATTTGAACTCAATATTAAATGGGCGATATCTAGATAAAATCAAGCCCATTTTTCAATAGCTTTAATACTTCTACTAAATTAGAGCAAATTCAGATGATAATAATAAGGGGTTTTTCTATCTTATTAGATACAATAGTTAGGCGAAGATAACCCTTATCAAAGACCTACCCTCAAGTAACAAAGAGTGAAAATAATTATGGTTCTTTACTTTGGGGGGTAGAATGGGGGCAAGAAGCTCAAGGACTAATATTGTGGGTCTATTTATTTCCTTGCTTCTTTTCTGGATTAGGTCTAACTTTACTGCTTTTCTCTTCTCCTTACAAGCTAAGAATTATCTTTGACCTTCATTTGTTTCTATTCTTCATTTTGTAGAATCGATCGAGCCTTAGAATATGGGAGTTGAATTAAAGATCTTATCATAAATGAGAGCTTGAAAAGCTTGGGGTTGATTAGTAAAGCAGTCGAAAATGTGTAAATTAAGAAGAACAAAACGAAATGAAGTAAACAATGTTATTTATAAAAAAAAATTCCTCTATTTTAATTTTCCATTATCTACCCATGCATCTGACCTCTTTGCTAGAAATTTGAAGGCGAGTGCAGCCTTTTTTTCAGTGGAGGCAGGGGAAGCTTGGGAAGCCTCACCAAAATGTTAAAAAAGTTTGGTTAAAGAAGGTCTTCGTGTGGATCTAAATGGAAACAATATGGCCAGCACTTTTATCCGAACTCTTTTTTCGCCATCTTCACAAAGCATGTCTCAAAGCCTATGAAGCTATACTTGAAGGGTCTCAAGGATGAAAAGATCTTTGGCAATGACACTAATACAAGTGCTTTCCTTAAGTGTCAAACAAGGGCTCATGACTAAGCCCTTTAGTCAAGCGACTGGATTTTCTACTTCTTCCTTCTCTATTTTTGAATTTCTCATTGATGAAAGAGTGAGGTATGGGCATATAGTCCCCCTTGATTTGGGAGGAAGAGCATATAGTAAAGGTTAAGCGATAGAGGCAACCTCAAACTATAATAAGGTCAAAGCTTTTCAAAGTAGCTTACAATCTTCTTAAGATATGCTTTATAGATTTTAGGAATTTATTAGACAATGCTCAAATTTGATTCTTTGTCCTCGCCCAGTACTGAGAGGTCATCATATGTGTTATTCGAGATGGTTACAAGCTAAAAGAAGTCAAGAAAGATATCTTTTATCTCTGTAAGGCTGTGGATGTGTTGAGAATTTGTTGTATGTGGGATAATATAAAACAAGGATACAATAAGTGAAATGTAAATGTCAAGTCGTGCTAGGCACTATCCTTAAACTATTTTTTCTCCTATAATGATATATAATCAAGGTACAATATGGTTAAATAGTAGGATAGTTCCAGGATTCAATGATAATTAAAAGGTTGTAAAGGTGCACACCATAACAACTTCCTTTGACAATAAGAAAATACTTTGATAGATGATAAGAAGAGAAAAATAATATCAAAGATAAAGAAGAAAAGTTAATTGTATTAAATGAAGTGTGCCTGCAGTATTTATAAAGCTAATGTGTCTCTCTAAAGAGACACAACACTTCTTCAAAAGGCCACACCCATTGAGAGGGGTAAATGACTCTTTAAAGAATCACCTCTCCAAGTCTAGGCGTCAGCGTTCGTGTTAGTTACCGCAGTGCTCAACAGCTACTTTCTTTGAAGCCCGATTAGGCACTATGGTACCAAGCTTTAGGCATCGTGGTGCCCAAACCTCCTACAACTTAAATGCTTCTCATTCTTTCCTTTTTCTTATTTGAAATACACTCTTAAATACCAAAAACCCTCTATATATTTTAAATAAACTAATGTAAATAAAATTAACCATATATCAAAGTAGAATTTAACTTATATGAATTAGTGCTCTTCTAAGCTATTAACCAATCCACTGATTAAGTATTTATATTTTACAAGAACTGGGTAAAACTAAGTTTCTATCAACTTTTCTTCATTTAAATGTAAAATAGAGGATTAAATGATTAATATAAATTCTCTAAAAACTTGTTTTTGTCCGTAGTTTGGCACTATTAATGGTCATGTTCCTTCTTGGTTTAATAAGGGCTTAAGAGATGCTTGCTTAGCTCTCATAAGAACTGACCCAATTTTACACTTATATAGGTGACACTCTTTTAAGTGTGTTCTGCAAGTTTAACACACTACCAAGCTATAAAGGGCTATGGAGTTTATTAAGAATATTACTCACCCTTTCTATTGCAAATGCACTACCTCGCCATAGGAAGAGACTTACAAAATATAATCGATAGTACAACAAGACAAAAAGTGACTTATTCTTACCTTTATGAACCTACTTCAATGGGATCGATAATCACATAGGTAGGGTTACCATTACTCTTATCTCATGCTCTAGGCAGAAGTTCCATCCTCCTCGATGTCTGCTCTACGAATTTTCTATTTAATAATTTTGTCAGAGAATTGTCCAACTTCAACTCTGACTTCATATAACCTAGGTTCACCACCCCAAATTCTAGTAGCTAGTTAACAATGCAAGGTCTTAGAAGAATATGTCTACTTTTTCTATTATAAATGTTATCTTTTGCTCTAGCAATAGCTGTTAGGCAATTACAATTTATAGAATTTATCTTAAGAGGTTGAGTTATAATGGGAAGGTCACACATGAGTGTCCTTAACGACTCAACCTCAAAACAAGCTTTTTTTAAGACTATCAATTCTGATTCCATGGTAAATAATGCTATACAAGTCTGTTTAGTGGATTTCCGACATATGGCTCATCTACCAAGGTGAACATATATCCACTAGTAGATTTCACCTTATTGGATTCAAATATTCAATTAGCACCACAATAACCTTCTATCATATGTTATGATCTACCATATGAAAGTACATAAATTTTAGTGCCTATAAAATAGTTTACAACTCTATCCAAGGCACTCAAATAATATTTTTCTAGATTTTGATTATACCTACTCAGTCGGTTTGCATATTGTATACCCAAACCTCTCGAGAAACTTATCTACATAATTCTCTTGTGAGAAAGTGAGACCATTAGATGTTCTCATAACCTTTATCCCAAGAATGAAATCAGCTTCCTTATCTCTTTCATATAATTGATATAAATCTCTTAGTCTCATTATTACTTTCATATTATGACTGAATATTAGTATGTCATCCACATAAAGACATATGATCACATAACTATTAGTATCAAAAGTTTTATAGTACACACATTTATTAGAATTATTCATCATAAAACATTGGATACTAGAGTTAATACTCAGTTGATAAAACATTTAACTAATTGTCATACATAATTACTCATGATTGATTTGATTTCATCATTAATAGGCTCCTTCTATAAAGGAGCATCATGAGAAGTAATAGCCTCACCATATGTTTTAGAATCCTCTTTTATAAGAAAACATAGAAATCATTATCGATACTAGTGGCCTTCTCATTCTCTTACTTCTTCTAAGGTCATTCCTAAAGCTTTTCGAAGGGTCATCATTAACCTTTATATGAATCATATTTTTCTCTACATTGATTTTCTTAGGAAAAAAAAGATTCAGAGAATTCTGTATTTTTAGACTCTATAATGTTGTTTACATCAAACAATCCTAAAGTATCCTTTAATACCAAGAATCTATATGAAGCACTATTTTGAGCATAACCCATAAATATGTAACCAATTGTTTTAGGTCCCATCCTTTTCTTTTTAGGATCAAAAGACTTTCTAGATATCAATTTGAGAAGAAGTTTCCCTTTTTCCACCATCGGTATAGAATGAGAATCACTAAGATACACTTGTTCTTTTCCATCTCACACTTATACAAACTCCTGAAAAGCACTCTTGTTACCATATATATGACTAATGGCTCTAAAGTCAATCACCCACTCTTTGTTGTCACTTGTATATATGTTCACGTAGGAAATATTCACTATAATAATTACATCATCTCCCTCAACCAAATTAGCCTTAGGAGTTTTATTTTTTCCTTTCTTATTTCTATACTTACATTAATATACAAAATGACCACCATTTCTATAAGCATAACACTTACCTTTCTTTTTTAATAAGGCTTTATTTTTTTTTAAGGTAAGAGTTGCTTATGAAATCTTGATGTTTCTTATTATGATTTTCACCCTTAACCAAATTAGCCTTAAAAACTAATTCTTTGGCCTTTCTAAGTTCTCTTGTTGGCAATTCTTTTCTTCTATTCTTATATACACAATAGAATCTTCCAACGTTAAGTTATTCCTTATGTGTTTATTGCTTTTCTTATAATATTTCCAAGATTCAAATAATTTTTCAATTAACTAACAAATTATAAAAGGTTATGGGATAATTTTGTTTTCAGTTTTCAAATTATTGATTAGAATGTGAAAATTATGTATCTATGTTGTAACCTCTTTTTCCTTAGACATTTTAAAGTTTAGAAAATTTGATATTACATGCTTTTGGGCACCAACATCTTGTATAACATACCTTTTCTTAAGATGTGTCTAAATCTCATGTACATCTTTATATGTGGAGTATACATTATATAATTCATTAGACATTGTATATTAGATTGTGTTCCTATATACCTTATTCGCCTTTCTCTATTTTAAAAACTCTACCTTATAATTTTCTGCAGTAGCCTCTAGAGAAGTAAGGGTAAGATAATCAGCCTGCAAACCCATAATATCCAAAGTGTTAAACATTCAGTTTTGCCATTTCTTGACATACTTCCCATCAAAAGGTGAAATATTTGTATCCTCTGAAAGTGATTTGGCTATTGCCAATAAGGTTGCATTACTTGTAGTACCCATGTATATAAAAGTGGTTTAAGAATATTGGAAATTTGCTATATGTGGAATAATGTAAAACAAGGATACAACAAGTGAAATGTAAATGTCAAGGTGTGCTAAGCACTTTCTTAAACTATTTATACCCCTATAATGATATATAATCAAGGTGCAATTATATTGAATGGTATGACAGTTTTAGGATTCAATAATAATTAAAGTTATAAAAGTGCACACCAAATACAATTTCTTTAGACAACAAAAAAAGACTTTGATAGAAGTTGATAAGAAGAGAGAAATAAGATCAAAGATAAAGAAGAGAAGAGAAGTTAATTGTATTAAATGAAGTGTATCTGCAGTATTATAGAGCTAATATATCTCTCTAAAGAGACATAACACCTCTTCAAAAGATCACACCTATTGAGATGGCTCTTTAAATAGTCACTTTGCCAAGTCTAGGTGCCACAGTGCTTATCTTGGGCACCGCAGCGCTCAACGGCTACTTTCTCTTGAAGCCCAACTAAGCACCGTGACACCAAGCCTTCTATAGCTTAGGCAGTTCCCCGTCTTTCTCTTTCTCTCTACTCTAATGCTTGATTTTATATTTATTTATTTAAAATACACTCTTAAATACCAACAAGATGAGGCAAATAAAAAAGCTAAGTAAAATGCTCAAGAGGAAAAGAAATACATTGCCCAAGCTGAAAAGGCTAAGGTGATAGCTATAACAGCATAAAGTTGGCTTTTTTAAGTTTTAAAGAATCAATAGGCTCTGAGAGGCGAAAGCTACTGAGGCTGAGGATACAGCAACTACTATGTGAGAGCATCTTGCTAAGCTAACATATAAGGTAGAAGAGCTGAAAGAGGAAGTCGAGGAATCCTGAACTTCGACGCATGTCGCAATTGTAGACCAGTGATTCGATAGGGTTAGCAACAGGTTCACGAAATGTGCCGATCTCTTCAAGAATTATTATCCCAAGATTGACCTTAAGTGGCTAAATAATGAGTATGCCAAGCAACATATGGTCAAGGAAGGCAATACTAGATGTCGAGGATGATCCCCCACTTGGTATTGAGGTTCTTGGATCTGCCCATGAGACTGTTATGGAGCCAATTACTAGTATTTCTCTACCTGGGCCTTATAACTTAGCGATAAGTACATCCCCTACCATCACTTCTCTTGTCGAGGTGAATGAAGCTCCACCCATATACTAAAAGGAAACTAGGAATGAAGAGCCTAAAATAAAGTCTCGTATTCTTACTATAAATTTTTATCTCTCTTTTTTTCTTTTGTTTATGATCGAGAACCTGACCTTTATTGTCTAAGATTGAGGCTTGACGCCATCCCAATTGTTGCACTATATATATAATATTTATTTATTTATGATTTTCAAGCACCCTTGTTGAATGAAAGTCCTACTAAGGAACCAATAACAACGAATAAATTGTAATTAAAAATATAGACCCAACCTCGACAAATTTTACTAAAAATAAAATTTTGACTAAGTATTAGGTTCATACAATTAGTCCAATCTCATAGGGAAAGGAACTGGTTTAAATAACCCACCATATATGAATGATGTTATTTCTTAGTTATTAAACATTGGTTCTAAGTACAGTATAAAAAAAACCTTGATAGTAATTTGCCTAAGCACATGAGCTTTTTTACCATGTGAGTTTAAACCTGCAAATATTCCAACTTATAATATACTAGAGTAGGTCCAATCAATACAAGGACCTCGGAGTTTGAAAAGTCCTTAAAGGTTGTAACTCAGAGGAGTACAAGTATAACTTAGTGTAAAAACTATTTCATCATATAGTTCGGTAGCTAAGGTGTTCACGCAAATATTTATGTTATGTTCCAATGTAGGGAACGTTGGTTGTTCTTAGAGATCTTATGACATTAAGTCATTAAGTTGTTCTAGATGAGCTTTGGTTTGTTTTGATTATTGAGCATGTAACACTGAGCATATCATTGCACTAAAGATAATTTCTAGAGCAAAACTTGAAATTGATTTAAAATGGGAAAAACTTCTAGAGCTTGGCATTACATCTTTGAAATGTATGAAAAATATAATTCAAAAGAAAATAATAATAATAATAAGACAAAAGAAACCTAAGGATAGCTACGTTTTAAGAGCTTGACATTCCAATGTTTTCTATTCCACTCACCTGGCCATATATCTAAGCTTATAAGGCCTTGGTTTGGTCCTCTTAAGAATCTTATAAGAGTCTTCCTAGTTTGGACTCAATACCACCTCAGTAGGATTTTTGGTGTTTAGTAACACATTTTTCAAGACAAGATCACCCTTTATAAATTCCCGTGTTCAAACTCATTTATTATAGCTATGAGTTGTTGGTAGATTGTTATTCTAACCCTTGCTCACTCCCTCCTCTACTCAAAGAGGTCCAAATGTGTTTGTAGCAATTTTTCATTCTCATATTCTTTAACATATAACATTCAATGGGTTGGTATCCTGATTTCAACAAGGATAATTACTTTAAACCTAAAAGCTAATGAGAATGAGGTTTCTTAGGTCACTGTTTGACTTATGGTACTGAGAGCCCATAATACCTCAGGCAAATCTTTTACCCAAGCTCTTTTTCTTTCAACCAATTTCTCTTTAAATAATTTCTTAATAATCTTGTTTGACGACTCTGCCTACTTATTAAACTTTATGTGAGTTAGAAAGGCAAATCAAATTTGTTTGAACAATCATCGACAAAAACTTTTAAAGTTCTCATTATCAAATTATTTTCCAAGGTCAATTTTGATGGCATATAGAACCATAAATTTGTAAACAAGGTTCCTTTAAACAAAGTCTTTGACCTTCTTTTTATTGATCTTGGTCAGGGGTTCTACTTCAACCCACTTGGCGAAGTAATGAATCGCAACCACTATATATTTTGTTGAACCATTTTCTCGAGGTAATGGACCAATCATGCCAAGCCCTCATTGTGTGAAGTGCCGTAGGTATAACATTACATTCATATTCTTAAGTAAGGCATATATGTTATCAATATATCTTTGGCAGGCATCTCACTTTGAAAAAAGCTCATTGTTATCTCGCTAACCTGTAAACCGATAGTACCCCATTCTAAAGGCCTTGCATGCCAAGAACTCGACGTTCGAGTGGTTTTTGTAAATACCTTCATAAATCTCCTATATTATATAATTAGCTTTCTCGGGCACGAGGTACCTTAAATATCAATAAGAATAACCTCAACGATATAGAATCATTATCAATGTATATCGTGCCGAGTTGTACCTATGTTAGCAAGCTTCAACTTTATCTTCAAACACCTCTCTATTCTCTACGTATCTTCTAATATAATCCATCTAACACAAGATAGACATAATCCAGAGGACTTCTTTTAAGCTTTGAGAAAAGCTTTAAAAGTATAAATGAGGTATCCCGATGTCCTTAATTAAAGCTTGCATGCTACTACATCTGCTTTATGATTCTTACTCTGAAGAATATATTGGATCTTTACTAATTATGAGTCACTTTTGATAAAGACTCTTTTTTCTAAGAGTACGCAAATGACCTAGAGTCTAACCAGGAGCCCTTTATACTTAACTATATTAATCGCAGATTAAAAATCCAGCTTGAACGTATAACTAAACTTGTCTTCTTCTTAACTAATAAGGTTAACCTTTGCCCACATCTATAGGAATTAAAAGCTCTATTTATGTAAAGGGTCTGAATTAAGGGCTTTAAGTTCTTGATTGTTTGAGGCTATTCGAGATAGTCTTCCTCTTGCACTATAACTTCCCCATACGTGCATTTAATTATAAAATCTGCCAAAGCCTGTCCTTTGATAGTCGTCCTTAGCTTGTACTATATGTTAAATTCGCTAAGCTTAACGCCCCACCTAACTAGCCTCATTGATGGATCAAATTTGTGTACAATCTACCTTAGAGGTTGATTGAATAAGATTATTACCATATGAGCTTCAAATAAGGTCTTAACTTCCTCCCTAACATAGCTAGTTTGAGGATTAACTTAGATCGGTGAGTATCGATAATCGAGGTTGATGAATGCCTTACTAGTAAAGTAAACTAGTCTTTAAACACCTATTTCCTCCTTTACCATTACTAAACTCATAGCATGAGTTGAGACATCCAGATATATAAGTAATAAATCTATAATCTTAGGTAAGGTTGATGGCTTATGACAAATAGACCTTTAGCTATTGAAAGGCCTCCTCACACCTGATGGTCCACCTTATTTTCTACTATCTTTGATTATTTAGTAAAACTCAAAGTACTCTTTAATGATTTTAAAAATAAACTTACTTAAGGCGGCTACTCTTTTTATCAGTCTTTGTATCTTCTTAACATTATTCTGTGACATTATCTCGAAGCTAGCTCTGACTTTGTTTGTATTGGTCTTGATTCCTATTTGACTTACTATAAATCCTAAGCACTTTCTGATTCTACCCAAACGCACACTTTCTCGGGTTTAGCTTCATATTATACTCTCAGGATTTCAAAAATTTTCATAAGAGCTTTTATGTTGTCTTCATAAATCATGGACTTAATGATCATGTCATGCATGTAGACCTTCATGCTCTCTAATCAGTGATTTGAATAGTTGGTTAACAAGCCTCTAATAAATGGCTCTAACATTCTTCAATCTTAATGGCATAAACTTATAGTAGCATGTTTCCAGATAGGTGATGAATGAGTTCTTCTCTTGATCAGTAGAGAACATTTTGATCTAGTTATATCACGAGAACATGTCAAGAAAGCTAATGAGAGTTTGCTTAGCTATTTTTAGGATAGGCTTTGTTCAGGTTAGTAAAATCCATGCATATCATTTACTTCTTAATAGCTATAACTTTATATCTCTTATGATTGCAAATTCGTCTCTTCTTATTGGCAAGTCTAAAAGTTGAGTTAATTGTTAATCTGTGAGAGATCAGTTAAGGGTTAATGTCTTACATATCTTAATTAGACCAAACAAAAATATCTAAGTACCCCTTTAGCATAGAACTTAAATTTTCCTTTATCTTGGGGTCTAAATTTGAACTATTCTTAGAGGAGTCTTATCTCAACTAAATGTTAGTCAACTCACTTACTAACTTTTAGTACTTTAACTTTTGCTATTCTTTTTTATCTACCAAAGTGATACAATAAGTTTTCTTAGCTAAGGTAGTATAATAGCTTTTCAATATATTCTAGTCACCTGAAATTATCACCGGCTAGGAACTTCAATTTAACTAATGTATAGATACAATTGCATTAGAGTTCCTCATAAATGATCGTCCCATAAAGATCTTATACGAGAATGGTTGTTCAACCACTATGAAGCTTACCATTATAGTATTCACATAAGATTTTTCACCCAATGACACAAGGAGAGTAGTAACTACACCCAAAGGCATCAATGCAACTATCATTGAAGCCATAGAGTAAGAATTTTTACCCAAGGCTTATTTGAAGATAATGTCTACTTAGGTCTATAAATCAATGAAAAATCTGCTTATGTGAGTCTCTGCCACTTGTAAGATGACCACTAATGATTCATCATATAGGCAACTGATTCCCCAAGCATCCTTCTTAGTGAACATAATATGTACTATTTTTATTCATGGTTTCTTTTTCTAGCTAGGATGTCGGATTTCATCTAATGTCCTACCAAGAAATATTAAGAATTATTTTTCCTTTAGTAATTAGAGTCCCCAGCCAATGTCGGCACCCTAAAATTATAATGGTCATTCTGAGGTTAGTTGAAGGTTCAAAATCTTGGTTCTTGGCGTGCTTGTCCTTCTTTTGCTCCTAGTCGGCTTTGAAATCATTTAAATACTCATTTATAACTAGTTGATCTACTTATTTTCTAAGATAGTTAACATCTTTAATCATGTGATTACGGTCTTGATGTAACTTGCACTTTTTATTTTTATTTCACCTAAATATAGACGTACAATTGACATCTGGCTCGTTGAGTAAGCCTTTGTCTTTGATGGCCTAAAAGATGATATCTAAAATGACTATAAAGGGAATATAGGATCCCTTATTTTGGATCTTGGCCACTTTAGGTGAGGAACCCTCAACCTCATACTTTGTCTGTCTTCTCAAGGCTTCTTTTCTCTAGAATTTTTAACCTGATTGGGTAGAGTTATTTCCCTTCTTCCTCCATATGGCCTTCTTTTTGAGGATCTCTTGAACTCCTTCTTTCAAATTCTTCCTTGGGAATTACCCACCACTAACTATTTTAGATCTTTATTTCCCTTAATCCCAGTGTAACTTAAAGCTCATTCATAAGCAATGATGCAAGCGAGAATATGGTTCTCAATCAAAGGATATCAAAACTTGTCGAACTATAAACCATCCTTCAAATCTTTTAAATCAATGGGTAGGTTAAAGACTTTGAGCTGGATTATCTCTTTATGAAGCCTATTTATGAATCCTCGTAGGCCCTCGGTTAAACCTTATTTGATCTTCTATAGATAATGAGGATCTAGCTGACTTATATACTTCTTAAAAATGTTTTACAAACTAGTTGCTTAGCTTACTATATAAGGAAACACTCTTTTGTGTTAGCCTTTGATACCATAGAAAAGCTTTCCTTTTCAAGTTCATATAGAATAACTGGCACATCTAACTCTATCTAAGTCCAATAATAGATAAGAGGTTGGTTACCTAATCCACATAATGATTAGGGCCCTAGGTTCCCCTAAGGACTAGGTAATTTACTAAAACCTAAACTGACCTAAGAATTCCAACCTAAAAATTTTAGGTCGATCTAGGTTTGGGTTTAAATTCATGAAAGACCTAATCAAGGCCTTCAATTCCAGACATTCTCAACCCAAACGGAAAACCAATCTAGACTAAAAAGTTTTAAAAAAAGATGTAAAATAGATGACTTGTTCTCATCTCCAAGCTGCAATGTCTATAACTTTAAGGCACCTCTTATTTTCTTAAAACACTTGCTTCTCTTTGATCACCTTAATACTTATTTCAATAAACTCTCTTTTTTTATACTTGTTATGCCATTGATGAGAAAAGACGGGCTCTTTTAACATAGAAGAACAATTTAAACAGCTCAATAGAGGCATTAAAATTATGGAACCCTATAGACCAAAGTGCATGTAAATAGTTTAGGATTCATTGCAACTCAAATGAAGAAGTGGTAGAGATAAGCTTGAAAGCAATGGATTTGCAAGGTTCATTGCCTTTAAATTCTCAACCTATTAAGTCTTTAAATTGAAAAACCCTATCATTTCATCATGGAATCTCATAAGCATAATCCCAAAAGAGCTTGGAGAATATCATGAGCTTAATTTCATTGCTCAATGGCAATTCTCTCAAGTGAAATTCCAATAGAATTATGCATGTTAAAGAAGCTAGAAATATTGTATCTTAACACAAACTTTCATAAAGATTAAATTTCTTTTAACATTGGAAACTTGTCAAGTCTTACATATTTAACATTTTATGACAACCAACTAAATAGGGAAATTCCCAATAGTATTAGAGTATTGAGCAAGCTACAAGTTTTTCAATTATGAGGAATTAAAATCTAAAATGACCAACCCCTCTTAAATTCCTGAACCTATTTTAATTCCAAATTCAGGTTGGTTTAAGATAGGGACTCGAATCAAGTCCCTTCGAGAATAAAATCCTTGTCTTGATCAAAATCAGATTCGTTTAAGTTGACCCCAACCCGAACTAACCCAAGTCCAGCCACCCCTAGTTCCCTTGTAAATCAAGATGTTAAGCATCCTACAAATGGTGAGTTTTTCTATATCTCTGAGCTCATCAGTTAATGGCGACTTCCTCTCTCTTTCAGTTACTCTTATGATAGTCTTCATCAACCTCTCTCTTTTACAAGCTCTAAAAGGCCTTACTTTAATCCTTTAATGTTTCCCCATAAGGCCACTTCTTGTGATTTGTCTTTGACTGCACTCTTCTCCCTACTTCTCTACTTCACCCTTAAAATTTTTCAGGTGTCATTCTCATCCAATTCATCCTCCTCTCTCCTCTCTCGAGCGCATCCCATCGCACTATCTGAATCTTTAACTTTCAATTTTGTTAAAGCTTGTTCTTTTTGCCCCCCTTACAACCTTTCGCTCTGAAGCTATATCTTTTGTGCTTCATAGGGACCTCCTCTTTGCACTTATTTTTATTTTTTTCCTACAAGTGCATTGTCATTCAGTTTTAATATTTCAATTAGTAAAGAATTATCATGATCATTGAATAACCCCATGGGTTTATCAATCTTTCCCCAAGATGTTTAGCTATCGTCTAGTCTTTAATGAAAGTCTAGAACCTCCTGCAAAAGTTTCTTCATCTTCTCTCTCTTCCACTTAGCTATTTAAATCTTGTCTTTACTCTGAACCATCTTTGGATTTCTTCTGATGGTCAACGTCTTTCTACCACTATTCTTCTTCTCCTTCATTTTGATCCTTTGAATCAAAGGTCCATCTTATGCTCTAATTTAACACTCGATCTCGTGTTGCCTTCTTTCAGGCAGTCTTTTTTACTTTACTTAAGATTTGTTATATCCATGACTTTTTGCACTGTTTTCTACAATAGCGCTAACCTAGCGACCATGGTTCTCAGTCTAAATGTTAAGTCATTGGTCAAAGATGAATTTTTTCTTTGAAAATAACTATTTAGTCCCAAATTAAGCTAAGTTTATTCATCTCGAGCTCTTTTTGGAACCTAATTTAATCATTATAAAATAAACTAGTAAAAACTGCATCGACGGTTATTTCCAATAAAGACCCTCTAATGCTTCAGTCAGAATTTAGGCTGATCAAAAACGATTTTAATCAATCATTTGGATTATTTATTTTTCTCCTAAAAATCACTTGTTCTACCTGCATGCAAGTCGCTTTCTTTTATATAGACTTTTCATGTTTATTAGCCCATGCATAAATTAGCCGTACATCTGAGGTCATGCTTATGGCTCGAGATCTTAGGAATTATGGGCCAACTGCCTTTAATTTCTTTGTTTTATAACAAAACGTGGGTAACATTCCTTGGCTGGCCTATATTCTGCAGGAACATAGGTCATATGGCTTCACTTCTATATGTCATAGATAATCTTTAGGCGAGAACAATCTTTAGGAGATAAGTGGTCATTCGTTAGTGATAAGTCACGAGTTCACTCCTCAACCTGAGCACTAAGTTCTTAGATGCTTCACTAGGCTCGACATTGATTGAGTAGTCATAATCGAGCATAACCTAATAAAGAGTTAAACTCAATAATTATGGTGTTAAATTTTTTTGTGTATGCATGTGATTGTGTACATGTTGAAAAACTTAAATATACCTCACATATACGATTTTCAGCAGAGTTAAACATATAATCAACATGTACATATGTAAACTGAATTATAAATAAGTTAAGATTGCAGAAACATACCTTTGAGGAACTTCAGTAAAGATTTCAAATGTTGGAGCTCACCTTGAAGTCTACTCTTGAACAATTCTAGTACACAATAATCCAGTGAAATTGTGGAGTTAGAATGGTAGCTTTGATTAATTTTCAGCAACATGTGTTCAAACTCTTTCAACACATATACATTTGTTTTCAAGAAAATAGATTGTTTATGCAACTCTTGCATAGTTCCTTTTAAACTATTTTTTATTGAAGCATATTTTTATCTAACTATTGTTTAAAATTCATTTTCGCTTTTTAATTTTCTTGTTTTTCTTTGGCATGGCCGAATGATGAAAATACAGAGAGAATTGATCAAATCAATTCCTTTATTTTTAGTGGTTGAACCACTTTTTATTTAATTTTATTTGTTTTGTTTCTCTACCAAAAAACAAAAATTGGCCTACCCATTAATTTGTTTGGCCACCAATTTTTTTATAATGCTTATCCATTGAAAAAATTTACAACACTATTAATTAACATAAATAAAATTAAAATGACATATTCATTTTTCTTTAATTATTGTGCTAGTGTAATTTAATTAATCACTTAATAAAAATTAAAATATTTTTAATTTTTATAAATTTTGTAAACTTTACTTCAATGGTGTTCTATTATTCATAATATCATGCCTGTTTGTACTCCCAATGACATTTATAATAACAATTATTATATATATTTAATTAATTATTTAAAATAATTTTGAATAATTTTTACCTTACTTATTTGTACTAGTAAGGTTAATAAGTTAATTTAAGGTAAAAATAATTTATTGACCAAATTATACCAGTTGTCAACATCCCATTAGTTTGCAACTTATGTTAACTAATTATATGATATACTTAATAATTAAGTCTTGACAAATACACATCCCAAGATATGTTTAAACAAATATCTGATTTGTTGAAATTTCTTAGATCAAATTATTGAATCTAATTTGCTACCCTAATGTGCAACGAGTACACTTTATATCGTGAGAGGCTCTAAGTTCACGCTTGATTTGTCATATGAAACTCTTCCATACATCCGTGAACGATGCCCCATACACATGTTACGAATATTATAAAGTAGTGCATTAAATTATATAAGTTGAGGTTATAGCATATACATATAATCTCTTCATCATTGATATCCTGAAAGAGCAGAGATATAGATCATCACTATTAAATCTCTATTTTTCCAACCTTGAATTTATCTCCAGATTTGTATTTTCATAAACAATATCCTTAAACACTTTTACAATATTGTTTAGTCCTATAAAAACTATTCTCAGGGTTTATACTTGTGGTCACAAGATTTCTAAAATACAATATCGGAGCATCAGGATATACAACTCACTCATATGAGCAGACAGATCCTATATCTATACACAACAGACTCCATGAGCATCGGACCATACCCAGCGACACTCAGCGATCAAATCATAAAAGGTTTCTGACATGTGTAGAACTAAAGTATGGTGGATCACTCACAAGTCTACAGTGGCACTCAAGTCAAATGATCACGAATACTACTCAACTCGGAAGACCTTCCATTGATGGTCTTATAAGATGTCTATTGGAGGTCTTCGTGAGTCTATTCAGTACTCAATCCTCACTAAATACCTATATCTTTATGCGAGCTTCTGTTAAGCTTATGGTTTACTAAGACTAACCATCTAAACCATACAGATATAGACATACACCAATCTAATTATTAAATTTCACTGATAGATCCGCATCGATGAAATTAGATCAGGAACATAGTGTTTGAGAACATACTTGCATAATATCATTTCCTAGCACAATCTGCAACTCTTTGCAACTACGTTATTATCAATATATTCTCATGTCTTTATCCCATTTCATTAAGGCTCTAACTTCTTAAATTTCGCTAACTCTTATAACCTGCTAACTCTTAGCACTTATAACTTTTAGCGTTGTTCATTCTTAGCACTGATCTAAATTCCTTTAGACCAAATCTGAACTCAGATCATACAATGTCTGAAACATTATAAACATCTTATCATTTAATAATTAATAATATTAACGATTTTATTAAAAATATTAATTGTATAAATATTATAATTAAATATTTATATATAATAGGATATCATCAAACATAAATCTCAACATATGGGTAAAGTACAAATGAGTTATAGAGTGGGTTTGATTACTTTGAGCCTTGGCAGGCTAAGCCGAAGATCTTTGGAGTGACAAAACGTTTTTATTTTATCCCTAGTCTCTTAATATTTTTTTTTTCTCTCATAAAACTTAGTTGAATTGAAAAAATAAAGTAGAAACATTTTCTCATAGGTGATTCATATCAGATAAGAAGAAAAAAAATGAATTCTTCTCTTATATGTAATCGGTATAGTATTTGACCTGTAAAACACTTTATAATTCTAACTTCGAAAGTGTTGACCTCCTATTTACCAATTGGATTAACTAGTTGGATTATAACGAAATCTAGTTCCATTTGTCGGGATGATATTTAACTATTTGCATTATCTAATTCCACTCCTAATTACATCATACATATAACAATTTTATTAGATGAGTTGTTATTGTTATATCCACATAGCATGAAGTAATCGGTTGACCGAACAAGAGGACCCTATGTTCATGACTCCTCAACCCATCTTGACGCTTGGACGTGAAAGTCACTTTGGATTTATTTTGCCAACAAAAATTCAAATGTAACGAGTTGAGAATCCGGATCAGGAAATTGTGTTGAAATTTCTTTTCTTTTTATATGTGTCGAAAGGCCACTAAAATTTACACGATTATGGTGTAGTTTCAAAAGGTAGATCAAAACACTCACTTCCATCCATTTATTTATGGGAAGAAATCAACATGTATTTTTTTTTTTACATGAGAAAGAGAGTTTAAACTCAAGTGTTCATTAAAGTGGAAGTAAAGATTAACTATTAATATAAGTATCAACATATGCTACTTTCATATATATAGATACATATATATTTATTTATAAAATTTAATAATTATTTTTCACAAGATTACAATGTTGATACTATACTAGACTACACTATTGATTTTACAATTAGATTTTACTATTAGAGTTTTTTCGAGAGCATCACATACAGTTTTGAACATAACACACTTAGACTAAAAGGCTACATTAAACTACACTATTGATATTGCACTATCAGAATATTTTAAACTATAATATCAAAGGTTTTTTTGGAACATTGTGTATAGTTTTGAACATAACCCACCCAGGCTAGAAGGCTCGCACAAGAGAAAATGAATAAACTATTCAGGCATTCGTCAAGGTTTAAACTCCCGACATTTTGAACATAACCCATTCAGACTAGAAGGCTATATTAAACTACACTATTGATATTACAATTAGATTATATTATCGGAGTTTTTCAAAATATATTATTGAAGTTTTTTCGAGAGTATCACATATAGTTTTGAACATAACCCACTCAGATTAGAAGGCTACTATAAAAATAAAAAATAAAATCAACTATCCTAATATTTGCCAAGGCTTGAACCCCCAACCTAAATATTCACTTTCTTAATAATTTGACCATTAAAATTTAAAACTTTGAATTTTATATTATGAACCAGCTTTAATTTCTAATAAAATTTTATTAAAATAAATTATTATATAAAATTAATTTTTACTAAATACTTGTATAAGACTCAATTATTGATGATTATTCTTAAGTCTTATGAAAAAACAATTATAGAATTTATTTGACATTAAGAATAATTATACAGGTATTTATTAAAGAATAATATTTTTATAATAGTTTAAATTAATAAGATTATATTAGTAATTAATATTGATTTAAAAATTGAGCGTGAGGGCTCAGCCGAGTTGGTTGGGCGCCTCTAAGGCTCACCTCTCCACCTGGGTTCAATCCCCCCTCCCCCCAAGTATAACGTGTGTACAAGTATATAAATATGTATCTCAAAATAAATATTGGTTTAGAAACTAAAATTTTAATAGAAATAAATTTGAAATCACTAACTAGATGGAATCATATGAAAAATTAAATTATATAGCAAATAATTTGATTCAGTTAATTAAAATATAATGAATATTTAAAAATTTAATAACATAAACATTATTGACCTGCTTTTAGGAATAAACATTTTAAATTAAATATTTAAAAACAATTTAAATATATATATTGTGATTACTAAAATTTCTCGATGTTATTAGGTTTTAATTTTAAATAAGTAAATTTTCATAGAGAAAATATTGTAGAATTTATTTAGTATTAAGAATTTATATGAATATTTAATAAAAATTTAATTTAGGATGATTATATTAGAAATTAAGATAGGTTTATAATGTAAAATTTTAAATTTTAAATTTTAAACATAGATTTATTAAGAAAAGAGGTTTATTAAGTATTTTTATGGATTTAAATAAGCTTGCTAAAAAATATGAGGAAAACAAAAGCACTTCTCAAAACCCTGGGTGTAATACACCTTCTGAAAAATTTGTTATCACGTTCGTATTTTATTTTATTTTATGTTTTTAAAAAAATTAAGAACACATGAATTATAATAATTATTAAAAGGATGTTTGGAAATACTCAAGATTTTTATTTTAACAACTGTTAATAGTGCGCGGTGAGTGGTGAGTGATGAGTGATGAGCACGTGTAGTAAACTTTTCAAGAAGTTTAGTAAAATAAATATCAAAAGGTCATCGGTCCCAATAAAGAAGATTGAAATGAATCTACTCCAAAATTAAAATATTTGATACAGATAAAATTAAAATTTTCTTTTCTTTTAATTTAATTTTTTTTTTAACGTCTTATATTATTTTTCAAAAAAAAAATTAAATGAGAGTGGGAAATATTCCCACCTATTAAAATATTTAATTATTTGCCTCCAAATCTTATTCAAATGCGACCACCCGAATTGTGCTGAGGCAGAGTTATATAAAATTATAATTTTTACTTAATTTAAACTTTTAAGAAATTAATATAAAAGAAAATTATGACTCTTTAAAAATAAATTTTAACATGTATACATTATTATTTATATTATATTAAGATCTATTTTTATATAGTATTGAATTTTTAATTAACTATTAATCATCAAAATTAAAATTAAAAAAATAGCACATCTATAATTTTGGGTAAGAAAATCTAAAAATAAATAGAAAATCATAACTTTCCTAGAATTAAGATCTTAGGAAATTACATTCTATTTTAATCTTGGACTAAATTCTATTTTGTTAAATGACAAAAATCACTTTATTCCTTATAAAGATTAAAAAATAGTTTATTTGGTGAAACCCGATTTTGAGTCCACCAAATTGCGAACACTATAATGTAATATTATATTTATATAGTTGAAATATAAAATTTATATTATAATTAATGTAATATAATGTGTTTATTACTAATTAAATTTTTTTTAAAAATATATATGCATTTCATTAATTGAAACAAGGAGGAACATCCTCCAAAACAACGTCATATAATATACTTGAACATCAAATCTCTAAGTATTACAAGATACTAAATGCAATGCCAATTTGGCTAAGCCATGAACAACTCTATTAGCCTCCATATTAACAAATAAAATCTTAACAGAAATGAAAGGATTCAAACAGAGCTTAAAATCATTGAGAACTATCCCAAGTTCATATGGCACATTTGCTTTGACAATAGCTTATCCACAACAATGGCAGCATCTGATTTGATTTCAACAGCTAAAAACCCCTAAATTAGATGCAGGCAAAGACTCCGAAAAGTATAACTTTTGCTTCAGCTACTAGGATAGAAATTACAGCATCCAATTGCTCCATACCATATTGTATCACCCATCTATGTAAAGAGCGAATAATATAACCAAGTTCTATTTTACCAGTGAGAAAACCAAAGGCGGCGTCCGAATTAACCCTAACCGTGCCTACCGTAAGAGCACACCAACAGCATCGATGGTTCACACCACCAGCATTAGGAAAAATCTCATTAGCATGTTGAAACTGTAGAAAAATTCTTGGAGTATGTTGATGGATGTTACATAAACATTGATCTTGAACATAATGGATAGGGAGTCAATGCGTGTAAAAGTACACTGTACTTAAAAATAGATTTCTTCCCCTCGAGGACAATGTCTTGGTACAATCAAGTTGTATGACAGTTCTAACCTCAGCATTCAATAGTTTGATTCTGTATAGGTGTACTCCCACAATGCAGAACCCTAAAATAACTTTGGTGACATTATATCCTTATATTGTGCATTATTGTATTTTCTCTTGCACCATTGAGCTCTCTTGTGTACATATGCATCATTGTACTCTCTTGTACATTTTGTTACACATTCTTATGCACAATATTCTCCTCTATTTCCTCGTATCAATATATATTTATAAGTAACAAGTACCATTTTATTTGGGATATAACCTGCCATATACATCTCTTAGTTTATAAACGTTAGATTAAATTTAAATTCAATCAATGGTTTTAAATGAACCATTACCATTTTTAACTAAATGGTGTCTCCAATAATTGTATCCTTTCATACTAAATATGAAAGAATACAACTTTATAAAAGGTCGCAACTTAATGGTTCTAAGTGAACTATTACCACTTTCAAATCAAGAAGTGTCTCCAATAGTTGTATTATTTCATAATTAACATGAAATGATATAACCTTATGAAATGTCACAACTTTTCATATTTTTCTATTTTAAAATCCTTATGAAATATCTAACAATCCTCCTCGATTTCATAATATACAAACATATACCATAAATTATATATATAGAATTCAATGTATATAAAACCATTAGACAACTAATCGTATCTCACGGGAGCTTGGTGAAACTAGGTTTCTGTGAACTAATGCCCTTTTGGCATGAGTCAGAGGACTAGCTACCCACATTGAATTCTGTCCAAGTGAGTTGTTCTATGGTTTTGGCACTTTACCAGCCATGCACCTTGCTAGATTCATAAGTGCTCTAGAGATGCCTGCCTAAGCTCTCATAAGAATCGGCTCAGTTCCACACTCATATAGGTGAACTTCCATCAAGTGTGTTCTATAGTTAAATAAATCACCATACAATAATGGGCTATAGAGTTCATTAAGAGTATATCACTCATCCTATCTTACTACAGATACTACCTAGCTTTAGGGGTAATTCACAATATATATCATTGGTAGTATAGTCAAGATAACAAATGACTTGTTCTTACCTTTATGAACCTATTTCATGGGATCTCCAATCACATAGGTAGGGTTACCATCACTCTTACCTTATACTCTAGGCAAAATCCACTCCCCTTGGACTTAGAATCACTACTTCATTTAATGATCTATCAGAGGATTGGCCAAATCTACTCTGACCTTATACATTTTTGGCTCTTTTAGCTAAGCACAAGTAATTGCTTACGTATCCCATTCTTTTATTCATTCATAACTTTGAATATATAATATTTGAACATGTTCATATTAATAGGATAAATTGAATATATCAAAGATAACAATACACACCTGAACAAAACTATACTGTAGCCCTAATTCTTCAAAAAAGGATACACAAGGTTGAATATATGCTTAACATCGAGGCGTTACTTCTCTAACGTCACGGCGCTAGGCATTCTATAAGCAGCACTGCAACATCCATTCTCTGATGCCGCAATGCTAGTGCATTCTGTATTTAGTGCCGTGGCGTTACTTCATCAACGTCACAAACGTTGGGCACCTCACTTGCACTAGTTTTTCTTGTGCAGTGTCAAACAATATTCATTTAATAAATATATAATAATGAAGACTTCAAAAGTCTAATTTATTGACATTGGACAAGTTTTCAAATGTCAATTTTTATAATGAATAAATATCTCACTTCGTGCATAATGAATTTAGTGATTCTCATAAAATTGTTTACTCCTTTCATATGCTTATAAATGAATGTATTTAAAAGTGAAATCACAATATACCATGCACAATAAAATACATGTCCTAAGCCATTGAATAGAAGAAATAAATAAGAACAAACAAAACTTGTTACCATTGTAAATCTCTCCAATCATCAATCATAAAATCTATCCTTAAAATTGTTGAAAAATTATTGGAGTATGTTAATGGATGGTACATAAACATAAATCTTACACACAACAGATAGAGAGTCAAGGCATGTAAAAATACACTGTACTTAAGGATAGATTTCCGCCCCTTGAAGACAATATCTTGGTGCAATCAGGTTGTATGGTCGTTTTAACTCCAACATTCAATGACTTTGGTTCTATATGGGTGCACTCGTATGATACAGAACTCTAGAACAACTTTGGTGATATTATATCCTTATATTGTGCATTATTGTGTTTCCTTTTACACCATTGAGCTCTCTTACGTACATATACACCATTATGCTCTCTTATATACTTTCTTACATATTCTTATACATAATATTCTCATCTTCATATTTTTTGGTATCAACACATATTTATAAGCAACAAGTACCCTTTCATTAGAGATATAACCCTCCACATACACCTCTTAGTTTATGATTGTTAGATCAAATTTAAATTTGATCAATGTTTCTAAATGAACCATCACCATTTCAACTAAATGGTGTCTCTAATGATTGTATCCTTTCATACTAAATATGAAATATCACAACTCAATAGTTCTAAGTGAACCATTACTACTTTCAAATTAAGAAGTGTCTCCAATGGTTGTATTATTTCATAATTAACATGAAAGGATACAACCTTATAAAATGTCACATCTTTTCATGTTAGTCTATTTTGAAATCTTTATGAAATATCTAACAAAAACTCAACAAGATAATCTTTTGCCCAGCTAATAATCAAAAAATGCTGCAGATCAGACGAGCATGGATACTCTAGTTTCTAACATACCAATTATTCCATAAAATAACACATAATAGCTCAAACTCAGCAATAGTAAGAGTATCTAAAGAAACCAGAAAATCCTTCATTGAAGTACCATGGGCGCATTGAATACCATCCATCATATCACATTCACGTCTTACCGATTTCAAACATGAACATAACCATAATGCGTGAATGGTGAGTACAGCTTCTCGACCACATCTAGGACAATCAATAAAAGCGGGAACGTGGTGTTTCTAAAGATTAAACTTCGTTGGTAACCAATCATGATAAGCTCGCCAACCAAATATTTTAACCTTTGTAAGCACCCTCGATCTCCAAAGCTCATGCCACCAAGAATCAGTTAAAGACTGTTCCGAGCAAGAAGCATAATTCTGTAGGTGACAAGCCAACTAATAACAGCTTTTATAATATAAATACTAAACATATCATAATACCAGAACAGACTATCAGGATGAAGTCTCGTTTGAGCTGATAGTGGCAAACTCAAAATAGCTCGAGCTTTCTCTTCCGAAAAAGTCTCTTGAATAAGAGGTTTATTCAGGGCACTTGAATGAGTGATAAGAGTATCGACCCGAGCTTGTTCATTCAGCCAACAGGAAAAAAGGGGTCTGAAAGTGAGCAGCCTAGGTATCCAATTGTCATGATAAATGGACACTGAAGTGCCATCTCTGATCGCTAATGAATACCTTTGGACAATAGTTCACGTCCCCACAAAATGCTACGCCAAATGTGTGAAGCTCTTTGTTTAAGGTTAACTTGCAAAAAATAAGCTCGTGAAAAATAAAATCCTCGTATAACTCTGGCCATGATGGATTCGGGCGAGTAAGAATACGCCAAGCTTGTTTTGCCAACATCGCCTGGTTAAACAAAGAAAAGTTACGGAATCCCAAACCACCCTCCTTCTTAATCCTACATAATCTGTCCCAAGAAAACCAATGTACTCGCTGTTTGTCTTCATTACCTCCCACCAAAATCTAGAACAAGCACGATGAATCTCCTTAATAATAGTAGCAAGTAAACGGAACAAATTTTTACAATGAGCAGGAAGAGCCTGTATAACGGCCTTAATAAGTATCTAACGTCCCGCTATAGAAAATAATTGAGATTTCCACCCTTGAAGTTTATTCCAAACTTTGTCCTTCGGTGAAGTAAATAGGTTAATTCGATTACGACCAGAAACACATGGTAACCCTAAATACTTTGCATGAGACGCAACCTATTGAACACCCAAACCATCTACCAAATCCGAAGCCAAATTAGGAGCTACTGAAGGACTAAAGCAAACTGCAAATTTGGCTAAATTAACCAACTGTCCTGAAGCCTGTTCATACAAAAAAAAGGATCTATTTGATCATATGGCAATTAACCACATCAGCCCTAGCAAAGAGTAGGCTATCATCATGAAAAATAAGTGAGATATGGTAGGCCCACCCCTACCGCATTTAATACCACAAAAACTCCCATCAAGCTCATCTTTACGAAATAAGGAAGATAAAAATTTTGCACAAATAATGAACAAGTACGGGGATAGGGGATCTCCTCGGAAGTCGGAACAACCTAGCAAGGTTAATATCCCCCTCCCCCCCCACACAAAAAAACAGAATAAGACATCAAAGAAAGTGCAAATACGCAAATCCAACAATTGCATTATCCGTGATCAAACACTCAATAATAAACGCACTTTGAGATTCTGAGATGATATCTTTAAGCACCCCCTGTAGCTTATTGGCCATGGCCTTTGAAATAATTTTATAGAGCACATTGCAAAGGTTGATGGGTCGAAAATCTGACGGGATACCTGGATCACTAGTCTTCGGGATTAAAGCAATCAATATTTCATTCAACAATCCCAAATATGCTCCATTATTGAGAAAGGCCAAACAACTAGCTACCACCCCATTCCCCATAATATCCCAATATTTTTGAAAGAACAATGCTGGCAAACCATTCTTGCCAGGGGCCTTAGTGGGATACATTTGAAACAATGCGGTGTAAATATCTTCCCATTAAAAGGGGCTTCAAGAATACTTTTGCTAACATCGGATAAACATACTTCGACAGTACCAACAACTACTTGAATCTGCTGCTTAGTAGGGTTGGAAGAGGAGAAAACATTACGAAAATGAGCTTCAAATATCTCCTCAATACATTTCTTATTTTCCTGCCACTGATTAAGATCATCCAAAATACCTTCAATTCTATTCTTCCGCCGTCGCTTTGAAGCTTGTAAATGAAAAAACTTCGAATTCCTATCACCACATTTCAGCCATGTAATGCGGGGCCTTTGTCACCAATACTTTTCATACTTATAATACAAGACATCTAGCTGCTTTTCTGTACGTTGGATATCTGTCCATGAAGTAGTTGTCACCATCTGATTCAATGAAGTCAATTTCCAACACAGTGTCTGAATATTATTTGATAACTTTCTGTAATTATGCCTATTCCAATGCCCCCCAAAGAAGCACCAATCCCTTTAATAGAATCCTGAACATATGACAAAGAATAATCTGGCCCATGCTTCTTCAAACTGAAACCTTCGCTGAGGACCACCATAATTGCCGTTGAAACCCAAATCTCGAGTAGCTCTGCAAATAGTAACCAACAAAGGTTGGTGGTCAGAACTCCAAAAGTTAAGATGTTGTACACTAGTCCCTGGAAACAACTCATGCCAATCAACAGTACATAACATTCGATCAAGTCTCTCCTGAATAAAAGCATCTCCAGACTGTCCATTACACCAAGTAAAAGGGGGGGCCATTTGCAGCCATATCAAGTCATCTCCAATCATCTAATGCAAACCTAAAATTAGACATCAACCCAATAGGCCGTAATACACCACCGTCTTTTTCTTTATGTTCAAAAATTTCATTGAAGTCTCCACCACAAAGCCAAGGCAAGGAAGACATAGAACTTAGACGCCGTAACAAGGTCCAAGAATGATGTTGCTGGGTCGCATCCGATGTCCATAAAATCCAGAAAACCGCCAATTACACACACCTTGAGAATAAACAACGTCAATATGAAATCTAGAATAAGACAACAACCGTATATCAATATTATCAAACCATAATAAAACTAAACCACCACTTCTGCCAACCCTCTCGACCATTAACTTTCCTTTAAAACTCAATTTCACCTGCAATAATTCTATCTGGTCTCTGTATGAAATAGTCTCGTAAAGCAATACTACATCTGGACAATGTTCCTTTACCAGTGCAAACAAGATATGGAATGCCCAAGCATTGCCCAATCCACGAATATTCCAACATAAGAGATTCATGATGATCGGCAGCCCTGCCTATCCACAGGATCCGCCGTTAAATCAGAAGAGAGTGTATCACGTGCATTAGAAATCGGTACGGAAACAAACTAATCACCCTACACATTAGGAACGGGAGAGTCGAAATCCAACTCCAAGACACGATGGCCCCTGGCTCCCCTGCATCCCCATTTCTCATTAATCTTATATAACATCGAATTATCATGCTTCATTTTATTAGGTTTCCAGGCTGAGATGGCAAGAACTAGCTTAGAAGGAGACTCATCCACTGGACCTTTACCCTTTCGCTCCACTTTTTTGCTGTTAGTCAAAGATGGAACAATTTTATTCCTGGCACCTTTTTGTCCCACCTTAGCAGATCCCAAGCCATCTTGTGAAGCCGGAGTTAGAAAATGGAAATCGTCTGGCGTATCTATAAAAGGCAACACATTCTCTCGACCCGTCCCAGTACCAAAAGTTACCCCCTAAACCCTCTTTCGAAGTGTTATCTTACTTAGCGGGTTCCGAATATAATCCTTTAAAAGGATTAGGTTTAATAATAACATCAATACCTGAATTCATCATTGGAACACACTCACCACACGACACCTCGGTCTGTATCTCATGATCAATAGTCCTTTGGTCGACATCTAAAAGACTCGACACAGCAGCCGGAGAACCCACATGCCTTCTAGTACCCTTTGATCCTCCTGTGGAAGGACTTGGCTGCTTAACACCAGAGACAATTCCAAGTTGGCCACTAGCGGATTCTGCTCCAAGATTATCCACCGAACCTAAAATGCCAGTCTTAATCACCTTCGAACCACCAGCCATACTTAGATGTTTAGAGGTACCCAGTGAAGAGCGCAATGTAGGATTCCCTAACCCCCACAGTCTGACTACCATAATCAGAGAAAATACCAGCGCCTTTAACTCCCTCAAACTTCTTATGCCAGTGGGACTGAGTAGATTTCCTGTGTCCTTAACAAGAAACTTATGAACATTTTTTGGAAGAGTGCTTCATTTTACGATCGGCACCAAAATCACGCATACGTTTCTAAGCCCCATAATCCAATCTCAGAGAACTACCAGCATAAATCTAACCACTGTAAAATCCATCACCCATCAAAAGACCCACATCTGTGCCCGAGAGACAATCCCGAAAAGAATGCCCTTAAATACCACAATCGAAGCATAAATCAGGCAGTCTTTCATACCACAGCAGGACTGCAACAATCTGCTCAAAATCGAGAACAGAAATTCGCAATGCTGGCTTTAGAGGAGTCTTAATATTGATACTAACACGAACCCTTAAAAACTTGCCTATGCAATCTTTTGAAGCGCCTTTATCAATATCTTCAACATCCCCAATGAGAGAACCCAAATGCAAACCAGATTCAATATTCATAAAGAACAATGGAAGACCACGAATTTGCACCCAGAAGGAAAAACGATCAAAAGAGAGATCATCAAATTTTCCAAGGCCCTTCGATTGAGCAAATACAATCAGACAGTTATCAAAGCACCACGGGCCCCCCGACAAAACTCGTTTCTTATAAAATCCCGCTTGGAATGAAATTACAAACAACTTTTGTCCAGGGTTGACGACTTCAATAGTAAAATCATCGGTGGTCTGCCAAAGTTTCCGAATACTATGAATAAAAGCTTCCCGATTAATAAGCCGAGGGCTAAGAACCTTACCAACCAACGACAATAAAATACGCTTATCCCCAGCCAAGCATGCAGGATTGGAGAGATCGAAAATCAGGAGTTTACTATCATGAAGATCCAACTTCTCATACCGAGATATGATTTCATTAAAATCCATGGAAAAAGATTGAAAGAAACAGACGGCGGTGCCGTCACAAGCAATCAGCAACCACCGTAAAGCAGTTAAGAAACCGTATTGCTACCACTCTTAAATATTCGAAGCATTTTAGGAAATCATATTAATAACAAAAGTAAAGTCAATAATTATCTAATAAATAGTAAATATTGATTTATAAATTTATATCTCAATTATGTAAATATAATACTATTTTTTATATAATATCTAAAAGAATAATGACAAATTTATAGAATTAAAATACAAACTTTGTATTTTAACATGTCAAGTAGTTCTTGATTTTTTAATTCTTATTATTATAAAGTTCTATAATATTATTTAACAATTGATATATTAAAAGTAATTTATTAACTTAAAGAAAAAAAATATTATTTTTTTTTATTATATACCAATTTAGTCATTTATTTTTTAATATATATCACGTTAATTTTTGACATTAAAAAGTTTTCATTAAATAATTTTTTTAGTCACTTTTACCATAATACTTTTGATGTGACAAATAATAAATGCTTGTTTTTATTTGAAGAGTGAGAAGTGTTTTCAAATTAAAATATATATATATATATATATATATAATTCTACAAAAAAAAAAGGAGCGACCAGTCATTAATCTCTAAGCAATAAATTAAAAAATAATTTTTTTTTTTACTCTAATTTATCTTTTTTGTATTCTCTCTTCTATTATATTATAAATTTTATATTAAAAAATAAAAAAATATTCCCCCAAATAATATATTTTACTTTCTTTTTTTATCATATTATAAATTTTATATTAAAAGATAAAAAAATATTCTCCAAATAATATATTTTTCTCTCTTTTATTATATTATAAGTTTTATATTAAAAGATAAAAAAAATTCAAATGATATAATTTACCCTTTTTTATCATATTATAAAAAAATAAAAAAATTCCCCCAAATAATATATTTTTCTCTCTCTTTTATCATATTATAAATTTGATATTAAAAATAAAAAATATTCTCCAAATAATATATTTTGTCCTTTCTTTTATCATATTATAAAAAAATAAAAATACTCCCTCAAAAAACTCACCCCCTTCCCTGAGACCGAAAACAAGTCATCCCACTCCCTTCCCCTAAAACTAGCCATCCCACTCTCTTTCTTCAAAATCCAAAACTACTTATCTCTCTTCTCCTTAGCAAAAAGCATAAATAGAACATCAAATAATAAATAAATAAGAAAAATTAAAATCACTTTCACATCCACACTCTAAAATTCAACTAGTTCTAAATGCCACCATGGCCATACTCGCTTGTATCTCCTCCGCCATAGCAACTACAAAATTTTTATTAAATAAATTTTTTTTTTTTTTAAATTAGCCTTCTTCTTCAACCCTAACAAACTCGTTTCATTTTTTTAAAGCCAGCCCCACAATTTTTAGTTTTTATTCTACTAAACATACACAAGAGTAACATTACATATCATATCTCCTCAGGTTCCGAGGTAAATAATTAATCATAATACAACACAATTAAGAGAGAAATGAGAAAAAAAAAAAAAGAAGAAAGCGAGAAAAAAAATATATTTATATATACACTTTAAAATTTTGTTTTGTTTTAAACTGACATTTTGACAATTTTAATAAGAAAAAATTAATAATACTCTTTTATCCTTGAACAATAATCATTTAATAGAACTTTTCGAATAATAAAGACCAATGTGCTATATATTAGAAATGATGAACTAAGTTAATATATCTCTATAAAACCAAGATTAAAATGGTATTTTCCTAACTTAAATTTGTAGCTTAAAATGATAACACAAAGTTTTAATTACCGATTATTTTTAATTCAATAATAAAGAGGATAGACCAATTAGTAACATTACATACTATTTTTTAACGTTAAATTCTTATTATTAAATTTTATTTTTACAAGAATTGAAGCTATTAATTTTGTGTAATCTAATTATTGCTGCGAAAGCACATAAACAAGTAATATAACGCAAAACAAGTAATTAAGAAACTTAAGATAGAAATATAGAAGAAGAACACATATAATTTATGTGGTTCGGCAACTTGCCTAATCCACGACGGATCAAAATCACTTACTATTTATTATTGAATCTCAAGACATTCACAAAGTTTACCTTTTATAAGAAAGAGTCGCAAAGTAAACACTCTCTCTTGTAACTAAGGGGTTTTCTCTCACAAAGTATGTTTGATTACAAAGATCTCACTAAGTTATCTTAGGTTATGTTTACAAGCCAATAGAGGGCCTTTATATAGACTTTAGGACGACCTAAGTTTACCTTAAATGTGTGAGAGTCGTATTAGAGAGTCCTAAAACAAATGGGAGTCGAAGTTGGCTAAATCAATTTAGGAAACCTCTTCTCAAGCTGGGCGCTGTGGCGCTCAAATCCTAGCGCCGCAGCACTGGGCATTCCCTCATGGGCACTGCGGGGCTAAACACTTGGTGCTACGATGCCCAAGTACTATTTTGGGCGCTATCGCTCCCACAACCTAGCGTTGCAGGGCCCATACCTAGGCACCGTCAAATGCTTCTTTTGTCTCTTTTCGCATCAATCTTCGATCCTCGAGTACCCACGCACTTGGCTTTTCAAATGATATCCTGATAATTTTTAATCAACTTTCTCATAAATTCTCTCTTTGATTCAAAATCAGCTACAAAGTAACTTGATCTCTCATCTCCGTATCTTCAGTCACCTCACAAAGTAGTGACTCCGGTTAAGTCCTTGCATAGGATAAACTTAACCGAGAGTAGTGGTTTAATCAACATGTGAGCAAGATTTTAGATGACACTATCCTCGTTAGACTAACTTCACCACTTTGGACAATCTCTCGAATGTAATAGAGCCACACATCAATGTGTTTAGACCTCTCGTGAAACACTTGATGCTTGCTTAGGTGTATGGCACTCTGTCTATCACAATATACACCAGTGTTCACATCTTCAGTAGCTATTACCTCCGCGCATATGCTTTTCGACCACACAGCTTCCTTAATAGCTTCACCAACAGCTATATACTCTGCCTCTGTAGTAGATAGTGCAACCACATGTTGTAGAACTGATCTCCAACATACACTACACCCAAACACTGTGAATATGTAACCCGTCAATGATCTTCTCTTATCTAAATTACCTGTATAATCTGAATCAACGTATCCTCTTACTATTACACTACTATCCTTATCCCTTTTATACATCAACAAGTGATTTGATGTCCCCTTGAGATATCTCAAAATTCACATCACTGCAAGCCAATGATCTTTACTCAAATTTTTCATGTATCTACTCACCACACTCACAGCTTGTGCTATATCTGGTCTTGTGCAAACCATTGCATACATGATACTCCCCACAGCGCTTGCATATAGTACTTTACTCATCTGCAGTTTCTTTTTTCGAATGTCAGCAACTGTGCTACAGAAAGTTTAAAATGTATGGCCAAAGGAGTAGAGACAGTCTTTGCATTGGACATACCAAACTTCTCTAGAATTTTGAGTATACATCGTTGTTGAGACAAGAAAAAAACATCTCTTCTTTTCCTCACAATATCCATACCTAATATTCTCTTCGCTGCTCCCAAATCATTCATCTCAAAATTGCCACTCAACTGCTTCTTGAGTTTCAGTATTTCTTCCATATTCTTATATGTGATCAGCATATCATCGACGTATAGAAGAAAATACATCATCCCAAACCTTATGTTCTTGAAGTATACGCATCCATCACACTTGCTCCTACTAAAGTCACAAGCCATCATAAACTTATCAAATCTCATATACCACTGTCTAGGTGATTACTTTAACTCATATAATGACTTCTTTAGCAAACAGGCATGATTTTCTTTTTCAGGCTCCTCAAACCCTTGCGGTTATGCTATATATATTGTCTCTTCAAGCTTCTCATGCAAAAAAGCTATCTTTACATCCATCTGCTCTTGATGTAAATCAAGATTTGCAAATATGGCTTACAAAATCCTAATTAATGTATGCTTGATGACTGGAGAGAATATCTCATAAACGCCAACTCCTTCCTTCTGAGTAAAATTTTGTGCAACTAACCTAGCCTTGAATCTCATAGGTTCTATCCCCGGTATCCTCTCCTTCACCTTATACACCCACTTGTACCCTACAAGTTTCTTTTAAGGTCTCTCTACCAACTTTCAAGTATTGTTCTTTCTAAGAAAATTAATCTCTTCTTCCATGGTCTACTACCATTCTTTCTTGTTTTCACTCTTCATAGCCTCATCATATGTTTTAGGCTCATCATACTAAAGAGTGTGAGCAGAATTAAAAGCATGAGCAACCAATCTACTTGTGCATACCTGATTGGTGGGTTAATGGTTCTCCTTAATCTGTCTCTGGCTAACTGGTACTCTTCAAGTTCTATCTCAGGAGTCCTAGTCTTTCCTTTAATGGACTTGGGGAAACTCGCCGATGTTCTTAGTTCATCTTCAAGGATCTCCTTATTGAAGTACTAATATATGGGCATATCAGATCTACTTTCAGGCTCCACTTCAACTTCTATTGACTCGGGTGTTGAGTTTTCTTTGGACACGTGTTCTTCTTTCTTATCTTCTTGGGAGTCTTTCAGCATGGTCATCTCATCGAACGTCATGTCATGGCTTATGATACTTCTTGATGGTGTCAAGTCTTTACACTACATCTTGTATCCTTTCACTCCTTCGAGATATCCTAAGAATACCCCTTTGATAGCTCTAGGTTCTAAATTTTTCTTCTTACCATGTACAAAGGCAAGGCAACCAAATATTTTGAAGTAGTCATACTTAAAAAGATTGCCAGACTATTTCTCTTATGACATTTTGAAGTCAATTGTTGAGGAGGAACTTCTATTAATCAAATAAGTTGTAGCCACTACAGCTTCTCCCCAAAATACCTTGAACATCTTTGCATTGGTAAGCATGCATCTAACCCTTTCAAGTAGAGTCTTATTCATCCTTTCAGCTACGTTATTCTGTTGTAGTGTTGATCTTACTGTTCTATCCCTTGCAATTTCATGCTTGGCACAAAACCTATCAAACTCTCTATTGCAAAACTCGAGGCCATTGTCAGTTCTCAATCTCTTTACCCTTTTGTCAGTCTGATTCTCAACAAAAACCTTTCAAGTCTTGAACACATCAAACGTTTGATTCTTGTTCTTCAACACATAAACCCACAGCTTCCTTGAATAGTCATCAATTAAACTGAGAAAATACCTAACACCTCCATAAATAGCTGTCTGAGCTAGTCTTCAAAGATATAAGTATATGTAGTCAAGAGTCCCCTTAGTCTTGTGCTCACCGGTACTGAACCTTACCCTATGTGTTTTCCCAAACACACAATGCTTATAAAACTTCAATGGCTGAAACTTATCCTCACTAAATGCCTTTTGACTAAATAACTCCTTCATGTTTCTCTTGCCTAGGTGTGCCAGTTTCAGATACCACAACTTGGTTTACATATTCTCATCATCCACAGAATAATGCAAAACCACTCATAACTTCACCTTTAAGCATATAAATGTGTTTGTGCTTTTCTCCTCTCATTACCACCATAGAACCCCTTAATACTCTCAAATCCCATCCGTCAATCCTGATGGAATACCCATTCTGATCTAAAGTTCCTAGTAAGATCAAGTTCCTCTTGAGGTCAAGAACATATCTTACATTTATCAACTCTCTCACTCACCCATCATGCAACCTAAATTTGATACTACTAATTTCTATCACTTGACACACGATGTCATTACCCATTAATACTTTATCAACACTAATTAGTTGGAAATTCATAAACGAAAACTTATGTAGGCATATGTGAAATATACAACCAGAATCAAAAACCCATTGTTCAGTATTCTTACCATCAGTAGCAACGAGTGTCTCTACGCTGTCGTAGCTATCATCATATGTAAGCGCAGCATCCACTTTCTTCTTGTCTTGTACTTTCTTCTCTGGAAAATCCTTTAAAGTGCTCCTCTTTCTCGCATAATAACACTTTTTAGGAGTCCTAGACTTCAATCTTAAGCCCTTTTTTCCTTCCATTTCTATATAAAAGCCTTCCTCTTACAGATAGACTTTCTACATTGCCCTTGATCTACTTCCCTAATAACTTAAATTTAATGATGATTTCACATCGCTCATCGTTAAACTCTCTCTGTCATAGAGTAATGTATCAATAAAACTCTCATAACTCTTGGGGAGTGAATTCAGTAGGATAATTACTCTATCTTCATCTTTTATCTTGATGTTGATAGACTCAAGATCAAGAATGATCTTAATTAAAGTGTCTATATGATCTTTCATCGACGTCCCTTCTAACATGGACAGCTCATACAGCTTCTTCTTTATATGCAATCTGTTAGCCAATGATTTTTGCATATAAAGGGAGACAAGCTTCTTCCAAATACCAATCGTCGTTGTCTTACCTGTTACTTCCCTTAGTATTTCATCGCTCAATGATAGAACGATGCTGTGAGCTATTTCTTAAATGTTCTTTCTTTCTACTTCAGCTTTAGATGACTCTAGCGTATTTCCTTCTTCACTAAATGGAGTTGCAGTCTCTTCTAATGCCAAGCCAAACCATTGACTCACCAATAATACCTTAACCTTCATCTTTCACAGAATAAAGTCATTCGCACTGTTGAATTTCTCTACCTCATACTTGGGTGTGGCCATATCTGCTTAGAACCTGACTCTGACACCAGTTTGTTGAAGTAGAAACACACAAACAAGCAAATAACCCAAGCAATATAACGCAGAACAAGTAATTAAAAAACTAAATAGAAAAAGATATAAGAAGAATATACAGAATTTACGAGGTTCGGCAACTTGCCTACGTCCACGGTAGATCAAGATCACTCACTATTTATTATTGAATCTCAATACACTCACAAAGTATTCCTTTTACAAGAAAGAGTCACAAAGCAAACACTTCATCTTGTAACTAGGGGTTTTCTCTCACAAAATATGTTTGATCACAAAGATCTCACTAAATTGTCTTAGGTTATATTTACAAGCCAATAGAAGACTTTTATATAGGCCTTGGGACGATCTAGATTTACCCTAAACATGTGAGAGTTGTATTATGGAGTTCTGGAACAAGTGGGAGTTGAAATAGACCAAATCAAATTAGGAAACCTCTTCTCGCACTAGGTGCTGCGACACCCAACATTTGGTGCCACAAGGCTGGGCATTCCCGCCTGAGAGCTGCACCGCTGAGCACCTGGCACTGCAACGCCCAAGTTTTGTTTTAGGCGTTGCGGCACCCATAACCTAGTGCCGCTACGCCCACACCTGGGCACCGCCAGATGCTTCTTTCGTCTTCTTTTGCATCCGTTTTTAATTTTCGCATACCCAGCACACTTGACTTTCTTTTTAAATCATATCCCGATAATTTTTAATCACCTTTCTCACACTAATGATGGAAAAAGTTGATATCTATAATGATCAAAATATACAAACAAATTTTAAGTGACATAACCTATCATTTATATTCAAATATTAGGGAGGGGGGGGAGGGAAGCATCTAATTCATATTCAACTTTTATTTTAATTCAAATTTTAGACGAAAAAATAAACACTGCCTTAGAATACTCCAATAATAAAAGAATATGTGAAGAAGATTAAAATACTGAATGCGTTGGCAAGCGAACTTTAATATTTGAATCTCACTAATTGCCTCTCCGGGGTTCTTGAATTGTTTATTTACCTGTCAGATGTTTCAAAATAGGTATAAAACTCTTAAGTTTTTCATTTTTTTCAAAAAGAAAGAGATTACTTTTAATTTAAAATTTAATTTGAGAAAATCTCACACAATTAAAAGACATTCAAAATCAAATATTGTATGAAATATATTTATATGAACAAAGTCCTCATTAATTAAGCACGGGGTAGATAATAACTTAAAAGAGCTTAGATTATATTTATTTGGCAGTGTGTGCACACAAGATGAATCTCCAAATGGGCTTTAGACAGCGATGATGGCAAATTTCGTGGTAATTATAAACTCTTAAGGTGGATTGTGCTTCGTGGTAAAACGATAAGAACCTCGGTGGGGTATGATATTTCTACTGCTTTGTTAGTTTGAGGAACAAAATTATGTGAACAAACTCCGAAGTTGGCTGGGGATAGTTGGGATTGTCTAAATAAAGTCCTGTATTGGCTAGATATGTGATAAATAATGGGTTTAAGCTACTCTTCAGGGCAGGTTTACCTTTTAAGATGGCCACAAATTTAGCGGTGTGTACACACAAAATGAATCCCTAAACGAGCTTGAGTATTGAAATTTCATAGTAATTATAAACTTTTTCAGGTGGGTTATGCTTTACGGTAACTGTGAGAATATTGATTAAAAATTATTGAGATATGATTTAGAGAGCAAGCCAAGTGCGTATGGTGCACAAAGATCGAAGACGGATGCAAAAAGAGACGAAAGACGAAGGAAGCAATGAGCAGGCGTGAGTGTCGTGGCGCCCAATCCAGAACGTGAGGGCTGCAGCGCCAAGCGACAAGCGCCGTGGCGCTCAGACGGGCGCACCAATGCCACGGCGATGAGAGCTGAGTACCGCGGAGCTAGGCACAGAAATTCGTTTCCCATTACGAGTTTTCTTTATTTCGTCTTCCACTTATTTTAAAACTCTCTAATACGACTCCCACACGTTTAGGGTAAAGTTAGGACGTCCTAAAGCCTATATAAAGGCTATCAATTGGCTTGTAAACACATTTTAGTGATCATTAACAATCTTTGTGATAACCCAATAGATTTAAGTGATCAAGTAAGAAATCTTTGTGGTTCTTTATGAGAGAAAATCCTTAGAGTTCAAGATAGAGTTTTCTTTGTGATCTTTCTTGTAAAAGGCATATTTTATGAGTGCCTTGTGATTCATAATAAGATAAGAGTGTGATCTTGATCCACCGTAGACGTAGATAAATTGCTAAACTATATAATTCTTTGCGTGTTCTTCTTCTACCCTTTCTCTCTTTATTTTTTAATTACTTGTTCTTCATATATTACTTTGGTAATTTTACTTGTTTGTGTACTTCTACTTTAACAGTAACAAATAAAAACCTTGATGGAGTGTGATGTTTTTTATCTACGACCAGTTTCAAGAAGATAGACAAAGTGTGATCTTCCTTATTAGCTAGTTTGATTCGAGGAAGATAGACTGATAAATCATTGCTCGGGGTTTGTAATGACCATGTGTTTCATAAAGTTTGTTGTTAAAATGTAAGAACATTGAATAATGATCATAATAAATATATTTTAAAATTGTACCCATGCTTTTTTTTCTATTTTAGCATTCGATTAAATATTTAAGTAGGGAAAAAAAACATAAGGCATAATTATAATTAAAAACAAATATAATGGACCATTAGAAGATCAAACATACTATACTAAAATACATATATTTGATGATTTGATGAAAGATTTTAATGTTGGCAACGACGCTCCCTACAATAGGGCTTGAGGGGTCCATGCCCCTCAAACTCCATACATTTTTCTTTTTTAAGTCAACAATGATTCTTTTACCATTTCATCATTTAAATTAGGTATTTTTAGACTTTGACCCTATAACATTCCAATTCCAACAATATGGCTCACTATAATGTAATCTTTAGACCCGTAATATTTATTAAAAAAAAAGATATTTAAATCTTCAAATTTTGATTTAAAAAAAAATTTCATCCCTTATTTTTAAAGTTATCCAAAAAATTTTTTTATGTTAAAATTTTTTACTTTCTCCTCAATTTTTATTCTTCTTATAACACTCTTTTGAATGAATAATATTATTATCATATAGATCACAAAATTTTAAATATAATAATAATGATAAATTAAAATTTTATTGTTATCTTCGTTGAAATGAATTTCTTTGAATAATTTTAAAAATAAAAAGTGAAACTATCATTTAAATTAATTTTTGAAAATTTAAATATCTTTTATCTCCAATTTTTTAAGTTTGACCATTGACCTTCAACTTTTCATGTTGAGCCTTACCAATAGATCATGTCGGTAAAACACGGGATTGATAACAAAGAAGCCTATTATGGTAATGAAGATATAACAGAATTTGAATTAATAAAATAGGATTTATAGAGAAACATGATAAAGTTATCCTTTTGTTAATTTAATGAAGTTAAAATAAAAAATTTATTAAATATTTTAGTAGATGAATAATGTTACACTTTTTAAATGTTATTTTAAAATTTTTATTTTAAATTAATATGTCAAACAATTATTATGTGATAAAATAACGTAATGGATAATTTTAAAAATTGCACTAATAATAATTTTGAAATAATATTTAAAAAGTGTAGTATTACTTTTTATTAAATTATTTTAAAGTGTATTTTCAAAAATTATTGCTGTCAAAATCAACTAAATTATAAATAAGTATTTAAAAAAAAATTACTAAATACTATTGTAGGAACAATTATTATTAAGAGTATTATTGTTATTTACTTAGGACTTTTGCTTATAAATAAGGGCCCTTGGTCTTTCATTCAAAATTTATTCACAATATAAAATTCATTTTCTTTCATAAAATAAAACTGTTATTATATTTTTAATGCCCACTTAATTCATGACTATTAAAAACGTGAGATATGAAAATTCTTAATTTTTTATATGACGTTAAAAGCTCTAAATTTAAAATTCTTCAAAAATTACGTCTTAACCTTTTAATCATTTTGAATTATCATGAAAGTATATCGTCCTCTTATATAAAAAAATACTCTAACATTTAAATTATTATATATTTAATACAAGTATGTAGTATATGAGAGTTCTTCGAGCAAGAGAGTTTCAATGCTCTTATAATTTTTTTCAGTGTATAACTATATTTTTTAATTATTTTTTAAAGTATTTTTTAAATGAATATAGAATGTATAATGCATGCTTTTATATTGTTAATGTGATAGAATTTTGAATTGCGTATAAGATAATCTTTTTATGATAAGATGATCCTCATCGCAATATAATCATTTTATAATTATGCCATTATGTAATAAAATAATAATCTTGTATTAGATAAAGGCTAAATTTAATAAAACTAATATATCATCAGAATTGTAATTAAAAGAAGAGGACGAAGTGTATTTATATTCCTTTACCTTTTGCGATTAACTTTATCTTTTTACCTCTCTTTAAATTTTATGAAATAGTTCGGCCTAGTCCCAATTTTCTGTTCGATCATTAGTCTTTAGGTTGCTCAACTTCAATTGGGTTTAATATTCAGGCTCAGTCTTATTACAAAACAATTTATGGCTTTCTTTAAAATAGACTATTAGATTTATTAATAATAGCTCCAACGTATGTTGGCTCGTTGGTTGTTAATCTCTCAACTATCTCTAACTTTTTTAAATGGATTTCATATTTTTTCAAGACATGATTGATAATTTTCCAATGCGAGATTGAATGCCGGTTTTCATTTTAATTCTCAGTCCAGATTTAGTTTGTTGAGGATATCAAGCCATGCACTTCAATTTGACACCCCTATGGCATCAACTAAGTCACAACCTTGATACCTTTTACGCAACGGAAAATCATAACTCACACCATAAGCAATAATACATAAGATTAACACACTAAAAAGATAAAGAAAACAAACCAATCACAAGACACAAGATATACGTGGTTCGACCTAAATTGCCTACGTCCACGGAGGATCCATGATCCAACTTCTTCCCATTGAAATAGATCACAAAGTATCTTCTTACATCATCAATGATCCCACAAGACCCCTTAGTATCTCCCATAGAGACCTCTAAGCATCTACCATTGATCATTATTACTCCCTAAGACCTCTTCGTATCTTCTCATAAGAGATTTTTACAAGAAACACAAGAATAGCCCGAGCATCTAAGCCAAAAGGATCTATGGTGTTTCTCTTTTATTCACTCAAAGAACCTAAAGAAGAAAACACCCCCAAGGTTACACCCTAGTGCACCACGCACTTAGTACCTACGTAGCTCCTCTATTCTCTCTTATGGTTATATCTTGAAACCTTAGATGCTTGATCTTAAACAAGGGTTTACAAGTATTTATATAGGGTGTATTTCGTGCCTACTAACCCTATTCCTTGTTGGAGTAAGAGTCCACTTGTTTTGAAAGTCCAAAACTTCCTAAAACTTGAAATCCCGAGCCAAAACGGATTTTTCCACGCGTTCTGGAGCCGCAGCGCTCGTCCCTGGGCGCCTCGGCGCTAGCCCTTCTCGTGTTCAGCGCTGCGGCGCTGATGACCCAGCGCTGCGACACTGGTCTTCTGTTTTGAGCGCCACAGCGCTCAGCCCTGGGCGCCGCGACGCTGGAAGTTCCCCGCGATTTTTTTCTTTTTCTTCGCGTCTTTGAGTCCCGTTTTACTTCCCCTTTTGCGTCCCACACATCCTAGACTTCTCCATACGTGTCCCACATATTCTAGACTTCTTGTGACTCTCTACTTTGGTATTCATCTCAATTCTTGTCCAACCAAGATTGTTGAATCACTAATTTTCCAACAAATCCCCTCATTGATTCAAAATCTCTTCCCATGAAGCTAATCACCGTCACCCCTCCTTGACCAATGCTTACTAGCATGGTCTATAAGTCAAGTCCCTAACTTAACTAAGGCTCTTGCGACTACAGTCTCCAAAGATTCCTGAATGCTAATGTCTAGAGTAGTTCAATGTTTTGATCTTCCATGTCCCGAAGACACCATGACCATAACCCTTAATGGTGAAAATCCTATTTTCGCCATTGTTATTCTTCCCACACATTCTCTTTCGACCCTTGCCACAAAGTGATATATCGAAAGCTGCTTTATGGTCTGTTTCAAATCAACCCCTATGTTGATCCCATTCTAAGCACTTTCCTACAAGCATATAGCCTCCCTCTGTGCTTTATCACTCCCCCGATCCTTTTGCTTCCCCATTTAGTGTTCCTTCTGTATGCCTTTCATGAATCTCCCTATTTCGATCTAGCAGTCCCGAGTCCTCTAGGTCTTCATGAGATGAGGAATAAATCTCATACCTAGTCTCTCCCTTGTCTTTTTCACTATGTAGTCTCAATCTTATTCTACCAATCCCCTATGACTTACCATAAGCCATATTACTCCAATTGGTAAATAATGATTCTCCACGACTCATATGAAAACACTACCCTAGATCCCAAAAATAGTTCGTTCATCAGACACTGATTCCTCCAGAAGCTCTCATGCAATCAAGGTCTTTGCCTAGTCATCCAACACACTTGCAAATCCACCTACCTTCTATCTTTGTCTTCCTCTTAGGACTATCCCCCTTGAGTGCCCTAAACACTTTTTGGATCTGCCCTTCAATCTTGATTGTTCTTCTTTTGCCAACTTTATTTTGTGTTCAATCTGAATTATTCTTCTAACTAGGACCTAGATGACACCATCTTCTTGGAAGTCTTCTTCAAGAGTGATCTCTACTTCAAAACTCTCCAGCAAGGCCATCATCTTTTCCTCTTTCAGATAATCATCTTCCTTATTATTCCTCTCTTATATTTGTGAGTTTCCATGGTTGACAACCTTTGCTCTGCAATCTGACTCTGCCGCCTATGCTCTACAATCTGGACTTCAACCCATGGCTCTAATATCAGTTTGGACTTCAACTCAAACTCTGTCATCAGTTTGTACTTCAACATACGCTCTGATAGCAGTTTGTAGCTTCACCCTAGCTCTGATACCAGTTTGTTGAGGATATCAAGCCATGCACTTCAATTTGACACCCTTATGGCATTAACTAAGCCACAACCTTGATACCCTTTGCGCAGCGAAAAATCATAGCTCACACCATAAGCAAGAACACATAAGATTAACACACTAAAAAGATAAAGAAAACAAACCAATCACAAGACACAAGATATACGTGGTTCAGCCCAAATTGCCTACGTCTACGGAGAATCCATGATCCAGCTTATTCCCATTGAAATAGATCACAAAGTATCTTCTTACATCATCAATGATCCCACAAGACCCCTTAGTATCTCCCATAGAGACCTCTAAGCATCTACCACTGATCATTATGACTCCCTAAGACCTCTTCGTATCTCCTCATAAGATATTTTTACAAGAAACACAAGAATAACCCGAGCATCTAAGCCAAAAGGATCTATGGTGTTTCTCTTTTATTCACTCAAAGAACCTAAAGAAGAAAACACCCCTAAGGCTACACCCTAGTGCACCACGCACTTAGTGCCTACTTAACTCCTCTATTCTCTCTTATGGTTACATCTTGAAACCTTAGATGCTTAATCTTAAACAAAGGTTTACAAGTGTTTATATAGGGTGTATTTCGTGCCTACTAACCCTATTCCTTGTTGAAGTAAGAGTCCACTTATTTTGGAAGTCCAAAACTTCCCAAAACTTAAAATTCCGAGCCAAAATGGACTTTTTCACGCGTTCTGGCGCCGCGGCGCTCGTCCCTGGGTGCCTCGGCGCTGGCCCTTCTCGCGTCCAGTGCTGCGGCACTGGTCTTCTATTTTGAGCGCCACGGCGCTCAGCCCTGAGCGCCGCGGCGCTGGAAGCTACCCGCGATTTTCTTCTTTTCCTTCGCATCTTTGAGTCCCGTTTCACTTCCCCTTTCGTGTCCCACACGTCCTAAAATTCTCCATACATGTTCCACACGTTCTAGACTTCTTGTAACTCTCCACTTTAATATTCATCTCAATTCTTGTCTAACCAAAATTGTTGAATCACCAATTTTCCAACAGTTTTCATTTTGATTACTTTTAGATTTACTTTTGGTTGGCTCTTGATTGACTTCTTCCACTCATAAATCAAAGACTCATTTATGTTCTTGATTGGTCTAGAATACGAGTCATTGCCCTTAGATTGGTTTTTGGATCGGCTTTTGATAAGCTTTTGCTTGATCATCAACTCATCGATTATTTTCATACTTAATCTTGTCACTTAATCTTTTCAAGATTTATTTTGGTTAGCTGAGAGTAATATGGTGACCATGCATGTTTTGGCTTTGATTAGCTTTGATTATCATGATTGGCTTTGGTCTATGATTTCGTTATAATCAACTCAAATTCATTTTGCTTTTAATTTTTCAATTTTTCATTTCTTCTTCGCTTGGTCAACCAAATCTCTTGTATTCTATATTTGATTTCTTTAATTAGGCCAATTCATTGGTAAAGATCTGTTGCTTTTTGCTTTTACTCGATTAAGATCTGATCTTCAGTATTAATTTAACTGCTAACTTTAGTTTTTGGTAGCTGATTTTGGGTAGCAACTCGTTATCTTGTGCCCAAGTGTTGTTTTGGTTGTTGATCATAGATGTTGATTTTTTGACATGATTTCGTCTTCATTCAGCTTATCCGTTCCTTTCTTATTTCTTTGGTTAACTCTTGAGCAATAAATTATGGAGAAATGTCAAATCTAGGCTATTTTCAAAGTCCACAATGTATCTTTCCAATAACATAACTCGCAGCACAACAATCTACTTTGTTATAAGTCGCGATCCCACAATTTACCATAAGACACAGCCCCATAACTCATAGACAAGATTTCTACCGTGTAGCAGAAGTTTGATGGACAAGTATAATGGATGGAGCAATTCAGTAAAGCTTTCACTTAGCAGCAAATTTATCTCTAAGAGATTCTTAAGCAAAATGAAGAGTTGTAAGTTCAATTAGCTTAACACCTCGAGTTGTCTAAAAGTGTCAATATTGCATGTGTTAATGAGCCCCCAATTAAACATCTATAATGGTTGTTTGGGCATAACCATAGAAAAAATAAATAAATAAATGTAAAAGGGTATACTTTTTTTTTCTTTTTTTTCTTTTTTTCAAGTTCTAATTTTAAAAAACCAAAGACCCTTATAAATAGATACCTTTAGCTTATTTAAGAAATAATATAAATTATAATTAAACTTTTATATAAAAAAGTCTAAATAAGACTAAGATTCATAATTCTAATAATAATTAAATTCACATTAATTAACATTTTCCCTCTAAATATGAAATTCTTAAACTCTTAGAAGTTCTCTTAGTTGCAGAAAATTTTCTTTTGAAAGAGCTTTGGTGAATATATCAACTACTTGCTCTTCAGATTTATAATACTTGAACTGAATCTCTCTATCTCTCGTCTAAAGTGACTTGATGGCATTATGTTTGGTTCTACTATGAAAAATTCAATTCTTTGCAATTGCTATGGCTGATTTGTTATTACAAAATAACTTCATGTCTTCTTCTTGCTTCTCTCGAATGTCTTCTAAGATTCTTCATAGCCAAATAACTTGAGAGAGGCTACCAATGACGCTGAAATATATTCTGCTTCAACTAAGATTGTGCCACTATTTTCTGCTTCTTTGATGCCCAAGAAATCATACCATAACCAAGAGAGAATGCATAACCTAGAGTACTCTTCATATCATCATTAAAACCACCCCAGTCACTATCACAAAAAACAATCGACTTAACATCCATATTTCTCCAATATTTGATATCATAATTTATTGTGTCTTTCAAATATTTAAGCACTCTTTTTGCTACCCCTAGATGAAATTGGCTGGGAGAATGCATAAATCTTGATAATAAACTTGAGGCATTCATAATGTCAGGTCTTGTAGCTGTGAGATAAAATAAGTTCTCAATAAAACTTCTATAATAAGTCTCGTCAACTTTTTTATCCCCATCTTCTTTCTTCAATTTATCATACACCACCAATGGTGTTGCTACTTCATTACACCCAAACATACCAAATTTTGTTTAGAATATTTTTTGCATATTTCTTTTGGCAAATAAACACATCATCATCTTCTTGATAAATTTCAATGCCAAAGAAATAATGTAGTAAATCCATATCACTTATCTCATATTTCTTTCATCATCTCTTTTTTGAATTCTTCAACCATTTTTTTGTTGTTCCTTTTAAAAATCAAGTCATCAACATAAAGAGCAACAATAAGCACACTTGACATACCTTAGCTTTTTACATATAAGGTAGGCTCACTTTTACTTTTACTAAATCCTTTCTCCAAGAAATAGCCATCAATTTGAGTATACCAAACTCTTGGAGCTTTCTTTAAGTCATACAAAGCCTTTTTAAGCTTGTATACCTTTTCTTCTTCACCCTTGGCAATATACCATTGAGGCTGCTCAACATAATATCTTCTTCTAATTCCCTATTTAGAAAAGTTGATTTGACATCAAGTTGGTATAATGACTAACTTTTTTGTGTAGCCATGGCAACGAGGGTTCTTATGGTGTTAAGTCGAGTTTGGAGCAAAAGTTTCATGGTAGTCAATACCAGGCTGTTGTGAGTAGCCCTTAGCCACTAGTTTTGCCTTATATATTTGCACACTTTCATTGGTATTATATTTCACCCTATAAACTCATTTCACTTATAATTTCTTTCCCATTTGGCTTTTTTACAAGCTCTCATGTTTTATTTTTCTCAATAACATCAATTTCTTCTTGCATAGCTTTTCTCCAAGATTCTTCTTTTATAGCTTCTTCAAAACTTTCAAGTTCAAATATACAAAAATTGCATATTTCATAAATTTCTCTCAAACTCTTACTTTTTGTGGAGTTGTTGACAATGAAGAAATGGATGAACTTAGAGACTCACTTATTATTGGTGATAGGGTTGATGGTGGGGAGACTTGAGATGAATTTTCTTTATCTTCATTGCCTTTTATAATAATATCTTCTACAAAAATAGTCTTCTTTTCAACTTTACCATGCTTCCAATTTCATGATGCTTTTTCATCAAATAGCACATCATGGCTTATAATCATCTTGTTGTTCTTTAAACTATAAAGCCTATAGCCTATAGATTAAGACCTATAACCTAGAAAAATACTCTTCTCAATTGTCTTATCAAGTTTATGTCATTTTTTCTTTTAGAATTTGTGCATAACAAACACAACAAAAAACTTTCAAATGCCTTGCTGATGGCTTTCTTCCACATCATGCTTCAATGGGTGTTTGATTTTAAAGTGCCTTTGTGGGATATATATTTATTAAATATACAGTAGTATACACTTCTTTTGTCCAAAATATCTTTGGCAGTACTTTTTGTGAAGCATTGATTTGGCCAACTCCATCACTATTTGGTTCTTTCTCTCTGACACTCCATTTTGCTGTGGAGTATAACTAACAATAAGTTATCTTTTAACACCTTCATCTTCACAAAACTTGTCAAATTGACGTAAGTTGTACTCTTTACCCCTGTCATTTCTTAAGATTTTTAAGTAATTTCTGCTTTGTTTTTCAACAAAGCTTTTAAACTTCTTGAAAATAGAGAAAACTTCATATTTTTCTCTCATAAAAAACACCATGCCATTCTTGTAAAATTATTAATGAAAAGAATAAAGTACCTATTTTTACCATAGGAAGGTGTAGATATTGATCCATAAACATCTATGTATACTAATTCAAGTACTTACTTTGCTCTCCATGCAATTGCTTTAGAAAAAGATTGTCGATGGTGCTTCCCAAGTGCATACCCTTCACAAACTTCTTCTTTATCTTCTAGGTTATTTGGCAATCCCATAACTATATTCCTCTAAGAAAGTAATTTCAATCCATGAAAATTCAAGTGCCCAAATCTTCAATGCCACAGTCATAATTCATCAACTGCTTCCATCTTTAAGGCTACATGTCCTCCATATTTGAAAACAATTAGAAACCTTCTATTTTTCTCTATGACTATCTTTGTCACAATTTGCATATCATGTTTCTTGTCAAAAATAATGCAACCATTACCTTTAAAGTGAACATCATATCTATGTTTTACTAACTGTCCAATACCAAGTAAATTTTGCTCCAATTCTGGAAAAACCAACTCATCACGAATATATTTGATTCATACTTTAGTTTGAACCTCAATTGTTCCTTTTATTTTTACTTGCACCAAAGCACCATTACCCATCCTTACTTATGAGTTAAGTGAAGTATCCATATCTAAGACAATATCTTTATCACTAGTCATACGGTTACTACATGCACTATCAAGAAACCAAACATCCTTTTTTTTTTCATTTGCACTTTAGCAAGAAAAAAAATAAACTCTCTTCACCTTCTTTTTCTTCTATAACACTTGCCTGTTGATTGATTTTGAATATACACTTTTTTTACAATTGTCCAAACTTTTTACAATTAAAGTATTGGGGTTTTCCCTTATTCCAACAATCTCTCTCTATGTGATTGTTCTTTTTACAAATATTGTACTTTTGTTATAATTGGGATGCTCCAATTCTGGAACAAGCTACATATCACGAATATATTTGATTCTTACTTTAGTTTGAACCCCAATTGTGCCTTTTTCTTTTTCTTGCACCAAAGCACCATTACCTATCTTTACTTATGAGTTAGGTGAAGTATCCATATTTAAGAAAATATCTTTATCACCAGTCATATAGTTATTACAGCCATTATCAAGAAACCAAACATCATTTTTTGTTTTTGTTTAGATGCACTTTAGCAAGTAAAAAATAAACCCCCTTCACCTTCTTTTTCTTCTGCAACAATTTTCTACTGATTGATTTTGAATCTACAATTTTTTTACAAGTGCCCAAATTTTTTACAATTAAAGCATTGGGGTTTTCTCGTATTCCAACAATCTCTCTCTATGTGATTATTCTTTTTACAAATATTATTTTTTTGTTATGATTGGGATGTTTCTTTATTATTAGACTTTCCTCTTCCTTTTTCACTATTTTCTCTTCCTCTCCTTCTACCTCTTCCTTTTTAACCCCCCTTTACCAGAGTTCTCTTGATTGAGATTAGATTAAAACGCACTCTTAATAGATTTTTCAGAGTATCGCATCCAATAGCAAAACTGTAACAGGGCCTAGGGGAGCTATGGTCCTCCCATGCCCTGCAATAGTTCTCCTTAAATTTGTATATGTATATATATATATATATATATATGTATAATTTTTTAGTATTAAAATATCTGTCCCCCTAACCAAATTCTTTTAAATTTTTTATATTTAATAGATTAATTTCAATTTTAAAAAGTGGTTCATACTAGCATAAGATAGCATTTTAATATATTATTTAATATTCAAACAATATCTTATCTTTCTCTACTTTAACGTCTTCGTCTAAAAAAATAATTTTTAATTTATAACCTATTTTTACATTTTTCAACTTTATTCTCTTATCTTAATAAAAATAAATTTTATATTTATATGTAGTCCTTAATGCAAAGAAATTTTATACTTATAATTCTTTTTCTACATGAGAAATAATATTTTCAATTTAACTTGTAAAAATATACTCATAATTATTGAATGCCATACATTAGTAATTTTATCTTCTCTTCAAATTTAAGTCAAACTCTTTTTTCTAACTCAAAATTTAAGAAAAGAAAATCTTCAAGAAGGAAGTAAGTTGGAATATTTTAAATTTTAATAATTTTATTTATATATTAGTTACTTTTTTAATATCTTACTATTATAACTTTATATATATTTCTTTAATGGATTTTAATCTTTATTCTTTTGCTTTAAATTTATTAATTTTGAGATATAAAATTTATTTTTATGAATAATATAACACATTTATTGTTTAATATTTTATTTTTTCTATGAAAAAGCCATCTACAATTAATCAATTTTTAAAATAAAATACTAAAAATTCAGAAATCTACACATCATCACCAATTCTTAAGATTATGCTAAAGTTCCTTACAATTTTGTTTTCAGTTCATTTATTATTAACATGGAATAAAAATATTACTTTATTTTATTTTATTAAATTTACAAATTTATATTATGATTTGCGTCCTCTGATGAAAGCATAATGACAATAGTATTTTAACACTCTAACTTGGGTATTTTTTCTTTAATCTAATAATATTTGACTACTTATTTGTGTTTTTAATCTTAAATAGGTGCGTGAAGGAAAATATGACATACAGGAACAAACAGAAAGCAAATCGGGCAAGAAACGAGCAAAATGTGCTCGAAAGACAAAAGAAGGGAAACAAGTGGTTGGCCGCCGCAGCGCCCAGAAGAGAATGCATAAATCTTGATAATAAACTTGAGGCATTCATAATGTCAGGTCTTGTAGCTGTGAGATAAAATAAGTTCTCAATAAAACTTCTATAATAAGTCTCGTCAACTTTTTTATCCCCATCTTCTTTCTTCAATTTATCATACACCACCAATGGTGTTGCTACTTCATTACACCCAAACATACCAAATTTTGTTTAGAATATTTTTTGCATATTTCTTTTGGCAAATAAACACATCATCATCTTCTTGATAAATTTCAATGCCAAAGAAATAATGTAGTAAATCCATATCACTTATCTCATATTTCTTTCATCATCTCTTTTTTGAATTCTTCAACCATTTTTTTGTTGTTCCTTTTAAAAATCAAGTCATCAACATAAAGAGCAACAATAAGCACACTTGACATACCTTAGCTTTTTACATATAAGGTAGGCTCACTTTTACTTTTACTAAATCCTTTCTCCAAGAAATAGCCATCAATTTGAGTATACCAAACTCTTGGAGCTTTCTTTAAGTCATACAAAGCCTTTTTAAGCTTGTATACCTTTTCTTCTTCACCCTTGGCAATATACCATTGAGGCTGCTCAACATAATATCTTCTTCTAATTCCCTATTTAGAAAAGTTGATTTGACATCAAGTTGGTATAATGACTAACTTTTTTGTGTAGCCATGGCAACGAGGGTTCTTATGGTGTTAAGTCGAGTTTGGAGCAAAAGTTTCATGGTAGTCAATACCAGGCTGTTGTGAGTAGCCCTTAGCCACTAGTTTTGCCTTATATATTTGCACACTTTCATTGGTATTATATTTCACCCTATAAACTCATTTCACTTATAATTTCTTTCCCATTTGGCTTTTTTACAAGCTCTCATGTTTTATTTTTCTCAATAACATCAATTTCTTCTTGCATAGCTTTTCTCCAAGATTCTTCTTTTATAGCTTCTTCAAAACTTTCAAGTTCAAATATACAAAAATTGCATATTTCATAAATTTCTCTCAAACTCTTACTTTTTGTGGAGTTGTTGACAATGAAGAAATGGATGAACTTAGAGACTCACTTATTATTGGTGATAGGGTTGATGGTGGGGAGACTTGAGATGAATTTTCTTTATCTTCATTGCCTTTTATAATAATATCTTCTACAAAAATAGTCTTCTTTTCAACTTTACCATGCTTCCAATTTCATGATGCTTTTTCATCAAATAGCACATCATGGCTTATAATCATCTTGTTGTTCTTTAAACTATAAAGCCTATAGCCTATAGATTAAGACCTATAACCTAGAAAAATACTCTTCTCAATTGTCTTATCAAGTTTATGTCATTTTTTCTTTTAGAATTTGTGCATAACAAACACAACAAAAAACTTTCAAATGCCTTGCTGATGGCTTTCTTCCACATCATGCTTCAATGGGTGTTTGATTTTAAAGTGCCTTTGTGGGATATATATTTATTAAATATACAGTAGTATACACTTCTTTTGTCCAAAATATCTTTGGCAGTACTTTTTGTGAAGCATTGATTTGGCCAACTCCATCACTATTTGGTTCTTTCTCTCTGACACTCCATTTTGCTGTGGAGTATAACTAACAATAAGTTATCTTTTAACACCTTCATCTTCACAAAACTTGTCAAATTGACGTAAGTTGTACTCTTTACCCCTGTCATTTCTTAAGATTTTTAAGTAATTTCTGCTTTGTTTTTCAACAAAGCTTTTAAACTTCTTGAAAATAGAGAAAACTTCATATTTTTCTCTCATAAAAAACACCATGCCATTCTTGTAAAATTATTAATGAAAAGAATAAAGTACCTATTTTTACCATAGGAAGGTGTAGATATTGATCCATAAACATCTATGTATACTAATTCAAGTACTTACTTTGCTCTCCATGCAATTGCTTTAGAAAAAGATTGTCGATGGTGCTTCCCAAGTGCATACCCTTCACAAACTTCTTCTTTATCTTCTAGGTTATTTGGCAATCCCATAACTATATTCCTCTAAGAAAGTAATTTCAATCCATGAAAATTCAAGTGCCCAAATCTTCAATGCCACAGTCATAATTCATCAACTGCTTCCATCTTTAAGGCTACATGTCCTCCATATTTGAAAACAATTAGAAACCTTCTATTTTTCTCTATGACTATCTTTGTCACAATTTGCATATCATGTTTCTTGTCAAAAATAATGCAACCATTACCTTTAAAGTGAACATCATATCTATGTTTTACTAACTGTCCAATACCAAGTAAATTTTGCTCCAATTCTGGAAAAACCAACTCATCACGAATATATTTGATTCATACTTTAGTTTGAACCTCAATTGTTCCTTTTATTTTTACTTGCACCAAAGCACCATTACCCATCCTTACTTATGAGTTAAGTGAAGTATCCATATCTAAGACAATATCTTTATCACTAGTCATACGGTTACTACATGCACTATCAAGAAACCAAACATCCTTTTTTTTTTCATTTGCACTTTAGCAAGAAAAAAAATAAACTCTCTTCACCTTCTTTTTCTTCTATAACACTTGCCTGTTGATTGATTTTGAATATACACTTTTTTTACAATTGTCCAAACTTTTTACAATTAAAGTATTGGGGTTTTCCCTTATTCCAACAATCTCTCTCTATGTGATTGTTCTTTTTACAAATATTGTACTTTTGTTATAATTGGGATGCTCCAATTCTGGAACAAGCTACATATCACGAATATATTTGATTCTTACTTTAGTTTGAACCCCAATTGTGCCTTTTTCTTTTTCTTGCACCAAAGCACCATTACCTATCTTTACTTATGAGTTAGGTGAAGTATCCATATTTAAGAAAATATCTTTATCACCAGTCATATAGTTATTACAGCCATTATCAAGAAACCAAACATCATTTTTTGTTTTTGTTTAGATGCACTTTAGCAAGTAAAAAATAAACCCCCTTCACCTTCTTTTTCTTCTGCAACAATTTTCTACTGATTGATTTTGAATCTACAATTTTTTTACAAGTGCCCAAATTTTTTACAATTAAAGCATTGGGGTTTTCTCGTATTCCAACAATCTCTCTCTATGTGATTATTCTTTTTACAAATATTATTTTTTTGTTATGATTGGGATGTTTCTTTATTATTAGACTTTCCTCTTCCTTTTTCACTATTTTCTCTTCCTCTCCTTCTACCTCTTCCTTTTTAACCCCCCTTTACCAGAGTTCTCTTGATTGAGATTAGATTAAAACGCACTCTTAATAGATTTTTCAGAGTATCGCATCCAATAGCAAAACTGTAACAGGGCCTAGGGGAGCTATGGTCCTCCCATGCCCTGCAATAGTTCTCCTTAAATTTGTATATGTATATATATATATATATATGTATAATTTTTTAGTATTAAAATATCTGTCCCCCTAACCAAATTCTTTTAAATTTTTTATATTTAATAGATTAATTTCAATTTTAAAAAGTGGTTCATACTAGCATAAGATAGCATTTTAATATATTATTTAATATTCAAACAATATCTTATCTTTCTCTACTTTAACGTCTTCGTCTAAAAAAATAATTTTTAATTTATAACCTATTTTTACATTTTTCAACTTTATTCTCTTATCTTAATAAAAATAAATTTTATATTTATATGTAGTCCTTAATGCAAAGAAATTTTATACTTATAATTCTTTTTCTACATGAGAAATAATATTTTCAATTTAACTTGTAAAAATATACTCATAATTATTGAATGCCATACATTAGTAATTTTATCTTCTCTTCAAATTTAAGTCAAACTCTTTTTTCTAACTCAAAATTTAAGAAAAGAAAATCTTCAAGAAGGAAGTAAGTTGGAATATTTTAAATTTTAATAATTTTATTTATATATTAGTTACTTTTTTAATATCTTACTATTATAACTTTATATATATTTCTTTAATGGATTTTAATCTTTATTCTTTTGCTTTAAATTTATTAATTTTGAGATATAAAATTTATTTTTATGAATAATATAACACATTTATTGTTTAATATTTTATTTTTTCTATGAAAAAGCCATCTACAATTAATCAATTTTTAAAATAAAATACTAAAAATTCAGAAATCTACACATCATCACCAATTCTTAAGATTATGCTAAAGTTCCTTACAATTTTGTTTTCAGTTCATTTATTATTAACATGGAATAAAAATATTACTTTATTTTATTTTATTAAATTTACAAATTTATATTATGATTTGCGTCCTCTGATGAAAGCATAATGACAATAGTATTTTAACACTCTAACTTGGGTATTTTTTCTTTAATCTAATAATATTTGACTACTTATTTGTGTTTTTAATCTTAAATAGGTGCGTGAAGGAAAATATGACATACAGGAACAAACAGAAAGCAAATCGGGCAAGAAACGAGCAAAATGTGCTCGAAAGACAAAAGAAGGGAAACAAGTGGTTGGCCGCCGCAGCGCCCAGAAGAGAATGCATAAATCTTGATAATAAACTTGAGGCATTCATAATGTCAGGTCTTGTAGCTGTGAGATAAAATAAGTTCTCAATAAAACTTCTATAATAAGTCTCGTCAACTTTTTTATCCCCATCTTCTTTCTTCAATTTATCATACACCACCAATGGTGTTGCTACTTCATTACACCCAAACATACCAAATTTTGTTTAGAATATTTTTTGCATATTTCTTTTGGCAAATAAACACATCATCATCTTCTTGATAAATTTCAATGCCAAAGAAATAATGTAGTAAATCCATATCACTTATCTCATATTTCTTTCATCATCTCTTTTTTGAATTCTTCAACCATTTTTTTGTTGTTCCTTTTAAAAATCAAGTCATCAACATAAAGAGCAACAATAAGCACACTTGACATACCTTAGCTTTTTACATATAAGGTAGGCTCACTTTTACTTTTACTAAATCCTTTCTCCAAGAAATAGCCATCAATTTGAGTATACCAAACTCTTGGAGCTTTCTTTAAGTCATACAAAGCCTTTTTAAGCTTGTATACCTTTTCTTCTTCACCCTTGGCAATATACCATTGAGGCTGCTCAACATAATATCTTCTTCTAATTCCCTATTTAGAAAAGTTGATTTGACATCAAGTTGGTATAATGACTAACTTTTTTGTGTAGCCATGGCAACGAGGGTTCTTATGGTGTTAAGTCGAGTTTGGAGCAAAAGTTTCATGGTAGTCAATACCAGGCTGTTGTGAGTAGCCCTTAGCCACTAGTTTTGCCTTATATATTTGCACACTTTCATTGGTATTATATTTCACCCTATAAACTCATTTCACTTATAATTTCTTTCCCATTTGGCTTTTTTACAAGCTCTCATGTTTTATTTTTCTCAATAACATCAATTTCTTCTTGCATAGCTTTTCTCCAAGATTCTTCTTTTATAGCTTCTTCAAAACTTTCAAGTTCAAATATACAAAAATTGCATATTTCATAAATTTCTCTCAAACTCTTACTTTTTGTGGAGTTGTTGACAATGAAGAAATGGATGAACTTAGAGACTCACTTATTATTGGTGATAGGGTTGATGGTGGGGAGACTTGAGATGAATTTTCTTTATCTTCATTGCCTTTTATAATAATATCTTCTACAAAAATAGTCTTCTTTTCAACTTTACCATGCTTCCAATTTCATGATGCTTTTTCATCAAATAGCACATCATGGCTTATAATCATCTTGTTGTTCTTTAAACTATAAAGCCTATAGCCTATAGATTAAGACCTATAACCTAGAAAAATACTCTTCTCAATTGTCTTATCAAGTTTATGTCATTTTTTCTTTTAGAATTTGTGCATAACAAACACAACAAAAAACTTTCAAATGCCTTGCTGATGGCTTTCTTCCACATCATGCTTCAATGGGTGTTTGATTTTAAAGTGCCTTTGTGGGATATATATTTATTAAATATACAGTAGTATACACTTCTTTTGTCCAAAATATCTTTGGCAGTACTTTTTGTGAAGCATTGATTTGGCCAACTCCATCACTATTTGGTTCTTTCTCTCTGACACTCCATTTTGCTGTGGAGTATAACTAACAATAAGTTATCTTTTAACACCTTCATCTTCACAAAACTTGTCAAATTGACGTAAGTTGTACTCTTTACCCCTGTCATTTCTTAAGATTTTTAAGTAATTTCTGCTTTGTTTTTCAACAAAGCTTTTAAACTTCTTGAAAATAGAGAAAACTTCATATTTTTCTCTCATAAAAAACACCATGCCATTCTTGTAAAATTATTAATGAAAAGAATAAAGTACCTATTTTTACCATAGGAAGGTGTAGATATTGATCCATAAACATCTATGTATACTAATTCAAGTACTTACTTTGCTCTCCATGCAATTGCTTTAGAAAAAGATTGTCGATGGTGCTTCCCAAGTGCATACCCTTCACAAACTTCTTCTTTATCTTCTAGGTTATTTGGCAATCCCATAACTATATTCCTCTAAGAAAGTAATTTCAATCCATGAAAATTCAAGTGCCCAAATCTTCAATGCCACAGTCATAATTCATCAACTGCTTCCATCTTTAAGGCTACATGTCCTCCATATTTGAAAACAATTAGAAACCTTCTATTTTTCTCTATGACTATCTTTGTCACAATTTGCATATCATGTTTCTTGTCAAAAATAATGCAACCATTACCTTTAAAGTGAACATCATATCTATGTTTTACTAACTGTCCAATACCAAGTAAATTTTGCTCCAATTCTGGAAAAACCAACTCATCACGAATATATTTGATTCATACTTTAGTTTGAACCTCAATTGTTCCTTTTATTTTTACTTGCACCAAAGCACCATTACCCATCCTTACTTATGAGTTAAGTGAAGTATCCATATCTAAGACAATATCTTTATCACTAGTCATACGGTTACTACATGCACTATCAAGAAACCAAACATCCTTTTTTTTTTCATTTGCACTTTAGCAAGAAAAAAAATAAACTCTCTTCACCTTCTTTTTCTTCTATAACACTTGCCTGTTGATTGATTTTGAATATACACTTTTTTTACAATTGTCCAAACTTTTTACAATTAAAGTATTGGGGTTTTCCCTTATTCCAACAATCTCTCTCTATGTGATTGTTCTTTTTACAAATATTGTACTTTTGTTATAATTGGGATGCTCCAATTCTGGAACAAGCTACATATCACGAATATATTTGATTCTTACTTTAGTTTGAACCCCAATTGTGCCTTTTTCTTTTTCTTGCACCAAAGCACCATTACCTATCTTTACTTATGAGTTAGGTGAAGTATCCATATTTAAGAAAATATCTTTATCACCAGTCATATAGTTATTACAGCCATTATCAAGAAACCAAACATCATTTTTTGTTTTTGTTTAGATGCACTTTAGCAAGTAAAAAATAAACCCCCTTCACCTTCTTTTTCTTCTGCAACAATTTTCTACTGATTGATTTTGAATCTACAATTTTTTTACAAGTGCCCAAATTTTTTACAATTAAAGCATTGGGGTTTTCTCGTATTCCAACAATCTCTCTCTATGTGATTATTCTTTTTACAAATATTATTTTTTTGTTATGATTGGGATGTTTCTTTATTATTAGACTTTCCTCTTCCTTTTTCACTATTTTCTCTTCCTCTCCTTCTACCTCTTCCTTTTTAACCCCCCTTTACCAGAGTTCTCTTGATTGAGATTAGATTAAAACGCACTCTTAATAGATTTTTCAGAGTATCGCATCCAATAGCAAAACTGTAACAGGGCCTAGGGGAGCTATGGTCCTCCCATGCCCTGCAATAGTTCTCCTTAAATTTGTATATGTATATATATATATATATATGTATAATTTTTTAGTATTAAAATATCTGTCCCCCTAACCAAATTCTTTTAAATTTTTTATATTTAATAGATTAATTTCAATTTTAAAAAGTGGTTCATACTAGCATAAGATAGCATTTTAATATATTATTTAATATTCAAACAATATCTTATCTTTCTCTACTTTAACGTCTTCGTCTAAAAAAATAATTTTTAATTTATAACCTATTTTTACATTTTTCAACTTTATTCTCTTATCTTAATAAAAATAAATTTTATATTTATATGTAGTCCTTAATGCAAAGAAATTTTATACTTATAATTCTTTTTCTACATGAGAAATAATATTTTCAATTTAACTTGTAAAAATATACTCATAATTATTGAATGCCATACATTAGTAATTTTATCTTCTCTTCAAATTTAAGTCAAACTCTTTTTTCTAACTCAAAATTTAAGAAAAGAAAATCTTCAAGAAGGAAGTAAGTTGGAATATTTTAAATTTTAATAATTTTATTTATATATTAGTTACTTTTTTAATATCTTACTATTATAACTTTATATATATTTCTTTAATGGATTTTAATCTTTATTCTTTTGCTTTAAATTTATTAATTTTGAGATATAAAATTTATTTTTATGAATAATATAACACATTTATTGTTTAATATTTTATTTTTTCTATGAAAAAGCCATCTACAATTAATCAATTTTTAAAATAAAATACTAAAAATTCAGAAATCTACACATCATCACCAATTCTTAAGATTATGCTAAAGTTCCTTACAATTTTGTTTTCAGTTCATTTATTATTAACATGGAATAAAAATATTACTTTATTTTATTTTATTAAATTTACAAATTTATATTATGATTTGCGTCCTCTGATGAAAGCATAATGACAATAGTATTTTAACACTCTAACTTGGGTATTTTTTCTTTAATCTAATAATATTTGACTACTTATTTGTGTTTTTAATCTTAAATAGGTGCGTGAAGGAAAATATGACATACAGGAACAAACAGAAAGCAAATCGGGCAAGAAACGAGCAAAATGTGCTCGAAAGACAAAAGAAGGGAAACAAGTGGTTGGCCGCCGCAGCGCCCAGAACAGCGAGTGAGCGCCGCGGCACCCGTGTGGATGTTTAAATACTCTTCTCAACTCGCCTATTCGAGGTGGATTCGAAACTCCTCGCACCTAGGGTTTCCTTTAGCAATAAAAATATTATTTTAAGGCAAAAATAAAGAGATTTAGCAAGGAGAAAAACGTAAGCAACAAATACACAACTAAACCAAGAGATCAAGGTGAATTGTATTGAAGATTGAAGAATCAACTCTTGGGCAATCAAGACAAGAGGAAGAAGAACAACTCAGGGCATCACTTGTGTTATTTTCTTCCTTAGTTTTAAGAGATGATTTTGATCATGATATTTTTATACTTTTGCTTTAATAATCTTGTTTTGAGCATGAGCTAAATTCTTTTAATCTAGAGTTAGACGTTATTGAACCTAGTATGTAATTGATTTTTTTAAACTCTTAGTTATGAACTTTTATCCCTTAATTGATTCAATCTATCTATGCTTAATGCTTTTATTATACTTGATCACTATTTTGATTGTTTAGGAACCATGATAACTTTGACAAAAGGAATCATATGTTTAGCCTATGGTAGATTGATACATGATCATAGGGTAATATCTATGAGTTCCATCTAGGATAGACATATACCTGTGGCATGTATGGTTTGATTAGACTTAATCTTAATCAGTTGCATCTTATTCGAATTACCATAGACATATAGGTAATTGTTAGGGTGTGATATTATCATTCGACTGTCGACAGAAGCTTATGATGAAATCAGTGTCTAGCTAATCAATTGATAAAAATGGAATAACTAAGGGATTAAAGGGTTCAGTGAACTACTAGGGGATACATCGATACCCTAGATTACCTATCAATTTAGTGAATTTTGTCTTTAAGTATTTGCAATATTTTAATTAAGTTCAATTCAATAGCAATAATTTAGTTAGTTAAACTCCATCCTTGAAGCTAATCTAGATAAAGGTAAAGTAGAGTAATTTTAGTATTCGATTAAAGAAAATAGAAACAATAGTCTCTGTGGGATCAATAATCTAGACTTAGTCCTATATTACTTGATACAAAAAGTATGCACTTACGCTAGGTCATTAAAACAGACATCAAGTTTTTGACGCCGTTGCTGGGAATTATTTTATCTAATCTTAGATCGATACTAATACCATACGATTTTACTTTTACTTCAGATTTTATTTTTATTTCATTATGGTTAGTGGTCTTTTATCGTTCTAGTTAATAATTGTATTTTTATTTTTGTTTTTGACAGTTTATGTGAAGAACCAAGAGTGAAGATTCAACATCTTTTGATCTTGAGATTGAAAGAACATTCCGGAAACTTTGTAGAGAACAACATCAAAACAGAAACATGGCAGAGAATCATGACAATATCAATAATTCATTGTTTGAGCCTATGAATCCGCAGAGATCATTGAGGGATTATGCCATTCCTACAACAGAAGGCATTCAGTCTAGTATTCAGCGCCCCAGTGTTAATGCAAACAACTTTGAAATCAAGTCAAGTACTATTCAGATGCTTAAGGAGTCGGCGCAATTCAATGGAGCTCCCAATGATGATTCCAACATGTATATTGTGAATTTCTTGGAGATTTATAATACATTCAAGTTCAATGGGGTTTCAGATGATGCCATCAGGTTGGGACTATTCCCTTTCTCATTAAGGGATAAGGCCAAGAGCTGGTTGATGTCAGTACTATCAGGATCTATATCAACGTGGGATGACCTAGTGCAGAAGTTCTTAGCGAAGTTTTTCCCACCAGCAAAAACAGCTAAGATGAGGAATGACATCACCTCATTTGTGTAGATTGAATGTGAGTCATTATACGAAGCATGGGAATGATTCAAGGACATGTTGAGGAAGTGTCCCCATCATAGAGTTTCGAAATGGTTATTAATCCATACGTTCTACAATTGGCTAGTGGATCATTTAAGGATAATTATCGATGCCGCTGCTGGAGGAGCTCTGATGAATAAATCCACAGATGAAGCATATGAGTTATTAGAAGAGATGGCATCTAATAGCTATTAATGGCCTGCTGAAAGAGTCACACCAAGAAAGGTTACTGAAATTCATGAGATTGATGCATTTAATGCATTGGCTGCGCAGATCAATATATTAACCAAGAGGTTTGATTCTATAAATGCTATCAAGACCCAAATTGCGACTTGTGACTTCTATGGTGACAATCATTTGAATGGGCAATGCATGGAGTCAACAAACTATGTGGGGAACCATAATAGACAGTAGAATAATTCACATTCAAATTATTATAATCCGGGGTAGAGAAATCATCCAAATTTTTCTTGGGGTGGCAACCAAGGCTAGCAACTTAAACTTAACCCACCCGAATTTCATCCCCCACATGAAAAGAAAGCATCCTTGGAAGATATGTTTATGCAGTACATGAAGTTGAATGATGCTATTCTATAAAACCATTCTGCATCTTTGAAAACTCTAAAAACTCAAATAGGGCAACTTGCTACAACACTAAATAATCGACCTCAAGTGACTTTACCAAGCAACACTAAAACTAATCCTAGAGGGGATAAAGAGCAATGCAAAGCTGTTTCTTTGAGAAGTGGTAAGGAGTTGCAGTCAAACAGTGCAGAAGTGAAGAAAAGTGCAGAATGTAATGAAGAAAATAATACAGAAGTGCAGAAAAGTGCAGAATTTACTGCAATTAATGATGAACAGCAGCAAAAAAATGCAAAACGCAGTAAAGAGATGCAGAAAAATGATAATGCAGCAGCACAAACCAGTAAAGGTCAACAGAAACTTGCAGTTCAGCCTCCCTATCCACCTCCATCATTTCTTCAAAGGCTACAGAAACAGAAGTTGGACAAGCAGTTTTTAAAATTTTTAGATGTCTTCAAAAAACTCCACATTAACATACCTTTTGCAGATGCTTTGGAACAAATGCCTAGTTATGTAAAGTTCATGAAGGACATCTTATCAAAGAAAAGGAGATTAGCTGAATATGAAACTGTGGCACTCACTAAAGAATGTAGCACAATATTGCAAAATAAAGTGCCATCAAAATTGAAGGATCCAGACAATTTCACCATACCATGCACCATTGGGGAGAAATTCTTTGGCAGAGCATTATGTGATTTAAGCGTCAGCATCAACTTAATGCCATTATCCATCTACAAGAAGTTAGGTTTGGGGGAAGCTAAACCTACTAATGTCACCTTGCAATTGGCAGACCGTTCACTCACCTATCCAAGGGGCATTATTAAAGATCTTTTGGTAAAGGTTGACAAGTTCATCTTTCCAGTAGATTTCATAGTGTTGGATATGAAGGAGGATCATAAGGTACCCATCATACTAGGAAGACCATTCTTAGTAACAAGGAAAACTCTTATTGATGTGCAAAAAGGAGAATTAACTATGAGGGTGCAAAATAAAGAAGTAACATTCAATGTGTTCAAAGCCATTCCAGGGCCAAGTGAGGAAGAGGAATGTATGAGCATTAACGTCATTGACAGGGAAGTGCAGGATATGTTCAACAAAAATAGCATTGAAGATTCTCTAAAAGATACAGTGGTAAATAGAGTTGAGGTAGAAAGAAGTGAAGCACGAGAGTATCTACAAGCCTTAAGCCTTTCTTCGAAATTTGACAGACTTTGAAGGAGAGCTGAACCGTTAGATAGACCAAAAGGCTTGCAAACTTACATTAAGCCGTCTATTGAAGAACCTCTTAAACTAGAGTTAAAACTACTACCGAGTTACTTAAGGTATGCATTTCTTGGTGAATCCTCTACTTTACCAGTTATAGTTATTTTGCACAACTTGATGACCTGCAAGTAGACAAATTGTTAAGGAACTTAAGAGATCATAAGAGGGCTATAGAATGGACGATTGCTGATATCAAGGGAATCAGTCCCTATTTTTGCATGCATAAAATCCTGTTAGAGGAAGGGCACAAAGCTACAATTGAGTAGTAGAGACGCTTAAATCCAGTAATGAAAGATGTAGTAAAGAAAAAGATTATCAAGTGGCTAGATGTAGGGATTATCTACCCCATTTCTGACAGCTCATGGGTAAGTCCAATGCAATGCGTACCAAAGAAATGAGGGATCACTGTAGTGGCAAATGAGAATAATGATTTAATCCCAACTAGGACTATCACAGGTTAGAGGATATGTATTGACTACAGGAAGCTGAATAAAGCCACCCGTAAAGATCATTTTCCTTTACCTTTCATCGATCAAATGCTTGATAGGTTAGCAGGACATGAATATTATTGCTTTTTGAATGGATATTCTAGCTATAATCAGATTGTAATTGCTCCTGAAGATTAAGAAAAAACCACGTTCACTTGTCTATATAGTACATTTGCTTTTCGGATAATGCTATTCGGATGATGCAATGCTCCAGCCACATTTCAGTGCAATATGATGGCCATATTTTCAGACATTATTAAGTACTTCATGGAGGTATTTATGGATGACTTTTCTGTTTTTAGCAATTCATTTGATCAATGCCTTGATAATCTAGCATTTATGCTCAAACGGTGTGAAGATACCAATTTAGTGCTCAATTGGGAAAAATGACACTTTATGGTTAAAGAAGGCATAGTATTAGGACATACAATTTCTACTCATGGTATTGAAGTTGATACAGCAAAGATAGAAACCATCGAGAAGTTGCCACCACCAACTAATGTGAAAGGAGTGTGGAGCTTTCTTGGCCATACCTGATTTTATCAAAGATTTATCAAAGATTTATAAAAGATTTCTCCAAGCTCTCTAAACCCCTATGCAACTTACTAGAGAAAGAAGTGCAGTTTTATTTCGATGATGCATGTCTTGAAGCTTTTGAATTGTTAACGAAGAAGCTTACCACCGTACCGATCATTATAGCTCCAGATTGGGACTTACCCTTTGAAGTGATATGTGATGCAAGTGATTTAGCTGTGGGAGCTGTACTAGGACAACGCCGAGAGAAAGTGTTTCACACGATATACTATACAAGCAAGACTCTTAATGACGCACAGTCCAATTACACCACTACAGAAAAAGTGCTTCTAGCGGTAGTCTTCTCTTTCAACAAGTTCTAGGCTTACTTGATTGAAGTCAAGGTTACAGTCTTCACAGATCATTCAACAATCAAGTACCTCATCAACAAGAAAGATGCTAAGCCAAGACTCATTCGATGGATTCTCTTACTGCAAGAATTTGATCTAGAGATCAAAGATAGAAAATGAGTTGAAAACTAAGTTGCAGATCATCTCTCTCGTTTGGAAGCATCAAATCAACACCAAGAGAAGATCCAAATCAATGAAACCTTTCCAGATGAGCAACTCCTGCAACACAACATCACGAGATCCCCTGGTATGCTGATATTGTCAATTATTTAGTTTTTGGTCTAACACCTCCTGATTTGACTTTTCAGCAAAAGAAAAAGTTCCTCCACGACGCAAGATTCTATTTCTGGGATGAACCATTCCTCTACAAATCATGTACAGACTAAATCCTTCGAAGATGTATCCTTACGGAAGAAACTCAAGACATCTTACACCATTGTCATACATCTAGTTATGGAGGACATTTTGCAGGCGACAAAATAGCGGCTAAGGTACTTCAATCTGGTTTTTATTGGCCCACATTATTTAAAGATACATATTATATTGTTGCAGGGTGTGATCGATGTCAACAGACTAGGAACATCTCTAAAAGACATGAAATGCCACAGCAGGCCATTCTAGAAGTTGAAATCTTTGACGTTTGGGGAATAGACTTTATGGGACCGTTGCCACCATCCCACAACAACAAATACATACTTGTAGCTGTGGATTATGTTTCAAAATGGATAGAGGCAGTAGCATTACCAACAAATAAAGCAAGAATAGTGATTAAGTTCCTTCAAAAGAATATATTCACAAGATATGGAACACCGAGAGCAATTATAAGTGACGATGGCTCACACTTCTGCAATATGTATTTTTCAGCCCTTTTGCAGAAATACGGGGTCAAGCACAAAACAGCTACTGTATATCATCATTAAATGAGCGGACAAGTTAAGGTATCCAATCGACAAATAAAAAGCATCTTGGAGAAGATGGTTAAACCAAATCGAAAGGATTGGGCATTATACTTGGATGACGCATTATGGTCATATCGTACTGCTTACAAAACTTCAATTGGTATGTCTCTTTTTCGTTTGATTTTTGAAAACGTATGTCACCTACCTTTGGAGTTGGAACACAAAGCATATTGGGCAATTAAAGCCCTCAACTTTGATTTCTAAGCTACAGGTGAAAAACGCTTACTTCAACTAAACGCCATGAATGAGTTTCGTCTACAAGCATATGAGAATGCCAAGATGTATAAGGAAAAGACGAAACGGTGGCATGATATAAAGATACTTCGGAGTTCATTTGAAAAATGACAACTAGTATTGCTCTACAATTCAAGACTGAAGTTATTTCCTGAAAAACTCAGGTCCCGATGGTCTGGCCTGTTTCAAATCATAACGGTTTATCCAAGTGGAATGGTTGAAATTAGAGATCCGAATAATCAAGTTTCATTTACAGTAAATAGTCAACGCCTTAAGAATTACCATGGAGGATATATAGATCGACAGAAGGTCAGTGTCGATCTTATGGATCACAAGTAAATGCAAGAACAGCACGTCAGGCCGAAGACGTTAAACCAAGCGCTTCTTGGGAGGCAACTCAAGCCTCGTATCCTTTGAGTTTAATTAGTTTATTTTATTTTAGTATTTTTTTAAGGGATAATTTTCTTTTGAGAAGCATATTTTTATTTAGGTTGATATAAAAAAAAATTGAAAATAGGCTTGTGGGCACCGCAACGCTGGCACTTGGGCATAATCGTGCCTAGATGCGTGTGAGCGCCACAACGCTCATGAGCGAGTGCCGCAGCGCTCACAGGGGAGAATTAAAATACTTCTCCCCTTCCCCCTTTAATGCTTATTCTCTTTCCCCATTTTCTCTCACTCACATAAACCCTAAAACTCATCTTCCCAATCTCACACTCTCACCTATTCCTCTCAAATCAAAATTAAACACTCCTACACACTACATTTAGATTCAAATGCATTACCCACTCAAATTAACACCACATTAGCACACTTTTCACATACTTTTTCACATTCATCACCTCTTTCAACTTCATCTTTTCAATAGCATTCAAGGTACAAATCCATATCTTTCTTTATTTTATTTCTTGTTATGTATCTTTATTTTATTTCTTGTTATATATCTTTATTTTATGGTTACAATGCATAATTAGTTTCCTTATTGTTAGATTATGATACTTAGGACTTGTTTTCAATTAATTAAAAAAAAAACGTGAATGCTTGTGCTGCTTGTTCTAATTGATGAGTTGAATGAGGTTTAATAGGTTCTACTTGAAGTTCTTGATTACCTACCTAGCCACATATTAGGATGTTTGTGAAAGTATGTTGAAAAGTGGTGTTGACTTATGTTTATTGTTTACCATGGTGTTATTTGGTGTTTAATGTTAACGTTGATATTGATTGGTGTTTACTGTGCATGTTGATATCGATTGATGATTAAAGTTCAACTTGGTGAGTTGAGTGTTGTTTAAATGAGTGATTTAATATGGCACTATAATTTAAAGAGATTGTGGGTTGCGAGAATTATGGCACACATATATGATTTCTTATTGCAACGTGTGTGTGGCATTTGCTGTCCATATTCGAGTTGCTCATTATTGTTGTTTCAGGTATTTAATGGCACCCAAGAAATCAAAAAAAGTCTGTTGCATCCTCTTTTACGGGCTACAACACTAATAAGTTTATTTCCAAGGAAGCTGCCAACTTATATCACTCTTTCATAATTAAACGCACAATTATTCCTGAAAGAAGATTTGATATCACGGGAGTGGGCTATCCACCAATCTCTCGTATTATTACAGATAGAGGTTGGGGACGTTTGTGTGCACAGTCGAATGCTGCAATTATTCCAGTAGTCCGAGAATTCTATACTAATGGCAAAGAGCACACTCATGGGAAAGTAGAAATCAGGGGCAGAATTGTTCGCATCCACTATGAGGCCATTAATAGATACTTTGGGGTACCCAATATTTCACGCGATGACTATATAGAGCTCCATCAGAACCCCGATTATGAAGCAATCATTCGTTACTTGGCCATCCTAAATGCTCAATGGACGATGTCTAGAAGTCTTTCCGTCTCCTTTCCCGCATGCTATATGTTCAGAGAATTCAAAGCATGGCACTATTTCATAGCTGCAAGATTAATGCCAGTCCGTCACATGAGCACAGTAACTACGAAGAGAGCTCTCATTTTGTATGCCATTCTCACAGGGCGAACTATTGACATTGGTAGGGTGATCAGCGATACAATCTTTTTCAGCCTCGATCATCCAAAGCAAAGCATATATTGCCCCTCGCTGATTACAGTACTTTGTGCTAAAGCTAGCGTTGAGTGGACATCATCAGAGGAAATATTACCCCTAACATATGTATTGGACAACAGCAAAATTACTACAATCATTTATGGTCCAGCTCAAGACCCTGTTCCCCGACCACTTCTGCCATACCGACCCACAACACAACTGGCCATACCTCAATGGCTGTCCAGGTTAGAGGATGCCTTCACCACACACCAGCAGTGGACCGTCTCACATACCACCTATCAAGAACAGGTTTTGCACATTACACTCACACACTTTGGCGTGGATACACATAACTTGCCACACTTTTTAGCCTATCCAGCGCCACCAGATGCGAATGACTTAGGAGATGATGCCGAAGTCGAAAACGAAGATGGGAGTGATGATGAAGATGACGGGGACACCTAAGGCCTTATACAAATAGGGAAGTGTTCCTATTTTGTTATTTTACTGCCGCCATGAGGACATGTCTTATTATAAGTGTGGGGACAGGGGAAACACTTTTTAATTTATAATTTTCTTCATGTGTTGTTAGTTTATTTTCTATTTTATCTGTTTTCTTTTGAAGTAGTTTACTTTCTTTTAGTATCGGTTGTTTGGGTCGAAAGAGTTGTATTCGATGATGATACATAGAGTTAAAGAAAAGCTATAAAGTCTAGACTTATCTATTATTGTGTTCATTTTATACTATAATTGGATTAATTATATTCAGCTTATAGTGGTTCATTTTAAACATCAGTACACTCTAGAGCTATCGAATGTTCAACAGTTGTAAGGTAGAATATACTTATTCATAACAGAAAAGGTAATCAAGGTCATCTATTATCTAGAACTTGTTTGATTAGCTTTCAAGGCAAAATCCTAAGACAAATATAGTAAGGGATATGATTATAGGCCATCTTTGGACCGTTTGAGCCTTTTCAAGCCTACCTTATATATATATATATATATATATATATCCCTAGTCACTCCGTTTGAGCTTAATTTTTCATTTTATATGTTTAACCACTTTACAAGCCTAAAGACTTCGAGCTTACTTATCCTAAAACCTATCGGTAGCACCATAAACCATGAGTTTACTTAGAAGTATTTTTCATTATTAAAAAAAAAAGTCTTAAATTGCAAATCAATCTAAGTTAGGGGATTCAAAAAACAATGATGATGAAATGATTAAAAAGAAAGATGAAAATAGTATAAGTTTGGGGGAGGAGATGAAGATTCAAGGAAGAAAAGAAATCAAGAAGTTTTTAAATAAAGTCTAAGTGTAAATGATGTGATTTGCACTTTATATATATATATATATATATATCTTTATATCTCACCTTCACCTTAGCCTTACATTACAAGCTAATTAAAGTCCTATTTGATCCCTTATTATATACTTGTTCTACATTAGTAAAGATTGCTATGAAAAACAAGCTTATGGAGAATTGTTTTGATCCTGCTCTTTCTTTGATAAAAATAAAATGTTCGAAAATGCAATTGATGTGCAATTAAATAGCTCGACACACACTCACAAGTGAACAATTATAAGGTAGATATAAGCATGATGATTAGAGTGTAGAATAAGCATGTATAATTTTTGAGTCTAAAGGTTTCATAAGTGTAATTCACCCGTTGAGACAACTTACAAATTTTTGATTGACCCAAGTAACTCATGGTTCATGAAATGTTAAGAGGGTGTTTTTACATTGTTTTTTTGGCTCCTTGTTAGTATGCTCTTGTCTTGATCGAGGATGAGCAAATATCTTAAGTTTGGGGGTATTTGATAATAGCATATTGACAATAGTATTTTAACACTCTAACTTGGGTATTTTTATTTTAATCCATTAATATTTGGCTACTTATTTGTATTTTTAATCTTAAATAGGTGTGCGAAGGCAAATATGACATATAGGAACAAACGGGAAGCGAATCAGGTGAGAAACGAGCAAAATGCGCTCGAAAGACGAAAGAAGGAAAACAAGTGGTTGGGCGCCACAGCGCCCAGAACAGCAAGTGAGCGCCGCAGCACTCAACACCCAACGCCGCGGCGCTCATCGAAGATTTTGAAAAACCTGTGCTCGTGCCCAGTGCCACAGCGCTGATCCCCCAGCGCCGCAGCACTTGTGCGGATGTTTAAATACTCTTCTCAACTCACCTATTCGGGGTGAATTCGAAGCTCCTCGTGCCTAAGGTTTCTCTTAGCAACAAAAACACTATTTTAAGGCAAAAATAGATAGATTTAGCAAGAAGAAAAATGCAAGCAACGAATACACAATCAAACAAAGAGATCAAGGTGAATTGTATAAAAATTGAAGAATCAACTATTGGGCAATCAAGACAAGAGGAAAAAGAACAACTCAGGGCATCATTTGTGTTATTTTCTTCTTTAGTTTTAAGAGATGATTTTGATCATGATATTTTTATACTTTTGCTTTGATAATCTTATTTTGAGCATGAGCTAAATTCTTTTGATCTAGAGTTAGACATTATTGAACCTAATATGTAATTGATTCTTTTAAACTCTTAGTTATGAACTTTTATCCCTTAATTGATTCAATCTATCTATGCTTAATGCTTTTATTATACTTTATCACTATTTTTATTTTTTAGGAACCATGATAACTTTGACAAAAGGAATCATGTGTTTAGCCTATAGTAGATAGATACATGATTATAGGGTAATATCTATGAGTTTCATCTAGGATAGACATATACCTAGGTGACATGTATGGTTTAATTAGACTTAATCTTAATGAGTTGCATCTTATTCGGATTACCATAGACATATAGGTAATTGTTAGGGTGTGATATTATCATTCGACTGTCGATATAAACTTATGATGAAATCAGTGTCTAGCCAATCAATTGATAAAAATGGAATAACTAAGGGGCTAAAGGGTTCAGTGAACTACTAGATGATACGTGATACCCTAGATTACCTATCAATATAGTGAATTTTATCTTCAAGTATTTGCAATATTTTAATTAAGTTCAATTCGATAGCAATAATTTAGTTAGTTAAACTCTATCCTTGAAGCTAGTCTGGATAAAGGTAAAGTAGAGTAATTTTAGTATTCGATTGAAGAAAATAGAAACAATAGTCTCTGTGGGATCAATAATCTGGACTTAGTCCTATATTACTTGATACAAAAAGCGTGCACTTACGCTAGGTCATTAAAGCAGACATCACCCTCCCCTAAACTCAAATCTTGGTTCTACACTTGGACGCATCAATTTTCTCTCAAAAGATTATAGAGACCCCATCAACTCCTGTGTTGTCAATAAAGAAATATCCTTTGTTTTTTTCTATCATAGGAACAATGAGATCAAATTTTTCAAGCAAACTAATAAGGACTTTCTCAACAATCTTCTTACTTTTAATACTTTCACTATATATTTTCATTTGATACATAATTTCTGCAAATCTATCTAAAATACTTGCATGGTTTCATTCTCTTTTAATTTTATATTTTCAAAATCTCTTCTAAGATCTTGAAGTTTAAAAGCTCTAACCTTTAAATTCTTCTTGGAGAATATCTCATGCCTCATTTGCTATTTTTGCACCAATTATTCTTGAAAAGTTTGTATCTGAAACACCTTGTTGAATCTCCCTAAGGGCTTGTGCATCTTTTTATTGTTTCTCTTTTAAAGTTCTCTTCTGCCCTTCTGTCAATATTTCTTTTGAGTCTTCTTCTTTTGTTAAGCTAAATTCTCTAATTCCTTCTTCTATAAAATCCCATAAATTAAAAGAAAGGAAAAGACTTTTCATCTTCACACACTAAAAATTATAATTTTCTCCATCAAATACAAGCACATGAGATTGAATATTGTATTTGATGAAGTCTTTCTTTCCATGGCAATTATCTTCTTTAATCTCTAGTTTTGATATTAATTTATGTTAGTTGTTTGGGTATAACCATAAAAAAAAAAAAAATTAAATGTGAAAGGGGAACACATTTTTTTTTTTAATTTCTTTCAAGTTCTAATTTTAACAAACTAAGGACCCATATAAATATGTACTTTTACCTTGTCTAAGAAAGAATATAAATCCTAACTAAATTTTTACATAAGAAAGTCTAAATAAGATTAGGACTCATAATTTTAATTATAATTAAATTCACATTAATTAACAATCTATTTATGGCTCTGCAAGTTGTACCTCCACAAGCAATGCCACTCTCGTTGATGCAACCAAATTCAATCTTATATGCAACACAACGGCCTTATAAGTATTTTTTTTTAAAAAAAAAGGTCACCTGTTATCAATATTTCTCTGTGAGTTGTCTCAGTTGTTATTACTTTTACTATTCCAATTCCTCAAACTATTAAATTGTCTTCTGTGACTTGTTTACTAAAAAGAAGCATTATAGTTCGCATCTAAGAAATATTTGATAAGCAATTGCATAGTCATCAGCTTTACATTCCTAGTGTTTCTCATTCTTTTGTTGCTTGAAAGTTGTAAAACGTTCTATTCATTAACAAGATTGAAAGTCAAAAAAAGCTACCCAATTTTCATATATCTCATTTCAAATTGTTCAATAGCAACTCTGATTTAGTGAATCACATGTATTCCTTCAAGAAATTTGTATCCCTTAAAGATTATAGTAATGCTTTAAAATGAAAGTTGTTTGACATGGTTTCAGAACCTACTACCCAGGTCCATCAAAACCTTCAATAATTTCTCGAGTTGTTTGTTAGTCATTTTCAAACAACTCATTGAAAATAAGTTAATGTATTTTATTTAGGAACTATGCAACAAGAGGTAGATGAGACACTTAAAGACTATGTGAGATGCTTTCAAGCTATGTATATACGAATCAACATTCCTGATGATACTTTACCACCAACTACATTTTTTAGAAGATTACTATTCGACACTCAAATTTATGAAGATCTTCTACGACAACCATCCAAATGTATAAAAGAATCTTTTTGATGTGTTGAATTCTTTATTCGCATTGAAGAAGATTAGTTAAGCAGGAGTCATAGAACAAATGTCGATTCCATTATATAGCTTGCTTCTTTTGATATTCGAGATTAACACATCGTTGTTAGAAAAAAAAAACTATAAAAGAATAGTGCAATCCTTTCAATCTCTAAGAATCACTACAAAAGATTTAGTTTCAATTACCCTTAAATATCTGAAATTTCTCAAAACTTCTATCAAGAATACAATGATGAACAACAAGCATATATGACTTTTTTCGCTGATCCCCAACTATAAAGATTCTTGCTAATCAAGGGAATAAAACTGAAAAGCATCTCTACCATATTATTGTTAGAGTTTGTGCTTACGTGTTATCCCTATTTGTATAGATATTTGATATTTATACAATATATATTTTATTAAATCGCTAATTACATTAATTATATAGTACAATACTTATAACGCTACATACATTATATGATCTGAAAGAGTTCAGGTCTGATCTAAAGGAGTTCAGATCAGGCTTAAGAGTTAGCAACACTAAAAATTATAACTGATAAGAGTTAGCAAGTTATAAAAATCAGTAAAATTCAAGAAGTTGAAGCCTTGTCTGTAATGGGACAAAGACCTGAGAGTATACTAGTAATGATATAGTTGCAAGAGTTGTAATAAAGTGTTAGGAAATATCATTATACAAGTATGTTCTAAAACATTAAGTTCCCGATCTCTTTTCACCGATGTAGTTCTATCGGTGAATCCCTTCTCGTATAGATCAATGTATGTCTATATCTACAGGGTACAGATGGTTATTCTTAGCTGGCCATGAGCTTAGGACTCGTATAGATATACAAGTATTCAGTCAGGATTGGATACTAAACAGACTCATGAGGACCCCAATAGACATCCTATATAAGCCATCAATAGAAGGTCCTCTCAAGTTGAGTAGTATTTATGGTCCTTTGACCTAAATGCCACGATAGACTTTTGAGTGATCTATCATACGCAGGTTCCACGGACGTCAGAGCCCTTTCATAGTCTGACCGCTACATGTCATTGGGTATAGTCCGATGCTCATAAAGTCCGGTGTATATAGATATGGGATCTATCAGCTTTGAGATTGTATCTTAAAAATTCTTATGGCCATAAGCAATAAGCCTGGGAATGGATTTTTCTACAAGGTTGAACAATATAGTAAAGGTGTTTGCGTATATTATTCATCAAAATACAAATCTGGAGATAAGTTCATGGATGAGCTTATGGGGATTTGACAGTGTTGATCTATGTCTCCGCATATCTAGGATATAAATGATAGAAGAATTATATGTATGTGATATGACCTCAACTTTTATGATTTAACGCTTTAATTTGTAATATATGTGATGTGTACGTGGAGCATCAATCACAGCCTCATGAAATTATTCTATTTGATGAATTAGGCATGGACCTAAAAAGTCCTGTAATATGAAGTGTACTCGTTGTGCACTGGGGCAGCGTATCGAATTGAATAGTTCAATCCAGTAAAATTGATTATTTGTTTCAGGAACTCTCGAGATACACGCGTACTTTAATTAGTTGACAATTATTGTTGATCAATTAATTAATGACACGTTGTGGTATCCTGAGATCGAATTCCTACTGGGAACACACGAAATAGAGATATGAACTAGGTAAATAGAAATGGAAAAGAGATATTTTCAATTCATCAAAATTAGAAGCTTTTTCTATATCCATATAATCTACTAAAGTAGATCGGTATTGCCCATATAATGAAAGCAGATCTTGGTCCATGGAGTCCCAAGAAGGTAAAAACTCCAACCTGTCCAATGCTTCTTCGGCCAAATATAATATACAAGTATGACCTATATTATAAGCTAGTTGTGCGAAAAACTGCTTCTTTTTTTCGGCTCCACAACAACTTGGGTGAAATGGGGTCTTCCAGAAAACCATGGATTTTTTAGTTTTCGCCATTGGTTATTGGTCAAGCCATTAGAATGGAATGAGATAAGAATCTCTAGAGATCTTTCCTTTCCACTTACTCGATACAGGCTTTCCCTCTGTAAAAGATTTCTTCCGAATAGCATAATTGTACGATTTCTTCCTCGATCTTCTTCGAAGACTGGCCCCTCCTACTTCTCCTTCTTTTATCTTCTATATAGCTCGTCGTTGGTCCTTCTTTCACTAATGATCTAATGATCTCACCATTTTTTAATAGTTTGTGCAAACGCACGATGGACTATCCTTTATACGCTTGCGCTTGCTTTTTTGCATAGTGAGTATTTGGTTAAATTTACTCAAATGTGTAGTTAAGTCAGATCCACTTTTGATTAACTTGACGACTAGCAAATGAACTCAAAGGTAATTTCATAAATTAATTATTTAATTAATAAATATCTCATATTTATTCATTTAATGATTAAATCATCAATAACTTAACTTTGATTAAATAGTTAACTAAGGTTAAGTTAATTTAATATTTAAATATTATTTTTTGTTGGTCAAGTATATTAATTTAACCATGGTAATAGCTAACTTGAGTAAGGTTAATTATATATTTAAATATTAAATACTTGTTGGATATGTATTTTAACCTAATTAAAGTTAAGGGTTAACTTGAGTTAGGTTAACTAAACCTAAATTAAGCGTTAACTATGATTTAACTAAATTAAGTGTTAATTTGGTTAGTTATATAGATGAAATTAAAAACAACAACAAAATTTAAGATGTTTTTGTTTATAGTGGCCAGCCATTGTGAGAGAAGAAATTGTTTCTTTTGTTTAAAATTCAAAAGTTGAATTTACTATTTATCATCTTTTTCAATATACCTTAACTATTAAAAAGCATTACAAATTTGTTTTATTGATCAAGTGTTGATCAAGAATAAAATAAATAAATTAAAGTTTAAAGTGTTAAACTAATGCTGAATTCAAAATTACTATTTTAGACAATCAAATGCACCACAGTTGATTGTTAGCACTATCAACCGGTTACACTTCAAGCTCACCACAATTAATTGCAAGGTGAAAATTCTCAATTTATTTTAATGTGATTAAAATACTTAAATTGTGTTCATTATTAGTTATTTAAGTTTTTATTATACATATATGTATGTATTTAATGGATATATATATATAATGAATACAAATATCACATACATACACTCGGTTTGCTCCGCACTCAATAATTACTACTAGAAGTGGGTAACCGAATCTCTTATTCATGTTGAAAAGAAATGATTGAGAAGAAGTTGTTGCTTAATTATAAAGGCTATGATTTCATCAGTGCTAGCATTACTAACTTCATGAAGCTACGACTTCTCTTAAAAGGAATTCCAAGGATCGTTGATTAGAATCACGACTTCATTAGCTCGCGTATTAGTTGGTCAAACTAACAGTGAAGTTTAGGTATATTTCTTCTCAAATATATACTTCTATTGTAACAATATTCAGATCACTTCTTACTATTTATGCTTTAACATTATATATAAGTGTTATAAGTTTTTTATGTTGACTTATCATTCAAAAAGAACAATGTAATATGATGATAGTAGTAGTAGCAATAATAATAATAATAATAATGCATACATACATGTATGTGTAAACTGCCAAAAAGTGAAAACTCACGAAGACAAATTATCTCATAAATATACTGCCATTTTTCTTTTATAGGTAAATCACCGCAAAAAAATTATACAGACAAAGTTCTTTCATAAATACACCACAAGTTCTTTTGCAAATAAACTAGCACAAAGTAAAAAAATCACATGGGCTAATTCTTTAATAAACATACCGCCGTGGATTCTATCATATCTCACGAGTTCTTTCTATAAATATAATGCTTCAAGGTGAAAAAGTACATAAGCGAGTTATTAAGAAAGAAAATATAATAATGATAGAAATAATAGTAAATTAAATTTTATGCCATAGTGCTTGCATAAGTTACAAGACATTTTAAGAAATTTGGTACCAAAGATTTCTTAAGTTATGAAAAAGTTAAATTTGCGTAAGTTGTTACTAATATTTAATAAAAAAAATATTCATCGATTAAGTTATAAAAAAGTCATAAATCATGAGTAAAATGTAATAAAAGAATATGATAAGTTGTGAAGAAAAAAAAAACTAACGCAAACTACTAAATCATTCAAAAATTACGAATTGTGATTATCATGTAAAATGTGAAATGTTAATAGCATATCATACTTTGATGCTATAAAAAATAATGCAAAAGAAATAATAAATAATGATGATAAAAAAATGAATGAGAGACCATTTTAATACACTCAAACAGCTTGCATAAATAAGTGCTTGTATAAACAACTTCCTAAGACAAAAGCTTGCATATATCTTCTCTGTAGTTATAAAATTTTTTAATGCAAATGAAGAATAAAAGTGTCATTAAGTCATGATCTATAAATCATATAGATGTAGTTTCTTATAATTTTATATGCACAAATTTTGCATATATAAATATGTCCATATTTAGTCATGTACGTATAACTTTTCTTATTTAAATTGCAGAGTACATCCTTTTGATTATAAGGATAAATTATGTACAAAAAGATGTATCTAATAGAATAAAATATTCAACAAAAGAACAACTCTCACACACCTCTTTTCAATTAATTACTCCTATACCTTTCTTCTCGTATATTATAAAAGGTGCAAAGATATAAAATAGAGAGAGAGAAATCTATTGCGACTTCGTAAACAAGCTAGATATATAGTTTACTTATAAGTTTTTTTAAATCTATCAAAAGCTATCAAAACAAAAGAAGATACATATAAAGTACATCAAGAGTTTTACTTGTACTTAAAAATTTTAAAAATATTAGCAAATAATACTCTCAGTTAGTGAATTTAATATTAGTATATTGAGGGATATCAAGCTGTGCACTTCAATTTGACATCCCTATGACATCAACTAAGTCATAACTTTGATACTCTTTCTGCAGTGAAAAATCATAACACACACCATAAGTAAGAATACATAAGATTAACACACCAATAAAGATAAAGAAAACAAATCAATCACAAGACACAAGATATACGTGGTTCGGCCCAAATTGCCTACGTCCACGGAGGATCCATGATCCAGCTTCTTCCCATTGAAATAGATCACAAAGTATCTTCTTACATCATTAATGATCTCACAAGACCCCTTAGTATCTCCCATAGAGACCTCTAAGCATCTACCCTTGATCATTATGACTCCTTAAAACCTCTTCGTATCTCCTCATAAGAGATTTTTACAAGAAACACAAGAATAGCCCGAGCATCTAAGCTTAAAGGATCTATGGTGTTTCTCTTTTATTCACTCAAAGAACCTAAAAAAGAAAACACCCCACAAGGTTACACCCTAGTGCACCACGCACTTAGTGCCTACCTAACTCCTCTATTCTCTCTTATGGTTATATCTTAAATGCTTAACCTTAAACAATGGTTTACAAGTGTTTATATAGGGTATATTTCGTACCTACAAACACTATTCCTTGTTGGAGTAAGAGTTCACTTGTTTTGGAAGTTCAAAACTTTTCAAAACTTGAAATCCCGAGCCAAAACGGACTTTTCCACGCGTTCTGGTGCTGCGGCGCTCGTCCCCAGGCGCCACAGCGCTGGCCCTTCTCGCGTCCAGCGCTAAGGACCCAGCGCTGCGGTGCTGGTCTTCTGTTTTGAGCCCCACAGCGCTTAGCCTTGGGCGCCGCGACGCTGGAAGCCACCTGCGATTCCTTCTTTTCCTTCGCGTCTTTGAGTCCCGTTTCACTTCCCCCTTCGTGTCCCACACGTCCTAGACTTCTCCATACGTGTCTCACACGTTCTAGACTTCTTGTGACTCTCCACTTGGGTATTCATCTCAATTCTTGTCCAACCAAGATTGTTGAATCACCAATTTTTCAACAAATCCCCTCATTAATTCAAAATCTCTTCCCATGAAGCTAATCACCGTCACCCCTCATTGACCAATGCTCACTAGCATGGTCTATAAGTCAAGTCCCCGACTTAACTAAGGCTCTTGCGACTACGGTCTCCAAAGATTCTTGAATGCTGATGTCTAGAGTAGTTCAATGTTGTGATCTTCTATGTCCCGAAGACACCATAACCACAACCCTTAATGGTGGAAAACCCATTCTCGCCATTGTTACTCTTCCCACACATTCTCTTTCGACCCCTGCCACAAAGTGATATATCGAAAGCTGCTTTATGGTCTGTTTCAAATCAACCCCTATGTTGATCACATTCTAAGCACTTTCCTACAAGCACATAGCCTCCCTCTGTGCTTTATCACTCCCTCGATCCTTTTGCTTTCCCATTTAGTGTTCCTTCTGTATGCCTTCCATGAATCTCCCTATTTCGATCTAGCAGTCCCGAGTCCTCTAGGTCTTCATGACATGAGGAATAAATCTCATACCTAGTCGCTCCCTTGTCTTTTTTACTATGTAGTCTCAATCTTATTCTACCAATCCCCTATGACTTACCATAAGCCATATTACTCCAATTGGTAAATAACGATTCTCCACGACTCATATAAAAACACTACCCTAGATCCCAAAAATAGTTCGTTCATCAGACACTGATTCCTCCAGAAGCTCTCATGCAATCAAGGTCTTTGCCTAGTCATCCAACAGACTTGCAAATCCACCTTCCTTCTATCTTTGTCTTCCTCTTAGGACTATCTCCTTGAGTGCCCTAGAAACCTTTTGGATCTGCCCTTCAATCTTGATTATTCTTCTTTTTCTATCTTTATTTTGTGTCCAATCTGAATGATTCTTCTAACTAGGACCTAGATGACACCATCTTCTTAGAAGTCTTCTTCAAGAGTGATCTCTACTTCAAAACTCTCCAGTAAGGCCATCATCTTTTTCTCTTTCAGATAATCATCTTCCTTATTGTTCTTTTTTTATATTTGTGAGTCCCCATGGTTGACAATCTTTTGCTTTGCAATCTGACTCTGCCGCCTATGCTCTGCAATCTGGACTTCAACCCATGGCTCTAATATCAGTTTGGACTTCAACTCAAGAACTGTCATCAGTTTGTACTTCAACATACGCTCCGATAGCAGTTTGTAGCTTCAACCTTGCTCTGATACCAGTTTGTTGAGGGATATCAAGCCGTGCACTTCAATTTGACACCCCTATGGCATCAACTAAGCCACAACCTTGATACCCTTTGCGCAGCGGAAAACCATAACTCACACCATAAGCAAGAACACATAAGATTAACACATCAATAAAGATAAAGAAAACAAACCAATCACAAGACACAAGATATACGTGGTTCGGCCCAAATTGCCTACGTCCACGGAGGATCCATGATCCAGCTTCTTCCCATTGAAATAGATCACAAAGTATCTTCTTACATCATCAATGATCTCACAAGACCCCTTAATATCTCCCATAGAGACCTCTAAGCATCTACCCTTGATCATTATGACTCCCTAATACCTCTTCATATCTCTTCATAAGAGATTTTTACAAGAAACACAAGAATAGCCCGAGCATCTAAGCCTAAAGGATCTATGGTGTTTCTCTTTTATTCACTCAAAGAACCTAAAAAAGAAAACACCCCCAAGGTTACACCCTAGTGCACCACGCACTTAGTGCCTACCTAGCTCCTCTATTCTCTCTTATGGTTATATCTTGAAACCTTAAATGCTTAACCTTAAACAATAGTTTACAAGTGTTTATATAGGGTATATTTCGTGCCTACAAACCCTATTCCTTGTTACAGTAAGAGTTCACTTGTTTTGGAAGTCCAAAACTTCCCAAAACTTGAAATCCCAAGCCAAAACGGACTTTTTCACGCGTTCTGGCGCTGCGGCGCTCGTTCCCGGGTGCCGCAGCGCTGGCCCTTCTCGCGTCCAGCGCTGCAGCGCTGAGGACCTAGCGCTGCAGTGCTGGTCTTCCGTTTTGAGCCCCACAGCGCTCAGCCCTGGGCGTCGCGACGCTGGAAGCTACCTGCTATTCTTTCTTTTCCTTCTCGTCTTCGAGTCTCGTTTCACTTCCCCCTTCGTGTCACACACGTTCTAGACTTCTCTATACGTGTCCCACATATTCTAGACTTCTTGTGACTCTCTACTTTGATATTCATCTCAATTCTTATCCAATCAAAATTATTTAATCATCAATTTTCCAACACAATATTTCAGTGAAAATAGTTAACTAATTTGTGAAAAAACTTCTTCCTACACAAAAGTGTCTCTTTAGAAGAAGTTGTGAAAGTAATTGTAAAAATAAAAGCTTAAAAGACAATACAAATTCTTGAAATCCTAAAAATAATGTGACTCAAGTTTGTCTGTACGAAGAAACCTTTTAATCTCAATGACGCATTAGGTTTTTTATATATATAAATTATAAGAAAATATATGAGACAAATTGATCAAACTAATTTTAAAGGATAAAATTGTAATTTTGACTAATTTAGTAAATAATAAATAAGCATGATGTAAGATTGTCATATTTCATAGAATATTTAATTTCATTTGGTGAATAATGTGATTAGATTTGGACTTGCTGCTGAGTTTGTTTATTATAAGGGCTACAGAGAAATTATCAATGTATTCAGACTCATTTTTTCAAAGTTAAAGAAAGGGGTTTGTTTGCTTATATGAGGGTAATACTATATTTTTTAAATAGTATTTTAAATTTTTTTTATTTTAAATAATGTGTTGAATAATTATTAAGTGATAAAATAATATAATATTTAAAATTATTTATTATATTATTTTATCGTTTAATAATTATTTAATATGTTATTTAAAATAAAAAATATTTAAAATATAATTTAAAATATGTAACGTGGTTCAAAAAATAATATATTTAATAATGAGAAAGAGAGAAATTATCCCACTATTTTGGTCTTTTTGATATTTTCAACCGAAATCTAATATCATAATTATATTTCGTTGCCTTTTCTTTTTTTTCTGTTAACTTATTTATTTTTTTATTTGCAAAGGAAGAGAAATTGATGTGAAGAGAAAAAGAAGTAATATGATTTGCATCGGTGAGAAGAGAGAGAATGAAAGAGAAAGAAATTAAAAAAATTATTTATAATTAATGTTAATAGTTGATAAAGTAAATATATATAGGGTCAAGTTTCGTGGCACTTCATTTTTTACATAAGTTTAGAACACTAAATTTCAACTACAAGATCACAACAATTTTAATAATTAAGATAAATGCTAGTATAATTTGATTTTGAGTAAATTAAGAAAGAAATAGAATGCGAACCCATTATTCATTAATAACCCCATTATCTTACAACAAAAAAAAAAAAGTAAAGTAAATAAATAAAAATTATTACAAAAAGTTTCGACTTATCATTCAAAATATTCTTTTTGTATTTGACTTTTCTTTTTTTTCCCTTTTTTAATATATTCTTTAAAATATATCAATTGAGCCAAATAGTTTTTTTTTTTTTTGGTGTTAGTTTAATTGCTCCCAAAACTATCCTTTTCTTTTTCTTTTTTAAATTTTTTTTTTTGATGTGAATTAAAAGATAATAATTTTTACAATATAAAAGAAAAAGTGAAATACAATAAATAACACATAAAGAATGAGAGAAAAACCAACATAAATATTGAAGAGATAATATAAGAGTTATTAATAAACAATTGGCAAAATGACAGAGCTCGGTTTTGTGCAACCCCCCACCTGATGGTCGGGGTTTGAATCCCCCTCTTTTTAGTTTGTAGTAAGTTTCAAAAAAAAAAAACTATTTAGACCCATATTTTCTTTTTATTTTGCTCAAAATTAAAGTATATTAACATCCTAACTATTCAAATTATTGCAATCTAACTTATAAGAATTTGCACATAAACTCTTGTAATAAAATTAGATGATTCTTCTAATGAAATATTAGATTTAGGACTTATTTTAATAATTGTATCTTGTGTTGTGTTTTGATAATTTTTTGATCTTGTACTAATAATTTTATGACGTAATATTATTGATTTAATTAGTGATATTATATTTAATAATTATTAAAAAAAAATTAGGTGCTACAATACTTGCCTCTCTCTTTATATATATATATATATATATTCATTTAAACAACTTTTTGACTTTACAAAAGTAATTCGCTCTAAAATTGTTGATGACTTGCCAACCACAAAGGATGACTTTATCAAAAGTATTATAAAATTGGTAATGTTGCTTTGGCAACTTTAAAATTGGCAAAGGAATTAATTTAATGTAAAATATTATTTTGCCCCTTGGGTGTACCTTATAAAGTCGTTTGGAACCGATAGTCACTTGAATTTGAATAAAAAATAAAAAAATAAAATAGTGTTTAATAAATAAGATATTTCAACCTCACCCAAATGTTTTTTAAAAATATATAAAAATATTTTTATAAACTTATTAGAAAATGCTCGTAATTCCAATTTTTGTTTTAATAAAATCTTTATATTTTTTTTAGAGATTACAACAATTATATTACATTGTTGATAATAAATTATATTACATCACAAGATAAGAAAAATAAATTAATTATCTTAATATTTACTAAGAATAATATGTACAATTTTAAATATATCTTATCTAAATTAAAATATTTTTAACTTTTATAAAATAAAAAAAATAAATCAATTATCATAATATCTGCTAAGACCTTAAACTCCTAACCTTAATAAAAGAGGTGCACGAGGCAAACTTGAAATGCAATCTCTTGTTTTTCTGAAAGGTTCCATTTGAACTTTTTTTTTTTTTTTTAGACATCCATTTGAACTTTCAAAAGTATAAAAAATACATATATTATTTTATAAACTCTATCGTGATGCTCATACTTCCAATTCATATTATTCTTTTAATATTTTATTATAATTAAAAAATCTAAACAAAATTAGACTTGTCATACTTCCAATTCATATTATTCTTTTAATATCTTATTATAATTGAAAAATCTAAACAAAATTAAACTTGTAAATAATTGTTAGCAAAAAAAAAAGGTAAGATAAAACTTGTTTTTAAGAGAAAAGAATGATAAAACCTAAATGTGAAAGTCTTCATATATAACTCGATGTAATAAATCTTCTCAATTAAAAGGTTGGGTAAATATTAATATAAACAATTCAACTGACCCGACCGAATTTAATTTGATTCAATTAGATTTTTCATAAAACGTACGGTATTTTTTTCATTTAATTTTTCAAGAATCAATTTAATTTAGTTAAAGTATCAGTATAGTATTAAATTGAATCGAAAATTAAAATAGATTTAATTTAACTCAAAGCATGACAAAATTGAGAATAAAATCGAATCAAATTTATTTAATTTAAAGAAATTTTTGGAAATTAATTCAAAAAGTTTTTAAAAAAATTAATCAATTTTTAATTTGATTCAGTTTTTTAAAATTCGAATTGAATTCACCTTTGTGGCCTCTTTTTCTTTTTCAATAAATTATTTTCTTGTGCATATAATTTATTTTCATTCATTAATTGTTTTAGATATTATTGAGCCCAAAATAAATTAGTTGACCCAATCAACTCAGTACCACCTACCTCAGTTTTTTTCTTAATAGAAAAGTTTGCGTGAGCGCATCCCCACCAAATCCCTTCCATCTAAACAGTTTCAACAAAACTTGCAAACGGTTGGAAAACAAGTTGGCGATTCGACGGCAGAAAAATTGATGCGCCCATCTAACAACCGAAGAGATTTTGGAGAAAAGTCCTTCAAAAAATAAAGTCTTCTCTCGTTCAAAAATTCGAATACGATTTATTCACGGTTTAATTGAATAAACTCTTTACATACTCAGATAGTATCTTGTCACCCTTTTCATTTTACTTTTCTTCGAAATTATTCTTTTAATTTTTAATAATTTAAAGGTCAGAGAATTCTTTGCTAATTAAAAAATACGTTTTAATCATTTAAAAAAAATACGAAAACTTAAAAGTCTTAAAAATTCTTATCCATTGCACTTTATATATTTATATATATATATATATATATATTGAGGGAGGGAATGCCTTCTCCCTCTTGAAATTAGATTAAAGCGAAGAACTTTAAGTTTAACTTAGAACTCTAATCTCTTTACGCAGCGGAATAACCTGTTAATTAAGTAAAATACTAAGAATTCAAAGCAGAATATAAAAGAGCACAATACAATCTTACGTGATTTAACTAATTACTTACGTCTACGGTGGATCTAAGAATTCTAACCTCTCTTATTAACTCTCTAGAAATTTTACAAAGAAAACCCAATGAAGAACCCTCAAAATGACTTAATGTTTAGTATACTCTTACTCTACCGCGGGCAATAAACACCTAAACGATGGTTCCACCATCACGTACACAAGCACTTAGTGTCTACACAGTTCTTCCCCTCTCTTAGAGTCTCTTTTAATGCTTAATCTGAAATAAATGGTTTATAAGTGTTTATATAGGGTTTATTTCGTGCCAACTAACCCTATTTTTTATTAGAGTAAGAGTTCTCTTATTTTGGAAGTTCTAAACTTCCCAAAACTTGAAATTTGAATCAAAATTGACTTCCTGATGCTTCTGGCGCAACTGGTGCCCCTTATGCGCATTTTCTACCCTTCTTTCACGTCTTCAAGTCCCATTTCACTTCCTCTTTTGTGTCTCACACATCCTAGACTTCTCCATATGTGTCCCACACGTTCTAGACTTCTTGTGACTCTCCACTTTGGTATTCATCTCAATTATTTTCCAACCAAGATTGTTGAATTATCAATATTCCAACAAACCCTTCTTTGATTCAAAATCTTCCAAATAAGAAGACTATGGGATCCGATCTACACCAATACTCTATCACCTAGAGTTAAGTCCAATTAAGTCTCAACCAAGACTTAACTTTCTCTGGCCTAGTGACTTTGATCTCCAAATGCATTCGTGTACCTTGCATAGGGTATGGATGCGTTGCACTCCTTTTCGACTCTCATCACCTCAGTGAGCACGGTTTGGATGTCACCTAGTGGTCTGTATTACCCCAACACCCCGCGTTGGGCCACTCATGGTCGTCCCAGTAAGCACATAGAGCCTCACATTGTGCTTTTCACCCTCAAACCTAATAGGTCATTTCTCTACCATTAGTTTTCATTTTTTCGCTCTAACCAAATACTCTTCCTCATCGAGCTTGTTTAGGGATATCAAGTTCCTTCTCAGTTTAGGAACATGCCTTACACCATGTAAGTTCCTAGTTTCTCCACCTTACATCCTCAGCCTTATGTCACCAACTCTCATGATCTCACACGTCATGTCATTCCCCATTAGAGCTTTACCTCTCTTGACTTCATAGTTGGTAAACATCGATCTATCGAGACATATATGGATGTTGTACCCCGAATCTAGTATCCATTTGCCAGCGTACTTTCCCTTTGAGGCTACCAATGTGTCTACAACTTCGGTATCTTCCTCAGTACCGATTGCAGCCCACCCTCCTTGGCCTTTTGATTTCGGATAATCCTTTACAAAGTGCCCTTCCTTATTACAAAGGAAACACTTTTTGGATCTCCTCCTTAATTGATTACTCTTCCTTCCTGTACAAGCAATATTACTCCAATCTCAGACTCAGATCTCTTTGTCAATTTTTTTGAGTTCATTGATGCCTTGACGTCATTCATCGTTAAAGACTCCTTTCTATGCAACAGCGTATCCACAAAGCTCTCATCACTCTTCGACAACGAACTTAACAGGATAATGGCCTTGTCTCCATCCTCAATCTTAATGCCCAGTTGCTCAAGACTTATGATGATCTTGTTGAACTCGTCAATGTGAGCTCTCAATGAAGATCCCTCGTGCATTGTTAGCTGATGTAGTTTCTTTTTCACAAGAAGTCTATTTATAAGAAACTTCTTCATGTATAATGCTTCGAGTCTCTTTCATAGCCCCAAATCGGTTTCTTCATCACCAACTTCCCTTAATACTTCGTCGCTCAATGTTAATATTATGGTGTTGTGAGCTTTTTTCTGAATCATGTCCCAATTTTCTGCCCGAACTTTAAAGTTGTCGTCTCATCGCTAATTGAGGAGCTGGCTTCCTCCAAGGTTGAGTCTAGCTTTTTCTTCAATAGTAGAGCCCTAACCTTCTTCCTCCAAAGATTGATGTCATTCATCCCATTGAACTTCTCTATTTATTGCTTGATTGCAGTCATAGTTCAAATACTCCAAGTGTGTATTATCGAACCTGGCTCTGATACCAATTTGTTGAATGAGGGAACGCCCTTCTCCCTCTTGAGATTAGGTTAAAATGAAGAGCCTTAAATTTAACCTAGAATCCTAACTTCCTTGCACAACGGAATAACCTGTTAATCAAGTAAAATACTAAAAATTCAAAGTATAATATAAAAGAGCACAACACAATCTACGTGGTTCGGCCAATTGCCTACGTCCACGGTGGATCCAAAGATCCTAACCTCTCTTATTAACTCCCTAGAGATTTTATAAGGAAAACCCAATGAAGAACCCTCAAAATGACCTAATGTTTAGTGTACTCTTACTCTATCACGAGCAATAAACACCTAAACGACGGTTCCACCCTAACACACACAAGCACTTAGTGTCTACCTTATTCTTCCCCTTCTTTTAGAGTCTCTTTTAATATTTAAGATGAAATAAAGGGGTTTATAAGTGTTTATATAAGGTTTATTTCGTCCCTACTAACCATATTCCTTGTTGGAGTAAGAGTCCTCTTGTTTTGAAAGTCTTAAACTTTCTAAAACTTAAAAGCCAGATCAAAACTGACCTCCTGACGCTTTTGGCGCTGTAACGCTCATCCCTGGGCATCGCAGTGCTAGGCTTCTGTGCTGGGCGCCGTGGCGCTCAGCCATGGTGCCCCATATGCGCGTTTTCTTCGCTTTTTTCGCTTCTTCAAGTCCCGTTTCACTTTTTCTTTCATGTTCCACACGCCCTAAACTTCTCTATACGTGTCCCACATATTCTAGACTTCTTATGACTCTCTATTTTGGTATTTATCTCAATTCTTATCAAATCAAGATAGTTGAATCACCAATTTTTTAATAATATATATATATATATATATGCAAACATTATAAAAGTACCTAAGAGTATCTAAGATTATTTTCTTCAAAACATACCACTATTATAATGCAACTCTGTTACAAATCTTTATGTAAAACTCACCTCTAAAAATCAGCTTATAAAGAAAGGATGCCCAAAAATTAATAAACTATGAGCTAATCTCATACTTAATTGATGTAGGATCCTAACATACCACCACGCTTTTAATACTAACATTCATAGCGGCTCACTCTGGGTGCCTACTCTAGATAACTCACTTTGATCTTTTCAGGTCGCTTATTCCCTTGTTACCCCTTCTGTAATGTGAATGCCTATATGAGATTGGCTCTGATACTAAATATTACAAATCTTTAGGTAGAACTCATCCCTAAAAGTTAATTTTTAAAGAAAGGGTGCTCAAAAATTAATAAACTACTAATTAATCTTATACTTAATCGATGTGCGATCTTAATAAAATTTTATAAAATAAAAAGAATTGGGAGAACTCCGGAAAAAAGAAAAAGTATTCTATGTATATGAAAATGATCATCCCCTTTTAATTTAAGTTTTGGGCCAAATAATAATAATAATAATATGGATGAGAATTAATGACTATAAGAGATTATAAAAGAAAATAATGATTCTGTTCTAAAATTTGAAACATCTATTATTATCGATGCACGGTTAAGAAATATATATTTATTAAATTTATTTTTAAGGATATTACATTTATTTTTATTATAAATAATCATTTATATAAATATTTTTTTCAATAAAAACTCAAAGAAGGAGGCTGTTTAAACCCACTAAATTAATTTCTACACCTTTTTTTTCAAAGACTCATTATAAGATTTAAAATTCTCATTTTTGCTCAGTAAATCCCTCGTAACCAAAACTAACCCTAACCAAGTTTTTTTTCTCTCTCTTTTGATTATTTTCTCTTTTTCATTGTTTCTCTCCCTCTTTTAGTACTCTACTGTCATCTCTTTCATTTCATTTTAATTATGTTATCTTTTGTTTTTCTTTAAACCCTGAAATTTAAAATAAAACTTAATACAAAGTCTTTTTATAAGAAATTGGTTTTTTTTTAATTTTGAAAAATTGTAATTTCTCATTGAAATTCAGAGAGGAGTAAATATGCGTGGAAATCTTTATTTTTAATTTTAAGAGAAGTAATAGAACAAAAACAAATAAACTAGAAAAAAAGAAGAATTGATTTAACATAAAATTTATTTTCAAATAGAAGAAATCTTAACCAACAATGAAAGAATATATATATATATATATATATATAAGCAAGATCAGCAATTGAGATGAGATGGTGATCCGTTTCAATCTTCATTTCATAATAAAAAAACTTTCCGATATTAATTTTCTCTTTTTATAAATTTATATATGTCAAATATTTTAATTATTTATGATGTAGAAGTGTTTGATACAGAATAAAAAATAACAAATTTAGGGTTCAAGAAAGATGATAATAAATTAAACATGTTTAGAAATATGTTTAAATATGAACATAAAAAATAAACGTTCTTAAACCTAATTACGTTATTTTGTCTAAAATAATAATTTATATTATGGGTATTTTAATAATAAAAGAAACTTATTATAAATGGATTTTAAAAATATTATGGTGGGTTTAAATAAGTCCCTCTTTAAATTATAGTTTTCTTATAAATAATTTTATATTAAGACATTTCAATAATAAAATTATTTATAAATATTAAAAAGAAAAAAGGATAAAAATTAATCCAATAGGTTCAAATAGTGTTACTTAAACTCAAATTAGAAGAAAATCCTAATCCGAGTAGGATTAGGATCTCAACAAATTAGATTCTAATTCTTCAAGAATGCCACAAGGATAAGAATTAATTTTTATTCCGTGAAAAGGATGTAAGTGAAGAATTTGAAAGTGTATGCAAGTGTATATATATATATATATATATATATATATATATATATATATATATATTTATTTATTTAAAGGAAAAATAGTTACAAATAGAGAAATATTCATTAATAGCCCTCTTAAAAGGGTTATAATCTTTTATAATTAAAAACTATTTGGTCAATTTTTATTAACTAAGAAAACAATAAATATAAAATTGCTCTTGTTAATAATATAATTCAAAAAATTTATTGTTTGAATTATAAAATCAACAAAAAAAGGCAAAAAAATATACTGATTTATATTATGAAGAAATAAAAAAAAATAAAGTGTGTTCGCGAGAAAATATGGTGAATCGGGAAAAATGAATGAAATAGGAGACAAAGAAGAAAACAAAGCCTATAATTCTCCGAACCTTGCATGTGAGATGCGAGAAGGGGCAGTCCTCACGCCGTGCTGTCGTGCGGGAGACCTAATCGTGCCCCCAGTCATGCAATGCGATGAGGGGTGCATAGTCCTTCCTAGTATCTCGCATGTGCAACCCCCTTCCGCAGCACCAGAGTCACACACCTAGCCAGGCGACATGAGGAGGGGCCTATGCTCTGCACGTTCGTTGCATTACTGTCCTTAATTGTATTCTTTGGCGATCTTCATTGAATTGACCATTTTACTATTTTTTTTATTGTTTTCAACTACATTTACCAATTTTTAATTCAATTTACTTATTTTTAAGTTTGAATTTTTTAAAATATGTTTTGGGATAAAAGGCAAAATATGCTTCAAGTGTAAAATGGTTCGAATTTAAATTTTGTAACTAATAAAGATTATATTTTAATTTTATATTTATAAAAAAAAAGAGTTTAAAATTGGAGTATTAGTAAACATTTCCCTTACAAATATTAGTTGGTAGTTGAATTTGCTTGTATTAATAATATTTTATTAGATTGGGTAGAATACCTAATCTCTCGAAAAATTATTTATTTATTTTTTTCAAATAGAAATGAGATTAGGTAAACAAATATTGAAGTCTAAAATATTATCTTACTTTTCTTCCTTGCTGATTAAGCTTAAAACAAAGATGATCCAATAATAGTAATGATGACTCATATGCCATTATAAAATATTATCATTTAAATTACTTTAATTGATAATATTAATTTAATAGTTAAAAATTGCTAAATTCTAAAGGTCTTCGTTAAATCTTAAAAAACATACCTAAAGCCTAAAGGTCAACTTGGAGAAATTAATAGTTTCTAGATTACTACATATTTTGATAGAATATATGTAGATAAAGTATCCATAAAAAATTAGCCCTCTTTCTACTCTATAGAAGAATAAGAGTTCTCTTCATTTTAAAATATTTGCTAAAAGGATTAAGAAAACGAAACATAATTTCTTCATTAATCCTTTTTGCAAGTCTAATTTAAGGCAAAAAAATATATATATGAATCAAAGTATATTCAATATTTATTATTTGAATTGTGAAAATTTTAAAGTTCTAAAGCTTAGCAATAAAGAGTTTATGCATAAATGTTCTGCATAATATTAATAGCTTTAACGTGTGATATCAAAGCATTGGGTTTAAGAACTTGTGGTTTTCCAATCAAGTAAATTTATATTTCTTACTAAATCCTAAATTATTTAATGAAAAACATTATTTTCTACTGTAATTATTTCGATTTAGTATATATACATGTTGAATAATAAAAATTAAAAATTGGGTACAAAATAAATTTAAGATACTTTGTAGACTTACTATATGTATGTGTCCATTTTTCTTATTATAAATTTGGTAAATTATATATATATTTTAATTAATATAACATAATTCCCTTTTAAAAATTATTGTTCATATTTTGCAATGTAGAAATTATTTTGATGCGTGATTTATTAGTCACCAAAGTGGCCAAATCTTAAGGTGAAATGAATTTTTTAATTATAAAATTTATGATCAATTTTTATGATTATGTGATATTTTTGTTGTGATTTATGTTCACGTGTCATCTTATTGCTGTATGAATATTTTATTTTATAATATTTATACAGTTCATTATTTTTTAAATCACTAATTACTATTATTAAATGGTTCAATGTTTGTGACACTACAGACATTATATGATTTGAAAGGGTTTAGATTTGGTATAAAGAAGTTTAGATCAATAGTAAGAGTTAACATCACTGAAAACTATAAATGTTAAATGATTAGCATGTTATATTAATCAGTAAAGTCTAAGTGTTAGAATCTTGTTTGTGACGGTACAAAGACCTGAGAATACATTAATAATAACATAGTTGCAAGAGTTGCAATAGGGACTAAGAAATATTATTATGCAAGTCTATTCTTAAATTATATGTTCCTAGTCTTAATTCACCGATGCAGGTTTAACGGTGGAATCTCTTTACATAGACCAGTGTATACTTTACCTAGATGGTTTAGATGGTTGTTTTTAACTAACCATAGGCTTACTGAAAGTTCATATAATATACAGGTGTTCAGTGAGGACTGAATACTGAATAGACTCAACGAGAACCTCAATAGACATCCCATTAAGCCGTCAATGGAAGGTCCTCTCGAGTTGAGTAGTATACGTGGTCCTTTGACCTGAGTACCACGATGGGTTTGTAAGTGATCCATCATACTTTGGTTTCACGTATGTCACAAACCTTTCACGGTGTAACCGCTAGGTGTTGCTGGGTATAGTCCGATGCTTATGGAGTTCGGTGTGTACAGATATAGAATCCGTCAGCTTACATGGATGAGTTATATATATCCAGATACTTAAAGACTGTATCTTAGAAAGTCTTATAGTCATAAGCAACAAACCCAGGAAAAGAGTTTTCTACAGGGTTAAACAATATTGTAAAAATATTTGCATATATTGTTTATTAAGATACGTGTCTGGAGATAAGTTCACGGATGAGCACATAGAGATTTGACAGTAGTGATCTATATCCTTGCTCTTTCAGGATATGATTGGTGGAAGGATTATACGTATGTGCTATAACCTCAACTTGTATGGTTTATTGCACTGATTTGTGATATGCGTGACATGTGCGCAGAGCATCGATCTCAGACTCACAGAATAGTTCTATTTGACAAATCAGGAGTGGACCTAGAGAGTCCTACAATATGAAGTGTACTCGTTGTGCATTGGGGCAGCGTAACAGATTGAATATTTCGATCTAAAAAATTTCAGCAGACCAAACATTTACTTCGGTTTTCCTCTGGTCATGCACGTGTCAAGCCTTAAAAGTTAAGTACATCAATTAGTTAACAATTAGTTATTGACTAATGAGATGTTGGCACATGGCACATGTGGATCAAATATTGTTTGATTTGAAAATTACCAAAATGAGCTTATTTGTTAGACAAATAATATCATTATTTTATTCGTTAAAATGTTTATTGAATAAAATAATAATAATATATGATATTATTATTTAAATTGAAATCAAACAATTTTTTATTTAAATTGGCATGTGTTTCTACCATGATTTAATATAATTAAATTATTTATTTAATATTTATTAAATGATAATATAAGTATAAATTGGTGGTATTTATTAATGGTAGGCCTTAAGATATTTCTTAATGACGAGAGAGTGTTTTCGCATTTGGTCTAAATTAAGACTAAGTTCATTTAAATGATATTCCATTTTATTTTGTTTTAATTTGATTTATTGAAAGATAATAATAAGTAAAAACTAATGCAAACATAATGAATGCCATCAATTGAGAAAATGAAAGGTAATAATAAATAAAACACTAATGGCAAACATAATGGTTACTATTATGTGAGAAAATGAAAGATAATAATAAACAAATGAAAGAGCAATTGGTTGCTCAATTAATTATCAACAATTCGTGTAAGGTATTAAGTGAATGGTAGAGAGACTTTTGAAAGGTTAAGTGTTAAAAACTCTCTCAAAAATTCTCTTCAATGTTGAAAGTAAAAACACCTCTTTTATTTTTCCTTCTATTTTTAGACACCTATACTACAAGGTAGAAATAAGAATTTAAGAGTTGAATTCTTTGCTGGAAAAGCTGCTATTCTAGCTTCCTCAAGCCCACCATGTTGAGGAACTAAAATTGTGAATGAGTTGCTTCAAAGGCAAGTACTCTAGTTCAACCAAATATACCAAAGGCTTGACAAGGTATTATTTCTCAATCTTAAACTATTTTACATTTATGAGATAACATGTAAAGTTTATTTGTGTTTATCAATGCGTAATTTGTATTCCGCCGATTTGCTGCACATGTATATATGTGACACGTAAGTTATATTTGAATGATGACACAAATTCACATGCATGCACCCTAGGTTTAAAATCACCCACAAAATGGTATCTGAGCTATTTTGATTTGATATTGAGTGTATTGAGTGTAAAATTATTGTTGGTGAAGTTTCGGTCCTCAAAAGGTATATTTCAAGTTGTTGAAATGGGTATATCGAAAAAAGGAGCACCGAAGCACCACGGCCATAAGTGTTCAGCGCTGAGGCGCTGGATAATTTTGTTCTAGCCCCCCAGCGCTAGGTAGCTAGCGCCGCGGTGCTAGGGTTTCCAGGCCCTAGCGCTGTAACGCCAAATGCTTGGCGCCTTAGCGCTAAGAAAATAGGCGCCCACAGACAAATACTAGAATTCTCACCGCAACGCTAGGTGTCGAGCGCTGCAGCGCTACACATAAGGTGCTGCAGTGCTGGAGGTGTGACCTCCAGCGCCGCAACGCCAAAATCTAGGCACCACGATGCCGGGGGCTATGCCCCTCTCCCCCCGATGTTACCATACGATGAGTCTAGTACCGCGGTGCCGATGATACTCACTCTAATTGTGTTTTAAATTGGTTAAAATATTATTTTAATCATGTGGGGGTTTATGAGATACAATGATAAGAGTTATTAGGTTGTATTATAAATCAGGATTATTTGTTTTGTGTTGATAAATACAATGAGAGTTTGATTGAGAATTACCTCCTCATGAGATGTGGATTAAGTCTTTGTGATACTAAAAAAAAAGAGTAAAAAATATCTCTTAATTAGAATATCTCTTAATTAGATTGATTAATAATACATTATGAGATAATATTTTATTATTGTTGATCCCTCTTGTCAATACGGTGTTAGCTATATTATATTGGTCTTTTCCAAAATCACTATAGTGTGCTGAATTTGGTCGGTATGATTTAGACTATATCGGTTAAACATGAGATGAGGCAAATATATGCGAAAGTATTGCCTTAGATCGCTACAGTGTGCAGGCAGTACCGGTAGCATATATTTGATAATTGACAAGTTAATTTATAATACACTTATCCTAGATCGCTACAGTGTGCAGATAAGGTGTATTTAGGATCAAGAGTAGCAGTTGCATGAGATATAATTAATAAAAGTTGTCTACCTATTAGGTTTACAAATGCCTAGATCACTATAGTGTGCGGCCCGAGTAAAATGTCAATGGGATCCACTTCCCGCTGTATAGTTTAAAATAGTTTAAACAGTCGTTATCTCATTTTAAGAGATTAGATAAATTATGTAAAATAGTGGGAGGGTATTTTAAATTAAAAAAATTGTATAAATGTTATACATATGATTTTAAATGTATTATTAGCGATTTAATAATATTTTTCGCTAAAATCTCTTAATATTATTTTATTTGACTTGTGTAATCTAGGATGACATCTTCAAATCCTTTGGTGCATATACTGGATGCACACCAACTTAAAGGTGCCGAGAATTTCTAACTGGTACATGAATCTCAGAATTGTTTTGGATTCAGAAAGAGTAGGATATGTTATTGACCAAAAGATACCCAGAGGTGTTTCTGAGAATGCCATCGAGGAAGAAAATATAACATATCAGAAATGGTTGGATGACAATTTAAAAATTAAATCGTGCATCCTTGCCTCAATGTTCACTAAGCTGCAGAGGGAGCGTGTCCGCATGGACAATGCCAGTAGCATTATGCTCCATTTTAGGGAGCTCTTTGGTGACCGACCCCAAATTGAGAATTGTAGGGTCGCCAAAGCACTATTTTAGGAAAAACTCCTTGATGGCAGTCCAATGAGTCCTCATGTTCTCAAGATGATAGGATTAATTGAGAAGCTTGAGTCCATGGACATCTCTTTGACCAATAACTTGAGGAACAGTTTGATTCTCCAATCACTGCTTGGGTCATTTGCACAGTTTATCATGAACTTCAATATATAAAGAATGACCTCTACTTATGCTGATCTTCACAATATGCTGAAGACAGTAGATAAGGATATGCATAAAGGAGGCTCGCCCTCTTTATTCATGGTGCTTCATCTTCGACCCTGAGGACTTCTGGGAAGTCCAAAGGGAAGAAGAAAAGAAAGGTGAGGCACACACCCAAGATGGGTCCTCAACGACAACAGATATCCAAGTACTGGAGAAATCGAAAGCGAAAGACAAGTGTTTTCATTGCGGTGATAATGGGTACTAAAAAAGCAACTGCCCCAAATACCTTACCATTGTGAAGAAGACTCCCTCAGGTATTATTTTTCTCATTATTCACATTTTTTTAGTATTTGATGCTAGTATTAGCTGGGTATTAGATACCGCAAGTCCTTCTCACATCTGTAATATGTTGTAGAGTCTGAAAGAAGTTAGATTGCTACAGTCAAGAGAGGTACAACTTCGAGTAAGAAATGGTGATCTCTAACAGGTCGAGACTGTAGGACATTATGATTTGATTCTCCCTTGTAATAAAACTGTTGTACTTCATAACTATTATTTTATGCCTGCTATGATCAGACAGATTATCTTTCTTCCTGTACTTGACAGTGAAGGGTATCATATGTATATTAAGAATCGTTCTTTATATTTATGTGATATGTTTGATGTTTTATTAGCTGAGTGTTAGTTGATTAATGGGCATTATTTTTTTGATACAACGAGAAATGTCATGAATGTATAGGGTAGCACTAGTAATAGTGCATAAGCTTTAAATGATACTGAATTGTGGCATATGAGATTGAGTTATATAGGTGTAAGACGCCTAACCCATCTAGTTAAGGATAGTCGGATACCTGATCTGACCATAGAACCTTACCCAATTTTTGAATCTTGTATTCAACGAAAAATGAGTAAATCTTCATTCACTGGTGTTGGACATCGTGCCACTGATTTATTGGAACTAATACATAGTGATGTATGCGGTCCAATGAATCACACTGCAATAGGTGGATTTTGATACTTTGTTACCTTTATCAATGATTTGTCACGATACGGGTATGTGTTTCTTATGAAACACAAGTCAGAAACATTTGAAAAGTTCAAAGAGTTCAGACTTGAGGTAGAGAAACAAATCGGGATGTATGTCAAATGCCTTCAATCAGATCGAGGCGATGAGTACATGAGCAGTGAATTCTATAATTATTTAAAGGAGAATGGAATTCTAGCTCAGAATAGTCCCCAAGTACTCTGAAACACATTGGTGTGTCGGAAGAGGAATCAGACTTTATTGGATATGGTCCGATCAATAATGAGTTTCACCGATCTACCTGAATATTTTTGGGGTTATGCTCTGAAATCTGCTGCTCATTTATTGAATAGAGTTTCATCAAAAGCTGTTCCAACCACTCTATATGAAATGTTGAATGGAAAGAAACCAAGTCTTAAATATTTTAAGATTTGGGGTTGTCTTGCTTACGTAAAAGTTACGCAACAGGATAAACTTGCACCCATGGGGTATAAGTTTCAGTTCATTAGGTATCCCAAGAATTTAATGGGATACTAATTCTATAATCTCGAGGAGCGAAATGTGTTTGTTTCTCGATATGCCACTTTCTTTGAGAAAAAGTTTCTCATAGATTGTAGAGGTTGTAGAAAGATTGTGCTTAATAAAGCCAATCAAAACGAACATGAAACCAAGATGGAACCTCAAAATTAATCGAGCGATATACCATTAACACACCTTTTACGTAGGTCTGAAAGGATTTTCGGACCACCTATTAGGTATGGTCAGATGCCTAAAGGTGCACTGGGAGTTTTCTTAGTGGAAGAAAATGATTATTTAACCTATAAGGATACGATGTTAGATATTGATTTGGAAAAGTGGCAAGAAGCCATGAAATTCAAAATTGACTCAATTCATCACAATCAAGTTTAAGATTTGATTAAGCTTCCTGAAGGAATAGTTCCTATCGGTTGTAAATGGATTTACAAGCGAAAGCATGGGCCCAATGGAAAGGTAGAGACCTTCAAAGCCCGACTGATTGTAAAAGGTTTTTCTCAACGATCTGGGATCGATTATGAGGAAATTTTTGCACTAGTAGCTATGTTGAAGTCAATACGAATTTTATTGGCTATTGTTGCATATTATGACTGAGATTTGGTAGATGAATGTAAAGACGATATTCCTGAATGGATATCTCGAGGAAGAGATATACATGAAACAGCCTGAAGATTTTGCATTCAGCCAATCCACAGGTCTAGTGTACAAACTGAAGAAGTCCATTTATAGGCTTAAGCAGGCTTCTTGGAGTTGGAACCTTTATTTTGATTAGGTAATTAAAGGATCTGGTTTCATCAAAAACGATGAGGAATCATGTGTGTATAAAACGGTCAGTGGGAGCATGGTTGTCTTCTTAACTCTCTACGTAGATGACATACTGATCATTGGGAATGATATCGGTATGTTACAATCAGTCAAGAGTTATCTAAACAAAAACTTCTCCATGAAGAACTTGGGATAAGCTTTCTATATACTGGGTATAAAGCTTTATAGAGAGAGTTAGGAAGCTGATAGGACTCTCTCAATTATCATACATCGATAGTGTCTTTGAAAGGTATAATTTTACTAACTATAAGACAGCTAATGTCTAAGATGAAAGAGTTAGAATGTCTAAGATGCTATATGCATTAACTATAGGCAGCCTGATGTATGCTATGATATGTACGAGACCTGACATCAGCATGGCTGTAAGTATTACTAGCCGATATCAATCTGATCTAGGTGACAACTATTGGATGGCAATCAAATATATCCTTAAATACCTTAAGGGTACAAAGGACAAGTTTCTCATTTATTGAGAAAGTGATTTGCAGGTTAGGAGATACACAGATTCAGACTTTCAGTCTGATCCAGATGATAAAGTCTACATTTAGATATATATTTATCCTCAACGGTGCTGCAGTGAGTTGGAAGAGCACTAAACAGGGATCCACGGCTAATTCAACAACTAAAACGAAATACATTGCAGCCTCTGAGGCACCAAAGGAAGCAGTGTGGATACACAAATTTTTCACCAAGCTTGGGATTGTCCCAAGCTCAATAGATCTTATCCCTTTATATCTGCGACAACAACGCAGCTATTGCATAAGTAAAAGAGTCAAGAGGGCACCAGAGATCTAAATATGTGGAGAGGAAATACCACATAATTAGAGAAATCTTGGTTATGAGAGATGTAATAATTTACAAAATTGACTCTGTAAATAATGTAACAGACCTACTGACTAAGACCTTAACTCCAAAGGTGTTTGAGAAACACGTAGAGTCCATAGGTATAAGATACCATTATGAATGACACTAGAGCAAGTGAAAGTTTGTTGGAATTTGTGCTCACGTGCCATCCTATTGTTGTATGAATATTTTATTTTATAATATTTATACAATTCATTATTTGTTAAATCGCTAATTACTATTATTAAATGGTTCAATGCTTTTGACGCTACAGACATTATATAATCTGAAATGGTTAATTATTGTTTGATTTAGAAATTACCAAAATGAGCTTATTTGTTGGATAAATAATATCATTATTTTATTCGTTAAAATATTTATTGAAGAAAATAATAATAATAATAATAATAATATATGATATTATTATTTAAATTGAAATCAAACAATTAATTTTTGACTTAAATTGGCATGTGTTTCTACCATAATTTAATATGATTAAATCGTTTGTTTAATATTTATTAAATGATAAGATAAGTATAAATGGGTGGCATTTGTTAATGGTAAGCCTTAAGATATTTTTTAATGATGAGAAAGTGCTTTCTCATTTTGCCTAGATTAAGGTTAAGTTCATTTAAATGATATTCCATTTTATTTTGTTTTAATTTAGTTTATTGAAAGATAATAATAAACAAAAACTAATGGCAAACATAATGGATGCCATTAAGTGAGAAAATGAAAGATAATAATAAACAAAACACTAATGCAAACATAATGGTTACCGTTAGGTGAGAAAATGAAAGATAATAATAAATAAAACACTAATGGCAAACATAATGGTTATCATTATGTTAGAAAATGAAAGATAATAATAAACAAATGAAAGAGTAATTAGTTGCTCAATTAATTATCAAAAATTCGTGCAAGGTGTTAAGTGAATGGTAGAAAGACTTTTGAAAGGCTAAGTGTTAGAAACTCTCTAAAAAATTCTCTCAAGTGTTGAGAGCAAAAATACCTCTTTTATTTTTCCTTATGTTTTTGGACACTCATACTACAATGTAGAAATAAGGATTCAAGAATTGAATTATTTGCTGAAAAAGCTGCTATTCTAACTTTCTTAAGTCCACCGTGTTGAAGAACTAGAATTGTGAATGGGTTGCTTCAAAGGCGGGTACTCTAATTCGACCAAATATATCAAAGGCTTGACAAGGTATTATTTCTGAATCTTGAACTATTTTACATTTATGAGATAACATATAAAGTTTATTTGTATTTATCAATAAGTAATTTGTATTCCGCTCATCCACTACGCATGTATGTATGTGATACGTAAACTATATTTGAATGATAGACACAAACCCACATGCATACACCCTAGTTTTAAAATCACCCACAACTTTAAATGACATGGTTATGTTTCTTTTATTATCTTCATAGGTACATTGACGTTTGTTGGTCATAAAATATATAAGGATTGCCATAGGCATTAATCAATTAATTTTATGATTTGTTAACATAATTGTGGTTAATTAATATGCTCTTACTATATATGTTTACTATATTCAAAGATAACAAACATATTTAGTTAATGTACAATAATTACCAATAATATGAAATAAAACAAACATCAATTATGTTTATTATTGTATATCGTTGTGTCACCTGACAGAGAACTTCGATAGATGCATATTTATATGATTTATATGTATGAATTTATACTTGATCATTAAACTCAAAGTATTTTTGGATCAAGCATCTATATTTGATTCGCTACACTCGCTAGCTTCATCTATTCTAATATTCAATGGGCTTAATTTCTTTGAATGATATGAACAAATTCAATTTCACTTAGGTGTTCTAGATCTTGATTTGGCACTTTAAATATAAAGACCTACTGCTATTACTGACTCTAATAATGATGAAGATAAGTATTTTCATAAAGCTTGGGAAAGATCAAATAGACTAAATCTAATGTCATGCAAATGATTGTGGCAAATAACATCAAATAAACTCTTCCTAAAATTAAAAGTGTTAATTAATTCATGAAATCTATAAAAGAGTCTATAAAAGAGCACTCCTAGACAGTTGATAAGTCTCTTGTTAGGATGTTAATGGATACCTTAATTGCCATTATGTTTGAAGGTTCTTGTACTATGCATAAGCATGTTAGTGAGATGCCAACTATTGTAGCAAGATCAAAGTTCTTGGGAGGAAATGTGCACGAGAATTTTCCTATGCAATTTATCATTAATTCATTGCCATTTGATTACGGTCCATTCCAAATAAACTATAACATTATGAAGGATACATAAAATGTGAATGAACTATGCATTATGCTTGTGTAGGAAAAGATAAGGCTTAAGAATTAAGAATCTCATTTCGTTCATCTCATAAATCATCAATAATTTTAATAAAAAAAAATAGAATAGAAAAGACTAGAAAGAACCATCAAGGAATAATGACTCATTTACCTAAATCCATAAAAAGGAATAAAGGTGGCAAGTGGGCTATAACGAGCTGGCACAGCCCACGCAATTTGAGTCAATATGGGCTGTCGTTTCGGGCTAGCCTAGACACGAACATTATTCATGCCTGGTCAGCCTAGGCACGGCAGCAAAAAATTAAGCCCAGACATAGCTCACAACATGGCTCATTGTGGACCGTACCATACTTGGCATGCTGGTCTAACGGGCCAGCCCATAGGCCATAAAAAATAATTAATAATTTTAAAAAAAAATATTATTTTTACAATAAAAAAGTAAAATGTAAAAAATAATATTATTGTGATGGAGTCATGTGTCTTATACTTTTATCTATTGCTACAATACCTGTAATTCTAAATTTTTATTTTTTTTACATTGACTCTTTATTAATTGTTTAAATTTGGCAATATTTTTTTTTAATTTTTGATTCACATTTTCATACACATTTGATGAATTAATATTAAAAATAAATTTAAAATTATAATTTAATGTGATTGAAATTGAAATTTAAATAACAAACATTTTATAAATTTTGAATTGAAATTGAAATTTGAATTATAACATTTAAGATAACTGAATTGGAATTTGAATTTGAATTTGAATTTGAATTATAACATATAATGTAATTGAAATTGGAATTGAAATTATAATATTTAACGTAATTGAAATTCTCTATTATATAATTTAACATTAATGAATTAAAATTGGATTCATAATTATAACAATTAATGTAATTTAAATTGATATTGAATTTAAAATTATTACATTTAACCTAATTGAAATTGAATATGGACTTGGAATTATAACATTTAATGTAATTGAAAATGAAATTAGATTTGAAATTATTACATTTAACGTAATTGAAATTAAAATTGAATTTGAAATTATAACATTTAATGTAATTGAAATTAAAATTAAAATTTGAATTATAATATTTAACGTAATTGAAATTAAAATTGAAATTAAAATTATAACATTTAATATAATTAGAATTAGAATTATAACATTTAATGTAATTGAAATCGAAAATAGAATTTGAATTAACATTTAACATAATTGAAATTGAAATTGAAATTGAAATTATAATATTTACCGTAATTGAAGTTGAATTTGGATTTGAAATAATAACATTTAAGGATTGAAATTAAAATTGAATTTAGATGTGTACTAAAATTTATCTTTTACCCATCATAAAATTATATTTCAATGTATACTACCAATTTGTTTAAAATTATAAATTATAATTATAAAATTAATAATATGTACATTAATGGTAATTCTAATTATAATTCTAATTAGAATGTAATTTCAATTATGATAAAAATACAAATTTAATATAGTTACAATTAATAATAGCAATTAAAATATTTTTAAAAAGTAATTTTGATTTAATTATATACTCATTTATAATATAAATATTAAATTAGATAAACATAAATATAAACATATGTTAGCCTAATAGTAAGATATTTTTACTTAATAAAATTTTTTATCATGAGATTTTAGGTTCGAAGACATCATGACCACAAATTTTTGTGATACATAGTGACTCAAGAATAACGTGCTGGGCCTGTGACAAACTCGTATCAGCATAAACTCACGACTCAGGCATAACACGACATGTTGAATAGTCCAGACACGACACGACATATAATTATTTATTATTAAATTTATTTATGTATTAATAATTATATAAATTATTGATATTAATAAATTAATTTTTAAATATTCAATTAACCCTCCTCTTGAATTACTTATCTAAAATTTTCAATAACTAATATAATAAAAGTTTTAGCATAGTACTCGTTATGTTTATTAAATCATGAAATAATGTCACGTGGGGCAAGTGAAATAATAATGATGAACTATGTGCCATTATAAGATATTGCCATTTATTTAAATAATAATAACGGTTTAATAGTTAAAGATTGTTAAAACCTAAAAGTCAATTGCTAAATCTTAAAGATTTTTTAGTAAATCCTAAAAGTAATATTATTGTTATAGGGTTATATGTCTTTTATTTTTATCTGTACAGTATCTATAATTTTAAATTTTTATATTTTTTATATTGACTCTTTATTAATTGTTTAAATTGAAAATATTTTTTTATTTTTGATTCACATTTTTATACACATTTAATGTAATTAATCTTAAAAATAAATTTAAAATTATAATTTAATGTGATTCAAATTGAAATTGAAATTTAAATAACAAACATTTTATAAACTTGGAATTAAAATTGAAAGTTGAATTATAATATTTAATATAATTGAATTAGAATTTGAATTATAACATATAATGTAATTGAAATTATAATATTAAACGTAATTAAAATTGAAATTTAAAATTAATTATAATATTTAACATAATTAGAATTCTCTATTATATCATTTAACATAAATAAAATTAAAATTGAATCCATATTTATAACAATTAATGTAATTGAAATTGATATTGAATTTTGAATTATCACATTTAACCTAATTGAAATTGAATATGAATTTAGAATTATAACAATTAATGTAATTAAAAATGAAATTAGATTTGAAATTATTATATTTAATGTAATTGAAATTAAAATTGGATTTGAAATTGTAACATTTAATATAATTGAAATTAAAATTAAAATTAAAAGTTAAATTATAATATTTAACGTAATTGAAATTATAACATTTAATGTAACTAGAATTAGAATTATAATATTTAATGCAATTGAATTTAAAATTATAACATTTAACATAATTGAAATTAAAACTAAATTTGAAATTATAAGATTTAACGTAATTGAAATTAAAATTAGATTTGAAATTATAACGTATAATGTAATTGAAATCGAAAACGGAATTTGAATTAACATTTAACGTAATTAGAATTGAAATTGGAATTGGAATTATAACATGTAACGTAATTGAAATTGAATTTGGATTTGAAGTTATAACATTTAAGGTAATTGAAATTAAAATTATATTTGAAATTATAACATTTAATGTAAATGAAATTAAAATTAGATTTGAAATTATAACATTTAATGTAATTGAAATCGAAAATAGAATTTGAATTATAACATTTAACGTAATTGAAATTGAAATTGGATTTGAAATTATAACATTTAAGGTAATTGAAATTAAAATTATATTTTGAATTATAACATTTAAGGTAATTGAAATTAAAATTATATTTTGAATTATAACATTTAACGTAATTGAAATTAAAATTAGATTTGAAATTATAATCTTTATCTTAATTGAAATTAAAATTAAATTTAGAATTATAACAATTAATGTCATTGGAACTAAAATTGAATTTGAAATTATAACATTTAATGTCATTGGAATTGAAATTAGAATTGAAATTATAACATATTGGAATTGAAATTGAAATTGGAATTATAACATTTAACGTAATTGAAATTAAAATTAAATTTGAATTTATAACATTTAACTTAATTAAAATTAAATTTGAATTTGAAATTATAACATTCAACGTAATTGAAATTAAAATTAAATTTGAATTTCAACATTTAACGTAATTAAAATTTGAATTATTGTTTAAAGTAATTAAAATTTAAATTAGAATTAGAATTATAATATTTAGTGTGATTGAAATTGAAGTTTGATTTGAAATTATAACATTTAATGTAATTGAAATTGAAATTAGATTTGATAACATTTAACGTAATTGAAATTAAAATTAAATTTTGAATTATAATATTTAACGTAACTAAAATTAAAATTAGATTTGAAATTATAACATTCAACATAATTGAATTTAAAATTATAGCATTTGATATAATTGAAATTGAAATTTGAATTTAAATTATCATTTTATATAATTATAATTTAAATTATAATTTTAACATTTAATGTAATTAAATTTAAATTTAATAACATTTAACGTAATTAAAATTAAAATTGGATTTAGAATTATAACATTTAGTGTCATTAGAATTGAAATTTGAATTTGAATTATAACATTAATGTAATTGAAATTTGAATTTGAATTATAACATTAATGTAATTGAAATTAAAATTAAAATTATAATATTTAACGTAATTAAAATTAAAATTAAACTTAAAATTATAATATTTAACGTGAGGGTGTTTGAATTTTTTTGAGTATAGATTAGAATAATATAAATAAATACAATTGATTCATTTGCTAAATTTTTATTTTTATTTTATATTTATCCATAATAAAATTATATTTCAACATGTACTACCAATTTGTTTAAAATTACAAATTTAATAATATGTGAATTAATAGTAATTTTAATTATAATTATAATTAAAATATAATTTTTGTCACGCCTCAGACCCAAAAGATCCGACACACGATATCACTTACATTCATTCAATAATGTGCACTCATAAATAATATCACATAATGTGTCAAACTTTAATTCAATATAGGAATCCTTAGCAAGTTGCTAGTAAGTTCAACACTAAAAAAAATAACCCATAACCTAACATATAAACATTAACTTTTATTGACAATATTTAAACATTCATTTCAGTTTCTTTCAGAATTATAGCAACTGGATTATGATTGGGACAATTAATAAACTAGAGATACGAAGAGTTTTCTCAGAGATTAACACTCTACTATGTCACCAGTAGCAACTTTGTTGCCGGAAGCTCAGAATATATTCATTGCAAATTCTTACTTAAAATCAATTCATAACCACACTTGGTGAAATTTAAATTAAATCCAACCACACACAATAAAATAAAACATATGTATTTATTTAATAGGAACAAATCAAATATCTTATCCTACGTGTCCCCAAATGAAACACTCAACAACCTAGCAACTTAGGGAACCCAAGGAACAGCAGAAGCCTTGCCAAATCCGCTAAGCATACATGTACCTTATTTACCTGAAATCACCATAAACTATAATGAGTATAAAACTCAGTAAGCATACTAATTTTTCATATATCAAATACAAATACATATATATACACAATGCATATGTATGATATGCTGTGATAAATCAAAATCATAATTTTATCAAATCACATGTCATATAAGCGCTTACACATTCTTTCAAAACATATAATAGGAATACCATCACTCAACTACTACTTAGTAGGACTCACATATCACATAATGGACCAAATGTCACTCGTAGGTGACATACCGTAGAGAGGAATAGTACAAGTGGGGTTTTTAAATCACACAAATATAATGCTCATGCCCGAAGGTAAAAGCCAAACCCTCACCCTGATAATCAGTGAGTCTTCTCACATGCACCAATACGCCACCACACGAATGTGATGACTCACTATTCCTTTAGGTACTAATAGGATCCTCCCTAAAGGCTCCATAAATCACATAAAATGCCTACTAAGTTAACAGTGAGTTCAAGTACCCTCAAAACACAAAATATTTCTCATGGACATATTACACTTCAAAAGCTTTCTTTGTTAAACACATCAAAAATACATGTATGTCCATGCTTAATGTCAATACTCACATTCATAAACATATTTCTTTCACATTTCATATTAAATATACTTTGATATAATGTAAACCTATTTCTAAACACATTTAAAATATCATACATAGACAATTACTATGTTTATTGTAATTTCAGTAAAAGTCTAGTATACTTACCTCTTAGCACTATCAGTTACAATGCTTAAATCTCCTTAACCTATCAATAGAGATTAATCCTTTTATAAGCCTCACAATTCACACAAATACTTTAAATAGCTTACAAAATTATACACAATGCATTTATCACATCAAATTGGTCTAAATACTTGGTTTCTCAAAACCTATCATTCTGACCACTTACACTTAACAAAATTTTTTAATACACCAAATGATGTCCAATTACTCCAAAATCAGAAGATATCATTCTTGACTCATATATCCTTCTTATATATGAATATTATATCAAAATTCCTACACAATCCATTCTATACACACCATCGAATCCAAACTACTAACCTGACAGGATCAAAATATTTACTGAACAGTATTTAATCTCCTAATTTTATAAAATCATATACTAACTTAAAAATTATAAAACTATTACAGAGTTACTTTTAACACATATCTCAATCCATCATAAATATTGCACTTCAAAATCACTGCCAAAAGTATTTGAAAACTATTGTATTCTATAGCTTTAAAAATTTGTTAATTAAATATTGCAATAAGCTGATACACTTTAGAAATTTATAACAATTTTGTTACATTGATCTGAATTCTTAATTCTGAGTATATCATATTAGATATATAAACTTATCATATTCCACAAATTCGTAATTTTTGAAGATCATTCAGCAGGACAAAAATTGTTTGCCACTGTATTATACTGTTCACATAAGAAATTTTTAGAATTTCAAGGTTATTTTGGTAAATTCACAAAAAATTCAATTTCTGGAATTTTCAATCGATTCAAAGTCTCATATGATCCTAAACATGTCTAATTTTATATACTCAAAATTTTAAAACAGAATCTAATCACAATAATTTATAAAATTCCTAGATTGAGAGACTATCAAGCAGAAATTCTACAATACATCATGATTTATCAAACTATCTACATAGATCATCATCAATTCTCACAAGATCTTACGAAACACACATCAAATCCTCAATTATACATATTTTCAAAAATCAAAACTTAAAGGAATTAACTTAATTAATACTAATAAATTGAGAAATAGTTGTGATATACCTCTTAAAATTTCAATTTCAATTTCAATTTCAATTTCTCTCCCCTCTATTTCTCTCTTCTCTCTCTCTAAAGGGATAGCTCGATCCAAAAATGAGTAAATTAGGGTTTAAAAGTGTATTTTTATACTAAGAGGCTAATTTTTTTGGTATTTATGAATTTGCCTCCAAAACTTTCAAAGTATTACAATTTGGTGCCTAAAATAAATTTAAAGTCTTGCAAATAAATCCAATACTAATAGTATGTCTTTAACCTATACAAACACTACTAATAACAATATATAAATCAAGTATCACCCATATACAAATAAAATATATATTTATATATATATATATATAAATATATATTCTTACCGGTTGTGGATACTAGTTACTACAATTTTAGTTATCATAAAAACAAAAATTTAATATAATTACAATTAAAATATTTTTAAAAAGTAATTTTTGATTTAATTGTATATTCATTTATAACATAAATATTAAATTAGATAAATATAAACATAAACATATATTAGCCTAATGGTAAGATGTCTTCACTTAATAAATTTTTTTGCCATGAAGTCTTGGGTTCAAGACATCGTGACCACAAATTTTTATGGTAAATAGTGACTCAAGAATAGTAACACTATTAACGGGCCTAACGTGTTTGGCTTGTGACAAGCTCGTGCCAGCACGCCCACGAGCGAAAAATTACGTTCAGACACGACACGACATGTTGAGCAGCTTAGGTATGGCACGACACATTGGCCGGCCCAGGCACGACATTGTACCATGCGGGGCCGTGCCATGCTTGGGCCGCTTAACCCGATTGCCACCTCTAAAAAGGAACAAAAGATTGTTATGTATCTTTTTTGTAAGAAATCTAGACACTATCATAAGGATGGCCTGAAATGTAAAGCATGGTTCAAGAAAAGAGGTAAGCTTAATGCTTATATATATTTTGAGTTAAATTTAATTGAAGTTTCTTATAATACTTGGTGGATTGATTTTAGTTGTACCATTCACATTTCTGTTAAGTGAGAGTATGATTCATTGAGTGTACATGTAATTTCAAATTTTAATACACGTAACGAAAGTATCACATATAAAATACGTTCAATCTAATATAATCATATATATATATCTCATATATGGTCATATGTTAATTAAAGTAGCTAGCAAGTAAGTAAAACTTACCGAGATTGAATGTAAGTTTTATGGTCATTGTACCATGTAGGGCCGTGCCATGCTTGGGCCGCTCAGCCCGATTGCCACCTCTAAAAAGGAACAAAAGATTGTTATGTATCTTTTTTGTAAGAAATCTAGACGCTATCATAAGGATGGCCTGAAATGTAAGGCATGGTTCAAGAAAAGAGGTAAGCTTAATGCTTATATATATTTTGAGTTAAATTTAATTGAAGTTTCTTATAATACTTGGTGGATTAATTCTAGTTGTACCATTCACATTTCTGTTAAGTGAGAGTATAATTCATTGAGTGTACATATAATTTCAAATTTTAATACACGTAACGAAAGTATCACATATAAAATACATTCAATCTAATATAATCATATATATATATATATATCTCATATATGGTCATATGTTAATTAAAGTAGCTAGCAAGTAAGTAAAACTTACCGAGATTGAATGTAAGTTTTATGGTCATTGTACCATGCGGGGCTGTGCCATGCTTGGGCCGCTCAGCCCGATTGCCACCTCTAAAAAGGAACAAAAGATTGTTATGTATCTTTTTTGTAAGAAATCTAGACGCTATCATAAGGATGGCCTGAAATGTAAGGCATGGTTCAAGAAAAGAGGTAAGCTTAATGCTTATATATATTTTGAGTTAAATTTAATTAAAGTTTCTTATAATACTTGGTGGATTGATTCTAGTTGTACCATTCACATTTCTGTTAAGTGAGGGTATGATTCATTGAGTGTACATATAATTTTAAATTTTAATACACGTAACGAAAGTATCACATTCAATCTAATATAATCATATATATATATATATATATCTCATATATGGTCATATGTTAATTAAAGTAGCTAGCAAGTAAGTAAAACTTACCGAGATTGAATGTAACTTTCAATTATTTAAGAGTTTCAATCTCTAAGTCTTTAACTCACCTTAAAGTGTGTTGTTGCACACTTATAGTTTATATCTAAAATGGTGGGATTATGAATCTCCAATAACAGTCACAAAATTTTCAGCAGTAGGAACTAACCTCTCAAACTCTTTGATACTTATGTTAATGGTTTCTTATAAGAGATGAGAAGAATTGAATGTTTTAATTTTTTTAATCTATTTGTTCTTTTACAACACTTTATTTATAATTTAGAAAAGACTCGACCAAAAAAAAAAAACTCTCTCAATTTTTTTCATCTCCTAATGGCTGAATAATGCACTCTCCATGAATAAATAAATTATGCAATTTTAGTTCTAACCACTAATGTTTTTCATGGCCTATCATTAAACATACCCAAGTTACCCAAGTGGAGATTATTGATCACACCAATTTTTTTCACCCCACCAAATTTGGCCAGCTATATCATTTGTGTATTCTAAATGATAATGCTTCTTTGCATTATTTTATGATTCATGTGTCTTACTATAAAATTTTTACCATATTATTTTATTTTTATTGGCAAACATGAGATAATTACACATTATGTATATTCCGCCCCATTTAATAATATTAAACTAAGTATTTAAAATAATTTAAAAAATTACTTTTACCTTACTTATTTTACTAGCAAGGTTTAATAGTAAATTCATAGTAAATATTATGCCATTTGTCAGTATCCTATTAATCAATAACTCTTATCAATTAATTAGTTATATACTTAACATTTAAATCTAGACAAGTGTATAACTTGAAGAACCCTGAAATATATTTTCAGTTTGCTGGAGTTTCTTGGACCGAATTGTTCAATTCAACACGTTGTTCCCGTGCACAACGAGTGCACTTTATACTGTGAAACTTTCTAGATCCATGTTTGATTTGTCATATGAAACTTATTCATACGTCTGTAAATAATATCTCACACACATGTTACGGATATTATAAAGTGGTGCGTTAGACCATAAAAATTGAGGTTATAACATATTTGTATAATACCTCAATCATTGATATTTTAAAAGAGCGGAGACATAGATCAACACGTTAGATCTTTATATGCTTGACTGTGAACTTATCTTAAGATTTGTATTTCAATAAATAATATTCACAAACACTTTTGCGATATTATTTATCCCTATTGTAAAACTCTTTTTTCGGGTATTACTGCTTATAGTTATAAGATTTTTTGAAATATTATCTTGGAGCATCAGAATATATTACTCACCCAAATTAATTAATGGATATAATATTTATGCACACCAAATTTTATGAATATTGAACTATATCTAATGATACTCAACAATTTAACTATAAAAAAATTCTGATATGTGTAAAATTAAAATATAATAAATCATTCACAAACCTACTATATAAATACTCAATTAACTTTCATTTTCAGTTATCTATCTTGAATTTTTAGTAATTAATATAATAAAATTTTTAGTATAGTACTCATTTATTAAATCTTGAAATAATGTCACATGAGACAAGTGGGATAATATTAGATATTTTAACATTAATGATAAACTATGTGCCATTATAAGATATTGTCATTTAAATTACTTTAAATGATGATAACTGTTTAATAGTTAAGGATGGTTAAGACTTAAAAGTCAATTGCTAAATCCTAAAGATCTTTAGTAAATCCTAAAAGGTTTACCAAAACCTAAACGACGTATTAGAGTTGATAATTTTTAGATAATTACACATTTTGATAGAATATATATAAATAAAGTATGCTTATTAGAAATTAGTCTTCTTTTTATCCCATAAAAGAATAAGAGTTCTCTTTATTCTAGAATAATTAAGGGGTTAAAAAAGAGAAACATAATTTCTTCAATAATCCTTTCTGCAAGTCCAATTTGAGGAAGAAAAAAAAACATGAATCAAGGTATGTCCTATATTGTGAAAATCATAAAATTCTTAAGAAATAAGGAATTTATCGTAATATTAATAGCTCTAACAAAAATTCCTTCAACTTTTATCAACTCCTTTTTTTTTTCCTTTCACAAACAACTACAAGCTAAAAAAAGAAAAAAAAAAAAAGTTTCTTTCTTTTGATCACGTCATGTCCAAAGAATAAACCAACTATCAAAATTCAAAGCATATAAAGAAAGTTTGTTTTTTTAGTAGTTTTTATGACATCACCTGCTCATTGCTAGTGTCTAATAATGATCTTTGCCCATTGCCATCTGATGCTATGAACAATTTTTGTAATTAATTTTGCATTAAAGTTAAAACTGAAATATATTCAACAAATTAGGTCTAGTGAATCAATGTGATATAAACTTGTTTTTTAAAGAAAAATTAATAACTTTTATTAGTACAATTTATAAGATATTTTGCTTTGGCTAATATCAACGTTTTCTTTTATTTCTTTGGATTAAAAAATATATAGAGTCAAATTTTTTCAAAATTTGTTTTTGTTTATTGAAAGCTTTATATATTTAATAAATATTTCAAAAATTGATAAATTTTTTTAAATATTCTAAAATTCATCAATTTTTTTATTACATAAAATTTAAATCGTATCCTTCCCACTCCAATATGATCCGTATTTAAACCCTAAATCTTTTAATCCTACTAAAAAATTTACCAATTAAATTAATCAACATCCACAAAATATTTTTGTTAACACTTAGTAAAACCAAATGTACTCGAGTTGTGTTGAAATTTTAACATGCATTCTAAAAACCTTTTAAGTGCATGCAAAAAACTTCATTCACAAGTGAAGTAAGAATAAAAAAATTAATATAAACTATAAAAAGATAAATAATCACACAAAAAAGTTATGTAATTTGATAACAAATACTTACGTTCACAGTAGATCACGAGATTTTAACCTCTTTTATTCGTTCATAAAAAAATTAAATTACAAAGATCTCTCACAAGAGATAATCAAGTAATACAATATAATAGTCGAGCTCTCGAGGATTTATCAATGCTTTCTTGATCACTCAAATCTCAAGCACTCTTATGATACTCTCTTATCAGTACTCCCTCTCTTTAGCTCTCTATTCTCTCTTTTAGAGTTTCTCTCTAATGCTTAATTAATTATAATGGGTTAAAGGGTTTATATAGTATTTAAGACGTCTATAAAAACTCTATCTCTATTTAGAATATGAATCTATGTGTGTAGGAATTCAAATCTTACTCAAAAAATTGATTTGAGCTAAATATAAAAGTTTCCCAAAATTGGTGACTGTGACACTTCACTTTCAGAGTTGTGGCACTGGTGCGATCTTGTATTGGTGCCATAACACTATATTTCTAGTGTTATGGTACTGAGGGTTTTGACTCTAGTGTTGCGGTGCTGGGAAGTTAGTGTTGCAATGCTGAGAAGTTAGCGTTGCAATGCTCATACTTGTAAATGTCTCCACTTATGCTTGCGCGCCCATTTTTTGCTTCCGACTCTCTATTTCGCTCTCTTTCTTGTACATTTGATGTGATTTTGTGTTGACTCTGAAAGTGTGCTATATTGCTAGGTGCTTGCATGTGATTGATGTTTATTGAATATACAATTATACATGTCATATACACAAAATACGCAATGAAATGAAAATTTAATTTCCTATTAAACAAACACACACTTAATTTAAATATTGGTACGTTAAAATTAAAATATATACTTGTAGAAATTCGGTGTGGAATCAAATTCTGGCAGTCTCACCATAAAGTACGCACATCGACCATTCTAGATTCCAATTTGGTTAGGCTTTAAAATGCTAGAATGGTAGCTTTGATGAATTTTTCAGCAAACTAAGTGTTTAAACTCTTTAAACACTTTTTTTTTTTATTTTAAGAAATATGAAAATGGTGTCTTGGAATAACTCTTTGCTCAAACACTTAGAATCAATTTCTAATGAAAAATTATTTTGCACAACTCTTGGTAAGACAATTTTTTCCCTCCATTTCCAATTCTTGCTTGGCCAACCATCCATGAAGAAGAAGAAGAATTAATGCACTATTTTGGAGCAACACTTTGCCATAAAAAAAAAAAAGCCACTTCTCTCTTTTTTCAATTTTGGTCGAACCAAAATCTTAGCCCCATAGCCAAAATGAAACCCTTTTCATTTTATATCAAATGCTAATAACAATGATCAAACATCATGGCCTATATCCTATGCATCGCCATGCTTGTTTGCTTTCATTTCTTGTTAACTAAAATGGGAAAAGTACAATTACAATGCCAGGCTATGTCTTAATAGAAAAATGAAAAACTATTTTTTTTTATTTTATTTTTTAAAATCAACTTTTGATTTGTCAATTAAATGAGCCGTTAGCCATGCCTAAGCCACCTTCTTTTATTTTCTTGTTTTGTTGACTAGTAATAATAATAATACAAAAATAACTTTTAGTATTATATGATTGATCTTGCTTATCACATAAGCAAGCTAATTATTATGTCAATACAAAGTCAAATAATTAAGGGTCTTAATTGTGCCACTTGTCATCTCCCTATTAGTTAATAACTTTTGTTAACTAATTAAATGATGTATTTTATACTTAAGTCTTGCAAGTGTATATCCTAAAGGATTCTGAAACAAATTTTTGATTTGTTGAAATTTCTTTGATCGAATTATCTAATCTAGTCCACTATCCCAGTTCGCAACGAGTACACTTCATATTCTAATATTTCATAGATTAACGCTCGGTTTGTCATATAAAACTCTTCCATAAGTCCATGAATATTATCCCACGCACAAGTTACAGATATTACAAAGTAGAGCGTTGAACCATACAAGCTAAGGTTATAGTATATTTATATAATCTCTCTATCACTTATATTCTAAAAGAGTAGAGGTATAGATCATTATCATCAAAACTCTAAACGCTTGACTATGTATTTATACCCAGATTTATATTTTTATAAATAATATTCTCAAACACTTTTGGGATATTATTTAATCCTACGAATTTTTTTCGAGATTTATGCTTATGATTACAAGATTTTCTGAAATATAATCTCAGAGTATCAGAATATACAACTCACTCATATAAGCTGATAGACCTCATATTTATATACACTGAACTTCATGAGCATTAGATCATACCCAGCGATCAAATTATGAAATGTCTTTGACATGTATGGAACTAAAGTATGGTAAATCACTCACAAGCCCACCATGATGTTTAGGTTAAAATACTATGAATCTGTTAGAGGTCCTTGTGAGTCTGTTTAGTACCCAGTCTTTATTGAATACCCGTATACCTATACGAGTTTCCACTAAGCTAATGATATGCTAAGACTAACTATTTGTACAATTTAATATAAACATACATTAATATGAAAAAGGTTCACCGATCGACCTGCATTGATAAAGATAGATCAAGAACGAGGTGTTCAAGAATATACTGGATAATGATATTTCCTAACACTATTTGCAACTCTTTATAATTATATCATTATTAATATATTCCTAGGTTGTTGTCCTATTTTAGACAAGACTTTAACTCTTAGAATTTGCTAACGCTTATAATTACTAACTCCTAACACTAACCTAAATTTCTTTAGATCAAATTTGAAGTCTTTAAATCTACAATGTATGAAATGTAACAAGCTTCTTACCATTTATTTTAATATTAACGATTTTATTCGAAATATTTTGTGTATAAATATTAAATAATTAATATTCATACAATATAGTAATGACATGTAAGCACCATCTCTAACAGACTCCTTGTTGGTCTTTAACTTAAAATCATGTATAAATATAATTTTGAATCACTTGATTTCAACAAACCCCTTATCGATCTAAAATTTCTCTTCAAGAAGTTTTTTTAGAATCCATCAATATTAATGCTCTATCACTTAACGCTATCTCCAGTTAAGTCTTTGTCTAGACTTAACTTCTTCTTGGGCTTGTGATTTCGATCTCTAAATATACAAATGCTATTTACGTAGGGTAGCCTTCCTATTGTGATTTCTCATGTCCCTTTTAAAACAAAGACCACAATCTCTTGATGGCTGAAATTTATTCTTATCATCTCCACTATTTTCATACATTTTCTTTCAACCCCTATTACCTCGGTGAGTAAATCTCTAATGCTGCCTTGTAGTATTCATTCCCTTAACAACCCATGTTCAGCTGCCTACAACATTCCCTTTAAGCACATATAGCCTAATATGCTTTTTATCCTTCATCAACACTATAGATCCTTTCACCAATTTCAGTAATTATTTTTGCCTTGAATGGGCACCATTTTGATCTAGCACTCCTAGAGATATCAAGTTCCTCCTAACTCTAAAAATATGTCTTACCCCACCTAACTCCTTAATTTTCCCATTATGCATCATCATCTTTATATTTTCAATCCCAATGACTCTATTAGTCATATCATTACCTATTAGTATTTTATCTCTAATAGATTTGTAATTGGTAAACAAAGATCTATCAGGACACATATGGTAACTACAACTAGAATCAAGTATCCATTCACCAGCATATTTTCCATCAGAAGTTATTAAAGATTCTGTTACCTCAAAGTGTTCCTCACAGACTATTATAGTATCTTCACCTTTTTTTTAATTTCTAGATAATCCCTTGTCAAGTGTCATTCTTTCTTGTAAAGATAACACTTCTTGTATATAATCATTGATTGATTGTTCTTTTTATCTCTTCATCTTGTAATCGAAACTGTTACATTACTGGCCTCAGATATTTTCTCCAAGTCTTTTAAGTTCAACGAAACTTTAACATCACTCATTGTTAAAGTTTCTCTGCCATATATGAGTGTGCCCATGAAATACTCATACCTTGGAGGCAAATAACAAAATAATATAATTGCCTTATCTAGATCCTTAATTTTGATGTTTATTGTCTCAAAATTTATGATTATCTTGTTGAATGTGTCAATATGGTCTTTAATTAAAGTTTTTTCAACCATAGCCAACTGGTATAGCTTCTTTTTAATATATAGACGATTCGTCAAGGACTTCATCATGTAAAGGATGTTAAGCTTTTTCTAAATACATATTGTTGTTTTCTCTCCAACCACTTCCCTCGGAACTTCATCACTTAATAATAAAACTATGGTACTGTAAGCATTCTTTTGAATGGTTTCTTTAACTGCCTCAGATCTAAATGTCACAAGTCTCTTCTCTTCACTAGTTTGCTTAAGTATTTACAAGGGCTGAATTTAACCATTGACTCACTAGTAGAGCCATAATCTTCATCTTTCACACATTAAAATCATTATACCCATTGAAGTTTTCAACATCATACTTATGAGTTGTCATAGATAAACAACTTATGTTTTTTTTGATATATCACATAGGTAATATCCTTAACCTGATTTTGATATCACTTGTTAGAGTTTTTAGTGTGCTCTTTAAAAACATTCTAAACATGTGCGAAAGACTTCACTTATAAGTAAAGTAAGAATAAGAAAATATTAAGATAAAGAGTTAAACAATCACACAAGAAAATTACATAGTTCGACAATAAATATTTATATCCACGGTATATCACAGGATCTTAGCCTCTTTTATTCGTTCACAAATAACTCAAATCACAAAAATCTCTTACAAGAGATAATAAATGAATACAATATAATACACAAGTTGTCAAGGATATATCAATGCTTTCTTAATCACTCAGATCTTAAACACTTTTATAGTACTTTCTTGCACACTTAACACTCAAGACTTTTTAATTTTTTAATTCTCTCTCTTGGAGTTTCACTTTAATGTTTGATTAGTTTTAAGATGTTACAAAAGTTTATATAGTATTTATAACGTTCTTAAAAAATTTATTTTTAATTAGAATAAAAATCTATGCGCGTAGGAGTTTAAATCCGCTTTTATGCTCCTTCTTATTTTCGACTCTCCGTTTTGCTCTCTTTCTCATACATTCAAAATGTAATCAATTTCGTGTTAATTTCTCATTAATTTTCAACTCAAAATTATATATAAACATAATTTTAAATTATTAAATTTCAACAAGTTAAATTTAACAGAGAACTAAAAGTCTTATTTCAATATATATTATTTATTTTTTAATTTGAGTAAGATAGCATTGCTAGTTTTATTTGAGTTATATTTGTTATTAAATAGTAGTATAATTGTAAAGTCAAATAGTTTTCAACATTTAGCAAAATTCCCCTTTCTATTTTTTAAAAACAAAATCAGATTCTTTTTCTCAATCACTTATCTTTGTTTTTTTTAATATCTACTTAATATTATTCACAACAACGATGGAGATTAACCCCAATATTCAAAGAAAATCTTAACTCCTCCGAGTGTCTTGTATTTTTTTACTCAAAATTTTATTATGTTTAATTTTCAATTAATTAAAATCAATAAATAAATACACACATAATAAGAATTTAATGAAAAATTAATAATTGTACAGAGGAAGCATTCGAAGTTCGTAAAATTTTTAAAAATTTAACGAGTTTGCAAAATCTAACGTAAAATAAAAAATTTTAAATATAATTTGTGAAGTTGAACTTGAATTTGTAGTTGCTGACAATTTTGATTCTTTTTCTAATTTGACATCAGCCCGGTTGTTTATTCTCTACACTTTTCATACATTAAGCATGTAGACATTTCTCCAATATAATTACGCCACGTATGATCATAGACGAGTGTTGTTATGTATCCACATGGCATGACGTAATTGGGAAGAGAGGCCAGTTTCATCTTGAATGTTGACGCCTAAGCGCGTGTTTTATACGATCAGATCGGTTTCAGTACGCCTCCCATCACTTAATCTCTCTCCGCCCCCATTTTCTTTCCCTTTTCAAACTTTAAAAAGCACATTTATCTATCCAAATAAAACTTAGAAGGACATTTACGTCATTTCCGCACAAAAAATATTCATTTTCCCTTTTTTTTATAATTTTATTTATTTATTTTTAAATTTCAGCTCTCTCAGTTCTTCTGACACTCAAAACGATCTTGTCTTCGCACGCTTTGCTTCCTCAAAACTGCCATGAGAGCAGATCCAAATGATGCACTCGCCCCGTAAAACCCTAACACAGGCCCCCCCATTTTCTCATGCAATTTCTGTATCAAGACCAAGTTTTGATTCTTTGAACGAAATGGGCTCTCTCGTTCCATTTCAAGACCTCAATTTCTTGCCGTCGCCGGCCGCCTCCCCTTCCATATCCGCTGCCGAAACCACCACCATGACCCCCACCCCCACAACACTCTTAACCCCCAAAATCGAGCCCAAAGCCGAGCCACTCGACGAACCGGTCCAGACCCCTCTGCGCCAACGACCACAAATTCCCCCTGAACTGCTTCTTTCCAATTCTACCCCTGATTTCTTCTCTAATTCCGAAACTACCCCGAGCTATCAGCCCTCCGACCAAGACAATGTCTACTCCGAATTTTGCCGCATCTCCGAGCTCTTCCGCACGGCTTTCGCTAAAAGATTGCAAAAATATGGCGACGTCGACGTTTTAGACCCCGATTCTCGAGCTATTGTTTCTTTAAACCAAGAAAACCACCTCTCGAACGCGGTCGTTTCACGGCCAAAAGCATCGAAACGATCTTCTGAGCTGGTTCGCGTCACCGATTTAAGCGCCGACGACGAGAGGTATTTCCGGGATGTTGTAAGAAGAACGCGGATGCTTTATGACTCTTTACGCATTTTTGCAATGTACGACGAAGAGGTGAGAAAAGGGGTCGGACAAGGGAAGCGGGCGCGTGGCGATTTGATTGCGTCTTCGGTGATGAAAGATCGCGGTTTGTGGCTAAATCGGGATAAAAGAATCGTGGGATCGATCCCTGGTGTGCAAATTGGTGACGTGTTCTTTTTTCGAATGGAGTTGTGTGTTGTTGGATTACATGGACAGGCTCAGGCTGGGATTGATTACTTGCCTGCAAGCCAGAGCTCAAATGGGGAGCCTATTGCGACGAGTGTTATTGCCTCTGGTGGCTATGAGGACGACGAAGATGCAGGAGATGTTATTATATACACAGGACATGGGGGACAAGATAAGTTGAATAGGCAATGTGAACATCAAAAGCTGGAGGGTGGGAATCTTGCCATGGAAAGGAGTATGCATTATGGGATCGAGGTACGAGTTATAAGAGGGTTCAAATATCAAGGTTGTGTTAGTAGTAAAATTTATGTTTATGATGGTTTGTATAAGATTCTTGATTGTTGGTTCGATGTGGGCAAGTCTGGTTTTGGTGTTTACAAGTTTAAATTGTGGAGAATTGATGGGCAGCCAGAAATGGGTAGTACAGTTTTGAGGTTTGCGGAGAGTCTTAGGACTAAGCCATTATCAGTGAGGCCAAAGGGTTATCTCAGTCTTGATATATCAGGAAAGAAGGAGAATGTACCGGTTCTTTTGTTTAATGATATTGATAGTGATTATGAACCGTTGTATTATGAGTACCTTGCGAAGACTGTGTTTCCACCATTTGTGTTTAGTCAAGGGGCTAATGGTGCTGGATGTGATTGTGTTTCAGGTTGTACTGATCGTTGCTTTTGTGCTATGAAGAACGGGGGTGAGTTTGCTTATGATCATAATGGGTGTCTCTTGAGAGGGAAGCCTGTGGTATTTGAATGTGGGGCATTTTGTCAGTGTCCACCAAATTGTCGAAATCGTGTTACTCAAAAGGGGTTGAAGAACAGATTGGAAGTGTTTAGGTCGAGGGAGACAGGCTGGGGAGTTAGGTCTTTGGACATGATACATGCAGGTGCTTTTATATGTGAATATACGGGTGTTGTCCTAACAATGGAGCAAGCCCAGATTTTCTCAATGAATGGTGATAGTTTGATTTATCCAAGTCGGTTTTCTGCAAGATGGGCAGAGTGGGGGGATCTGTCTCAGGTGTTTTCTGATTATAAGCGACCTTCTCATCCTTCTGTACCACCTTTGGACTTCGCCATGGATGTTTCAAGAATGAGAAATGTTGCATGTTATATGAGCCACAGTTCAACTCCAAATGTAATGGTACAGTATGTGTTGTATGATCACAATAATTTGATGTTCCCTCACCTTATGCTTTTTGCACTGGAGAACATTCCTCCTTTGAGGGAGCTTAGTCTTGATTATGGGGTGGCTGATGAATGGTCAGGGAAGCTTGCTATTTGCAACTAAATACTTTGTGAAAGTGTTGTAAAATTTGTATGTCGCACAGCTCAACTGTAAGGAAGTGTGCGTCAAGGTAAACTCAAATTCATATCTCCAAAATTGCCAGTACTTGGTATGTATTTTAAATTCATATTGAATTGTTCCATTTTTCATTTTTGTTTGACTATCATAATTCATTGATGTCTTTTTCATGCTTTGTCGTTTCCTAGTTATATTATTGATGCTAGCGGGAGTGTTGTCTTGTGCAACTGTAAACAATAATCATCACATAGTCTAGGGTACTCTAGAGGATAGAACCTTCAGCATTTATGTTTCAGATAAAGTTGATATATACAATGTATGCTATATGATATTCAGTTTTATGGGGTTTTGTCCACTGTGGTCAAACAGAGTGGGATCTATGTTTTTCTCTTCCAACCTTTCTTGTATAGTTCTAATTTTTGACTTGCTTTATGCTTTGTTCAATTACTCCTGGCTATGGTATCTTGTGAAGGCTCTTAGGAATGTGATGAATATTTCTGGTGCTAGGAGTGTTTTGCTGGCCACTCTATACCATAGTCATGGAGTAATCAAGCATATTCAAGAGGGTACGGCCTTCAGTGTTTTATGTGAGATAACATATGTAATGTATATTTTTGATTCTTTTTTATCATTCAGGTGTAAACGAGTTAGATCTGTGTTCTGTTCTTCCTTCTCATTTATGTTTTATGTTCTGAGTGGATGTATGTTTCAGTTTTTTCATGGCTTTTGTAAATTGTGGCTGAATATTGCCTTTGCATCATTGCTCCCTTGTTATCCAATGGGTCATCTGGACTCAGGATAAAAAAATTACTGAATTGCATCTGAAATACTGATGTTCAAGCATAAAGTTATTGTCTCTAATGCTGGACCTTAAAACTTCAGCAAACAATAAAATGAGGATAACAGTTACATCAGGCAAAATCTTTAGCTAGAGGAATATGTTTGAGGTCAATTATATAAAAGCGAGACTTGGATTTATTCCTGTTTTAGAATTGCATAAACTACTTTTATAGTTTTATATCTTCAAAAAAATGTTGGTGGATGTTGTTTTTTGGAAAAACTACTTTTTTCTGGAGCAGGGTGAAATGCCCAAAGATTGTTGGTGCGGCTTATTTTCTGGAATGGCTGCTTTATTCTGGACCTGGATGACATACATGAGTTAAATTATGCCATTTCTAGGGTATATGACCTTGTGAGCATTTTGCATGTATATGTAAATGCATGTAGCCTTAACTAGTATGTGACCATGTGCAATTATTGTATCCAGCTACCAGGATTGGTGTCATATGTCATTGCTGAATGGAAGGTCTATTCTGCTGTGTGATCGTTGACATCTATGGGTTGAGAGTTGAAAAGTTGTAATACAATAAATTTATCATTAAGTTCTTGGTAGAATTTGTTAATCAATGTCCAGCATTAGGATTCTATTAGAAAATCAAAACTTGTGATAATTTCGTCTTGCATTTTGCTTTGGATAATTATTTATTTTATATTGGTTTCTCTTGATAGTTATCATAATTATATTCAACTGTGTGTTTGGTTTAGCCAGAGTTTTTAAGAGTCAATTTACCTCCAGATTTTACTATGAATTAGGATATACAGTTTTGGAGCATTTGCTGTTTGAACTGACATCTTCTTTTATAATCTAAAGGGACAAAGCACATCCATACAATTTAATGTATTTTAGTGCAGAGTGTGAGGTTGAACTAATGGAGCATTTATCATTGAAAGTGTAATATCAGGAATAAAGATCAGTTTATCTAGAGGATTTGGCAATTTGCATTTAGCCTTAATAGATAAGCTTCTGTGTTATACATTTTTCATTCTCTCTAGCAATCTTTGATGTTTACATTGTATGATGGAGAATTATCACATGAAGGCAACTTTTCTTAAATTGAAACCCTGGATAGTGTATCTGGCTTAACTTGTAGCTTAAACTTGGCTGAGTCTTGAGGCATATGCCTAAATTAGTTGCAACGTGAAAGAGAATTATTGGATTCATGAGACATTTTGTATGTAAACATATTCAGACATTAAGCACATGATTTTGCACGTATTATTTGTCATTTTTAGTTTTGGTGGATCTGTATTTTTTAACTGCTTTCCCTTAAGGTGAGACTCATGGTGCCTTAGAAATTTCTAAAGAGTATTGGTTGGGATGTAAAACCTAACTAAGTTGAACAATAGAAAAATCATGTGTTGTGGTATATGTAGTTCAATGACAATTAAAACCATGTAGACATAAGTGAACCATGTGGCATATGCCATGTATCATGACAGCAAATTTAAACTTTTGGCCAACTCTGGAAAGCAATTTTACAATCAAAAAATTGCCATTTGATGTAAGATTACTCATTTTAAGCTTCAAGCTAAGTGGTTTATTCCTATGGCTGTGGCACATGTATAACTGTAATGAAGTTGCTAGTTGTCCTTGTGACTGAATATTAATGGTTTATAAATTAAGAAAAAAAAGTAATGTTTTGCTTAAATACTTTAGTTGCTGGCTTTACTTTCTAAATTAAATAGATCTTTTTCTAACATGTGACTATGCATGCCGTGCACAAAAGCTATGTAATGGATCTTTAACATTCCTTTGAAATATGCAAATGTATAATATGTAACCACCATGTGTTTAAAATAGGATTTTAAGCCTTTTATATCACGAATATTTTGATGTCTCGTAATCTAAAATTTGCAGAAATGAAAAGAGAAAACATAACTTGTACTCTATGATTAAAAATGGATTTTTTCTTATTTTAGAAGATTGAAGACTGCACTTGTTACGTCGCTGATGAACTAATTTGCCTTTAAGTTTCCATTGCCATTGTTGCCTTCATTTTTTAACATCTGCCACTGTGGCAGAATATCTCTGTTCTTTTTCTGGGAACACTGACATCTTTTGGAGCAAAGAAGAATATCCGTCCCTTAACTTGCTGTAAATGCAGGAGAAAGTGAGAAAAATCAAATATATAATGACTACATGATGGCTTAACGTAACCCTTATATGTTCTGTGTGGAGAAAGTGAATGAGAGTTAATGTTATATTCCCTATTTGAATATCTGTTGCCAAATTAGGATGTATGATGAAGCTGGAGAGAGTTAATGTCTGATTCCACCGTTTACTCTTTTGTTGCCATATTGGTACATATGATTAAGCATGTGAATCATTATATATTTGTTATTCCTCCTCTTTGGAAGCACTTTCTGAATCTTCTAAGTAGGGCTAAAGTGGGAAAAATGCTTTGATTTGTCCAGAAGTCATAGCAGAGGCAGAATGTTGGATTGTAGATTGATGCTGCTGAGAAGTGTAGTAGACGAGTGAGATTGTTGGAAGTCTTTTGGATGTTCTTAGGCCTCCAAGTAGAAAGGAGTATCTAACGGTCGGTAGATAATGTTGAAAATTTGATGGTGTTTTCTCTTTAAGCTACTTGAATCTCTCTTTAACATACAAAAGATTCTGTGGTGAAAGTGCATTCTGGTTCATAGTTTGGTGGCCTGAAGCACAGGAACACCTGCACAACCACCCTGCTTGCATCATTCCAATTGCATAGTGTTTTAAAATAGGCAACTGAATTCATACTTTAAATTTAAAGTGTATGTTTCAACAAATAATTGACTCCAGTTTACTCGGCTGAACAGCTCGTGTAGTTTCAGTGTTTGTTACTTATATGCTTGTCTTTTAGTTTTTGATCTGGAAATTGCTACAGGGGCAAGGTCATTATTTTGCATCTGCAGTGAGCTCAGTCATAAGTTTGTGTTTATGTTGATGTATATTAGGGTACAGATTTGGTATTAGTATGGGTTTGGTAATTTAAATTTTCACTGAAGTGCTTTCATTTATAATTTATCATAATTAATTATTGTTCAGTCTCTTAAGTCGTAGTTGGATGTGGATTTGTCTGACGTTTGTGCATTTGGTTCTGAAGCTACTTGGTTACTTTTTGAATATAGTTGTGTTCAATTGTTTACTTTGATGTTACTAATCTAATTGGAAAGCTTGGTGAATAATGAATGTGAATAGTTGCTGGTCCAATGCCACTACTGTGTGTTTGTATATACCATAGAGATTATCTGTATTTACCTACTGTAATTGTCTTTTGCAGATGAAGTCGGATAGTTCAAGCACAAAAGTTTTGTCGGCATGCATGGGGAATTTTGGAGCTTCATCTTTTTCTTGGAAAGTAGACTCTGTAAATATGATAATGGTTTTAGATCATAAAATAGCTTTGACCCATTATCTGCAATGGCATCCCGGGTTCATTCTCCTACCATTTGTTCATTGTACTGAAGGGGTGGGGGGGTTAACATGGGAAAAGAATGACTGCAACTCCTGGCAAAGTAAAAATGTAAAAAATCGAAATATGTATTTTCTCTGACAAGCAATGGATATTACTAACTTTTGTAGACTTTATGACATTATAATCCTTTCCTGGACATATAGGCAGAAGTCACTGTTTGCACTCTCTGCTGGTAAAAGTCACAGTAACTTGTGAGGCTCAGTAAAGATTGTAATTTTATTAACTTTTTGTATCAGTACTTTGTACAGATTGACTTCAACTTGGATAAACCTGTACATAAATTGTATCAAATGCATCTGCGGATGGATCCATGTAATCAACCTAGTACCACTTTTCAATGTACGCAAGTTTTTGGAGCTATTAAATCTGATGCTCAACATGTTTGCACAAGCAGAGCGTTCAAAGTTTAGAAACTCCACCCGATACTGAAGAATGGAATTGGGCTTGCAGGGCTGTGAGTGAAATAGATGAAATTGAGCTGTTTACATTGCTAATGTTCGTTGCGCGAGCTCAACTATGTTAATGCAAAGATAAAAATTTAAATGGAGTTAGAAGGTTAGAATTCAACTTATTTATGTGTCGCTCATCATTATACATATTAGCTCTCTTCTCGAGTTACCATATAATGAAATAGAACCATAAAAACTCCTCTATTGACTATTAAACTGCTATTGCTATTATTTAACTGTTGTATGCTTATAGGTAAGCAAAAAGAAGAATATACATGTTAAGAAAGTGCTTTTAATATAACTAAATACTGATATTTAATAAATCAAATTTTCATAACATCAATAGCATCACTAATTTTTGCTAGAAAAGATGTCATGCTTCAGGGGTGGCGGTTCCATTTTTCCCCAGTTGCCGCTGCCTGGCTCGTTCCATCTTCTGTTTCCGCCATTCTTCTAGAGCTGAAAAGATTTATAAATATTATAAGAAATAAATGTGTCATGCAAAAGGTTCAGGTACTTGGATTTTGTGCATCAGCAGATACTTTAGAAGGTAAAAAGAAGATTCAGGTACCTTTTAAGCTGGTGGCATCATTGACAGAACGTAAATCCTTCAACCTTTTGGAAAGATCAACTGCCGCTGTCTGCTTTGCATCCTTCTGCACAACTATTTCTGGTTCTCCATATGCCTCTTGTTGAATTTCCCTTACCTAAAAGAATTCAGAAACCATTCAACCTTGATGCAAAAAAATGTACCATTATGATCTCCCATGAGCTTTGGAAGCTATGTTCATTCACAACTTCAACTGGGTACATTTATCTGAGGTTTTAAGCCAATAACCAGAAAACCATAAACAAGTTAAAAAAAAAAGGAACTTAAATATATCTTTTCCTTTTTGGCATTTGCCATTTTTATCGGTGGTTTAATCAACAATTAAAAAAATATAAAGCCAATATCATGCTTACTCTTTTTATCAGCTCCAGCGGTTGCATAGCTAGACGCATCTGTTCAGATTCCTTGATGTACTTGAGCTGAACTGCATTCATGTTGTTATATAGTACACTTGAGTTAATTGTGAGCCAGTTATCACCAAACAATATATCTACATTGACGAGCAAGGAAAAAAAAGACGTCCAAAAGAAGTAGATATAACATATTAGGACTTGAGTGAACCACAAAGAACAAACTCACACACACTTGAACAGCAGTGGCAAATGAAGTAGAGATATCATTTATACACACACAAACACACAAAAGAATTTCATCTGACTTTGAGACTAGTTCAAAATCAATTAGACAAATATAATTTTGTTGTGGATCAGATAACCTTGAACAGAGACCATGGGTAGAATTTAGGACGACAACCTACGAACGAAAATCAAGTGAGTTCTGCAGTTAAGGAAGCACCCGCATACAAAAAAAAAGTTTCTAGAGCTCTCTAAGAGATATAAATTATTTACCCCACATACCAGATGGCTTCATCTTAATTTTAGACCAAAACTTTAATGAAATGATATTTTATGCAATTTGACCTTTACCAAGAAGGGTAACAGATTTGAAATGAAGGCCAAAAACCTTCATATCACCAATCATCATTCATCATATCTTATCAAGTGGAGGCTATTAAAAGATGCTACTAGTGTAAAGCTATATGATTCCTTGGCAACTAAATAAGGCCATGAACAGTGTTCATCTCCCTCAAGTAGGATTCCAGACTAAGGAATCTAATATAATATTATATTTCCTACTTAAGAGAGAATTTTCGCCCACAAATCAAGCTAAACAACACTGATCATGCAGGCATGAAAATCCCCACTCCCCACTCAAGATTAAATAATCCATTGGGAGGAAACGGATTTGCCAAATTAAAATCCAAACTGTCAGGATTATAACATTTGGATTGCATTTAGCCAACTCTGAAAACAAGAACTTAGAAGTCACAGATACAAAGAACTAAATATCAGCTTGAAGGTGTCATTTAAACCAACACCAAAATGAGATTCAGAATAATCTCTCAAATATATATGTAGAAAGCTTAAAAAACCTTAAAAAAGAGTTCAAACTTAAACATATAAATTACCCCCAAAAAAATGACATTGTTGAAACAAAATCCTTAAAATATTCAAATGAGCCCCTGTAATTACAAAGTGTCCTCCTTCAATTATCAACTCCTCAAACACAGATTCTTAAGTTAAACCTAGATTCTGAGCCCCACCACCATGAACAGCCATCTATTTAGCAGCACACAGGTTCTCCCCAGACAAAAACTCTGTATCTCAACTGATTACCCCAATAAATTGAGACACCACTCAACACAAAGAAAAAAAAAGAAAAAAAAAAGAAAACCATTAATTCCCATATTAAAATAAAACCTGACCACAACAGAGCTGAGTTACTCATTTCACCAACAAACGGAAACAAAATACAAACAATTAACTCTGCTAAATACAACTAATTCTCCTCAATTCAAGCAATCTAATAACTGAGATATGATCAATTCAAACATAAAGTGTAAACTGAAGTTTTGGCATAACAGGCATAATCATTCAATACCCATAAAATCCGGATTATTTTATCAACATAAAAAACCACAAACCATTGGAACCAACAAACCAACAAATGATCATCCTTAAAATCACAAAAAAAAAAAAACTACCCAGATGATGAGAATACGAACAAACACAATCAAACAAAAAGTTACAGCATAAAAAGCAAAACTACTCAATACCCAAAGTGATATTTTCCCTTGTTTTTTTTAAAACAGCAACTCAAATTTCAAAGAGAACGAGACAGAACAAGAGCCAAGAGAGACCTGAACTGAGACGGTTATTGGGAGAAGAAGAAGAGGGGGAAGAAGAGAAGAAGCCCTGAAGCAAGTAAAGAGCGGCGATCACGTTCAAAATAGTAATGAAAATTGTGGCGTTCTTGAAGGACACTCTCACTCTCCAAGGTTGTTGGGTCTCCATTATTTGCTTTAGCACCTGAGTCTGAGTTTATTCGCCGAGAAAGACGCGATTTTTAAGCACAAGAGACTCTCTCGATGATATTGATGCTAAAAACTCAACTCAAGGTAGAAAAATTTGTGATTGGTTTGGACTTGTAAATGAAAAAAGAGAAAGAAAAAGAAAAAGGAAATGGAAATGGAAATGGAAATGGAAAAAGAAAAAGAAAGTCAACAACCAGAACCGTGTTTTGTCCTACTTCCAACTCAACGTTTCAACTAAGTTTCTGTTTTTTTTTATTATAATTTTTTTTGGTTAAATTTAACCTTTATAAAACTTCATAATTAGTTTACAATTTTTTTTTAAAAAAATAAATAGAAATTTACTTTTCACTCCACCAAACTCACCCAATTTTATAAATAAACAAATATATTGTATAGATGATATTAAATCAATTTAATAAAAAACATAATAAAATTGGAGGGTTTGTACATGGATTGACAAAATTTTAATCTTCTGACATAGAAATTTCTAAATTAATAATATATCTCATCATATACTTTACTTATGAAATAATTGTCCCTAAATTTATTTATTAAATTAAATATTTATTCTCAGCAGAAAAAAAAAAAGAAGGCAACTTGGTTTCTAAATACTTTAATTAGAAAATTTTTCATTGGTGTGACACTTGAGAAAATATTGTAGACTCTCTCTATTTGAGAAAATAAGTAATCATAACATAATATCTGTTTTTTTTTTTTTTCTTTGGGGGCTAGAGGTAATGACTTAATTATATCCAATATTGTAAATAGTGAAAATATTATGATGTAAATATTTCTGTTCAACTCAAAGTGATTTTGCTCAAGTTAGGCTACAAAATCTCATCCAGAGTTAAGTTAGGTTACAAAATCTCATCCAGAGTTAATAGTTGACTTAAATGTTATTGAATATTTATTATAGTAAGTGGTTTTGCTGTTGGGAATGCTGAGGAAAATCTACGGTTATTATTAAACTGATATTTTTTTTCCATTTGTAAGCCTTTTTCCCATTTGTAAGTTTTTTTTTTAAAAAAAATTGAAAGGCAACCGCAAGTTACAATGGCCGAGTTAGTTTAAATACAATAGAGTACTTTTTTAAAAAAAAGTGATTAACCTTTAGAAGAAAAAAAATTCTGTATCAAAAATTTAAAAAAAATACTAATAAACAACTAGTAGAAAGGTTTATTACATGCATCAGTTGAAATTCAACACAACAAACAATAATAAATCAACAAAATACAAAAAATAATTTGGCAAAATAAATAATATCGTCTTCCAAGGAAAAAAAACAAATTTGATGCATAAATCAATAATAAATAAAAGAATTGAGTATTGTGTGTGGATAATTTTTAATAAGCAAGCAAGAGGTTATTGCTTGTTGGTGTTTGGGAGTTCTTGGAGATTATGCAAAGATTTTAAGAATGTTTCTAGTATTTTTTGTTATACTTTCTGTAATTTTTTAATATCCTCAAGTTGTGAATTCTATATGCTTATATAGTGTGTAAAGTCCAATCAGTTTGAGGATTGTAATGGCACTATTTTTGTATAATTGTTTATTTAATCAATTACGTTAATTGTTTTAGAGAAGTTAAAAAAGAATTCTTTTAGTGCATTAGATTAATCAATCATGTAATAAGTTTCTTATGTATTTTTTCTTAGGAAAACATAAGGGAAGCTTGAGTTTGAATTGGACTTCTTTTTTTGTACTTGGATTCAAATTCTTTCTCTTTGAAGGGTATCTTGATAATTTCAGGCGCTCATCTCAATCTAACAATCCACTGGCCCCTTTGTTAGTTCCAATTTCTTGGCTCAAGCTTTTCCATTTTAATGACTCTTTTAATTGAGGTTGCATGCCTTGTTGAGCTTTTCCCGTTATAAGCCCAATAGACGATGATTGAAAAAGTGGGCAGAAAGTGGTTGAATGGTGGCTAAACAGTGCTTAAATGGTAGCTAGAGTGCAAAGAGAAAGAGAAAGAAAGCAATCAAATCAGATAATGAATAAAATAAAAGTGGAACTTGTGTTAGAATTTTTAAAATTTAGTAAAGATATTGTTAGAATTTTGGCGTTTCAAAATTATGTTTACAATGATTTTGAGTAAGAAACCAATAAAGATTTGACATGAGATCGAGGACGCATTGAAGGACGAAAAAGGATAAAAAATAAAAAATGAAAACGAAGAGGGGCTTGAAGCACGAAAGGAGTATCTACATGCCTTGGGGTCATAGCGTCAATGTTGGCAAAGGTTGGGCATTGCGGTACGACCATGAAATTTCTTTGGCGCCACGACGTTAAATCTTCGAGGCTACGATGCCACTTTTTGGAAAAGTGTAAAGTGTAGTTTTTAGAGATTTCAACTTTTTTTAGTAGGATTTTGACTCCTACATGCGTAGACTTTTATTTAAACTAGAAATAGGAGTTTTATGAACGTTTTAAACACTATATAAACCTTTATAACCCATTAAAATAAATCAAACATTAGAGAGAAGCTCCAAGAGAAAAAATAAAAAGCTAGAGAGCCTTGAATGCTGAGTGCGCAAGATAGTGTATAAGAGTGCTTGAGATTTGAGTGATTAAGAAAATACTAATAGATCCTTAAGTGCTTATTTATTGATTGTATTATTTAATTATTTCTTGTAAGGGATCTTTGTGATCTGAGTTCTTTGTGAACTGAATAAAAGAGATTAGGACTCCATAATTCACCGTAGCGTAGACATTTGTTGCTGAACCACATAAACTTCTTGTGTGATTGTTTATTTTTTTTATTTTGATATTTTCTTATTCTTATTTTATTTATAAATGAAATCTTCTACACACACTTAAAAAATTTATAGAGTACACGTTAAAAACCCTAGCAAGTATATTTAAAATTATAAGATTTTATAAAATATTTTAGCTGCTATACATGAAAACATTAAAAGTGCTAGTTAAACAAAGTATCCACCTATGTTCATTTTTTAAGAAAGCATCTATAGTATTTTTTAAATTTGAAAAATACTATTCTTTTATTTGTGTCAAACACCATTATGAAATACTTTTGTCTTTTTTTTTCTTTTAAAAAATACAATTCATTAAAGAATTAAAATAAAAGAGGAGAAGAATGTGCTATTACAAAACTAAGAAAATTTGAAGGGACATCGTTCGTACAAAACATTTCTTGGCTAATAGAAATAGCCATCTTAGATTAATGATAGGCTACTTGATTTGCATTTTTAGAGCATAAAGTACATGAGTAATGCAAGAAGGGCCTAAGAAACCTAGTATTCCTTGCCTGACCAAATCTACTTGGAGAGAAATAGATTGCTTTTGTAGATGCTTTGCAATAGTCAAACAATTTATCTCAATAACAGTAAGAAATGAATCAAATTTCACTTTTAGCACCGATTAGAATTGCTAAAATCTCAATACATTAAAAGTAAAACATACCCGTTAAGAAATTTGGTGTAGAATCGAATTCTTGTGGTTTCGTTATAAAGTGTTCATGTCAACCATTCTAGATTCCAACTCTAGTGGGCTTGAAATGTTAGAATGATAAATTTGATTTTCATTAACCCAATGTTTAACTCTTAAACACTTAGTTTTGGTTAAACTCTTTAACCTATGATTTGTTTTATGAAAATGTAATTAGTGTTTTGGAGAAACTCTTTGCTCAAACATTTAGAAATAATTTCTAATGAAAAGGTGTTTTGCACAACTCTTGGCAAAACACATTTTTCTTCATTATTTTCATCATAGCTTAGGCAACCATTTAGGAAGAAGAAGATGGTTTCTTTAAAAACAACTTTTGTTCTCTTAAAAACCAAAACTGGTCTCTCTTTTTCTCACACTTGCCGAACCCATTAGCCAAATTTCCAAATGAAAACACTTTTCATTTATTTAAAGCTTTCTTTGATTTCTCTTTGGCAACTAACAATGCCTTACATATATGCTACGCCATGCACACTTATTAAGAAGAAGAAAAAGAAAAAATGCAAACTTTTTGCCTTTTGTTTCTTCTTTGTCGAGTGAAATTATAAAAATGAAACACTTATCATTTATTCAATTTCTCTTTTGTTTTATCAACAAAGAGGCCTCAGGCCTATACCAAAGCCATGCCTAATTGTTTTCTTTGTTTTAAAATAACATAAACAATTTATCTTATTTATATTTTGTTGATTAAATGCAAAAATAATTTTGAATTTTAAATTAGTCTTGCTTATCTCATAAGTAAGGTTAATTTAGTTAACAAAGGTCAAACAATCCATGGTTTTAAATGTGCCACTTGCCATCATTCATTGGTTAATAATTTTTGTAAACAAATTAAATGATATATTTAATACTTAAGTCTTGACAAGTTCACATCCCAAAGGATCCTAAAATAAATTCTTGGCTTATTGAATTTTCTTGGATCGAACTATTCAATCCAGTCTATTATCCCAGCGTGCAACGAATACACTTCATATTGTGAAACTCTTTAGGTTAAAGCTCAATTTGTCAAATGAAACTCTTTCATAAGTCCATGAACGATACCTCACACAGATGTCACAGATATTACAAAGTAGCGCGTTGAACCATACAAGCTGTGGTTATAGCATATTCGTATAATCTCTCTATAACCTATATCCTGGAAGAGCATAGACATAGATCTTCACCGTTAAATTTTTATTTGCTCGATCATAAACTTATCTCCAGATTCATATTTCTATAAATAATATCTATAAATACTTTTGGGATGTTGTTTAACCCTATGAGAAACTCTTTTCCGAGGTTTATACTTGTGGCTTGATAAGCGTAAATTATATTTATTATTGCTAATACTTTACCATGATTAATTGCTCATCTTGATAAGAATATTAAGTTTTTTTATATGTTTGATTATTATTTTGTAGATTTGGAGTTAATGGAATAAATAAGGATGAAAATCTAAAGAAAATAAGGCAAAACATCAAATTTGCTACAATAACTTACTGCAGTACATCACATCACTATAGTAACCTACTATAGTAAAACCTAGATAATTTGATGCATGATTGTAGAGTAACGTAAGTTAAATATGCAAGTTTTAAATTAGGATATGAATATACCTAATTGACATATATGGTTAATAAGACTTATTCTTAATAAATTTTAATTTATTACAAGTATCATAAGAATATAGGTATTTGGTAACTTAAGATTTACTCGCATTGTCTTAACCAATAATAAGAATTGAGGGATATAAATATTAAAATATTAATCTTTAGAAAATGTATTAAAGGATAGTAATTAACCTTAACCTTTTTCTATCTTGTTATCTTTTTGATTTATTTGAGTTGTGTAATTTATTTTCTGTAATTTATTTAGTTTATTTAAATATTTACAATTTAAAGATTTAGTGTTCTAGATAATTACTTGAAAGATACAATTTTAATACTTGGTAAAAAATAAAAATTATCCATTCGAATTCAACATTCAACTTAAAAGTCTATTTATTACTTATTTACGATAACGTATACTTACGCTTAGTTTTGTGCTTAGAAAATACACACAACATGGCCACAAGACTTCCTAAAATACAATCTCGGAGCATCAAGATATACAACTCACCCATATGAGCTGACGAATCCCATATCTACACACACTGGACTCTATAAGTATTGGATTATACCCAGCGACACCTAGTGGTCAAACATTAAAAGGTCTCTGACATGTGTGGAACCAAAGTATGATGGATCACTCACATGCTCATTGTGGTGCTCAGGTCAAAGGATTACGAATATTGCTTAACTCTAGAAAACCTTCTATTGACGACTTTATGAGATGTCTATTGGAGGTCATCGTGAGTTTGTTCAATACCCAATCTTTACTAAATACTCATATGCCTATATGAACTTCCACTAAACTTATGGTCTGCTAAGACTAATCATCTGAATAATTCAGATATAGACATAGACTAATTTAGATAAAAAGTTTCATCGATAGACCCGGATCGGTAAAGATAGACCAGGAATATGGTATTTGAGAATATGCTACATAATGGCATTTCTTAACACCATTTGCAACTATATCATTACTAATATATTCTCAGGTCTTTGGCCTATTCCAAATAAGGTTTTAATTCCTTAGAATTCGCTAACTCTTAATACTGTTAACTCTTAACACTTATAACTTTTGGCGTTACTAACTTTTAACATTGATTTAAACTCTTTTAGATCAAATCTAAACTTCTTTAAATCACATAATATTTGAAACATAATAAGCATCTTATCATATATATTTAATAATATTAACAATTTTAATAAAATATCGATTATATAAATATTAAAAATAAATATTCATACATAATAGGATGACACGTAAGCATCATCTCCAACACATTCATATCATGAGTATTAAAAGAAAATTAACCCATATCAAGAGATAAATCAATCATGTATAAGCCATCACATATAATGCTAAAACCAACAAGCATGAAATCATAAAACAAATATACTTTTTTGGTCATCAAAATGAAAAATATAGCCACACTTATCTAAAATAGAGATGGATATCAAGTTTCTCCTAATGGAGAAAATATAAGTTATATCTGATAAGTCAATAAAGTGACCAGATTTCAAGTGTAGTTTGATAACTCCTATGCATTCAACTCCAGCTTTCACTTTATTGCCCATATTCATAATTAGCTATCTTTAAGTGGGTTCCATGATGCTTCTGAATTCCTATTAAAAATTCGTAATATTAATAATTGCACTAGTATCCAACCATTAAGTACTAGAGAGAACAAAAAAAAAAAACAAAAATCATAATTAACTATCTTTCAGTGGGTTCCATAATGCTTCTGAATTCCTATTAAAAATTTGTAATATTAATAATTGCACTAGTATCCAATCATTAAGTATTAGAGAGAACAAAAAAAAAAAAAAGGTTGGACTCCAATATTATAAAGGCAAATTTTTTTTTTTTTTTAACAATGTCTTAAATTTATTGCAGTCCACTTTGTTGTGCCTATGCTTGTGATAAAATAGGCACTTTCTCTTGAATCCCTCTAAACTTGATCTAGAAGTTGTGGTAACATAAGATTATAGAGTATTGTTTCTTAATTTTGTCATGTTAAAGGACTTATTACTAACCCTTGAGAGATTTTTTTTTGTACTCCCATTATCCCGAGTAACCATTATGGCAGTGTGAGACTAATCTTTTCTTAAAGTTTTCTTCTCTTAAACTACATGGACTATCATTTTATCAAGATTTCATTATTCCTTTTGGGTGTTATAGTTGCTTTTCAAATTGGTAAATTAAGGCGAAAGTGACTTAAGAATACTATAAACAAGGAAATCATCACCCATATCTCTTAACTTCTTACGATAGCTAGTCATTCTTAAAATATATTATCTGACCCCAAAAATACCATCATATTTAGTATGAGAGAACAACATCATGTTGCCGGCCTTTTCAGTCTTATCATTTTTCTTAAAGCTTCTCCTAATGACATCTAAAAAATTCTTAGCATACTCATAAGAAGAAATGTTATTCCAAATGAATCTATTAATGGTGTATACATTACATTAAGACACACCCTATTAGAATAATCCCATGCCTTCCAGTATGCTAACTTAGTAGTATTGCTTTCATTAGTGAACTTAGAGAGAGGATTCTTCCTTAATGCCAAGTCTTTGTCCATGAATAACAAATAAACAATAATAGACTCATGCCAATTCTCATAATTAGTCCTAATCAAAGTTTTAATAAAGGCGAGTTGGTGAGACAAAAAAAGCATCAATAACCAAGGAATCAACAATAACATCAGTAAGTATATGGAACAAAATCATGCAATTAATGTGATTCATGTACTTTTCAAGTCCCCTCTCCAACAATATATATATATATATATTGAAGCTTGTCAAAATATGAAATTTCAATCTTAGATAAATTAAACTAGTTAAATATAACACTAACAGGGCAACTAGGTCACTCAGTATTAAATATCCAACTAATTTCTTTACCAACACAAATATCGTACTAATTAATAATTTACTAATAGGGTAATATCATCATCCTGTATGAATCTCAATAAAATTCATAATCCACAATACAAAATTAAATATTTATAAAAAATGGGCATAACATTACAAAAAACTAAAAAAATTATCATGATTGGTCTCACGATAAATGAGTACACAATTACTCTAAATTATAATTTTTATCAATTAATAATGTTATGTACGTTTATCTTATAATGCTTAGAATAATGAATAATTGAACAATAATGTTGTTGGGCCAAAATGCCAATATAATAAAAACTTTGGGCCAAATTAAAAAAATATTGAAATTCTATAAGCCAATCCATAAATACTAAAAAAATTTAGGCTATAATATAAATATAGACAATTATGGGACCAAATTATAATTAGTAAGTTTTGGGTCAATTTATAGTTATAAAAAATTATAGGGTCAAAATATTATAAATTTAAGGGCCTATATGATATTTTCTAGAATTTTATTAGAATTAAGATAATCTCTCAACCCATTATGGCACAAAATCGGGTTCTAAATGGGTTTTGACCTAAATTTTGCCCAAAACACAATTTTATCTTTCAAAAATTAAGAAAAAGAATAAAATAAATGACATATATCAATAGATCAATGCAAAGATACAATAGATAGGCTATATATTTAAAACTCACAACAAAATTTAGTCAAAAATTTATTCTATAAAAAATAGAGTTTCAAAGCCACCAAACACAATATGACAACATTTTAGCTCATGGTTGCTGAATAAAAATATCAATTAGACTCTAATACTAATTGATGCAAAAATATTCACCATTACAACAGTAATAAATTTAAGATCTGACATTTCTGTCCACAACACATGAGTTTAAAATATTTAAAATGCATACCTAAACTTGAAGCTATAAAAAATGGCCTTAGATTAGTTAGAAATTAGGCAACCTGTCCTTTTGGTCTTCTTGCAAATATCAGCTTAAAGAGAGAAAAGTTACTACCCTCTACTCTATTGGTCTCAATGGGCTAGTCCTACAACACATAGGATGTGGGTAAATATCTCATCTTAATAAAAGTCAATAATACCCATTCCGTTATGGGTACCAATAATGTTTATAAATGATCACATTCGTCTAAAATATATTACTAGGCATGGGTTAATATGACTATAACTAGCCAAATAAGTCTAATAAAATACTCTAAATAATTTAACATCAATCACATAAAATCTAGCTTTATTAAAAAAGAATAGTAATGATTATACTAGTCTACCAAAATAGAGAGAATAGTCCATCATGTTTATCTTGAAAGAACTTGAAGAAAGGGGATTCAACATTTTCGAGCAACAGCTTCAGTCTTTCATTTTAGTGCATTTGCTTTCAGAAAATCAACAACATTGTATTTGGTCTATTGTACTACAGAATCAATATCCGATTGAGAGTTTGAATGGACCTTCAAATTTCTACAGTGCCAAACTCTCCACAATGAAATCCTCTATATTGATTGTTGGAATCAGCTCTCTAAACACTATATTATAAATTCTTTAAAACTCATCAACCTTAAAAAGGAAAATCTTGCATGAAATGACAAGCATTCTTGATATGTTTAAGTCGAGAATAACCTTATTAAATATGTATAGTACTTTCTGCAGCACCTTCAAATCAGGGATAATTAGAAACAACTGAAACTCTATGTCTCATTTAAGTACTTTAAAATTACTTTTGCAATAAAAGTAAGCAGTTCCAAACTATTGGAGATTTGGTGATTCAATAATCTTATTTAAGCAAAATTTTTAAAGAATATCAAAGAGGAGAGTCACAAGAACTCTAGAATATATGGGACACATATGAGAAAGTTTAGAATGTGTGGGATATGAAGAAGGAAGTGAAACGGGACTCGAAGATGTGAAAGACTCGAGAAAACGCAGGGGTTGATACAGGGTTGAGTGCCACGACGCCTAGGGCTAGGCACCTCAGCCCCCAAAACAGTATGTTAGCGCTGCGACGCTAAGCATCTAGTGCTATGGCATCGGTCGCGGCATAACCTAGCGTCGCGGTGCTAGAAACTGGCGCTACAAGCGCTGTAGCGCCAGAGCAGGCAAAAACAATTTCAAATTTCTAAGTTTTGAGAAGTTTTGGACTTTCAAAACACGTAAACTTTATTCCAATTAGGATTAGGATTAGTAGGCACGAAATAACCCTATATAAACTTTTGTAAACCCTTTAGGTTAAAATTAAACATTAAAAGAGACTGTAAGAGAGAAAAGATCTAGGTAGACACTAAGTGCTTGTATGCACTAGGTGGAACTATTGTTTGGTTGTTCATTGTTCGTAGGAGAGTAAGGGTACACTAAATATTAGATCCTTTTGAGGGTTTTTCATTGAATTTTCCTTGTAAATGCTTCAGGGAGTTAATAAGAGAGGTTAGGATCCTTGGATTCATCGTAGACGTAGATAATTTAGTCGAACCACGTAAGTGATTATGTTGTGCTCTTTATTATCTGCTTTGAATTCTTGTTATTTTTGTTTGATATCTAAATTATTCTGCTGCGTAAAAAAATTAAAATTTAAAATTGAAATTGATTAGAATTTTTCGCTTTAATCTAATCTTACAAGAAGAAAAACGATTCCTCCGATACAAACAAACCTTAATAAAGAAAATGTGATTAACTTTTATAAGAAAAAAATTTTCCTTGCCACATCACAGTTGACCATAAAATTGTGATATGTCATACAAGAAAGTGAAATAAGGTTTCCATGCAGAGGCGTAATTATCAGCTTATAGGATTGATGTCTTCAGACCACCACTTTGAATTAGGAAACGAAGGTTCTGGCAAATACATCGTCAAAACTATCAGGCTACACGTAGTTTCCTTTTTTACTATTACATGTTACAATCACTATTACATGCTGGCAAATTAATTAACCCAACTCACTAATTATCGCTTTGCTAATTCCAAGGAAAATCTCTTCTCCTTACAAATTAACTCTGATTTTAAAGCCCTCTTAATTAATTTACTAGTCGAAGACAATTTATATATGTTTCAATGCCATAATCCCTGATTACTTTCTAATTTCTAATCCTAATCCTCTTCAATTTCCTAACCAAGAAAGATAAATCTCTTTTAATTCTATAAATACCACACATATTGAGTCGTTTATTGCACATTGATCACTCTCTCAAAAAAAAAAAAAAAAACAAAACAAAACAATCACAACAACACAACTTTTTTCTTACGAGGCATGGCAGTACTCTGGTTAATGCTTCCTCTTAAAGTAGGAGATGAAAGTGGTAGTAAGGATAGTGGTTTTCGTTATTTTGATGTTGAAGTGAGAAGTTTTTATGAGTTAGGTAATGTCGCCGAGGACTTGAGTGAGAGCTGTTGCATTGGCTCATGGCACGGTTGGTTGATTTTCTTGGACCAAAGAGCTGTACCTTAGCTTTATTTATAACCCTTCTTTCTTATTCAAGTACAGCTTCCTCCCATTGATTCTTTATGAGGTATATTGAATATTGAGAAGGGTGAAGACGGTGAATATCACATCAAGTATGATTACAGTAAGAACTCAATTCGTTACACCAAGAATCTGCGTCGAAGTCTTGTACTCAAAGCCATTATGTCTTGTTGGATAATTGGTGATTCAACAATCTTGGTTGGACAAGAATTGAGATGAATACCAAAGTGAAGAGTTACAAGAAGTCCAGAACGTGTGGGATACGTATGGAGAAGTCTAGGACATATGGGACACGAAGGGGGAAGCGAAATGGGACTCAAAGACGCAAAAGGAGTAAGAAAATGCGGATAGCTACAGGGCTCAGCACCGCGGCGCCCAGGACAGTAAAACCAGCGCCGCAGCGCTGGGCGCGATTCTGTCCAGCGCTGCAGCGCCCAGGGACGAGCGCCGCAGCGTCAGAACGCGTGGAAACGTCCGTTTTGATTCGGGATTTTGAGTTTTGGGAAGCTTTGGACTTCCAAAACAAGTAGACTCTTACTCCAACAAGGAATAGGGTTAATAGGCACGAAATATACTCTATATAAACACTTATAAACCCTTAATTTCATATCAAGCATTGAGAGAGACTCTAAAAGAGGGGAAGAGCTGGGTAGACACTAAGTGCTTGTGTGCGCTAGGGTGGAACCGTTGTTTGGGTGATCATTGTTCGTGGTAGGGTAAGGGTTCACTAAACATTTAGGTCCTTTTGAGGGTTCTTCATATTGTGTTTCCTTGTAAAATCTCTAGGGAGTTATAATAAGAGAGGTTAGGATCCTTGGATCTATTGTGGACGTAGGCGATTGGCCGAACCACGTAGATTGTGTTGTGCTCTTTTGTTTTCTGCTTTGAATTCTTGTTGGTTTTGCTTGATTGACAGGTTATTCCGCTGCACAAGGAGGTTAGAGTTCTAGGCTGAATCTTGAGTTCTTCGCTTCAACATAACCTCACGAGTGAGAAGGGCGTTACCTCCCTCAACATGTCTTCTGACCCTTGTTTCAACTTTTAACAATTTTGGAGCTTTCTTGAGCTGGAAGCTTGCATATAGTAAGTGTGGTGATGATTTTTGGACTGAGCTTGATGGTAATCATCAGCCTTATGATGATATCATATGCAGCCAAAATAAGCTCTATGCACTTGGCAATAATGCTTTCTATTGAAATCTGTGATTTAGATGATTCAATATCCGGTTAAAATGGCAGAGATGGAGCTATCTTATCCAGAGAAATCACTTAAGTTTTTGAGGGATTTTAGAGATCTTTATGGTGCAAGATTTTACTTGATGGAGGCTAAGGGAGATATAATTCTTATCGTGGGATTTGTAGGCGAGCTGGTGAATGAAGATGATGAGGCAGTTCATGAAGAAAACTTGCCGAGTGAAGAACACACACATTCTCTGGTCTCTCCTTACAAAACACTGCTCTTTTATGTCTATAAATTAGATTTTGATCAGAAATAGAGTGGATGGTGGTTGATAGCTTGGGAGATCAAGCTTTGTTTTTGGTGGAAATCACTCGGTTTCATTCTCAGTCTCAGTTGGTAATGATTCTTCTGTGGAGTGCAAAAGAGATTCAATTTATTTTAATGATGAGTATTGGGATCAGATGCGTGAAAACTATTTGTATGGTGGGCACGATGTGGGTGTCTTTAGTTTGGAAGATCAGAGTGTTAAATCTGTTTGTCAATGTCCTTCACTCAAGTGATTCAACCACCACCTTGTTGGATTAATCCTAGGCCATGGTAAAGTCAGTGTGGAGGGATCTAATATTATACAAGAGCTTGAACATATCACTGTCTTGAATTACTTGTAATGTAAGACTAAGAGATATTGAACTCATTACCTGTACCAAGTTTATGATTTAATGTAAAAGCAAATATTGTAGTTATCTTCATGTTCTTGTATTTTTTAATTATTTATTTTGCTTGATTTTAAGCTTAAGCTGAAATATTATCTTTGATTAGAAAACAATTAAACAAATTAAATACTAATGAGTAATGAGAAGAATATGAGGAATTAGAGTACAAGAAACCCAGATCAAAGGAAAAAAAAAGTTGAAAAGGGTTAAACATTATCTTTGATTAGAAGATAATTAAATAAAATAAATATTAATGAGTCTCCAGGGCGTGACTCGGTTGGCTGTTAAGATGTACTGTACTTGAATTCGAATAATAAAATGAGGGCAAAAAATTTGATTTGTTAATGGAAAAGATTTCTCTTTTTGCCTAAAATCTTTTTAAAAAAAATATTAAATACAAATAAGTAATGAGAAGAATCTAATGAACTCAAAGTAAGAGAAACTTAAAGCAAGCGTTTGATTTTAAGTTTAAGCTTAAACATTGTATTTGATTACAAAATAATTAAATAAATTAAATATTAACAAGTAATGAGAAGAATTTGATGAATTCAAAGTAAAAGAAATCCAACGCAAAGCAAAAAAAAAAAACAATTGAAAAGGCTTAAGCATTGTCTTTAATTAAAAAACAATTAAATAATTTAAATATTAACAAGAGTAATGAGAAGAAATGGACGAACTCGGTGTAAAAGAGACTTAGACGTTGTCTTTGATTAGAAATAAATTAAACAAATTAATTATTAACGAAGTAATGAGAAGAATTCGATGAATTCAGAGTAAAAGAAACTTAGAGCAAAATATCGTGAGCAGCAGGATTCGAACCTGCGCGGGCAGAGCCCACATGATTTCTAGTCATGCCCGATAACCACTCCGGCACGCCCACTTGAATACTTATGGGGAATAAAAATAGATATACTACAATTAGATTGCATGCACGGGTGTAATATAGATTCTTTTAATAAATAAGTTATTTTAATTGTTAACTTCTGTTTTCTTTAAATATAAATCTGAATTGTAATGGACATATGGATGACTGTTGGAAGGCTGTTAAGCCTCCCCATGCTTTGAGTTGAGTCATTTCGCAACTTCAGCTGGTAAGTTAAAGTACTTTTCCTGTTACTTGTCATTTTCATATTGTAAATTCATAATCGTTCTTGTTTCTAATTTAAGTTCAATCCTTTTTACTTTTGGTGATAATGTGTTATACTGTAATTATATAAGCAATTCTACTTGGTTTCAGCCTTTCACATGAAAATACTCTCCTGGGTACCCTTCAACGTAAATCTTTTTTTAGTTTCTTGTTCAATAATTTACTCTCTTATCTATCAGAGTAAACGTAAAACTTTCTGGCATTCTTCAAAATCTCTCATTTATCTGATTTTCCTGTTTTGAGCATTAAGCTATCATCTGGGATTTATTAATTTTGTCTCTTATGTCAATTAAACTTCTTACATTTTTTTTTGTTTTTAAATATCGTCTATGCTTTCACCATTGCACTGTAGCTTGCTGATGAGTTGTTTTATTTTATGCAGAGGCAACCCTTGTATTGTCTCATTTGCAGTTTGAGTTTACTGATAAACATGGCTTCCATATTATTTAGAACCATACAAACCCATCCCTTTTTGCTATACCCTAGTGCTGCATTAATTAGAAGAAACAAAGGAATTTTTTATTGCACAGTGAAAAACACACATACACAGAGAGCCACACAAGAGAAGCAACAAAAATCCCCACAAGTCAAAGTTTCGCCACAAACCCACCAGGCCAAAACCAAAGCACTTGATAAAATTTCTAAAGCCTATGAAGCAATTATTGGTATAGAAACCCATGTCCAGCTCTCTACACTCACCAAGGCCTTTTGCGGCTGCCCTTACAATTATGGCTCTCAACCAAACACTAGTGTTTGCCCCATCTGCATGGGTTTGCCGGGTGCTTTGCCGGTACTCAACTCCAAAGTGATTGAGTTTGCGGTGAAATTAGGCCTTTCTTTGAATTGCAAGCTGTCATTGAACTCAAAGTTTGATAGGAAACAGTACTTTTATCCAGACCTTCCGAAGGGTTACCAAATATCTCAGTTTGATATTCCAATTGCCACTGGTGGTTACTTGGATGTGGATCTTCCTGTTGAGTTTGGTGGTGGACATAGGAGGTTTGGCATTACTAGGGTTCATATGGAAGAGGATGCAGGGAAGCTACTTCATTCAGAAGATGGGGATTACTCACAGGTAATTACTTTTTTTAATTAATTTTTTTCTATTTATGTTGCTCTTTATGTTTATCTTTTTCGTGATGATGATATTGGTTTCTTCCACTCACACTATTGCTATTATTACTGTTTCAAAAACATTTGATTGTTAAGTTAAAACTATCTGTACACTTATTCAGTGATAGAGCAGCGTACTTCTGTCTAGTAGCTTTTATCAATTGGGGTTAAATATGAAGTTTGTGGTTTCTATTGCTTTGTTTTTTAACCTGATGGCAAGGAGTATTGCTATAGGGCTTAAATTGAGAACTATTATCTATGTCATAGCTTTTTTGAAGACACTGTCGGTTACACTTTGCAGGTTGATTTAAATAGGGCAGGGGTACCCTTGCTTGAGATTGTTTCTGAACCTGATATGAGGACTGGACTTGAAGCTGCAGAATATGCAGCAGAATTACAGAGGTTGGTCCGGTATGTGGGAGTGAGCAATGGCAATATGCAAGAAGGTTCATTACGTTGTGATGTAAATGTCTCAATTCGACCTGTGGGGCAATTGAAATTTGGGACAAAGGTTATTAACTTCCTTTTTACATAGTATTTCAGATTATAATGAATAGACAAATTTATGATCCACTGGCTTGCTGTGAATATTGTGATAATTAGAGATTGAATATGTGAAACGCTTTGACTCCAAAATTACAAATTTGTTCTATCCTTTCAATAGCACCCCATCCTAAGGGATAGATATATACATTTGACTTATGAGTGAAAAAGAAATAGTTGTATTAACCACTATATGTTTACAAGAGCCTCTGTTGGGCTTATATACAAAAGGTTTACAGTAAGTAAAAAAAGAAACTAACTAATTTTAGAAAAACTATAATAATAATCCTTGATTCTCTCTCAATTACATCCCTAAACTTAAGGAAACAATATTTACAGCTGGTAATGATTCTTTAAACTTAAGAAAACAAATGTTTATAGCTGGTGAAAATCTTTTATTTTCCACACTCCCCCTCGAGCTGGTGAATATGAATCATCCATTCCCAGCTTGGTAATAATTTCTTGAAATATAGTACTGTTAAGCCCTTTCGTAAGAACATCTGCCAGCTGACCTCCTGTGGGGACATATGGTGTACAAATTAAACCGTTTTCTAGCTTTTCCTTGATAAAGTGCCTATCTATCTCGATGTGCTTAGTTCGATCGTGTTGTACTGGATTATGTGCAACACTAATTGCTGATTTATTGTCACAATAGTCTCATTGGTCCATTCCATCTAATCTTCAAGTCTTCCGGTATAATTTTTAACCATAACAATTCACAAACTCCTTGTGCCATGGCCCTAAACTCAGCTTCTGCACTTGACCGAGCTACAACATTTGCTTCTTGCTTCACCACGTTATCAAATTACCTCCAAGAAAAGTACAGTAGCCTGAAATAGATCTCCGATCTACAGAAAACCCTGCATAATCTGCATTAGTGTAAGCTTCAAGAATGAGCTTGGAGTTCTTTTTGAACATTATCCCTTTTCCAGGTTTAGTTTTTAAGTAACGAAGTACTCTGTAGACAGCTTGAAGATGGATCTCCTTGGGGTCATTCATAAATTGATTGATGACGCTCACAATGTATGCTATGTCTTGCCGTGTGTGGGCAAGATAGATGAGTTTTCCGACTAATCTTTGGTACATTTGCCTGTCTACTGCTCGATCTCCAATAGCCTCTCCAAGTTTATGATTTTGTTTAATAGGTGTTGCAATTGGTTTGCCTGCTAGCATCCCTATTTCCCTAAGAAGATCTGTGACAAAGTTTTGCTGCGAAATAAAGATTCCTTGTCTAGAATGAGCTACTTCAATCCCTAGGAAATATTTTAATCTTCCCAAATCTTTTATCTCAAATTCCTTGATCAAACAATTTTTCAAAGCTTGCTTTTCCTTCTCATCATTTCCAGTCACAATTATGTCGTCCATGTAGACTATCAAGGCCGTAACTCCCCCCGAGGCTGAGTATTTAATGAAAAGTGTATGATCTCCTTGACTTTGCTTGTATCATGTAGCTAACATCACCTTAGTAAATCTTCCAAACTAGGCACGTGGAGATTGTTTCAAGCCATACAAGGCTTTTCTTAACCTGCATACCTTATTCCCCTCAACTCCTCCAAATCTTAGTGGAATGCTCATATAAAATTCTTCTTCCAAATCACCATGAAGAAAGACATTCTTCACATCATACTATTGTAATCCCCAACTAAAGTTGGCCGCTAGTGACAGTAAGATCCTCACAGTGTTCATTTTTTCCACTGGAGCAAAAGTCTCTTGATAATCCACTCCATATGTTTGAGTGTACCCCTTAGCGACTAGCCTTGCTTTGTAGCTCTCTAATGATCCATCAGTCTTAAACTTCAAGGAGAAAACCCACTTACAACCTACTGCTTTCTTTCCATTTGGAAGATCGACTAATTCCTATGTCCCATTCTTTTCCAATGCATCCATTTCCACTCTCATGGCTTTCCTCCATTCTTCTTTAGATAATGCCTCAAATAAAGTGTTTGGGATAGGGATTTCATTTAGACTCGTGAGAAAACTCCTATGGGCTGGTGAAATTTTTTTAAGGGTTACAAAATGAGATAAAGGGTATAGTGGTCGTTTGGTGCATTCTTGAGTTCCTTTTCTCACGGCTATAGGCAGATCCAGGTCAGGTATTTGAGTTTCAGGAAATTGGTGATCAATAAGTGGAGTAGGTTTAGATACCGTTACCTTATTTTTAGAAGTCAGATTGGAGATCTGGACTTGTTTTGGATCAGGAGTTGGACCTTGCTTTCTTGCGTACACCTTCCCATACTGCATATGATCAAGAGTTCTATTATCCCCTGCTCGGGTGGAATAGGGATTATAGGTTCTGTGTTTGAATCGGACTCTGGTGACAAAACAGGAGTTAATATTTCTGTGTTTGGAGATGGTGACCCAGATGAAGAAGGTAAATCGAGTAAAAGAAAGTCTTCCTTATCTTCCATGATAGATGACTCCCCTTGAAGATAAGGTTTAGTATGATACGGTTTCCCTTTCACAAATGTGACATCCGCTGAGATATAGAGTTTTTTAGTGGATGGATGAAAACATTTGTAATCTTTTTGTATGGACGAGTAACCTACAAAGATACAATTAATGGCTCTAGGATCCAATTTTTCCCGGTTATTATTATGAACATGGACAAACGAGGTATACCCAAATATCCTAGGAATAAGATTGCTTGTGTCACGAAAATCGGGATAAAACTTAGAAAGAGCTTCCATTGGATTTTTTGACCCTAAGACTTGTGAAGGAATCCTGTTTATGACATAAGCAGATGTAAGCACAACTTCCCCCCAAAATTGTTTTGGTATATTGTGATGAAACAAAAGTGCTCGTGTAGTGTTTAAGAGATGACGATTTTTCCTCTCAGCTACCCCGTTTTGTTGTGGGGTGTTAATACAAAATGACTCATGAATAATTCCCTCATTTTGAAAGTAAAGAGACAAGACTTGATTGAAATAGTCCTTCGCATTATCTGACCTAAACTTTTTTATTTTTGTACCAAACTAATTTTAGATCATTGTATGAAAATTGGGAAAGATATTACTCACATCAGATTTGTATTTTAATAAGATATCCAAGAAACGCTAGTGCAATCATCAATAAATGATACAAACCACTGTGAACCAGAAATATTTGGAACTGTTGAGGGTCCTCCTATATCACTGTGAATTAAATAAAAAGGAGATAAACGTCTTTTGTTGCTAATGGGAAAAGATGCACAAGTGTGTTTGCGTACTCACAAATGTCACAATGAAATGTTCGAATATCCAATCCTTTAAATAAAGAAGGAAACATGACTCTTAAAACTGCAAAAGCCAGGTGTCTGAGACGAAAATGATGCAACCAGATGGCATCTTTATTTGAGGAAGAAAGAAACGAAAAGGGTAAATTTGACTTGGATCATATTCAATTGGCTGGGTGTCTCAAGATAGTAGAGTGCATCCTTTTCCTTAGCAAGTCCAATCTTCCTCCCCGAATCCTGGACCTAAAATTCACAATAAAAAGGGTAAAACGTAACATGACAATGTAAGTCTTTTGTAAGCTTTTGAATGGATACAAGGTTAGTGGATAATTTTGGAACATGTAGAACATTTTTAAGGACAAGACTAGGGGTAATATGGACATCTCCTACACCTGCTACCGTGGTTGTAGTTCCATCGGCAACAGTGATCTTCTTACTACTTGGACATGGGGTGTAAGTGTTAAATTGATTTGAGTTATGTGTCATGTGGTTTGTGGCTTCTGAATCTATGATCCATGAATCCTCAAACAATTTATTAGAAACATTTAATCCAAGAGAGATTGATGATTTACTTGAGAGGGCTAAAGAGCAAGCACCAGAAGAAGGTTTCTCAAGAGACCTCAGTAAACTTCTCAACTTCTCTATTTCTTCATTGTTGAATCCCTCATGTCTTTGTGGTTGATTCTGATCTGTTTGGGAAGTCATATGGGCCTGACTTTGATGTTGTTGCTGCTGTCCTTTATTTCCCCACTCGCGGCTGGATGTGGAAGGTTTCCTATGTAATTTCCAGCAGCGATCCCTAGTATGTCGCGGTTTTTTGTAGTATGTACACTAGAGATCATCACGGTTTGCCCCTTTTGATAATTCTGCCTTTCTGTGTTCAGTAGTTGGTGGTTGTTCCAAAGTGAGACTTTGTTGTTTGTTACCAGAAGCAGCAAAGGCCAAGCCATCAATAGGTTGAGGTTCAAGCATAACTCCTCTCCGACTCTCTTCAGCCCGAATTAATGAGATCGTCTCATTAAGGGATGGTACTTCCTCCTTACCCAGAATTTGAACTTTGACTTGGTCAAATTCAGAGTTTAGGCCAGCGAGAAAGTCATAAACCCAATCTCTTGCAATGAAATTTTTATAATAACTGCACATTCATTGCATTTCAAATCAATCACCCGATAATAATCCAGTTCTTTCCACTGGTTTTGCAGGAAATTAGCATATTCAGTCATTGTATTATTCCACTGTTTTGTTGCTGCAGTCTTGGTCTTAATTTCATATATTTGTGCCGTATCATGAACTTTGAAATAGGTCTGATTAAGAGCATCCCAGATTGCCTTTGCAGTTGGCATGAACATACATGTATCACTAATTTCAGGTGTCATGGAATTCCACAATCAGGACATGATTGTTGAGTCCTCGTCCCATGCTTCAAATCCAACATCACCTTCCTTTGGTCTAGTTCCCAACAAATGACTCAATTTTCCTTTTCCTTTCAGAAAAGTTCGAACCAATTGAGATCATTTCAAGTAATTTCTTCCATTAAGACGATACGCTGGTTGGATGTTTTGCAGTTCACCTGTAGAGCATGACATCTGTTCTTCCTTCAGTGATTGGGGTAATTGAATCATAGGGGTGAATGATTTCGTCTCTGACATTCTTCAATAATCTGCTATGAAGGCTAGAGAATGAAGAAAAGTAATGCGAAATTTGGCAGAATATTGCCGAAAAGTGACAGTGGTGAAGTCACCGGAAAAAGAAGAAAAATGGCTATTAAGGCCGTGTCGGATTTTTCCAGAAACTTGAAGCCTTGCAGCTTTGGTACCATGAAAAAGAAGTAGTTGTATTAACCACTATATGTTTACAAGAGCCTCTGTTGGGCTTATATACAAAAGGTTTACAGTAAGTAAAAAAAGAAACTAACTAATTTTAGAAAAATGATAATAATAATCTTTGATTTTCTATCAATCACATCCCTAAACTGAAGGAAACAAATATTTACAGCTGGTAATGATTCTCTAAACTTAAGGAAACAAATATTTATGGCTGGTGAAAATCTTTTATTTTCCACAATGAGCGAATGAAATAAGTGTATTATGTTCCTTGTACTAAAGTTTGGAGAAGAATAAGTTCCTTGTACATTTTGACAGCTGATATTTTTAACTCTATTATGCATTCGCAGGTTGAGATAAAGAATTTGAACTCATTTTCGTCAATTAACAGGGCTATTGATTTTGAGATAGCACGGCAGGCACTTCTCTATGGCGAAGGCCAGGCTGATCAAATTATTCAGGAAACTCGTCTTTGGGAAGAAGGCTCTCAGGTTATTAGTTCATCTTTTCATCTTAGTTCTACATCTAAAACATAAGGTTCACTTTGCCACTTCATGGCTACTTACATAATCCAGAAATCTCTTATACTGTTTAGAAAACAGTTACAATGAGGAAGAAGGAAGGACTTGCTGATTACCGATACTTTCCAGAACCTGACCTCCCAGAAGTTATTCTCAATAAAGAATATGTTGATAGCATTCAGTGCTGTTTGCCGGAACTTCCAGAAATGAAGCGTTGGAGATATGAGAAAATGGGCTTAAGCATGCAGGATGTTCTTTCCTTGCAAACGACATAAATGTAAGTCCACTTTATTTTCCTTTTTGATAATTATATTAGATATACTAGATGCTATTTCAAAAAAAGAAAGATATTCTGGATGTTGCAGTCACTGGCATCTGGATATTTAATGGCGTATTTGTTTTGGAGTATAACTCTAAAGAGGGAAGTGTATCATTTCTATTGCATTCTCTAATTAGAATAATGATTTAGAAGTTCTAACCTATATGTAGGCTTTATGCTCCTAACTGAAATGTTTTTGTTTTAGCTATTCTTCATCTAACGTTAACCGTCCCAGTTTTAAGTACTTCTCATGTTGACATGCAAGTGCCCAAATTATCTAACTCTGTGATTGCAATTTGAAACTGTTAACGAATCTCACACAAGAAACTGATTTCAACAACTAAAGATCAAAGAAAGAAAATGAAAACAGAATCGAGAACTCAGAACACAAAGATTTACGTGGTTTAACAACTGTCTACATCCACAGTGGATCAAGATCCTAGCTTTAGTTTTATTGCTCAGTGATTACAAGGGAATTGTTCTTCAGATTACAAGGAATACAATGCAAAAAGAATCAATGAAAATGATTAACTATACAGAGAGAGATATTCTTTGAAACGCTGCACCAGAACCAGCCTTTTAAAGCCAGAAAATTTCCCAGAAATCAGTTAACTGTCTTAAATGATTTTATCAAAATTTAACAACCTTCTACCATGTGTCATCACCTAATTGGCTCTTATCAAAATCATATTAAACCATGGTTTTTAATCACCAAATTCCATAGAAACATCATCCTACAAATTTTATTTTCACAGAGGCCTGAATATGTAATTTGCAAAAGCCTTCCAATTATCTTTATATCATTGTGGTATTTCTTACTATGCATTGCATGCTAGATGATCAAAGATGGTTTTCTGTCTTGCTGAATGAATGCCTTAGGTCGCACAATTTTTTGATGCATCTATTGCAAAGGGTGCTGATGTGAAGTTGGCTGCCAATTGGATAATGGGTGATATTGCTGCATACATGAAAAATGAAAAGTTGACTATAAATGAGATAAAACTTACTCCAGAAGAGCTAGCTGAGCTGATAGCTTCTATAAAAGGTGCGACTATTAGTGGGAAGATTGGGAAAGAGGTAAAATGCTTACTTGTGCTGTTAATAGTAATTTATAGTCAAATTTCTTTTGTAACCTAGCATCTTATCTGCAGTTAGTTGTGAAGATTGTCCTCCAGCTTTTATTCTCCAAAATCTAAATGTGATTAGTTCATTTGGATGTTTGATTCTAATTTTTTTTTTTCTGTTAATGGATTGTGGTAGCTAAATGACATTCTGAAGTTTAACTTTGATTTTTTTTTTAAATTTTCAACTTTCACATTATTGTAAAAGTTTTGCTGCTTTCTTTTCTCCACACCCCCCTCCTCTTCATTGTTTGATCATGGAAGTCTTGCTTGTTTACAAAGCACACTAGATTTACAGCTGTTAATTTACACACATAACGGCATTTTGTCAAAGAATTACTTAGGAGCAATAAATTGTTAAAGGAACATAAGGACTAAGGTTAAAATAACCATTCTAGCTGTCTTGCAAAGGTCATTTGCGTCTCCATATCTGATGGTATTAAATGGGTTAACATAGGCTGTTGAGACCCTGTGGTGCTTTACAAACTAGCCTAAGGTCAATTTTTCTTTCATCTGTGTTGCTGTTATACTTCATATATACTTCTAGAAAAATTGTAAGAACTCCCTAAATATTTCTAGATAAATTGTTTATTTGTGTGTGGTAATGATTGTTCTCTGCCATGCTATTTGTAGATATTGTTTGAGCTGATGGCCAAAGGTGGAACTGTAAAGGGCATTATAGAAGCGAAGGATCTCGTTCAGGCAAGTTATATGCTTTGTTGCTGCAGCTTGTTTAAGCATAAATAGTTAAGCAGTCAGCTTGATATTTGAGTTTGGTTTATTTAAATAATGGACATGCCTGATGATTTCAAGAAGTCCACTTCTCTTTCTTGTATGCACCTAAAAGCAAGGTGGAGCAGTTTCATTATGTGATGTGATATGCGAGTGATAACTCTGTCAATTAAAAAAAAAATGGAAAATTCGTAAGATGGTCACTATCATAGGCAAATTATGACTTATAGGGATTTGGGTGGAGAGCTCTCACAAGTTCCAAATATTGCAGATAGTAGATCCATCTGAGATTGAAAAAATGGTAGATAAAGTGCTCTCAGAGAATCCAAAGCAGCTGGAGCAATATCGAGGGGGCAAAACTAAGCTGCAAGGCTATTTTGCTGGCCAGGTATAACTAGTTTGCAAATTTTGAGACTGGTCATTTTATAAATCTAGAATAGACACATCAGAGCTATCTCTTCATCTTATCATAAGCGCACTAAATCTTTGTTCATGTTCCGAGAAATGATCTCATACATTGGGCTAATCTGATTCATTAAGTATCTTGCCTATCAAATTCAGTGACACATGTTTTTGAAAGTTGCATGGATTTAAAAAAATCAGCTACCATTTTGGACTAATTTTAATTGACCAGAAAATTTTCATTTTTGACCAGACCTTATACTTCTCCCTGAATTTTTTCAGTAAAAATCTTTATAGAAAAATACTATGTCAATGTGTTGTGTATTTAATGGTTTATTTTCAGATTACCCTAAAATCTAGGAGTGCTTGTCAGAAGTAAATTGAGAGCACTCTAATATCTCTTTTATATGCATGCTTTCCCTGATTGTCTCTTAAGCTTGAGTGAGACAATCCTGACCCTTACAGCTGTAAGCAGGTAATGAAAATATCAAAAGGCAAGGCAAATCCCGGGCTGCTGAATAAGATCCTTTTAGAGAAATTGAATGCGAAAAAATGAAAGTTTTGACGGGTTGGTGTCTCCTGATTGTGCCAATTTATATTATGTTGAATCATCAAATCTGATCTTTCCTTGCATCTGCCAGATGATAGGTTGATATTTGCCTACTCATGGGACACTGCTGCCGACCCCCTACCCAGCATGACATAGCTGGCAATGGCAGTAAAAACCTTTTGCCATAAATTTGGTCTACTGACAAGTAGAAGCTGTTTTTTGAGCCTGATTCTGATATTTTAGTTCAACCGCCAACTGCTGAATGTTTAAAATAGTTGACAGCATCTTGTGGGTTTACTTGTATTATGCAAAGGGATAAAATTGCAGAGGTTTCTAGGTGTCAATGGTACATAATTATCTCTATTCTGCAATGATTTGTTTTGATAGAGAAAGGAATTTAGTCAATTGATTGTTGTATCATATTCTTTCAAATTATATTTAAGATTTATTTGATTAATAAATGGGTTGCCAAATTTCAATTGACAATCTTGTCCGGTTCCATTTAAGTATACTGTCTGCTATACCGTGGCTGAGCTTGTTTGATGATGGATTATAAAAGTTTATTGGAGTACTATTTCATCATTTAGGAGCAAATCAACATGACATGAGTTGTAAAAAGGAGAAAAAGGAGAAGATTGTGGCTTAATGGATTTATTTATCTTCGTTTCTAGTGGGATGCAAATTAGGTTGCATAAGTTAGCTGACATTATCTGGATCAGATCTTTCTTGGCTAAACTGTAGCAACACTAACTAGATCCTTCTGTTTGATAGATGTTGATTCTGAGGTCAGTTGCAGAGAGTGTGGAGCGATATGGAACCGTATTAATCACATAAAATCAAGACTCTAATCAATACTGAAAACTACTCGGGCAATGCATTTGAACAAATGCGTGCTGACATTGAGCAATTGTTTCAAGGCTCTAATCCATTGCCCGTCTCTATACAGTAGCCGAAAGCAAAAAGATGTTTAAGGTTACTCTAAACATGGTGTTATAGTTTGTATTAGTACCATCAAATGTGTAAGAGCATCCGCAAGTTTCTAATTAGCAAAATTTAGAATGGCATTGACCAAGTCTTGCGATGAGCACCATAATCTAAGGATATTTCTCAAATTAAGCTTTTGACCCTCCACTCCAAATTTAGTACAAACCCAGAAATCTGCCTGTGAATCACAAAGCGCAAGCTAACAATTTGTTAGAGGTTTGAACTTCTTTAACCGGATAAACAGAAAACAAAATGAAAATCTCACATTACAACCCATTTTTTTCAACACAAATCAACAGCCTCTCTGCACTGGAGGTGGTGGTTTCAGCCAACCAGTGGCAGTGGCCGTTGGTGGTAGTAGATGCCGCCGAAGACATGGAAGCCGAAACCTCAGCAGCAAGAAAAGTAATGGTGGTGGCAGATCCGACCAGAGAGTCAGCTGGTGCAATACAATATGCACTTTCCCATGTGTTGGTTGAGCAGGATGAACTGATTTTGTTCCATGTTGAGAACCCAAATTCCTGGAAAAATCCTTTTGCTTCCTTTCTTAAACGACCGAGTATCTCTTCCAGCATGATGACAGCTTCCTTGTCTCCGTCATCTGAAGGAGCGGCTTCACCACGAGTGGTGGATTTTCTTGAAGAAATGAAGCAAGCATGTGAGATTGCTCAGCCAAAGCTACGTGTTCGTGTCTCAAAGGTGGCAGTGGAAGCTAGTTTCAAGGCTGCTGTCATCAATGCACAGACAAAAGTGCTTGGAGTTGATATTCTGATCATAGGACAGCGACGAAGTCTCTCCAATGCATTGCTAGGGTGAGTTTCGGAAACCATCTTCAAGTTCCTTGGGTTGCAATAAATATGATTAATTAAGATGTTCAATGCATAAGACAGTAACACAAAAATCACATATTTCTTAATAAATGATCTGTTACAAAATGTTCATTTTCTGTTTGTTGATTGTATCTGTAATTGTGTAACAGTCGTAAGATGTCAGGAAGTTCATCAAGAGGTTCAAGAGGGGTGGATACAGCAGAGTATTTAATTGAGAATTGTAATTGCACTTGTGTTGGAGTTCAAAGAAAAGGTCAAAACGATGGCTATCTTCGCAATACCAAAACACACAGAAATTTCTGGCTCCTGGCGTAAGTTTAACTCAGTTCTAATATTCATGTTTGTTAAACTAATACAATCAATTTGCTCTCTGTGGTTCATGATTTATCAATTTTTTATTTGTCATGACAACATGCGAAGAGCAGATTGTGAATGTCCTTCCTCTTAGCTATTTGTGTTTCATTCACTATCAATGTGTACGTGTTTGTAGATGTTTATCACTGTAAACCAACATACAAAAACATGACAGCAGCTTCTGCTAAATATGATGGAGCATAAACCGACCTCATTCTTTTTCCTTTTCCATTAAATTTCTTGCCATTGACAAAATGACTGACTCATTCGTATAAAACCCAGAATAATACAATCTATGGAAGAGAGCACGAGGGCTCAGCCAACTTGGCTGAGCTCCTCCAAGACTCACATTCCCACCTGGGTTCAAACCCCCCCCCCCCCCCCCCCCAGGTGGTGCGAAAAATGAAATATATTATAATCCCCTTCAAAAAAAAAAAAATACAATCCATGGAAGATAAAAACAATGGATGATGGCACATTGGATGACATTTTTTATCCGTTATTGTCCCCTAATATAAGGGTGCAAGGAAGCTGCAATCCTCTAATATAGAACATTGTCCGTTTCAACATAATCTATCAAACATTAAAGTTCATCATGCATGGGTCGTTCTAAGGGAACCTCCACCTTTGGGACTGCATTGTCACGATAAGCCTGGGCCAAAGTCATGCCATCTTCAACAGCTCCAGGTCTGATCTCTGCTTTTCGAGCTATTCCGGCCTTTATGGCAGCAGTCACTTGCCTCTGTAATGTCAGAGCCCAATACGTTTTGAAACAACATAGAGAACAGCACAAGAGAACAAGAAAAATCCTACTACGAGTATCACCCTGTCCAAACAAAACTTAACATGAGGTCTAGTAAAAAAAAAATGCAATTATTCATAATTAAACAAGACATTTTTCGGTTAAACCTGTCAATAACATCCTGACATTGCATTGCAGAGAGCAGGTTTCGGGTTCTCATTAACAATGAGCGGTGCCCCTTGTATTCACTTTCAGCCTTTCGCAATACTCCTGTAGATTCCTCTACAAACCCAACAAATACATAATTAGTCTAGGATCCTCCCACTCACTTTTGTCAAAGAACTGTATGACAGTCATATTAGGCAGTCATGCTACAAACAAGATATTAACTAGTTTATTTTTCATAGAGGCATGGGAGATTTCATCCAGATAGGGATTCAGCTACGGGCTTCCCTAAGGAAAGCATTTGCAACTCCCTGTTATTAGTGGTATTGCCCATGCCCTCAAATCCATTTCACAAGCCAACATTTTCTACTTTTCAACAATTTGAGTCATTAAAAGGAAGCTCAAGTTTATGCTTAAGAAACTTTATTCTGGCAACAGACCTTCTAAGCTTTCTGTCAATAGATGAAGAAAAAAATTCCACCAAAGAAAGAACAAAATACCATTCATTTGCATTCTTGCCTCGGTATCCAAAAATTAAGATCTTAAGATTTCTCTGGGTCTTAAACATATCCAAAGAAGTCCAAGGCAGCATTAGCATTAGAATTAAGAGGAATGAGTTCATTTATATATTAGAATTTGAATGAATGAGTTCATTCATATACCTTAAACAAGTAAGAAAGATGCAAAGAAACAACCACCAGAACTGTCTAAAAAAACAAGGGAAATTAGCCAAACTGTAGAAGATTTCCTGTCGAATGCCGTGTCCTATTAAAATTTCATAAAAAAACAAGTTTGAATATGGATATGGAAAACAAGAGACTGATCCTAAAAACTACATAGGAGGTCATACTGCTCTCAAATGCCAAAGTGGTTACACGGAGATGTGTGTAAATTTCAAAGAACAAAATGCAAAAAGGGAGACAACACTCTCTGTTTGACACTGTTCAGGTACAAAAATGGCTTAAAATATTTCCAGATCTGCAGCCTATCTCATATCCATAAACAAGATCTACTTTTCCAGTATAATACATTCACAAGTTCATATCTTCCATTTGACAAGAGTAATGAAACTGTAATAGGTACCACATACTTCCACAATCCTGATAATTTTTTATGTTGCGATATTTTTCCCTTTGATTCTCTCCATTGTCCAAAGACTAAACAAAATTCAAACTAGTACTATGTAAAGCAAAAGAAAAACAGCTGATAACAGATTTGTTAAAGCAAAAGCCACTATCATAGAAGAACCATTTTCTCTTCCTTTCTTGGTATTTGGTAAAGAAATAGAAAGACCTACCAAAAGTCATGAGCGTGCTTGCACTTCTTTCCACCTCCTATACATTCACAGAAGTACAGCAGTCAAAGAAAATAAATAGGCCATCTAATGAGATACAAAAGAGAAAATATGCAACAAAGAAACAACAAGTGCATTTGCAGGCGAATGTGCTTGCACAGATAAGCACAAGCACAAACAAACAAACAAACCTGAACCATCAGTTGACGAGTGCGACGAAGGCTCTCTGTGATGCTTTCTGCAGCAGATGTCATTCCAGCCTTTGTTCTACAAACAGCAATAACAAAATTCAACACAAGTCATACATACAAAATAACAGAATCACACTGCATGAAATTTGGGAATGCTATTGAAGCACTCTGTCACTGCAAACTATATTATAGAAAGAGACACATACTGTAAATTACGCCTGCGGATTGTGGACTCTTCTCCACCACCCAGAAGTTGTTCTCTCTACAACATAAAACCATATAAAAAAACTCAAATGCTTCTCCAAATATCTATTGAAAATATCAAAGTGTAATAAGCTATATACTGTTGCATTTATTGACAAAAGAGTAACCGTGTCATGAATAGTAATAATTCCTGTACAACATACTCAATTGAAAATGCTTTGGTTCATACAAGTCATTACCTCTTCCTGGGCAGCTTTCCTCATATTAGCCTTCGCTTGCAAATTGGCATTTCTCAGACTCAATCGCAAACTGATTAAAAACACTAATAACAAGTGTTACAGAAACATATGCAACTCAAACCAATAGAAATGTAGATACGATCTACAAAACAACCCTCATTCAGAACAAGATTTTCACACCATTCAACTTCATTGAGAATTTTTTTTTCCTTCTTTCAAAGAAAACCCAAAAAGTAAAAATAAACAAATAAATAACTAAAACTACAATCCTAAGACTCGGTACTCTCCATCACTTGTTCAACTTTCAAACTCAAATCTCTTCTTCCCCCACAAGAAAACAACTGTTTAGCGTAACCCAAAAGACTCAATTCTTCATTTCCCGTCCATTCTCTCACCAGCCAAACAAAAACTACAAGTTTGATGACATTTAGGAACTTTAAATTTCTCCTCCTTTTCCCTTCACTTTCCCCGCAAAAAAAAAAAGTTCTAAATCAAAAACACCACAAAAATATAATGTATAAAGAGATTGAAAATCCAATACTTGTTGCATTCTTTTTTCCAAGATTGAAGCAGAGACTTGGCAGACTGAACTTGATCATGAGTGGGCAGCTGCGGAGCGAGCAGATCAAGCTGAAACTGCAACGAATTAAGCAAGGCCAAGCCATCTTGAGTAAGCCCGTTCAATCTTTGAAACGAATTCGAACTCTTCTCTTTCTCTTCTCTCGATTTCCCGTAATTTTCAATCGCCTTTATGTGTTCTTGAGTTTTCACATACGCTTCATCCCACTCTTTCTTCGCTTTCTCCACCGCCTCCACCACTTCGTCCATTTTGGGCCTGTTTGGTTGACGAGAAAGTGAAGGAAAATGTGATGAGATGATTTTTTTTCCGGGCAAGAAAGGTCAAGGTTTTGCTTGTTTATTCAGTTAACGAATCGTTTTTGCGCCCGATCCGTTTTGGTCAAGCGGTTGGGTTGTACTGTAAAAATAAGGTCCAATAGAACGAACAGGTTGTGTTGGAATCCGACCCGCATGTTATCTGAGTACTTATACTGATCCCCCCCGATATATTTCTGCAAAAATTGTTATTTAATTATCAGAAATTGTTGACCCAAAAACTTTTCTTCACCCTCAAACTTTTAAGAGAAATTAGATTGAATTAGTCTGCTCAAAGAATATCAAGCTTACTAAAAATTCTATAACCAAAGAATTGATTAGGTCAGATCAAATTTTTTTTTCGATAATAACATTTTTATACTTAAGTCAATGACAATTGAAAAAAAAATTAAAAAGAAAATAAAAAAAGTTGATAAAGTTAAAAATATAGGTTTTTTTTTAGTATTACGAGAGGGGAAGAATTTTAGAACTCACTCAATAAGGTCTAGAGTTTAGAGTATCTAATTTATAATACGTAATGTATAATGTATAATGCCTCTCTTAACTCAACAATTTAGACTCTATTTAAAAGTTTGCAATGTTAGTTCAATACGTAGTTATAAAATAATATTAAAATTGAAAAACATTAAGATTTTTTTTTTTAGATTAATGTATTAAAGTTTTACTTAGATAAGTTTAGTCCTTTCTTACTTGTGTAGGACTCATGCAAAGATTATTGGAGTTATATTTATAAAAGATTTATGAAATTCGTGATTCTCGATGGCAAGTCCGTATTAAGATATTCATGAAAGACTAGAGTAGTCGACTAGATCGAGAAGGGTACCTGGTGACTAAGGACGATTCTAGAGAGATGAGGACTATAAGCCAACTTGAGGACATTCATGTACCCTTGAAGTTTTTGGGCCCGTGCTCATAGGTCCAAATTTGCGAACTACATCAGATAGATTGGGTTTTGTAGTAAGTAGGCCTATGGGTCAGAATTTAGGGAGAACAAGAGTTCTTCAGTTTTCAATATTGATTTGTCAGCACTATAAACTTTATAGGTATACTTATCTAAATTAAATAGTCTTTAGAGTGTCTTTTGATGTAAATGGCCAGAGTGCTAGGCTTTACAGTTTGAGGAGGTACTTGGGATTGGGTATTATGTCTTTTGTAGGGAAATGAATGCGCTGACCAATAACATACCTCTTTGTTGATGGTCCCTAGGTCTACCTGACATTGGCGTGTGATTATAAAGGCGATGAGATTGATTGTTTAAAGCAAACCCCAGAGGTGCATTTAATATTGGTAGCCTTTCAAAAAATATGCACTATCAGACGGCTAAATGAATAGTTTCCCCTTGTTGAATTTGTGATGACGTGGCCTCATCTCGGATCACTAGCATTGATCGAACAATTGAGGTGTGTCCTTTAGATGAATACGTTAGTTTAAAGAGACATTTTACTTTTTGAGATGTTTCAGCCTTTAGATCTTCAATTTAATAGCTACTATCCCATCGGAGAGCCATATATATAAATAAGTGATCTTTTTATTTTACTATTTTAGTTTTATTTAATGGTTTTTAAGAGAGAGAGAAGCTTTAGAAATTCAGAATCCTCATAAACTTCACAACTTATTTCCATTTGCAATTCCTCTTCTACCTTGCAATCTAAGATGCTCGTACATAATTAAAGTGATCAATTAGATTTAGGAGGATGCTTAATGATTGAGAAAATTTTTGGGTAGATAAGGGTTATAAGCTTGTTTGAGGACATCTATATACCTTTGTAGCTTTTGAGCCGGCATTCATAAGTCTAATTTTGTGAGCTACATCAAATGAACTAGGCTTGTAATAAGTGGGCTGTAACTAGAATTTAGGAGGAGCAAAAATTATATTCAAATATTGTAATTTGATAACTTCTAATGTGATATTTATAAATATAATATTAATTTATAATAATTAATAATTATTGATGCATAATAATATTATATATGTTATAAACATTAATTATTAGATATATTAATTTATTACTCTTCAAACATAATTTGACCGGTCATAAATGCGCCTTTAAATAAATATCTTTGAGATTTTTTATTCCATTTAAAATTATATATATTAATTTAAATTTTTATGTTAAAATATATTAATTTAATATTTTCTTTAACGTGAAAATGAAAAAAAAAAAAAAGCCCCCAATAGTAAGGCATTGGATGAATCAGGCTTTTAACTTTAAAATTTTGACAATTTTCCTAATATCCTATTTTGAAAGAAAGAATCCCACTATTCTCATAAATTTTAAAGAAATAGTTAACCCACCGGTTTGCTCCTGAGGTTGCAGGTAACAAAAAGAACGGGTATAAATCACTAAATCATCAAAGTTTGATGAAAATGATAAATAGATCTCTTTTTTAAAATAAGTGATATATACAATCTCGCTATTAAATTTTTTATAAAAATATTAAGGGGCAGATGCATATTTATACATTCACGCAATATTTTTACTTTTCAGGTAATATGACATAATTCGGTAGGTTTCATATATTTAATTCAAAATTATTATTACAAATTAATTAAAAAAATTTAAAAGATCAAAAATTAAAATTAAAAAAGGAGTTGATTGATTCACTAAAAATACCATTGCCATCATTCACCGACAACTAGTAGTTGATTGATTCATCGGAAGCATCATTAAACTTAAAATTTTATAATCTAAAGATGGCAATTTTTTTTTTTAAGAATATTTTCTTTTTACTAATTATAAAACAATAAAGTTGTTAATTTTTTTTTAAAAAGTATTTCAAAATAAGCAAGTGAAGTGAAAGATATAATAAAATGAGTCAAGGAAGGAAAGAATTGACTCCGTGAGAAGCAAATGGATAAGCATCTGCTTCCGGAAGAAATTGAAGAATTTCTTAGAAATTTTACAAGATTCATTCATTCTTTTTTCTCTTATAGATGGTCAGAACTTCATTTGAATCCGAATCCTACTAAGAGATCCACTAGAGATTAGAAATTATTGAAAAAAGAAAAAGATATTTCTACTCCAATAACAAATCATTGATTTAATTGAATAACTAAATAAAATAGATAGACCATTCTCTTCATCTCAGGTCGATGGATCAGGAATATCCCCATTCATAGGTTTGAGATCCACATTTATGAATTAAAAGGTCCAATGATCAACTTTTGTATTATTTATTAGAATCAATAGGTCTTCAAATCGTTCATTTGAAAAATTAAAGCATTTAGAGAATGTGGAGCTCTCTTTGATTAAGTAAATGTGTGATATTACAAATCTTCATTACTAATGGAATTAAAATGATCTCTAGATTGATAAGAAGATATTTTCAATTAGTTAGAATCCGTTACTTGAACGAAACTAGATCATGTGGAATCATATTGCGGTACCATGAGGTAACGCCATGACTCTAGTTGAGGTAGTAACCAACCACTACAGTGCTAGTTACAAGTTGGATTGGCACCATGGCATTTTCATTCTCAGCACAACGCCAGCTTGAGGTAGTAACTTGGTGCCTCGGTGCCATGCACTGGTTGTGACCCTTCAAAATAACCACCTGGAACAACTAACTTTGTAACTTTTGGAAAATGTTTGGTAGTTGTACGAATAGTAACATTTTCTCTATATATTGTTGGCCTCTCTTAGATGTAATGACACACTTCTTTTGGCATTCAAATTTCAAATTATATTCTTGTGATAACATACACTTCAAATCAAAAGTTCTTAATAATGTTCTAAGCAAGTTGCATTTGAAAGTACACTCTTACAACTTTTAATCTTATCATTAATTCTTGGAGGCTATACTGTCATTCAACCCATATGTATTAAGATTATTATCTTGTGAGGCAGAAATAGTTTTAAAGATAGTGTTAAGCATGCCTTGACAAATATCAAAACCCCATCTAGAATCTATACTTTCCAACATTCTTAAGACTATTTCATAGATTTAACATCAAATGCATATTTGTTGGTTGTTGTCAAATCATTATCAAAAGCAACCAAGAGACCATTATTTGATGGAAGCACTTCAAACGATGGCAAGATCGAGTTTACGATACCTTAGATACAGTGAACTTAGTAGAATATCTAACACAACAATCACCAAAGTTAGACACAGTAACTACACAGAGTTATTTTCAAAATGGAATAAAGCAAATAATGTATGCTGTAATACTATATTAAATACATTATCTAATGAGTTATATGATTTTATTCTACATATAAAAATACATATGAGATTTAGGTACAACTAAAGAAAAAATACATCATAGAAGATGTTGGTGCTTAAAAGTATGTTATTACAGATTTCTTAAACTTCAAAATATCTAAGGAAAAATATGTTAGTCCTCTCAATGCATTGACCATACGTTCTAACATAGCCTTTTCTCGCGAGAACATCCATAATAGATCCAGTATGCATGACAAGATCTCTTAAACAATGATTTAGAAAAAAGGACATCATTCTCTTCGAACCTTTTGTGGATGGTTGCTTAGTTAAAAAATTGCTAGATTCTTATAAAGAATATAAGAAAAGCAACAAGTATAAAAAGAAGCACTTAAAGTTGGATGATGTAATCATTCATATAAGAATTGAAGAAAAGAATCGCCAACAACAAATTAATGAGAAGGGCAAAGAAATGATTTCTAAGGCCAACTTGGTTGAAAATAAGGTTTTGCAAGTAAGAAGCATTCTAAACAAACAAATAATTCTTCAAGAATTCAAAACTCTCATTCAAGAAGAAAGATAATTGTTATGTTTGTGATAAAAATGGTCATTTTACTAATCAATGTAAGTACAGAAAAGGAGATAAAAAGGTACGAGAAATCTCCAAAGGCTAATTTGGCAGAGGAAGATGAAACAATTGTCGTTATTGTGGTTTTCCAAGTGAAAATGGTTATAGTTGGCAACAAAGAATGGGTCATAGATTCTAGAACCACAAGACATATATGTGGTGACAAAAATGCTTTCTATGACTATGTTCATACAAGTGAGGGAGAAAAATAAGTTTATTTTGGTGATTCCCATTCTGCACATGTGATGAAAAAAGGAAAATTCTTCTCAAGTTAACTTATGGAAAAGCTTTTGCAGTGAACAATGTGCTCCATGTTTCTAATATTAGATACAATCTCATTTCTATATTTATGCTTAGCAAAGCAAAGCAAATGTAAAAGTCACATTTAAAGAGAACAAACTTGTAATTACCAAAAATGAGATTTTTGTTGGAAATAGATATTATTCTAACGATTTGTTCAAGCTTAATGTATTTGACACAATTATTAATAAAGAAAGTACTTTTGCTGATATTGTTGATTCTTTTGATATATGGCATAATAGACTTGGTCACTTAAATTATTCTTACTTACAGAAAATGAAAGATATTGGTTTACTTCCTAATATGAACTTAGAAAGGGTTCATGCATATGATGTGCGTGGAAGCTAAGTTCTCAAAGAAAAGTTATAAACTAATAGCTTTTAAAAAAAGTGAGTTGTTCAATTTAATTCATAGTGACCTAAGTGATTTAAAGAATACAATTACTAGAGGAGGGAAAAGGTTTTATATAACTTTATAGATAATTTTTCAAGATATACCAAAGTATATCTATTGAGAAAGAAAGTTGATTCATAAAAAAAGTTTTTAATCTACAAATAAGAAGTTGAAAATCAACTTAGAAAGAAAATTAAAGATTAAGAACCCATCAAGGTAGAGAATAAGTATTACATATGTTTAATTTCTATTGTAAGGACAATGGTATTATATATGAACTATACCTCCATAATCACCTGAATCAAATGAGGTTCCTAAAAGGAAAAATAGAACTCTAAAGGACATGATAAACTCTTTATTAATAAATTTTGAGGCATCAATGAATTTGTGGTTTGAAGTAATGCTTACTGCTTACCACATATAAAATAAAATAACATACAAGAAAATTGTTAAGATATCATATGAATTATGAAAAGGCTATAAGCCTAATATATCATATTTCAAAGTATGGGGGTGTCTTGCTAAAATCTTAATTTTTGATAAAAAAAAATAGAATAGAATGAGACCTAAACTAATTGATTGTATATTTATAGCTTATGCCTAGAGTAATGTTGCATATAGATTCTTGATATTAAAAAATACAGATAAAATGATTGATGCAAATATTATAATAGAATCTAAAAATACAGAGTTCTTCGAAACTATTTTTCTTAAGAAAAACAGAATTGAAAAATCACTAACTCAATTAGAAGTACACAATAGTCCTCCGAAAAGTTCTGAATATGAATTGAAGAGAAGTAAAAGAATGAGAAAGACTACTAATTTTAATAATCACTTCTATATATTTCTTATAAAAAAAGATCCTCAAACCTTTGGAGAGGCCATGACCTCTCATGATGCCCCTCTATAGAAAGAGGCTATAAATGATAAAATAAACTCAATCATGAGTAATTATGTATAAAATTTATTAACTTACCTCTAAGAACCAAGCCTATAGGTTATGAATGGATCTTCAAAAAGAAGTTAAGAGTTGATAGTTCTATTAAAAAAATATAAGGCAAGATTAGTTTCCAAAAGATTCACACAAAAAAAAAAGAGAAAGATTTAGACTACTTTAATACTTATGCTCATATAATAAGAATAGCATCTATTAGAGTTTTAATTGTACTAGCTGCAATTCATAATTTATACATACATCAATGTATGTTAAAATTGTCTTTCTAGATGGAGATTTAGAATAGGAAATTTAAATGACACAATAAGAAGTTTGTTTGAAACCAGGAACAGAATATAAAGTATGCAAACTTGTGAAATTATTTTATAGTTTGAAACATGCACTTAAACAGTGGCATGAGAAATTTGATAATGTTTTGGTATCAAATGGTTATACGATCAATGATTCAAATAAATGTGTCTACTTTAAAACCTTTAATACTAAAAGCTTTGTAATTGTTTGTCTTTATATGGATGACATTCTAATATTCAATTCTAGTATAAAAGTGATAGATGAGACCAAGAGATTTCTCTCTACAAAGTTTGATATGAAAGATATAGGAGAAGTGGATGTAATACTTAGTATCAAGATAGTGAGAACATATAATAGTCTCAAATTATCCCAAGAACATTATGTGAAAGAATTCTTAAAGAAGTTTAGGTACTTTATATCTAAACCAATGGCAACATCTTATGATGCTAGTACTAAACTATTAAAGAATAATGAACGCAGTGATAATCAAATCTAATATGCTCAAATAATCAGTAGTCTCATGTACTTAATGAATAATACTAGGTCTAATATAGCATATACAGTAGGCAAACTAAGTATATATACTTAGAGTCTAAGTAACGAGCATTGAAGTGCCTTAGATAGACATAAAAAATTTGATAGGCACTAAGAATTATAGGTTCACTTATAATAGTTCACTAACTATCTGGGAAGGTTACTGTTATGCAAACTAGATCTTTGAATCCAATGAAACTAAATCTACTAGTTGATTTATATTCACCTTGGGAGGAGGTGCTGTATGTTAGAAATCCAATAAACAAACATGAATAGCTTGATATACTGTAGAATTGATAGCTATAGAAAAGGCTTGTACCAAAGTTGAGTGGTTGAGAACACTCATAAAATTGATCTTCTTATTAACACTCGTCCTGTTACATTAATTTCAATCCATTTTGATTGTCAAGCTGCAATAGCTAAAGGAAGAAGTAAAATCTATAATGAAAAAAGCAGACATAAACATATACAACACAGTATAATTAAGCAACTGGTAAAATTTGGGATAGTAAGCCTAGATTTTGTAATGTCAGTGTTGTATTTGGCCAATCCTCTAACAAAACCACTAAACAGGAGGTTAGTAGAACAAACATCAAAGGGAATGGAACTTCTGCTTATAACATAAGGCAAGAGTGATGGTAATCCCACATATATAATTGGAGATCCCATGAAGTAGGTTCATAAGGATAACAATAAATTGCTTATTGTCTTGTTGTACTACTAATTGAATAAATCAAAAGTCCTCTTTAAGGATAGTAGTACTTTCTACAGGGAAAAAAGATGAGATTAATCTCTTAATGAACTTCATAACCCATTATTGTATAGTAATGTGTTACACTGTTAAACACATTTGATGGAGGTTTACCTATTTGAATGTGAAGTTAGGTCTATTCCTATGAGAGCTAGACAAACATCTCTAGAACACTCATGAAACCAGGACTGCATAGGGCAATAAAAGTGCCACACCGTTGAACAAATAAGTTAATAAAGAATTCAATTGCAGTCTTTTACTCCTCTATCTAATCCAACATTGTATCAGTTAGATTGGTCTACTTATGACAGTGAGAGGAAGTGCAAAATAGACTTAAATCTCACTCCGTAGCCTCTACTGTTATTTTGTTGCTTCTATTGTTGTTGTTGTTGTTGTTTTCCTTTTCAATAAAAGTTATTTCAATTGATGTCTTTAATACTCTACTAATCTATATTTTGACATTGAGAAAATTATCTCAATATGCTTTATGACATGTAAATTATCATTATAAGATATTCGACATCATTCTCACTAAGCATATTAGTCATAACTTAAAAACAAATCATAAATGGTAACATTAAGATCCACAAAAGTACTATTATCTACAATATCAACAATCTTAGCAGCTCTTAGATAATGTGTCATCTTCACAAAATCATACAAAAATTTAAGCAAGATGTCAAACATTTATACAATAAAGTTACAAATACAATCCTAAGGATTTGACATCTACTTGGTTCCTTTGACTTGACACCTAAAAGTCTACAGAATCATATCTTAGCTCTGATACTACTAAAAGCTGTCACGCCCTAGACCCAAAAGATCTGACACACGACATAACTTACACTCATTCAGTAATATGCACTCATAATTAATATTGCATAAAATTTCAGACTTAAATTCAACATAGGAATCCTTAGCAAGTTGCTAGTAAGTTCACCACAAAGTTCCACCCATTACCATACTTGGTGAAAGAAAAACCAAATACATAAGTATTTATTTAATAGGGACAAATCAAATATCTTAAACCACGTGTCCACAAATGAAACACTTATTGACATAGCAATTTAGGGAACCCATGGGACAGCAGAAGCATTGCCAAATCTACTATGCACACATGTAGCTTATTTACTTGAAATCACCATCAACTATAATGAGTATAAAACTCAGTAAGCATACTAGTTTTTTATGTACCAAAATACAAATACATATATATATATATATATATATATATATATATATACACAATGCATATGTATGATATGCCGTGATAAATCAAAATCATAATCTCATCAAATCACATGTCAAGTAAGCGCTTACACATTCTTTTGAAATATCTAATAGGAATACCATCACTCAACTACTATTTAGTAGAACTTTAATATCACATAATGAGCCAAATGTCACCCGTCGATGATATACCGTATGAGAGGAATAGCACAAGTGAGGTTTAAATTACACATATATAACGCCCATGCCCGAAGGTAAAAGCTAAACCCTCACCTTGATCATCGGTGAGTCCTCTCATATGCACCAATACGCCACCACACGAATATGATGACTCATTTTTTCTTTAGGTGCTAATAGGATCCTCTCTATATACGGAACGCATAACATATACCAATCCAGAAAGAAAGGCCACACATAAAGGCTCTACAAATCACATAAAATACCTACTAAGTCAATAATGAGTTCAAGCATCCTCAAAACATAAAATGTTTCTTATGAACATATTACACTTTAAAAGCTTTCTTTGTTAAACACATTTCATTTTGAAGTGAGCTTTCAAAAACACATATATAACATGTATATCCATGCTCACATTCATAATTACATGTCTTTCACATTTCATTTTAAAATATACTTTGGTATAACATAAACATATTTCTAAGCACATGTACAAAATCATACATAAACAATTACTATGCTTATTGCGATTTTAGTAAAAGTCTAGTATACTTACCTCTTAGCACTTTCGGGTACAAGGCTTAATTCTCCTTTACCTATCAATGGAGATTAATCCTTTCATAAGCCTCACAATTCACACAAAATACTTTAAATAGCTTACAAGATTATACATATTGCACTTATTACATCGAATTGGTCTAATTACTTGGTTTCTCAAAACCTGTCATTCTGACCACTTATACTTAATAAAAACAATTTATACATCAAATGATGTCCAATTACTCCAAAATCAGAATATATCATTATTGACTCATATATCCTTCTTATATATGAATATTATATCATAATTCCTACACAATCCATTCCATAAACACCATCAAATCCAAACTATTAACTTGACAGGATCAAAATATTTACTGAATAGTATTTAATCTCCTAATTTTATAAAATCATATACTAATTTAAAAATTATAAAACTATCACAGAATTACTCTTAACACATATCTCAATTCATGATAATTATTTCACTTCAAAATCAATGCCAAAAGTATTTTAAAACTATTTTATTCTATAACTTTAAAAATCTGTTAATCAAATACTGCAATGAGCTGATGCACTTTAGAAAATCATAAAAATTTAACCACACTGATATAAATTCTCAATTCGGAATATATCATATTAGACATATGAAATTATCATATTCCAGAAATTCATAATTTTTAAAGATCATTCAGCAGATCAAAATTTTTTTGTCATTGTATCATACTGTTAACACAGAAAACTTCTAGAATTTCAGGGTTATTTTGATAAATTCACTAAAAATTTAATTTCTGAAATTTTCAATCGATTCAAAGTCTCATATGATTTTAGACATGTCAAATTTCATATAATCAAAATTTAAAACCAGAATCGAAGCACAACAATTTATAAAATTCCTGGACCAAGAGACTATCAAGTAGAAATTCTACAATTCATTATGATTTATCAAGCTATCTATATAAATCATCAACAATTCTCACAATATCTTACAAAATCCACATCAAATCCTCAATTGTACATATTGTAGAAATCAAAACTTAAAAGAATTAACTAAATTAACACCAAGAAACTAAGAAAGGGTTATAATATACCTCTTAAAACTTAAATTCCAACTTTCTTCTTATTCTCTTTCTCTCATCTTTCTTTCTCTCTTTTCTTGCTCTAAGAGAGGTGGCTTGACCAAAATGAGTGAATTAGGATTACAAATGTGTATTTTTATACTAAGAGGCTAATTTATAGTATTTATGAATTAGCCCCCAAAACTTTTAAAGTATTATAATTTGGTCCCTATAATAAATTTAAAGTCTTGCAAATAAACTCAATACTAATAGTAGGTCCTTAATCTATACAAACACTACTAATAACAATACATATATCAAGTATCACTCATATATAAATAAAATATGTATATTATACATATATATAAATATTTATTCTTTTCGATGTTGGATAAGTAGTTACTACATTATTACATCTAATGTAACTTAAACATTGAAATAATAATAACAAATGCATAATAATTTGGTACAAACATAAGTCATTTAACTAGCTCAAATGAATCAAAGTTATTGTAGTTAATAAGGAGCATAATGATCATTTAAACAAATCAAACCTAGTTCATGTTAAATCTAATAAAAAATTTAAGGGAACTTTTAAGAAATGACCCATTTTATTAGATAATAATTTTTCTAGCCCCAATTATGAAACTAATTTTTTGTAGCCAAAAAATTAGAAATCTGACAATTTTACCCCTAACATACATTTTTCCTCTCTACTACTTAACATTCTCTCTAAAAAAACACTCTAGAATTAATATTGTGTAAACCACTAATTTCGAATGTTATATTATGTAGATCGGCATACAAGAACACTGAAGAATGACCTTAAATATGGAAAATGGACAAAATAAATTTAAGTTTTTGATGTTTATGATCTAATTTATAGTTTGTGAAAAAAAGTGTGAAAATGATTAGATTGTAATGTGAAATAAGTGAAAGATAGCTATATTGCAATGTAAATGAGCTAAAATTTGGAGGAAATAGAAAAACAAATCCCACTAAAAATGAAGGTTTCTGCAAATCTCAACGCTGGACGTGTTTCTTGTGCACATTTTGTGCATGGTAGCTCTGCGAGGGGTGCGCATTGTGTTCTTTAATTTATAAACGCAAGTACACGCTATCGTAAACAAGTAGTATACAAAAGTAAAGTATTGTTCCTATGAGAAATTTTTATCATCTATATATTAAGTACTAAAATTGTGTCTCCTTACCCTTATTCAAATAAGTAATAATTGAAGTAAACTAACCTTAGAATTCTAATTAAAAAGTGTTGAAATGTATATGGTAGCTATGTATATATGGTAGGCGTGGAATAGAAAAGCATGAATGATGCTCCTTTTTTGTATAGATGACTTCCTTTCTAGAGTTGTCTCTTTTCCTATATATTATACTATTCATTTTAATGGAATATACACAGAAATATATTCTCTTATTTTATATGGTATCAAAGCCATTGTACTCTCTTCAATCCCTAATTTTTTGGCGAAGTCGCCTATTCTTTTTTCGGCCACTATTTTTTCTTCTTTTCGATGGTTGTGTCCTCAATTTTGAAATCACCAGTAACTCGTTGGCAAAATGTTAAGAAGATAAACGTTGAAACCCCGCCGAACACACTGCTATGTGCCACTCACCAGAATCTAGCTCGATTTTTCGGCGCGCGCGAACTTTCACCGCTGGTGTCCCTGTCTTCACACAACGTCAACGATTACTTCTGTGGTAGCCCTACAGTTATTGGCCATCATATGCGCCGCCCTTTTCTCAGCTCACCATTTTTTGATATACTTCTCCTATGCGTGTGAGCTCTCATCACTGGTGTCATTGTCTTCAGCTGACGTCAGTGGGCCAAATTCGGCCATCACCATCACTTATCAGCCACCACAATCACTAAAAAATAGCTTTTGGTTGTGAATTATTTTCTCCATCCTTATTTTCTCCAATTTGTGAGTTAATATGACTATTGAGAACTTTAAAACAGGTTCGATTTTTCTCTTCAGTTCATTCCCAAATATTTCTACTGACAAACTAGTACAAAGTAGTAGTTATACTTCTTGGGCCACGTCTATTGAATTACAGTGCATGAGATATGACTTAAAGGACCATTTAACTACCAGGATTGCAGATTTAAAAGATAAATATACAACTGAGTGGAAAATGTTTGGTGCCTTATTATGTAATCAATTATTAAAAACCATCAATCCTTAATTATATCCCATTCATAAGGCCTATCAAACTTGTTTTGATATTTGAAATCAAGTTAAGTTCTTATATACTAATGATATTCAAAGGTGTACTCTGTGGTCTTGAGTCTGGTTAATCTGAAACAACAGGGTATAGAGATGTCAGAATTCCTTGACAGGATGACCTCCCTCAAAGCTGAATTTAATTCACTCCTACCGTGTGGTGAAACTGTCCCTGATGATATTGCTCAGAGGGACAAATTCTTTATGATTCTAGCCCTAGCATCAATTATCCCTGAGCTCTCCCGTGATCAGATTCTTGCTTGTGTTGTTGTTCCTTCTATGGACGTTGTCCTTGCTTGGTTGCTTCGTGTATCTAATCCAGGTCATCAATTTGGATCCTCCATGACTAATTCAAATTCTTCTGCCTTAGCATCTTAGTCACAGTCTTCTTTCAAGGGAGAGCAAGTTGATCATGGAAAAAGTCATCCCAAGTGCATTATTATCATCGGTAGGGACATACCCAAGAAAAATGTTACAAGTTACATGGATAACCCCATCAGGCTGCTAACCTTACTCAATCTAATCACTCTTACACTATAGACAAGCAACCTCTATCCATGACTCTCGTTAGTGCCGACTATAAGGAACACCTTAAATATCAAGTGGCTAAGAAGTCTTCTATTACCTCTGTTGCACATACTAGTAATTTGATCGCCTGTTTTACTCAGTTTTTTTTTTCTCTAGAACCTTAGATTCTTAATTTTGGTGCCTCTGACTACATTTATAGTAACCTTCAATTACTTTCTCATACTTCTACATATAGGTCATTACCATCTGTCACATTAGCTAATGGTTCCATAACTATAGCTCAAGCAGTTGGTCGAGCATATCCTCTTCCTTCTTTACCTTTAGAATTTATTCTTTATATACTGCATTGTCCTTTTAATTTTTATATCTATCAGTCAACTCACTCGTTCTTTAAATTATGCTATCACCTTTGTTCATGACTCTGTTCTTATACAAGATTGTAGTACGAGGTAGATAATTGGCATAAGACGTGAGTCATAAGGACTCTATAATCTCAGTCTTCCACAACCATCTGTTGCATGCACTGTCACCAAATCTCCAGCACTTATATATAATCGTCTGGGATATCCAAGTCTTTCAAAACTGCAAATAATGATTCCAGATCTATCTAGGTTGTCGTCTTTAAATTGTGAATCATTTTAATGTGAAAAATACTCTCGTGGGTTGTTTCCTAAGCGTGTCAATAAATGGGCTGCATCCCCCTTTAAATTAGTTCATTCTAATATTTGAGGTCCAAGTCGACTTCCTTCTATGTTAGGATTTAAGTATTTTGTTAAATTTATTGATGACTATTCGCATTACATATGGTTATTTTTAATGAAAGATCGATCTAAACTATTCTCCATCTTTGAATCTTTTTGTATAGAAATTAAGACACAATTCTCTATTACTATTCGTACATTGTGTAATGATAATGCACGTAAATATTATTTTGCTCATTTTACTAAATTCATTTCCTCTCAGGGATTTTTACATTAGTCCTTCTGTGCTTATACTCTATAACAAAATAAAATTTTCAGTGTAAAAATAAACATCTTATCAAAATTGTTCGCACCTTATTTAACTATAATCACATTTCTCTCTGATTTTAAGCTGATGCCATCCTTATTGTGTGTTTTTTATCAACCATATGCACTCATCAATCTTACATAACAAAGTCCCTCATTTTATTCTATATCCTGAAAAGCTATTGTATCCTATCTCACCTTAGGTCTTTAGCTGTATATGCTTTATCAATATCTTATCTCCTGTTGAGATAAGTTATCCATTTAGTTAATCAAGTGTATCTTCCTAGAGTACTCTCATCTTCAGAAAAGGTATATGTGTTATTCTCCTGATATACGTTGGTACTTTATATCTACTAATGTCACATTTTTCGAGTTTTTCCCTTTCTTTTCTTCTTTTTATTCTGAAACACAGGTCGTCATAGAGTTTCTTCCAATTCTTTATATTGCTCATTCTCTTATGTCATCCTCAGAGCCAGTATTTGAGCCAAAGTTTGTCGTTCCATCTCCAGCTTATGATAGTCTTGTAGGTAATGTCATTAATACTGTTCGTGATATAGATCTTGTAGGTGATGCCATTGATACTATTCTTGTTGACTTATTGCCTGCTCTTGATTCCTCTTTAATTGCAGTCTTACCTTTTGATGACTAGTTTTCCATTGGTGTTCATAAAGGTATACAATCCACTCGCAATCCTCATCATATATATAGTTTTCTTAGTTATAATCATTTATCTTTCCCATATTATACCTTTGTGTCTACTTTATCTTCTACTTCTATTTCTATTCCTAAAATACTTCACGAGGCTTTTTCACATCCTAGTTGGCGTCAAGCAATAGTTAAAGAAATGGTTGTTTTACATGTTAATGGTACATGGGAATTAGTTCGGTTGTTGCCAGGACACTCCATGATTTTAATTCATTAAAATCAAGTCTAAATTATACTATATATGCCACCTAGGTACATGTCTATCATAGATGGAACTCATAGTTGTTACTCTATGATCATGCATCAAACTACCATAGGCTAAACACATGAATCCCTTTTACAAGTTCATCATGGTTCCTTAATCATTCATAATATTGGCCAGATATAATAAAAGTAATAAACACAAGATAAAATGAATCAATTATAATAATTAAGTTTATAAACTAAGAATCAATGAAATCCAACTACATACTAGGTTCACATAGTCTAACCATAGAATAACAAGTTTAGCTCATCAAAAAACCAAAAGTATCAAATCAATCCATGAAGAACAATAAGAACAAGAACATGATGATAAGAAAAGAGAAGAAAAACTAATCAAGAAGACGTCTTGGGTTGCTTTTCTCTCAATCTTGACTTGAAGCTTGAATCTTGATCTTGAATTTTGATTTCTTGGCTTTGATCTTTGATTTTGTGTTGTGAATTCTATCTCTACGTTTTTGCCCCTCCAAAGTCTGTGTATTTGACCTCAAAAGAGTATTTTTATTGGTATGAAAACCCTAAAGGTGAGGGGCTTCGAATTCAAGTTAAAATAGAAGAGTTGAGAGGGGATTTTATATGTCGCATGGGTGCCGTGACACTAGGTTGTGGGCGCCCCGGCGCTCAGCTACTGACCGGAGAGACCCGGCGCCCAGCCCTGGTACTCTTTTCGTATTATAAGCGTAACTTCTTTATTTTACATCTGATTCGCCTCCTGTTTATTCCTATGCATCACATTTTTCGTCGTGCATCTATTTATGATAAGAAAAACACAATTAAATATTCAAATATTTATAATTTAGAGTAAAATATAAAAATTGAGTACAAATTATACTAGTGCTTTTATGCCCCTATCAAAACCCCATTGGCATTTTACTTAAGTGGCACACTGAAGCAATCTAGGCCTTTGTAAACCCAATGTGTAGATAAATCTTATCAATTGTATCTCATATAACTCTTACTCATGATCCTAAATATGTCTTATCCGCACACTATAGCGATTTAGGGTAATTGTATTCCAGATTAACTTATTAATAATCAAATATATGCTATCGGTACTACCCGCACACTATAGCGATCTAGGTAATATTTTCACATATATTTGCCGCATCTCATGTTTAATCGACATAGTTTAAATCATACCGATCAAATCCCTCACATTGTAACAATCTTGGAAAAGACCGATATGACTCAGCTAACACCGTATTGACAAAATGGGTCATTATACAACATTATCTCATAATGTAATACTATTCAATCTGATTAAGAGAGATTTTTAAGTTAAAGACTTAATCCTCATCTCATGAGGAGATAATTCTCAATTAGACACTAATTTATGTGTAAGTGCAACTAACCCCTACCAGTAGGGCTCTCATTGTGTTTACCAATATAGAAAATTGATCCCAATTTATAATACAAACTAATAACTCTTATCATTATATCTCATAAACCACTATATATTTAAAATCAGTATTTTAAACAATTTAAAATTAATATTAAGTGTGTATAGTTGGCGCCGCGGTACCCAGTATCTGGAGTTACAGCACCCATACTTTTGGCACTGCGGCACTGGAGGTCACACCTCTAGTGTCATAGCGCCCAGTAGGAGCTCCCGCTTGATTCGTGTAAGTTTGCTTGGAATATAAGCTGGTTGAGAGGAGGAAAATAATGGTCTGAAGTTGTAAATCATGTTGAAGTCTAGCAGGTGGTCCAAAAGCTCTTCGAATGGGTCCAACTAGACATTTACTTATCCGCATAATAGAATAATGAAGGATGGGTAGAATAGGCTAGCATGCTCTTGGCAGAAACTATGGATAGTGCTGCTTTTAGTACCAAATCTTCTCAACCCTATCCATGGTCTTGGCTGGGAAACAGATATAGTGCCCCCTGAAAATTTTCATTCAATGTTGGGTGTGCATAGCCACTGAATGATCTCATTAATGTTTACTATACTTGATAATTATAAGTATCGATTTATACTCAAGATATTAAATGCCACTTCCTTACCCCACACTCTTGCCCTTAATTACTGGTGCTCTGTAACGTTGGAATAGAATTCTCTCACAATGCCAACACAACTGCTTCAGACTGTTTACATAATAGTTACCATCATCGAGAGTTGATTTTCTAGAGCAAATTGGGGAACTTATCATCCGGTAAGTCAATGCCTCACTCTAGAATAGCGTTCTTTGATACCTTAGTGAATGAATGCCATAAAGTGTGTTTTCAAGTGCCTCTTTAAATTCTTGTGTGCTAATCCTCAATTTTGGTTTTGTATTGAGTCAAGAATAAATGATTTTGTGTTTTGGATGTGTGATTGATGTTTTTTTAGGTCGTATTTAGTGTGGGATTGTTGGATTTTGAGTATTAGTGGTAATGCATATAAAGGATTTATGGTTTTAAGTTTTTTGAAAAAGTGGGGAGAATGTGTATAACTTAATTTTAAATTGAAATTTGACTCAGCCCTGCAATATTAAGGTTTGGTGCTAAAGCATTAAGGCATGAAATTTGGGGGCTGACTTCCCAGTTGTCAGTGCTGTGACATTAAGCTACTGACTTGAGATTGATTTTTATTGTCTTTTAGGCATTGCGGCGCTACATGGCTAGCACTGAGGAACTAAGATATTATCTTTTGGTGTCACAACCTTGGCTTATGGACGTCATGGCACTGAGCCACTGCCTTTGCTTGGTTGATTGATTTTCTGGATTATGCTATAGCTATAGTTTTAGGGCACTGCGATGCTGAAACCTGGGTTTGGAAACTTATTTTTTCAGGCTTGAGCACCGCAGCTCTAGCTTGATGGTGCCGTGACACTAAGCTATTGCCTTGGGGTCATTTCTTAGACACAAGTGAGCACTGCAACATTGTGATCTAAGGCCACAATATCGACTTCCTATTGTTTTTTTTAATTAACTGAAAGAAATTACTTCGGTTGCCTATTAAGAAGTATTTGTTTTAATGTCATCGGCGTGACATCTTGCTTACTTATTAAGGCTCGGTAAGTTGATGGAGGATTTTTAGCGATCAACCTCTCCTCCCTAATAGTACTTGAGTTGTTGACCATTCACTTAGAATGTTCTCTTGGATGATTCTTCTTCTACCTCTATTGTTCTATAGGGATATGTCTTAATCACTCTACATGAATTGAACTATCTTGACATTAGTTTTCTAAAAAATATCCCTAATAATACTTAAGTTGTTGACCATTCACTTGGAATGTTCTCTTGGATGATTCTTCTTTTACCTTTATTGTTCTATAGACATACCTTAATCACTCTAAATGGATTGAACCATCTTGACTTTAGTTTTCTAAAAAATAATTTGAGTGGGGAATTGAATAATAGCACCCATTGTCCCGGTTCAAAAGAGCATTGCATTATTTTCTTGTCATGTAATCTCTTCATCTTATCTTTGTACAGCTTGGCATTTTCATAGGCTTGCAAATGAAACTCATCCATCTCATTAAACTATAATATACATTTTTTGCCGATCGTTTGCAAGTTAAAATTTAGTGCTTTGATGGCCTAAAAAACTTTATGCCCCAGCTCGACTGAAAAATGAAATGCTTTACCAAAGATCAAACGAAATGATTATACTTAATAGGGGTTTTATAAGCAGTTCGATAGGCCTAAAATGCATCATTTTATTATGTTTCCCAATCTTTTGGCTAGGTTTTATCATTTTCTCTAGGATTCGTTTTACTTCTCTATTTAACACTTTAGCTTACCCATTAGTTTTTAGATGGTGTTTTGTGGTAATCTTGTGTTTGACCCCACACTTTTATAAGAGGGCTGAGAAGTACTTATTGTAAAAGTGTGAGCCTTTTTCACTGATAATGATTCTTGGAGTATCGTACAGAGTGATGAGTTCTTCTTTAGAAGTCTTAAGACCACCTTTGTGTCGTTTGTTGGTAAGGCAACAGCTTCTATCCACTTGGAGATGTAGTCAACTGCTACTATAACATATTTATTGTTGTATGATGAAATAAATGGCCTCATAAAGTCTATCACTCATACATCAAATATTTTGAATTCTAAAATATTTTATAGGGGTATTTTATACTTCCTCGAAATATTTCCCATTTGCTGGCATCGATCGCAATGTAAGATATAGAAATGTACGTCTTTAAATAGTGAAGACCAGTAAAATCTATATTGCAGCACTCAGACTACCAACTTTTCACCTCTAAAATACCCACCATCATCTGAAGAATGACAATGCTACAAGATTTCTTCAATGTCCTTCTTTGGGATGCATCTTTGAATGATTTGATTCACACATTATTTAAATAAGAAGGGCTCATCTCAATAGTAAAATTTGTCATTGTGTAAGAACTTCCTTTTTTGTTATGAATTCAAATTCAGAGCGAGAATTTTATTTACCAAATAGTTGACATAGTCAACATACCATGGTGTACTAAGGTGTTGGACTGCCAAGAGCTGCTCGTCGAGGAAGGATTTGCTTATCATCATCTTGTTTTTAGCTTAATTTTATCCTTTCAAGCATGAGACATGGTCAATTTGATTTTATATGTCTTTTTTATCTCAGATCTCTAGATCAAATTCTTATAATAGTACACCCACCTAATCAGGTCAGTTTTGCATTTTTCTTTGTGATCAGGTACTTGATGGCAGAATGATATGTAAAAACTATCACCTTAACCCTAATGAGATAAGAATGAAACTTGTTGAAGGTAAAGACAACTGTTAGTAGCTCTTTCTCAATGGTTCTATAGTTGGTCTGTACATCATTTAAGGTCTTGCTAGCATAGTAAATAATATGAAATATCTTGTTCTTCCATTAGCCCAAGACTGCTCCTACAACAATGTCACTAGCATTATATATTAACTTAAACAGTAGGTCTTAATCTAGTGCTACAATAATTAGGGCTAAAATGAGCTTCTTTTTTAATACTTCAAAAGCCTCTATGCATTTATCATTGAATTTGAATTGCACATCTTTCTCCAATAGGTTACAAAGAGGTTTGGAGAACTTGGGGAATCCTTTATAAATCTTCTATAAAAGCTCGCATATTCAAAAAAACTATAAACTCTCTTGATGTTTAAAAGGGGTGGTAATTTTTTTATTGTCTCTATTTTTGCACGATTAACCTTAAGCTCCTTCGAAGAAATTCAATGGCTAAGAACAATCTTTTCTTTGACTATGAAATGACACTTCTGCCAATTCAATACTAAGTTTGTCTAATGACATCTCTTCAATATGAATGTTAGATTGTCTAGACATATATCAAACAAATTGTTAAAAACAAAAAATTTATCCATAAAACTTTGAGGAACTACTCTATAATATCAGAGAAAATTGCCATTAATCATCATTAAAAGGTAACAGATGCATTGCATAAACTAAATGGCATCCTTTGAAATATGAAGGTCCTATATAGAGATGTGAACATTATTTTCTCTTGATCTTCCAAAGCAATGGCAATCTAACTATTGTTGGAGTTGATGTTTATGTGTCATTTCAATTACTATATGAATATTTATGTAATGAACATTTCAAAAAAAAATTAATAATTAATTATATGTTACCAAACTTGTTAATTTTTTGTTTTGACATAATAGATCTAAAGGAGTTTAAATTTAATATAAAAGAATTTAGATCTGATATAAAAGAGTTTAGGTCAGCACTAAGAGTTAGCATTATAACAGTTAGAACCTTATCTGAAATGGAACAAGACGTGGGAATATATTAGTAATGATAGAGTTGCAAGGAGTTACAAATGGTGCTAAGAAATATCATCATGCAATTTGTTCTCGAACATATCATTCTTGATCCATGACTGTTGACATAGGTCGATTGGTATACCTTATGGATTAATGTATGTCTATAAATGAATTGTCCAGTTGATTAGTCTTAGTAGACCGTGGCTTCGAGAAAGCTCGAATAAGTATGCAAGTATTCAAAAAGGACTGAATACTAAACAAACTCATAAGGACCCTCCAATAAACATCCCATAGAGCTGTCAATAGAGGGTCTTCTTGAGTTGAGTAATATTCATAGTCCTTTGACCTGAGCAAGATGGTAGACTTGTGAGTAATTCACTATGCTTTAATTTCACACATGTCAAAGACCTTTTATAGTTTGACCTCTAGGTGTCATTGGGTATACTTAATGCTCATGAAATTTGGTATACGTATATATGGGATCTCTCAGCTCATATGGTTGAGTTGTATACCTTGATGCTTTGAGATTGTATTTTAGAAAGTGTTATGGCTATAAGCGAAAACCCTAGAAAAGAGTTTTTTATTGGGTTAAACAATATTGCAAAAAAGTTTGCAGTTATTGTTTACGAAAATAAAAATCTAAAAATAAGTTCACGGTATAGAGATTTTACAGTGATGAGTTATATCTCTACTCTTTCAAGATAGAGGTGACAAAAGGATTATACATATATGATTGATCTCAATTTATATGGTTTAATACGCCATTCTGTAATGTTCGTAGCGTATGTGTAGGGCATCGTTCATGGACTTACAGAAGAGTTCCCTAAGACAAACGGGTGTGAACCTAGAGAATGTCATGATATGAAGTGTACTAGTTGAGCACTGGGGTAGCAGACTAGCTTGAACAGTTCGATCTGAGAAAATTCCAAAATGTAGAATTTGTTTCATCTCTCGGGAAACACATATATCAAGGTTTAAGTATTAAGCACTAATGGGAATTTGACACATGGGCATTTGTGAGACAAATGGCATATGCGTGGAAAAATCATGTGACAAGTGTCATTAAGGCTACCTGGTCAGGTCAGGCTTTCAAATCCCATTGGTTGAATCATGTAGATCAACTGCATCAACCATGTACTTTCTTGAGCTGCCATTGCTGCTACTCTGTACTTAGCTTCAGTAGTTGATAATGATACAGTTGGTTTCTTTTTACTACACAAAGAGACTGTCCTTGAACCAATCTTGAAAAAATACCTAGTGATCTAACATTATGTGTCACGGTCTCCAGCATAGTCAGCATTATAATAGCCAATTATTTTACAATGTTGGTCTTTCTTATAGAAGAGACCATAGTCAATTATGCCTCTCACATATCTTAATATCCGTCAAACTGCTTCTAAGTGAGGCTTCTTAGAATTTTGTATATATCGACTTATTACTCTAACTGTATAAGAAATATCTAGTTGAGTCAATATCAAATAGATGGGACTTTCTACTGGCTGTCATACGTAGTTTCATCTTTTAAATCATTTCCTTTATGACTGATTAATGTTATTCTAGCTAAGTGCAAGTGCACACTATCGTATCAAGTAATATAAGATTTTAAGTCCAGATATCGATCCCACAGGGACTATACGATCTAATTCTATAAATTAAGTACTAAAATTGTACTTAATTAACTTTTATTCAGAAAACTAAAATCTGAAATTTATTTAACTAATCTAATTCTATCAATTAAATCAACATAAACAAAAGCAAATGGTAGAATTCACAAATAAAGATAATCCAGGGTTTTGACTCATCCCCTAGTATTTCATTGAATTTATTAACCACTTAATTAATCAATTAATACCAATTGATTGGCTTAAACACTAATCTCATCACATGCCTCTGTCGATGGTCAAGTGACTATATTACATATTCTAACAATCACCTATATGTCTATGGTAATCAAATCAGAATGTAACTTATTAAGATCAAGTCTAAATTATACCATACATGCCACCTAGGTATATGTTTATCCTAGATGGAACTCATAGTTGTACCCTATGATTATGCATCAAACTACCTTAAGCTCAACCATGAATCCCTTTGTCAAGTTCATCATAGTTCCTCAATCATTCATAATATTGGCCAGATATAATGAAAGTAATAAACACAAGATAGAATGAATCAATTATAATAATTAAGTTCATAAACTAAGAATCAATGAAATCCAACTACATACTAGGTTCAAAGCCAAGAAATCAAGATTCAAGTCAAGATTGAGATAGAAGCAACCCAAGACGTCTTCTTGATTAGTTTTTCTTCTCTTTTTTTATCATTATGTTCTTGTTCTTATTGTTCTTCATGGATTAGTTTGATACTTTTGGTTTTGTGATGAGCTAAACTTGTTATTATAGGGTTAGACTATGTGTTGAGCTAAACTATGTGATCTAATTCTTCAATCTATTACTAAAATTATATCTACTTAACTTTTATTCAGAAAAATTAACGTCTGAAACTCAATTTATTAACTTAATTCTATCAAATTAAACTAAACCTAACTAGCAAACAAACAAGAGATATAAATTCACCAAAGGATAATAATCTAGGGTATAGACTCATCCCCTAGTATTTTATTGGATTCATCAACCACTTAGTTCATCCTTGAATATAAATTATTAGCTTAGACACTAATCTCATCACAAGGGTTATTAATAACATATTATTCTAGTGTTAGACTATATGAACCTAGATGTAGTTGGATTTCATTGATTCTTAGTTTATGAACTTAATAATTGAAATTGATTTATTCTATCTTGTATTTATTGCTTTTATTATATCTGGCCAATATTATGAATGATTGAGGAACCATGATAAACTTAACAAATAGATTAATGGTTGAGCCTATAATAGTTTGATGTATGATCATAGGGTGACAACAATGAGTTCCATCTAGGATAGACATATACCTAGGTGGCATGTATGGTTTGATTTAAACTTGATCTTAATAAATTACATTCTAATTTGATTACCATAGACATATAGGTGATTGTTAGAATGTGTAATACAGTCACTCGACCATCGATAGAGGCTTCTGATGAGATTGTGTCTAAGCTAACAATTTATATTAAGGGATGAACTAAGTGGTTAATGAATCCAATGAAATACTAGAGGATGAGTCTATACCCTAGATTATTATTCTTTGGTGAATTTATATCTCTTGTTTGTTTGCAAGTTAGATTTAGCTTAATTTGATAGAATTAGGTTAATAAATTTAGTTTTAGACGTTGATTTTTTTGAATAAAAGCTAAGTAGATATAATTTTATTCATTGATTGAAGAATGATATCACATAGTCCCTGTGGAATCGATACTTGGACTTAAATCCTATATTACTTGATACGATAGCATGCACTTGTGCTTAGCTAGTAAGCATCAATCATATCTCTCTTGAAATCTTCTCTTCTAACACTAAGATTACTTTAAACTCTGGTAAAAATTTGCTTTTCTTTGGCTTTCTCCTTATGTCCCTTGATATTGGCTTGTAAAACTTCTATTTATAAGTTTGTAGCTCTAAATTAAGGTATACTTCACATCCAAGATAAGTCAGATTATCCAAAATTCGCTCTAATGTCATGGCCTTGAATACCCAGTATTGCGGCATTGGCTTTATTTCTTTTCACCACCACGACGCTAACTTTCTAACGCTATGATGCTCAACTTTTGGTTTCTTAGTTAATTTTTAAGTCACGTTAACACTGCAGTTATGGGTCTTGGGCATCGTGGCGCTTAGATTTTGACTTTAAGGGGGTCTTTTTCACATTCCAACATTGTGACCTTAGTATGCTGGCATGGCAGCGCACAGGTTCTATTTTAGGATTTCTCTTTTCTTCTCCTGGCACTGCGGTGCTCCTTTTTGAGGCTCTAACAGTGGCTTTTAATTTGACATGTTTGCTTCTTTTTTTTCTGATGTCAATCCTCTTTGCGCCAAATGTCTGTAAACATATAAAATAATTATAATATACATAAAAAAGTCAAATATTTGCAATTAAATGAACAATTACTAAGTCCGAGGAGATAAACTAATAATTATGATTATGCCTATCACATTGGGAGGCCCCCGCGTGCCAGCTACCACATTTCACCCAACTAGGTATAGGCTCTTATTGAGCGTGCCGCACATGTGCTACATGGCGTGACACGTGGGGCTCGAAAATTAAAAAAATAATTAAAATAATTTTTGTTCAAATATTAATTAAAATAATTTTATTTAATTTATTTATTAAAAATAATGCATTTTTATTTAACTTAATTAATTAATTTTTAATTATGTTATTAATTTATATTCGTATGTTATTTAATTTATTCAAACAATTGATTAATTAACAATAATTAAATAATACTGGAACTACAATGCCGAATTCTATTACTATTATACTGGAGCTGCACTGCCAAATAATTATTCTTAATTCTTTGTTTTCATAATTAAATTTCTTGTTATAACTCATTGTTTCCTTGCAAATGTACTTGGCATTTTTAAGTGTAACATTTTATCATATCGGAACTGCATGACCAAGTAAGTATTATTATTAATTCTTTCTTTTCATGATCATATTTCTTGTTGTAATTCATTATTTCCTTTCAAACATACTTGGCATTTTTAAGTGGTAAATGAAATAAAGTGTCAAAATACAATAGTAACAAAATACAAAATCTATGACAAACTTAATAGGTAAACAAATATAAGTAACATAAAATAGTAAAGAAATACACACTAAATATTATATCAACTGTTATGCAATGCAACAAGGTTTCAACATATATGGTGGTTATGTTTATGTTGCTTATAGTGAGTGCATACATTCTTCATTTGTTCCTCACCCTACAATGGAATCTGCTTCTTCTGATGCCTCCCTAATTGATGACATGCTATAGGAGGCTAAACGTCAGCATCTCTCAAACCTTGCGATGGGCCCAACTTGTCAGAAAGTTTGTCATACCTTTTACAGTCTCCCGTCTTTGCAAATATCAATTATGTATTAACTTTTGTATCCACTCAACCAAGGTCATCATAGGAAGCCTATGTACATCCATTGCAACACCATTAATGCTCTCTACAATATTAGTAATCATAATATCATATCTTTTGAATGCTCCCATTGATTTAAACTATTTAGAGAAACCAACCTCTTTCTTCAAGTATCTTGTGTCTCCAGCTTCATCTCTCGCATCTTCTTAATTTGCTCTTGAAATTCAGCAAGGTAATATGCCTTCGTAACAATAAAATATGAAGGCAAAAATCCTTATTTCTTCTTTTTCTTCTTCTTCTTCTTCGATGGAATTTTGTATCTTATGATCAAATTTCCTTTCAAATAATATATGCATACCCTATGATATATATTATGAAATACCTCTCAAATTGTCTTCTCAATACTAGTGATCAGATAAAAATACAAGATCTTCAAGATCACCAAGGACTCCTTGAAGTTTGACCATAAACTATACCCAGAAAGTATCATTCTAGAATTAGTAATCCTCATACTAGTGAAAAATTTTAATTGTTTCCATCTTTATAAAATGTCATAAATATTGTACCCAGGTACGCACCTTTCAAAAATGTTTCATCAACTGTAATAATCGATCGAATAGATGACTGAAAATATCTAATACATAGTCCAAGCACCATAAAAAATACTTTTGCAATAATCATGCAGTATGTATGAAGTAACGAAATCTGTAAGGTACCTTGTATGTTGGCTGACTAATGCAAACTTATTCTTTATAAATTTTTCAATAATCTAACTCTTGCTTTGCTAGTGACCGTTACGTAACTTATTCAACTGATATGTGTTATCTGCATTAAGTATGTGAATGATGAAATACTTCCCTACATTAGTTGACACTATAAGTGCTAGCACGTTAATAGCCTAGTAAAGATAATTTTGCCTTAAAATGATCTTTTGTAGACTTTGAGACTTTCAAACTCTAATTACTCATAAGTGCTAGCACACTAATAATCTGGTAAAGTTCATCTTTATTGTCATACAACTTTCTCACAAATACATTTTTAATTTTAATATAGAAAACTTTGTCAAATATGACTAAGTCTGAGAAATAAATGCAAAAGAGTTTTCAACTTCGGAATCATCTCCTTTTTTATCTTCAATATTAAGAAAGATAGTTTAATGATAACAATGTATATCTTCTGGTAAATCATCCAAACTAGCACATTCTTCAACATTATCAATATTTCCAAGACCATCGACATCCCTATCTGCTTCACTATTATAATGCATATAAGTTTGGTATTCGTTGAACATTATAGGAGAATAATAATAGTGATCTATTGTATTTGTGAGAACCACAATAGTTAGTATTGTTGGGGTTATGTAGCTCACTTAGTTACTATCACTTTCCGACATAAAGTAATTATAGTAGGGTGGTTGATTTTAAATGGGCGCCTGCATATCTTTTTCACATATAGGAGCTCTAGGATCTACTGTCACATATAGAGGATAGTATAATCTTCTATTGGCCTTAAAAAAGAACCAGACATCATTATCATTTGTAATCTCAACCGGTCTCAACTTAAACTTCGTTGCATCAATAGAAATTTTAGAGTCGCTTTATACTCTATACTATCAACTCTAATTGCACAATACACGGTATTTAAAAGATTTTCATAATTCACATACTTTAAAATTAACATATTGAAGTTCTTACACCCAATATATTTCTCATCTTCGTCATTAAAGCTCTCTCACCTTCTACCGAAATAAACAACGATTGACTCATACTTTGTGGGGCCAGAAACAAAAAAAATTATTAAAAAACTATTCAAATTGTTCAAAAACAAAAATCGGGAAAAATAGCAAAAATGTAAAGTAGCGCGAGGCGCACAAGTGGTTGTGTCGTGGTGGGGAAGGTATGTCCAGTGCACCTAAGTTGGCCTCTCTCACACGCAAGAATAAAGCCACACAAGTTGTTTTAGGAGATCTAAGTTTTTTAAATCAAATGCAGTTTTTTTAATTTTACAAATTTTCTCTCACATTCATCTCATTTCTCTACAACTTCACCACATTACACTTGAACAATATTTTGATGTTAATACATTTATAAATAAGCACAACTACCAAAAGAAAATCATCTATTTTAACTTGTATATACAATAAATATACATTTACAATAATGAAAAATGTCTCACTTTTGTAAATAATTTAAAACTTCAAATTCAATTATTATTAAATTAAATAATTTAATATAATTTTAAAGATGAATTTTCTAAGGGATAGGATCCATTGCATCTCTTTTTTTACACAAGGTTTTAACCATTAAAGATTATGTGTCATTATTATTAATGGTTAACATTAACGATGATGTGTCATTATTGTATTTTTTTTAAAAGTTATTTAACTATTAATAGGACTCACTATAATAATATAGTATTATCTTCTCTCCCCTCTTTTATTTCTCTTTCTTATCTCATCCAACCATTTTTCTCTCTCATATTAATCATTTCCTTATTGTATACAATATCATATTTAACTTTTTTTTAACAACCTCAGATTTTTTAAACTAGTGAGAAAATTAAAACATTTAAGAAAAAAATCTTTTGGTAATTTTGAAAATAGAAAATAAAATTATCATTTAAATACAATTTTAGGAATGTAGATGTCTTATTCTCTAAATTTTTTAGGTCAAGACTTAACCTATTAGATAAAAGACTAGTATCAAAATTACTAAAAGAATTTTGATAAATCTATAGTTTCTCTTTGCTTTTAAGTCTAAGAATCTCAACTTACAGTCATCATGTAAAGCCATTCTAGATGCCGCTTTTGCCTATAACCAAATTTACAATGTTTCTTATTTATAAAAAGAGATAATAAACAATTTAATGTATGAATTATGAATCTCATACTTTGAAGTCTAAACTAAATGTACAGAAAATCACTCAAGTTTGGGTGATTGATAATTTAGAGTAAGTCGGAGTCCCTAGCTTAGTAATAAATTGCCCACAAAGTTTAGACCAAGAACCTAGGCTATATCATAATAGAAGCATTATAAAAGTAAAAGCTTAAAAGATATTTATTAACAAAATTGGTGTCAGAAATAGGGTTTTAATTATTTCATTATTAAACCTTCTTTTTTAACATTATTAAACCATTATTAAAAGTAGAAGCTACTGGAGCTATTATTAACAAAATTGGTGTCACAAATAGCCTTTTAATTATTTTATTATTATTTTTTAACTAAATGTAAAATGGTTATACTTTATTAGCCAAATAACTTATTTTTGGACACATTTATTCTTATATCAAATTTATAACTTCTTTCTCTTTTTTTCTACGAAACTTCAGAGATATACTGAACCAAAGTTTATTGATGGCCGAATATTTTTGAAGTTGTTATTGCAAAAATCAAGTGTTGTTGAGGATCGCATTAAATCAAAAAAATAGCTCCGGTAAGTTTTCTAAACTTTGTTAAAAAATTTAAATTTATTAGAAATGAGATAAAATTTACATTTAAAGTTAAAAGTAGTTGTTATTAACGAACTAAATGAGTTAGAATAGTATAAAAGACGTTGAAATCCGGTCAAAAATAAGTTTTGGAGTGTGTTTGGCAAAAACCAGACGGCGGTTGGTGCGGCCGCCGTCAATTTAGGCATCGCGGGGGCACATCTCGGGGGCACATCTCGGGCCTGAGATGGCCCCGCGGCGTGCACATTCTGCGCATCTCGGGGCCATCTGGGTTTCGAGACGGCCCCGAGGCGCGCACAATATGCGCATCGCGGAGGCACATCTCGGGCCTGAGATGTGCCCCCATGGGGCGCACATTGTGCGCATCTCGGGGCCATCTCGGGCTGGAGACGGCCCCGCGGCGCGCATAATATGCGCATCGCGGGGGCACATCTCAGGCCCGAGATATGCCCCCGCGATGCGCATTTTTGTTATTTTTAAATATTTTATCTTTTTAAATAATTTTACTAATTTTCTTTTTTATTTTTTCAGATCATATGGAGTATGATGCAATAGTTATTTGTTTTGGAGGAAAGTGGGAGAGTTCTAGTGACGGGGCAGAAAGTTATGTTGATTATAGTAATTTTAGAATTTCAGTTCCGAAAGATATTAATTTTGAAGATCTTTTAAATGCAGTATGTTATACCTTGGGAGTCGACAATGTGAACTGTATGGTGACTTTGAAAATTAAAATTGATGCAACGAGGTATAACCTAAAGCCTATTGAGATTAGAAACGGCAGTGATGTTCGATTTTATTTTAGCGCTAATAGAATATCGTACCGTCCTTTATGTGTAACAGTGGATCCTAGAGCTCCCGTTTATGAAGATGATGTACAGCCTCTCAATCAAAATCCACCATCAATTCATGCTCATTTTATGTCAGCTAGCGGTAGCAACCAAGTGAGCCATACATCTCTATCAGTTCTAGCAGTGGTTCCTGCAAACACAACGAACAAGTATCACAATGTTTCTCCTATACCCTTTAATGAAGACCCAGCCTATACACATTACGCTTGTGATGACATTGAAAATGTTGGGGATGTGGAATGGGACCATAATGATGTTAGAAATGTTGATAATTTAGAAGGGGATGATTTAGCAGAAGGCGAACGTTGTTATGTTTCGACAAGCTCCCTAAATGTTGAAGCTAGAAGAATAGATTTTTGTGAAGCGAAAAACCCCTTTGCGTTTATGCCTCCAATACCACCATCAGACTTGGGCATTTTGGATAAGATATCGAGTAGTGGAATTGGCGATGTGTTTGTAGGAAAGTTGTTTGATAGCAAAGATAAACTTCACCAGGCTATTAGTATGGTAGCACTTAAAGGTAATTGGAGGTTTAAAGTGTCAAGGTCGACAAAAGATCGTTTTGAGATCAAATGTGATGATGATAGATGTTGATGGCAATTATGTGCAGTGTCGACAGATGCAAGAAAATATTTTATTGTGCACAGAATTGATTCAAGTCACGTGTGCCAATTAGATCGATTACGCGATGGTCATCAATAAGCAAAGTCTCGGATTATTGACAAATTTATAAATAAAAAGTTTACATCTGCGAGTCGCTTTATAGACCGAAGGAAATCCAAGTAGACATACGTAAGGCGTTTGGTGTGGATATAACTGACCATACTACTTGGCGGTCTAAGGAGCATGCATTAGTGTTGATACGTGGTACTCCAGAGGGTTCATATAAATTACTTTCTGCATACTGTCATATATTGGAACAACAGAATTCAGGTACAGTCACGCATTTGGAGATTGATGATTGCAAGCACTTCAAATATTTCTTCATGGCCCTTGGACCATGTATTAGAGGGTTCCAGTCTTCCATTCGACCGGTTATTACAGTTGATGGTATATTTTTAAAAATGCATACTTGAGAATAATGTTTGTGGCTGTTTGCAAGAATGGAAACAACCAGATTTTTCCACTTGCATGGGGTATTATTGACTCTGAAAATGATGCTTCATGAAAGTGGTTTATGGAAAAACTCCGAGGAGTTATTGGCGATCTTGAGAACCTTGTATTTATATCTGATCAACATGCTAGTATCGAGAAGGCCATTATATTTCCCAATGTATATCATGGTGTATGCATCCATCACTTGAAGTGTAATTTGGTAGCACGATATAAGATACCATCGCAGATAACAAAATAAAGGGGGATATTTGGCCTCTTATTTTATTGCTGCCAAGGCGTATCGCATAGCTGACTTTCAAAGGAAAATTTATAAGATTCGAGAAATGAAACCGAAGGCAACGAGATACTTAGAGGAGGAGGTTGGTTTTTCAAAATGGGCTCGATCAATAGGAGCATTCAGAAGATATAACATCATGACCACCAACATTGTAAAGAGCATTAACGTTGTTGCGAAGGATGCACGTGCCATGACAGTGACTGCCTTAATTGAGTGGATCCGAGAGTTAATGCAAAAATAGTTTGTTGAGAGACGTGAGGCTGTAGAAAATATGTCAAACTTTTTTACCACTTGGGCCCATGACAAGATTTAGAAGCACAATGATGGTTTCGCTCGCATGACAGTGCATGCAATAGATCGATCTCGTTTTGTTGTTAAGGACGGAAAAAGAAATGGAATAGTGGACATCCCGGGGAAGTCATGTAGCTGTCGAAAGTTTGATATGCGGCAACTACCGTGTCCTCATGCACTTGCAGTATGCAGGCAGGTCAGATTCTAGTACCAGACTCTTTGTTCACGATATTACACGACTGAGTATTTGTTGCGTGCATACAGTGAACCAGTAAATCCGGTTGGTCATCCGTTAGATTGGATTGTTCCAGAGGAGTTGAGAGCTACTGACATCCAGCCTCTTATAGTACGCCGGCAATCAGGAAGACAGCGAAAGAATCGAATTCTATCGTAAGGTGAGGCTCCCACGAAGAATGTATGCAGTCGCTGTAAGCAGCATGGACATAATCGACAAACTTGTCGAAACCCAATTCCATTACATGGTAGTTGATGTGTTCTTTATGAGTTATATTTGTATTTTAAAGTCATGTAGTTATGGGCCTTATTTGACTAGTTAATTTGTATTTCTTTTACGATTGCGTTTAACTGATAAGTTTATTATATTTCTTTGTTTCCCAATGTCGTTAATAATGCATGCTTTGACTAATTATATGCTTTGACCAAAGTCTGCTATCAACCTTGGGAAATTCCATGAGACAAACCCTAAAATGTTTCTTAATTTCCTTTTAGATATATTCTTATAAACATGGAAAATTTATTTTTTTTTCTAAAATTTCTGGATTAAAACGGACAAAATTTCCCCTATTTTTTCTCAAAATCTATATTTCATAAACCTGCAGAAAATACACTTCAAATATTTCTCACATCTCTTAGCTGTAAAGGGGACCTCCCGTCCTTACCCAAATCAATCAACATCCTTTTACAATTTACAATAAAATATATAAAATACATAAAAAAAATTTTATAAACATACAAAATTTAATTTTCTTTTACTATTTTTTTGCACATTTCCATAAGTCAATCGCCATTTTGGTCCTAAAAAATGATCTATGCTCAGGACTAAAATCTAGGGAATGACAACATATCAAAAACTCTATAAACATACAAACATAAACCCCACAATTCTCACTATTCACTGTCTGCTGTGGCACTCTATCCTTTAATCTAATTACATGAAAAGTGGTTAAGTCAGGTGTAATTTGTCGTTGCTCATATAATCTACAAGCATCTAGGCAACAGGGTAACAACGTACCAAATGGTAGGACACGATTCTCAATCACGCCATCGGCAAATCCCTTGATGCTAGAATCATAGATCAATATTTGCCGATGCAAGATGTCCACCTCAGCTGTCACCCAATGCTGTTGATTGTAGTTGACAGGAATATAAACCTACATAAAATTCAAATAAGTCTTACAAATAGTACTACAAGTTATAAACAAAAATAACAACATTCACACAAAATATTATATTTTACCTTATTAACCTCAATCCACATACGTGCACCAAGTAAATCTTCTTTAGCGCCTTGAGCATATGTCATCACTTCATCACTCCATACAATGTCAGTCATGTCATTTTTGTGCTGCTCATAAAGGAGTCTAAAAGTCTCCTACAAATGCAGGGCCATCGAATAATCAATAAAATTGAAATAATAAAATATAATTAATTTAATTCATCACTCATAAAGAAGTACGACTCCACAGAAGTGGACAATTGAGGCAATGCATTAGTGCAACCGTATTGCCTAAGCCGAATCACCTTCAAATACTCATTAATATGTTGCATTAAGAAACAATAACCGTCAAGTGAATGTGTAAATTTAGAAAAATAAATAAAATGAGATAATTATTGAATAATTTACTTACAAAGTCATCCAGTCAGCTATGTAGCAATTCCCGAAACCATGCCAGATTAGCGTCTAACCCAGGTAAGCTGACTACACCCTCATCCTTGTCCATCCAGGCCTGAAACTCAACCATGATAGTTGAGTCTATCTGCTGCAATGGATTCATGTCTGCTTGAGGTTGTACTTCAATTTCAAATTTTTTCTTCTCATGTATCCTTTGTGGAAATGAATTTGTATATGGGGTATGCAAATACCATGCAAACATATACGGTCTCCCAAATTGGCTCTTTTAAAAAAATCAAATTCAAAAAAAAAATTCGCGCCACGTGGCATCTTATACAGGCGCCACATGGTAAATAGTGCGGCATCACGGACGTCCGCGATGCGTCCTATAAAGGCGCATCACGGGGCCATCTCAAGCCCGAGATTGGCAACGGCGGCCGGCCGCCGCTCCGACCGCCATCTGCATCGCAAATATCGACCCAAAAATCTCATTTTTTGCCTATTTTCAACGTTTCTTACACAATTCAAACCCATCTTTCACATAGAATTCAATAATTTCATCTATTTCTAGTTTCAAATACAAATTCTAATAAATTTCTAACAATTTTATAAAGAAATTCAAATTTTTTAAAAATTAAACATAACTCACCAAAATTCGGCCATTTCTTTTGTTTGAAGTGAGAAATATGTTGTATAAGCTCCGATCTATGCAATGATAACTTCAAAATTTCCGATCTAACAATTTTTGATAATTTTCGGTGATTTTGGTAATTTTCGAGTGAGATGATCGTTAATATGATATATGGGCAAATGTGTCCAAAATATAAATGTTTGGTTAATAAAATATATTTCATTTTGATGTGGTTAAAAGAGCATAATAAAAAAATAAAGGGGATATTTGTGAAATTTTCCCTTAAATGTAAGAGTCTATTTGAGTTGTAATATAAATACATTTTTTTAAAATGGGGTATAAAAAATATAATAAGAAAAGTTCTTAATTAGGAGTTTGTGAAAAATAAAATTAGATTATATTTTATTTTCTCTTGGTGTGAATTTAAGAGAGAAACGTAGCATTTTTTGTTACCAAAAGTTTTTATTTTGATACCAGTCTTTTTATCTAATAAGTTAAGTTTTGATTTAAAACATTTAAGAAATGAGACATCAACATTCTTAAAATTTTATTTAAATGATACTTTTACTTTCTATTTTCAAAATTACCAAAAGATTTTTTTTTTTACATTTTTTAATTTTTTTCACTAGTTAAAAAAAAAGTAAAATTATTAAAAAAGAGTTAAATATGATATTTGTATACATTAAAAAAAAAATGATTAATACGAGATAAAAATAATTGGACGAAATAAAATAGAGAAAAAAAAATGATACTATATTATTATGATGAATTTCATTAATAGTTAAATAACTTTTAAAAAATACAATAATAACACATCTTTAATTTTAACTATTAAATAAAAAATAATTTAATAATTAAAAATTTGTATAAAAAGTTATGTAAAAAAAGATCTTGCCTCATTTACTAAAACCTAAATCAATTGTGTTTTTATTTACAAAACTTTTGTTTATGACAATATTTAAGGACAAATATGCCCATTTAGTATTTATTTGACTAATAAAAATTAGCCTACTTAGTAACTAAAGGAAAAAAAATCGTTTAAAATTAAAGTCCATTAGTAAAAAATTCCCAAAATTTAACAAAAACATATTGCCATTTTAGAAAAATAAGTCCATTTATCATTTTCGCGCAATTTCCCGTACGGCAAATAACAAATTTTGTGGATCATGTAAAATGAGAGAACACTCGCTTACATTACATGAAATGGATCAACGTACATGCATTAAACCCAAGTGCCAAATGTCAATGAAAGCCAAAGCAGTTTTTGATTTCTATGCTAGAAGGAACATATACAGTAGATCTGCGTGCGGAGCAACTGACATTAAAAACAAAATTGCTGCACCCACTGCTACTTGGGTTCTTTATCCTATGAATTGTCATTTTCCATAGATACACATTGGATAGGAACACAACAAATTTGTTTCCCTTGCTGACAAGCTACGAATCATGAACAAAATTGAAGGATCAAGGCCTACCAATTCACTAATGAACACTCAAAGTTTCTACTAGTCGACCAGATGTGCCAAAATTCCTATGCTTGCCATCAGCAATGTTGGCCATCAGGAAGCCTTGATTATAGAGCTGATTGATAAGAAGAGTTTCTATTTGGCAAGCAATGCTCTTCCCTGGGACTACAAAATAAAGGAAAGAGGCTGTCTGCATCCCTTCTTTCGCACGATGTGCACGGATTCGGCCATCAAGATCATCAGTCTAGCAACAATAAATGAACAGCATAAAATATAAACATAAACAAGGAAATCGAGTTTAATGTCAACTACTCAATTTACTGCAACAATGAAAATATGCACCACACACATGCTGTGACTAGAAAATAATTCCGTGGCCCAGGCAGCGAGGAGTTTTTTTTACAGTAAATTAAAGTAAGATTTTTTGTTTCCAACTTGTAATGATACTAGAAACATAATAAAAAGAAAGGATGTCGAGAGAAGAACCTGTCCAACATATAGTTTCTTGTCAGGCCTTAGCATCACATAGACACATGAAGCACCTATTACAGAAGGAGGTGGCAGCTCCCTAGCAGCAATCATGACACAATTTACAACTGCGCCTGATTTGTCCCGCTTACTGAGTTCATTCAACTTCTTCTGACAAATTACTGAGATAGCTCTTTCGATTTCCTTCTGTGCGACTTCTGTTTTCATCATTGATTCAATGTCATGATGAACAGAGCCCATCCTAGTCTCACTGGAATGGGGATAGGCTTCATCAGAACCAACAACCCTTGTTTCAGAGAAGAATTCTCCTCCTTTTGTGTCAATTCTTTCTAAAGAATTTGCTGTTGCATAAACTGACAAATAAAGGTCTTCAGCTCTATGAATTATTGTTTCAGGAACTCCTTCCCTTTTAGCTGTTTCAAATGCAAGGCTTTCCCTACAGATCCCATCTATTAACTTCCAAGTTGGTTTTGTTTGTCCATCAACATACTCTGTTCCCATAGCTTTATATACAGTGTTCTTAATATTAAGCGGCAAATCAAAAATTCCATGTAAGTGAGTGGATATTATTCCCAAACAACCACTTTTATCAAGTGTCTCAATGATACTGCCAGCAATACAAGTTCCCTTAGCTGTTTCTGTTCCTCGGCAAATTTCATCCACAAGCACAAGGCTTCTAGAAGTGGCTCCAGTGACAATAGACCTTATCTCTGACATTTCTACCTGAACCATTAAAATGGAGTTAAATGCATATCACCTGATTTACCATTTATTATTAAGTATCAATATAATAATATATCAAAACTGCAATGCTCAAAGTAGAAAATTCAGGTATCAAGTAATAAGCACATTCCCTTTTTGCAACAAATATTTCAATTAAGAGAATGCAGACATTTTAAGGATCCAAACATTGTTAGGACATTATGCTTTTGCATTAACTTCAAATGGAGTGGCAACAGCATAGGGTATTAAGCAATCAGATATTCAAGGGAAACAGTACTTCAATCAAAATTCAGGGGTGTTTGAGATAAGAAGTGAAGTATAATGCTGTAGTGTTATTTCTCTCTCTTAATAAACAATACAAAAAGACAAAAGTATGTGATGAAGCTTTCCGACAGAGGGTGATTACATATAAGATCAAATGCTTTAGTGGTTAGCAACACTTACCAAGCCATTAAACCTCACTTCCAACAATAATAATTAGCGGCAATTATATTGAGAATGGTTTATATTCATGCTGTCATCAACACCCAAACTGTAGCATTCACAACAATAAATGTGTTTTGCAAAATCATTGCTATACATGATCTAGAATGAAATGAGATTTACAAACTAAATTGTAGCATAATACACCGGCATTACCTGAAATGAACTTTTTCCATCAGCAGGGCTATCATAAGATTTCATGTGGAGCATGATCGCATCGAAGTAAGGAATGACAGCTGACTCTGCAGGCACCATAAATCCACATATTCCCAGTAACGCAGCTGCACAAAGTGACCGGAGCAAACTAGATTTACCACCACCATTCGGTCCAGTCAGGAGAAACAGTGACTGCATATCAACTGTATTGAGAACAGCACTGCCTTCTGCTGCATCAAACCAATACGGTGATAAACCAATTATCTTCAAGCCATTTGCTCCATCTAGTTCTATATCCTGCATTCAACACATCAAAATATGAGACACCATGGAATGTCTAACAACAGAATGAACGTAGAAAAATAGTACAAGTTATGCATTCTCAGACTTCCATTTAACAAAAATTCAGACACCATTTTTACAGCTAAAAGATGCCTCTGAATAGTAGTATCTCAAATCCAAACTGAGAAGACTAGAAAAACACAGATAAATAAACATTGCATCATTTTTTTATTTTTTTATTTGATTCAGTGGATCAAGATTAAAAGTTAGGTATCCAACAATCATAATTTCATACAGCAAAGTTTCAAGATATTGAAATCTCTAGTTGTAGGTCTCGTTTCACCTAAATGTTACTTGTCTGAAGAGATTATGCCAGGCTGAGCTAGACCAGGAATATATATGAAATAGAATCAGCAGAAAGCTGAGAGTCTCCAGTGTTATCTTTGTGAATACTGACTGTATTAATATACTATATAAGAAGGCAATGATAAAAATACACCTTGCACCCATGGGTTTTATAATTGTTCACAGACAATCTAAATTCAACAAATAATATGTATATTCCACTTCTCGAGGCTGCATCAATAACTTCATGGTATGAGAATAATTGATTTTCATTACCTCCCATATTAATGTTATTCATACGAAATATTATAACATTTGCATAATAAGTTCTAAGTTCTACTTTATGTGATTAACTAGACAGAGAGCTAGGAATGACAAATTTGTATTACCTTTAAAATTATCATAACATGATTACTCTACCCAGAAGAAAAGGCATAACACTAATGAAAACATAAATCTTGTTCAATCCTACCTTAGACCTATTGAACCCTTCAAGAGTAGGAAAAACCCATTCTCTTCTTCTCCCTTCACTGTAGAATAACAACAAAGACAAAGTTAAAAGTAGTTGGCAAAGATAATAGGGCAACATGACACATAGACTTAACACCAACAACTTTACTGCATGGACATAGACGAAAGATGCACATAAAAATGCAAAGTAAAAACCTGCGGATTTTATGTGCCAGGAAAACAAAAACCAGCACAATTCTTTTCACTGGTTATTAGCTAAAATATGCACAAGCATTGGTCAAGTTGGCATTTGGTTAAGGATTCAGGCAAACCAAGGCACCCCATAGAACCATAGATACATGAATCTAGGTTCAATTTGAATGTGCAAAAGATGTCTCTCCAAGTTACATAGTAGTTTAGATGAAGACTATCTTTTCACTAGACTTAAACAAAGCAACTTAAGATAGAACAAAATGTGTACAAATTCATAATTAGTAATATTATTTTAAGGAAACCGCAGAATTTAATACAAGTTTGGAGATGTTAATTCTTAAATTGGTATACATCAGAATATAAGCCCCAATATAAAGAAAGCAATTCTGAACTGAGCTCCTACTTTAGCACAGAAAACAGTTAGTATACATTAAACTTCAACATCTCTATTCTCATCTTTAGAGTGACAAAAAATCAGCACAAGCCAATGAAAAGAATATCAAGAACTTAAGCTGCGTGAGCTTGCTGAATCAGCGTCATATGTATATAGTAACAGATTATTAAGTTAAATCCAATGTGAAAGCGTACATAACAAAGTCATTCAGGAATATGTGTATCAAACTTCGCATGTGCAAATTAAATCCAATGTGAAGAGAGTACATAACAAAGTCATTCAGGAATGTGTATCAAACCTCACATGAGCGAATAATGCTTTTGCAATGACAAGCAGCATAGAGGCAAAGACGAGGATATTAATTTTGGTTTGCAACTCTGAAGACAGTCCTCTCAACAATTCCAAGACTTTTGCTTTCGCCTTGGCCCCTGCCTCATGATACCTGAACAGAACTTGAATTTTATCAATCATCACTCTCTAATAAACAAAGAGAAGCAACTAGTTTAAAGGAAATTCACAGGAACATGCTTCCTAAAAATATCACACCTCATTAAAGCATCTTCAACCTTCAATGTGCTAAACCATTCTTCCCCAACCTTTCTACCTTTAGAATCTACAGCAGGCTTAAGCTGCTTAATTTGCTCTTCTCCATGGGTACCAGCCCATACTGTTGGTCTAAATCGCTTTCCCTTAAACCATATAGCTTCATGCTCTCGAGCATATAATATTTCTCCCTTTGGGCCACCAAGTGGGGCTGTTGTGGCTTTTATTCTTGATATAATAGGGACAAAATCTTCAATAACCTAATGCCCAAAGATATAAGAGGATAGGATGTAAAATTTGGGGACAAACATAAAAAGCAAATTGATGATTAGCATATCTATTCATGTGTTGATTGGGTAAGAAATTACACAAAGAACAGAACATATTTAGTCAAGTACTTCTTTATTGCGGATGTCTACTGATTTTAAAATGCTGATGTCTGACTATCTGTACAGAGTTAAATTTTCAGTACAAACAGTTAAATTTTCTGAGCAGATAGTTAACTTTCTGTACAGACAGTTGGACGTCCGCATTAAAATGTATGGACGTCTGCAGTTGAGAATTTTCATTTAGTCTAGAGCCATAAATTCCAAGGTTTGCAGTCATTTCCAGTAAACTGATGCAAAAGTTAGTAACCAAGTCAACAGCATCATCAAGCAAAACAACCAACCCATTCAGATTTTAAAATTTTAATGACTAACTGATGTAGGTAGGAGTGGGCATTTTCGGTTTTGATTTCGGTTCGGGCCAGAACCGAACCGAACCGATCAGTTCGGTGCGGTTTTTGGGTTTTAGTGTATTTTTTTCAGTTTGAACCAAACCGAACCGAACTGAACTGAAACCGAACAGATCGGTTTCAAAAAAACCAAACCAAACCGAAAAATCCGGTTCAGTTCGGTTTGGTTTTTGGTTAAACCGAACCATTGCCCACCCCTAGATGTGGGACGGAAACAAAGGGTAGGAAAAAAAAAAAGTTGAACTTGTCTCTTTTCGGCCGCCACTTGTCTCTTGGTTTTACAATCAATCACCAATTTCCAACCACTTCCAACGGCACCATCTCACTCATCAAACTCTACTCTTTCAAATCTGGCCAAGTTCCATCTCTTTCCAACCGCCATCTCTTTCCAACCGCCAATCATCGGAAATGCCAATGATGTAGAACAAAATAAGGAATAGATTATTTTAGGATTTCTTACTTGAGTATTATTTGATATTCTTATTTTAGTAGGGTTATTATTCTTATTTGGTCATAATTTTAGGAAAGTCTAATTTATTTAGTTATTATTCTTTATTGAGTAGAATTTATGATTTATTTAGGATTAGTTAATCTATTACTATAAGTAGGCTTGTTATTTGTAACTTTGAAGAACAATCTCATTAATCTCATCAATAATATTTCTGTTATATTCCCTTTGAGATTATTTTGTCGTGGATTTGACATCCTTTCTCTTATATAAGAGTTATCATTTCTCATGGATTCAAGACATGCTCTAAAACGATATCTAGCTTCGCTTCCGCCCTACGTTAAGTGGTATCAGAGCCTACCTCTGTGCTAGACACAGTAAACCTACCTCTATGAGCTTGCATAGTGATTTTCCTACCCGCCAATCACCTTCACCCATCTAAAACACCAAATTCATACCATCACCGACCACCACAATTCCATCTTTTGAAAAATTAAAAAAAAAGCCTTAAATCATTTTTCTTTATTTTGTGTCTAACCAAAAAAAAAAAGAACTTTTATTTCTTTTTACCTTTTTCTGTCCCAGCAAAAAACACAACAGAAAAAGAAACAAACAGCAAGAAAAAACCCTACAATCACCACTGCTACCGCCGCCGCCCCATCATCCTTTGTTGCCAATCACCCCCCAATCCACTCAAAACAAACCGGCCGACCAAGCCCTTCAACCTCCAACTACGCCAAAAATCACCCAAATCTAGATAAATTCGCCCTCCATCACCGCGAACTCTGCCATCTTGATCCCGCCAATCCAGCCTCTCCCACCGTCGAACAAACACATCAAAACACTCCACACACCACCCTTCAACACTCAACCCTCCTTGCCGCATTCCAAACCGCTGGTCATCGGAAAAACGAAACCCATTCTCAACCACCATTTATTTCAATTTTTCGATCAAACCACCACGCGTCCAAATCCAACCCTCACCACTCGGTTTCCGATCACTAGCCGTCAATGACATAAATCCTTGGAAAATTACATTTTCACCCCTCAAATTAGGTTAAATTCCTATTTTACCCATTCAATTGTTTCAATTTTTTTATCCCATTCATTTTTTTTTTTTTAAAAGTGAGCGAAAAAAAAAGCTGAGAAGAAAAAAAGAGAATTTATTTTTAAAAGAAAAGATGAGAGAAAAAGATTGAAACAAGAGACCAGGAGAAGATTTCTAAATGGCATATTGAAAATTTGATGATGATGTTTTGGAATTTAGTGATAGTGTTAATGATCTTGAATATTTTATTTTTAATTATAAGCATGTCAAGTATGCTTCTTCTAAGTTAACTGGACATGCATTAGCTTGGCGGGAAAGCTTCAAGCATCAGGAGTTCGACAAGGCAAAGAAAAAATCCGAGTTTAGTACAGAATGAGAAGAATGATTCAACAAGAATTTCTTTCACAGGACTATAATGAGATGATACTTCGCAAGCTTAATAATTGTCAACAAGGTACGAAGTCTGTCCAAGTTTATGATTCTAAGTTACGATGGTATTATGTTCGTGTGAATTTTTCGAGGAATAAGATAAGTTGATTACAAGATTTGTGGGAAGATTATGTGCTGATATAAGAGAAAGAATTCCTTTACAGTCCAAGATCACCCATGACTATTTTGATGTCATCAAATTAGCTTCACAAGTTAAATCACAGTTGAAAAGGTCTAATATAAAGAAAATACAACACATGATTGTGCAAATGCAACATGATGTTTCAAGAATTCAAGAAGAAATGAAAGAACTACGTGCAAGTAAAGAGAGACTTTTTGTTGATGAGGATTACGTATCAACTCTAGGAGAAAACACTATTATTAAGAATGTTGACGAGGTTGAACACATGCACGAGATTCCAAATATCCTGCTTGAAGAAAATGAAGAAATGTCGTAGATTTTATATGAAAAAGAAACTCAAGTTCAAGAAAATCCACCGATGATTGATATAATTTTACTAGTCCAAGTTGAAAATAAGAAGATTATTCTTAAAGGCAAAACATATGAAAAGATCAGGTCAATTGGAGTGCACATTGAGCAACACATGAATTTTCAAAAAGACTTAATATTGATTTTGTTATGCAAGAAACAGTTCCATAGAAGATTCATTGCTAGAAACAAGAAAAGAATGAAGTTTGTTTATTTTTGAGTCGCGAGAAAGATCATTGAAAAGCATAGGAAATATGATGCTTTAGAAGACATTACATTATACTACAAGTTTCATCCTCTCGATAGCCTTTTATTTGCAACAAAACTTGAGAACAAGTTTTTTTGAAGGAGAGGAGAACTAATGTAGGACAAAATAAGGAATATATTATTTTAGGATTTCTTATTTTAGTAGGGTTATTATTCTTATTTGGTCATAATGTTAGGAAAGTCTAATTTATTTAGTTATTCTTTATTGAGTAAGATTTATGGTTCATTTAGGATTAGTTAATCTATTACTATAAATAGGCTCGTTATTTGTAACTTTGAAGAACAATCTCATTAATCTCATCAATAATACTTCTATTATATTCCATTTGGGGTTATTTTGTCGTGGATTTGACACCCTTTCTCTTATGAGTTATCTTTTCTCGTGGATTCGAAACGTCTGCTAGTACAATATTTAGCTTCCCTTCCGCCCTGCGTCAGCCAAAATCCTTGCCAAATTACACTTTAGCCCCTCAAATTAGGTTAAATTTCTATTTTGCCCTTCTATTCTTTTAGTTTTTTTATTTTATCCTATTTGTTAAAAAAAAGTTCAAGAAAAAGCAAAAAGTGAAGAAAAAAAATTCAAGAAAAAAAAAAGTGAGCAAAAAAAAAGTAAAAAAAAAAGTGATTGAATGGCACAACGATAATAGTTTAAGAGTGCTTCATTCTTTGATGGATATGTTTCTGATCATAAGAAAGTTTATAATGGGATCTTTACCATAAAAGATTTGCTTGAAAATATTCCTCCAGAAAAACATGTTAGGTATGCATCTCTTCAATTAAGACGTCATGCTAATCTTTAGTGAGAAGCATTATGCATGACAAAAGGAAAAGATAAGATTCGAGATGGGTATGATATGAAGACAATTAAAAGCATAATTTATTGCTCATGATTATGCCAAGAAGTTGATTCATCAATTAAAAAATTGTCAACAAGGAACGACATCTGTTCAAGAATATGCTATCGAATTTCAAAATCTTTATGCTCTCATTGATTTTTTTAAATCAGATGAATGGTTAGTCAAAAGATTTTTAAGAGGATTACGTGTAGACATATAAGAACAAATACCTTTACAAACTATCCATTATTTTTATTAAGTTGATAAAGCTTCGTGAGTTGAATTAAAAGTAAAGAGAATCAGAGCTCGTATGCAAGTCATGAAGATTGTTCCACCAACTCTAAAGTTTAAGACTCCTAAATCAACTTTGGGTGATGAGATATGGTTCCGAAGGATGAACTGGATATGGACAATTCAAATAAGATTTCATTCTTAAACAAAAATCCATTTTTTGCTTTATTTCATCTATTCCATGATCGGAACAAGGGGGGATACACGTTACACTACGATTTTGAATCAGAAGAAAGATTTCAAGAAATGGCAAATCTATTCACTCTATCAATAACCGAGCCAGAGCTCTTTCATTAACTGATATAAATAGCAGTTAGTTTACTATATTTTTTCTTGACAGAAAAATAAGAAGATGGCTCCATGTGCTCTAATTCATTATTTGGCTTCTAATATAGGAGCACTACCAAAGCCTTTCAAAGAAGGGTTATCTTGACAAGATCCTATTAAGGGAATTTCATCCATGGAATTTCATGTAGAAGAGCAACTTATTCTTATTGATGAAGTTCATGTATCAACTCTAGAAGAAAACATTATTCTTAAGAACACTAACACAACTGAGCACATGCACAAGATTCCAAATGTCCTTCCTGGAGAGATTAGAGAAATGCTGCAGATTTTACATGAAAAGGTATCTACTATTCTTGATTTAACTAATCACATCACTGAGATTGAACAAAAAGCTCAAGTTCAAGAAAATCCACTAATGATTGATATGATTTTACCGACTCAAATTGAGGATAAAAAGATTGTTCTTGAAGGAGAAACATATGAAAAGGTGGAGTCAATTGGAGTGCACAATAAGCAACACATGGAGAATTTCAAAATATTTAATGATGAACTTGTTATGCAAGAAACAGTTCCACAAAAGATTCAATGCCAAAACAACAAAAGAATGAAGTTTAATTATTTTTGAGTCGCAAGAAAGATCGATGACAAACACAGCAAGTATGATGCTTTAGAAACATTACATTATACTACAAGTTCCATCCTCCTGATAGTCTTTTATTTGCAAAAAAACTTCAGGACAAGTTTCTTTCGAAGGGGAGAACTACAAGTAGATTATTTTAGAAATTCTTATTTGAGTATTATTAATATTCTTACTTTAGTAGGGTTATTATTCTTATTTGAGTCATAATTTTAGGAAAAGTTTAATTTGTTTATTTATTAGGACTTATTATTCTTTATTGATTAGGATTTATTATTTATTTGGAATTAGGTAATCTATTACCACAAATAGGCTTGTTATTTGTAACTTTTAATGAAGCATCCAATTATCAATAATATTTCAAGTTTATTTCGCAATTGAGAATTATCTTGCTCCTCTGTGAGTGTTTTATCTCATGGATTCGAAACGTACGCTAGAACGATATCTACTATCGCTTCCACATTGCATTACTAACCAACATCAAGGTAAAAGACATCATGCTTGGCCTGAATAAATGCGCATTTAGAGTTTGGAATGCCCAAAAATTATGATACCCAACATCGAATGTGTATGTTGATTGCCTCAGCAAGTATTTCATAAATAACATTTTTTTCTGGGGAGCAAAAACAAAACTCTAATACTAATACGGCATTACATGTGTTAAATGAGATTTGGACTTCATAAATGACAAATATCTATTGCTTTCATGAAGGTGTCATGATTATTGGTGTTAAAATTGTTGGAGTTCAAATTTTCCGAAACTGCTACTCATTTGACAGTAACAACAATGAGGACTATGAACTAACCTGTTTCACTTGACAAGATAATCCATTTAGATAAAACAATGTTACTAAAACTCCCTTTCTTCCCTAGTCCCTAAAGAAGACTATAAAAAGTTGAATACTCAATTTTCAACTTTTATTTTATTATTCATATTGCATGAACATTTAACAGAAATGAATAATATCTTTTTTTTTGTTACCCATTTATTATTTAAGAAAAAATTTTAATTTTCACGGTCTCGTAACCAATATTCCATGATTAACCATATCATTGATACAAATAATATCTAAATACCAAATCCACCCTCTATAGAACCTCTATGAAGTAACCTCTAGGAAAGATTAAAAGTTCGGTTCATAAACACAAAGTAGTGTATGCGCTCTTGTGAAAAGATTAGGTTCAGAACTATTGGAAAATTTCCTTTAGGAGGAAGAACACATTCTTTCTAAATGATCTCTCTCAATAGCTCTCTCAACATTGCAAAATATCAATTGCTTGTTGAAAACCCTGTCCTTGTCAATTGTGCGTAAGTAGGATATTCCAAATTCATGGCTCCAAGAGTTTTATAATACGTCTTTGGAAAAAAATGTGAATGAAAGATCCCACTAAATTAAATTGGGTCCAGGAATCTAAAAAATAGATCCTAAACTAATTTAGACCTCAGAATGCACAAAAACTTACGATACCAACATTGCGTATATATTTTGACCGCCTTAGCAAGTATTTCATAAATAACATGTTTTCTACGGAGCTAAAACAAAAAACTATAATAATACAACATCACGTCTTCATTTTCAATAAATTTAGACTTCATAATGACAAATATCTATTGCTTTCATGAAGATGTCATAATAGTTGGTGTTAAAACTGGTTGTAGTTGTATTTTCCATTGGAGTTCAAATTTTCAAAGATGCTTCAAAACCATATTAAACTTCTACTTATTTGACAGCAACAATGAGAGTATGAACTCCCTCTTTTCACTTGTTAAGATAATCCATTTGGATAAAATAATGTTACTTATGCATGAAATGATGTCAAAAAAAAAGCACGAAAATAGTTTTCAACACAAATACGACAATCGAGGTACCAAGGTAGCTGACATCCCTATAGATTGCAAAACCAATTGGATAAGAATGAAAACATGACATTTAAGAACATTCAGAAATTTACAAGCTTTGAAAAACAAAATAGAAACAAAAATTGACATACATGACATTAAGAACATTCAGAAATTTATGAGCTTTGACAAAGAAAATATCATAGAAACAGAAATGGACAGACCTACAAGATTCCCAAACAAAACAATATGCATCTATCATATAACTATGAAAATAAATTAAGAAAATCTTCAAGGAAATATCATAAAATTGAACACGAAGATACTAATCATGATAGGAAAAAGGTAGTATCTTAAAGACTTACAGCGAATGATAAAGCCTCAGCAGCTTTCTCCACTTCTGCGATTTGGTCCTCTATGTGGATCCTCTTCACACGGCCTTTCCATGGAGACTCCATATCCTCAAAAAAATCACTTGGTATGACATCATAGGAACTTATCTTTTGATCATTTTCACCATCAAGAGAGATCATTTCACCAATTCTGACTGAAGCCCATCTGCATTCGTTGACCTGAAGAAAACAAAAACAGCTACAATGACATACAAAGATAATTGAACACAGCAACACATTTTAAGAATTTTCATGCAAAAATTTATTAACCACATCCTTTCAAATCAACAGGAATGCAAATGCTTCTAAAGTAATAAATTTGGTGGTAAATATGCAGAACAAGTTCTAAATTTAGGACATGGTAAATATCACATCTATAGATGGAAGAACAAGATCCATAAACCTTATCCAGAAATTAAGGGCCAATCTAGATCAATGGCACATTTTTTTTTTCGTTTACATCTGAAGTGTTAAGTTGTTTGTTTTTTTCAACTAAAAAACAACTTACAACCCCTTAACCTATCTATAGACTACAGCTGAACCCCATACAACCATGGTAGCCAGGAAACTCGTAGATTATAAATATCCTAAGTAGGTGGCACCAAGGAGGATTGAACCCTGACCTCTTGGTTTTATCCAATGATCATTACCACTGAACCAACCACCTTGAGGTTCCAATCATATATATATATATAATCTGCATCTCGGGATATAGTTTTTCCACTTTCAACAATTAATCAATAAATTTATAGACCATGGTAAACCAATTGTCAAAAAGTCACCTCAGAAGTAACAGTTGTTGCTTTACTTTAAACGGGAAAAGAATTAACAATTAACTGATACCAACTAACCAAATTATTACACAATTTAAGATAATATGAAATGACTATTGGTACAAGCCCCGTAACTTTATCCCAAATATACAGGCCTTAGTGTAACTAATTGAAAAAGAATCTAAGCAGTGCTATAAGAGTGACACAACTGTATTTTGTGCCTGTGAAATTAAGTGAAACAGAAAGATGGTAGTTGGTGCAAAAACAAATACCAAGGTTAAAAAACTGAACTAGAGCTCTAGTACAAAAGATATTTAGATCTCTGATTAATCTGGAAATAAAACATATCCACAGTAATTAAATTCCGAGGAATCCTTTAATTTCTCAATCCAATACCATATAGCAGAATGCGATTCCCAGTCTGAACTCCAATTTATTAGATTCTTATCACATTCCAACTGACACAGTTAATTACATCGCAAGTTGAATCTCTGATAATAATGATGATACTTATTACATTGTCCATTGTTTGACTAAGTGAAAGATAAGTCTTAATCCACGTACTATAGCTGTATACCACCATATAGTTCAATATCCATATTGGTCACTTTTTTTTTAACCTGCTAATTTAGTAAAGCCTCTATTGTTATATTATATTACATTATATATATATATATATGATACATACGGCAATATGTTATCACTTACTAATGTCTCAAAGTCCAATTTCAACCCTGTTGCAACCCACGTGGGATCCATTAGTAACTTCAGGATTTCACTAAGCTCAGGATTCCCATACATGTGCAAGATTTCATCAAGTACATTTTTTATTCTACAAAACTCAAGATGATTGGCCTCCCTTAGTTCTAGTAGCTTCACAAGCTGCACAACACACAAAATATAGGGATCAGATAGATAAGTGTGAATTAACAAAACAGAAACTAGAATAATAGTCATGAAAAAAAATGCTGAGATGCTTAAACATTAAATTTGTAAAGAATGAAGATGAATGCGAATTGCTTCATTATGTCTTAAGTATGTTTGTATTGTGCATGCGCCACTGCTCCACTCCATGGAGAACCAAAAACATCCTTTTGAAATCAACAATTCTTTAATTTACCATTTATTCAGGAGCCATCAATAAATTGACATATAATCCAAAATGGTGAAGCATAGGCTATAAGGATGATACCCAAATTTCAATACAAAGACAACAGTATGAAAGAAAATCAGTCGAAAAAAAGTATTTAAGTATTATTTCACATGCAATGTTATTTTTGTGTCAAAGCTCTTGTACTGAGTAAATTAACCTAACCTTTGCAGGTGAAACAGTGGTAAACTCGGGAATCGAGCATGTGACATTGGTCATGAGTTTGCATGTTGCTGCACAAAGACTACGACTTAGTATAGATACTTCACTACAAACTTACAGGCGGATAAAGAAGGTAAAGCTAGAAGAGTGTTATTCTATGTTGTTTAAATCCACTCCCTACAACCAAATGATGAACTGACTCAAGTTGCATGTCACAACTCACCTTGAATTGTGGATGCAATCCCATAAGCTGGAGGATTGAGGAGCAGATCTCTAACATACCTAAGAAATCAAAAAATAGACAAAACTGATGAGGAAGATATTATTATGGCAATGGTAAAGTTAATATCTGAAACTTGTTATACTATGCTAAAAATTAAAATCATTAAAATTGCAGAAAGCAGGATCCACTCAACTTAGAATCTCTTAGCTTGCCTAGAATGATGTATAGTGAAACCAAAACCATTTCAATTTTATATAGAATAAAATAGTTTAAAGAGAAGCAACATTTTCTGTGAAAATAGCACTAAAGGCATATATAAAAGAATTGACGTTCCATACAGGTTTTCAATATCTCGAAAGAAGTTTGTTAAACTCAGCTCACTGGCTGAAACCAAAAAAAATTCTCAGCTCATTGGTTGTCAACCTGGTTACACAGAGAACCATCTTAACATCGCAGTGACCCAGTTGTTTTATAATTTGAACAACAAAAATTAGTACAGACACCGAAGAATAAGCATTAAAACTTCCTCAAGACCAAAAGAATCTTTTTCTTTTTCTTTTCCTTGTTCCTTGTTCCTTTTTTTCCTTTTTTGATGAACAACTAAACAGAAAAATATGAAGAATGTAAAGCAGAAGTGGACCTGAAAATATCAAACAAAACATCAAAAAGAAAATGAAGAAATAAAACAAAATCAAGTCATAAAAGCATCCCAACTATTCAAGAGAAGAAAGATGTATCCTGGAAATTATACAACATGAAAACCTCAAAGATGCTGAAGCCAAAAAAAATGAAATCTTTATGACATTAATAATACTGCACTAAAACCAGACCACATTACATAAATGACATTTTCTCTGAGAAGAACAAAAGGGAGCAGGGCTGTAAATTTTATCGACAAACGGCAATATCCAGTGCCCGTACAACAATACAAGTGGGATAGTGAATTTTAGGAAACTTTCGAACCTCACTTTGGCTTAACTTAAACTCAATTAAGATCTGGTATCATATAAAAATATCAACTACTTCCCCTGTTGTTAGAGCATCTTTATGAGTTTTGACATTTTGAATGGGTTTGACTGTTCAAATCTTATTATCACCCTCACTTTATGAAGAAGGAAATAAACAGATAGAGAAGACAAATTAGGAGAGAGTTTAGACAACTCTGTTGAAGATCTGCAAGGTGGAGACAGTGGGAGAGTTGAAATGAGAAATGCAATGAGTTGCATTTGCCTAACACAAAGCAATCTAAACCCAACCAATCAGACTTGGAAAACTTAGTACAGTTTACGCAGCTTCGGCAATTATTTTGGATCAATTAGTCCGGTATAAAAGTCCAGTCAGACATGAACCATACATAATTTTATTTCTTACCTAGTACAATAGAATGTAAGAAATATGCTCATAGTGCTGGTAGTTAGTCCACCATAAAGGAAACAAAATACACAAAGTCAGGGAAAATAAATATATTAATCTACAAAATGCCCACATGGTATATTTATAAGTTTTCTTAAGGTATAAGAAAAAAACAGACAAAAAATTCTCACTCACAATACTGGTAAACCACTGCAATTTGATGGGAGCAACACCTTTAACAAACAAGGTATTCCTTCAGTTGGAATGGCACCTACAAGTATGCAGCAAGCAAAGCAATGTTATTATATTACTTGGTATTAGACGAACATTTATGTATCAAAATTTTTAATGAGTTAAACTGACCAATTTGTGTTGCTGTTCCTAGATGTAAAGGACGAGGCCTATTTTCATAAGATACAGTAACATTTCTAAATGTAACTTCATTTTCAAGACCATAAAGTTCCTTCACCTGCAAAAAAAGTTGAATGATGCTGTAACATTGGATGAATTCTTTCGATCAATAAAACAATTAAAAAAACAGAGTAAAGTATGAATAAAACTCATTTGAATTGTGAACCTTTGCCAAAAGCTCAGTGACAGGATCGCCTTCAAACCATTCAAAATGTCTGGCACTGCATTCTCCCCACAATAGCCCACCCTCACCAAATTCTCCCCAGCGATAAGTTCCTGCAGTGAAGCCTCTAATATGGTAAAGAGTAGAATGTGATATTTGGCATCAACAAAAGCATTAAACTGTTTACCAGTGGCACAACATGACAAACACATGCATGTCATTAAGGAAATGCAGAGAAAAGTCCAGTAATTCATCAACTGTAATATAACCAATTCTTTTCTCAAAGAAAACAGACCTGCTCACACATGCAAAACAAGTATGCTCTCGAAAGCCCTTTTATTTCCTTCCTTCTAAAAAGTACACATCAAACATATGGTGTTCACATGCCTCAAATTCAAATCACATTTTGTGGACTCAAGTAGAAGAGATCCTTTGTGCTGAAACCAAAAAAATATACAAAATAAAATAAAAAATCTTCCTTCTGCACTTAGATCTACTGCAGTAAAAAGAATAATAATCAAATGAAGCAACAAAATGCCTCTATGACAAGAACAAGAAAAGTGTTATTTTCCTTCTATTTGTAGGCTTTCCAGCTGAACCGCTGAAAACTAGGCATTAGGTATCTTTTGCTTATTATGTTGCTTTTGTTATTTTGATATATGATCACTTTGTCTAAATACTCCTATGAATTTTTTATCTTTTTAAAAGATTTCAGCATCATCCAAATGACCAAATCACTAAAAAGGAACCATTCCTTGAAAATCAAAAGGAATCAAAAGATGAAGTCAATAAAAATTCCATCATACATCCATCACTCAAACATAGAATACCAACTAAGATTCTCCAGCTTCCTTTTGATAAACTTTCAGAAGTAAAAATACGAAATAAAGCTACAATCAAAAAGGAAAAAGAGATATCCTCATAGATCATATATTTGTTGCAGATATTATTAAGTCTTAGAACTTAACAATATGAAGGAAAGTGTATTTTCTAATGACAAAATATAAAAACTTTATCCACATTCTTCAACAACCTATCTTAGACAAAAACAAAATCTTAAAGTGGATTTGAAAAGTGCACTGCCAGCAGAAATATCCTATAGGCAAGCAAAAACATAATTACAGAAGAGAAAGCACAGAAACAAAAGAGGTTTGCCCAAGGCATGGACCATCTTACACTATCTTATTTTTTTATTTCTTTTAGATCTCAGCAATAGACCTTATGCATAAGAGAACAAAAGCTTACACATCACAAACTGAGATTTGCTAGAATTTATTATGCTTTAGCCTACAAGTTTACTCCCCACTTATTGTAGTAAATGTGATAAGGAAGTGTAGTTTTAAGTTGAAAAGAGATAAACAACAGAAAAGATATGACCAAGCATGCAAGCAAAAAAACTGACAAGGGAAATAAAGTTTATCAATTTTTGTGATAAATTCTTAAACACCTTAAAAAGGAAAAGATGAAAACATCAGACAAGTCATGCATCATGTCCCAACTCCCAAGGCCTATGCCTCTCAGGATAGGAGGTGGTACAGAACCCAACTTGTACTATTGCCTTAAAAAATTACATGCAAAAAAAACAATGAGAGAAATTGCATGAACTAACTCGATAATGAACTCCGGTAGAAGGTAAATATAACTGCAGCCATCAGACAGTGCTGTGAGAAACAATGAAAGATAGTAAAGTGTGCAGACTCAGCCATCACATCTATATATGCATAATATCATAACATAAAAAAGGGTTTTAATGAAGAACTATGGAACACTTGTATAGAACAGGCTTCAGTCAGTGACATCTAGACATATAAGCAAAGCTTCATTACTTCCAGCAAAGCAGAGATAGCTTTGGTGATAAAACAGAAGAAAATGCAGACCTGAGGTATTGCGTCTCAAAGATATATGCAGAAATAGGTGATGGTATTGACAGGTGCGAAGTTTGGTGACCAAAGCATCTTCAGTCAGACCATCCTCTAATGAGTATGTCTTCATGGTCTCTAAGATTAATATCATGCAATAACCCCTGGCTGAACGAGATATTCCTGAAAAGTCCATAAAATCTTCAGGAAAATTTACAAGATAAGAAGAAATAAAGCTTTGTCAAAGTATCCGATTAGAACAGCCCACAAAATGAAAACTAACTTTGTAGCATGCAACAGTTAAGTGCATAAACAAAACATGAGATAAGAAAAAGGATTTCTAATACCACAAAATAAACAGATCTAATTAAGAAAAAAAAATAGAAATAGATTTCCAACTTATGGAAAAAATTGAGTGATTTTACACAACAATATATGCAATAAACAGAAGCAAAGTAGAAATAGTTTTACATTATGGAGAATGAATAAGACCTAATAAATAAAATTAAGTAAATGCAGATCAAAAAGAAATGCAACTGAACTTCCACCAAAAAATCCACAACTCAGTTTGTACGTACAGTGAAAGAAGATTTCAAAATGTCCTACCTTAAGCATTTACTTCCCATAAATCATAATTGTATACAGCAAACTTAAATAGATTATTTTCTCAAGAGCAGACTACTTGAATAGCAAGATGCAATATGTTCGTACCAATAACAGGCATTGGTTCTGGAAAGTCTAGATCATGATCAATCCCAACAAGCCCAAATACGTACGGACTACCTGGATGTGCATGCCTGGATGCTTAAAAACAAGTCAGAACAAGATATGTATGTTAAAGATTCTTGGCAAAACAGTTCAAAACAAAAGGATCAATAAAAATAAAATGAATTCAGTTCAAACAGCCGTCAATGAATTCTGCTACATTTTTAGGATGCTAAGGCAAGCCTCTCACAGTTTTACACCCTATCTAAAAGTACTCCAGGTTTTCAACAGATGACCACTTAGTTAAACCCCAGTAATTGCTGATGTCTTCATTATTGATCATAAGTTGCATGCAGATTTGCTGTCTACACTACAATATCCTGATCTGAATGTAACGGTCTTTAAACATGGAATATCAAAGAACACTCATACAGAAAAATACAAAAAGAAGCAAAAAAGTCGCATCTATTTATAAGAATTTCTCATTGCTTGTAAACTAGTAATCATGCATAAGAACACAGCTAAGTAATTATAGCCAGGAAACAAGGCTCACTACTGAGTAGTTTCTTTAGAAGATAATGGAAATCCTTGATGTTAAGAATATTATCTTGCTGTTAAATATAAATTCCAATGTGTAGTACATATTGACTGTTATTTTGAAACGAAAATATTTCACTTCCATTTAAATTGCCACTTCTGTAAAGATTTTAATATGCCTTGCAATATTTTGTCCTTTCTTCAAGACTAGACTGCAATAAACCTTACAATGTTGTTGACTAAAAGTATCAGCAAACGAGGACAATAAACTTGCGTTCCAAAACATATCCAGATTCTAGTCTATTTCTCATTTTAGCCAATTCCACTGCACAAAGCAGCACCTCTTACGTCTTACATCCTATATGTGCATTAAGTAGAATGCACTCCTTTCCATGGAGAAGACATTCTTTTCTTCACTGCATTTATAGAAAACTTTGTCAATGAATCAACTTTAAAAATGTGCCAATAACACCAAGAGCAATTTAAATTGAACAGAAAGTCACCTCATTCTATCCCTATGTGTTTAATTTTGAACAAGTGCAAGGTAATTATCACCCATCTCACATGCAAAGGAGTTGAGTTGGCAAAATTTAAACTGTTTTAAAAACATTAAACAACACTTTTGAATTATATATATACAGAATTGAAAACTCAGGTGAAAACTGAAGATAAATGCTTGTATTCAATACTAGTATAGAAAAAAACAAATTACAAAGTACTGAGTCTTTATCATGTGATTACCCAGATATAAAACGACCTTTACGTGAACGAGCTTGTGTTGGACCCTGAACTTCCTCCACTATGCACTACAAAGACCAAAGTACAACCATTGAACAAACTTGTTAATGCCTTGACATTTCTATAATAGACAAGCTAGGAAACATAGCAAATTGTCAAAGGAAAAATAAAAATAGTTGTCCATTAAATAGCGAACAAGCAAGTGAAGCCTACGAGGATATATTTTGAAGCATTTTGAGGAATACAAATGAAGTAAAATTAGTTCACTCTACTATGAATGCATGATTTTCGAAAGATTTATGGAACCATGAACCTATAAAATAATCTAACCAAGAACGAAAGATAAATAAAAGAAACTATCAGTCTTAGACTGAAAAACCATATAGAGACAACAAACCCTTGACTCAAGGAAACTTCTTTCAAGAGATTTACATTTTTCACTCTGTCTAGTCATCGATAGATACAAAAATAGGGACTCGTCAAACTTCTAAAAAGATCATCACTAAAAGCAGGTCCTGCCAAAGGATGGTCCTGAGACGTGATCCAGACATGTCTTCATCTTATGCACTCTGACATGAGATGGCAGTTCAAGACTCAAACACAAAATGACTCACAACATTTCCAGACAAGGGCCATTGGGACAAAGCATTTTGATTTTCAGTAAATACTAAGAAAAAACTGAGACTAGGAGTTTAGAAATTATTCAGAAACATATATTTATTCTATTTTAACACCTCAAAATTCTGGTCACAGCTCATGTAGCCCCCACATAGTAGCAACATAGTAGAGGCCCAGAGACAAATTTCTTTCCGAAAAGTAAAGTTTCCAGGTTGCATTATTGCTACAACCAGATTTTTAATTTCTAGAGAACATTAGATATCAAAATGTAATTGGAAAATTTTTCCAATGAAAGATTCTACTGATCTCTTTTCCCTTTTATCAAGGTATCCATTTGCTGTGTAAGTCTAAAACTAACAAATTTAGTCGTAGCAATAATGCACCTTATATTCCAAAGATCATTAATTACTGTCAACAAGGAGGACAAGCAACTGTCGACAGAATGATAGGGCTTCAAGGGACAAGGACTTTTGTGTTTCTATTACCCACAATAAGTGAGAGGATATCCACAGCAAGAGCTCTGAAAGTCTAACTGGGGGCACTTGTTTACCTGTCCCAACTAGGAAGATATGGATCAAGGGAACCAGGCTCAAGAACAGCTTCATGAGTAATAGAATCTGATTGCTGAGATTGGCATATCTCTCCAACTAGAAAGACACATGCACGTACACACACCCAAACCCACACCCTAACACATAGTTAAAGAAGCATAATATCATTGCAATCACTACACTCACCACTGAATAACCATTACGTGTCAGGTCATCCAAAGTTTGTCGAAGATTCTGCAAAAGGATGTTATGAAAGTTCAACAGCATAGACAATCAAAGAGTATATATCCAAGAAAAAAAGATCAAGAGTATAATTGATCACATCACAAATGATAATACAAAGAGAGGAAAAATCTTTTTTTTTCTTTTAAAGGAAATAGAAACTGAAAAGAAATACCAACAGTATAAAGTATGGTACAAATGTGAACTAGGCCTCAATGGGGGAAACAAAAAAAGCCAATTTACGAACTCACAGCAACAGTATGCTTCAAAAAGTAGGCATGCCACCCTGGACCCCCACCTCTGGTGGAAGTATAACAGATCAGAAGCACGCTTAAAAAAAAATAGTGGTGCTACCCTGAAAACACAAAATTTAGGGAAAAGCCCCTTCCCAACTAAGAACAATGAAAAAGAAAGAAGTGTCTTGAAAATAATTTAAGATGAAAGCCCAAGAAAAGAAACGAGTTTCATCCTGTTGTCCATTGACATCTTCCTTCTTTCAGAAACTTGATTTGAGAGGAGAGACATCTCATTCGGTATAATTTAAGTTCAAGTAAGCTATTTAATAACTACTATAAATTTACAGTTGCGAGCAAAGATTTTTCTAAACAACAATCATTAATAATAAAAACTTTCACCAGGGAAAAATTAAAAAAATAAAATAAAATGAGTCTTTCTCCAAACACCAGAAATAGAGATAAGGGACCGGATTTTTTTTATAAAATAAAATAAAAAGTAAATAAATAAAAAGCAGCTCCCACTGCTCAAGATCATGCTATAGCTATAGATAAGAAATAACAAACTTCAGCACCACCTGTCAAAGAACTATAACATGCCAACATGGCCAGTTTTCTACTCAGGAACATTCTAAATGCCATATTCATCCTTAAACAACTTCTATTTTATAAGGCACTTTTCATGGAGCACACAAAATGAAACAATTTCCCCCCTAAACTGAGCCAATTAAAAATTATTCCAACATCACAATAATATAAGTAAAATGAATGCAAGTAGAGTATAAAGCTTTTTGTCAGCTGAAGATCATTGCAAATATAGGAGTTTTTCTTCTTCCTTTAAATTAGGAAAGAATGGCAAATACATTATATTTGGCATGAAAAATCATTAATGTATAAGTTCATATGAACACCAAGAAACAAACAACAACATCCAGGAAAAATAAATCTGATACCACAACTGGGCAGCCAGCTTTAGGGATGCTCTCTGGACGCAAACCACCAAAGGGATTCAAACCAGCATACTCAACTAGAACACAAGCATCTATTCCAATGGCTTCGTAAAAATCTCCAACCTGAAGAGTAGAAAGATCGTACTAATAATTTGATACAACTAGACTTAACTAAACCATGACTACCACAAAAAAGCAAGCATACATAATAATCTTCTCAACTAAAGGAGAAGCAGAACACATCTTTTCTAGATGATTGCATAATGAAGAAAAAGAATTGTAATTTTCGGAGATGCATACCCAATCACTGGTCTGTAAAGAATTATATACAATGAACAATATTAGAACTTGAGTAAAACAAGTTAACATACTCTGCAGAGTAAAACTTCACGTGGAAACTTTGACTTGAACTGTAATATCTCCCAATTGAGTGTTCCTTCTTTTAGACTGAAATGGACACAATTCATTACGATATCATTAATTTGGAAAAAAAAAAAAACCAATGTGCTCTCCAAAGGAAGTTTGTAGATTTCACCACAAAAACCTTCAAAAAAGCAGCCAAATTGCTCATAACACGACTTTGCATATTTTCGCATACTTCCGAAAAATACTTTTGTCAATTTCATTCCAGCTTCTTGAAAGACAAGGCAAGACTAATCCTCATAAACAACCCATGGTAACCAAAGATTCACCATGTACGTGGGGAAAAAGCACCATAAAAAAAACCTTCATCAGTGGGGAAAAAGAACAAAACAAAAAAGAACTCCCCACACAAACAATGACCATGAGACCAATTGTATACGCCGGTTCAACGATGAACTCTTCCCTTGTCATCTCTCCATAAAAAATGACATAGAGAAGAATAAAGAAGATGATAAAATTTACAAAGAAAAAAAATGATAAAATAAAATACCCCGGTAAGCCAAATCTCTGTCCCTTCCCCTTTTCACATTAAGAATCACCCAATGCCTATTGTGTTTAGGTTCAAGTTGGTTATCAAGACTTTTGAATACTAACCCAACTCAACCCACGACCATCTTACTAGTGATCCACTCCAATCATCAAGATTAGGACAAAAGGATGTTACTAACTTTTCTACAAGATTTTAACCCCTATTAACAGTGACTATGTAGGTTAAGACTTGCATAACATTAAATACATCTAGACTTTACAAGTGGCAAAAGTCTTCTACATTCACCACTTAAACCAGCACTTATATTTCACAAGCCAATTTGGGTCTCTTTCTTTTCTTTTTGATCTCAGAGATGTAAGATGCAGAAAAAGTATTAGTAAGTTGCTTTCCAAAAAATAGAAGCTAACCTCCCATTTTTTAAGTTCATATCCAAGCCAAGCAAATTGGAATATTTGAGCCTTTTGACCAGATGGAGAGTAGAAGGCTTGCGGCACATTTGTAGCCTCTATAATAACATATCAAAAATAACATTTACTGTCATAGAATTCAATGAAAACATAAATTTGATGATGAAATAGAAAAAGATGGAATTTAGAGACCGTAGTCACTCCATTCTACATAAATTAGGAAATAAAGTTAGTTAAATGATAATCATTAGAGAAAAGAAATGAAAGAAAAAAGGTATATTTTCCAATACTAACAAGTTGAACATATCAGAATCTTTCATAAGTATATTATGCATGCAAAGAGTTCATGTTTCAAGGCACACATCACTGCTTAGAGGGAAAACATATATGTGAAATTTTATTTGTTTAGGTTAGGAACATTGAAAGTTATTTTCATTCTTCTTACCCTGTTTTTCAACAATTTGATGTGAGTGGATTGGACATAAATCCACAACTTATAGGCTGACATGCTGTTACAGTAGCAATCAGAATTATATTACATTAGGGTCATCATACACAACCAAATAATGTAATCAACATTCCCCGCCACAATTTAGATTCCATTAACTCACAAGTACAACAAGCCAATAATGTTAAAAGATTTTGCAGGAAAGATTTTGTTCTTGAATCAAATTCTTTAACAAAAGTATCAGAGCTTATGAATCAAAACACATAAATTAGCGGTTCACCTCCTGCCACCACATTATGTGGGAAAGATCCTTATCACTTAGTACATTATCATTTGATACTTTGCCTTTCTTTGAAGCTTTTGTAATTCCTCTAAAACCCTTCCGGTCTTTGATACAATAAGCCCGACCATACTGTCTGCTTCTGTTGCAAATGATTCATTATTAGATTCTTAAAAGGAAAAAAAAAACAAACAAAAAGAAATTGCAACATTTATAGCAGAAAATCTTGTAACTTGTCCTATCTAAGGTTTTGTTTGTAAGAAGTGATTTCAAAATGTACAAAAGCACCTAAAAGCACTTGAGTAAAATGCACAAGTGCTTCTCTATGTAATGTTTCAATTACTTTTTCCATCCAAAAAGTAATTTTTAGAACCAAAAAAAAAAAATTAGCGCTTCCCAACAATACTAACTCCAAATACTTTTTATCCCAAATACCACTTTACCTATTCAGCCAAATACCAAATGATAGATACGATAAAGCTTTTGGGTAGCAAAAAGCGCTTTTGACATTGCAAAAAGCGCTCCTGAACGCACACGCTATTAATGTAAGTGGATAACTTATTTAAACTTTTCTTTTAAAAAAAAAGAATAGAAAAATGTATTAACTATTTTAAGAAATGCCATGTGAATTTATATACACATGACACAAATCCTAATCCTAAAAACCCGAACGTTTCCTTAATAATAATAATAAACAAATAAATAAACAACAAAACAACAAAAAGAAAGGCAGAAATTACAGAAGCAACGGAGAGGGGTAAAATGGAGAGTAATCGCGGACAGGGGAACGGAGGAAAAGAGAGAGGGAGCGCAACTTCGGGAAGGAAACGACGACGTTTCTAGTTGCTAGCCGGTACATGGTGTAAACGTAAGCGTGAGTTCCCAGTGTCTTCTTCAGCAAAGAAATTTTATTCAAAAATAAATAAATAAGGAATAGAGAATTTCTAGGGTTTCGGTTTGAGGGGTTTTGTCGACAAGCAGTGTTTGGGGGTCTCTTCTCTTCCCGCCAGAAAAGATCAGATTATGAGTTTAGGTTTTTTTTCTTTCTTTAATTAAAAGTTTGGGTTGACACTTCACAGAGAAGCGAGGAAAGTTAAAGGACAAGCCCAGCAGATGTTCGGATGAGATATTGTGCTCTCGGTTTTGTTGTCTTATTTGGTTTCTTTTACTCGACTTTCGTTTCTTAATTTGAACTTTTGCACGTGACGGGGGACTGAGCGATGCAGGTTTAGAAAGGGTAAATTTCACTTAGCTAGCTTCAGTATTTGTTAATCATCATTTTACCTCTTATAGTCTTAGAAATTATCATGCCAATTCCCGGCCAATAGTTCAGTGAATCTTTTCGTTTTTACACTTTTTGGCAACAATTTTTATATTTTATTTGTATTAAAATTGAAGAGAAGTTATTCTTTTTTTTTAAGAATGAAAATCACGTATCACTTCAACTAAAAATTGAACCTTCAGCAAAAAAGCGAGAAAGCATATATTTTTATTTAGTTATTTTTTTAATACTAGAAGGTGAATATTTTATCATTCAACTAAATAGATTTACGCAAAAAAAAATATATATTATTCTTTATAATTACGACTTTTTTCATTTTAATAATAATAAATAAAATAATCACAACTAAACAGATATGTATAATAAATAATGCCTTATTTAAAATATACTTTTAAAAAGAAGTTTTGAGATATCACTATTATTAGTATTTTTTATTTTTTATTTTCTAAATGGCCTTTTAAAATATTAAAGTTAAAGGCTAGTTACACGTAGTACCACGGTGTTATACCCTATTTTTGGGCATCGATTAGCATAATTTGCAAGAGAATTAAAATACGTGCCTTTTATTGATATATGGAGAAAATAAGACCGGCACTCTCGAAAAGGAAACTGCTTTTGGCATTTTTTTTTTTTTTGGAAAATACTAGTTTAGTTCCTGGAAATATTGGAATTTCTTAATAAGTTTTTTATTTTTTCAAAAATTCACTTTAAACCCCGCTGTTATGAAAGTTGTGTTAAGTATTTATTTTTATGGATAAAATGATCTTTTATCATCATAATTTACTTTTTAAGAAAATATAAAAAATTTTATTTTCTCCAAATATTATGTCTCATTTTGTTTTCCCTAAAATTAACTCTATCCAATAGAAATGACAAAAGGTTCCTCCCTAAATAAGGCAAGATACTAGATATGATAATATTTATGAAAATGAGATGGGATATGAGAAAAAAAATATTTTAAATTATTAATAGGACAAGCATAAGATTAAGCCTTCTTATCTCATTTTTTGTGAATGTGTTAAATGTAATTTTTAATATATATTTATATATTAAATAATTTATAAATTTTTTATTTTATAATTTATATTTAACTAGGATATGCTTTAATAATATATTTTCATTCATAAAAATATATAATTAAAAACCTCTAAAATTTATTTTTTATTATAAACGACAAAAAAGCTTTTATTTTTTGAGTTAGGGGCCATTGATTTTCATGAAAATATGAAACAATTAATATAAAATAATGATCCTAGGTATTAGAACATTATTTAAATTCTTATTTCTCTATTTTTCTATTTTATTTGTTATTTATTTACTAATTACTATAAACATTATTAAATGATATTGTTATAATATTTTAATTTATTTAATTTGATATTTTTAATCATAATATAAATTAAAATTTTATATTATTAAAATTTATAAATATAAAATAATATTTAGTATTAATAAATAAAAATATAAAAATGTGGTGAGGATAGAAAAGCGTTCTCCACATTAAATTTTTTAGAGAATGGAGTGAGTAACGAGACTTAAAATAAAATAATGGAACATGATACAAAAAAAGGCCTCCCTGTTGCTACTCTTCCTCGTTGCCATCCCTACCACTTAACCACTCATGAAACCTGCCTCCCCAACCAAAATCACCTCACAAACTAGCAACTCTAACATTCCACAACCAAATCCGCCCCCATCCCCCCCCCACCTTTGTCTTTTCATCCTTGCCACCTAAATATAAAATAAAAAATAAAAGATTAATGTGTTATTGTTGGGTAATAATTTAGTAATTGGTGGTGTTATTTGAAGATGGTTTGGTGATTGGTGGTACCGTATTTTATATAATTTTATTGGATAATAGTGATTGGTAGTATTATTTGAAGATGGATTGGTGGTTGGTGGCATTGTATTTTTCATATTTTAATTGTTATTTCATTTTTGTAGATAATTTGAGATGTTGATTTCGGTGCGATGAAGAAAAATTGAAAATATTAGAAAAATATGAACAATAATTTATTTTTATATTTTATATAATTTGATTTTAAAATTACAAAGATAAAAATTTGGTCTTTTTTTTTTTTTGAGGGGTGGAGGAAGGGCGGTGAAGGCAAATGGAAATAAAATTTTATTTTTTATTTTACTTTTTTAATTATTATATTTGTCAAAATTTCACATAAAAGAGTATTATTATAAAAACACTAAAAAAATATTTAACAAAACCATCACAACGACAGAGGCTAAAATGAATTTTAAAAAAAAACTGAAGAATTTTTTAAGTATATTACAATATTTACAAGAATTAAACTGATATTTTCATTTTTTTAATTTGAGATTTAAATCCTTTTCCAATTTAATTTTCTAAACAATAAGTTTGATCTATGAAATAAAATCACAATAAGTTTTGAACTTTAAACAAAGTCTTCTAAATATAATTATATTTTCTTTTTTTTTAAAAAAATTTCTTGAATTGCATAAATTTCTTCACCACCCATCGTATCTATAAAACCAAAAACCTCAAAGTTATCTTACAAATTAGTGCATCTTATCATTTGGTAATATTTATTTATTGCTAGTTTTCTTGTTATCTATTAAGTTGTTTTTCTATTCATATTATTTTGGGATAAGACTAAGACAGCAGGAAAGTGTCAAATAATAAAGTATTCTACTCTATACAATTAGGATTTCATGAAAGTAGTTGGTCTCTATTTTAGGAGAGTTCGTGCTTTCAAGTCTATAAAATAGAACATTCAGATGTAACCATCTCAAGTTTCAATAACACATTTGATTACTCTCCAATATCAACTTCTTCTATAATAATTATCTGTTCTCTATTTTGCTTTTTGGTATTAAAGCCTAGTTAAGGTTCTTTGTTATTTCACTCTTTTTGTCTATCAAGTTTATTTTGTTGGATAAGTCTGAAGTTTGAAAAGAGAATTATTATTCTGTTAAATGGAGTTAATCAACAGGGGAAACATCTCCAACACGCAATATGGTGTCGAGAAGTTTGTAGACACAAACTATCTGTTAAAGTGGAAGCACGTAAAATAAGTAAAAAACTCTTAAACAAATAATAACGTAGAATAAGGTATTGATAAATAAAGAGAAAAAATAGAAAAAGAACATACAAAGAATTACGTGGTTCAGTAATTTATCTACGTCCACGGTGGATCAAGATCACACTCTACTCTTAGTATGAATCACAAGGCACTCACAAAGTATGTTTTTTACAAGAAAGATCACAAAAACAATTCTCTCTGTCACTCTAGGGATTTTCTCTCACAAATAACCACAAAGATTGTTGATGATCACTAAGATTTCTCAACTTATCACAAAGATGTTGTTTGATCACAAAGACCTCTCACTCGATCACTAAGATCTATTTACAAGTCAATTGATAGCCTTTATATAGGCTTTGGGACGACCTAAATTTACCCTATACGTGTGGGAGTCGTATTAGAAAGTCCTGAAGCAAGTGAGAGACGAAATAAGAAAGTTTCCTTATTTCGAGATACTGTTCCCGTCTCCAGTGCCGCAACGCTGGGCTCTCACCGTCGCGGCGCTGGCGCGCTCGTCGCCTGGCGCTATAGCGTTCAGTTACTGGATTGGGCATCGCGGCGCCCATGCCTGGTCGCCGCGGCGCTGGCGCCCACGCCTGGTCATGTGAAAAGTACAACCAGAATCTAAAACTCATTGTTCAAAGTTCATACCATCAATAGTGACGAGTGTCTCTGCGCTGTCATAGCTATCATCATAGGCAAGCGCAGCATTTTCTTTCTTCTTGTCTTGTGTTCTCTTCTTAGGACAGTCTTTTATGAAGTGCCCCTCTTTCTTGCAGCAATAGCACTTCCTAGGAGTCCTAGACTTTGACCTTGAGCCTTTTTTCTTCTCATCTCTATATGAGGGCTTTCCTCTTACAGATAAGCTTTCGGCATTGCCCTCGGTTTGCTTTTCTAATAACTTTGAGTTTAATGATGATTTCACATCAATCATCGTTAAACTCTGTCTGCCGTAGAGTAGCGTATCAACAAAACTCTCATAGCTCTTGGAGAGTGAACTCAGCAAGATAATTACTTTATCTTCATCTTCTATCTTGATGTTAATAAACTCAAGATCAAGAATGATCTTATTGAAAGCGTCCATATGATCTTTCATCGGCGTCCCCTATAACATGGATAGCTGATATAGCTTCTTCTTTTATATGTAATCTGTTGGCCAACAATTTCCTTATATAAAGAGAGTCAAGCTTCTTCCAAAGACCTATTGCCGTCGTCTCACCTGCTACTTCCCTTAGTACTTCATCGCTCAATGATAGAACGATTATGCTATGAGCTCTTTCTTGAATGTCCCTTCTTTCAGCTTCGGCTTTAGATGACTCTGGCATCTTCGCTTCATCACTAGATGAAGCTACAGTCTCCTCTAATGCCAATCCAAGCCTTTGGCTCACTAATAACGCCTTAACCTTCATCTTCCACAAATTGAAGTCATTCATACCGTTGAATTTCTCTACCTTATACTTAGATGTGGCCATGTCTGCTTAGAACCAAAAGCACTGATACCAGTTTGTTGAAGCGGAAGCACGCAAACAAGCAAAAAACTCCCAAGCAAATAATAATGTAGAACAAGTTACTAAGAAATAAAGAGAAAGGGTAGAAGAATAACACACAAAGAATTATATGGTTCGATAACTTACCTACGTCCACGGTGGATCAAGATCACACTCTTCTCTTAGTATGAATCATAAGGCACTTACAAAGCATATCTTTTACAAGAAAGATCACAAAGAAAACTCTCTCTGTCACTCTAGGGATTTTCTCTCACAAAGAACCACAAAGATTGTTGATGATCACTAAGATTTCTCAACTTATTACAAAGATGTTGTTTGATCACAAAGACCTCTCACTCGATCACTAAGATCTGTTTACAAGCTAATTGATAGCCTTTATATAGGCTTTGAGAGGACCTAGGTTTACCCTATACATGTAGGAGTCGTATTAGGGAGTCCTGAAGCAAGTGGGAGATAAAATAAGGAAGTTTCTTTATTTCAGGATACTGTTCCCATCTCCAGCCCCGCGGCGCTCAATTACTGGATTGGATGCCGCAGCACTAGCGCCTGGTGTGCCCTTCTTTGTTTTTTGCCTCTTTTCGCATTGGTCTTCGATCTGTGCACACCCTACACACTTGGGTTGCTCTCCAAATCATATCCCGATGATTTTCAATCAATATTCTCACACTATCAATATTTGAGAGTGTGTATAAGGCTTATCTTCAAGGTCAAGACCTGTGGGAACTAGTTTCTGGTTCTGATGCAAAAATTTCGAATGACACTCCTGACAATGCTGAATCATGAAGGAAATGGAAGACCAAATGTGAAAAGGCCTTGTTTGTTTTGAGAACATCAATTAGCAAGGAATTAATTGATCATGTTCATAATGTCAGTTCGCCAAAAGAAGTATGGTAGACTTTTGAAAGATTATTTTCCAAAAATAATACAGCAAGGTTGCAGTTCAGGGAAAATGAATTGGCAATGACAAGCAAGGAGGCACGTCAATTTCAAAATATTTCTTACGGGTTAAGAACATTTGTGCTGAAATTTCAGAGTTGAACACTAATGAGAAATTAATAAAGTTCGTTTATAATGATTTCTCAATCGTGGTTTGAAGAAGGAATATTCTCCTTTTGTTACCTCAATTCAAGGATTGAAAAAACAACCATCGATTGAAGAATTAGAAAACTTGCTCTCTAATTAAGAGGCTTTGGCTAAACAAATGGCAAAGAATTTTAATTCAAAACCAGATGTTATTCTTATCTCAAGAGAAAAGTCTATTGAGAAAAACCTACAATAAGGCACAAATGAGAAAGAAGTTTTGGGATAGTCCACAAGGTAACAAGTCCATTAAATGTTACAGATGTAAGAAGATTGGGCACATCAAGAGAAATTGTAGTGTAAAGCTCTCTAAAGGGAATGTTATTTGTGAAGTTGAAGAAGATGATCAACTCAACCGAGAGCAATGCTTCACAACTAAAGTTAAAGGAAGAGACAACATGACTCTTGAATCAGTAATAAACCAAGCATCAGTTAACTACATCGACTACAAAAAAGAGTGGATAATTAATTCTGATTGTTCATATCATATAACCGAGAATGATTCACTATTTTCAGAGCTTTCAGTTGAATAATACATACTAGATGATAAAACAGAAGCTATTCAAGTTTACACTTCTTATTTGAGATATTGAAAGTAATACATATATATATATATATTTATTCACAGTCTCAATAGGATATCCATTTTGGCGGACATCTTTAAAACTAAATAGATTTCTTTTGAATTTACCTGTATATAAAATTTCACTTATATATAACTTTATTCCACATGTTAATAAGATTATTTCTCTTCTAGAGCGTTCAATCAGATCTGTAGGACCTGATATCACTTTTTTTTTTAATATTTCTTATCTCAAAGGATAATGTATGTTGCTATACTGTCAGCTAAATAAACATCCCAACTTTTTTAAGTGGACAATTCATTTTTAAAAGTTATTACTGATATAAAAGTTTATAATAGATATCAATATGATAAAAGTCACATTTCATACAAAAAGACATAACATAAAAATATTAATTAAAGCTTAATAATTGGTGTTTCATTCTCTATCCCAAAGAGATTAGAGACATCTATATGAGTAAGATCTTTAAGATATTGAGTTATCAATAAGATTTGTCTCCATATTATTTTCTCTTGTCTTGATAAATATCTCATAATTCACTACATTAATAACAAATATTTTCTTAATACTTAAGGGCATTTATTCTTTACATCATTATCTTTATCTTGGTGTTTTTGCCCTCTATTAATGTTCCTCTATTTTTGGTATTTATGGTCATTATAAGGGCAATAATCATGCCCTCCACCTTCTTCACGATCACATCTAACTTTGTAATAAGTATTTGTATTCACTTTTAGGAATGACAGAGAACCATTTGAACGTAATTCGTGACTTCTCAATAAGAGTTCATTATTTTGTCAGCAAATAGAAAATAGAAAATTAATTCTTAATATCGATGCTCACGATATTATTGTTGTAGAATAATATTATTGGCATGAAAAGTAGAGAATGTCTTTTAAATATGTATTGTTATGTAATTGTTTTCACTACGCAATTTTAACTGTGAGATGGTTATGAACAAAGTATAATTGTATTCAGCAATAATTTTAAGATCATATAATCTCAAATTTATTTATTCATGTCTTGCTTTTGGAAAGAACACATCTTTCTGATGATCATATCAGTCTTTTAGATTTTTTTTAAAGAATTTGCAAGTCCTCTACTATCAAATATTGAGCTTTCAGATCTTTATGTAGGTGATGATGGAGGAAAATCATAACTCTCGACTTGTCTTGCAGGGATATAACATTTTATTTTTCAATCATTTTTTTTAAACTATTGGTTTGGTGCATTTTAACATCTAATACCCATTATAGGTAATTTTTAAGAGACATTAAATGTATGAATTTGTAAATTTGTTAAGAATATTTTTCAATGACTTTTGGATATGAAAGAAAAGAACTAAAAATTAGTATGATGAAATATAAATATTATTCAATCAATTCATAATACAAAACATAATTGTTAAAAGTAATGTTTAGGAGGTATGACATTCATATATATAAAATAATTATAATTAAGAGGCAAAGCCTCCCTTATATTAGTAGTAATAAGGAGATATAGCCTTCCATATATCTATATTAATGAGAAGGCATGACCTTCCATGTATCAGTATTAATGAGGAGGTAAAGTCTTACATATAAATAAGTAATTAAAAGAAATAAATTAAAAAATTGTGATATAGAACTTCAGGTTTTGATTTATTAATTTGTTATGCAAGTTTCGAGTTGTAGATAGAATATTCAAAAATTTAAAAATAGACATAATATTGAATATTATAAATATAAATACGAGATAACTGATACAAAATATTATCTTTATTTTCTAATATAAAAGATCCAAATAAAAGACAACCACAACTCATATTCATAAGAATTATATTATACAATAATATAAATGAAACATGTAAAAATAAAAGAATATATAATAAAGTAAGTCATTAACTTGATATGAAAGTTAAGAACTGAATTTACTTGTAAATTATGTTAATAACATATTATAAATGAATAATAAAAAGCTAGAGTTAGGCATAACTCAGATAATAAGAAAACTTTGGAAAATATTATAAAAATTATGAAAATAAATTGAAACAATATTAAAATATTATAAGGGGTTAACCCCTATTTATAGGCGAAAGAGGACGATGGAATCCACTACCATAATCCCTTATTGCCTTTTACAACATTTTCTATTTTATTTTATTTTCTAATGATTGAGAAACCGATAAGAAAACTCTCCAATCAAACATATTTTTGTGATATTCATTTTCAAAAAATGAAAAAAATATCTTTTTTAAAACTATTGGCCGATTATTAAATTATTCCAACAAACCACCTTATTACGTTTTTTCAAAAAAGCTCAGCAAAAATAACCTCAATTCTAATAAGAATATAGATTTTAACCTAAAACCAAACCTAATTTTCAAATTAAGCAAAATAATTGGTTACTCATGAACTTTAAAAATGAATCATATAAAACATGGCAAAGTAGCAAAAGAATTGAAATTATTAATTTATTCAAATTATGATTAATTTAAGTGTAATCTTTTGTAGAAAAGAATCTCTCACGAGATTAGATAATTTTCACTTAAATTCTTCTCCTTAATTGTTGCATTATAAATTGAATATGAACTTGGTCTTTAATTAAATATAAATTTATCACATTTTGTGTGCTCATGCATAATTTAAATATAATTTGAGAACTTGCACTATAAATAAGATGGATTTATTTGGCTTTAGGATTCAAGTATTTAGAGCATAATATATTACTTGTCTTTAATCACTTCACGCATAGGGCTCTCAATTTCTTAAAAAGAATGACTTAAATATCAAAATTTCTATTTTTTTTTACAAGAGAACAATGCTCTCTAAAAGAACAATTTGTAAAGTTTCAGACTTCAGAGCTTTCAACAACAAATATCGAAGCCTTTTTGTGTGTGTAGTTTTAAATATATGAGGCATTGACCTTGCCAACATCCTTTCATTCAACTTTAATCCATATTCATAATTTCGTTCTTAATTTAAAATTTGTGATAATGCACATATTTATTGTTGAGCTTGTTCCTCTTTGTATTTTGACATAGGTCCAATCTATTAAAAAGCCAAGAAAGAATCTTAAATGAGTATAAAGAGCTATCTTTATTATAATAAGGTTTTATAAGAAAGTCCCAAACAAATAAAGAAAGCACCATTTTTATTTTAGCAGGACTTCAATAAGTGAATCTTAATTGAAGAAGTTCTGTTATATCCTAATTCGACTAAGATTTTATGATCCCATTACTACGTTGTAAAAAGGGGGTTAAAGAATGGAGAGGGCATAGATTTCAATCTCTCTACTACATGATTATCTTTTGTCTCCTTTCTTCTCCAATTTTATTTTCTTTGCAACGACCATGATACCTTGTAATCATGATATAAAATTATAATTTATTAATGTTATATGGGTAAGCCTATAAAATTCAATAAAGTGGATGTAAGCCTAAATTGAATTGAATCACTATAAATTCTTTGTCTTGCTGTATCTCTTATATTTATTTTTATTAATCTCAACCACTTGTTTTTCACACTCCACAATTTAACTCGTTGACTTTAAGATAACTAAATTTTTGAGTTAACAAAGCTAAATAATTATGTGCTGATCACAAATAAAAACATATATAAATATAAATTTTCACAAACTTGAAATAGGTATACAACCATATTTATTGATGAGCTAAGTAAGCCCTTGCAAACGTTATACTTGTTTCGCATACTTGATCTCCAAATAAAGCTTCAGACAAACGACTTATGTTTCTTGATTGCATCCAAAAAAGAATATTAATGATAAAAATAAAGTAATATTATACATCTAAATTAATTATACAAATTTTTACATACATATAAAATGATGTGCGATTACTATATTATTATCACATTATTTAGTTCATCAGCTTTATTTTTATTAATTCCAGTTATCATTGTCTATTACAGCTATAATTGGGCGGTAGAGCTAAGGTTGAAACCATAGAAGGGTAAAATGCCAAAGGTGAGAAATTATAGGAGTTAAAGTCTATAATGTGGGGGCCACAATGAGAAATTCTAAAAGTTTTAGGGGCTAAAGTTAAAAAAAAAACTCTTTATAAAGGCTGTAATCATTGGAAAAAAAAGCATAATTAATTATCTGAATGTATTTGGTCATTTGTTACCTTTGTGTTGGTTTTACATAATGCTACAACCAAGCCCAACTGCAGCGTGTCCAACACTCGCTCTCGCGTTGAATGCTTTAACATACTCCATGAACTTCTCACGCTAAAATAAAGAAAATGAGAATGTTTTAGAAACAGTTTCTGCATTATATCATCTATGAAGTTGAGGAGTTGTTAAATTCTATATGACCATGCGTTGTGAAACTATTTATATAAATATATGAACTTAAAACTTTTAGTTAATTCGTGTGTTTGGATTTTAAAGCATATCATGTAACTCTTTTTTGTTTTTCAAAAGTATCTGTTAAAGAACAAGTTAGCAGTTCCATACCAGCATATGAGCTAAACTACATGTCAGCATTAGTTAAAAGATAGGAGCTATCAGCAACTCTATGATAAGACTAACATTATCAAATTGTAGCTTGTTTTTTAATGAGATAATTGTATAAGATATAAGCATTAGTCTTGATTATGATTAATCATGAATACAAACTCTATTTAGCAGAGCATATTGGGTTCTTTCTCGGTATGAGAGCAATACTTGTTCCAATTCTGATGGCCAATCAATAATCATTTGTTGTTTCCGATCTGAAAGTAAACTAAACTACTAATGTGCCAAATCAATCTGGAGTGTTCTCCTTTTCAATTAAAAATGTCACTACCCTCAAACTTGACCAATAAAACCTTCTTATTTGAAAGTCTCAGATATTTCCAGCCATCTATGGTCATGATTTAAAGGGTTACATTAACAGAACTAAAAAGCTACCTAGCTCTATTTTAGTTAGGGTTGATAAAGTTTGAGTTTGGACTCGCGTTTTACTACAATGAAAGTATTTATTTAAGAAAAATATACATAGACTTCATCCAAATATTGATTCAAGTTCATTATTAGCTTAACCGAGTAACTCAAAAGCTAATGAAGAAGTGGTTCCTATCAACGACTCAGTGAAATACCTCAAGAGAAGTTATAGCTTCATGAAGTTGTGGTGTTGGCATCAATTTTTTGGGTTATACTATATAGATTTGATGCAACATGCAGTCATAAGTTAATGATAAAGATGTTATTGTCATTTGAAATTATAACCTGATGAAGTCTTAGCTTTTACAACTATTATGCGACTTTTTCTCACCCTTTCTCTTCAACGTGAATAAAGGATACGGTAATATACTCTAAAAGCGATGGTAGAAATGCTTTTTGGTTTTGTCCCTCTAACCAGTAAGAACCTTTATAGTTAGGGGATCACGAAAAAAATTCTTTATGTTTGTTGTCCATCCATATTTTCTTGATGGAAGTATTGAGATGGAGCTCAAGTTTTTGAAGGGAATTAAAACTGAATCTTTTGTCACGACTTCTTAGAGAGTGAGGAGATTGTGCTCTTCTTCTATAGTCTATTCTAGCAATAACGTGTTGACCTTAAATATAAAAAGCAATAGGATGTGTAATGAGATTCGACCTCTGCTTAACTGATCTTCTTCAACACAAACGAAGAACTCATCATATCGGAAGGACCCATTTATTCATCTGGATGATTGTCTTAGAGGAATTTCATAAATTTGAGTTCCAGGTAGTAAATACTTTGAAAAATGCAATTGGTGTTCCAGGTAGTAAGTACTTTGAAAAATGCAATTGGTGGTGAAGTATCATAATAATTTTTTATTTCCATGTACATAGCTCTGACCTTGTTGCACAATTGCTAAATCAAATGAATTAACTTATTCCTAATGAGTTGTTTAAAAATTATTAACAAATAAACTTGCAAGAACTATTAAAATTTGTGTTGACTTAGTTGACAATTTCTGAAATCACGTCATTGTAATGTCAGTCAAAGTTAAAATGAATAACTTGCATTTGAAGACGTAATTATAATCTTCAAGGGATACAACTTTCTTGAAGGAATACACGTGGCTTATTAGATTAGAGTTGCCATTGAACAATCGAAAGAGGAACATGTGAAATTCAATAGCCTCTTTTAGCTTTCGATCTCATCAACGAACGGAGACTTGTAGTTTCTAAGTAGCAAACGAATGAAAAGCACTAGGAATGTGAAGTTGACGACTCTGTAGCTCCTCAGCAAATATTTATTGGACATGAGCTTTCAATGCTTCTTCTGGCAAACAAGTCTTGAGAGATAGTTTAATAGTTAGAGGAGCAATAACATTGGGAGAACTATTAAACTTTCTCTTAAGAGAAATAATAGCTGGGATAACTCATAGGGAAGTGTTGTTAATAGGCAACTTCTTCGAAAAAGCATCTGCGACTACTGTACTGTGCGCAGAATTAGATTTGGATGCACCATCAATGATAGAGTAGCTTGTGAAGACATAACTTGCAAAGCCACTAATGGATTCATGATTGGAGGATCATTGTTGCGTGCGAAGTGCGATGATGACACTTTTAGGAGACTCGTAGCACAGAGCCAATTGGATTAACATGTCTTTATTTTACTTGAGAACTTCCTGAAGATAAGTTTGTTGCTGAGTGAAGGGTTTGGCGAATTGCTCCATTTATTGCACTTGTGCATCACACTTTTATTGCATGGTTGAAATATAGTTTGCAACTTGTAGGGTAGCGACTTGAGGTACACCGAGTTATAATGTAGCGACTTGCGGTGTTGCATGTTGTGGATTATAAGTACCTTCTCATGGCTCAAGATTATGATCATGTTGTTGAATAGATATATCATTGGCTTTAGAAGTAGCTTGGGTTTGACGTCTCTCCATGACTCACGTGTATATGAAACAAGCCAAGAATGAAATGTTCAAGTTATTCAAGTCTGTACTGAAGTGTACGCATAAAAAATGCGCGAAATATTTTTCAAGAAAAGAATGCTTCAGCTGATAGTGTAGAAGACAAAATTTATTGCAAAAAATTGAAAAGTATCATATAAATTGAATTGGACTGAATTGATTTTTTTGGTTTAGCTTTTTTTTTGTTGTTTTAATCAATTAAAAAAAATAAAAGAATTAAAAAAAATTACAAAAGTCAAGCTTGGTTAGCCTATTTTGATCATAATATAATCTATATTTAGGACTTCCTTATTACGATTACTTTTCAATAATATAACTTCCTTATAGTTAGCCTATTTTAAAATGTTAACAATTAAAAAGTACAATTACGATATAAACCATGAAGGACTTCCTTATTGTTGTAACATTACTCAACCAATTAAGTTAATGCCTATTTTGAGTCTACCAATTGGGTAATAGAAAAATATTAACATAAAGGACTTTTCAATTTGTCATATTTTAACATATTAATAATTAGGAAAAAATATTTTTTCTCTACTCTACTAATTAAGCTAAAACTAATATATAAAAACACAACACATTTTATTTTTATATTAGAGACCAAAACAATTATTAACATTTTATTTTTATATTAGAGACCAAAACAATTATTAACTCTACTCTACAAATTAAACTAAAGCAATATAAAAACAAAACACATTTTATTTTTATATTCAAAATTTAAAATCTTAATAATTAAAAAAGCGTATTGACCTGATCCAGTTTCATACTAAGGACCTAGCGAGTAACATTTCCTTAACTTACCAAAGGAGCTAAGCTAGCTTTTTAATTAAATGTTTATTTCTTTTTATATTAATATTTTACAAAATTAATAACTAAAAACTAGTTTAATTTGTTTTCCAATTTGATTTCGATTTTCAACAAAAATTGAATCGAAACCGATCGGTTTTTTTTTTAAATCGATTAATTTTTTTTTTAGTAAAAATCGAACTAAACTGACCAATTTAATTCGGTCTGAACCAATTTTTTTGGTCCCCAATTATTTTTCCACACTTAAAATTCACCAAGCTAAATTGAAATATAGCTAAATTAGATGGCAAAGAAATTTTCGATTTGATTTGTTGATTTGTGAGGCTAAATCAATGATCATGAAAACCTATGACTAAAGAACAACAAATCACACACAGATTTATGTAGGTTTAATGCAGTTCAAGATGGAAGAATGGCTCACACGAAAGTTCATTAGCGAATAATTCTAGTTCATAACGATTTTGTGGGATTACAGAACTAGAGTAGTAGCTTGATTCTTAATTTTCAGCAAGATTGAACTTAGAATTCTCTCAATAGGTGAAGTGTTGCTAAGTATGAAATGAAGGCTCTTTTGAAACTTTTTCAAAGTTTGTTTTTATACTTAGCCAAATGAAGGGCTAAATGCAACAATTGCAAACTATTAGTCACATCTTCACTTATATTGTTGACACTTGTCATTTTACATCTCATGCATGCTGCCAAGTGTCAATTATGCAATTTATGCATGTTCACACAAATGGTTATGCATCTTGCCATGTGTCAAGATTCTATTTTCATGCAAAAATGACTTATTTGCAAAGTTTGCAAACTATATTTTTCACTTTTCAGAGAGGTCTTAAAATGAATCCAGCTTTTCAAAATTTTCTCGGATCTAACCGTTCAACCCGGTCCGTTACTCTAGTGCTCAATGAGTACACTTTATATTATGAGACTTCCTGCATTCACACCCATTTGTCTTACGGAACTCTTTTTTAAGTCTGTGAATGATGTCTCACGCACGTTTACAGATATTACAAAACGACACGTTAAACCATACAAGTTAAGTTAAACTATATCTGTATAATTCTTTGGTCATCTACATTCAAGAAGAGTAGAGATATAGATCATCACCGTCAAATCTATATACGCTCAATCGTTAACTTATCTCTAAATTCGTATTTTTGTAAACAATATTCGTAAACTCTTTTACTATATTGTTTAACCCTACTAAAAACTCATTTTTTTGAAGTTTTCGCTTATAGCCATAAAACTTTCTGAAATACAATCTTAGAGCATCTGGATATATAACTCACCTATATGAGCTGACAGATGCTATATTTACGCATACTGAACTCCATGAGCATAGAACTATACCTAACAACACTCAGAGGTCAGACCATGAAAGGTCTTTGACATGCGTGGAATCAAAACATAGTGGATTACTCATAAGCCCACTGTAGTGCTCAGGTCAAAGGACTACGAATATTACTCAACTCGAGAAGATCCTCCATTGATGATTTTATGGGATGTCTATTGGAGGTTCTCATAAGTTTGTTCAGTAACTAGTCCTTACTGAATACTTGCATGCCTATACCGGCTTTCGTTAATCCCAAGGTCTGCTAAGACTAACTGTCTGGACAATGCAAATATAGACACACACTGGTTCAGAAGGAATACCGATAACCTGTGTCGGCAACCATAAACTAAGAACAATGTCTTTGAGAACACACCGCATAGTGACATTTCTTAATACCATTTGCAACTCCTTACAACTACATTATTATTAATATATTCTCAGGTCTTTATCCTTATTTTAGACAAAATTTTAATTCTTAAAATTACTAACTTTTAGTGCTAACCTAAACTCTTTTAGATTAGATTTAAACTTTCTTATACCTACAATGTCTAAAATGTTACTAACTTATTACCATAAAATTGATAATTAACGATTAAGCTGAAATATTTATTGTATAAATATTAAATAAATAAAACATTCATACAATAATTAGAATGGCACGTAAGTACCATTCTTAACAGATTCCTTGTGTTGGCACTTTGATAGATTAGGGAACTACACTGTTAAGCGTGGTTATTGGGTAGAATTCGATTCTTATGGAGTTGCTAGTAGTTCTAAACACTCGTTGGTGTTTGGTGGTCATGGATTTGGCGCCTACAAATCCCACTAAAAGTTAAATTATTTGTGTGGCGAGTATCTCATGATTAGATTTCCACTAACTCAAACTTGAAGCGACACCATGTGCCCATAGATGAAATATGTCCGAGATGTGATTAAAGGGCTAAAAATACTATCCATGCCATTTGCCTTTGTAAAAATTTGAAAGAAATGCAGAAAGGGTGTTGGTTCATCATTAATGTCCTTCATTAGATGCTCTCATTAACTTCTGGCCAAGAGTTCATCTTAGCCACGAAGAATCTCCAAGAAGATCAGTTAGAGTTGCTTTGTGTGATGGTGTGGTGGGCTTGACATGCTCAGAATCAACATATCAAGCAACAGGTGCACATCGCCGCTTACTCTATAATCGGTTGGGCAAAAGATTTTTTAGCTGAGATTAAGGAGACAAATTCATGGACACATCCTGTTAGGCTTGTGGAAGAAACTAAGTAGAAACCGCCTGACTTAGGTGTTGAAAATGAAATACTCACACAAACAACTTTTATTCAAACTCAAACAAATATTACAAGAGCACTCTCACTCAAAAAACAAGATACTACAACTCACTTTTATTAGAGTTTGCTTCTTTACTCACTTAGAAGCTCTTAATTTTTCTTGATACCTAAACTAAAATGGGAGGGGTATTTATGCTACTTAAGAATAATCCTACACCACACAAATAAACTAATCCAAAATTACAATAACCATACACCTCATTCTTCTTCATTCTTCTCCATCCTTCCAAATTATTCACATGCATAATTACCACACCCTAGAAGATTCTAGGTAGAAGGCTAGTAGTTTTGGACCTTGATTATAGACTTAGACTCTAATTTGATTGGTTTTGGGTTTGGGCTCCCATAATGGATCAAGTTTATGATCCAACACCCCCCTTTAAACTTGATCTTATGACCCCTAATAAGTTCCTTAATCTTATGAATTTTCGCTTGTCAGTGGTTTGGTAAAAATATCGGCAACTTGATCTTGTGTCTTCACATATTCAACTTGCACATCCTTTCTTACAACACACTCCCTTATATAGTGGTAGCGAATATCAATGTGTTTGCTTCGATCATGGAATACCGAATTCTTGGCTAAGGCAATGGCTGACTTGTTGTCGACACAAACCTTGGTAGGCTCTTCTTGTATCAAGCCTATTTCCTTCAATAGATTTCTAAGCCAAATTGCATGACAAACGCATGAGGTAGCAGCAACATATTCCGCTTCACAAGTGGACAATGTGACAATCGATTGTTTCTTTGACATCCATGTGAAAGCAGTATCTCCCATGAAAAATTCGAATCCAGTAGTGCTCCTTCAATTATCTATGTTTCCACCCCAATCACTATCACTATATCCAACAAGCTTGTAATCATTAGAAACTGAATAGAATAAGCCAAAGTCAATTGTACCTTTCAGATAGCGAATAATTCTCTTTGCTTTTTAAAATGGGTGGTTGTTGAAGATTCTATGTAGCGACTAACCAATCCAACTGCGTGAAGAATATTGGGCCTCATGCAAGTTAGATAGCGTAGACTTCCTACCAAACTTTTGAAGAATGTTGGATCTTCACTTTCGCCTTCTTCATGTTTGGACATCTTGATTCCGTATTCCGTCGGTGTGCTTATCGGCTTACAATTCTCCATCTTGAACTTCTTCAAGATCTCCTTTGCATAGCTTTCTTGTGAAATGAAAATTCCATCCTTTTGTTGCTTAACTTTAATGCCAATGTAGTACGCCATGAGCTTTATGTCTGTCATCTCGAATTCTTTCGTCATCACTTCCTTGAATTCATTGAACATGCTTGGGTTGCTTCCGGTGAAGATCAAATCGTCCACGTAGAGGCACACGATCAAAATATCTCCATCTTTGATCTTGATATATAGAGCGTGCTCGTAAGGACATTTGTTGAAGCCATTCTCTTGGAAGTACTTGTCGATTCGGCTATTCCATGCCCTTGGTGCTTGTTTTAGCCCGTAAAGAGCCTTCTTCAACTTCAACACCTTGTCTTCGTGGCCTTTGACTTCGTAGCCTGATGGTTGCTGAATGTAGACTTCCTCTTCAAGAACTCCATTTAGGAAGGCAGACTTTACATCCATCTGCTGTATCTTCCACTTGTTTTGAGCTGCCAAAGAAATGATTAGTCTAATAGTCTCCAATCGAGCAACATGAGCAAATACCTCATCATAGTCAATTCCAGCCTTTTAACTATAGCCTTTAGCAACTAGCCTCGCCTTGTGCCTTTCAATCTCTCCTTTGGCATTTTGCTTTGTTTTGTACACCCATTTGACACCTATCGCCTTATGTCCTTTAGGAAGTGAAGTGAGTTCCCATGTGTCATTCTTCTTGATGGCCTTGATTTCTTCGTCCATCGCATCTCTCCACTTCTTCTCTCGTACTGCTTCTTGAAAGCTCATTGGTTCACAATCGACAAACAGACAAAATAATGTAAGATTATCTTGTCGTTCAGTTACCTCATAGAGATCTCTAAGGCTTCTTGTACGTTGCATAACTCTTTCACTTTGACTCTCACTTAACGATGACGAAGGTGATGAGTCTCATTGAGTGGTTGATGTTGGTGAAGTGGGTGGAGTTGCAAGCTCTTGTTGAGGTCCTAGTTGCTCCCTCGTTGTCTGCTCATCTTCTTCAAACTGAGGAAAGAAATTGAAGTCACCTGCATGAGAGTTAAAATCCCATTCTCCTTCTTCGTTGAAGACCACATCTCGACTAATCACAATCTTCTTATTGTCTGGATTGTACAGCTTGTAGCCCTTCGAATTAGCATCATAGCCGATGAAGATAAAACTCTCGCTTTTATCATCAAGCTTCGTTCTTCTCTCATCCGGTACATGAACATGGGCTATACTTCCAAAGATTCTCAGGTGGGAAATGCCAGGCTTTCTTCCACTCCATGCCTCTTGCGGTGTCTTTCCCTATACACTTCTTGTTGGAGATCGGTTTGACAAGTAGACTGCATACGCTACTGCTTCCGCCCAAAATTCATTGGGTAGTTTCTTGCTTTTGAGCATGCTTCGTGCCATGTCAATGATTGTTCTGTTCTTTCTTTCTGCCACGCCATTTTGTTGGGGGGATCTAGGAACTGTCATTGGTCGACGAATTCCATTTGCTTCACAGAACTCTTGAAACTCCCTGGAAGTAAATTCTCCACCTCAGTCGGATCTCATGGCTTTGATCTTTCTACCGCTTTCTCTCTCTACTGCTGCTTTGAACTTCTTGAAGACTTTGAAAACTTTTGACTTCTGTTTCAAGAAATATACCCAGGTTTTTCTTGAAAAATCATCAATGAAGAGAAGAAAATAGTTACTATTACCGAGAGAGCTTGGCTTGATCGGTCCACACACATCGGTATGGATGAGCTCGAGTGGTTTCTTGGCTCTTATCTTTGACTCCTTTGGAAAGCTTTTCCTGAATTATTTCCCGACTAGACACCCTTCACAAAGCTGGTCAGGATGGTTGATGCAAGGTAGTCCTTTCACCATCTCCTTCTTAGATAGCAGCTTTAGACCTTCAAAATTGAGATGCCCAAATCGAAGATGCCAAAGCCATGATGCATCTTTGTAGCAAGCTTTCAGGCACTTTGCAACATCGTTTTGTATGTTGATCAAGAACATTCTATTCTTTGACATCGACACTTTAGCAATGAAGTTATTCTTATCATCTTTTATAGAAAGATTATAATCCTTCATATGAATATCATAACCTTTCTTTAACAGTTGTCCTAAACTCAAGATGTTACTTTTCATATTGGGCACATAGTAGACATTGGAAATAAACTTATGTCTCTCATCTTTCAAATGGATAAGGATGTTACCTCTCCCTTTCACTGCTATTGTGGAATCATCTCCAAACAAAACATTTCCGCTTACTGACTCGTCTAGCTCTACGAACATGTCTTTCCTTCCACACATGTGATTGCTTGCACCACTGTCAAGATACCAGGAATTTGCTTGGCCACCATCAGTTTTCTTTCGTGCTAGAAGAAGAGTTTCTTTGCCATTTGTCTTCTCCTCTACGTAGTTGGCCTTCTCCTCAATTTTGTTGTTAGGAGCTCTACATTCTGAAGCATAATGCCCAAACTTCTGACAATTATAACATCAAACTTGAGATCTTTCATACCTTGAGTTTGGATTGATTCTTCCACGGCCTCTTGTTGAGCTTTCTCCTTTCTTATAATTGTTGGAATTGTTGTTGTTGTAATTCCAGCCTCGTCTACGACCGCGACTTCTACCTCGTCCATGGTCTCTACCTCTGCCTCGATCGTGTTGGTTTCTATCATTGCGTTGGCTTTCATGCATATCCTTAAGTTGCAGCTTAAGGAGTTGCTCAGTAAACCCATGCTTCTTCTTATGCTTCTCTTCATATGCTTGCAATGATCCTTGAAGTTTCTCGATCGTCATTTCTTCCAAGTCTTTAGTTTCTTCAATCGTCACGACGATGTGCTCAAATTTGAGATCCAACGAACGGAGTATCTTCTCTATTATCCTCACATCTTCTAACTTTTCACCATTTCTTTTTTAATTGATTAGAAACAGCTACTACTCTTGAGAAATAATCCGAAATAGACTCAGATACTTTCATATGTAAGGATTCGAATTCACCTCTTAATGTTTGGAGACGGACCTTCTTCACTTGCTCGGATCCTTTGTAAGAGGTTTGCAACTTCTCCCACGCTTCCTTGCTAGAGCTTGCACTCGAAATCTTTTCAAAGCCATCATCATCTAATGCTTGATAGATGAGATAGAGAGCATTCTTGTCTCTCTTTCTTGAATCCTTCAAAGTTAATTTTTGATCTGGTGTAAGAGCAGCAAAAATAGCATCATCCGCAGGCTCGTTATAGCCTTTCTCTATGATATCCCACACATCTTGTGATCCAAGAAGTGCCTTCATTTTGATACTCCAATTATCGTAGTTGTTGTTGTTGAGTGTCGGAACTTGGAATGGTGCCATACCATTTGCCATATCTCTCAATATAATGAGAATTTGCAAAATTCGATTGCACGGATGAATCCGGAGCACTGAAAAACCTTGGGAGAAACCTGGTCAAAATTTTTAATTTTTCGGTCAACGATCAAAGTCAACCCTAACCTAGTCAACGGTCAATGACTTTGACGGCTCAGTCAACTCGCTTGGACGGCTCGGTCAACAGGCTTACGGCTCAGTCAACTTGGCTTGGCGGCTCAGATTCCTCTCATCGAGACCTTCGATTTAATATGCAATAGTGTATACTTTTCAACTTGCTTTGATACCACTTTGTTGGAAATGAAACACTCACACAAATAACTTTTATTCAAACTCAAACAAATATTACAAGAGCACTCTCACTCAAAAAATAAGATACTACAATTCACTCTTATTAGAATTTGCTTCTTCACTCACTTAGAAGCTCTTAATTTTTCTTGATACCTAAACTAAAATGGGATGAGTATTTATACTACTTAAGAACAATCCTATACCACACAAATAAACTAATCTAAAATTACAATAACCATACACCTCATTCTTCTTCATTCTTCTCCATCCTTCCAAATTATTCACATGCATAATTACCACACCCTAAAAGATTCTAGATAGAAGACTAGTAATTTTGAACCTTAATTATAAATTTGGACTCTAATTTGATTGATTTTGAATTTGGGCTTGAGCTCCCATAATGGATCAAGTTTATGATCCAACATTAAACAATGTCAAATTAAATTTTGATGCTACCCTAGATTGGGGGAAAAGTATTTCAGATTTTGGGTATATAGTTCGAAACCACTTTCACGAAGTAATTCTTTTTGGAGCTGAAACAAGTGAGGGTCTTTATGCAATGCCTGTCGCGGAAGCTACTGCAATCTTGCGAGGCTTGCAAGCTTTGTCGAACTACCAGTTTGATTCAATAGAAATCTAATCTGATGCAACAATTATAATCAATGATCTCCTATCTAAAACCTTTGGCTGCTCTGAGATCGGTTTCATTATCCAATATATTTTCTCTATTATAGAATCTTTTTATTTTGTTAAATTTCTTTTTGGTCCCCGTGGTGCAAATAGGATTGCTCATGAGTTAGCTAGAAGAGCTTTGTGTTCCAATTCCAATTTTATTTGGAATGGGTTTGTACCAAGCTCTATCTTTAAGCTTGTTATTAAGGAGTCCCCTCCTCCTTCGTGTTCTTAAATAATACAATTTTCTTTAAAAATAAAAAATAAAAATCAAACCCATCTGTTGAGTTGCTGATAAAGAAGACGAAATCAGCAACTAAATGGCCCCGCAAAGAGGACGAAAATCAACAGCTGAAGGGAGGATTAGAATCGAACCCTAAAGAGAGCAAAAGTAGAAGCAGAATCACACACAAATCAGCAACTGAATCAATACATGATCAATAAACCAGCAACTGTATCATGATTTCCAACATATACTGTGGGATTTTTTTCATCTACCGTTGTATCAAAATTTGCTTTAAGCTTTCCCTAATCAGGCAACCTCTAAGAAAATTGATTTGTAGACCGGGATGGTTGGTTTAGTAGCTTTAGACCATCATCATTCTGGATTAATATCCTGGTACCCAAGATTAACAATATGTTAACCTAGAATTCATGGAGAAAAATCCTGTTTGTTGTAAAACATCATAGGCTCGAAAATTCTTCTGTTAAAATATCACTATATTCCAAACATGCCAGCAAGACTAAAATAGCATACAAAAGCTCTCCAAATCATTATCATCCAGCTCTTCCACTTAATAAAAAAAGACTTTGTTGAAAAATGGTGATGGATGGTGATAATAGAATAATAGCAATGGTATTTTAGCACTCTAACTTGGGTATTTTGCTTTAATATATTAATATTTGGCCATTTATTTGTGTTTTTAATCTTAAATGGGTGCATAAAGGAAGGAGGAAAAATATGCTTTTGAGGCAAAAATAGAGAGACTTAACAAGAAGGAAAATGCAAGTAATGAATACACATTCAAGGCAAGAGATTAAAGTAAATTTATTAAAGATTGAAGAATCAACTCTTGGACATTCAAGACAACAGAAAGGAGAATAACTCAGGACATCACTTGTGTTATTTTCTTTTTTAACTTTAAGAGATGATTTTATTCATGATAGTTTCATATTTTTGCTTTGATACACTTGTTGTAAGCATGAGCTAAATACTTTTGATCTAGGGTTAGACGTTCTTGAACCTAGTATGTAATTGAATCTTTTAAACTCTTAGTTATGAACTTATATCCCTTAATTATTTCAACCTATCTGTGCTTAATTCTTTCATTATACTTGATCACTATTTTGATTATTTAGAAGCCATGATAATGTTGACAAAAGGATTCATGTGTTTAACCTATGGTAGATTGATACATGATTATAGGGTAACATCTATGAGTTTCATCTAGGATAGATATATACCTAGGTGGCATGTATGGTTTGATTAGACTTATTCTTAATGAGTTGCATCTTATTCGAATTACTATAGACGTATAGGTAGTTGTTAGGTTGTGATATTATCATTCGATTGTCGACAGAAGTTTATGATGAAATCGGTGTTTAGTCAATCAATTGATAGTAAGAGAATAACTAAGGGATTAAAGATTTCAATGAAATACTATGGGATACGTCGAAACCCTAGATTACTTATCAAACTAGTGAATTTTATCTTAGAGTGCTTGTGATATTTAATTAGGTTTAATTTGATAGCAGTAGTACAGTTAGTTAAACTTCATTTCAGAAGTTAGTTTGGATAAAGGTAAAATAGAGTAATTTTAGTAATCGATTAAAGAAATAGAAACAATAGTCTCTGTGAGATCGATAATCTAGATTTAGTCGTATATTACTTGCACTAGGATATTAAATCACACATCAAGATTTTGGCGTCGTTGCCAGGGACTATTTTATCTATTCTTAGATCAATACTAATACTATACTATCTTACTTTTACTTCAGATTTTATTTTATTTTATTATTATTATTATTCTTTTTTCGTTCTAGTTACCTTTGTATTTTTGATTTTGACAGTTTATACAAAGAACCAAGAGTGAAGATTTAACGTATTTTGATCTTGAGATTGAAAGAACATTCCGAAGACTTTGACGAGAATAATATCAAAATAGAAATATGGTAGAAAATTACGACAATATCAATAATCTAGTATTTAAGCCTATGAATCCGCAGAGATTGCAGAGGGATTATGCTATTCCTACAACAGAAGGCATCCAGTCTAGTATTCGGCGCCCCACTATTAATGCAAACAACTTTGAGATCAAGTCAAGTACTATTCAGATGCTTAAGGAGTTTGTGCAATTCAGTGGAGCCCCCCAATAATGATCCCAACATGCATATCGTGAGTTTCTTAGAGATTTATGATACATTCAAGTTCAATGAGGTTTTAGATGATGCCATCAGGTTGCAACTATTTCCTTTTTCATTGAAGGACAAGACCAAGAGCTGGTTGATGTCATTACCATCAGGATCCATATCAATGTGGGATGACCTAGCACAAGTTCTTAGCAGAGTTTTTCCCACCAGCTAAGATAATAAAGATGAGGAATGACATCACTTCATTTGTCCAGATTGAAGGTGAGTCATTATATGAGGCATGAGAGCGATTTAAAGACATGTTGAGAAAGTGTCCCCATCATGGAGTTCTTAAATGGTTATTAGTGCAAGCATTCTACAATGGGCTAGTAGGTCATTTAAGGATAATTATTGATGCCACTGTTGAAGGAGCTCTGATGAACAAGTCCACAGATGAAGCATATGAGTTACTAGAAGAGATGGCATCTAATAGATGGCCTGTTGAAAGAGTTACACCAAGAAAGGTTGCTGAAGTTCATGAGATTGATGCATTCAATGTATTGGTTGCGTAGATCAACATCTTAACCAAGAGATTTGATTCTATAAATGCTGTCAAGACCCAAAACGCGGCTTGTGACTTCTATGGTGACAATTACATGAATGGGCAATGCATGGAGTCAACAAACTATATGGGAAACTATAATAGACAGCAGAATAATCCACATTTAAATTATTATAATCCGGGATGGAGGAATCATCCTAATTTTTCTTGAGGTGGCAACCAAAGGCAACAACTTAAACCCATCCTACCCGAATTTTATCCCCCATAAGAGAAGAAATCAACATTGAAAGATATGTTTATGCAGTATATAAAGTTGAATGATCGTATCTTACAAAATCATTCCGCATCTTTGAAAACTCTAGAGACTTAAATGGGGCAAATTGCTGCAACACTGAATAATCGACCTCAAGGGACTTTACCAAGCAACACTAAAGCTAATCCAAGAAGGAATAAGGAGTAATGAAAAGCTGTCTCTTTGAGAAATGGAAAAGAGTTGTAGTCAAACAGTGCAAAAGTGGAGAAAACGGCATAATGTGATGAAGAAAATAGTGCAGAAGTGCAAAAAAGTGTAGAATTTATTGCAGAACATGATGTGAAGCAGTAGAAAAATGCAGAAAACAGTAAGGAAATGAAAAAAAATTCAAATGCAGCAGCACAAACTAGTAAAGCTCAGCAGAAACTTGTAGTTCAGCCTCCCCATCCACTTTCACCTATACCATTTTCTCAGAGGCTACAGAAACATAAGTTGGACAAGCAGTTTTCAAAGTTTTTAGATGTCTTCAAGAAACTCCATATTAACATACCTTTTACGGATGCTTTGGAACAAATGCCAAGTTATGTGAAGTTTACGAAGGACATCTTATATAAAAAAAAAAGATTAGCTGAGTATGAAACTGTGGCACTTACCGAAGAATGTAGCACAATATTACAAAAGATATTGCCAACAAAATTAAAACATCCAGGCAGTTTCACTATACCATGTACTATCAGGGAGAAATTCTTTGGCAGAGCATTATGTGATTTAGGCACCAGCATCAACCTAATGCCATTATCCATCTACAAGAAGTTAGATTTGGAGGAGGCTAAACCTACTAATGTCACCTTACAATTGACTGACTGCTCACTCACATATCCAATAAGCATTATTGAAGATATTTTGAAAATTTTAACAAGTTTATCTTTTCGGTAGACTTCATAGTGTTGAATATAGAGGAGGATCATGAAGTACCCATCATACTAGGAAGACCATTCTTAGCCACAGAAAAGAACCCTTATTAATGTTCAAAAAGGGGAATTAATTATGAGGGTGCAAAATAAAGAAGTAACATTCAATGTTTTCAATGCTATGAAAGGGTCAAGTGAGGAAGAGAAATGTATGAGCATTGATATTATTGACAGGAAAGTACAAGATATTTTCAACAAAAATAACATTAAAGATTCTCAAGATGCAGTGGTAGATAAAGTTGAGGTAGAGATAAGTAAAGCTTGAGAGTATCTATAAGGCTTAAACCTTTCTCTAAGATTTGACAGATTCAAGATGAGAGCAAGTGACTTTGAAAGCCTTGAAAGCTCTTTCTTAACAAGTGGGGATCCATCAGAGTTGAACCTCTAAATAGATCAGAAGGCTTGCAAACTTATATTAAGCCTTCTATTGAAGAACCTCTTAAATAGAGTTAAAACCACTACCGAGTCACTTAAGGTATTCATTTCTTGGCGAATCTTCTACTTTGCCACTTATAGTTTCTGCACAACTTGATGGATCACAAGTAGAAAAATTGTTGAGGGTCTGAAGAGATCATAAGAGAGCTATAGGATGGACAATTGTTGACATCAAGGGAATAAGTCCCTCTTTTTGCATGCATAAAATTCTGTTAGAGGAAGGGCACAAGACTAAAATTGAGCAACAAAGGCGCTTAAATCCAATAATGAAAGATGTAGTAAAGAATGAGATTATTAAGTGGTTAGATGCAAGGATTATCTTCCCCATGTCTGATAGCTCATGGGTAAGTCCGATGCAATGTGTACCAAAGAAATGAGGGATCACTGTAGTTACAAATGAGAATAATGATTTAATCCCTACTAGGACTGTCATAGGTTGGAGAATATGTATGGACTACCGGAAGCTGAATAAAGCCACCCGCAAGGATCATTTTCCCTTACCCTTCATTGATCAATTGCTAGATAGATTAGCAGGACATGATTATTATTGCTTCTTGGATGGATATTTTGGCTATAATCAGATTGCAGTTGCTTCTGAAGATAAAAAAAGACCACTTTCACTTGCCCATATACTATATTTACCTTTCGGACTATACAATACTCCAGCCACTTTTCAGCTCTGTATGATGGCCATATTTTCAGATATTATAGAATATTTCATAGATGACTTTTCTATTTTTGGCAATTCATTTGATCAATGTCTTGATAATATAACATTTGTGCTCAAACGGTGTGAAGATACCAATTTAGTGCTCAATTGAAAAAGTATCACTTTATGGTTAAAGAAGGTATAGTTTTAGGCCATAAAATTTCTGATCATAGTATTGAAGTTGATAAATCGAAGATAGAAACCATCGAGAAGTTTCCACAATCGACTAATGTGAAAGGAGTGCGGAGCTTTCTTGGCCATGTCAGATTTTATCGAAGATTTATAAAAGATTTCTCCAAGATCTCCAAACTCTTATGCAACTTACTAAAGAAAGAAGTGCGGTTTCATTTCATTGATGCATGTCTTGAAGCTTTTGAACTGTTGAAGAAGAAGCTTACCACCGCACCGATCATTATAGCTATAGATTGAAACTTACCATTTAAAGTGATGTATGATGCAAGTGATTTAGCTGTGAGGGCTATACTAGGACAACGCCGAGAGAAAGTGTTTCACATGATATACTATACAAGCAAGACTCTCAATGACACGTAATCCAATTACACCACCACAGAAAAAGAGCTTCTTGTGGTAGTCTTTTATTTTAACAAGTTTCGGGCTTATCTCATTAGAGTCAAGGTCACAGTCTTCACCAATCACTCAGTAATCAAGTACCTCATCAACAAGAAAGATGTTAAACTAAGGCTCATTTGATGGATTCTTATACTGCGAGAATTTGATCTAGAGATCAAAGATAGAAAATGAGTTGAAAATTAAGTTGCAGATCATCTCTTTCGTTTGGAAGCATCAAATCAACACCAAAAGAAGATCCAAATCAATAAAATCTTTTTGGATGAACAAATCCTTACAACACAACATCATGAAATCCCCTAGTATGTTGATATTGTCAATTATTTAGTTTCTAGCCTAATACTTCATAATTTGACTTTTCAACAAAAGAAGAAGTTCCTCCACGATACAAAATTCTATTTCTGGGATGAGCCATTCATTTACAAATCATGTGCAGACCAAATCCTTCAAAGATGTGTTTTTACAGAAGAAACTCAAGATATCTTACACCATTGTCATGCATTTGGTTATGGGGGATATTTTACGGGCGATAAAACAGCAATTAAGGTACTTCAATCTAGTTTTTATTGGTCTATATTATTTAAAGATGCATATTCGTTTGTTGGAGAGTGTGATCGATGTCAACGGACGGGGAACATCTCCAAAAGACATGAAATACCACAATAAAACATTCTAAAGGTTGAAATCTTTGAGGTTTGGGGAATAAACTTCATGGGACTATTTTCATCATCTCATAACAACAAATATATACTTGTAGCTGTGGATTACATTTCAAAATGGTTAAAGGCAGTAGCATTACCAACAAATGAGGTGAGGAAAGTGATTAAGTTCCTTCAAAAGAACATATTCACAAGATATGGAACACCGAGAGCAATTATAAGTAATGAGGGCTCACATTTCTGCAATAAATATTTTCACCCCTCTTGTAAAAATACAGGGTCAAGCATAAGATGGCTACTACATATCATCCTCAAACAAGCGAACAGGTTGAAGTCTCCAATCGATAAATAAAATGCATCTTGGAGAAGATGGTTAAACCAAACTGAAAGGATTGGACATTACACTTGGATGATGCTTTATGAGCGTATCATACTGCTTACAAAACTCCAATTGGTATGTCATCATTTCATTTGATCTTTAAAAAAGCGTGTCACTTACCTTTAGAGTTAGAACATAAAGCGTATTAGACCATTAAAGCCCTCAACTTTGATCTCCAAGCTATAGGTGAGAAACACTTACTTTAACTAAATGCCATGGATGAGTTTCGTCTACAAACATATGAGAATGCTAAGCTTTATAAGAAAAAGTCAAAACAGTGGCATGATAAGAAGATACTTCAGCGTTCATTTGAAAAAGGACAACTAGTACTACTCTACAATTCACAGCTGAAGTTATTTCCTAGAAAGCTCAAGTCCCGATGGTCTGGCCCGTTTCAAATCACCACGGTATACCTAAATAGAGCGGTTGAAATTAGAGATCCAAATAATCAAGCTTTATTTATAGTAAATGGCTAGCTTCTCAAGAATTATCATAGAGGATATATAAATCGATAGAAGGTCAATGTCGATCTGATGGATCACAAGTAACTGCAGGATCAACACGTCAAGCCCGAAGACGTTAAACTAAGCGCTTCTTGGGAGGTAACCTAAGTCTAGTATCCTTTCATTTTAATTAAATTTTTTCTAGTATTATCTTTTCTCCTTAGTCATTTTAATTTTTTTCTTTTCTTTTCTTTCATGAGTATTTGTTTTAGGCTGCATAAAAAAAAGAGGCTTGCGGGGCCACGACGCCCATACAAGAGAGGTGTTTATTACTTCTCCCCCATTTTTTTGTCTTCATATCTTCATCCCATTTCTCTCAAACACCACATATATCCTAACTCCCATCCTCTCAATCTCACACCTTCCATCCTTCATCTTTCACTCAAATTAACACCACCCACACACTATATTTAGACTAAAATTTATTACCTACTTAAATTAACATCACATTAGCACACAAAATTCATCCAATCATTCACATTCATCACAACTCCCAATTTCTTCTCTACATTAGCATTCATTACTCTAAGGTACTCAATGGCACCCAAGAAATCAAAGAAGTCAATTGCATCATCTTTTGTAGGCTACGATACTAATAAGTTTGTTTCTAAAAAAGCCTCAGACTTATATCACTCGTTCATAGTCAAAAGCATAATCATTCATAAAAACAGCTTCGACATCACGGGAGGGGGCTATATAAGAATCTCAAGAATTATTGCAGATAGGGGTTAGGGACACTTATGCGCACAACTAAATCCCATAGTTATTTCAATAGTCAGAATTCTATGCTAGTGGCAAAGAGCACACCTATAGGAATGTCCAAATCAGAGGCAGAACTGTTCACATCCACAATGAGGTCATCAATAGATACCCTGGGGTACTCAACATACAAAGAGATGACTATATAGAGCTCTACCAGAACCCAGATTATGAAGACGTTATCCGCTACTTGGCCATCCCAGATGCTCAATAGGCGATGTCTAGAAATCTTCTGGTCTCTTTTCCCGCACGCTACATGTGTAGAGAATTTAAAGCGTGGCACTATTTCATACCTGCTAAGTTAATGCCAATTAGTCATATTAGCATGATAATAATAAAGAGAGCTCTCTTTCTGTATGCCATTCTAATAGTGCGGACAATTGATATTGGCAAGGTGATTAGAGACACAATATCATCCAAAGCAAAGCATCTACTGCCCCTTGCTAATTATAGCACTTTGCGCTAAGTTGGAGTCGAATGGACATCATCAGAAGAAATGCTTCCCCTAAAACACGTATTGAACAACAGAAACATTTCTACAATAGTTAATGGTCCAGCTCAAGACCCCACTCTCCGATCACCTCTACCACAAAGACTAGCAGCATAATTGATTATGCATCAAAGGCTATCATAGTTAGAAGATGTCTTCACCACACACCAGTAGTGGACTGCATCATATGCATCATATCAAAACTAGGTTTTACGTATTGCCTTAACCTACTTTGGCATAGATACACATAACTTGCCAAACATTCTAGCCTATCCAGCGCCTTCAACTGGAGATGACTTTAAAGATGATGCAGAAGAAGAAGATGAAGCAACGAGTGAAGATGAAGACGGAAGGGACCACTAAAGCTTCATAAAAACAGGAAGTGTTCTAATTTTGTTATTTTACTGCCGTCATGAGAACTTTTCTTATTATAAGAGTGAGGGCAGGGGAAACACTTCTTAGTTCTTAATTTTCTTCTATGCTTTGTTCATTTATTTTTTGTTTTTATTTGCTTTCTTTAGAAGTAGTTTATTTTCTTTCAGTATCGTGTGTTTGGGTCGAAAGCATTTATAGTCGATGATGATAAATGGAGTTAAAGAAAAGCTATAAACTCTTTAGACTTATCTATTACTATGTTCATTCTATATTGTAATCAGATTAATTATATTTAGCTTATAGTTGTTTACTTTAAACATTTTTACACTCTAGAGCTATTTAATATTCAGTAGTTGTAAGGTAGAATATACTTATTCATACAAATGAGGTAATCAAGGTCGTCTAATATCTAAAACTTGTTTGATTCATTTTCGAGGCAAAATCCTAGGATATATATAGTAAGGGATATGATTATAGGCAATGTTTGGATCGATTGGACCTATTTAGCCAACATTGAATATTTTTTTCATTAGTCACGTTTTTTTAGCCTAATTGACTATATTCTTTTCAAACCCACTTTAGAAGCCTATAACTAATTAATACTTGTATTCATCATAAATACCCTTCGCACTATGATACATAACATCTTATTGTAAGGGTCATGAAGTGATTCAAAGTTTTAGGTAAAAAGAAGAGGCATCTATGGAATTGTTCTCATTCAGTTAAAAGAATTAAAGAAGCTTGATTCAATCAAAAAAAAAAAACTCTTAGAAATATAATAGAGAACAATAGAATTGTTGAAAAGTTGGGTTCAAGGAAAATAAGTTTAAGGGAGTGGACTGAAGAAAGAAAGAACAAAAATAATCTTTAGACAAAAGGGGTTATGGTTATAGTGCGATTTGAACTTAAATTTTTTTCGCACTTTCACACCCTAACCCAAGCCTCTCATTACAAGCTAATCAAAGTCCTATTTGACCCTTATTATATACTTTTTCTACATTAGTGAAGATTGCTATGAAAAACAAGCTTATGGAGAATTGTTTGGTCTTGATCTTTCTTGAAAAAATAAAATGTTCGAAAATACAATTGATATGCAAATAAATAGCTCGACACTCACAAGTGAATGATTATAAGGTAAATATAAGCATGATGTTTAGAGTGTAGAATGAGCATGAATAATTTTTTAGTCTAAAGATTTTATAAATATAATTCACCATTTAAGACAACTTACAAATTTGTGATCGGCTCGTGCACCCATGGTTCAAGGGATGTTAAAAGGTTGTTTTTATATAGTTGTTTTGCTCCTTATTAGTGTGTTCTTTTTTTCCCGAGGATGAGCAAAAGTTTTAAGTTTATGGGTATTTGATAATAGCATAATGGCAATAGTATTTTAGCACTTTAGCTTGAGTATTTTGCTTTAATATATTAATATTTGGCTATTTATTTGTGTTTTTAATCTTAAATAGGTGCGTGAAGGAAAATGTGATACATAGGATTAAACGAGAGGCGGTTCGGGGGAGAAACGAGCGAGATGCGCCTAAAAGACGAAAGCAGTGCAACATATGGTTAGGCGTCGCGATGACCAGAGTTGGGTGTTGCAGCGCCTAGATTAGTGAATGAGCGTTGTGGCGCTCAGTAGCCAGTACTGTGGCGCTTAGTAGCCAGCGTTGTGGCACCCATCAACTAATTAGTGGTCTTTGTTGCTCGTGCCCCAGCGCCACGGTGCTCATGCGAATGCTTAAATACTCTTCTTAACTCTCATATTTCGGGGTGGATTCGAAGCTCCCCGCACTTAGGATTTCTCATATCAACAAAAATACTCTTTTGAGGAAAAAAGAGAAAGACTTAGTAAGGAGAAAAATGCAAGCAATGAATACATATTCAAAGCAAGAGATTAAAGTAAATTTATTAAAGATTGAAGAATTAAATCTTGAGCATTCAAGATAACAGAAAGGAAAACAATTAAGGACGTCACTTATGTTATTTTCTTCCTTAACTTTAAGAGATGATTTTATTCATGATAGTTTCATATTTTTGCTTTGATACTCTTGTTTTAAGCATGAGCTAAATACTTTTAATCTAGAGTTAGACGTTCTTAACCTAGTATGTAATTTAATTTTTTAAACTCTTAGTTATGAACTTATATCTCTTAATTGATTTAATCTATATGTGCTTAATTCTTTCATTATACTTGATTACTATTTTGATTGTTTAGGAGCCATGATAACTTTGACAAAAGGATTCATGTGTTTAGCCTATGGTAGATTGATACATGATCATAGGGTAACATCTATGAGTTTCATCTAGGATAGACATATACCTAGGTGGCATGTATGATTTGATTAGACTTATTCTTAACGAGTTGCATTTTATTCGGATTACCATAGACATATAGGTAGTTGTTAGGGTGTGATATTATCATTCGACTGTCGACAGAAGCTTATGATAAAATCAGTGTCTAGCTAATCAATTGATAGTAAGAGAATAACTAAGGGGTTAAAGATTTTAATGAAATACTAGGGATAAGTCGAAACCTTAGATTACTTCTCAAACTAGTGAATTTTATCTTAAAGTGCTTGTGATATTTAATTAGGTTTAATTTGATAGCAGTAGTACAGTTAGTTAAACTCCATCTTAGAAGTTAGTTTGGATAAAGGTAAAATAGAGTAATAGTGTTGCTGAAAGCAGTACGAAAGCGTGCACTTGCGCTAGAATATTAAATCACACATCAGATTGGTACTAATAGTGTTGCTGAAAGTAGAATATTCCTATATTGCAACAGATAATGGACATAGAAATAGAGCATGAGCTACCGCTTCAAATTTTGAATCATAGCGTGCACATAGTTGCTGAATAACAACTCCATGATAATATAGATTTCCCCTTATTGGCAGAAGATTTAAGACGCACCTCGAGATAAAAATGTGAACCTTTAGAGGGATATTCAGAGCCTAGATTTTTCCCTACCAATCTCTAAGACAAACACCATTACTTCTATTTGAATTTGTACCTAATAGAGACCTTCCCATGTGATAAGCAGATTTAACAATGAAAACACCAGATAAGTGCTATAAAATCTTATCGTAGCTTCCAAAATTTCCAACTGGAATGAAAGTGATAGTGTTCACATTAACCTCTCATAAAATTCTTTTAACAAGAGTGAATTCCATCTAGAATCCTGAATTATAACATCTGAGACTTGAAAAAAATTCCTACCACAAGCTAGTGTAATAAGCTTAAAAGAAGGTGGTCCTGGAAGCTAAGGGTCTGAAAAGAGAGCTATAAACCCCCTATTCCCTACACGTCACCGCACTTCAAGCTTAAATAATTCCCTCCCTCACATGATACTCCCCCAAACATAAGAGCCTTATTTTAGCATAGAGCACTTATAAAAGGATTGTGTGGGGCAATATTTATACTTCAATATCCGAGAAGCTATAGAATTCAGATACTTCATAAGACGCCAACAATGCTTAGCTAACATAGCTTGATTAACTAGGGACAGATTTCAAAATCCTAAACCTCCATCCTATTTTGGCAAACAAATTAAGTCCCAATATAGCCAATGAATTTTTGCTGCTGCCCCATTTTTACCCCTCCAAAAACTTCTGATTAAAGATGTCAAAATTTTCAAAACAGAGCTTGAAAGTTTAAACACTGACATGGCATACAAAGGTAAATCCTGAATAATCGGCTGGATAAGAAAAACCTTATCACCTATCGAGAAAAATTTAGTTTTCCACAGTTGTAATCGGTTCCATACCCTGTCAATAATATGTTGAAATATTTTCTCTTACTTCTCCTAATAAATGAAGGGAGCCACAGATAACGGGCATAAGGAGAAGTACGTGCCAGGTTAAATAACCCCAAAATATTTCGCTGCATGTCAAACGTTGTACTAGGACTGAAAGTTATAGAAGATTTCTGCATATTTGTCTACTGGTCCAAGACTTCTTCATAAGCATCAATTAAATGTTTAATAGCAGAACAATCAAATAAAGTGGCTTGACAGAAAATAAGGTTATCATCTACAAAGAACAATTGACTAACCCTTGAACCATTACTTGTGCATGCAAAACCACTAAGCTCCTATTTTATTTCAGGTTGTTGTAACAAGAAGGAGAGACCCTTAGCACATATTCAAAATAAATAAGGTGAAATGGGGCACCCTTATCTCATCCCCCGAGAAGGTACTACATTTCCCGTAGGAACACCATTAATTAGAAAAGAAAATTTAACCATTGATAGATAATGAAAAATAAGACCAATCTAGAGATCAGGAAACCCAACCGTTGAAGCATAAATAGGAGAAGTTTCCACCTCACTCTATCGTATGCTTTACTCATATCAAGTTTCATAGCCATATAACCAACCTTTCCCTTTGTTCTTCTATTCAAGGAGTGCACTAACTTAAAACCTGCTACAACATTCTCTAAAATGAGTCACCTCGGAATGAAGGTGCTTTGATTTCCAGAGATCACATCATTGAAAACCCTTTTAAGCCTATTTGCTAAAACCTTCGCTACAATTTTATAAAGAACGTTATAGAGGTTTATTGGTCTGAAATCCTAAACTTGAGTTGGAGATGAATTCTTTAGAATTAGGGAAACATTAGTATTATTAACCTCTATCATAGAATTTTCTTTATTAAGAACACTCAAGTAAAACTGCACAACATCCATTCCCACATCCATTCCCACAATGTCCTAACAGTGTTGATAAAAAAAATGGCATAAATCCATCAGGACCCGAAGCTCTATGGGCTCATTAACATGACGGCATTATGAACCTTTATGGCTGTAAGTGGAGTCATTAATACATCAATTGATTGGCTACTCAACCGCAGTGATTAATTCTGAAATAAATGATGAATTCGATCTTCATTCGCATTAATTCTGAAATAAATGATGAAATAAACAAGCCACAGTTGAAATATCCTAAAAAAACTCGCATTATCTTCCATCACTACCAAATAACCCTTTAATTTCATTCTTAGTCCTTTGTTTAGAAGCCTTTACATGAAAGAACTTTAAGTTTTGATCACCCCAACCCAACAAATTCAAGTGGGCTATTTGTGACCAATAGATTTTCACCTTCAAAAACAACCTTTATAACTTTGATTTCAGAACCCTGGAGAATCGACATATCAATACAATTTGGTTCGGCTAAAATAGCTTCAATATTCCTTCTTAACTTTTTAATTCGAGTAGGTATGGCCCTCCATATGAGCAGCACTAATTGAGAAGGTCAGTTGCACAAAACTCCAATTTATTTACAATAGATACTTCAACTGATTCCATGCCTGAACAATAATGTCCTTACATGATTCCTCCTTTAGCCAAAGAGGGTCAAAACGGAATTTCTTCAAACCACTTCCTGACCTTACTGCCTTGTGTGTTAGAGAAATATGTAATGGACGATGGTTTGAAGAGAAAAATTCTTTATGAAAGACTCTCACACGAGGGAATAAATTATGCCATTGTTCACAAGCAACAGTTCGGTCTAACCTCTCCAAAATAGAGCCACCTACCCTGTCCAAACCTTTCCGGGTAAATCTTGATCTAACAAATCCCAAATCATGCGGGCCTGAATCATCAAGTACATTTTGAAAATCAATCATAGAACCCCTAACCTCTGAAGAGCCTCCAACTTTGTCTTGGACAATTAATATCTCATTGATATCCCCCAAATTATCAACGGTGCTGGTGACTGAGCTCGAAGACGTTGTAAAAGATTCCAACTGTTACGACGGCCTTCCATTGATTTTCAAATGGAAGGCTGTAAAAATTCACGACCTTCCATTGATTTTTCAAATGGTCCACCACCTTACATCCACATGGTATCTAGAGAAGCCACAAACTGAAACGTCCCATTTTGAATTCCATAAGATAAACATCTCGCCACTATTTCCCATACTGTTAACATGAAAAGAAGAGTGAAATCCCAAGCTCTTTCGAATCTTCTTCGTCCAATACCCAAATAATTTGGTCTCAAGGATAAAAACCAAATTAAGGGAACATGTTGGAGCAAGGGGAGGTTGTGAACTCAATTGTCAAAATTTTATAGACTATTTTGTAAGAAATGAAAATATTTTTTGAGTGTGAGAATTTGGTGGAAGAATAAGAGCGCTAAATAATAATAGACAAGGGAAGAATTTGGAAGGAAATGAAACTTCCCTATTTTTCTCTTATTTTGCTTCTTTGAGCTTGGGTACAATACAATGCAACAAGACCTATTTATACTTGTTACAATTGACTTCAACTTTCAATCATATATTTGCAGTATCTCACCTAACCCTTTTTTTTTTATTCAAGATTTTTTTAGATATTTTAAAATTTTGCACTTAGATTTTTCTTTTTAATTTTGATCATTAATATTTTTAGAATTTAAATATTTATTTCTAGTCCTTTTAAAACTAGATATTTATTTGTAGTTCTTTTAAAAATTAAATATTTTAAAAGATTACAAATTATTTTATTTTTAATAGAACATTCCATTAGGAGCTTACGAAGACTCTGTACGAGGGTTCTCCATCCCCCGTGCAATCTAACATAAAAGACTCGTATGGATGGGCGGGGCTAAACAACGGCCACCGCCTGCGAGGAAACAACATCCTCAAATGTAAACTGCTTCTTGCTCGGAAAGCCACCATGATTCTGATTATATTTCCTTTTATCAGAGACAACCGAACCCTCTTGAACCTCGCCTCCTTCAATTCGGAGTAAAGAAGAATTACTTATTTCCCGTCGAAGACGGTGATTGTGATTTCGACGTCTGCTACTAGGGAGAGAAGAAGAAAACTCTTGGGGGTAAGACACTAGGGATGGACCAGCGGGCACAAAATCTGGATGGTTGTCTGAGTTCGAATTGGAGAATGAAACTCCTAAAAGAATCTTTTTTTTTTTTGTATAGACTGTTTGAATTCACGGACCAAAGGTAATTCTGTTGACTTCATAAGACTATCGGCTATCGCGGTTAGAATCCTCATCACCACTTTGCATGGGCTGCATGATTTCATTAAGTGAAAAGACTTTTGTTTTAAGAGGGATACTGCATGGCTTAGCAGCAACTTCATCACGTGGCAAATTATTAATAATAAGAGGACCACAAGGATTAAAATCCTGAGACAAAATAATATCACCATAAGATTTCCCATTTGAAATTAAATTCGGAGACTGGATCTTACCACGTGTCAAGTCGTTGCCAACCTCACATTTGAAATAGAGCCATCCGCATTAACGAACCCAGATAAACCGGAATCATTCAATTTTTGAATTGGGGATTCCGAAATCGGTGACATAGCCGAGGTAAACCCACGAGAACCTGAGCAGGTTCTGCCTCCGCACTTCGGCTGCCATGCAAACCCAAAGATTTGGAACCAGGAGTGACAGAATCATCACACGGTGCATCAGGGATATTTTTTCCTTGGTCCTTTCCTTTATAGTTGCGAAACGTATTAACCATTCGGCTTCCAAAAGAAGCACGGATAGATGGTGGGAATATGGATTTTCTGGCTTCCGTAAGACCACTGGAAAATCTAAACACGCCCTGAATGTATGATCAAGGTGACCACACAAAGAACAGTAATCTGGGAGTTTTTCATATTAGAAGATCACCCACAATAACTTCTCAGTATTCCCCAGCTTCACCAGCAACCCCTTACGTAAAGGTTTCCGAAAACCAATCCGACACGAATTCTCAGAAAACTACCAGTGCATAACCCAAAGCTATCCGAATCCACTTCACGAAATAAACCTATCTTATTTCCAATAAGTTCAGCAAATTCAGGATTCATATGAACAATGGGCAAATTATATACTTGGATCCAAAAAGGAACCAAGCCGAACCTAGGGTTTGAAGCATTATCATCATTCCCGAAACTGGTTCCATAACCAAAAGGAAACGGCTGAAATTCCAGGGTTCCAATAACAGCACCTTCTTCCGATCAGCCTCCAAATCGAATTCACATAGGAAAACGTCATTTCCCAGCCATTTAAAACCCACATCACCCTGAGGTTTCCAAAGGTTACGCATTGTAGGCTGGAAAGAATCACGTTGAAAATGTTTCCTGGTAAGCACTTTAACAAATAGTCCGAATTTAGCATTGACCTGATGCCTGCGAACAACCTCATCATCAACCCCTAGGACCTCACCAGAATGTTCACACTCAATGGAGAAAGATTGCCGGAGGGCCTCAATTTCATCCATGGTAAAGAAAAAATTGAAAGTTAGAGTCCCGGAGGGACGATATTCTGATCTCTAGAGCAAACTAAGCGCGGGCTAGTTGTGTCCGCCTAAAATAAGCACAACAGATAAAAATAAATATTACAAAATAAATTGTTTAACTTTTTAACTTTTTGAAAGATCTTAACGGGATATTGCATTATCATCGTATTAATCATTGATTTTAGGTCGATTATGGAATCTCGACTAAGAGCATTGCATTGTCAAAGAACAAACAAGCTTTTTACTTCTGTTCTATAAAATTGTTGGTGCACAAAAAATGTTAGGTCCATGGTATGAACAACATATTAAACTATCATTTTACGATTCTCTTATATATTTCACATCATGACACGAATGAAGAAAATTGTTAGGATAAATCATTGAATTAGCATTGGTCAACATTTGTCCTAATCCTAACTCCTATATAAAATAATTCAATCCTTAGCTTGATAGCTATTTTAATTATGGGTGCTATCAATTATTTCCTCTTATTTTAAATATTATTTATTTACCTCTTGACGTCTTATATTATCAAAAAAAAAAGTTTTTTTGTTATAAATTTTTTGTTAAATTTTAATTTTTATTATCTTTTTACTAATTTACCCTTACATTGATGACATCATTATTGTCATCATCTTTTTTCTTTCTTTTTATGCAAAAATTAATAATATGTTTTTAAAAATAATACTAAAATAACAAAACTATAACATAAATGGAATGATTCACATTCTATTTATTTTATTTTATATTTTAGAATTTCATTAATATTTAATATTTTTTAATACATTAGTATTTAATGCTCTTTAAAAATAATAAATACATTATGCTTTTTATTATTGTTAAAAAAATACTAAACAAATAACTAAAATACTATAATAATAAAAACCAAAATATATTTATGTTATGTTGGAAGGATGAACATTCTAGTTATTTTTTATTTTAATTAATATATAATATTTTTTATACATTAATATTTAATGCTCACGTTATACATCTTTTAAACAAAATTAATAAAACTGTAATATGTTTATTTTTTCTTAAACGTATTAAATACTAATATATTTAAAAAATATTTAATGAATAAAATTTTAAAATGTAAAACAAAAGAAAAATAGAAGTAAAATAACCAAAAAATCTGTCCTTGCATTATAACATAAATATGTCATGATTTTGATTATTTTAGTATTATTTTTTAGAAAATAATAATAATTTATAAAAAAATAATAAAAGAATGATTTCATTAATGTAAGAGTAAATTAATAAGAAGATAATAAGAGTTAAGATTTAATATAAATTTTGTAACAACAAAGAAATTTTTAAGTAATATGAAATATCAAAAGAATAAATGAGTAATGTTCAAAGGGTCATATATAGTTTTCCTTTTAACTATTGAGAATAAATAGTTGGCTGCATAATAGGCCATCATTTATTCTCTATAGTTAGAGATAACTCATGGCATAAAAAAATGGGATAAGTCATCTCGATGAAATATTAATTATTTAAAATTTATTGATTATATTCAAATGATTTTTTAAACTTAATTCACAATACAAAATTTATAATAAGAATAATAATATACTAATATATTTATAAAAATAATTGCTAACTAATATAAATCAAAAGAATGATAAATATAATATATTTTATTGTAATATTACATCTATATTTACAAAATGTATTTGATATATTTAATTACATAAAATTAAATTAAATTAAATTAAAGTATCTATTCTTAATTACTTATATTATTACAAAGAAATAATTTTAAATATTTAATAGAATTTTAATTAATATTAGTATATTTAATTACATAATATTTTAAAATTATTTTAATTAATTCAATCCAATCCCATGTAAAACTAAACACAATAATACATCACCTCTAATCCAATCTTATCTTACCCTATCTAATCCAAACAAATTTAGCCAATTTTATTCAATTCAATCCCTACATACCAAACGGTTCTAACAGTGATATCAGTACTAGTTTGACATCCTAGACATACCAATGATGTTGGTTTTTCTTTCCTCAAGTGCAAAAGTTTGCAGAACACAGTAAAAGAATGTGGCAGAATCATGTTCTACCCATCACGGGCCCTTAACATACTGAGCATCACCATTCATTTGGGAGGGCAAATCTTTGATTTTGAAGCTGTCCCACACTTTGCCTCAATCGACCATTGTTGCATTAACGATAGTGATCTGACAGACTTTTACCCAGCTGAGCTCTCAAGTGGATATAATTGTGAAAATCTTCTCTTCCGCCCATTAAGGCCTTCCTAGCTAGGCTCAATGCAAATGCCAAATCAGCCAACTTTTCCAGCTGTGTCGGTGCTCCCTCGCCATTATTAATGTTTGTTCTTGTTAAAAGCCTTCTGTTAGAGAAACACTCTTAGAAAGAACAAGAAAGAAACACAATTGATTTCGTATTTCTAATGTTATTGATTTTCAATGACTTTGCTGGATACAAAAGAGTCTTTGGTTAACAAGTATGTCAAAACATGTTTTAACTTAATCATGATTGTTTTCCATGAGATTAAATTAACATGTTATCGAACTCTTGATAACAAGTGCTTTTAATTAACTTTTGCAAGGATATGGGAAGTTGGAACCAGCCAGCAAGAAAATTTGACAAGGTACTGAGAGAAAGTTAAAGCAAAAGCACGAGTGTTTTTAAGTAAGCAATGAGAAATGCTTGAGATGAATGGTAGCATTACAGGTGTCCCCATATTATTATATGTAAAAATAATCGAGTAAAGAAAGTGATTATGGAGGTGACCCTGGTCGCCCTCTGAGTGTGACTCCATCAATTGGGTAGTAATCTGCAGTCAAAATCAAAATGATTTCACTATCTTAAGATACAAGTCTGTTCCTTTTCTCTCTGAGCAGTATCTTTTAAAACAGATCACACTCAATTGCCTATTATATTGTACGGGGACTCCATGTCCTTGCCTTTTTTTTTTTATTGCCTCACAATTTGACGTTATTTCAACTCATATTTTAATGTCTAACTTGTAACAAGATCTTTCAGTTATACAAGATATCGAGTTACAACTGAATGATTTACAATTTTGTTATTATAATTTCTGTTTCTTTAGCTATGGAAAATTCGGGAAGGTCATTGTGAGATTGATTTCAACAATATTTTCCAAAAATTATATTTTGAAAAAGCTAATGCCCCATTTAGATATATCTCAATTAAAATTTTGTGGGTTACGTAGTTTATTATATAAAAAAAAATCTAATGTGTGTTAAGATTTTATAATACATTATAAGTTATGTAAAAATTATGAATTGATTAAATAATGTTATGTGATAATATTGCTTATTATATAATAAATTACGTGACTTATCTCATTTTTTCGAGTTTGAGTATCATTTCTACGCGCTTGAATTTTCTAATTATGAGGAAGCTTTTTTCTATACAATTGAGAGTGAAAATAAAAATTGCCAATCTAAAAATAGGTAGAGAACCTCATACTTTGTTATAATAGATCTTCATTAAAAGAAGATATTGGAAGATTACATCCTTTTACCTACAATCATTACCATTGGCAAACTGGGGGACTCATCATTATTCTCTATTTCGTTTTTTTTTCTATAGCTGCAGCCTTCGTCATTCATCACTGCTGCAATATTGTGGTCTCCAGTCTACCATGCATGCAGATTCAAGAAAATGTCTGTGTTTGTTAGCCTTTTAGCTTTTAACTTTTACTCGTATGTATCCAAGATCTTGAATCTGAGGAGCCAAAAGAACGTAAATATTTGTTTGTTAACGGGGCTAATTGCACTTAAGAAGTGAATGGTAATTTTCAGAAGTTGTTTTCCTGTGAATTTCTCTGATAAATGTAAGTTATAATTTCTGTAGTTGAAACTATTTGATCACAGTTCACTTGTTTGCATAAAAACCATTAGGCTATTACATGGAAGATTTGAATGAATGTGAGCACAAGGAATCAGCCATAAAAGTTTCAATATCAATATAAGTATGCCAAAAAGCTGAAAACAGAACATTTCCAAGCTCAAGGCTCAAGCATCACATATTGAAAACATGGCCAAGCAACTCAAAAACATCTTAGTGAAAACCACACAAAGCTTTTCTTCTATGACGAAGTGAAAACTGACTCCTCTCAGTTGCAGCAAACTCAAAAACACTCTAGATATCAAGTACTCCCATATTTACAGTATGAGAAAGCAGAGCATTCGTTCAGTCAAAGTAAGCAGGCCTGTATCTGTAGCACTATATAAGAGATAAGAGGGTGAAAACTAAAATGAACATGTGGCCTACCTAAACATAAAAAAGCACCAAAAACCAGATAACAGCTGAGAATAATACTAAAATACGGAGGGCGGGGAAAGGTAGAGGAAAACAATCATAGCAAAATGCTCAAACGCATCAACTTGTCTACTATTCCTTAGCTTCAGTGTGCAAACAGTTGGTTTTCTTCATCTTTTTGGAATTTCAAATGTAGGACAGAGCTAAACCGGCTTGGCTCTTTGTCTATCATTCCTATGTTGGAATCTTGGAGCTGCAATCAAAGGATTAGCTAGAGTTAGAAGATAGGATGAGCAGCAAAACCAGAAAAGGAAAAACTATCAGACAAATACAAGAATGTTGATAGCTCAAATGCATACCAAGTCCATTAGCCTCAGAAGTCCTCATTATTCGAAGCCTTTTTACTGAGCTGAGAAACATCCTGTTCACCGGCAGAAAACAAAACAGTGAGGATTCGAGAAAACAAAAACAAAAAAATAAATAACCAAGTGACTGCCTTTTCCTCTTATCATTTGCTTGTTTGATTTAGCGAGGAGCAACAGAGGTATGTACATACACAAGAATCCAATCTCTCTCTCTCTATCATGTAAGCAAAATTGTGTTAGTTAATGATAGTCACGTACCCCCACGGAACATCTCCCACGAGCATCCAATCTCCCTCTTTATCTTCATAGGTCAGCACAAACTCAGATGATTCATCCAAAAGCTTAGAGGGCTTCCTTGCAGGATCCTTTTCACCACCAGCTGTGCCAGTCACACATGCATGTTGTCAATATTAACAGAAACCAAAAAGAACTACTTAAAAAATAAACAGCAAACAAAGAAATTAATCAGCAGCAATGTTCATGTTGCTGTTCAACTTGCTCTTAACTAAATCTAAACCAAGTAAATTTTTCACTTTAATTGATATACATGAACTTAATTAAGAAACTAGGCAATGAATTTTAACACTTCAAAGATCACAGCACAAAGAAGTGAACTTCACCTATTGAATTAATATTTGGGGCAGACCCGAAAAACATATCTTCCAACATTTGAGCTAGTGTCTCGTAGCATGCATGAGCATTCAAATCCACCTTCCTTCCTATTGGAACTCCATCCATATTCACCTTAACAAACCCAAGATGCCCTTTCTCATTAAAAATCTTATTGGTTTTGTTTCCACTGCAGATTTTCTTCTTCAAACTGTCTTTTGAATTTTCTTTTTCATCAACCTCTTTTTCTTCTTCAGATCTCGGAGCCTTTGCTTGGTTAACCAAACTGTTCATCCTGTAAGCTCTTATGGGGGGCCATCCCACAACCTGACTGTTTTCACAAAACAATTTATGGTAATGAATAACTCAAACATATAAAAGAGAATCATAATTCATTTAACTCTGTACCAAAAATAAAAATAAAAATAAATTAACCAATAAATCAAATAAAAATTAGAGGTCAACAGGAAAATAAAAGGATAGATAAACTTTGTCCTTTCTTTCAATTCATTACTAACGGATACCCAATATCAACCCACTACGAATTATCATAATGAAAAAGGAGAGTAACAACAAACGAACACGAGGAAAAAAAAAGGATAAGAACCAATTTATCAAAAAGGTATGTTACAGTGGAAATTAGAGAGAAAAAAAAAAACCCCCATTTTTATCAGAGAAATCATTATAACGAATCATAGACTCTTTGAAGAGAAAACAGAGATAGAATAAAGTAGCATAAGCCTAAAAACCAATGACTTGATAAATAAGAAAAGAAAAACATGAAAAAGAATAATACATCAAGCCATAATAGGAAATAAATTTTAAAAATTCCCAGTTTAATGATAAGAGAGGATCAAGAATATCAGGTTATATTTATTTTTTAATTTTTTTATAAAAAAGTTGACATGTCTAAATTAAAGTTGGTTTATTGCTAAACCAAGGAAAGAAAATAGAGAAATCAATAGCTTGATTCTTATAGGCTTATCATTTGATAACCAAAAAAAGTTTTCATCTCCACAAGCTTACAACTACTTCACCCATTTAAATTCAAACTTTTCATCTAACTACAATCCGAACAACATAAAAACAAAATTTTTCAGAAATTCAAATATTTATATAGGCATGTATATGTATGTACTAATAAACACATAAAAATATGTAAGTTTGGTTTGGAAATAATAAAAATATATTTATATAACCTGGCAGCAGGAGGGGATGATCCACCCTCGTGAGAAACAGAGTCTGCAGCTCTTTTAGTCCCAGAAACAGAAGCAGCAACAGAAGAAGCATTAGGTCTCTTCACCTGAGAGACCACCACAGCAGAAGGAAAGTCCTTTGCTGTCAAGATTCTACCACACTCTCCCCATGCACTCACCTTCCCCTTTCCTCCTCCTCCACCGCCAAGACTCAGCCCCAGGCCCAGCTCCAGCTCATGCTCATCATCCCCACCCTCATTATGATCAGCTACAAACGAACTTCTTCCCTCAACAACATACTCTTTCGCAACCCCAACACCGCCACCACCACCACCTTGCATGACAGCAGCAACAACAGCAAGAAACAGAGAGACTTTCTTGTTTTCTGTTTGTAAAGATGAGCAACTAACTAACAAACACAACAACAAAGAGTTTTAAGACGGGGCTTCGGGGAGAGAAGATGGTGGAGGAAGTGATGATCATGGGACCCATGTGTCTGCTGGTGCGGTTAGCACTCTCACCACTCTTTACTCCCATTTTTCTTGACATGATCATTTCTCTTTAGAATCTCTCTATATATTTCCTCTTACATATTTAAATAACAAAAAATTAAAAAAATATACTATTGAATTGTCCAAGAAACCTGTCAAAGCTGGCAACCAGTTGAGGTACAAGCACCTGGCTTCCTCCAAGTTCTTGGTTGCTGTTGGGCTCGTCATTGAATCGGCTCGATCAGCCGTATCACTGAGTATTTGAAATTAAAGTCCAAATTTTATATTTAAATTGATTTTAAATAAAAAGAAAAATATTTAATTATATTCCATCAACGAATGCTTAATTTTATATAGAGTTTATAATAAATTATCAAAAAAATAAATTTAAAAGAGAAATAAATTTAATAGAACTTAAGAAATTAAAAACTACTAAAATGCAAATTTATCTAAAAAATAAAATAAGTCAATTTAAACTATATAATTTAATTAGAATGAGTCAATTTAAACTAAATAACTAAATTAAAATCTTGATTTATCTTGAATCCTTATCATGCCCCCGCAAGATAAAGTTCCGAGAGAAGAGTCCAATCTTATTTTTCAAGAAGATAAGGTTTGGGGGCAGAGCCTAATCTTATTTATCAAAATGAGAAATTGAGTTCGCGAAAAAAATTTGGCAAGGGCTTTGTGGTGGCCGGAGGAAGTAATGATGCAGCAGCAGTGATGTAGAGAAATAGTGTTGTAGTAGCATTTACGCTAACTATTATAGAGATTGCTAAAAAAATTGAAGCACTTGTTGTTGGACAGGAGTAGGCAACTATTGTTGATTTACCATAATGGGCAATAAACTGTAAGAAAATAAACAATAAATTTTTGTATATTGGTGATTGTGTATCAAAAGCAAAATAGCAATCATAGAAGGGGAGAGAGATATATAGAAAAGAAATTGAAGATGGAAAATGAAATCGAAAACTAGCTCAAGTTATTGAGCTCGAGGAATTTTGAAAGTAAAAGAAAAAAAAAGAAGGAAGTATAGAAAAGAAAAAAAAAATTTGAGAATTGAAGGGGAAACCTTAAAATATTTAGGAATGGAATGGTTAAAACCTTTAAAATAAAGCAAAAATAAAATAAGAATGAAATAAGTTAACTCTTAAAATAAAGTAAAAAAAGTAAAAGTCTCATATAAAAATGGAAGTGAGTTAACTTTTAAATAAAAGAAAAATAAAATACCTGTTTAAGAATAAAAGAGAGTTAGTCTTTAAAGAGAGCAAAAAAATAAAAGTCTCGTTTAAGAATAGAATAAGAGAGATATTTTATAAGAGTTTAATTCTATTACAAAATTGAAGTAACCTACAAAAATAAATAGAGAAGAGGTTGTCATAAGGTGGTGGTCGTAGTACTACAACTTTGCATCTTGGCGTTGTGGCTCCTACGTTCTTTTTTTTTTTTTAATTTGTAGTAGCTATAATTGAGGAGGGAAGGATGAGAATAACAACTGACCAAGATAATAATTACTGTTCATAGGTAATGTTAACAATTACAGTTTATATGTACTGTTAACAATTACTGTTGATAGAGAGGAATTAAATATGGTGTTAACAAATTGGCTAATACTTAAAATTTAAAAGAAAATGGGGAAAAAATAATGAATTGATTATGAACTCGTTTTAACTACTTGTAGTAGCTCTTGCTTGCTTATGCACGTGACTTCGTGTGGCTACTACATAACAGTTTGGTAGAGGCGAAAAAAATATTAACCTAAGAGAGGCTTTGATATTATATAGAGATTTAGATAAAAGAGAAAATATTATATTATATTTTTATTGATGAATGCTTGAGTATATATAGAGTTTATAATAAACTATACAAAAAAAAGATAAATAAAAAAAGAATTAAACCTAAGAGGATTTAAGAAGTTAAATATTATTAGGATACAAATTTATCTCAAAAGAAAAATAAGTCAATTTAACTAAATAACTAAATTAGAACAAACCAATTTAAACTAACTAACTAAATTAGAATCCTAATTTATCTTGATTCCTTGTCAATTATTTTATATGAAAAATAATTTCTCTTGAAGTGGATGATTCTCACTTAACTCTTCCTCTTTGATTGTTGCATCATGAATTACAAAAAGACTTAATCTCTAATTAAATCGAAATAATTAGTTTATTGTGTTGATGCATACTTTGAACATGATTTAGATTTATGCAATATAAATAGACTTGATTTATTTATTCATGGATGATTCATCGAATTCATTAAGTTTTCAATTACCATTGAACATTCATAACATTTTGTTTGTCTTTGAAGCATTCTGCACAATGAGCACTATCTTTCTTAAAATAATACTGACTACACTCTCTTTTTAAAAATAATATTGACTTTGAGCGTCAGAATACTTTTTCTTATAAGATTATGGTGCTTTTCTATAATTTCAAAAAATTCTCAAAAGCAAAGAAATAATTTCGTAACTTTCAATTTTGTCATTTTTCTCAATAATAATTTTTTTAGAAAAACTAATTCTTTTTAAAAATAAAAATACAAGAGGTTATGATATAAATGTGACAAAGGGCCTATTTTTTTAATAAAGAATTTACCATTATAATTATTTGGCATTCTGCAAAAGGGTAGTAACAGATTTGTCTCTTTTCTTATGATGGCTAATAATTTTATATACATGAAACATGATGATGATTTTGTGAACTCTTCTTTCACTATGGGAAATTTACAATTTCTTCTGAGATCTTCAGATGTCAACTTTAATTTTCAAACCTGTGACAAAAAGAGGCATGCTTTAACTTAATAGCAATGTATGTCCATTCAATTACAGAAGTAATAATATAACAAAAAATTTATATAGGGAGATTAATGGCAAAATGTCTGAGTATAAGGAAAATATATATATATATATGAAAGTATTAGATAAAATGTGTATTTGAAAAAAAGAATGATTGTGTTTTTAGTAAAATCTACTAATTAAACTCTAACATGATAATAATGTATGAAATATATTTGAGATTGAATTGTTGTGATTTTTAATTCTCTAACTACTTTATAATTAAATCAGTAGTTGTTGATGATAAATGGGATGAACATAAATTTATAATAATATATTTAATCACTAGTTGTTGATAATAAATGGGTTGATAAATTTATAATACATAACATATTTAATTCTCTAATATATGATTAGTGTAGTTTGGGTTTTGAGGAATTTAATGGGAGGGTTGTGTTGATAGCTTCAGCTAAAAATTTTACTGTCATTGTCTTCTCTATTTTCTGCCGAGTGTTTTACTTTACGGACTGCTCTTTAAGATATTTGTAGAATGGTTGGCAATAAACTGCAATAGTTGCTTAAGGATATTTTGTCTCGGTATACCTTTGTTTTTGAGATTAACTGTAAACAAACAATTTTTTTCTCTTAATTCACGACTGTTATCGAGTGTTGAGAGCAATTTGTTTGAGTCTATCTCTACACCATTTGATGATTTTGAGGACGCTTCTTGTGTTTTTGCAAGGCGCGAGTGAAATATAATGACTTGGTACTTTGGTAAAATGGACAATCGGATCGTTTGTGTCTCATATTTGAGGTGATTTTGTTCTAACTTTTCTTCGTGATTAAATTCAGAATGACTTTTGTTCTTTGATCATTAGTAAATAATTCAACATTCTCATTTTAAAAAAAAAAAAGGGTTGATAATACATAACATATTGAAGCACAATTTTATCATCTAATAAAAGTGAATTCATAGTTTGCTTATCAATCAGCAATTTATACTCATGGAGCAAACATTAATCTTTATTTTTAGATATATCAATACCATAATAGCTCTGATAATACAATTATAATTATATATGTGAAAATTTAAAATAAAAATTAGAAACATGAAATGTAACACTTGATCATTTGTAAAACAACACAACAATTGGTTATAAAAATCTAAAATTAAACTTGGAAAAAAATATGATAAAAGTACATTGATATGTTGCAGCCAAATCTTGACAATATATCCTCTTTTATGTAAAAGTAATTTATTGAGACAAGAAAAGTAACACCAAAATGGGATTCAAGGTTGAAAATCTGCCCAGAGGAAAATTACTCACCTAGCAAAACTTTCTTACAAAATTCCAAATCTAGATGATAATTACACTACTCAATTAAAGATCATCAAACCAAATATTTAATTAGAGCTTAGGTGTCACATAGCTTTAGTATATATATATATTATATTTGTTTTAAAAAAGCATTATGTTAAAGTTTAAAGGTTTAGTCTTTTTACAAGTCAGAAAATTTAAAAATAAAATAAAATAAGATTTGAAAAAGCAAATTCTAATATATTTACTTGTGAATGCCCTATTTCTTTCTTCCTATGTGCTTGCTGTCCACTATTTGAAGGACAATGGGCCCAAAAAAAAACTTGTTTTAGAAAGTGGAGACCTTAAAAAAGATATATAAAGATGCAATTGCAATGGGGATGTGGGGCTACCCAAAACATTTTATTAGTTATTTTAATCATATATTTTAGTTATTTATAATGTTCCATCCCAAACATAGGACCATAACTAATATATATATATATATATATATATTTTGGCAAAGATGGGATACTGGATTTATTGTTTAGGTAGTAAAGGAAGAACTATCAATAGCCTTTGGCTATTTTTATATATTAATTTTTGTTTTATTTAATATATATATAATTGCAAATAGTACTTGAGTTTCTTAATGTAGTGAGGTTAGCCTCTATCACATTGCTCTTTTTTTTTTTTTTAAGAAAAATGTTTATTTATTTAGTCTGTAATACAGAACTGATACATTTACAAAAGCACAGAGGCATGGATAATTTTCAGACCTCGTCGACATCATTACAGACAGCAAGTTTTGCTCTGAAGTGGGCTACTGTGTTACCACTCCTTTAAACGAAGAACAAGAAACATTTCTCATACCATTTAAAAGGTTTGAAATAAAAGAAGGAATGTCATCCTAGACACCCGAGAATGCACGTTTTTAAAGAAGGTGTAGAATGTTGATGCAATCAACCTCCACAAAATTTATTGGAATTTTATTTTCTTCTGCCGAACGTAAACCATACAAAACCACTAAACATTCAGCGGGAAAGGGAAAAAAGTTTCCCCTTAATGTTTTTGCTATAACAAGCCAAACCACTCCTTCGTGATCTCGGATGATCATTCCCAATCCAATCCAATCCAATTTCGGTGAATATCCAGTGCAGCGTCGAAATTTACTTTTAGCATACCTTCTGCTGGTGGGCGCAACTATTTGAACCATTTGGCTCACAGACATTTAAGTTAGAGGATGCTACCATCATGTGAGTTGGATGAAGCTTTCGTTCCATCTGAAATTTTGCTGCTTGATACTCATATAACCAGCATCCTGCCCTGTCAAGAATTTCTCTCAGTTCAGCAGCCTCATTTCGAAACACCAGCCTATTCCGCACCTGCCAACAGCACCATAACACCATGCATACACCATCAAGTTCCTCAGTTAGGACCTTCCGAATAACAACCGAGAAGGGCTGCTCCTGATACTTACCAGCAAAGGCTGAAATAGAGCTAAGTTCCCAAACCTGTGATGACCAAGGGCAATTGAAGAGAGCATGTGACAGTGTGTCGGTTTCTTCCTCACATCTCAGGCAAAATCCCCATCCCTCTGGCAGCTAGGTTTGCTCTTGTTGGTAGCAAGTTGAGAACACATCGCCATAAGAAGACCTGGACTTATGGGGGAATATTTAATTGCTGAGCCTTGAGTTTGTATCCGCTCGAATTTGCATTCATTGTAGTATAAAAATTTTGATTGGTGGAAGAATCACTATAATTAGGATTTCATATTAAATTATTAAGAGAAATAAAATCAGAAATATACATGAATTTATGGAGATGCAAAAAGAATTAGGGTTAATGCATTCTACGTTTAAACCTTTTTTTTATGAGAGAAAAATTGTCGTCACTCACTGATGAGATGTGAATGAATAATACGTTAGGGTTTAGACTGGAGATCTCAACCTATTATTTATAATATTTTATTTTATTTTGGCCCATCATAAAATAACTGGGTCTCTACACATTAAAGTCTATGTCATACGTGATGCTCTAAAAGCCCAATAATAAATAAACTTTATTTGATTACTTTAATGGGGCAACAAAATAGATAGCTAATAATGTACAATTAATTGATATATGTGAGCCCACCTTATTATATAATACCCAACAATCTCCCACTTAGGCCACATATGTCAATTTATAATTGTATATTACCAAATAACTTTATGAGCTCAATATTTGCTATCTTAATAAAAGACATCTCTTAATAATCTGGTCCATTAATTATACTAATATAGGATCAAAGCAGTCTTCATTATTTTTCTTGTAACTAGACCTATCAATGGTCACATACATCAATATAATCAATGACATAGATCAAGCATGGATGTGTAACATGAAAATTTCATGCAACGTGATCCTTTAACATGCCTATTTCCAATTGGTCCTACTTTATAACTCACAAGAGTTCAACAATATACTTTCAAAACTTTATGCAAAACTGTAATTGAAATAATATAACTTTATTTCAGAGTTTTCAATAAATAAACAAAAATAATACTTTAGTCTGATCAGACAATATGTCAATTGTAATTGAACATCAAAAAACAAACTCTCACTATAGAAGCATATCAACAGAATGAACTACACCCATACGAGCCACATGCTCATGAAACTCCTTAGGTGGTACACCATTAGTAAGCGAATCCGCAATCATTAAGTTTGTACTGATATGTTCAATAAATACCTGAAGATTCTGAACTTTCTCTTTAACATCAAATAACAACAAGAAATTTGATGTTAATTTGCTTTAATTTTGACGAGCTTCTGTTGTTCTTAGAATATAACTCAACGGCTTTATTATCACAATTTATTCTCAATGGTCTCTCAATGTCATCGACAATTTGTAGCCTAGTGATAAAATTTCGTAGCCATATTGCCTAATTTGATGCCTCATAATAAGTTACAAATTTTGCTTCCATGATGGATGAAGTTATGAGTGTCTACTTGACACTTTTCCATGACACAGCTCCCCTAGCCACTAGGAAGACATAACTTGAAGTGGATCTTCTACTATCGAGACAACCAACAAAATCGGAGTCTGAATACCCAATGATCTCTAAATGATCTGATCTCCGATATGTGAGCATGTAATATTTTATTCTCTGTAGATACCGTATAACATTTTTAACGGCTCTTTAGTGATCAATTCCTGAGTTACTTAGATATCTGCCAAGCATGCCAACTACATACGCAATATTTGGACGCGTACAAACTTGAGCATACATAAGACTCCCTATTGCTGACGCATAAGGGATATTCTTCATCTCTTTCTTTTCAATCTCATTTCTTGGGCATTGAAGCAGACTAAATTTATCACCTTAGTAATGTGTGTGTCTCCTGATGCACAATTATTCATGTCAAATCTATTAAGCACATTATCGATATATGCCTTTTGTGATAAGCCAAGTATGCCACAAGATCGATCTCAGTGAATCTGTGTGCCCAACACAAAAGAGGTATTCCCAAGAACTTTTATTTCAAATTTATTTGAAAGAAATATCTTGGTTTCATGCAATAATCCTATATCGCTGCTTGCTAGTAGAATGTCATCCATATATAAGACAAGAAGAATAAATTTACTCCCACTGATCTTGTGATAAATGTATTGATCAACAGTGTTTTCCTTAAAACCAAAGGAGGTAATCACTTGATCAAATTTTCAATACCATTGACGGGATGCTTACTTTAAACCATAGATAGATTTCTTTAATTTGTACACCAAATGTTTTGAATCTTTGGATTCAAAGTTCTTTGGTTGCAACATGTATATGGTGTCTTTAATGTCGCCATTGAGAAACGCAGTCTTTACGCCCATCTGATGTAGCTCTAAATCATAATGATCTATAAGTGCCATAATAATTTTAAAAGAGTCTTTCGATGAAATCGGAGAGAAAGTCTCTTCATAATCAATGCCTTTCTTTTGAGTGAAAGGAGAGAAAGTCTATTTATAGTTGTGCTTTATATCTTTCGACATTGCCTTTTAAATCTCGTTTGGTTTTGAAAATCCATTTATAACCAATTGGTTTCGCTCCTTTAGGCAATTCGACAAGATCCTAAACGTCATTGTCTTGCATTGATTTCATCTCATCTTTCATGGCATCTATCCATTTCTGAGAGTTCACACTTTGTTTGACTTAACTGAAAGTTATTGGATCATCTTCCAATCCTATATCAAACTCATGTTCTTGAAGATACATTACATAATAATTTGAAATCGTTGATCTCCTCTCCCTGGTGGATCTCCTTAATGGCACTTCCAAATGAAGTTGTTGTTGTTGCTCCTCTATATGAGTAGGAGCAAGTTCTTCAATATTAGTGGGGTATATCTCAAGAACGTCTTAATTATCTATATTTACATCCAGCATAATGGCAAGTGCAATTACCTGGCTATTATCAATTGCAATATTATGAATAGTTAGATATTCCTCTTCAAAGATAATATTCCTGAGTTTAGTACTCCCATTATATTCAACATCTTCAATGAACTTAGCATTCCCTGTCTCAAAAAAGGATCTGCTTGAGGGATCATAAAACTTGAAACCCCTCGATCTCTCCAAGTATCCAACAAAGTAGCAGCTTACTGTTCTTGAGTCTAACTTTCTTTCATTAGCCTTGTATGGCCTAACCTCAGCTAGACAACCCCAGACATGTAAATGCCTAATATTAGGCTTCTTTCTAGTCCATAACTCATATGGGGTTTTAGCTACTGCTTTACTTAAAACTCAATTAAGGATATATGCTGCAGTCTTTAAGGCTTTACCCCAAAATGATTCTGGTAAAGAAGAATGATTTATCATACTTCTAACCATATCTTTTAGGGTCTGATTTCGTCTCTCGGCTATATCATTTTAACTTGGAGTCCTTGGCATGGTGTATTGAGGAACGATGCCACATGCTTGCAAATATCTCGCAAAAGAGCCTGGACTTTGTTCACCTGATCCGTCATATCTATCGTAGAACTTACCACCATAGTCAGATTTAACAGCTTTAATTTTCTTGCCAAGTTGATTTTCAACTTCAATTTTATAGGCTTTGAAAATATTCAATGATTGAGACTTTTCATGAATCAAGTATAAATACTCATAACGAAAACAATCGTCTATGAAAGTAATAAAATATTATTGACCATTCCAAGAAGCCGTAGGGAATGGACCACAAATATTAGTATGAATTAATTCAAAGACGTTTGAACTCCTATTAGCACCAACTTTTCTAATATTTGTTTGTTTTCTCTTAATGCATTCAATACATATTTTAAATTTTGAAAAATCAAGAGAATTTAGAATCATTCTGACACAAGCCTTTGAATTCTTTATTTAGAAATATGTCCTTAACGCTTATACCATAACATATAAGAATTTTCATTAATTAATTTGTGTTTTATACCATAATTGCTTACATGCAAGATTTCATTAATTTGTGAGGCATGAAGATCCAATTGATATAAATTATCAAATAAAGAATCAATACCAATAATATTTGAATTCTGAAAGAGACTAAACTTTCTATTTTCAAAAGAATAAGAGTAATCGAATTTGTCCAAACAAGAAATAGAAACTAAATTTCGTCTAAATGACGGTACATAAAATGTCCTATGTAAATCCAAATAATAACCAGATTCTAATAGTAATCTAAATAATCCAATTGCCTCAACAGGAGCCTTATTGCCATCACCCATATAGATGAATCTTTCAGCATTAGTTGGCGGTCGACTCCTTAAACAACCCTGCATAGTCACACTTATGTGAGTAGTTGCACCCGTATCTATCCACTGAGTGTGACTTGGTACTAAAGCCAAATTAACTTCTGAACAAACAAAGTTGAGAAGTTTACCCTTTTTGTTAAGCCATTTTGCATAGTTGAAACAATGCTTTTTCACATGTCCAACTTTCCTTCAAAAGTAACAAGAGATTTTAGTATTCTGTTTCTTTTGCACCTTAGGCTGTGAAGTTTCAATGTCTGCAGCTCTTTTTCCTTTATTATTCTATTTTATTTTCTTGTTGGCAGCACTGTCATTGAAAGAAGTTGCTAAATGAGCATGTTCTATCTTTTCTTGTTTCAATCTCTCTTCCTCTTACACACATTGAGCAATAAGCTTATTAAGAGTCCATTTCTCTTTTTGAGTATTATAACTAATCTTAAAAGGACTGTATTGTACAGGAAGAGAGATCAAGACCAAGTGCATGAGAATGTCATCAAATAACTCTAATTTTAGTGCCTTTAATCTTGTAACAAGATTAGACATTTTCATAATGTACTCTCTTATATTTTCTTTGCCTTTATACCGCATTTAAACAAACTTAGACAAAATGGTATTTGTTTCGACCTTTTCATTACCAGCGAATCGGTCTGCTATTTGGCTCAGGAAATATTTAGCATTTTCTTCCTTAGGCACTGTGCCCCTGATGGTATCTGGAATAGAGTGCTTCATGATCATCAGACTCATGCGGTTAGAACACTCCCATTTTTCATAAAGTGCCATTTATTCAGCAGTACTGCTATCAGTAAGGGCGGGAGATTCTTTCATCTGGATTGCATAGTCTAGATCCATACACCCAAGCACAATGGTAATGTGCTCTTTCTATTTCCTGAAGTTAGTGCCATTAAGCATTAGAATGTTGTTCAAGTTGGCAGATATAGAAGAAGCATTTACTGTATAGAACAAACAAAAACTCACAATCAATAACCATGTCATTTAATCATGCATTTCATACATACACATGATATAAGATATAATAAATTGGGTCGTTATAAGATATCAAACACAACATTACTATTTAGTCTTTGGACAGAAATAACAATTTGTAAACAGTACTCTAAAAACTTGGACAATAAACATTGATAATAGATCTTACCAATAATACGCATTTCTTTGAACCGACATATTATATGCATAGAAAGTGTTAAAGTTTATCACATATTTACTGTCACATGTGTTTAGTATTTTGCCAAAAAATAATCTTCCTTTAGGTCGATTATTTTTCGCATAAATTTAAACACAATTATTTATTTTCTTTAATAATATTCACATATTTCAAAATAAATAAATCTGTATAAAAAAAGGTCACTTTGGTGGCATTTTAATTCAATTTAATTTATTTTAAAATATTAGATATTAATTTGCAGAAAAATAGAAGAAAAATAAAATAGTCAACAGTCAAAAAGTCAAAAGTCAAATTATAGCAAAAATTAGGATGGAACCGAAATAGGTAGGGACCGAAGTAGTTGAGTTAAGTCAAGCTTAACTTTTTTTAAATTACCCAAACTCTAATCTTTATCCAATAGTCTAAACCAAAAATGGGCCCAAGTCTATCATAGCTTACTTAATTTGGCTAATATGTTAGGTATAAAAAATTTAGACCTTGTAAAATTTTTATAAATCATATAAAATTAACCTGATAAACTCTCAAAATTTATAGACACTAACTATTTGACGTACGTCACAATTAAAAAAAAATTCCATCAAATTTAACATTATCAATTTGACTTTAACTTTTATCTATTTATCTTTTTTTTTTAATATTTCAAAATTAAATGTAAAATTAAAAAAAAAATTACATTCAATTTCAATCTTTTTAATTAACACCGTAACAATCTATGCACTAAATATCATTCTTACAATCACTGCACACAAAATTTTATATACATTCAACGTGAATCATGAGTTAAAAAAAAAAAAAAATACTAGTTGCACGTGAATCAATGCATTGAATGAGTAAAAATAAAAAATAAAATACTGGTTATATGCTCGTTGTATACTGAAAAGAGATCACAAATTGTTATTATGCAATTGATTGCATTGAACACTTAATATTAAATGCATATATTCATGAATTGTTACAGAATTCTTACTGTATCCACTGCAATTTCAGAATTGAATCGTTTAAATTACCAATCAAGGAAAATCGACATATATGATTATAATACACAACAATTCATCAATTCAAAAAAAAAAAAGATAAATATAGAAAACGATAAATTTGGCTATCATGTATACGTCGAATCCCATAATTCATAATTTAGTATTATTTTTTTTTAACAATTTAATATAAGGTGGTTGTAATATCACTTGTAGAATAAAAAATTTTATTGGTCAAAGAATCACCATAAACAAAATTTCATGTTAAATCATTAAAATAAAATAAAATTGAAAGTGTACCTGAATTAATGAAGACGCAGAAAAATTATAGTTGATGCCTTTCACGTCTAAACTTTTTCTCTATGAGAGAAAAATTGTCGTCACTCACTAATAAGATGTAAATGAATAATACGTTAGGATTTTGACTGGAGACCTCAACTTATTATTTATAATATTTTATTTTATTTTGATCCATCATATTAAAATAAAATAAAATAACTGTGTGTCTACTCATTAAAATTCATGCCATACGTAATGTCTTAAACACCTAATAATAAATAAATTTTATTTAATTATTTTAACGAACAATAAAATAAATAACTAATAATATACAATTAATTGATATACATAAACCCACTTTATTATATAATACCCAATATTATAAATCATTTTGTCAATATAACATCTGAATTTCACTGTGAAGATATCTGAAGATGAATGGTGCCAAATCAACTTGTCGATCCCACTGAAATTCTCGACCGGAATGGATAATATTAAGTTGACGTCAACATCCCAAAATAGTGTCCTTAGCAAGTCAAATTCCAGCTGCCCAACATTGTGATGGTGTCTGAAACTCTATACACGTCTCTACCCATACTGGGAGTAGAGGGCAGGAACGTAGGTGGAGGAGGTAGCCATGGGTCCGTAAAAAGTGCGATAGATCTACCATTTTCCACTCTCCATCTCAATCCATGGCTTAACAACTCCCTGCCTTATAATAAGTTGTGTCATAAGTGAGATTCTTTATGTCCTTTGTTAGCATTGAAGAAACTCTGTGCTAGATAATAGTTATGTTTAAGGATCCTTGCAGCAAGTGAATTAGGATTTTGGACAATGCGCTAGCATTGTTTGTCTAGCAACGATCTGTTGAAACATGACATATCACAAAACCCTAATCCACCATAAAGTTTCGATAGATAAATGAACTCCCATTTTATCCATGCAATCTTTTTCGGATCATGGATATTAAATTATTGAGCATAGTCATAAAAAATTTGAAAATGAACATCGCATATGTTAAAATAGCTTGTAGAACAGTTCTGATAAGTACAACCTTCCCCCACTAAAAATTATTGCTCTTACAATATGAAGGATGTCATTCTGCTTAGAATTTTAGTTAATTTTGTACTTTTATGTGAATATAGCATCTATGGGGTTCTATTAAAGACCAATCAAGAAAGAAAGAAACTAATGCACTTAAATTTGATGGGTCATTTTGAATTGACAGAATGGTATATTAAATAAACTTCAACAGAATATTATTATTTAAATAAAATATATATACTTTGAATACATAAGATAAGAATGGATAAAATGGAACGAAGAAGTGTTGCAAGTCAAGAAACACATACCCTAAAACAAGGCAAAATGGTCTAGAATCATTTACAGCTAAATATTATATGCCCAACATTAAAGCATAAAGGGTGAAACTATAAAAGGTATTACCCTGAATAATAAATAAATATATGTGTTTGTAAAGTAAATGGAGACACCTCCTTGCTTTAAGTATTTGGTCCCAACAAATAAAAAAAAAAATTATAAGTTGTAGTTTAATTAATAGATTAGATGGAGAGGGTACTACTTATTATATGTATAAATACTATGTAGATAATAAAAGAGAAAGTAGAAAGATAACAAAGTTAAAAGGTTGTCGCTTTGGAGGGACAAGCCGACACAAACCACATGATCGGAGCTATGGCTTAGCACCACGTCAGCCGACATCATACGCGGCTGACCAGGGACCACTTCCTTTTCCCACGTTTTCAGTCCGAGACAGCTCGACACTTTTTATTCATTAAATTAAAGTTTAAACCAAAAAAAAAAAAATGTAAAACCATTTAAACTAAAATTAGCATAATCCCTTTTACTCCACCACGCGCCCCCACTCATCGTTAAACAAATCCCCTCTCCCCCTCCCCCGCTCCCCCCCCACCCCCTTTTATTTTTGTCGTTGTGTCTTTTATCTGTAATTTCTTCTCGCAATCATAAACTTTTTTATTTTTTTATTTATAGCGACCAACACTGATTAGATTCTATTCAATACCGCAACACAATATCGAAATCAACATTAATTAGAAAATTTTAATCTAACAAAGGTTAAATCTAAACCTAATAAAGATCAAATTTACATTTATGTAGTACGAGAAAAAAATTCTTCTTCTTTTTTCTTTTAAAAAACAAGAGCTAAAATACAATAAGAAAATCGGATAACTAAACTACTTGATCATCTAATCTCGAAGAATTCTGAGCTAAGGCATGAGCTACATTATTTGCTCTCCGACTCACAAATTGACAAAAACCAAAACCAAACGAATTAAGGCTTAATCTAATGACATCAAACCTAGTTTCAGACCTACAGCATCAATCAATCCTTCTAAAAACTCAACTGAATCTAAAACCTGCGTAGGACCAGCTACTGCAGCCAAAATAGTTCCAAGATTATTCCGAATAACTGCTCCTATACCAGCCCTATTCAGAGAATAGTTGCGTGTTGCATCATGGTTTATTTTAACCGAATTATCAGCGGGAGGAGACCATCTGGGAATCGGATGAATGATCGTAGCATTATACTCCCCAAAGTTGGCTTTATTGAACCCTAGTAGAAGACTGTCGATCTAGCACACCAGCTCCTCTGTTTGATGATGCAAGCCATGGTGAAGCAGTTGCATTTCAGTTATGCGATAGCACCCAGCACCCAGCCACAACCCATCTCATTTGCTTCACCGTCAAAGCAAAAGCTGTCCCCAAAGTCTTTAAAGCCTATAAAATCACCTACGTCTTCTTTCACCATTACCGCAACACTCATCCAGAATTTTTTTTGCAATTTTGCCTTGCCACAGCACATGTGAGACAGTTTCTCCAAGACATCCACAAGCGAGGCATCGATCACTAACATCAATCTGAGAAAACTCTTCTTACATTTTACATTCCTAAAAAAATTAAACCGCTTCACATCTTCAAAATAATTCACCATTCAATTAAAAGGGTTGATCTACTAAAAGAATTTATTTTAAATAAGATATAAAATTTTTTGTTTTAACTTCTAAATTCTTTAAATGAAACATTAAGCCATCTATCATAATAAAAAAAAATTAAATAAAAATTATTTGTATTTAATTCTTAAATTTTTTTTTTTGATACTTTTAAATCATAGAATTTTTTTTTTAAATTTTGTAATATGACTAGAAAAGAAAAAAGACTGACTCAAACTTACAATTTAGAGTTATAATTGCTTCAATTTTTGTCCTCTAAGGGCATGTTTTAGATGTTGAATAATCGATTAAGATTATTAAAGTTTTTAATCCCAGCCCATCAAATAGTCTTCTAATAATAATAATCGTTTATCCTAAATTTTAATGGATTATGTGTTATGATTAAATAATATTAAATAATGTTTAAATGAATAAAATAATAATATTAAAATCATTAGTAAATAATCAATGCATCATTATTATTTATATATAAAAAATATTCATGAATACTTAATAATTAATTTTTTATTTAATAGATAATAATATGTTTTAGATAAAATATTTAAAATAAAAATAAAAATGAAAATTAATAAAAATCCATTATTTTCAATGCGTATAAATATATTTTGTAATTAAATCTAAATAATATATAAATGTTAAATTAATAGTGAAAATTAAATATTTAACATAATATAATCTAATCTAATCTAATCTTATTATTTTAATCCAATCTAACTATGTGTACCAATCACATCATTATTAAAGTATATGATTAAGGGGTTTTTAGTGTAAAAAAGAAAAATCATAATATTATTGGACTTCTTTATAATATAAAGGATATTGTCTTATGAAAATTAGAGGAAGCGCGTGGGATTGTATATTTGCTTATGGATTAAGCAAATATACAATTGGTACGGTAGGTTTTCTCTGAAGAATAAAGTTTAAGACGGGCCCCGTTAATTTTAAAACGGTGCCGTTCTTGATTTCTTTCACAATTCCACACATTCCCTTCCCTTTTTGTTTTTTTTTTGGATTTTTTCATTTTTTAATAAAAAATTTTGTTACTACCAAAAGAGATTTTATAGGTAATTTCCCCAAAAAAGAAAAAGATTTTAACCATTAAGTATAAATCCAGGATTTCATTAATCTTTTTTTTAAAAAAAAAATTGAGTTCAATTTCAAATATAACAATTGTCCACAACCAAATTCTTTAACATTTTGACAAATCCATTTGAATGATGGAATTATAAAAGGTAAATATAAAATTAATTAATATATTTTAGTTAGTTCCATTGATAATATTTTTTTTTAAATAATTATAAAAGATTTAGAGTTCACATTTCATTCAAATGTTAATCAGTTTAATTCATAAAATATGTTGAGTTGATATAAGAAATGCCGAGTATTTGTTTGTTCTTTTTTTTGGCTGCATTACAAACTTCATGATCTCTTCTCAAGACTTCAAACTCTTGACTTTAGGGCATGAGGTGCATAGGCATTGTCACAGGGATAATACAACTGAATGTGAAATATTGAGTATTTTTTTTTAAAAAATGATGAAAAAAGTAGTAAATTTTAATAATTTAGATTTATTTATACATATTCCTTTAATTAAAAAAAAAAGAGAGAGGCCAATTTCCTAACAAGTATAAAAAAAATTGCTCGACCTTGTGGATCTCTTTTTTGTTCAAAAATTAACTGCTCAAATGGGGAAAGGAGTTTGCATTTTTACTCTTTGCTTTGCTAATTTCTATCTCCTCCAGAAAAAAAAAAAAGGTTAAAAGATGCTTGTAATTGTAAAGGTTCTAATTTCTAAAATAGAAGGGATGTAAGAAACTTTAGCTTTAAAGAATGTCAATTCATATCATGTCGGGGTGTTAAGTGTGATTCCAAAAGCTTCAAACCGAAAGGTTAAGTTAAAAACTGACTTCAGAAAAAAGAATAGTTAAAAAAGAACCGTCTCCATTGAGATTTGAGAATGGAATCTTATATTAAAGCAAAACTTTTGTAAATATCATTCCCCAAAAAAGTGAAAAATAATATATATATGCATGGGGAGATTTGAAACCTTATCATTAGCCTCTAATGAAACTCAAGTTTATTCCTTGCAAGTAATTGATATCTAGCCAATCAAGCATCGACCAAAATCTCATAGGTTGATGTTGTTTTATTTGTTCGGAAAAAAATTGGTACGTGGGCATTGATTTAATCCATGAGATAACAAGTGCTTTGAGGTTCTAATTCCATTACTAAGATTAAGAAGTGATTTGATTTATATATAATTTTTCAAAATTTTAAAAAATATATTGATGGAGAAACAATAATATCAATAGTAATAAATTTTGAAAATTGATAAATGTTTAAACTTTGATTAATCAAGATATACTTGACTTGACAATTCAAGGTGTGATAAAGTATTATGTTTAATGATAGATTCCACTCCTATAATGTTTGGAATTCAAATGTAATACAAGTTAAATAATGGTCTAACGTGCATCATCAAATATAGAATATCATAATATTAATTAAAAATTATTTGAAATATAATTTGGAGATTAAGTTACGTGCGTAAGGTGTATACAAATCGAACACGAACGTAAAAGGAGGCAAAAAATGAAAAAGGACACATCAGGCGTCAGCGCCGCAGCAACCAAGCGTGGGTATCGCGGCACCCAGTCCAAAATCTGAGCGCTGTGGCGCCAGAAGACCAGCGCTGCAGGGCTCAGCAGAAGCGCGCCAATGCCGCGGCGCTGGAGACGGGAATAGTATCCCGAAATAAGAAAACTTCCTTATTCGTCTCCCACTTGCTTAAGGACTCCCTATTACGACTCCCACACGTATAGGGTAAACCTAGGCCGTCCCAAATCTTATATAAAAGCTATCAATTGACTTGTAAACACATCTTTGTGATCTTAGTGATAATCTTTGTGGTTCTTTGTGAGAGAAAATTCTTAGAGTGAGAGAGAGAGTTTTCTTTGTGATATTTCTTGTAAAAGGCATACTTTGTGAGTGCCTTGTGATTCATAATAAAAGAAGAGTGTAATCTTGATTTGCTATAAACGTAGACAAGTTGTTGAACCACGTAATTCTTTGTGTGTTCTTCTTCTATCCATTTCTTTCTTTATTTCTTAATAACTTATTTTGCATTATTATTTACTTGGGATATATTTTGTTTGCTTGTTTGTGTTCTTCTTCTATCCATTTCTTTCTTTATTTCTTAATAACTTATTCTGCATTATTATTTACTTGGAATATATTTTGTTTGCTTGTTTGTGTGCTTCCACTTCAACAAACTGGTATTAGAGGCAGGTTCAAAGCATACATGACCACACCCAAGTACGAGGTAGAGAAATTCAACGGTACGAATGACTTCAATCTATGGAAGATGAAGGTTAAGGCGTTGTTAGTGAGCCAAAGGCTTGGTTCGGTATTAGAGTGGACTGCAGCTCTATCTAGTGATGAAAAGAAGATGTCAAAGTCATATAGAGCTGAAGCAGAAAGAATGGACATTCAAAAAAGAGCTCATAGCACAATCATTCTGTCATTGAGCGATGAAGTACTAAAGGAAGTAGCAGGTGAAACGACGACAATAGGTCTTTGGAAGAAGCTTAACTCTCTTTATATGAGGAAATCGTTGGCCAATAGATTAGATATAAAGAATAAGCTATATCAGTTATCCATGTTAGAGGGGACGCCGATGAAAGATTATATAGACGCCTTTAATAAGATCATCCTTGATCTTGAGTCTATCAATATCAAGATAGAAGATGAAGATAGAGCAATTATCCTGCTGAGTTCACTCCCCAAGACCTATGAGAGTTTTGTTGATACGCTATTCTACAGCAGAGAGAGTTTAATAACGAGTGATGTGAAATCATCATTAAACTCAAAGTTATTAGAAAAGTAGATTGAGGGTAATACAGAAAGCTTATCTATAAGAGGAAGACCCTCATATAAATATGGGAAGAAAAAAAGGCTCAAGGTCGAAGTCTAGGACTCCTAGGAAGTGTTATTGCTGTAAGAAAGAGGGGCACTTCATAAAGGACTGTCCTGAGAAGAGAGCACAAAACAAGAAGAAAGTGGATGCTGCGTTTGCCTATGATGATAGCTATGACAGTGCAGAGACACTCGTCGCTCTTGATGGTAAGAACTCTGAACAATAGGTTCTTGATTCTGGTTGCACTTTTCACATGTGTCCACACAAGTCTTGGTTTACAAATTTCCAGCCTATTAGTAGTGGTAAGGTCTTAATGGGTAATGACATTGCATGTCAGATGATGGAAATTGGTAGTATTAAACTTAGGCTACATAATGGGCGAGTGAGAGAGTTGACAGATGTTAGGTATGTTCCTGACTTAAAGAGAAACTTGATCTCACTAGGGACTCTAGACCAGAATGGGTGTTCCATCAGGATCGACGGAGGGATTTTAAGAGTTTTGAAAGGTTCCATAATGGTGATGAGAGGAAAGAAGCGCAAAGGTGTTTATATGCTGAAGGGTGAAGTCGTGAATGAGTCTACACTATTCTCTGTAGATGATGAGAGTATACAAACCAAGTTGTGGCATCTTATATTGACACATCTAGGCGAGAGAAACCTAAAGGAGTTATATAGTCGAAAGGCGTTTAGTGAGGATAAGTTCCAACCCTTGGCGTTTTGTGAGCATTGTGTGCTTAGGAAAGCACATAGGGTGAGGTTCAGTATCGGCGAGCACAAGACTAAGGGAACTCTTGACTATATACACTCGGATCTTTGGGGACTAGCTCAGATAACTACTCGTGGTGGTGCCAGGTATTTTCTCAGCTTGATTGATGGCTATTCGAGGAAGCTGTGGGTCTATGTGTTGAAGAGCAAGGATCAAGCGTTTGAAGTATTCAAGACTTAGAAGGTTTTTGTTGAGAATCAGACTAGCAAAAGGGTAAAGAGACTAAGGACTAACAATGATCTCGAATTTTGCAACAAAAAGTTTGATGGGTTTTGTGCCAAGCATGGGATTACAAGGCATAGAACAGTAAGATTAACACCACAGCAGAATGACATAGCTGAGATGATGAATAAGACCCAACATGAAAGGGTTAGATGCATGCTTACCAATGTGAAGATATCCAGGGCATTCTAGAGAGAAGTTATAGTGACTACAGCTTACTTGATTAATAGAAGTCCCTCATCAGCAATTAACTTCAAGACGCCAGAAGAGAAATGGTCTGGCAATCCTCCAAAGTATGACCACCTCAGAATATTTGGTTGCCCTGCCTTTGTACATGTTCAAGAGGGGAAGCTGGAACCTAGAGCTATCAAAGGGGTATTCATAGGATATCCTGAATGAGTAAAAGGATATAAGGTGTGGTGTAAATACTTGACACCACCAAGGAGTATTATAAACCGTGATGTGAAGTTCGATGAGATGACGATGTTAAAAACCTCCCAAGAAGATGAGAAAGAAGAACCTGTATCCAATGAAGACTCAGCACCCGAGTCAATAGAAGTTGAAGTAAAGCCTGAACATGGATTTGATATGCCCTCAGATAAACACTTCAACGAGGAGATCCTTGAAGATGAACCAAGAACACCGACGAGTTCCTCCAAGTCCGCCCAAAGAAAGACTATGACTCCTAAGATGGAATTTAAAGAGTACCAGTTAGCCAAAGATAGGCTAAGGAGAACGATTAACCCACCAGTCAGGTATGCACAAGCAGACTTAGTTACTCATGCTTTTAATTCTGCTTACACTCTTGAATATAATGAGCCTAGGACATATGGTGAGGCTATGAATAGTAAAAACAAGAAAGAGTGGCAGCAGGCCATGAAAGAAGAAATTAGTTCTCTTAGGAAGAACAATACCTGAAAGTTGGTGGAGATACCTCAAAAAAAGCTAGTCGAGTGCAAGTGGGTGTATAAGGTGAAGGAGGAGATACCGGGGGATTAAGCCTATAAGATTCAAGGCTAGGTTAGTAGCACAAGGTTTTACTCAGAGAGAGGGAGTCGATTTTCATGAGATATTCTCTCCAATTGTCAAGCACACATTTATTAGGATTTTGTTAGCCATGTTTGCAAACCTTGATTTACATTTAGAGCAGATGGATGTAAAGACGGCTTTTCTACATAGAGAGCTTGAAGAAACAATATACATGGCACAGCCGCAAGGGTTCGAGGAGCCCGAAAAAAAAGATCATGCTTGTTTGCTAAAGAAGTCATTATACGGGTTAAAGCAATCACCTAGACAGTGGTATAGAAGATTCGATGAATTTATGATGGCTTGTGGCTTTAGTAGAAGCAAGTATGACGGATGCATGTACTTCAAGAACATAAGTTGTGAGATAATGTATTTGCTTCTATACGTCGATGATATGATGATCGCATGCAAGAATATGGAAGAAATACAGAAGCTCAAAAAGTTGTTGAGTGGTGAGTTTGAAATGAAGGATTTGGGAGCAACAAAGAGAATTTTGGGTATGGATATTGTGAGGGAAAGAAGAGACGTTATCTTCTTGTCCCAACAGCGATATATAGTCAAAATTTTAGAGAAGTTTGGTATGTCAAACGCGAAGGCTGTCTCTACTCCTTTGGCTATGCATTTCAGACTTTCAGCAGCACAGTCACCGACATCCGATGATAAGAAACTACAGATGAGCAAAGTACCGTATGCAAGTGCTGTGGGGAGCATCATGTATGCAATGGTTTGCATAAGACTAAACATAACCCAGGCTGTGAGTGTGGTGAGTAGATACATGGCGAATCCGGGAAAAGATCACTGGCTTGCAATAAAGTGGATTCTAAGATATCTCAAGGGGACGCCAAATCACGATTGATATATAAGAGGGATGAGGACAACAATAAAATGGTAAGAGAGTACGTAGACTCAAATTATGCAGGTGATCAAGACAAGAGAAGATCATTAACGGGCTATGTATTCACAGTGTTTGGGTGTAGTGTGTGTTGGAGATCAGTTCTACAACATGTGGTTGCACTCTCTACCACAGAGGCGGAGTACATAGCTGTTGGTGAAGCTATCAAGGAGGCCGTGTCGTTAAAAGGCATATGTGCGGAGGTAATGGCTAGTAAATATGTGAACACCGGTTCATATTATGACAGTCAGAGTGCCATACACCTAAGCAAGCATCAAGTGTTCTATGAGAAGTTGAAACACATTGATGTGAGGCTCCATTACATTCGTGAGATTGTCCAAAGTGGTGAAGTTAGTCTAACAAAGATAGTGTCATCTAAAAACCCTACTGATATGTTGACAAAGCCACTGTCCTCGGTTAAGTTCGTCCTATGTAAGGACTTAACCGAAGTCATTACTTTGTGAGGGTGACCGAAGATGCGAAAATGAGAGATCAAGTTGCTTTTATGGATGATTTTGAATCAAGGAGGTGATGTGTGAGAATATTGATTGAAAATCATCGAAATATAATTTGGAGATCAAGCCAAGTGCGTAGGGTGCACACGGATCGAAGATGGACGCAAAAGGAGGCGAAAACGAAGAAGGACACACCAGGCCCCAACGCCGCGGTAACTAGGCGTGGGCATCGCAACACCCAGTCCAGAACTTGAGCGCCGTAGTGCCAGAAGACCAGCTCCGCAGTGCTCAGCAAAAGCGCGCCAGCGCCGCAGTGATGAGAGCTCAGCGCCACAGCGCTAGAGACGGGAACAGTATCCCGAAATAAGGAAACTTCCTTTATTTCGTCTCCCACTTTCTTAAGGATTTCCTATTATAACTCCCACACGTATAGGGTAAACTTAGGTCATCCCAAAGCCTATATAAAGGCTATCAGTTGGCTTGTAAACACATCTTTGTGATCTTAGTGATAATATTTGTGGTTCTTTGTGAGAGAAAATCCCTAGAGTGAGAGAGAGAGAGAGTTTTCTTTGTGATTTTTCTTGTAAAAGGCATACTTTGTGAGTGTCTTGTGATTCAGAATAAGAGAAGAGTGTGATCTTGATCCTCCGTGGACGTAGGCAAGTTGTCAAACCACGTAATTCATTGTATGTTCTTCTTCTACCCATTTCTCTCTTTATTTCTTAATAACATGTTCTACATTATTATTTACTTGTGATATATTTTGTTTACTTGTTTGTATGCTTTCGCTTTATCATAAAACTTTAAAATAACTATCATATAATTTAAATTTAACAACTATGATTTGGAGAAAATATTAAAGAGAATTCTATTTATATCTCTTTTTTCTAATATATGAAGTCTCCTTTCTATATAATATAAAAAATATGGCCACTATTAATACATCAATTAAATTTTATATTAAAAACCTTATTAAATCAAAACTGTAACCAAAAAAATACCAATTAAATTTGACCATTAAGTTTTTTTATTAAATTATAATTATAATAAAAATAATGACCAAATAAATAAATAAATTATTATATTTATAATGACCATAAAATTTAATTTAAAACCCTTATTAATTAGTTGTTATTTAATAGTGTTAAAATATCACAATAAAATATCCAACAATTTTCCTTTATTTTAAAATGCACAAACAAATATTAGATATTCTTTTTTTCTTTAAAATTTAATGTATATGTATTGATGTTTTCCAAGTTATGGACTAACTATTGGACAACTAACCGTGTTTTATAAAGATTCGATAAAACATAAAATTTCTATGAACAAATGCTCCTTGTAGAGAACTAGTTACCTAATTGAAATTCTCTATAATTAAGATAACAGCCTTGTGCCTTCTTGGAATTCATAAGTGTTTTAGAGAAATCTACTTAATATCTCGAATTTTTTTTTGAAATTGTGCGGCCCTACATACTTTGAATACTAAGTAACTTAAAAGCAATGACTAACAAAAAAAGAGAATAAGTACGTACACTAACTGTTTGAGAAGATATTCTCTTATCTAACTGAAAAAAGGACAAGCTAAGATAGTTTGGCTCAAATTAAGATCTTTCACATTTATAGCACTAGCTTTATACATTGAACAACTAGAATTTATAAAGTTATATAACAATCTAATGATATACAATAAAGATGAAAAAAAATATGTTAGGAAATATACTAAGATGCTACTAAATATCATGTGAAATATTTCTATTTCAGAACTTTCTATACTTCTCCACTAAGTAACGAGCTTAGTCTATTTGTCCACCCAAGTCAATGTGCATTCTAAAAAAATTGTCATATAGTTTTCCATGAGTTCAAGTAGCTTTTAGGATGCATGACATGCACTAAGTATTCGAAAAAAATACTTGAGTACACTTGATGAGTAACACTAAGCTCTCATAGAAATGAACCTAGTTCCTCACTCATATATGTGAACATCTATTAAGTGTGTCCTACAATTTAAGCACACTACTATGTAATGATTGGGTTAATGGGTTCATTAAGAGCATATTAGATTTATCTTTACTCATTGCAATTAATACTATTAAGTCATAGGGAGTGTCTCAATGGATAAAAAAATTTAATCAATAATGTTACAAGACAATAAATGATTTGTTATTATTCTTATGAATATACTTTGTGGGATCTTCAATCATATAAGTAAGATTACTATCTCTTTTGTTTTATGTTCTAGACATAGCCTACTCTTCCTCGTTGTATCACTAACATCTTATTTAATAATTTCTATAAAAGGATTAATCAAATTCAATTCTGATCTTATAAAATTTTGCTCTTAAACCCATATTTAAGCAAATGCATCAAACTATCATTTTTCAAGCAAATTGTTTGCTTTTTCTATTATAATATTCAATCATAACATGTAAATAAATTTAGAAGAATATGAGTTAATGAGAAGATAAGTCAAAGTTTGTTGATCAAAATATGCCTATTTGTAGGCAATTCATTTGGTCTCCATGGTAGACCAAGATACATATGCTTGGATATATTATAATGTATATGTTTAAGTGGAGGATTCAAATATAATTTCTCATTGTCATTAAGTAAGGATAAATATAATTTTATTTTGATATTTTGAGCTAATTAACAACTTTACTTTAATTAGATTTAAAATATCAAATTTGACATTAATTCATTAATTTTAGTTGTTAGTTTTAACGGTGGAAGGGTAAAGTTATAATCTAGATATATAAATAAATTATACATTGAACACATAACACAATTTTACCTATTCATTATCTTTTCGAATACGTAACATAATTTTATCCATTAATTTAATTTAATATAATTTTAAAAATAAACATTAATAATATGACACGTATCATAATGTGATTAATACTTTTAAACACCTGTTATCATGTAATTAATTTATTTTTTAAAAATAATTTGTAAATAAATTAAATTATACAAAAAAAATAAAAAAAAATTTGCACTATGGCTGAAAAACGACGATCGGCCGACCATTGGCAACCATTTTTTGACAACACGCCGACAACAAAAATTTATTAATTTTATATCATTGAACTCTATTTTTCTTAATTTATACAAAAATAATCAACATTTAGGTCATAATTATAATTAACACAAAGTGAACCCCTAAACGGATATTTGACTTGGACCATTCACTTTATATATAAAATGAAACTAGTCGGTCTCTTAAACCCAATAACTTTTATATGACAATTTGGCCACGAAAAAATAAGGAAAACAAATAAATCAAATTAACGATCTAAATCAACAATTTATGTCAAATATTTTATAAATATTTAATACAAAATCAAAACAAAATTTGAGAAAGTTTAACAAAAATACATTCTACATACTCCTAATGATCTTTACATATTAGAAACTAATGTGTATCATTATCTGAAGTCAAGACATAACGATCTTACATATTTAATAACAAATCATAGGTAATAAGCATATTAGAAATTAGGCATACATATTAAAGATACAATGTTAAGCCTTCATCAACGAATTTGCATGGCAAGATAATCAAATTTGTACTCATCTAGAATGCATAACCAAAACAAATATTAAAGCATTACATTTATTGCACAGATGCATTATAATAGATCAAATATTCATAACTTCTAGCAACAATATTCTTATGATAAGGCACATTAAACTCTTTCACAAAATTAAGAACAAACACACCTTATTTGCTTTTCTTCGTTTGCACATTTACGACATTGTGCCTCCTTATTTTTAATCTAAGTTCTACTTTATTATTATTGAAAAATTTTAAATTTGACGAATGCTTGAACTTTGATGCATCAAAATATACACTTTAGTAGGTAAGGAATCAAAATATACACTTTAGTCGACAAGTCAAGACATGCCAAAGCAGTATCCCTAAGGATAGATTCTGTCCCTATAAGACAATGTCCTGGTATAATATAGATCACATAGTAGTTTAGTTTTAAGATATAATAACTTCGGTTTTATAAGGTTAAAACACCGACAAACACCGACTTTCGTATAATATATATTTGGTAATGATGATTTAGAGATAATATTGAAAGGAATTCTATTTCTCTCAATTTTTTTATAAATATATGTGGTCTTTTCTATATAATACACAAAAAATATATATGGCCACCATTAACACACTAATTAAATTTTATTATTATTTTTTTATTAAATCGAAAGGGTAACGAAGTTAAATAAATACACCAGTTAAATTTGACCATTAATTATTTTTGGTTAAAATTGTAACAAAAATTAACAATCAAATAAATAAATAATTTATTTATTTATATAACCGTCATAAAATTTAATTCTAAATCATTATAAATTTATTATTATTGGGATAGAGATTAGTGACACTCATTCTAATTCACGGAAGCTTAATCTAGCACTAAGGCTCAGACTTCTTGAGTGACTCGGCCTAGAACAAGCTACCATAATAGACTAAGTCTGGGTCTGAACATTTGGGTCTTCATAACTTGACCCGTGAAGCTCATCTAGTGGACCCCGAGTCTGGCCACATGTTGTCACTCAATGGCAGTGTCTGAAAACACGTCATCAAACTCAAATACTTGCTACATCAATATAAATCCATCAACAGGCGTACAAGTCAACCTAGTTTAGCTCTATAACACATCCACATGTTGCCACTCAGCAAGAAAATCATAGGAAACTTTTTTCATAACACACCCACCTGAATGAAGCATCGGAGAGCCGTCGTCGGCCATTCTGTCGATGCCCGCCACTAACCTCGTGTGCTCTGTGTTCCACAGGTCTCCTCAGGCTGCCCAACTCCAACTTGCCATTCAGCTCACTCTCAGCTCGATTTTGGATTCTTCACCATCAAAATGACCCCCAACTGAACTCTTGGTGAAAGAAGGTTCAAGAAATTTGAACTTTCCAACATCTTTTTCTCTTTTACATAACTAGTTAATAAGCTAAAATTTAGACCCTAATAATTATAATCAAATATTAATTAATTTTATTTAATAGTATATTTTAAAATACCACGATAGAATATCCAATAATAAATAGATACATGAAAACAAATAAAAAAAACTCCATGCAAAGAACTATGAATCATTTAAAAAATAAAAAATACAAGCACGGTTAATGTCATTTTTATAGTATTATATGTAAATACAGTTATAATATATATATATATATATATATGTGTGTGTATATGATACAGAAAAGAATTCTAAAAAAGTGACTCCATTAATTGTAATTGAGTTTAGTTCTCTTTCAAAAATATTAAAATGGAAAAGTGTTGATCTAAAAATTTGGATAATTTTCAAGTCAACGAGTTAAATTTATTAGGCATCATAACTTTTCATTAGGGTTGACCCCAAATTTAGAGAGAACATGAAGAATTGAATGTTCTCTTTCAAATTAAGGCATAAAAATAAGATTGATGGACTTTAGCCTAAATTTAAAACTTTGGATATATATATATATAAAGAGTAATGCTATATATATTAATTGGGTATAAAATTTGTATTCCAAACGATATCATTAATCTGCGACTACTAATTATTAGGTAGTTATTGACATTTTTACTTCTTTATCAATACGATAGTTATACATTATCAATTAATAATTAATAAATTAAATATCAAATACAAAATTTATATTCTAACTATATTCGCATGAGATTACTAGTAGATAATTGAATAAAGAGACACAATTTTACTAATCGATATTATATAGTTTAATAGTCAACTGTAGTAAGGTTAATTTTGACATTGAAAGATAAGCTTTTTAATGAAAGGGAGCATATAGAAATAGAAACTTGGGGTCTTTGTAGATAAGACTACTAACAAAAGAAATTCGCTTGCAATATATGAATGTTATCTATGGGATGTTGAGCTTAATCTTATATAATAACTAGGTCAATAACACCATAAATTTACCTTTATATAAATACATGAAGTGTCCATTACTCAAAATTTCTCACATCAGAGACAACATATATCTTTTTGTTTGTCAATGGTTTAAGATGATTGGTCCAATCAATAAAGCTTTTTAAGATTATATAAAAAATTTAATGTTTGAATCTAACTCATATCAAAATTCAAGAAGAGTTTAGTTTATATAAGATTAAAACTCCAGATTTTTACATCTTTTTTGTAAGTTGTAACTAGTGCATTTTATCTTGATTTTGAAATTTCACCAATTGAGATGTTTAATACCCCTATTGTTTGCTCTCAAAACTTTTGAGTTTGTCTTATTATGCAAATTAGTAATTCTTTTGGGTAAATGTAATTTTAAAATTATAACACCTTGATTTCAAAGGGACTCTTAATTTGACTTTTTCCTGGACATCTGAACTGAAAATTGCTGCAGATTTGAAGAAGACTTCCTATAGATGTAAGTGTAACTGTTCATGGCTAAATCTGAACCACAAAACTAGAATTTGTTGCCCCGAAATGGGTGATAAGAAGGTGAGACCAAGAGCAGCTAATAATCAAGTAACATAACTCATTACCCGGCGGGAGACGATATTTCTGGTAAATAACATGTTAGCATTTAGCAAGCATATGGAAGGATAAGGAAGGCGTTGAAGATTCAAGATCAAAAGATTTGAACAATTGCAAGGCGCTAAGAGCGTGCACTATGCATGTGTGTAGCACCCTACGTATATGGGTGGTAATTCGTATAAACGAATCGTATTTGTGTAGTTTCAATATAGAGTATTAACAAATTTTTATCATATTCATATATGATTAGTTTATGTAAATAAATTAGACACTCAAATACATATTTAATTCGTTTAATATATAAATTATATAACACGACATGATAAGCACGTTTAATTCAATAGATTAAATTCAATTCATTTATACGATTTGGTTCGTTTACGATTATATTTGTTAAATGAATAATAACACTAAATTCAATTCGTTTTATGAATATTTAATTATAATTTAATTAAACATAACTTAAACGAATAGACACAAATGCGATTCGTTTATTAAATATGACTTAAACAAATTAGTGAATCATAGACCTCAGATGTGTATTCGACACAATTAATAAACGGGTAATATGAATTCGACTTGTTTATTAATCATGTCAATTTTCTCTACTCATATTCGCTTAAAGTGTGTCAAATTCTTATAAAATAATCTATTGCGACCCATTTTACCACCCCTACCCATATACTGCTATACACGCACTTAGCACTACCATATGTAGCTCATGTGCATGTCACTCCTACACAATGCACATCTCGTATAGTATTTTCATGCACTATGTGCGATTGTTTTGATTTTTTTTTTTAAATCATTTTTTTGATAATTTTTCTTTTGTTATAAGTATCATGAAGCGTATTTCAATAATTGTATGCTTTAGAGGATAATGGGAGAGTTTTAAGGATAGCGATGAGAGATATATTAGATTAAAAAATATTGGCATTTCAATTCTGAAGAATATAAAATATAGAATGTTGTTGAAAACGTTTTTTAAAATTTAGGAATTGATCAGGTAAAGTATAAAGTGTTTATGAATATTTCTGTTGATGTAAAGAGGGTGAAGTTAATGACTAATTGCAATTGAAAATGATAAGGATGTGCAATTTCGGTTAGGTTTTCATAAAAAAACTTTGACACATCTATGTGTAACAATCAATGTTGGAGCTCCCATATATGAAAATAATGTGGAGACACATTTCAAGAATGAATAAAGTTATCGTAATCACTTCATGTCTGCAAACAGCAGCAACCAAATAAGTAGTATAGTCTTAATAATATCAACAATTATGTTTATGATAAACGTTACAAATGATTATTCTTATTCTCCTTTAATATTCAACAAAGACGCAACTTATATGCACTATGATAATAATGATGGTAATGCTACTTATGGAACCAAAATTTATGGATTGAATGGTATACTGAAAGGTAAGCCATGTTATGTTTTAAATAGTTTTCTTCATGATTCTCATGATACATATAATTCGCATGCAAAAGAAGATACAGTTCAAGTAGAAAATCATTTTCAATTTATTCCTCTAATACCATCATCAAATTTAATCAAATAAAGTATCATATACTAGAATTAAGCATGTGTTTGTGGGAAGTTGTATGATAGCAAAGATGAAATTCATGAGGCTATAAGCATACTAGCACTTAAGAGTAATTAAATCTTCAAAGTTTATAAGTCTAATAAAGATCATTTTGAGGCTAAATATGATGATGAAGTTAAAAATAAAGACTATGTTTAGTATCGATAGAAGTGCGGAAGTTCTTCACTATAAAGAGTATAGATGCAGAGCATACATATGTTCTAGATCAATAGCGTATAGGTCATTAGCAAGCTAAGAGTCGTATTATTGAAAAATAATAGTAAAATATATAAGTTTACATCTATCAATAGAATTTATTGACCGAAAGAAATTCAAGCAAACATTCATAAAAAATTTAGTATAGAGTTAATGTATTTTATTGCTTGGTGACATAAGAGCATATATGCAGGTTGATACAAAATGCCCTAGAGAATTTATTAAAATTTTTCTTGCATAATATTATGTTCTGGAAAAAAAAAAAAAACCCAGGTAAGGTATTCACTTGAAAATTGACGACAACAATCACTTTAAGTATTTTTTATGGTGTTAGGACTATATATAAGAGGTTTGCAATCATTCATCTAACTCGTGATTATAGTTAATTGAACTTTTTAAAAGGTGCTTATCTTGGTACAATATTTATGGCCGTATAAAAAGATGAAAAAAAAATAACATTTTTCCATGGGAATAAGGGATTGTTGACTCTAAAAATGATGATTCTTGGGTATGGTTTACAAATAAACAGCGCAAAGTAATTGATCAATTTTTGTATCTAATCAACACACCAATTTTAAAAGGGCCATTCAGGGTATGTTTTCTAATGCCTATAAGGGATTTTACATCTATCTCTTGAAGGAGAATTTAGTAACAAAGTACAAGATATCAATAGAAAAAAAGGAGATTCTTAGTTGCTTATCGTCTTTCTAACTTTCAACACCAAATTAGCGAGATTCGAGAAATGAGACCTGAAGCAATTAAGTGTTTGGAAAAGGACATTGGTACAGAAAAATAGGCTTAATCAATCGGTGCATTCAGAAGATACAATATCATGATCATTAATATTGCAAAGACCATTAATGCACTTGTAAAAGATGTAAGATCTCTTCTATGACCATTTTAGTTGAGTGGATATGAGAGATAATGCAACAGTAATTTTATTATACAAGAGATAATAAAAAGTGTGATATCATTTCTAATCAAAACTATACTTCATCACAAAGTGATGAAGTATAATGATAAAACTAATTAAATGATAGTTCACCTAATACATAATTTATGATTTCTAATGAATAATAAAAGTAGAAATAGAATAGTGGACATCAATGCGAAGATGTACAATTGTAAGAAGTTTGACTTTCCTTAACTATCTTGTCCTCATGCTATTTCCATATGCAGATATATGAGATTATATTATGAAGGTCTTTGTTCGACTTGCATGTCTGAATGCTTAATTCGTGCCCACAGTGAGTCAGTTCTTTCGATTAGCCATCCATCAATTAGATAACTCCAGATAAATTAAGAAATATTGACATCTAGCTTCCTATAACACGTCAACAAGTATAGAGTAAGACGAATCAAATTATATCTCAAGAGGAGGAAGTAAGTAAAGAATGTTTATAGTCATTATAAATAATATGAACATAACCAACAGACATGTCAAAACCTTATTACTTTACATAATAATTAATGTATAATTATTAATTTTGGCTTACATTGTTATAATAGAGTCGTATTTTTGTTTGTAAAACTTAAATTGTTATTTAATCTCATTTCATTTAGTTTAATTTGATATTTTTTTATTATTATTAAATATAGTTAATTATATTCATATACCAAAATTCTAGTATAATTTCTCCTATTTTATGGACATTCTAAATCCTACAATTTAGAAAATAATACTTTTATACATTTTGCACAACTATACATCATCTCTAGACACATTTACTAAACATAATGACAACAGATAACTATATAATACAATTGTACATTTATACATTATCTCTATATACATCCACTAAACACAAGAACAACAAAGAACTATATAACACACGTTCACATCTGTACATCATTCAAGGTATAGGTCTGCAAATCTATAGCTATATTTTCTATAAAAAAAATACCAATCTTGAGGCTAAAATTAAATGATCGAACTAACATTAGGTACTTAATGATCATACAAGTGAATATGCAACAATCTCCACTCTTGACCCTCTACTGAGGCACACATTCCTTTAAACGTATAGACTTGAATGATGACATCTCTACAATTGCTTCTCTCCTAAAGGAATAAAATCTGCATGCTTAGAGATAATGTGGCATAAGAATATACAGAGAAGTAATAAAAACTTCCATCACTTCATTAGCATAAGCGTTAAAATTAGAATAATAGATAGTAATCATTCTCTAAACTAAATCTACCTATTCTGCAATCAAATGCTCACTTTTGTAGTTCATTGGAATATATACCTATATAGACAATTTTAGTTTTATTATGAACTAATTGTATAATAAACAAAAAATATATTATTTTATGTCCATTACCTAATCTACCTTAGCCTATGATTTAGCACTAAGTAAATCCTCATTCTATTTTAGTCCATAGAATAACAATGAGTCTTATGTAATACGATCTAGAGCAAGGGTATAATATTGGTGCACACATCTAATAGACTCCTAAAATTAAATATATAACATTAAATTAAAATAATTATACTAATAAATTTATAATATAATGTGAACAACAATTGGAGAAAAACACTTACAAAAAAATATGTATTTATAACTGTGCACTCCTATGAGTATGCTTACACTAGCGATGTCAGATCAACTTTAAATACTCATTAATATACTGTAAAACCCCACATAATATGTATAAGTAGTGATACTACTAATTTATATTTAAAAAAACAAAAAAAAAATGTAATGTCATTACAAAATCATCAAGCCAATCATTTAGAGCTCATTAAACCATTTCAGATCACACATCGATGTTAGGTAAGCTAATATGGAACAGGTCTATTGAATCTAAGCCTGAAGCTCTGCATGTACAACTAAGTCTATTGACCATTATGGAACAGGTCAACCTAAGAATCATCACACGAATCCTCAACTTATAATTCTACTTTTTTTTTTTATGATTTTTTTTCTAATAGGACTGGTATAAATGATGTATTTAACCCATGCATCCTTGTACTGGCACCTAAACATGATAATCTTTTGTGCAATAGCATTATGTATAAATTATACACTTGTAGAGCTCTCTTGATCATATTGCTTGCCCGACTGCATATTCGGTTGCTATTGATACTAATACTCAGTTACTAGAATTTGAGTTTGAACATTATTAGTCATGCATTCTCTCATTTGAAATAAAATAACACCAATGAATATATTGAGTTAGAAAGAATGTACAAAATTGACTTTATATACAAAACATACCATTATTTGATTTGTGTCCTTAAACATGTTGGATGGCTAGAAGTATTATATTATGAGTCTCATTTGATGCAAGAACTCTGTTATGTCTTTATCCATCCTAATCATCAGCTTTGTTTTCATAACCACTATTTAGTCTAATAGATCATCAATCTTCTGCTCAATGTAACAGAGTTCTGTTGTAGAGCAGAAGATTGATGATCAATCTTCATAATGTAATATTATAGAGTTGGAACAACGGTATAATTTTAATACTTTTGAAATTATTCATCAATATTCATCTCTCTGTGAAATCAATCTTCATAATGTAATATTCATCAGTATCAAATATTGAATAAATGAAAAAGTATTAAAATTATACCGTTGTTCCAAATATTGATGGGCTTTCAGAGGGGTCACACTGAACATCCATATCATTCATAGGATCAGTGAATTGGACGTGTGACTTTACAATATGGTCTATTTTGAGATCCCCTCCAAATATTCCTAATGGGAGTCACAACTTCACTATCGTGCGACACTCTTCAGTCTTCTCATGTTGTCTCGGCGTCAATTTCTTATGTGCCTCCAAAACTTACACAAAATTATAGAGTTGTTAACTGTTAATTGAAAATTATATATATATATATATATATATATATATATATTAAAGTGGTTATATAGTGTAAGAGCATATAAAATCTTCATCCTTTTTTAAGAGAGCTTGTTCAACATCTTTGCATAGTTGAGTGTCCCTGCTATACCAATTCAGGAAGTGCAAAAAATAGTTATCATCGAGACATGCAAACAGCGATCTACAAACAAGAATTGCCTCTTGGATCCAAATATGAGATAATAATAACAATTTCACATCAACAAACAATAATTCAAACACTTTTTCCTACCATTGTGCTTAACGGTTTTGTAGACTATGGACTATGCAAGTATGCCCCATAGGTACTAATTGAATTCATTCAAGTCGTCCACTAGCCTAAGTATAAAATATTAGATCTCTTTACGATCGTCCTATGGCACCAACACATGACCAAAAAAATAAAACAAATATAATTTTGTTATATCTGTGTCATCGTCTTCACTCAAATCTTCCATACTAAACTACAAATCTAAGTTCTTATAGGTCATTTTCGACCCATTTCTAAAATATTTAATCCATAGTCTACTTCTAAGTTTTCTATTCAAAAATATTTAATCCATAGTCTATTTCTAAGTTTTCTATTCAACTCTCTAAATCTCCTATCTTCAACCCTATAATAATAAAAAATTCTAAACATAAGAATTTAATGCGCTTGTTGCATATTAAAAACCATAATTATTTGTATAAGTTTTTTTTACGAACTTCTCTTAACAACACCTCATATTCTAATATACTTGAGAACAAGATGTTATGCACATCTAGAAAATGACTCCAATATATGATCCTAAATAAATTTGCCTACGTAAGCATAACTTATATCTAATGGCGTTTATGGTCTACAACTTCAAGTAAGAAGTCATGGACACTTGACAGAACTCGTTTTCTTAAACTATAAATGAATTGGACATGTTTTGCTTCCTTAAATAAAAATAAAGTTATTAGTGCATAAACATATAATTAAATAAATTAAACCAATTAATAACAACTAATAAAATTAATAACAAATTAAATAAAATATTAAATATTAAATTAAGTTAAAATTAAACAAAAATAAATATATTAGATAACAAATAAGTATGAATTATTAATTCATTAATTACACATTTAAATAAAAGAATATTTTTAAAAAATTAAAAATACTAATTAACAATTAATTATTAAATAAATTAAATTTATTTATAACTATTTATTATTAAATAAATTAAACCAATTAAATAAAAATTAAAATAATTAATTAATAATTAAATATTTAAAAAATAAAACAATTAAATATATTAATAACAATTATTAATTAAATATATTAACAATTATTTATTATTAAATAGATTAAACCAATTAAATAAATAACAACAACTAAAAGTAATAATAAAATATTTTAAAAAACTTAATTAAACAATTATATATAATACTTAACAATTAATAATTAAATAAATCAAATATCTTAATAACTATTTATTATTAATTAAATTAAACCAATTAAATAAATAACAACTAAAATTAATATCAAGTTAATAAAATAACTAATTAAACAATTAAATATATTAATTCTTTATTAAAATAAACAGGAAAATAAATTAATTAGATAACAAATAAATATATTAATAATAAAATATTAATTAATTAAATAAATAAAATTAATTTAATATTAAATTAAAAACAATTTAATAAAAAAAATTAAAGGCACCTTGTGGCGCCATGCACGTTACACTTAGTGCACATGTAAATGCCTCGGCGGCGCATTTTCAGTCATTTTTAACTATTTTTAATTATTTTTCCTTTCAATTTAACTTTAAATTTAAATATTATCATTAATTACTAATAAAAATACACTCTAAAATTTAAAGAAACTATATTCAAAATTTTCATTATAACTGATCCTTCTAATTATCAATCTTTAAAATGTGAGTGTTCAAATAGATGATCTACTTTTTTACTTGTTCAAAATTTTCAGAGTATATTTTTAGAGCAAATAGCCGAACTTAGTTCAAGAGTGGAGAAAAAATTGGTTTTAAAAGTGATCGGCTTTATGTTATTTGAAAAACAAAATTAAAAAAATTATTAAAGGACTAAGAAAGAATAATTTATTAAAATAGGGACATTTTAAAAAAAAAATTCCAAAGATAAAAGCAGTAAGCAGTGTCAACTCAACTGTCAAATGAAAAATGTACATGAAATCATATGCAGAATTTTTATGCAAATAAATTTATAATTTCAGGCAGAATTTTATACAAATAAATTTCCCTATAATAATTAGAAGCGATGCGACATGCGAGGAATAAAAAATAGAAAAAAATACAAATTAAAAATGAAGGGGAAGAATGGCCCAAGCCATAACACTTGTCCAGCAGGCCACTGCTATTTTCATTTTTCACAAGCCGGGTCCTCTACCTTTACCCATGTAAACGACGACGTATTTTCGTCTGCAAATGCAAGTAATCAATTATTCAATTTAAAAAGAAGCTCGAATTATTATTCGACGGACTTCGGATCAACCGCCCGCTACTACCCGATTTCTTCTTACTCTTTTTAACCGGAGTTACTGGAGTACCCGCCCCGCATACGATGGAGCACTCGCACCCGCATACATTGCTAAAACAAGAGAACAACCCGGGCCCGCCCCCGCCGTCCGTGTGCCTCCGGCTGTGCCTGGCAGTCGTACCTCCGTTTCCTCCTCCGCCTCCGTTGCTGCTCGACGGAAAACTGGAGTCGTACAACGGCGGAAGCTCGGCTCTCCAGCGCTCCAGTTTCGATTGCAATCCTTCGACGCTGCTGTCCACATCCCACGTCATCACGACGGAGCTTTCCTCGTCGTTGGCTCTCTTTAGCAGCATCTCTTTCGCCTTGACCGCCGCCACCTCCGAGGGCGACGGGCCGAGCTCCGATTCTGTTATCAATGGCTGCCCCTTTTTCCCCGGTTTGAATTTATTTTGTGATAAATATTCGAAGCCACCTTGGCCACGGGAAAACGGCTTGTGCGGTGATTTTGGTGGCGTTGAGTCTATTTTCTTTTGAGGGTAGGATATGTCCGACCCGGTGACCATTGAACCCGCTTTTCCATTTTTACTCTGGGTTTGGATGGAGTTTATTTTCTTATTGTTTGCTTTTGCAAATATGTCTGATCCGCTGTATATGGAGCTAGCCTTGGGACTTGGTAATTTCTTGTTGTCTCTCTTCTCGAGCAATTCTGAGGCACTGACTATGGAACTGACTCTCCTGTTTCTCATCTTCGTCTTTGATCTTGGGGGAATCTCCGACCCTATCATGGAACTCGTATCACTTTTTGTACGACGGAGTTGGGGTTTTCCCAGGATTGAGACCGAGTTTTGATTATTATAAAGCGAGTTTTGATTAAAGCTAACGGCGGTGCTGGTGTTTTTGGCAAATGGATCCTCCTCGCCCATCAAATGGCGATACCCAACTGCGGAGCTCACCTGCGTGTACAGTGGCATGCTACGCATTGAGCTATCGAGGAGGGCAACGCCTATGTTTAAGATCCCCTGAGGTGTCCCCGAGGGACGGCGAACTTGTAATGCAACAAACCTCATCCCTAAACTCCTGTTGCCTGATTTTTTAATCGGAGGGAGTAGATTACCCACCAGCACACGTACAGTCCCCACATGAATGTCCCGGAACCAATGCAGCGCGAAGATCTCAATCATCACAGCCGACGTGTCGCTGTGGAGGAACTCCTCGTCAACACGGAAAACAAATTTATCATTCCAATTGGGGTTGTTGCGGCCATACGCGTCCACGCGGGTGGAGAGCTTGCGGTTGGGGTGAACCCAGGCGACCGCGTAGGCTCGCATGGAGCGGGAGACCGAGGAGAGGTCCTGGGCGGAGATGATGTTGAGTTCCAAGAGCTGAAATGGGGCAAGAATCGTGGACGACATCGTGAATAAAATTTTAAAATGATAGTGATTAATGATGATGAGAGACAAAACTTTTGTAGGTGGATGAAATGAGGACTCGCTCGCCGTCCAAAGAGAGGACGACGAGAGACTCGTTTAGCATCAGAGAAGGAAATCAACTCTTAACACAATTGAGGGGGTGAGAGGGGAAATGAAGATGAAATTTTGATGGTTAGAGTTTCAGTTTTGTTTTAAGTACAGCGAAATCATTGCGAATGGTGATGGATTAGTTGTTTGACCAGGACCAGGGCCAGGGTTTCTTTCTTTTTCGGTTGTTTTTTTTTTTTTTGAGAATTTGCAGGGCCACAATATCCTATATTTGAACCAAGACAAGGCAATCTAAGTGGACAATAATTTTGTCTCTCATAATATTAACTTGGTTACTGTTACATTTAAGGTTGTAATATTTGTTTTGTTGTTTGATTGTTTTAGTATATTTATAATTGACAGGACGACAACATCATAAAATACCGTTAAGGTTTGTTAATTTAAGTTAATTCTGCATGGGATGGGATCCGATGAACTGGATAATTCTGTCTCATCAAAAGCCAGTGTCTTCTTCTTTGATGTCAGTTATAGAACCATGCATTGTCATATCTCCACTCCACATACTAATTTGTTTAATTTTTAACTTATACCATTCTATTCAAGGATCCTATTTCGCTGTGTCATGTTGTAGCGTCACAGTTTGAGGGACTATAGGTGATTTTTTATTTTTTATTTTGAAATTGGGTTCGTCCAATATATATAGGGAAATTTTTGCCGTAAGACCGAATTTTGAGGAAATATATATATTTTTTTACCATAGTTAAAATTGTTAAATTTTAGCGACTAAAAATATTAAACTTTTCTCATTTTATCCTTATTTGTATAATTTGTAAAAATATATATATTTTATTTATTATAATTAATTAATCTAATAAACAAATTTAACCAAAGATTTATTTTTATAAAAAATAATCAAAATTAATTATTTACAAAAAAAAATTAAATTACAAATATTTCTTTAAAAAATAAAACAATTGAATGCGCCCGCATCACTTTGCCTTTTTATTTCTTTTTTATAAATCAATTAATTAAAAAACTAATTAAAAACTGAAATTTTAATTAAAAAATTAAATAATAAATTTAAAATAAATGTGTGCTTTTTGTAAGTTATAAATTTTATAACAATATTTATAATAATTTTAAAAAGCAAATATTATTAAAATTTTAAAAATAAATAAATAATTAATTTTTAATTATTTATTTTAAATAAAAGAAAAAGAAAAAAACTGATGCTCGCATATCAGCTTTTTTTTAGTTATAGTAATATTTTTTAAATTATATTAAATACTATTATAATTTGTTAAAAAATAAAAACAAAATATATATTTAATTTTTTAAATATTTTAATTTATTTTTAAATTAATTTATTTTTAATTATTTATTTTAATTAAAAGAGAAAAAACAAACAAGTTGATGCACGCGCATCACCCAGTTTTTTTTCGTTATAATAAATTTTTTAAAAATTATACTAAATATTACTATAATTTATAAAAAAAAAGAAAAAAAAAACATATTTAAAAATATATAATTTAAAAAATATTTAATATGATTTCTTTTGTTTTATTTCTTTCTCTAATAAATTATAATAATATTTAATGCGTGCATTAGCTTGGTGTTTGTTTTTAGTTATAATAATATTTTTAAAATATATTAAATATTATTATAATTTATAAAAACAAAAGAAATTATATTAAATTCTTTTTAAATTTTTTTTATTTTTTATAAATTATAGTAATATTTAGTATAATTTTAAAAAATATTATTATAATGAAAAAAAAACAAGGTGATGCGCGCGCATCAACTTGTTTTTTCTCTCTTTTAATTAAAATAAATAATTAAAAATTAATTAATTTGAAAATAATTTTAAAAATTAAAATAGTTAATTAAGAATTAAAATTTTTAATTTTAATATTTTTTAAATAATTATAAATATTATTATAAAATTTATAACTTAAAAAATACATATTTATTTTTAATTTATGTTTTAAATTAATTATTTTTTTAATTAAAATTTTATTTGTTAATTAATTTATAACAAAAAAAAAGAGACAAAACGCTGATGCACGCACATCAATTGGCTGATGTGGGCGCATCGCTTTATTTTTTAAAAATATTTATAATTATTTTTATAATTTATTATTTTTGTAAATAATTAATTTTGATTATTTTTCATAAAAATAATTTTTTTATTAAATTTTTTTATTAAATGAATTAATTATAATAAATAAAAAAATATATTTTTACAAAATTATACAAATAAGGGGAAAATAGAAAAAGTTATATATCTTTAGTCACTAAAGTTTAACAATTTGGACTATGTTAAAAATTAAATTCCCCCAAAACTTGGTTAACAGTGAAAATTTTCCATATATATAATAGCATTACACATAGGAATGGAACTAGAATTTGAATTTTAGAGGATAGGAGCAGAACTAAAATTTGAATTTTAGAGGACTAAATCATAACATAAACTTTTAAGTATAATAAAATAAAATAAATTAATATTTCAACTAAATTATAAAAAAATATTTTTATTCCATGTCAATAACCAAAAAGAAAATATGTTATTGAGAATTTTGACATAATTCTATATTAAAAAGTAATTCGACATTCTTTCATATTTCAAAAATCATCTATAATTGATTTTATGTTAAATTTTTCTATAATTATTTTTTTTAATATATGTAATCAGTGAGTATGTCAGAAATTAATTCATTATTTTGTTGCGAAATTTTGTCTTAATAATACACATAGGTGAAAATAAATGTTTACTGATTATAATAGACACAATAAGACCAAGATGCATAAAAAGATTACATATAAAATTGTAATAGTAATATATTAAAAGAAATTAACTAATATATAAATAAAATTATAAATTATTTAAAAGATTTTAACTTACTTATCTCTTAGAGATTTTTTTTTCTTGACTTTTAAGTTAAAAAAAAGAATTTGATGTAAATTAAAGAGAAAATAAAATCACTAATATAAATATATTTCGTAATTACAAATATAAATTAATTTATATTAAATAAAAAATGTATTCCATGCAGAAAAAGAATTTTCTTTATATTAAGGAAAAAAAGTTCGCAGGTCAATTGTATATATATATATATAATAAATTTAAGAAATTTTAAAAAATATTACAAATAATTATATTAATTTGAGGGTTGTTATCAAGGCTTGGGGGGTCATGGCCTCCTTAAAGCAAGTTCGCCACTGATCACACAATTAATAATAGGGAAAATACATGGCTAGCTACTTATAGAAACTATATATATATATATATATATGATATAATTAGCTACATTTTAAGTGTATCTTTGCCCATATCTATATACATACATAAATAGATTGCTTTGACCTCTTCCTTGAGAGCGTGAGTGTTTCTTGTAATCTTAAGGTATGAAAGCCATTGATCGCTTTTTCAAGTTCGGGGTGTGTGTTAGAGAATAAACGATCAATTTATACACTAAAACAAAGAAAAATCACACCTCAAAATAATTGAAATTTAATTTGTATTTTTGTTAAGGATAAAAAAGGGACCGTATGAATATATATGACATGATATGAACATAACATAAAAATATATCAAGTCGTCATAGGCAAGAGTTAAAAAGGTTTCGTATTAATTAAAAAAAATAATGTTCAACATTTTAAATTATATTTTAAAAAATAATATATTAAATAATTATTAATTAATGAAATAATATAATTGATGACTTTAAAATTTATATTATTTTATTATAAAATAATTGTTTAATATATTAATTTTTAAATACAATTTAAGATGTATAATATTATTCTTTTAAAAAATGATAATTCAATGATTTAAGGCATGAATCAACACAAAAAGTCCAAACTTTTAATTAATTTCTTAAAATAAATTAAAAATAGAAAAGTTAACAATACCCCAAGTAATATAGGTATGATGACCAAATTGATTTTGATAACTAATATCTAAAAAAAAGAAAAAACAATTAAAAGAAAATATGAAACATAGCACCGCTCAATATTAGTAGTAATAAACTAATTAACCATTCCAATTGGATTCTTAAGAATTGATCACAGCACAAATTTGACACGGAAAACAAGTAGACATAAAATTATGCTACATTTTTATTCTAACTTTTAAAATATACTGACATTATATTGCACCATATACTCTTGCTCTTTATCTTCAACTCTTAAAAAAAAAAAATTTGCGTGCATCAAAATTGAAATAAAATTTGAGTTATATTTACATAATTTAAGAATTTTGAAATCATAAACTATGGATGGCTTTTGCTTTTTAAGCGGTCGCTTCTTTATGGAAGATGGACAAATTCTCCAAATTTGCTTTGATCAATTTCAACCACAGCACAATTTAGTAACTATTTTCAACGAGTAAAATTTTACTCGCACAAATATTTACGGAAACTTGAATCTTTACCATCAAAATTGAGAAGGAAATGTGCACAAGATCTTAGTAATGAGCAGGGGCAAAATTAAGATTTGAGTTTTGGGGGGCAAATAATAAGAATTGGTAAACTTTAATATAATCTTAAGGATTGAGCTAAATTATAAAGATCGGTAAATTTTTAATATTTTCAGTATCAATTATAAGAATTTTTTAATTTTAAAGATTTGAGTTGGGGGCTAATTGTAGACGACTTTTCACTACAAAAATAATAGAAATATTAAACAATAAACAACTATTGTATTATTAGTAAAACAAATTAATATTTTAAAATTAATAAATTTAAAATAAAAATACAAAGAAAAGATGCATAAAAAATACATACAAAGTTATAATATAAGATATTAAACAACTAACTAATATATAAATGAATTTATTAAAATATATAAAAGATTCTAACTTATTTTTTGAAGAGTTTTTTTTCCTCGGCCTTTAAGTTAAGAAGAAGAATTTGACGTAAATTAAATAGAAGATAAATCACAGATGTATAATGTTTCATAATTGTAAATTTATTTATATAGGTTAAATTGAATTTTTTTTTACCATGTAGGAAAAGAAATACAAATACAAATTCATTTGTATTAAAAAATTAGATGTATAAATAAGACCACATATAAATATAAATTTTTTTTTTTAAGATAAGATAATTAAATTAGAAAAATATAAAATAGAGATCACTTGTAAATTAAAAAATTATTTTTTCTTAAAAAAAGACGTTAAAATAAAAAAAGATGAGATATTGTGTCAACATTAAAAGTAAATTTTTAATGCTAGTAAAGACCTTTTTTTCTTAAATTAATAATTTAAATTATTAAGTATAAAAATTTTGTAAAGAGTTTGAAGGGGCCAAAATAAATATTTTAATATTAAAATATTATATACATAATACAAAATTAAGGGATTATATTAAAACTTGGGGGCTTTATTTAATTAGTAGGGATTTCAGAATAGTAATTCTATACTCACACACTTTGTATATTTACTTATATGTCACCGTTAAGGGTGTCATGGATTAAGATTTATTTACTTTTAATTGCATAATTACTATATTAATTACATTACACCTATTAATAAATGTCATGTTATAATAAATATACAAAGTTAAAATATAAAATATATAAATATTATAGTACTCACTTAAAAATATATTTATCCACTTTTTAAGACTTTTTTTTAATATCTAATATTACATCAAAGAAAATCTGAACACTATACTACGTCACTTTCATATTAAAACACACTCAAAATCTGAACTAAATAGTACTTTACTTTCATACTAAAACACACTCATAAATACATGCTCTCTATAAGAAGGAGATACACTCCACAATTGAAGAAAAGATGTTATAAAAAAATAAGTACGCCCTTACAAAAAAAAAATATATTATATAACTTAAGAAACCCAAGTCAAGTGTCATGCCCTAAATATTTTCAAGCAATTACTCGAACATTTGGTTTGCGACATTATCACCAAGGGAGGGCTTAGTCCATTTTTGGTTAAATGAGCTAGAGCTTTTAGAAGGCCCAATGAATTTGGGTTAATGCCACATGTGTGTGGTAGGTGGGGGAGTTTTCTAGAAAAGGCATATTCCATAAGATATTCTCTTGGTAGTTGGCATCTTTGAAATATTCCTTAGCATATTCTCCTCTTTAGATGTGGACCATTGGATTAGAGTTAATCCTAGCCGTCCATTATATATAGCTTTAGCTATAAATAGGTGGTGTTCTCATTTGAGAATCCATCCTCCAAAATTGTAAAAATACTCTTAGCTTGTAATTGTATAGCTTTGTAATCTCCCTTTAGTAATAATATTCGAGAGCATTCTCTCAAATACTTGGTGTGCTTCTTCTTCATCTCTTTCTTTGGTTAATTGGGGTCTTGTAGGCTGCTTAGCACTAGCAAGTGTCTAAGGCCGCACGGTTTCGAGAAATCGGGTCGTGACAAGTGGTATCAAAGCGGGTTCAAAGAAGATGGTGAAGGAAGTTGCTGGAACATCGGGGATTACTCAAGGGAATGGTAGAGACCCCAAAGCTAGGAGACATGGGAGTATTTCGCCAGAAAAGTTCGTTGATCCGAACCATGATCTAGGAGACATGGTTATGAAGCTCAGAGGTGCTGTGAGCAAGGCGACGGACCGCCTTGGGGAGTTGGAGGAGCAAGTCCAGAATGTCGAGGTAGGCCTCGATACTCAAGGTGACGAGCTGCGCTCCCTCATCGAAAGCTCCATTGACGAGCATGCTGTCAAGCAACGGGACTGGATCAAGGCTTTTCAGGAGAAGGTTTACAACACCATGGACAAAGTTCAAGCCCAAGTAGAAGAGCTACGAAAGGGGTTTGAAAATGTCAAGGAGGATGTGGTGTTGTGCAAGCAAGCGGTCGCTAACGGCGTAGCTACTCAAACTGCGGTGGATGCACCAAGGGTCGAGGCCCCTAAACCAAAGGAGTTTAGCGGCAGACGGGATGCCAAGGAGCTTGACAACTTCTTTTGGCAAATGGAGAGGTATTTCGGCGCTATGGGCGTGCGAGACGAACACAAGGTAAGTACCGCAACTTTATACCTTTCCGATCATGCAATTCTGTGGTGGCGTAGGAAAAGCGAGGAGATTCGCAAGGGTACCTGCACCATAAACACATGGGAAGAATTGCAACGGGAGTTAAAACGCCAATTCTATCCGGAGAATGTGGCGCATGACGCTCGCAAGCGGTTGAAGGAGTTGAAACAAACAAAGTCCATTGGGGAGTACGTGGAGGAGTACTCTTTGTTGATGCTGCAAATCTGCAACATGACCGAGGAGGACTTGTTGTTCAATTTCCTGGACGGGTTACAATACTGGGCAGCCAATGAGTTGAAGCGGCGTGGAGTGTAGAATATATCCAACGCCCTGACAATGGTGGAGACGCTCATGGATTACCGCAAGGGGGATTCGGGAAAGTCCAGAAATTCTAAACCCAATCACAGCAAGGGTGGAGAAGCCAAGGAATTTCAGCCTCCGGAGAGCAAGGAGGAGAAAGGCAAATTGCCCAAGTGGAAGGAGCAGAAACGCAACGGCCATAGAGGTAATGGTCCGAAGTCTAACTGTTTCCTTTGTGACGGGGATCATTGGGTGAAGGACTGTCCGAAGAAGAAGGCTTTCAATGCAATGTATGAGGCACAAGAGGAGGGCGGACAGAGCCGTATGGGTTGTATGCAGCTGGTCAATTCCCTCAAAGCCAAGCGGCGTGCCGATGCGCCAACGAGGACGGCGCTCATGTACATTGAAGCCTATGTCAATTGCATCAAGACTCAAGTGTTGATTGATACGGGGGCTACGCACAACTTCATTAAGCGTGCGGAAGCGGAACGCTTGGGCCTTTATGTAAAGAAGGGAGAAGGATACCTCAAGTCCGTGAACGCAAGAGCCAAGCCGCTAGATGGGGTGGTTCGTAGAGCTGAAGTTCACATTGGCAAATGGCACGGTGAGGTAAATTTCTCAGTAGCACCTCTCGATGATTTTGATGTGGTGCTAGGTATGGAGTTCTTACGGCAGTACAATGTGGTGTTACTTCCTCAACACAACTATATGTGTATTTTGGAGGGAGGGCCCCGAATGATACCGACGGTAGACATGCCCAAGGGTGGGCGATCCAAGCCAAACGCCAAGGTCCTTTCCGCAATGCAACTAAGGGTAGATGCTGGGCGCAAAGGAGGGTTACATTCAGCCTCAACAACGGGGGTGGATGATGCGACAAATGGGGACAAGGATGAAATATCGAAGGCTGTTGCAGAAGTGCTCGGGGAGCACAATGGGGTCAAGCCTACTGCCATACCGGAAGAACCGCCTTCAAGAGATGTAATTGAGGGCAAGTTGGAGCTTGAGATTACGCTTCCAACTATGGGGTTGACGCCTTCATCAGAGATGGGAGAGTTGCAGGGGCAGCTCGAGGAGTTGTTGGATGCGGGTGTCATCCAAAAGTCCAAGGTGTCACATGATGTGCAGTTTCAGCACAAGGAGTGGGTCGAAGACAAGCAGCGGCGTGTCAAACATAGTGTGGGGGACTTGGTGATGGAGACGATACTTCCACCACAATGCAAGTCAGCACGCCCACTTCACAAGGGCCTTGATCGTGGGGACAAGGGGCCAAGATTGATTGCCAAGAGAGTTGGCAACGTCTCGCATAAGGTGGAGTTACCTTTGAGACAGCGGCAGTGGCGACATCAGGTGCATTCCGCAAGCTGTTGGAAGCAGTACCGTGGAGGTACGGGAGATACAGAATTTGAGCCACACAACCGGGAACCTTTGGGGATTTCCACACGCCATGACAAAGGTGAGGAACTCAGGACGAGTCTTGAGTACTTTGTCGAGTGGAAAGGGTTGCCGGATGGGAGAACACGCTTGGGACACGAGAGCGCACAACCAGAGTTTCCAGAATGGGGTACGCAAATTCCAGCGAAGACGTGACGAGGGCGTCGCGTGAATTTGGTGGGGGAGAATGTCACGCCCCAAATATTCTCAAGCAATTACTCGAACATTTGGTGCGCGACATTACCACCAATGAAGGGCTTAATCCATTTTGGGTTAAATGGGCTAGAGCTTCTAGAAGGCCCAATGAATTTGGGTTAATGCCACATGTGTGTGGTAGGTGGGGGAGTTTTCTAGAAAAGGCATATTCCATGAGATATTTTCTTGGTAGTTGGCATCTTTGGAATATTCCTTAGCATATTCTCCTCTTTAGATGTGGGCCATTGGATTAGAGTTAATCCTAGCCGTCCATTGTATATAGCTTTAGCTATAAATAGGTGGTGTTCTCATTTGAGAATCCATCCTCCAAAATTGTAGAAATACTCTTAGCTTGTAATTGTATAGCTTTGTAATCTCTCTTTAGTAATAATATTCGAGAGCATTCTCTCAAATACTTGGTGTGCTTCTTCTTCATCTCTTTCTTTGGTTAATTGGGGTCTTGTAGGCTGCTTAGCACTAGCAAGTGTCTAAGGCCGCACGATTTCGAAAAATCGGGTCGTGACACAAGGCACTTGTGCAGCCCCCCAAGCGCCTCTTTCTAAGACTTGAAGATGTTTTTATATTAAAATACATATTTGAGTTGACCATAACGTAGATAGTTTTAATAAAGTTTTTGATATAAAACATGTAAGGTTTTTTTTAGTAAAATAAAAGGGATATCATTTTCAATATAGTTGAGATATTGTCTAATTTTATCAATATTTAAAAATTTAAAAAATCGATATCAATATCTAATTTTTTTATAAAATATGAACGAATACTTAATTATTAAAAATATTCCGTTAAGTTAAACAAATTCTATGTGCATATACATCGAATGACAAAACTATCATTTACACCTTAAAAGAGGTTGATATGACATCTTCACGAGATTTAAAGAATATAATTTCTCGCTTTCTATGCGGGCTGATACTTTTTTAGTGTACAATACACACACACCTATAACACACACACCTACAAACTATTAGAGCTGGTGTTTACGTGTCATCCCAATATTGTATAAATATTAATTGTTAATATTTATACAATAAACATTTCGAATAAAAATTGTTAATATCATATTTATATGATATAATGCTTGTAACATTATACACACTGTTTGATCTGAAAGAGTTCAGATTTGATCTAAAGGAGTTTAGATCAGAACTAATAGATAGCAAAGTTGAGAGTTATAAATGCTAAGAGTTAGCAGGTTATAAGAGTTAGCGAGGTCTAAAGAGTTAGAACCTTATCTATAATGGGATAAAAACTTGAGAGTATACTTGTAATGACATAGTTGCAAAGAATTGCAATAGGTGCTAAGAAATATCATTATGTAAGTATGTCTCAAACATAATGTTCCTAATCTATGATCACCAATGCAAGTTTATCGGTGAATTCATATTATATAAATTAATGTATGTCTATATTTGATTAGTTCAAATGGTTGTTCTTAGCTGACCATAAGCTTAGAGCTTGTATAGACAGACGGGTATCCAGTCAGGACTAGATACTAAATAGACTTAAGAGAACCCCAATAGATATTCTATGAAGCCGTCAAAGGAAGGTCCTCTCGAGTTGAGTAGTATTCGTGGTCCTTTAACCTAAGCGCTACGGTGGTCTTGTGAGTGATCCATCATGCTTTGGCTCTACATATGTCAGAGACCTTTCATGGTCTGACCGCTATGTGTCGCTGGGTATGGTCTGATGCTTATGAAGTCTGGTGTGCGCAGATACGGGATCCGTCAGCTTACGTAGGTAAGTTGTATATCCGATGCTCCGAGATTGTATTTCATAAAGTCTTGTGGCCACAAGCATAAACCCGAAAAAAGATTTTTTCACAGGGTTAAACAATGTAGCAAAAATATTTGCGTATATTGTTTATCGAGATACGAATCTGGAGATAAGATAATAGATGAGCAAATGGGGATTTGACGGTGCTGATGTATATCCCCGCACATCCAGGGTATAAATGATGGAAGAATTATACGTATACGTTATGACCTCAACTTGTATGGTCTTACACGTTGATTTGTAATATTCGTAACGTGTGCGTGGGGCATCGATTACGGATTAATGAAATAGTTTCATTTGACAAATCGGATGTAGACCTAGAGAGTCCCAATATGAAATGTACTCTTTGAGCACTTGGACAGTTTACCGTATTGAATGGTTCAATATAGTATAATTCAACAATTTACTAAGGTTAAGTAAACTAAAGTATATGGTTAAATGGTGGGACCTATTTTAGGTTAATTTGGTAACCTAATAAGGATATAAATGTAATTTTACTTTATAATTATTTAATTGTTAAATAATTAAAATAAATATTTATTTATTTAATTGTTAAATAAATGATTTAACTTAAATATGGTTAAAGGTTAACCATATAGTTAAGTTAAGTTAACCTTACTTAATGATTAAGTAAAGGTTAACCTAACCATGGTTAAGTTAGTTAACTATAGTTAGAATATTTATTAACTTAAGGGTTAAGTTAAACTAACCTAAATAAGATTAAATGTTAACTATAGTTAGGTTAAGTTAAATTAAATGCAAATAAAATTCAAATTAGTTTGAAATTTATACATTAGTATATAAAGAGAAATGAAATTCAAATTCAATAAGTTTTAGGTTTTTAGATTTTGTAATTTTTATAGCCATTTCAATTTGAGAAATTAAAATTCTTTGTTTTGTGTTTTAAGTGTTAGAACAACAAAACAAATAAATAAATAGTTACTAATTGTAATAACTAAAATAGATTTGTTTTAATTATTCAAGAGTTGAACAAAAGATAAAACAAATTAATTTAATTAGATTAAGAGTTTATCTAATAAGGTTAAGTTGTTTTTGGTTGGCTAGAAAATTAAGATAGAAATGGAGAGCGAAAATTGAAATGTTTCAATAGTTGAAAACATTTCTATTTATCATCTTCTTCAATTAATTTAACCATCAAAACATGAATTAAATTTATTTTTATTCAAGAGTTAAATAAAAGAAAAAATAAATTTAATTAAGTTAAAGAGTTTAACTTTGAATTAAGTTTAAGAGTTAAACTAAATGTTTGATTAACATACTGTCATTCTAGACAATCAAACCCACCATTGTTGATTGCTAGGATTGATCAAAGTTTCATTTTACAGTGGACTTCAAACAAATTAATCCAAAGGTTTCATGGGTTAAATTTCTCAATATTGTTTTTCATTTGATAAATATGTATTACACGTGTTTATTGTATTAATTTTAATCTTCCGCTATGCACATATATGTATGATATATGTATATTTTTTGTATGATGAACACATCCCACATGCAAACACCCTAAAATAATCAACATCCAACACAAACCGCAATATGCGAATTTGAACCTCTGACCTGGGTGAGCATCACAAGAGGGGCTACCAATTTGACTAGCACCCTCTACTCATGTGGGCTAATACTTTTAGCTTATAGAAAGTTGGAATTATTTCAATATTTATTTAAGAATAACAAAAACACTAGATTGATTAATATGCCCTTAAACTGATTATGTAATTCCATTCCCCTTTGTTTATTTGTCAATGGGATTGAACACCTTACTGTAATTTTCTTATTCCTTTTTATAATTTAATAAAATATTTTTTCCTTCAACTGTAATTTTCTTCATTCTTTTTTGTAATATAACTAAATAAAATTATTTTTTATGTGATTTTCTATACTGTAGTATGTGAGTAACTAGTTATATAATTACATTTAATTTAACACTTGACTACTAAATAAATTTATAACAAATTAATTTATTTTCTTAAAAATAAAAAATTGAGTGACCGTTGCACAGTGCAATAGTCTAAAAATTATTCCCTATTAAAGGGGATCGTTTGGCACTTTGTTTTTTTGACAAATTCAAACAATTCTCTTGCAATCTCTTATTTTATTTCAAATTCTTACAAACTTACAAATATTGTTTTATTTCGCTCTCTTACAAACTTTTTTTTTATTTCACAGTAACCTAAAACAATCATTCTAAAATAGCCTCAAATCGTCAAGAATGGTGGTAAAATAATTTGCATTAATTATCACTAAGGCACCCATTTGATTATTTAATTTGGAATTGATGTGATCCTAATTAGCTATCACTCAAAACATAAAAGTTGTAGATAAGTCTCTTATCATTTCAAATTGAGTTTTCTCATAAGTATTAGATATGTATTTCTATAGTTATGAGTCAAATACTGATGACTGTTCAAACTGAGCATGTACTGTAGATTAGTTCTATTCTAGGCCATTTTCACCCTTTAAACACTCAAATTTCAAATGCTTTGTGAAATATAATATATTAGTACATTGAGTCATCTCTTTACAGGATTAAGAATCACTCAAATTGGATCTTTAGATAGAAAGTTATTCCTATTATACTGAATCTACCACAAAACAGTTAAAAGATAATTAGGTACAATATTGTAAACATACTTAAGTTAAGAAAATTAAATACATTAGTAATACAAAACAATGATGCAAAATTATAATTAAATGTGTATTGCTAGTCTCTAGGAATTCGAGCATAAATAAAATTTGAACATTACTTAAGTATTTCAAACAAAATGTCAGTTTAAAATCACAATCGTTATAAAGGTTATTTCAATTATAACTTCTAAAATTTTGTGTGTATGTGAATTAAGCCAAAACCTTCTTATTACAAACTACAACATATATAGCCTTGAAAATGTTTTCCAAGTAAAAGCCTCAACTTCATATCCTCAAAGGTGAATAACTTGTTTAATGGCTTAAGATTTCACTCATAGAGTTGGAAACAGATAATCGCTCAAGAAAAAAGTTATATTTAGGGACAGATAGATAAACTAACATTAATCTAAAGATAGAAAAATTAAATATTTAGAATCATATCATTATTGTCACATGCTACCTTCAAGACTTTAATTATTTTATGCAAATCTTACAAATACAGAGTTCGGTAATAAGATTACTTCCTAATGACTTTAGTATTTGAAAATTGAATGAAAATTTTATTGAACTGAATTGACTTCTTTTCTCTCTTTTTTTTTACTCTTTTTTTTTGTTTTTTTTAAAGACATAAAGAATTATTATAAAATAAGAGCAATTTATCACCATAATACTTTTAAAAAAAAAATTTCATCCTTCAGCTAAGCAACCAAATCATTCCTCATCCCAAATAATGTCATTCCAAACAAAAATTAATCATTTCAAAAGATCAATGAAAGTTCGTAAGCTGTTATCTCAAACCTCTCCACTCACTCACAAAAAATATGTGAGTTTAGAAAAAAAAATATGTATACTTAAATATGAAAATTCTCTTAGCTATATATATATTTAATCATCCATCTTACCACAAGACTTAGTATTGTTCTCAAGAAATAATTTTAGAAGTTATTCTTTAGTAACCTAAATAGAAAAGGTGATTTAAACTAAACAATTTTAAAATCATACAACGATAGTAAAACAAATTTATTTATACAAGAGTTACCAAAAACTTAAGCAACAAATATAAAATATATTAAAAATAAACCAATTAGAATATGTTTCAAAAGTTCTATAATGTACTATTTACTCTGCCGTTCTAGAACTAGAATGCGTCTAAAAAATGCATAAATAAACCTTTTTACTCACGCTATTCATGATGAATTTTCTTTTAAAGAACAAAGTGATAATAGAAAAAAAAAATACTAATATAATATATCAACTATTCCCACCCCAACCAGATTGAGATATTGTCCTCAATGTCAAAATATAAAAAGAGTAAAGTATAAAGGATATCATTTGAAACATCTTTTATTGAAAATTAAACCTGCAATAAAATAAAACAAGCCACACAAAGTACTTAAAAATACATAGAAGTAGATAGGCTACAAACGAAGAGTCAAATCTATCTTGCGTTTTTTTTCACTGTTATCAGTATACCAATCTATCTGACTCATTGTTGGATCAAATAGAGGTGTAAAAGTTTGTAGTTCATCAAGTAACTGATCAACAGTTGAAGTAGAAATGAGGATCTGTCGTACTGCAGATGAAACGAATTGTTTTTTCACCTATAGTTAATAAAAGATAACAACCCATTATAAAAACCATTAACATTTAACAAACCAATGAATTTTTTTTATGGATTTGTAATTGTGCCTATGAGACAATTTGAAAATTTTTCTCCAATGTTCCGAAACCTCCAGGTAGAGCTATGAAGGCATCAGCATTACGAATCATAAAAGATATTCGTTCATGCATTAATGATACCCGTAACTCATCCCCAATTATTTTTTCTACAATGTCTCCAACAGCTAGAGCTTTAGGTATGATACTCAAACTCGACTGCCTTTATTTTGTACAGCGGTTGCCACACGTCCCATTAATCCAAGACTACCTCCCCTATATACTAAATGAATATTTCGCTCAGCTAACACCTTACCAATGGTTTCTGCTACTTTTACAAATTCACTAATTTTTCCAGGGCTGGATCCACCAAAGATACAATTTTTTGTGAATTTACGAGTTGATGATCCTTCCATAATTACACTCACCCTCTCTCTTGAATGATTTTGAGTTTGTATAAAGATGTAGAAACAATGCAATGTATTTATAGAGACAAAAGGAGTTGCAAAGTTAAGTCACAAGGGCTGTTGGCTTAAAATACAAAATTTTCAACACCTTTTACCAATTATCAATTTGTTAGTTGGAAAAGTCACATGAGTTGTCGGCTTAAAATGCAAAATTTTCAAAAAGGACTATAGGTGGTTGGTTATTGAAAAGATGTTTAAGTTTGAAATGAAACATTTAAAATTAATAGCTATAGTAAATATATACAAGTAGTTGTGATTGTGGCTCACATCTTCCTCTGGTTTTACGTTCAGTAACGGCTTAAACGCTCTCTATAGGTCGGGGATAGGCTTTCCATCTAATTTTCTTATAAATTGACAAACAGGGTCTTTTAAAGTCAAATTCCCTAGACTGTACCGCTCATGTTCTTTTAGGAATATGTCTCATAATTCACAAATTGCAATATGCACATATCCACTAGGATGTGTCTCAAGAGTCGATAAGATATCATCTAAAGACTTATTACTCAGGCCATCCTTAATGAACCTAATTTTATCTTCACGATTTACATACACCATTCCTAAAGTGCATTAACGTATGTTGCAAATCATGCCTGCACACTTATAACAAACGTTTAATCATTTTGCTCTTTGTTTTTTTGCAAAAGAGCTTTTACCTAAGCTAGGCATGTAAGAAATTAATGAGTCTGAAAATTCACCTATTAATCAAACATTGGCTTCAATTAACCAATGTAAATCAACATGTATATTCATAATCATTAATAACTTTAATCTTTCACATCTTCTTTGGTATATTTTCTTCAAGGAATTTTGAGGCAATGATGAAAAATGTTTTTTCAAAATTTTTAGAATGTCATCCTTTTTTTTAAAGAAAAGAGTGAAGAAGAGAAGATATCAGTAATTATGAAAAATTGACAAAACTGACTTAAAATATCACATAGTACCGTTATCCGCCACTTAACCAGGGTGCAAAATAAAACTTTAACAAAAATACTAAATTAAACTGCAAGTAAAAAAAATAAATATAAAGTTAGAAGAAAAATAAATATGTAAAACAAAGATTAATTGGTCTCGTAACAACGGTCTGACATAGACATAAATTCTTCATGAAGTTTAGTTTTTTAGAAACGGTTTGAGTCTTTACCCATTTATCTTAAACACATTCCCATTTCTAGAATTTTCAATGTCAATTATTCCATAAGGGTACACATGTTTCACAATAAAATTGCCACTCCATCTTGATCTTAATTTTTCAGGGAATATGTGAAGTCGAGAATTATAAAGCAAAACCTTCTGACCAGTGTCAAATATTTTTCTCTGAATTTTTTTTATCATGAAAAGCTTTAATTTTAGTTTTATGAATTTTCGAATTCTCATATGCATTATTTCTCAATTCTTCAAGTTTATTTATTTGTAATTTATGTATGTGTCTAATAGAATTAAGATTTGCATTGAAAGTTTTAACAGCCCAGTAGGCTTTATGTTCAAGTTTCACAGGTAAGTGACAAGATTTTTCATAAACTATCTTATAAGGAGACCTACCCAATGAAGTTTTAAAAGCAATTCTATAAGCCCACAGTGCATCATTTAGTCTTAAAGACCAAGCTTTGCGATTTGGGTTTACAATTTTTTCTAAAATTTATTTTATCTCCCTATTTGCTAATTCAACTTGTCCACTTGTCTGAGAATGATAAGGGGTGGTAACTTTGTGAGTAATATCATATCTTTTTATTGATGTTTCAAATGGTCTATTATAAAAATACTTACCCCCATCACTTATAATGGCTCGAGGGATTCTAAATCGACTTAAGATATTTTCTTTTAAAAATTTCATAACTGTTTTATGGTCATTATTTCGACATGGAATAGCCTCAATTATTTTGAGACATAATCTACTACAACTAAGATATACGTAAATTCAAATGATAACGAAAATGGTCCTATGAAATCTATCCCCCAACAATCAAAGATTTCAATAACAAGAATGTGGTTCAAAGGCATCATGTTTCATTTTGAAATTGATCCCAACTTTTGATAATTTTTACACGTTATACAAAATGCATGTGTATTTTTAAATAAAGTGGGCCAATAAAATTCGCAGTACAAGATTTTCGCAGCTGTTTTCTTTGATGAGAAATATCCCCTACATGCTTCAGAATGACAAAATTTAATAACTTTACTTACCTCATTGTCGGGTATGCATCTTCAAAATATTTGGTCATGATAATATTTGAAGAGATAAGGATCATCCCAATAAATTTTCTTACCTCAGTTAAAAATTTTCTTTTGTTTTGAGCATTCTATTGAGGCAGCATTTCTCCTGTTACAAGAAAATTAACAATATTAGCATACCAAGGCATTATAACAGTAGAAAATAAAATTTTATCGAGAAAAGAATCATTAATAGGTGTTATTTTTATTGATGAATCTGGTACGAGTCTTGATAAGTGATCTGCAATAACATTCTCAACTCCCTTCTTATCTTTGATAGTGATAATAAATTCTTGAAGCAATAGAATCCATCGAATCAGCCTTGATTTTGCATCCTATTTTGACATTAAGTACTTTACAGCAACATGGTCAGTATATACAATAGTTGAAGAACCAATTAAGTAAGAACGAAATTTGTTTAATACAAATATTATAGCAAGTAGTTCTTTTTCAGTTGTTGTGTAATTCATTTGTGCACTGTTTAAAGTTCTACTTGCGTAATAAATTACATAGGATTTACCTTACTTTCTTTGTCCCAATACAGCACCAACAACGTAGTCACTAGCATCACACATGAGCTCAAAAGGTAAAGACCAGTCAGGAGATTGTATGATAGGAGCAGATGTTAAGAGGCCAATTAATTTTTCAAACGAATTTTGACACTTTTGAGTCCACTCAAATGATACATCTTTTGCTAAGAGGTTATAAAGAGGTTTAGATATAGCACTAAAGTTTTTTATAAACCTCCTATAAAATTCAGCATGTCCTAAAAATGATCGAACTTCTCTGACTATTTTTTGTGGAGACAAATGTGTAATGAGTTCAACTTTTACCTTATCCACTTCAATTCCTTTAGAAGACACTACATGTCCAAAAATAATTCCAGAAGTAACAATGTAATGACTTTTTTCCCAATTCAATATAAGGCTTTTTTCTTCACATCTTTTTAAGACCTTTTCTAAGTTTTCAAGACAATTATCAAAACAATTGCCAAACACAATTAAATCATCCATGAAAACTTCTAAATAATGCTCAATCATGTTACTAAAAATGCTTAACATACATCCCTGAAATGTTGTTAGGGCATTACAAAGTCGAAAGAGCATTCTTCTAAAAGCACAGATTCCAAAAGGGCATGTGAATGTAGTATTTTCTTGGTCCTCTAGTGCTATGAGAATTTGATAATAGCCAGAATAACCGTCTAGAAAGTAAGAGTAGAGATGTCCTGCTACTCTTTCTATAATTTAATCAAGGAATGGTAAAGGAAAATGGTCTTTTCTAGTGGCCGAGTTCAACTTTCTATAATCTATACACATCCTTCAACTAGACGAGACTAGAGTTAGTATTAACTCACCTTTTTCATTTTCAATGACTGTGATTCTAGATTTTTTTAGTACTACCTGAGTAGGACTTACCTATTTACTATCTGAGATAAGATAGATGATTTCTACTTCAAGTAATTTGAGAATTTAAGCTCTCACGACCTCTTTCATATGTGAATTTAATCTCCTTTGAGGCTGTTGGGAAGTTTTGGCATTATCCTATAGGTGTATTCTATGTGTGCAAATCAAATGATTAATACCGTTTATGTCTTTTAAAGTCTACCCAATTGCATTTTTATGCATTTTTAATAATTTAATCAACTTACCTTCTTGTTCGCTTGTGAGTGTAGAAGAGATTACCACCGGGTAAGTTTGTTTCTCTCTAAGAAATGCATATTTCAGTCCTTCAGGCAGAGGTTTTAATTTTAATTTTGAAATTTTGTTCTGTTTATCCTTATTTTCTCCAAATTCTTCAAACTTTAGTTTCCATCCTTTATTTTCAATCACTTGTGTGCAGTCAAGTAAAGAATATATGTTAGAGATTTTAGGATTTAATTGTATATTTGACTCAAATGAATTCATTAGACACATTTTTAAGGGATCAGTATAACTCTCTTTTTGAATATGATCCTCCACAATCATTTCAATCATGTCACCTTCTTCACTTTCATCCTCCTCTTTATATAGTTGCTTACACATATTGAAAACATTGAGTTTAAGTGTCATGTTTTCAAATGAAAGCTTCATTACTCCATTCATGCAATTAATCAAAGCATTAGAAGTTGCTAAAAAAGGACAACCCAAAATAACAGGTATCGAATTAATCCTTTAATAGGTTCTGTGTCAAAGACAATAAAATTCACAGTATATATGAATTTATTAACTTGAACTAAAACATCTTCCACTATCCCTTTTGGTATTTTATTAATCTATCGGCAAGCAAAAGAGTTACAGAAGTTAATTTTAACTCACCGAGATTGAGTTATTGATAAACTAAATACGGCAGTAAATTCACACTAGCACCAAGATCAAGAAAGGATTGTTTAATTTTATGACTTTCAATAATACATGAAATCGTAGGACAACTAGAGTCTTTATATTTCAAAGCATTATTGTTCTGAAGAATGGCACTTACTTGTTCAGCTAAAAATACTTTTTTTTCACATTCAATTTTCTTTTTATTGTGCATAAATCCATAAAAAAATTTGTATAAGAGGGAACCTGTTTAACAGCATCCAGTAAAGGAATATTAACTTTTACCTGTTAGAAGATTTCAAAAATTTTAGGATTATGATTCATCTTCTTTGTATTACGTAATGTATGAGAAAATAGGGGTAGAGGTGAGGGTTTGGTGTTTTCTTCATTAGGTGTAGGTTCAACACTTTCCTTATCCTTAGAGATTGATTCATCGCTATCATAAGGTTCAGGAATTTCTTTTTCAACAATTTTACCACTTTGAAGAGTGATAATTGCTTTAACTTGATCCATGTGTTGGCTTCCTGAACTACATGCATTTGAGTTATGTTGTCCTTTGAGATTTGGCTTTGGTTGAGAAGGAAATTTTCCTTTCTCATGAATGTTTAGTGCAGATGCAAATTTAGCAAGAGTATATTTCAAATCAGCAAATGTTTGAGCATTTTGAGAATTAACAGACTCTTGCTTTTTAATGAATGTATGCAAAATTTCTTCAAGATTTTTCCTAGGAGGTGGGACATATGGTGCATAACCTTGATGATTTTAAAAATTTTGGTGTGGTTGGAAAGGTGGTTGTGAAGCTTGTGCTTGAGTGTCATTCCTCCAACTAAAATTCGGGTGATTTCGCCATCCAAGATTATAGTTTTGTGAATATGGGCTATTGTTTGACCATTTGAACGTGTTTAAAACATTAGTTTATTCACGGAGACATTCCCTAAATGTAGGCAAAGTTGGACAATCATTGGTAGAGTGATCATGAATTTCACAAATGTGACACACAATATCTTGAACAGATTTTATTTGACCACACTTTTTCATTTCTAAGGTTTTGACTTTTCTAGCAAGGGATGCTAATTTGGCTTAAAGGTCATTGTCTTCCCTAAGATGATAAATACCCCCACTAGATGTAGTGGTTTAATTTTTGCTAGGTGCCTCACAAGTACCAGCAATGTCCTAATTTTAAGCATTTTTTGCTATTAAGTCAAGATAGTTCATTGCCTCTTTTTAGTCTTTGTCCTCAAATGTTCCATTACACATCATTTCTACCATTTGCCTAACTTGGGGTGTTAAGCCTTCATAGACATTTGAGACTAGTCTCCATGTTTCAAAGCCATGATGGGGATAGGTATTAAGCAAGTCTTTATACCTTTTCCAACATTGGTAAAGGGTCTTTCCTAGTTTTTAGACAAAAGTGGTGATTTGTCTTTTGAAAGAATTTGTTCTATGGAAAGGAAAAAACTTTTTCAAGAATTGTTGTTGCATCTCATTCTATAAAGAAATGGATCCTGTCCTAAGGTTTTGTAGCCATGTTTTACCTTTATCTTTTAAAGAAAAAGGGAAAAGCTTAAGTCGAATTATGTTCATACTACAATTTTGGTCATTATACGTGTTACACACTTCTTCAAATTCTCTTAGATGTAGATAAGGGTTCTCTGCATCTAAGCCATGAAAAGTGGGTAAAAGTTAGATAATGCTTGGCTTAAAATTAAAATGTATTGCATCCGAAGAAAAAATTAAGCTAGATGGTGCATCAGTTTGTGTAGGGTTCATGTAATATCTAAGTGTTCTAGGTCAATTATGGTTATTATATTGAGATTAATTATACCTTGGGTCTATGAGTCCCTCAATTTGATTTTCGGTCATGGTCTTAATTGGTGAAGAATGAGAAGATGAAGGAGAATCTAACAAATTATCAAAGGAAGTTTCGAAATTACCTTTCACCAAACGATGAGAATTAGGATCCCGAAACCAACCACTCATACAAAGAAATAAAACAAAATACAATAACAATAAATAATACAAATAAGAGAAAAAAAATATTAAACACATGTAAATAAAATAGGCAAAACTAAAAGTAAAATAAAGATAAATAATTAAAAGTTAGATTAGTAATGTTAGATTATATAATAAAAAGTTAATAAATAAATAGTAGGAGGCTCAGCCTTCCTTGAAAATAAAAACAGAATAATAAATAAAGTAAAGCAAGTTATGAGGCTCGGCCTTCCATGAAAATAAAAAGCGAATAATAAATAAAGAATAGGAGGCTTAGCCTTCCATGAAAATAAAAAGAGAAAATAAAAGGCAAATAATAAATAAAATAAAGCACGTTAGGAGGCTCACCTTTCCATGAAAATAAAATAAACAAACAAACAACAAAAGTAATAATGTTAATTTCACTTCCCCGGCAACGGCGCTAAAAACTTGATACGTTCAGAATATAGGAGTTTATTCCCAAATGCAGGATTGTCGAAGTAATAAATAACCCGATGAGAATGGGGTTGATTCACAGGGAAGTAGAATTAAAATTACAAATTATAAAATTTTTTAAAACAATTAATGTAGTATAAGATGTTTACAAATATTAATTCAATTAACCAATTCAAATAAAAGCTAAGGTTAAGGGATCCACTTTTGGTATAAGAAGTAAGAATATATTGAACTCTTTTTATAACTCAATTGGAATCCTCACACAAATGAAATTCCAACCGAAAAATATAACAATTAAAGTTCATCATCATTTATATATTGATTAGTATTTATTTCTTTTAATTATTATACACCAAATCTTATAAATAGGTTCAAGTATTTATTATGCCAATTTTTATATTTGTCTACAATAAATCAAGACTCATACTTTACAAAAAATGGTATATACACCAAATCTTATAAATGATTTCAAGAATTTATTGTACTAAGTATAAAGTTTGTCAATAATAAATCAAGAATCACTACTTTAAAAAAAAGAGTATTAATTCTACAAATAAAATAAATATATTATATATAAATTTGCATAACTTAAGAATAAAGTATTAAATTCATGAATAAGTGTTAAGCATATCTTATTACTTTGTCAAGAGTTTCACCCTTTCACCTTAGCATAAAGAAAATTATTTGGACATAATAAAACTAAAAAAAAAAAGAAAAGAAATGGAAGAAGAAATAACATGACTTAATAATAAATAAGAGAAATAATATTATAAAGAGATAATACAAAGGACAAGTATTTTGAACTAAATTCTAACTTTCTAATTACATGCTTTAGGCATAAATAAGCCACCTATTTATAAAAAAATATAGATAAATCGAGATAAATTAGTAGAGAACCGCTTGGATGATGAAAGTCAAGAATGGTGGCAAAATAATTTGCATTGATTATCACTAAGGCACCCATTTGATTATCCAATTTAGAATTGATGTGATCCGAATTAGCTGTCACTATAAACATAAAAGTTGTAGATAAGTCTCCTATCTTTTCAAATTAAATTTTCTCATACGTATTAGATACGTATTGCTACAGTTATGGGCCAAATACTGATGACTGTTCAAACTGGGCCTGTACTGCAGATCAGTTCTGTTCTAGGCCATTTTCACCCTCTAAACACTTGAATTTCAAATACTTTGTGAAATATAATATGTTAGTACATTGAGTCATATTTTCACAGGATCAAGAATTACTCCAATTGGATCTTTAGGTAGAAAGGTATTCCCATTTTACTGAACCTACCACAAAATAGTTAAAAGATAATTAGGTACAATATTGTAAACATAGTTAAGTTAAGAAAATTAAATACACTAGTAATACAAAACAATGATGTAAAACTCTAATTAAATGTGTAATTTCAAGTGTTCATCAGAGAGTAAAAATACCTCTTCCATTTTTTCTTCTAATTTTGGTCACCCATATTATAAGGTAGAAACAAGGATTCAAGAGTTGAATCATTTGCTGGAAAAGCTGTTATTCTAGCTTTCTCCAGCCCACCGTGTTGAGGAGTTAGAATTATGAACGGGTTACTTCATGGCGGGTACTTCGGTTCGACAATATACTAAAGGCTTGATAAGGTATTATTTTTCAATCTTGAAGTATTTTACATTTATGAGATAACATGTAATGTTTACTTGTATTTATCATTGAGTAATTTGTAGTCCGCTCATTCACTGCGCATGTATGTATGAGATATATATGCTATATTTGAATGATAGACACAAAATCACATGCATGCACCCTAGGTTTAAAATCATTCACACAAACATCCTCAAACAAGCACACACAAAAAATCATGCATAATCATATCAAACCTTATAAATCTAAGTGAAGTGAATGTGAGAATTATCAAATTTAGAGACAAAAATTATTTATGTAAAAGAAAGACGGCTATAAGAATCTCAGATTCAGAGAATAACCCTCCTAAGCTGTATTTCTACTATAAGGAAAGAAGATATAATTACTATAGATTTTGGGAACCAAATGAGGAAGACTTCAACAATTTGATACTTAAAGTTCATGAAATTATTTTATTGGTAAAAGCAATGTAAAATCTACATAGGGGAGTGTGCAATGTGCTTATTGGACTGGCAGACATAGCTAAACAAATTGATGAAATAAAAAATATGGTGTGGAATGTGTATCGTATTTTGTTAGCTGTCTTAGTATTGTAGTATTGTCATGTACACGCAAAAAATGACATGAAAATTATAATTGAAAGATATAATGCATGAAAGATGTAACTTAACTGAGTGAATTTAGAAAATATTGCAAATTGAAATTGTGGTGAACTGAGTGAATTGTGTAACTCTGTGCACCATCATTCTTACAAAATAGGCAACAAGTTGAAACCAAAGCAATGATAACATAAACATTGTTTAAATAAGGCTTATAAAACCTTTAAGAGTACATTATCCTATATGATCATCATCAGACTCTTTAATGTTTTCTAGGTCTGTCAGGCCTCCCCCTTTATCTATATCCTAAATATTATGCATTTTATTTACATTAGAAATTTATAGAGTATAATAAAAATGCATGCAAATATTCTACTTGTCATTCTACTTCTAACTATTGCATAGGTAATAGCTAATGTGGATCCTTATTCACTACTTGATCATATTCCCTGCAAGATAAAGAAAAATGATTGATTTAAAACTTTGCACCTAAGTAGTTAAAACCAAGTAATCAATGTTGGGCACTTACTATAGTACTTGATTGAATCCCCCTTATATTAGCATGAGACAAACTTTTCCTAGCTGAAAATATTCCTTGCATTATAAATTAGATGCAGATTTAGGTCCACAACTAAGTAATTAGAGAATGTCACCAAATACTAAATTAAATGAAAGCTATCTACAGAATCATTAAACTGCTTTTTCTGTCCACATGTTTTGAAATTATGACCAAACTTGACAGGTTCACTTGTCTCTTTCTTTTTGGCCAACTTAAGTCCCTTAAAAGATATTTTAACTTGTGAAAAGTTTAATGTGGGTAAGTTCACATCATCCCATGCGCATCTATCTAGAATGGGCCTAATCAGACCTTTATAAGCACTTTTACACAGTTATTTGTCTACATATATTGTTGGGTTAGCCCTCAAATAAAGGATCACTCATATTGCATGCTTGCATGGTATTTTACTTACTTTCCATGCAAAGAACTCATATGTTTTGGCATTCATATCAACTAAGTAACCTCTCTAAGGATCCAATATCTCAAAAAAGCTATTTTTGACATTGAGTATCCTTAATGCGCTACCCTGCCCTGCTCAGCTCACCTAACTTATTCATCATCTTTCTGACAATTGGTGCTATTTTTGTTTCCCAAGCTTGTTCATATTGAAACTTCTCTTGAATTTTAACCATCACCTTTTTTTATAGTGCTCTAATAAGGTCAAAATTGGCATTTTTTTTTCTCATTCAACAACTAACTATTAAATGCCTCAGTGGAATTGTTTATGACACGATTACATTTAACATCCGGCCCGAAACCATGTCTTGACCATTTATTGGCTAGCAGTTTACTAAACCAATTATATCCCTTAATATTAACTACTTTAATACTTTCAATAATATTTTTAAATTGATGTTTGTCGGTCTCTCTAGTAGCATACTAGAATAGGTTTTTCAAGTGTAAACAAGGTCATTTATTTCTAAAATTGGCATATATGCCCGGCATATTACCTAACACGTCCAAAATTTAAGAGTTTATTCCCAAGTGTAGGATTGTCGAAGTAATAAATAACCCAGTGAAAACAGGGTTGATCCACAGGGAAGTGGAATTAAAATTACAAACTATAAATATTTTAAAAACAATTAAAGCAATATAAGATGTTTGCAAACAATAATTCAATTAACCAATTAAAATAAAAGCTAAGGTTAGAGGGATCCACTTTTAAATTTTTGAAATAACAATATATTCAACTCTTTTTATAACTTAATTAGAATCCTCACACAAAGAATGTTCTAATCGGAAGATATAACAATTAAAGTTCATCACCATTTATATATTAACTGTATTTATTTCTTTCAATTATTATACCCTAAATCTTATAAATGGGTTCAAGTATTTATTATGCCAATCTTTATATTTGTCTATAATAAATCAAGATACACCACTTTATAAGAAATGGTATCAATATTGCAAACAAAATAAATACATCATATATAAATTTGCATAACTTAAGAATGAAATATTAAATTTATGAATAAGAGTTAAGTATATCTTATTACCTTGTTAAGAGTTTCACATTTTTACCTTAGCAAAAAAACAAAATTACTTGGACATAATAAAACTAAAGAAAATAAAAAGAGATGGAAGAAAAGATAACATGACTTTAGAATAGTAAATAAGAAAAATAATACTACAAAGAGATAATACAAAAGACAAGTGTTTTGAAATAAAATCTATCTCTCTAATTACATGCTTTGAGTATAAATAGATCACCTATTTATAAGAAAATATAGATAAATCAAGACAAATAAAGAGGGAACCACTTTGATGATAAAGGTCAAGAAGGGTGGCAACTAATTTGCATTGATTATCATTAATACACCCACTTGATTGTCTAATTTAAAATTAAAGTGGTCCTAATTAACTTTCACTAAAAAAAATAAAAGTTATAGATAAGTCTCGTATCTTTCAAAATTAAGTTGTCTTATATATATTGGATACGTATATCTATAGTTATAGGCCAAATATTGATGACTATTCAGACTAGGCCGTTACTGTAGATCAGTTCTGTTCTAGGCCATTTTTACCTTCTAAACGCTCAAATTTCAAATGCCTTATGAAATAAAATATGTTAACACATCAATTCAGATCTTCATAGGATCAAGAATCACTCCAATTGAATTCCTAAGTAGAAAGTTATGCTTATTTTACCGAACCTACCTCAAAACACTTAAAAGCTAATTAGGTACAATATTGTAAACGTACTTAAGTCAGGGGGGTTAAAGACACTAGTAATACAAAACAAAATGATGTAAAACCCTTATTAAATATACAATTTCAAGGGTTCATCACACCCCCCAACTTACTTATTACTAGTCCTTAACAATTCAAGCATAAATAAAATTTGAACACTACATAAGTATTTCAAACAAAATGTCAGTTCAAGATCACAATCGCTATTAAAGTTATTTCAATAATAAATTTCAAAATTATGTATGTATGAATTAAGCTTAAGTCGTTTTACCATAAATCACAACATATATAGCCTTGAAATATTTCTCCAAGTAAAAGTCTCAACTCTATATCTTCACAGATGAATAACTGTTTAACAGGTTAGGACTTCACTCATGGAGTTGAAAAATAGATAATCGCTCAAGAAAATATTACATTTAAGGACAGATAGATAAACTAACATTAATCCAAAGATAGAAAAATTAATTATTTAGAGTCAAACCATTCTTGCCAGATGCTAGCTTCAGGACTTTAATTATTTTATGCGAATCTTATGAATAGAGAGTCGTATGATAAAATTGCATCCTAATGACTTTTGTCTTCTAAAATTGAACGAAGACTTAATTGAATTGAATTGACTTCTTTTTTTTAATACTTTTTTTCTTTTTCTTTTTGGAAGACATAAGGAATCATTACAAAATAAGAACAATTTCTCACTATAATACTTCTTCACAATATTTTTTAATCATCCTTCAGCTAAGTAACCAAATCATTCATCATCCCAAATAATATCATTCTAAACAAAAATGAACCATTTCAAAAGATTAATGAAAGTTCGTAAGCTATTATCTCAAATCTCTCCACTCACTCAAAAAGATGTGTGAGTTTAGAAAAGAATATGTATACTTAAATATGGAAATTTTGTTGGCTATATATATTGGATCATCCATTTTACTATAAGGTTTATTATTGTGCTTAAAAAATAATTTCGAAAGTTATTCTTTAGTAACTTAGATAAAAAAAGTAATTTAAACTAAATAATTTTGAGATCATACCTCGATAGTAAAGCAAACTTATTTACGTAAGAGTTACCATAAACTTAAGTAATAAACAAATATACAAAAAATGCATTTAAAATAAACTAATTACAATGTGTTTCAGAAGTTCAGTAATGTACTCTTTACTCTGCCATTCTAGAACTAGAATACGTCTTTAAAATGCATAAATGAACCTTTTACTCAGGCCATTCATGATGAAACTTTTTTTAGAGAACAAAGTGATAGCAAAAAAAAAAAAAAATTAATATTAACATTATATATCAACTACCTTTCCCTCCAATAAGATTGAGAAATTATCCTTAATGTCAAAATATAGAAAGAGTAAGTATAGAAGATATCACCTGAAATATTTTTTATTGAAAATAAAACCTGTAACAAAATAAAACAAGCCACACAAAATGGTAACAACTATGGTAAATATATACAAGTAGTTGTGATTGTGGCTCACATCTTCCTTTGGTTTTACGTTCAGAAATGACTTAAACGCCTCTATAGGTCGGGGATAGGCATCCCATCTAATTTTCTTATAAATTGGCAAACATGGTCTTTTAAAGTTAGATTTCTGATACTGTACTGCTCATGTTCAATTTTGAATTTGTTTCATAAATTGAGAAGTTCACATTGTGAGAGCCCACAAGGATGCATCTCAAGAGTCACTAGGATGTCACCCAAAGACTTTTTACTTATTCTATCCTTAATGAACTGGATTTTGTCTTCTTGAATTCTAGATATAAATCTTAAACAATGATAACTCTAGTTACAGTTCCATCAAGCACATTTATGACAAATATGTAACCTTTTTGCTCTTCGCCTTTTGGCATAAGAGCTTTTAACTAAGCCAAGAATATAGGAAATTAATGAGTCTAAAAATTTGTCTGTTAATTAAACTTTGGCTTTAATTAACCAACGTATATTAGCAAGTATATTCATAATTATTAAAAACCTTAATCTTTCACATCTTACTTAGTAAATTTTCTTTAAGACATTTTGAGACAATAAGGAAAACGTTTTTTTTTTAATTCATTAGAATGTCATCCATTTATATTTTAGAAATAAGAAGAAGAGAAGGTATCAATAATTATGGAAAATCGACAAAATTAACTTGAAATGTCACAGAGTACCGTTATTCGCCACTTAACCGGGTGTAAAATAAAACATTAACAAAAATACTAAATTAACTTGCAAGTATAAAAAAAAATAGAAGAATAATAAATATATATAATTACGTAAATGTGTAAAATAAAGATTAATTGGTCTCGTAACAAGGGTCTGACATGGACGTAAATTCTTCATGAAAAGCTTAGTTTTCTAGAGAGGGCTTGAGTCTTTGCCCATTTATCTTAAACACATTCCCATTTCTAGGATTTTCAATGTCAATTGTTCCATAAGGGTACACATGTTTCACAATTAAAGGGCCACTCCATCTTGATCTTAATTTTTCAGAGAATATGTGAAGTCGAGAATTATAAAGCAAAACCTTCTAACCAACATCAAATGTTTTTCTTTGAATTTTTTTTATCATAAAAAGTTTGAATTTTAGCTTTATGAATTTTTGAATTCTCGTATGCATCATTTCTCAATTCTTCAACTTCATTTATTTGTAATTTACATATCTGTTCAACAAAATCAAAATTTGCGTTGAAATTTTTAATGGTCCAGTAGGCTTTATGATTAAGTTCGCAAATAAGTGACAAAGTTTTTCATAAACTATCTATAAGGAGACATACCCAATGAAGTTTTAAAAGTAGTTCTATAAGCCCAAAGTGCATCATTAATTCTTAAAGTCTAATCTTTACGATTTAGGTTTACATTCTTTTTAAAATTTGTTTTATCTCCCTATTTCCTAGTTCAACTTGTCCACTTGTTTGAAGAAGATAAGTAGTGGTAACTTTATGAGTAATACAATATTTTTTTATTAATATTTCAAATGGTCTATTATAAAAGTGCTTACCCCATCACTTATAGTGGCTCGAGGGATTCCATATTGACTTAAGATATTTTCTTTAAAAACTTTCATGACTGTTTTATTGTCATTATTTTGACATGAAATAGCTTTAATCCATTTTGAAATATAATCTATTGTGACTAAGATATACATAAATCCAAATGATAGTGGAAATGGTCCCATGAAATCTATCCCCCAACAATCAAAGATTTCAATAACAAGAATGGGGTTCAAAGGCATTATGTTTCGTTTTGAAATAGATCCTAATTTTTGACAATTTTCACACGTTATACAAAATGCATGTGTATCTTTAAATAAAGTGGGCCAATAAAATCCACACTGCAAGATTTTTACAACTATTATCTTTGATGAGAAATATCCCCCACATGCTTCAGAATGACAAAATTTAATAACTCTACTTACCTCATTGTTAGGTATGAATCTTCGAAATATTTGGTCAGGACAATATTTAAAGAGATAAGAATCATCCCAATAAAACTTTCTTACCTCAGTTAAAAATTTCTTTTTAAGATAAAGCATTCCATTGAGGTGACATTTCTCCTGTTACAAGAAAATTAACAATATTAGTATACCAAAACATTGTAACAGTAGAAAATAAAAAGTCATCGGGAAAAGAATCATTAATAGGTGTTTTTTATATTGATAAATCTGGTGCGAGTCTTGATAAGTAATCAGTAACAACATTCTTAGCTCTCTTCTTATCTTTGATAATGATAATAAATTCTTAAAGCAATAGAATCCATCGAATTAGTCTTGGGTTTACATCATGTTTTGACATTAAGTACCTTACAGTAGCATGGTCAGTAAACACAATAGTTGAAGAACCAATAAATAAGAACAAAATTTGTCTAATGTAAATATTACAACAAGTATTTCTTTTTCAGTTGTTGTGTAATTCATTTGTGCACTGTTTAAAGTTCTACTTGTGTAATAAATTACATAGGGTTTAAGTTTCTTTCTTTGTCCCAATACAGCACCAACAATATAGTCACTGGCATCACACATAAGCTCAAAAGGCAAAGACCAGTAAAGAGATTGTATGATAGGAAATGTTATTTTCAAATGAATTTTGACACTCTTGAGTTTACTCAAATGATACATCTTTTAGTAAGAGGTTACAAAAAGGTCTAGATATAGCACTAAAATATTTTATGAATCTTCTATAAAATCTAATATATCTTAAAAAGGATCGGACTTCTCTGACTATTTTTGGTGAGGGCAAATAAGCAATGAGTTTGACTTTTGTTTTATCCACTTCAATTCTTTTAGAATACACTATATATCCTAAAATAATTTCAAAAGTAACCATGTAATGATATTTTTTCCAATTCAACATAAGTCTTATTTCCTCACATCTTTTTAAGAATTTTTCTAAGTTTTCAAGATAATTATCAAAAGAATTTTCAAACACAGTTAAATCATCCATGAAAACTTCTAAATAATACTCAACCATGTCATTAAAAATGCTTAACATCTTTGAAATATTGCTGGGGCATTACAAAGTCCAAAGGACATGTGAAGATTTTTTTTTCTTGGTCCTTTAGTGTTATAGGAATTTGATAATAGTCAGAATAACCATCTAGAAAGCAACAGTTGGAATGTCCTGCTATTCTTTCTAAAATTTGGTTAAGGAATGGTAAGGGAAAATGGTATTTTCTAGTGGCAGAATTCAATTTCCTATAATATATGCACATCCTCTAACTAAATGAAACTCGAGTTGGTATTAACTAACATTTATCATTTTCAATAACTGTGATTCCAGATTTTTTTGCTACTACCTAAGTATAACTTACCCACTTACTATATGAGATAGGATAAATGCTTCTTACTTCAAATAATTTAATTCAGCTCTCACTACTTATTTAATATGTGGATTTAATCTCCTTGGAGGTTGTTGAAAAATTTTGGAATCATCCTTTAGGTGTATTCTATGTGTGCAAATCAAAGGATTAATGCCTTTTATGTCTTTTAAAGTCCACCCAATTGCATTCTTATATATTTTCAATACTTCAATGAATTTACCTTCTTGTTCGCTTGTGAGTGTAGAAGAGATTACCACCGAGTAAGTTTATTTCTCTCCAAGAAATGCATATTTCAGTCTTTCAGGTAAATGTTTCAACTCCAATTTTAGGATTTCATTCTGCTTATCCTCATTTTCTCATAATTCTTCAAACTTTAGTTTCCATCCTTTATTTTCAATCACCTATGTGCAGTCAAGTAAAGAACATATGTCAGAGATTTCATGATTTAATTGTATATTTGACTCAAATGAATTCATTAGACACATTTTTAAGGGATCGGTATAACTCTCTTTTTGAATATGATCGTCTAGAATCGTTTCAATCATGTTGGCTTCTTTACTTTTATCCCTCTCCTTATGTAGTTACTTACACATATTGAAAACATTGAGCTCAAGTGTTATGTTTCCAAATGAAAGCTTCATTACTCTATCTCTGCAATTAATCAAAGCGTTAAAAGTTGTTAAAAATGGACGACCCAAAATAATAAGTATTAGATTACATCATTTAACAGGTTCTATGTCCAAGACAATAAAATTCACAGGATATATGAATTTATCAACTTGAATTAAAACATCTTTCACTATCTCTCTTGGCACTTTTATTGATCTATCGACAAGTAAAAGAGTTACAGAAGTTAGTTTTAACTCACCAAGATTGAGCTGTTGATAAATTGAATATGGTAACAAATTCACACTAGCATTGAGATCAAGTAAGACTTGTTCAATTTTATGACCTCCAATAATATATGAAATTGTAGGACAACCAGGGTCTTTATATTTCAAAGCATTATTATTTTGAAGAATGGTACTTACTTGTTCAGCTAAAAATGCTTTCTTTTTCACATTCAGTTTTCTTTTTGCTGTGCATAAATCCTTCAAAAATTTTGCATAAGAGAAAGCCTGTTTAATAGCATCCATTAAAGAAATATTGACTTTACCTATTTAAAGATTTTAAAATTTTCAGGATTGTGATTCATCTTCTTAGTATTACGTAATGCATGAGAAAATGGGGGTGGAGGTGAGGGTTTGGTGTTTTCTTCACAAAGTGTAGGTTCAACACTTTCTTTACCCTTAAAGATTGATTCATCATTCTTATGAGGTTCAAGAATGTGTTTTCAATAATATTACCATTTTGAAGAGTGATAACCACTTTAACTTGATCCATGTGTTGGTTTCCTAAACTATATGCATTTGAGTTACGTTGTCTTTTGGAGTTTGGTTGTGGTTGAGAAAGAAATTTTTCTTTCTCATGAATGTTTAGTGCGGATGCAAATTTAGCAAAAGTATCTTTCAAATTAGTAAATATTTAAGCATTTTGAGAATTAATAGACTCTTACTTTTCAATTAATACATGCAAAGTTTCTTCAAGATTTTCTTAGGAGGTGGGACATACGGTGCATAACCTTGATGGTTTGAAAAATTTTGGTGTGGTTAGAAAGGTGATTGTGAAGCCTGTGCTTAAGTGTTATTCCTCTAACTAAAATTCAGGTAATTTCGCCATCCAAGATTATAGTTATGTGAATATGGGTTATTGTTTGACCATTTGAACGTGTTTAGAACATTGGCTTGTTCATGGAGACATTCCCTAAATGCAGGCAAAGTTGGGTAATCATTGGTAGAGTGATCATGGGTTACACATATGTGAGACACGATTTCTTAAATAGATTTTAATTGACCTCTCATTTTCATTTCTAAGGTTTTGACTTTCTAGCTAAGAATGCTAATTTGGCTTGAAGGTCATGGTCTTCCCTAAGATGATAAATACCCCCACAAGATGTAGTGGTTTGAGTTTTGCTAGGTGCCTCACAAGTACCAGCAGTGTCCCAATTTTGAGCATTTTCTACTAGTAAGTCTAAAAAGTTCATTACTTCTTCTGGGTCTTTGTCCTCAAATGTTCTATTACACATTATTTCTACTATTTGCCTAACTTTAGGTGTTAAGCCCTTGTAAAAATTTGAGACTAATCTCTAAGTTTCAAAGCCATGATGAGGGTAGGTATTAAGTAATTCTTTATTTATACCTTTCCCAACATTGAAAATGGTCTCTCCTAGTTTTTAGGCAAAAACAGTAATTTATCTTTTGAAAGAATTTGTTATATGGGGAGAAAATATTCTTTAGGAATTGTTGTTGCATCTCATCCCATAAAGAAATGGATCCTGGTCTAAGGTTTTATAGCCATATTTTAGCTTTATCTTTTAAAGTAAAAGGAAAAAGTTTAAGTCGAATTATGTTCATACTATAATTTTGGTCATTATACGTGTTACACACTTCTTCAAATTCTCTTAGATGTAGGTAAATGTTCTTTATATCTAAGTCATAAAAAGTGGGTAAAAATTGGATAATGTGCGACTTAAAATTAAAGTGTGTTGCATCTGGAGGAAAAACTAAGCAAGATGGTGCACTGTGTGTAGGGTTCATGTAATCTCTAAGTGTCATAGGTCAGTTATGATTATTATATTGGGACTGATTGTCCCCTAGGTCTATGAGCCCCTAAATTTGATTATCAATCATGTTATTAATTGGTAAATAATGAGAAGATAAAGGAGAATCCAACAAATTATCAAAAGAAGTTCCGAAATTATCTTTCAACAAACGATGAGAATTAAGATCTCGAAACCAACCACTCATACAAAGAAATTAAATAAAATACAATAACAATAAATAATACAAATAAGAGAAAAAAAGAAATAAAATATTAAATAAAGAAAAATAAAATAGGAAAAGCTAATAATAAAATAAAGATTAGATTAATAGTTAGATTAGGATAATAAAAAATTAGTAATAAAGGAAAATAAAATAGAAAAAGCTAATAATAAAATAAAAGTTAGATTAATAAATGTTAGATTAGGATAATAAATAAGTGAAGAATAAATAAAGTAAAGCAAGTTAGGAGACTTAGCCTTTCATAAAATAAATAAACAAACAAAAAAATATTAATTTCACTTTCTCCTACAATGGCGCCAAAAACTTGACACGTCCAGAATATAGGAGTTTACTCTCAAGTGCAGATTTTTCGAAGTAATAAGTAACTTGGTGAGAATAGAGACGATCCACAAGGAAGTGGAATTACAATTACAAATACAAATTATAAATACTTTAAAGATAATTAAAGTAGTATAAGATATTTGTAAATAATAATTCAATTAACAATTAAAATAAAAGATAAGGTTAGGGGGATTCACTCTTGACATTTCAAATAAGAATATATTCAACTCTTTTTATAACTCAATTGGAATTCTCACACAAAGAAAGTTCCAATCGAAAGATATAACAATTAAAGTTCATCACTATTTATATATTAACTTATATTTATTTCTTTCTATTATTATACACCAAATCTAATAAATTGTTTCAAGTATTTATTATGTCAATCTTTATAGTTGTCTATAATAAATCAAGACTTCCACTTTATAAGAAATTGTATCTACGCCAAATCTTATAAATGGTTTCAATAATTTATTGTGTCATCTATAAAAATTATCTGTAATAAATCAAGATACACCACTTTATAAGAAATGATATTAATATTGCAAACAAAATAAATATATCATATATAAATTTGTATAACTTAAGAATGAAACATTAAATTTATGAATAAGAATTAAGTATATCTTATTGCTTTGCCAAGAGTTTCACCCTTTCACCTTAACAAAAAGAAAATTACTTGAACATAGTAAAACTAAAGAAAAAAAAAGAGATAACATGACTTTAGAATAGTAAACAAGAGAAATAATACTACAAACAGATAATACAAAAAACAAGTGTTTTGAAATAAAATCTATCTCTCTAATTACATGCTTTGGGCATAAATAAGCCACTTATTTATAGAAAAATATGAATTAATCAAGATAAATGAAGAGTGAACCACTTGGATGATAAAAGTCAAGAAGGGTGGCAACTAATTTGCATTGATTATCATTAATGCACCCAATTGATTATCCAATTTAGAATTGATGTAGTCCAAATTAGCTTTCACTCAAAAAATTAAAGTTATAGATAACTCACTTAGCTTTCCAAATTGAGTTGTCTCATATGTATTAAATACATATATCTATAGTTATGGGTCAAATACTGATGACTTTATGGACTGTTCTAGGCCATTTTCACCATCTAAACGCTCGATTTCAAATACCTTGTGAGATACGATATATTAGCCCATCAAGTCAACTCTTCACAGGAACACAAATCACTTCAATTGGATTCCTAGGTAGAAATTTATACCCATTTTATCAAACCTACCACAAAACAGTTAAAAGCTAATTAGGTACAATATTGTAAACATACTTAAGTTAGGAGAGTTAAAGACACTAGTAATAGAAAATAATAATATAAAATCCTTATTAAATGTATAATTTTAAGTGTTCATCACCACACAATATAGTTTTACAATGCACTTTATGAGTGCATCTCTAAAATGTTCATTATTAACAAACAAGTGCCTAACTTAAAAAAAAAAATGGTTCCACTAATTTCTCTATCTATACCTTCCTATTAACTTTCTCAGCCATCTTATAAACTTATTCTTCTCCTCAGAAGAGCTAATTACAAAATCATCATCATCAGACTCATATTCTTTTGCACCATTATTGACTAAACCTGATGTTGGATAGGAACCAGCTCCCTCTATAGTTCCTTTTACTGATCCTCTATATTTTCCTCCATTTCAGAGAAATGGAAGGAATCATTTATGGCTTTGATAAAATCCTTGTATGTTAAGGGTATGGTGGGTGGAAATTTCAATTTGTATAGGAGTGTTAGTTTCAGTGTTTGTTTAGATAAATGGGTCAGTTTAGGTGGGTGGGTCAGTTTAAATAGGCATGTCAGTTTGGGTGGTGCATAACATTAGTTAGCTGTCACAGAACTGACATCTTATTTTATCTATTTCCTGATCATGTTCTGAAGTACTAATATCCGGACCTTGTAGTAAAAATATGTGCAGTACCTCTAATGGCACTGTATCTATGGTTATATTAATACTTGTAACCCGTCTAGACAAAAACAATTCAGATATTAACTCAACATCATCATCATTCTCTTGTTATAGCCTACCCCAAGACCAAGATAAACACGCTTCAACTTTGTATTTCTCTAAAATGCATTATCCTATTAGTAACACCTTGCATAACATTGTTTAGCAAACACACTCTACTAAACTTATCTGGATTTGTATTATCTATAATAGCACTAATACCAAATAAAAAAAAGTCAAAGAAAACAGCACCATCTCGAAATGAATTTAAATGTAATAGGTTTAGGATCTATGATAAAAATATCTTAAAAATAAAAAATAACAGGTAATATTCTACTGTGTGCATTTTAAAAACATTTGACATCACAACAGGTATATATTCTATTGTCTTTTGCAACCAAAGAATATTCTATTGTTACCAACATAAAACAAAAACATAAAAAGAGTAACATCATAGGTTTTATTGCCTTTTGCAAGCAAATAATATTATATTGTAACTGAAAGTGTACTATTTTACTAGGTGCTTGCATATGATCAGTGTTCGTTGAATTACAAAATTTGCATGTCATACACACAATATGTGTAGTGGAATAAAAATATAAATTTTTATTCAACAAACACACACTTAAAATTAAGTCGTGGTACATTAAAATTAAAACATACCCTTGAAGCAATTTAGTATAGAATTGAATTATAGAGGTCTCACCATGAAGCGCTCTTGTTGGCCATTCTAGATTCTAACTCGGGTGGGCTTGGAATGTTAGAATGGTAGCTTTAATATAAATTTCTGGCAATCCTTGTGTTTAACTCTTAAACACTTTATTTTGTTTCATAGTTAAACACTTTTACCCTTTTGTTTTTGTTTCAATGAAATAGAAATAGTCTTAGTTATTAGAGAAACTCTTGCCCAATTTATAAAAATAAATTTACCTCTCATTTCTTTGGCTTGAAAAGAAGAACTCTTCTCTTTTTTCTTTAGCATGGTCGGCCCCCTTAGAAGAAGAACTACTTTTATAGCAACACTTTGTCACTAAAAAGAAAACAATTCTCTCTTTCTCTCTTTCTCTTTGTTGCGAACCAAATGCCATAACCCCTCTAAAACAAAATGAAACCCTTTTCATTTTATTTCAAATGCCCATTTTTTGAACCTTTGGATAGACCCACAACTTTAGAGGCACACACTAAGCCCTCTGTAGAAGAATCACCCAAGTTAGACCTCAAATCTCTTCCAAGTCATCTAAGGTATACATTTTTAGGAAACTCTTCTTCTCTTTCGGTTATTACTTCTAACGATCTAAATGAGCAGCAAAAAGAAAAACTTTTGAGGATTTTAAAAGTGCACAAATCTGTCATAGGATGAACTATCGCTAACATCAAAGGAATCAACCTTTCTTTTTGTATGCACAAGATCCTACTTGAAGAAGGATACAAGCCTACCATTGAACAGCAAAGAAGGCTAAATCCAGCCATCAATGACATAGAAAAGAAAGAAACAATCAAGTGGTTCGACGCCAAAATCCTCTACCCAATATCTGACAGTTCGTGGGTAAGCCCAGTCCAATGAGTTCCAAGGAAATGAGGATTCACTGCGATCACCAATGGCAACAATGAATTAGTCCCAACTCATACCATCACTGGATAGAGAATATGCATGGACTATCACAAACTCTATATAGCCACAAGAAAATATCACTTCCCACTATCCTTTAAAGACCAAATGCTCAATCGACTTACTAGATATGAGTATTACTGCTTTTTGAATAGATATTCTAGCTATAATCAAATAGCTATAGCCCCTGAAGATTAAGAGAAGACCACATTCACATGCCTATATTAAACATTTGTCTTTAGAAGAATGTTATTCAGAGTTTGCAACACAGCAGCTACCTTTCAAAGATATATGATGGCAATCTTCTATGACATAGTAGAAAATTTCTTAAAGGTATTTATGGATGATTTTTTAGTCTTTAGGGATTCTTTTGAACGATGCTTAGAAAACCTAGCTTTTATGTTGAAAAGATATGATGAGACAAATCTAGTATTAAATTAGAAGAAATGCCACTTAATGGTGAAAGAATGAATTGTTCTAGGACACAAAATATCTTCTAGAGGGATAGAAGTTGATAAGACAAAAATTAACATCAATAAAATATTGCCACCTCCCATAAATGTCAGAGGAGTTAGGAGCTTTCTTGGCCAAGCAGAATTTTATAAAAGATTCATCAAAGACTTTTCCAAAATCTCCAAACCATTTTATAACCTTTTTGAGAAAAATGTGTCGTTTAATTTTGAAAAAAATTGCCTACAAGCATTTGAAACCTTAAAAATAAACTCACAACTACCCCCATCATCATAGCATCTTATTGGAGTCTTCTATTTGAGCTCATGTGCAATGCCAGTGACACAGCTATAAAAGCAATATTAGGCCAAAGGAAGAACAAAGTTTTTCACCCCGTCTATTATGCTAGCAAAACCCTGAAGGAAGCATAAGACAACCACACAACCACAAAAAAGAACTATTAACAGAGTGTTTTCCTTTGATGAATTCAGATCTTATCTCATTATAGTCAAGGTAATTATCTACACCGACCATGCTACCATCAAAGACTTTATCACCAAGAAATATGCAAAGCCAAGATTGATCTTGTGGGTATTACTACAACAAGAATTTGATTTATTGATCAAAGATCAAAAGGGCACTGAGATCTAAGTTGTTGACTATTTCTCATGATTAGAAAGAACATACAACAAAGAGATGACCATCAATGAAACATTTCCAAATGAACAACATTTGGCAGCTCAACATTTCAAGGTACTATGGTATGCTAATTTTGCTAATTTTCTTGTTAGTGGTATCTTGCCCACTAACTTGTCTACGCAACAAAAGAAAAAGTTCTTACATAACGTGAAGTTTTACTATTGGGATAATCCATTCCTATTCAAATAATGTGCTGATCAAATCATATAAAGATGTGTCCCATATGAAGAGACTAAAAGCATTCTTCACCACTGTTATGGGAGCGAGTATGAAGGACATTTTAGAGGGGACAAGACAACACTTAAAGTTTTATAAAGTGAATTTTATTGGCCCACCCTATTTTAAGATGCATACCTTTACGCCATTAAATATGATAGATGCCAAAAGATAAGAAGCATTTCAAGAAAACAAGAGATGCCACTTCAAATTATTCTGGAGGTGAAAATATTTGATGTATGGGGAATTAATTTCATGGGACCATTCCCACCATCTAATGGACAAAAATACACCCTGGTAACTGTTGATTATGTTTCAAAATAGGTAGAAGCAGTAGCACTTCCAACAAACGATGCCAATGTAGTACTTAAATTCTCTCACAAAAATATCTTCACAAGGTATAGTACCCTCGAGCAATCATCAATGATGGAAAGGTCATACTTCTACAACAAATACTTTTCTACGCTTCTACAAAAATATAGAGGTAACCCAATGTAAGTATTTTGTGTAATATTATATACCATAGTTATTTAATATCAATTCATTTGTCCATTTTAGGTTTTTAAAAAAGAGTAATAAAGTTATTTTTTATTTCCTTATGTGTTTTTCATTTATTTTTGTTAGGTCGTTAAGATAATCATTAGTCTATGATAAGAAATAAAATACATGGTTGAATTTATTTTTCACAAATCTCTAAGAAATAATAGATACTTGAGACAATTTTGATTATCTAAGTTTAGGAACAAGTTCGACCTTATTTATAATCATCATTCTTTTAGCATTTGTATGAATAGTTATAACTATTACTTAGAGATACTTATGCTTTATGGAGTACACCACAATCTCGAAGACCAATACTCTAGAACTTGTCTTTAGTTACCACTTTAGGCGAAATCCTAGGAAACACATAGATAAGAAAATGACATTAGGTCATGTTTAGGCCAATTGAGCCTTTCTAGCCTACTTAATTGTATATTTATCTCTAGTTACCCCGTTTGAGCCTAATTACTCATTCTTTAGTTTAACCATATTACAAGCCCAAGACTTAAAGTTTATTTATCCAAAAAAATACCCATCACACCATATATATTGAGTTTACTTAGAAATACTTTTCAAAGGAAAGAGGTTATGGTGTAAAGGGTGTTACAAGAAAATAAGTTTTTGTGTTATTTTTCAATCTAAGTTTGGGGGCATTCAAAAAATAAAATTAAATAAATAAATAAAAGATAAAGAGAAAAAAAATACCCCCAGCTTAAGATAAAGAAGAATTGAAAAAAGTGATTGAAAGAAAGAATGAGAAACACAATAAGTTTGGAGGAAGAGATAATACAAGAAAAAGAATATCAAGAGGTTTCTAGGTAAGTCTAATTATTCATGGTGTGATTTTAACCTAAATTATTTATCTTTTTATCCCACATTGACCCTAACCTTATGTTACAAGTTGAGCAAAGTTCTAAATAGATCCTTGGACATGTGATTTTTTATATTAGTAAAGAGTTATATGAAAGACAAGCCTATAAAAGTGTCATTATATAAATCAAATGCCAAGACAACATCTTTCATGTACAAACCTAAGTATTATGTAACTCAAGGTATGGTTTTAGCTATTGCTTGCTACTTACACACACACACACACATGGTGATTACCTTTGAGGAATAATGAGGGACTAAATAAAGATAATTAGAATTTGTTAATGGTTATTTATCTACCTTAGAATTTGTGTCATTTAAACAGTTTTTGAGACAATTATTTTGATCATCTTACTAATCTAACATGTTTTATTTTATTTTGTTTTCTTTACTATTTCAATCAAGTTTAACCCTTGTCTTTCTCCGAATTTTTATTTTATTGTTAGAAGACAAACAAGTATTTAAATTAAGGACTTGAAAGAAATTTAAAGAATAGGGACTAAACTACAAGATCGTCAAAATATAGACCTGCCGCCGTAGCGCCATAAGCATTGTTGCCCTTATGCTGGAACCCGAGCTAAAATAAGAAAGAAATAAATAAGAACTGTGTAAGTCGCAATCCACTGCCCCAACGCTGGCAAGCTACTGCACCAATGATGACCCAACATTCCTGCCAAACCTTCACCGCTCTAATGATAGAGGCTTTTGAACACACCACTTCAACGACAACATGATAGCATCTCAGCGGTAGTGCAAATCCTGACCCAATAAGAATTGAATTTTTTAGTGAAAATCGGTTCCTATAAAAGGCAGTTATCCCCAGCTTTTAGAGATCATCCAAGAAGACATAACACATGTCTTAGAGAGCGATTGGAGCACAATTGGAGCAAGCTTAGAGGAAGATTTAAGGCATTCTTTAGCATCATGAGTTTTGTCGGTAGCGCAATCAAGAGCAATTTGACATCTATATTAATTTACTATTGATTGTATCATGTCTTCTTATTATTTTTATAATTGTTCTCTTATAGCCATGAACTAAATTTTCTTTCTAAAGTTAATACTTGAACTCAATATATGCGCTAAATTTTCATATCTTTTTAGTATTTAATAAACTTAATTCTTTTGTATTCAAATTATTTATTCTTAATACTTCATTATATCTGACCAATATGATGATTAATTTAGTAATATTTTGATAAACGCGAAAAAGGAGTCATTATATTTACACCTAGATAATTTGATGCATGACTGTATTATAACATTTAATATTGCATATGTAAGTTTATAATTAGGATATGAATATACCTAATTGGTATATATGATCAATAAAGACTTGTTCTTAATAAATCTTAATTTATTACAAGTACTATAGTAATATAGGTATTTGGTAAATAAAGATATAGTTGTATGACTGCTGTGTATTTTGTATAATACAAATCAATAGAAGTATACATTATCACAACAAGTAATATATGATGAATTAAGTATCGATCCCGTAGAGAATGAATTGTATTTTCTAAATTAAGTGCTAAAATGGTATTTTTCTACTCTTATCCAAAAACAATTCAATGTGTATAATTAAGCTGCTTAAGTTAAAAGACTTAAGTATGATAATCAACAAACTAAGTTCACACAATTTGAATTCAATATGAGACGGCTGAGGATTACAAACCATCCCTCATTATGCAAATCAATTTAGCAGAATCTCTTTTAAGCTATTACACTCAACTTGAAATATTGATCAGAACACTCAATTCATCACAAGTCTCTTCTGATGGTCAAGTGATTATACTTTATTCAATTAAATATTTATATTCCTATGATAATTAAATTGAACAAAATTCATAAAAAAATGTGCATAAATAACTAATTATTTGAAAAAAAAAAGAGCAAATATTAATATTAGGAGAATAAAAATATTATATTAATTTAAGCACTATCAAACTCCCCCAAACTTAATAGTTTTGCTCGTCCTTGAGCAAAGACAAATCAAAAGTATTGAAATAAAAATTAAAAGCATGTTTATGGGTTTATCAATGATCATTAATTGGCCTCAAAGTTTGCATTAATTCTTTAAATTCCAAGAACCTTTAAATACCATAATCAATCAACATATTTAACTGTCATGCTTATCTTACCCTACAAGTGATTACTTAGTGTATGTGGGGTCATTATTGTTGATTCAGTGCACTCGAAATGCTTTATGCATATAAGAATTAGTTTATCTCAGTAATATTACACACACACACACACAGACACACACACTCTCTCTCTCTCCATAAGCTTATTACTTATTTCACTCTCTACTAATGTAGAAACATATATGGCTAGGATCGGACAGGACTTTAATAAGCTTGAAATGTATGGCTAGGGTGAAGGAAAGATAAAATGGATTCATTTTGGTTTTCATACACACCATAATCATGCAATCATGCTTTCAAATCCTAAACCTTTATTACATCCCTAAGGAAATTCCTCCAAACTTAGTTTTAAACTTTTTTTTTTGTTGCCTCTTTTATTTTTAAACATTGGAGCATATCCTTCTATTTTTTAAAAAAACAAATTAATAATATATACACAGATAATACCCCTAAAATTAGTACAAACAAAACTATTACTATCATGTTTTTGATGTGAAGGTGATAATGGTGGAAAATAATTTAAAGGCTTGAGGAATTATTATGGTTAACAAAGAAAGGTAGTCATTAGATTCAAAATGGGTAACTAGGGATACATGTATATACAGGTAGGCTTGAAAGGCTCAAACGATTCAAAGAAGGCCTAAAGTCATCTCTTTAATCATATATATCCTAGGATTTCGCCTCAAGTAAAAATCATATTAGTTATAGAGTGTTTTCTTTTTTGGAGATCTTGTATATTCTTATTGTGCATAAACTTTTTCTAAGTTAGCAACTAATCTGCAGTAATCGACAATGTGCTCAATGAGTTTCAAGTAATCACAAGTAAGATAAGACTTACAAATCAGATTATACATGTGCTAAAAATGGCATTTATTGATTCCTAAGGCTTTATAGTTTGTGCAACAGTTTTATCATTGACCCATAACCATTTTTAAGCCTATAGCATAAACACACAAAATCAAAATAGAGCAATGCAATTAAATAAGAAAATGCACACTGAAATTGAAATGCATAAAATGAAAATTATAATGCATAAAAATAACTTCGACATGTGGAAGTGTTTCCCTACCCCCAAACTTAATATCAGACGTGTCCTCATGGCAAAAAGAAACATAGAACTAAGAAACACTTCCTTGAAAATTAAATCCGGGCTTTAGTCATCATTTATTGTTGTCGCCTCCTCATTATAGTTATTTCTTTCAGCATCTTCTTCTTTAGTGTTGATATTGCCATTATTATCATCATTAAAATTAGCTAGCGGCAGTGTAGTAAAAATTGGATGTTGTGGGAGTGAATTTATTAATGTCTCATCATCAATTTGTTGTCTACCCTTTATGCGAGATAAATGGTCCACAACCTGATTTTTTGAAGTTTTTCTGTCCTTGATTTCCAAATTGAATTCCTAGAGCAATAACACACATCTGATCAATCTTGGCTTTGCTTTTTTCTTGCTAATCAAATACATTATAGTAGAATGATCTGTAAAGACCGTCACTTTAACACCAATTAGATATACTCTGAACTAGTCAAAGGCAAACACAACATCCAATAACTTCTTCTCAGTAGTGGTGTAGTTATTCTGAGCATCATTCAAAGTCTTGCTTGTATAATAAATAGTGTGAAAACCTTGTTTTTTCATCATCCCTATACTGCACCTATTACAATATCACAAGCGTCACACATTAGTTCAAAGAGCAAGTTCCAATCTAGTGCTACTATGATTAGGGCTAAAATAAGCTTCTTTTTCAACACTTCAAATGCATCTATACATGCTTAATCAAAGATGAATTGCACATCCTTGTCCAACAAGTTACGGAATGGCTTAGAAATTTTTTAGAAGTCTTTTATGAATCTTTTATAAAAGCCTACATGACCAAGAAAACTGCTCACTCCCTTAACATTTACTGGTGGTGGCAACTTCTCAATGACTTCAATTTTTTTCCTATTAACTTCTATTCTTCTTGAAGAAATCCTATGTCCCAAGACAATCCCCTCATTCACCATAAAGTGGCACTTTTTTCCAATTCAGCACCAAGTTGGTTTCTTCACATCTCTATAGCATAAATGCTAAGTTCTCAAGACATATGTTGAACGAATCCCCAAAAATTGAGAAATCATCCATAAACACTTCCAAAAACGTTCCACAATGTTAGAAAATATTTCCATCATTCACCGTTGAAACATTGCAGGTACATTCCAAAAGGCATCCTTCATAATGAAACATGTCGTATTGACAAGTGAAGATAGTCTTTTCTTAATCTTCTAAGGCTATAGCTATCTGATTATAGCCAGAATATCCACCCAATAAGTAATAAAATTCATGCCCTAAAAGTCTATCCAACATTTGATCAATAAAGGGAAATGAGAAAATGATCTTTTTTTTGTGGCTTTGTTTAACTTTCGATAATCCATACACACTCTCCATTTAGTCACTGTGCGTGTTGGAATTAGTTCATTATTTTCGTTGGTTATGATAGTAACTCTACCCTTTTTTGGTATATGTTGAACTGAACTTACCCATAAAATGTCAAAAATTAAGTAAATAATTTCTATATTAAACCACTTTTAATCTCTTTCTTTACTACTTTTTTCATTATTGAATTCAACCTCCTTTGGTGCTCAATTGAAGACTTATGTCCATCTTCTAACAATATCTTATACATGCAATCATTTGATTCTAAAATAGGAAGACGTCTAATTTCTTTATTTGCTCCGTGGATAAGCAAATGGCTTTTGGGTGGTAGATGGCTTATGATCTATTTAGTTACAGGTTTAAGGATGTTTGGGAGACAATGGTAATGACACGTCATTTAAAATTCTCATGTGTTGATTTAAATTTCAAACACACCTAAATACAAAACATGTGGCATCTATGATTTAATATGTACTGATTTAAATACACACTTGGATGAAATGACATTGTTACCTTTTATCACGTTAACTTTTACAGTAGATTTTTAATGATTTAACATCCATGTCTATTTTACAAAAAAAAATATTAGACACTAATATTAATTTTTTGAATATTTAAATATTAATAAAAGTAGATCATATTTAAAATATTTATAAAAATATCTCTTTAAAAAAAAGTTGAGGTGGAGGCCCCACCACTAAACAAAAATAAAGGATTAAATAATAGAATAATGGACAAAGAAATCTTAAGAGATTTGAGTATACATTGATTTATTTCGAGGCCAGCCCAATTTCTAGTTTGAGAAGGGTATGGATGTGGTTACCTTTGTGTAAATGTCCCTATTTCCTCTCTTTGTTATGGCAATTGGCATCCTTTGTCACTTCAATCACGAGCACACTGACATCTATTTCAGGAAAAATTACACACGTCACTTGTAGTCGCCCTTGCCCCTTACCTCTCTACAAAAGTGGAAATATTAAGAAATTATCAACGCATGCACATTAAATAACAAAAATTTCAATGTAGAAACCAAAACTAGATATCTCTCAATTCTCTTTACTCAAAAAGTTGTAAAACTAAGACAAATATTATTATTGCCAATGATTTTGATGGACTTGCAAATTTGAAGAGCTCGTGGTAAGTAATTAATTTCCCTCTCTATATTTCTCTTATGTTTCTTTTCTACTGACATCAATTCTAACTTACTTCCATACATAGTAAAAATAAAAACTTCAGTTTTGTCAAAATGCCATAGCTATGTACATGCATAAACAAGAACACGGGCATGCCTTAGGATTACTTTATATAATTAATATTTGACTTGAGATTGATAGATTTCCTCATTTGTTTTATTATTATAATACTCTCATTTACAGCTCAGAGGGCACAGAATTTTCTACAATCCGAAGCAAGGTACGAGAAATTGATCACTTTAAAACGCTTCAAGTCTCTGCAAAATGCTTATCAGAAGCTCATCAACCCCAGTTACTCGATCCCAATCCCATATCTATCATTTCTCAGACAGTCCCAATGGAGACGGTGACAACATCAACCTTTCATCTTCTGATGGCCTTCACCCACTCTACTTGACATTATCATTCTCATGCTGCTCATCTCCAGTCTCTCACTCAGCTTCTGAATTCAATCAACCAAGCCTTAGAAGAGCTTCTTCGGATGGAAACTTAAAACGGCTGGTTGATAGTTCTCGTGATATACAAGAGACTTATCATTATTTGAGTGCAAAGAAGAAGACGTTTTCTTATAAACATAACAATACCATGTTAAGGACTCTTCCATCTTTTTCGGTATATAGTTCTGTTGATAGGTTGGAAGATGAAGAAATGAATGGAGATGGGGATTTGCAGAGAGAAATTCCATTGGTTAGAACTGTGACAATTGGAGAGTGCATAGAACTAGGAGCTGGTGATTTTAGTTTCGGGAATAAGAGGATTATGGAGCAGATTATGGAAGAAGGAGAAGATGAGTTAGTAGAAGGGTTGAACGGAATTCAAGATTTGAGGATTGGGGAAGAAATTGAACCGCCGGCTAGTCCACCAATGTATCTTGCCACAGGACTTGGGATAGATACTATTGGTTTTGACAATGGTGGTGAAGTTATTGATTTGAATCTGGCGAACTTTGATGAGAGTGTTGATCCTGAGGAGTATTACAAGATCATGGTTGATGAATACCCCTGCCACCCTTTGTTTCTAAGAAATTATGCTCAGCTCTTACAGGTGAGACAATTGCTTTACTTTCTCCATTTTATGATTCTGATTTAATTTAGAGTTTCTACATCAATAGTTTAACTTCTTTAGATATTATGAAATTTGAGTTGTATATGAATGGGAAATATTAACTATGTATGTTAGATGAGGGATAATATATTGCAACGATTGTGTGGATGATCCAATTTTTCCCCACAATGTATAGAAATCTTCTATAGTAAATATCTATATATGTTGAGAGATCTAACTTACAAAATAGCAGTTCTCAAAAGAGAGGTCCAAGTTTTTTTTTGCTGCTGCTGTTGCAATTAATATTTGATACAATTATAGGCCGACAATTATCTAATTAGACCCGGCTAAAGAGGTGCTTCCTGCTGTTCTTATTAAACGTTTATTGTTGTCATTGTTGCTGCCGCTGCTTCTGCTCAGTGCCCATTGGCCATAACTATTAAGCCTGAAGGGCAATGTTAGTATAGCATCCTTATCATTTGGATGTTTCAGACTTTATGTATAGTACTAAAGTGAGTAACTGAGATTTGTGTAAGTCCATACATCAGCAGGGTGACCAAATTTTTTGAGTTCTCAGAATGATCTTAATACCAGAACAAGATTCTGATCCTTCTGAATCACCAGAGAGGGCATGACCAACTGAAAAATTAGATTGATGGGTAAATAAGATCTGCCAGTAAAAAGCTTTCTTTACTATCACTATTTATACCTCCATTTAAGAATACAAGTATAGAACCATCATCTAGGCCTCTGCTTGTGAGTGTTATAGTGGTTGATGTTTAGTCTACATAATTAAAAACTTTAATCAGCTTTAATTTTCTTGGAAATCTCATAATTGTCACCTGAAAAACAAAGTAGAGTATTGTACCCCTTTGTCAAAGTAAGATTTGTCGTTTGTATCTGATATACTCTTTTTCTTTTCCTAACAGACTAAGGGAGACCTTTATGGAGCTGAGGATTACTATCAGCGTGCTACTATGGCAGATCCTGGAGATGGTGAAATTTTGATGCAATATGCAAAACTGGTGTGGGAGCTTCATCGTGACCGAGATAGAGCCTTGACTTACTTTGAACGCGCAACTCAAGCTGCTCCTCAAGATAAGTGAGTACTCCATTGTATAATCTGGCTCTTTCAACAGATATGCCACTTTAATTTTACTCTTCCAACAGCTGGAGATAACTCTGAATTGAGTTGGTTTGACATGTAGAGGGAACTCGGCACTGACGTTGTGTTTGACGTTCAAAATTTTATCGTTTCATATCTTGTTTTCAGCAATATTCTTGCTGCTTATGCAAATTTCCTCTGGGACTTGGAGGATGGAGGAGAAGATAATACAGTACAAGAACATATTCAGGTAATACCTTCTCCGTGAGGACCCTCGGTTTTACGAATTTTGATCACTTACTGCAAGTATGTTTTTTGGCACCGGTGGTTCCTTGAACAAGCCGTAATGCTCATTAATTTTCTTCTCACGTTGAAAAGCAGCACTCATTCCCTGAAAAGGAGATTGAGCCAGTTAGCCCATCCTCTTACATTGCAGCAGGGCTCGTATCTGATGTGGAAAATTTTATGGCAGCTGATGCCAACAGTGAAAGCAGTCTTGATGAGTATCACAGGCGGATGGTTGAGGAAAATCCCGACAATTCTTTGGTTCTAAAAAATTATGCTCAGTTCTTGTCTCAGGTGAGATGCATCTTCCATACACAAGAATAATAGACCAGTGTAAATGATGGATTTAAAAATTAATACCATGCTTTCAAGAACATTATAAATAGAAGATATGATTTTGGCCTGAAGAATTCTGATTGATAAAGACCTAATAAGAATTTGGATGTCTGAGTTTTAATTGAATGGGGTTCAAAAGTCAGGCTTTATTACTCTTCTGAATTTAGTTGTTGCAATGGCAGTAGTTGAAGCCTGCAAGAGGATGTACGTCAGCTTTCACTACAAAAGTAATGCAATACCTGATAACATGCATATCTATAAAAAATAATTGATTGTTGTACTTTATGCTAATATGTGTAGCCAAATGCTTAGGATTATAGCTTATAAAGACCCATGTTGGGTTGAAAAAAGCAGTCTCCTGTAAATCAAGAGTACGTGGACTTTCACACCTTATCAAAAATCATTTTCCCGGGGAAACAGTATGAAAAAGTATTCGTGGAAGTACACCTCATTTCAAACAGAATTCATAGTTGTAGCTTATATCCAATTTGAATTATGATACAGCATTAGATGCATAGATGTATATCTATAACATCATATTTTTATCACGAAACTAATTTTCTTATATTGTTATTTATTCCTTCGTGACTGACCTACTTTTGTGTTTGTCTAGATATATGATTCTGCTTAAAAGAAAAATAACAAAAAAAACAAAGATATATACATCTTAATGACCCTCTGTCACCTTTTCGATTTTGATTAACAGTCAAAAGGAGATCTCCAAGAAGCAGAGGAGTACTACTCTCGCGCCATACTAGCTGATCCAGCAGATGGTGAAATCATGTCACAGTATGCCCAATTGGTATTGGAACTTCACCATGACCGTGATAAAGCCGCGTGCTACTTTGAGAGAGCAGTTCAAGCTACTCCCAGTGACAGGTAAAAGTGCTTGGAGAATTTCCCCGTCTCCATTACTAAATGTGTATCCAACTTTCATGTTCTCTTTGCATTTAGAAGTCAACTCTTCATAATGGAGTGTTCATTTGGCACATGTAGGTTAGAACAATGATGCAGGACGTACTTATAAATTAACCGTGTTAAGGTGAAATTTACTTGAAGGTGCTATTGATTTTGTTTGCAGCAATGTTCTCGCCGCATATGCTTGCTTCCTTTGGGAAACAGAGGAAGATGAATTAGAAGACAGCACAAGGCAAGATCAAGATCACTCTCTGCAGGTGGCTCACCTCCATCCAGGAGCGGTAACTACAGCTAATATTTAAGCCTAACACGCATTACTAGCCAATTCAGCAATCTGATTCTCGGCTTCCCAGGCTTCCAAGGCAGCCTCTGAGATCAAAGCCATCAAGTAAACAGCACTAACATATTTCAATCAAATATTTTTCCAAGCAGTTATTCAATGAATATAACAAAGGGAAATCGTGAGAAGACTTGCGAAGTTAGGTCGTAACATTACAAAGATTCAAAGACTCACTGTTTAGTTGAGTTGGAAACTTTTTTTGTTGTATTAATCAGAAATAAATAAATATATGGTTGAATTTTGTTGACTTAAATTTTTAACTTAAAAATTGTGAAGTCGCAAGTAGTTTTTAATGAATTAAACTCTATTCTATTAAATTACATAAAATTAAGGGATGAAAATTTAAATCACAATTTTAGTTCTCTTGACCCTATGTATATAAAAGTTATCACATCCTTAAACTTTACTAAAATTTGTATTTGAAATAAAATGGAAAAAAGGATAGGCAGACCCTCTGAAAATAGCTAAGAGGGACACTAAGACTCCTATAATTTTAGAATTAGCTATTCAAAATTTCTTCTACAATTGAAACTTATTAAATTAGATGGAAATGTTATAATTATTATCTTAACTTAGTTAAGCATTTAAATACATGTTACACATGGAATAATTTAGTTGATGTGAAATATTAATAAAAATATATTAGAGTGATTATAAAAAAAATTAAAAAAGAAAGAAGAAAAAACATGCATTGAAACCACCAGTGGTTGTCGTCATTGTCGTTGACACTTGTGCTAGCGATTGTGGCTTATTGGATTATTATTAATATTATTGGATTTAAATTGTTTTCTGTAAATAAGTAATATTAATGCTATCAATAGTCAAATAGAAATAAAGGAAACAACCATCAATAAATAATCATCAGTGTAGTAACCTATAAGTATGAAAAAAAAAAATTCTAACTGTTAGTTTCTTGAATGGTATAAAATAACTTAATAGCTTAGGGATACTTCCTTTGTCTTGGACAAAGTTTTGCTTTCGGGACCTAATGTCCTTTCCTTCATGAATTATTACATTCGTGGAATAGCCAATTCTCCCTTTAATCAGGTTTAGTTCCTAAAGTACCACAAAATTTCTTTTGAATCTAATTTGTCTTGATTAATGTGTTTGAATTTTTAAGGGAGTGTGAGTCTAAGGTCATCGATGTTCTAAAGAAAGACTTGTAATCATCTTAAAAGAAGTTCTAAGGATTTTAATATTCTTACTTTTAAGGAAGTCTGATCCAAAGGTTATTGACTTTCAAGAAAGACTTTTGTCCTTTTGAATAAGGTTGATCTAACGATCTTTATATTCATGTTGTCGAGGAGGTGTAATCCAAAAGTTAACGGTCTTCAAAGAAAAACTATTAATTCCTTTAAAGAAGATTATTCTAACAATCTTATTAATCTTGCTTTCGAGGAGGTGTGACTCAAGGATCTATGGTCCTTTTGGAAAGACTTTTAATCCTTCCAAATGAATATTGATTCAACAATAGTAACAATTCTGCTTATAAGAAGGTGTAACTGGGGATCAACGATCCTTCAAAGAAGACTTAATCTTTTAATCTTAACAATCTTGTTTTTGAGGAATTGCAATCCAAAGGTTAACGATCTTCTAAGGAAGACTTTTAAACCTTTTAAAGAAGGTCAACTCAACAATCTTGTTTCTTACGGGGTGCAACCCAAGAGTAAACAATCCTCCAAGAAAAACTTTTAATCCTTTTAAAAGGTCATTCCAACCACTTAACAAGCTTCCTTACATTTTGTTCCAAAGGAACTCCTTCACTTTTATTTTGATTATATTGATGTAAGCTTTAGCTTCTATCCATTTAGAGAAGTAATTTATTACAACTAAGACAAATCATTTTCCTTTAGTTGCTAACGATTAAGGTCCAACAATATTCATTCCATATTAATCAAAGAGCCAAAGCCTAGTTACTGTGCTTAAATTCCTAGTTGGAAAATGAACTAGAACAACGTGTTTTTGATATTTTTCACATTTTCGTGTATATTACAGGGCATCTTGTTGTATTATAGGCTAGTAATAGCTTTATATCATTACTTTATAAGTAAGATTTCTTTCATTAAAATGGTTCTCGCAAACACCTATTGAAATTTGTGCTCATGTACCATTTCATTGTTATATGAATATGTTATTTTATAATATTTATCCAGTTCATTATTTGTTAAATCGTTAATTAGTATTATTAAATAGGTTAATGCTTGTGACGCTACAAACATTATATGATCTGAAGGGTTTAGATTTAGTCTAAAGAAGTTTAGATCAATGCCAAGAGTTAGCATCACTGAAAACTATAAATGCTATAGAGTTAGCATATTATATTGATCAGTGAAGTCTAAGAGTTAGAATCTTATATATAATGGTACAAAGACCTAAGAATACATTAGTAATAACATAGTTGCAAGAGTTGCAATATGTGCTAAAAAATGTTATTATGTAAGTCTATTCTCAAATTATATGTTCCTAGTCTTAATTCACCGATGTAGGTCTAACGGTGGAATCCTTTTACATAGACCAGTGTATACTATGACTAGATGATTGTTCTTAGTTGACCATGGACTTATTGAAAGTTCGTATAGCATACAAGTGTTCAGTGGGGACTGAATACTGAACAGACTCAACGAGGATCCCAGTAGACATCCCATGAAGCCGTCAATGGAATGTCCTCTCGAGTTGAGTAGTATACGTGGTCATTTGACCTGAGTACCATGGTAGACTTGTAAGTGACACATCATACTTTGGTTCCACGCATGTCACAGACCTTTCATGGTGTGACCGCTGGGTGTCACTCGGTATGGTCTGATGCTTATAGAGTCCAGTGTGTACAGATATGGAATCCGTCAGCTCACATGGATGAGTTATATATCTGGATGCTTAGAGACTGTATCTTAGAAAGTCATATAGCCATAAGCAACAAACCCAAGAAAAAGTTTCTCACGGAATTAAACAATATTACAAAAGTGTTTGCATATATTGTTTATTAAGATGCATGTCTGGAGATAAGTTTACGGATGAACACATAGAGATTTGAAGATAGTGATTTATATCCCTGTTCTTCCAAGATATGATTAGTGGAAGGATTATACGTATACGCTATGACCTCAACTTGTATGGTCTACTACACTGATTTATAATATTCGTGACATGTGCGTAGGGCATCGATCTCGGACTCACAGAATAGTTCTGTTTGACAAATCGGGAGTGGACCTAGAGAGTACTGCAATATGAAGTGTACTTGTTGTGCACTGGGGCAGCGTACCAGATTGAATAGTTCGATCCAGAAAAATTTCAGCAGACCGAATATTTACTTCGGTTTCCCTCTGATCGTGCACGTGTCAAAACTTAAGAGTTAAGTACATCAATTAATTAATAATTAGTTGTTGACTAATGAGATATTGACACATGACACATGTGAGCCAATTATTGTTTGATTTAGAAATTACCAAAATGACATTATTTGTTGGACAAATAATATCATTATTTTATTCATTAAAATATTTATTGAATAAAATAATAATAATATATGATATTATCATTTAAATTGAAATCAAACAATTAATTTTTTATTTAAATTGGCATGTGTTTCTACCATAATTTAATATGATTAAATTATTTATTTAATATTTATTAAATAAAATAATAAGTATAAATATGTGGCATTTGTTAATGGTAGGTCTTAAGATGTTTCTTAATAATAAAAAGTGTTTTCTCATTTAATCTAGATTAAGGTCAAGTTCATGTAAATAATTTTCTATTTTATTTTATTTTTATTTGGTTTATTATAAATAATAATAAACAAAAACTAATGGTAAACATAATGAATGTCATTAGGTGAGAAAATAAAATATAATAATAAACAAAACACTAATGGCAAACATAATGGATACTATTAGTTAAGAAAATAAAAAATAATAATAAACAAATAAAAGAGCAATTAGTTGCTCAATTAATGATCAAAAATATTCGTGTAAGAGGTTAAGGAAGTGAGAGAAATGAATTTTGTTAAGTGTTAGAAAATTCTTTCAAGTGTTAAGAGCACAAAAACACAACTCTTCTATTTTTTGGTCACCCATACTATAAGGTAGGAATAAGGATTTAAGAATTGAATCTTTTACTAGAAAAGCTGCTATTCTAGCTTCCTCAAGCCCACTGTGTTGAGGAACTAGAATTATGAATGGGTTGCTTCAAATGCGAGTACTCTGGTTCAACCAAATACCAAAGGCTTGACAAGGTACTATTTCTCAATTTTAATGTATTTTACATTTATGAGATAATAGTAAAGTTTATTTGTGTTTATCATTATGAAATTTGTATTCCGCTCATCCGATGCGTATGTATATATGTATGTGATACATATACTATATTTGAATGATAAACACAAACTCACATACATACACTTTAAGTTTAAAATCACTCACAACACCTTTATAGACTTCCTCTATAATTATTTTTTCCCTTGTCTAGTAGCACATGTCGCATATATATCCTCGAGAAGGATTTTCTATAGAGATCCCCTTCAATTGTTGTGAATCTTTGGACTTAAAGTTTCCTAGCTGATTGGTGTTATAGTAATTAAGCGTAAGCGCACGCTATCATATCAAGTAATATAGAATTTTAAGTCCAAATATCGATCACATAGGGACTATACGATCTAATTCTATAAATCAAGTACTAAAATTGTACCTACTTAACTTTTATTTAAAAAATTACAATCTGAAATTTAATTAACTAATTTAACTCTATCAATTAAACTAAACAAAAGTAAAAGATAGAATTCACAAATAAAGATAATCTAAGATTTTGACTCGTCCCCTAGTATTTCATTGGATTTATTAACCTTTTAATTAATCTCTTAATACCAATTATTGACTTTGACACTAATCTCATCACAAACCTCTATCGATGGTCGAGTAACTATATTACGCATTCTAACAATCACCTATTTATCTATGGTAATCAAATTAAAATGTAATTCATTAAGATCAAGTTTAAATTATCTCATACATGCCACCTAGGTATATGTCTATCCTAGATTGAACTCATAGTTGTTATCCTATGATTATGCATTAAACTATTTTATGCTAAACACATGAATCTCTTTGTCAAGTTCATTATGGCTTCTTAATCATACAAAATATTGATTAGGTATAATGAAAATATTAAACACAACATAGAATGAAGTAATTATATGTATTGAGTTCATAAACTAAAAATTAATAAAATTTAAATCCATACTAGATTCATATAGTCTAACCTTAGATAAATAATGTTAGCCCATCATAAAACTAAAAATATCCAATCAATTCATAAAGATCAACAAGAATAAAAACATAATGATAAAACAAAATGTAGAAAAACTAATCAAAGTGACTCCTTGATGTGCTTCTCGCTCTTCTTTGACTTGAAACTTGAATCTCGATCTTGATTCTTCAATCTTTGGCTTTGATCTTTTATTTTTTATTGTGAATTCTTTCTTTAAATTTTTGCCTCTCTCTTTCCCTTTAATTAGGGTTTTTGACATTTTATTTATAGGTTTATGTCTTTAAATTAGGGTTAAATATCAAATACAAGTCAAATTATAACTATTCACGAGTTACTGTAGTAAAAATATTGTTCATGTACCGTGGCGTTGAATTCTGGGCACTATAGTGAATCACTGTAACTCATACTGTAGCAATTCATTGTATCAGTACTATAGCAATTTGATGTTTTTGGCTTATTTTCATTTGAGTTTCGACCCTATTTACTCCATTGACTCCAAATCTATAAAAATAATAATAAAATATATAAAAAGCTAAATAATCTTAATTTTTACAAATAAATATTAAATTTGAAAGATAGAAATATCAGACTTAATTAATCCCTATCACTGGCCTTCTTGCGATTTAAGGTAGCTTTCCATTTAGAAGGAATTAGCTATATGAGGTCATTCAATTATTAATAGACATAGTTTCCATTATGCTTACCATTGTTGGTTCTTGGGTTACAATAACATCTTCATTTACCATTGTTTTCTCTCTTTCCAACTTATGCTTCTTTAACCAGTTTATCTGTTTCTATATTTAGCTCTCTCGGTAATTGTATGACTACTATTTCTCTTAATTGCTAAGCAATCTATTTTGCTTTAGCTAGGTAACCTTTTATCCTTTCCTCTTTTGTTATGTAGTCATAATTCCATTAAAAAATGACTAAGGTAGAATCTATATACTGTTAGAGCCGCTTTATTTCAATTATAGCACTACAGTTAATCCTTCAATCAATGTCTCATACTTAGCTTCGTTTTGATGTTTGAGATAATTGTTTCATTACATACTCTAAGATCATTCCCTCTAGACATTGGATTCTAATTCCCAATCTAGCTCCTTTGTTGTTGCTAGATCTAAGATTATGCATTCTTGGGTTCGGTCCAAGTTTGGGTTTAATTTGAGTCTTGATTAGGGATGGCAGCGAATTGGGTTTAGAACGGATACCCTTAAACCCGTATCCACATCCGCTTAAAAAAATAAAATATTAAGCGAGTATGTATTTATTACCAAACTCACAATGGGTTATCCGCAAATTTTAAGCGGGTTTTAAATTAATATAATAAAAAATAAAATTTTAACCTTAATTTAATTGAAAATTCATAAAATATAGCAATTAAAATAATATCAATTATAATTCCAATTTTATTTACATTAAATGTTATAATTTTATTGCAATTTCAATTTTAATTACATTAATTGTTATAATTTCAACTCCGATTTCGATTTTAATTACGTTAAATATTATAATTTCAATTATGTTAAATATTTTTATTTTTATTCTAATTTTAATTTTAATTTTAATTACGTTAAATGTTATAATTCTAAATCCAATTTCGATTTCAATTGTGTTAAATATTATAACTCTAAATCAAATTTCGATTTCAATTACGTTAATGTTATAATTATAATTCTAATTTTGATATCAATTATGTTAAATATTATAATTCTTATTCCAATTTTGATTTTATTTATGTTAAAATATTATAATTCCAATTCTCAATCGAACTTTGATTTCAATTATATTAAATTTTATAATTTCAATTTTTAATTTTAATTCAAAATTTAGTTTCGATTTTATTTACGTTAACTATTATAATTCCAATTCCAAAATCGATTTCAATTATATTAAATATTATAATTTTGATTCTAATATTGAATTCAATTATGTTAAATGTTATAATTTCAAATTCAATTTCGATTTCAATTACATTAAATATTATAATTATAAATCTAATTTTCATTTCAAATACATTAAATACTATAATTCTAATTCCAATTTCGATTTCAATTACGTTAAATGTCGTAATTCTAATTTCAATTACGTTAAATATCATGATTTTAAATTCAATTTCGATTTTAATTACGTTAAATGTCATAACTCCAAATTCGATTTCGATTTCAATTACATTAAGTATTATAATTATAATTCCAAATCTAATTTCAATTACATTAAATGTTTTAATTCCAATTCCAATTTTATTTACATTAAATATTATAATTATTTCAATTTTAATTATGTTAAATGTTATAATTATCGAATATTTATTATACCTAGGTGTATATATGTACAATAGTGTTCATTGTATAAAATACGTATCTCATACATATTTAAAGCAATGGAATAATTAAAATAATACAATAAACACAATAAATAATATATTAATCATATTAATATATTTGAAGGGTTGAGAAATAACTGAAACGCATAACATTTTACACGTGTATCTTGGGAGTCCGCTTGGAGACTAACTCATTAGCAGTTCTAGTCACCAACTCAGTGGGCTTGCTAAGCTAGAACAGCAACTCCTAATCCAGCACTAAACTTAACTCTTAAACCCTTTTGAATTTATTTTTTTCTTAATCAACTCTTTGATCAATAAAATAAATTTTTAATTGTTGTAACTGGTAGCCAATAGTAAATATAATTTATAGATTAATTTCAATACTTGAAATCATATCACAGGAGATCAAATCTCATTTTTCTTCACCTATTTGCTCGGCCACTATTTTTTAAACAAAAAACAACAATTATTTTTGTTTCAAAGCAACAATAGAAAATAAATGAAGCAAAATCTCGATTTGCTTCCAACGGTTATCACACATATATATCTCACAAATATAAAATAATATATTATATAATAAAATAATACATTTGGCCACTATTTTAAATAAATAATATTATTATAATAAATAATAATATAGTAAAAATAATAATATATGACAACTAAATGTCATTATATAACATAATAAAATAATATATTATAATATATAATAATGAGATATTTATAATTTTTTAATAATTAAATAATTATTGTGTAAAATAACTATTTTGTCCCTTATAAATAGTTACCAAGTCTACCCTTAATAGGTCTCATCATACCTATATTTGGGTAAACTCAACCGATAGTCCACGATGCACCACGTGCCATTATACAATTAGTAAATAACAATTATTGACTAATTATTATATTTAACGCTTAAATACAGACACGCATTCATTTTTGTGGTTGTGTTGGATATTACTGGATTAAATAATTTAATCTGGTACGTTGCCCCAGTGCTCATCGAGTACACTCTATATCGCAAGACTCCCTAGGTCCACGCCTAATTCGTCAAATGGAATTATTCCATGAGTCTGTGAACATTGTCCCACACACACATCACAAAAATACAAATCAGCACGTTGACCATGCAAGCTGAGGTCACAACGCATACGTATAGTCCTTCCGTCATGATATCCTGGATGTGCGAGGATATAGATTATCACCGTCAATTCCTCATATACTCATCTATATCGTATCCCCAGACTTGTATCTCACTAAATAATATGTGCAAACTCTTTTACCATATTATTACACCCTGGTAGAAACTCTTTCTCGGGATTAATGCTTGTGGCCATAAAAAATTTTAAGATATAGTCTCGAAGCATCTAGATATCTAACTCCTTATCCGAGTTGATGGATCCCATATCTATACACACCGGACTCCATAAGCATCGAACCATATCTAACAACACCCAGCAATCACACCATGAAAGGTCTGTGACATGCGTAGAACCAAAGTATAGTAGATCACTTACAAGTCCACCGTGGCACTTAAGTCAAAGGACCACGTATATTACTCAACTCAAAGGGACCCTCTGTTGACGGCTTGCATATAGTGTTTATCGGAGGCCCTCGTGAGTCCGTCCTATATCTAGTCATAATTAAATACTCATACGTCAATATGAGCTCCAAGCTCACAGTCGGCTAGAAACAATCATTTATACCTTATAGGTACGACATATGCTGATCTATATAACGGTATCCACCGACAGACCCGTATCGGTAAAAATTGATCAAGGATAATATTCAAGAACATACTTGCGCAACTTACATTTCCTGACACCTAATTGCAACTCTTGCAACTATGCAGTTACTAGTATATTCCCGGGTCTATATCCTATTACAGACAAGGATCCAACTCTTGGATCTTCGCTAAGTATTATAATCAACTTATAATTAGTTGTGCTAACATTTAGTATTTACATCTCTCAGCGTAATTAACTATAGACCCTTATCTCAACTCCTTTAGATCAGATTTAAACTTTTTAGATCATATAATGTCTATAATATACCATTGCATGGTACCATATAAATAGGCATTAACGATTTAATAGGAATGTATATTTAAATAAATAATAAGTATATGTACATTCAGGGATGATATGTAAGAATCAACCCTAATAATAATTTCAAATCCAATTTCAATTTCAATTACATTAAATGTTATCATTCTACATCTAATTTTATTTTTAATTTCAATTACATTAAATGTTTAATTGCAATTTCAATTACGTTAAATGTTATAATTTTAAATCTGATTTTAATTACGTTAATATTAAATATTCTAATTCTAATTTCAATTACGTTAAATGCTATAATTTTATTAAATGTTATCATTCTACATCTAATTTTATTTTTAATTTCAATTATATTAAATGTTTAATTGTAATTTCAATTACGTTAAATGTTATAATTTTAAATCTGATTTTAATTACGTTAATATTAAATATTCTAATTCTAATTTCAATTACGTTAAATGCTATAATTTTATTTTCAATTTCAATTTTAATTTCAATTACAATCATTAGTCACTTTAAACTAATTTTATTTATTTTTTATTGAATGGTATGAGCGACGTCAAAATAAATCTAGACTTTTTTATGTGAGCTAAAAACAAATACAAAAAAAATAAAAATTAACTCATATTTTTATTTTTCTCTAAATTTTCTTTAAAAAAATGTAGTATGTGCAGATACCCGTTGCGGGTATCCGTGAATTTTTCATCAAACTCATACTCATACCAAATTTATTGTAGGTTTTAATTTTATACACCAAACTTGTACCAAACCCGCTTTAAATCTTACTAAATTTTTTTCAATGCGGTTGTATTAGTGGGTTTGCGAGTTTTTTTGCCATCCCTAGTCTAGATTGAGACAGATTTAGGGTCCCGTCTCGACCCGACCCAAATTCAGTAGGACAAGATCCAAAATTAGGACCATTGTTTTTAGGTTGGGCCTAGTTTGTCTCTTTTTGGACAGGCTTGGAAATTCGACTGGATTTTTTGTGAGATTTTTTGAATTCTTTTTTATATGTTTGTATTTTGGGCTTTAGATTTTGATTGTGTTTTTTAAATATAAGGTAAGTTTTAATTGGGCTTGACTTTTTTTTTTTTGAGTTTATTTTATTTTTAAGACATTTTGAAATATTTAATAAAGTTTTATTTTAAAAAAATTGAAGGACTTTTTATTAAGTTAATTAGTTAATTGAATAATTGAATCGTCTTGTCAATTCTCCAATCCTTTTTAGGTTGGGCCTAGTTTGTCTCTTTTTGGGCAGGTTTGAAAATTCGACCGGATGTTTTGTGAGATTTTTTGAATTCTTTTTTATATGTTTGTGTTTTGGGCTTTAGGTTTTGATTGTGTTTTTTAAATATAAGGTAAGTTATAATTGGGCTTGACTTTTCTTTTTCTTTTTTTGTGTTTTGAGTTTATTTTATTTTTAAGACATTTTGAAATATTTAATAAAGTTTTATTTTAAAAAAATTGAAGGACTTTTTATTAGGTTAATTAGATTAATTGAATAATTGAATCTTCTTTCCAATTCTCTAATTCTCTTTCCAATCATAATTGAATTGAATTGAAAATTTTAAAAATAAATTAGAATTTTAATGAAATTAAATTTATTTTATTAATATTAAAGTGAATTAATAATTTAAATAAAAATATTATAATAAATTAAATCTTATAATAAACATCCTAGTTCTTTTAGAGTAGTTCTATTATTTTTTGCTTTTCTTTTATAGACAAATTAGTTCTCAGTATTACTTAGATTTAGCATTACTTTCTCAGTTCCCTCAAGACTGGCTGCACATAATTCTACTCTTAAGAAAGTCCCTTCAGCCATTGATCCTATAATTGTTATTCATAACTTGCTTCAGTATTTACTGGAGGCGAATTTAATTATTCTGCTAATTCATCTGTACTGAGAGGTTGGGTTATTATTTCAACTTCTATTCCTTCTTTCATTTTCTTTTCTTCTCTGGTTTTTGGAGGTTTAAGGGAATTGGCATAACATTGTTTGCCTTGTATTTGCTTTTCCCTAATGTCCATTACTCTTCTTTCGTTATTGAAACACATCTAATAACTTGATGTAAGGTAAATGTCATTGCTTCCATAATGTATCCAATAATGGCCTCTGACAGCATTGTAAGCTATTAGTGCATTAACCACCAAGTAGTTCACCTCTAGTCTTTTTCAAGCAACTATAACGAGAATTGTAATCATCCCTTTGACTTGAACCTTTCATCCTTCAAATGTTATCAATTCAGTATTACATCCCCTATTTTTTTTTCTAATTCAATTTCATCTCCTTAAAAGCTTTCCTAAAATAAGATGTTTGCACTCCTTCCCTTGTCTACCAATACTCTTCATACTATAATTTTGACTATATTTAAGCTGATTACCAATGGATCAAGGTGTGGAAAAATAAATCCAGTCAAATCTTCTTGGGGAAAAGTGACTTCTTTAAGTCACATTATCATAGATGGTGATGTTTGTATTATCCCACAGCTCTAGACCTTGGTTGTCCTTCAAAATAGTTGCTTCCATCTTTCATAATTTCTTTCTTTATCCAGTAATCTTTCATGGAGCACTTCCATATAAAATTAGTTTACTATTTGCCTCGCTAATAGTGTTTCTATAGAATCTTTCACCGATTATTCTTTAGTTCGTGGCCCTTTTATAACCTCATCTCTCTCTCTCTCTCTCTTCGATCCTTTGTCATTTCTTCCTTTTCTTGCTAGCTTTATTTTTCTAAGTAACTAAAGTTAAAATAATGATACATGGATCATATTCAACACTAAAGGTGCCACTTCCTCTATATTTGTGGCTTAAATTACATTTGCCTTCGGAATATGTTCTTGTTTCATTTGCTTTTTTAGAGTTACTTCTAGTTTAAATTTTTCCAAATGTTCATTCCTCATTAGAGAGTTTATTTGATTTCTAAGGGAACGTATTAGTGTTATGTCTGCATTCATTATAGAAGGCATAATGTTTACTATGGTCCCTTTACGCCTTCAGTATTGGTACTGGCTTTAGCTTCTTGAAAAATCATAAATCTTTGTATTTTTGCCAAAATATATTATACTAGGGTGTTGATTAGAATTAGTGGCTCAAAAAATCTCTGTCTCTTGTCATTCTTTTCTTCCTCTCGGGTTACAGATCCCTTTCTGTACCTATCATGCTACAAGAAACTTCTTTTTTTCCTTCTTGTGATCATGGAAGCTTATTTAACTACAGTTGCCTTATCTTCTTCTTCCTTAATTCATAGCTCTGATTTCTAGCTGATTATCTCGAATAAAGAAAAATTCTTTTGAATGAGATATTTGTAATATATTGTAGATAATTTTACTACCTTTCAAAATGCTTAGGCTACTCTATCTCTTTATCATAACTTTTCAATTCACTAAGCTTTTTATTGAACCTGTTGAGAAAACTTTTTATTGACTCATTTTTTCCTTGGGTCATGAAAAAGATGTCCGAAGTTATCTTCTTCTTCTTTCAGTTCTGCATGTACTAGGTGATAAGCTGAGCAGTTAATTCACTAAAGGTGGATTTAAAATTTTTCTTTAACCCACGAAATCAAGCTTGAGTTGGACCTTTCAAACTAGAAGGGAAAGTAAGGCACTTTAATACATCGTACAATACATCCATTATCATCTATGTATTAAAATGAAAATTTTGTTCCTTTAGTCTCGAGTCCCATCTTACATCTAAAAACTCTGAATTTGAAATTTATGAGGCATTTTCGCTCACCTGGTGACTTAGTTTGCTCTTCTAGTTAAAGCCATTGCATCCTTAGAAACTTTAAATTCTTTTATTTTCTCATAAAGTTCTCCCACCTCTTTTAAGATAGAAACTCCTATGTCTTCCCCATCCATATTTCTTGAACCTCTAGGGGTTCCTTCTTTCCTAATTCCTAGATATACACCAACATCTACCTTAAGAGCTCGAGTGTTTTAAGTTTATTCTTTGTGTTGTTCATCACTCGGATTCTCATCAATTCTTTATATCCTTCAACAACCGTCAATTGATCTCTTAACTCTTGATTCTCTTTTCTTTTCTCTTCTAGCTTGTTTATTATCTAACGTAAAATGTTTGCCATCTTTAAGGGAATTGACCTCAGTGCTATTAAATTTGAGGTGCTTGATTCTCCTATTTCTATCTTACTTAAATGCGTTCTCTAGTTAGATAATTTCCTTTCTATTGATCTGGTGAACTTTAAAAATTAATATTTAATTCAATTATCTTCCTATAGACGGTACTACTTAAGTTCTCTGGTCCTCATGTAGAAAAATTACCTTATTGCCTTTATGAACCTCTCACAATTGTAAAAAGTTACCTTATTCGTCCTCTTAAAAAAAAGTACTATGACGCTCAAGTCAATAACTATAGGATAAGAGAGTGTGCGAGTGTGGAAGTAAATTATAATACAAAAACAAGCAAGGTTGTGCACTTTTTATGCTTTGAAAGGTTTTATTCTTTATTCTGAGAATACTATTCGAGTTCTTGAAGTATGAAATCAAATTTTTCTCAAAGAATGTCCCTTTCAAACCCTTTTTGATTGTTTTCTTTACCTTTTATAAGAGTTGAGACCAACTGAATTATTACACGAGTAATTATGGTAATAATTCAAATTATCTCAGTTATGATTTTATAATTAAATTCGTATTAAATGTGTTCTTAATCAGTTTCTAAGTAAATTTATGTTATCATAAATTTTTCTTATTTAATGTGTTTCCACCTTTAAAAATAGTACTTAATATGCAATAATTTAAAATGAACGCTGAGTTTCAATTCATTTTCACCTCCCATATTATCCACGATCTAGTTGTGAAAGTCATAAATCGACGAGTTTGAATTACCTGATATGAGCCATCTGTATTCGAAAGAATGAGACTTCTATTATGGCTCAACACACAATAACACCCATCGTCTGGTAATGATGTTGTCGCTAAATTTGAACCTTTTGTTGGCACTTAGTTGCCGAAAACAGTTCCATAGATCAATATTTAGAATCAATGTATGTAAAATTTGAAATAATTTATTACCACCATAGTTACCCACGGTGGCGCCTACGTCGATGATCTTAACGATGACTACCTTCACTTTATTTATTAGCTTTTTAATTTTATTAAATTAAAATATAAAACTTATAGATTGTGTACCATCCCCTAGACTTAAAAGAACACATTTTCCTTATGACCATGTAAACTAACAAATTTGACAAACGGAGAGAATCTCAATGTCCCTTTTGCTATTTGAGAGTCAGATCGTCCTTTTTTCCAAATAAAAATGATTGGTTGGCTAGCTCATGTGGTATCGGACAAGTGAATCATATAGGAGTTTTGCCAAATGCTGAGGAATGTTAAGACAGCAAACTGATAATCTCAAAACTATTTAAGCCCATAGCCTTGCAATATAAATAAATAAACAGTAGTAGTCTCATCAATCAGAGTCAATGAGCTCAAAATTGAAAACATATTTTCCTGTTGAATTAAGAGATTTCATCAAACAATAATATGTATTGGAAAACCCCTTCAGAATAATAACGCCATCATAATTAGATAAAAGCTTTACTTCTCAAGATAACAATATATAGTTCCTGAAACCAACAAAGGATAATAAATAGAGTTGAATGGTTGGAACCAAAACTTTGATCTCTTCCCTTTGTTAGAAGATCTAGAATGTCTACTGTGATGAATTCTGTCCACTTCTTGATGCTTGGTAACCTGAGAACCCTCTATCTTGGCGTGGAGTTGGTCTATAGAAACCATTAACTCTTGGTCTGTTGTAGTCTCGGTCACTCCCGTCATAGCCACCTCTACCATAACTTCTAGAACCAAATCGGCCCCTTGGAGCATCTGCTTGGTAGCTGCCCCGGCCTCTCCCTCTTCCTCCTGTAAAGAACATTTCAATCAGTGGAATGATACAACAAAAATGAAAAGATTGCTAACTCAAGATGATATGAAGCTAACAAGAGCAAAGCTCAAATGCTATACAAATCTTGCAGTTATTCATTTAATTTTCTAGGTGGAACACATAGATGCTCTCATAATTCTAGATTCAACCATCATGATCTATGGGATTGGTATTCAGAAGAAGAATATTTATTCCATTGCACCCAATCTGGTCTATTCGGTCCCACGCATAATTTTCCAGGGCCATTGTGTGGCAAAATCATGAGGTCATGGAAACCATCCAAATAGTAATTACATTAAACTATGTAGTTGCCGAACATGCACATTTGCAAATTGAGACCATATCACAGCTATCAATTCAATCATGACGTGCAGAAAATACATACTTCCACCTCGGGATGGTATATTGCTGTTAGGTCTACGCTCCTCGATATATACCTGTCGCCCACCGACTTGAGCAGAACCGGCCTACATATATATAACAATAATGCATGGATAAGTTATATAAAATTCAGTAATTGGGGACTTGTCCAAAAAACATTTTCAGTTAACAAACTGATGAATTGAGAAAGGAACACATCAGAACAAGAATGGCTTGATGGCACCAAAAAATAAAAAAGAATAAACAGCCAAAAAATAAATTTCAGTAAACAAACTGATGAATTGTGAAACGAACACATCAGAACAAGAATGTCTTGATGGCACCAAAAAATAAAAAAGAATAAACAACCAACAGAATGAGAACTTTTCAACATATGACTACATTCACGTGGTGCACGAGAGTCCTTTGTAGGCATTAGAAATCCCCCAGGTGCCTTCTGATTTTCAAATCATAACCTTGAGCTAGGACTCCCTAATATATTTGGACTACTTAAAGACTCCCCTAGTGTTGCAAAATGCACATGTTATCTTAAAAGCTAATCAGCAGCAGTCAGATTGTTTATTAACCCGGCAAACTTCCTTTTACAGGCACAACAGAAAAAAAAACAAAAAACAAAAGAATAAAACAAGATGAGAAAAACAAAAGCAAAAAAAAAATGTTGTGTTATGTTTGCAGACCTGGACTGCATTGTGAACACCAGATATATCTTCGAACTCAACAAATGCATAGCAAACACCAACATCCTGCAAATAAGAAACAAATTTAGAGTCATAATTTTAAGAAAGAGATGCTGCAATACAACTGAAACATAAGCCAAGGAAACGAACCTTGCGACTCCGGACAACCACACCCTCAAAACTGAGTTCACCAAATTTTTTAAACTCCTCCGCAATTTCAGATTCAGATACATTAGGGGGCAAGTTCCTCACATAAACTGACTTTATTTCTTCTGAAATCATTTATAATATCAAAGATAAATAATAATGCCTTAAATAAATACAGTGAAAACTTTCTCACCTTCAAGTTGCACAAGCAATTAAAAACAAATAAGTTTTTCTTTTCTTTAGGGTGCAAAAGAGAGAGAAATCCACATATTTGGTTCTTCTAACATTTTGTCATATTATGAGTCCCTGTATAGAAGACATCTAATGATAGCAGTTAAAAGATGACCTTCATCTTCAAAAGCTGAAACCTCCTCCACAGCATCAGCCCGTGACTTTTCGTATGTATATGCATCTGATGACACAGTTACTTGCTGAGTGGTTGGCTGAGGAGAAAGATTCCAGTCTGAAGTAGGTGCTGCATTTTTGTTAACAGTAGACTGGGGAGCAACTGATGGGGCAATTTGTCCTTTAGCAACCCGTAACTTCCAATGGTCAAGCGGAAGAGAACAAAGAACAGAGAAAAAGAAAACAGAAAATTAGTCCATAAATATCAACAAATTTCTCATTCAATCGATAAGCATACATACTCACATATGCACATGCACACTAACACAGTAAAATCAAAATAAATAAATATAAATACTGTGTAGTAATTACAATAGAAGCATAAGTGTGCTTTTGGGGCTCTCCAACAGGTTCCTCAACAGATGCTAGTAGGTGATCTTGCACAGCATTAGCTGTAATTTGAAGTGAATCATTCAACTCTTCAGCAGAATTGTCCTCCAAAATGTTTACAGCCTCAGGGACTTGCTGTAACCGCTGCTCTGAGAAACTATAATTGTCAACTGGACCATTTTGTTTACCATCAACAGGAGCCACATACTCCCTTGCCTGGAATTCACCGTCCATCAAGTAGTTTGATACTGCCAAAAGAAACCAGTTTTACTTTTCAGAACATATCACGTTATCAGATTATTCTACCTGATATTTCTGAGAAACATTTTATTAAGAATCTGCAGTTAACATATGAACAGATCACAAAATCAGAACTGAGTGAGACATTAACTAGCTTTCCAACATCCGTCACAAATTTCTGTGACCCCAGACCATAAAGTAAACAATTACATTCAGCAACAACATAGAACACAGAACCATTCTCTCTAAAGATAACAAAATAACAAAAATGAATGCAAAATACATAACCACTATGATTCCACAAAATTATGCTCTATGGTTATTTAATTGCCTCGCTCCCTTCTTTGTTATTGCATAAGATTGCTTCTTCCAAGTAATGATAGTAATCTTAAAATACCATAATTAAGCATATATACATACCTGGTTCTGGAATTGCTGCAGAAGCATTAAGTTTGGAATTGAGATTGGTCTGGGCTAATAAGACTGCAGGATGGTGGTGGACTGGTTCATCATCAATGAAGTGAAAAATATCATTAAGAACAAAAAACCCTTTCTCCTGAGGTGCAAGGAAAAAAGTTTGAACAAATTTCCTCCTCCCACTGAAATCTTTTACTTGGACAGAACCAGAAACCATCACAAGAACACCTCCATTCCAAGATTCCAGGGAATGGGCCGTCTTAATTTCAATTGCATTAAAGTTGAGTGACATGATGAGTTGATGGATTTGCTGCCAAAGAGAGGGGGGAGAAAAGCCACTAACTACATTGAGAGGTCTACAAATAAAAGTAATAACAAAAAAGCAACAACATATGCAGCAACTGCTTTCATAAAAGTTTGCAATATAATCATAAAACTACAAACTCAAAAATAATTGTCAATATTAATGGTGATAACAACCCGATATTAACAGGATAACTGAAGGAAAAAGTATTGCTACAGCCCCCAAAATGGAAATTCAAAACAACATACTAAGGTATTCAGTTATTATAATGATTTAAACAAAAGAATACCTAAATTTCTAGCTGTCAAAAATAGAGTGAGCCCAACGTTATTATTAGTATATGTTCCTTTGTTTCATATAAGATGCTGGATCCTGTGGATAGACTGCCATTGGTCTCACATCAAATAAGCACCAGAAATTGTAAAATACTTCACCGGTGTACATACACCACTAGTTACTAGCTTAATACATTTACCAATAATATGCCAATTACATACATAATTTTTCAAAGTAAGATATAGCAGAAAGACCATTGCCCCATTAAACCTTCAAGGTTAATGTGAGCATTGCAGTGAAAAGCTATAGCAATGAAGAGCATCCGAAAATCCAATTGACCAGACATTACAATATGCTAATTATATCCAAAATTGACAACAAATTCACCACCACATTGAGACAATTAACAACATTTCAATCAAGTAACCCAAAATTATGCAAAAAGAAAAGAAAAAGAACATACCAGCATAGCAGAAGCGGTCTCTCTAGTGCTACCATCAATACGAAGCATAGTACTCGTATCACTGTAAAACTGATGAACAAAATCCGGCTGTTGCTGTAGTACCTGATAGTACCGGCCCACAAAGTACGTTCCCACCTAAACCAATCACATAAAAATGATATTAAAAAAATTTTAAAAAAAAGAAACACAACATTAGTTTATAATCCTAGTAAAATAAAATAAAATAAAACACAAATTGAATAAATAAATAAATAAAACCCATATAGATAAGGTGAAACAAAAACAAAAACCTGGGCAGCAGTGACTGGAATGGGATAAGGAGTAGCCATTTTCGCAAAGAAACGTTAAACCCTACAAAACCTTAGATCCAATCCAAGATCGGTAGCAAAAAATCACCAACAAAAACCGTCAATAAGCATGAATATTTACACACACATGACTTCATAAAAAATATTTAAAAAAAAGAAAGAAAGAAAAAGACAACAGCAAGTGAGAAAAAACGCTATCTATGATGTCGGTTTGAAAAGAGGGAGGGAGAGATATGAAGGAGAGACCTAGAAAGATAGATTTGAGAGAGGATCTTCTCCACTGGTTGTGTTCTTTTTGTTTTTGTTTTTGTTTTTTGATATGTAAATATGTTTGTGTGTGGTTTTTTTTTGGGTTTTTGTGTTTTTATTGTTTTCCAGGGGTTTGTTTCTACTTTCTCCGTTTTCAACTTTTCATTAATTTGTGTTTTTTTCTTTTCAAATTGTTTTTAATTTGCTTCTGGTTTTGTGCTTAATTGGAATATTAACATATACCTCCCCTGATATTTAATAATATCTCAATTAAATATATAGATTATGAAATAGACAAATATCTCCCCTTTTAACACTTTATCGTATGTCTCATCTTACGTAGAATAAAAATTAAATAAGTTTTAAGTATATATGAGCAAATAAATAATATTATTAAGATTGACAAAAGAAATTCAAAATCTAAACCCAAAAATTTGCAAAAACTTAAAAAAAAAATCAGAACATTTTAGGTCCATTGTACTTTTTTGTCCAAATTTTTGGCTAATCAAAAAACCATATATTTACTTAATTTAATTTTAATTAATTGTGTTATTATTATTATTTTGAGAAATTTAAATATTAATTTTGAGTTAATACAATCAACATATTACAATTAATACATTAACATTTTCAATTTAATATAAATTCTAAATACAATTCTTAAGATGAAATTTTTTTTAAAGTCTAATAATATATTAATACAAGTATACAATCTTAATAGTTTTCTAACAAAATAAACTTTCAAGGTTAATAAATTAACCTGAACAAGTGCTAAAAAGAATTTTAAAACAAAAAATAAAAAAGGGTAGAAATCTAGAATTTCATAAATCCAAATACGGCCGAACTAAACTTAGTTCGACCTATGTTGGAGAAAACTTAGATAAAGCCTGATTTCTAGAATTTAGATTCTGTCATCTTTAAGTATTATTTAATGAACTAGTCTTTTAAAGTAATGACAAGTACTCGAGCTATGATAAGTGGTATTATAATAAATTCATATTCTTATTTACATGTGAGCCATAAATATCTTGTATCTTGAACTCAAATAAAGATAATCATGTAGAATACAGGTCCCTTAAAATTAGTAAAAATGGGTAATATACAGACTAGATTGACATTTGAGCTTGACTCAAATGTGATAAGAGAGTCATGTAATTGTGATAATAAAAATTGGCATGTGAGATGTAGGTCTCCCAAAAGTAGTAGAGATGGATAATACGTAAATTAAATTAGCTCTTAAGTTTAAGTCAGAACTATATGAGATGTGAGTCCTACAAAATAATAAGGATAGGTAATACACGGGCCAAATAACCCTTGAGTTTGAACCAAACACAATGATGATAATTGAGTAAGTAAAATATCATATCCTATATTGAAAAAAATTAAGTGAGTCTTAATTATATATGAACGAATAAAAAGTATTATTTAATAATTTATAAAAAGTACAAGCTAATATATATAAGAAATATTATAAAATACAATAAAATTGTCAATATTTGACTTAGGGACCCATGAAACCACAAAATAAAATATGATTAAATTGTACCATCTGCTCATCTTTTTTTTATATATATGTTAAGTAACCTACACTTATACAACCTTAGTCCTTGACACAAGAATTTAAAAATTATTAGCTTACTTTAAAGATGAGTTTTTCAAAATTTGATTTAATTTTGATGTTAAATAAATTTAATTTTATACTGATGAAAGCATTTTTACATTTGCTTATAGAAATTGTTGATTCAAAAATTTTGTCAATCTTCAAATCAATAAATTGAATTTATTTATGAGAAACTCAACTATATCTTGAGAAAAACTGGGAACTAGGTTGATTGATCTGCTCCAAGAATACTAAGCCTGATGAGAATCTTATAACTAAAGAAGAAAGTGAAACCATACTAGAGATCTTTTAGATGAAAGCAATATGATACTTAAGTCAATAATGGCCAAAAAAATAAAAAATAAGAGGAAAAATATAAAAATAATAAATGGTAAATAATAAAATTGAGATTTGTTGAGGGTTTGGAAGAGAAAAGAGTGCTTCAACTGCCTTATGAATATGGTGATGTCTTTATCAACCGTAGATGTTCAAAATAATATTCTTTTTATCGTCTCAATAATTTATCATCTTAACTCAGCAAATTGAACCCTATTTATAAGGTTGTGAAGTAGATTCACCATGTAATGTTAGAATCCTAATTAGGTTAAAAATCTTTTAAGACTTTCCCTTTCTAGATTCTACTATTGGAGTTCTGCTCAAATAGAGCTAAATATTTCTTACTTGTGTAGGACTTGTACTAAAATTATAAAAGTTGTGTTTATAAAAAGTGTATGTTATCTACGATTTTTGATGGTTTAGTCCTTTTAAAATTATCTGAGCATAACCAGAGTGGTTGATAAGATTGAAAAGTATACCAGATGATTAGAACAGCATTGGCAATAAAAGGATTATGAGCTAGTCTGACAACACTTGCGTACCCTTATAAAAATTGGACCCGTGCTCATGAGTTTGACCTTAAGAACTACAACGAATAGATTTAATATGTGTAGTTATTGAGTTTTGCAAATCAAAATTCATAAGAGGATAATATATATTATTTATTGTATTTTTACTTATCTAAAATATATTTTTGATATGATTATAATAACGATTCACTTGTGGTGTAAGAGCGATTTCAAAAGTGATTGGCAACATTGGTGTGGCATAAGAACATAACAATTTTAAAGTTTATATGCCATTTTTAGTTGAATCAAATCAAATACAACAAATAGCCTTTTATGATAACGTTTGTTCTTTGCATCAGTTGATTCTTGGTAACAAAAATCAAATCTATGAGGTAAAAGGTGGTGAAAAATGAAGGGTTGGATTAGGAATGATAATTTAGTTTGGATTCAAAAAAATTTAAAAATTTAACTTAATTCAAGTTAAGAAAATTCAGATTTTTTTTGGATCCAGATTAGATTTGAGTTTTTTTTTAGAATTTGAAACTCGGGCCATATTCAAATTTTATTTTTTTTTAAAGATCCTAAATTAATTTTTAAAATTTTTAATTTTTAATATGTATGAATCTAACAATTACTTTACAGAATAAATACCTTAAAATTTTAAAATAACCTAAAAATTAAAAAAATAATAATAAATAAATAAACTTGAGTTTAAACTTGGATCTAACCCAAAAAAATTCAACTAAAATCCAAATTTTAAATTCATACAAAAAATAAATTCGTCCAAATTTGAATCCAAAATTTACCATCTAGTTGGATTCTAAGATTATAGTTTGGCCTTATCAAGTGAGTGTGGTTTATGAAAAGAAATGTGGCCTACTCGCTGGCTTCTCTTTCCTTTTACAAGTTCCAAAAGATAAATATGTCTTTTTGATATAATTTGTTACATAATACAGAAGGACGAATTAATGTTGGGGGAGTTATGTGCCTATTTGACAATTTTTTATCCAACTAAAATATTGGAAAACATTAGGGGAGGTATCTGATAATACCAGTTCTTAAATTTTATTTTCCGTATGTAATAATTTTTTTGTTAATATTTTGGCCAATGGGCTCATCAACAGACCACGATTGGTGCTAAAAAGTGTGCCAAAAATTGACTTTCCATAATTTTATAATCCAAGTTTATAATTTTTGAAGATTCGTTTTTCATAATGGATTTTAGTGGCTTACATCTGATGACTAGATTGCCATGATTTTTTTTTTAATGAAAAGACATGGATAAGTTACGTAGACAAATTAAAGATTGATGTGTTTTAATGAGGTATGATGTAATTCAGAGTTTTAATATTATGATTAGACTAATTACTATTTGCAAAATTACACTTAATGAGAGTATTTTAAGTGCTTCTAAAATATTGTTCCTTTTCTATTGAATTTTTTATATGTCTATATTTATCTTTTTTTTATATATATAATTATATTTATGATAATAATCCAATACGTCGAAAATACTCAAAACTTAGTTTGGATTTCATGAAAAAATTAATAACAATAGAAATTTTGAACATAGATACACATACAACTAGCTACTATTCTTGGCATTAAGCTTTCTAAAATATCATCAAATAGATTTGTTTTTTCCAAAAATTAGAAATAGGTGCTTTTATAAAAGTAGTATTAAACATTACTTCTCCAAAAGCACTTATTTCAAAGTAATTTTTTTTTAACTTTTTACTTAAAAATATTCTTAAGCCCACTTTTTTTTCTTTCTTTTTTTTGGGTTTTAAAAGAAAAAAAAGTGTGCAATCGTTCTCGATGATACCACAAAAAAAAATTCTTGTACAAAGTAATGCTTTGGAAGATGCTTTTTGGAGGACAAGTTATAGTGTTGTGTGTTTTTCACATGCAACAAAAATCACATATTTATTCTGGATTATTCCACTTACTTACGCTTTATTGCAAATAGCATTTGTCATTTGTCATTTGTCAATTGTCAATCAGCATTTGCAATTTAGTGGAGATACCCATGACGGAAATTTCACTAGTTCCACTTTAGTTGAATTCTCAAGTGGAAGGTGAATGGACAACATGATAAATCAAAGGCGAATTTCAGGTCGCTCATCAAATGACTGCATTTGCCATATGCATGCTAATGCATTTCATTCTGATTTTCTTCTTTGCCATTGATGATGATCTTCGGATATTCTCAAGTTCATGGTATCGATCATAGTGTCATTATGATCGTCTTCCTTGTGCCAAGCTTACGCGGATTGCTCTTCCCTCTAATTCCTGAAGTATGACAAGAACACGAGAGATGATTAACGATCTTCCCAAGGTTGAAATTTAAACGAGTCCTAAGTGCAAAAGAAATATAGAGAAAGGAATAAGTACCACTCCATTAAGTGATTCCAGGGCTGTTTCCATCTCTGCTTTTGTTGCATAGCATATGAAACCATAACCACGAGACCTTCCTGTCTCTCCATCGTATAGTACCCTTGCACCAACCACGTTTCCGTATTGTTGAGAAGCTTGAGTTAAGCTTTCAGTTGTCACTGACCAGGATAAATTCCCAACAAAAAGCTTGTAATCAGTTTCTGCATATAAAGGATCTCTAGGCCTTGGTTTGTCAGAATAGTTCACTCTCAATCTTCGACCCAAATATTCCTGAAATAGCAAGGCTCTTTAATTAGAAGCTCACAAATAGAATTGTGTATGCATCTAGAAACGAGTGTGTGCCTGCAAGTGCTCGCAGTTTGAGAGACAGAGAGAGGGACAAAGAGTTTCTTACTCTTCCATCAAGGTTTTGGATGACACCATCACAATCTTCAACACTACTCATTGTCACGAATGCAAAACCTCTGCTTCTTCCGGTTTCTCTATCATAAAGAACCTACAACCATTTGCATAAATTATATTGAAGGAAACATCTTAAGGAACAGAGAAACCAAATATCAGTTAGTATGCATGATTTACAGGGTAAGCAAAGTAAATTGTATGTGAATATAACTTCTAGTACAAATTCGACATTGGCGGACCAATTTAAATGTACAGATTTTACAACCTTCAGAGAATGTGTTAAACCACCAATGCCTGCACTGAAGCTTTGTAATAACAAGGTATCTATAATCAATATTACAAGAAGAAAATAAAGCAATAATGATCTTTCGTTTTCCCAAAATCCCAAAGTAGTAAATTATTGGACTGAAGTGACGGTAAGAAGAAAATTCAAGCCATTAATTATGCATGGGCCAAATAATTTCAAGTACTAGCATTTGGGAACTCCACATTCCTATCCTGTTATTATTACTTTTGTTTCTTCTGAAATAGTCTTATTCTGTTAATGAGAACAGACAAACATGAAGAAATGAAGCAGGCACTAAAATAAAGTACATTTGAAATTTAAAAAACCTAAGCCTAATTTCACTAGGTTTTGGATAAGTGCAAAGCAGAGTGCCTTGCATATTTATAGTGTTCTCAATTCACATCACAAGCCACCTTTGTTACAGACATACAATACCATTTAACTTTCTACGGTGCACATATATGATATAACTGAACTCTTGCACGATTTTTCTGAGAATTAATACTGCGCACTTAACTATATCAACACCTACACAAACTATTTCTTTTTTGAAATTGAAGTGAATCCTTCAACAGAACCTGTTTTGCTCTGGACAGAACACTCACACACTCGAGTACCTAAAGTGGATTCACCCATTAACATCAAGCAACTCATAAACCATAATCCTTATATATATATATATATATATATATGCAATCCCATCTATTTTTCATGGCTCACATGTGGAGAGTATGGTATTCTAAGGTGAGCGAAAATCTTGGTGCACAAGGGACACAACTAAAATGCAAAATTTGGATTTAAAAACACCACCGCAGTTATTGGTGGTTAAAAGAAGTTGATGAAAGTAAATGGCAATTCAAGGAGGTGTCTTTCATAATGTCATTCATTCCCTTGCCAAAAGTGAACTTAAATTCAAGAAAGTGACTAAATATTTTGTTGCTCTTTTGGCCTTCCACTCTTTCTGTACCCTGCTAGAAGAGACAGTCTTACAAGATTTTCCCACAATCCAATTTGGGATAACTCTATATCACTCAATTAATAATGAAGCATTAATGAATAAATCTAAGATATAGCTAAATTAAACTCCAATTTAAGACCCCGATTGCCTGTTAAGACACGTAGCAAGAGAAACAGTCCCCTTAATTCTCATCACGTGGCCTCATCTTACTATACCTTCGTCTGTAAACCACTCACTGATCAGATACGTAGTTCAAATAGAATCGCTGGAAGGTCCACTACTCCATCTCATATGAATTGATGATTTTTTATCACCTCACATAAAAATGATTTTTACTCATAAAGTTGAAATTGGTAATTAAACAATACACATATATCTCAACAAATTAGGAACTAGAGAGATGGAGCATGTTAACAAGTTACAAACCTCAACAAGCTCTGGACTACCATACTCCTGTATAATGCCAGCTAGCTGAGCGCTATCAACGTTATACGGCAAGTTTCCAAAGTAAAGCTTAGTGTTCACATTCCAAGGAGCAGAAGCCTCAGCTTTAGCCTCTCCATCTTCTTCCACTTCCTTTACTTCCTCCTCCACCAAGCAGGCAGCAGCTTCATCAGCAGCAGTTGCAGCCGCCTCTTCCTGAGCCACGGCAGCAGATACCTTCAGCACCCGCCATTTTCCGTGAGCTATAGCTCCTATGGTGACAGGATCAATCGTGTAAGGCTGTGAAAAGGAAGCTAACATGCGAGGTGGGGAAAGTTTCGTCATCAGAGCATTGTTATTATGATTGGATAGCCAGTGCCTGGCACGCATGCATTTGAGCGCGTGCATCGACGAAGAGAAACAGGAACCGATGGCCGCGGCTGCTGTGGCAGCCATGATGGTGGATGTTGGCTCGAAGGGCGGGTGGTAGTGACGGTGATGCTGGTGGTGGTTTTTACAGTTATGATGGGGCTTTGGCAATGGAGCTAGAAGTTGATTAGATGAGAGAAAAGAGAGAGAAATAGCGGAAATGGAATGTAAATGGTGACTAAATAGTAATAGCTGATGTGGGCTGATTGTGTCCAATAAGAAACAGGATAAGGTGTGAGGTGGGTTCAGTGTGGATCAGAATCACGATCTCTTTCCATCTTCATGTTGTAGGACTTTGCCTAGGTATTAGATGTATTTCCATTTTATGCTACATTGAATTGAGTTATTTGATTTTTTTTCTACACATTGCAAGTGATTTTCAGTTGCCTAAGGAAGATGGTAAAGAATAATATTATTATATGTATAAATTAAATTTTATAAATTTATTAATATATTTTTTTAATGTGATGTGATAAGATTAATTAAATTATTATCATTATTATATTATATTATATTTGTTTTGTCAATTATATTATGTTATGTCAGGCAATATCAATAAATTTATATAATTATTAGTCTGTATATGTAGTGCTACTGAAAAATAAAATGTAAATAATGCTGCTATCAACTCAAAAAAAAAAAAAGCCTATTTGTAATATTATGCACCCACTTTATAAATCCAAGTTTAACTCTCTTCTTTTTTAATTTTTTTTTATTTTGTGGGATGCTAACATTTCTCTTGCTTAATCATAGAACACCCGTTACATTCGATCTATATATCGCTCAAAAAACTACTTACTAACTATTTTATCTTTTTTTTTTTTTTTAAGTTTTTAAGAGATAGATTATAGGGCATTGCATAAATTTTTAGAGGCCTAAACAAAGAATTGAACTTATTCTAATATCACTTGTCATATTTCAAGTATTTGTGATCAATTCAAAATATTAATTAAAAAAAATAACATTTTAATCTTTTATTTTAAAGGTATATATTAATATAGTCCCTTATATTTTAATAATTATTATGTTAATTCTTATTGTTAAAAATTTGTGGTTAAATATTTACTTTTTTATTACTTTTATCATAATATCCTTAATCAAATATCCACTAATTATCTGACACGTGTTATCACTTAATTAGTTTAAATTTTTATGAAATATTTTTAAAAATAAATTAAATTAAAATTAAAAATTAAAAAAAGAACTGTCACCGTCGTCGAAAAACAATTATCGGCCGGTCACTAGCCACCATTTTTTAGCGATATTCTGACAATAAAATTTGTTAAATTTTACATCATTATACTCTATTGTTTTTATTATTTATACAATGGTAAGATCTTTTTTGCCAAAAAAATGTAGAAAAAGGCAAAAAATTGTGGGAGAGGGGTAGTGGTCACCACCGCTCGTCGTCAAAAGGGGGGAAGGAGGTGACTTGCACCGTCTCCAAATATGAAAAGACCGGCTTCTGATCTATTCATAGGTAAGGGCAGTGTAGGTCACCGCCCCCCTGTTTGACGGTGAGCGGCGGTGGCCACCGCCATTCCCCCACCATTTTTGGTATTTTTTTGTATTTTTTGTAAAAAATAAAAATTCCACTATTGTATAGATCAAGAAAAATAGAGTCTAATAATGTAAAATTTGACAAATTTTACCATCAGGATGTTGTCAAAAAATGGCAGTTAACCGATCGTCGTTTTATAGCGACGGTGACAGTTCTTTTTTTAAAATTTTAATTTATCATTTAATTTAATTTATTTTTAAAAATATGTATTATAACTTTAAACTAATTATATGATGACATGTGTTAACATTAACTTATCATATAATGACACGTGTTATTTTTATTTTTTATTTTAAAAATGACAAAAATACTATTTTGTCCTTAGAGAAAACTCATTTAACAATAAATTTTTGACGGCAAGGATTAACGTAATAATTATTAAAACATGGGGTACTATGTTAATATATATCCCTAAAATAAGAGGCTAAAATATCAATTTTCCTATTAATTTATTAAGTAATATTGTCTATAACCTTTAAAAGCTTAAAAATAATCTATTTCCTCTTTTATTTGAAAATAGACTATTTCATATAAGGGATATGTATGATCAACCAAAACTTACGTATATTTAGAATTTGTATTGTCTTTATTAAAAAATATATATTTAGAGCAAATTTTGGTAGGCCTACTGAAATGATTCAAACATTCCAAAATTATTAAGTGAAGAAGGAATTGAGTTATTGGGTTTGGTGGTGGCAAGAGTTGAGCTTGGACTATGAGTAGAGTGGTATTAGGTTCAAGATTAAGTAGGGAATTTGCTGAGGATATATAGGATATAGAGTTGCAGTGAGAGGCCTACAATACACAAAATATAATAGGTTAGGTGTAGGCATCAGTAGGGTTGTCGACAATAGCCCTCCAACACTTAAGTAAGGCGATGACTCAGTGACAACATTTTCCATAGTAATTTTCCTTAGAGATAATTTTTTAGAATATAGAGAAAGTGGTCTCTCACTTTTGCTTGTGTTCTTGGTTCAAAAACCCTACTCGAATTCAAAATAGAAAATAAGTCTTGAGCATAGAGGGAGATGGCCTAGCAAATTTTCCTCATAAGTGACACGTGGCAATGCATAATTGGAGAGTCCCATTTTCTATAAGGGTATTTTGGAGCAACAATACAGCTGAAGGTTCTTGGGCAATTGTACTCCCCTGAAACTTGAAATACAAAGTATCCTAATGTCACAATCCTTTTTAAAACCATGCGGCCTTAGACACTTTAAGTGCTAAGTAACTTGAACTTGTGCACTTTTTTTTAAACTACCATAGTGTATTCTTGGGTTCCCAGTTTGCTTCCTTATCAGACAGCCATTTCTACTTGATAAAGTATACTCGACTACGAGGGTAATTCTTCTTCCATACTGTCCTCATATCGAGGATAAATTCCCCTTCTTTGTCATAAGGTGTGAAAACCCTAAAGGTGCCCAAGTTTGTGGCTTATACTTTGTGTCTTCCATATCCCCACAGTATGACTTTAAATAGCTTGTGTGGAACACCGATGTAGCCTTAGTATTAAAGGCAACCCCACCTTATATGAGACATAGCAAACTCTATTAGTAATAGAAAATAACCTCTCGTACTCGCGAATAAAGCCTTTAAGAAGTGGCTTGTCGACTTGTGTTGTATTGGTAGTATCTTTACCATCACTAAGTCCTTTACTCTATACTTGACATGCTGTTGATTATCTTTGACCTAATTCTTATGTTGAAATAGCCTAGATAGACCATACAACGCTTTAAGTAGTTAGACATTTCCCGTACCCAATAAATCCTTAAGCCACCCCACAACTCTCCTAACCCCAATAGAGATGTTTGGTATGACATTGTGGTTAGAGGCTTAGACCCCAGCTCAAACTCAAACTCAAACTCATGATCAATCACCTCCTTCAGTGGTAACTTCTTTGGTAAGGTAGTTGGCATGACCCTTTTATGCTCCTAAGAACTTCTGTAACCTTCGTCGGTAGCTTATCCTGGCCCCATTTTGCCTTGTAATCCATCTTCTACATTGTGGTCAAATATGTCTCTTTTTTTTTTCTTAGCATCTTCCTTAGGGTATATTGCTAAAAAAAATTTAGTGTTGGTGTTCAACTTGGATTGCTCACTCTTAGGCTAGTCTACCATTGGTACCATACGAAGTCTCCACTACAAGATACACTATAGTTGTGTTGAGAAAGTAGCACTCTATTAAACTACCGCATGAAATCTGTACTAAGAACAATATCAAAATCATTGAGAGGTGCTGCTGAAAACTTTATCTCGCTGCACCAAGTCCTTAGGTGTATTTCAACTTCTTGAACCACCTTATCTAATGGTTTGGCTGCAACATTTATAGACTTGAGATATTCTCCCTCTTTCACTGCATTAAGTCCTAAGAGCTCCACTTTCACATGCTTAATGAATTTGTACGTGGCTCTGGTATCTATCAACACTTAAGTCTTCTTACAATGGGTAAAGGCTTTAATATACATGAGCATATTCCTCATTACTACATTAGTAAGCCAATTGACTTTAAGAGTATTAAACAGCTGCAAACACTCATTTAGACCTACTCACCCACCTCTTATGTCCTAATCAAGTAGAAAGAGTAGAAGCATAACGACTATAGAAATAATAATCCGAAGTCGAACTGCTTCTATTACAACGAGAATTATTAGTTGAATGGCTTTCCAAAGAAGAATATAGCTTTCCTTTCTCCTCTTTGTTCTTCAGAGGAAGAAACTTCTTAGTTCCCCTCATCTTTATTATAATTGGGCTTGAAATTCTTAGACCTTCTTGTTTCTCCCTTAGGACAACTATGAGCATCTCTGGCAATGTGAGGGTGTTGGATATATTAACCACTCTATGCTGCTTCAACTTATTTGATGACCATGTTTGTAACTCGTCTAAGAAATTGACCACTAAGTCCTCCTCACTCATGTTAGAGATATGTAGTATTAACAAAGAGTACTCATTCACGTACTTGTAAATAGACTTGGTTTGCTTCAATTACATCATTCACTTAAGAGCGTCATACACCATATTCTTCAAATAAAATTGCCGCTTTAATTCCTATTGTAATTCAGCTTATATATTGATGGTGCATGTACCTTTGTAAATCTCATCTCTTTCTTTATGCCACCACAAAATTGCATGATAAAAAAGATAAAAGATTATGGTAATTACCTTATCATTATCCTGCACGTCCATGGCGTTGAATCTTTCTGTTTGCTAGAAAACATTGTCAAGCTCCTTGGCATTCCTCTTGCCGTTAAACTCCTTTAGCTTAGGAGCCTTAACTCTCGGCGTACCCATCGTAACTTGAGTAGCAACAACTCTATTCACCACTGCTCGTTTACACAGCATCACATCATTTTTTATAACTTCAAATCCTCTACACAGCTCCTCCACTTGGGGCTTGAAGCTTTTCCATAGTGGAAAAAAACCATCTCTTGAAAAGCCTTAATCTAATCTTATTACTTACTAGCATAGCTCTTGATGGATGTATTGATCAGGGAACGCAACTTGCCTCTTGAGCATCGAGGCCACCTTGAGCTTCTTCACTTGTTACTTTAACTCCTTGAGATAAACTATTGCCTTTCCTATAGTGCCACCAAGCTTTTCAATATAGTCCCTAAATCATAGATAGGATCAATATACTTCTCATGAGGAACATTGTTATGCCTTTTAACTTTAAGGTTCCTACCCCTATCTTCAATCACCTCTAATGATGTTATTACGTGTTTAGCCATTTTTTTTTAACTTGCTCTGATACCAAATGTCACAGACCATTTTAGAAGTGTGCAGCTTTAAATTGATGAGTTTATTTTTTATATAATATTTTGACTTCTTAATTTAATAATTACTCAATATAAGTATGAATATGTGAATTTTTATGTGTATTATAGTTTTTTTTTAGGTTTTAACAAAACAGTGCAACAAAAAGAGTAAAAATAAAGAAAAATGGAAACACAGTCATTTCATATACTAAAGCCATGACTCTGGAGCAAGAATTGGAAGATAAGTTAGAACCTATAGGTTGTGATACCCAGAAATCAAGCCGTTGTGACAGAGGAACCCAAAGCTTCAAGTTGTGGTGTCCAAAGGTCTAGGCCATGATGCCAATACGATTTCAAACCCAAGCCGTGGCGTGAGGTACTCCAAGTCGCTGCACCGCTAAAAAAAAGGAAAACCTAGTTTTCCTTGTTTTCAAAATTTGTCTTAATCAAAGCTTTAGAGATATAAAAGCCATTATTTTAGGAAAGAAAAGGTACCACAAAAGAGGAGAGAGAAGACACACTTTTCAAGGAAGATTAAGAAATACACATTTCTAAAGAGAGAGAAATTGGAAGGTGAAATTTTTTGAAGACATTCTTGAGGATTCTTGAAGGATTGAAGTTTTGAAGATCATCTCTATCATAGTTTCTTCATCTTCCTTCCTTTATCTGTCTTGAGTTAAAATTTGTATTTATATATATTATTTAGAACATATTTATATTTATATATTTCTTGGTGATTTTAGTTATAGGTATATATATGCTTTGTTAGATTTTCAATCTAGGGATTGATGTAGCTCTATTTACACTATGTTTGGAATATTTAGTTAATTGTTGAAAAAGTTTCATTTCAATCCATTTGTACTTCTCTATGCTTCATACTTCTAATTTGTTAGAAAATGAATTAGTTGACTTTGATTAATGAATTTTAAAGCTCGAGAGAGATTGATTCATTCATCGGATTTGAAAAACATTGTAGTAACCAGTATCCACGACTGGTAAGAATAAGTATTTATATATGTATAAATATACGTATTTTATTTATATATTGGTGATACTTGAATTATATATTGTTATTAGTAATATTTTTATAGGTTAAGGATATACGATTAGTATTGGGTTTATTTGTATGACTTTCGATTTATTTTAGGGACCAAATTGTTATACTTTGAAAGTTTTGGGGGCAAATTCGTAAATACCAAAAATTAGCCTCTTAGTATAAAAATACACTTTTAAACCCTAATTTACCATTTTTAGGTCGAGCTACCCATTTTAAGAGAAAGAAGAGAGAAATAGAGGAGAGAGAAAGAGGAGAAGAAGAAGAAAAAGAAGAAGAAATTGGAATTTTGAATTTCAAGAGGTATATCATACGTATTTCTCAATTTATTGGTATTAATTAAGTTAATTCCTTTAAGTTTTGTTTTCTGAAAATATGTATAATTGAGGATTTGTTGTGTATTTCGTAAGATCATATGAGAATTGATGATGATCTATAAGATAGTTTGATAAATCATGATGAATTATGGAATTTCTGCTGGATAACCTCTTGATCTAGGAATTTTATAAATTGTTGTGATTCGATTCTGGTTTTGAATTTTGAGTATATGAACTTAGACATGTTAAGGATAATCTGAGACTTTGAATCGATTGAAAATTCTGGAAATTGAATTTATAGTGAATTTACCAAAATGACCCTGAAATTCTGGAAATTTCCTGTGTAAACAGTATAGTACAGTGAAAAATAATTTTTGTCCTACTTTATGATCTTCAAAAATTATGAATTTGTGGAATATGATAATTTTATATGTCTAATATGATATACTCGGAATTGAGAATTTAGATCAATGTGGTTGAAGTGTTATGAATTTCTAAAGTGTATCAGCTCATTACAATATTTGATTAACAGATTTTTAAAGTTATAGAATAAAATAGTTTTAAAATACTTTTGGCAGTGATTTGGAAGTGAAATATTTATCATGGACTGAGATATGTGTTGAGAGTAATTATGTGGTAGTTTTATAATTTTTGAGTTAGTATATGATTTTTTAAAATTGGGAGATTGAATACTGTTCAGTAAGTATCTTGATCCTGTCAGGTTTGTAGTTTGGATTCGATGGTGTGTATGGAATGGATTGTGTAGGAAATTTGATATAATATTCATATATAAGAAGGATATATGAGTCAAGAATGGTATATTCTGATTTTGGAGTAATTGGACATCATTTGATGTATTAGAAATTTTTGTTAAGTGTATGTGGTCAGAATGACAGGTTTTGAGAAACCAAATATTTAGACCAATTTGATGTGATAAATGCATTGTGTATAATTTTGTAAGCTATTTAAAGTATTTTTTTATGAATTGTGAGGCTTATGAAAGGATTAATCTCCATTGATAGGTTAAGGAGATTTAAGCCTTGTAGCTGAAAGTGTTAAGAGGTAAGTATACTAGACTTTTTACTGAAATCACAATAAACATAGTAATTGTTTTGTATGATTTTGCAAATGGGGTTAAGAATATGTTTATGTTATGTCAAAGTATATTTTGATATGAAATGTGAATATATGTTTCTGAATGTAAGCATTGACATTGAGCATGGACATACATGTGTTTTTGTAAGTGAGCTTTCAAAATAAGATGTGTTTAATAAAGAAAGCTTTTGAAGTGTAATATGTCCATGAGAAATATTTTGTATTTTGAGGGTACTTGAACTCACTGTTAACTTAGTAGGCACTTTATGTGATTATGGAGCCTTTATGTGTGGCCTTTCCTTTGGGATTGATATATGTTATGTGTTCCGTATGTAGGGAGGATCCTATTGGTACTTAAAGGAAGAGTGAGTCATCACATTCGTGTGGTGGCGTATTGGTGCATGTGAGAGGACTCACCGATAATCAGGGTGAGGGTTTGGCTTTTACCTTCGGGCATAAGCATTATATATGTGTTATTCAAGACCTCACTTGTACTATTCCTCTCATACGGTATGTCACCTACGAGTGACATTTGGCTCATTATGTGATATGTGATATGTAAGTCCTACTAAGTAGTAGTTGAGTGATGGTATTCCTATTATGTGTTTTGAAAGAATGTGTAAGCGCTTACATGATATGTGATTTGATAAGATTATGATTTTGATTGATCACAGCATATCATACATATGCATTATGTACATATATGTATTTGTATTTGATATATGAAAAATTAGTATGCTTACTGAGTTTTATACTCATTATAGTTTATGGTGATTTCAGGTAAATAAGGTGCATGTGTGCTTAGCGGATTTGGCAAGGCTTCTGCTGTTCCTTGGGTTCCCTAAGTTGCTAGGTTGTTGTGTGTTTCATTTGGGGACACGTGGGATAGGATATTTGGTTTGTCCCTATTGAATAAATACTTATGTATTATTTCATTGTGTGTGGATTGGATTTGGTTTAAGTTTTATAAAGTGTGGTTATTGGATGATTTTAAGTAAGAATTTGCAATGGATATATTCTGGGCTCCCGGTAACAAAGTTGCTACTGGTGACGTAGTAGAGTGTTAATCTCTGAGAAAACTCTGCGTATCTCCGGTTTAATAATTGTCCCAGTCATAATTCAATTGCTATAATTCTGAAAGAAATTGAAATGAATGTTTAAATATTATCAAGAGAAGTTTATATTTATATGTTAGGTTATGGTTGATTTTAGTGTTGAACTTACTAGCAACTTGCTAAGGATTTCTGTGTTGAATGAAAGTTGAAAATTTTGTGTAATATTATTTATGAGTGCACATGCAGTGAATGAATGTAAGTGATGTCGTGTGTCGGATCTTTTGGGTCTGGGGCGTGACAGCTATTAGTGGTATCAGAGCTAAGATATGATTCTGTAGACTTTATGTGTCTAGTGAAGGGAACCCAGCCGATGCCAAATCCTTAAGATTGTATGTGTGCTTATTTATGTATATTGATTTATTTGATATCTTACTTACTTATCTTTGTGATTTTGAAAAGATGGGGCGTAATCCAAGAATTACTAGAAGTGCTGATACTGTGAATGAGAGTACTTCAGGAGAAAACCCTGCTACCATCCAAAATATTGTTCAAGCAGTGAATAATGTGCTTCAACAACAACGACCCAAAGCAGACCATAATGATAAATTCCATGTTATTGAGAAATTCAGAAAATTGCAACCACCATCATTTGAAGGCTCAAAAGACCCGCTGGTTGCTGAGGAGTGGATCCGTGAGTTGGAAAAGATATTCAGCCTCCTCGAATGTTCAGATTCACATAAAGTAAGTTGTGCCACTTACATGCTTAAGGAGGGAGCCAGTCATTGGTGGGAGATGACCATGCGGACACTGAATATTGATAAGAACAAGATAACATGGGAAAGATTCAAGGAAGTATTTAATGAAAAATACTTTCCCCAGTCCCTAAGAGATGAGAAAGAGGCAGAATTTATCCACCTTACTCAGGGCAAAATGTCAGTAATAGAATATGATAGGAAGTTTGAGGAGTTGTCCAGGTTTGCTCCCCACTTAGTAGACACAGAAGCACTTAAGGCCAAGAGGTTTCAGATGGGTCTTAAACCAGAAGTGAGAAGGTTACTCTCTGTCCTTGATCTACAGACATACAGTGTTGTACTACAGAGGGCTGAAATATTAGCAAGGGATGAAGAATTGGCAGCACCATCTGAGTCCAAACATGTGGGTTATCATCGATCAGAAAAGAGACCCTGGGTTAAAAATAATCATAAAAAGTTTGACAGGTGGAAAGGAAAGAAGAGGCATAGGAATGATGACATTGAAAAGAAGGATTTTCCATTATGTGATACATGTGGGAGACCACATGGAGGGGTGTATTTCAGGAAAAGTGGAGCTTGTTTTAAGTGTAGAAAGATTGGTCATTTTATTCAGGATTGTCCAGAGATGAAGAATGATCAGGGAGGATTTAAAAAAGATCAGAAAGCTCAAGCAAGAGTCTATGCTCTTACCAGAAAAGAAGCAGATGATTCACCTTCTGTGGTGACAGGTACAATTTCCATATCTGGCCAGCATGGTTTAGCTCTTTTTGATTCAGGTTCTACCCATTCATTTGTGTCCCATGCATTTGTTAGTAATATGGGGGTTATGCCAGAACCTTTGGGTGTAGATTTATGTGTTGCAACTCCTTCTGGAGATTTGATGTGTGCTACAAATGTGGTAAAATCATGTAAAATTGAAATAGGAGATAAGGTGCTACAAGCAGATTTGATTATCTTGAATATGTATGATTTTGATGTTATATTTGGCATGGATTGGTTGTCTATGTACCATGCTAATGTTAAATGCTTTGAGAAAGAAGTTGTTTTCCAACCACCCGGGGAGCCTGAGTTTAGTTTTATTGGTTCTAAGTTATGCTCTTTGCCAAAAGTAATATCTGCTTTACAAGCTTGGAAAAGTCTTAAGAAGGGTTGTCAGTGTTTCTTAGCGACTGTAGTGGATACAAAGAAAGAAGAAATGAAAATCCAAGATGTTCCATGGGTGAATGAGTTTATAGATGTATTCCCTGAAGATTTACCTGGAGTTCCACCAGATCGAGAGATTGAATTCACTATAGAACTTCTGCCAGGAACCAGTCCTATATCTAAAACACCTTATCGTATGGCACCAGTAGAGCTTAAAGAGTTGAAGGAACAGCTACATGAATTGCTTGAGAAAGGGTTTATTCGCCCGAGTGTTTCACCTTGGGGTGCTCCAGTTCTTTTTGTTAAGAAGAAATATGGTTCAATGAGATTATGTATTGACTATCAAGAGTTGAACCGTGTGACTGTAAAGAATAAATATCCACTTCCAAGAATCGATGATTTATTCGATCAGTTGCAAGGAGCTTGTGTATTCTCAAAAATTGATCTTTGTTCTGGCTATCATCAATTGAAGATCAAGAAAGAAGACATTCCAAAGACTGCATTTCGTACCAGATATGGGCATTATGAGTTTATTGTTATGCCATTTGGGTTGACAAATGCACATGCTGCCTTTATGGATCCAATGAATAGAGTATTCAAGGATTATTTGGATAGGTTTGTTATTGTGTTTATTGATGACATCCTAGTGTACTCTAAGAGTAAGGGAGAACATGAAGAACACTTAAGAAAAGTCCTACAAGTGTTAAGGGAGAAGCAGCTTTATGCAAAATTCAAGAAATGTGAATTATGGCTAGATCGAATGGTATTTTTGGGACATGTTGTTTCCTCAAAGGGAATTTCAACGGATCCAAGCAAAATTGAAGCAGTGGTGAATTGGTCCAGACCAACTAATGTGGGGGAAATTCGATGTTTTCTTGGGCTGGCAGGATATTATAGACGGTTTGTTGAAGGATTCTCTAAGATAGCTTCACCTTTAACTCAATTGACAAGAAAGAATGTCAAGTTTCAGTGGTCAGAAGAATGTGAGAAAAGTTTTCAAGAACTCAAGCATCGGTTAGTATCTGCTCCCATACTAACCATCCCTTCTGCTTCTGCTGGATTTGTGATTTATAGTGATGCTTCCAAGAAAGGGCTTGGGTGTGTATTAATGCAGGATGGAAAGGTAGTGGCATATGCCTCACGACAACTAAAGACTTATGAGCAGTATTACCCTACTCATGACTTGGAGTTGGCTGCAGTTGTTTTTGCTCTTAAAATTTGGAGGCATTATCTTTATGGAGAAAGGTGTGAAATTTACACAGACCACAAAAGCCTTAAATACTTCTTTACTCAAAAGGAGTTAAATATGAGGCAACGTCGATGGTTGGAACTAGTCAAGGATTATGACTGTGCGATTAACTACCATCCGGGAAAAGCTAATGTTGTAGCAGATGCTTTGAGTAGAAAATCTTCAGGACATATGGCAGCACTTTTGACTGCTCAAAAGCAAATTTTGTTGGATTTAGAAAAGCTTGGCATTGAAGTGGTAAGATCTAATGATAGGGCTTATGTTGCAAGTATGTCCATTCAGCCTACCCTAATTAAGAGAATTAAGGAAGCACAAGTGATGTGCATCTGAAGAAAATTATGAAAGAAATTCCATTGGGTAAAAGGCCTAACTTTGCTATTTTTGATGATGGAGCTCTACATTTTGAAGGTAGACTTTGTGTTCCTAATAATGATGAGTTGAAAAATGAGATCTTGGCTGAAGCTCATAGTTCACCATATACTGTACATCCGGGAGGTACCAAGATGTATCGAGACCTACGAGCTGTTTATTGGTGGGTTAATATGAAAAGAAAGATTGTTAAATTTATAGAGCAATGTTTGACATGTCAGCAAGTTAAGGCAGAACATCAGAGACCATCTAGGTTATTGAAACCTTTATTGGTACCGGAATGGAAATGGGAGCACATAGCCATGGATTTTGTAGTTGGGTTGCCAAGTACACAAAAGGGCTACAATGCCATATGGGTGATTATTGATAGGCTAACAAAATCAGCACATTTTATTCCAATATGCACCACTTATTCCATGGATAGGTATGCCCAATTATATGTTGATGAAATTGTGAGGCTTCATGGAGTACCTGTGTCAATTGTATCTGATAGAGATCCCCGATTTACTTCAATATTTTGGAAGAGCCTACATAATGCCATGGGCACAAAGTTGAACTTCAGTACTGCATTCCACCCACAGACTGATGGTCAATCTGAAAGGACCATTCAAATTCTAGAAGATATGTTAAAAGCATGTGTGTTAGACCTTAAAGGTAGTTGGGACAAACACCTTTCATTAGTGGAGTTTGCATACAACAATAGTTATCAATCAACTATTGGTATGGCCCCATATGAAGCTTTGTATGGAAGAAAATGTAGATCTCCTATGCATTGGGATGAAGTTGGAGAAAGAAAAATTTTAGGGCCAGAGATTGTCCAGCAAACTTGTGAGGTTATAGAGAAGATAAGAAAAAGAATGAAAGTGGCTCAGAGTAGACAGAAAAGCTATGCAGACAATAGAAGAAAAGATCTAGAATTTAAGGTGGGTGAAAAAGTATTTCTTAAGGTTGCTCCAATGAAAGGAATTATGAGATTTGGCAAGAAAGGAAAGTTGAGTCCAAGATTCATTGGTCCATTTGAAATCCTTGAAAGGATAGGTGATGTGGCTTATAGACTTGCCCTTCCTCCATCATTATCAGGAGTTCATAATGTGTTCCATGTGTCCATGTTGCGAAAATATGTTTCAAACTCCTCACATGTGTTAAGCTATGAGCCACTTCAACTTAGGGATGATCTCACTTATGAAGAAGTGCCCATTAGGATTTTGGACAATAAGGAGCAAATTCTTCGTACTAAGAAGATTGATTTGGTAAAGGTTTTATGGAGAAACCATGCAGTTGAAGAGGCAACCTGGGAACGATAAGAGGAAATGAGATCTAAGTATCCTCATCTATTTGCTTAAGTTATGAATTTCGAGGACGAAATTCTTATAAGGAGGGGAGAATTGTAGTAACCAGTATCCACGACTGGTAAGAATAAGTATTTATATATGTATAAATATACGTATTTTATTTGTATGTTGGTGATACTTGAATTATATATTGTTATTAGTAATATTTTTATAGGTTAAGGATATACGATTAGTATTGAGTTTATTTGTATGACTTTAGATTTATTTTAGAGACCAAATTGTTATACTTTGAAAGTTTTGGGGGCAAATTCGTAAATACCAAAAATTAGCCTCTTAGTATAAAAATATACTTTTAAACCCTAATTTACCATTTTTAGGTCGAGCTACCCATTTTAAGAGAAAGAAGAGAGAAATAGAGGAGAGAGAAAGAGGAGAAGAAGAAGAAATTGGAATTTTGAATTTCAAGAGGTATATCATACGTATTTCTCAATTTATTGGTATTAATTAAGTTAATTCCTTTAAGTTTTGATTTCTGAAAATATGTATAATTGAGGATTTGTTGTGTATTTCGTAAGATCATATGAGAATTGATGATGATCTATAAGATAGTTTGATAAATCATGATGAATTATGGAATTTCTGCTGGATAACCTCTTGATCTAGGAATTTTATAAATTGTTGTGATTCGATTCTGGTTTTGAATTTTGAGTATATAAAATTAGACATGTTAAGGATCATCTGAGACTTTGAATCGATTGAAAATTATGGAAATTGAATTAATAGTGAATTTACCAAAATGACCCTGAAATTCTGGAAATTTCCTGTGTAAACAGTATAGTACAGTGAAAAATAATTTTTGTCCTACTTTATGATCTTAAAAAATTATGAATTTGTGGAATATGATAAGTTTATATGTCTAATATGATATACTCGGAATTGAGAATTTAGATCAATGTGGTTGAAGTGTTATGAATTTCTAAAGTGTATCAGCTCATTGCAATATTTGATTAACAGATTTTTAAAGTTATAGAATAAAATAGTTTTAAAATACTTTTGGCAGTGATTTGGAAGTGAAATATTTATCATGGACTGATATATGTGTTAAGAGTAATTATATGGTAGTTTTATAATTTTTGAGTTAGTATATGATTTTATAAAATTGGGAGATTGAATACTGTTCAGTAAGTATCTTGATCCTATCAGGTTTGTAGTTGGATTCGATGGTGTGTATGGAATGGATTGTGTAGGAAATTTGATATAATATTCATATATAAGAAGGATATATGAGTCAAGAATGGTATATTCTGATTTTGGAGTAATTGGACATCATTTGATGTATTAGAAATTTTTGTTAAGTGTAAGTGGTCAGAATGACAGGTTTTGAGAAACCAAATATTTAAACCAATTTGATGTGATAAATGCATTGTGTATAATTTTGTAAGCTATTTAAAGTATTTTTTTATGAATTGTGAGGCTTATGAAAGGATTAATCTCCATTGATAGGTTAAGGAGATTTAAGCCTTGTAGCTGAAAGTGTTAAGAGGTAAGTATACTAGACTTTTTACTGAAATCACAATAAACATAGTAATTGTTTTGTATGATTTTGCAAATGGGGTTAAGAATATGTTTATGTTATGTCAAAGTATATTTTGATATGAAATGTGAATATATGTTTCTGAATGTGAGCATTGACATTGAGCATGGACATACATGTGTTTTTGTAAGTGAGCTTTCAAAATAAGATGTGTTTAATAAAGAAAGCTTTTGAAGTGTAATATGTCCATGAGAAATATTTTGTACTTTGAGGGTACTTGAACTCACTGTTAACTTAGTAGGCACTTTATGTGATTATGGAGCCTTTATGTGTGGCCTTTCCTTTGGGATTGATATATGTTATGTGTTCCGTATGTAGGGAGGATCCTATTGGTACTTAAAGGAAGAGTGAGTCATCACATTCGTGTGGTGGCGTATTGGTGCATGTGAGAGGACTCACCGATAATCAGGGTGAGGGTTTGGCTTTTACCTTCGGGCATAAGCATTATATATGTGTTATTCAAGACCTCACTTGTACTATTCCTCTCATACGGTATGTCACCTACGAGTGACATTTGGCTCATTATGTGATATGTGATATGTAAGTCCTACTAAGTAGTAGTTGAGTGATGGTATTCCTATTATGTGTTTTGAAAGAATGTGTAAGCGCTTACATGATATGTGATTTGATAAGATTATGATTTTGATTGATCACAACATATCATACATATGCATTATGTACATATATGTATTTGTATTTGATATATGAAAAATTAGTATGCTTACTGAGTTTTATACTCATTATAGTTTATGGTGATTTCAGGTAAATAAGGTGCATGTGTGCTTAGCGGATTTGGCAAGGCTTCTGCTGTTCCTTGGGTTCCCTAAGTTGCTAGGTTGTTGTGTGTTTCATTTGGGGACACGTGGGATAGGATATTTGGTTTGTCCCTATTGAATAAATACTTATGTATTATTTCATTGTGTGTGGATTGGATTTGGTTTAAGTTTTATAAAGTGTGGTTATTGGATGATTTTAAGTAAGAATTTGCAATGGATATATTCTGGGCTCCCGGTAACAAAGTTGCTACTGGTGACGTAGTAGAGTGTTAATCTCTGAGAAAACTCTGCGTATCTCCGGTTTAATAATTGTCCCAGTCATAATTCAATTGCTATAATTCTGAAAGAAATTGAAATGAATGTTTAAATATTGTCAAGAGAAGTTTATATTTATATGTTAGGTTATGGTTGATTTTAGTGTTGAACTTACTAGCAACTTGCTAAGGATTTCTGTGTTGAATGAAAGTTGAAAATTTTGTGTAATATTATTTTATGAGTGCACATGCAGTGAATGAATGTAAGTGATGTCGTGTGTCGGATCTTTTGGGTCTGGAGCGTGACAAACATAATCATAGTTGTTGATTTTGGGAGGCCAATAACACTTTGATGATCAATATAAGAGTTACTTAAAGAAGTGTAGGTAAACAAGTTAGATAAGGATATTAATTTGAATAGTTATGCATAGGATCTCATTTAACACTTAAAAAGGTAATGAGGTTAATTTTATACCTTTAATTAATGAATTGAAATAGAATTAGTTAACAACAACTAAATAGGAAGAATAGAGTGAAGTCAAGACCCTAGACTCCTTTTATTATAGATTTCCCATTTTATAAAATTGTCTATTTTAATTATTGCTTTGTTAATTGCTTTAATTAATTTTGCTAGTTTAATTTTCTTTAGTTCTTGCAATTAATTCAAAATTAATGTTGCCTAGATAAAATTAAGTTGTGAAAACTCATAGTACTTGCATAAATTTGAAAGATCAAAACCTGTGCGCATGTGGTTTATGTATATGTGTGTGTTAACGAACAAGTTTTTAGCCCCATTTATGGGGATTTTAATTTTTAAACTTTTGCTAATATTGTGGTTAAGTAACTTGATCTTAATTTAGGTATTTACTTTCTTTAAATTTTGCTAAGTTTTGGTTAATTTTATTATTTTGAAGGTGTATGCGAAAAGCTCATAGCTTGGATTTGTTATCGATTGATCTAAAAGTATAGCATACTTTACAAAGGCTAGGTAGAGAAATAAGGAATGAAGCTCAAGCTGTGGCAGAAAGAGGCAACAATCAGCAACAATGGGCCTTGTGAGATTATTTTAAGCTCGTTAATTAAAACTATTTAAGACTTCGATGGCAAGGAATCAATGCTAATAACTTTGATTTGAAGATGACTCTCATTAACATGATCCAACAAAATCAATAAGGAGGATTGCTAAATGAAGACCCCAATATTTCGCTAACTATGTTCTTGAAGATTTGTGATTCCATCAAGGTGAACAGTGTATCAAAAGACATCATTAGATTACGTTTGTTTCCCTTTTTTCTTAAGGATAAAGTGAGAGGTTGACTTTAATCATTGCAACCCGATAGTATTGTAACTTGGGAGGAGTTGGCGCAAAAGTTTCTCTTAAAGTTCTTCCCTCCATCGAAGACTTCTCAACTTTATGGTGAAATTGTGTAATTCTATTAATTAGACTTTGAGCCTCTTTATGAGGCATGAAGCGATTTATGGGTCTCATTAGGAAGTGTCCCTAACATGGATAGCAAGATTAGTTCTAAATCTAATTGGTTTACAATGAATAAAATGGGTAAACAAGAACAAATGTTGATGCGGCAGCCAGTGGTACCCTATTGTCTAAAACCACTGAAGAAGCTCAACTTTTATTGGAAAAAAAGGAATTCAATGACTATAAATGGCCCAATGAGGTCTATTTTGAGGAAAGAAACAGGAATTCATGAGGTTGATCTTATAGTTTCTCTTTCGACTCAAATATCAACTTTAGCAAGTTAAATTTTGGAACAAAATTTTAGAGAAGTTTCATTAAACAAGGATTTGATAGTGGTTATTAGTATTTCTTATACCAGTGAAGGTGGTTTAGAGCAAGTTCAATATATAAACAATCAAAATTTTAATTGTCAGGGTAACAACATGCCAAATAACTTGTCCATGTATTATCATTTAGACTTCGCAACCATAAGAATTTTTTTAAAATAACACAAGAAATATGCTACAACCTTCACCATGATTTAACAACTAATAGTCAAGAAGAAGCCCTCATTAAAAGACTTCTGGAATACTGTCTTTATGGAGACAATGGGAAGATTTAACAAATATAAGACTAGACTTGACAATATCGAGATATATTGCACCAATATAAATGCTACAATGAAGTCCCTAGAGGTGTAAATTGTTAACTTACCAATTTGATCAAGGGCCAATCATTCGAAAAGTTTTCAAGTGACACGGAGACTAACCCGGCAAATCATTGTAAGGCTATCACTCTTAGGAGTGGTAAGGGAATGGAATCTTATAAGCCAAAGGAGAATAAAGATAAGGAGAAAGAGGTTGTACTAAAACCACAAAATGTGAATTCAAATGCTCATTCAATTTCTTTTCTGGAAAAACCTTTTATCATTATTCTCCCATTATTATTTTCCCAATAGCTCTTAAAGAAGAAGTTAAATGCACAATTCTCTAAATTCCTTGAGATTTTAAAAAGATTCACTTAAACATTCCTTTTATAGATGCTTTGGAATAAATTCCAAATTATATGAAGTTTATATAGGAGGTAATATCTAAGAAAAGAAGTTTGGAGATTATAAAATGGCAAAGCTTATGAAGCAATGTAGTGCGATTCTTCAACAAAAGTTGCCACAAAAGTTGAAAGATCCCATAAATTTCACATTCAAAATTTAAAAAAGCCTTACGTAACCTTGGTGCTAGCATTGATCTAGTGCCTTTATCTATTTTTTTAAAAATTAGAACTTGGATAAATTCACTAATTACCATTTCTTTGCAAATGGTGGACTGGTCTCTTACTTATTCAAATAGTATTATTAAGGATGTCTTGGTCAAGGTTAATAGGTTCATCCTCCCAGTAGATTTTATTGTTCTTGATATAAAGGAAGATCGAGAGATCTCAATCATTCTTTGTTGACTATTTCTAGCTACTAAAAGAGCTCTCATCGATGTCTATAATAGAAATTTAACATTATGGGTGAATTGTGAGAAGTAAAATTCAACTTCTACCGCACCATGCAATTTTTTGATGAGGTATAATCTTATAAACTCATTGATATGATTTGATTATGTTTAAAAGATTGCATCTCAAGTTTTCTTTAATGATTATTTGCAATATTGTTTTGTGAACTTTACATTTTAGAATGATAAACTTCTTACTACAAAATTTGGTGATGCTTGCTATAATTTGTATAAAGACCATGTACATTATGTGCCAGCTCTTGAATCTTTACCTTGTAAGACAAATTCTAGATGCCATATGGATATTCTTAAGATGATGTTTACTCATAATGGTTTTATAGTTTTCAAGAAAACATCTAGTTCTTTGCAAGATGGGCCAATCTTAAAACAATTGCTTGACCATCTTCACTATACTTTCTTGGAGGGAAATTCTACTTTTCTAGTTATTATTTTAGCATTCTTGAGTCAATGGAAGACAAGTTGCTTGGTGTTTTGAGAAAACACAAGAGTATATTGGATTGGTCCATCTCCGACATAAAGGGGATTAGTCATACAATATGTATGCATAAAATCTCGATGGAGGAGACTTATAAGCTATCTATTGAACATCAAAAGAGATTGAATCTAACTATAAAATAAGTTAAGATAGTCGAAGTGTTGAAGCTGCTTAATATCAAGATCATTATGTCATCTCTAATAATTCTTGGGTAAGTTCAGTCTAAGTAGTGCCAAAAAGAGAGAGGCAAAATCGTTGTTAAGAATTAGGGGAGTAAGCTTATTTCTTCTAGGATAGTCAAGAGGTGGCATGTTTACATTTAATATAAAAAAATTGAATAAAGCTAATCAGAAAGACTATTTCTCACTTCCATTCATTGGTTATATGTTGGATCGGTTGGTTTGTTATTACTACTATTGCTTCCTGTTTTGCTATTGGGGATACAATGAAATTGCATTTGCACCCATAGACAAAGAGAAGATGACCTTCACATGCTCATATATATATATATATACTTTTAGAAGAATGCCATTTGGTTTATGCAATGCTCTTGCTACTTTCTAAAGATGTATGATGTTTATTTGTTTCGACATGGTTAAGGAGATAATTAAGGTTTTAATGGATGATTTTTCTATTTTTGGCTCATCTGTAGGCCATTACCTTCATAATTTGTCCCTTATGTTGCAATGATATAAAGAGAAGAATCTTATTCTTAATTGAGAAAAAAATGTCATTTCATGGTTAAAGATGAGGATTATTCTTGGCCATAGAGTGTCCTCTAAAGGTATTGAAGTGGACCAAGCAAAGATTTCAGTTATAGAGAAGCTTCTTCTATTGGCAAATGTCAAAGGGGTTCGAAGTTTTCTAGGCCAAGCTAGTTTTTAATAGAGATTCATAAAAGATTTCTTGAAAGTTATGCAACCTTTATGTAATTTACTTGAGAATTATGCTTCATTTATCATTGATGATGCTTGTTTGAAGACCTTTAATGTGAGTAAAAAGAAGTTGATCTTAGCTCCAATTATAGTTGCACCTTATTAGAATGATCTATTGTAGATTATTGTGATATTAGTGACCACGCAGTTAGAGTGGTTCTTGGCTAAAAAAAAGATAAGATTTTTCGAGTCATCTATTATGCAAGTTGAACTCTCAATGACGCACAAGAAAACTACACAACTATTGAAAATGAGATGTTAACAGTGGTTTTTGCTTATGACAAGTTTCAATCATACATCATTAAGTCCAAAATGATTGTTTATACAGACCATGCAACTATTTAATTAAACCACAAAGCTTGATGATGCCTTATAGGCATATAAGACGGCTTTTAAGACACCACTTGGAATGTCTCTATACCAATTGGTATTTAGGAAAACTAGTCATTTGCTAGTCGATTTAGAGCACCGAGTGTTTTGGGCTATCAAGAAGTTTAACTTTGAATTGAAAGCCTCTGGGGAGCAATGCTTATTGCAAGTCAATGAGTTGAAAGAATTCCACAATAATGCCTATGAGAATGCCCGGGTATACAAAGTGCAGACAAAAAAATGGCATGATAAATAGATCTTAAGGTATAGGTTTCTTCCAGGTCAACAAGTGCTCCTCTATAAATCTTGTTTGAGGTTTTGCTAAGAAAGTTTAAATTAAGATGGTCGAGACTATTCAAAGTCAAGCAAGTGTTTCCATTTGGTGTTATTGGTTTGCAAGGTGATGATGAGGATTATTCTGCATCAATGGACAAAGGCTTAAGCATTACTTCGATGAGAAGGTAGAAAGTGAAAGTGTTCTACTTGAGGAACCCAATTGAGCAATGCATAGCTGAGTCTATCTAGGGACATTAAATTAAGTGCTTCTTAGGAGGAAATCTAAGTAATATAAGTTTCTTTCTTTTATTTATGAGAAAAAAGAAGCTAAAGTCACGGCGTCAACCATGCAAGGCTGTGGCACTAAAATAAAGTCCCCATAAGTGTTTGAGGTAGTATCCACAAACAATGGCACCAAAATAGAGGTAGAAGAAGAGCTTTGAGGTAGTACATTTACACCGTAGTGCCAAGACCTAGAAATCAGGCCCTCAAATCCCAGGTCTCAGCACCGTAACACCCAAAGCTTACATACTGGTGCCTAAATAAAAATTGAGTTTTTAAAAACAAAACCCTAAGACACTTTCCCCATTTTAAAACATAATCCTTAAGCATTCTTTCAAACCCTAAACACCCAATCTCTCAAATCCTTAAAACCCACCATTCTATACTCAAGTCCCACATAATTCAAAACCAACCAAACACTCCAAGCACTAAATTAACCAAAATTTCCACATTAAACAACATTAAATTTGAATGATAAGGCTCAAAATTAAAGAATTCAAATTTGAAGTTTGGAGGGCACCACTTGATTCTCATGTTGGGTTTTGTTCTTATGTGCCATCCTAATATTGTATAAATATTATAATTTCATATGTATGCAATAAATAAATATATCATTAAATTGATTACTTTATTAAGGTAAGATGCTTGTAATATTTTGAACATTGTATTAATCTGAAGGAGTTCAGATCAGGTCTAAAGAGTTAGAATCTTATCTAAAATAGAATAAATACTTGAGAATATACTAACAATGACACAGTTGCAAATTGTTGCAAGAGTTGCTGGAAAATGTCATTGTGCAAGTATGTTCTCGAATTATATGTTCCTGATCTATTTTCATTAACATAGGGTCTGTCAAGTGGAACTGATTAATATAGATCAGTGTATATCTATATTTAGATTGTCCAGATGGTTAATCTTAGAAAACTATGAGTTTTGTTGAAGCTCATATAGATATACAGGTATTCAGTGAGGACTAGATACTGAACAAGACTCATTGAAGACTTCTAATGGATATCCCATAAAATCGTCAATGAAGAGTCTTCTCGAGTTAAGTAGTATTTGTGATCCCTTAACCTGTGCACCATGGTGGGCTTATGAGTGATCCACCATATTTAGGTTCCACATATGTCAGAGAATTTTTATGGTCTGACTGTTGGGTGTCGTTGGGTATAGTCCGATGCTTATGAAGTCTTATGAGTGTAGATATGGGATCCGTCACCTCATATGGGTAAGTTAAATATCCAGATGCTCTAAGGTTGTATTCTAAGAAGTCTTATGACCATAAGCATGATACTCAAGAAAACGTTTTCTGTGGTATAAACACTATTGCAAAAGAATTTATGGATATTATTTACAGGAATATAATTGAGGAGTAAGTTTATGGTTGAGCAATAGGGGACTTGGCAGTGTTGATCTATGTCTCCGCTCTTCTAGGATATTAATGACGGAGGGATTATATAAATATGGATTAATCTCAACTTGTATGGTTTAACTCGTCATTTTGTATTTTTCATAACGTGTGGGGGGGAATCGGTTATGGACTTACAGAAATGTTCTGTAAGACAAAATGAGTGTGAGCTTAGGGAGTCTTACTATATGAAGTATACGCGTTGAGCACGTGAGTAGCACATCGGATAGAATTGTTTGATCTGAAATTTTTTCAAAAAATATGAATTTATTTCAGGGTCTCTCGCGGAGTAACTAAGGTTTAAGTGTTAAATCTAAAACTGTGCTAAGTGAGACTTAACACTTTTATCTACCTAGTATATACCTCAAATTGTGCCAATAATTTGTATGGGTACTAAATTTGGCATTGGTGGATATAGCTATCATTTAAATAAATAAAAATTGTTGTTTTATTTAAATTAAATCAATTGGCCATTTATTTATTTCAGGATTTCTCGGAGAGTAGCTAAGATTTAAGTGTTAAACCTAGGATTGTGCCAAGCGAAACTTAGCACTTTAACCTACTATGTGTATGACTCAAATTGTGCCAATAATTTGTATGGGCACTAAATTAGACTTTGATAAATATAATAATGAAATAATTATTGTTTTATTATATATAAATAAAATTCGGCCAAACTATTTTGAATTCGGTCAAAAGTAAATGAAACAAATTGGTGGCTTGTTTCCATTGGCTAAATAAATAGTTTATATTAAAATTAAACAAGTACTATTGAAGTGTTTTTTGTAGCCAAAGTTCATTTTGGCAACAATACAATTCGGCCATTCATTTAATATATAGGCAACAGTTTATAAGCTTATGAAACAATTAATTTGTCATGCTTTTTCTAAGCATGTGCTGCCAACATTTCAATAAGTCTTCGAAGCATGATTTGTCATGCTTTTCATTTTAAAGGTGCTGGCAGTAATTGACAAAACTAATGGCCACTAATTTAGCTTTTATTCGGCCATTTTATTTAGTACATTGCCACCAATTAGTTCATAATTGGTTGAATGAGTGGTAAAGGATGTTATAAATAGCTTGCCTCTTTTCATTTGTAAAGTATGAGATAAATGAATGAAGAAAATAGTTACTTTAGTTTTGAGAGCTTAAGTGTTAACCTTAATACCAAAACTATCCGAGAGACAAATTAAATTTGAAGCAAGTGTTGCTTCAACTTGTTTTCGAAAAAGAAAAGCTACCAGTCTAGCTTGAGAAAACAGATCACGTCTTTAACCAGAATTGTTCAAAGTACGCTTTGAAAGTGAGTTCTCTAATCTCATTAGTGTACTGAGATTATTTTAATGTGTATTAATTTCGCTGCATAGTATATATAACATGTTATTATTTTAAATTTTTTAAAATGCACACGCATACAATACCAACATCTCACACTTGAGGTATTGTTAATTCATCATTCTTTGCAAGATTTATTATGAATTAATGCCAAATTTACTTATAAATTATTGAGAATTAAGGCGTTAAATTTGAAATTTGGTGGATTAAATTGTGAAGTATGGTGGATTAAATTAGGATTGAAGTTAAGTTAAATCAAAGTCCTAGGGTTGGAGCTTATGTAACTATTTTCTATATTGAAGTGTAAAATTGCTAGAAAATTTATTCTTGTGTTGGATTGAATTTTTAGTATGGCACCAAAAAGACTAAAACTCATATATTTAGCAGCACAAAGTTTCGATAAGCACAGAACTGTATAACAATTCTGTTGAGAAAAGAGTTATTGTCACAAAAAGCGGTTTTGACTTATAGAATGAAAAATTCCTAAGTTTCATTTAGATTATCAGAGTAAGAAAGTGGAAGAAGTTATGATAGCAACTAGAAGTAACTATGCTTACTATTATGCGTATATTTTATGCCAATTCATTAGAACATCACAACTAAAAAGTTAAAGTTTGGGGTAAAGAATTGGCGTTCGACAATAAGAACATGAATCACTATTATGAGCTTCAGTCGATCGAGGATGATGACTATAACACAATGCTCTTAGATTCAGATTATAACATTGTTATTCAATGACTATACATGCCTGGCACTCAATAGAACTACTCTGAAGAACAACAAGCATCTTTTTTATCGAAGGCAATGAAAAAAGATTAAAAAGCTTGGCACTACTTCATAAGTGCCAAACTCATGCGGTCACGCACTTTAGTAATGTGACCAAAGATAGAGCCCTCTTTCTCAACACCATAATGATCGACAATAGCATAAATGTAAGGAATGTGATATTGCAAACAATCATCCATAGCTTTCAGAATGAAAAAACAAGCCTTTTTTTCCCTTTACTTATCTAGCCTTTGCGCATAGGCAGAAGTTCAATGGGATCTGACTGAGGAGTTACTATACCCATCTCGAGCACTTAACACTGATATGATGTTTCGAGTCAAAGTTTAGACAATAACACCTTTGCACAGCCGATAGTTACCACTAGACAGATATCAGCTACTTCAGGACAGATCTTGGCATTAGCATTCAAGTCACCTTCTCTTTTTGAACGACCTGCTAAAGTTGAGAGTGAACTTCAGGACTAGAGGAGGGAGTTCTGAGAGCTATAAAGTGATATCTACTAATGTGCCTAATGGGCAGAGTACCAAGCGTAATGGATCAGATGGTAGTAGCACATCTTGGGATTAATATAAGCCAGCATCCACCACGCTCAACTTACCTAGCTCCAGCACCAGCAGAGGACAAGGATGATAATGAGGATATTAGCAATGTGATGATATGTAAATAGAGATGGAGGAAGATTAAGGACTTTAGATTGTAACAAGGAAGTGTCATGTTATTAGTCTTTTGATATCTTTTCTCGCTCGTCATGAAGATATATCTATATTTAAGTTTGGGGGTAGAAACATTTCCCTATTAAACATTTTAGGCTTTTTAACTTTATTTTTCACTTCTTTATGTTTTATGTTCTTTACAATTATGTTATTTTGTGTGTGTTTTTCTAGTCAAGTCTTGGGTTAGTAGATTGGTGATGTCAATGATAAGAAATAGAAGTATGATTACCATTAATATAGCCTTTAAGGAATTACATATGTTGTAATTTTTTGCATAATTTCTTAGGAAAAATTCTATCCCATTTTGTGATTGTTTAAACTTTTAAGTACTAGTTAGAATCATATAGTTATTTGCTTACTTAGAGGACTTTTATACATAACAAGAGCACTTAAAGTCTCAATAAAAAAAATATGAAACTTGTTTGAGTGTTACTCAAGATGAAATCCTAGGGAACATATGATTAAGGAAGTGATTTTAGGCCTTGTTTAAACCATTTGAGCCTTTTAAGCCTACCCTTAGATATTTTATCCATAGTCATCCTCTTTGAGCCTAATTAATCATTTTTTCATTGTTAACCACAAAGTAAACCACAGCCAAAAAAATTTATCCCTCATAAAACCCATCACACTATAGCATGGTAGGCCTTTAGAACGTATTAATAAAATATTGGGTCAATGAAAAGCGAAAAGTGAGGTGGAAAGAAATAATATAGTTTTGTTAGCTCAAACAAGATTTAAAAGTTTTAAGTTTGGGAGAATTTATTAAATTAATAGAAAATAAATAATATATATTCCCTTAGCTTAGCAAGAAATAGAAGAAAGTTTAAGCAACAACAATTAATAATGAAAAGAACGAATTAAGTTTAGGGGAGACTCAATCGGGGATTATTAAGGTTTGAATAGCTTCTAGTATGCTTATGATGTGAGATAAACTAAAAAGGAATCTTATTATCCTACTCTCACCCTAAACCTTACATTATAAGCCGAGTAAAATCCTAATTGATCTCAAGTTATGTTTGTACCTATATTAGTGGAGAGTGATATAAAAAATAAGCCTATGAAGTGTTAAATAAATAAAAATTCATAGAGACCATAATCTTGATTTGTGTGCATAAACAAATCTTAGTGCATTTGACTAATGATACTAACTATACATACACATACATACACAAACACCAAGTAGGTCACTTGTGTGATAGAAGGATACTGGATTGAAATGTTTAAATCTATGGCATATAGAGTTTCCTAAAAGACTCGTACTTAAGGGAAATCTTTAAGAAAAACGGTTAACGTTTTACTGACATGTTATGTTCATTGTTATCTTAGTTTTAAATTTTTAGTTATGTCTCCTTACTCAAGGATGAGTAAGTTATTAAGTTTGAGGGAGTTTGATTAGTGTATTTTGTATATAATATTTTGACTCTTTTGACTTAATAATTTATCAACATAAGTATGCATATGTGATTTTTTTTTATGTGTATTATGGTTATTTTATAGGTTTCAACAAAATAGCAAATAAAAGTAGCAAAAATAAAGAAGAATGGCAAAAAGTCATTTCACAGACTCAAGTCATGGACTTGGAGCAAGAATTGGAAGATAAGTTAAAACGTACACACTGCATTGCCCATAAGTCAAGCTACAACGTTAGATAAACCTGAAGCTTCAAGCCGTAAAGCATAAAGGTCCAAGCCATGGTGTAAGTACGATTTTGAGCCCAACAATAGTGCTGTCAGACAAAATAGGAAAACCTAGTTTTTCTTATTTTCAAAAGTTGCCTTAATTGAAGCCTATAAATAGAGACCTAAAAGCCATTGTTCTTGGATAGAAGAGAGGAGATAGAAGACACACTTTTCAAGAAATATTGAGATGCATATATTTCTAAAGAGAGAGAGAAACTTGGAGGCTGAAAATTCTTGAAGACATTCTTAAGGGTTTTCGAAAAATTGAAGCTTTGAAGATCATCTCCATCATAGTTTCTTTCTTTCTTTCTTTCTCTATCTTGATTTAAAATTTGTATTTGTAGTTATTGTTTAGAACATGTTTACATTTATAAGTTTCTTGATTATTTCGATTATGGGTATATCTATTAGGATCGGTGCTTACGTGCTATCCCTGAATGTACATATACTTGTATATTTATACAAGTGTACATTCCCATTAAATTGCTAATACCAATTTATATGGTATTATGCATGTAACATTACAGACATTGTAGATTTGAAGGAGTTCGGATCAGATCTGAAGGGTTTAGATAATGGCTCATAGTTAGCCACGTTGAGAGATATAAATGCTAAATGTTAGCACAGCTAAGTGTTAACTGGTTATAATACTCAGCAGATCCAAGAATTAGAGCCTTGTCTATAATGGGACATAGACCTGAGAGTATACTAGTAACTGTATAGTTGCAAAAGTTGTAATTGAGTGCCAGAAAATGCAAGTTGCGTAAGTATGTTCTCGAATAATTGTCCCTAATCTATTTCTGCCGATGCGGGTCTATCGGTGGATACCATTATATAAATAGATCAGTATATGTCGTACCTATCGGGTATAGATGGTCGTTCCTGACCGACTGTGAGCTTGGAGCTAATATTGACATATGAGTATCCAGTTAGGACTGGATATGAGACAAACTCATGATGGCCTCCGATAAACATCCTATACAAGCCATCAACGGAGGGTCCTCTCGAGTTGAGTAGTATACGTGGTCCTTTGACCTGAGTGCCACGATGGGCTTGTTAGTGATCCACCATACTTTGGTTTCACGCATGTCACAAACCTTTTATGGTGTGACCGCTAGGTGTCGTTGGGTATGGTCCAATGCTTATAGAGTCCGGTGCGACAGATACGGAATTCGTCAGCTCTTATAGGGAGTTTGATATCCAGATGCTTCGAGACTGTATCTCAGAAAATCTTGTGGCCACAAGTATCAATCTCGGAAAAGAGTTCCGTCAGGGTAGAACAATATGGCAAAGGCGTTTGCGCATATTGTTCAATGAGATACAAGTCTGGAGATAAGATATGGATAAGCACACGGGGATTTGACAGTGATAATCTATATTCCCGCACATCTAGGATATCATGACGGAAGGACTATACGTATACGTTGTAACCTCAGCTTGTATGGTTCAACACGCTGATTTGTATATCCGTGACGTGTGCGTGGGGCATTGCTCACGGACTCATGGAATAATTTCATTTGACGAATCGGGCGTAGGACCTAGGGAGTTTCGCGATATAGAGTATACTCATTGTGCACTGGGGCAACGTGCCAGATTAAATTGTTTAATCCAATAATATTCAGCATTATCACGGGAATGCGTACGTGTCTGTATTTAAGTGTTAAATATAATAATTAGTTAATAATTATTATTTACTAATTGTATTATGACACGTAGCGTATTGTAGACCCTCGGTTGAGTTTATCCAAGTGTGGGATTTAGTAGAACCCACTAGGGGGTGAACTTGGTAATTATTTATGAGGGGAAAAATAGTCATTTCTCAGTTTGATTATTTAATAGTTAAATAATTAAAATATCTTTCTTTTATATTATATATATTATTATTATTTATATTATATAATATATTATATTATTATTATATTATATATTATATATATGTAAAGAAAAGAAAGAGAGAAAGCAATTGAAGGCCAAACGGCCGAGAGAGAAAGAGAGAAATGGAGAAGAAAGAAAAGAGAAAGAAGAGAAAAGAAAGAAAGAAGAAGAAGAAAAAAAAAAGGAAGAGAGAAAAAATGAAATTGTTTCAATTTTTCTCTATGCTTCTAATTGGAGCAATTATGAATTGCTTCAAATCTTCATTTCTTATCCTTTTAGATAAAATGATACAAATTCACTCCCGGCCATTTTAGGGATTAAGAGTTAATCCCAGACTGAATATGGAGCTACTATTCTAGCTCACCAAGCCTACCGAGTTGGTGATTAGAACTGCACGCGACCTGGTCTCCATACGAACTCCAAAAAAAATACGTGTATAACATTACACGTTTTGTGAGTTTTCTAACTATATAATTATATTAATGTGATTAATATATTTATTTATTGTATTTATTGTAAAATTTATATTTTCGCTGCGTTAGGCAATAGACACAATTGCACATACATACACCCACGTGTCTAAGATCTGACTACGCCAACAATATCTTGGCTAGATTTTCATTTTAGGGCTTGATATAGATCTATTTAACTATGTTTGAAATATTTAGTTACTCGTTAAAAAGTTTCATTTCAATCCATCTGTATTTCTCTATGCTTTTAATGCTTCTAATTAATTGAAAATTTAATTAATTGACTTTGATTTTTGAATTTTAATGCTCGGGAAAGATTGATTTATTCATCGAATTTGGAAAAATCAATTGTAGTTATTGTTGATTCGAGAGGCCAATAATACTTTGATGATTAATATAAGGGTTACTTAATGAATATGTAAGTAGACAAGTTAGATAAGGATATCAACTTACATAGTTATGTATATGATCTCATTTAACACTTGAGAAAAGTAATAAGATTAATTTTAAACCCTTAATTAATGAATTAAAACAAAATTAGTTAATAATTACTAAATAGGAAGATCATAAGAAGAATAGAGTAATGTTAAGTCCCTAGAATCCATTTTATATAGATTTTCCATTTTGTAAAATTATCTATTTTAATTATTGTTTTATTAATCGCCTTAATTAGTTTTTCTAGTTTAATTTTTTTAAGTTCTTGCAATTAATTCAAAATTAAAGTTGCTTACATAAAATTAAGTTGTGAAAACCCATAGTACCTTGCATAAATTTGAAAGATCAATCCTTATGGATCGATACTCTACTTATCACTTTATTACTTTAGCATAACCTGTATGCTTATGGTTTATGTATATGTACTTGCATAAATTTGAAAGATCAATCCTTATGGAACGATACTCTACTTATCGCTTTATTACTTTAGCATGACCTATATGCTTATGGTTTATGTATATGTACATGTCAACGAATATAGACACTTTAAGTGCTAAGTAGCCTAAAAATTCACAAAAAAAAAGAATGAATGAAAAACACGTACACTAACTGTTTGAGAAAATGCTCTTTATTATAACTGAAGAAAAAATAAAAGCTAAGATAATTTGGTATAACTCAGTGCCTCCCTTTTTATATTACTAGCTCTATACAAACAACAGTTAGGATTTACAAAACTATACAATAATCTAATAGTATACAATACTATTAGAAAAATATGGCAAAGAATACTTTAACCCTGGTTCAAACGGGTGCAGCGCTAACTCACCTCACAAACTCTAGAAAAATCTCATGCTTATGCCAGTTGTAGCCTTCAACTAAGTATTCGATGGCCTCGATGATGATGTAAAGACCAACTAGGCTTTGATGCCATGTACAACGATTGTGGGACCTAATATGATGTGGCAGGTGACTTAGCCATGATGACTCGTCCCTTAGTTGTGGGATTGAGTGGTGATGTGGACTAATGCACGGTTCTCACTTATCAACCCCTCATAGGCTAAACAGTGAAAGTTAATGGGCCTGGACTAGTATTGACCCCAGTGGAGTGGCCTCAAATTGAACTGAACAGCCTTTCAAGGAAGTTGGGTCTAAAGGCTATAGTGGACCTTAATAAGTAACCCAAATGCCACCATGATTCTCTCCCACCTTCAAGCACAATAGTCGTGTATCAATTTAGGTAAGATCTATTATGTTTATGAATTTTAACAAATTTTAAACATATTAAAGGCTCGATCCATCCTCAATAATAAGCTCATTTTTTATAAATAAAAAAAAGATATTATTTATAACACAATGATTGTGTAGGATATTTAAACTCTAATTTAATGTGCTCAAATTTATCCAATATAATCTAAATCGATCTACTTTTGGTTAGATTTGATAAATTGATGGATTTGATTGAAAATTTTAAAATATGCTCTTGGTGAATCAATTTTTGGATTTACTTCACTAAACTCGCTAAAATCCAATTCAATTCGAATAAAATAATATCATAATATTTATAAACAAATAATATTAAAAAGTATTATTATCCCCCAAAACTCTTGTTTGTCTTGTTTTAGTATTCATTTGACAAAATCAATACTGTTATTATATAGATTAAGAAATTTTGAATTCAACAATGTAAATGGTAATATGATTTATCACCACTAATGATGGCAGCAATAAACAGAGGCAACCACACGACTTTTAAGTGCAGTTATATACAATACTGTTACCTAAAATTTCTTTAGAAAATATAATTTTTTATTTTTAATTATTAAATTCTAAGTTTGATTTAATTATGACATTTATGAATCATATTAGTTAATAAAAATATTCATTGAATTACAACTTTATATTAAACTAAGTTCAATTATTATTGAAATATTATGTTATATTTCTTTAATTAAGTAATAATTAAACTGTATGGTGGTAGGGCAATTAGGGTTCGGAAAAGTTTAGGGTTTCATAACTCCTTTCATGTTGACAATATGGGGCGTAGTCGTGGCATGTTTTTACTTTGGAATAATCTTTGGAATGTGTCTGTATTAAGGTTAAGAGGGTATTATATTGACATAAAGGTGGGGGATGCGTGTAATAATGAGTGGGGAGTGGTAGATTTTTATGGGAACCTATTCAGCATGAACGTAGATTGAGTTGGGAATTATTACAAAGATTACATGAGTGCTCCAATTTACCTTGGCTTTGTTTATAAGATATCATTGAGCTTCTTTCAATCTAGGATAAAAAGGGGGCTACATTGATAAGGAATTCAATGATTGAATTCCATAAGGTAATTTGGGAGGTGGAACTGAGTTATGGGGTTTAAGGGTCCTAGATTTACATGGAAGAACCCAAAGGTGGATGATAGAATTGTCTTTGAGATATTGGATAGAAGTTTTGCTAATACCAAATAGGAATCTTTATTTCCTAAAGCAAAGGTATGTCATCTTGACTTCTTTTCATCTAATCATAGAGCTATTCAAGTATTTTTAAAGCTAATGGTTTCCTTTAACTTAGTGGGATCGAGAAAACAAAAGAGGTTTCGCTTTGAACCTTTATTGATTTTTTAGGATGAATGTTTGGGTGTGGTTGACACAACTTGGAGTACATAACAACATACATTGCTTATTTTTAGCAAGTTAATTGCATACAAAAAGGCATTAACAGAATGGAACTGATCCAAAGGAAGAGCTATTCCCTTAAGGATCAAAAGGATTCGAAAATTTCTTAACATTTGCTGGAGATTAAAGGTTGATGGATTGATAACTTGCAGATCAAAAGATTAGGGAATGAACTTCATTTATTGATGGAGAAAGAGGACTTGTATTGGTACTAAAGGGTTATGGTTGATTGGTTGGCATAGTGTGACAAAAGTTTAAAATATTTTCACAAAAAAATCCTCTAGGAGATGTACAAAGAATACAATTTCTAAGCTATTTTCAAGTGCTGGAGAATGGAGTAAAGATGGTGAGATAATACCGAATATAATTTTCCACTTCTTCAATGATCTGTTTCGATCCAATTCATACTCAACTGAATAGCCATTTGGTGAATTTGATCATTTTCGATCTTTTATTTTAATAGCTCAAAGAATGGGGCTTGATGCCAAATTTGTGGAAGAGGACGTGAGGTGTGCTTTATTTTCAATAAGTCCTTTTAAGGCTACAGAACCAGATGAGCACCATGTAATTTTCTTTCATAAATTCTAGGGTGTGGTCAAGGAAGATGCAGTGAAGTTTTACTTATAGATGCTTAATAAAATGGGCTATTTACAGGGGTACAATAATAAAAATGTGATTTTGATCCTAAAAATCCCACCACCTACCAAAGTGTCAAAATTTTAACCTATCAATCTGTGTAATGTCCTCTTAAAAATTGTAGCAAAATGTTTGGCTAACAAGATAAAGGGTATTTTATCAGAGATTATCTCTTATAATCAAAGTGTCTTTGTTCTTGAAAGGTTGATTATAGATAATATTATCTTAGATTTTGAAATGTTACACTTCTTAAAGCAAAGGAAGAAAGGAAAAGTTGGGTTCTTAGCTTTCAATATAAATATGAGCAAAACTTATGATCAAGTAGAATGACGGTTTTTTTATGGGATTGATGTCAAAGATAGGTTTTAGTTAGAAATAAAAGGACCTTGTTCTCAACTGCTTCAATAAGGTTCAGATTTTTGGTTAATATGGAGATGACGAGTCGGGTTATTCCATCTAGAGGCCTCCAATAGGGATGTTTTTTATCCCTCTATTTATTTTTAATTTTTGCCAAAGGATTATCTTATCTTCTACAGCAAACAGAATTAAATGGAAAAATATGTGGCTTTGCCTATAATGCTCCAAGAGAATTTTATCTTTTTTTGTTTTTTTGTTTTTTTTTTTTGCAGATGATAGCTTGGTCTTCTATAAAGCTACAATGGAAGATGTTTCAACCATTAAATCAATTTTGTCTAAATATAAAATCCTATCTAGACAATGAATAAATTTTAACAAATCTACTCTCATGTTTAGTCCCAATGTTGCTTCAAAGAATAAGGAAATAATTCTCAATTTGCTAGAGGTACATGATGTGGGTGTCCATGACCATTATCTAGGGTAACCATCTCTTATTGAGCTAAATAAGAAAATGACTTTTCAAAATGGAGTAGAAAGTTATTGGTGTCGATTGCAGCTTTGAAAAACTCGACATTACTTATTTGGTGGTAAGCTTGTATTTATCAAAGCTATTATTCAAGCAATACCCATATGCATAATGTCGGTCTTTAAACTTTCAAATTCCATCGGCTTAAGCAGCTTGTTAAAAAATTTCTAATGGGGAAGCACAAGAGAGCTCAATAAAATGCATTGATTGAGATGGGATGACCTGTGTTTGCCAATAAAAGATAGGGTTTGAGGTTTAGAAATATCTTGGACTTTAATAAAGCCCTGGTAGCAAAACAAGGATGGCAGATATTGACTCAACCCAGCTCACTAACCAACTGAATTGTGAAAGCTAAATATTTTCCCACTACAAGCTTCATGGCAGCCTCACAACAAAAGATGTGTTCTTTCCTATGGAAAAGCTTAATGTGGGGAAGAGAATTACTTCAATTGAGGGTAAGATAGAGAGTGGAAGATTGAGATAAAATTGTTGTCTTTATGGATACATGACTACTAAGGCCACCAATCTTTCGACCTATAACAAAAAGTGGGGGTAAGGATTTCTATAGAGTTTGTGACTTAATGATTAAGACAGGATTTTGGATTTTCAGTATGCTTAATGAAGTCCTATGGCTTGTTGATGTGGCCTTGCTTGCATCAATCCCTGTGGGAACTATACATTGTCAGGTTTATTATTTGTAAATTTCTCAAAGTTTTACTATATCTTATTTGGCTTGACTAAAATTGATTGGATCATTTTTTAGTCCTATATCAAACCCATGTTCTCGAATATAGACGACAAAATCATCTGAAATTACACTTCTCATTTCTCTAGCAGAAATTCTCAATGGCACTTATTTTTGAAGTTTTTGAGGTTGCTCTTGATGAATAGGAGTAAATTCTTTATTTCAAATTGGAAGCTCTGTATATTGTCTTATATTTTTGGATCTGCTTCTTGAATAATGTCAGAAAAATAATTTGATTATTTTCAATAATAGCTGTAGGAAGATAAATAAATTTATCTTCAAAGATAATATTTCTAGTATGCCTTATCTCCTCCAAACTCAACATCTTCAAGATATTTTATTTCCCATCTTAAAAAAAGATTTACTTGAAGGATCATAAAACTTGAAATCCCTCAATCTTACAAAATATCCAAAAATAATAGCAGTTAACTATTCTCGAGTCTATTTTTTTTTTATTAGGCCTATTTGCCTAACCTTAACTGGATAAGATATAGTGAATTCCTCATAATTAAAAGTTTTTAGGCTAAATTGTAATTATTTAAAGTTAGAAGGGAGTTGAGTGAGAGAAATCACTCACATATTAACAATAATTATACATTATGGGCTATATTAAATAAATACTAATTTAAGTGATCTATTTGAGTTATATCTTATTGGGCTTTAGAGACATCTAATTTAATACGGGCTTGTTATGTATAAAAACCCAATACTAATTAGATTATGAGTGAGGGAGTCTTAATTTAACCTAATATGTAAAGATTTGTTTTAGGATTGTGGTCTCAAGTCAAATCAATTCACGTAGAGTTCTTCTCCTTTTTTTCCATTACAGAGAGATAAGCCCATTGAGCCTATATAAATTTGATTGTGAAATACTATTATACTTTTAGTTCTTATTCAAGACTACTAATCTTCAAGTTTTAATTATTATGAATTCTTCAAATATGTTTTTTTCAATATTCATTATGATAATTTGATATGATAGATCTTAAGTTATATTCATATAGATATAAATTCAATATATGGTTATGTTTAACACACATCTTGTTGAAAACAAATTACTTCGACATTGCTCAGACAAGTGGAGTGTATGCAGTGAAATAGGGATACAAAGTTGCTAAGGCTAGAATTTGACGGTTGAAGGCCAACTTCAGGATCAATAGAATCACCTTTCAGGAACTAGTGAAGTACATAATAGAAGCTAAACTTCCCTCCTAAAATAAAATTTTCCATGTGGCGTGCATTACTCAACATCCTCCCAACACATGACAATTTGTAGAGACGACACTGGGAGGTGGAAACTGACTGTTTCAGGTGTGGTGGAGAAGGGAAAAATGGCTTTCACGCTCTGATTTCCTGTTCTACAGTGTTCTCACTGTGGGAAAACAGTCCATTCTTAGCACTTATATTAGGTTTCCAGGGGAAAGAGTTGCGAGCCCTTCTGCTGTTGATCTTTAAAAGTGATCTCCACTTCTGCGTTCTACTTCGAGAATGCTGAAATTTTCGGAATGCATGGCTACATGAGGATCTCAAAGGATTGAATGTAGGGAATACAATGGAGAAATTGGGCATCTTCTTGATTGAATACCAGCAATTACAAGAAATCAGAAATGTTGATCATGGCAACATACAGACAGAAAATGTTACTGCTGGAACACACAGCCTTTGCAGGCTGAAATGAATTTGTCGAGACTTGTTTGGGTACCACCCCCATCTAGAGTTATTAAACTAAATGTGGATGCTTCAGTTAATTCAAAAGGGAGATATAGGAGTTGGATGGGTATTAAGAGACTCTCGTGTTGTAATTCTACGCTGTACTGCAAAATCTTTTACATCTTTATGTTCACCTTTTTAAGCAGAATGTTTTGCAATGGTGATAAGTTTACAAGATGTCTTACAAATGAAGTGTGATGGAATCCTGGTCTCTGCCATAGTCATTGAATCTGATTGCAAGCAAATGGCAGAGGCTGTTACTGTGCAACAATTCCATGGGACCAAGGGCAATTTGTTGATGTCTATTTCTTTGCTTCTTGCAAATCTTGGCAATGCTTCATGTCGTTTTGTTAAACGAAAAATAAACTCCCTTGCTCAATTTTATTTTTTTGGCCTAAATGGACATCAATTACTTGCATGACCAAGGTTTGCATGGATAGTGTTCCCATTAGCTTAAGAGCTTGTATTCATAATGATTTGCCAATTTCTTAATAATAATATGAAGCATTTTCCATAAAAAAAAAATTATTATTTTATTTATTTGAAAAAAAAATTATAATTAAATACAAATATTAAATGTTATACTATAAAAAAATTTAGCACAACATTAAATGTAAACATAATAATTATATTAAAAATTATTTTATTTAATTAAATTATATTGAATAAATGGATTGAATTTCAAAAATAGTCGATAGATGAGATTCTATTAAGTGTTTAAAGTTAGATTCATTAAACACTAATTTAAAGAGTAAATAAGTCATTTAAATTATAAATTAGTATATTTCTTGACTTTAAATAAAAACTATTGGGTTAAGGTAAAATTAAATATTTTAAATTTAATTAGAATAAAATATTCTATTAATCACACTCAAGAGACTAAATTGTCCTATTCCTCAATTGAATTTAAGTTACTTTTGAATACTAGAACCACTTAATATCAATTTAAGTTACTTTTTTTTAATGTGATTTTTTTTTTAATTTATACATACATACATCGTGGGGGGTTGCGGCCGCCAAACCCCATCCAAAGAGAGTGCTTGTCAATTTAGCAAGCATCTCGATGCTTTTTGTAATGTGATTAATAAGCCTCAAACTTAGATTCAACTAACTTATCACATAGTTTGTAGTATAAATTAGGTAAGTTAGACTTTAACACAACCAGCTTAATTCATTTTAGGCTTAAGACCGACTCATTTAACATATTTGAATAGAGTTGGTACTTTTTAATATAATTTTGGATGAGATTGAATTGAATTGGATTTGCATTTTTTTTTTTTTTATTGATTGGATTGAATTGAAGTTTAAAATTTGATGGTTGGATTGGATTAAAAAGTTAACTATCGGCTTGATCTTTGATCAAATAGATTATTGGTTAAAAAAATTATTTACTATTTTATTGTATAAAAGAGGAAAATGATGAAAGCATGATAAAACAAACTTTCTTTTTAAAAAAAAAAAAGAAATATTCATAATGCATATGGTCTTTATAGTTTTGTTTATTGACTTTTAACAGAGAAATCCAGTACCCGGACCCGGAGGTTGACCCGGTTATCTTGTATATTTATACCCACCACTTATAACTGTTTTTTGTCTGCTCTCCTCTCCCTCCAGTTTTGTGTTTAAACTGATGGAATATCATGTTCTCTTATCGTCCGTTCATCAAACTTACCAAAACCCTGCGTTTAACTCTCACCAGACAACTCTCTCACACAACCCCGAAAATCGCCTCAGAGAACCAAAGATTCGTAACCCCTCTCAACCTTAAACCCATTAATGCAAGAATCTCGAACCTCATGCGAAATGCCCGTCTATTGGAAGCCCAGGAACTGTTCGATAAAATGCCTCGCAGAAACACCATCACGTGGAATGCGATGATTCGGGGTTACTTTCAAAATGGGTTTTTCGATAAAGCTATATGCTTTTTTAATCGAATGCCTGAACGTGATATGTTTACTTATAACACGGTGATAGCGGGGTTGATGCAGAGTGGGGATGTTGATACTGCAAGAAAGGTTTTTGATGGGATGGCAGTTAAAGATGTTGTGGCGCAGAACTCGATGATTTCTGGGTATGTAAGGAATGGTTTGATTGATGAAGCATTAAGGGTTTTTCATGATATGCCGGAAAAAGATGTGGTTTCATGGAATCTGGTGATAGGGGGCTTAGTGATTTGTCAAAGGATGGATTTGGCGCAAAATTATTTTAAAGAAATGGGCGAGAGGGATGTTGCTTCTTGGACAATTATGGTGTCTGGACTTGTGCGAGCAGGGAGGATTTTTGAAGCTCGTGAACTTTTTGAAGAGATGCCTGTAAAGGATGTTCAGGCTTGGAACGTGATGATAACTGGTTATGCGGAAAATGGGTGTGTTGACATGGCAGAGGATTTGTTTCAAAGAATGCCTGTCCATGATTTGGTTTCTTGGAAACAGTTGATTAATGGATTGGTGAATGGTGGAAGAATTGTTGATGCAATTAGGAATTTTATCAAAATGCCAGAAATATGTCAGAAGACGTGGAATTCAATTATTTTAGGATTCATAAGAAATGGACTTGTCAAGGAAGCTCATGCACATCTTGAGAAATACCCATACAGCAACATAGTGTCATGGACAAATCTAATAGTTGGTTATTTTGAGATAGGTGAGGTTGGAAGTTCAATTAAGATTTTTGAATTGATGACAACTCGAGATGTAACTGTGTGGAATGTTATGATATTTGGACTAGGAGAAAATGATCTTGGGGAGGAAGGTTTGAAGTTTTTCATCAAAATGAAAGAATCAGGTCCATATCCTGATGAAGCTACATTTACTAGTGTTTTAACAATCTGTTCAGATCTGCCAACCTTACATCTTGGTAAACAAATTCATGCCCAGACAATTAAAACAGGTTTGAATCAGGTTACTGCAGTTTCCAATGCAGGGGTAACTATGTATGCAAGATGCGGAAACATGCAATCAGCTTTGATGGAATTCTCTTACATGTCAATCCATGATGTCATTTCTTGGAATTCTATAATATGTGGATTTGCTCATCATGGATCTGCTGAAAAAGCTCTAGAGATGTTTGAAAGAATGAGATTAACCAATATTAAGCCCAATCAGATAACATTTGTGGGAGTTCTATCCGCTTGTAGTTATGCAGGACTGGTTGACCAAGGAAGACACTACTTCGATTATATGAAAAACAAGTGTTTTCTTCAGCCAACAACTGAGCACTATACTTGTGTTGTTGATTTGCTGGGGAGATTTGGGCTTATAGATGAGGCAATGAAGCTTTTGAATCAAATGAGTGCAGATGGAATTGAAGTTCCTCCAAGCGCTTGGGGAGCTCTGCTTGGAGCCTGTAGAATCCACCACAACATTGAGGTGGGTGTGATTGCTGGAGAGAGGGTTTTGGAAATGGAACCTGATAACTCTGGTATTTATCTAATTTTGGCAGAAATGTATATGAACAGTGGTAGAAGAGAAGATGCTGAGAGCATTTTTGCTCGAATGAAAGAGATTGGAGTCAAGAAGCAACCAGGTTGTAGTTGGATTGAAATAAATAATAGCGGGCATGTATTTCTTTCAGGAGATAGTTCACACCCTGAATTCTATATACTTTCTTCTCTTTTAAACTTGCTGCATATGGAGATGGAGACTAAAATTTTGAAACCAAGTGCTCCTAGTTCAGAGCAAATGCAAGTTCTTTGATAGATGTTATGGGTGAGATTACATTGGTCACTTTTGTAAACAATTCGATGACCAAAAAGGGGGAACAGTGGTGAAGACACTTGTTGAAGGCCGAGCACCTCATAGATTTGGTTAAGGGAGTGGGTTCTGCACTTCTGCCGACTATGAGAATTGAAGTTGCTGGTTAAAGATCTATGAAAACAGAAATTGACCATTATCAGTAGCACCTTTGTCGTTTATTAACCTGTCAAAGCTGGGATTCCATAGTTCTATGGTTTACAAGGCCTCGACAATCAGTAAGGTTGATCTTTCAAAGGAACTATGGATTCAAGATTCAGGGTAAGTCTTAAAACGTTCTAAGTCTTTTAGAAGTCATATACAGCATATGTACCAGCTATGGAAGGCTACATCAGTACAAGAGCAAGAATAGCAGAGGAACTTTGGTGACTGATTATCTGTTATTTAACAAAGCAAAATGGTGAGAAGGGATTTCTGTCCTCCCCTTCGAATAGCAAGGATGATATGATGAATCGTGCCATGTTTGAAAACAAGAGAAGTTAGTTACACACATTGTAAAAGTTGTTACAGAGTTAGTTACACATTCTAGTTCTTCCCACAAAATCCGAAATTTTCTGTTTCTCTTCATTTACAGTATATAAGGCATGTAACTCTCATTTTTGTAAAAGGCATGATATAGAGAAAAGAGCTATTCAGTTCATTCTTTCTTGAGATCTGTAGATATTTCTCAGATCAGTCTTTTCTTTGTTTCTTGAGCTCGTTTGGATCTTTTTTTAGACACAATACAAACTTGTGATTTGTTTCTTGGTGTCAGAGCCATGACAAGCTCATCTAATTCCGCTCATACAAACACTTCAAATTTAAACAATCAGATGAATAATCTGATGATCAATCAAAGCAGTAGCTTTACTTTCACAAATCCAGTAAAGCTTGACAATAACAATTTCTTACTCTGGAAATCTCAGGTATTAGCATCAGCTAAAGGCAACGACCTTGAAGAATTGTTGACAGGTGAGAAATCTTGTCCAGTTTGTTATCTTTCTGTGTCTGGTGAGAATCCAGATGAAATTCCTACTATCCTTAGTATCATCTTTAGAGGAGACAAGATTCAATATTAATGAGCTGGTTGTTCTCTTCAATGACTGAATCAATTCTTAGTTCAGTTATACAGTGTAAAACTTCATTTGAAGTATGGAAACATTTAGAACAAATGTTTGGTAGCCAATCACTAGCTAGGCTTACAGAACTCAGGTCACAATTACAGACTAATAGGAAGGGAACTTTGAATATGAATAAGTATTTTCTGAAAGTCAAAGGCTTGGCTGATAGTTTGAACATGGCTAGAAAGCCAATGCCTGAAAATGACTTAGTCACGTATCTTTAGTTGGCTTGGGACTTGAGTATGATTCAATAGCCCTTCTTGTATCTATAAGAAGCAATGAGCTGACTTTGGCTGAGATTTATGGCATCTTGCTGAATCAAGAAAGTAGATTTGAAATGTCAACTTCTGTTATTGGCAACAGTGGTAATATGACAACTCATTTAGCTAGCACATGGAAACTTAAAGGAAATTACAGCAAGAATGTTGGTGGTTGATACTTTAATGGAAATCAAAACTATACAGGAGAACAAAGCTATCAGGGGAATGCTAAAGGAAAAGGCAGAGGAAAATCAAATTTTAATGGACAAGGAAAAAATAAAATCATTTGTCAAATCTATCTTAAGACAGGGCACAGTGTATTCAAATGCTAAAACAAGTTCAAGGAAGATTTTGAATAACCTATTCAGCAAGCACAGCCACAACTTAACAATCATAATCAAGCAGCAGCCTTTGTAGCAGCTCTTGCACCTCCTGAAGCTCAGTATGAAAATTATGAGTGGTATATGGATAGTGGAGCCACCAATCATGTTACTAACAACAATAACTGTATAAGCACTAGGTCTGAATATAAAGGTATAGATCTTATCTCAATAGGCAATGGCAGTAAGCTTAGAATTTTGAGTATTGGTACTTGCATTTTGCATACACACACTACACAAAAATTAGAATTACAACAAGTTTTATATGTTCCTTCCATGACAAAGAATTTAATCAGTATTTCTAAACTTACTGCTCATCATAACCTTACTGTTGAATTTAACAAAAACTTTTGTGCCACAAAGGATGTGAAAGGGAGTGTTCTTCTTCAAGGAATTGCTAAGAATGGTCTTTATCAGCTGGTGACTCAAAGGTTCTCTGGAATAACTACAAAACACAAATCATTTCAGACACTTGTTTCAAATTCCAATTTCAAAATTTTCTTGTTTGCTGGTTGTAGCATAAATAAGTCAGAGTCAATAAAGAGACCTGATGCTATCAGCTCAAGTTTTCAAAATTTTTGTAATAGGTCAAATGTATTCATTGAGATGTTACACAGAAGGTTTGGTCATCTAAACAAAGAAATGTTGAAACACATTGTATCAGACTATGACTTACACATTTCAATGAATAAAATCTATCTCAATTCTTCTGTACTGCATGTGAACTTGGAAAAAATCATAAACTACACTTTGGTTTATCTGAAACAAATACTAAAACTCCTTTAGAAGTCATACGTACTGATGTGTGGGGGCCAACACACTTAGCATCTGGTGATAACTATAGGTATTATGTTAATTTTGTGGATGACTTCACAAGGTTTACTTGGATCTATCCCTTACAACAAAAGTCTCAGGTTACAAGTGTATTCCTGTCATTCTAGCTACATATAGAAAGACTTCTAGACAAAAAGATTAAAATAGTACAATCTAGCTTTAGAGGTGAATTTAGAAGTCTCAGCACCATATTAGCTCAAAAAGTATTAATACATAGATTTGTCCTATCCTTATACACACTATCAAAATGGAAGGGTAGAGAGAAAACATAGGCATGTGGTAGAGACTAGTCTAACCTTGCTTGCACACAGCAAAATGCCCCTGAAACATTGATGGTTTGCTTTTGCTACTACTACCTTTCTAATTAACAGAATGTCTTCACCAATTTTGAACTTTAAATCACCTTTTGAACTATTGTTTCATCAAAAACCTGATTACAAATTTCTAAGAACTTTAGGGTGTACATGTTATCTTCACCTAAGACCTTATAATAGACACAAGTTAAACTTTCATACAGAAAAGTGTGTTTTTATGAGGTATAATGGTCAACACAAAAGGTAGCTATGTATGACTTCAAAAAGAAAAATGTATATTGCAAGGCATGTTTAGTTTGATGAACATGACTTTCTTTTTAATTCAAATCAGTCATTTATTGATACTGAGAAAATAAAAAATTTTAACCCTTACACTTGTTCATATTCAGTTCAACAATTTCTGTGTCCTACAAGTATCATTCCTACTTTTATCTTATCTGTTGATATAAGATCAGAATCAGTAATTGCAAAGCAACAGAGATAAGAAAACCACTCTCCAGACACATCAACCTCATCTCACCAAATAGTAACCAACACAAACACAAATACAAACCAAACACAAGAACAAATAGTACTACACCAAAACCCTATATTAAATGCAGTAAATCACTTGGTACCAATCTCAAATACTACTGTCAATATACATCTTATGGTGACGATCAAAATCAGGCATTTATAAGCCAAAAAATTTCATTACAAAGGTAAAAGGTGATCCTGAGTACACCCCAAATGGTAGTATAATGAAGTACAAGGCAAGACTTGTTGCTAAGGGTTACCATTAAACACCAAGAGTAGACTTTCCTGAAACTTTTGGTCTTGTGGTGAAAGCTAGTACGGTAAGAGTAGTGATAAGTCTTGCTGTTACTAAGGGCTGAAAATTGAGACAACTAGATATAAACAATGTTTTTTTGAATGGTGATTTGTTGAAAACAGTTTATATGCATCAACCAAAGGGATTTACTATCAGAGGAAAAGAAAACTATGTTTGTAAGTTACAAAAAGCCTTATATGGCTTGAAACAAGCCCCTAGGGCTTGGTATGACAGATTAAAGAATGCTCTAATAAGATGAGGTTTCTATAACTCCATATCTAATATTTCTGCATTCATTAAAAGGCATGATACTGGTGTAACAATTCTATTGGTGTATGTTAATGATATTATAGCCACTGGTGATGATGAAGAACGGGTTCAGAAAATAATGAGTCAGTTGAAAAATGATTTTGCTCTTAAAGATTTAGGGGAATTAAATTACTTCTTGGGGATTGAGATCAACAGATATAGTCAGTACATACATTTGTCATAGACAAAGTATATTACTGATCTTTTGAAGAAAATAAATTTATTAGTTGCTATCAATACACCTACACCACTGAGCAAAGGTTTGAAGTTGACAAAAAAGGAAAATGATAAGTTTGAGAATGAAACATTGTATAGGAGTGTAATAAGAGCATTGCAGTATGTTACACTCACTAGACCAAAAATCTCATTCTCAGTGAACAAGTTAAGCCAATTTTTGTCATGTCCCTCTAAATCACATTGGATGTGTTGTAAAAGAATCCTAAGATATATACAAGGGACCAAGGAGAATGGTTTAATTTTCAAACCAAGAAAAGCACTTAACATTGTTGCATTTTCAGATACAGATTGGGCTTATGACAATGATGATCGAAAGTCTTTTGGTGGCTACTGTGTATACTTTGTAGGGAACTTAGTGTCATGGTGTTCGAAAAAACAAAGGGTGGTAGCACATTCCAACACTGAATCTGAGTACAGAGCATTGGCTCAAGTTATAGCTGAGATTGCTTGGCTTCAGTCTTTGTTTTCTGAACTATAGATTGCTATACAATGGGTACCAATTATATAGTGTGAAAATCAACGAGCAGCTTCATTAGCTGCAAATTCAGTTTACCATAATAGGACAAAGCATATCGAAATCGATAAGCATTTCATTAGAGACAAAGTGCTGAATCATGCAGTAGATCCACTGTAGATCAGATAACTGATATATTTACTAAGGCTTTGTCGATCTCAAGATTTCAAGAGTTAGCAAGCAAGCTCAATGTCATCCCCTCAACAGTTGAACTTGAGGGGGGATGAAAATAAGAGAAGTTAGTTACACACATTATAAAAGTGTGACAGAGTTAGTTACACATTTTGGTTCTTCTCATAAAATCTAAAAATTTTTGTTTCTCTTCATTTACAGTATATAAGGCATGTAACTCTCATTTTTGTAAAAGGCATGATATATAGAAAAGAGCTATTTAGTTCATTCTCTCTCAAGATCTGTAGATATTTCTCAGATCAGTCTTTTCTTTGTTTCTTAAGCTCATTTGGATCTTTCTTCAAACACAATACAGACTTGTGATTTGTTTCTTGACCCCCAAGTGTACTAAACTCCCGGTTTGTACTTTTTGTTTAAGCATAAATAGAATTAAGTCCACCTTTCCTTCTTCTGAATTATCCTATTTTACTGCTAATTGTGGGCTCCTAGAAGCATAACTATATTGAAGAGAGAGAGAGAGAGAGAATGAGATTGCACTCCGCCAAGAAACATAAGGTATATGTAAACATCATGTGAAATATATCATATGCACAAGTCCTTTTTCCAATTTTGGAAAATGAGAGGAGAAAAAAAAGGTACTCTGCATCTGTAGATCCAAAAGAAATTGCACTCTGCATCTGTAGATCAACTCAAGTCTAGATAATCGATTAAATGACAGATAATCAAGCTTTCCAGATTCTAAGGTATCTTTTCCGACTGGGAGCTGCCATCACTGAACCCTTCTTGCCTTTAACATCACTCTTATGATCACTCTCGTTATCATTCACACCATCGGATGATATTGTGTTTATACGACTTTTGCTCATGATATGAGTCGGGCTCCCTTTACATTGTGCACTTGCATGTCTCTTTGGAAGCATGTCATGATTCCTCAAAGCTGTTGGTTGTTCTGCTTTGATCCTGTTATTATTTCCTATTACTGCATCATTATCTGAACACAGAATTGTCATATGCTGAGAGTTAGTTGTCTAAGAGATAATTCAGAAGATTGTTAATTGAAACAAACAGAAAAACATATAGAATGAGTGCATTTCTGTGAAAGATGAACACAATGATCAATGATGGTGACAGTGCTGAAAATGTTGTAAAAACATAATGGTGCTAATTTTTACTCTCCTCCTCTTCCATCTCCCAAAGAAGAAGCATCTAAGAAATTTTTATGCTTTAAATTTATACACAGCTAAGCTCCAGAAGTGATCTTGTTTCCACTACTGCATGTAGTTCATTGGCAATGACAAGAGAGAAAAAAAAACTTTTTGATCTGGATAATTATTGATTAGAGAAGCAAATATCCATATAACATTCTTTCGTGTTGCGAACACAATCTAACAAGTGTTTTTTGTACCCTATATATTCAACGCCAGAGAACTCCATATAGCAGGAAAACTATTTACTTAAAAGAGGGCATATTCAACCCCATCCAGAGACTTAAATGTTAGCTAGCTACAATTTCTTTCCATAGGAGGTGGTTATGATTATGATTAATGAAATTACCAGGACTAGATAAGACTGCGCGTGGACGCAAGATTGGAGTGGCATTTTTATTTTGCCTATCCTTCTGATCTGTCTTTATAGTGCTCTTCTCTGTTTCTGTCAATTAAGGAGAGTCATATGTCAGAACTGAAACATTTCTCTATAAGAAATAAATGAAATCTAAATTACAATAGGATTAAACTTACCTTTGCACGTAGAAATCGACGGTGTGACTGCACTTGATACAGGAGACCTCGTTGGTGTGACTGCACTAGATACAGGCGACCTCGGAAATCCACCAATGAATATTGGCGAAACACCTTGATCCTCTTTCTCTGTAAAACTGAACAAGTCATTACAGACTCAAAAGGCCAAGCACTGATCAACACTTTAAAAAACAGATTGATTAAGAACTATTAACACTAAATTACAGCATCAGAAATATTGAAGACACAGATAATTTTACCTACAGTACTCTTTTAAAATAGAATAACAAATTGTTAACCCGGTGGATTTGTGATCATCCACTTTATTGGAACCAATAAACACAAACTATTTCCAATTTAATTACCTTAAACAGTTAATCAAACAAATGAAAATATACATATCTCAAAGAACGAAAACCAAAATTCCAGTTATCAGAATAACTTGAAAGAAGGTAAAAGAAAAAAAGAATGAAGAAAGAAATACCTGTAGAAGAAGAGACATGCATGCAGAGAGACGCAAGCATCTTAAGACCAACTGCAACATCTTCTTCTCTTTCTTCTCTCACCTTCACCTTCACCTTCGGATACACTATGAACAAAACAAAGTTTTAAGAACCCATCTCATAAAAATTTTCAAGATAGAAACCCAGATGATCAAAAAAGCTTACTTGTGCTCTCTGATGAAACGGCTCTTTGGTGTTTTTGAACTTGCAAAGTTTGGAATTGGAACATAACAGAGCTGATTGCTATCCTGTGTCTGTTGTTGTTCCGTTGACTAGGAAATGTTGAGGAGGGGCCAGGAGGGCAAGGCAGGCGTAAGAGGCAACTACAAGGAATCAAATCTTCGTGGGTCAAGGTCGGCTGAAAATGATGTTTGTGATTGTCATTTGTCAATTTGGTGGGTCCTGCTGATTTCACTTTTTTCAGTCTTTTCTCTTCATTTCATACACCAGAATCCCATACGCCGCCTCTTATCTGCAACTTTCATCCTTCGTTTCTGATTGCTTGCACTCCGCATTTCGCCTCTTTCTTTTGTTTTCTTCTATTATAATTATAATTTAGTACGTTTGAATTTCTTCAATGTATCGAGAAAACAAATAAAATTTTGTAATCTTTAGATAAAACTACTATATATCTGGATGTATAGTATAATCCTTACTTTTTTTTTTTTTTACGTATCTAAAACTTTTTGTTAAATATTTTAATATAGTTTTCAACTTATATTTATATATTAATAAATTTAAAAATAAAATTTGTGATATAATAATTATTAGGATTCAGCAAAAACTCAATTTCCAAAAAAGTTCGAGGTGGCCACCATCCCTAAGCTTAATTTTTTTAAAAAAATTCAGAGGCTCATGGTCGATCATGAAAAGGCCTATTATGTAGGCATGTCAGGGCTTGGTCCATCATCAATGAGGCTCAAACATTATACAAGAGAATGTTCTCACACTACTCGCGATTTTTGGCCTTAAACACTCTTTGGTGTTAATAAATATCCTTGACAACTAACATTAATTGAATCATTGCGTAGACTTATTCATGGGATCGACCATTTTTTCTTTTAGACAAGTGAGAAGGTACTTATTTACTCATGCGGGAAAGAAAGTGCTCATTCATTTAATTGTAGAGAATCGAATACTCGAAACGATTTAAAGACCCAAACTGCTTTTGTCTTCGAGAATATCTAAATATTAATAATTTTAATGCAAATCTTTCTATAATTTTATGATGTGTTCTAAATAAAAAAAAGTTCTTATAATCTTAGGATGTGCTTAGAATATAAAAGTAATAATTTGTCTTAATTCTATAAGAACTCACTTGTTGAGTTTAATAACATCTATAAATAAAGAGTTAGACAACAAAAAATGAGATTTTTTTAGAGATTTTTTTTTTCTCTCTCTTCTACGAGCTTTTAGAAGCTTTGTTATTCTTTAAATGCTCTTTAATTATACAAGAATCTTTAAAGATTTTATTTAGACAACAACCTTCAAAAGTTCTAATATAACCTTCAAAAGGCTCTTTTACAGCCCTTAAAACCCTAAAATAATATATTTTTAATTATGTTATTTGATTGAACTCTTGCTCCTTTTATTTTTATAAAATTTTTATTAAATAATGTTGTCTAAGTGAGCTAAGTTTGATGAAGTAAATATAGACTCTAATAAAGTCGAATCACTATAATCTTATCTTGTGCATGTTTGTAACTTTTTTTTAATTTTTATTTTGATTGAATCTAAGGCTTCAATTAGACTAATACACACCACAAATCCAATAAATATTAATAAATAGTTATTTTGGACCAGCCCATTAAGGAGCCCCATCATTCTCACAAAAAAAATACAAATTTAATTTGTTAATTTAGGACAACTCAAAATTAAATTCACAATATTAAATTAAAAATTGAGACTATATAAAATCAAATATATAATAAATAACTCCCTTCATAACAAACAAAATATCTCAAATTTTTATATTTAAAATTAGTTACACATTACTAAAACAAAGTTCTAATACTAATTTGTTGGCAATGAAAGCATTTTCTTAATCACAAAAGTATGAATAATGCAGAAAACAAATGACAAATTATAATAAAAAAAGAAATATAGAAGAAAAAAACACAAGTATTTATATGATTCGATAATTGTATATGTTCAAGGCAGATTAGGATTAATGCTTCTTATTAATGAATCAATAAGCACTCATAAAAAATGTTTTTTACAATATTAGAATGCTTGCACTACGATTTTCATTGGGACTGCCAAAAATTCTGCATATATGTTGACTAATATAATAACAATGATCAAATTCAGTCATTGTTTAAACTTAATCAATATAGTTTGAATTTGATAGTGTCATTGGACACAAATTTAAAGGCGTTACATTTGGATAGAGAATTTTGAAAAAAAAATAAATTATTGTGAAAAATTGACATATTCACAAAAGTGGAGATTTGTTGAAAAATATTAATCTCGGGAAAAGAGTTTCTCGTAATATAAACAATATCGCAAAAGAGTTTGTAAATATTATTTATCGGAATATAAATTGAGGAGATATGTTTATGGTTGAGCAATAAGAGATTTAACGGTATTGATTTATGTTTTCGTTCTTCCAGAATATATATAATGAAAGGATTGTACGAATATGAATTAATCTCAATTTGTATGGTTCAACATGCTATTTTTTGTATTATTCATAATATTTATATGTGAAGCATCAGTTATGAATTTATAAAAATATTATGTATGACAAAATGAGAATGAACTTAAGAAATATTAATTCTCTCATCTTTAACTTAAGAAATTTTAATTCTCTCATCTTTTTTTTTTATATTTCATATTTTTTTTTGCAATTTATAAATACGAAAAATCACTTGATTTTCAAATATATATAAAAATTTATTGGGGTATGAACATGTAGAATATTTTTCCTTTTTTATTATTAGTATTATTGAATAACTTTATTCAAACTTAGGTGATTGAAAATTTAAAGAATTAGATGATATCAAGTCTTACAAAATTAAAGTAAAAGTTTTATCATTAACTTGTTTGAAAAGAAAGAAACATACAAGGGAGAAAACATGAGGTTAATCTTATCCAGGAATCGAATATCCTATTCCGACCTGAGTTTTCCCTTTTTTCCCCCACCAAACATAAATTAAACGGGAATTTAAGAAAAATATATATAAAAAAAAACCTGTTAGGGTTTAAGACCCGTTAATTTTGAATTAATAAGAGAAAAAGAACCGGGTAGCGTTTAAGCTTGTGGAATTCGGGGATTAGAGTTGCTAGTGATGTGGCACAGGGCTCGAGGAAGCTCAAGATGGAATATCCGGCGATTTTGCACGGCCGTACGACGTCGTGTGGAGGACGAGGGTGACTGGATTTACTCATCGGAGTGGTGGGGAACTGAATCAGACGGCTACACAGTTCTCCGCTCAACTTCCGATAGAGGAAACGGTGTCGTTTCGGTTGTCGCTTCCCCTTCTTCTAAACCTGTAAGTCCCTCTTTACGTATCATACAATTGGATTATTTTTGGGTTTTGATAAATAATTTCAGTTATCGTTTTGTTAGTTAAAATTTCATACAAATTGTACAGTTATCAAGTATTGGGTTTAAATTCTTAATTAATAGTTAGAGAACTGTAAGAAACTGACCTGAAGTTCTTTTAATGAAAGTGCCTTTAAGAGCTTAATAGTTGAAAATGGTTTCTTTTTTATAATAAACAAACAACATTGTTGTTGAAATTGGTTTCTAAAGAAAGCACTATCACAAACAACTATTAACTCGGTCATTTTCTCATTGTTAATGTAAATACCTTTTAGAGTAGAGAAAGGTGGCCCGAAATGGAGAGATGGCTGCAGCAAAGGTACGCAGAGATACATCCAAACTATGGAGGCAATGAACGATTTAAAGTGCTTGGATATCAATGGCGAACTCTTCACTTTAATGATACTCGCCAGAGCACGGTTAAAATTATGGCTGCTTGCCAGGAATCCGAGCCTGGCTCTGTATGCTTCATGCAGCAGGCTCATTGTCTTGCTGTGCCATGTAAGTTCCATTGCCTTATTTGTTGCAATGAATAGGCTGTTTTACTTTCATTAAACAATGCTTTTAATTGGAACATTAGAGTAGTAGCTGTTTGATTCTCATCTTATCTACTCTAGCATTTGTTCACGTGGTCATTCTTTGTTCAGTATCATCCTTCACTTGTATTTCTATAGACTCCTTATGTCATCAAGAAGCTTAATTTCTGATGACTCGGATCTATCATGTCATGTATCCAAGGAGTAGATTTTTCAATTTACCATTTTGCTTTACTGTGAACAATATGACAGAATAAGGGCCCAGTAACATGTCTAAGGGGAGCCAACTATTTAGGAAGTTAATGAAATTTTTGGTCATGGTGGCTGTAGGAATCTACTATTCCTGTAAAGAGTTGGAGTTTTTTTCACATATGTGGGATCTAAAATTTTTTTGGCCATATCTTTTCAAAATGAGGTGCTTCTATTTTGGCCTTTGCTTCCTAGTGTTTGTACAATTTGTATTCTTTTATTGCATCTAGGAATTAGTGGCACTAAGTAGAGCTCTTACACACACCATACCAGCATTACATTCTCAGCCAAATAGGAAAAAGAAAAAAAGGGGAAAGATGATCAAAGGAAACCTTATTGCCACATCCTGTCAACAATTTTTATGTAACTTAAAGATAATTGACTTAGAGAAACTTGTGAACTTCGTCCTTGTGTTTAAGAAATTATTGTAACTGAATCAGTTAGACCTTCATGCAGGATGCATTGACTTGATCATCAATGATTAATAATTTAGTTTTTGAATTGATAGCAACATTTGGTTTGGGAACCTTGATAAGTTTGTATGAATCTATATCTCTTCCATTTAACAATTGAAATATACAAGTATGTTATAATTTATTGGAGAACATTTGCTTATTGAGGAACATTACTGAGTTTGTTATTATGTTGATTTTTTGAGTCAGAAGGGACAACAAAGACACGTATCATATGAGTTCCCCTAACTTGCAGAACTCTTCCAAATTTGAACTCACAGTAATTAATGCCATTTCTCATTGCAAATATTTGTCAGGATAGTTGTTGGGTGATTTTTTGGAGACTACACTTTGATTTTAGTGATATAACAGAATGAAAATGTTATTCCTGTTGACATTTATTTTGTAACAGAACAATATACAGGTATTATGACTTGTTGGTGGTTTCTATCCTCCAACTGAAGCATCTTGTATTAGTCCATCTTTATAGATCATATTTTGGTGGCACTTTCCATTTTCATTCACAGCTAACTTTTGATTGTAGTGCAGACCTGAAGAGTATGGTATCCACTGGGTTGGGGACTATTGCATCTTGTAACTATGATCTTTTGAGTGCTATACGTGGGAAGAAAACAATGAATATATTATGCATTGGTCATGGAGGGGGAAGCTTACCATTATTTTTGGCCAGTAAAATTCAAGGTTGGGGAAGTTTAGTTTCCTTTTTGCCACTTTTCTGAAGAGTTATTGAATTTTGAAAAAATAAAAAATTGCATTGTAAAAGAAATGCCTTAAAAAATAATTGTTTTCAGATTAAGAGTTATATGCTTGTTTCAGGTGCCATTTTCCACATAGTTGAGATCGACCCCCTTGTTATCTCAGCTTCAGTTCAAGCAATGGGCTTCCCGTCTTTCTCAGTTATGACACCATCAGGTGAGCGTGTATCTTCAAAGCCTGATACCATTGACGAAGTACTGTGGAAAGGCATGCATGAGAGGTTGAATCTCTACGAAACAGATGCTGAGAAGTTTATTCTCGAGAACAAAAATCTGTATGATATGGTCTTCATTGATGCATATGATGGTGATGATATCTTCCCTCGGAAACTTTGGGACCCAGATTTCCCTTTTCTCAAAGCACTTAGTGATCAGTTGCACCCTGAACATGGCACGGTTGTGGTGAACCTTCATTCAGATTCCGATATCCTGAACTCTGTAGCATCTAATTCATTTTTCCCTCGGCAGCTTCAGCCAATTGGAAAGTATGTTTCTAGCATTGGACGTACATACAAGGATGTTCTTCTGGGAAATGAGAGTTCTTATGACTTTGGGTTGGGATACGTTGTTTCGGTTCCGTGGGTTTGTAATTCAACCCTGGTCGTATGCAGGGGTTTTGGGATGGGTGGGGAATACTATGACAGGGATTTGATTTTGGACACTCTAATTTCCAAATCCCTTGAAGTGGAACTTGTTCTAAACTCACCTTTCCCATTGTTTCAGTACATAAAAAGAGATTTTATACTCATTGATTAACCTTTGAATGGTTGAATCTTTAATATCTTCACATTATTGAGATACATCGACAAATTGTAATAGGTGTAAGGGGAACCTTGACATGATCTCGAGAGGGGTGCCTTGGTTTGCATTTAATCTTCAAATGATTAATAGTATTTTCATCTATTATCTTACCATGTAACAAGTTTTAAGTAAAATACATGGTTAACAAGAATCAATTTCACATTGTTTATTTTCTAGGACTTTGGTACAATTTGGATTAATTTTTGGTTTCTGAAAATAAGAGATACAAAAGTGTTGAAAGAAAATAGTTTGTAGATACAAAATTCAAAATAATTTTAAATTTGAAATAATATATATTTCTATATGTTTTGTGAGGCTATATTAACTTCAAAACTTTTAATTCTAGAACCGTAAACGTAATTTAGTAATAATCACACTTCTCAACTAATATCGAAGTTTTAAATTATTATGAGCATGAGCTATTATAGCTAATAGTTTGATAGTAGTTCTCATGAACTGTTAAATTATTACGAGTTCCTTTACATGAGAGAAGGGATGCTAATCTTAGTAAAGTTCCGAGTAGAGTTGTCAGGTTCAAAAACGAACTTCAAATTATACTCTAAATTTAAAAAAAATTTAAATAATAAAACTAACCTTTCTTAAGCCATTACTTTATTAGTTTTTTTCCTTCGTCTCACCTAAATGAAATATTAATGCAATGACTCAGTTTTCACGTAGCATGAAGAAGGAACACATTAGATACCTCAATCTTATTTATATTTGTTCTCCCTAAAAAAAAACTTAGTGCTTTAAGAAAGTTTTTTGTGGATTAACCTTAGAGTCCAAGTCTAGGATGACAGGAGCCACTAGAAGATGTTAGAATCAGGTCTAAGAATAAATTTTCAACGAAAAATCTGCTCGATCACTTGAACTTGACTCAGCTAGAAACGTATGTATATCACCTCTGTATACTCCTGACTGGGCCGACCAAGATCAAAAACTCTAAATGACCAAAAGGAATAGAACAAGAAAATCGGTTCAGTGTAAATACCTAATCAACCGCATGTTGAATAGCTTATATATTCCAATCAGGTACTACTGCGGGAACAGAAATAAGACTTAGACCAGCGAGGATGAAGTATGCTATAAGGTGACCAGTGGGGATGAAGTATGCTATAAGGAGATCAACTCGGTAGGTAATGTCGAACTGCTGTGACAACAGAAGTATAGTCAGACCACTACCGGGTTGAACAGAGAGTAATCATGCTTATTACAAAAATGAGTTTAAAGAAGAAACCAAAGTTATAAAAGAAATAGAGTTATATGAAGAGAAGAACTGTAATGTATTTAAAAAATAATCCCTTTAACCACGCCGAGAGATTAAAATAACCCCAAAATTAGTAAGACTTATCCAACTCAACTACAACACTAGCAAAGATAGGCACAATGAATATTTTTTGAAGACCGATGATATAATTAAGTGAGAAAATTACAACATATGGGACTTCGGAGAGTTTTTCTGATATTTTATTCTTTATTTTGGCTTCAACATTTTTCTGCATTAAACTTAATTTTGACCTTTTTCTTATAGCTTTCCTAAACCTCACCAAAATAACATTTTTCTAACTTAGCATCGAAGGATTTTTATCGAAACTCACCCCAACGAGGTCTTAACGACAATTTTAATATTTTATAAGTATTTTGTCATTGTCAATAAAAAGATAAAGATCCAAATTTCAACTTGCAAGCTCAATAAAATAAATTCCAACATGTTAATTTTCGCAATAATATAAATTCAAAACTTGTTGACTCTAAATATTATTTTTTAGATCAATAATATCTTACTTTTTTTAAAACTTAAAAGGAGATGCAAATTTAAAACCTCCACTTTAATAAAAAAAATACACTAAAATTTAAAGCCATTTAAATAAATGTAATATATATCCTACTTCTATTTTTACTCAGGGCTAACTAATTTTCTGAGCCCAAATCCAATAATTCAAACTCAAGCCCATCCGATATTTGTGAGGTGGCATATCAACATTTCAATTAGATATGTAAATCAAGGGTTATTTATTTATATATCCTAAAATTCATCATAAATTAAACGGATATCTCTTTAACTACAACTTCTACAGATATTTTTAAAAAGGGTGAGTAATGCTCAATGCCCTTTTATAATATCTCAAAAAAGGAAAAATGAAATGACTACCATAACTTTTTGTCTCTGCTTTTATTTTGTCTTCTAAATGAAAATGCATTTCCATATAAAAATCCTATAATAGTCTTATTTTATCTTATTTCTAGAAATCAGACTTTGTCTTATTCCTCTATGTATAGCCCTTCTTCTTTTTCTTCTTTTCAAAGCACATATAAAGAAACTTTTCCATAGAGATATTAATCAAAATTATGACAAGTTAGAAGCTTTGTAGAAGTTTTCTATAAGATTTTGCAGGATCATTTGTAATAAATTAAAAGCCTCTGTAAGAACAAATTTATGTTTACGGTATTTTTAATATGTTAATAGAGAAAAGAATCCATTTTTTTATAATTAAAACCACATTTGACATATCTAAATGTTATCATTGTAATATGTTTATATCACTTTCGTGTAAATTAAAGATATTTTAACTTTAGTACATAATTAATATAATGTATAAGTGTGGTGCTATTCTTAAACTATTATTGTTGTTCTTAAATTTTATTATAAGACTTAATATAACATAGTTATGTAAAAGTTGTGTAGCCGTCTTATACTATCACCTAAATGCATTGTGTTTTTGTATAAGACTTTACATGTGTTGTCTTGTAATAATCGTGTATAAATCTTTTACTGTTAATTTTATTAATGAATCATTTTTTTTTACAAGATTTAACATTATATGGTCTTGTACAAGTTTTCTATATAATCTTGTAAGTGTCTTGTAGATGACCTTGTATGAATCTTGTACAAAATCTTATACGAGTCTTATACAAATCTTGTACTGTCACTTACATTAATTTTTTGTACAAGACTTTATATACATAGTCTTGTAACAATTATTTTAAGTTTTATATTGTCATCTAAGTCATTCTGGTACATTATGTTTTCATATAAGGCGTTACTTATATGGTATTGTAAGAGCATGTATAAGTCTTGTATTGTCACTTAAGGTATTGTAATATATAATTTTTTTAACAAGAGTTAACATCACATGTATTATTAGAGTTGTGTGCTACTTTATTCCTTTTTTTTCATAATCTTGCACTGTTACCTAAATTGTTATAATGCATTATGATTTTTTACAAGACTATACATACATAATGTTGGATTTGGTGCTTACGTGTCATTCTGATACTGTATGAATATTAATTATTTAATATTTATACAGTGAACATTTCGTATAATCGTTAATACAATATATATACATGGTACAATGCTTGTTACGTTACAGAAATTATATGATCTGAAAGAGTTCAGATCTGATTTAAAAAATTTTAGATCAGTGCTAAGAATTAACAGAGCTGAGTGTTATAAATATGCTAACAGTTAACACTGCTAAGAGTTAGCTAGATCTAAAAGGTTAAATCCTTGTTTATGATGGGATAAAGATTTGAGGGTATACTAATAATAACATGGTTGCAAGGAGTTACAATAGGTGCTAGGAGATGTCATTATGCAAGTATGTCCTCAAACACTATGTTCCTGATTTGCTTCACTGATGCAGGTCTGTCGATAAATTTATTTTATATAGATTAGTGTATGCTATATTTATGTAGTATAGATGATTTTTCTTAGCCGACCATAGGCTTACCATAAGCTTGTATATGCATACGAGTATTCAGTCAGGATTGAATATTGAACAGACTCACAAGGACGCCAATAGATACCCTATGAAGCCGTCAATGGTGAGTTATCTCGAGTTGAGTAGTATACGTGGTCCTTTGACCTGAGTGCCACAGTGGGCTTGTAAGTGATCCACCATACTTTGGTTCCACATATGTCATAAATCTTTCATGGTGTGACCGCTGGGCGTCGTTAAGTATGGTCCAATGCTTATAGAGTTTGGTGTTTGTACAGATATGGGATCTGTTAGCTCTCATATGGGAGTAGTATATTCAGATGATTCAAGAATGTATTTTAGTAAATCTCGTGGCCATAAGTACTAACTCGAGAAAGGAGTTTCCCAAAGGGTTGAACAATATACGCAAACTCCTTTTGCTATATTGTTCTTGAAAATATAAATCTGGAGAGAAGTTTCATGGATGAGCACACAGGGATTTGATAGTGCTAATTTATGTCCCCGCACATCTAAAATATAAAGGATGAAAGGATTATACGTATGTGTTGTGACCTCAGCTTGCATGGTCTAACGCACTGATTTGTAATATTTGTGACGTGTGCGTGGGGTATCGATCACAGACTCATGAAATAGTTTCATTTAAAAAATTAGGCATGGACCTAGGGAGTCCCGCAAGATGAAGTGTACTCGTTGTGTACTAGGACAGCATACTGAATTGAATTGTTCAATCTAATAATTTTCAACATAACCAAATATTTGTTTCAAGAATCATTGGGATGAGTGTGTGTCAGTACTTAAGTGTAAAGTATAGTAATTAGTTATTAATTGTTATTTACTAATTAAATAGTGACACATAGCGCATAATGACCCTTCGGTTAAATTGACTCAAGTAATGAGTATAATCGAACCCACGTTGAGTTAATTAAAGGTTTAGGAGTTATTTTCCTAAATCGATTATTTAAGTATTAAATAATCCTAATATTTGTTATCACTTAAGAGTTAAGTAATTAGTTAATTTGACTAGAGTTAATTGTTAACTCATGATTAAATTAATAAAGCAAATTTTAATTGAAAACTTAATTGCTATATAAAATAAAATTTTATTGAATAATTAATTAAGTGAAAGCAAATGTTGCTAAAAGAAAATTATATAAAATTATAAGGAGCTAGAATGATATTTAAAATATTATTTGATCTCAAATTATCGTGGCCAATTTGTTGTCATACATTTGAACAAATTCCTTCTGATTTGTTTCTTTAAAATAATTTACTTATAAAATATCAATTCTTTTGAAAAAGTAAAAAAAGAAGTTTTGTTTTTAATAATGCATGACAACATTGAAGTATGGCATCCCATACTTGTTGAAGGAATAAAGAAATTCTTTATTCATCATAATTTAAAAACACCATGTGATATTTTATTATTATATCTATGTGTATATATATATATATATATATATATATATATTCATTTGATGAATATACATATCTAAAGAATGGTGGCCGACCATTATAGGAAGATAGAGATTTTGGGATTCATTTTGTTCTTGAAACAAATTGAATTCTTCTTTGCTCCCATTTGGTGGTGTTTGGCAATTGGAAGAAAAATAAAAATGAAAAATGTTTCTTGAATTTTTTTTCAAGTACTGAAACAAACATTTCTTCTTTTACTTTTATTTTAGACCATATAAAACAAACAATAATAATGATTTGTTTAAATATTCAAGTGAACATGGGTTAAACAAATGATTATGGGACTAAGAGTTAATTCCACAGTTTAAGAGTTAAACTGAGAACTGAAAAATAAAGGTTGTTGTTCTAGCACCCAAGCATATCACGTTAGGTCCTAGAACTGCCAACGGGTCAACTTCATGCTGTACTTCAGCTAGAAATTTGTTCTAAAGACTTGTCATGTGATGTCTCTCTATTTTTAGTCATTAATATTAATTTGATTAATATGTTTTATATTTTGTTCATTAGCATAATGAATAAAACTTATAGTGCTCATTTTTTAGAAAATTAAATTTCTAACTTCCGTTGCGAATATTTATGTATGAGATGCATAAATAGTGTATATATTGTATTTGATGCGTATATATATATATATATATATATATAAATTTTAAAATGGACATGTATACCACATGCACACATCCCAAAATAGATTTAGGTTGTGAATAGAGATAAATTAATACCCTTACACATAGTATTGTAAGAGCCATGTACTAATCTTATTATGTCACTTGTGTCAATATATCACATTGATTTTATTTTTTTTCTCTTTCAAGACTTTATATAACATAACCTCAAATTTGATCTATCATTTTTATATTGTACTTAACAATAATTTGTTAAACATCTTTATTCTAATTGGGTTGCATTTAATCCTATATTCTTTGGAGCAACATGTACTATGCATTTATTGATCATTTACAATGGCGAATGATTCGAAGATAAAGGTAAACACAAATTTTATATAGAAAAGTCTACAGAAATTAAGGTTATATAATCAATAAGTTATAACCAACTTTTTCAACAAGTGGCTATTGTCATTAGACTTGATTTTTTATAATATGATATCACTTTGATATTTAGGGTAAATATAGTGGACTTTATGCTGCCTATTGAAAATTTTGATAGACGATTATATAGATTTTTCTTAGATGAGATTAAAAGTGGCATTAGAAATTCTTTATGTATCATTTATGATTCAGGTAAGGAGATGAGCCTTTATGTGCCACTTATCTTGTAATACATAATGGTTATTTAGGTAAAGAGAGGAGCCCACCAATTATGTATCCTTATTAGGAAGAAAGTTAGTGTTACCCAAACCTCATACCTCGTACCATCAACATTTATTAATGAAAATGCAATCGTAGATGAACATGTATATTTATTAGTTAATGGAATAGAGAATTTACAATAAAGTGCAAAAAAGTTGCTTGTAAAAAATAAAAAGTTACATTATGGTTGTCACTTCTCAACTTCATTATTTATCCTTATCGAGGTCACGTAAGTCTTCACTAAGACAATGTAAACTTTTACCGAGGCTATATAAGCCTTTTTCGGAGTCAATCATATAGTCATCAAAGTTCTCATCAGTCAACTGCCCAATAAGCCTATGTGTTCCTTTCAACTAAGCTCTCGAGCACAAAAAATAAACAGAGCTTGATTTGAGCACAAGGTCAGATAGGTCGAGAACTCACTCCAAGCACCCCAACACCAACCCAAATCTGAGGGTAAATCCTATAGCCAACTACAATAAAGTTTTCAGTATCAATAAGTTAATACTAAAAATTAAGGCACCTTATTCTCCTCACGAATTAAGGGTCAAACCCAACCTTAAAATGGGATTCTCATCCCTTTAAAAAAACCAAATTAATTAAAGACATATATTCCTAAAATTATGGAATCAAATTAATTAGGAATTTACATCCCTAAAACCATGAAAATTGAGGGACTCTTATTTTTCCCAAGAACTAAAGGTCAAACCCAACCTTAAAATGGGATCTTCATCCCTTTAAGGAAAATTAAATTAATTAGGAATCTATATTCCTAAAATTATAGAATCAAATTAATTAGAGATTTATGTCCATAAAATAATGAAACAAAATTAAGTAGGAAAATTATTATCCCTAAAATCATGAAATCAAATTAATTAAGGATTTACATCCCTAAAATCATAAAACTAAATTAAGTAGAGAAATTATTATCTATAAAATATAGAATTTATGAGGGATTTATTTTATGGAATCAATATCCTTAGGATTATGAGTGTTAATTACTTACATAAAAAGGAATCTATTAGAGGGCTATAAAAAAGGAGAGATGTCACACCTCAGACTCAAAAGATCTGAAACATGACATAACTTACACTCATTCAATAATATGCACTTATAATTAATATTGCATAAAATTTCAAACTTGAATTCAACATATGAATCCTTATCAAATTGCTAGTAAGTTTAATACAAAATCAACTCATGACCATACTTGGTGAAACATAAACCAAATACAACCACACCTAATAAAATAATACATAAGTATTTATTCAATATAAACAAATTAAATATCTTAAACTATGTATCCACAAATGAAACACTTAGCAATTTAGCAACTTAGGAAACTCAAGGGACAACAGAAGCCTTGCCAAATCCGTTGAGCACACATGTACCTTATTTACCTGAAATCACCATAAACCATAATGAGTATGAAACTCAGTAAGCATACTAATTTTTCATATATCAAAATACAAATACATATATGTACACAATGCATGTGTATGATATACTGTAATAAATCAAAATTATAATCTTATCAAATCACATGTCAGGTAAGCGCTTACACATTCTTTCAAAATATATAATAGGAATACCATCACTCAACTACTACTTAGTAGGACTTTCATATCACATATCACATATCACATAATGAGCCAAATGTCACTCATAGGTGACATACCGTATGAGAGCCAAATGTCACTTTCATATTACTATTTACAAGTAAGGTTTAAATTACACATATATAATGCTCATACCTGAAGGTAAGAGTCAAACCCTCACCCTGATCATCGGTGGGTCCTCTCACATTTATCAATACGCCACCATATGAATGTGATGACTCAATCTTCTTTTAGGCACCAATAAGATCCTCCATACATACGAAACACATAATATATACCAATCCCGAAAGAAATGCCACATATAAAGGCTCCACAAATCACATAAGGTGCCTACTAAGTAAATAGTGAGTTTAAGCATCCTTAAAACACAAGACGTATCTCATGGACATTTTCCACTTCAAAAGCTTTCTTTGTTAAACACATTTTATTTTGAAAGCTCACTTTCATAAACACATGTATGTCTATGCTCAATGTCAATGCTCACATTCATAAATATAAGTCTTTCACATTTCATATTAAATATATTTTAGCATAACAGAAACATATTTCTAAACACATTTACAAAATCATACATAGACAATTACAATGTTTATTGTGATTTTAGTAAAAGTCTAGTATACTTACCTCTTAGAACTTTTGGGTACAAGGCTTAATTCTTCTTAACCTATCAATGGAGATTAATCCTTTCATAAGTCTTAACATTCACATAAAACACTTTAAATAGCTACAATATTACACATATTACACTTATCACATCGAATTGGTCTAATTACTTGGTTTCTCAGAACCTGTCATTCTGATCATTTACACTTAACAAAATTTTCTTACACATCAAATGATGTCCAACTACTCCAAAATTAGAATATATTATTTTTGACTCATATATTCTTCTTATATATGAATATTATATCATAATGCTTATACAATCCATTCCATAAATACCATCAAATACAAACTATTATCTTGACAGGATCAAGATATTTACTGAACAGTATTCTATCTCCCAATTTTATAAAATCATATACTAACTCAAAAATTATAAAACTATTACAAAATTACTCTTGACACATATCTAAATTCATTATAAATATTTCACTTTAAAATTACTGCCAAAAGTATTTTAAAACTATTTTATTCCATAGCTTTAAAAATATGTTAATTAAATACTACAATAAGCTGATACACTTTAAAAAATCATAACAATTTAACCACATTGATCTAAATTCTCAATTCTGAGTATATCATATTAGACACATAAAATTATTATATTCCATAAATTTGTAGTTTTTAAGATCATTCAGTAGATCAAAAATTATTTGTCACTGTATTATACTGTTAACACATAAAATTTTTAGAATTTCAGGGTCATCTTGGTAAATTCATTACAAATTCAATTTCTGAAATTTTCAATCGATTCAAAGTCTTAACTGATTCTAGACATGTCTAGTTTCATATTATCAAAGAAAAAAATCAGAATCGAAGTACAACAAGTTATAAAATTCTCGGATCAAGAGACTATCAAGTAAAAATTCTGCAATTCATCATGATTTATCAAGTTATCTACATAATCATCATCAATTCTTAATATATCTTACAAAATCCACATCAAATCCCCAATTTCTCATATTTCTAAAAATCAAAACTTAAAGGAATTAACACTAATAAATTGAGAAATAGTTATGATATACCTCTTAAAATTTAAAATTCTAATTTCTTCTCCTTTTTCTTCTTCTTCTTCTTCTTCTCTTTCTCTCCCCTCTATTTTTCTCTTTTCTCTCTCTAAAGGGGTGGCTCGACCAAAAAATGAGTAAATTAGGGTTTAAAATGTATATTTTTATACTAAGAGGCTAACTTTTAGTATTTACAAATTAACTCCCAAAACGTTTAAAGTATTACAATTTGGTCCATGAAATAAATCTAAAGTCTTGAAACCCAATATTAATAATATGTCTTTAATCTATACAGACAATACTAATAAAAATATATAAATTAAGTATCATCCACATACAAATAAAATATGAATATTATACAAGTACAAATATTTATTTTTTTCGATTGTGAATAAGTGGTTACTACAAGAGATCCTAATAGAAACGGGAAAAAAAATTCTCTACCATAGCTCTGCGTGATTTTTCTTTTCTTCCTCTCACATTATTTATTATTTGTAATGGTTATAGTATCTTGTACTATTATTGTAAAATAATTATTAAATAATACCTATGTCTGATCCAATCAAGTTCGGTTAAGTAGACGTAAGCCTGAATTAGACTGAACTACTATATATCTAGTGTCTTCTTTTCCTCTTTATCTTTATCTTGTTAGTTTCAATTGATGGTCTTTCCTCTTTTATCTTTATCTTATTAATCTTATTTGATAGTTTCTCAATAAAAAGTAAATTCAACTCGTTAATTTAAAAGTTGCCATCTTTTCAAATCAACAATTCAACATATCAAAAAGATCACAACAGTTGTAAAATAAATCTAAACAAGACTATCATAAACCCTGTAAATCTCAAGTTCTCATGTTAAAATTCTCTACCATAGTTTTGCGTGATTTTTCTTTTCTTCCTCTCACATTATTTATTATTTGTAATGGTTATAGTATCTTGTACTATTATTGTAAAATAATTATTAAATAATACCTATGCCTCATCCAATCAAGCTCAGTGAAGTGGACGTAAGCCTGAATTAGACTGAACTACTCTATATCTAGTATCTTCTTTTCCTCTTTATCTTTATCTTGTTAGTTTCAATTGATGGTTTTTCCTCTTTTATCTTTATTTTATTAATCTCATTTGATAGTTTCTCAATAAAAAGTAAATTCAACTCATTAATTTAAAAGTTGCCATATTTTTGAATCAACAATTCAACATATCCAAAAGATCACAATAGTTGTAAAACAAATCTAGACAAGATTATCATAAACCGTTTAAATCTCAAGTTCTCATGTTAAAGTTTCATTTACACACATTCGATTAAAAATAAAATTATATAGATTAGATTTAGAAATAAAAAATAAAAAAAGTACTTCGGCAACAAGATATAGAGCTTTGGCTGCAGACAATAGGTGATAGACAATAGCAAGATGTAGGGTAATGGCAGAAAAAGCTTACGATTTATTTGAATAATTTTTGTGGTAGGCAATGGCACTTGTTTTATTTATTTATGTTGGATTTTTTTATTATTTAAATTTAATGACGTTAAGTTTATTAATGGTAAAATAGTCTTTCTTATTGTAAGGCAATGAATCAAAGGTGGTGGGAGAAGGGCAAATTGGTGAATTCCACCCTTTTTTTGCTTATAAATAATGTATAGCCTCTTTTGTAATTCATTCACTTTCAATACTTTTAAAAATATTATAATATTTTTCAGAGTTTTTAGTACTTGAGTTATATTTAGTTTTTCATTTTTATTATTTATTTATAACACATTATCAATACATTTTTTAGATAAGTTCAATTCTTAACTTACTTTGTTTTATATTCCTTTATTTTTCTACGTGTTTTATTTATATTCAACTATTATCTGTATTATGTTTATATTATTGTATAATATAATCCTTATGAGTATGTGCTATAGTTGCTATTTATTTAGATTTTTCACATCAGAAAATATAGATAATATTATGCATCAATAATATTGTATTTATATTATGTTTATTTTTTTAAATTTAAATATTCTATATGCAACTTGAAGCTTGCATAACAAATAAATATGTTAGAACCTAAAGTTCTAATAATTAATCTCATTAATTTAGAACCTGAGGTTTTATATTATAATTTTTGAATTTATTTTTTTAATTACTTGTTCATATAGAAGGCTACGCCTGTTCATTGTTATATAGAAGTGTTGGGTGTTATGTTACCTGTGCGCCGTACTATGGTGATTGTGTGCATTATTAAATAATTTAATAATTAATATGTCATATATGTAATGCAGCAAAATTAAAGTACACATTATATTATCTCATTACAATAATGAGATCGGGGACTCGCCCTCAAAGTGTGCTTGTAAGCAAGTTTAGTTGTGGACTAGATGGGCTTCCTCAAGCTAGACTAACAGCCTCACTTTTTCAAAATATTCGAAGCAACACTTAATTCTGATATATTACTGTCTCTCAGACTTAAGGTTAACTCTTAACCTTTCCAAAAACAAAAGCAATTCATTTCAAATTCACTTCACTTTCTCTCGGCCATTATATAGCCTTTGGTGTCACCAATTAAACCAATAGTAGATTAATTAGTGTCTAGCAGCTTAAGCATGAGGAAGCCACATTTGCTAGCCATCAGCTACTTGAAAGAATGCTAAATATTGTGCCTATTTTGGTGGTTATCTAAGGAGTAAATTTGTGGCTTTTATTTTGCTGGCTGAGTTTTGAATCAACAAGTGGCCAACGTAAGAGTGAAATTAATGGCATTTGAAACAATACATCACCTCAAGCTAAAGAAATTGAATCAAATTCAATCTAATTGTAATAATTGTCTTTAGTTTCATCCAATGTAAATGCAACAAATGTAAAAGCATAATAAAATAATTTGATTCATTTATAATAATGAATAGCCGAATATTAAGTTTAATTGAATGATATAATAATTGTTTCATTTAAATAATAGCTATGTTTACTAATGCCTAATTTAGTGTCTTTTTAAATTATTGGCACAATTTGAGGTATACACTTGGTAGAATAAAGTATCAAGTTTCACTTAGCACAATTATAAGTTTAACACTTAAACTTTAACTACTCTCCGAGAGACCTTAAAAAAATAAATAAATGATCAATTAATTTAATTTAAATAAAATAATAATTGTTTCAATTAAATGGTAGCTATATCCACCAGTGCAAAATTTTGTACCCATATAAATTATTGGTACAATTTGAGGCATATATTAGGTAGATAAAAATATCAAGTCTCACTTGACACAATTTTAAGTTTAACACTTAAACCTTAACTACTCCCCGAGAGATCATGAAATAAATAAATATTTTTGAAAAACTTTTCGGATCGAACAATTTGATTCGGTGCATTACCCACATGCTCAATGAGTACACTTCATATAGTGAGACTCCCTAAGTTCACACCTATTTTATCTCATGGAACATTTTCATAAGTCTATAATCGATGCTCTCCATACACATGTTATGGATAATACAAAATGGCAAGATGAACCATACAATTTGAGGTTAATCCATATTCGTACAATCCTTCCAGGATATATATATATATATCCTGGAAGAGCGGAGACATAAATCAACACCGTCAAGTCCTATATAGCTTAACCATAAATTGATCTCCTCGATTCGTATTCTAATAAATAATATTCACAAACTTCTTTGCGATATTATTTATACCATGGGAAACTCTTTCTTAGGTTTAATACTTATCGCCATAAGACTTCCTAGAATACAACCTTAGAGCATCTGGATATTTGACTCACCTATATGAGTTGACGAATCCTATATCTACACACATCAAACTCTATAAGTATTGAACCATATCCAATAACACCTAGCGATCAGACCATGAAAGGTCTCTAACATGTGTGGAACCTAAGTATGATGGATCACTCACAACCCTATCATGGTCCTTAGGTCAAAGGACCATGAATACTACTCAACTCTAGAAGACCCTCCATTGATGGTTTTATGGGATATTTATTGGTGGTTTTCATTGAGTCTTGTTCAGTATCCAGTCTTCACTGAATACTTATATATCTATACGAGCTTCCACTAAACTTATGGTCTGTTAAAATTAACCATCTTGACAATCTAGATATAAATATACACTGATTTATGTAAATTAGTTCCACTCAACAGACCCTTGCGTCGGTGAAAATAGGTCAGGAACATATAATTCGAGAACATACTTGCATAATGACATTTCCTAGCAATGCTTGCAACTCTTTACAACTATGTCATTGTTAGTATATTCCTAAGTCTTTATCGTATTTCAGATAATGTTCTATCTCTTAGACCTGATCTGAACTCCTTCAGATCAATACAATATCTAAATTATTACAAGCATTTTATCTTATAAGAAATAATTAGAGATTTAATAAAATATTTATTTATTGCATAAGTATGAAAATACAATATTCATACAACATTGGAATGACACATAAGTACAAATCTTAACAAGAAGGTTGTGCCTCCTCATTATTATCATCTTATGAAAGGCTATGACTCTTCACTATTATCAATCTATGGAAGACCATATCTCCTTATTATTATTAATAAAAGGTTATGCCTTGTCAGTACTACTAATACATGGAAGGCTTGCCTCCTAATTAAGATTATTTTATATATATAGAAGGTTATACCTTCTAAAGATTACTTTTGATATATATGTTATGTATTATTAATTTGTTGAATAATATTTATATTTCATCATACTAATTTTAATTCACTTCTTTATATTTAAAGCCCCCAAAAATGTCTTTTACAAATTCCTGCACTTAATGCCTATAAAAAAAATTACCTATCATGGGTATTGAATGCTAAAATGCACCTCCAAACTAATAGTTTGAAAAAAATGATTGCAAATAAAAATGACGTGTCCCTGTAGGACAAGTCAAGAACTATGATTGTCCTCTGTTATCACTTACATGAGAGATTGAAAGCTCAATATTTGAGGGCATGCAAATCCTCTAGAAAAATCTAAAAGAAAAATATGATGTGTTCCTCCTAAAAGCAAGACATAAGTGAAAAAGTCTGAGATTGTATGATCTTAGACTTTTTGTTAAAAACAATTTTAATTTGATCACAACCATCTCAAAGTCAAAATTGTCTAGTGAGAAAGTTACATAACAAGATATGTTAGAAAAGACATTCTCTACTTTTCATGCCTCAATGTTGTTTAGAAATAGTATTGCGAACGACGATTTAAAAATACTCAAAATTAATATCATGTCTTTTATTTGCTGAACAAAATATTGAGCTCTTATTGAAAAATTATGAATTACATCCAACTGGCCCTTAGTCATTCACAGAAGTGAATACAAATGCTTATAACAAAGTAAGACATGGTTGTGGGAGGGAAAGAGGGCACAATTATTGTTGGGGATCTAATAAACGTGAGTGTATGTATGTGTAATTGTGTTTACTGCATAAAATACGTATCTCATATATATTTAACGTTGCAAAATAATTAAATTATACAATAAACATAATAAATAATATATTAATCATATTAATATATTATAAGGGGTAAAAAATTACTATAACGTGTAATGTTATACACGTGTATCCTCGAAGTTCGCCTGAAGACCAACTCGTTGGCAGTTCTAATCACTAACTCGGTGGGCTTGGTAAGCTAGAACAGCAGCTCCATAATTCAGCACGGGATTAGCTCTTAATCCCTTAAAATGGCCAATTGAGTGTATTTTTTTTTTCTCTAAAAGGATAAGAAATAAAAATTGAAGCAATTCACAATTGCTTCTCTAGGCACCATAAAGAAAAATAAAACAATTTTATTTTTCTTTTTTTTCCTTCTTCTTCTTGGCACCAAATAGAAGAAATGAAACAATTTCATTTCTTCCTCTCATCCATTTCTTACTGCATTTACCAACACACACACACTTCACACATATTTATATCTCACATGAATTAAAATAATAATACTATTTATTATAATATTAAAACAAGGCCACCTTGTAAAAAAAAATATTATTATATAAAATAATAATATAATAAAATAAATGGATGACAATTATATGTTATCATTTAATATATAATATAATACAATAATGAGATATTATAATTTTTTAATAATTAAATAATCATTGTGTTAAATGACTATTTTTCTTCTCATGAATAGTTACAAAGACTACCCCTAGTGACTCCCACCAAATTTCATACTTAGGTAAACTCAACCGAGGGTCCACAATACACCACATGTCATTATATAATTAGTAAATAATAACTATTGATTAATTGTTGTATTTAATACTTAAATACAGATACGCATGCATTCCCGTGGTAGTGCTAGATATTACTGAATTAAACAATTTAATCTGGCATGCTGCCCCAGTGCACAATGAGTACACTTTATATCGCGAGACTCCTTAGGTCTATACCTGATTTGTTAAATGGAACTATTCCATGACTTTGTGAATAATGCCCCACACACAAACCATAGATGTTACAAATCAACGTGTTGAACCATACAAGTTGAGGTTACAACGTATACGTATAATCCTTCCATCATGATATCCTGAATGTGCGGGGATATAAATTATCCCCGTCAAATCCTTATGTGCTTATCTATGTCTTATCCCCATACTTGTATCTCACTGAACAATATGTACAAACTCATTTGCCATTTTGTTCTATCCAGGCGAAAACTCTTTCTCGGGATTAATACTTGTAGCCACAAGATTTTCTGAGATACAGTCTTGAAGAATCTGGATATCTAACTCCCTATGCGAGCTGAAGGATCCCATATCTGTACATACTGGAACTCCATAAGTATTGGACAATACCTAGCGACACCCAGCAGTCACACTATGAAAAGTCTATGAAATGCATGGAACCAAAGTATGGTGAATCACTTATAAGCCCACTATGGCACTCAAGTCAAAGGACCACATACATTACTTAACTCAAGAGGACCTTCCGTTGACAGCTTACATAAGGTGTCTGTTGGAGGCCCTCGTAAGTCTGTCCTATATCCAATTCTAACTGGATACCCATATATCAATACTGTTAAGGTCGGTGCTTACGTGTCATCCCTCAATGTACATATACTTGTGTATTTATACAAGTGTACATTCCCATTAAATTGCTAATACCCAATTAATATAGTACCATGCAAGTGTAACGTAATAGATATTGTACGATCTGAAGGAGTTTAGATAAGGGCTTATAGTTAGCCATGCTAAGAAATATAAATGCTAAATGTCAGCAAAGCTAAGTGTTAGCTGGTTATAATACTCATCAGATCCAAGAGTTGAAGCCTTGTCTGTAATAGGACATAGACCTAAGAATATACAAGTAACTGCATAGTTGCAATCAGGTGTCAGAAAATGCTAGTTACCCAAATATGTTCTCGAATAATTGTCCCTGATCTATTTCTGTTGATATGGGTTTGTCGGTGGATACCTTTATATATAGATCAGTATATGTCGTACCTATAGGGTATAGATGGCCATTTGTAGCTAACCGTCATCTTAGAGCTCGCATTGACATATGGATATTCAATTAGGACTAGATATAGGATAGACTCATGAGGGCCTCCGATAGATAACTTATATAAGCCGTCAATAGAGGGTCCTTCCAAGTTGAGTAGTATACGTGATCCTTTGATCTGAGTGCCACGGTGGGCTTGTAAGTGATCCACCATGCTTTGGTTTCATGCATGTTATAGACCTTTCATGGTGTGATCAATGGGTGTCACTAGGTATGGTCCGATGCTTATGAAGTCTGGTGTATACAGATATGTGATCTGTTAGCTCGTATAGGCAGTTCAATATCCAGATGCTTCGAGACTGTATCTCGAAAAGTCTTGTGGTCACAAGCATCAATCCCGAAAAAGAGTTCTGCCAGGATAGAACAACATGACAAAGGATTATACATATATTGTTCATTGAGATACTAGTCTGGAGATAAGGCATGGATGAGCACTTAGGGATTTGACGATGATGATCTATATCCCTGCACATCCAGGATATTATGATGGAAGGACTATACGTATGCGTTGTAACCTCAACTTGTATGGTTTAATGCACCGATTTATAATATATGTGACGTGTGCGTAGAGCATTGCTCACGAACTCATAGAATAGTTTCATTTGATGAATCGGGCGTAAACCTAGGAAGTCTCGCGGTATGGAGTGTACTCGTTGTGCACTGGGGTAGCGTGCCAAATTAAAATGTTTAATCCAATAATATTCAGCACTACCACGAGAATGCGTGCGTTGATGAACACTTAAAATTAAATATTTAATAAGAGTTTTACATCATTGTTTTGTATTACTAGTGTATTTAATTTTCTTAACTTAAGTATGTTTACAATATTGTACCTAATTATCTTTTAACTGTTTTGTGGTAGGTTCGGTAAAATGGGCATAACTTTTTATATAAAGATTCAATTGGAGTAATTCTTGATCCTGTAAAGAGATGACTCAATAGGCTAATATATTTTATTCACAAAGTATTTGAAATTCGAGTGTTTAGAGGGTGAAAATGGCCTAGAACAGAACTTATTTGCAGTACAGGCCTAATTTGAAAAGTCATCAGTATTTGGCTCATAACTATAGCAATACGTATCTAATACAAGTGGATGCCTTAGTGATAATCAATGTAAATTATTTTTTCACCATTCTTGACTTTCATCATCCAAGTGGTTCCCTTCTAATTTGTCTCAATTTATCCATGTTTTTCTATAAATAAGTGGCTTGTTTATGCCTAAAGTATGTAATTAGAAATTTAAAATTTAGTTCAAAATACTTATCTTTTGTATTATCTCTTTGTAATATTATTTCTCTTGTTTACTATTAAGGTATGTTATTTCTTCTTCCATTTCTTTTTTTTTTTTCTTTAGTTTTATTATGTCCAAATAAGTTTCTTTATGCTAAGGTGAAATGGTGAAACTCTTGACAAGGTAATAAGATATACTTTACATTTATTCATGAATTTAATGCTTCATTTTTAAGTTATGCAAATTTATATATGATGTATTTATTTTGTTTGTAGAATTAATACTATTTCTTCTAAAGTGGTGATTCTTTGATTTATTATTGACAAACTTTATATTTGGCACAATAAATTCTTGAAACCATTTACAAGATTTGGTGTATATACAATTTCTTGTAAAGTGGGAGCTTTGATTTATTGTAGACAAATATAAAGATTGGCATAATAAATACTTGAACTCATTTATAAGATTTGATGTATAATAATTAAAAGAAATAAATACTAATTAATATAAAAATGATGATGAACTTTAATTGTTATATTTTTTGGTTGGAACTTCCTTTGTGTGGGAATTTTAATTGAGTTATAAAAAGAGTTAAATATATTCTTACTTCTTATGCTAAGAGTGGATCCTCCTAACCTTAACTTTTATTTGAATTAGTTAATTAAATTAATATTTGCAAACATCTTATACTGCATTAATTGTCTTAAAAGTATTTATAATTTGTAATTTTAATTCTACTTCCCTGTGGATCGACCACATTCTCATCAGGTTATTTATTACTTCGACAATTCTGCACTTGGGAATATATTCTTACTTCTTATGCCAAGAGTGGATCCTCCTAACCTTAACTTTTATTTGAATTGGTTAATTAAATTAATATTTGCAAACATCTTATACTGCATTAATTGTCTTAAAAGTATTTATAATTTGTAATTTTAATTCTACTTCCCTGTGGATCGACCACATTCTCATCAGGTTATTTATTACTTCGACAATTCTGCACTTGGGAATAAACTCCTATATTCGAAACGTGTCAAGTTTTTGGCACTGTTGCCGGGGAAGTAAATTAACATTATTTCTTTTGTTGTTTGTTTGTTTATTTTATTTTCATGGAAGGCTGAGCCTCCTAACGTACTTTATTTTATTTATTATTTATCTTTTATTTTCACTTTTTATTTTCATGAAAGGCTGAGCTTCATACTCTTTATTTATTATTCGCTTTTTATTTTCATTTTTTATTTTCATAGAAGGCCGAGTCTGCTACTATTTATTTATTAACTTTTTATTATATAATTTAACATTACTAATCTAACTTCTAATTATTTATCTTTATTTTACTTTTAGTTTTACCTATTTTATTTATCTGTGTTTAATATATTTTTTCTCTTATTTGTATTATTTATTGTTATTGTATTTTATTTTATGTCTTTTTATGAGCGGTTGGTTTAGAGATCTTAATTCTCATCGTTTGGTGAAAGGTAATTTTGAAACTTCCTTTGATAATTTGTTAGATTCGCCTTCATCTTCTCATTCTTCACCAATTAACACCATGAGCGAAAATCAAATTGAGGGACTCATAGACCCAGGGAACAATCAGTCCTAATATAATGACCATAACCGACCTATGACACTTAGAGACTATATGAACCCTATACGAACTGGTGCACCATCTTGCTTAATTTTTCCTCTGGATACAACTCATTTAAATTTTAAGCCACACATTATCCAACTTTTACCCACTTTTCATGGCTTAGATGCAGAGAACCCTTATCTACATCTAAGAGAATTTAAAGAAATGTGTAACATGTATAATGACCAAAATTGTAGCATAAACACAATTCGACTTAAGCTTTTTCCTTTTTCTTTAAAAGATAAAGCTAAAATATGGCTATAAAACCTTAGGCCAGGATCTATTTCTTTATGGGATGAGATGCAACAACAATTTCTAAAAAAGTTTTTTTCTTCCCATAGAACAAATTCTTTCAAAAGACAAATCACTGCTGGTACCTGTGAGGCACCTAGAAAAAATCAAACCACTACATCTAGTGAGAGTATTTATCATCTTAGGGAATACCATAACCTTCAAGCCAAATTAGGATCCTTTGCTAGAAAAATCAAAACCTTAGAAATGAAAAAGAGTGGTCAAATAAAATCTGTTCAAGAAATTGTGTGTCACATTTGTGAAACCTATAATCACTCTACCAATGATTGCCCAACTTTGCCTGCATTTAGGGAATGTCTCCATGAACAAGCCAAGGTTCTAAACACGTTCAAACAGTCAAATAATAACCCATATTCACAAAATTATAATCTTGGATGGCGAAATCACCTGAATTTTAATTGGAGGAATGACACTTAAGCACAGGCTTCACAACCATCTTTCCAACCACACCAAAATTTTCAAAACTATCAAAGTTATGCACCATATGTCCTACCCCCTAGAAAAAATCTTAAAGAAACTTTGCATACATTTATTGAAAAGTAAGAGTCTGTTAATTCTCAAAATGCTCAAACATTTACTAATGTGAAAGATACTCTTGCCAAATTTGCATCTGCACTGAACATTCATGAGAAAGGAAAATTATCTTCTCAACCACAGCCAAACCCGAAAGGACAACATAACTCAAATGCATGTAGTTCAGGAAGCCAACACATGAATCAAGTTAAAGTAGATATCACTCTTTGGAGTGGTAAAATTGTTGAAAAAGAAATTCTTGAACCTCATGAGAGCGATGAATCAATCTCTAAGGGTAAGGAAAGTGTTGAACCTACACCTAATAAAGAAAACACCAAACCCTCACCTCTACCCTCATTTCCTCATGCATTACGTAATACTAAGAAGATGAATCACAATCCTGAAATTTTTGAAATCTTCAAATAGGTAAAAGTTAATATTCTTTTACTAGATGCTATTAAACAAGTTTCCTCTTATGCAAATTTTTTAAAGGATTTATGCACAGTAAAAAGAAAACTGAATGTGAAAAAGAAAGCATTTTTAGCTGAACAAGTAAGTGCCATTCTTCAGAACAATAATGCTTTGAAATATAAAGACCCTGGTTGTCCTATAATTTCATGTATTATTGGAAGTCATAAAATTGAACAAGCCTTACTTAATCTTTGTGCTAGTGTGAATTTATTATCGTATTCAGTTTATCAGCAGCTCAATCTCGGTGAGTTAAAATTAACTTTTGTAACTCTTTTGCTTGCCGATAAATTAATAAAAGTATCAAGAGGGACAGTGGAAGATGTTTTAGTTCAAGTTGATAAATTCATATATCCTGTGGATTTTATTGTTTTGGACACAGAACCTGTTAAAGGATATAATCTGATACCTGTTATTTTGGATCGTCCTTTTTTAGCAATTTCTAACGCTTTGATTAATTGCAGGAATGGAGTCATGAAGCTTTCATTTGGAAACATGACACTTAAACTCAATGTTTTCAATATGTGTAAGCAACCATATGAAGGGGAGGATGAAAGTGAAGAAAGTGACATGATTGAAACGATTGTGGAGGATCATATTCAAAATGGGAGTTCTACCGATCCCTTAAAAATGTGTTTAATAAATTCATTTGAGTCAAATATACAATTAGATCCTGAAATCTCTGACATATATTTTTTACTTAACTATGCACAGGTGATTGAAAATAAAGGATGGAAACTAAAGTTTGAAGAATTTGGTGAAAATAAGGATAAACAGAACGAAATTTTAAAGTTGAAGTTAAAACCTCTACTTGAAGGACTAAAATATGCATTTCTTTGAGAGAAACAAACTTACCCAGTAGTAATCTCTTCTACACTCACAAGCGAACAAGAAGGTAAGTTGATTAAATTATTGAAAATGCATAAAAATGCAATTTGGTGGACTTTAAAAGACATAAATTGTATTAATCCTTTTATTTGCACACATAGAATACACCTAGATGATAATGCCAAAACTTTCCCACAACCTTAAAGGAGATTAAATTTACATATGAAAGAGGTAGTAAGAGCTGACGTTCTCAAATTACTTGAAGTAGGAATTATCTATCCTATCTCAGATAGTAAATGGGTAAGTCCTACTCAGGTAGTACCAAAACAATCTGGAATCACAGTCATTGAAAATGAAAAAGGTGAGTTAATACCAACTCGAGTCTCATTCAGTTGGAGGATGTGCATAGATTATAGAAAGTTGAACTCGGCCACTAGAACAGACCATTTTCCTTTACCATTCCTTGATCAAATTATAGAAAAAGTAGTAGGACATCCCTACTATTGCTTTCTAGATGGTTATTTTGGCTATTATCAAATTCTCATAGCACTAGAGGACCAAGAAAATACTACATTCACATGCCCCTTTGGAACTTTTGCTTTTAGAAGAATGCCCTTTGGACTTTGTAATGCCCCAGTAACATTTCAGAGATGTATGTTAAGCATTTTTAGTGACATGATTGAGCATTATTTAGAAGTTTTCATGGATGATTTAACTGTGTTTGAAAATTCTTTTAATAATTGTCTTGAAAACTTAGAAAATGTCTTAAAAAAATGTGAAGAAAAGAGCCTTATATTGAATTGGGAAAAATGTCATTATATGGTTACTTCTGGAATTGTTTTGGGACATGTAGTGTCTTCTAAAAGAATTGAATTAGATAAAGCAAAAGTTGAACTCATTACACATTTGCCTCCACAAAAAACAGTCAGAGAAGTCTGATCCTTTTTAGGACATCCTGAATTTTATAGGAGATTCATAAAAAATTTAGTGCTATATCTAAACCTCTTTGTAACCTTTTAGCAAAAAATGTATCATTTGAGTGGACTCAAGAGTGTCAAAATTCATTTGAAAAATTAATTGGCCTCTTAACATCTGCTCTTATCATACAATCCCCTGATTGGTCTTTACTTTTTGAGCTAATGTGTGATGCTAGTAACTCGCTGTTAGTGTTGTATTGGGACAAAGAAAGGAAGGTAAATCCTATGTAATGTATTACGCAAGTAGAACTTTAAACAGTGCAAAAATGAATTACACAACAACTGAAAAAGAACTACTTGCTGTAATATTTGCATTAGACAAATTTTATTCTTACTTAATTGATTCTTCAACTGTTGTATTTACTGACCATGCTGCTGTAAGGTTCTTAATATCAAAACATGATGCAAAATCAAGGCTGATTCGATGGATTCTATTGCTTCAAGAATTTATTATCACTATCGAAAATAAGAAGGGAGCTGAGAACGTTGTTGCAGATCACTTATCAATACTCGCATTAGATTCATCAACAGAAATAACACCTATTAATGATTCTTTTTTCGATGAATTTTTATTTTCTACTGTTACAATGCTTTAGTATGCTAATATTGTTAATTTTTTTGTAACAAGAGAAATGCCACCTCAATGGAATGCTCAAGACAAAAAGAAATTTTTAACTGAGGTAAGAAAGTTTTATTGGGATGATCCTTATCTCTTCAAATATTATTGTGATCAAATATTTCGAAGATGCATACCCGACAATAAGGTAAGTAAAGTTATTGAATTTTGTCATTCTGAAGCATGTGGGAGACATTTCTCATAAAAGAAAACAACTGTAAAAATCTTGCAGTGTGGATTTTATTGGCCCACTTTATTTAAAGATACACATGCATTTTGTATAACGTGTGAAAATTATCAAAAGTTGGGATCAATTTCAAAATGATACATGATGCCTTTGAACCCCATTCTTGTTATTAAAATCTTTTATTGTTGGGGGATAGATTTCATGGGACTATTTTCGCTATCATTTGGATTTACGTATATCTTAGTTGCAGTAGATTATATCTCAAAATGGATTGAGGCTATTCCATGTCGAAATAATGACCATAAAACAGTCATGAAATTTTTGAAAGAAAATATCTTAAGTCGATTTGGAATCCCTCGATCCATTATAAGTGATGGGGGTAAGCATTTTTGTAATATACCATTTGAAACATTAATGACAAAAATATGGTATTACTCATAAAGTTGCCACCCCTTATCATCCTCAGACAAATAGACAAGTTGAATTAGCAAATAGGGAGATAAAACAAATTTTAGAAAAAACTGTAAACTCAAATCGCAAAGATTCGTCTTTAAGACTAAATGATGCACTGTGAGCTTATAGAATTGATTTTAAAACTTCATTGGGTATGTTTCCTTGTAGGATAGTTTATGGAAAACCTTGTCACTTACCTATGGAACTTGAGCTTAAAGCCTATTAGGCCATTAAAACTTTCAATGCAAATCTTGATTCTGCTGGACACATACGTAAATTACAAATAAATGAACTTGAAGAATTGAGAAATGATGCATATGAGAATTCAAAAATTCATAAAGCTAAAATCAAAGCTTTTCATGATAAAAAAATTCAAAGAAAAACATTTGACACTGGTCATAAGGTTTTGCTTTATAATTCTCGACTTCACATATTCCTTGAAAAATTAAGATCAAGATAGAGTGGCCTTTTTATTGTGAAACGTGTGTACCCTTATGGAACAATTGACATTGAAAATCTTAGAAATGGTCATGTGTTTAAGGTAAATGGGTAAAGACTCAAGCCATTTCTAAAAAACCAAGCTTTTCATAAAGAATTTGTGTTCTTGTCGAACCCTTGTTACGAGACCAATTAATCTTTGTTTTACATATTTATATATATATATATATATTTCTTCTAACTTTATATATTTTTTTACTTGCAGGTTAATTTAGTTATTTGTTAAAGTTTTATTTTGCACCTCGGTTAAGTGGTGGATAATGGTACTCCGTGATATTTCAAGTCGATTTTGTCAGTTTTCCATAATTACTGATGTCTTTTCTTCTTCCCCCTTTTTAAAAAAAAAAATGGATGACATTCTAAAATATTTGAAAAAACGTTTTCCCTCATTATCTCAAAATTCCTTGAAGAAAATTTACCAAGCAAGATGTGAAAGATTAAGGTTATTAATGATTATGAATATATCTGTTGATTTATGTTGGTTAATTGAAGCTAAGGTTTGATTAACAGGTGAATTTTCAGACTCATTAATTTTCTATATGCCTGGCTTAGGTAAAAGCTCTTTTGTAAAACAATGAAGAGTAAAACGATTAAGTGTTTATTACAAGTGTACAGGCATGACTTCTAACACACGTTGCCGTACTTTAGGAATGGTGTTTGTAAATTACGAAGATAAAATTAGGTTCATTAAGGATGGCCTAAGTAAGGAGTCTTTAGATGATATCTTATTGACTCTTGAGACGCATCTTAGTGGATATGTGCATATTGCAATTTGTGAATTATGGAACATATTCCTAAACGAACATGAGTGGTATAGTCTCGGGAATCTGACTTTAAAAGGCCCTGTTTGTCAATTTATAAGAAAATTGGATCAGAAGCCTATCCCCGACCCATAGAGGGCGTTTAAGCTGTTACTGGACGTAAAACCAGAGGAAGATGTAAGCCACAATCACAACTACTTGTATATATTTACTATAGTTGTTATTTTTAAATATTTCATTTCAAACTCAAACGTCTTTTCAATAACGAACCACTTATAGTTCTTTTTAAAAAATTTGCATTTTAAGTCAATAACCCATGTGACTTTTCCAGCTAACAAATTAAAAATTGGTAAAAATGTGTTAAAAATTTTGTATTTCAATCCAACAGCTCACGTGGCTTAACTTTGCAACACTTTTTGGCTCTATAAATACATTATATTATTTCTGCATCTTCTACAAACTCAAAATCATTCAAGAGAGAGGGTGAGTGTAATCATGGAAGGATCATCAACTCGTAAATTCATAAAAATTTGTATATTTTGTGGATCTAGCCCCGGAAAAACTAGTGAGTTTGTAGAAGTAGCAAAAACCCTTGGTAAGGTGTTAGCTAAACAAAATATTCATTTAGTATATGAGGGAGGTAGTCTTGGATTAATGGGACGTGTAGCAACCGCTGCACAAAATAAAGACAGTCGAGTTTTGGGTATCATACCGAAAGCTCTAGTTGTTAGAGACATTGTAGGAAAAATAATTAGGGATGAGTTACAGATATCATCAATGCATGAACGAATGTCTTTTATGCTTCGTAATGCTGATGCCTTTATAGCTCTACCTAGAGGTTTCGGAACATTGGAGGAAATTTTTCAAATTGTCTTATGGGCACAATTGTAAATCTATAAAAAAAAACTCATTGGTTTATTAAATGTTGATGGTTTTGTAATGGGTTGTTATCTTTTCGTGACTATGCGGTGGAAAAATAATTCGTCTCATCTGCAGCACAACAAATCCTTATTTCTGCTTCAACTGTTGATCAGTTACTCGATGAACTACAAGCTTTTACACCTCTATCTAATCCAATAATGAGTCAGATAGATTGGTATACTGATAACAGTGAAAAAAAATGTAAGATAGATTTGACACTTCGTCTGTAGCCTATCTACTTCTATATTTTTTTAAGCATTTTGTATGGCTTATTTTATTTTGTTGCAGGTTTATTTTTCAATAAAAGATATTTCAGGTGATATCTTCTATACTTTACTCTTTCTATATTTTGACATTGAGGACAATGTCTCAAGCTGGTTGGGGAAAGGATAGTTGATATAAAAAATGTCTCAATAATGTTAGTGTTAATTATTTTATTTTATTATTGTTATCACTTTGTTCTGTTAAAAAAAAATCATGAATGGTGTGAATAAAAAGTATATTTATGCATTCTTGAGACGCATTCTAGTTCTAAAATGGTAGAGTAAAGAGTACATTACTGAACTTTTGAAACATATTCTAATTAGTTTATTTTTAATGTATTTTATGTTTGTTGCTTAAGTTTTTAGTAACTCTTGCGTAAATATATTTGCTTTGCTATCGATTTATGATTTCAAAATTGTTTAGTTTAAATCACTTTTTCTATCTAGGTTACTAAAGAATAACTTCTAAAATTATTTCTTGAGAACAATACTAAGCCTTGTGGTAAGATGGATGATTTAATATATATAGCCAAGAAAATTTTCATGTTTAAGTATACATATTCTTTTCTAAACTCATATATCTTTTGTGAGTGAGTGGAGAGGTTTGAGATAACAGCTTACGAATTTTTATTGATATTTTCAAATGGTTAATTTTTGTTTGGAATAACATTATTTGGGATGAGAAATGATTTGGTTGCTTAGCTGAAGGATGAAAAACAAATTGAAAAAGTATTATGGTGATAAATTACTCTTATTTTGTAATGATTCCTTATGTCTTTAAAAAAAATTAAAAAAAAAGTAAAAAAAAAAAGAGAGAAAAGAAGTCAATTCAGTTCAATAAAGTCTTCATTCAATTTTAGAAGACTAAAGTCATTAGAAAGCAATCTTATCACCAAACTCTATATTCGTAAGATTCGCATAAAATAATTAAAATCTTGAAGTTAGCATGTGATAATAATGGTTTGATTCTAAATAATTAATTTTTTTTATCTTTGGATGAATGTTAGTTTGTACGTCTGTCCATAAATGTAACTTTTTCTTGAGCGATTATCTGTTTTTCAACTCCATGAGTGAAATTCTAAGCCATTAAACAAGTTATTCACTTGTAAGGATATGAAATTGAGGCTTTTACTTGAAAATTTTTTTCAAGGCTATATATGTTGTGGTTTGTGATAAGAAGGCTTTGGCTTAATTCACATACACACACACACACACACGCACAATTTTAGAAGTTATAATTGAAATAACCTTTATAGCGATTGTGATCTTGAACTGACGTTTTATTTGAAATACTTAGGTAGTGTTCAAAATTTATTTATGCTCAAATTGCTAGGGACTAGTAATAAGCTAGTTGGGGGGTGTGATGAACACTTGAAATTAAATATTTAATAAGAGTTTTACATCATTGTTTTGTATTACTAGTGTATTTAATTTTCTTAACTTAAATATGTTTACAATATTGTACCTAATTATTTTTTAACTGTTTTGTGATAGGTTCAGTAAAATGGGCATAACTTTCTACATAAAGATTCAATTGGAGTGATTCTTGATCCTGTGAAGAGATGACTCAATAGGCTAACATATTTTATTCATAAAATATTTGAAATTCGAGTGTTTAGAGAGTAAAAATGGCCTAGAACAGAACTTGTCTGCAGTACAGGCCCAGTTTGAACAGTCATCAGTATTTGGCCCATAACTATAGCAATACGTATCTAATACAAGTGGGTACCTTAGTGATAATCAATGCAAATTATTTTTCCACCATTCTTGACTTTCATTATCCAAGTGGTTCCCTCCTAATTTGTCTCGATTTATCCTTTTTTTTTCTATAAATAAGTGGTTTGTTTATGCCTAAAGCATGTAATTAGAAATTTAAAATTTAGTTCAAAATACTTATCTTTTGTATTATCTCTTTGTAATATTATTTTTCTTGTTTACTATTAAGGTATGTTATTTCTTCTTCTATTTCTTTTCTTTTTCTTTAGTTTTATTATGTCCAAATAATTTTCTTTATGCTAAGGTGAAAGGGTGAACTCTTGACAAGGTAATAAGATATACTTAACACTTATTCATAAATTTAATGCTTCATTTTTAAGTTATGCAAATTTATATATGATGTATTTATTTTGTTTGTAGAATTAATATCATTTCTTCTAAAGTGGTAATTCTTTGATTTATTATTGACAAACTTTATATTTGGCATAATAAATTCTTGAAACCATTTACAAGATTTGGTGTATATACAATTTCTTGTAAAGTGGGAGCTTTGATTTATTGTAGACAAATATAAAGATTGGCATAATAAATACTTGAACTCATTTATAAGATTTGATGTATAATAATTAAAAGAAATAAATACTAATCAATATATAAATAATGATGAACTTTAATTGTTATATTTTTCGGTTGGAACTTCCTTTGTGTGAGAATTTCAATTGAATTATAAAAAGAATTAAATATATTTTTACTTCTTATACCAAGAGTGGATCCCCCTAACCTTAGCTTTTATTTGAATTGGTTAATTGAATTAATATTTGCAAACATCTTATACTGCATTAATTATCTTTAAAGTGTTTATAATTTTTAATTTTAATTCTACTTCCCTATAGATCAACCACGTTCTAATCGAGTTATTTATTACTTCGACAATCCTGCACTTGGGAATAAACTCTTATATTCTGGACGTGTCATGTGTGTCTGTATTTAAGTGCTAAATACAACAATTAGTTAATAATTATTATTTATTAATTATACAATGACAAGTGGCATATTGTGGACATTGCGTTGAGTTTATCCAAGTGTGGGATTTAGTAGCACCCACTAGGAGTATGCTTGGTAACTATTCATGAGGGGCAAAATGGCTATTATATACTATGATTATTTAATGGTTAAATAATCAAAATATCTTTCTTATTATATTATATAATATATTATTATATCATATATAATAGTTTTATATTTTGGGTGCCAAATAGTTGGCACCCATTATTATTATTATTATTATTATATATTATATTAATATTTTATTTTATATATATATATATATATATAAAAGAGAGAGAATGAGAAGTGTGTGAAATTTTTGGTTTGGTATGTGTTGAAGAATTTAACTGAGAGAAGCAAACGAAAATGGAGAAGAGAAAAAGAGAGAAAGAAATGGGAACCGAATGAAGAAGAAAGAAAAAAAATAGTGAAAAATGAAATTGTTTCAAATTTATCTATGGTTCCAATTGAAGCAATTGTGAATTGCTTCAAATTCTTTATTTTTTTATCCTTTTGGAGAAAATGATAAAAATACACACCCGGTCATTTTGGAGATTAAGAGTTAATCCCGTATTGGATATAGGGTTGCTGTTCTAAGTTACTAAGCCCACCATGTTGGTGACTAGAACTGTCCGCGAGTTGGTCTTCATACGGACTCTGAGAAAATACATGTATAACATTACACGTTGAGGTGAGTTCTCTACCCAACTAATATATTATGTGATTAATATATTTATTTATTGTGTTTATTGTATAATTTATGCTTCTGCCGCATTAAATTTGTATTTGATATGTATTTTAGGCAATAAACACAATTGCCTATGCGTACACCCACATGTATTAGATCCCTAACAATAAATACGAGCTCCAAGCTCACAGTCGGATAGGAACAACCATCTATACCCTATAGGTATGACATATGTTAATATATACAAATGTATCCACCAACAAACCCACATCGACAGAAATAGATCAGGAATAATATTCGAGAACATATTTGCACAACTAACATTTCCTTGCACCTGATTGTAACTTTTGTAACTATATAGTTACTAGTATATTCTCAGGTCTATGTCCCATTACAGACAAAGCTCAAACTCTTGGATCTTTGCTGATTTTTATAACCAGCTAACAATTAGTTGTGCTAACATTTAGCATTTATATCTCTCTCAGCGTGATCAACTATGGGCCCTTATCTAAACTCTTTTAAATCTGATCTGAACTCTTTCAAATTATACAATGTCTGTAATATTATAATTATTACCCTTATAGTGGCCATGAGTGCCAAGAAAGAAGGAACACTAAAAGATGGAATAAACACCAAGACAAATACAATGGTAAGAAATAAACACCTTAAGTATTATGAAAATATTTGTTATTAATATAGTGCATTATGAGGCATCTTCCAAGACAAATAGATAACATATTGAGACAAATCTTATTGATGATTTAAGATCCTAAAGATCTTACTTATATAAATATTTCTAACCTCTTTAGGAAAAAAAGAAGGGAACATTAATTATCATGTTTTAATTAATATTTTCATATGATGTTTTTTCGTATGAAATGTGACTTTTATCATCTTGATATCATAATAAAATTTTATATAAGGAATAACTTTTAAAGATTAATTGTCTATTTTAAAAAAGTTGAGATGGTTATTTGGATAACACTGCAGCTAGATACACTATCCTTCGAAATAAGAAATATTGAAAGAAAAGTCATATTAGATCCTGCAGATCTAATTGAAGGCTCTAGAAGAGAAATAGTCTTATTAGCAAGTAAAACAAAGTTATATATAAGTAAAGCTTTATACGTAAGCAAATTCATAAGAAATCTTCTTAGTTTTAAAGATATCCGTCAAAAGGGATATTACATTGAGACTTTGAATAAAAATACAACATATTAAATAAGAAATGCATACTTGAAAAGCTTTCTTCCTTATCATCTAGTTTGTATTATTCAAATAAAAGCTATGCAATAATGAATCAGAAGTTCAATGATTTAAAAATATTTGTGCTATGTGTCACGACCCGATTTCTCGAAACCGTGCGGCCTTAGACACTTGCTAGTGCTAAGCAGCCTACAAGACCCCAATTAACCAAAGAAAGAGATGAAGAAGAAGCACACCAAGTGTTTGAGAGAATGCTCTCGTATTTTATTACTAAAGAGAGATTACAAAGCTATACACTTACAAGCTAAGAGTATTTCTACAATTTGGAGGATGAATTCTCAAATGAGAACTCCACCCATTTATAGCTAAAGCTATATACAATGGACGGCTAGGATTAACTCTAATCCAATGGTCCAAATCTAAAGTGGGGAATATGCTAAGGAATATTCCAAAGATGCCAACTACCAAAAGTATATCCAAAGGAATATGCCTTTTCTAGAAAATTCCCCCACCTACCACACCCATGTGGCATTAACCCAAATCCATTGGGCCTTCTAGAAGCTCTAGCCCATTTAACCCAAAACGGACTAAGCCCTCCCTTGGTGGTTCTGTCGCGCGCCAAATACTCGAGTAATTGCTTAAGAATATTTGGGGCGTGACATTCTCCCCCACCAAATTCACGCGACGCCCTCGTCGCGTCTTCGCTGGAACTTGCGCACCGCATTCTGCAAACTCTGGCTGTGCGCTCTCGTGTCCCAAGCGTGCTCTCCCATCCGGCAACCCTTTCCACTCGACAAAGTACGCAAGACTCGTCCTAAGTTGCTCCCCTTTGTCATGGCGTGTGGAAATCCCCAAAGGTTCCCGGTTGTGTGGCTCAAATTCTGCATCTCCCGTACCTCCACGGTACTGCTTCCAACAGTTTGCGGAATGCACTTGATGTCGCCACTGCCGCTGTCTCGAAGGTAACTCCACCTTATGCGATACGTTGCCAACTCTCTTGGCAATCAACCTTGGCCCCTCGTCCCCACGATCAAGGCCCTTGTGGAGTGGGCGTGCTGACTTGCGTTGTGGTGGAAGTATCGTCTCCATCCCCAAGTCCCCCGCACTGTGCTTGACACGCCGCTGCTTATCTTCGACCCACTCCTTGTGCTGAAACTGCACATCATGTGACACCTTGGACTTTTGGATGACACCCGCATCCAACAACTCCTCGAACTGCCCCTGCAACTCTCCCATCTCCGATGGAGGCGTCAACCCCATAGTTGGAAGCGTAATCTCAAGCTCCAACTTGCCCTCAATTACATCTCTTGAAGGCGGTTCTTCCAGTATGGCAGTAGGCTTGACCCCATTGTGCTCCCCGAGCACTTCTGCAACAACCTTCGGTATTTCATCCTTGCCCCCATTTGCCGAATCATCCACCCCCGTTGTTGAGGCTGAATGTAACCCTCCTTTGCGCCCAGCATCTACCCTTAGTTGCATTGCGGAAAGGACCTTGGCGTTTGGCTTGGATCGCCCACCCTTGGGCATGTCTACCGTTGGTATCATTCGAGGCCCTCCCTCCAAAATACACATATAGTTGTGTTGAGGAAGCAACACCACATTGTACTGCCGTAAGAACTCCATACCTAGCACCACATCAAAATCATCGAGAGGTGCTACCGAAAAGTTTACCTCACCGTGCCATTTGCCAATGTGAATTTCAGCTCCACGAACCACCCCATCTAGCGGCTTGGCTCTTGCATTCACGGACTTGAGGTATCCCTCTCCTTTCTCCACATAAAGGCCCAAGCGTTCCGCTTCCGCACGCTTAATGAAGTTGTGCGTAGCCCCCGTATCAACCAACACTTGAGTCTTGATGCAATTGACATAGGCTTCAATGTACATGAGCGCCGTCCCCGTTGGCGCGTCTGCACGCCGCTTGGCTTTGAGGGAATTGAACAGCTGCATGCAACCCATACGGCTCTGTTCGCCCTCGTATTTTGCCTCATACATTGCATTGAAAGCCTTTTTCTTCGGACAGTCCTTCACCCAATGATCCCCATCGCAGAGAAAACAGTTAGACTTCGGACCATTACCTCTATGGCCGTTGCGTTTCTGTTCTTTCCACTTGGGCGGTTTGCCTTTCTCCTCCTTGCTCTCCGGAGGCTGAAACTCCTTGGCTCCCCCACCCTTACTGTGATTGGGTTTAAAATTCTTGGACTTTCCCGAATCCCCCTTGCGGTAATCCATGAGCGTCTCCGCCATTGTAAGGGCGTCGGATATATTCTGCACTCCACGCCGCTTCAACTCATTGGCTGCCCAGGATTGTAACCCGTCCAGGAAATTGAACAACAAGTCCTCCTCGGCCATGTTTCGGATTTGCAGCATCAGCAAAGAGTACTCCTCTACGTACTCCCCAATGGACTTCGTTTGTTTCAACTCCTTCAACCGCTTGCGAGCGTCGTGCGCCACATTCTCCGGATAGAATTGGCGCTTTAACTCCCGTTGCAATTCTTCCCATGTGTCTATGGTGCAGGTACCCTTGCGAATCTCCTCGCTTTTCCTACGCCACCACAGAATTGCATGATCGGAAAGGTATAAAGTTGCGGTACTTACCTTGTGTTCGTCCCGCACGCCCATAGCGCCGAAATACCTCTCCATTTGCCAAAAGAAGTTGTCAAGCTCCTTGGCATCCCGTCTGCCGCTAAACTCCTTCGGTTTAGGGGCCTCGACCCTTGGTGCAGCCACTGCAGTTTGAGTAGCTACGCCGTTAGCGACCGCTCGCTTGCACAACACCACATCCTCCTTGACACCTTCAAACCCCTTTCGTAGCTCTTCTACTTGGGCTTGAACTTTGTCCATGGTGTTGTAGACCTTCTCCTGAAAAGCCTTGATCCAGTCCCGTTGCTTGACAGCATGCTCGTCAATGGAGCTTTCGATGAGGGAGCGCAGCTCATCACCTTGAGTATCGAGGCCTACCTCGACATTCTGGACTTGCTCCTCCAACTCCCCAAGGCGATCTGTTGCCTTGCTTATAGCACCACCGAGCCTCATAACCATGTCTCCTAGATCATGGTTCGGATCAACGAACTTTTCTGGCGAAATACTCCCATGTCTCCTAGCTTTGGGGTCTCTACCCTTCCCTTCAGTAATCCCCGATGTTCCAGCAACTCCCTTCACCATCTTCTTTGAACCCGCTCTGATACCACTTGTCACGGGCCGGGCGCTTGCCATTGACCCAAAAGACTAGCCTGTTAGGTAATGCTGCATACCCACCCATATATACTCAAGATTCACCCAATTTCTATTCGATGTGGGACGTGACATTCTCACCCACCCAATTACGTGACGCCCTCGTCACGGTACGACCCAAACTCAAGGACCAACCTGGCCCGTATTGCCCATCCCCCCGGGACTAGGGGACTCACTACCCACGTGACAATCTCCATTGGGGCTCAAGACACAGGATTTTTAGGGCCCATTTGGCTCGTATTGCCCATCCCCTGGAGGATAGGGGACCCACATCCTATGTGGCAATCTCCATTGGGGCAATTTTTGGGGCCCACATACGAATGAGAATTTAGGTCTGGGGTCTCTACCCTTCCCTTCAGTAATCCCCGATGTTCCAGCAACTCCCTTCACCATCTTCTTTGAACCCGCTTTGATACCACTTGTCACGACCCGATTTCTCGAAACCGTGCGGCCTTAGACACTTGCTAGTGCTAAGCAGCCTACAAGACCCCAATTAACCAAAGAAAGAGATGAAGAAGAAGCACACCAAGTGTTTGAGAGAATGCTCTCGTATTTTATTACTAAAGAGAGATTACAAAGCTATACACTTACAAGCTAAGAGTATTTCTACAATTTGGAGGATGAATTCTCAAATGAGAACTCCACCCATTTATAGCTAAAGCTATATACAATGGACGGCTAGGATTAACTCTAATCCAATGGTCCAAATCTAAAGTGGGGAATATGCTAAGGAATATTCCAAAGATGCCAACTACCAAAAGTATATCCAAAGGAATATGCCTTTTCTAGAAAATTCCCCCACCTACCACACCCATGTGGCATTAACCCAAATCCATTGGGCCTTCTAGAAGCTCTAGCCCATTTAACCCAAAACGGACTAAGCCCTCCCTTGGTGGTTCTGTCGCGCACCAAATACTCGAGTAATTGCTTGAGAATATTTGGGGCGTGACATATGGCATAACTGCCTTAGTTATCTAGATCAACTGTGATGTGTATGACCATTGAAAATTCTCATGGACATCTATTAAGTGCTGAAGATTCTATTGTCTAATAAGAGTTTTTGTACCACTTGCTCACAAGCCAAACTTGTAGTTAAACCATCTTTTCTAAGATTGATCTAGAATTTTCATTATTTTTACAAAGTTTCAAGGAGATATTTATGGATCAAATTCATTTACCAAGTGAACTTTTTTTTAGCTTTTCTATTATTTTGATTTTTGCAACTACGAGGTAGTCACGTGTTTGTTTACCTATACGAAATGTTTCATTTACTAGATTATTTGCATAAATTATTAGATTGAGGGTACATTCTTAGACTACCTTATTAAAACTATATGTTAGATAATGCTGATAAGTTTATATCTAAAACATTTTATAACTATTGTATATAAGTGAGAATTGACGTAGAACATCTTGTACCATATGTTTATATAAAAATAGATTAGCAAAATTCTTAATGATTATATCACCCCACAATACACTAAAATATGACCTCAACAACGCTTGAAGATTTATGGTGGTTTTTATTGGTGTTGTATGCATATGCGCCGTGCATCAGGTTAATGTGTACTTTTTAAACAATTTAAAAAATAACATGTTATATATGCTACGCAACGTAATTATAAATATACACACATCACAATCTCATTACTCTAATGAGATTATGAGACTCACCATTGAAGCGTGCTTTGAACAATTCTAGTTGAGTACGTGGTGGGCTTCCTCAAGCTAGAATGGTAGCTTTCTTTTTTCGAAAGAAATACTGAAGTAACTCTTGCTTATAAATTAATCTCTCGACCCTTTAAATCTTATGCTCACTATTTTCTTCTTCATTTCAAAAAATAAACTAAAGCTCTTATATAGCTAAATTCGCCACATTTCAAGCCAATTACATATCAATAAGTGGCTACCAAAATAAGCATGACAAAGCTTTAAAATAATTGGTGGCATACATTGAGCTTGGTGGCCAAATTTGAGCAAAGTTGGTGGCTTAAAAGATTACACAACATGCTTGAATATAACAGGTCATGCTTAACAAAAAGATTTAATAGTAAAGCTTGTAAAGTGGCCGACCACTAATAAATTGAGTGGCAATTAATATATTGTTGGGATTTGTGCTTACGTGCCATCTTATTATGTATGAATATTTGTTTAATATTTATACTAGTATTATTATTTTAATAAATCGCTAATTATATTTATATATGGTAATATGCTTTTAATGTTTCAGACATTGTACGATCTGAAAGAGTTCAGATCTGGTCTAAATGAGTTTAGATTAGTGCTAAAAATTAGCAACGCTGAGAGTTATAAATATTAAGAGTTGGCACTGATAAGAGTTATCAAGTTATAAGAGTCAGCGATATCTAAAGAGTTAGAGCCTTGTCTGAAATGGGACAAAGACCTAAGAATATATTAGTAATGACGTAGTTGTAAAGAGTTACAAATAGTGTTAGAAAATGTCATTATGCAAATATATTCTCAAATATTATGTTCCTGATCTATTTTCACTGATGTTGGTCTGTCAGTGAATACTTTAATAAATATATAGATTAGTGTATGTCTATATCTAGATGGTCCAGATAGTTAGTCTTAGCAAATCATGAGTTTAGTGGAAACTCGTATAGAGATACAGGTATTCAATAAGGACTGAATACTGAACAGACTCACAAAGATCTCCAATAGACATCCCATAAAGCCGTCAATGGAGGGTCTTTTAAGTTGAGTAGTATTCGTGGTCCTTTGACTTGAGTGCCACGGTGGGCTTATGAGTAATCCACCATACTTTGGTTCCACACATGTCAAAAACCTTTCATGGTCTGACCGCTGGGTGTCGCTGGGTATGGTTCGATGCTCATGGAGTCCGGTGTGCATAGATATAGGATCCATCAGCTCATTTGAGTGAGTATTATATCCTAATACTCTATAGATTGTATTTCCGAAAGTCTTATAGCCATAAGCAATCATTCCCGAAAAAATAGTTTAACCCTAAGAATAAATAATATTACAAAAGTACTTAGGAATTTTATTTATTGAAATACAATTCTAGAGATAAGCTTTCGGTTGGGCATATGGAGATTTAACGGTGTTGATTTATATCTTTGCTTTACGCGGATATAAATGATGGAGGGATTATATGAATATGTTATAACCTCAACTTGTATGGTCTGATGCGTCGCTTTGTAATACCCGTGACTTGTGTGTGAGGCATCGTTAATGGACGTATGGAGGAGTTCTATATGACAATTCGGGTGTGGACCTAGAGAGTCTCATAATATGAAGTGTACTCATTATGCACTGGGGCAGCGTAATGGATTGAACAGTTCCATCCTAGAAATTTCAGCAAACCGAAAATATGTTTCGGGGTTCCTCGGGTTATGCACTTGTTTAAACTTAAATGTTAAGTATATTATTTAATTAGTTAACAAGAGTTATTAACTAATTAGATATTAACAAGTGGTACAATTTTATTTCATGAATTGTTTTACCATGAATTCAAGCATTTACCATGTTAGTAAAATCAAATAAGATAAATATTAATTCTTCAAATAGTTTTTTGAATAATTAAATAAATATTATTTAAATAAATAAAATATGATTTTATTTATTTGTTATTTTTATTCCTAAATGGAAGACATACCTAATTTGAGAAACATAAACTAAATTAAGTGGAGCACTATTTTGTGATTAATGGTTAATTTTATTAGACCATTAAAATAGCCACCAAAAATTATTTTGGTAGTTGACCACTTAATCTAATTTTGGTGGAGCACTTGTGAAGTGGTGATAGCACTAAAAATGGTTGAGTTTCATTTGTGTTAACAAGTGAGTGAATGAAAATTCATGCAAGTATTAAGAGAAAAAAGAAGAGTTGGTTTTGAGAGAGTTTTTATTTGAAAGAAGACTTGTGAGAAAAACCAAAGGAGAAAGAAAAATAAATCCTTCTTATTTTTCTTTCAAGCAATAAAAAATCTTATTGCTGGAGATTATACTGTTGCTATTCTAGCTTCACAATCTCACCAGATTGTTGTAAGCTAGAATTGAACAAAAGTGCACTTCAATGTGAGCTCAAAGTTAAAGCAAAGAAATCCGAAATTTGAAATCTTCATCGGAGGTCTTCAAATGTATGTTTTCTGTATTCTTAAGTTATTAAGAATTGAAGTACATATGTGTTAGGGTATGTGCTTACGCGCCATCCCAGTTTGTATGAATATTTAGTTTGTAATATTTATACAATGCATATTTTATTAAATCGCTGATAACTTTTATCAAATGGTAATTAAGCTTGTAACATTATAAAAATGATATGATCTGAATGAGTTCATATCTGGTTTAAAGAAGTTTAAACCATAGCTAAGAGTTAGCAAAGCTGATAGTTATAAATGCTAAGTGTTAGCAGGTTATAATACCCAGCGGGATCTAAAAAGTTAGAACCTAATCTATAATGTAACAAAGACCTGAGAATCTACTAGTAATGACAAAATTGCAAAGAGTTGCAATAGAGACTAAGAAATGTCGTTATGGAAGTATCTTCTCAAATAAAGAGTTCCTAATCTACGTTTACCAATGAGGGTCTATCGGTGAAACACATAGATTAGTGTATGTCTATAGCTGTATTGTACAAATGGTTATTCTTAGTTAACCATGAGCTTGGTTGAAGTTCATATAGACATACAGGTATTCAGTTAGGACTGGATACTGAACAGACTCATGAGGACCCCAATAGATATCCTATGAAACCGTCAAAGGAAGGTCCTCTCGAGTTGAGTAGTATTTGTGGTCCTTCGACCTGAGCGCCACGGTGAACTTGTGGGAGATCCATCATACTTTGGTTCCACGTATGTCAGAGACCTTTCATGGTTTGACCGCTACGTGTCGCTGGGTATGGTCCGATGCTCATGGAGTTCGGTGTGCGTAGATATGGGATCCGCCAGCTCACATAGATGGGTTGTATATCCGAACTTCGAGATTGTATCTTGTAAAGTCTTATGGCCGTAAGCAATTAACCTGGGAAAGGAGTTTCCTCCAGGTTCGAACATTATAGCAAAAGTGTTTGCGTAAATTGTTCATAAAGATACGAATCTGAAGATAATAAAGTGATGGATGAAATTATCGGGATTTGACGGTAATGATCTATATCCCGTTCATCCTGGATATAATGACGGAAGGATTATACGAATATGGAGTAACCTCAACATGTATGGTCTGACGCGCTGATTTGTAATATCCATAACGTGTGCGTGGGGCATCGTTCACGGACTTGTGAAATAGTTTCATTTGACGAATCGTGCGTGGACCTAGGGAGTCCCAATATGAAATGTACTCTTTGAGCACTTGGGCAGCGTACCGTATTAAATAGTTTAATACAGTAAAATCCAGCAATTTACTAAGGTTACGTTAACTAAAGTATATGGTCAGATGGTGGGACCCACTTTAGGTTAACATGGTAACCGAGTAAGGACATAATTGTAATTTCACTTGATAATTATTTAATCGTTAAATAATTCAAATAAATAATTATTTATTTAATTGTTGAATAAATAATTTAAGTTTAACTAAGGTTAAGAGTTAACCATTTAGTTAAGTTAGATTAACTATACTTAATGGTTAAGTAAAAGTTAACCTAACCATGGTTAAGTTAGTTAACCATGGTTAAAATAATTAAATATTCTTTTAATTAACTAGAGTTAAGAGTTAACTATAGTTAGAATATTTTAATGTTAGTTTAACCTAACTAAAGTTAAGAGTTAACTATGATTAGGTTAGATTAAATTCAAATTGAAATTAAGTGAAATTAAGTGTTATGAAATGAAATTAAATTCATTTGTATAAATAAAACAAATGTGAATTAAATTGAGAAGTTTTTTGTTAAATTGATTTTGCAAAAATTAGCTCAGCCATTTTACAAAGAGAGAAAAGAGAAATTGTCTTCTAATTAATGGATTCAAGAGTTGAATTCATTATTTTCTTTTAAGGCTTAAAACTAATTTAGCAAAATAGGTTTTTGATTATTTGATTAAGTGTTAATCAAAAGAAAAAATCAAGAACACAAGTTTAAGTAGTTAAACAAGTGCTGGATTAAAAGCTGTCATTCTAGATAATCAAACCCACCATTGTTGATTACTAGAATTGATCAAAGACAACATTTTGGTGGACTTCAACAATCTCCAACCAAAGGCTTCAAGGGTTATTTCTCAATCTCGTTTCTGATTAATAAATTGTGATTGTGTTTACTGCAATACTTTAAGCTTCCGCTGCTTCATTATATATATGAGATATGTATAAATTGTGATTAAACACAAAACCCACATGCAAACACCCATGAATGTACAACTCCCAACAATATGTATATGTTGATGACATGATAAATTCCACTGCCAAATTCGTGTATATGATACATGTGTTTAATTTTTCAATATGTACATAATCACATACATACACCTTAAAATACGCCAACATATATAACTTGCTGCCACGTCTAGTTTTTATGATTGAATCAAATTCAATTACAAAGGCATTAATACAAGTGTAAATGAATACAATTCAAATGAATCAAATTTATTTGATTTGTATTGGCAAATTATAATGAATAATTAGACAATAATTATTTCATTATTTTAATAGTTTGGTCTATCAATGTCCTATTTAGTACCAATACAAATTATTAGCACAATTTGATATATACATTAAGTAGATAAAAGTGTCAAGTCTCACTTGGCACAATTTTAGGTTTAACACTTAAACTTTACCTACTCCTCGAAAGACCTTGAAATAAATTTATATTTTTCAAAATCTTCTCGGATCGAACAATTCGATCCGGTGCGCTACCCACGTGCTCAATGAATAATTTTCATATAGTGAGACTCCCTAAGCTCACACCCGCTTTGTCTCACGAAATATTTGTATAAGTCCATAACCGATTCCCACACACACGTTATGGATAATACAGAATGGCGAGTTAAACCATACAAGTTGAGGTTTATCCATGTTCGTATAATCCCTCCGTCATTAATATCCTGGAAGAGGGGAGACATAGATCAACACCACCAAGTCCCTTATTGCTCAACCATAAACTTATCTCCTCGATTCATATTCCGATAAATAACATTGACAAACTCTTTTGCGATATTATTTATACCATGGGAAACTCTTTCTTATGTTTAATGCTTATGGCCATAAGACTTCTTAGAATATAACCTTAGAGTATCTGGATATTTAACTCACCTATATGAGCTAACAGATCCCATGTCTACACACACAAGACTCTACGAGCATCAGATTATATCCAGTGACATGCAGCAGTTAGACCATGAAAGGTTTCTGACATATGTAGAACCTAAGTTAGTGGATCACTCATAAACCCACAATAGTGCTCAGGTCAAGAGACCACGAATACTACTCAACTCGAGAAGACCCTTTACTGACGGAATTATGGGATATCTATTAGAGGTCCTCATTAAGTCTTTTTAGTATCCAGTCCTTACTAAATACCTGTACATCTATACGAGCTTCTACTAAACTTATGATCTGCTAAGATTAACCATCTGAACTATCCATATATAGATATACTCAGGTTTTTGTCCCATTTGAAACAAGGTTTTAACTCTTTAAACCTGATCTGAACTCGTTCAGATTAATATAATGTCTGAAATTTTACAAGCATCTTACTTTTATAAAAATAATTAGTAATTTAATAAAATATTTATTTATTACATAAATATGAAATAATAATATTTATATAAAATTGGGATAGCACGTGAGCAAAAATTCCAACAATTTTAACTCACTATTAATTATAAGATATCTTAAACCCCTTATGGGTAATTTGTTTACCGCACAATTTGTGGATTGCTATTTTCATGAAACAAAATTTTTATTATTAAAGGAAAGAAAATTACCTCCTAAAGTAAGGCATGAACTTTCTTAAAAAAATAACTACATATCTTATTTAGATCCTCATACAAATTAATATGAAAATGAAGTGTGAAGGATTATTCATTTTTAAATAATTACAAATGAATTATCAGATGCATTTACAAAATCCATCAAAAGTAATCAAGTCATATATATTAACTACTAATATATAACCTTGGGTGCTTGTTTATATATAACAGTCTAATTAAAATATAGCTAATGAATCGTCTGTTACATGCCAAAAGCGTGGTAGACTACTTGATTGAAAAGATATTGTTCCGTAGAAGAAGATAATGAAAAATCAAGATCCTGTTGAAAATGATGCTCGAGCTAATAAAGCCATATTCTCTAAATCATTAACATTAAAAGAGTAATAGTATCTAAAGAGATATAAGCCCCTCAATAGACATAAGTCTCTAAAGAGACATAAGTTCTTGAAGAGATAAAAGTATCAAAAGAGACAAAAGTCTCATAAGAGACCTTAGTCTCAGAGAAGACACGTCTTTGAAGAGACAAATGTCTCAAAAGATGTACAAGAATTTTAAAATAAAGAAAATAGTACAAATTATGTTTACATAAGAGCAATATGGAAACATTATGAAATAATTGTCAATGATGTGTTTTAATTTACAATAGCTATTGAAATTTGGAATGGTGATTTTGAGCCTAAACTATTAATCAATATAGAGCAAATATGTAGATGAAATATTTAGACATATAGTTCGAACACCTGAAAATGTTAAATCCATAGATATAAATGAATTTTTATATGAAAACATAATAAAAACAACGAGGTTGCCAGATATAAAATTAAGACTCGTTGATTAAGTTTTCTCGCATAAACCTAGAGTTGATTGAAACTTATTTCCCCTTAATGGATACAATTACATTTTAATAAACTTGGCAGTCTTAAAAAAATTGATATATGTCTTATGAATGTAGTGACAACTTATATGTATAAGTCACTTGATACAAATATTTATATAAAAATATATGGAGGATTTAACATGCCTCAAGCATGTAATCATAATTTGTATTCAATCAAGTTACAAAAAATCTTTGTAATGATCAAAACAATATGGGTGCATGTGATACAATAGTCTAAATGAATACTTAATAAGAAATGAACTAGTATGCTTATGTGTATTTATAAAGAAGTTAAATTCTGATTTTTCCATTTTGGTTGTATACGTAAATGACATGAATCTGATTGGAACTCTTAAAGAGCTCTTAAAGATTGTAAAATACTTAAAAAGAGAATTTGAAGTGAAAAACTTAGATAAAATTAAATATTGTCTCGGCCTGCAGATCGAGCACAAATTAAATAAAATCTTTATTCATCAATCTACTTATACTAAAAAGATTCAAAGAATATTTAATATGGACAAAACTTATCCGTAAGTACCCTGATAGTTATTCGGTCTCTTGATCCCAAAAGGATCCATTCCGTCATAAGGAAGATGATGAAAAAATAATTAGTCCAAAAGTATTATATCTTAATATAATTGGTAATTTATTCTATCTAACTCAATGCACCTGATCGAATATAATTTTTGTAGTAAGCTTATTGATGTTAAAAACTTATCTCATCCTTATAAAAGATTGCTTACAAATGGAATATGTTTTTACTTTACAACAATCTATAAAGTAAATCTTTATTGACACCTCCTCAAATCACTCTGCGAGTCTTGCACTATATAAAGCAAGTAAGGAATGTATATAGTTGCAATCTATTATTCATTACATCTAGAATACATGCAGCTTATCTTTTACAACAAATATTCTAACAATAATATATGAAGCTAATACTATTTGCATTGCTCAAGTTAGAGGCGGATATATCAAATGAGATATAATCAAGTATATTTTTTCAAAATTCTTCTACACCATGAACTACAGCAAAGCAAGAAGATTAATGTTAAACAGATGCACTCCACCAATAATTTTTTAAATTTATTTACTAAATCTCTATCAAACGTCAACTTTTGATAAATTAGTTCATAAAGTTGGCATACGTCAATCAATAAATTATTAGATTAATAAATGTTATTATGAGGGGGAGCATTTAATCAGAGGGAGCACATTCTACTAAAAGAATAATCACATCAGTTACAAACGTGCACTGTACTATTTTTTTTCGACTAGATTTTATCTCACTAAATTTTAATGTTAAGATTTTTAATGAGGCAATCTTAAAATTCGTTCACTATCATTTTATATTATAGAGTTGTATTTAATTTTTTTTTACTTTGTTTTTGTCCTACTAGGGTTTTTTCTTTAATAAATATAATATACAACTAAAGATGTGAAATTCAATGATAGTATTGTAAAGTGATGTATCAAAGGTAGTGGAATAAGGGTAAATTAGTGAATTTTACCCTTTTTAATCTATAAATATATCTACAGTTTTTTTTATAATTTATTCACTTTTAATATTTTTAAAAATATTATAATATTTTTTAAAAATTTTAATACTAGAGTTATCTTTAGTTATTTCTTTTTATTATTTATTTATAACATTTCTATTTATTTTTTAAAGATATTTGTATAATTTTTAAATATGGGCATATATTATTTAATTGGAAAATTTTCATAAATAATAATTTTATTTTTTCATTATTTTTTTTTAACCAAATGCAATATGGTTATACTTTATTAACCAAATAAATTACTTTTGAACAAGTATACCCTTTCCCTGTTTGTACAGTACCCGCTACAGTGTACAGTAATATTTTTGCTACAGTGATTAATTAAATCAAAATTAAATATTTTTTGTTTATTCAAATTATATTTTTTTATTAGTTATTTATTTATTTTAATCATATTACTATAAAATTTACATAAATAATAAAATTATTTAATGTACTTAAATTAAACTAAATAAATACATTAACTAATATAATTTTATAAATAAATAAAAATTTAATTATATTTTTTATTAAAATTATATTTATTAATAAGTAAATACAATAATAAAATTTGAATAAATATAATTATTTATTTATGAATAATAAAAAAATAAAAAATTTAACGGTCACAAAGGCTATCTCAGTCATCGCATCCCAGGCTTAAGATGCCTTCGAGATGCGATGGTGGCTATCATGCCATCGCATCTTGGGCTCAAGATGGCCCTGTAATGGTCCCGAGATGCGATGGTGGCCATCGCATTTAGGGCCCGAGATGGCCCCGAGATGCGATAGTGGCCATCGCTACGGTGTACAATATTTTTGCTACAGTGATTAATTAAATCAAAATTAAATATTTTTTGTTTATTAAAATTATATTTTTTTATATTAATTATTTATTTATTTTAATCATTTTACTATAAATTTCACATAAATAATAAAATTATTTAATGTAGTTAAATTAAACTAAATAAATACACTAACTAATATAATTTTTATAAATAAATAAATATTTTATTTTATTTTTATTAAAATTATATCTATTTATAAGTAAATAAAATAATAAAATTTAAATAAATATAATTTAAAATAAATAAATAACTAATAGAAAATAAATATAATTTTAATAAATAAAAATATTTAATTTTGATTTAATTAATCACTGTAATAAAAATACTGTACATTGTTGCGATGGCTACCATCGCATCTTGGGGCCTAGATGCGATGGCCACCATCGCATCTCGGGACCATCTCAGGGCCATCTTGAGCCCGAGATGCGATGGTATGATAGCCACCATCGCATCTCGAGGGCATCTCGGGGCCATCTCGGGCCCGGGATGCGATGGCTTAGATAGCCTTTGTGACCGTTACATTTTTTATTTTTTTATTATTCATAAATAAATAATTATATTTATTTAAATTTTATTATTGTATTTACTTATTAATAAATATAATTTTAATAAAAAATATAATTAAATTTTTATTTATTTATAAAATTATATTAGTTAGTGTATTTATTTAGTTTAATTTAAGTACATTAAATAATTTTATTATTTATGTACATTTTATAGTAATATGATTAAAATAAATAAATAATTAATATAAAAAATATAATTTGAATAAACTAAAAATATTTAGTTTTGATTTAATTAATCACTGTAGCAAAAATACTGTACACTGTAGCGATGGCCACCATCGCATCTCGATGCCATCTCGGGCCCTAGATGCAATGGCCACCATCGCATTTCGAGACCATCTCAAGGCCATCTCGGGCCCGAGATGCGATAGCTGAGATAGCCTTTGTGACCGTTAAATTTTTTATTTTTTTATTATTCATAAATAAATAATTATATTTATTTAAATTTTATTATTGTATTTACTTATCAATAAATATAATTTTAATAAAAAATATAATTAAATTTTTATTTATTTATAAAATTATATTAGTTAGTGTATTTATTTAGTTTAATTTAAGTACATTAAATAATTTTATTATTTATGTAAATTTTATAGTAATATGATTAAAATAAATAAATAATTAATATAAAAAAAATATAATTTTAATAAATAAAAAATATTTAATTTTGATTTAATTAATCACTGTAGTAAAAATACTACTGTATACTGTAACGGGTACTGTACAAACAGAAAAAAAATATACTTATTCAAAAATAATTTATTTAGTTAATAAAATATAATTATATTGCATTTAGTTAAAAAATAATAATAAAAAAATAAAATAGTTATTTATGAAATTTTTCCTATTTAATTTTGGGGTTTATGTGCTTATAGAGTGCAATTGGCACGTTTAATTCACTCATAAATATATTGTGACCGAAAACCCTAAACCCTCTTTCTCTCTCTGTTCGCCGCAAATCCACCGTCTCCGTCAAATCCGATGTCGTCCAGTCAAGGCAAGAAGCGGCTCACCAACGGCGGGGAGCTAGGCTTGTTATCCAAGCTCACCCGCACCATATCAGACTCCCCGGTCATAGCCCACACCAAACGGACGGCGTCGGACGCGGCGTTCGTCTCCAAGAAACTCCTTAAAAGCACGGGGAAAGCCGCCTGGATCGCGGGGACCACGTTCCTGATCCTGGTAGTCCCGCTCATCATCGAGATGGACCGCGAGCAGCAGTTCAACGAGCTGGAGTTGCAGCAACAAAGCCTCCTCGGAGCTCCGCCGCTCGCGTCCGCTCAAAAGTGAATAAAAAGCGAAAGTGAATCTGAGCGGGTTGGTCCGTGCCAGGTTAGAGGGATTCTTATGTTCGGCTAGTCTGTGTTATGTTAGGGCTTTGAGAATTTTATAACTTCGGGAATGTGGGATGAATTTTTGTCTAAAAGCAAATGTTAAACTTAGTTGTCTTCATGTTTCGTTTGATCTTTTATTTCCTCTGGAATAGCTTACTTATTTCTTTAAATAAATTGTTTAATTGCAGTGAAGTAGTAACAAAAATAGTATTGTGTTTATATAAATTGTTTAATTGCAGAAAAACTGGAAGATAGAAGCAAGAAAAGTATTATTTATTTGTATGGTTTAAAGTGAGAAGTCTACAAATTCTGGCTTGAGTCTATGACAAATTCTTCAACAGGTATAGTGGTTCTGTCTGTATTGATGTTTATTTCTTTTATCATCAATGGTAGAATCTTCTGGAAGATCTTAACACTGCAATCGCAGCTCTGCATTTGTGGGCTATACTGCAGTGCATTTGGTTCCTCATTGCTTGATGAAATCAGACTTGTGTTGTCGCATTAGTAACTTATAGTAACAACAATTTCCACTTTAAGGCTCTGATTATTGGAGTTCAGTCGTGTTCTAGAGTTCTTTCTCTTTTTATCTTACTTGACAGCGAGCCTCCTATTTTGAACTCTTATATTTTTTACTCTGTTCATTTAGGTTGTAGTTCTTATTAGCATCTATGTATTCTTCTTGTTAGTCTAGCCATCATTTTAATGTGTTACGTGTTTCTTGTTGTGTACCCTTCATAGTTTATTAAAAGAGTGATGTTGGATTAATTATATAATGAGCTACTAATTTAGACTAGTTAACATATTAAGAACGCTAGAGAATCTTTATCCGGAATAATAAATAATAGATTTAAGATACTTTTCCAATGTGTTCATAACAAGAGGATTTGTAACAAGTCTATTTGTCATTATAGCAGAGGGTAGTCATAGACTATGGAATCAAGTTTTGATATAAGAGCATAGGATTGAAGTGGGTGTTAAAAGATTTGCCAGTTAGAGTTTACAGCTTTCATGGTTATTAGTTATGAGGTTGTTGTGATTGTGAGCAAGTGTATCCACAATTCCACAAAGATTAGGTGGTAGCAAATGGTCAATTAGTCTTATGGGAGAGCAACTTTTCATGCAATCAAGTTATGTGCCTTTGCTGGCCAGAGTAGCTCGAGAATATGGAAACTTTTTTTCATTTTGCATTGAAAGATTGATTGTCATACTATTGTTATTTTAAGTTTTCTTGCCAACAAGGCTACCTCTAGTATTGGCTCCGAACCAAGATTTTAAGAGAATGGTCATGACACTGATTAAATTTCTCAAGAAACTGGGATGTTTGACTACCTCATGCTAGTTTAAGAGCAATATAAATTATTACCATCACCATTGTTTAAATCTTCTTCGTTAAAAAAAATAATAATAATAATATTAATTTTTCCAGTAAAGTTTACTCCAGCAAAGAGCAAACAGCTTTTGCAAATGATGTGAAACTCACCAGTGGTAGCACAAGAAAACAAGTCAAATTTTCTTACTGACAGTTGGTCTTGTAAAATTAAGTACAACTCAGAACGACTTGCTTGTGTTGGAAAGCACTTACAAGTACTGTCCTTGTAAAACCATTCCAATCCCTTTCTAAAGAAATAGATAGATAGATAGCACTTGCATTGCACTCGGTCACCAGTTACAACACGTTACATGGATGATGGAACCTTAGGTCTCCCGTTTCCACTCTGACACTTTGATGCAAAACATGAACGAGGCAGAGCCATTACAACCAAATACAGACCCACGAATTTTGCACATAAGAACCCAAAAATCCATATACATAGACCACTCCATCCTCAACAACATAATCAAACTCTGCTCAAAATCAAACCTTCCCCTACACCTCTTCAACCAAATCCAAACACATAACATCGTCTCATGGACAATGCCCTGATCTCTGCTCACTCCAACTCCCCTCGCTCTCCGCATCTTCCTCTCCGTGCTCCGTCAACACCCTTCCCAACCAGTGCACTTTAGCCTCCCTCTTCAAAACACGCGTCTCCCTCTCCACCACCACTGCCGCTGCCTCATCTTTTGGCCTCTCTCTTCACTCTTTCTCCCTAAACGACAAGTCTTTTTCTAGCTCCGCTCTTGTAAATATCTACTCCCAGTTTCGGGCGCCGAACAAGGCCAAGAAGGTGTTCGATGAAATTCGCGAGAGAGATGAGGTCTGCTATGTGGCAATGATTGTGGGTTTTGCTCAGAAGTCGTGTTGCATGGATTCTTTGTCGATGTTTACTGAGATGAGATGATGCGTGTCGGGAGTGTTACGTACCGCTGCTGAGCTGTCAGCCATGGAGCAATGCAGAATCATTCATGGACATGCGGTTGTTGTGGGTTTGGATAAGAATGTGATCGTGGGCACTAGTTGATTGATGGGTATGGAAAAGCGGGGCTTGTTTCTGATGCGAGGCAGTTCTTTGATGAGAATTTTAGTGTACTAAATATTGTTGCTTGGAACGCTATGATGACTGGTTATGCACAACAAGGAGATAAACTTTCAGTGCTTGAGCTTTTCAATTTGTTGGAATGGAAGGGTTTTTTGCCTGATGAATATAGTTTCTTGGCCATTTTAACGGCTTTTTGTAATGCAGGTTTGGTTATTGAGAGTGAGGAGTGGATTAAGAAAATGAAGGTTGATTATAAGTTGGAACCTGGATTAGAGCAGTATACGTGTTTGATAGGTGCAAGAGAGCTGGAAGATGGAGGATGCTGACAGGATAGCTATGGCAATGCCATTTGAGCCTGATGCAGCTGTGTGGAGGGCATTGTTATCATTTTCCCCATTATATGACAAAGCAGACATGGCGCAGAAAATGGCGAGTAGATTACTAGAATTAGACCCGAATGATAATTCAGCATATGTGATAGCTGCTTACATGTTATCTAGTGCAGGAATGTGGGATGAAGTTGCAGAGGTGAGGAAGACAGTGAGATATAGGAGAGTGAAGAAAGAAGGTGAGAGGAGTTGGATTGAAGTGAAAGGTAAAGTTCATGTGTTTTTGGCAGGTGACATGAAGCATGAGCAAGCTGAAGAGATTTACGCAAAGTTAGCAGAGTTGACAGAGGAGTGTGAGAGGTTAGGGTATGTGCCAGTTTGGGATGAGATGTTGCATAATGTAGGAGGAGAGAGGGCCTTGGTATCATAGTGAGAAGCTGGCATTGGCATTTGGGTTAGCAAGTGGAGCTCCAAAAGGGAAGGCATTGAGAATTTTTAAGAACTTGAGGATTTGTAGGGATTGTCACTAGTCTTTTAAGTATATTAGTAGAGTGGTGGAGAGGGAGGTTATTGTGAGGGATGTTAACAGATACCATAGATTTTTTTAATGGTACCTGCACTTGTGGAGATGTGTGGTAGTTTATTTAGAATTAATCCTAATAATGCTCCTCAATTTTGTGGCAGTAATGTTGCAAAGCTTCTGGGATGAAGCTTAATTGTTTTGATTTGAGTTTTGGGTTGTCTTACCTTAGTCATCAACCACATACTTCTTTCTGATTCTTAGCGTAGTCCATTGATTTTCATGTACTTAGTTTCATATTTTGCGAATTAACAGTGGCTTTAATGGCAAGTACTTCGGTGTGTTTGATTGCATCAAGGAACCATGACCCATAAGCTTTAATTTTTAGGACAAAAGACTTTAATGTGGAGTATATTTGAGAATTCTTTTCTTACGAAAAAAATTACTTTTCATACTATTTAATATTTATGTTTATACATAAAAAAAATTATTTTTACCGTAGAAATAAGCATTACCAAACGCACTAGTAATTTTTATCCTACCAAACCCACTAGTAATCTTTATATCTCTATTTATTCTCACTAGTAATTTTTATCCTACCAAACCCACTAGTTATCTCTATTTATTCTCACTAGTAATTTTTATATTTCTATTTATTCATTCAAATATTGTTTTTGAAATACAAAATTTTCAATGTTTTATTGTATGATTATCATATACTAGAAGTTGTGTTTGATTTAGGATTGCATTGTTGTATAACTGAAGTATTGCGTAGAGAGGAAAAAAAAAAACCTAAATCCCCAAGTTTTTATGAAATAGGTTAATACATCTTTAAATTTATAAAATTGATAAAAAGACCATTGTCAGAACCTTATTAAATAATAGAATTTGTTTATTTAAAAACGGTCTAAAAGGAAAATTCTTATATTTACCATTAAAATAACATGTATCACACCTTTTTAATGTGACATAGTGTTAATTTTTAATTTAAACATAAGTGATATATGTTATAATATAATTGATTTATTTTTTAATAAAAAATTATAAAATAAATAACACTTGTTATTTTGAAATAAATTATAAATGATATGTGTTATTATATTATTAGTTTTTTATTTTTTAATTAAATAAAAACTAAAAAAAGAAATTAAACAAAGAAAATAAATTAAATTAAATAAAAAATTAAAGACTAAAAAAGATGCAAGCGGTTGCATGAACAGCATTTGATCTATGATGACTAGTGATAGATTGATTCAAATTTTATATCATCAGATTCAAAAATTTGAAATTATGTAATGGCATAATTATTTTTATCAACGAAACACAAAGAGATGCCAAAATAATAAAATAAAGTGGTAGTCATCATATCTTCACCGTCAAACAATAACGAGTGAAAGTGAATCATCACTTGTATCAATTAAATTACTATAGGTGATGTGGCAGCTACTACTTTGTTTTTCTATTTTAATATCCTTTTGATGTTTTATTAATAAAAATAATTATATTATCGTGTAAATTTTAAAATTTTAAATTAAATAATATAAAATTTTAGTCAATCTATCATTAATCACCACAATTACAATTGATTGCCATCGACAGCAACAATCACTAGTGGCCAATTGCATTTTTTTTTTTTTGCAGTGTCCTCTTCCCGTGTAAAAATAATTATTTGCATTATGTTACCCAATAAAAAAAGAAAGAGAGGGAAGAGGAAGAGGAGGGAGGGAATTTTGAAGTGCAATACAAGAAATGCGTGTGAACATGAGAAAATGAAAAACATTTATAAAAATGAATTTATTTTTTAAAATTATGACTTACTTTTTCGACATTATACTTCAATTTTAGCCTCCCAAAAAAGAAAAAAGTGCTGTAATATTTTTGCACAACAGTAATTATTGGATAAGATAGTGAAAATTTTCATTTAATAATTTTTAAAAGATGAGAACCAACTCCATATTATTTAAACAGAGAATTTAAGTATTTGCATATGAGCTGCTCATAATAGTAAACTTGTAAAATGCAATTATTTATCGAGTAATGCTAGAAATTTTTAAAAAAATTATTTTAAATTATATATTAAAAATAATGTGTTATATAAATATTAAGCGTAATAAATAATTATAAAATTTATATTATTTTATTATTTAATATTTGTTTCATACATTATTTTTAAAATAAAATTTTAAAATGGTCGGCTCTTGCTTAAACACATTCATTGTTATTTCAACCCTATTTAATCCCTCCACATTTCATCAAAATTGAGCTGAAACCATTGCTTATCTGATAGTTGCATTTATTAATTGTATTGGAGAAGCAGAAACAGTTGGGAAAGTGAGAGAATTTGTTTTGAGGAATCACTTTCATGTTGCTTTTGCTGTATTCCAATTTCCGACAGTCAAATATCTTTACCATTGCCTTGATACGGAGCGTCTGCAAATGCAAATGCAATATTTATATTTAAGAAAATTTATTTTTTTTAGAAGTTTTGTCTAATTTTTAACTTTGCCTCATAATTTTTAAATTTATCAATTTTATTCTAATTTATTAGTAAGATTTATTAGTTCTGACCAAAAAAAAAAAATTTATGCAATGATATTTTTATCTTTTATGAGTGGATAAAATTAAATTATTATAAGATAATTCTTATCTAATTTAATTTTAAATACGTGAGTATTATTATTCATTTATTTAATATAATTTAATTAAATAAAATAATTTATATTTAATTATTGTATTAAATATAATAAATTTTTCTTTTTCTATTTTTTCTTAATTACAAATTTTTAAATAAAATAACTATCAATAAATAAAATTAAAAAAAAAAGTCTTTGTCATCGTTGCTATCAATGACAGCAGGTAGTTGTTGCCAATCATCAAATTTTAACAATAAAAATAATTAAAATTTATATTATTAAACTTTATGTTTCTTGATTTATATAATGGTAACTAAAACAAAATACTAAAATGCTACTAAAAATAGAGAGAGAGAGCGACAGCCACTACCATACCACCAACACTTGATAGATCAACAATCAATCTATCGTATGATGGTGGCAGTGCAAGTTACTAATCCATCTTTTGATGGTGACAAAAAATGAAGAGAGAAGGAGGTGGTCACTATCATACTATTGTCGAATGATGGGGTGGTGACTTTGCACTGTTACAACCACTTAATAAATCAATGACCGGTCTATTAAGTAGTGGTGGTGGTACAAGTCATCACTCCATTGTTTGTCGGCGACGCGACAATGGCATATGCTCTCTCCTCCCATTTTTGGTTGCTTTATGATATTATTTTATTAAAAATGACTCTATTATTATTTAGATAAAAAAAAAATAAAGTCTAATAATATAAATTTTGATTATTTTATTGTTGAAGTTCAACGGACGACGACAACGATAGAGATTTTTTATTTATTTTTTACTAGTTAGTTTAATTATAAAATAAATCATTAAATATAAATTTTAAATTTTAAACTTATAAAAATGGGTCACTTATCTTTTTTATTTTTTATCTTTATTACGAGCTAATTCGTGATTGACATGTGTCTCACTTTATTAACTCACTTTAAATATTTATATTGAGTTTTGATTTTACTCTTCTACTATAAAAATTAATTGAATCTTATTAACAAATTAGAATAAAATTAATTTTTTAAAAATTTAAAAAACAATTAAGAATTAAATTAAACTCTTGAGATAAAATATTATTTTCCTTTATATGCATGCACATTGCACACACAATTTGCCACACGTGAAACCCACGTGCACATGTGAACATGAACGACAGCCATCTACATTGTAAATTTGTAGTTTTGGATTCTATTCGTCCATTACCTATTCATATTAGACATCTCTAATTAACTACAAATCTCTTTATCGGCCTAATATCCTTAACAATCTTTTATTTTGTTTATTACTGTCTCTGCATTTTATATTAGGTTTTTTAAAAATGAATTTTGAATTAATTAATCAATCACAAAAGATTTTCAAAAGTCAGACCAACATGATGTTATAGAAGTTTCTAATAATTAATTTGTATAAGAACTTGGAAATGTTAGTGTTTTGGGGTCGTTGGAGTCATTATGAATACACAGATTCAACTCAAGAATGTGTACGTGTACTTTCCAAACTTGTAAAGAAAAAGAGGTTTTAATATCAATTACCGTTAAAGATTCTCTATTATAAAAAAAATATCAATAAAGTGTTTAAAATTTAGAGATAAAAAATTTATTAAAATTATAGCATTGTCTTTATTATTAATTTTAATATTAATCATCAAATCAATGATAATTTTATTAAAAATATCAATATAATCTTTAATAAAAAAAACCTTCAATCTAGACAATTGATACAGTTTTTTGATATACAATTAATTTGTAAGAGACTTGGTCATATATAAATAATCAAGTTTCTTCCAAAAATCAATTGCATTTTCTCTCCAACAACTTCTCTCCAACAACTTCTCTCAAAACCTTATCACTTAAAAAAAATACAATTGTATTATAGACATTCTTCTAAGTTTATTCACGTTTAAGATCAGATTTTCATGTCTTAGGCTTCTTCTCATCACTGGTTGTGTTTAGAGTTTTCTCAAGAGCAGAGTCAAGCCATTGACTCACTGGTAAAACTATTACCTTCATCTTCTATACATTGAAATCGTTCTGCCCATTAAACTTTTCAACTTTGTACTTATAAGATGTCACTATTGAATTAACATTAGCTTTAATATCAGTTTGTTATAGAATCCACTTACAAAAAATTAAATTACAGAATTGAAAGATCAAGAGAAGCAATAAAAATCAAGAATAAATCACACAAGACACAAGAATTTACGTAATTTGATAATTACTTATATTCATGACGAATCAAGATTCTTGCTTCTTTTATTGTTCAGTGATTACAAATGAATTATTCTAGGGATTACAAAGGAAAAATGCAGCTGTAAGACCAAGATTAAAGAGTTTATTATATAGTACGCACAAAACCCTAAAAACAAGATTTATTTATCGTATTTCTGCATGCCGCGACACTAGTGCACCCAAGTGGTGGTGCCACGATACCACCTTATTTGTGCCAACTCGCCGCTATGACTAACTTATGGCATTATAACACCACTTGCTTGGGCTACGACGCCTAAGTTCTGTCTTCGTGGCACCGTGACCTGGTTCAATCGTGCCATAGGGCATAAATTTTTGGGGTTATTATCACAAATACCTCTGAGGTAAGGTCTAATTACATAAATACCTAAGAGTTTCAAATATTTAAACAATACTCAAAAGGTTTGAAAAAAATATCATCAATGCCCTTTTGTTAAGGAATCTTACGTGAAAATTAACATATTTCATATTAAAGGATTTGAAATGACTTAATTGCCCCTAATAATAAAGTTAACATAAAAATAATGCCCTTTTACATAATAATTTAATATTAATGATATAAAAAATATTCTATTAACATAGAATTAACACAATTCTCACAAACTAATGCATGCTACAATAGCTAAGTACAAGAGCACGCTATCATATCAAGTAATATAAGATTTTAAGTTCAAGTATCATTTTCGCAGTGATTATACGATCTAATTCTATCAATCAATTACTAAAATTATATCTACTTAACTTTTATCCCAAAAAAATTAAAATAAAAAATTCAACTAATTAACCTAATTCTATCAAATTAAACTAAATCTAAATAATAAATAAACAAAGAGTTGAATTTACCAATTAATAATAATTTAAGGCTTTGACTTATCCCCTAGTATTTCATTAGATTTATTAACCTCTTAGTTAATCCCTTAATATGAATTAATTGGCTAGACTCTAATCTCATCACAAGCATCTGTCGATAGTCGAGTGACTATATTATACATTCTAACAACTACCTCTATGTCTATGGTAATTTGAATAGAATATAATTCATTAAGAACAAGTCAGAATTATACTATATATGTCATTTAGGTACATGACTATCCTACATGGAACTCATATTTGTTACCCTATGATCATACGTTAAATTATCATAGGCTAAACACATGAATCCATCCGTCAAGTTCATCATAGTTTCTCAATCATTTACAATATTGGTCATATATAATAAAAACTTTAAACACAAGATAGAATGAATCAATTAAATTTATAAACTAATAATTAACAAAATTCAACTACATACTAGGTTCAAAAGTCTAACCCTAGATAAAATAAGTTTAGCTCATCACTAAACCAAGAGTATTAATACAATTCATGAATAATAGTAAGAACAATAACATAATGACAAGAAAAGAGAAGAAAAACTAATCAAGAAGATATCTTGGTTTGCTTCTCTCTCTTCCTTAACTTAAAACTTAAATCTTCAATCTGGCTTTGATATCTTAATTTGTGTTGTGAATTATTTTTTCAAGTTTTGCTTTGAAAACATTTGTATTTTTGCTCTTAAAAGAGTGCTTTTATAGGTATAAGAAACCGTAAGGTCAAGGGCTTTCGAATATAAGTCAAAATATGACATTTAAGAAGGTGTTTTTGTTGTCGCATGGGCGCTGCGACGCTGGGAGTTGGGCACTGTGGCCTTCAAATCTAGAAAACACAAAGTGTAAATTTTTCCCTGGGCACCGCGACGCTCAACTTTCTATTTTGGGCGCCGCGACGCTATAGCACGTTATTGTAGCACGATTATTGTTCATAGTTACTATAATAAATTTGATTTTTTTTACGTCGTAATCATTAGATTTTCATCCTTATTTGCCCTATTAACTCTAAATCTGCAAAATTAAAAAAAACACATAAAAAGTCAATTAATCTTAATTTAGATAAATAGATATTAAGTTTGAAATATAAAAATATTATACGTAATTAACTTCTATCACAAACCCAGAAAAATAAAGATGAATAAAAAAAAATTAAAAAAAATATTTCGATATACTACCTCAAAATCAATAAATTATGATTGTACTCGATTACCATTCCTTTTGTGTTATACGAAAAACCCATCATCCATCTGAAAACAGATTAAGACAAGCAAATCACCAAAAAAAAAAATCCAAAATACAAAGAAGATAAACTGGTTGTAGTTGTACTAAGACAATCTCATCTTTGAATGTATCGAAACATTAAAGCTCAAGTAAGATTTGTAGTGAAGCAGAGAAGGTTATAAGAAAGAGAAAAAAGGGTATTCAATCACGAACATAATTTGAAAAAGAGCTATGGAATTAACACAATAGTTGTCGATACAATGTGATTTGCAAGTGCTGAAGGGTCGAAGCAATGAGCAAAGGCAAGGCGAAGCTTAAAGCCATGGTTAGGTGAGAAAAGCAAGCCCCTGCTCTACCACCACCACCACAAACACCTCATTTGCCATCAATTTAATCTTGCTCTGCTCCTTATAGTTTTGATTCCAAGGTTGAGATGAAGGAAGATAAAGAGATATCTTTACCATTGCCTTCATACGGAGCGTCTACAAATGCAAATGCAATATTTATATATATTTTTTAAAAATGAATTTTTTTTTAAAAGTTTGGTCTAATTTTTAACTTTGCGTCATAAATTTTAAAATTATCAGTTTTATCCTAATTTATTAGTTGTGGCAAAAAAAAAAATCTATGCGATGATATTTTAACCTTTTATGAGCAGGTAAAATTGAATTATTATAAGATAATTCTTATCTAATTTAATTTTAAATATGTGCGTATTGTGATCCATTCATTTAATATAATTCAATTAAATAAAATAAATTATATTTAATTAATGTATATAAAAAATAAAATTTTCTTTCTCTATCTTTCCTTAATTTTATATCTCTAAATAAAATAACTATCAATAAATAAAATAAAGAATTTAAAATAAGAAAAAATGCCTTTGTCATCATTGTCATCGAGTGACGATAGATGATTACTGTCGATCATCAAATTTCAACAACAAAAATGATCAAAATTTATATTATTAGATTTTATTTTTCCTAATTTATATAATAGTGAGATTATTTTTTATAAAAAAAAATACCAAAAGGCGATCAAAAATAGAGAGAGAGAACGGTAACCACTACCCTGCCACCACCATTTGATAGATCAACTGTCAATCTATCATGCGATAGTGGCAGTACAAATCACTATCTCACCATTTAATGGTGACCAAAAATAGGGAGAGAGGGAGGTGACCACTATCATACCATCGTCAAATGGTGGAGCGATGACTTACACTACTACCACCACTTGACAAATCAATGACCAATCTGTTAAGTAGTGGTGGTAGTGTAACTCATCACTCCACCGTATATCGGCGGCGTGGTGGTGGCCGTTGTTCTCTCCTGCTATTTTTGGTTGCCTTATGATATTATTTTATTAAAAATAATTCTACTATTATATAGATCAGAAAAAATAAAATTTAATAATATAAATTTTGATCATTTTATTGTTGAAGTCCAATAATTGGACGGCAACAATGACAAAAAAAATTTTATTTGTTATTGGTTAATTTAATTATAAAATAAATTTTAAACTTATAAAAATATGCTACGTATCTTTTTTTTTTATCTTTATTAATAGTCAATCTGTTATTGACACATGTTTCACTCTATCAGCTTATTTTAAATTTTTGTATTAAATTCTGATTTTACTCTTTTATCATAAAAAGTAACAAAATTTACTAATAAATTGAGACAAATTTAATCTTTTTAAAATTTATAAAACACAATTAAAAATTAAACTAAAATTTTGGAGATAAAGATATTCTTTCCCCTTATATTTATATGCATGCACATTGCACACACAATTTGCCACACGTAAAACCCACGTGCACATGTGAACGTGAACGACAGCAATCCACATTGTAAATTTCTAGTTTTGGATTCTATCCGTCCGTTACCTATTCATATTATACATCTCTAATTAACTACAAATCCCCTTATCAGCCTTTTCCAACAATCTTTTATTTTGTTTATCACTTCCCTCTGCATTTTATATTAGGTTTTTTTAAATGAATTTTGAATTAATTAATCAATCACAAAAGATTTTCAAAAGTCAGATCAATATAATGTTATAGAAGTTTCTAATAATTAATTTGTACAAGAACTATGGTATCGTCGGAGTCATTATGAATACACAGATTCAACTCAAGAATGAGCATGTGTCCTTTCCAAATGAACCGAGATCCAGTTTTGTTAGACTATTTTACCCCCAAGAAGTTGAATTGTAGAATTGAAAGATTAAACAAAATAATTGAAATTAAAAATTAATTATACATTACACAAGAATTTATGTGAATCAATAATTATTCTATATAATCTCTTTAATGAAAAGTAACTTAACATCAATATGTTTAAATCTCTTATAAAATATTTGATATTTACTTAGATGTATAATACTTTAACTATCACAACGCGCACAAGTTTTCACTTCTTTCATTACCAACAGCTCTACACATATTCCTTTAAATTATATAATTTTTTTAATAATTTTTTCAACAGTTAAATACTTTACTTCAATGATTGATAATGCCGCCATATATTGTAAGATTGATTTTCAGTATTCACTATATTTAAACATTGTGAATATAAATCTAGTTAAAGATCTCATTCTATAAAGGTTACTTACATACTGAGTCTACATATCTCTTGACTGTTTCACTATCTGTGCCAACCCTTTTATATAATAAACTATGATCTCACGTTCCTTTCAAATATTTCAATATCTATTTAACAACAAGTTAATGCTTCTTTCAAGAATTAACGATATATCTATTCATGAGATAAAGACATCTAAACCCTCAAATTTTGACTTAAATAACAATTTCACTTAAGGCTGGACACGATTTGGTTTGGTTCAATTTTTTCCAGAATCGAACCAAACGGTTAATTTTGGTTTTTTTTTTCAAAAGTGAAATCAAAAAAATTGGATTGATTTTTTGGTTTGGTTTTTTCGATTTTGTGTTTTTTTTTTCCATTTTAAGTTTTGGGCTTTTTTAATTAATTTATCCAAAAAATTATTGTATCATTTTTTGACTTAATTTTTAAGCCTGTTTCATATTAACATAATTACAATTTACTTAATTTAAAATAAATTTAAACTTTTTTATTTATCAATAATATACTAATTTCTAACAATATCCATAAACTAAAAGGATTATATGTAGGTTTATATATCATAAATTTAAATTTTAAGTTTTTTTATTTTTTGATTTTATATTTTTAATTTAGTGAGGGGTTATATGTGGGTAAGTTTATATTTCTATTTTAGTCCTCTAATTATGTAATGCCATGTGGTAATATAAATTAATTTTACTAAAATATCTAGTTTGTTTTGGTTTAGTTATTTTTTGGGAAAAACCGAACTGGACTGATTAGTTTTTCCCAAGTAATAACCATCGATTTTTTTTGTTACAAAATAACCGAATCGAACTGACCGGTCTAAATTGGTTCAATTTACCAATTTTCGTTTTAAATTGCCTACCCTTTGTTTCATCCCCCTTATTTTCAAATTTACTTTAAAAAAACCTCTTTTGACAATGGCACAAAGGTTTGACTTACCATTAGCACTGTCATATTCAAAAATTTATGATCTACATAATGATAGTATTGTTTCATCTAAATGAGTATGAGAGAAGAGCAAAAATTGGTAAGAAAGAAAAAAAAATTAAGTGAAAGAGGTATTTTTGGGTAATTTTAGAAACAAGTGGATGAAACTATTATTTAGATCAAATTTTGGGGATCTAAATGTCTTTTTCTCATCTACTCACCACCCTCACAACTTGAGCTATATCAAGCCTTATACATATCATTAGGTACATGATACATCCCACAATGCTAGTATATGGTACTTTAAGCATCTATAATTTCTCATCTTTAATTTTTTATGATTGCGATGCTAATAACTTTAAATGTATAGCTAACGGAGTCGAAACAACCTTTTGCATTAGACATTCTAAATCTTTCAAGAATCTTGAGTATGTATATTTGTTGAGACAAGAATTAACATCAAATCTATCTCTTAAGATATCTATATTCAAAATCTTATTGGCTGACACCAAGTCTTTTATTTCATACTCATCATTCAATTGTGTTTTTCTATTTTTGTATCTCTCACATATCCTGACATGCTATCAACATATTATCAATATAAAGAAGTAGATACACTTGTAAACTGTTGTTCAATGCCTTGAAGTACACACATCCACCATATTTACTCTTGGTAAAACCATAATAGAGCATAAAATCATCAAATCTCTCATGTCATTGTCTTGGAGACTGTTTCAGCTCATATAAAGACTTCTTTAATAAGCAAGTATGATTTTTTTTTTCAGGTTCTTCAAAACCTTGTCGGTGTAACATGCATATATTTTCTTCTAGCTCTCCATAAAGAAATTCCGTTTTAATATCTATTTTCTCCAAATGTAAATTTAGAATTACACATATGGTCAGTAAAAATACTTATTGTGAGTGCTTGACTGCAAAAGAGAAAATCTTATAAAAATCAATCCCTTATTGTTGAGTGAAGTCTTATACAAGTAACCTAACCTTAAACCTTAAATATCAACACCTAAGATCCCCTCTTCAACTTTAAAAAATTCATTTACACCCAATTAGTTTCTTTTTTTTTTAGATTTAAACACAAACACTCATTTCTTATTCTTTGAAAGAATAATCTCATCTTTCATAGCTTGCAGCCAATTATTTTTATTTTCACTTTTCATAATTTCTCTATATGTCTTTGGCTCATCATACTCAATAATATAAACTATACTAACAACATTAGCTATCAAATCTGCATGAACATACCTAACTGATGGGTTAACCATTATTCTTAGCTTATCTCTGGCTAATCTTTAAGTATTGTCTCTCTGAAGTGCTAACCTGGGTGTATATCAAGTCATAACTTCAATCTACACAGTTTATGGCATTGAAACTGTTGTTAGCACAAATTCTGACTTCTTTACTTTTGAATTCAGATTGGTTTCCAACAATATCAACTCATTAAACATCACATATCTACTAATGATACTTTTTGGTGGCTTCAATTTAGTACACCAAACTTTATATCTCTTGACACCTTCTAGATATCCAATGTATATCCCTTTTAGGGCTCTAAGTTCTAATTTTTCTTGTATGGTGTATACAAATGCAGGGTAGCCAAATACCCTTATATGATCATACTTTGGAGTGTTGCCTAATTATTTTTCTTCTAGTGTCGTAAAGTTAATCGTTGAAGAGGGACTTCTGTTGATCAAGTAGGCTACTGTGGTTACTACCTCACCCCAAAATGCTTTAAACAATTTTACATTGGTCAACATATATCTTACTCTTGCAAGTAAGGTCTTATTCATCCTTTCTACAAGACCAATCTATGATGGTGTTGATCTCAACATTTTATGCCTCACAATACCATGTTTAGCATAAAACCTATCAAACTCAATATTATAGAACTCAAGACCAATATTTATCCTAAGTCTCTTGATTCTCTTACTGATTTGATTCTTAACAAGTATTTTTCACGTTTTAAACATCTCAAACACATGTTATTTACTCTTCAATACATAAACCCATAACTTTCTTGAATAATCATCTATGAACACCTTAAAGAACTTAGCATCACTATGAATGATAGTTTAAGCGGTCTTCAAAGATCTAAATGTATATAATCTAGAGTAGCTTTAGTTGTGTGTTTTTCAATGTTAAACTTGACTCTATAAGCTTTCATAAACATATAATTATCACAAAACCTTATTGGTTGAATCTTTTTCTTGCCAAAAGCATTTTGATCATATAATTTCTTGAGACCTCTATCACTTAGATGAGCTAACCTTATATGTCATAACTTGGTCTACATATCCTCAGCATCAACAAAAATATATGCAAAACTAATAATAACCTCTCTAAGCAACGTATATAACTCATTGTGCTTTTTACCTTTTATTACTATCATAAAAACCTTAATCAATTTAAGTATTCTATTTTAAACTACAAATGAATAACCAACTTGATCTAGCACACCCAGAGAAACTAAGTTCCTTTTTTAATATAAAAAACATGTTTAATATCTAGTAACTTTCTAACCTTCCTATTTAACCTTATACTACCAGTTCTAATAATTTATGTCATTACCCATTAATACTTTTCACCATTAATAGACTAATAATAGGTAAATATATTTTTATCAAGACACATATGGAAAGTATAAACAGAATCAAGTATCCAATCACTAGTGTTTTTTTCTATTTGAAGCTTCCAAGGTTTCTGCACTTTCATAACCTTCTCCATAGGCTACTGTAACATCACCTTCCTTTGACTTTTTATCCTTCATCTTGTTATTGTATTTTAGAAAATACTTTATGAAGTATCATTCTTTATTGCAACAATAACACTTCTTGGATTTGCTCTTTGACTTTGATCTTGAATTTATCTTATGTTTCCCTTCTCTATTTTTAACCTTTTCCCTTACAATCAATCTTTCTGTGGTATTAGGCTCTAAACTTTTTCCTAATTATTTTGAGTTTAAGAAGGCTTTAACATCAGTTATCGTTAAGACTCTTTACCATAATCGAGAACATCAATAAAGTGTTAATAGCTTGCTGGAAAAGAACTCAATAAGATTATAGCCTTGTCTTCATCATAAATCTTGACATCAATTGTCTCCAGTCTTTAATTTAAAAAATAACCTTCAACTATAGACAACTGATACAGCTTCTTAATATACAATTGATTTACAAAAGACTTGGTCATATACAAATCATCAAGTTTCTTCCAAAAACTAATTGTAATCTTCTCTCAAAACTTTATTACTCAAAGAAATAAAAACCGTACTATAGACTTTGTTTTAAATTTATTCATGATTAGGATTAGATCTTGATGTCTCAGACTTCTTCTCATCACTGATTGTGGCTAGAATTTCCTTAAGAGCAGAATCAGGCCATTGACTCACTAGTAAAGTCATTACCTTCATCTTTCATACATTGAAAGCATTCTGCCAATTGAACTTCTCAACTTTATACTTATGAAACGCCATTATTGAATCAACATTGGCTTTAATACCAGTTTTTTATAGAATCCACTCACATAAAATTAAATTGCAGAATTGAAAGATCAAAAGAAGAAATAAAAATCAAGAATTAATCACACATGACACATACGTGATTGAAAATTACCTACATCCACGACGAATTAAAATTCTTGCTTCTTTTATTAATCAATGATTACAAAAGAAATATTTTAGGGATTACAAGAAAAAAATGCAGCTGTAAGAGCAAGAGTAAAGAGTTTATTAAACAGCATGCACGAAACCTTAAAAACAAGATTTATTTATAGTATTTCTACCCGTCGCAACACGGGTGCACCCAGGTGGTAGTGCCATAACACCACCTTATTTGTGCCAAGGCGTCACCACGACTAATACATGGCATAAAATGGCCACTTGCTTGGGTTATGATGCCTAAGTTCTGTCTTCGTGGCACTGTGATGAACACTTGAAATTACACATTTAATAAGAGTTTTACATGATTGTTTTGTATTACTAGTGTATTTAATTTTCTTAACTTAAGTGTGTTTACAATATTGTACTTAATTATCTTATAACTGTTTTGTGGCAGGTTCGGTAAAATTGGCATAACTTTCTACCTAAAGATCCAATTGAGGTGATTCTTAATCCTGTGCAGAGCTGACTCAATGGGCTAACATATTGTATTTCACAAAGCATTGGAAATTCGAGTGTTTAGAGGGTGAAAATTGGCCTAGTACAGAATTGATCTGCAGTACAGGCCCAGTTTGAACAGTTATCAGTATTTGGCCCATAACTATAGAAATACGTATCTAATACGTATGAGATCACTCAATTTGGAAAGATAAGAGACTTATCTACAACTTTTATGTTTTGAGTGACAGCTAATTCGGATCACATCAATTCCAAATTGGATAATCAAGTGGGTGCCCAAGTGATAATGAATGCAAATTATTTTGCCACCATTCTTGACTTTCATCAACCAAGTGGTTCCCTCCAAATTTGTCTCGATTTATCCATGTTTTTCTATAAATAGGTAGCTTGTTTATGCCTAAAGAATGTAATTAGAAAGTTAGAATTTAGTTCAAAATACTTTTCCTTTGTATCCATTTCCTTGTACTATTATTTCTCTTGTTTACTATTAAGTCATGTTATTTCTTCTTCCATTTCTTTTCTTTTCATTTAGTTTTATTATGTCCAAATAATTTTGTTTAAGCTAAGGTGAAAGGGTGAAGCTCTTGGCAAGGTAATAAGATATGTTTAATATTTATTCATGAATTTAATGCTTCATTTTTAAGTTATGCAAATTTATATATGATGTATTTATTTTGTTTGTAGAATTAATACCCTTTCTTCTAAAGTGGTGATTCTTGATTTATTATTGACAAACTTAATACTTGGCACAATAAATTCTTGAAACCATTTACAAGATTTGGTTTATATAACCTTTCTTGTAAAGTGGGAGTCTTGATTTATTGTAGACAAATATAAAGATTGGCATAATAAATACTTGAACCCATTTATAAGATTTGGTGTATAATAATTGAAAGAAATAAATACTAATCAATATATAAATGATGATGAACGTTAATTGCTATATTTTCCGGTTGGAACCTCCTTTGTGAGAGGATTCCAATTGAGTTATAAAAAAATAAAAAGTTAAATATATTCTTATTTCTTATGCCAAGAGTGAATCCCCGTAACCTTAGCTTTTTATTTGAATTGGTTAATTGAAATAATATTTACAAACATCTTATACTGCATTAATTATCTTTAAAGTGTTTATAATTTGTAATTTTAATTTTACTTCCCTGTGGATCGACCCCGTTCTCATCGGGTTATTTATTACTTCGACAATCCTGCACTTGGGAATAACTTCTATATTCTGGACGTGTCAAGCGACCTGGTTCAATTGAGCCACAGGGCATAAATTCTAAGGTTACTATCATAAATACTCTTGAGGTAAAGTCTAATTACACAAATACTTGAGAATTTATATATTTAAATAATACTCAAAGGTTTGAAAATTTTCACCAATGCCTTTCTATTAGGAAATCTTTTCTAAAAATTAACATATTCCATATTAAAGGGTTTGAAATGACTCAATTGCCCTTAATAATAAAGTTAATATAAAATCATGCTCTTTTATACAATAATTTAATATTAATTATATAAAAAAAATTATTCTATTGGCATGGAATTAACAAATAAAAAAATGCAATTCTCAAAAACCTAGAAAAATAAAGAGGAATAAATAAAAATTAAAAAAGAAGATTTCGATATACTACCTCTAAATCAATAAATTATGATCTTACTCAATTATCATTCTTTTTGTTATACGAAAAACCCATCATCCATCAAAAAATAGATTAAGACAAAAGCAAATCACCCAAAAATACAAAATACAAAGAAGCAAAATTGGTTGTAGTTGTACTAAGACAATATCGTCTTCGATTCTATCGAAACATTAAAGCTCAAGTAAAATCTATAATGAAACAGAGAAGGTTATAAGAAAGAGAAGAAAAAGAGATATTCAATCACGAACGTAATTCGAAGAAGAGCCATGGAATTAACATAATAGTTGTCGATACAATGTGATTTGCAAGTGCTGAAGGATCAAAGTAATGAGCAAAGGCAAGGTGAAGCCTAAAGCCATGGTTAGGCGGGAAAAGCAAGCTGCCGCTCTACCACCACCACCACCACAAGCGCATTCTTTGCCATCAATTTAATCTTGCTTTGCTTCTCAGAGTTTTGATTCCCAGGTTGAGATGAATAAAGATAGAAAGATTTGATATGGATTTTGATATTAGAATCATGGGTTTTGCTGCCTTGGTTTTTGAAAAATGTGCGGTTGAAATATGTGATTTTTGGGAAATGTGTGGTTGATGATTTTTGGGAGATGAATATGAAGATAGAGATTTGATATGGGTTTTGATATTAGAATCATTCAAACGTTATTGGCAAGCAAATTAGGTTGATGATTTTCTTTTTTTGAATTTTTGTTTATGGATTGTGTATATGAGAATGTTGATTAAAAATCATCGGAATATGATTTGGAGCAATCCAAGTACGTTGGGTACACAAGGATCAAAGACGGACGCAAAAGAATGCAAAAGATGCATCTGGCGGTGCCCAAGTGTAAGCGCCACAGAGCCCAAAATAGAACCTGGGCACTAGGCACTCAGCGCCGTGGCGCCCAGGTGATATGCCCCAACGTCGTGGCATCCAATGCGGGAACAGTTTCCAAATTTATTACAAGTTGTTTCATTTTTCAATGGTTCCAAGACTCCCTAATACGACTCCCACATGTTTAGGGTAAACTTAGGTCATCCTAAAGCCTATATAAAGGCTCTCTATTGACTTGGAAACACAAGCTAAGAAATCTTTGTGATCAAACATATTTTGTAATTCTTAGTGAGAGAAAATTCATTAGTTGCAAGAGAGTGTTTACTTTATGAATCTTTCTTGTAAAAGGCATACTTTATAAGTGCCTTGAGATTCAATAATAAAAGTGAGAGATCTTGATCCGCCGTGGATATAAGCAAGTTACTGAACTACGTAAATTCTGTGTGTTCTTCTTCTACCTTTCTCTTTTTAGTTTTTTAATTACTATTCTGCATTATATTGCTTGGGTTATTGCTTATTTGTGTTTTTCTGCTTCAACAAACTGGTATCAGAGTTTGGTTCTAAGTAGACATGGCCACATCTAAGTATGAGGTAGAGAAATTCAACGGTACGAATGACTTCAATCTGTAGAAGATGAAGGTAAAGGCGTTGTTGGTAAGCCAACGGTTAAACTTTATATTAGAGGAGACTACAACTCCATCTATTGAAGAAGAAAAGATGCTAGAATCATCTAAGGTTGAAGTAGAAAGAAGGGACATTCAAGAAAGAGCTCACAGCACAATCGTTTTATCATTGAGCGATAAAGTACTGAGGGAAGTAGCAGATGAGACAACGACGATTGGTTTTTGAAAGAAGCTTGACTCCCTTTATATGCGAAAAACGTTGGCCAACAGATTGCATATAAAGAAGAAGCTGTATCAATTGTCCATGTCAGAGGGAATGCCGATGAAAGATCATATAGATGCCTTCAATAAGATCAACCTTGATCTTGAGTCTATTAACATCAAGATAGAAAATGAATATAGATCAATTATCCTGCTGAGTTCACTCCCCAAGAGTTATGAGAGCTTTGTTGATACATTACTCTACGGTAGAAAGAGTTTAATGATGAGCGCTATGAAATCATCATTAAACTTAAAGTTATTAGGGAATCAGATTAAGGGCAATACAGAAAGTCTATCTATAAGAGGAATGCCTTCATATAGAGATGAAAAGAAAAATGGCTCAAGAAGTCCAAGACTCCTAAGAAGTGTTATTGCTGCAAAAAAGAGGGGGCACTTCATAAAGGATTGTCCAGAGAAGAAAGTGGATGTTGCGCTTGCTTATGATGATAGCTATAACAGCGCAGAGACACTCGTCACTAATGATGGCAAGAATACTGAACCATAGGTTCTTGATTCTGGTTGTACATTTCATATATGCCTACACAAGTCTTGGTTTATAAATTTTCAGCTTATTAGTGGTGGTAAGATGTTAATAGGTATTAATGTTGCATGTTAGATGATGAGAATTGGTAGTGTTAAACTTAGACTGCATGATAGGCGAGTGAGAGAGTTGACAAATGTTAAGTATATTCCTAATCTCAACAGGAACATGATCGTACTAGGGACTTTAGACTAGAATGGGTGTTCTATCAGGATCGACGGAGGGATTTTGAGAGTATTGAAGGGTTTCATGTTGGTAATAAGATGAGGAAAGCACAAAGGTGTTTATATACTCAATGGTGAAGTTGTGAGTAGTTCTGCATTATTCTCTATAGATGATGAGAATATGCAAACCAAGTTGTGTCATCTTAGACTGACACACCTAAGCGAGAGAAACTTGAATGAGTTATTTAGTTAAAAGGAGTTTGGTGAGGATAAGTTTCAGCCATTGGAGTTTTGTAAGCATTGTGTGCTTGGGAAAGCACATAGGGTGAGGTTTAGTATCGATGAGCACAAGTCTAAGGGGACTCTTGACTACATACACTCGGATCTTTGAGGACCAGCTCAAACAGCTACTCGTGGTGATGCCAAGTATTTTCTCGGTTTGATTGATGTCTATTTAAGGAAGCTGTGGGTCTATTTGTTGAAGAGCAATGATCAAGCGTTTGATTTGTTCAAGACTTGGAAGGCTCTTGTTGAAAATTAGATTGGCAAAAGGGTGAAGAGGTTAAGAACTGATAATGGCCTCGAGTTTTGCAATAAAGAGTTTGATAGATTTTGTGTCAAGTATGGGATTGTAAGACATGGAATGGTAAGATTAACACCATAACAGAATGGTGTAGTTGAGAGAATGAACATAACCCTACTTAAAAAGGTTAGATGCATGCTTACCAATGTAAAGATATCTAAGGCATTTTGGGGAAAAGTTGTAGTGACTGTAGCTTATTTGATTAATAGAAGTCCATCCTCAGCAATTGACTTCAAGAAGCCAAAAAAGAAATGGTCTGGCAATTCTTCAAAGTATGACCACCTCTGAATATTTGGTTACCCTGCCTTTGTACATGTTAAAGATGGGAAGCTGGAACCTAAAGCTATCAAAAAGGTATTCATAGGATATCTCGAATGAGTGAAATGATACAAGGTGTAGTGTAAAGATTTAACACCACCAAGGAGTATTATAAGTCGTGACGTGACGTTCGATGAGACGGCTATGCTGAAAGCTTCCCAAAGAATAAAAATGAAGAACATGTGTCTAAGGAAGACTCAGCACCTGAGTCAATAGAAGTTGAAGTGGAGCCTGAGAGTAGATCTGATATACCCTCAGATCAGCACTTCAACAATGAGATCCTTGAAGATAAACCAAGAACACCGGAGAGTTCCTCTAAGTCCACCCAAGGAAAGACTAGGACTCCTGAGATGGAATATAAAACGTACCAGCTAACTAGAGACAGGCTAAAGAGAACAATAAACTCATCAATCAAGTATGCACAAGCAAATCTAGTTGCTCATTCTTTTAATTCTACTTACACTATTGAGTATGATGAGCCTAGAACATATGATGAGGCTATGAAGAGTGAAAACAAGAAAGAATGACAGCAGTCCATGGAAGAAGAGATTAGTTCTCTTAAGAAGAACAATATTTAAAATTTGGTGAAAAGACCTCAAAAGAAACTAATTAAGTGCAAGTAGGTGTATAAGATAAAGAAGGGAATGCCGGGGATAGAGCCTACGAGATTCAAGGCTAGGCTAGTTACACAAGGTTTTACTCAGAGAGAGGGAGTTGACTTTCATGAGATATTCTCTCCAGTCGTCAAGCACACGTTCATTAGGATTTTATTAACCATGTGTGCAAATCTTGATTTACATCTAGAGCATATGGATGTAAATACAACTTTTCTATATGGAGAACTTGAAGAGACAATATACATGGCACAGCTGCAAAGGTTCAAGGAGCCCGAAAAAAAAGATCACGCTTGTTTGCTAAAGAAGTCATTATATGGGTTAAAGCAATCACCTAAACAGTGGTATAGAAACTTAATAAGTTTATGGTGGCTTGTGGCTTTAGTATGAGCAAGTACAATGGATCCGTGTACTTCAAAAACATAAGTTATGGGATGATGTATTTGCTTCTATACGTCGATGATATGTTGATCGCATGTAAGAATATGGAAGAAATATATAAACTTAAGAAGCAGTTGAGTAGCGAGTTTGAGATGAAGGATTTGAGAGCAACGAAGAGAATATTGGGTATAGATATTGTGAGGGAAAGAATAGATGTTTTATTCTTGTCTTAACAAAGATATATACTCAAAATTCTAGAGAAGTTTAGTATGTCCAATGCAAAGAATGTCTCTACTCCTTTGGCCATGCATTTTAAACTTTCAACAGTACAGTCGCTGACATTCGAAGAGGAGAAACTACAGATGAGTAAAGTACCGTATGCAAGTGTTATAGGGAGTATCATGTATGTAATTATTTGCATAAAACCAGACATAGCACAGGCTGTGAGTGTGGTGAGTAGATAGATGACAAATTCGGGGTAAGGATCACTAGCTTACAATGAAGTAGATTTTGAGATATCTCAAAGGCACGTTAGATCACGAGTTGATGTATAAAAAAAATGAAGACAACAATGAAATAGTAAGAGGATACGTAGACTCGGATTATATAGGTGATCTAAACAAGAAAATATCGTTAACGAGTTACGTATTCACAGTGTTTGGGTGTAGTGTATGTTGGAGATCAATTCTATAACATGTGGTTGCATTATTTACCACAGAGGCGGAGTATATAACTGTTGGTGAAGCTATTAAAGAGGCCGTGTAGTTGAAAGGCATATACGCGGAGGTAATGGCTACTGAAGATGTGAATACCAGTGTATATTGTGACAGACAGAATGTTATACCCCTCAACAAACATCAAGTGTTCCGCGAGAGGTCTAAACATATTAATGTGCGGCTTCATTACATTCAAGAGATTGTCCAAAGTAATGAAGTTAGTATAATAAAGATAATATCTTCTAAAAACCTTGCTGACATGTTCATTAAGCCACTGCCCTTAGTTAAGTTCATCCTATGTAATGACTTAACCGGAGTCACTACTTTGTGAGGGTGACCGAAGATGCGAAAATAGGAGATCAAGTTAATTTTGTGAATGATTTTGAATCAAGAAGGGGATTTGTGAGAATGTTGATTAAAAATTATCGAAATATGATTTGGAGCAAACCAAGTACGTTGGGTACACAAGGATCAAAGACGGACGCAAAAGAAGGCGAAAGACGCATCTGGCGGTGTCCAGGTGTGGGCACCGTGGCACCTAAAACAGAACCTGGGCGCCAGGTACTCAGCGCCCAGCGTGGGAATAGTTTCCTAATTTGTTACAATTTGTTTCATCTCCCAATGGTTCCAAGACTCTCTAATACGACTCTCACACGTTTAGGGTAAACTTAGGTAGTCCTAAAACCTATATAAAAGCTTTCTATTGGCTTGAAAACACAAGCTAAGAAATCGTTGTAATATCTTTGTGATTTTTAGTAAGAGAAAATCTCTTAGTTGCAAGGGAGAGTGTTTACTTTGTAAGTCTTTCTTGTAAAAAATATACTTTGTAAGTATCTTGAGATTCAATAATAAAAGTGAATGATCTTAATCTGTTGTTGACGTAGACAAATTATTGAACCACGTAAATTCTGTGTGTTCTTTTTCTACCTTTTTCTCTTTAATTTCTTAATTACTTGTTCTGCATTATATTTCTTGAGTTATTACTTATTTGTATGCTTCCGCTTTAACAATGTGGTTGTTCATGAAATTAGGTTGCATTTGATAATTGTTATTGGATTTTTTTTAAGAAAATAGTGATTTTTTTAAATTTTTTGCTTGAATTAAGATATTACGATATTTTGAGTTTTTGCAGTAGATTGTGATGTTCATAAATTTAGATTGTTGTAGTAAAATCTAACGTAGTGAAGAAGAAAGAGAAATTGATATTTTTTTAAAATAAAATAAAGTTTTTTAGAATTTAATATTTATAAAAAAAATTAAAATATTAAATATTAATTATTTTATTATTTTATTCAGTTAATTTTCATAAAAGAATTGTGAAATTTTTTCAAACTTTTAAATATTTTTGACAAAATTTAAAACTCTTGTGTATTTGTATAATTAAGTCTTGCCTTAGTAATATTTACGATAATAACCCTACATTCTACCTTAGCTTAATTCCAACCCTCCCTCCACCTCTACCTCATGTTTTCTCATTATTAATCCTAATCTAAAATTATATTAAACCACTGATCTCACAAGAGCAAACAAGCAATTTTGCATAATTTGTTCATCAGTCACCACCTCCCAGAGTGCCAACTTCGAAAGGCACAATTATAATGGAAAAGTGAGAATCCGGTATCACATCACATGGCAAGCACATGCTATGCCATTACAATTTGTCGAATTCGTACAAACTGTGGGTTTTAGGCAAATGTTCTAAAGTTGTTAGGCATCGTAAAGAGACAATAGCAAATGGACAGGAAAGGCAGTGCCTCTGTTGCCCATAAATAATACAGAATGGCCTTAGCCTTATTATTCAAGCTTTTCTTGTATTCCAATGCATTTACTAAAGTTTTTCAAAGAATAACGCAGAATGGCTTCCTGTCTAAAGAGTTACATCGCCTATAATGGGACAATTTTAGGTTGCTGCACATAAGCACTTACTTCACTTTAAGGTTAGCTTGCAGGTCCAGATGGAAAAGAACAGCCACTGGAGTATAGAACCACTTTCATGGCATCTTCAGGCATTGTAGTAGGAAACAAAGTATTATTTGCTTGTATGTATGAAGTGTAAGTAGCCTAGATTGAACCTCCAGAGTTGATACAGGCAAACATGAGAAGAGTTGTACAGAAAAGGATGGCTTGATGATAAAAGTAAACCTGAGATGAGTCATAAACTTGGATATTTTAAATGTTTTGATTTTGATTCCAGCGTGACAACAAAGTACCTAAACAAAGGTAAGTAGACAGCTACATATAACTTGCATTTGCACCGATACACATTTATATTTAGGCAAGGGTTTCACCATACAACAGGGCATTCAAGTAAAGGTTACAAGCTTAATATTTCAAGTTATAAATCTAACGATTCAAAGCGCATTATAGAAATTCCCAATCCCAGTGAGAGAAAACACACAGAAAGGATGGTCACTGCAGCTACTAGCAGCAAATACAAGTCAATCCAGACCCATAAAGTGTGTGAAAGCATACACCATATCAGCTTATCTGCCTTGCTTGCTGCCAAATTTTGTTGATTGCAGCTAACTGTATATTCCAAGCTTGGGCAGAGAAACTTGAGCTGGAACAGGGTAATAATTGTTTGAGTGGGAAAGAGAGAAGAATTTGCAGCCTCCACGGATTATATTAAGTGGGGCCTAAACAAACTACACCAAATGATTTTGCCCAAAGCCTTCAATAATTATGTTAAACTATATGATGAATGAAATCTTATGGTTCAAGATTTATATGGTACTAGTAATACCGATAAAGAAGTAAAGTGAAAACCACTAGGTCTGAAGGTTACTATTTGAGAGCATCTACAAGCTTTTGTGAATCTAGGCCTTCCTTTTATACTAACTCTGCCAAGGGAACTGCATCAATAGCCCATGATGGTCATCAAACTGTGCGAATAATTTAATGGACTGTAAAACATTCTAATTTTAGCTTAAAATATATGCATCTACCATTGACAACACCAACCAAGAAACAAATAAATAATAGAGTCAACATCTATGTGTGTGTTTGTGGGAAGAGAGAGAAGGAGCTGCAACTTTCTAAAAAGCATGAAGTAGTGAAGAAAATGGAGAAGCATTAGTCTGGAGACGGGGAAAAAGAGCCAAACACCCACATGGCCATGAATATGAAGATAAAATAATGAAGACCAAAGCCCATGATTCCAACCACCTTCCCTAATCTCTATCAACCACCCAAATTTATGACAAAACATTCATTCAAGATTCATCCTCATTCCTCACATCCTTTTTTCACCTTTGCGAACAATTTCATGTAATTACTTCTCTTCCCAACAAAACCATCACCAAAATGTAACATCAAAACCCCACATTTACTTTCTCTTTTTTCTTCACAAACTCTATTCCTTACAAAATCCCATTTCCATTTCTAAAGAAGAAACAATATAAAGATTTTTTAAAAAAAAATCCACCTCGAAAAAGAACTCTGCCTCTTTAATACCCATTTCATCATCTCTCTCAATAATCTGCACAAAATAGCACATTCAAAAGTGTAAGCACTACAAAACACGAGATCCAATCAACTTAATACAAAATGCAGAATTTGATGTATCTCATATTCTAAGTTTGTTTACCATCATGTTTCTTCATCAAACCTCTAGCAAACATCAAGCAAATAACTACCAACCCCACTCCTGCTGCTCCTCCAAGAATTATAGCCACTGTTTTTCCTGTATTTGGTCCCGGCCCTACATGAATCAGCACATCCCCACTCGACATTATTATAAGTAACTAATATAGACAAAGATAAGAGAGAAAAATTTTACTCCTAGAACTACCAAAAAACCTTCATATTAATCAACCCAAATGAGAGAGAGCCACTAATATAACTTGGACAAAAAGGCTTGTTCAAAGTGAAAACTAAAACCAGATCCAGATATTTGAGGGCAAAATAGAGAAAGGGCTCATTTCTCACATTTTTAACTTAACTAAAAAGGGACTATTGCTGAGCAGATAAGATTTTACCTGATGAATCTGAAGAAGAAGATGATGAAGATGATTGTCTCCTGGGGACTCCATTAGGATAATAATTATAACTGACAAAACACTTTTGCAGATAAACTTGGGCCGAAATAGAGCTCCCACACTCAACCTGAGCTCTCTGAACAGCATTCCTCACACAATCACCACAATCTGAATCACCCAAGTCACCCTGACATTGGGCCAACATATACACAGATTCATAGCTTGAAGTATAAAACCCGTGACCACTAACCACACCATTTTCCATCACTTGAAGTGCAGCGTCTCTCCTCTCCTCAAACCCACTCCCCGCAATGTTAGTTGACCCACAAGTCTTGTACAGCATCTGCAGGCCTGAAACCTGAGGAAAGCCAGAAACTTCATATAGCATGTAGCAACCAAGTAGCTGAACTCTAGCAGAAATAGTCTTGCCACATAGATTGTCAGATAAAGTTGGTAACTTGCTCACACAGTCATAACAAGCACTGTTACTAAGGTCTCCTCTGCATTGAAAGAGACCACTTATAGATGTCTGGCCACCTCCACTTGTGGTCTTGAAAAACTTGGTCTTTGAGGACTGTGAAACCAAGGTACTAAAGAGAGCAGATAAAGCTTGAGCGGAAACCCCAGTTGGATCTTGAATAAACTGCTTAGCACAGCCCTTGTACACCAAAGTGGTGTAATCAGTAGCAGATTCAGCAAGATTTGCAAAGAGAAGTAAAGAAAGAACAAGTGAAAGCTGGGGTTTTGAGCTAAAACCCATCTGAAGTTTGGCTTAAATGGATCAAATCATGGCAAGTTTCAAGCAAAGGTGTGGCTTTGAGAGGATTTGACAACTGGGTGCTGGCTAAAACTCGATATAAAAGATTGTAGGGTTGTGGTTTTTGCTTCTTTTTAAGTTTGTTTTGCTCCAAAAGAAAAAAAAGTGTTCTTGTTTTGTGGTGATTGAGATTTAACTTTCCCTTTGGATTGGCTTGGTCTTGAATGTGCAGAAATGAGGGAGGGTATCTTTTGCACAAAGAGTAGCAGTACAATCTACATATTGATAATATAGACCTAAAATATTATTTTTTATTGAAACGATGAACTGTTTTTTTCAATTATTATTATTATTATTATTTCATCCAGTATTTTTGTTTTTTCACATTTTTTTTATTACTTTGAAGGGAGTGAGAACAAACAGGCTTAGGTCAAATTTGAAAGAAATATTCTCTCTTAAAATAAGGCCCTTGCTTGAGCCTATTAATTTTGTGGGACATAAGTGTATGAAGTTGTGGAAGGTACATATTTAATTTTCGAACCAGGGTTTGAATTCATGAATCTCATTTAATTTTATAATTGAATTTTAAGGCATTCGAGCGTCCTTGACTATCAAGAAACATTTGATTCTCTTAAATAAGGAGCTTACACATTTGCTTTTCAAAATTTCGGACAGCAAGAAATGTCAGGATAGATATTTTGATCTTTATAGCTGGCATGTTAATATTGTCAATGCCCTCAAATAGATAAACAATTTAATAATGTTAATATCTATAATTATGATTAGTTTGATTTTGTGCAGTAATTAAGAACTTAATCAAAACTTTCGGCTAATGTTAAGACCAAGTTCATTTTTTCTCTGTTAAGTCAATAACATATATGAATTACTGTTATATTTACATAAATGTATTTGAATTGATGTGGTATTTTAATATATTAATTATTAATTAATATTATGTAATTATAATAATAGTAAAATTTAAAAAATTAATAACTATGTAATAAATAATAATTATCAATAAATAATTTATAAATTTTATATTTCAACTATATAATTATAATATTAATTAAATATATACGTGTGTATACTTATGTACTTTTTATTATAAATAAAATTATCATTTTCTGTGCATCGACATTTAGGGTTGATATCTACTAGAGAAATTTCCCTTTTTTATATAAAATTTCGCAAGTTTGTTTTTCATCTAAACCGTCCAAGCGGAAGATAGATATTATTCATGGAAAGGCACTTTCTTCTTTGGTGTGTTATCTTATGATCGCATGTCTCAATTAAATATATTAGTAGTGCTTAATTTTATCTTCAATGTTGCTTCTATCTTAAATTATGGAACTAACAAAAGTAATAGTGGCAGATTTGAGGTTTTGTGCTCATAAACTTCAATGTTGTATCATTGAAAGTGATACTTTATAAATAACAAATGAATATACAAGTTTAAATAGTTACTTTTAAACCCCAAACCAATATATATATATATATATATTATTTTAATACAAAATTTTCTTGCGATTTGAATATGTAGGTAAAATTTATTTTAAACATTATTTAATAATATATTAAAATATATATTATTAAATATTTATAAGATAAAATTATCAATTTTATGTTACAAACAAAATAAGAATGAAATATAAAAAAGAGTAAGGAAAAATAGAATTTGATTTTAAGTATAAAGAGGGATGTTATGAAGTATTATCTTAAAATTAAATAATTATTTTTTTATGCAGATAATGACATATCTATATGATTATAAGATTCAACTCAATACTCATAACTACTCTTCTCGATGAATATGACCATTAAAAGATCACACTAAATTTTTATTGTCAAAGTTATTTCGAATCATAATATAAAAAATATATAATTTTAAAAAGTATATATATAATACATATATATATCTATAGAACACTTCTTTATTTTCTCTCCTTTTATTCACTCTTCCCCACACATTCTAATGAAATATTAGCTCAATTTATATAGTAATAAGTGATCTAAATAATAATTCAAAAATTAATAAAAATAATTTAATATATAGTAATTCTATATAAAAAAAATCATAAATATTATAACTCTTATAATAATAATAATATTATTGTTCTCTTCCCAAAAAATCATCCTTAAGCCTATGGCCTCTAAGCCAAAAAAATATTAGCCATCAAAGGCCCAATCAAATATTTTCTTGTGGGATAGTCCCTCCTCAGGGCCCACTATTACTTGAAGGACAATCTATTATGAAAATAAACCAAGGGTAATAGCCATCAGAGTAGGCTTTAGCAGAGCTGAATAATGAAGAATCTACTTAGATTCAAAGAACTTGATCAGTCATCTGAAGCACCTGTTCGGTAAGGTTGACCAGGAATAGCTAGTGAAGTCATAGAAGAACATCTCTTCGAGAAGACCTCGGACCACTGTTGAGCCAAACAGGAACAAATTACCAAAAAATTGACCCAAACAAGTCAAATATAGCCTCACACCTAACCAAACTCACTAATGAAGATAGGCCTAAGGAATATGCCGAGAATATGCTTAGTACATCAGAAAATGTACTTGGCGTGTAACAAAAGCGAAATTAGAAGCACAACAGAAGAAGATATGCATAAAGATATTCGACGTGTATCAAGTGCATAACATAAGGATATTTGACTTGTGTCTAAAGCACAGCAGAGGCAGAATACTCTAAAGGTCCTCAAAAGACCAGTACTATAAAAGAGGAGAAAAAGACATTGAATAGGAGGATGATGGCAAAAAATTAAAAGAATTAATAGTAAAAACAACAAGAGATGTTAGATTTTCATCATCATAAATACGTTCTAACCTATTTTTCTTATCAGACTCCCATCGCATAAATTTTTTTGACTTAAGCATCGGAGTGTCTTTATTGGAACCCACCCCGGTGAGACCGCACCATAGTTGTGTTAACGTTTTACAGGTCTTGCCATAGCTGATAGTAGAGAAAATGTCAAAGCCCATACAGGCAAGCCCAACCAGAATGAGACTCAAGTGCTGATTCCCGCTAACAAAACAAATTCAAAGCTCGTTGGTCGAAAGAACCACTTTTTTCGGTCAATAATTTTTGGCACCGTTTGTGGGAACAGAACAAAAAGTTTTGTCCAAGAATACGACAAGTGGCTATGGCGGAACAGTCATCCACCAGCAGGAATCGTGTTGTCGAAGAGTAAGGCTCAAACTCAAACAGGGACGGAGGCCAGGCGAACAGGCCTTTCCCTTGGATAAAAAGCTCACTGCCACTTAAAATACAGGCAGAACTAAAAACTCTGAGGGAGGAGAAAGAAGAACTGAGATAACTCATGGCCAAGTTGATCAAAAGTAAACGAAAAGAAAAAGAAAATAACAAGAGAAAATCTCAGGAGAAGATTCGAGAATGGACAGAACGAAGGAACAGATCGGGGACTTTACACTATTTGGTCGAAGCAAACAGCCCAAGTCAAGCAATTCCCGAGAGAGAAAAGGCAGAGACTAGAGATTTCAAGCCATGACGAGAAAAGAGCCATAATTTGGAGGAGAAGTTGGATAGCCTCTTGGTGGAGAATGAGAAGAAAGATCAACCTCCCATGAAGAAGATAGAAAGAGAGAAAAAGTCACTGCTGACAGACTAGTTGAGAGACGTGGAGCCCTCGAACGGATTCTGACTCCCAAACTTGCCTACTTATAAGGGAGTCACCGACCCCAACCACTATGTCGACCAGATAACCGACTTGTTGTCCATTGCAAGACTAAGGCCGGACCAGATGTGCAGACTTTTCCATATGAACTTAGAAAAGCTTGCTCTACTTTGGTATAGGGGCTTGAAGTAGTACAGTATTGCCTCCTACAACGAGCTAACCAAAAAGTTCGCACAACACTTTTAAGGTTCGTACGAAACAGCTAAGGATCCAGAGCAATTGAGGCAGATCAGATAGGGTCAAGAATAGAGCATAAGGAATTTCTTCCGGTGATTCCACAAGGAGGTTATAGTATTGGGAGCTTTCGACTAGACCATCGCCCTGGACGCCCTCAACACAGGACTAAGGCTGCCCCGGAGCCTGAGGAACCATGGTGAACCTCCGATTAGAGAGAGAATAGTGGCTCGTGTTGAGAATTTTCTCCCATTGGCCATGCCACTTGAAGATATCTACAAAGCAATTTAGGATTGGGGTCTATTACATAGGAATTTCAAATGGAAGGGATTAGAGCGGCGAACAGACCCGAAGAAGTGGTGCAACATATATAAGGGGCCAGGACATGCCACCGGGGAATGCCCCGCACTGAGGAAACAGGTTGATGCCCTAATAAGAAATAGGTACCTGGAAGAGTTTCGAGCGAACCAATAGCTCACGACCACAAGCCAACCCAGCAGGTCGAATCCCAACCTCATTATAATTATTTTCGGCAAACTCACGTTGGCAGGAGAATCGAACAAACAGTGTAAAAATTATTCTAAGTACTCAATGGTGGCATACCAAGTTATGTGCAATACTCCTCTAGCCAAGACACCAAAGCTACTACAAGAAGTGCTGGTCATGTTCACAGAGGAAGATGCACAGAGAGTCAGTTATCCCATAATGACATACTTGTGATCGAAGTGCTAGTGGTAAAAGAGAAGATAAACAGGGTATTCATCGATCCGGGTAGCTCGGTTGATATAATCTTTAAAGAAACTCTTGATGATCTGAAAATCAGGAACATGTACATGGAAGGGACCCAAACACCGCTACAGGGGTTCAGAGACAACTATGTAATGCTGGTTGGGGTAGTAGCTCTCCTTCTCATCTTGAGATAGAAGCCCTATGAGAAAATCGTAATGACTAAATTCGTGGTGGTAGATCAACCCTTCTTATACAGGATCCTTATCAAGTGGCCTTTTGTGATAAGTACGAATGCTGTTGTAGTAACCAGTATCCACGACTGGTAAGAATAAGTATTTATATATGTATAAATATACGTATTTTATTTGTATGTTGGTGATACTTGAATTTTATATTGTTATTAGTAATATTTTATAGGTTAAGGATATACGATTAGTATTGGGTTTATTTGTATGACTTTAGATTTATTTTAGGGACCAAATTGTTATACTTTGAAAGTTTTGGGGGCAAATTCGTAAATACCAAAAATTAACCACTTAGTATAAAAATACACTTTTAAAAACCCTAATTCTCTCATTTTTGTCGAGCTACCCATTTTTAGAGAGAGAAGAGAGAAATAAAGGAGAGAGAAAGAGAAGAAGAAGAAGAAAAAGAAGAAGAAATTGGAATTTTTGATCTTTAGAGGTATATCACAACTAATTATCAATTTATTGGTGTTAATTAAGTTAATTTCTTTAAGTTTTGATTTCTGGAAATATGTATAATTAAGGATTTGATGTGTATTTCATTTGATGTTGTGAGAATTGATGATGATCTATAAGATAGTTTGATAAATCATGATGAATTATGAAATTTCTGCTGGATAACCTCTTGATCTAGGAATTTTATAAATTGTTGTGATTCGATTCTGGTTTTGAATTTTAAGTATATGAAATTAGACATGTTTAGGATCATCTGAGACTTTGAATCGACTGAAAATCTCGGAAATTGAATTTGTAGTGAATTTACCAAAATGACCCTGGAATTCTGGAAATTTCCTGTGTAAACAGTATGATACAGTGGAAAATAATTTTTGACCTGCTGAATGATCTTTAAAAATTATGAATTTGTGGAATATGATAGTTTTATATGTCTAATATGATATACTCGGAATTGAGAATTTGGATCAATGTGGTTGAAGTGTTATGAATTTCTAAAGTGTATCAGCTCATTGTAGTATTTGATTAACAGATTTTTAAAGTTATGAAATAAAATAGTTTTAAAATACTTTTGGCAGTTATTTTGAAGTAAAATATTTATCATGGACTGAGATATGTGTCAAGAGTAATTATGTGGTAGTTTTATAATTTTTGAGTTAGTATATGATTTTATAAAATTTGGAGATTGAATACTGTTCAGTAAGTATCTTGATCCTGTCAGGTTTGTAGTTTGGATTCGATGGTGTGTATGGAATGGATTGTGTAGGAATTTTGATATAATATTCATATATAAGAAGTATATATGAGTCAAGAATGATATATTCTGATTTCGGAGTAATTGGACATCATTTGATGTATTAGAAAATTTTGTTAAGTGTAAGTGGTCAGAATGACAGGTTTTGAGAAACCAAATATTTAGACCAATTTGATGTGATAAATGCATTGTGTATAATTTTGTAAGCTATTTAAAGTATTTTGTGTGAATTGTGAGGCTTATGAAAGGATTAATCTCCATTGATAGGTTAAGGAGATTTAAGCCTTGTAGCTGAAAGTGTTAAGAGGTAAGTATACTAGACTTACTACTGGAATCACAATAAACATAATAATTGTTTTGTATGATTTTGTAAATGGGGTTAAGAATATGTTTATGAAATGTCAAAGTATATTTTGATATGAAATGTGAATATATGTTTATGAATGTGAGCATTGACATTGAGCATGGACATACATGTGTTTTTGAAAGTGAGCTTTCCAAAATAAGATGCGTTTAACAAAGAAAGCTTTTGAAGTGTAATATGTCCATGAGAAATATTTTGTGATTTGAGGGTACTTGAACTCACTGTTAACTTAGTAGGCATTTTATGTGATTTGTGGAGCCTTTATGTGTGGCCTTTCCTTCGGGATTGGTATATGTTATGTGTTCCGTATGTATGGAGGATCCTATTGGTACCTAAAGGAAGCGTGAGTCATCACATTCGTGTGGTGGCGTATTGGTACATGTGAGAGGACTCACCGATGATCAGGGTGAGGGTTTGGCTTTTACCTTCGGGCATAAGCGTTATATATGTGTGATTTAAAGACCTCACTTGTACTATTCCTCTCATACGGTATGTCACCTACGAGTGACATTTGGCTCATTATGTGATATGTGATATGTAAGTCCTACTAAGTAGTAGTTGAGTGATGGTATTCCTATTATGTGTTTTGAAAGAATGTGTAAGCGCTTACATGATATGTGATTTGATAAGATTATGATTTTGATTGATCACAGCATATCATACATATGCATTGTGTACATATATGTATTTGTATTTGATATATGAAAAATTAGTATGCTTACTGAGTTTTATATTCATTATAGTTTATGGTGATTTCAGGTAAATAAGGTACATGTGTGCATAGCGGATTTGGCAAGGCTTCTGCTGTTCCTTGGGTTCCCTAAGTTGTTAGGTTGCTAAGTGTTTTATTTGGGGACACGTGGGATAAGATATTTGATTTGTCCCTAGTGAATAAATACTTATGTATTATTTTATTGTGTGGTTAGATTTAGTTTAAGTTTCACCAAGTGTAGTAATGGATTGATTTTAAGTAAGAATTTGCAATGAATATATTCTGGGCTTCCGGTAACAAAGTTGCTACTGGTGACGTAGTAGAGTGTTAATCTCTGAGAAAACTCTGCGTATCTTCGATTTACTAATTGTCCCAGTCATAATTCAATTGCTATAATTCTGAAAGAAATTAAAATAAATGCTTAAGTATTATTGAATGAATGTAAGTGATGTCGTGTGTCAGATCTTTTGGGTCTGGGGCGTGACAGCTGTCTTGTCCATTAATCACCTAAAGCTAAAATTCTCAGCAGGGAAGGGGATCATAATACCGCTAGGAGCTCATAAGGCAGCTAGAAGTTATTATGCGATGACGGCAAGGAAGGCATTCTATATTTCCACCGTCGACCCAATGAAAGAAGTCGACGAATCCCCGGAGGCAGCGGAAGAATTACAAGACATACTGGTCAAAGCTGAGGACCCTAAGAAAGTTGTTAGGATGGGAACCTAGTTAAGGCCAAAGGTCAAGGAAGGGTTGACTCAGTTGGTTCGAGAATTTTCAAACATCTTCGCCTGGTCCCACAAAGACATGCTTTGAATTAATCTAGAACTAGCTGCCCACAGGTTAACCATTAGCCCTAAGTCCCAACTAATTAAGTAGAAAAGAAGAATCTTTAATCGAGAGCGAAATAAGGCTATAGTAGCTGAAGTGGAGAAACTGTATGTTGTGAGTTTTATCCGAAAAGTCCATTACCCTAACTGGTTGGCCAACGTGGTGATGGTAAAAAAGGCCAACGAAAAATGGAGAATGTACATGGACTTTACCAATCTGAATAAGGCATGTTCCAAGGATAGTTTTTCCCTCCCAAAGATGGACCAACTAGTAAATGCTACTGTTGGGCACGAGTTACTGAGTTTCATAGACGCTTTCTCTGGCTATAATCAATTCCTGATGTTTCTCCCCGACTAGGAGAAGACGTCGTTCATCATTCATCAAGGGACTTACTATTTATTTGCTACTATTTAAGTGAATGGTACACTACCGTGGCACTGGATTACCATCATTGCAGCGTTGGAAGGTCGAACCCCCAGCATCGCGACATTGGTCCATCACCACTGTGGCGCAAATTCCATAACCTTCAGCGCCCCTGTGTGGGCTTGCTAGTGCAACAGTGCTAGGAGAAAAAACTCCCAGCGCCACGGTGCCAACTCTCTGACGCTGCAGCGCCCAGTGCACCTCTTTTGGTATACTCGTTTCAACACTTGAAACGCGCCATTTACACTGGGTCTTTTTTCGTCCATTCACTCAAACAACACCCAAATATTTCAAATATGGCTTTGATATTATTTTTGTTGGAGATCTAATATACGTGGGTGTATGCATGTGCAATTGTGTTTATTATATAAAATACGTATCATATACATATTTAACGTTGCGGAAGAATTAAATTATACAATAAACATAATAAATAATATATTAATCACGTTAATATATTAGAAGGGTTGAGAAGTCACCTAAACGTGAAACGTTATACACGTATATCATAAGAGTCCACATGGAGATCAATTCGTTGGCAGTTCTAGTCACTAACTCGGTGGGCTTGGCCAGCTAAAATAGTAGCCTATATCCAACACTAGACTTAAATCTTAAACCCATAAATGGTCGATTGTGTATATTCTTACTTTTCTCTAAAAAAATAAAAATAAAAATTGAAACAATTCATAATTACTTCTTTTAACACCACAAAAAAAAATGAAATAATTTTATTTTTTATATATTTTTTTCTTTCTTTTTTTCGGCACCTAAAATGAGAAATGAAATTGTTCCCTTTCCATTTCTTCACCTCCCCCCCCCCCCCCCCAAAAAAAAAATACACACATCTCATATTTTATATATTTATATATTAAAATAATAATATTATATTATATAAATAAATAATAATATAAAAAGAATAATTGGTGACGACTATTACCATTACATAATATAATGAGATATTATAATGAGATATTTTTTATTATTTAATAATTAAATAATTAATATGTGAAATAACTATTTTGTCATTCATAAATAGTTATCAAGTATACTTTTAGTGGGTCCCACCAAATTTTACACTTGGGTAAACTCAACTGAGGGTTCAAAATATACCACGTGTCATTATACAATTAGTAAATAATAATTATTGACTAATTGTTATATTTAACACTTAAATACAGATACACACGTATTCCCGTGGTAATGCTAGAAATTGTTGGATTAAATAATTTAATCTGGCACATTGCCCTAGTGCACAACAAGTACACTCTATTTTGCGAGACTCCTTAGGTCCACGCCTGATTCGTCAAATGAAATAATTCCATAAGTCCGTGAACATTGCCTTACGCACACATCGTGGATATACAAATTAACGCGTTGAACCATGCAAGTTGATGTTTCAACGCATACATATAGTTATTCCGTCATAATATTCTAGATGTGCGGGGATATAGATTATCACTGTCAAATCCCCGTGTACTCATCCATGTCATATCTCCAGACTCGTATCTCACTGAACAAAATGTGCAAACTCCTTTGCCATATTGTTCCACCCTGGCAGAAACTCTTTCCTGAGATTAATGCTTGTGGCCACAAGACTTTTTGAGATACAGTTTCAAAGCATTTGGATATTAAACTCCCTATGCGAACTGACGGATCCCATAATTGTACACATCAGACTCCATAAGCATCAGACCATATTTAGCAACACCCAACGGTCACACCATGAAAGGTCTGTGACATGCGTAGAACCAAAGTATGATAGATCACTTACAAGCCCACTGTGTCACTTAGGTCAAAGGATCACATATATTACTCAACTCGAGAGGACCTTTCGTTGACGGCTTACATAGGGTATCTATCGGAGGCCCTCGTGAATCTGTCTCATATCTAGTCCTAACTGAATACCCATATATCAATACGAGCTCCAAACTCACAGTTGGCTAAGAACGACCATCTATACCATATAGGTATGACATATGATGATCTATATAAAGGTATTCACCAACAAACCAACATCAGCAGAAATAGATCATGGATAATATTTGAGAACATACTTATGCAACTGTCATTTTCTGGCACCCAATTGCAACTCTTATAACTATGCAATTACTAGTATATTCCCAGGTCTATGTCTCATTACAGGCATGGCTCAAACTCTTAGATCTTCGCTGAGTATTATAACTAACTAACACTTAATTGTGCTAACATTTAACATTTATATCTCTCAGCGTGGCCAACTGTGGGCTCTTATCTAAACTCCTTTAGATCTTATCTGAACTCTTTCAGATCATACAATATCTGTAATATTAAATTACATAGTATCATATTAATAGGTATTAACGATTTAATAAGAATGTATACTTGTATAAATGCACAAGTATATGTACATTCAGAGATGATATGTAAGCACCAACCCTAACATCTACTACTATCAAGTGATGCTATTCGGGTCAAAGAATGTTGGAGCTACCTACTAGAGACTAGTGAATAAGCTCTTCAAAAGTCTGATCGGTAGGAATATGAAGGTTTACATGGATGATATAATAGCTAAGTTAGTAAAAGCAGAGGATCACGTGGCCGATCTAAGAGAAGCCTTCGTGGTATTGGGAATGAATGAGATGAAGCTGAACCCAGAAAAATATGTCTTCGGGATAAGGTTTAGAAAATATCTAGGCTTCATGGTAAGCCGGAGGGGGATAGAAGCCAATTTAGATAAAGTCCGAGTCATTTTGGAAATAAATTCCTTAAGCACGGTGAAGGAGATCTAGCGGCTCATAGGAAGGATCGCAACATTAAACTAGTTCATTTCCAAGGCCACCAATAAATACTTCACATTCTTCCAGGCAATAAAGAGAAATGAGAAGAATCGGTGGACGAAAGAATGCGAACGGGCTTTTCAGCAACTAAAGACCTACATTTTGAACAGGTGCACTTAGCCGTCCTCGTACAGGAAGAGGCATTAGTACTGTACCTGAGAGTCTCAGAACGGACTGTCAGCTTGGTACTAGCCAAAGAAGAAGAAGGGGTGCAACGGCCCGTGTACTATACAAGCAAAGCCTTTACCAGTCCGAAGACTCGATACTCCCCTCCGAAAAGTTAGCTCTGGCTCTGATCATGTAAAGAAGGAAGCTGCAGCCTTATTTCTAGGCATACACCATCATCATGCAAACCAACTTACTGTTAAGACAAATCTTGCATAAGTTTAACTTATCCAGCAGATTGGTTAAGTGGGCTATAGAGCTAAGCGAATTCGACATTCACTATAAGCTTCGAACCGCTATCACGGGGTAGGCTCTAGCCGACTTTGTAGCTGAAAGCACCCACGAGTCGATGATGGTTGAAGAGATGGATGCCTGAGCCCTTGATGTAACTTCAGAAAGATGGCTGCTCTACATTGACGGGGCATCCAACCTGTAAGGAAGAAGAGCTTGGATTGTCCTCGTAAGCCTCGAAGAAGATGAGGTCAGATAGGCGGTTCATTTCTGGTTCAAAGCTTCGAACAATAAGGCAGAATACAAAGCTTTTCTGGCCGGATTAAGATTAGCTCGGGCACTAGTCGCAAAGGAAGTGCTGGTAAAAATCGACTCCCAATTGGTAGTAAACCAAGTCAATGACAGCTTTGAGGCCAGGGAAAAAAGAATGGCTACATATCTAGTAAAAGTGTGGAGGCTAACTATTCAATTCAAAGAAATATGAATGAAATTGATCTCAAGAAATGAGAATTACTAAGCAGACGTCATCACCCAAATGGCATTAGCAAAAAATGCTCAGTTACCCCGAATGGTGCCTATAGAACTTTTATTGAAGCTAGCACCCATGAAGAAGAACAGATCATACAGATCGAGTCAGAACCGAGTTGGATAGTCTCCATTAAGGACTAGATTTTGAGCAAAATAGTTTAGACTGACAAAAACTAAGCCCGAAGAGTTAAATACCGAGCCGTCAGATACTTGGTGATGGGCAGGGAGTTGTACCGAAAGGGTTTCTCACACCCCTACATGAGGTCCTGGGACCCCTATAGGTGGAGCGAGTCCTGAGGAAAATCCATGAAGAAGTTTGCGGCAATTACTTGGGGAAGAAAGCCCAGCTCACAAGGTCTTCTGAATTTGGTACTATTGGTCGACCGCCCTACAAAACGCTAAAAGCCTGATTCAGCATTGTGACGCGTGTCAAAAATTTACCGATAAGATCCAGGCACTAGCAAGAGAGCTGACCACGATGATTGGGCCTTAGCCATTCGCCCAGTGAGGGCTTGACTTGATCGGACCATTGCCTTGAGTTAAAGGATCTTGTAAGTATGTAGTTGTGGCGGTTGATTACTTCACCAAATGGATTGAGGCCGAGCCACTATAAGAAAATCACAGAGAAAAGTGTTTAGGATTTCGTATAGAGAAACATGATATGCCGATACAGTATCCCTTGCACCATCATCATCGACCACGGAACACAGTTTGACAATAATGACTTCAAATTTTTTTGCGAATAGTTAGGAGTACTGTTGTCATTTACCTCATTCGTACATTCCAAAACTAACGATCAAGTTGAATCTTCTAACAATTTGATTAAAAAGCAGCTAAAAAAGAAATTAACAAAAAAAAAAAAGGAGCATAGGTAGAAAATGTTGTGAGCGCTTCAAACGACTAGACAACAATTAAAAGATGGCTAATTTTTTTATTTAATAAAACTAAAGGGATAATTCTGAAAAATTACCTTAATACAATTATGTTAACATAATTTAAGATTTCATTTGTTTGAGTTTTTTAAATAAAGGTTTTGGCAATAAATCTTTTAAAAATAAAAGTTAATAATTATTTGATTGTTAGCTATAAATGTTTTTTTTAATATGATAGATTATTGGGTTGTAAAATTTTAAAAAAGCTTTCTTATAATTAAATTACTAAAAATGACATAAACTAAAAAAGATATAAATAAATAAAAATCTAGTATTAACATTAAATTTTTTTAAACAAGATACTAAAATAATATATTTAATTCAAAGATATGCAATATAAAACTAAAAGTGTAACGTTAATAAATAATATTACTGAGCAAACAATTTAAATAATTTATTATCTTTGATAAAAAAATTGAACTAAAAAAAAGATAATATTAGATTATGTTGGTTGGAGTTTTATTTTTTTTAAGGATATATTATAAAAATAAGAATATAATGTTAAAGAATATTTGAGATTATAAAAGTTTTAAAAAACTTTACTTCGAAATGACAAATTTTGAACTTCTGTCAATATATGTAAATAGTTTTTTTAATTTATAAAAAATCTTTTCTAAATTCAATCAAACATCGTTAGAAAAAAGAAAGAAAGACTTTTGTTATTAATTTTTTTTTTGCCTATGATAAAAAAAAATCTTTTGTCTAATAGAAAAAATCCAACCAAATATACTATAAGTAAAGAATAAAAAAGATGTAAGGGTTTTTTGTTTTCTTCGCTTAATGTTAAATTTGGATTAATTTAACTTATTCAGTTTTTTAAATTGTTTGTTTTTCTAACTTGATTTGGACTTAATATAAAAAGTTAATATTTTTTTAGATTTTTAACTTAATGTAAAATTCAAACAAATAAACATGTACTAATATTTATTTTTAAATAGTAGTGCAAAAATAAAAATGTCAATTAAATTTAATACAGTTTTATTCAAAATTTAGTTTAAAAAGTACCACCACTTCTTGCTCAAGTGCTCCCAATTTGGGATCAAGATTCGAGTCTCCGCTCATGTGTGAGTAAAAGTAAATTTTTTATATTTTTAATGGAATAGATTTGACATTTGTTGAGTCTAGATTTGCAAATTTTTTCTTAACAATCATTGTTGTCGTTTTAATAAATTTTTGATTGTAAATATTAGTAGACTATTATAAAGTTGACATTTTTTGAGTTTAGATTTATAAATTACACTTTAACAGATATTATTATTGCAGATTTTGATAGACTTTTAATTATAAATATTAATATATTATTGTAATATTTAAAAATAATAATTAAAAGAGTGTTTTTATAATTAAAAGTCTATCAAAACTTACAACAATAATATCTGTGGAAGTGTAATTTGTAAATCTAAATTCAAGAAATATTAACTTTATAATAGTCTATTAATATTTACAATTAAACATCTATTAAAACAACAACAATGATTCGTTAAGGCATAGCTTGCAGATTTAGACTTCTAATTATAAATATTAATATATTATTGTAATATTTAAAAAAAAATACGATTAAAAGAGTATTTTTAAAAGAAAAAGAAAAAAAAGCATTGCTTTTTTTTTTTTTAACTTAATGTTAAATTTGAGTTAGTTTTATTTATTTAGCGATTTAAGTTATTTGTTTTCCTAATTTAATAAGAATTTTAAGTAAATTTTAATTTAATAATTTTTTTACAATTTAATTAAATATAAAAATAAAAAATATTACTAATAATTTAAAATTTATTTTTAAATATTTAAAAATTAAATAAATCAATTCAATTATATTTAACAGTCAATTATATTTGAGCATGGGGGCTCAGCCAAGTTGGCTGAGCCCCCCAAAGTCTCGTATCTCCACCTGGGTTCGACCCCCCTCTCCCAGGTGGTGTGAAAATGTTAAAAATTATTATAATTCCTCTATTAAAAAAAAAAAAAAACAGTCAATCATATTCAAAATTCAATTATAATAAAAAAGCGGTCCAATAAACACAAGTAATATATATAAACCAAAGTTTTTGTTCCCGTTTGAGGTGGTTGCAGTTTTGTCCACTAATTGCGTTTCCAGTTCCACCGACTTAACCTTCTTTCAAACGAAACACATTCATGCGCCAAAACGACCTCCGATTTTCATTTATTTTATATTATAATAACAAAACAATAATGTAAATTTGCTCGTTTTCTTTTTTCTCAAGAAAAGAAAATGTATGCTATTAAAGATAAAGTCGCGGACAAGCTCTCTCGTCTCTTCGCCGATTCGCCAAATAATTCCGCTTCCGCTTCTCCGCTCAAAGATCCTCAGGTATTTTCCTCTTTTCTTGTTTTTTCGCTGATTCGACGATCACTTTTTGTTTCCTTTATTGTTTTTTTCTTACGTAATTGAGCTGGTTTTATTTTTATTTCGGTTTTTTTTTTAAATATTTGTAGATCTAGACAATGTAGTTGAAAAGCTGAATTTATTGTTAATTTTTCATTTTTAAACCTTATATTTTTCTTACATTAAGTTGAATTCTAATTCTCAATCAGGTGAAAATAGTTTCACGTTAACAAATTTAACAAAGAAATTTATCTTAAGAATAAGACCCTAACTGTCATTTGATTTCGGTCTTTTTACCGGAGAAAACAACAACTTTTTTTTTTATCTTTGTTCTTGTTGTGATTTTCTTGATAAATATAGCTTAATTGATAAATGGAATTATATTGCAGGCAGCTGATTGTGATATTTGTTTATTTCTGTTTGGTAACTGAAATAAAATGCATATTTTATTATTAATAATAAGAAACAGAAGCAAAACTGCATATATGTCCCAAGCCAAAGCTAATCAGCCATTAATTTTTTTTTTTTAATATGTTATAACAGTTTGTAGTTCATTCTAATGTTTATTTTCCTGGTCAAATTATTAATATCTGTGCTACAATTTGTGCCAATATCATATTAATCAATAAAAAGTAGTTATTTGGTCTTAAACTTGCATTTTTATATGTAAAAAAACAACACATTTTCAGTTAAATCAAATGGATATAAATGAAACTCGTATTTATACGTGCATATGTATTTGATTCATATATGTTTATGCATATAATTATATTTATACAAAGTATATATTTTTTGTTTTATGTGCATGAAGAAAAACAAACTTTTACTTGCCAAGTTTAAATGTGTAGGTCAGGCCATACTCCAAGGGGGGGAAATCTTTGACATCATACTTTTCCTTGTTTGTCCCGTTGCGAGGCTCTGATGGATCTAAAACCAGTGAACAACACCCTGAACTTAAACATATGCGATCAATTCCTTGTAGACGAAATAGTGAATATTTTCATCAGCAAAATGAATCCTCAGATATCTATAAAGAATGCAGGACATGCAGCCCAGTTAGAGAGGATAAGCAAAATAGTCCAGTTATGGTGAATAAGCGAGAAACTCGAGAAAGTGAGCATAAAGAAATAGTTAGTGTCAATGTCGAAGACAAGGACTGTGCATCTGGTGGTAGTAGTAGTGATTCTGATGCGTATGCAGAAGCAACTGACATAACTAGTCCGTCAAATCTTTTAACTAACCTCGCGGATGACTCTGCTTTTATTACCTCAGAACTGTATGAATTCTTGGAAGCATCCATTCCTAATATTGTCAAAGGTTGCCAATGGATTTTGCTGTATAGGTAAGTGTAGGTAAAGTTGAGTTCTGGGGAAATTACCTTTTTGTTCTATGATTTGAATCTTGAGTCAGGATTAATTCTTTCTAATGAAGGGCAGTACGTTGAAACATGGTATCTCACTCCGTACTCTGATTCGCAATAGTGCTGGCCTTTCTGGTCCTTGTTTGTTGGTATGTCAATGTCCCTATTCTACTGAATTCTCATAACATGTGAATGATGTGGTTATTTTCATGTTGCTGGTAACTGGAGATGTTTATTTTCTATGTGACTCCTAGATTGCTGGAGATAAGCAAGGTGCTGTGTTTGGTGGCATGCTAGAGTGCCCCTTGAAAGCCACCCCAAAGAGAAAGTATCAAGTAAGTTAACATGCTCTTATCATATTAACCTAATATTTTATGTATTCTTAAGGTTTCCTTTGGTCTTTTGCATGCTTGGTGTGTTTCTCTGCACTACTTTCTCACATTACAAAATTTTAAACATCTTTACCATCGTTTTCCCTGTTCTGGTGATAGGGCACAATCCAAACATTTGTATTCACAACAATATATGGTCAACCGAGGCTATTTAGACCTACTGGTGAGCATTGTTATCTGTTTTTTTTTTTTTGGCTTAATGCAGATTCTTCTACCAATGCTCCTTTGAAGTACATATACCTGCTTAGTTTAATTAAAATGTATAGAGGAGCTCAAACCCATTAATCATCTCCATCATTAAATTTAGGTAGGTTGTGAAATTAGATATATTTTGCTGGAAGATATACAGCTTCTTCTCTTGCATAAAGCAGTAGGAGGTCAATGATGTCCATTGCTATCTCAGACCTTTTCACAGGGATGTTCTTTTTTAGACCCAGTTTCTTCATTGGACCTCTAAGTGTGTATTTATGCAAGCTTGATGGAATTATATCAAGTTATACTGGCCATTAGAAAACACGAGCCAGGGTGTGTTTAAACCTGTGGCTGACCCCAGACCTCACGTGTAGCCTGTGATTCTCCCTCCTATCCACCTACCTGGTCAGTGCCATTGAGAAAATTTTAATGTGAGAATGGAACAAAAAACTTCTTGAGAGCAGATTGTGCATACAAAAATCACTCAACCAAAAGTTTATGCTTTGTTTGTAAATAACCTGTCACATATATAAATTAGGATATTGTTTGTCATTCTAGTTAAAAGGGGCAAGCTTGAATCAATTTAATTTACAACTCACGAGCAGCTTCCCTTGAGGTTTTCATGCCTATTTCATGTATATTACCTACAATAAGGGAAAGTAATTTATGCTGGTTGTGATCTTGATATGGTTGGTAGGTTGTTGATTATAGTTTATGTACTTGCAACTCACAGAGATTATTTCCCGAGGAGGGGTTAAAAGAAGGTTTTGCCACTTTTTTTTTAAAAAGGTTTGTGTGGAGATGAGAAATCTCTCACCCATGAAATGCCAATCCTTGCCCCCTATTTTTACTCGAGCTCAGGCAGTCGCAGGCAGCTTGTCCATTCACAACCAGCTGAGCTACGCTCAGTGGGCAAGGTTTTGTCACATGTTATTAAGCTTATGTTGTCTCTAAATCTTTTTATATAGGTGCCAACAGATATTACTTTATGTGTATGAATGACTTACTAGCCCTTGGTGGAGGTGGCAACTTCGCTTTGTGTTTGGATGGAGATCTGTAAGTTGCAATTTTAAATGTTCCTACTTTGAACTTTGCTCCACTTATTAATTCCTCAAGGCAGATAAGTTTTTATGGATATTTTTTTTCTTTCTGAATCTTCATTTTGAAAAGGTTAAGTGGAACTAGCGGACCTTGTGCAACATTTGGGAACTTATGCTTAGCTCATAATGAAGAGTTTGAGTTAAAGAATGTTGAGGTAAGTTATAGCTTTTTCTAGTTCATGATGTTTACTGCCTAAAACTTAAATTATTTTTATGTGCTACTTTTTCTCTTGGTCTTCTTTCCTTTTCTGTTTGCTGGAACGTGCTTTGGATGATCATTTGAGAGTTTGATCTGGTATTTTACCACAAAAAAGATGTATTAAAAAAGATCCAAGAACAATTTCTTTTTTAATACATCTTTTTTATAATTAATCTTGTTCTTGGATCTCAATAGAGAGTTTGTAATTTTTGAGATTTTGTTAACTCGTGCTCTGTACGTCTAATATCTTAATTCTTTTAAACTTTTTGCAGCTTTGGGGTTTTTCTTATGCATCTCGCTACCTAACCTGAGGCAAGGTTAGGATTGCTTCTATCATCTGTATTTTCCTAAAACTTTCGGCTCCCATTCGTCATTTATCCATTTATTTATCATCTTGCACCATTTACCCTCTATTTTAGCTCGAGGGCTCTCATCATAAATGTAATGCTTGGTCGCCCCGTTGGTAAGTTAATGGGGGTTTAAATCGTAGTGCTTATAGAATCGTAGTATAAGTGTTGATCATAGTGGTGCTTGTCCATCTTAACAATTTCAATTGATATGTGATAAAAGTTCATTTAAGCATGTGAAAGCAACGAGTAAAGGCTGGTAAATAGTTTCGTGAGTTGACCATTTTACTACAGATGCTTTCGTTGATAAAGTTCTATCATTTGCTTCCCAAGGCATTTAGTTTAACATTTAAAGATAAGATATTCATATTCTACTCTTCATAGTAATTTAGACCTTGCTTGTTGCTTGTATGATTGTAACGGCACGATGATTGCCAAGGTTATTATTTATCAGAAATCTAAAAATTAGTAAAGTTCACCAAGCAATCTAACCTTTGGGCTAATGCAAAATTTGGTTGATTTAACAATAATAACATTACACAAAATATGTGAATGCTTAGAAAGTATCAGAAAGGAAAGATGAGCTCCAAGACACGCCTTAACGCCCTGCATGGAATGTAAACACAACCTCATCAATCAATCATGGTCCAACTTTAAAGATTCTTTACGACTCCAGTTGAACATCATCACAGGGCACTTGGTAGACTCTGCGTAGGCCCATTACTTATAATCAGTTGCCAAAAGGTGGCTACAAATGAGTTGATAGTATGAAATGTTGGCTGGTAACTTGTTCTTGCAATTTCATCAATTAAATATCGTTATATTTTTTAAAATTTAACAATTATTAAGTGATAAAATAATATAAAATTTAAAATTATTTATTACACTAAATGATTGTTTGACATATTATTTAAATTTTAAATTATTATTTGGGATGTTTAACATTATTCTTTAATGAAATTTTTTTATAATTAGCCCTTTATTTTAATTCATTTTTTTAGCCATTTTGATGGACTAATTTTTATTAGTCAAAAATTTAAAATTAGACAATTATACCCTTAGAGCTTATTTTCCCTCCCCAACCTAAAAAAAACTTTAAAAAAAAACATTCTCTAAAGCCAATGAACTCTCTCTCTCTCTCTCTACAATATTATCTCAATAAAAATTCGATCAAATCAGATATTTAAAAGTTAACATTGTGTAGATCAAACATTGCATAGTATATTTATCACTTGAAATTATGAAAAATATTGATTCTTGGTAGGTTTTTTTTTTAAATTTTAGAAAAAAATTAATTTGTATTAGAAATAAGTTAGAAATTAGATTTGGGTTTGGAAATAAGTAAAATAAATGAATTATGTGTGAAAACTAGGTCAGAAAATTAAAAAAATGATAAAAATCCGACAAAAAATGGCCATTTTTTTGACAATTCCAAACGCATATTGTGGGCAGACCGACGGCTAGTCATTGTCTACGTTTGAAATATTTCACGCATGTGAAACGTCTCGTGCATGGACACTGTGAGGCGCCCCACACATGCGCTCATGGCACACGTTGGGTGTGATGTGCTACAGTGTGCGCCATGTGGCACACCCATCGCATGCCATGTGGTCTAATTTTTTTTTAATTTATTTTAAATTAAGGAAAAAATTTAAAAATATTTAAAATACATTAAATTCATTATCATAAATTAATGTTTAAAAATTAATTAATTATAATAATTAATTTAATAATTGATTAAATTAAACCAATAAATAATATAAATTAATTTAAATAATTAAATCAATTATCATTGATTAATTGTATAAATTATATTAAATCAAATATTTTAAAATATATCAATTAATTTTTAATTTATAATAATGTATGTTAGTTAATTTAATATGTATGATTGTTATTTATTAATAATTATTTTAATTATATTTTTTGTGTGTATTTTTATATAAAAAATAACATCTGATATATAATTCCGGAGAATGAATTCTTTCACGTATCAATTACGTATTATTCGAAAAGTATTTTGGTCAATGAGATATTGTTGCATGAGGTGTAGACCTTCAATTTGTATAAGGAGATGTAGTTTTACATTGGCAAGAAGCACATTCAATTCTCATGGAAGGAGTTTGTATTGATTATTGTGTTAAAAATGGGAGATTATCCACCCGTTCGGGAGCTAAAGAAAAAATTAGATAATCGCTTATGGGAGAAGTTCTTTTTGAGTTGAAAGAAGCTAACCTATAATTTTGTTGATACTTGGTATACATATCTTGACTTAAAAAATTTGACGATAAAGACGTAGTGAAGTTGAGATTATTCTATTTTATTCATCGTATTTTGATTTTGCGTGACAAATATAGAGGGATTCAAAATTTTATTCTAAGTATAGTGGACAACCTTAGATGAGTTCAATAAGTATGGGGGAACATTGCATGAAGCATACTTCATAACTCACTCAACAAGGGCGCTTTCTAAAAGTTGGCCAAAACAAGATCAGACCTCGCGGAGAGCGGGACGGAGAAGTATAATGTATACAAATTTGCGTACGAGTTCCAATTGCATAATAATTTTATTTTTAAAATTTTGATCTTAATTATTTAGTTTTTATTTATAATAAATTGATTTTTTAAAATTATTTATGGTATAGATTTACAATGCTATTGCGGTTTGCTGTGAGGTTTTTATTTTTACTGTGATGATCACTTTTCTCATATTTTGAATTGAATGAGTAGGACTCTAATTTACACAGATGTTGAAGAAATAATTTTGAAAAAGGGTTTGATATGTTTTTAATCCATTCATATTTAATTATACAATTCTTATTTCGTAATATATGTAACATAATTTTAAATTTGTAGGTTTTTTTGGTACATTGTAAGTTAGTACTAAAAGATTATGAGAAAGAGGATGAGATCATGTAATTGATTAGACATTTATGGATTCTCATTGAGAGCTATGCTAGAGATTGACCACATATGCATAGTTTTGTACTGAGCAAGAGCCAGAAGGGTTTTTTTTTCCTTTTCACAGACCTTAGTGATAATGCTATAGATGTCGATTAAGGTGGCCAAGAAGAAGTAGGGCCACCAGTGTCTGAAGCAACAATATATTTTATTTTTATTCGATTAACATAATTAGTATAATAACAAAAGTTATTAGCTATGGTTATTTTTTTTTCTTGTAGTTTAAACATAGTACAACTGCACACCATGATGTTGCAAAATAGATTGAGCAATTGTGGGAACAAATGTTGGATTTTATTAAAGCTACGTTAATTTATAGAATAAACCAAGATCGATAGGAGTCATTTAGGAGGTTAATCAAGTCCAAACTAATCTTACGCATCAAATGCAACAGATGATACAGTACTTTCAACTGTTGTACTCCTTCTATCCTAACGAAGCTAGAATATGGTAAGAAAATTAAATTAATATCGCTTACAATAACTCAATTTAGAGTCTATGACACTTATCCACTTGTGTCTTTTATTTTAGTTTGAAAAGAATGTGGTGGATGACTTCAGACCCTAGCTTCTAGGTATAACATGCTGCCGACCGACAATCCCATAAGTGTTTAGATTTTATCTAATCTGTGTAAAGGTGTGAATATGTTTGAGCAGTCGTATAGGGATGCATGAATTAAACACATCCCGGACACCAATCTCATATCTCAAAAGACTAGGAAGATGAAAATTAAGCTTCAGGTACTACCTTAGGAGTTAGACATAACTCTTTTGTAGTTAATAGATTTGGCCATTCAATCTGAGTTTGAGGACTGGGTTCGCAGTGATGAGAGTGAAGTCAATTTACTTGACCTTAATGCTACCCCGGCATGGTTTCAGGATATATTAAAGAAATGGCTGGATGACTTTGTAAGTGAAAATTACATATATATTAGATTTCATTTGTGTTGAAATCAATTAATTTTTAACTTTATTTGTTGGGTTTTGCAGCATATCAATGAGTACTTGAAGTTGGTTCGTTAAAGGCAACACAAATATTATGACATATTATCACATTCATCCATTTGTGTGGATTCATACTTCTTTGTAATTTTTTTTATTTCTTTAATATTTTAAATTAATTTTCTTGTACACATATATTGATTATTTATTTTGTTAAAATTTTAGGAGACTTTTAGTTTTCTCTACGCATAGCACGCCATAGACTTTTCTTCCATTGTACGAAACGAGAGTGTATTGTCATACGACTTAAGGCTGAAAGAAGATTTACTCAGTGCAAAAATGTCGGCTGATTAACAAGGTAAAATATAATATTTGTACGTTAAAATATTTTTTATTATTCATATAGTATTATTTATGAGACAATGTCTAATTTCATGAAAGTTTATATTACTGTCAACTACAACCACGAGCATTGGATTGCGGTTGAGGTGAACATCATGCATTAAAAAATCATCATCTATAATTTTAGTCTCAACAGATATGTTGATGGCGTGATGGAGACTCATGTCACGTCATTATGTATGTTGATACCCCACTACCTATGTGCTTATTGATTCTATGAGATTAAGACCGGCATTATACTTAACTTATCCTCCTTTAATATAATTAGATTATCAGAGGGAATACCCCAACAAATGGTCAGTAGTAGATATTATGAGATTTTTGTTTGTAAGTTTATAGAGTTTTTGATGTTATGTCGACCGTAGATTTTAGCCTTGAGATTGGGTTGTTTGTTAGGCACAAGATGACAATTGATTTGTGAACCAGCCCAAATATATATATATATATATATTATGTAATACTTATATTATTTTATTTATGTATTTCTTTCTTATTTTCTTTTCTTTTTTAATTACGTTAATTTACTTTATTTTAGTATTTAAATAAAAAATAAAAAATAAAATAAAAATTAATAGATAAAGAATGTTTTTACCATTAACATTAATAGAAATACGATGGCAATCGATTCACACATAGGCTTTTCATGCATAAGAAAGATTTGCGCGAAATTTTTCAGATTTCATTTTTTCGATCTCGTTTCTTAAAATTTTAGATTTTTCACTCTTATTCATCTTATTTCTTTCCACAACTTCACCACAACATAATACACTCTATCTTATACTAATTTTACTTACAATTAAATTATTTTCACAACCTTTTACTGAGTATTTTTAAGAGTGAAAAACTTTTTATAAATAGAAAATATAAGTTAAGGGTATAATTGTCTAATTATTCATTTTTTGACTAATAAAAATTAACCCTTTCATTTGTGGTAAAAAAATTACTTAAAAAATGGGGCCATTTCTAAAAAAAAAAAATTCTTCTTAAATCGATATAATTGTTGTGAATAATAGGATGAAGAAGCAAAAATTTTGAACTAGAATGCAAAGTATAAATATAAATAAATACTTTTACAAATATATTAATATTTGTACTTGTTTCTCACTTGTACATGAATGAAAGCATTCACCTATATTTATAGAGTGAGTGAATGAGAAAGAAATGAAATCTTTCAAATATGGGATTTTGGTAGAGAACACTGTTTATGGCACTGTTTACTAATACGGTAATGTTTATCTATACGATATTATTTATTTATAAGATACTGTTCACTTGTATAACACTATTTACTATTATATTTATAGCACTCCCCCCTTGGACTCCACCATAATCCTAATTTTCCCTTTAGGCTACACTATTTTTAATTGTATTTTACATTGCCAAAAAAATACAACTCTATTTTGTATAACGGTGTCTAACGTATTTAATACTGCCTCATTAAAAACCTTACCAGTAAAACTTAGTGGGATAAAACCTGATCGAAGGAAAAAAGTGTGTAGTACACGTTTATAACTAACACTTTTCTTCTTCTGAAAGAATATGCTCTCCCTGATGAAATGCTCCCATTTAAAGTAACATCTTATCAGTTTGTTAACTTGTTGAGCTGACGCATACCAATCTTGTAAACTAGTTTCTCAAAAGTTGAAGTTGGCAGAGATTTAGTGAACAAATTTGCAAAGTTGTCAATAGAACGTATTTGTTTCACATCAATCTTCTTGTTTTGTTGTAGTTCATGGGTGTAAAATTCTTTTGGAGAAATATGTTTGGTTCTATTTCCTTTGATATATCCGCCTCTAACTTGAGTAATACAAGCTGCATTATCTTCATATATTGTTGTTGGAATATCTATTGCAGAAGGTAGGCTATATGTACTTTGAATGTGATGAATGACGGATCGTAGCCATATGCATTCCCTACTTGCTTCGTGGAGTGCAAGAATCTCAGAGTGATTTGATGAAGTGGCAACAAAAGTTTGCTTTGTGGATTACCATGAGATTGCTGTATTGTTGGGGATCAGATAAATACCCAGCATCTGCATATCCAACTAGACCTGAATTTTCTGTTAGTTCATTAGAATAAAGTAGTCCCAAATTTATTGTTCCATATAGATAACGAAATATATGTTTGACACCATTCTAATGACATCAAGTTGGTGCAGAGCTAAATCTTACCAATAAATTTACTGCAAAAGCTATGTTCGGTCTAGTACATTGGGCTAAATATAAAGCACCAATTGCATTTAGATATAGTACTTTTGGACCAAGTATTTTCTCATCATCTTCTTTAAGACGGAATGGATCTTTTTTATGATCAAGAGACCGAACAACCACAGGGGTACTTAATGGATGGGTTTTATCCATGTTGAATATTTTTAATATAGGTAGATTGATGGATAAAGATTCTATTTAATTTATACTCGATCTACAAGCCGAGACAGTATTTGGTCTTCCCTAGGTCTTTCATTTCAAATTCTTTCTTTAAGTATTCTGCAATTTTCAAGAGTTCTTCAAGAGTCCCGATCAAATTCATGTCATCCACATATATAGCTACAATAGCAAATCCAGTGTTTGACTTGTTTATGAATACACATGGACATATTGGGTTGTTAATATAACCTTTATTTATCAAATATTCACTTAAACGGTTATACCACATGCGCCCAGATTATTTTAATCCATACAAAGATTTTTATAGCTTGATTGAGTACAAATTTCGATTATATGCTTCAGGCATTTTAAATCCTTCAGGAATTTTCATATAAATATATGTGTCAAGTGATCCATATAAATATACCATTACTACATACATAAGATGCATACCAAGATTTTCTGAGACTGCCAAACTTATCAGAAATCTAAATGTAATTGTGTTCATCACGGGGGAATAAGTTTCATCATAATCAATACCAGGTCTCTGCGAGAAACCTTGAGCAACAAGTCTTGGTTTGTATATGATGACTTTATTGTTTTCATTACGTTTCGGTACAAAAATTCATTTATCTCCTACGGGTTTGACATCTTCAGGTGTCTAGACTACAGGTCCAAATACTTCTCGTTTAGTTAGTGAAGTCAATTCTATTTGTATTGCTTCTTTCCATTGAAACCCATCATGTCTTTCTTTACATTCATCAACAGATTATGGTTCAAAATTATCATTCATAATTTCAGTGGCTACTGTAAATGAGAACACATTATCAACGATTATTTTATCTCGTTGCCACATTTCTCCTGTATAAGCATAATTTATACTATTTTCTTCATTTTGAAACTCTTGTGTCTCTTCTGGGACTAATATTTTTTCAGGGACATGTGTCACTTCAGGGACTTGTGTCTCTTCAGAGACTATTAATCCTTCTGTTATTTTAGAGAATGTGAATTCATCTGCTCGAGCATTATTTTCAATAGGATCTTATGTTTTTATTTTTCTTTTTTGCGGAACAGTATCCTTTTAACCAATTGGTGTACCATGCTTCTGGCGTGCTATAGATGATTCATTTGCTGCTATTTGATTAGATTGTTCTACAGGATCAATCACCTGGGCTGCTATATTAGCAGCTGGTATATATGATTTGGTTACTTTTGATGCATCTGTACATGCCTCTGGTAATTCATTTGCTATTCTTTGAAGATGAACAATTCTTTGCACCTCATTTTCACATTGAGTTGTGCGAGGGTCTAAATGAAACATAGTGGTTGTTTTCCAGGAAAGTTCATGCTTTACTTCAGGAGGCAAATTTCTTTTCCCTAATGATGGGAATACTGTCTCATCAAAATGGCAATCCGCAAATCGTGCGGTAAATAGATCACCTGTCAAGGGTTCAAGATATCTTATAATTAATGGTAAGTTAAAACCAATATAAATTCTTAAGCGACGTTGAGGTCTCATCTTAGTGTATTGAAGAGGTGCTATAGGTACATATACAACATAACCAAATGTACGCAAATAGGATATATTAGGTTGATGATCAAGTACAAGTTGTAATGGAGAATATTGATGATAAACAGTGGGTCTAAAATGAATTAATGTTGTAGCATGCAATATAGCATGTCCCCATGCATAAGTTGGTAATTGTGCGCTCATCAATAAAGTACGTGTAATTACCTAAAGTTGTTTAATTAAGGATTCTGCCAATCTATTTTGTGTGTGAACATGTGGTACAAGATGTTTTACTTCAATTCCCACTGATGTACAGTAGTCATCAAATGTTTTGGATGTAAACTCACCAGCATTGTTTAAATGTATTGTCTTAATAAGGTATTTTGAAAATTGTGCCCTTAATTTAATAATCTGTGCCATTAATTTTGCAAATGCAACATTTCGTGTAGATAATAAACATACATGTGACCACCGCGTAGATGCATCAATTAAAACCATAAAATACTGAAAAGGTCCATTTGGTGGATGAATTGGTCCACATATATCTCATTGGACCCTTTGTAAGAATGATGGAGATTCTAGACTAATTTTAGAAAGGGATGGTCTGACTATGAGTTTGCCTTGTGAGCAAGCAGTACAAATATTTTCATTGGATAATAGAATCTTCAGGTTCTTTAACGGATGTCCATGAGAATTTTCAACTATCCTATGCATTATTGTTGATCCTGGACGACCAAGATGGTCATGCCATAATATAAAAGTTTTTGGATCACTAAACTTCTGGTTCATTACTGCATAGCTTTCAGTTGAATTTATAACTGTATAATACAAACCTGATGATGAAGCATGAAGCTTTTCAAGTATGCATTTCTTGTTTGAGACAATAAAAGTAATGTAGATATATTCTACATTATTTTCATTTAAGGTCTCAATGTGATATCCATTTCGGCAGATATCTTTAAAGCTCAACAGATTTCTTTTGGATCTATCAGCATATAAAGCCTTATTTATATACAATTTTGTTCCATTTTCTAACAAGATTGTTGCTCTTCCAGCTCCTTCAATCAGATCTGCAAGACCTGATATAGTATTAACTTTCACTTCAATCATTGTTAGTTTTGAGAAATATTTTTTATCTTTTAAGATAATGTATGTAGTTACACTGTCAACCAAACAGACATCCCCATCTTTTCTCTTTAGAGTGGACAGTTCATTTTTTGAAGTCATATCCTTTAATAAAATATTTAACATTAGAAAATAAAAATTACAAAAAAAAATATGAAGAGAAACCAACACAATAAATATTAAAAAATAAGAAAAGATACAACATACTGATATAAAATAAAAGTACAAATATAGAACTTTAAATAATTAGTGCCCCATTGGAGGAACACATCTTTTTTATGGTCAAATCTTTCTTTTAAATTTTTTCAGAGGATCTGTCGGTCCTCTATGGTCAAATATTGAATTTTTAAACTCTCATGTATGTGGTGACGAAGAAAAATCATTGCTTTCACCTTGTCCTGTGGAGACGTACCATTTTCTTTTTCAATAGTCTTTTCCAAACCACTGGCTTGGAGATGCATTTTAGCATCCAACACTCATAATAAGTAGTTTTTCCCAGAAACGTCAAGTGCAGAAATTTGTAAGTTTGTCAAAGACATTTTATTTAGAGGGCCTTTAAATATAGAAGAATAAAATTAAAATTAGTAATATTATGCAAAATATCAAAAATAATATTTAGGAGGCATGACCTTCTATATGTCACATTGTAAAATATAAATATTAAAAGTAAAGTTTAGGAGATGTTGCATTCCTTAAACAGAATAATAATAATTAAGAAGCTTGACATATATGAAACAATAACAATTAAGAGGCATAACCTTCCATTTAATTAAGTAATAACAATAATATAAAGCATACAATTAGTACAAGAACTTATTATTTCAAAACTTGAATTATGATCAGAATGAGCCAAAGTAGTAAAGGGATTGAACCGAAGATTCTCGATTTACTTTATTGACTATCTGGAATATATTCGGTATTTTATAAGAAATTCGTTATTTAACAATTTTAAGATAATAAAGACTTAAAGTAAATTATTACAATTATTTTAGAGGACATACCCTATCAAATTATACAAGAAATAAATAATAAGAAATAAATTGCATAATTTAAGAGAGGGTGTGATTTACAATTAAGATGGCAAAGTCGACTGATCGATTATCCCACATAATATTTAAAATTTAAGAGAATATGATTTACATAATAATAAAAAATAAATTACATAATTTAAAAAAATGTGTGATTTATAATACTATTTATGATACTATTTACTAATACAATATTATTCATTTATATAATATTATTTATTTATATAATACTGTTCACTTATATAGTACTATTTACTATTATATTTATAACAATAATAAAATTTTGTAACCTTCAGCATCATTTTTATATAAGAAGTAATGGTGTATAAAAAGTCATCCTCCTTGTTGGGGAAGGGGGAATATGTGGTAGAGTAGTCACCTATTCCAAGCGTCTGGAAATAATTCAACACAAACAGTAATCTTATGAATTGCAAACATCAAATATGAGAAATGAACCATATTTTGCACATTTACATCTTAATAGGAGGTAATTGGGAGAAGAGGATTAACACAACCTACAAAATCTACTTGGGGATCGATCAATTATGTAAGGCAGAAGGTTTCTAATAAACCGATTAAAAGATACAGTATCTTGAGACGTACAGATCATTGATCAATGCAATCAGTTAAGTTGCTCCACCCACATGAATTCAATGGTACTAATAAAATTATTTCCAAAACTTAGAAAACCACCTTCTCTGAAAAACAAGGCCTAATAGAAAATTTGCTTGCAATATAGTGAAGACCACCAAATGGGCATTGATCTAACTTGTTTAGACTGAACTTATATGGTCATCTGGACTGACATGGTTCTCAATTCACGATCCAAAATCCTTAAATCATCACAATCCAGAAATAAGCAGAAGAAGAAACAAGGCAAAGGTAACTGAACTCAACAGCTCAAAAGTCTAATGCATCCATTATGAATCCACTACAGAGTTGCCTTATAATGCATGACCGAAACTTCCACTTCTTGTCTGAATAGGCTGTCACATCTCCTCGTATGTATTTACACTCCAGGATTTCTTATGGTAAATAAACTAAAACAATTAATTCAGAATAAATGAATATAATATTGTAGCACAGGCCCTAGTAACAGTTCAATCGAGCAAAACTGATCTAAACAAACTCAAGAAATAACAAAAGCAAGTAAAAGATTGTAAGGCAAGCAAAAACAGAGAAGAATTTGAGACATAGGATTTATAGTGGTTCAATCAAATTGATCTATATGCACTTCTTGTGTTGCTGCTTGGTCTCTTCACTGTTTTTTAAAAGGAAAAATACAGCCCCATTTAATAGCTCTCTCAGTTGCAATGGTTTAGTTTTAATGAAACAGTTCTTCCCATTTTAATAGAGAGACCCTCACCAAAACTTCTCTCCCTGCATTTAGTTATTCACTCACTCTACTTTCCTATTGATTTCACTTGTACACAAGTACAAGTTCAACAACAGTAGGTTACCAGTCACCAACTCAATGTGCTAGCCATTTAACAAACTAACGGCTTGAATAGAATTTTGGTGGCAAAAGTACCTGGTAAAAAATAAATAAATAAATAAAACAAAACAACCTGCACTAGCTACAAAAACAGCTAGGTAAGGGTTTTGTAAACACCACTTCCAATTTACAGCTAAGTGTTTACCAAACACTCACTTTCTACCTTTCCACAACACAACCAGCAGGCAGCAGCTATGGCTTCAAAGCCACAACACCAATACACCAAATGGACTCTTAGCTTGCTCAACAGAAAACTAAAGCTTAATTAAAGAGTTTGCTAGATATATGCAAACATTTAGGGATGACCTCTCTGCAACATACGTTTAAAGAACCAAGAGCTTAGCCATCTATTATTCTTTTCAATATTACTGGTCCCTAAATGAGCAGGAGGATTATGTAAGAATATTTCAGTATTTTGAATCATAGAAAGAAAAGAATACACTGAAAACTGTTATGAGAATAATGCTCTCTTTTTCTTACCAATTTCTTTCACAACGTGGTCCTTAAATTGATAGGAACAAAGAATTTTAGTTTGTGGCTTTCTTATAATTCATCAAGATCCAGGCATTGTAACAGAACATTTCAAATGTGTGTGTCTACCTGTTCTTTTTCTTTGTTTTCACTGCAATCAAAGAACCCTAACGATTGATGAATGAAAGCACACACTTGAAGATTCAGGTCAGTGAGGAATGAAAAAAAAAATCAAGTCCATGGTATTGTCAGACTTCTAACAGATTAATCCAGATCATATGTCTACTGATCAATATGAAATAAGGAAATTTCAATAAGGCTCAATGCATCTCAAATAACAGTACTTGAGTGTGAACAGAATGAAAATTTTGTATTAGATGACTTTCGAAGAAGTTGAGAAAACACATCACAGTAACCAATAGAATCAATTTGAATATTGCAAGCAGAAAACTATTACTTCTGTATACAATAAAATTGCACTGCAATTCACCAAATTATATAATAAGCTTGGAGCACAAGAAATAGGACCATATTTCATCAAATGGTTTTGCTTGAAGTAGTTTCTTCCCAGCTTTAAAATTTGAATGCATGTATACAATATAGCTTTTGTTTCATTTTTCAATCTACAGGATCCAACATCAACACTTCTCTCAAACTAAACAGTTACAATCTAGTTCATGCTTGTAGCATTGGCACCAAATTACCAGTCTCTTTTCTGCTTTCTTATTCTTTCCCTCAAGTTTTAAGCTTGTATACCCTCAAGGTCATATTGCATAACAAGTCTTTCAACTGTGCTTTGACTCACAACTTGTCTCAATCGCAACTCTTTCAAAACTTCAGCTGATAGCCCCATCTCGTCTTCATGGGCGATCCCTTCCACTAAAATGGTATACGTTGTTTCATTAGGCATATAACCTTTCTCAATCATCATCTCAAAAACTTCTAGGGACAAATCTGTTCTTCTAGATTTGCATAATCCAAGTATAAGTGCATTGAAATTGTCTACATCAGGCTTACAGTCATACTCTTCCATTACCACGAAAATCTCTAATGCCTCCTCTAACATTCCCTCCATACACAACCCTCTAATCAAAGATGAATAGGTATAAGAGTTGGGAGTAAATCCATACTTTGTCATTTCATATAAAAGCTGAAATGCGTGGTATGTGTTTCCTCTTCTACACAGGCTTGAAATCACATTTTTGAAGAACTCATGTGACAACAAATTTTGTTTATTCCCCAAGCTTTGAATTATGGAGAATGCCTCTTGCACCTTCCCCACCCCACACAGCATTGCAACAGCATTATATGTTCCCTCATTAGGTTTACAGCAGCGATAAAACATTTGGTCTAGACACTTGACCACTAGATCTACCTTTCCCTCTCTGCAAAGGCGAGCAATTATTGGATTGTAGCTTGCAGCAGTGAGTTTAAGGCGTCCCTTAATCATTGCATCCAAAACTTTAAGAGCTTGATCAGTTCTACCATGATAGGCAAGGGAACCAATTAATATGTTGTAAGTAACTATAGAAGGGGAACATTCCTCACCATCCATCTCAGCTAAAAGCTCATTCGCTTCCTCCCACCGTCCTTCATGGCACAAACTCTTCAGCAAAATGTTACAACTCACAACATTTGGATTAAAGCCTTTTGAAGGTAAATCCCTGAAGAGCCGAATAGCCTCTTCAGTTCTACCTTCCTTGCACAACCCAGTCAACAATACATTGTAACTAACCAAGTTAGACTTTCCGTTTTTAGCAACAATTTCTTCCAACAACTTCATTGCCTCGTCCACTCCTCTTTCCTTATAAGCAGCTTCGAGCAAGAAAGAATAAGTAAATGCATTTGGAACTAACCCCTTTTGTATCAACCTATCCAAGAACTGCAAGCTCTGATTCAAGTTACCAAGCATGCATAGTCCTCTAACAAGTGAATTATAGGTAACTGTATTAGTTGGATAACCATATTCCTCCATTTTCTCCACCAACTGCATCGCATACCCAACATTCCCTTTCTTACACAAACAGTTAACCAAGTAAGTATAAGAAGATGAATCAGGTATAATACCTGAACCAACCATCATTTCCATCACTTTAATAGCCCTTTTCATTTTATTGGCCTTGCATAAATCATATATCAGCTTGGTTGCTTGAGCTACATCAGGTTTGTGTCCCTTGGCTACAATTCTTTCCAAATGTATGAATGAATTATTGAGCCTATGGTCCCTACGTCTTGGGTCATTGTTCTTAACAGACTTCCAAGTGGGTAGTGTATAAACAGAGTCCTTTGGAGAAATGGTGATCTGGGTTGAAGCCAAAACTCTGATAAAACCTTTGTTGAGTGCAAAAGAATGAAGATTTGGCATATGGGAATAGAAGCTACAAGCTTTTCTAGCAAGTTCTGAAGATGGGTTTGTTATCGTAGACACAGAATTCAACGGGGTTGCCATGACTTATAATCTAACCGTATACATGTATACGTCTCCTAAGATAAACGAAAATATTTTGATAATAATACTTGATTAAATCAAGAATAAAATACCTAGGCAATCTAAAATGCTTAAAGCACTTGGTATGGTACTACAGCACTAATAAATCAACAAAAGAGAAAACGAGAGGGAATTTTGGGGAAGAATGGACGTACAAATACTATCGGATATGAAGAGTGAATTTGCAGGAGCTCGAGTTTTAGTTTCTCTTTTTATTAGCTTCTATTCACACCTCTCTCTTTCGTTATCCGGGAGGCGACTGACGGAGCTTCACACGCCAATAGCAGTCGTGAACACGCGCTGGCACTTGGGCTTCGACAGCTAAGTTAGCAAACCGTCGGTTGTAATTTAAAAAAAAATATCAGTTACCTTTCTTTAAAAAAAAAAGTACTAATACTTTTTTTCTTTGTTATTAATTTCTTTATTAATATTAAAAAATAAATAAATATATTAAGTAATTAAAAATCATACGAAAGATTAGAGGTGGAAGAAATTTCAGTTCCCGTCCTAGTTCAAGTCGATTCAACTTAAAATTTTAAATCGAGACAAAAATAAGTATTAATTTGAGACCTGTTTAAGATAAAAAATTTATTATAAAAAAGTCGAGCCGTATTCAAAAATTTAAAATTTTTAAACTCAAAACAATACTTTTTAAAAATATAATTCCAAACTCATTACACTTGGCATGGCCCACGAATGATGTAGCACTTGGAAATGTTTGGGAATTTGTCGATTGTGACAAAAAAATACAATAAAAATTATTTTGACCTTGGTTAAATTTTATATACTTTATTAATTAAGCTTTTGATTTTTTTTTTTCGTTTTTACCCCGCTCACACTTAACTCTTACACACTCTCCTCTCTCCTCTCATAACTCTTACACACCCTCCTCTCTCCTCTCAAGCGCTCTCTTGCCTTCTCTTAAATATTCTTCTCTCTCCTCTCAAATACTATCCTCTTTCTCTTGGTTTCAAACTAATTTTTTTTTATTTTTTAAATTTTTTTTACAACTTTAGTATATTTTAAAATTTTGAACTAAAATAAATTAGTGAGGAGATAAAAAAATTGAAAATAGGCAAAATTGGAAAGTTTTTATTCAATTTTTTTTTTGTTGTATTTTTTTGTAATGTATTTGTTAAAATATTTAGGTTTAATGTTAGTAATGTGTAAAATATATTAAAAATGAATATAAGAGGCCAAAAATGGTCCAAAATGGCAAATTCCCCATTCTTTTTTTATTTATTGTGTTTTTGAATTTTTTTATGTAATTGTTAGAAATGTATACATATAGTATTAAAAAAGTATAAAATAAGTTAAAGATAATTGTAAGTGACCGAAAATGGTCCAAAATAGTCAAAAATGCTAAAAACAGCAAATTTTGGCCACCATACGCTGGTGCGTGAGTAGCAAGGCGCTCGAACACACTACAAAATGTGCCCCAATGAGTTATAGCGCGCATTAGAGTGTGCAGCATCATAATTTTTTTTTTTATTTATATTAAGTTTATACTTATATATATTTATTTATATGTTCAATTTTTTTGTATTATTTTTAATTTAATTATATATATAATTATACTAAACTAATAATTAATTTTGGTATTTATTTTCAGGTGCTGCTATTATCATGGCGTAAATTTCTACCATTATATGTTTTGGGAGAAGATGAAAGAGTTTTAGTGATGGTTTTGAGAGATACATTGAATATAAAAATATGCACATGTTATTTCAAAAAAAATATTATATATGAAGCGTTATTGAGAAGCGATTGGTGCCTTCTGGTACCTGATCAAGTGCATTATAAAGTGACTCTGAAGTTTGAGGTTTCTTCAAATACTATAAAGTTGAGACCTATTTCACTTGAAAATGACAATGATGCAATATTGTGGTTGAGCCTATAGAAAAATATTGCTACACATCTATGTATAACAGTGAATGTTTGAGCTCCTAAATGTGAAAATAAAACAGAAGTACCCATAAAGTAGAAATAAGGCTACGGTAATCAATTCTCATCTACAACCCCTATGTATATTTCAAATCCCCTAAAGGATTATCATTATTCTCTCTCAATGTTCAATAAGCAACCAGCCTACATATATTATGATAGTCAGATATATAGAAATGTTGGTGTTGATCTTGGTTATAATATTAGTCATAATGTTAGTAATGATACTAAAAATGACGAATGTTATGAGAATGATGATCGTGATTATAATATTGGTTATAAGGTTGGTAAAGATAGAAATAATGATGATGATGATCATGACGCTAATTATGGAGAAATAACTGTGGATTAAAATAATGATGATGATGATGATGACGAAAATTTATTAATTATTAATAGAAAAAATAACAAAATTTATAAGAAAATTATATATATATTTGTTGAATATAAAAATATACGCCAACAACATCGAAGAGAACATTTGTAATATCTTCATATAATGTGGTGCTCGTACCAATCCAATTTAGAAGACGCAGAAAACGATCACCATTCTTGGCTCAAATACCTCCTCACATCTTGGGATCGCCTCGTAGATCCACACATGAGATAATAAAGAAAAAATTAACAATTTAAAAAAAATAAGAATACTATTCTCTTATTTAATATAAAATGAAAAAAAAAATACTACATCTCAATATGATAATGAATTGAAAAAAACAAATTACTCACCAAGAATGCTTGACCAAATGCGTATAGGTTGTATGATTCTCTATCTAGAGCGCCCCCTTTTATGACATTTACTAACTTTTTTATTGAGACTGTGCTTAAGCTATAGTGGAACATAGTCTATGCAATCGTGCCCCAAGAATAGGCATTAAACTCATCCAAATTATTTACGAGGTGAAGCACAAAATACTGAAAGACTTTATTCCAATCACGTAGCATCAACAATTTATGAAACATATAAAATAGACACATTTTTACTGCATCTATATCATCATCAAATGTAACGCTCTTGAACTACGGATAATCCCTCATCCTCAAAATAGTAATCAAATAAAACTCTAGATGAGAAAATCTAATACGTCTGTTGTATATATAAAACCACAATTCTTCATGTAAAGTTTGGTATGTACACGTCTTAATATAACCTCATGTACTAAAATACGTGAGAATGAAATATCATGTACATTCAAAAAAATAGCTAAAACATGTGATTCTAAATATTTTAATCTGCATTGAAATCAGTTTCTCTTATATTTTTTTGATAACCCATAACTTTGAGTAGGCAGATAAGTCGATCGGTAGAATTCATTTTTAGAAATTATATAGTCCTTTGAGACATTCTCCTTCTTTAAAAAAAAAACTTGTTAGCATATAACTAATTATTAGATAATTCAAATAATTAAATAATTACTAGTAAAAAAATTATTAAAACTTTTTCATCTAACAAAAACAAATAATATAATAATGATAAAAATTTAAAGTAATGACTAAATTTAATATATTTTTAATTAAAAATTAAATAAATTATAAAAAACTGAATTTTTTTTAAAACTTGTCACATGATGCCCTCTCGTGGCATCATGTGGTAGTGTGAGGCTACAACCTATGCTACAACGCTTGTGTAATGGTGATGCAGGCTCTAAAACGCGCTCGGCGCATGAAGTCATGCACTAGGTGCATGGTTGATGCGATATTTCTATATCTTAAAATTAAGTGCAAGTGTACATTATTGTATTCAAGTAATAAATGGAAAAAAGAGTCGGATGTCAAATCCACATGAATAATTTCTACGTTTTAACCAAGTACTAAAATGATATATTTCTAGTAATTATTTAGAAAAATAAAAATCTAACAATGAATTTAGAAAATATAAAACCAATGAAACAATGTAAAAAGATTTAGATGATAACAATATAAAGAAATCATAGGGTTAATACTATCCCTCAATATGCTTTCTAATGATTAATTATCTAATATTTAATTTCCTTAGTCATTGTTATTGATCAGGACACTAATGTATTCACAAGTCTCTTCCAAGGTAATGCAAATATACCTTAATTTATCACATACCTATATTTCTATGGTACTTGTAATAAATTAAGATTCATTAAGATTAAGTCTTATTGATCATACATGCCAATTAGGTATATTCCTATCCTAAATTGAAACTTGCATATGCAACATTGAATGTTACTCTACAATCATACATCAAATTACCTAGGTCTGAATATAATGATTCCTCTTTCGAGTTTATTAAAAATATTACCAATTTATTCACCATATATTGAAATATTAAGAACAAGTAACTTGAATAATAAAGAACTAAGTTTATTAAATATTAAAAAGATAAGGCAATTAAGCGCACATATTGAGTTCAAGTTTTAACCCTAGACAGAAAATTTAGTTCATGGCTACAAGAGAACAACGTCAAAAATAATAAAATAAAATTATGATACAATCAATAGCAAACCGATATAAACGGCAAGCCACACGACCATATGATGGGTCAGTGTGAACAAGCCACGAAGAGTAGTAACCATCAGGCTGACCTTTGTCAAGCGAAAGATCGAAGGAAAATAGATTTATCACAGCGTTACCTTACCTTCACCATGATACGGACTCCAAGTTCTTATAGCGGAGCACGAGGGGATTTATCATCAATATGATGATGGGAATGGAAACCAGAAGCACGATTGGGGTCTTCGTGATCCAAGATAATAAAACCATCAATAACAGTAACGTAAGCATGAGACTTTTTGGTAGTACCGGTGAACCAGATGGCCACGGCGATGGAATCTGGGACAGAGAATCGATGCATTCACAGGCCCCATCCAACATATGCCTACCAGACACGAATGAATGTCCCCTGATATGCGCTCACCACTTTGTCAATCACTGATTTCAACAGGATTGCAAGGATTTTGACAACAACCTTGTATACACTATTGACCAAGCTGATAGGCTTGAAATCGCTTGAATTGCTCTTGATGGCACTGCCTATGAAACTCTTGATGCCGAAGAATGCCTTGAATCTCTCTTTATGACTGCTTCAATTAAGCTCCAATTGCTCTGTAAGACTTGTGTTGTATGTTTTTAGATGTTATTGGATACCCTCTAAAGACTAGGGACGAGTGACCTTTTATAGAAATTGATTTGAGTTTGAAAACCTCAATTCTTATCGGGTCAGGAATCGTATTACTGCTAGGGCGCTATGTTGCTATCGCTAGGGCGCTGCATGTAAAAGGCCGTATTGCTGGAGTAGTGAGGGTCTGGCACTAGAGCGTTGGGCTGTTGCTGGCACGATGGCAAACTAAGATTGAGGCGATGAATTACGACTTAAACATGTCATTTTTTCTGATTTTCTTATTTTAATCAATGTTTCAGTGTTGGAGCAAAAATCTTTATGGCACTGAGGCGACAAGTCCATATTTTGAAAAGTTTGCATTTTAGTTGATAACAATAACTTTGTTCAAGTCCTTCAATTTCGTTCAAGTCCCTATAAATAACAATAATGCGCATAAATAACTATTTATTCTCATAAAATATCAAAATAAAAACATGAAAAAATATATGATAAATATGCCCTTACCTGTGGTATCCCGGGCAGCGGTGAAAAATGGACGAAATCTGTCATTTTTGATCATTTTTAGGTTATTTTCGATCCCTTACACTCATTTTCAACTTATTTTACACTTTACTAATACTATATCTATACATTTTTAACAATTACATATAAAAATTACTCAAAAATACTTAAAACTAAATTTACGATAAAAATTTACCAATTTTTATTTTTTTAATTTCAAAATTTATTATTTTAGTTCAAATCTTTAAAATATACTAAATTTGTAATCGATTTATAAATTTGAGAGAATTTTGGGACAAAATTAAAATCAGCCGTGAGAAAAAAGGGAAAGTGTGATAAGAGTGCAATGGAAATGTAATAAAAATTTTGGTTAATAAAATATATAATATTTGACCGTTGTCAAATTTAATTAATATTTTAATTTTTAGGTTGTAAATGACAATTTCTCATTTATTATTTATGGGTTGACAATGGCATGCATCTCATTGAATCACAACATCTCTTAATTCTTCGAGTTTCACTTAGTTATTGAGAGAGTCAATCAACTTATTCACTCGGAAATTATGGATTATTTGATTTTTCAAAATAAATTATTAGATAAATATTTTGAAATTCTGATGTCTTAATTTTAATAAGAAAATATAATTTTAATGATTAAAAATATATATTAATTTGATCTGCAGAATACTTTTATAATTTTTTAATGCAATAATCATTTAAGTTTATTAAATTATAATATATAACGTAATTGAACTCGAAATTAGATTTAAAATTATAATATTTAACGTAATTAAAATGAAAATTAGATTTAAAATAATAACATTTAATGTAATTGAAATCAAAATAGGATTTGAAATTATATTATTTAACGTAATTGAACTCAATATTAGATTTAAAATTATAATATTTAACATAATTAAAATTAAAATTAAATTTCGAGTAATAACATCTAACATGAAATCGAAATAGGATTTGAAATTATAATATTTAATATAATTAAACTCGAAATTGAATTTAGAATTGTAATATTTAACGTAATTGAACTTGAAATTGGATTTAGAATTGTAATATTTAATGTAATTAAACTCAAAATTAGATTTAAAATTATAATATTTAATGTAATTAGAATCAAAAATAGATTTGAAATAATAATATTTAACGTAATTGAAATTAAAATAGGATTTAGAATTATAATTGTGAATGTAATTTAAACTATAAATTAAGTTTCAATCTATAGAAAGTTAAAGTTATGGTTTTGCTAGTGAGTCAAAGGCTCAACTCAACCCTTAAGGAGACTGCAGCAACTACCAGTGAGGAAAAGAAGGCTGAGACATCAAGATCTGACTTAGATCATGATTATATATAGAAGAATGCCTATAATATGATAGTTTTTTCGTTGAGGATGGGGTTTTAAAGGAAGTTGCTGGAGAGAAGACGACAATAGTTTTGTGAAAGAAGCTTGATGACCTTTATATAATGAAGTCGCTAGTAAATTGTCTATATATAAAGAAGAAGCTGTATCAGTTGTCCATGATTGATAGGACACTGATAAAAGACTATATTGACTCATTCAACAAGATAATTATTGACCTAGAGACAATATATATCAAGATAGAGGATGAGGATAAAACTATAATTTTGTTGACTTTATTATCCATTATCCAGCTACAAACACTTTGTGGATACCATCATTTATGGTAGGGAGTCATTAACTATGACTAATGTAAAGGCTTCTCTAACTTCAAAAGAACTAGAAAAAAAAACTGATAAGAGGAATGTATGATAAGAGGGAAGGCAAGTACAAGAGGAACTCTAGATCAAAATTTAAGGGCAGAAAAAGAAAGTACTATTGCTGTAAGAAAGAATGGTACTTCATCAAAGACTTTCCTGAAAAGAAAGTAAAAGATAAGAAGAAAGAAGATGATATTGCAGTAGTCTATGAGGAAGACTACAATAATAGAGAAACCTTAGTTGTCTCGAATGGAGAAGACGTTGGTAATTGGATATTAAACTTTGGCTGCACTTATCACCTGTGTCTGAATAAAACTTTATTTAATAGCTACCAGTCCATTAATGGGGGTAGAATGTTAATGGGTAATGACATGAAGTATCAGGTCATTAGGTTAAGTAGTGTTATGTTAAAAATTACATAATGGTAAGTGATGCAATATTTCTATATCTTATAATCGAGTGCAAGTATACATTATCGTATATAAGTAATAAATGGACTTATAAAGTCGGATGTCTAACCCACAGGGATAATTTCTTTATTTTAACTAAGTAATAAAATTAGATCTTTCTAATAATTATTCAGAAAAATAAAAATCTAAGAATGAATATAGAAAATATAAAAGCAATGACACAATGTAAAGAGATTTAGGTGATAGCAATATAGAAAAAACCTAGGATCATTACTATCCCTCAATATGCTTTCTAATGATTAATCCTCTAATATTTAATTTCCTTAGTCATTATTATTGATCAAGACATTAATGTATTCACAAGCCTCTTCCAAGGTCATACAAGTATACCTTAATTTATCAAACACCTATATTCTTATGGTACTTGTAATAAATTAAAATTCATTAAGATTAAGTCTTATTGATTATACATGCCAATTAGGTATATTCCTATCCTAAATGGAAACTTGCATATGCAACATTGAATGCTACTCTATAATCATACATCAAATTACCTAGGTCTGAATATAATGATTCCTCTTTTGAGTTTATAAAAAATATTACCAATTCATTCACCATATATTGGCCAGATATATTGAAACATTAAGAATAAGTAATTTAAATAACAAAGAACTAAATTTATTAAATATTCAAAAGATATGGCAATTAAGTGCACATATTGAATTCAAGTATTAACCCTAGAAAGAAATTTTAGTTCATGGCCACAAGAGAACATCAGTAAAAATAATAAGAAATCATGATACAATCAATAGTAAACCGATATAGACGTCGAATTTGTCTTGATTGCGATGCCTAAGATATTCTTGATGCCGAAGAACGTTTTGAATATCTCTCTATATGACTGCTTTAATTAAACTTCAATTGCTCTCTAAGACTTGTTCTTTGTATTCTTAATGTTCTTTGATTGCTCTTGGGTTTTTTTTAAAAGTCTATGAACGAGTGGCATTTTATAGGGATTGATATAAGTTTGAAAATCTCAATTCTCATAAGATTAGGACTCGCGTTACCGCTACGGCACTATGCCGTTGTCGCTGGGGAACTGCGTGTAAACGACCTCACCACTGTGGCTCCAGTCTGCGACTTAAACAGGTCGTCTTTTCTGATTTTCTTATTTTGATCATTATTCCAGAGTTGGGGAAAAAGCTTTGTGGGCTGGGGCGACAGATCCATATTTTAAAAACTTTATATTTTAATCCCTATAAAAAATAATAATGACATAAATAGTCATCTATTCTCATAAAACAATAAAATATCAAAATAAAAACATGAGAAAATATATGATAAATATCCCCTTATCAGTAAGATGAAGAGCTATTGAATGTAAGACATGTTCTTGATTTGAAAAAGAGTTGTTATCCCTTGGATAGCTAAATCAAATAAGGTGTTCATTTAAAATAAAGAATGGGATTCTTAAAGTGATCAAAAGCTCCATTGTAGTAATAAAAGGTAAGAGACGTAATAGGTTGTATATATTTTTTGGAGAAATCGTGATTGGCTCTGCATCGATTGATGCTAGTATGGATAATATATAAACTAAATTATGGCATATAAGGCTAGCCTACTTGAGTGAGAAAGGTTTCAAGAAACTGTATGACAAAGGTATTCTAAGAAAAAAAAAGATTCAACCTTTGGGATTTTGTGAAGATTATGCACATGACAAAGCACATAGAATAAAATTTAGCATCGGAGAGCATAAAACCAAATGGATACTAAAGTATATAAATTTAGATTTGTAGAGACCTGTACAGATAGCTACATATGGTGGTGCTAAGTATTTTTGGACATTTATTGACAATTATTCAAGGAAACTATAGGTATATGTACTGAAAAGTAAGGAACAATTGTTTAAAACTTTTGAGACTTGGAGACACTTATTGATAATCAAACCAACAAGAAAGTGAAGAAAATCAGGACAGATAATGGTCTTAAGTTTTGTAACAAAGAATTTGATAGCTTTCACACCACAAGGCAAAAGACAATGAGGTTTATTCCACAGCAGAATAGTTTTGCAGAAAGAATGAACAGAACTCTACTTTAAAAAGTTAGATGTATATTGAAATGTGCTGGATTACCTAAACCATTTTAGAGTGAACCGATAGTCACATTAGCCTATTTAATCAACATAAGTCCCTCATCAGCAATTGACTTTATGACATTTGAAGAAAAGTTGAGAAGAAAACTCTAAAATATGATCATCTTAGGGTATTTGGATACCCTGCCTTCATACACGTCAAGCAAGTCAAATTGTTACTTAGAGCCTTGAAAAGGATATTCGTAGAATATCTAGAATAAGTAAAATGATACAAGGTATGGTGCACAGAGATAAAACCATAAAAAAGTAATCTAAGTAGAGACATAATGTTCAATAAAACAACATTAATAGAGATCAACCAAAAGTAAGAAGTGAAGGAGAAAGAACCTGTGCCATAAATAGTTTCAACACCAGAAACTGTGATAGTGAAAGTAGAACAAGATAAGAAATCTAATATACACTTAAATAAACACTTCAAAGAAACAACACCAAGAGATGGACTGTAAACCCTTATAAGTACCTTGAAAACCACCCATAAATAAACTAAAACTCTATAAACAAAACTTGAAGAGTATCAACTAGTTAGAGATAGGCTAAAAAGAATTATTTAGCCACCAATAAAGTATGCACATGCAGACTTGATAACCCATGCTTTTAATACTGTTTATTCTATTGAGTATGATAAGCCTAAGAGTTATAAAGCGACTATGAAAAGTACTAATAAAAAGCAATGGTAGCATGCTATGGAAAAAGAGATAGGTTCCCTTAAGAAGAATAAAACATAGGAGTTAGTGGCAAGACCAAAGGGTAAGAAGGTAGTTGGATATAAGCGGGTTTACAAAGTCAATGAGAGGATCACAGGTGTAAATTCTACTAGGTTTAAGGTGAGATTGTAACATAAAGCTTCACTTAAAGAGAAGGGGTTGATTTTCATGAGATATTCTCTCTTATAGTGAAACACTCACCGATTAGGATCCTATTAGCCATATGTGTAAATTTAGATTTACATTTAGAACAGATAGATGTTAAGACAGTATTTCTCTATGGAACTTGAAGAAGAAATATACATGTCACAATCGAAAGGTTTTAAAGAATCGAGGAAAAGGGAATATGCTTGCCTACGAAAGAAGTCCTTGTAGAGACTTAAGCAATCATCTAAGCAATGGTACAAAAGGTTTTACGACTTCATGCTTAAGTGTGGTTTAACAAGGAGCAAGTATGATGGACGTGTGTATTTTAAGGCATTAGATAACAATTTACATATACATTTACTGTTGTATGTAGATGACATGCCGATAGCATGTAGAGATAAATCAGATATATAAAAAGTTAAAAAAATAGTTAAATTGTGAGTTTAAAATGAAGGATTTGGGGTCAGCCAAAAGTATCTTACAGTATGAATATCATCAGGAGCAAGAGTGTTATACTCTTGTCTCAGTAGAGATATATATAGAAGATTCTTAAAGGATTTAAAATATTTTATGTAAAAGTTATTTCGACTCCATTGACAATGAATTTTAAGTTATCAGCAGCACAATCACTAGAAATTGATGAAGAAAAAATAAAAATAAAAAATATACCATATATAACTGTTGTGAGGTGCATTATATGTACTGTTGTAAGCATAAGGCTTAATATAGCTCAAGCAGTGAGCATAGTGAGTAGATATAAGAAAAATTCGAGCAAAGAGTATTAGTTTGCTATTAAGTGTATAATAAGGTACTTAAAGGAAGCGTTAGAGTATGGTCTGCTATACAATAATGGTTGTACAAGTTATGAGATACTAACGAGGTATGTAGACTCAAATTATGCAATTATACAAATGATCTTGATAAAAGAATATCGTTGACTAAGTTTATATTTATAGTGTTCGGGTGTAGTGAATGCTGAAAATTAGTTTTGCAGCATGTAGTGACACTTTTAACTACTAAAGTTGAGTACATAGCTATAAGAGAAGCTTTTAAGAAATGTATATGGTTGAAGGGGATCTGTTCAGAGCTATGATAATAAAGAAAGTGAAAGCCTGTGTATATTGCGATAGCCAAAGTGTCATACACCTGAGTAAGCATCAAGTCTTTCATGAAAGATCAAAATATATTGATGTGATGTTACATTTCATTAGGGATATTGTACAAGTGGAGAAGTTAGCTTAATGAAGATTTTGATATCTGAAAATCCTGCTGATATGATGAAAAAGTCATTACCTTTAGTTAAGTTTAATTTATTCAAGAACTTAACTGGTATTACCATTAAGTAAAAAAGTGTAAGATATAGAGAGGATGGATCCAAGGATAAGCCTTAGAGTGATTTTAAATCAAGGAGGAGATTGTGAAGAATAATGATTAAAAATTATATTGAATATGGTTTCGAATCAAGAATAGAAGAAGAGAAGATACGGAGTCAAGTTTGAGGGAAAATGATGAAGATAAGACTTAAGTAGAAGGCTTGAAGCTAAAAGTTATTTCCAGGTCTGAGCATCGTAGTGCTGCATCTTAAATGTCGTAACGTCCAAGTTCGATCCTTCAACGCCCGCAACACTGAGAAGGGAGCATTGTAGCGCCAATACTAGAGAACCAACACCGCGACGTTAGTGCAACTAACCTAATTTAGATTTTCTGTTTTAGCTAGTATAAACTTCCTTTCTTGGTACAACTTGTACTAGAGTTTGTATAGGATGTGAAAGGCTATAAATAAGCAACTATATTGACTTGAAAATCATAACCAAATTGAGAGAAATCAACTGTAATCTTAAATAAGAGAATTTGTTTGTAGGATAATTGCTCTTGATCTTTATGTTAGTTGATTCATTAATAAGAGGGCCTAGAATCTTAATTTACTGTAAATGTAGGCAATTAATTGTCAAACCACGTAAATACTTGTGTCCTTTTTATATGTTATTGTTTGCTTTTGTTTAGTCTCTTTATATTCCTTATTCTTAACTTACTTGTGATTAAAGTAATTCCCCCAACAAAACTAAATAAAATCACATAAAATAATCAACAATTTACTTGACTTTTTATCTCCGTGTTTTTTTAAATTATTTTTTCTTGTCATCTCTTTGATTTTAAGTTGTTTCTCCTCTCTCCTAAGATGAGATAAAATATTGAAATATTATCATGAATACTCTTGAAGTAAGGCCTAATATCAATAATATCCACTAGTTTGCGAAATAAACAGTAATGCCCAACCATTAAGGAATATTCTGTGTAAGTTAATAAAATTTGTGTCAGATAGCATGAAATTATTAAATTACCCTTTTAGACATAAAACTAATGAAATAATATTTCTACCCCAACACAACAAATGAGAAGCACCATTTCCTCATACAAATTTTGACTTTTCAATAATAAATTAATAAAATCCTTTTTTTCTTTCATTTTTTTAGTTTTTTTTAATATTAATAATATAATAAACTAATGAAATGATCCTTATAACTTCACAAAACCTACAGATTACTAACTTCCATGGCTTTCAAGATTACCATTCCTTTTTTCTATCACGTTTCGATTTTTCAAAGCTATAAAGTAATTCCATAGCTTTTCAAGATTACCAATTTCACAAAACCTACAAATTTCAACATTGTAACTTATAGTCTTCTAACTAAAGGTTTTGGTAGTAGAAATAGAGATGGGTTTCGTTGGATAAGAATTGAGCAAATTTGATGATACAACCACAACAATAATTTTTTTTTTAAAAAAAAAAGTAAAAATGGTAATATAAAACATAACGAAATTGATTTTAAATCCACGACACAACTTCTTCAACAACACAAATCAACAACTTCTCTAACAAAATAAATCAACAAATAGTTCAACAACACAAATCAATATACAAAATCAATAAATCAGTGCAACGTCTAGATGATTGGTGAGGCGGTGAATCGACATGGCATCTGAATGAATAGCAAGGTAGCTCTTGGCGTCTGGACAAACAGTGAGGTGGAGGATCAGCCCAACTTCTGAACAAATGAGGCGGTATACCAATGCGGCGTCTGGATGAATGACATGGCGATGCTCTATCTTATACAAGCAACTGTTGGAATTTGTACTCACGTGCTATCCCATTATTGTATGAATATTTTATTTTATAATATTTATATAGTTCATTATTTGTTAAATTGCTAATTACTATTATTAAATAGTTCAATGCTTGTGACGCTACAGACATTATATTATCTGAAAGGGTTCAGATTTGGTCTAAAGAAATTTAGATCAATGCTAAGAGTGAGTATCACTGAAAAACTATAAATGCTAAAGAATTAGCATGTTATATTGATCAGTAAAGTCTAAGAGTTAGAATCTTGTTTGTAATCTTATAAAGACCTGAGAATACATTAGTAATAACATAGTTGTAATAGTTGCTAAGAAATATTATTATATAAGTTTATTCTCAAATTATATGTTCCTGGTCTTAATTCACCAATGCAGGTCTGATGGTGGAATCCTTTTACATAGATCAGTGTATACTATACTTAGATGGTTTAGATGATTGTTCTTAGCTGACCATGAGCCTACTGAAAGTTCGTATAGCATACAGATGTTCAGTGAAGACTGAATACTGAACATACTCAACAAGGACCCCAATAGACATCTCATAAAGTCGTCAATGGAAGGTTCTCTCGAGTTTAGTAGTATACGTGGTCCTTTGACCTGAGTACTACGGTGGGCTTGTAAGTGATCTATCATACTTTGGTTCCACGTATGTTGCAGACCTTTCATGGTGTGACCACTGGGTGTTACTGGGTATGGTCTGATGCTTATAGAGTTCGGTGTATATAGATATAGAATTCGTCAGCTCACATGGATGAGTTATATATCCGGATGCTCAGAGACTGTATCTTAGAAAGTCTTATGGCCATAAGCAACGAACTTAGGAAAATAGTTTCCTACAGGGTTAAACAATATTGTAAAAGTGTTTGCATATATTGTTTATTAAGATACATATCTGGAGATAAGTTCACGGATGAGCATATAGAGATTTGACGGAAGTGATCTATATATAATTGGCCGAAAGATTATACGTATGCGCTATGACCTCAACTTATATGGTCTACTACACTGATTTGTAATATATGTGATATGTGCATGGGGCATTGTTTACGCTCAAAATATAACGCGGCTATCGCAGTATAGATTGAGGTGTCGATCCCACGAGGAAGCTCTTGGCAAAATAGGTTGGTAAAATAAAATATTAAAGTAGTACCAAAGGATAAAATTAATTGATTTAAATGGATGAGATAGAATTGTCTATAATTTGAAGGAAATGTCTTATGATAATTCAAACAAGGCTTCGAGAATCACAATTATGCTTTATAAATCTACTTTACACTTTGATTCAGTGTTTATAACTCAATTGACAGTTTTACATCTAAACAATCAATCGGAAGATATGTAAAATATAGCACATTTGATAACACATAAATTGGATATAACTAAACTCTTTTGCAAATATTAACACAAATCATGTTTATTTATACAAGTTATCTAAGATCGACAATATATCATTTTGACAATATTGCAGTAAAAGATCAACTTGAATATCAAACATTTATTGCCCTTACATGTTATCCAAGATCGACAATATATCAATTTGACAATATTACAGTACAAAATTAACATATAAAATAATGTAACCAATAACATTATAATTCAACAAGAATCACATAAGAAAAGCATGACTGAACATATATGAGACATGAGAATTATAACCTCTGGATTATAGAAAATAAACTAGATAAGAGTTTAATCAAAACCAAACTTACAATATTTGTAGCTCTTGACAACAAATCAAAGTATAGAAGTGGATTTATTACACATAAAAGTTCATCTTTTAGCCTTGCCAAAAACTCTAGTCTAAATTACAATACATGTTAATGAGAAGAAAAGAAGAGAGAATTATCTAATGTTGAAAACGTCATAAGAGTCTCCTTTTATAGGCAATGAATGGCAATATATCATGGATGACATCAATCTTTAATAATTTTAGGCCAATAACTTATTCATCCACTTGCAGCACGTTTTTTATAATGTAAATGACCGATGTAGCCTCTATGACCGACATGAAAGTTGTAGCATTTTGTCTTTTCTTTCCATAGGCACTAAGTGCGTGCAAATTGGATGAGTATCCAATGCGATATAAGCAAAATTCCAAAGATACATCAAATTTTGGCCAACAACCCTTTTACCCACTTGTAATGCGATTTGGTCCATGATAACGGCTGATTTGGACTTTACCATCAACATACGAGTTGTTGATAATTAAGTCATCATTTTATACCTTCAAGAATTATATCAATTGAGTACGTATTTTGTGAGATACAGTCCAAATACGTGAGTTGGGTCAAGCTGAGCAGAAGCTGTAGTCCGATTCTATTGTATCTCAATTTTTGGCCCATAACATGTTGGATTTGGCTTTTCCACTATTCTTCAAATTTGTGTAAGGTTGAGTCATGTTGCATCAGGTTCAAGAATTTCTTCATTTTGATTTCTATATTGAGAGTTATGTCCATTTTACCTAAACCTGTCCAAATAACATTCATTAATCACAATTTAAGGAGGACACTTTATTTCAAGCTAAAAATAAAGAAAATGCTAAAATTAGTGACATTAAATGGTGACTGAATCTCTTAACAAATATGCATTTTCATGTGTTCATCAGGCATCAATCTCGAACTCACAAAATAGTTCTGTTTGACAAATCGAGAGTGGACCTAGAGAGTTCCGTAATATGAAGTATACTCGTTGTACACTGGGGCAGCGTACCAGATTGAACAGTTCGATCTAAAAAATTTCAGCAGACCAGACATTAACTTCGGTCTTCCTCCATGCGTGCATGTGTCAAAACTTAAGAGTTAAGTACATCAATTAGTTAACAATTAGTTGTTGACCAATGGGATGTTGACACATAGCATATGTGGGCCAATTATTGTTTGATTTAAAAATTACCAAAACGACCTTATTTGTTTGACAAATAATATCATTATTTTATTCATTAAAATGTTTATTAAATAAAATATAAATAATAATATATGACATTATTATTTAAATTGAAATCAAACAATTAATTTTTTATTTAAATTGGCATGTATTTCTACCATGATTTAATATAATTAAATTATTTGTTTAATATTAATTAAATGATATGATAAGTATAAATGGGTGGCATTTATTAATAATAGGCTTTAAGATATTTCTAAATAATGAGAAAGTTTTCTCATTTGACCTAGATTAAGGCAAGTTCATTTAAATGATTTTTTATTATATTTTGTTTTCATTTAGTTTATTGTAAATAATAATAAACAAAACACTAATGACAAACATTGACTTAGATAATGGATGCCATTAGGTGAAAAAATGAAAGATAATAATAAATAAAACACTAATGGCAAACATAATAGATGTCATTAGGTAAGAAAATGAAAGAAAATAATAAACAAATGAAACAACAATATGTTGCTCAATTGATTAAGTAAAAATTAGGCCAAGGGATTAGTGGAATAGTAAAGAGAATTTTGAAAGGTTAAGTGTTAGAAAATTCTCTCAAGTGTTGAGAGCAAATACACCTATTCTATTTTTCCTTCCATTTTTGGTTACCCATACTACAAGGTAGAAACAAAGTTTTAAGAGTTTAATCCTTTGCTGAAAAAGCTGCTATTCTAGCTTCCTCAAGCCCACTGTATTAAAGAACTAGAATTGTGAACGGGTTACTTCAAGGCGGGTACTCCGGTTCGACTATATACCAAAGGCTTGACCAGGTACTATTTCTTAATCTTGAAGTATTTTACACTTATGAGATAACATGTAAAGTTTATTTATGTTTATCATTATAAAATTTGTATTCCGTTCATCTGCTGCACATGTATGTATGTGAGACATATGCTATATTTGAATGATAGACACAAACCAACATGCATGCACCCTAGGTTTAAAATCACTCACAGCAACAACCATCTAATGTGAGAAGAGAAAGAGAGGAGAAGAGAAAAGAGAAAGGAAAAAGGGAGAAGAGAAGAGAAAAAAAAAATTAGAGTTTTTAATTTAAGATTTTTTAATTAAAAGTTGTTTGGTAACATGTTTATATTTTTTTGGACTCGAAATAAGTATTATTTGGTTATGGGATATTTGGCGTCTAATTAAAGATATTTGAAAAAGATTTAAATGTCTTTCTTTATGTTAATTCTAATAGAAAATTCTCTAATAGTTGGACATTACTACTTATTTTACAAACTAATGGGTTTGATATTAAGTCTTATCTTATGGGTATTCATGATAATATCCTTAAAATTTAATACATGAGTTTGGCATATTTACTACAATTGATTCTTGATTTTTATTATGATTACCATGTTAGCTTCTTAATTTATTTATTAAAAATTTGACCCAAAAAAAAACTTGAACCTTGTTTTTGTTTTTAAAAAAAGGTCAAAGGTGAAAACTTGAAAAATGTATTTGATTTTGTTAGATTTTATTGACCATACAAATTGGGCAGAGTGTTTCATGGATACAAGATCTTGCATGACTAATAGTATGGGTGACAATTTAAGTAAATAAATTGTATTCGTGTTATGTCAATAAAAGATATTGACAAATTTTTATCATATTCATATAAAATTCATTTACGTAAGTGAATTAGGCACTCACGCACAGATTTGATTCATTTAATATGTGAATTAAATGATACGACACTATTAGACATATTTAAATAAATAGATCAAATTTAATTTATTTATATAATTATACATGATTCAATTAGTTTACGATTATATTAGTTTAAACGAATAATAACACCAAATTCGATTTGTTTACTTGAAATATTTAATTCATTTAATACAATTAAACATGTTTAAGTCACGATTAAAAAAATTAAAATTTCATTAAAAAAAATAAGTATTTAATACATTTAATAATAAAATTATTCTAAAACACAATTAAAATAAAATAAAATACATCTAACACAATTAAAAAAAGTTCATTATTCATCAAATCTACTTAAAATAAAATTAAAATAATATAACAAAATAAAAACACATTTAAAATAGGTGATGAATAGTCAATCAATCAAATTAAAAGAGCCAACTGCTAAGTTCAGTAAAATTAAGAGAACAAATTGTCATGTCCCAACTCTAAGCGATAAACCTATAAAATAAATTTTAAATTAGTAAAGATATAAAGCTCTTTGAAAAAATTAAAAATATTAGTAATAGGCTATTACCTATCATAATTCAAAAACAATTATAATCCATAATTTGTATAGGGGATTAACTATGTACAGGTGTATGCATGTGCTAGTGTGTTTAATATAAAATACGCATCTAATACATATTTTAGTACAGCGAAATTATAAAACATACAATTAACACACTACTCATATATTAAACAAATTAATATATAAATGATCAAATTAAAAAAATATCAGTACGTGTAACGTTTTACACATTTTGCTCCAGAGTATGCCTAGAGTTATACTTATTCTCAATTTTAATTATTAACTTGATGAGCTTGATAATCTAAAATAGCAACTCTTGAACCCAACATAGAATTAATACTTAATTCTAAATGACTGATTCTTAATCTATTGCTCTTGTTTCTTACAGTGATGAAAATGGAAATAGAAGCAACAATTGCTTTTTTTTTATTTTAAGAGCATAAACAGAAAATGAAAGAAAAGTAACACTTATTTCATTCTCGTCACTTTTAATTTCCTTTCTTTTACACATATATCTCCATTTACATTAAAAAAATATTATTATAATATAATTTAATAAAACATGCATTGTTGGCAAAAAAATTAATAATAAGAAATTAAAATAATAATATTATATATAATGCATGACAACTATCATGCATTATATATATTATATTATTATTAATATAATATTATAAAATAATATATTTTATTAGAGATATTTTGATTATTTAATATTTAAATAATTAAAGTGTGAAATGACTATTTTACTTCTCATAAATAATTATCAAGTATACCCCTTAGCGAGTCCCATCAAATCTCACACTTGAATAAATTCAACCGAGGGTCCATAATGCGTCACGTGTCATTTTACAATTGTTTAACCCTATGGAAACATCTTTTCGGGTTAATTGCTTACGGCCATAAGACTTTCCTAAGATACTATCTTGGAGCATCTAAATATATCACTCCCTATAAGAGCTGATGGATCCCATATCTGCACGCACCGGACTCCATGAGCATCCGACCATACCCAGCAACACCCAGCGGTCAGACCATGAAAGGTCTCTGACATACGTAGATCACTCACTAGCCCACCGCGGTGCTCAGGTCAGAGGATCACGTATACTACTCAACCCGAGATGACCTTCCATTAACGGCAACATAGGATGTCTATTGGGGTCCTCATGAGTCTGTTTAGTTCTCAATCTTAACTGAATACTTGTATGCCTATACAATCTCCAATATCCTAGTTAGCTAAGAACAACCAACTGTACACTACATATATAGATATGCACCGATCTATGTATATTAATAGAATCTACTAACATACCTGCGTGAATAGAAATAGAACAAAAACTATGTATTTGAGAACATGCTTGTATAATGACACATCCTAGCAACCTATTGCAACTCTTGCAACTATATCATTATTAGCATATTCTGAGATCTTTGTCCTGTTACAGATAATGTTCTAACTCTTAGCACCAGTCTAAACTCCTTTCAACCGTATCCGAATTCCTTCAGATAATACAGAGTCTGTAGCGTAACAAGTATTAAACCATATAATTAAAAGGTAATTAGCGATATAACAAAATATAGTCTGTATAGATATCAAATATTCATACAAAACTGGGATGGCACGTAGGCACAACCCTAACAATCTCCCACTTGCCCTAATGCCAATCACAGTGGTAACTAATACCCATAGACTCCACGTGTTTCTCAAACACCTTTAGAGTTAAGGCTTTGGTAAATGAGTCTGCTATATTATTTACAGAATTTATTATACAAATAACTATTTCTCCCCCTGCCAAGATCTCTCTAATGATGTGATATTTTCGCTCCACATATTTAGACTTCTTGTGTGCTCTTGGCTCCTTTACTTGTGCTATGGCCCCATTGTTGTCGCAAAATAATTGGATAGGATCCGATGAACTTGGAACTATTCCAAGCTCAGCGACAAACTTACAAATCCAAACAACTTCCTTTACAGCTTCAAAAGTTGCAATGTACTCTGCCTATGTGGTAGAGTCAGCTGTAGACCTCTACTTGATGCTCTTTCAGCTCACTGCGCCTCCATTAAGAATAAACACATATTTAGATATAGACTTTCTATCATCTAGATCAGACTAAAAGTCTGAATCCGTGTATCCTCTCACTAGAATATTATTATCTCCATAAATGAGAAACGTATCCTTCGTACCCTTAAAAGTATTTCAGGTTATGTTTCACCGCCATCCAATGGCTGTCACCTGGATCAAATTGATACTGACTTGTAACACTTATAGCCATACTGATATCAGGTTTCGTGCACATTATAGTATACATTAGGCTGCCAACACCTGAAGCATATAGTATGTTAGACATTCTAACTCTTTTATCTTCTGTCTAAGGAGACATTCTCTTATAAAGATAAACACTATGTCTAAAAGGTACATTTACTGTCTTACAATTAGTAAAACTATACCTTTCCAAGATGCTATCAATGTACGATGACTGAGAGAGTCCTGTTAGCTTCCGAGCTCTATCTCTATAGAGCTTTATACCCAGTATATAGGAAGCTTCTCCTAAGTCTTTCATGGAGAAATTTTTACTTAGATAGCTTTTCGTGGATTGAAACATACCAATATCATTCCCAATTATCAGTATGTCATCAACATAGAGAACTAGAAAGACGATCATGCTCTCACTGACCCTTTTATACACACAAGCTTCTTTCTCGTTTTTTGATGAAATCAGACTTTCTGATTACCTCATCAAAACGATGATTTCAGCTTCGGGAGGCTTGATTAAGTCCATAAATAGACTTCTTCAGCCTGCATATCAGACCAAAAGTGTAATACATGTGTGTGATATATATATTGATTGGTGGCAAAATATATATATATAAATATATATTATATTAAGCGGTGGTCGTTTTATATATATATATATATTTGTTTTATTTTTTGGCTTAAAAAGAAGAAAAGTTGAAACAGAGAAAGAAAGAAAGAAGAGAAAGCTGAGAGAAAGAGAAAATAAAGAAAAGAGAAAAAGAAAAGAAGAAGAAAAGAAAGGAAAAATAAAAGGAGAAAGGAAGAAACCGAGAAGAAAGAAGAAGAGAAAGAGAAGAAGAAAAAAATAAAAAAAAATAAAAAAAAATAAAAAATTTCAGGAAATTAATTTGGGTAGTTAGATTTATACTCAGTGATTTAGCGGGTAATAGTTTTACGATATTAGAATATTTATATTTTAATATTTATAATAAATATCGGTACTAATAATGTATTTTTACACCCTATAATATAGGAGGTGTGTCGATAGCAGATAAATCTCAAAATTCAGACTCAGCTCAGGAGTAGCACGCTTTTGTGAGTGGATAACTATATATATATATTATATGTTTTTAATACAACCAGTTATGATTAAATTACGCATTATCAGATTTAGTTATGATTTATTTTAAACAGATAAATATTTATACTATTTAGCATATTCAGAAATATTTTAGAATTTATTATAGTATAATTTATAATTACGTTCAATACAGGAATATTTATTTTAGAACAATTATGCTTTCATGATATTATATAGTAGTAGTTTTTGAACCACCATATGCGTACCCTCCCCTTTAGTGTAGTTGCTCTGTGTATGCGTTAGACCAGTTTAGTTTGCTCTGCCTGAGCGATGTAACATTCTGCCGGGTTAGACCAGCTCAAATCCCCCGCTCTGCTTATGCGTGAGTTACTCCGCCAGGTTAGACCAATTTTTCCCCGGGTACAGGTTTGGTGTGATTTTCAATATATATGTATTACATGTTTCCAGAGATATGTTACATATATTCAGTCTGATAGTAGATTTTATGATAGTTTATGCTTCCAAATTTTCAGATCCCCAGTATTATGTTATAATTTTAGCTTTAGCACATATTTTATAACAGATCATACTTTCAGTACAAGTTTATTGATTACTCAATATACAATTTCATGATTATTTTATCTTACAGATTTATACGTATACAATACATATAAAGTATATAATATTTTTAGATTATGTCCACTCACTAAGCCACAAGCTCACCATTTTTCTTATTTTCTCTATTTTTCCCAGGTTGTCACAGGAATTTGTGCAATGTGACACAGTCATCACATTTTGAGGTTGGCCAGCGATACACATAGCTGCATAAATGTCTCAGTCTGTGTATTTATATATGTTTTTGTATATTGGAGTACATGTATACACCTTTTGTTGAGGCAGATAGCCTCATTGTATCATATGTATGAGTAAAGAGTATGTTAGTCACACGTCATCGCAGGATCTGCCTCGATTCTCGAAGATGGCTCAGGTCGGGTCCTGTCAGTTTGGTATCAGAGCATGATTTTAGATTCTGTAGACTAGTACATGATACATGCATGTTAGAGATGTCATTAATGAATTGTTGCATTTTATAGATTTTCATCATACATCCACATGGCCGACCTCGCACGAAACTTGTGGCTAAACTGGGAGCTCCCTTAGTATCAGATAGAAAGGAGGAATCTATTAAAGAGGAAGTAGCTGAGTCAGTCCCCCCTGTACCCATACCACAAACTTAGCCTGATCCTATTATAGAGGAGATACACCCTCAGCCAGTGCCACAACTTGTGATACAGCCTATACAGGGACAGCCTAATAAACCTGCCTTAGAGCAATCCATAAATAGACTGGCTCAGTTAGTTATAGTTGTAGTGGAGAGACAAACACAGGGACAACTCAGGAGAGAGAACACAATAAAGTGTGTTCATAGTTTAGGGGCAGAGAATTTTTCAGGCACTATAGAGCCAGCTGATGCAGAGTCATGGTTGACTAGAGTAGAACAGATATTTGATGTTATGAGATGTATTGATGATGATGGGGTTTTCTTTGCTACATTTTTACTTAAGGGTGAGGCATACCACTGGTGAAGATCAGTATCACGTAGATATGGAGGGGTGATTAGTTGGGCAGATTTTTGTAAAGAATTTAATATTAAATTCTTTCCTATGGTTTACCAAGACATCCAGGCTAGTAAGTTCTTTGAGCTAGAACAGGGATCGATGATAGTAGAGGAATACAAGAATTGATTTATAGAGTTATCGAGATTCGCTTCATATGCAATACAGAATGAGAGGGATAAATATAAGAGATTTGAACATGACCTTAGAGGAAATATCAGGACAACAATTACAGCTATGGGGCACAGTGATTTTGGTGAGTTAGTAGGGGCTGTAATGAGAGTTGAGAGAAGCCTAGCAGAGGCATGCAGAGCCCAGTCATTCAAGCAGAGACCAGGCCATAGTTGGTCAGTTAGTAGATCAAGTAGTAGTAGAGCACTTGGAGGAGAGACATCCCATACAGAGTATTCTAGTAGACAACGGTATGGTCAGAGCCCTATGCTATCAGGAGGACAGAGACAGAGTCTTAGTCAGAGTTTTGTGCCTCCATTTGTTGGAAGCAACATAGGGAGTCAGACGCCCTGAGGTGGTAGCCAGTTAAGTAGCAGTGCTAGTATGAGAAGGTACCCTCAATGTTTTATTTGTAGGAGGAGTCATAAGGGACAGTGTTTGAGAGGTTTTAGAGACTGCTACCATTACGGATAAGCTTGACATTTGAGGAGAGATTGCCCTCATCTTCTTCACAGTAGCAGTTTAGTACAGAGTACAACTTCTCAGGGTTTTCAAGGTGGCAGTAGCAATACTCAGAGACATTAAGGATCTCAGCACTAGTGTACAACCTAGAGCTTTAGGAGCTAGTAGAGATCCACAGAAGGGTCAGCCAGGTCAACATCGTAGCCAGGCACGTGTATTTACTTTGACTTAGTAAAAGGCACAGGCTACCCCCGATGTTGTTATAGGTATGCTGACTATTTTTGACCGAGAGGCCCATATTTTAATTGATCTGGGCTCTACGCATTCTTTTATTTCCTATATCTTTACTGTGCATGCGGATAGAGTGTTAAAACCCTTAAATTGTAGCTTGGTGGTAGCCACACCAGTTGAAGAATCATTATTGGTTGAGAATATATTTTAGGGTTGTGTTATCAAAGTAAGTAGTAGTGAGATTGTAGCAAATTTAATTCCTCTTAATATACATGATTTTGATGCAATACTTGGGATGGATTGGTTAGCTAATCACCATGCTACTATAGACTGTTTCCAAAAGGAAGTTATATTCAAAGGACATGGAGAGCCTGATATTATTTTTTGTAGAAAGCGACGAGTTCTTCCATCTTGTGTTATATCTAATATGATAGCTAAACAGTTGATTAGAAAACGATGTCCAGCCTATTTGGCACATGTTATTGATACCAGAGTCAATAGGGCTACATTAGAAGATATTCCGGTGGTCAGAAATTTTCCAAATGTATTTCCTGAAGATCTTCTAGGCTTACCACTAGATAAAGAGATTGATTTTGATATTAATTTGGTTCCAGACACAACTTCTATCTCCAAAGCACCATACAGAATGGTCCCCTCAGAGTTAAAAGAATTGAAGACTCAGTTACAAGAATTGGTAAACAAGGGTTTCATTAGACCTAGTGTATCACCATGGAGAGCACCAGTATTGTTTGTTAAAAAGAAAGATGGAACTTTGAGGCTATGCATTGATTATCGAGAGCTAAATAAAGTCACTATACGTAAAAAGTACTCACTTCCTCGCATTGATGATTTATTTGATCAGTTATAAGGTGCAAAGGTTTTCTCAAAGATCGATCTACGATCAGGGTATCATCAGTTAAAGATCAGAGATACTAATGTGGCTAAGACTACCTTCAGAACTCGATATGGGCATTAAGAGTTTTTAGTAAAGCCATTTGGGTTGACTAATGCTCCAGCTGCATTCATAGACCTTATGAATTGGGTATTTCATCCCTATCTTCATCGATTTGTTATAGTTTTTATTAATGATATTCTTGTGTATTCACGAAGTACAAAAGAGCATGCAGAACATTTGAAGATAGTGTTACAGATTTTGAGGAATAAACAGTTATATGTTAAGTTCAGCAAATGTCAATTCTGGCTAGATAAAGTTACATTTTTAAGCCATGTAATCTCAGCAGATGAAATTTATGTGGATCTTTAGAAAATTGAAGTTGTGGTAAATTAGGAGCGACCAACTAGTGTGACAGAAATTAGAAGTTTTCTAGGTCTAGCAGGTTATTATCGGAGATTTGTTAAAGACTTCTCTAAGATTGCTGCACCGCTTACAAAGTTGACCAGAAAAAATATAAAGTTTGTATAGACTGATGAATGTGAACGTAGTTTTCAAGAGCTTAAAAAGAGATTGACTTCAACTTCTGTTCTTACTCTTTCATCTGACACCGAAGGAGTTATAATTTACAGTGATTCTTCTAGACAGGGATTAGGTTATGTATTGATGCAGCATAGTAAAGTGATAGCTTATGCTTCTAAGCAGCTTAAGAAGCATGAATTAAATTATCCAACCCACGATTTAGAATTGGCATCAGTAGTATTTGCCTTGAAGATTTGGAGACATTAACTATATGGTGTTACATGTCAAATATTCACTGATCACAAAAGTTTGAAGTATTTTTTCACACAGAAAGATTTGAATCTGAGATAACGAAGATGGTTTGAGCTAATAAAATATTATGACTGTACGATTGACTATCATCAAGGTAAGGCGAATGTGATAGCAAATGCACTCAGTAGGAAATCTTCTAACTCTATAGCTTATTTGAAAGTGATTTATCTTTCATTGTTAGTTGAGTTAAGGTCTATGGGGTTGAATTATCTGTAAACAAGTCTGGAGTCCTTCTAGCACATTTTTAAGTTAGGCCCATATTGATAGATCAGATTCGAGAGATGCAAGATCAAAATTCTAATTTAGTTAAACTTAAGCAAGAAGTAAAGAATAGAATGCGAATTGATTTAACGTTGAAAATTGATGGGACATTAGTTATGGGTAATAAGCTTTGTGTTTCGAATAACTCAGAGTTAAAGAAGCAGATTTTAAAAGAAGTTCACAACTCAGCTTATACTATGCATCCTGGCAGCACTAAAATGTATCATACTCTGAGAGACCATTATTGGCGGCAAGGTATGAAAAGAGAGATTGTAGAGTTTGTATCTCACTGCCTAATTTGTCAGCAGGTTAAGGCTGAACATCAGAGGCTAGCAAGATTATCGCAACCACTTCCAGTTCCTGAATGGAAGTGGTAACATATCACCATGGACTTTGTTATTGGGCTTCCTCATACTCAGAGGAGTCATGATAGTATTTGGGTGATTGTTGATCGACTCACAAAGTCTGCTCATTTCCTACCTTATAAGATTTCATACTCATTAGATAGGCTGGCTCATTTGTATATGAGTGAGATTGTATAGTTACATGGGACTTCAATGTCCATCGTATCAGACAGAGACCCTCGATTCATTTCTAGATTCTAACATAGCTTATAGAAGGCCTTAGGCACTAAGCTAAACTTTAGTACAACTTTTCATCCTCAAACAGATGGGCAATTGGAGAGAACTATACAGATATTAGAGGATATGCTCAGAGCTTGTATGTTGCAGCTTAAGGGTAATTAGGATGATTGTTTACTATTGATGAAGTTTGCATATAATAATAGTTATCAGTTTAGCATTCAGATGGCACCGTATAAGGCTTTATACGGAAGAAAATGCAGAACTCCGATTTGCTAGGATAAGGTTGGAGAAAGAAAATTGTTGGGTCCAGAGATTATCCAAGCCACTAGTGAGAAGATTAGTATTATCAGAGACAGACTTAAGGTAGCTCAAGACAAACAGAAGAGTTATGCAGATAAACGCCGTAGACAGCTTGAGTTTGCAGTAGGAGATAGAGTCTTCTTACAAATCTCACCATAGAAAGGTGTACTTCATTTTGGGAAATAGGAAAAATTAAGTCCTAGATATATTGGGCCATATGAGATTCTAGAAAAGATTAGTGTGGTTGCGTACTGATTAGCATTACCACCTGAGTTGTCACGCATTCATGATGTGTTTCATGTTTCTATGTTGCGAAAGTATATACCTGACCCGTCTCACATTCTAGATACTCAGCCAGTTTAGTTGAGGACAGACGTGACTTATGACGAGAAACATGTTCAGATAATGGACTATCACGAGCAAGTACTACGTAATAAAACTATTTCGCTAATTAAAGTCCTATGGAGGAATCATGTAGTGGAAGAGGCTACATAGGAGCGAGAGGATCAGATGAGAGTTCAGTACCTCATTTGTTTCAAAGAGGTACATGAATTTTGATGACGAAATTTTTATAAGGGAGGAGGAATTGTAATACACGTGTGTGATATATATATTGATTGGTGGCAAAAAATATATATATAAATATGTATTATATTAAGCGGTGGCCGTTTTATATATATATATATTTGTTTTGTTTTTTGGTTTAAAAAGAAGAAAAGTTGAAACAGAGAAAGAAAGGAAGAAGAGAAAGCCGAGAGAAAGAGAAAAGAAAGAAAAGAGAAGAAGAAAAGAAAGAGAGAGAGGAAGAAACCGAGAAGAAAGAAGAAGAGAGAGAAATAAAAGAAAAAAATAGAAAATTTAGGGAAATTAATTTGGGTAGTTAAATTTATACCCAGTGATTTAGCGGGTAATAATTTTACGATATTAGAATATTTATATTTTAATATTTATAATACATATCGGTACTAATGATGTATATTTATACTCTATGATATAGGAGGTATGTCGATAGCAGGTAAATCTCAAAATTCAGACTCAGCTCATGAGTAACGCGCTTTTGTGAGTGGATAACTATATATATTTTATATGTTTTTAATATAGCCAGTTATAATTAAATTACGCGTTATCAGATTTAGTTATGATTTATTTTAGACAGATAAATATTTATACTATTTAACATATTCATAAATGTTTAAAATTTATTATAGTATAATTTATAATTACGTTCAATACAAAAATATTTATTTTAGAACAATTATGCTTTCATAATAATATATAGTAGTAGTTTTTGAACTATCATATGCGTACCCTCCCATTTAGTGTAGTTATTCTGCACATGCGTTAGACCAGTTTAGTTTGCTCTGCCTAAGCGATGTAACATTCCGCCGAGTTAGACCAGCTCAGATTCCCTGCTCTGTCTGTGCATGAGTTACCTTGCCAAGTTAGACCAGTTTTTTCCCGGGTACAAGTTTGTTGTGGTTTTCAATATATATGTAGTACATATTTTCAGAGATATGTTACATATATTCAATCTGATAATAGATTTTATAATAGTTTATGCTTCCAAATTTTTAATCCCCAGTATTATGTTATAATTTTAGCTTTAGCACATTTTATAACAGCTTGTACTTTCAGTACAAATTTATTGATTATTTATCTTACAGATTTATACGTGTACAATATATATAAGGTATATAATATTTTCAGATTATGTCCATTCATTGAGCCACAAGCTCACCCTTTTTTCAATTTTCCCTATTTTTCCCAGGTTCTCATAGGAATTTGTGCAGTGTGATACAGTCATCACATTTTGAGGTTGGCCAACAACACGCATAGCTGCATAAGTGTCTCAGTCTGTGTATTTGCATATGTTTTTGTATATTGGAGTACATGTGTACACTTTTTGTTGAGGCAGATAGTCTTATTGTATCATATGTATGAGTAAAGAATATGTTATTCACACGTCATCGCATAATCCACCTCGATTCTCGATGAGGGCTCAGGTCGGGTCCTGTCAAGAAGTTTGGCTAGATGTAAAACCTTCAGGTTGTTCCATGAATATCTCCTCCTCGAGGTATCCATTCAGGAACGCCGTCTTGACATCCATCTGCCAAATCTCAAAGTTATAGTATGCAGCAAATGCCAACAAAATTCTGATTGACTTTAGCATTCAACTGGTGCAAAGGTCTCCTCATATTCGATCCCAGAACGTTGAGAATAACCTTTTGCCACTAGTCGGACTTTAAAGGTCTCTACCTTTCCAGCAGGCCCACGCTTCCATTTGTAAATCCATTTACAACTAATATGAACAATTCCTTTGAGAAGCGAAACCAAGTCCCAAACTTGATTCTGATGCATATAGTCAATTTTGAATTCCATGGCTCCTTGCTATTTACCCGGGTTGATGTCTAACATCACCTCCCTGTAAGTCAAAGGACCGTTTCCTTCTATTAAGAAAACTCCAAGTGCATCTTCAGACATTTTACCATATCTAAGAGGTGGCCTAGACATCCTTTCAGACCTACGTGGAAGGTGTGTTAAAGATACACTGCTCTCTTGAACTTGAGGATCCATCTGTAGCTCATCAGGTTTTAAATTGACTTCATCAAGTACAATCTTTCTACAATCCTCACGATCCTCTAGAAACTGTTTCTTAAAGAAAGTGGCATTCCGAGCAACAAACACATTTCGGTCCTCTAGATCATAGAATTGGTATCTCATTGAATTCTTAGAATACCCAATGAACCTATACTTGTATCCCCTAAGTGCAAGTTTATCTTGTTGCATAACTCTTACGTAAGCAGGACAACCCTAAATCTTAAGATACTTAAGACTCGGTTTCCTACCCTTCATCATCTCATGTGGAGTGGTAGGAATAGCTTTAGATGAAACTTTGTTCAAGATATGAGCAGCAATGTCGAGATCATAACCCCACAGGTATTCTGAAAGTTTGGTAAAGCTCATCATTAATAGGACCATATCCAATAAAGTTCAATTCCTCCTCTCCGAAATACCATTGTGTTACGGAGTACCTAGAGGACTATATTGAGCGAGAATTCCATTCTCCTTTAAATAATCTGAAAAATCACTGCTTATGTATTTACTGCCTCGATTTGATTGAAGGCACTTAATGTACATACCGATTAATTTCTCTACTTCAAGTCAGAATTCTTTAAACTTTTCAAATGTTTCTAACTTGTATTTCAATAGAAACATGTAACCATATCATAATCAATCATCGATAAATGTTACAAAGTATCAAAACCCACGTATTGCAGTGTGAATCATTAAACCGCATACATCACTATGTATTAGTTCTAATAAACCAGCGACAAGGTGACCAACACCGATAAATAGAGATTTGGTCATCTTCCATTGAATACAAGATTCCCAAACTGGATAAGGCTCCACGGTCAAATCAGGTATCTGACCATCTTTAACCAGACAGGATAAGAGTCTTACACCTATATGGCCTAATCTCATATGCCACATTTTGGTTTCATTTAAAGTTTTCGATCTTACACGTTTGTTACTAGAACTAGCTTGAACATTCATGACATTTCTCACTGTATCTAATATATAATACTCATTCACTAACTGATACTCAACTAACAAAATATCATGCATATCATATAAATACAAAAACGATTCTGTATATTTACATGATAACCTTCACTGTCAATCACAAGAAGGGATACAATCTGTCTGATAATATTAGGTACATAATAACAATTATACAAAATAACTGTTATATTACAAGGGAGAAGCAAATTAAAATGTCCAACAGCTTGGACCTGCAGGAACTCTTCATTTCTCGCTTTGAGCATCACTTCTCTTGGCTTTAGCATCCTAACTTCCCTCAATCTCTGCAACACATTGCAGATGTAAGAAGAGCGTATGGTATCTAATACTCAGCTAGTACAAGCATTAAATGCTAAAAAAAATTCAATAATAGTCAAGCACATACCTGAGGGAGTCTTCTTCACAGTAGCAAGGTACCTCGGGCAGTTGCGCTTCCAGTGCCTGTCCTGGCCACAAAAGAAACATTTTCCCTTCGTTTTCTTCTCATGAGGCTTGGATACCTACTACCTCTAAGGACCTATCCGAGGTGGCTTCTTCTGTATCTTCTTCTTCTCTTTAGACTTCCCAGAAACCTTTAGGGTAGAAGATGAGGCACCCTGGACCAAGAGGGCTGAACCCCCTTTACGCATGTCCTCCTCCGCTGTCTTCAACAAATTATGAAGCTCAACATATGTTAGGGTCAAAACTTGCATATTAAAATTCATAACAAACTGAGCAAATAACCCTGGTAGCGATTGGAGAATCAAGCTATTCCCCAAATTATTATCCATAGAAATGTTTATAGTCTCCAATTTCTCAATGTACTCAATCATCTTGAGTACAAAGGGACTAACAAGACTGCCCTTGCTCAGTCTAGCCTGAAAAAGAACCTTGGCAACCATAAACATCTCGACCTGAGGTTGATCGCTAAAGAGCTCATTCAAGTGTAGCATTATACTACTACCACTGTCCATATGGACATGCTCCCGCTACAACTCTATAGACATCGAGACAAGGATGTACGATTTAACTTTTATATCGTCATCCAACTATTTTTTATATGTCTTCTTTTCTTCAGGGGAGGCATCATCAGAAACACCTTAGGGCATCTTCTGATCTATAACATACCCAAGCCTCTCAGAATCCAAAACAATTCTGAGATTCATGAGCCAATCTGAATAATTCTCAGCGCCTTTGAGCTGGTGTGCATCCAGTATGTGCACCAAGAAATTTGTAGAGGCCATCAAATCAAATCAAATCTTGCATAAACAAAACAAATAGGATATGTCAGTAGAATTTGTTAAATTGCTAATATTATGTTTTAAATCATGGCTATAACAATTATACATTTTTCAATTTAAAACGTCATTCTACTGCTTTACATAATCCCAATAATCTCTCAAACGGAAATACGATAGTTTAAACTCTTTTAAACTATACACCGAGAAGTAAGCCCCATTGAAATTTACTCCAACCTCACGTTGTAGCAATATTGGCATTTGTAAACCCAATAGGTAGACAACATTTACCAATTGTATCTTATGCAACCTTTACTTCTTAATCCTAAATACACCTTATCTTCACGCTATAGCAATATTGAATAAGTATATTCTAAATTAACTTGTCAATTATCAAATATATGTTATTGATACTACCCTCACGATGTAGCAATATTAGACAATACGTTCGCATATATTTGCCTCATCTCATGTTTAATCGATATAATCCAAATCCAACCGACCAAGTCCCTCACACTGTAGCAATATTAAAAAAAGACTGACATGACTCGTCTAACACCGTATTGACAAGATGGATCAATATATAATATTATCTCATAATATTATATAATTTAATTTAATTAAGAGATATTTTCTAATTAAATATATCATCATCTCATAAGGAGGTAATTCTCAATTAATAAATATTTCTATATCAACACAATTAACTCCCACCAATAGGATTCCCATTGTGACTCTTAATACAAAAAATTGATTCTAATTTATAATGCAGACCGATAAATCTTATCATTGCATCTCATAAACCCTACACATGCAAAATTAATTTTGAAACATTGTTCAAAATTACTGTAGCTTGTGAACAGTAAAATTTACTGTTCATTAGCTACTGTTCAAGTGAACAGTTCCAGTACCACGGTGAAGACTACCAATGCTGCAGCGCTAGGAGGTCACACTCCCAACACCGCAGCACCCTCACATCAGCACTGCAACGCTGTGAGGTCGAAGCCCCCAGCGCCGCAACACTGACCCATCAACGCTGGGGCGCAAATTCCAAAACCTTTATCACTTCAACGCGGGCTAATCAGCACTGGCACGACAGGTCTTCAGCTCAGCGCTACAGCGTTTGGTGGTCGAACCCCTAACGTTGCAGCGCTAGCCCAATGGCGCAGCAGCGCCCAATGTACCCCTTTGGCATACTCGTTTCAACACTTGAAACGTGCCATATACATTGAGTCTTTTCATTCTGTCCACTCAAACAACACCCAAATTACAGAGAACCGGCTCTGATACCACATTTTGTAAAGGTCAACTGTGTACATGTGTATGTATGTACTAGTGTGTTTATTGTAAAATACGCATCTAATACATATTTTAGCGCAGCGAAATAATAAAACATACAATTAACACACTAATCATATATTAATTAAATTAATATATAAATGATAAAATTAAGAATTACCAGTACGTGTAACGTCTTACATATTTTGCTTCAGAGTCCGCCTGAAGTTATACTTGTTCTCAATTCTAGTTATCAATTTGATGAACTTGATAATCTAGAACAACAGCTCTTAAACCCAACGTAGAATTAACACCTAATCCCAAATGACTGATTCTTAATCTATTGCTCGTCTCTCACGGTAAAAAAAATAAAAATAGAAACAACAATTGCTTCTCTTTTGTTTTAAGAGCATAAACGAAAAATGAAAGAATAACACTTATTTCATTCTCATCACTTTCAATTTTTGTTTATTTCACACGTAGATCTCCATTTGCATTAAAAAAATTAATATTACAATATAATATTAATAAAACATGCATTGTTGACAAAAAATAATTATAAAAAAATTAAAATAATAATATTATATATATAATGCATGACAACTATCATGCATTATATATATTATATTATTATTAATATAATATTATAAAATAATATATTTTATTAGAGATATTTTAATTATTTAACATTTAAATAATTGAAGTATAAAATGATCATTTTATCTCTCATAAATAGTTATCAAATATATCCCTTAACGGGTCTCACTAAATCTCACACTTGGATAAACTCAATCGAGGGTCCATAATGCGTCACATGTTATTTTACAATTAGTGAATAACAATTATTGACTAATCATTGTATTTAACACTTAAATACGCAGATGCACGCATTTTCGTGGTTACGTTGGATATTACTAGATTAAATAATTTAATCCAGTATTTTGCCCCAGTGCACAATAAGTACACTCCATATCGTGGGACTTCTTAGATCCACGCCAGATTCATCAAATGAAATTATTCCATAAGTCTGTGAGCCATACCCCACGCACACATCACAAAATTACAAATCAGCGCGTTGAACCATACAAGTTGAGGTTACAACGCATACGTATAGTTCTTCCATCATATATATCTTGAATGTGAAGGGACATAGATCCACACCGTCAAATCCCCATATGCTCATCCATAAACCTATCTCGATAATAGTATCTCAATTGTACAATAAAAGCAAACTCTTTGTCATATTGTTTAACCCTATGGAAACACCTTTTCGAGTTAATTGCTTATGGCCATAAGGCTTTTCTGAGATACTATCTTGGAGCATTTAGATATATCAATCCCTATGAGAGCTAATGGATCCTATATCTGCACGCACCGGACACCATGAGCATCCGACCATACCCAGCGACACCCAACAATCAGACCATGAAATGTCTCTAACGTGCATGGAACCAAAGCATGGTGGATCACTCACTGGCTCACCATGGTGCTCAGGTCAGAGGACTACGTATACTACTCAATTCGATAGGACCTTCCATTGACGGCAACATAAAATGTCTATTAGGGTCCTCATGAGTCTGTTCAGTACTCAGTCTCAACTGAATACCTGATACCTATACAATCTCCAAGATCCTAGTCAACTAGAAACAACCAACTGTACCCTACAAATATAGACATACACTATATATATTAATAGAATCTACTAACAGACCTACGTTAGTAAAAATAGAACAGAAACTATGTATTTGAGAGCATGCTTGTATAATGATACATCCTAGCAATCTATTGCAACTCTTGCAATTATATCATTATTAGCATATTCTAAAGTCTTTATCTCATTACAGACAATGTTCTAACTCTTGGAATATTAACTAACTCTTAGCACCAGTCTAAACTCCTTTAAACCGTATCCTAACTCCTTCAAATAATACAGAATCTGTAACGTAACAAGCATTAAACTATATAATTAAAAGATAATTAGCGATATAACAAAATATAGTCTATATAAATATCAAATATTCATATAAAATTAAGATAGCATGTACGCACAACCCTAACAATTTGTTGATCATCAAACTTGTAAGAACAACAAAAATAACATCAAAATAGCAATTTAATAGCAGCAGAACTACAAAAAAAATAAAAAGGATCCTAAACAATCATTTAATAGTAGTAGAACAGCAACAAAACCTAGAGCTAAAACACCATAGCAGATATAGCAGCTCATCACAATAGCAAAAGACAACAAAAAAAAATAACATCAAAATAAGAGCAAAACAATAATTTAACAGCAACTAAAATAACATCAAATTAACAGCTAAAACAACATCAAATTAATAAGAAAACAGCAGCAAATTAACAACCAAAACAACAATAAATTAATAGCCCAAAAAACATCAAATTGATAGCAAAACAGGAGCGAAAACAGTAGACAAACAACAATAAATTAGTAGCAGCCAAAAAAGCAAAGCAAAAGCAAGTTAACAGCGAATTAGCAGCTCATCACAAGAGTTAAAAACAACAAAATAACATCAAAATAACAACAATTTAACAACAGTTAGAACAACATTAAATTAACAACCAAAACAACATCAAATTAACAACAAAACAACAACAAATGAACAGTTAAAACAGTATCAAATTATTAGCAAAATAGAAGTTAAAACAACAAACAAACAATAGCAAATTAGCAGCCAAAACATCATCAAAAATAGCAAAATAAAAACAAGTTAATAGCAAAACAATAGCTCATCACAACAGCAAAAAATAGCAACAAAATAACCAAAAAAAATAACAATTTAACAATAGCCAAAACAATATCAAAGTAACAGTAAAAACAATATAAAATAACAACAATAAATTAGAGGCTAAAGTAATCGCAAATTATTAGCAAAATAGCATTAAATTAACAGCAAGATAGGAGCCAAAACAGCATCCAAACAACAGCAAATTAACTGCCAAAATAGCAAAATAAAAGCAAATTAACAACAAACAGCAGCTCATCACAATAGTAAAAAAAACAATAACCTCAAAATAATAGCAAAATAATAATTTAACAGCAGCCAAAACAACATCAAATTAACAACCAAAACAACATCAAGTTAATAGAAAAACAGCAGTAAATTAGCAACCAAAACAACAATAAATTAGTAGCTAAAACAACATCAAATTAATAAATAAAAAAACAAGAGCCAAAACAGCAGACAAATAGAAACAAATTAGCAGCAGCAAAAAACAACAAAATAGAAGCAAGTTAACAGCAAATTAGCCGCCGTCACACCAGTAAAAATAGTAATAAAATAATATCAAAATAACAGCAAAACAACAATTTAACACTAGCCAAAACAACATTAAATTAACAGCAAAAACAACATCAAATTAATAGCAAAACAACAACAAATTAGCAGTTAAAAAGCATCAAATTAATAGAAAATTAAGAGTTAAAACAACAACAAAAAAACAGTAGCAAATAGCAGCCAAAACAGCAGTAAAAAACAGTAAAATAGAAGCAAGTTAACAACAAAATAACAGCTTATCACAATAGTAAAAAACAATAGTAATGAAAAAAATATCAAAACAACAATTTAATAATAGGCAAAACAAAATCAAATTAACAGCCAAAACATCATCAAATTAACTGCAAAATAACAATAAATTAGTAGCTAAAGCAGCAACATAAAATTAGCAATCAAAACAGCATCAAATTAACAGTAAGACAAGAGCTGAAATAGCAGTAAAATAGTAACAAATTAGCTACCAAAATAGCAAAACATAAGCAACTTAACAGCAAAAGAGCAGCTCATCACAACAACAAAAAACAACTTCAAAAACAACAGGAACATAGCAATTTAACAGCGGCAAAAAATAGTATCAAATTAATAACTAAACAACATCAAATTAATAGCAAAACAACAACAAATAGCAACCAAAACAACAATAAATTAGCAATCAAAACAACAATAAATTAATAGCAAAATATAAGTCAAAACAGCAGACAAACAACAACAAATTAATAGCAAAACATGAGTCAAAACAGCAGACAAACAGCAATAAAAAAAATAAAAGTTAACAACAATTTATTAACTCATCACAACAGTAAAAATAGCAACAAAATAACAGCAACCAAAAAAACATTAAATTAACAACAAAACAGTAGCAAATTATCAGTCAAAACAACAGCAAATTAATAGCAAAACAACAGAAAATTTAACATTCAAAACAACAGAAAATTAATAGCAAAATAGAAGCAAAATAACAGACAAACAATAACAAATTAGCAGCTAAAACAACAGCAAAAAAACAGCAAAATGAAAGCAAGCTAACAGCAAAACAACAGCTCATCATGGCAACAACAAAAATATCAAAATAACATAAAAATAACAATTTAACAACAATCAAAACAGCATCAAATTAATAGCCAAAACAACATCAAACTAACAGCAAAACAATAATAAATTAATAGCTAAAGCAGCAGCAAATTAGCAACAAAAAATTGTCAAATTAATATAAGACAAGAGCCGAAACAGCAACCAAACACCAGTAAATTAATTGCCAACTTAGCAAAACAGAAACAAATTAATAGCAAAATAGCAGCTCATTACAGTTGCAAAAAAACAAGAAAAACAATATAAAAATAACAGCAAAACAAAAATTTAACAACGACCAAAAGACCATTAAATTAACAACAAAATAGCATATAAATTAGCAGCCAAAGAAAATAAATAAAGTTAAGGAAAAAAAAAAAGGATGATCACTCAAAAAGTACTATCAAATTCTTAGCTTTTAAAAGGTCTTCAACAAATTTAGAAACTGAAAGGAAATTTCAACGCGATACACAATAAAATTATACTCAACTACCTAGATAACTATCTGTACTTTACAAAAGCAAGGATGTTTAATAGGGAGCCAAGTTTCTCCACTGCAACCTTTTCAGACTTAACCCTAAGAAGTTGTATATAAGGGGGTGAGTAGAGTAAGAAGTAAGATTATTTACGAGAAAGTGGGTAGAATTAAGAAGTTTTAATTAGAGTTTTAAATTTTAAATTATATATTATTTTAATTTTATAATTGAATTCGGATTTTAAACGAATAAATATAATATGTTTTTAAATAAATTATAAATTAATTTATTTAATTTAATAGTAAGTTAAACAATAATAAGTCTTAATAATAAGTCTTAATAAATTTACGAATTACAAAACTTAAATATAAGTTTGACACAATTAATAAATAAATAACATAAATTTAATTTATTTATTAATTATATCAATTTACATTTATTTATATTTATTTAAAGCATATTGTGTCATAATTTGTCACTCAAACTAATAGTAATAGGACTAAGGAAAATGACGGAGAGGAATAAAATCCAATTTCAATAAAATGCACATCTTAATCATTTACGTTTTTAATTAGTGTTGTTCTCAGAATCTGAATAGAAATTCTTTTCAACTTTTAAGATGACTTCGACTCACGCCTTGTACATCTAACTTCTTTTTGTTTCTTTCAACTTGTCCAGCTTTGAAGCTTATCATCCATATTATTTTTCTCAAATATCTGCTTTAGGTCAAACATATACGTATCTCTACTCGCAAAGTTTAAATAGTAATTTATTAAATTCGTGGACGTTTTATGAGACAAATCTTATGATACTAAAATTCATGCCTTATGGAGCATGTTATCTTATTTTTAAATTAATTTATTCTGCAGCGGCAAATAGTATTAGTTGTTTTGTATATTAATTGTTTTGTATATTAATTATTTTATATGTTAGTTATGAGCAAACGACAAAAATTGAACCCGCGCATAGTAACTTCACAATCCACCGTCCTGAACTACATCCGCCCCTGTACTATTTACAAAATTAACTAAAATAAAAATCTCAATGTTTACCTTTGATGATTATTTATTTATAATCCCCCACCCTTTGCCATCCGTTTTAAAAGAAATCAAGGGGACTCTCGTTCATGCATGTAATGCTCCGTTGCCCCTTCGGTAAGTTAACGAGGATTGAATTGCAATGCTCATTGAATCATCACGACATAAATTCGGTCATTGTAAATTTCAGCTTTAGAGTAAGAAATATATAGGATCAAAATTAAAAATCTACTTCAATGATTAATTAGTAAGCTTAGATAAAAGCTCCTGAGCAGCGCAACCTTACAGCTAACGCAAAATCTCTTTCGAAGATTAAATAATAATAACAATACCCGAAGTGGGACTGTTTTCGAAGTTTCAACAATGAAAGTGTGATTAATACAAAAGATTAGCTCTCTGAAGAAACAGTTCCCCTCTTTTTTTTTCCCTTAAATCCAAGATGAGTCTTCATACACTGATCAACAGCATGCATATTATACCTGCTTCTATCTGTTTTTCTGGAATAGGGTAAAAGTGACCAACACCATGTAACTAAATTGAACTACAGCTCTACCATTCACTTCAACCAATCATAGTCATTTAATGCAAGCTGCAAAAATGGCAGTGCCTGCCTCCCAAATTGGGCAACTTTAAGATGCTTAAGACTCTGATGGAGCGTCATCACCAGGCAGGCCAAATATGCGGAGGTTTCGGTCCATTGATCCTACAGCAATGTATTTGGCATCTGGACCAAATTTTACACTAGTTGCCTTACCTGCAGGCAAAGAGCAAATTCATAGTGACCAATAAACTTCAAGGACTAATTAAAGTTGGAGGCCACAGATAAAAGTACATAGGGACGCAAAGGAATTGGTACCTGTGCCGGATAAATCAGGAAAAGTTTTTATACAATTCCAATCTGCTTTAACACTGGCCACTTGGTAGACTCTGCAGAAGCATTATGATCAGTGGCAAAGAGTTGGATAAAATTGAGTTGATAGTATGGAATGTTCACGGGTAATTTGTTATTTCAATTTCATCAATAAGGCATTTACCAATATGACAAAAATTTATAACCTTCATGCTCATATTTATATTAGAAGCAATGGTATATACAAAGTCATCCTTCTTCTCGGGATTGGAAGGTTCCAAGGTGATAAGAGCACTCACCTTATATCTGCACTTGCAACTGCAAGATAATATCCACTATGGTCGAAATCCACTGCAAGAGCCAGAAAGCAAGCTCCATTACACATGGCTATGACATATATTTAGGAGGGAAAGGCAACGAAGTGATAGAAGAAGAAAAGAATTTTCTGGATTGGAGAAGATGCAGTTAAGCATACTATGAAATAGCAACAATCAATCTTTTCCTGATGGTTTCATTCAATTGAGTAATAGGATATTCAACAAGTTGTCCATGGAAGGTGCAATTAAATTGTTACATGGCAAAGAAAAGAGTGAAGATCTCCAGATGAGGCTATAAAGCATAAAAAGTCAAGATAATACATACCAGAGTTGGTAGGTGTATCAGAATCTGGAGATTCAAATGTCCGAAAGTTCTTCAATTTGCGCAGGTCCCACAGCTTCACACCATCTTGGGCTGCCGTCTGTTCAGTTAAAGCATATTAGTCAGATCATGACATGTAGAACCTATATCCACCACTTATTCTAACAGTTAAACACCTACCGCAAGGTAGTAACCATTCTCTGAGAAAGATATAGCAGTTACTGCCCCAACATGTCCATCAAATTTTGCCACATTCGCCTGTAAACCAATATAAGAAACTAGAGAAAGCATATAAATTTTACCACAATGGAGAGGATGCATCAGAGAATTTATTACCTGACTTTTCACATCCCAAATCTTAACAAGAGCTTCAGAGGTGCCCGTTCCAAGGATGAGACCATCAGGATGAAAAGCAGCAGATGTATAACCCTCAGGTCTACCTTCAGACCCCATGTCTGCAACCTGCAGAACTAGATATTATAAAACTTGTCCAGAGACAAAATTTAAAAAAAATAAATAAAAACCTTCTTCATGGTCAAGTTCATTTCTTTATTATTTGCATCATTTGGCACCAGTACGTAGGGAAGGAAAGAGAATACTAAATGCTGAATTTGACCATTAAATCCTTTGAAGTTTTACGTACTGATATCACTAATTTATATTTTTTGTAACACATAAATTGATTATCTCCTATTTGTTGGCTTTATTCTCCCATCCCTATTTTGTTCCATCATGTTTACTTCTAACCAAGTTTAGAAGAAATATTTCATACAACAAAACATAACAGTTAATAGCATCTTAGAATATGTGATCTGACACGAATTAGTGAAATATAATATGTACCATCACTTTTGCATTTCACAACTAAAATAATACTAAATAAAAGAAAAAAAAATCAACTATAACAAACAGCTTCACAACTGTACAATGAGAGAGAGTGAAATGTTAGGACCTATGTCGAGCATAAACCAGAAATAAAAGAAAAAATATATCAACTATAACAAACAGCTTCACAACTGTACAATGGGGAGAGAGTTAAAGATGTTGAGACCTGTGTCAAGCATAAACCAGAAGAAAGATCGTAGAAGCACCATGAATTATCAAGCGATGCAGTCACAAAGTAGTTGTTTGTGGCGTGGACGGTGACTGCTTGCACCTGAGGTATATGATTTTAAATTAAAATATGGAACACAAATCATATAAAAATAGTGACCAGCAACAAAAAGCACTAAAATATAAAAGATGGCATATATTTATGCAGGCACTTACAAAGATTAGTATTAAAAAAAACTTTAGACCTGATGTCAAGAAGTCCTTGAGAAAAAGGCAATCCCCATCAAGGATACAAATATTTATAAAACAATAATTCACTGAACCATAAAAAAGTTCAAAACTTCCAACATTTTGCAACTGTAGCTCAAATTTAAATACTAAAACCAAGATTAATGAACTCTTTAATGGTATGAGGATAACATAGTATTCACTGGTTATAAAACATAAGCATGACTAAATATGATTAAAAGAAAATTTTTACCTCTGCAGTATGATCCCTCAAAATGTGCCTACAATCATACTTTCCATCTTCAGACCCTTGCCATAATCGAACAGTCTGCAGTATTTAAGAAACGTATAAATTTACAGAGGAAAGCTAGAAACAAAGTAGAAAATAAGTATTCCACACCTATAAATTACAATCACAATCTAATAGGCTAAAATTCTCAAAGGTTAAGGGAAAGCTTCATAGCATCTATAAATAAATCCACACAACAGTAATCTTATGAACTGCGAACATCGAGAGTGAGAATGACCCATGTTTTGTATGTTTACAACCTAATAAGGGCCCTGGATAGGACATATGGGAGATGAGGATTCACACAGCCTAGAGAATCTTCTTAGGGATTGATCAATATCAACCCCCCCAAAGATCTACATAAACATCATACAGTCACAACAAATTATGGAGCACAGAAGGTTTTTAGGGAGTCAATTAAAAGATACAGTAAGTAAGATGTACAGATCATTGATCAATGCAATCAATTAAGTTGCTCCAGCCACATGAACATACTTAAGTAAACTATTTCCAAAACTTTGGAAACCACATGTCCTCCCAAAAGCAAGGCCTAGTAGAAAATTTGCTTGCAATATAGTGAAGAACACTGAATGAAAACATAAAGAGGGTTCTGGCACTAAATGGGCATTAATATAATTAGACTGAACTTATAGGGTCATCTGGACTGGCAATAGACCTCAAATCAGTCATAAATTAATCATGATCCAAAATCCTCAATAATGACAATCCAGAAAGAAGCAGAAGAAGAAAGAAGGCAAGGATAACTGGGCCCAATAGCTCAAAAGTCTAATGCATCAATTATGAATCCACTACACAATAGGATAACAGACAACCAAAACTTCCACTTCTTATTTGAATAGCCTGTCATATCTCATAGTATTTACAGTCCAGGATTTCTTATACCAAGTAAAATAAAACAACTAATTTCAGAATAATTGCAATAATACTTTTATAGAATAAAACATAATAAAGAGAGAAGACCGCAAATAAACCATAAACATGAAGTTTTAAGCCTATAACTTTGGCATGTTTACCTTATCTGCCGAGCCTGTTAAGAATATATCACCCTGTGTGACAAATTTGACACTAGTAACCTAACAAAGAAACAAGGTACAATCAGCCAAGAAAATTTAAATGTAAAACCAAAAGAAATGGATATAGATAGAGAGAGAAGACATCAGTACAAAATTTTTGTAAAAGAAAGGAACCTTCTTTGAGTGACCACTCAGTGTAGATATGATCTCTCCTGATGGTCGATCAAAAAGTATAGCATTGGCATCAACCCCTCCGGTTGCAATGACATCCTGATTAGCAGGGATAAAAAAACATATAAATCAAGACCTTTAACCTCAGTAGTAGAACTATGAAATGACTCAACTGAACAACATCTGGCCCATTAATTATTGTTGAAACACCAAAACGAAGGTTATATCCAATGCTTGTGCCAGTGAGTAGCTGAAACATTAAAGCTTAAGTTAGTATGAACTTAATGGGATCCAGAATTTCAGCTTAACAACCCTTTTGTCCTCCATATTCAAAACTTCCAGAATTAAATCTTAAATTTCCCATGGCTAGCAAAGTAGAATCTTTTCTACACCACCTTTAATAAGAAACCATAAATTGCCTTCTACATTTTAAAGCTCAATAGCAAAGTTTCTTATAAATCATAGCCCATCAACATAACAAAATGTTAGGTGGCATCATCAAATTCCCTACTTGCTACATTCTACAGATACTTTTATCTTAATAATACAAAATTAAACAGTTAATATATACAATTTGACTTTGCATCTCTATATCTTCTCACTTCTCATTTTATTCATGTATGTTACAATTCTGACAACACATGATTAGCCCACAAATACTAAGAGCACAACAGCCTTGATCATGAGCTCAAATAGTTAAATTATGTGGATTTAAGTTTGAATCAACTTTTCATAGCCTGACAAAGACAGGCATGAAAGGCATAACAATGTACACAACTGCATAGAAGCAGCAGCAGCCTAAAGTTTGATGCAAAAGACTAGAGCTAGAGATAATCAAAGGTTCAAGCCAGCAACCCTACACACATAACAAGAGTAAAAGCAAGATTCATAGATGAGGGTAATTGCGGTTAAACGCCAGAAAGTGAAGTATTTGAAAGAACATTGTTTTAGGAAAAATTTTAACAAATAAAGGTTAGGGTTGAGGATGGGCTTTTGACCAAGAGAATGACAATGTAACAAAGTAGCAGCAGTTGGAACATGTGCCTAAACCTAGATGCAGAAATTAGCATCCGCATTGATAGTACATTCACAGTAAATTACTATCACCTCCGAACCATAGTTTCAAGAATACTACAGAAATTTCATGAATGAAATTAAACTTTAGAGAACAACATACCTTGGAGTAATGAATATCAACAGCGACAATGCCAGGTTTGCTGGTTTTGTGAAGAGGATGACTAGAGAGCTGAGTATACCTCTCCAAAGCATCAACAGGAGCCAAAGTTGAAGGAATCTGAAAACATATCAGAATAAGAAAAAGAAACAAAAAGGAAAAAATAATTAAGTAGCACTCATAGATTGTTGAAAAATATGGGCATAAAAGATATGAATTTGAACCCATCATCTCAACTAAATGTACTAAACAGGAAAAGAAAAAGAGACATTTAGAATAAAACACGGAAGAATAACCAATGAAACATTTCTGTAAGTTTCAATGTGACAACAGCAATTTGTCTACATCAACAAGAGTACCTGCCGCTTTTTCCGCAGCTGTGAAAGAGCAGCATTACATTCTGTTAGCTCAGAAATAATAGCAGAAGAAATTCCAGTACGTAATTTCTTTCCATCAGGGACCATATCCTCATCCTCTGCAGCTGTGACCTCAAATAAATACTACATAAATAAAATGAAAATATGAAATATACTGAAACAAAAGTAAACTGAAATGTGTATGGAAAAGAACCTCTTTTCCCATTGGTAAGAGCAGCATTGGATGTAACTGCTGTTGACACTGCAGGCATTATCTGCCTATCAGCTTGCACAAGTAATGCCCTTGCTTCATCCCTCTCCTTTTTAAGTCTAGCAATAACACGACAAGCAGCATCATGCTGGAAACAAAAGCACTAAGATTAGGTCTACTGAAGTAATAACTTCATCTAATCAACAAAATTATAGAAAATAGCCAACGAAAAAAGATGCAAGGGGTTGACTTATAGTTTTGGCTAAAGGCAGTTAACAGATATACCGCTGAGCCTGCAAAAAGTAATTGTGTATAATGACTAAATTATGTAGCAGCTAAAACTCACATTCCCTTATCCTCACTAAAGCCCATTGTTGTAGTTCAAAATTGATATAACACAATCCAAAAGGACGGACAAGAAAGAAAAAAAAAATATCCAACCAGACTTAAAACTAGAGCAGAATTAGTGATAATTTTACAAAATAAACTGATACATTGGCACAGCACTGATTTCTCCAATGAAATTGATCTAGTAGTCAACCAATCATGATTAAAAAGACAATATCTCCACCACATAAAAAAATATTTATAAATTAACACTTCAGAGAAAAAATAGGGTTAATATATTAATGATCAAAACCCACAAAAAAGAGTTTTAGATGGTATAGGCAGATGACAATGGATACACAGACATCTATAAGGCTGTCTACTAAATTCCTCTTTCCTTAAGACTCCAAACAGCTAAAAAGAATAGAATACCTAACTCATCCATCCATATCCATCACATATCTAGAAATATTGCCAAAGTTTCCCCCCACCAACCATTCCACCCCCAAAGGAAGTAGGTAGGAAGAAAGAAAGTGGCATATAATAAAAGAAGACATTGCAAATCTTGATTAGCATCAGCATATGATATATAATAATACACAGTACATGCTTCACAAAAGCAGGAGATATTATGAAAACCAAACTTTGGAAGGCATAACCTAGATTCTATTACCTGGTATAGCGCATGACTTAACTCTTGCCTTGCGGTATGAAGTTGTTGCTCCAATGCGAAATTGGATAGCATCAAACCATCCCATTCCTACAATTAGACAAATTCTGTATCTTCAGCAGAAATACTAGAAGACAAGTATTGAAATGTAAAATTTAGTCTCCACTAAAAAGATGATTTAGAAAAGCCTCCAACCAAACAGCAATCTTACAGTAACAAACTGGTAAAAGACACTAGATTATGCTAACTTCATCACCATTGTTAGTAAAAGCAATATCCACTTTTCAGGAAAAAGAAAGCAACAAGGAAATCTCACAACCAAAATTTTTAAGATATCTTTGACAAGTATACAGAAAAATTAGGCATCAATCATGTGACAGCAAGGTAGAATCCAAATTAAAAAATAACAGAAGAAAACTATTGGCTAGAATTAATTCACAAGAAAACACTTTTAAGATGAATATTCATATCATGCATTCTCAATTATAAAGAAATCCAGAGAAGTAATGACGAAAGAGAACATTCAACTGCATGGATGAAATGAGTAGGTTAAATGATAGCTAATTTGTGTTTCCTTATGAAAAAGAGAGCTTGTTTAACGCAAATAAACCCAGGACATACTTGAATTAAGTAAGAAGTTGCTACTATGTCTAAAAGCAGGTTTTCAACATGTAGTTAAATACCAAATTCTTTTAGGTACTAACTGGAACCACCTTTGAACAAAGTTAAACCCATTTAAAAACATGTAGTTGAATATTAAATTCTTTCAGGCAGTAACTAGAACAACCTTTGAACAAAGTTAACCATTTAAAACCGCTGGCATAGATAATATATCAGAAACACATACATTCTGGAACATTCCGAGCATCCCAGGAATGCTGGCAGCTGTTAATGGTCTGGGCTTCACAATCTGCATGGAGAACAATTACACAAAAGAAGATTAGCATGCAAATGTACAGAAAATAATGATGACAAGAACTTCAAACAACATCAGAAACAAACAAACAAACAACAATAAGAATTACACCAAGCATACCTTGCCTGTTTTGATTGGAACAATGTCATCCATAGTAAGTGGCTCTCCCGTTATCGGGCATTTACCATAATCCTAATGCACAACAAAGAACAATGCATATCTTCTATTAAACACATGGTCAAAATAAACTAAAACTGCATCAAGACTGTCAAACTGCGTTAACAAAATTAAGCTTACACATTCTCAAACCAAGGGCCAAAATAAGAAACAAGAACACAAAAAATTACATCAGTATTTTGCAAGAAAGCTTGTAATGGTGTTTCACTTTTCAAAGGCATCGGAAACTAACCAAGTCCAAATAGCCGATCTAGGCTGACATATATTAATGGCTCTTATGAGTCTTCAGTGAAAGTAAACACAAAATAGAATACACAATAAATAATTCCCCCGAACAAAGACAAACAGTAGTATTTAGGCTCAGTTGAATAGACTTCCAAACCAAATTTTCTATATTTAATTTTTTTTTTCTTTTTTCCAGCTTTAATTTCAAGTCACAAAAAGAATACGTAGCCCTAAAATCACTTCATAAGAAAATTAAATGTTAAAAATAAACACATTGCTTCCGTATTTTGGCTTAACATTAGATATTTGACTACAGAACACGGTACTTTCATTTATTTTTTAATTCCACCGCGTTTATATAGCAACCAAGCATAACTGAACGGAAACAGAAATCTATAATTAAGGTTTTTTTATATAAAAAAAAATAGAAACGAAGAAAAGAATACCGATATGTGTCTCTCGATTAAGCGCTTCTCGAAGAGTAACCCTGACTTCGTCGAAACGACAGGCTCTTCCGGTACCTCGCCGGAGACTGTACAAGAAAACAAAAACAACACGAAATTAGATCAAACGACGATGAATTTAACGCAAAAAATAAAAGAAAAAGAAACACGGAGCGAAAGCGAGAGAGGGAGAGTTACTTGAGCAGTTCATTGTGTCTTGGAGGACGCTCTTTGGTTGCTTGAGTTATCTTGCGGAGAAGCTGACCGAGGCTGCTTCGTTCTCGTTTTGATTTGCGAGTGCCGAGTAGAATGAAGCAGCGGAGAGAATAAGAGAAGGAGAGAGCGAGGGACAGGAGTAAAAAGAAGTAATAAAAAGAAGTCAGTCAGTCTTAAGAGTTTTAGGGATATGCTAACACTACCAATACAACGGAAAGTCGACTGTGCTGGGCTATTTGGGCTTCGGCCCGTTGCCTCCTTCATAAGTTATATTGGGCTTTTGGGTCCTTAGACCTTTACCGAGATTAGCGCAAGTTGACCCACGGCACATGTCTCATCACCCCCAATTTATCATTTTTAGTTGAATTCCAATCCTGTCCCTCATAAAATTATCAACAAAAAAAAAGAGTTCCAAGGACTTTAGCATGTATAATCTCATACAAATATATTATAAATCCTATCATTTATTGAACACGTTAAACCTTTTATATTATTTTCCAAATTTAAAAATCTCTTTCTTTTTTAATAAATAATAAATTACTTTTTATATGATAAAGTGGTAAGTTTTAAATTTATTAGTATCTTAGATTTTTTAACTTATTGATAATGACACAATTAAGCAAATTTAATGATTAAACTCATAAAGCTAATTGATGAAGTTATTAGATTAATTTAATAATTTTTTAAATAAAAAATAGTTACTTGCTTATATTTTGTAGCCATTAAGAATGTGTTTACTTTCTCATAATCAAATTGGGGAATCATGATGAGAGGGAATTGTTTACTTATATTTTAGAAATCGGAATCAAAACTGGAATCATTACTAATGTTATTGATACGTTTGGTTAGATTTGGAATGTAAATGATTTATTATAAAAATACAAATAAACCCTCATTATGAAGAATTTGCATAATAAAATTATAAATATATATATATATATATTCTTTCTTTACCCTATTAAGAGAATGAAAATAATAATAATTCAATAAATTTGAGTTTTCATATTCTAATTCATTGACTTCCAATCAGGAAGGGGGATTTCCAAATCCTATTCCTTACTACTAATTTGTTTTGGATCTTACGTGAGATCCATTAAATACAATTATATTCTCATTTTTAATTGGAGAAAATATGTGATTCCATTTAATTACTGATTGGCATTCACAATTATTAATTAGTATTAAATAAACGGATAAAAGTCTTATTAAAATAAAATAAAAAATTGAGAGGATTATAAGTATATAATGAGTAAATTATATTTTTATTAGTACAAGATTTTTTTGGTAGAGTTCAAAAATAAAATCACGAGAGTTTAAGCTCAAAGTAGACAATATCATATTAAAGTTGAAATATGTGTGATTTGTTGAGTTCCTTACAAGTGGTATCATAGCCATGACCAAAGTTAGTTACGTAGAAAACAAATTTGGTGTCAAATAAGAAGATGAATAAACTTGGTATGCCCCAGTTTAATTATGATAGGATCCATAGTTGTACTCTATGGATAGATGATGGTATGCTTTAGGCTTCACGTAAGGTGTGTGCTGCAATGCAATAATGATAAGTTGACCTAATAGAGCGAACTCTCAAAGTATGTAATACTTTAGTGTTTTACGTAAGGCATGTGCTCTCAATGTAGTGAATATAAGTAGAAAATGAGTACTAGAATAGAACGAATTCTTCTTGTGCAAAAGATAAACATATGGGATATCGTTTGAGGTGGGCTCAATGGTCATTTGTTCGAGGGAATGATTGTAAAAAAATGAATAAAAGTCTCACATTGACAAAAAAATTGGAGGATCATAGGTATATAACGAGTAACTATATTTTTATTGGTATGAGGCCTTTTAGTAGAGCTCAAGAGTAAAACTATGAGGGTTTAAGTTTAAAGTGAATAATATCAAATCAATGTGAAGATATGTGCAGTTCATTGGGTTCCTTATAATTAGTAAACAAACCCTAAATGGTAATAAAAATAAAAAGGAAAATTAAATGGGAAGAAAGCGAATAAAAGTCTCACATTAGCAAAAAATTGGGAGGATCATAAGTATATAAAAAATAATGATATCTTTATTAATATGAAACTTTTTTAATAGAGCCTAAGAATAAAACTATAAGAGTTTAAGTCCAAAGTGCACAATATCATAATAATGTAGAGATGTGTATGGTAATAAAAATAAAAAGGAGAATTAAATGGGATGAAAGCGAGAAAAAAATCTCATATTGACAAGAAATTAAAAAAATCGTGGATATATAAAGAATAATTATATTTTCATTGATATAAAAATTTTTAGGTAGAGCATAAGAAAAAAATCACAAGAGTTAATGCGCAAAATTAATAATATTATACTAATATAGAAATATGTGTGATTAATTAGACTTTTACCGTTAATAAATAAAGTCTAAATAATTATAAAAATAAAAAGAAGAATTAAATGGAATAAATTATAGAAATACAAATTGTTTTAAAAAATTTAATGGCGGACAATAAGTCAATAAGAGAGAGTGAATGAAATAAAAATAGGTGATTAAATAATACCACTCTTATTTAATAAAGTCATTATAATTTAATGATAAAAGATTGATATGCATCGTCTTTGTTAATATAAAAATCTTAGGTTCGAATCTCCCTCTTTAAATCTTAAAATAATAATAATTTTTTATTACACGACAATTACGCATCTTCTTCTCGTATAAGAGTTTATAATTCTCGGAGATTTGGAGGATTTTGTTAAATGTGTGTTTTACAAACTCAAATAAGAAAAGAAAATATACGTAATGGTATATGTGCAATAAAGTTTAAAAAATCTTTTTTTTTAAGACTCTTAGCTCCATGTAAAATTATTGTACGTTTCTTCGTAATTTAAAAAACAAAATAATTAAAATTCTTTATAAATCTTTATAATTTTATATTCTTTATAAAGATAAGTTGATTTTATTTAAAAAATATTTAAAAATAAAAATAATATAAAAATGCGATCCATTTAAGTTTAAATGTCATACTTATCAAATACTAATTAAGCTATTTTTATTCTATAGCTAATGCTTTTATTTGTCAGTAATTCTAACATTAAAGTCGTGTTAACAACACAATTCTAGGCAGAGGCATAGTTTTATAAAGAATAATATTACATTTTTTGAATAATATCATAAATTTTTAATCTTAAATTGATGTATTAAATAATTATTAAATAATAAAAAAGTGTAAATTTTAAAATTACTAATTGTATCATTTTACCACTTAATAATTATTAACATATTATTTAAAGTAAAATTTAAAATACCATTAAAAAAGCATAATATTACTCATCTTGTAAAAGAATTGTTTTGAGATGGAAAAAAATTATTGTGATGAAGCACATCTAAAACTAAAAGGAGTAATGAATAAAATTAAATTTGTGGAGTAGATATCGAAAGTTCTCTTTAAACGTGTCAAGCTCAAGCTATTCTTATTGTTTGTGAAATAAGTTTTGGAGGGCTTTTAACCATTTGAGGTGGAACAGCATCAGGACAAAGACATGCGTGAAAATATGTTTACATTTTATGCACGCTAGCTAAATTGTCTGTCTGGGTTTGAATTGTCTATAAATTGCTCCAACAACTTGATGTTGATTCTCAAAAATCATATCAATCCTAAGCATATATGGCTATTGCATAAATTCTGGTTTTCGCTATATTCTTAGTTTTAATGGCTTTTTCAATGCAAGTTTTAAGGGTATCATTATTATTTTTTTCAATGCTCACATTTACTTGCATGTTACAATAATATTTGAAAGTCTCTCCATGCAAGAACACAGTCACAGTTGCGTACAATGTGTGATTTGAGGTATTCTGTTTTCATGTTTCAATGTAATAAATCAATAGCAACAATCAATGTGTAGGTAGAAATAGCTAACAGAATAGATAGAATCTGCAGGCGGGCCGGGATAAATGCCGCCATGTGATCATCACAAGCTGTTTAATAAGTAAAGCCAAAGCCATAGTGATCATGATCCATCTTTAAGTCCTCGTCACTGCCCAAGCATATGTTTCATATATATCAGAAAGAAAAGAGAGTCGTATAATTTTCGAATAACACAATCTTGGATTCGAAAATGGAATACTTTTCACTCTCCCCCATATCTATCTAACAAAGTAAACAACCTATAACTTGCTGGCATCTTTCCCAGAACAGGCAAAGTGGAAGCTATTTAGAATGGGGTATTTTGCATTGCCAGAACTGGAAAATACAAGCACAAGACATGTTGAGCCTGTGCTGTACGCAAAGAGGGATCGATCGACATTGCCGCTGATGACAAGACCTAACTATATATATTATCCTGCATAATACTGAAAGCAGAAGTGGTTCCTGAATGCTGTATCAAATATATGAAAAAGTAATTAACATGTAGTTGGTCTGTCAAAGTTGGAGCCAAACTTTTTGGTTTTGATGAGAGCTTTAATTATTCTGCTTTAATTTGGTGATGCGTCTTCTCTTGCTTTCACGAATTCCGTTGGGAGAAGCCAAGTGTTAGACGCCAGTTCAAAAAGTATTTAACGGCTTTTTTTTTATTTTTAGATTTTAGGTTTAATTGTGTATTGTAGAATTTATGTATAATAAGAAGTTATCTTATATTAGAATTTTTTTTTATAAAATTAAGTATTTTATAGTTTATAAATAATTTTAATTTTTTATTATAATAATTAATTATTCATACATATAATAAATAAATATTTTTAATTTTTTATTATTTTTATCACTCAACTGAGAACTCACATTTTTATTTGTTGAAAATTTATAATCTCATTATTAAAGCTTTGACTGTCCTTCTTTAAAAAAATCCTAAATTTTGCAGCTCATTCGTTATATTATAACTTAAGTTTAATAAGAAACTTTATTTGTTGACAGTCTAAATGCAAACTTTACTTATCAACAGTCAAGTTCGACTCTATTTTACTTAACAAATCCTTTAATTATCAAAATTCTTATTTGTTAAAAATTTATAATCTTATTATTAAAGCTTTGACTGCTCTTCTCTAAAAAAATCTTAAATTTTGCAGTTCATTCGTTATATCATAACTCAAGTTTAATAATAAACTTTATTCGTTGGCAGATCAAATGCAAACTTCACTTACCAACAGTCAAGTTCGCCTCCATCTTACTTAATAAATAGCTCACACCCATCTAACAAAATACTGGCTCCAAATCCCTTCAATTTTTATCTGCAAACACTAAAAAAGTTCTACCACTGTAATGTCATCAATTGATTGGACGTTGAAAACATAACATGAGAGGAAAATGGTAGAAAAGGAAACACCAAAATGCTTACTAATGATATTGGTTCCAAGTTTAATATTATACAGTACTTATTCGTTAATGATTTCACCTAACAAAACTATAGTTGTGAGTAATATTATTGGTGCCGCAGCATAGCAAATCTCAGTATATATCTCCAATTGTGAGATGCTTGTAAGGTTGAGTTGGACAGTGGCAAATGGGGTTAATTGATTTAAGCATAAAAACCTGCAAAGCGTTGACACGAGTTATATAACTACTAAAATGAGTCAATCTTTGTACCACTAAGTATGTAAGAAGCTTTCCATACATACACAATTTGACAGAGACGTTGGAAAAGCACATATATTTTCAGAAAAATTCAAATTTTCTCAAATTAAAACTAAAGATGATAAAATTACATAGACTAAAACCCCCAATAAACAGTTTTTGATAACTAGTGCTTGAAGAGCCTTAAGAGATGAGGGTACAAATGTGACATGTACAAACTAATATAAAAAAACTCAACACATCTCTAGACATAACTTTATCATGTAGTTGGCACTGTAAAATCGATTAAATACAAGGGAGAGATTAATCAAATGGGGTCTCATTTCATCAATAGATTGCCGTCTATGTGATAAAGTAAAAGAAATATTTAGCACCTATTTTTTCAGTGTAGCTTCTCAAAAATTGTATAGCAAGATATTTTCTTAACTTGTCAGATTCACAAAAATCCTCTCACCTAAAAAAGTAAAATCTCTTTTTCAGTAAAAAAATTAAAGACAAAACCTTTTAAGTAAAATTCGAAGAATAATTATTTGTATCATAATTTATTTCATTTGACAAAAATGCAATTTAACAAAAGAATTCTAATACAACTATTATTTTTCAAATTATTAAAAATGTTGTTTGGAGTAGTTGTTTGAGGGCTATTAATAATCGTAATTTAGTTAATGGGTGGTGATGGCGTGTAATTGATTTTTAATATTAGTTTTAGTTGTTCCTTTTTTTTTTTTTTGGGAAGCTCCTTGTTGCATTTTGGCACTCTTCACTTGTATTTTTGCTGGTTTAAAATAATAAATTTTATCCTTTTAGTTTGATTACCAAAAAAAAATCATTTTTGCCCATGACAAAAGCATGATGTTAGTGGGCATGTCGTCTTCATATTGTAGCTATTGCAGCGCTGCATATCTCACAGGATGTTAGATGCTGATCAAAGAATTTAACCATTTCTGGACAAGGACGATGTCATTTTCATCTTACTTATACCAAAAGAACAATATGCATATAGGGCTAATTATATCTTCTTAAAGTTTATTTGATTCTCTTCTCAAATTCTTTCAAACAACATGGAAAAAAAAGAAAGAAAGACTAAAAGCTTTTATTGCAAACAAAGGCATACCCATTACGAGGCAAAATATTAGTTACTCCCCAAATTTTTTTAAAATTATAATTTTTCTCTCAAAGTTTTTCAAAAAAATTTAAAGAGAAAATGGATACTGATAAAGAAGTGATAGGTATGTTTTAAAATTGTAAGAGTGAAAAGTAGTAATTATACTAAAATTCAAAGGGGATATAGCTATTGTCCTTATTCTAAATACACAATTATTTATTCTAAGTATATATATATATATATATATATATATACAGTGGAAGAATGTGATAAAAAAGGCATGCCATATATAAATTTTAGCTCAGCAAGGAAACTTTAGGAATCCAAAAATGCGGCAATTAGTGGACTGCACTTGCCTAATGTCGTGACATTTTCAGTACCTACATGCATTTAAAGTACATGTAGTAGTCAAACTTTTGAAGGGCAACGCACATATTCAAAGAGTGTCAAGTTCAAGATTGGAAAAAAGAAAAAGGATCAAATGAGCTTTGCTTTTAAGCTGTTGCCACTATTTACTAATTTCAAAGTAAATTATAATAAATTCATGGGCATTTAAAATATACGGACCAAAAATAGAACGTTGATATATATATAAAATTCGATTAAAATGCAGAATTGAAACTATAGTATTGATAGGTGGATGTATTTCACATAAGTATGATGATGCAGTAAACAATTGAAAGTAATAAGAGTATAAAAAATTAAAAAAAATACATAAGTAATTTACGTGATTTGATAATTTATCTATATTTATGGTGGATTAAAATTACTCTTCTTATTATTAAATTACAAAAATATTCATAAAATATACCTTTTACAAGAATCACAAAACTCATAAAGAATTATAATAATTAATCTCTTTATTATCTCTCTTGTATTATTTAGAGTTTATATGTGTTATATAATATTTTCTAAGTTAAAATAAAGTCTTATATAAGTTATAGATATCCTAAGTAAATCTTAATCTGAGTAGAATAAAATAGAGATGTCGTAAACAACTTAAGATTTGTAGGGGATTATTTGTTGTGTCCAGACTTAGAGATGAGAGCCATGGTACTCCAGGCTCTAATGGGGTTGCGGTGCTCCGCTTGGTGCCGCGCTCCCGAGATCTTTCACCTATGTTCTTCTCCAACGTATCTCCAACTCATTTGGCTCGATCGCAAACTTATTCCAAAGTGATTTTCAGCTTACTTCTCACATATAATTTTATGTTTAATTTTCAACCCAAGGATAAAAAAGGAAGCATAAATCCAAGGTGTTGTTTCGCTATCATCAGAAGATGTGGATAACATGAAAGCAAAACTAGTTTGCTCATCATAACAATTAACAAATTCTAGACGGAAAGAGTGAGAACGACAATGATGGCCACAAACATATATAGACTCTTAAGTTGCAAAAGATGACAAGGTGAAAGACATAATTAACAACACCCACTATAACATTGCTGAAAAGCATATATCAATGAAATTATATCATGATCTTGCCGCTTTTCGGAATACGATGGTGATATAACTTCATATCTATCCCTTCAATGAAATTATATTTCCCAATTTCATAGCCCTAAATGCTACAACTATTCTAAAATGATCATTTGCTAACAAACTCTTCTTTTAAATTTATTATTCTGTGTATGACTTTCCAAAGTCATTCAACTCATACTATTCAAATTCCAAATGGTTTTCCTGAGCTGTAAGCAAGTTCAATTTCTGCTGCATGCATGGCCACCAAAATTAGTGACAAATGAGAGAGACTCAGACCAGTTCTCCCAAACAGGATAAAAGGGTAATTTAGGAATTGTCCTTGCGGAATGTGAAAAATGAAAAGGGTCCGCTTCCAAACCGTACGGGTTGGGTCAACAGAAATTCTGTTGTTGACCGTGCAACAAAAGACAAATTCAACCCCGCCACGTCAACCACGGGCACACGCGTCGTCTCCCGGGGGTTCTCACTGCAGAGGCCAGGTGTTTCAGGGGGTAACGATGGGAGGAGCGCGAGTGTCGGGTTGACAGAAGGTGAGGGGATTTGCCAGCCCGGCAAGTACCCGTACGGACAGCCTTAGAAAAAAACAGAAAAAAGAAAAAGAAAAACACGCGCGCACACACATACGAAGACAAAGACCTGACCCTGCTATATATAACTAACTTTCAATTTTAACAACCCATTAGTTAACCCCCTATCTAGTTTTCTCCTCCTCCTCTCTCCCGTTTGCATAATTAGGCCTAGCTGATAAAAGTATTAACACCCTTTTCATTAACAGCTTTCTTTGTCCTGAAATAACACACAACACATAACAAGAAGAAACAACAACAACAACCATTTTTCGTTTATCTGAAACTAAAGAGATCAGCTTCTGTCTCTTGTCTTGTGTCCCTGTCTGTGGCTGTGATGGAGTTTTGTTTGTGTTGCGTCTCTGGGTTCACTGTTTAGTTTTTAAGCTAAGAAGATTTTTGGGTTCCGTGCTTATTAAGATTAATTATTAATTATCACGTCGAAGGGGACGAACGAGGAGAAAAAGATGTTGCAGGACGTGTTTCATCAGCAAGAGCAGCCTCGTCTTGTAATTTTCTGATTATTTTTTTTTTTGTTATTATTATTACTTGGTTAATTAATCAATTCGGGTTCGTTGTTAACCAATCCAAATATTTGTTGACCTAGTCTTTTTCAAAAGTTGCAATTTATATGCACGAGACTCGGAGGATGTCTTTCTTTTCCTGTTGAAAGAAAAACATGGGTAAAGGTTTGTTCAATCTCTAAGTTGCAATATATATACTCTTTTCTTTTTTTCTTTTTTCTTTCAGAAAAAAAAAGAGAAAGAGATATAAAGTAATTTTTAAAGAAAATAGTTTGAATATGATGTTTCAAAAAAGGGTTTCCTGTATAATCTTAAAATCCAATTAATAACACTACAAAGTTGCTTCCACTTAATTTTTTTTTTAATGTAAGATTGCATTTAAATTGTATTACAAACTCTGGTTGAATCTTAAATTTTAAAATCTCTTTTCAGATTGCAAATCCAAACATCTTTTCAGTGATGTCATTTTCATTGGTAAAAAAATATTTTAAGTTTCATAGTTCCTCCTTCATCTTGAAAGAATTTAATGAATTTCTTTTTCTCTTATGATGAATTGAAATTTGTTTTTTACGTCAAAATTAAAAAAAAATTAAAAAAAGAAAAAGAAATTCAACGTCGCATCATTTTCTGCAACAACTCACTGAGTCAGCAGAAGCTTATTTTTTTCTACATATATTCAGTCGAAGACAAATTTCGATCTTTTTTAAAATACATGTACATATGCCCACAAAAATGTCATTTTCTTAAAGGGCACAATCTCCATTTTCAAAATAGTAATCTAATCCTTCATTTTCCCTTCACTTATTTCTCTTCCCTTTTGATCATTTTGGAATATATATATATATATATATATATATATCTTTTTTATGCTTCTTGTTTAAGCTTTTCCCATTGTGATTCTTCTCTTCACTTAGGCGAAGGAAGGAGAGTCTAACCTAATTAATTTATTAGAAAAAAAAAAGCACTTCACATGGTTGACATTAATGGGTTCTTAATTAAGTTCTTCTCAATTCCATTGTTTGTTCCAATGCGGCTATTACTGTAAATCGAACTTTAATAGCACCTCATGAATTTCCTTGTCTGTTAATGTTTTTGAATTTTTGCTTGGTTTGGGTGTATTTTTTCATGTATACATGTCACATGGAAAACAGATACACATCTTTTTCACTTAGTGTAAAATTCCCAATGTTAGATTATCCTCTCTATTAGAACTCGTGCGTTTTTTTGGTCAAATACAGACATATGATTGGTGCCTTGCAACTACATATCATGAACTTAGTAGGATCTTTTTCTCTCATTAAATTCCTTTTTGATGCACCAAACAAGAGAGAAAAAGAGAATATTTTAGCTTTTTTAAGCTTGATTTTTCTCTTTTTCAAATGATGGTCTAAACTAAACTATCAGATGTTTCAAGTCTATCAAATATATAAGAATCAGATTCAAACCCATCATGAAAATTTTGAAGAATCATCTTTCTAGTATGGCTAAAGTAAAGGTCAATGATCCAAATATTATTACTACTCTTAGATGTTCAGGCTGGTTAATTCCATTTTTTGAACTAGAGTTATCTTGTTATGTAAAGGTTTGTTTCATGATCTAATTAAAGCTGCTTTCAATTGTTTTACAGGATGATATTTCGAGCCCGATTAGTGCTCAAATTTTTGATTTCTGTGATCCTGAACTGTTCTTCGACACTCTTCAGAATTCTGAGGTCACATCTAGCTCAAATTGTTGCTATGAGGACAATTCTTCTTATAACACCAATCCCAGTTCCTTGCCTTCCGACATAGATAAGTTTAACAATAGCTACCAAGATAACAATGCTACTACTAATAATAATACTAACACTAGCACCACCACCACCACAACCACCACCACAAGCTCCACCACTACCACCACCACCAGCCCAGCAGCTGCTGCTGCAACTAACAACAACAACAACCTGTCAATAATCTTTGATTCCCAAGAAGAGATTGATAATGACATCTCAGCTTCCATAGACTTTTCGCCATCAACTACACCCTATTCAGTCCCTCCATTTCTCACAGCCCAACAATATCAATTTGGTTTCTCCTCAATGCAGCCTAATCAAATCCCTATTTCTGATGATGGTCTTGTTGATGGACTCTCAGCATCACAGTACTCTGCTGAGCCTGTTGCTGCTCCTCTTATGGGGTCTACTCTATTACCATCCGTTTTCGAGGATGATTGCCTCTCCTCTGTGCCTTCTTCCTATGTACCTTTAAACCCTTCATCTCCTTCTTGCTCTTTTCTTGGCCCTGCCGTGGCGAATTACATGCCTGCTGTGGCAATGAGTGCTGCATTATCTGCTGATGGTGTCGGGATTTTCTCTGGGGGCATTCTTAGAGGTTCTGAACTGCAGCTACAAGAACTGGATTTCCAGGGTGATAATGGTGGAATTTTCTGTCCTGATTCCCTGCAGCGTGTTCTTAACCATGGAGACTTAGAGGTATTAGCAGTGCAAAATTTAGGTGCCATCACCACTTTGTAGGAACACATGGCAAAACAAAGTACAAGAAAATTAATTTTCCGTAGGATTGAAGAACTTGCAGAAAAAATTATCCAACCTTCAGCATGAAACAAATAGTTATTTGAATTATTAGTTTGAATTTGCAAGTGCTTTAACCTTGCTAAAAGCTCTTCCAAATAATTATATGTATAGTTAGATAAACAGATGAACAATTTCAGGGTCAGAAGTATTTGGAGAGCTTTTTTGCAAAAGCGTCTTCTTTTAAAAAAAAAATTGTGACTAAGTACTCTGTAAGGAACACTTTTTTTTATAGTTGTTTCCTGTACAAACACATCCTCAGAATCCTCCATCACTCAAAATTTCAATTAAAATAAAAGGATTGTAAAGCAATTTTGTATTGGAGAGCGACTAAACATGACCATTTTTTGCTTCACAATCTTGTTTTCTTTTATTGTTGTCAGAAGGTACTCAGTGGTGAGAGCCAACAACTGGTGGGAGGGGCTGGCACTTCAACTCCAATAGCATCAGATATCTCAAGTTTGGAAGATCCAACTTTTAAAGTTGGGAAATTATCTGCTGAGCAAAGGAAGGAGAAGATTCATAGGTACATGAAGAAAAGAAATGAGAGAAATTTCAGCAAGAAAATCAAGGTAACCCGCTCACCACTAATATCATTTCATAATATTGTTTACCATCTCTTAATCATAAATCATATACATATTCATATGTAAACTATACATATACATATATATGTACATAAATTCTTACTAAGAACACATGAATATTTACAGTATGCCTGCCGGAAAACGCTCGCCGATAGCCGCCCTAGAGTTAGAGGAAGGTTTGCCAAGAATGATGACTTTGGTGAAACCACTAGGACAACTTGTAGCACTCATGAAGAGGATGATGATGATGAAGTAAGATATAGAGTTGAACATCTGCATGTTGTTAAAGTGCATAGATTCGAATTTATGATAAAATGAAATGAAATGATTTTTTTTCTTTTTCAAATTCCATTAATGTTCTTGCTTTCATTAATTTACCTCTTTATGTGTTAACCTTTTTTGATACAGGTAGTTGTTAAAGAAGAAGATGACATGGTTGATTCATCAGATATATTTGCACACATCAGTGGTGTAAACTCATTCAAATGCAATTATCCAATCCAATCATGGATTTGATTGACTGGTTATTTATTATATATACAATATATATAGAAAAAGAAAATTATACAATTTTGCAGGACATTCACCCTGTTCCAGCCAGGATTTTCTTCATCCGGGTTTATTAAGAGGATATGAATAAGTTGGGGTCGCTACTCATTATTTATTATATGTTAAATATTATGAATAACTGAGGGTCAGGATTATATAGAAATCAAGAGAATAACAATGTAATTTTTGTAGATGTTTTTCTCCTCATTTTAACTTCCAACATCGATGTATGTTATGTATCAGATTTAGCAGCAACTCACTGGCTTTGCTGGAAATGCTAGTTTGCACAAAACTTTTGTATAGATATTCCTCCTATGTAATTAAACAAAGACAGTAAGTAGCTTTTACTTTGCTCAGCCCAAAACAACCATTGATGAGTTTGACATTGTAATTAGCTTAGCTGGCACTTGAAAATTGGCTTACTTTACTTCCTTTCATTCATTCATTTGTGTTTACAGAAAATTTTAAATATTGTTTGTAACTTAAATAATAATAATGTGAAAATAATGATTAAAAATTATAAAGAAAATAATTTAGAATCGAGTCAATGAAAAAATAACATGTAGTGAAGGTGTAGAAACACGAAGAGTAAGGAAATAAAAGGCAAAGGAAGAGCATCATGGCATTAGAAGCCATCGCTGCAATGTCAAATTCAGAATTTAGAACGCTGCAGCATTCAGAAGTTGACATTGCAACTTCAATTCTAGTGTCGCAATGCTATAGCGGTTCAAAAGTTAATACTGCAGCATTAGAACGACCAATTACATTTTTTAACAACTCTTAAGTTGTTTTAAATATTTTATGTTGTTTCAATTCTTATTAAAGTTAATTTATGACTTATGTAATTATATAAAGCTTTATTTTAGTTTGAAAAATGATCACCATCATTGATGAATTAAGAGATCAATTATAATTTTTAAAAATAAAAAATTCTTTGTGATTTTTGTAAAATTATTTTTGTGAATTCTCATTAATTTAATAAAAAAATATAAATTTTGATTCGTTATAAATATAAATAATTATTAAAATATATAAATTGTTGTGTATTTTCTTCTTATTTATTTATTTTTATTTTTTTAATTATTATAATATCATATTTGTGTTAAGTGATTTCGTCGACAGACCCTGACCTTGGACGTCAACTTCAAGAATCTTCAAAAGATGTAACCATGTTCATGCATTTATATTTGTCAAAGGAAAACAATTCAATGTTTTTTTTTTTAAAAAAAAATAAGCCTTATTTTGTGGACAAGAAGTTTAGTTTTACTGTCGAATTTCAAATTTTTATTTATTAATTTTTTTTAAAATGTCCTTGTAAGTGTATTAACATTGAACTCTTTTTCTGATTTTATTTACTGCATAATTTCTGTCTAAAAATATTCAACTCCTAAATGGAACTGCAAAGTTTTCCTTATGACTCCTAATTCTACGGTTCAAGTCAGTAACCAATTGTGGTGGGCTTTATAGTTTATAGTTAGCTGTTGGTATAAAACAGAGATGGGTATTTGAGCCTGACCCTGACCCTGACCCGCATTCGCTAGGCCTGAATTAGGATCTCTTAAATTAAGCTTTACTCGAGTATTTAACGATCATTTGATACGAATGCTATATTAAATATAAATGGTTAAATTTTATTTTTATTTTTTTAATAATTATCAATTTTTATCACATGATAATAAAAAAATTAATAAAAATTTAATTTAAGAGAATATTCAAATCCTTAAACATTAACTTAAACTTTTTATCATCAAATTTGTGCTATGCAGTATAGGTCAAAGTCTTGTCATGCCAAATTTTTTAATTCTTTTCTTCCGTTATTTTATTATTTAAAAAAATATTAAATATTTTAAAATTTTATTTTAAATTATATTTTAAAAATAATGTGTCGAATAAATATTAAATATAATAAATAATTTTAAAATATATATTAGTTTACCATATGATATTTACTTAATATATTAATTTTAAAAGAAAATTTTGTGATACCTAATATTATTCTATTATTAATATCAGCTGAAGCTTTGACCAACAAATCATTTTTATTTTAAATTCATACAAGAAGATTGAAGATTGAATAGGAAGAATGAAGATGATGAACCCCCAGTCCCACCCCCTATTCTCTTCTCTTCTCTTCATATGTTAATACTCTTGTACTGCTTCAATTCATCATCATCATCATATATATATATATATATATATATATAAGTGGCCCAATAATCATATATTTGGAGACAACTACAACAAAAAAGAATAAAAAGTGAGCAAACAATAGGTAGGAAACATCAACAAATTCCATATTTTCATTTGTTTCTGTCAATTACAAGTGATCCATGCAATTTTATTTCAAAGTTGAACAAAATCATGATTGGGTATTTATAAAAAGAAAAGCGTATAATATTTTTATTTTTAAATTTGTTTAAATATTAACATTTTTTTTCATCTATGTGCATGTTATCTTAATTCACAACATAAATTAAATTGGATTAATTAAATCATATCCATTTCAATTAAGTACTAAGATTTTTTTTAATATTCAATTTAATTTATGTTCTTGATTTATTCGTTGATGGGTATATTATTCCATATTGGATGGCCAAATCAAAATTAAATTCAATCGAGGGAGGGCAAGAAATAGCAGCAACATGTGTTGTGCTTTTAAAAAAAGTCCCTCTCCCTAAAGCACACATTTTTTTTTTTAAAGAAAAAAAGGCCAAAATGTAAGAATTTGACCTCCATATTTTGACAAATAAAACCTATAAAAGTTAGGTACCATGTAGAATGTAGACTTCTTTGATGCATAAACAACAAAAGGGTCTCATTTTTTTTTTCTTTTAATAAGGTAGTTGCTTAGACGGTTCATATAAAAAAACAGCCATTTCAAATCAATCAACATAAATTTGCATTGCCATTGCCCATTGAGTCCACAATTTCTTATCTTTGTTTGCATGAAAAAGATTCATTAGGTCCCACTTTTGTCGTATTAATTTTGAATATTGCCGGGATTTTGGGAATGTAATCGAGAATTACGTGACAAGCATACCATACCATTTATATTTTATAATCTAAATACGTGATTATAAGCAAAGCTTCAACCCAAGATTGAGTATCCAATTTATTTTTATTAAATTAATATTAAAAATACAAATTAAATTATACAAACTCACTTATTCAAGACATAATATAATAATAATTATTATTATTATTATTGTTACCTTTCCAATCATATTATATCGGAATTTATATGATTAATGTGTACATATAACATCATTGTTTTCATTATTTAACCAATTGAATGGAGTGAAAAATATATGTTAGAGTTGCATGATTAAATTAAAAATAAATAAATACATGCAAACTTAAATTTTAGTATAAGAGACATTCAAATTATCATCGAATAATATAAAAAAAAAATCCCTAAAATTTTAAGGGAACATAAAAAAGAAAACCTTTCCCTCATATCTCCTTTAGAACTTATTTTCTATATGTTGTCACTTAAGCTTTTTTTTTATGTTTCTCTTTTATTATTTTAAGGAAAAAAGAATCAATAATAAAACCTCAAATCATAGAAATTTCTATGTCCTTCAATTTTTAGTTTGAAGTGTTGAAGGTGAAGAAATAAATATAAAAGCATATTCTTTTAATAATAGGAGAACAGACTTATCATGATTTCTAACCCAAAACTACAAGTTAGCAACACATAAAATTGTAAGTTATTGAGAATGAAACATTTATTGGAAATTTATGAGCATTTCACTAATCACTATCATGTTGATGTAAAAGAAAGACTAAGAATTCAATGTATTGCAAAAGGTCAATTGTGGAGGTTATTATATTGAAGACCAAAATTATAATTGAAACCCATTGTCATATGCACATGCATCATCATTAATCTAATCAGAAATCACAACACAAAACTTCAAGTGGTGGAAGTTCCATTTGAAGTCACAAACTTATAAACCCATGATTGCATCCACCGAATTTTAGCCTTGAGACCATCAACAACCACCCTTCTCCACTTAAGCTTAAATTAAACAAGACTGAAAAAAGTAAGCAAGTTCTTTCTAGTTTCTAGTCTTATATTTTAATGATGATTATAATTTGTGGTTTTGTGGAATTTTTTTGATTGCTTGAAAATTGAAATTTAATCACAGTTCACACGACAAACTCAGAATGGAAACCGACAAGAGCCTTTGGGAATTATCATAATAGACGCCGCCCAATTGCCAACTTAATAAATAACGGGAGAAGGAAGAATATGAGCACAATAATAACCATCATCCCCAGTGGGTTTGTGATTGAAATTCTACCCTTTACAGTCTACACTTCTACTCCTCTCACGTTATCTCTTTTCTCTCTCACTCACATGTTCCATATATATCTTCATTCTTGCATCTCCTTGACCAAGCAAAAAAATTGAAACAAATTTAAAAAAAAAAAAAGAGCAAAAACAAATATGCAGTTCCAGTACCAGCTGATGCCTGCCTGATGACTGATGTGTTGCCCTCTATTTCTGCAAGTGGCCCCTTTTAATGGCCTTACTCTTTAGTCCTTAGTGGAGAGTCTTGTGATGTTCCATCTATATTCTATCGTGCGTCCCAGCTCACACACCTCAAACCACCTCTTCCTCCTCCTTATCTATGCCATCTCCATTTGTTTTAATTTAAAAACTAAACCCCTTTCCACCAAAATAAAATAAAAAAAATTAGAAGGACCCCACAAACCAAAATTCCACAAACAAACGTGGCTGACGCCCCCACTCTGTTTGAGTTGGTTTTTCCACTTTCTTTTCTCTCTCCATCACCTGTAGTTGTGATGCCAAAAATCTACAGAAATCGTTTCCCACTTGTGTTTTCTTCTTAACTATATTGTTTCTTCAAAAAAACGTTTAACAAATGTTTATTGGTGGGATTTATGTTATTTAGTCCTTCTGTTTTTCTGTTTTCTTGACCGTTGGATATAGTTCTTTAAGCCCAAACTCAAATTTTAAGTTGTAATCAAGAGATGCTTTTTCTTGGGAATCAGCTGCTGCAGCTTCTCTTAGCTTGAGCTTGTGTTTTGATGAGGGTTGTGGACTTGTGGTTGGTTTTTCTTTTGGTTCCTTGGATCCATTTCTTCTGGTAAGAAAAAAGTTGGTTCTTGTTATTTTATTTTATTCATAAAAGTTTGTAATTTTTTTTTTTTGTTTATTCATGATATTAGCTACTTTTATGACTCGATTTGCAATAGTTAATTATGTTTAGCTTGTGGGGTTGTCTTAATAAAAGGTGGTACCGGAGAAAAACTACATCTTTCTGCTTTAGAAGCCATATTCCTTTATTCATCTCATTTTTGGATAGTCAAGAGCAATAATATATATCATGTTTTGCTGAGTAGAAAAAAATGAACTAAACGTGTTTGCTTTTGCAATTGTATCTTCCATTGAGCTGCCACCCTCCTATTTTCTTGAACATGTATGTGATTTCTAAAATATCCTTTATCTTTTTCTCCTATCTGCGCTATGATATTATATGCTGGATTGAGTTAAAGTGATTAATTTTCTGGGAAATTTTGTTTGTGCAATTAGTGGATGCTGTGTGCTCCTTATATTTCCTTTTTTTTCCATTTAAATTTCGGTTAGGTTGAGATACCTTCTACTGTCTATTTCCCGTTTCATGTAAGGAACAAAATAGATTTTGTTTGACTAGGGAAAGCAAGAGGATGCCTGTTATTCTTGCATTTGATATATCGCAACTCATAAATTTTTTTTCTCATTTACTAAATAAGATTCTATAGCAATCATACTCTGATTTGAAATTTATGTGTATTAATCAGTTTCCAGTTTTTCAATGCATATTTTTGGCAATGTATTGAAATATTGATGCTAAACTTTCATCTTGTTTTCAGATTCTTGGTTGCATGGAGAAGGGTTTACATTATGCAGAAGCTCTCTGGTGCCACTGCTATTACAATTAATCTGAGGCAGAATATAAAGATCAACTTCCTCCAAAATTGACAGGCTTAATCTAGGGAGAAGATGGAGAAGACATTGGTCAATAGTCAAAAACACAGCAAGGGGAAGGAAGATTTACTTGATAGCTTGCACAAGAACTCGAAAGTATCTGGAGATAATAGTGTGGATTCTTCTGAATTGAAGTCTAAGAGGTTAGTGAGAAGGGTAAACTCACAGCGAAGCTTCATATTAAACGTTAAGCAATTGTTGACTAGTAAAAATAGCATAAAGAATTCATTTTTTCAAAGTACTTCTGGCTTAGATAGTCAGATTCCAAAGCATATGGTGACTCTAGATGAGAGATATCTTCGTCGTTGCCTGGAATTGATCCATAAAAGTGCATCCAAAGCAGCTCAATGTGATATCTCTGTGAACTTGGGTTCTGCAAAGATGGGCGTTTTGTGGGATGACATGAATCCAGTTAACAATAGGGCTGAAAATGCATATGATTTGGCTAGGTTCGTTTTTGAATGTCCGTTGGCAGCTGGGACTGGGAGTGTGGTCATTAGCCCTGCAGAACAGTGGATTGTGGGTTCAGTTATGGGTAGCAAGAGTATGATAAATATATTGAAGAGCCCTATTTTAAGCAAAATTGGTGCATTAGATGGAGATGGGAATTTCAGAAGGATAAGTTTGAATGATGCTAAAGGGTCAATAAGTTATGATTTCGTGAATTCTCCTGGAGGGTTTAGTAGCTATTCATCACCAAAACTAGAAGAAGAGAAACAGATGCTAGGAAACTATAAGCATGGTTCTGAGACTGGACATCAGAGGCTTGTTTCTGAGTCAAGCACAAATTCTACATGTTCCAATCAATCTTCTTCTTCTGCTTCTACCTCTACTCTGGGAGTGCTCCAATGCATCTGGAATGGTGGGTGTCCCCATTTTGTTTTCTATATCGATGATTGGAAGGAGGTCTATGTGGCTAACTTATCGAAGATTGAGTCAGCGGATTATAAGTCTCTTGACTATATGTACTCATTCCATTGGAGAAAGGGTGGCCAAAAGGAACATGAGATTCGTGATAATGAATCACTCCTTGTTGGTAAGATGAAGGTGTCAACTGCTTTCACCCTCTGCCAGAACAATTCAAAAATTATGGAAACTCAGTTCACTTTGTTTGGTAGTAATGAGAATTTTGTAGGGGAGATGCAAACGTCAAGCCGTGACAGAAGGAAGAATAAGGGTTTGTCTAAGAAGGTGGTAGAAGCTTTCAGAAGCAGCCACTCATTCAAGCAGAGAACTTTTTCTAAGTTTGGTGGATCTAGTGCCTTACAGGATTACTCTTCTTGGGAGCCATCGAAATATATCAGTGACAATGTTGATGCACTTGGTGGTGCTAATCTTTCGGAAAATCATTTTCCACCAAATCTTGAATTGGCTGCCATTGTTGTGAAAGATCATCTCCCTGATAGTTGCCAGAAGGAGATTGGAGGTTGGGGCTTGAAGTTTTTGAAGAAAGAAACAGTCAAGCAAATTGTTAAGACTCCGAAAACCTCTGCAGTTTCTGCTTGTTGTGCAAGAGATACTGGTGATTGCTCGACAAGTATGGATATCATAATTCCAGCAGGTTTTCATGGTGGGCCAAGAACCAGAAACGGAGGCCCTTCTGGTCTCATTGAAAGATGGAAATCTGGTGGATGCTGTGACTGCGGTGGCTGGGACCTGGGCTGCCCATTGACCGTCCTTAGTACAACATTAAGCAGAAAAGAGTTCTTTTCTCGAGCAGATATGCATGACGAGTGCAAGTCATTTGATTTGTTCATCCAAGTCAGTCTTTCTTCTTGTATTTTTTTTGCTTTGTCCATTTTGATATGATGATGCTACCAGTCTTAATATTGGTTTTAAGCTAAAAAACTGATAAATTTTCTTTTTCCAGTTGTCCCTTCTGCACTTTACCTTTTGTTTCCTCCACTTGACAATTACTTGATTACTGAAATAGTTATGCTTGCAATTTTAGACGTAGCTAAATACTTCCATCATCTGTTTGAAATTTGGTTCCATTTCTAATGGAAATATTTAAAATCTGTTGTTTCACAGTACTTGAATGAGCATTGAGGTGACCATGTCCAAAATTCATGTTTCAGGGTTCACAGCAAGGTGCTCCCACATTGAGGATGGTGAATGTCCGTGATGGCTTGTATTTTATTCATTTTCAATCAAATCTGTCAGCTTTGCAGTCTTTCTCAATTGCAGTGGCATCCATTCATTCACAGAGTCCCACTCTCCAACCTAAAAATGTACAGGAGTTGAACTAGCGGTATCCAGCATTCAGGTTTACGTGGTAGTTGTAACTCTTTTACTGTACTACAGCAATGCGTAAGTCGGAATTTAAACATTTATACATGAATAGGTTATTATAATTATGTATTATAGTTGCAGCATGTCTAGTGTCAGATTGTTTTTAGGTTAGCTTCACTGATTAGGAATTTTTACCCTGCAATCCAGAGCAAAACAAAGCATGTAATATGTTTCTTTTTTGATTGAATGCAAAAGTTTTTATTAAGGTGAATTCGATACCCAATAGTCTTAATGACTGGTATTTTGAGGCACTACTGGATTGGCGTGATGTATTTATGTAAATGAGAACTAGAATCAAAGCATTTGATATTTATATGAAGATCTTGGACATATATACAAGGGTTCTTTTTGTTTAAAAAAAATACCCTTTTATTTGGTCATCTTGGCAGTCTAGCTATAATTTTCCTAACAAAACTTAAAGCAATTATCGGGATGTTAATGCTTTGTAGCAAGTGCTCTCCAAAATTACTGATTAGGTGAGAAGTGAGAATGGGTACCACACACTCTTCGAATAGGGCAGTGGATTTTGTAGTTGTGGACATGGTTGCTGGACACCTACCGGCTGGATTGTTCATGCGGCTACCTTCTTGTATGGAACACAATTAAATACTTTCATAAGGTATGATTTCCTAGACTCATTCATTGCTTTCTCATTGTTTCGTTCCATTGAGAGGATGTATTTAACAATAGGGCTTGCATTTAACCATTGTAAATTATTTTTGGCACAGAAATTGGCTGCTGGACATGGGATTCCAGATACAAAGAAAAGCTTTGTCCAAACCTGAGTCAACAAAAGATTTTCTTTTGTACAATCAGAAACTTATATTATTGATGGATCAATACAGAGCATTTCTTTGGGTGTAAGTTCTCTCATTAGTAAGGAGTAGTAACTATGATAATATTGCTTGGGGCAAATATATACCTGAATATACAAATGCAGAAGCTAATCTTTATGCCTCCACTTATCCTTCCTCTAAAATTGTAGTCAAGGTAAAATCTGGGTTCATTCGACCATCATATACTGCCAAGGAAAAAAGTTACGATGATGCTTGTGTTTCTAAAACATCCCGACAAGGTCTTGGATATTCTGTGTGGCTATTGGTGCTTCTAGAAGTGTTGATATGTGAAAGCTAATTTCTCAACAACAGACCTCCTATGCCATAATTTCATGAGTGCAACCTAGGAGATAATAAAGGTCTAATTGTTCTTAAACATGGATGCCCATAAGCATTTGAATGCCCTTGAAGATTACTCCTATGGATAAATGCTTTTAATGGTTTTAGCTTTTGCACTTTTTTACTTTCTGTATATGCTTGAACCTTGCAAGCCACTGGTTTACCTTTTCTTTTTTGCTTTCTACTGTTCTGTATACTTTTCAATGTTACATGTTCATTTCTTTTGGCCACTACTTTTCTTTTCCATTATTTCAAGCATGTCGGCCTTAACAAAAGAGAGGGGAAAAAAATCATTTCATCTTGATTAATGTGATTTGGTGAATATGTTACTTTGGCATATTGTTTTCGTTGGATGTTGTGTGCAATAAGATCCTGAAAAGGCTGCGGAAGAAGCAGAAGTTCATGAAATATTGAAGGTCATCCTAAGCTCATTGTTATATTCATCACTGTCAAGAAGCAAAACGGCTTCTCCATGTGAAGAAAAGTGGTATAAGAGTGGACATTAATGTATGTAAAATCTTTATCAATCATCACAAGGCAATATTTGTAAAATCTTTACAGGAAGTGAGCAGCGTCCGTTTGCAGAGAAATAGTTCATTTGTAAAATCTTGATCAATCATCAAAGTCGATGAAGGAAAAAAAAAGATCTTCTAATAACTTTTTGCCATTTTATTTTTGTGTAAACATCAAAAGGATTATCCATTAATGTAGAATAACTACCAAGTATTGTTGTTATGTTGGTCTAGCATTATTTTAGACGGTCTTTATATTTTACAAAGATAAATTATTGGAAGTTGCGTGAATGACTGGTTTTTCCACAAATCACTTTGCGTCTAATAAGAACCGCTAAAGATTTTATAGTCCAGCAAAATCATTGAATTTTAACATTATAAAGGTAATAACATTTTTTTTATAAAGATATTATATCATTGATTAAAGTTAAAAATATTACATTTTAAGACTTGGTAATATACAATCAGATGTCTATTGAGACAACACAATATACATTACTATCTAAATTCTAACATCCTCTACATATTAAAATAGTAAACTCTTTCAAGTCCTCACACTCTAATATTTACATCAAAAGAAAAAACATAAATCAAGTTTAAGTGGCCTGCGAGAAGGCTTGAGTGCCATTGAAAATTATTTTCCCACCAGATCTAAGGTTGAGCGACTACTATGAGCAATATTTGCTTGAGAGGTAGTGATTGGCAGCAAAGGCGGATTCCAAAGGTTGGTCGAAAGAGAACAAGTGGCTTTTGGCAGAGACTAGCAAAGGCTTGTGTCGCAGATCTTTCGAGAATCGTGCGACTTTAGAAGCGTTGTGTGCTAAACAGCCTAAAAAATTACACAAAGAAGAGAAGAAACACGCATACAAGCTGTTTGAGAAAAAAATTCTCTATATTGCTGAAGAGAAAACACAAACTATGAGATACTTTGTACAAGTGAGGGTGTCCTTTTTATATACTAACAATCTTGTACAATCGATGATTGAGATTTAAACGATCTAACAGTGTACATACAAGATAAAAAAATATGCTATAGAATATTTTTCCTACCAAATAGGGGTTTACGTCCCTAATAAGTCACGGGTTTAGCCCGGATCTTTACCCATGTCAGCGGGTCTTCTAAAAGCTCCGGTCTGCGAATCATTCCAGTCGCCCATATAGTCTTTAGAAGGTTTTGTCGCGCACTAAGTATTTGAGAAAATGCTTGAGAACACTTGGGACGTGACATTCTCTCTCACCAAATTCACGCGACGCCCTCGTCACGTCTTCATTGGAAACTGCGCACCTTGTTCTTTAATCTACCGCTGTGCGCTCTCGTATTTTCGGCGTGCACCAATATTAGGTACTCTTTCCACTTGACAAAGTACTCATGCCTTGGAGGTTGGTTTTTCTTCTGCACTGTTCTTCCGTCACGGATGAGTTTTGCCCATTTGTCGTCCCATGTAGAAATCCCTAAAGGTCTTTATTTCTGCTCCATGTCTTCCATACCCCCTCGGTATAGCTTCAAATATCTCTCGGGGAACACCGGATGCAGCTTATGTCTCGAAGGTAACCCTACCTTATGCAAGACGTTGCCAACCCTCTTAGCAACAGAAAATGACCCTTCGTCCCTACGATCAAGGCTCTTGCGAAGTTGACGTGCTATCTTACGTTGTGGTGGAAGTATCGTCCCTATCACCAAGTCTCTTGTACGATGCTTGACATGTCGCTGCTTGTCTCTACCTCGCTTCTTATGCTAAAAACGTACACTATGTGACGCCTCGAGTTACTGAACGACACCCACACTCGACAACTCCTTAAGCTGCCCCGCAACTCATCTAATTCTAGTTGAGGCATATACAATGTAGTTGGAAGCGTAAAATTCAGCTCTAACTGTTTCTCATGCTCAGTATCACCCTAATGTGGTTGCACCTGTGATATGACAGCTGGCACGACCCCTTTGTGCTCCCCGAGTACTTTCGAAATCCTCGTTGGTAGCTTACCCTCGCCCCTTATCGCCTTATCATCCATCTCCTTCATTGTAGCTGAATGTGCTTCTCCTTTATGCTCAGCAACTCCCATTAGTTGAATGGCGAAAAGAATCTTAGTGTTGAATTTCGGTTGAAATTGCCCACCCTTAGGCTTGTTTACCGTCAGTATCATGCAAAGTCCTCCCTCCATGATGCACACGTAATCGTGTCGAGGAAGGGGCACCACGTCGTACTGCCTCAAGAACTTCATACCTAACACCACGTCAAAATCATCAAGAGGTGTTACAAAGAAATTTACCTCCCTGCGCCATTTCCCTAGGTGGATATCAACCCCTCAAACCACCCCATCTAGTGGCTTGGCCACAGCATTTACTGATATGAGGAATCCCTCCTCTTTCTCCACGTAAAGTCTCAAGCGCTTCGCCTCCACATGCTTAATGAAATTGTGCGTCCTGCCCATATCTATTAGCACTTAAGTCTTTATGCAGTTGATGTAAGCTTCAACATACATGAGCGCCTTTTTTGTTGGCGCACTGGCACTTTACTTGGCTTTTATTATGTTAAGCAGCTACAAACACCCCATTTGTCCTTGCTTGCAAGCCTCGTATACCGTAACCATTGCGTTGAGAGCCTTCTTCTTTGGACAATCCTTAACCTAGTGATTTCCATCGCAAAGGAAGCAGTTTATCTTCAGTCCATTACCTCTATGGCCATTGCGCTTATGCTTTTGATGCGATAATTCTATATCTTGAAATTAAGTGCAAGTATACACTATCGTATGCAAGTAATAAATAGACTAAATAAGTCGGATGTCGAGTCCACAGGGATAATTTCTACTTTCTAATCAAGTACTAAAATTATGTCTTCCTAATAATTATTCAGAAAAATAAAAATCTAAAAATGAATGTAGAAAATATAAAAATAAAAACACAATGCAAAGAGATTTAGGTGATAGCAATATAGAAAAAAACTTAGAATTAATACTATCCTCAATATGCTTTCTAATTATTAATCTTCTAATATTTAACTCCCTTAGTCTTTGTTATTGATCAAGACACTAATGCATTCACAAGCCTCTTCCAAGGTCATGCAAGTATACCTTAATTTACCAAATACCTATATTCCTATGGTACTTGTAATAAATTAAGATTCATTAAAATTAGGTTTTATTGATCATACATGCCAATTAGGTATATTCCTATCCTAAATTAAAACTTGCATATGTAATATTGAATGTTACTCTACAATCATGCATCAAATTACCTAGGTCTAAATATTATGATTCATCTTCCGAGTTTATCAATAATATTACCAACTCATTCACCATATATTGGCCAGATATATTGAAACATTAAGATCAAGTAATTTGAATATCAAAGAACTAAGTTTATTAAATATTCAAAAGATATGACAATTAAGCACACATATTGAGTTCAAGTATTAACTTTAGAAAATAAATTTAGTTCATAGCTACAAGAGAACAACAATAAAAATAATAATAAACCATGATACAATCAATAGCAAACCGATATAGACGTTAAATTTACTCTTAATTGTGTTGCCTAAGATACTCTTGCTGTCGAAGAACGCCTTGAATCTCTCTCTAAAGTTGCATCAATTAAACTCCTATTGCTCTCCAAGACTCGTGCTATGTATTCTTAGTGTTCTTGAATGTGTCTTAAGTTGAATTGGATTATTCTTAAAGGCTAGGAATAAATGGCTTTTTATAGGAATTGATATGAGCTTGAAAATCTCAATTCTCGTCGGACTAAGACTTGTGCTACCGCTGGGGCACTATACAGTTGTCGCTGGGGCGACATGTGAAAAAGGCTTCACCGCTGAAGTGGTGGGATGTTAGCGCTGGGGCGCTGGCCTATCGCTAGTGCAGTGACTATTTGGGGCTGGGGCGCCAGATGCGACTTAAACATGTCATTTTTTTTATTTCGATTACTGTTCCAGAGCTAAGGCGATAAACCTCATGGCACTGGGGCGCTGGACACATACTTTGAAAAGTTTGTATTTTAGTTCCTATTTTTGCTCCTTTTGCATTCTTTCTTTAAATTTTGTTCAAGTCCTTATAAATAAAAATAATGCACATAAATGTCATCTATTCTCATAAAATAATAAGATATCAAAATAAAAACATGATAAAATATATGACAAATTTGCCCTTATCAGCTTTTTTCATTTGGACGGCTTATTTTTCTCCTCCTCATCTTTCGAAGGATGAAACTCTTTGGCACCCCCACCTTTGCTGTAATTGAGTCTCGAATGCTTGAACTTTTTTGAGTCACCCTTGCGGTAATCCATGAGCGTTTCTGCCAATGTCAGAGAGTCAGATATTCTCGTCACCCCGCACTGCTTTAACTCATTTGACGCCCATGTTTGTGTTGGAGCTGGTGCTCACGTGCCATTCTAATATTGTATGAATATTAATTGTTAATATTTATACAATAAACATTTCGAATAAAGATTGTTAATATCATATTAATATGGTAAAATGCTTGTAACATTACAGACATTATTTGATCTGAAAGAGTTCAGATCTGATCTAAAAGAGTTTAGATCAGAACTAATAGTTATCAAAGCTGAGAGTTATAAATGCTAAGAGTTAGCACTGTTAAGAGTTAGCAGGTTATAAGAGTCAGCGATGTCTAAAGAGTTAGAACCTTGTCTATAATGGGACAAAGACCTAAGAGTATACATGTAATGATATAGTTGCAAAGAGTTGCAATAGGTGCTAAGAAATATCATTATGTAAGTATGTCTCAAATATAATGTTCCTAATCTATGATCACCAATGCAGGTCTATCGATGAATTCACAATATATAGATTAATGTATATCTATATCTGACTAGTTCAGATGGTTATTCTTAGCTGACCATGAGTTTAGAGCTTGTATAGGCATGCGGGTATCCAGTCAGGACTGGATACTGAACAGACTCATGAGGACCCCAATAGATATCCTATGAAACCGTCAAAGAAAGGTCCTCTCGAGTTGAGTAGTAATCGTGGTCCTTTGACCTGAGCGCTACGGTGGTCTTGTGAGTGATCCATCATGTTTTGGTTCCACATATGTCAGAGACCTTTCATGGTCTGACTGCTATGTGTCACTGGGTATGGTCCGATACTCATGGAGTCCGGTGTGCATAGATACGGGATCCATCAGCTTATGTAGGTAAGTTATATATCCGATGCTCCAAGATTGTATTTTATAAAGTCTTGTAGCCACAAGCATAAACCCGGGAAAAGAGTTTCCCACAGGGTTAAACAATATAGCAAAAGTGTTTGCGTATATTGTTTATCGAGATACGAATCTGGAGATAAGATTATTGGATGAGCAAATGGGGATTTGATGGTGTTGATCTATATCCCCGCACATCCAAGATATAAATGATGGAAGGATTATACGTATACGTTATGACCTCAACTTGTATGGTCTGACACACTGATTTGTAATATTCGTAACGTGTGCGTGGGGCATCGATTACGGATTAATGGAATAGTTCCATTTGACAAATCGGGTGTGGACCTAGAGAGTCCTAATATAAAATGTACTCTTTGAGCACTTGGGCAGTGTACCGTATTGAATTGTTCAATACAGTATAATTCAACAATTACTAAGGTTACGTTAACTAAAGTATATGGTTAAATGGTGGGATCCACTTTAGGTTAACTTGGTAACCTAGTAAGGATATAAAAATAATTTCACTTTATGATTATTTAATTGTTAAATAATTAAAATAAATATTTATTTATTTATTTGTTAAATAAATGATTTAACTTAACTAAGGTTAAAAGTTAACCAAATGGTTAAGTTAAGTTAACCTTACTTAAAGGTTAAGTAAAGGTTAACCTAATTATGGTTAAGTTAGTTAACTATGGTTAAATTAATTAAATATTTATTAACTTAAAGGTTAAGTTAAAATAATCTAACTATGGTTAAATGTTAACTAAGGTTAGGTTAAGCCAAATGAAATGCAAATGAAATTCAAATTAGTTTGGAATTTATGCATTACTATATAAAGTGAAATGAAATTGAAAATCATAAGGCTTTGAAATTGATTTTAGATTTTAGGTTTTGCATTTTGGGAGCCATTTCAATTTGAAAAATTGAAATTGTTTGTTTTGTGTTTTAAGTGTTAGAACAACAAAACAAATTAGATAAATGGTTACTAAATGTAATAACTAAAAACAAGATTTGTTTTATTTATTCAAGAGTTGAATAAAAGGAAAAACAAATTTAATTAAGTTAAATAGTTTAACTTTGAATCATGTTTAAGAGTTAAACATATATGCTGGATTAAGATGCTGCTATTCTAGACAATCAAACCCACCCTTGTTGATTGCTAGGATTGATCAAAAAATCATTTCATGGTGGACTTCAAAGAAAATTAATCTAAAGGCTTCATTGGTGATATTTTCTCAATATCGAATTTTCAGTTAATCAAATGTTATTTTCTGTGTTCATTGTATATAATCTTCCACTGTGCACAAGTATGTATGAGATATGTATATTGTTTGTATGATGAACACAACCCACATGCAAGCACCCTAGTTAATTCGTACCCCATAACCCAACAGTTTGTAACCTATCCAAGAAATTGAACAGCAAGTCCCCATCGCTCATGTTGGGAATTTGAAGCATTAACAAAGAGTACTCCTCCACGTACTCGCTGATGGACTTAGTTTACTTCAATTCCTTTAACTACTTTCGAGTGTCGTGCGCCACATTCTCTAGATATAACTGGTGCTTCAGTTCCCGTTGTAATTCTACCTAGGTGTTGATTGTGCAGGTACCCTTGCGTATCTCCACTCTTTTTCTGCGCCACCATAGAATTGCATGATCGAAAAGATATAAGGTCACAGTATTTACCTTGTCTTCGTCCCGCATACCTATGGCGTTGAAGTATCTTTCCATTTGCCAAAAGTAGTTGTCGAGCTCCTTTACGTTCCACTTGCCGCTGAACTCCTTCGGTTTAGAAGCCTCAACTCTTGGTGCCCCTTGAGCAGCAACAAACTCATTCACTACTACTCGCTTACACAACACCACGTCATCCTTGACAATGTCAAACCCTCTATACAGCGCCTCCACTTAGGCTTGAACTTTTTCTATGGCGGTGTATATCTTCTTTTGAAAAACCTTGACCCAGTCACGCTACTAATCAGTGTAACTCTCAATGGATGTGTCGATGAGGGAGCGCAACTCGTTGAGTGTCGAGTCCTACCTCGAACTTCTCTACTTGCTGTTCCAACTCCCCAAGACAATTCATCGCCTTTTCCATAGCGCCACCGAGTGTTTTCACCATGCTCCCCAACTCATGGCCTGGATCAACAGACTTGTCACGAGATATACTGCCGTGCCTCTTAGCTTTGGGGTCCCTACCCTTCTATTTAATCAACTCTGACAACTTTGCAATGTCTTTCCCGATCTTTCTTGAACCCGCTCTAATACCAAATGTTATGGACTTTTTGAGAATCGTACAGCCTTAGACGCGTTGTGAGTTAAACAGCCTAGAAAACCACACAAAGAAGATAAGAAACACGCACGCAAGCTGTTTGAGAAAAAGCTCTTTATATTGCTGAAGAGAAAACACAAGCTATGAGATGCTTTGTACAAATGAGGGTGCCCCATTTATATACTAACAGCCTTGTACAATTGACAACTGAGATCTAAACGATCTAACGATGTACATACAAGATGAAAAACTATGCTATAGAATATTCCCCTAGGCAAATATGGGTTTACGTCCCTAATAAGTCGCGGACTTGGCTCGAATTTTCACCCATGTCAGCGGGTCTTCTAAAATTTCTGGCCCACAAACCATTCCAGTAGCCCATATAGCCTCTAGGAGGCTTTATCGCACACCAAGTGTTTGAAAAAAATGCTTGAAAACACTTGGGGCGTGACACTTGGCTAAGGCCAAAGGGGCCACGACGGAGGCCGTCGAAGGTTCATTAAAGCCCTACATCAGATTGGCACAAGCTAGTGGTCTGCTTAGCTGTTTGTTGCTCAGCTAAAGCTAAAAGGACAGAAAGTAGAAAAGAAAAAAGCATAACGAAAAAAACAAAAGAAAAAATGAAAAAAAAAAGAATCGTTATTTGACAGGGCTTCTTTCTATATCTATGAATTCCATTGGACCCAGAAATAATACATTGGAAGAATCTTTTGGGTCTTCCAATATCAATAGGTTGATTGTTTCGCTCCTGTATCTTCCAAAAGGAAAAAAGATCTTTGAGAGCTTTTTCCTGAATCCGAAAGAGAGTACTTGGGTTCTCCCAATAACTAAAAAGTGTATCATGCCTGAATCTAACTGGGTTTGTGGTGGTGGAGGAACTGGCTCGGAAAAAAGAGGGATTCTAGTTGTAAGATATCTAATGAAACCGTTGCTGGAATTGAAATCTCATTCAAAGAGAAAGATATCAAATATTTAGAGTTTTTTTGTGTGTGTAGATTATATGGATGATCCGATCTGCAAGGACCATGATTGAGAATTGTTTGATCGTCTTTCTTCGAGTAAGAGACGAAACATAATCAACTAGAATTCGGGACATCTAAAAATTGAATAAAATGGAGATGAGGCAAAAGCCTATTCTTTATTAGAGATGGGTTGGACTTGGTAATGGTGGCTAAGTTTTGTAGAAAGATGAGAGAGCATTGTGATGAAAGAAAAATCAAATTTTACAATAATTTAGAATTAAATAAGAGCCATCTCTTTGATGGAGTTGGCACAAGTTGACTTGGTAATGGCGGTTAAATTTTGTAGAAAGATGAGAGAGCCTATTCGATGAGAAAGAAAGAAGTTTTACAATAATGTAAAATTGAATAAGGTAATAAGATACCTTAGCTAGCCCAAAGTAACAATTCCTTTATTTCTTTAATCCTTAAGCAGTGTTTTCAATTATAAAAAAAAAATTAGCTGAAGAAAATTTTGTAACTATAAGAATTTAATAGAGATCTAAACCTTTTATGAGAATATTGAATCTGTAACTTTATTGGATTGTTTGAACGGTTTAATTACAAGTATTTGAGATCAAGTTAGGTAAGATAACTCAAATCGATCTTGAAAGATTTAGATATAGGAATTTCTTAATCTCTTCAATTAATACTCAGTTTCAGTAGACTAAATGTGAAATCACTATGGCGAGTCTCTATCACAAATTGACTTTAATTGAAAATTAAATATAAAACTCTTTTAATTTATTCAGTTAATACTAAATCCTTATAAATAAAATATAATATCACCATGGTGACTTTTTAGTTTAAATTGGTATTGACTGAAAATTAATCTCTTAATCTATTGAGTTAATACTTAGTCCTTATAGACTAGACGTCATATGTCTATGGCGACTTTCTAACACAAATTAAAATTTGCTCTGATGCTAATTTTCAATCGATATTAGTTTGTGCTAGAGAGTCGTTGTAGCAATATCATATGTAGTCTACAGGGACTGAGTAGTAATTTAATATGAAATAATTTACCAATTTTACGAGTTGATGGCAATTTGATATAATGATACTTAAATTCGAGTTTTTGTTGCTGCATTGGTTTACTGGTAGTGCAAAATTAGCGATAAGTGAGCTGTGATGGCTTTTAAGTTGAAGTGTTCAAAATTTGAAAGATAAAGTCTGAAGTTAATCCTTTTAGGTTTAGGATTTTTTTTTGTCTTTGTCGAGTGATGGCTAGAAATTAGGTAGCATCGGTTGAATTGGTAGAGTGAATGCTAGTGAACATTTTGGTGGTGGTTATAAAAACTGATTAAGATGATGGGCACAAATCAGAACAGTGAAGAGCTTTCAAATTTACTACGCTTTATGGTTTTTTAGGTGGCGATTAGTGGTGAGATTGGATGGGATTTGATGGCTAGTGTTGCTGAGTTTGCTGATTGTCCTGGTTGGAGTTAGTGGCGGCTAAAACAACAGGATTAAAAGGTAGTGACTTATTAGGCTTTGGATTATTTTTGGTGATTTTGGCGAGGATTATAGGTAGGGGTGGGCAAATCCGGTTCGGTTCGGTTTTTAGTGTGAACCGAAAACCGAACCGAGCCGGTCGGTTTTTGAAAAATAAAACCGAAAACCGAACCGAAAAATTAAAAACCGAACCGAACCGGTTCGGTTCGGTTCGGTTTTTCAATTTTTTTTAATTTTTTTTAATTTTTTTTTAATTTTTTTAAATTTTTTTTTAAATTTTTTAATTTTTTTTTAAATTCGGTTTTTTCGGTTTTTAAAATAAAAAACCGAAAACCGAACCGACCAAGAGAAAAACCGAACCGAACCGACCAATTCGGTTCGGTTTTTCGAGTCCGGTTCAGTTTTTCGGTTTTTTGCCCACCCCTAATTATAGGTATTGGTCGACCAACCCTTCCTAAGTTAATTAGATGGCTGCAACAAATTTAGGGTTTACGGTAGCTCCACCCTTTCATTTTTAGAAAATTTTCAAAAATGGCCTTTATTTTTAAGTAAGGATGGGAAGAATTCCCATTCCCATTTTGACCAATCTCTAAATTTCGGGTTGGGATAGGGACAGGTATTAATTCGGGATAGAAAAATTTATTCCGAACTTGAAACAAATTTTTCTGTTGAAAATAGTGCTTACGTACCATTCTAACATTATATAAATATTAATTGTTTAATATTTATACAATAATATTTCAAATAAAATCATTAATATTAAATATATATAGTAAGATGTTTGTAACATTTCAAATATTATATGATCTGAAGGAGTTTAGATTTAATCTAAAGGAGTTTAGACCAGAGCTAAAAGTTAGCAATACTGAGAGTTATAATTGCTAAAAGTTAGCATTGCTAAGAATTAGCAAATTATAAAAGTCCGCAAAATTTAAAAAGTTAGAGACTTGTCTGAAATGGGACAAAAACCTAAGGATATATTAACAATAACATAGTTGTAAGGAGTTACAAATAATGCTAGAAAATGTCATTGTGTAATATATTCTCAAATTTTATATTTCTGGTCTATCTTTATTGATGCATGTCTATTGGTGAATACCTTATTATATATAGATCAGTGTATGTTTATATGTGAATGGTCCATGTGGTTAGTCTTAGCAGAACATGAGCTTAGTATAAGCTCGTATAGGCGTATAAGTATTTAATGAGAACTGGATACTGAACAGACTCAATGAGGACCTCTAATAGACATCTCATAAAGCCGTCAATTGAGGGTCTTCTCGAGTTAAGTAGTATTTGTGGTCTTTAGACCTGAGCACCACAGTGGACTTGTGAGTGATCCACCATACTTAGGTTCCACACATGTCAGAAACCTTTCATAGTTTGACTACTGGTTGTCGCTGGGTATGGTCTGATGCTCATGGAGTTCGGTGTGTATAGATTTGAGATCTGTAAACTTATATGGGTGAATTATATATTTTGATGCTTCAAGATTGTATTTTAAAAAATCTTATAGTTATAAGTAATTATACCCAATAAAAAGTTTCCCGTAGGATAAACAATATCGTAAAATTATTTGCGGATATTATTTATGGGAATACGAATCTGGAGATAAGTTCATAGTTGAGCATATTGAGATTTGAATGTGTTGATCTATATCTCTGCTCTTTCAGGATATAAATGACAGAGAGATTATACATATATGTATTAACCTCAACTTGTATAGTTCAACGTGCCGTATTATTACTTCTATAACGTGTGTGTAGGGCATCTATTATAAACTTATGAAAGAGTTTTATGAGACAAACGAGTATGAACCTAAAGAATCTAATTATATAAAGTGTACTTGTCGTGCATTAGGATAACACACTAAATTAAATAATTTGATTTAAAAAATTCTCAAAAAATTAAAATTATTTTAAATTTTTTAAAAAATTATTAAAATTTAAATGTTAAACCTAAAATATTAATAAGTGAAACTTGTCACTTCGTTCATTTACCAATACTATATGCATGCCATTAATTTATGATATGACATATAACATGTTATTTATGGCTTAAATTAAATAAATAAATAATCTATTAATTTATAAATAGTGTGTGTAATTCGGCCAAAGTAATTACAAGTGGTGGCCATTTGAATATGTGAAAGGATTACCATAATTTTGCTTTGTCGTGCTTTAACATGAGCTGTCGATTTAAGATTTTCCTTTCTAAGTTAATGGTATTATCATGCTTTTGAATTAAGCAAGACTGGCCTTAAATAAAGAATCTTTTGGAAACTAATCCTTTTCATGTTCGGCCAGCCTATGTATATTTACTATTTATCATTTCAAACAAGTACGACAACACAAATATTATGTATTGTCATGGCTATTAAATATTGGACACTCATTTGAATTTTATTGGCCGAATGTGTTGGCACCATGGGCTATATAAATTGAAAACTTTCATTCATTTGTTTAGACATAACAATTGAAGAAAAATTTAACATATATATAATTATTTAGCTTGAAGATATAAATTAGAAGCAAGTGTTGTTTTAAATAATTAATTTGTACTAAAAAAATAAAGTTATTATTTTAATTTAAAATTTTTTATCTCATCTTTAATTAAAATTGTATAAAATATACTTTAAAAGTAAATTATCTTTTATTTTATTAATATAATAAGAAGTATTATTTATATTCTATTGCATATATTATCTATGTGTATGTGTAAATTAAAATTAACTATTTACACTTATTTTATGCATAATATACTAGGTGGTGCGAATCTCCATCTGAATTCGAATCCCCCTCCTCTCAGGTGCTGCGAAAAAAAGAATATATGTTATAATCTTTTTTTTCAAAAAAAAAAAAGATCATTTTCTATAATATTGGATTCCAATTTGTAATGAGTTGCCTTTTGGAATTCTATTTTAATCTCTAACGTATATTGTTTGGATCAAACTTGGACCACTTAATATATTTTTAATTTTTTTCTTTGAATGTTGAACGAAGTCATCAAATCGTCTTTGCCCTTTTCATCTTATTATTTTTCTTTCCTGTTTCGATGAACTAAATTTTAATAATTTTTATTTGGACTCAAAATTTCGGCCTAAGGAAATTCTCCTAGTTTCATCAACGCCAACGAAAAGCAAAATTCATTAAATCAAATTTGCCGGGATTGCTCTGGCTTGGAGTTCAACTACTGTACAGCTAGTTTAAAACTAGAAGAAGAATCTTTTTTTTCTGCTCAAAGCAGTAGAGCAATGAATTATTGAGATCACAATCTTCTGGCCTCTATAATAATAAAAAATAAGGTTTACAAAAAACGTGGGGCCGTTCAATGTTATTTCCAACAACTATTTTAGAAAAAAACGCCATTTTTAAATCTTAAAAAAAAAATTAAAAAATTTCGGCAATATCCAAAAATGCCCACCACTATTTTTAAGCCATTTTAATTTTTAATCCCAAATGAATATACTAATCTTTATTTGTCAAAAAAAATTTAAATTGGACAATTATACATCTAAATATTATTTTCCCTCCCACTAAAAAAAACTCCCAAAAAATACACATTCTCTCTCTCACCCGCACACTTTCTCTTTTTCTCCAAAATTCTCTCAACCCAAATTTGGTTAAATAAAGAATTTTAAACCTAACGTTATGTAGATTAAACTATGATTATCTTATTCTCACTTAAAATTTAAAAAATGTATTCTTGGTACTTTTTTATTTGAATTTTAGATAAAAATTTGATTTGTGTTGAAAATGGGTGAGAATGATTAAATTATGAGTAAAATAAGTTAAATAGGTGAAATATGTTTAAAAAACGAGTTAAAAAAAGTAAAAAAATAATAAAAATCTTACCAAAAATAACCTATAATATATAAAATCTTAAATACAATTGATGAACGACTATTGTCTATATCCAAATGTTTTGCACGAAGGCCTTGATGCGCATGCACCATGCTACGCGTAACGGGTGCCCCACATGGCCACACATGCGCTCTGCGCAAAATCGTTATTATTATTATTAAATAAAATAATAATTTAATTATTATTTATTAAATTAAGAAAAAATAATATATATAATTTTAATAAATACTTAATTTATTTTACTAAGATTGAAATACTAATTATTAATTTATTTAATTGTAGAAATTATTGTTTAAAATAAAATTTAATTATTAATTTATAAAACTGAAATAATAATTTATTTGATTTTAGAAATTAATGTCTAAAAATTAAAATTAATTATTAATATATAAAATTTGAACAATAATTTATTTAATTATAGAAATAATGTTTAAAAATAAAAATTAATTATTAATTTGTAAAATTGAAATAATAATTTATTTAATTATATAAATTATTGTTTAAAAATAAAAATTAATTATTAATTTTAAAACTGAAATAATAATTTATTTAATTATATAAATTATTGTTTAAAAAATATAAATTAATTATTAATTTATAAAATTGAATTAATAATTTATTTAATTAATTAAATATGTATGTTTGTGTTAATTTATTTAATTATAATTTTCTATGTATGTTTATTTTAAGTTATTTAATATGTTTATTTGCTTAATAATTATCTTAATTTTATTTGTTATTTACTTTTACAAGAAAAATTATGTCTCGAAAAGATATAAAATTTTCTAAAATGAGTTTTTTTTTATGCGTCAATTACATGTTATTTAAAATTGTAGGTTCAATGCCACAAGATAGAAATTGATCTCAATCAAATGAAATTATTTATAGGAACTTGCATGGGATATTAATTGGATATGACCAATCTTTCTTTCGTTAATATTTTGGTTTATGAGATTTTGATGTAGGAAGTGGAGACCACCAATTTATATAAGGAGATGTAGTTTTATATTGACACGAACGCATTTGATTCTAACTCAGAAAGACTTTATCATAATTATTGGGTTGAAGATAAGGGATTATCCACCCATTTGAGAATTGAGGAGAAAATTAGATAATTGCTTATGAGGGACCTTTTTTTCGGGTAAAAAGAACTTGACCTACAAGTTTGTTGATACTTATTTCGCTTCCCTGAACTTAGAGTAGCTCAATGATAAAAGACATAGTGAAATTAAATTTATTATATTTTAATAACATGTGACGTGCATAGAGGGATTCAAGGTTTTGTTCTAAGTATAGTGGACAAACTTAATGAGTTCAATAAATATTCATAGAGCAATATTATATAGAGGGTATTGTATGACTCACTTAACAAAGTAGTCTTCTAAAATTAGTGAAAATAAAAACAGGCCATATAGAGAAGGGGATAGAGAAATATAATATGTACGGATTTGCGTTCGTCTTCTAAGTGCATAATAATTTATTTTTTTATTATGGATCTTAATAATTTATTTTTTATTGACAATTAATTTTTTATTTATCTTAAGTATAGATTTATAAAGCCATAATAATTTGTGGAATAGTTTTCACCTCTCGTATTTTTAATTGAAAGGACATGCGGACTCTTATGTTTACAGACTTTAAGGAAACAATTTTGGAGAAGGGTTTGATATGTTTTTAATCTATTCACATATAGTTATATCATTTTTGTCGCAAATATGTGTTACCTAATTTTAAAATATTTATAAGTTCTAGAGGTACATCATAAGTTAATATTGAAAGACCATGAGAAGGAGAAGGAGACCATCCAATTGATAAAAAAATTAGGAAGTTCAGCCAGGAGCTCTGTCGGAGACTTGCCAAGTCTTTGTGGTTGTGCACAAAACCATAGTCAAAGTTGGAGGGGTTTTGTCTATTTCACTAACCTCGGAGATTATGATATGGATTTTGAAGATGGTGGCTATGAAGAAGCAACCCCACAAGCGTTTGAAGCAATGATATATTCTCTTTTCACCTAAATTAGCTTAATTAGTGTATTGAGAAACGTTATTAACTATAATTTCTTCTTTTTTTGTATAGTATTAATGGAGCTTATTTATAAATTATGACATTGCACAAATGCAGGAACAAATGCTAGAAAGAATTAATCGTGCTCAAACTAAGTTGATATAAAGAATAGGCTGAGACCGAGAGATAGTTTTTAAGATGATTGATGAGGTCTAGACTAATTTACGCATTAGACGCAACAAATAATACATTATTTCCAACAATCGTGTTCCTTGTAATATGACGAAAGTCAGAATATGGTAAGAAAATAAATATTGCCTACAATAACTAAATTTAGGTAATATGACACATATCCATTTGTGGGTTTTATTCCAATTTAAAGAGAACTCAACGGATGATTATCAGAACCCAACTGCAGGGTATGACATGCATCTAATCGACAATCTTGCTAGCATTCAAATTTTACATGATCTTAAAAAAGATGTGAGTGTGTATGGGCGATAGTATAAGGATGCACATGTTAAACACACCTCATACATTAATCCTATACCATAAAAGACCAGGAAGAAGAATATTAAACTTCAAGTACAATCTCAGTGCGATGAATCAAAGGTGGACATAAATATGCAATAATTGATAGACGTGGTTGTTCAAGTTGAGTTTAAGACTTGGCTTTACAGTAGTGAGGATGAGGTGAGGTTACCTAGCCTTGATAGTACTCGAACATGGTTTTAGAGGGTATTAGAGAAATGAGTGGATAAGTTTATAAGTAATTATTACATATATATTGAATTTAATTTGCTTTAAAATCAATTAATTTTTAACTTTATTTAGGGATTTGGTAACACATCAACAAGTACCTGTAATTGGTTTTGATAAAGGCAGTACAAGTATTATGACACATTACTACAAGCGTCCAGTTTCGTGGATACTTATTTCTTTGTAAGCTTTTTTTAGTTCTTTAACAATTAGAAATAATTTTTTGATAGACATATATTAATTACTTGTTTTGTTGTGTAAGAATATTGATTAAAAATTATTAGAATATAATTTGGGGATTAAGTCAAGTGCGTAGGGTGCGCACGGATCGAAGACGGACGCGAAAGGAGGCAAAAATCGAAGAAGGGCGCATCAAGCGCCAGCGCCGCGACGACTAGGATGAGCGTCGTGGTGCCACTTCCAGTACCTGAGCCCCGCGGCGCTGGGATCCAGCGCCGCAGCGCTCAGCAAATATCGGGCTAGCGCCGCAGTGACGCGAACCAGCGCCACGGCGCTGAACACGGGAACAGTGTCCCGAAATTAGAAAACTCCTAATTTCGTCTCCCACTTCCTCTAGGACTCCCTAATACGACTCCCACACGTATAGGGAATACCTAGGACATCCCAAGGCCTATATAAAGGCTATCAATTGGCTTGTAAACAATACAGAGAGTGAACTTGACAACCTTTGTGATTAAGTTAGTGAGATCTTTGTGATCTTAGAGAGATCTTGGTGATCAACAATAATCTTAGTGATTATTCTTAGTGGTTCTTTATGAGAGAAAATCCATAGAGAGTAAGAGATAGTATTCTCTGTGATCTTTCTTGTAATAGGCATACTTTGTGGTTGCCTTGTGATTCATAATAAGAGAAGAGTGTGATATTGATCCGCCGTGGACGTAGGCAAGTTGCCGAACCACGTAATTCTTTGTGTGTTCTTCTTCTACCCTTTCTCTCTTTTATTTCTTAATAACTTATTCTGCATTATTATATTACTTGAGTGAATTGTTTAGCTCGTTTGTGTGCTTCCGCTTCAATAAACTGGTATCAGAGCTTTGGTTCTAAGCAAACATGGCCACACCCAAGTATGAGGTAGAGAAATTCAACGGTACGAATGACTTCAATCTGTGGAAGATGAAGGTTAAGGCGTTATTGGTGAGCCAAAGACTTGGTTCGGCATTAGAGGAGACTGCAGCTCCATCTATGATGAAGAGAAGACGCCAGAGTCATCTAGAGTAGAAGCAGAAAGAAGGGACATTCAAGAAAGAGCTCATAGCACAATCGTTCTATCATTGAGCGATGAAGTACTAAGGGAAGTAGCAGGTGAGACGACGGCAATAGATCTTTGGAAGAGGCTTGACTCTCTTTATATGAGGAAATCGTTGGCCAACAGATTACATATAAAGAAGAAGCTGTATCAGCTGTCCATGTCAGAGGGGACGCCGATGAAAGATCATATAGACGCCTTCAATAAGATCATCCTTGATCTTGAGTTTATCAACATCCAGATAGAAGATGAAGATAGAGCAATTATTCTGCTGAGTTCACTCCCCAAGAGCTATGAGAGTTTTGTTGATACGCTACTCTACGACAGAGAGAGTTTAACGATGAGTGATGTGAAATCATCATTAAACTCAAAGTTATTAGGAAAGCAGGCTGAGGGCAATGCAGAAAGTTTATCTGTAAGAGGAAGGCCCTCATATAGAGATGGGAAGAAAAAAGGCTCAAGGTCAAAGTCTAGGACTCCTAGGAAGTGCTATTGCTGCAAGAAAAAGGGGCACTTTATAAAGGACTGTCCTGAGAAGAAAGCACAGGACAAGAAGAAAGCGGATGCTGCGCTTGTCTATGATGATAGCTATGACAGCGCAGAGACACTCGTCGCTACTGATGGTATAAAATCTGAACAATGGGTTTTAGATTCTGGTTGTACTTTTCACATATGCCCGCACAAGTCTTGGTTTACAAATTTTCAGCCTATTAGTGGTGGTAAGGTCTTAATGGGTAATGACGTTGCATGTCAGATGATGGGAATTGGTAGTGTTAAGCTTAGGTTGCATGATGGGCGAGTGAGAGAGTTGACAGATGTTAGGTATGTTCCTGACTTGAAGAGAAACTTGATCTCACTAGGGACTTTAGACCAGAATGGGTGTTCCATCAGGATCGACGGAGGGATTTTAAGAGTTTTGAAAAGTTCCATGGTAGTGATGAGAGGAGAGAAGCACAAAGGTGTTTATGTGCTTAAGGGTGAAGTCGTGAGTGGTTCTGCACTATTCTCTGTAGATGATGAGAGTATGCAAACCAAGTTATGGCATCTTAGACTGGCACACTTAGGCGAGAGAAACCTAAAGGAGTTATATAGTCAAAAGGCGTTTGGTGAGGATAAGTTCCAGCCCTTGGAGTTTTGTGAGCATTGTGTGCTAAGGAAAGCACATAGAGTGAGGTTCAGTACCGGCGACCATAAGACTAAGGGGACTCTTGACTACATACACTCGGATCTTTGGGGACCAGCTCAGACAGCTACTCGTGGTGGTGCTAGATATTTTCTCAGCTTGATTGATGACTATTCGAGGAAGCTGTGGGTCTATGTGTTGAAGAGCAAGGATCAAGTATTTGATGTGTTCAAGACTTTGAAGGTTCTTGTTGAGAATCAAACTGGCAAAAGAGTGAAAAGGTTGAGAACTGACAACGGCCTCGAGTTTTGCAACAGAGAGTTTGATGGGTTTTGTGCCAAGCATGGGATTGCAAGGCACAGAACAGTAAGATCAACACCACAGCAGAATGGGGTAGCTGAGAGGATGAACAGGACCCTACTTGAAAGGGTTAGATGCATGCTTACCAATGCGAAGATGTCTAAGACTTTCTGGGGAAAAGCTGTAGTGACTGCTGCTTACTTGATAAACAGAAGTCCCTCCTCAGCAATTGACTTCATGACGCCAGAAAAGAAATGGTCTGGCAATCCTTCGAAGTATGACCATCTTAGAATATTTGGTTGCCCTGCCTTTGTACATGTTAAGGAGGGGAAGTTGGAACCTAGAGCTATCAAAGGGGTATTCATAAGATATCCCGAAGGAGTAAAAGGATACAAGGTGTGGTGTAAAGACTTAACACCACCAAGGAGTATCATAAGCCGTGATGTGACGTTCGATGAGATGACGATGTTGAAAACCTCCCAAATAGATGAGAAAGAAGAACCTGTGACCAAGGAAAACTCAGCACCCGAGTCAATAGAAGTTGAAATAGCGCCTGAAAACGGATCTGATATGCCCCCAGATCAACACTTCAACAAGGAAAATCCTTGAAGATGAACCAAGAACACTGGCGTGTTCCTCCATGTCCACCCAAAAGAAGACTAGAACTCCTGAGTTGGAACTTGAAGAGTACCAGCTTGCTAGAGACAGGCTAAGGAGAACGATTAACCCACCAGTCAGGTATGCACAAGCAGACTTAGTTGCTCATGCTTTTAATTCTGCTTACACTCTTGAGTATGATGAGCCTAGGACATATGGTGAGGCTATGAAGAGTGAAAACAAGAAAGAATGGCAGCAGGCCATGGAAGAAGAGATTAGTTCTCTTAGGAAGAACAATACCTGGAAGTTGGTGGAGAGACCTCAAAAGAAGCTAGTCGGGTGCAAGTGGGTGTATAAGGTGAAGGAGGGGATACCGGGGATTGAGCCTACGAGATTTAAGGCTAGGTTAGTAGCACAAGATTTTACTCAGAGAGAGGGAGTCGATTTTTATGAGATATTCTCTCCAGTTGTCAAGCACACATCTATTAGGATTTTGTTAGCTATGTGTGCAAACCTTGATTTACATCTAGAGCAAATGGATGTAAAGACAGCTTTTCTACATGGAGAGCTTGAAGAAACAATATACATGGCACAGCCGCAAGGGTTCGAGGAGCCCGGTAAAGAAGATCATGCTTGTTTGCTAAAGAAGTCATTATACGGGTTAAAGCAATCACCTAGACAGTGGTATAGGAGATTTGATGAGTTTATGATGGCTTGTGGCTTTAGTAGGAGCAAGTATGATGGATGCGTGTACTTCAAAAACATGAGTTGTGGGATGATGTATTTGCTTCTATATGTCAATGATATGTTGATCGCATGCAAAAATATGGAAGAAATACAGAAGCTCAAGAAGCAGTTAAGTGACGAGTTTGAAATGAAGGATTTAGGAGCAACGAAGAGAATTTTGGGTATGGACATTGTAAGGGAAAGAAGAGATGTTATCTTCTTGTCCCAACAGCGATATATAGGCAAAATTCTGAAGATATTCGGTATGTCAAACGCGAAGGCTGTCTCTACTCCTTTGGCCATGCATTTCAGACTGTCAGCAGCACAGTCGCCGACATCCGAGGATGAGAAACTGTAGATGAGGAAAGTACCGTATGCAAGCGCTGTGGGGAGTATCATGTAGGCAATGGTTTGCACAAGACCAGACATAGCACAGGCTGTGAGTGTGGTGAGTAGATACATGGTAAATCCAGGTAAAGATCACTGGCTTGCAGTAAAGTGGATTCTGAGATATCTCAAGGGAACGTCAAATCACGGGTTGGTGTATAAGAGGGACGAGGACAGCAATGAAATGGTAAGAGGGTACGTAGACTCAGATTATGCAGGTGATCTTGACAAGAGAAGATCGTTGACAGGCTACGTATTCACAGTGTTTGGGTGTAGTGTGTGTTGGAGATCAGTTCTACAACATGTGGTTGCACTTTCTACCACAGAGGCAGAGTATATAGCTGTTGGTGAAGCTATAAAGGAGGCCGTGTGGTTAAAAGGCATATGCGCGGAGATATTGGCTCACAAAGAAGTAAACACCGGTGTATACTGTGACAGCCAGAGTGCCATACACCTAAGCAAGCATCAAGTGTTCCATGAGAGGTCGAAACACATTGATGTGAGGCTCCATTACATTCGTGAGATTGTCCAAAGTGGTAAAGTTAGTCTGACAAAGATAGCGTCATCTAAAAACCCTGCTGATATGTTGACTAAGCTACTGCCCTCGGTTACGTTCATCCTATGCAAGGACTTAACCGGAGTCATTACTTTGTAAGGGTGACCGAAGATGCGGAAATGAGAGATTGAGTTACTTTGTGGATGATTTTGAATCAAGGAGGGGATTTATAAGAATATTGATTAAAAATCATTAGAATATAATTTGGGGATCAAGCCAAGTGCATAGGGTGCGCACGGATCGAAGACGGACGCGAAAGGAGGCGAAAACCGAAGAAGGGCGCATCAGGCGCCAGCGCCACGACGACTAGGATGAGCGCCGCGGCGCCACTTCCAGTACCTGAGCCCCGCGGCGCTGGGATCCAGCGCCGCAGCGCTCAGCAAATATCTGGCCAGCGAGGCAGCGACGCGAACCAGCGCCACGGCGCTGAACGCGGGAACAGTGTCCTGAAATTAGGAAACTTCCTAATTTCGTCTCCCACTTGCTCTAGGACTCCCTAATACGACTCCCACACGTATAGGGAATACCTAGGATGTCCCAAGGCCTATATAAAGGCTATCAATTGGCTTGTAAACAATACAAAGAGTGAACTTGACAACCTTTGTGATCAAGTTAGTGAGATCTTTGTGATCTTAGAGAGATCTTGGTGATCAACAATAATCTTAGTAATTATTTTTAGTGGTTCTTTGTGAGAGAAAATCCCTAGAGAGCAAGAGAGAGTATTCTTTGTGATCTTTCTTGTAATAGGCATACTTTGTGGTTGCCTTATGATTCATAATAAGAGAAGAGTGTGATCTTGATCCGCCGTGGACGTAAGCAAGTTGCCAAACCACGTAATTCTTTGTGTGTTCTTCTTCTACCCTTTCTCTCTTTTATTTCTTAATAACTTGTTCTGCATTATTATATTACTTGGGTGAATTGTTTAACTCGTTTGTGTGCTTCCGCTTCAATATGTTGAAATTTTAAAAGACCTATATGTTTATTTGCATGCAACACACTACAAACTTATTTGTCATTGCTTAGGATAAGAGCATGATATCGTACAACTTAGGGCTCAAAGAAAAATTACTCAACAGAAAAATAGGGACTAACGTTGACAAAGTAAAATGTTTGTGGGTTAAAGAATTTATTTATTTTTATTCATATTGCATTATTTACGAGATAATGTTCACTTCATATAGGTTTATATTCATGTTAACTACAAGATGGAGCATTAGATTGCGGTTGAGTTGGATCTTGTACAGTGAAAGATTATTATTTATAATTCTAGCTCAACGGATATCTTAACGGTGTGGTGAAAACTTATGTCATGCTATTATATATTTTGATGCTGCAATACCTATAGGCATATGGATTTTATGATCTTAAGAGATATGTTGTATTAAACTTGTCCTCTTTTGATGTAATTAGGTTAAGAAATGGTGTGCCCAACAAATTGTTAATAGTAGGGATTATGAGATTTTTATGTGGATGTTTATTGAGTTCCTAACATTTGGTTAGCTCTTAGATTTCGATTTAAAGATTGGGTTATTTTTTAGGTAAAAGATGGTCATCAATTTGTAGACACATATATGATTTCGATTTGAAATTTGTGATTATAACACATTATAACTTATTATAAATAAAATACTATTATACGAGCAAAACATACAACATTAGTAAAAATAAAAAATCAGTTAAAGCAATTAAAAAAAAAAGTTAGAAAAATAAATAAAGAAAAAAAAAGATAGCGATAAAATGTTAAAAAAATCAAAGTTAAAATAAAATCCCACAATACTAATGCTTAAAAATTAAGACAGAAAAAGTTAAACAATTTAGAGAAATTTGCGAAAGCATGAATTTTTACTAATTATTTAATAAATAAATATATTTTAATTATTTATTTTTTAATTATTGATTATAAATAACTTTTTAAAATAAATTTTTATTTATATATATATGCTCGTGAAATTGGCAAGTGCATTCTTGCATGCCTTAATTTCACTTGCGAATTGATTTCTTTTAATTAAATTATTTTTTACAATTTTCTTTTATTTTTTTTATTAAGTTTGCTTTCTTTATTTTTATTTATATTGCTACAGTAGGTAAAAATTAAGTAAATATATTTTAATTATTTATACTACATTTTTATTTTAAATAAATATTTATTATATTAAATAATTATATATTGGCGTGTGAAATTTGCGCATGCGAGATTGCACGCACGAACAATTCGTGGAATGTTGCAGAATTATTTCAAAATTTCCAGCTTTGTAGTTTTTTTTCTCAATTAATTCTATTTTTATCAAGATCTTCATAATCAAATGTTAGAATATATCTCTTCAGATAGATTCTAAAAGAAAATGGATTTTTTTTTTGTGCATTTTTGTTTAAATATTTTTATTTTGTTATTTTTTATCAACAAAGGAAATTTTTTCCATTTTACATTGTTTCGGTTAATAAATATTATTTTGTCACTTTGTGGCTAAACAAAAATTGACTAAAAATACGAGTCATTTATAAAAAATTCTTTTGTTTAGCATTTTTTTTATTTTCTTAATTTTTTTTGGTTTGGCGCATACTTTTTTAGTGAGAAAATTATTTGAATTCTCGCACACGGCACCTACTAATGTTTTCTTGACCAAAATTTTAATGGTTAATTATCTTTTTATCAAAATATGACTTCTTTGATTAACGTATTCATCCTCCAATTTTTTTTAAAAAAAATTAATGCTCAAATTAATGTTTGTAAGAAAAAAAGGTTCATCATGTATGAAAGAGTGTATATATAAATAAGTAAGGTTGTTTTGCTGAATGAATGAATGATGAATTCATTGTGAATGAATAATTGCTTATTTTTATAGATATGAATTTAATTTATTGTCAAAATATGTATATATAAATTTAATTTAAACTCTAATATAAATCTGTTTTAAAAAGTCTTTTTTTACTGTTTTTATTGATAGGGAGGAAATCAACTAAGTTTTTTCTAAAATTCTTCTCTCTGTTAAATTTATTTTACAGTATAAATTATTTAATTTTTAACATATGTTATTTCTTATTTATTATTTTTCACTTAAATACTCTTGGACAAATGATATATTGTAATGAGTGGTATAAATTATGTTAAATTTATTATTTATAAATATGAATTTGTAATTTTTTTTGTGGGTTGGATCCGATTTGATGCTTATTTCGATGGATTAAATTGAAAAATAACAAATTTACTTAATAATAAATTAGATAAATTATTGATTAAATCCAAAAAAATCCAATTCCATGAACACCCCTAATGCATCATAAGGGCCAAAACACTTATTAATTAACAACTTTTATTTATATTTATTTATATATATTTTTAAAAATTGTTGAATAGAGCACGTAAGCAAATCAGCTATGGACCGTTGGGCCGAGGCCCAGAGAAAAATAGGGAGACGGTACACAAAACCCTAGGTCAATCGGTACCAATCTGGTATTAAAGAAAAAGAATAGGGTCAAGACTATAATATAATTAAATTATTACAAACCCTAGCTAGCCAGCTGTGTATAAATAACACAAAAACCCTAGCATCGCACTACATTGTTACCTTGAGCAAAAATGTCGAAGCGAGGTCTGTTCATCTCTCTATTATCTCTTCTAATGCCTCTGTTGTTTGCTTCATTATTATGTGCTTCATTAGAATTTGCATTTTGTTTTCTGCTTGGTTCTCGAGAAAAAAAATTAAAAACTAGACTGCTAGAAGCTTTAGATCTGTTGCTTTTAAAGACTATTACGCCCAAGTGTATAATCTCATACAGTTTTATTATTGTCGCTTGTTTGTTTATTGAAGATCTGTTTGGCTGCGGAGAAAGCTAACTATTTTGCTTAGTTGAAAACATATAAAAATTTCTTTATATTTGTGTTTTCGATGTTTTTTACTTATCATGATAATAAGAAACTTGAATATGTGTTTGTTTTTAGAAATTGTGAAATGTTTATACTGATAAAAAATAAATAAGATTCATTAGTTTTCCGTGATATTTGATTTTGTTTTTTTTCTGTTGGAAGAAAAGTGTTTACTTTGTTTAATTTAAACAAAAATTAAATCATTTTCTTTTGTCTTGGTATTAGTTTAATGTTTTGTGTTACTCTGTTCGATGTTGTTTCTGTAACATTATTTTTTCTGATATTGTGTTGCTTTGGTCTGTAGGACGTGGAGGATCTGCGGGTAACAAGTTCAGGATGTCACTGGGTTTGCCAGTGGCGGCCACTGTGAACTGTGCTGACAACACTGGTGCAAAGAACTTATACATCATCTCAGTTAAGGGAATCAAGAGTCGCCTCAACCGACTACCGTCTGCCTGTGTTGGAGACATGGTGATGGCCACCGTGAAGAAGGGTAAGCCTGATCTTAGGAAGAAGGTCATGCCCGCTGTCATTGTCAGGCAGCGCAAACCCTGGCGCAGAAAGGATGGTGTCTTCATGTACTTTGAAGGTTTGTTATTCTTTTTGCATTTCTTCTTTTGTTGTTAGATTTTGTTGTCATGTTATTCATTTGCTATGATTGCTATACATTTGTGAATCTAGTAGCACACATTGTTGATTTGAAGTTCATGTTACTTTGTATGTGTATTCAGCATGTGTGTAATCTTGTATAATAATGTCTAGCAGCAAGGAGTTGTGTTTAATTTAATCCCATGTTATTTGAGATAGAGGAAAACAAATTTGAAGGAAATTTGTTGATGAAGTTGAAGTTTGTTAGTTATACTGGTTTATTGATGCATTTAGGGAGAACTTGTACAATTTGATTTTGGAACTTGTCATCTGTAGTATTTCTTATTTGTTTTTATATTTTAAGATAACTGAAAATGTGGCTTGTCTAAGGTGCTCATTATTCTCTGCTGCCTTGTTATTAATTTCCTTCTTTCTAAAAGAAATTGTCATCCTGATATTTTCTTTCTTCAGAAGCAACATTTATGTGCTATTATTTTCTCTCTGAAAATGGTTATGAAATATAGGTTATAGCTGTAGGATAATGGCATAACTAAACCAAGGCAACAGGTATTGCTGGTCTAGGGGTGCCTTGATGTGTGCATATCTCACAATATTTGTGGGCTTGTGCGTACTTTGATTGGACACGTTTCCTGGGACTGGCAATATTAACTTGGATGGTTGAATATTCTATCCAGTAGGATCTCTTCCTCGTAGGATCTTGCTTTTCGCAATTTGATACATTTGTCTTATTTTTGGTATCTCTTTACATGAGTTTTCAGATCATTTGAAATATTTGAGGGTATTCTGTTCAGTTTGCTGGTGATGTGGTGTTAAGGATGTGTGTTAAGGTTTCTCTGCACCTCCCATACCCAGCAATATTGAAATAACTGACCTTACCCCATTTCCGGATGGTAAGACCGGTTATCATCCCTGTCAAGGTTGGTATAATTGTGAATTTTGATGCTTAGAGGTTGGTCTTTATTCCTTTCTTGGGCATGGGGACATACTTGTTAATTTGGTAAAACCTAATTTTTTTTAAAAATGCTTCATGATTTGTACAAAGATTTGAATTTGTTCATAGTTTTGGTAGTTAGGTGTAGTATCCTTCTGTTCACCAGACATAAGTCAGGTATCCACCTCCAACTTTCAACGGTTGATACAGTTACAAGTCTGGAAAAGGGACTTGTGTCCATCGTTACAGATATGGTTATGCTTTTGAAGCTCATTTCTGCTCCATTTGGATGCAACATGTTTCTTTAGTAATTATTATTATTTAAAATTATTTGAGTGTTCACCAAGTTGTAAATGTTGTCTATATTGTTCACTAACCCAAGTAGCAACAATGTTGTGCAGTACATTGCTTGTTTGTTTTGTAACTAGATTGGTTATTGAGCAAATTTCTGTCTTGCCATTTGCTTTTGAAGTATCATGCAATTTGAAGACGTGGCTGTTGTTTCTGTACTTTGGTTTGAATTTTAAGTTAATGAAAGAACATGTCTATTTCCTTTCCCATGTCTGTGACAAAGAAACTGTTTTTTTTTGCAGATGTTGTTTCTGTACTTTGGCTTGAATTTTAAGTTAATGAAAGAACATGTCTATTTCCTTTCCCATGTCTGTGACAAAGAAACTGTTTTTCTTTTGCAGATAATGCTGGTGTGATTGTGAATCCAAAGGGTGAGATGAAAGGTATAGCCAACTCAACTTATTTCTCTCAAAGCATTTAAATTATATAAATGATTAAAACAGTGTTCAAAGTTTATTCTTTTTCTTTTTTTTGGGGTAAATCTTCTCTCAAAAGTTTAAAAGTACATAATACGCGTTTTTTTATTTTCTAATAATCTTGCCCACTCATTTTTAGATTATTGATTTGGTTTTTCTATTAATGGACATTTATTGATTGATGTATTGGCTTCTGTTGTTTTAGGGTCTGCCATCACTGGTCCAATTGGTAAGGAGTGTGCTGACCTGTGGCCTAGGATTGCAAGTGCAGCCAATGCCATTGTTTAAGCACTATTTCATATCTTTTGTTCTGTGTTGGACAAGAAGTCGTTAAGTTTTGTAATAGGATTAAAGCTTTTTTGAAATATTGACTAGATTTTGTTTTTTTGAGTTCGGGACATAATATGAAAGCTTGGAGTTTTTTTTGTTTTACTTGACATCACTTTGAATCTTTGATGCGCGTATTTTTGAATTTCAGATTACTATGCAATGTGTAGGATATGGTTGTTAGAAAGTATTGGCAAGGTTTCATATCCTTTTTCAATTGGAGTTGGTACAGCAAGGTGTATTTTTGCCCCAAATAACTATCTGGACTTTGCGGATCTTAGCTTTAATTGGGTTCTATTTGAGGCTTGATCTCAAAATGACAAAAATGTGTAAAGTCTGTAAGTTTGAAGAAATTACCATGTTGAAATTTAAAAGATGACTAATGCAGCATGCATTATGAATTGCTTGGGAACCGCTTGACTCCAAGTTTAAAGTTTTGTGGAGAGTTTGGATCTTAATTGGATAGTTACTTCGAAATTAATGACCTAGGCAGGTGGATTTTGAGTATTTATGAGTAACTTAGCATTGGGTATTTATGGCTAACTTAACAGGTTGGGTCAATGATTGTAAATAAGCGTCTGATCTTCCTGCCTACTTTAGGTTTATTTTGGGTAGTAACTTAACATTGGGTATTTATGGATAACTTTAACAGGTGGGGTCAATGATTATAAATAAGCATGGGGTCTGTTACACTTGTAAAAGTCTGCTCGTAACTGTACCTCCGCACTTTCAGTATTTTCTTACCTACTTCCGACTAGTTTTCTATTTTGATAGTTTCTTTCAAAAGCTCCTCTCCCATTATCTGCTTCACAATTCCATCTGCCAAGCACATGAAGAGAAGGAAAAAAGAGAATGAGAAATTGGATGGGCCTTGAGGTTAGATAGACAAGATTATTTAGTAGACTAATATTACCTGCGTGATTTTATTGAACCTTGACCAGCAACATTACACCAGAATTGGAAGATGAATCCCTCCCCGCAGTATCGATTCCGATGTATAATTTGCTGGTCGTGCGGAAATACGCTAATGACCTGACATTAGACTACTAGAAAACGCAGTTGGGTTGGAACTAGTCCAATTTTTAATCGTCTTGGGCAAATGGATTAGAGAAGTGATCCCAATTGCAGGCCACAACTAAATAAAATGAATGCAATGCTTTGTGTCGATTTTGACAGCCAAAACTGGCAACTTTCTGCTTAAACAAAAGTAATTGATCCAATTCGTGTCGAACCAAGGTGTTCCAACAATTATCAACAGAACGAATAAGAAATGCATAGGATGGAAGAGAATTATATTTTATATATTAATTATCACCACCCCACTGTGCCATTTAGGACCACCGAGTAGCTCTCCCAACCTTTAAGATAATTGGAAAAAACGAATTCATATTAATTACACATAAGAAGGCACAGATAACAGTAAAGAGATCGTTATCAAGTACTGTTAAAAAAAATAAGTCTTACATTGGTTGGCTAGAAATGAAAAATATTATAGATTTATAAAGAATTAATTATATTTTTATCGGTATGAGCTATTTTGAGTAGAGTTTAAAAATAAAATCACAAAGGTTTAGATTTAAAGTAGAAGATCACGGCTTAGACTTAAAGTAGTAGACCAAAATATTAATTACACATAAGAAGGCATAGATAACAATAAAGAGATTGTTATCAAGTATTGTTAAAGAAACAAAGTCTTACATTGGCCGGCTAGAAATGAGAAATATTGTAGGTTTATAAAGAATTAATTATATTTTTATTGGTATAAGTCATTTTGAGTAGAGTTTAAGAATAAAATCATGAAGGCTTAGACTTAAAGTAGAAGATCACAGGATTTATAAAAAGTTAATCATATCTTTATTGGTACGAAGCCTTTTAGGTAAAGTTTAAGAGTAAAATCATGAGAGTTTAAGTCCAAAGTAAACAATATCGTTATGAGAGTTTAGAATCAAAGTGGACAATATCCTATTAATATAGAGATATGTGGTTCGTTGGAGCTCAAGAGCAAAACTATGAGAATTTAATTTTAAATTGGACAATATTATTCCAATGTAGAGATATGTATTTACTACTCATCTACCAAATTAAGATTACTATAAGAGAACACTAACTCAAAATTTATAAGTGTTTTCAACTATCCTAATGATAGTTACACTATAAACCCTAAACCCAAAGGATTACAAAATGAGAAAAATAAAAATAAATTTTTCTTCTCACATTCTTACATTTTTTTCATCTTTTTTTTCGTTGCTCATTGTTGGTTTTTTTGGTATCACAATAGTGTTACATTTTTGTATCCCCCTCTTCACCAAAATTTCATATTTAAAAGAATCTATTTATAAATTTTTATAATGCAAAAAGTCTTTACCAATTTCGGTGTCACATATACCAATTTATTTTTTTTTCCATATTAAAGTCAAATAAATTAGCTCAACAACCTCTTATACATAAATCAAATAATTTAGCTCAACCTAAGTACATATTTGTCTCCATTGTTGGTATTATATTTAAAATTATTATTATAAATTATCTTTGTTGATTTTTTTTTTAAGATTACATTAAATTATAATATTTAATATTGATATTATATCAGATTATATTACTGATATTATAATCAAACTATATTATTAAATTTTTTTAGAAGCAACATATAATTTTAAGACACATTTTGTCAAACCACACTATCAAAATTATTGAAAACAACACATTATTTTAAATATATTGCACGTGAATTTAAAAAAATTTTACCAAAAAAATAAATCAACTTCCCTTATAAACCCCAACCCAACATATGATAAAGGGAGACGCACTTTAAAATTATTATTAATTTGCATTAAAACTCTTATAAACACGATATAAATGGGTTGGGAAAATGAGCTTTAGAATTTAATATATAATTAAGTTATTATAAAGAAAGACCTTTGCAAAATTCATTACATCGTAGGCTTAGTTTGATGAGTGTTGAGGGAGAAAACGCCATTCTCCCTCTTGAGATTATGTTGAAGTAAATAATTTAAATTCAACCTATAACCATAATCTCTTTGTACAGCGAAATAACCTGTTAATTAAGCAAAATAGCAAGAATCCAAAGCAGAATATAAAAGAGCACAACACAATCTTATGTGGTTCGGCCAATTGCTTACGTCCACGGTGGATCCAAAGATCTCAGCCTCTTTTATTAACTCCCTAGAGATTTTACAAGAAAAATCCAATGAAGACAATGAAGAACTCTAAAAAAGACCTAATGTTTAGTGTACCCCTACTCTATCATGAACAATGAACACCCAAATAATAGTTCCACCCTAGCGCACATAAGCACTTAGTGTCTACCTAATTCTTCCCTTATCTTAGAGTCTCTTTTAATGCTTAATCTAAAATAAAAGGTTTATAAGTGTTTATATGGAGGTTATTTCGTGCCTACTAACCCTATACTTGGTTGGAGTAAGAGTTCTCTTGTTTTGGAAGTCTTAAACTTCCCAAAACTCAAAATCCGGATCAAAAATATACTTTTCTCACTTCTGGGGCAGCAGTGCTATTCCCTGGGCGCCGTGGCGTTGGTCTTTGTGTTGGGCGCTGCGGCGCTCAGCCATGGGCGTTGCGGCGCTCGACCCTAGTGCCCTCCCACACATTTTGTGTCTTTCAGTCTTGTTTCGCTTCCCCTTTCGTGTCTTACACATCTTAGATTTTTTTATACGTGTCTCACACGTTCTAGACTTCTTGTGACTCTCCTCTTTAGTATTCATCTCAATTCTTGTCAAATCAAAATTGTTGAATCACCAAATCTCCAACAATGAGAATTGATAAAAATCTATATGTAACAATTTTTATTTAATAATTTTAATTTTATACTAATTTGAATTGAATTATGTAAATTTTTGTATTATTATTATTTTTTTAAAAACTTTTTTGAGTACTATTTATTATTTAATATTTTTTGTAAAAATAAATTCAAACTGTTTAATATTTTTTGTAAAAATAAATTGAAACGAAAAATAAAATTTTTTAATTTAATTATGAGTTGTCACAATATTATTCTTTAAAAAAAAAATGATATCCAATATAATAGCCAATAATATCATATTGACAAGTACAACTACATATGATAGCCAATATCAAAACACTTAAAAACACGAAAGTATATACTTATGTACTATGCCTAGACAAGACAACTTTTGCTTATTATTACCAGATGGAACTAAACATCATTTTATGGTGTTATTGCGTCTCTGCAGCAACCAACATTAGGCTTCTATCCCATCTTAGCCTCAGTACCCAGATTCATTTTGGCACAATACTCGAAGAAACTTCCGTCAAAGCAGCGTCTCACAGCTTCTTTTGACAGGAATCCTTCCTCATATCTCGCAAGAACGTACAGTATCAACCATTCCATTTTACACGCGATCCTGCAAATTTTACTTCGAGTCATGATCGAGTTTAGCCCCAGCTTAATATATTTACTTTAATGTGAAGTCCATGAAACATACCAGCCGAACAAGTCGAATGATAGTCGATTTCCCTCCGTCATGTCCCAGAGCTCTCCTAGTGTTAGTTTACAGGAACAGTGCGAGCGTATTTGCTAAATGTGTGTTCAAGAATTGCTGGAACGTACCTGTAATTGCATTGGATATTTAAAGGATGATGTAAAAGGTTGAAGTTAGTGAATTATGTCCGAGCCTAACCTTCCTTCAGTGTCGTATGTTCCCGTATCGCTCCCATGTTTAGCCTTGTGTATGTTGTGTATGTATATGGGCAAGAAAGGAGAAGGAAACCACCCCTGCAAAACAGATATGCAGTGTAAGAATCAATAATTCAGTTATATGGCCTTCCAACTAGTGGCGAGATCAACAATGAGTATTTGCTACACTAAAATTAAGGTGAAAACAATCAAATATTTTATTTTTTTGGGGTAAAATTCTATCCGAGATTAAGCAAGTTGAGGTGTTAACTGGACTACACAGAAGCCAACAACCAAATTTTGTTGGTGCAAAAAGAATTGCTTCATCATATACATGAAAAGATGGGTGAGCCACAAGCAAACTATCCATCACAGTCTCTTAGTTTGGATGTCGCAACAAGAGCTAGAAGAATTAGAAGTATCTTATAAAGAATGTAACTGAACAGGCAAAACACATTTGTCGAATTTGAATTTCGATAGAACTAGATCTGAAACACTTCGTAGGCCATTTATATTAGTAAAGCTCGAAGTGCTTTCGACAAATCAGAACCCAGAAGCAAAACATTTGAGTTACAACTCAACCTACATTCACTGGTTATTTCTCAGCTACACATTCATATATATTTTCTCATCTTAGTGCACACAAACCCAATTTCTCAATACCAATAAGAGAAGGGCACTCAGAAAAGTACAGTGTGTGACAAATGGATTGGTTTGTCAACTCACCGGTAAAGCAGGATAACTCAACCCGAAGTTGATGACAACAGCCATGATAAGAGAGGCTATCATGTTGAATCCAATTGCTCCCAACCCTGATTAATATATAAGAGATATTGAATAGTTTAATCTAAAATTAGAAAAGTGAACTTAATTATAATAAAATAGACGATCAATTCATTATCATTGTCAATGGCATTAACTTCGGCCGACTTTTAATTACCTGTGTAAGTATCCCAAGGATAAACGATTCCATTGTCGTCTTGGTCAAAAAAGGCTGCATGTTGCTGGAGAACGCTCAGGCCGTAATGCCTGTGCCCTGGTGTTCCATTGGGGTTGATTTGTATCTGGAGCTTCCAATGCTCTAGGCATATCTATGTTCATGCAAAACAATGTGCAAAAAAAGATGAATGAAATTTTGAGAAGCATATAATATTGGATGAGTCAGGTGACTTCATATACGAATTAGATTTGCATTAAGGTTTATCAAAGCACTTCTACATCACAAATATGAATAAGACGTTGTTGCATCTGACAATGTATTGGTCTATCAGATTGGGTCATAGATGCAGTCCATATGAATCAGATTCTAGTCTATTATAAGTACAAATAATTATTTGCAAAAGAATCTTCCTTCCATGTTTAAATAGAGCACATTTTCAGTTAAGTTTATAGAGTCAATAATTCTATAGTCGGCACTATTTAAAACTGTTTAAGCTCAAATCCATATATTCAAATATACATTTTAACAGGAATAAACATCCGTCCCAAGGGCAGCGTTTTAGAGGATTTCATTCAATTTATAATACGGTGAATGTTCAACACCAAAACCCTAAACAACTCTCAGTGTTTGTTACCATAAAATGAATGGGTAGAAAATATCATTAAAGAAAAAGCTTAACAAGCTTACAGGGCTTTGGTAATCTGTCTTCCAGGTCAGAACGGACTCTCCTCTCATAAGTGACAGGAGAATAAGGAGCTTGAGTAGCCATTGAATCCCTATCCATATCTCCAGCCAACTCTCTCTCCCTCTCTCTTACTCTTTGCTTCAAAGACATGCAATTGCACACACAACCACCTGCTTCTGCTTCTACTGAAAGCTCAAAACCCGGCTTATTATTATAAAGAGAGGTTTGGGCGGTGGTGGGTGATATTGTAGAAGCATAACAAAAGCAGAAGCGAAGATTGCCAAAGGAAGCTTTTGCGCGCGCATGCAAAAGTTGGTGAGCGAGGCTGACAATGTTGTGTCAAAGACTCTTTGAGGATTTGTATGCATGTGCTGTATGACTTATCTCTTCAAATGCCGACGCTTGTCTTATTTTATTTATTTATTTATTTATATGACCATTATTTGAGGATCTCGTTCTGTTGCGCAGATATTTTGGATTTACCAAGGGAAAAGCCTCGAGACAAAATGCACTTTTTCTAGCATTTTATGTTCTCTACTGAATTGCTCGTGTTTATATTTACTTTTTTGAGTCATTTATAAAAGCTTGGAAAGAATTTAGTTCATAAATAATTTTCCTTCATAGTAAAATTGAAAAAGAATTTGCTGGGGTAAAGTTAAGTTGCGTTTGGCCCAGGGAATTCCAATCTAGCACTTAGCTCTGGTTTTCTCCATGAACAATCCAACTTAAAACAAGCTCGATGAATCGAGCACAGATTCAAATACTCGAATTTTCATAATTCGACTTAAAAAGTCCATCTAGTAGGTCTTATGGTAGGACACACGTCACCACTCAATACTGATATCAAAGAACACATCACGTAATATGGATACTTGCCACGTCATTATGAGCCCACCAATAGACATACACGTCAGCATAGCTCAAGTCCCTATTATGTCACTAACGGAACCCCACTAGAGGAGCTTTTGGACACCACATCATCCAACTATCAGATCCAAAGATAAGGTAGAATGAAAAAAAATCTCCAAATAGCCAATAACCAAACCTCTATGTCAACATGCACTAGAACCTTGTCTCTTGTTAACACTACTAACAAGAAGGTAGAGTTGTTGAGAAAGCTTAGCACTAAACCTGCTGAGCTCAGGGAGATAGAGTTAGATGGCCCCTTAGTGCTTTTAGGTCCACCAACTCGAGCTGACTACTCCAAAAAATGAAAAATCACAAATATATATAGTACTCTAAACATCAGTAAAGGTCTAATTACTTTATTATCCCCAATGAGTAAGTTCTCTAAAATACCCCTAATGATAAGGATAATTCTCTAATTGTGTTTGCCACGTATCGTCCTTGAGGGAAAATCTTCAAGCTGGCTCCCTCAAAGCTTAATTTAAATCTCCAATTTTGAAGTAGTAAGAGAGAATTTGAAAAAAGGGGCAAGAACCCTAGTAAGAGAAAACTCTCATTCTTTCTAAAAAGTTATACACTCTCTCTAGGGAAAATAAACCCTAGAGAATATTCACCACTCAACAACAACCTAACTTGAGTGTTAGAGGGCCGTGTCGGCCACTCCACCGACCACCTTGCTGGCGGCAACCATTAACCTTGTGTTTCTTGTGTTTTTTGTGTTCCTCACATCTCCTTAGGTCAACTAGCTCAGACTCAGTTTTCAACTTGCTTTCTACTTAGTCTCAATTTTTGTATAACTAAATCAAACCTCTAACCTAACTCTTGGTGACAGAAGGCCTAATAAAATTAGACTTTCCTAACTCAGCACTCACACTTCCCTCATCACATTTGGGTTAGGCCTCTGGCCAAAATCGTACCTAAACATCTGACGTCATTTATTGGAATCCTTGGAAAAACTTGCCTTTAGACGTCTTTCCAAGTCTAACTAGCTAAGGGTTCATACAAATCCTCCACCATGTCTAAAATTTTAAGAGCAATTGAAGCCTTGACTAGAAACCCACCGGTTGAGAGTGTGATTGATGATTTAGAAGGACCTATGCAACACTCTCTTAAACGTGCCCAGGAGAATACCTCGAGGTCCCTTAATGGTCCATCTAACAAAGATGCTTCAGTCACCTGAACGAAACTTGAAGAGTTTGTCGAGGAGTTGCATCGTATGATGATCAGTGTCATCTAAGGTCAAAGAAGGACGAAGAGAGAGACTTGTGCACTGACTTAACCTACTCATGTTCATTCTTATTATAGCAACCTAAAAGTCACAACTCTCAAGATCCCAGTTAAGTAGATAAGCAAGTAAGAGCAAATCTTTTTCTACCTAATAGAGAGCTCAAATCTATCGTTGAGAGAAGGTTAGTGAGCATTAAGCAAAAAGAACTGAAGTAAATCTTTAAGGAAAACCTTTGGAACTCGCTCTATACCAAATGCTAGGCCCACAAGGAGGCAGAAGATGCTAAAGTGTGTAGTACCACAACCAAGCTCTTAAGGAAGGTTGACAAGCTCTAATAAGACTTAGAAGACATCCACTAATCTAAAAATATTTAACAAGCCTGCATCCCAGTAGTGGAGGTTAGATCTCTTTTTACAGAAGAGATCAAAAGCACACTGTTGCCTCCAAAATTTAGGATGCCATATATTGCGAGCTACGAAGGAAGAATTGACCCAACAACTCATTTAAAGCTCTATAGGGACCATATGTTGATCTAAGGTGTTGGGGAGGATGCAATGTGCCACCTTTTTCCTCATATGCTGTTTGGGATTGCCTGAGCCTAGTTTCAAAGCTTAGAGCAATATGAAACTTTGACAAGTTATTCGCCTTTGTCTTCTAGTTCTAATATGTGTGTGATAGGCCTAAGGACCTCTCCACCCTGATGTATGTTAGGCATGGAGAGTTTAAGTCCCACAAAGATTTTGTACAGAGGTTTTACAAGAAGGTTATGGTATAGGTGTTTTTGGTGCTAAAGTGATACTGATAAACTTTCAAAAGAACATCAAGCTTGGAAAGTTGTGGTTTGCTATCCAGGAGTTAGAACTGAGACCTATGGTGAGGCTTATGACTTTGAAGCAAATTGAGATAGGAGAGAAGTTACAAATGAAAAGACAAGAAGAGAGGGAAGGTAGCACTCGGCCTAAGGAGAGACCGGGGAGAGCTGAGATTGTCCTATTGCCACAGTCTTCACCTAGGAGGCCATGTCCACGAAAGAATCAAGTTCCCATAAGATTACCTTCTTTGCCACCTATGCTCAATTAAACAAGCCCACAACAGGCTATGGTGGACTTCCAATTTCAATCATATAGCTTACTGAACACATACAGAAAATCATATTTTTTACAATTTGAAATAAAGGATGGTCTAGAAGCTTGCAACTATGGAAGGTAGCTCAAATAGGAGAAATAAGTGGAAGTACTGTAACTTTCATAAAGGGTATAGTTACAGTACTATTAATGCTTCGAGATGACAGATCAGATTGAGGCCCTGATAAAAAATAGCTGACTGAAGGAGTTCTTCAGTAAGGTAAAGAATGCTCAACAAGTCAGGTATCAAGCAGAGAAACAAGCTTGGGGGAGAAGGAGGTCCATCAGAAAAGCCTATGTTGAAGAATGACCCTAAAGTTAATGTCATCTCAAGAGGCTTTACTAGAGTAGTAACCTCTAGGAGGGCAGTAAAAAACTATGTCAAAAAAATAATAGGAGATATTTGAAAGTGTGCTAATTTTTTAGGGTGCATGCATGTGGTGCGTGTTCATTACACTAACATTTATGCATCTCATACATAAATTAATGCAACAGAATTGGAAATCTCTATTTTTTAGTGCAACAAAAATATTTATATAATTAAGTTTCATTACTGTAATGAAAAATAAGGATTGAGAATCACATATCAAGCATTTGGAAATGATCAAAACAGAGTTCACCATGAAGTGCGCTTGCGAGCAATTCTAAGATCCAATTGGGGTGGGCTTGGATTGCTAGAATAGCAACTCTATTTCTTGCAATGATGTATAACTCTCAAGCACCAAAACGTTATTAAGTTTTATTCACCTTGATTAACTCTTAACCATTGCTTAAACTCTTTAAGCTAGAGATTATTAGTTAAACTATTTAACTAATCTTGTATTTATTTCACAACAATGAAATTATTTTGGCTAATACAACTCTTATATAGACCAAAACACTTCATTGTTCATTAATGCTTAGCCATGGGAAAGAGAAGAAGAAGAAGAAACAATCAACCATTGCCTTTCACTTGTTTCAACACTTGAAACATAAAAATTTCTTTTGAGCACTTGATATGGTCAAACCAGATCAATTGAAGTAGTTGAAGAAATAGTTTTCAGCCCTTGAAAACATTACAAAATTCTCTCTTCACTTGGCCAAATCTTCTTATCCATGGAGAAGATGAACAATTCTCCAATAATTGCTCTCTTCCTCACACACTTCCAAATTGACCGAATCACATACCTATAAAAAATGAATTGTGGGCCATTATTTAAAGGGAAATGAATTTACTAATATATATGTATATTTAAAAAATGAACCAATAAATGCATAGTCATGCCTTATTGTTTCAAGTCTTTACCAAATAAAATACAAACTATTTATATAATATGTTGACTTGTTAGAATAAGCAAAATAATTTTGCTTTATCAATAATTCATGACCGACCATTCATGTAGTAAAAGGAAAAGAATTACTTTTTTTTTTTATATTTGTTAAAATCCCTCTCAATACTTGTTGCCAACACAAGCCCTACAATATATGACATATTCTATTAAGTCATTCAGCATGCTTTATTTTATTTTAATCACATTAATAATAATAAAAACAAAAACATGTGATTTATGATTTAACAATTAAATTAATTATTTGACTTTAAATAATATAATATTAATAACAATTATTAATATGTTTATTTATTCAAAACAATTTTGAATAAATAAATGACTTTACTTATCTCAAAAGTAAGGTCATTTTAGTAATTATAAAGTCAAATAATAAATGGCCTACAATGTGTCACGTGTTATTATCCCATTTGTCAACAACTATTATTAATAAATTAATATACTTAACTCTTAAATTTTGACACGTACACATCCTAAGGGAACTTGAAACAAATATCCCAGTTTACAAAAATTTACTGGATTAAACTATTAAATCAAACACGCTGCCTCAATGCATAACGAATATACTTTATATCATGTGACTCCTTAGATCCACGCCTGATTGATCAAATAAAACTGTTTCATGAGTCTGTGGTTGATACTCCATGCACACGTCACGGATATTGTATATCAACACGTTAGGCCATACAAGCTGAGGTTATAACATATTTGTATAATCCTTCTGTCACCTATATCTTAGATGAATGGAGACATAGATCACGACGTGTTCATCTGTGAACCCATCTCTAGATTTGTATATCGATAAACAATATACATAAACATATTTGCGATATTGTTCAACCCTACGGAAAACTCTTTTTCTGGGTTTATGCTTGTGGCCACAAGATTTTTTGAAATTGGAGCATCAAGATTTATAACTCACCCATGTGAACTGAGAGATCCTATATCTACGCACACTGGACTCCATGAGAATCGGACCATACCCAGCGACACGTAGCGGTTAGACTATAAAAGGTCTCTGGCATATGTAGAACAAAAGTATGGTAGATCACTTACAAGCCCAGTGTGGCACTCAGGTCACAGGATCACGAATACTAATCAACTCGAGAGGGATCATAATTGATGGCTTTATAAGATGTTTATTAGGGTCCTCGTGAGTCTGTTCAGTACTCAGTCCTTACTGAATGCCTGTATACTTATATGAGCTTCTAGTAAGCTCATAGTCAGTTAAGAAAAACCATTTATACCATACAGATATAACATACACTAATTTATATAAAAAAGGATTCACCATTAGACCCGCATCGATGAAAATAGATCAGGAATATAGAATTTGAGAACATACCTGTATAATGATATTTCCTAGCACTTATTGTAACTCTTTGCAACTATATCATTACTAGTATGCCCTCAGGTCTTTGTCTAGTTACAGACAAGACTCCAACTCCTTAGATATCACTAACTCTTATAACCTGTTAACTCTTAGCATTTCTAACTCTCAGCGTTGTTAACTTTTAGTCATGGTCTAAACTCTTTTAGGCCAGATCTAAACCCCTTCAGATCATACAATGTCTATAGTGTAACAAGCATGATACCATTTATAATAATATTAATGATTATTTTTGAAATGTATATTGTATAAATATTAATAATTAATATTCACACAATATTAGAATGATACGTAACCATAAACTCTAACAATATTATGGAAGGAATATAGATATATATTGCTTATCTTGTCCCTTCTGAGCTAGTTTTCTCATAAACTTTAATTGCGTTCATCGAGGAGGATTATCGAGGAGTTGTGTTCCCTTATGATGATGCTCTTATAGTTGTTAGGATTTGTGCTTATGTGCCATCCCTTTATGTATGAATATTTCTTTAATATTTATACTAGTATTATCATTTCATTAAATTGCTAATTATATTTTATATATAATAAGATGCTTGTAACATTGTCAGACATTGTATGATATGAATGAGTTCAGATATGGTCTAAATGAGTTTAGATTAATGCTAAGAATTAGCAATGTGAGAGTTAATAAATACTAAGAGTTGGCACTGATAAGAGTTATTAGGTTATAAGAGTCAGCGATATCTAAAGAGTTACAGCCTTATCTAAAATAGGACAAAGATCTGAGAATATATTAGTAATGACGTAGTTGCAAAGAATTTCAAATAGTGCTAAGAATTTCAAATAGTGTTAAGAAATGTTATTATGCAAATATATTCTCAAATATTATGTTTCCGATCTATCTTTACTGATGCTGGTTTATCAGTGAATACCTTAATAAGTATATAGATCAGTGTATGTCTATATCTGAGTAGTCCAGATGGTTAGTTTTAGCAGACCATGAGTTTAGTAGAAGCTCGTATAAAGATACATGCATTAAGTAAGGATTAAATATTGAACAGTCTCACAAATACCTCTAATAAATATCCCATAAAGCCGTCAATTGAGGGTCTTTCGAGTTGAGTAGTATTCGTGATCTTTTGACCTGCGTGCTACAGTGCGCTTGTGAGTGATATACCATACATTAGTTTCACACATGTTAGAAACATTTCATGATCTGATCACTGGGTGTCGTTGGGTATGGTTCGATGCTCATGGAGTCTGGTGTGCATAGATATGAGATATGTTAGCTCATTTGGGTGAGCAATATATCATAATGCTCTAAGATAGTATTTTAGAAAGTTTTATGGCCATAAGCAGTAATTTTCGGAAAAAGAGTTTAACCATAACGATAAATAATATCACAAAAGTGTTTGAAAATATTATTTATTGAGATAAAATTCTAGAGATAAGCTTTCAGTCGGGCACATGGAGATTTTACTGTGTTGATCTATATTTTTGCTCTACCCAAATATAAATGATGGAGGAATTATACAAATATATTATAACCTCAATTTGTATGGTCTAACGTGCCCACTTTGTAATATTCGTAACATGTATGTCTGGCATCGTTCACGGACGTATGGAAGAGTTTCATATGATAATTCAGGCGTAGACCTAGATAGTCTTACAAAATTAAGTGTACTCGTTGTGCACTGGGGCAACATTATGGATTGAACAGTTTCATCCTAGAAATTCCAGCAAACTGAAAATATATTTAAGGGTTTTTCAGGTTATACACTTATCTAGACTTAAATATTAAAAACATCATTTAATTAGTTGTCAAGAGTTATTAACTAATTAAATGTTGATAACTAGCATAATTTTAGGCGCGGACATAAGGGTCTTTATGACACAATTAATAATTCGCTTCATTTTCAATTAGGCCTTGCTCATGAATTGTTTCACCGTGAATTCACCTATTAACCATGTTAGTAAAATTAAATAAGGTAAAAATTAATTATTCAAATAGTTTTGAATAATTGAATAAATATTATTTAAATAAATAATAATATTTATTTAGTTATTTATTATTTTGGTTTAGGTGGGAGATATTTACCTACTTAGGTATAATTTCCACAAAATATTATTTTTTAGTTTTTTTTCCACTTAATCAATTTTGAGAGCACTTGTGAAGTCCTTAACACATCTAAACATTATTTTGAATAATTAATTAACAAAGGGTGAAGCAAAAAATCATGCATGGTAAGAGGGATTGAAAGAATTTTTTTTTTAAGAGTTTTTCTTTGAACAAAGGCTTGTGAAAAAAAATTAGAGAGAGAGAAAAATAAAGTCTTTTTTTTTTTTCAAGAAACAAAGTCTTGTTACTGAAAATTCAATTGCTGTTATTCTAACTTCACATTTCCACCAAATGTTTGTGAACTAGAATTGAATAATAGTGCACTTCAAGGTGAGCTCAAAGTTAGAGCTAGGAAGAATTTGGAATTGAAATCTTCTCCAAAGTTCTTCAAGGGTATGTTTTCTGTCATCTTATGTTGTTAATGATATAAGTTTCATGTGTATATGTTGATTACATGCTTAATTTCTTTGCAAAATTCATGTATATGATACATGTATTTAGTTTTTTTAACATGTACACAATCATATGCATACACCATAAAACTCGTTAACAGTAGTCAGGTTGAAGATAAGCACTAGTGAGGTTTCCCGTGTAATGGTAGATACTGGGAGCTCAATAAAGGTGTTCTGCAAGATGCACTAAACAAGATGAGGATTGAGTCCCTTAAGTTATCACATGTCTCCACTTCGTTGGTGGGGTTCATAAGGGATAATATGATGCTTCTCAGATCTATCACCATTTTTGTCTATATTGGTAGTGCTCTAAATTCCACTGTTCGTATGATTGGATTTCGAGTTATGGATCAACCTAGTTCCTATAATGTATTCTTGGGTCGGCCATTCTTGATGGCTCCTCAAGTTATTGTCTCCATGTATCATCTAGCTATAAAGATTCCAGTAAATTGAAAGGTCGTTCTTGTGAAAAGTGACCAGAAAGCAGCAAGAAAATGATATGCACTAATGTAAAGCAAAGTTATTAAATTGCCACACTAAACACGAAGGAAAAAAGTGAAGAGAAGTGGGGCGAATCTACTAAGAAGCTCATCTTGGTCATAGTCTCCTTAAATAACTTGAGTAAGACTGTTAAGATAGGCTTTTCGATGCTAAGAGGTCAAAGCAACTCTAGTCATCTTTCTTAGGAAGTATGCAGATGTGTTTGCTAGGTCCCAAGAGGACATGTTTGGGATTGATCCAAAACTAACATGTCACAGGCTGAATGTGAATCCCACTCACAAACCAGTCAAGTATAAGAGTTTCAACCAAGAAAAATACAAAACTATTGAAGTTGAGGTAGAAAGCTTACTCAGTATCGACTTAATTTGAGAAGCTTAATACTCGGATTGGGTTTTCAATGTTGTACTAGTAAAGAACATAAATGAGAAATGACGTATGTACGTAGACTTCATCGACCTCAACAAGGCTTCTCCGAAGGATAGTTTCGCTCTGCCCCAAATAGATTATATGGTTGATGCGACCTTAAGGTATATGATCCTCAGCTTCATGGATGCTTTCTTAAGCTACAACTAGATTGTGATGTATGGCCCGGATGAGGAGAAAACCACATTTATCTCTAACACAGGCTTATATTTCGATAAGGCAATGCCTTTTGGGCTTAAAATTGTTAAGTCCATGTATAGGCACCTAATGAACAAGCTTTTTAAAGATCAGATCGTGAAGACCATGAAGATCTATATTGATGATATGATCACCAAGTTCGCATTTGTTGCTAGGCACGTATCAAACTTGAAGATGATGCTTGATGTGTTGAGGAAGCACAACATGAAGCTGAATTCAAAAAAGTACGCCTTTGGAATGATTAAGGGAAAATTTCTCAGATTTGTCATGTAACAGAGAAGGATTAAAGCAAACCTAGAGAATATTATAGTTATAAGGGAGATAAAAGCCCCAAAAATAGTTAAAGACGAGTAAAGCTTGACAGGACGATTACCTACACTGAGCAGGTTTATCTTTAAAGTTATTAATCACTGCCAACCCTTCTTTAAAGTCTTAAAAGCTGGGAAGAATGTGATATAGATTTCTGAGTGTGAGGAGGCCTTTGAAAAGTTGAAGCAATATTTGATAGAGCCCCTCTTACTTGCTAGTCCACAACTTAGTGACATACTCCTCCTATACTTAACTGTGTCCGAGGCTGCAACCAACTTGGTATTAGTGAGAGAAAAAAATGATGAAGTTCAAAGATTGGTATACTATATCAGTAAAGCCCTAGTCACTGCTGAGAAGTATACATTAGCTCTGGTGGCAATAACGAGGAAGCTGTGTCCTTACTTCTAAGCTCATGCTATTATAGTACTGACCAATTTGCCACTGAGACAGATCCTTTAGAAGATAGACATGTCAGAGTGGCTGATGAAGTAGTTGTTGGAGCTGGTGCTCACATGCCATTCCAATATTGTATGAATATTAATTGTTAATATTTATACAATAAACATTTCGAATAAAGATTGTTAATATTTTATTAACATGGTATAATGCTTGTAACATTACAGACATTGTTTGATCTGAAAGAGTTCCGATCTGGTCTAAAGGAGTTTAGATCAAAACTAATAGTTATCAAAGCTGAGAGTTATAAATGCTACGAGTTAGCACTGTTAAGAGTTAGCAGGTTATAAGAGTCAGCGAGGTCTAAAGAGTTAGAACCTTGTTTATAATGGGACAAAGACCTGAGAGTATACTTGTAATGATATAGTTGCAAAGAGTTGCAATAGGAGTTAAGAAATATCATTATGTAAGTATGTCTCAAAGATAATGTTCCTGATCTATAATTACCAATGCTGGTCTATCGGTGATTCACTTAATATAGATTAGTGTATGTCTATATCTGACTGGTTCAGATGGTTGTTCTTAGCTGACCATGAGCTTAGAGCTTGTATAGGCATGCGGGTATCCAGTCAGGACTGGATACTGAACAGACTAATGAGGACCCCAATAGATATCCTATGACACCGTCAAAGGAAGGTCCTCTTCAGTTGAGTAGTATTCGTGGTCCTTTGACCTGAGCGCTACAGTGGTCTTGTGAGTGATCCATCATGCTTTGGTTCCACATATGTCAGAGACCTTTCATGGTCTGACCGCTATGTGTCGCTGGGTATGGTCCGATGTTCATAGAGTCCGGTGTGCGTAGATACGGGATCCGTCAGCTTACGTAGGTAAGTTGTATATCCGATGCTCCGAGGTTGTATTTCATAAAGTCTTGTGGCCACAAGCATAAACCCAGAAAAAGAGTTTCCCACAGGGTTAAACAATATAGCAAAAGTGTTTGCGTATATTGTTTATCGAGATACGAATCTGGAGATAAGATTATGGATGAGCAAATGAGGATTTGACGGTGCTGATCTATATCCCCGCACATCCAGGATATATATGATGGAAGGATTATACGTATACGTTATGACCTCAACTTGTATGGTCTGACACGCTGATTTGTAATATTCGTAACGTGTGCGTGGGGCATCGATTACGGATTAATGGAACAGTTCCATTTGACAAATCGGGTGTGGACCTAGAAAGTCCCAATATGAAATGTACTCTTTGAGCACTTGGGCAGTGTACCGTATTGAATTGTTCAATACAGTATAATTCAGCAATTACTAAGGTTACGTTAACTAAAGTATATAGTTAAATGGTGGGACCCACTTTAGGTTAACTTGGTAACCGAGTAAGGATATAATAGTAATTTCACTTTATGATTATTTAATTGTTAAATAATAAGAATAAATATTTATTCATTTAATTGTTAAATAAATGATTTAATTTAACTATGATTAAAGGTTAATCATATGGTAATTTAGTTAACTTTACTTAATGATTAAGTAAAGGTTAACCTAACCAAGGTTAAGTTAGTTAATTATGGTTAGAATAATTAAATATTTATTAACTTAAAGGTTAAGTTAAAATAATCTAATTAAGGTTAAATGTTAACTAAGGTTAGGTTAAACCAAATGAAATGCAAATGAAATTCAAATTAGTTTGGAATTTATGCATTAGTATATAAAGTGAAATGAAATTGAAAATAAAAAAATGTTTAAGATTTTAGGTTTTGCATTTTAGGAGCCAATTCAATTTGAGAAATTAAAATTGTTTGTTTTGTGTTTTAAGTGTTAGAACAACAAAACAAATTAGATAAATGGTTTCTAAATGTAATAACTAAAAACATGATTTGTTTTATTTATTCAAGAGTTGAATAAAAAGAAAAATAAATTTAATTAAGTTAAATAGTTTAACTTTGAAAAATGTTTAAGAGTTAAACACATATGCTGGATTAAGATGCTGCCATTCTAGACAATCAAACCCACCCTTGTTGATTGCTAGAATTGATCAAAGATTCATTTCATGGTGGACTTCAAAGAAAATTAATCCAAAGGCTTTATTGGTGATATTTTCTCAATCTCGAATTTCAGTTTAATCAAATGTTATTTTCTGTGTTCATTGTATTTAATCTTCCGCTGTGCACATGTATGTATGAGATATGTATATTGTTTGTATGATGAACACAACCCACATGTAAGCACCCTAGTTAATTTGCCCAACCCAACACACCCAACAGTAGTTATATAAGCTGAGTGAGTTTGATATTACCTATAAGCTGCGCCCTTCTATCAAAGCACAAGAAATTGCTAACTTTGTGGCTGAGTTTACTCTAGACTCAGAAAAAGAAGGAGAAGAGAAATGCAAGCTTAATGAATAGCAGACTGTGACTTCTTGGACTGTGCGTGTAGATAGAGTTTCGAATGCCAAAAAAAAGTGAGCTGCGGTCATAATAATTAGCTTTAAAGAAGTATAGGTGAGCTATGTCTTGAAGTTTGGCTTCAAGGCATCCAACAATGAAGCTGTGTATGAGTATATGATTATAAGAATGAAAATGACTAAGGCCCTAAAAGCTCAAAGTTAGTAGTTAAGAGTGACTCCTAGCTTGTAGTCAGCCAGATCAATAATGAATACCAGGTTAAGGAAGAGAACATGCAAGCTTACCTAAGGAGGGTTGAGGAGCTGATTAGTATGTTTAAAAGATCCATATTGAGTAAGTCCCAAGAGAAGACAACTATCAGGCAAACCTTTTAGCCAAGCTAGTCTCCACTGGTACCATAAAGTTACCTAAGATAATGCTAGTGAAGATCATGCCTGAATCAAGTACTTATGCTGTTAAACCTATGAAAGTCAGCTTGGTTGATAATGAACCTTTCTAGATAGACACAATTGTCTAATACTTAAAGGGTGAAATCACCATTAAAAATAGGACTCATGCAAAGAAGCTGAGGTACCAAGTAGCCAGATACTATCTGATTGGTAAAGTACTCTATAAGAGATGAGCTTCCTTACCTTACTTAAGGTACTTGTTACTTTAAGAGGGACAATATGTACTTAGAGAGATGAACAAAAGGTTATGTAGGAATCACATGGGAGGTAGAGCCCTAGCCTACTGATTGGTGCTATAGTAGTTAAGCACAAATGCACGTTATCCACAAACGCACGTTATCGTATTAAGTAATATAAAAGTTAAGTCGAAATATCATTCACACATGGACTATACAATCTAATTCTATCAATCAAATACTAAAATTATATCTACTTAACTTTTATTCAAAAAAATCAAAATAAGAATTGAATCTAATTAAACTAACATTATCAAAGTAAACTAAAACAACTCGAAAACAAATAAAGAGATAAATTCGCTAATTTATAATAATCTAGGGCTTAGACTTATCCCTTAGTATTTCATTGGATTTATTAACTCCTTAGTTAATCCCTTAATACAAATTGATTGGTTTAGACACTAATCTCATCACAAGCTTCTGTCAATGGTCAAGTGACTATATCACACATTATAACAATCATCTATATGTCTATGGTAATCAAATTAGAATGTAATTCATTAAGATCAAATATAAATTATGTCATACATGTCATCTAAGTATATGTCTATCATACATGGAACTAATAGTTGTTACCCTTTAATCATGCATCAAACTATCATAGGCTAAACATATGAATCCCTTTGTCAAATTCATCATAGTTCCTCAAACATTCAAGAAATTGGTCAGATATAATGAAAGCATTAAACATAAGATAGAATGAATCAATTATATGTATTAAGTTCTTAAACTAATTATAAAAAAATCTAACTACATATTAAATTCAAAAGTCTAACCATAGAATAAAAGTTTAGGTCATGATGAAATAAAGAGTTCTAGAGCTTATAAAGAATAACATCCTGAAAATCATAGAAAACTATAAAGATAAAAAGTTGAAGAGATAAAACTAATTTTTCTCAAGTCTTCAATCTTTTGGTCTTCTCGATCCTCTAAAAATTGCTTTTTCTCTCTTTTCCTAATTATTTAATTAAGCATTTTGATCTTCTATTTATAGGTTTTATGTCTTCAAATTAGGATAAAACATAAAAATGCAAATCAGATTATGATTATTATTCATGTGCACTGTTCATAAGTTATTGTTCACACATTACTGTTCACGTAGCGATGCGGTGCTAGATTATGAGCATTATTGTGAGTGATATTAAATCTCAAGTACATGTATGTGGGTATAGTATCTATCATTTTAAAACACGCACCACATATGTATCCCATACATCATAGTGCATAGTGGAAGAGCCAAAAATCTTATTTCTTAATGATAAACACAATAAGTTTTACATGTATCTCATAAATGTAAATAATATATAGATTGAGAATTTTATTACCTTGACAAGCCTTTAGTTTTTCGTCAAACCAGAGTACTGTGTTGAAGCAACCCGTTCATAATTTTAGTTCCCCAACATAGTGGGTTTAGGGAAGATAGAATAGCAGCTTGATTCCAGCTAAGATTTAACTCTTAAATAACTTGGACTAGTTAAAAAAAATGTAGAAGAAGTTCAACTCTTGAACCTTTTTCCAATACTTGGAGATATGTCACAACCTTCAGAAATTTCACTATTCTTCTCTCTCAATGGCTGAACACCACTCCATTCAAAATTGAGCAAAAAAATCTCTTTTATTTGCTTTATCACATTCTCCCTCAAGCAAGCAACCACAGGCTTATACTTATGGAAATACTTGCCATTTGTCTTTGTTTATAATTGTTTATAATAATTAATTAATTAACAAGAGCACAAAGGGATGCACTTGGTCGGTCATTTTGAGCAAATTAGAACAAGTTGAGTTTTACAAGTTTTAGACCCACAATGTATAGTCTTCTTTTAATTTTGTTTAATCAATATTAAAAACAAATTACTAGTTTTGTCCATCCATAACTACAGGTTGTTGTGACGACAATTGATTTGTAGATTTACATATTTGGTAGTTATGTCTTGCTTCTCCAAACCGACCACATTTACAAACTTGTTTTTGGTTGCCATGTGATGAAATCCTATAATTCTTCAGACGTCCAACTGAATGTTTTTTAATTGGAAGCCCCACCTTAAGTATTAGTTATATAGTAGTGCTAACATAATTGATAAAAGGGGTAACTTTGAAGTTGCAAACAGCTAGTGCACGCACACATGGTAATACTGTTTGAGTTGAAACTCTTGACATGCATAACTTCGTATGTGCATGTTGACATGACCATATAAATTTCCATATTTAACTAGGAATTCATGGGTATTAAGCGGGAAGACTTGAAAATAACTATACTGATCAAATTTTCGTTGGAGTTCAGCTTCAGCCCAGTTCGTGAAGTGAGTTGTTGTATCAATATCTAGTTCACATCGTTCACAAAACCAACTAATCAACTTTTCAATGATGATATGATATCAAGTGGTTTGGATAGTGGCATCTCACGAGTGGACTTCAAAACATTATTAAGACATTCGACAATGTTTATAGTCATGATTTTTAATATGTTTCATCAACATAAGATCAGACCCACTTGTTGTACCCAACTTTTAAATGGTAGTTGACCAACTACCATTTGAACTTGCTTTAGAAATCTCGACCATATGACACTTAAATTCAATCATCCAATATTTTTTTTGCTACCTTTCTGAAAAGGCCATGTAAATTCTCTTTTTTAAATTGGGATAAATGTTTTGCTCTAAGTGATATATACACACTCTATGACTAGCATTGTGAAAAATTTTAGTAACTGCTTTCTTAATACTTACATATCAATCGGATATGAAAGTCAAACCATCTATTAATTATACTGTGTCAAAAAATATTCCCAAGAGGCGTTTTTCTCACTATCACCAATGCTAAAAGAAAAGAAAAAATTGAATTATTATCATCTTTGTTGGGGGAGAAATCGTTCTTCTTCCTCTTTGAGATTAGGTTAAAGTGAAGGATTCCAAGTTTAACCTTGAATCCTAACCTCTATGCGGAGTGAAATAATCTGTATATCAAATAAAATAGCAAGAATTCAAAGCAGAAAATAAATAGTACAATACAATCACTTATGTAGTTCGACCAATTACCTCATTCCATGATAGATCCAAGGATCCTAACCTCTTTTATTAACTCCCTAGAGATTTTACAAGAAAATTCAATGAAAAACCCTTAAAAGGACCTAGTCTTTAGTGTACCCTTATTCTACCACGAACAATGAACACCCAAACGATAGTTCCACCCTAGCGCACATAAGCATTTAGTGTCTACCCAGTTCTTCCCTTCTCTTAGAGTCTTTCTTAATGCTTAATCTCAACTAAAGGATTTACAAGTGTTTACATAGGGGCTATTTCATACTTACTAACCCTATTCCTTGTTAGAGTAAGAGTCCACTTGTTTTGGAAGTCCAAAATTTTCCAAAACCCAAAATTCGGATCAAAAACAGACTTTCTGCCGCTCTGGCACTGGGGCGCCGAGGTCTTGGCACTGCGGTGCTGAGCCTTGTCGCACCCAAAATTGGGTTTCTGGACTGGGCGCTGCAACACTAAGCTTAATTATGGGCGCCATATTTTTTCTCGCTTTCTTCACATCTTCGAGTCCTATTTTGCTTTCCCATTCATGTCCTACACGTCCTATACTTCTTGTGACTCTCCTATTTGATATTTATCTCAATTCTTATCCAAACAAGATTGTTGAATCACCAAATCTCAAACAATCTTTGTAGACAACAATAAATAAAGTTCCTTTGTACTTGCCCTTAAATAAGGTACCATTAATAACAATGATTGGCGTAATTGATGAAATGAACCCATTAAAATAAGACTCGATTGCCATGAAAAAGTATTTAAATTTGTTGTTACCAACTTCAAAATAGATTATAATCTTAGGATTCTTCTATCGTAGCATCGTACAATATGATGGGATCAATTGAAATGACTCCCTGTGCAAACCCTTAGCCAATGTCTTAGCCTTCTTACTAGCTCTCTATGCTTTATAGTAGCTAGTGTTAGGGGGCCTATATATAGATGAAGAGTCATCGAACTTATATTTAATAGAATGTACAATAAGCTTAAAAGATGCTCATCGATGGTTATTTGCACGTATCTCTAGTAAACAAGTATGCACATTATAATACCTTTGAATCTTTAAGTAATTGGAATCATAAACCTTACATGCATAAAGACGCTATTTGTTATGGTAATCTTTGCAACTAATGATGAGAACATTTTTTTAAAAAAAATTCACTTTGAACTCGAAGCATTTTTGCAATGCAAGTTGATTAAGTTTGGATTGAAGGTGCTTCTTAGACTCGTATAACTGAAATACAAAGAAATTATGATTGTCGCAAGTATGTATGTTCCCTGAAATACAAAGAAATTATCATTGTCGCAAGTATATATGCTCCAATGACATAATATTCACAAGGTTTGAGTTTATGTTGTTTGTACTCTTTTGACTACAACATGCAAGGATATTGTCAGGAGTCCAATGATCCACACATATCTCTTATCCACTTTGGGCCCAAGTCCTCATAATTTTGTTCTTAGACTTTACCCGAAAAGGCCTCATATATTAATGGAGATGTGGTTAACTCTTTATAAACCTATGATCCTCCTAATTTCTAGCCAATGTGGGATATTTGTTCTTTTTTTTCCTTAACAATCATTCCCTTGAACAAATGACCACTCAGCCTCCCTTCAAACGATATTCCATCTACTCCCCCAACACTCTGCTACTCATCTTTATTGCGTTGACTACTCACGCCTTACGTGAAGCATTAGAATACTTCTTACTATTGAGAGCCCGCTCTATCAGGTCAACTCGACATCACAGCATTAACAATGACACACCTTACGTAAAGCCCGGAGCACAACAACACCTATTTTAGAGCATAACACAAATGACCACTCATCCACCCCTCAAATGATATTCCACCCGTTCCCACAATAGTCTGTTATCCATCTTCACTGCGTTGACTGCTCACGCTTTACGTGAAACACTAAAATACCGCTTATTATTGAGAGTCTGCTTTATCAAGTCAACTTCGTATCACAGCGTTGGTGATGACATGCCTTACGTGAAGCCCGAAGCACAACAACACTTGTTTTAGAACACAACTAGGGATTCATCGCAAACAATGGGCATACCAAGCTCACCATCTTCTCGTTTGGCACCCGAGAATTTCCACCATATGGCAACTTTGGGGCATGGCTTTGATACCACTGTCAGAAGTCTAATGAATCACACATATCTCTACATTGGTATGATATTGTCCACTTTGAGCCTAAACCCTTATGGTTTTGCTCTTGGACTTTATCAAAAAGGCTTCATACCAATGGAGATGTGGTTAACTCCTTATAAACCCATGATCCTCCTCATTTCTAACCAATGTGGGAAATTTGTTCATCTTTTTTTCCTTAACAAATACAATCAAAATACAAATAATCATCCATATTATCATTACCTAGATTAATAATCGGGCCGTCATCTCTAATGCCATTCACAAGAATAACGACTTTAATTCTTTCGTGCTCATACTCATGACGCGTCTCAGGCACAAATTCCTCAGTTAAAATGTCTTTGTTACTGATATATACATGTCTACAAAATCAACACTTAGAACTTTTGGTTGCAGCTTTTGGTAAGAAAAAGATGGTGGTGCATGGCTCGAGTGGACAAAGCTCTCACATGAGGGATGATGCGATTGGTTCCCATGTATGCCTAAACTTAAAGTCCAATGGAGTTTTAAAAGGGATACCATTTCCATTTTCTTCAAAAAAGAAAAAAAAGATCTATATGTCTTTATCACTGCTAATTGTCGTATGTGGTAAAGGATTCGTTGAATTGAATTAGAAGTGCATCTTTATATCAATTTGGGAGGTGTCTAATCTAATGGACTAATAAACTTTGTCAAACAATTGTATCTTCAAACCTTTGCTATCAAAAGCTTCAAACTTCTGCCAATTTTCCTAAACCTATTGATTATTGAATAGGTTCGGTAGGCAAACAAAACCTATTATATTGAAAATATTTTCTAAGTACGACACTTATTACTAAAAAAAAAATAAATTCATAAGCATTATGTATAAATACAAGAGATATTCCTTTTTACAAGCCTTATATGTAAATTGACATAAAGGGTAGAGGGTTCTAAATATTATGGTGATTTAATGGATATTTTATTAAGGAATAGTATCACAAATGAATGTAAATATATTTTAAGATTAAACAATATTTGCTACAACACTTAACTCCAGTATAATTAGGTAAACTTTATTGTTGGAGGACTTTTTAGTTAGCACAATGAACTAAAAACTTGACACTTTAATTTACAAGTTGAAAACATCTAGCAACAATCAATTTTTGGTTTGGGTTAATTCAAGATTTTCATTTTTATAGTCGAGGAGTTTGGTAAATTGACTACTAAAGCTAATCTAGCTGTTAGTGACCAAAATATGACAATTGCTATATAAGTAGTTGAGAAAGTCAAATATTTGCATTACTAGACTTATTAAAATTACAAACTATATTTACTAATTATGGTGGTAGGCTTATTAATTGAGAAAGTTGAGCAATTAGATTGCCAGACTTACTAAACTTAAAAGTAAAGTAGATTATTAGACTCATTAGACTTTCAAGTCGAATAAGTCTAGTGACCAATCAAGAAAATCCAATAGTCAATCACTAAACTTTCTTAACTTATAGGTCGAGAAAGTTGAACGACTAATTGATCAAGACTTTCTCAATTTGCAAGTTGAGAATATTTGCAATACATGAAACTTAAACAACATCAAATCATAAAATATTTATCCAATACAAACATTTACAATCCATTATTCTACCATTAAATGTTCATGTATGAGATTATTTGAAAATCATATCAATGGAGGTTGAAAACATACCTTTAAAGGACAATGTATGTGATTTGAGTCATAAAATTTCTGTTTGTGATATTGAAAAAAATCTCCAAAATTTTTAAGAGAATGGTGGAGAAGAAGATATTAGCCTTTTAGAATAGGGTAGGGCGAACCAATTTAAGGGTTTTGATTATATTGAATTCAAATGGTGCTAAACTAGGATTGAGAATTATAAAATGGTAAATTATACTTTTAAATTTATCATGGGCATAAAATTTTATAATTTTTTTTGTAAGCATACAGTTGCAACTTGATTTATTTAGGCATATTTAAACAAAAGACCTTTGTATCACAACTAATGTTATTAATTAGTGACTACCATTTGTCAAGTAATTATTAACTTTTTATTTATTATTAATGTGATATATAATATCAATCAACAATATACATATCAAATATTATATCAAGTAAGATACAAATTTTATATATTGCCTATTTAAACATAGTGTTATGATAACTTATTGTATTTTTTTTTTCTTTTATAGTGAAACTTATTAGTTAATTATAGTTATCTGTTCATTTTTTGAACTTTATCTCATATCTCATATGGTGTAAAGAAAGATGAAATTTTTTCACAAATAACTCCTATATTTTATAATTATTTTTTAATCACATTTTAAATTAATATATTTTAGTAGTCAAACATTTGATAAAGAGATTTTTATACCCTTAGAACTAAAAAACACACACTCTCTCTACCCGATTTTTGTCAATTCAAATTTGCATAAGCAAATTTTAGTTGAATATATTTGCCACTTCAAATTTAAAAAATGACCGATTCTTGGTAATTTTTTTAAATTTTTGAGAGATTTTGATATTTGTAAAAAATTAATTGAAAATTATATTTGAAGTTAAAATTAGGTGAAATTGATGAATCAAATATAAAAAATGAGTTATAATAATATAAAAAACATTGAAATCCAGCCAAAAATATCATATTTTGTGTATTTGATTGAAACCAGATAGCAGCTGCCCGCCATTTGGTTTCAGCTCATCTCAAGGGCATCTCAAGCCTGAGATGGCCCTTAAGATTGTATATCGGGCCCGAGATGTGCCCGCGCTGCCACGTGGTACAACAATAATTTTTAAATAATTATTTAATTTTTTTTAATTATGTTAGATTTTTTTACATTTAAAGTAAATAAAGTAATTAATTAATTTTAATTCTATTAGTCAATTTATTACTTATTAAGTTGATTAATATTGTATATTAATTTTTTTGAAAGAATATTGTTTGTTAATTAATTTAATAATTTGTATAACTAAAATTAATTGATTACTTTTTATATTAAATATTAATATAATATAATTTTTAATTTTTAATAATAAGCAGTCTTTAAAATTATAATTATAATTTTTTGTTACATTTATATTAAATTATAATTATAATTTTTTGTTACATTTATATTAATTTTAATTTTAATTTTTTAGTTATAAAAATTATAAATTAATTAACAAACAATATTCTTTCAAAAAAAAATTAATATACAATATTAATCAACTTATTAATTAAAAAATTGATTAATAAAATTAAAAATTAATTGATTACTTGATTTACTTTAAATAAAAAATCTAACATAATTAAAAAATTAATTAAAAATTATTGTTTACGCCACGTGATAGCTTATGAAAACGCCACATGGTGTAACAGTACAGCATCGCGGACATTAAATCTGCAACGTTATAATGAGGGTGTATCTCAACCCTAAGATGTGATCTTGGGTGCATTTCGGGGGTTATCTAGGGCCCGAGATGCACACTCACTCGAGATGGCCCCTGAGATGCAATCTTGGGCGCATATCAGACAATATTGCATCTCAGATGCTCATCTTGGAGGAGCCATCTCGAGCCCGAGATATCTTGAGATGAGCTGAAATCAAACAGCAGCCGGTCACTACATTGGCCGTTGTCTGATTTTGGTTAAATACACAAAATAGGACATTTTTAACCGATTTTAACATTTTTTACATCATTCTAACTATTTTTCACATTTTAATTCATCAATTTCACATATTTTTAACAAATATCAAAATTTTAAATTTTTTTTTATCAAGAATTAATTATTTTTTAAATTTGAAGTGATAAATATATTGTATAAAATTCAATTTAAACAACTTCTAATTAGTTGATCCAACTAAATTTTTTTTAAATAAATTTAAAGTAACGGAGTAGAGAGATTGTGTTTTAAATTCTAAGGGTCATTTTTTTATCTTTCGTCCTTATTTTTGCTTTGAATTTTCTATTAAATCTCAGATTTTTTTTAACTAATTAAACCTCCTTTTTGAAGCTAACTGAACATTTTTTTAGACTTAAGGAGAATTTGAATTTAATATCTTCATTTGCATAGAAATAAGGTACACTAAAAATCCTTTACCACTCCACAATTACAAGTGCAAAAAAGAAATAATTGACTATTTTGAAAAAAAAAAAACCTAGTGAATAATTAAGATAAATTAAAGACAATTGGTAATTCCTCTATTTGCATTTGGTACTGTATTGGCTTGAATACTTGAAGGAAAAAGGTAGTTACAGCACAACTTATAAGCAATAAGGCATCTGCATCAATGAGACTTCACAAATGAAACAAATAAGCCACTTATAAGTAACACATGAAGATGTGGCATATCATATCCAATGGACTTTAGAGCATTAACCATCACACCGAGGACTTTCACCAAATAAACCATCCTAATTGCCCAGTCACAATCAGAAGCCATGGCATATCTCATCTCCTCACCAAACACACTGAAGGAAAATGATAATGACAATAGTAATGGGATAGTTCTGAGTAATGATGGAATATGCATGCTGAAGACCATTGGCAAAACCAAACCTCCTACTTAAGAATTTGAAATGACAAAAGAAAAGCCTTGCTTGCACAGATATAATGTAAAGTCTTTATATATTAAAAAAAAAAAACTTAATGGAGATAACTTCCAAGGCAATTTTCCTGCTAATCTAAAAACTGGAATAAAAAATTATAATCTACTCCAATGAAATACGAAGCATCCTAAAAAATTAGGTCCTAGTGACATTTTGGAGATAGCTAACAGCTTAAATCAACAAATCTAGGCTGCTTCATAAATTCCGTCAGCTCATGATAAACCTGCACTCAGATCAGGAAATTTTATGACTTGATATGAAATGCCAAGAATCTGCAAAATTTGACAGTGCTGACATCGCCCGGCTGGGGAATGGCCTGTCTCATGTTAGTTCACAATTTTAACTGAATAAAGTCCTCTTCCAATCCCATTCCGTGCTGAACACACCCTCACATTGAAAATAACCCCAATTACGAAGCTCGGGTTCAGCCATGAGTGGACACTTTGACTCCACCACAGAACTCGAGCGTCTCTCCTCCTGTTCAACACAAGGGCAAATACAGGGGGAAAATGATTATGCCATCCTCAAAGTGTCAACTACCACTACCATTATGGCTACCCACTATGATGAGTCAACTACCGCTATGATTACTGCTACCTCTACGAAAACATCAACCCAAGTTCCCGTAGCCCCATGTGCCCATAGCTCCACTACTATCACTATCAGTAAAAACCTTCAATATATCTCTTATCCTACTAAAATGCAAATCAAATCAAACATTGATATAATCACTAGATTTCTAGTGGCATATAAATCTTAGGCAAAAAGGCCATAAATAAAAGTGATGCTGCAACAAACCAAGACAAGTTATATTAAGCTACTATAGCTTCAAAACTATGACAGAAAAAAGGAAAGTTCTGCAAGTAGATAATCATAAGCACGCCAAATTTAAACTACACTCAATAGCAAATAAAGTATAGAAGGGCATCTAATATGCCTTGAAACTACTCTTATTACTAGCAAAATAGATATCGGCAAACTACTGAGATTCAAGCAATCCAACCGGTCCCAAAGTGAAATGGCATCAACTTGAGCTGCACCCATTGCTGCAGGAAGTATGAGAACCATCATGACCTCTTCTCCAAAGAGAGCGGTCTACAGCACAGAGATAAGGGGCTGGTAGGCATAGGAGGGATAAAATCACTGTTGTTGGACTTGTCGGGATTGAGCACCACCATATCCACCACCATAGCCACCATGAGGACCATTTCCTTGAGCCCCATAATTTCCAGAGGCTTGTGATGGATCAGATCTCCACGCTGCATTTCCATACCCTGAATTTCCATTGGCATCACCATAGCCGCTTCCAATGTAGCTGCCACCACTCCCTTGCAATTCTCCCCCACCTTGGTTACCAGCATTACTATTGGGGACACTCCCAGAACGCCCTCCAACAGCCCCATATCCAGAGGGATTCCCGTAAGACCCATCACTTGCACCATACCCACCATACCCGTAACCTTGATTCCCATACCCTGTCGCTCCGCTAGGAGATTGACCAGCAGGAGCTGAGCCAGGACCACCGCTGCTGCCACCGGCACCAGCCCCTGGGGCACCCCAAGCAGCAGCATTCCCATAGCCCATGGTACCATAACCAGAGGGAGCTTGTGTGCCCCATGAACTTCTAGGTGCACCTGGTAGACCACTTGCATAACCAGAGTTAGCTACACTTGGGCTCCCATAGGAGGCACCAGGGCCACCATACCCAGTGTTAGCACCACCATAACCTCCATAACCACCATAACCAACACTGTTGCTGGATGGACCATAACCATAGCCAGATGCACCATAACCAGAAGAACCATAAGGTGGAAAGCCACTTCCAGCATTCTGAGGCTGCATGTATCTGTTAGATTCCATACGACTTTCAAATCCACTGGCATTGCCCCCAGAAGGACCATAACCCTGATAACCACCAAAGCCAGCATCCCCATTACCACCACCCATGCTACGGCCACCTCCGCCAGGATTAGCATCTTTAGGAAGAGCCTGTTTTACTTCAACTTGCTTACCATTCAAATCATGGAAGGTCTTCTGTAAAACTCTGTCAACTGCATCTTCAGTATCAAAGGAGATAAAGCCAAATCCACGAGTCCGTTGGGTGTTCTGGTCATACATGATTACAACATCAGTAACATGACCATAAGATTCAAAATATTGACGGAATCCATCTTCAGTCAAAGTCGGGGGCAACCCTCCAACAAAAATCTTCTTAGTCCTTATATTTCCACCACCCCCATTGTTTCTGGTAGAATTAATATTTCCAGATCTGGCAGAGTTTTGCTGCTCCTCCCTTGACATAGCCCTCTTTGCCTCGACCTGAAGAAACACAGAATCTATATTGGAACACAGGTCCAGAAATTCAAAACTTAGATACATACCAGATATGCATACATGTGTGATGCGTCAAAAACCCCAAGTAAATGAACACAAAATCACATTGCTTGGTATTGTTAATAAGAACAAATTGCTTTGATAAGGACATGAACATCTATAAGAAAAAAAGACAGCAGGCATGGGATTGGGTGATGACCTCTAACCCCCCTCTAAACTTACATTGATATTGAAAATCCACAAAAGAAGCAGAGCAGCTAAAAACACCAATGGAGAAAATGTTACAATGAATAGAAATATTAGAAATGTTGACTTTATAGTGAATTCACACAATCAGTCAAGTTTATTACTGAAAGCATAAAAACCTACAAAAATAAGTTAAGAATGGATGTAATCAACAAACACAAAGACCTCACATGGAAACTCAAAAATCTACATGTGCTTCACTGCGTGCCTACTAAAAGGTATAAATTGTATCTCTTTTCACACTACTTAGCATCTATTACAATGGCTTATTCTGATCTAATTCATAAGCATAATGAATCTTCTAATAATTGGCTTAAAACACTGAGAGAAGAATCAAAAGTTCTGCAGTGCTTCATAAAAATAGTTTGGTTCAGCACCTAGGCCAGAGTTTATTTCCTTCCATCCATAAAATATACAAACAAGTACAAAACAAACAAATATAAATAAATCAAGGTAAGAATCAGAATCCCTCAATCCTCCACAACAAAGTTGTCACCTTGAACAATTTAGTGATTGACTTCCCAAGCTAAAAGACAAAAGAAATAAAAAGCAAGATATTAAAATAGACAAATCCAATAAGCTCAAGAATTCAATAAAATCAACAGCAGATACATAATTAACATTAATAGCCAAAAGCTCAAAGAAAAAAAATGTTAGCTCACAAATAGAAAATGACCATCAATCCCTATTAATTATAATCCGAGTAGCAGAAACCCTAAAACAATAACCCAAAAATACCACAAAGACATCAAAACCCAGCAAAATTAGCACTAGAAAGAGCAGAAAAAACAGGTCAACATTCAAACTTTTTCACTTCTCTATGTAAAAATCTCACCGTCCTTCCATCGATTGTGTGTTTATCTTGAAGAACACGATCGAGGATGGATGGATCTGCAAAAACGACAAACCCAAAGCCTCTGGGCCTGCCGGTGATCTTTTCTCTCATAACGACGGTCTGCAAAACGTCGCCGTATTCGCCGAAGTACTCCTTCAGTCTGTCCTCGTTTGTGTCCCATGAAATCCCGCCAATGAATAGCTTTCCCTGATCTAAATCCATTTTTAGGGTTACCGTGGACGAACGAGGAGCAGAGATGGGAAGAGAGAAGAGAGAAGAGAGAAGTGAATTTGGGGAATAATTATTATGCGAGGGAACAGAAATGGGGATTTGGACGGGTGAGATCTTGTTGGGGTTTGATGGACGACTGGGATTTGATTTTGGAAGGTGGGGTTTGTGTGGGAGTGGAGGTTTGGATTTTAGAAACCTGGTCGTGAGTCGTGAATGAGAAACAGTCCTTGCCAGAAGAAATGAATCGACAGTAGATTTTTTCATCACGTGATGGGCACGTGATACAACAACCCACAGGTCCCACACCCAAAATATAATGTTAAAAAAATATTTTGAACTTCAAAGTTCATAGAATAATACAATCTGAAATTTATCTACTGGAATATGAATAGATCTTCTAAAATAATGTCAAGAAATTATACAACCTACAAGAACGTGATTAGATTCTTCTACAATAATGTCAACAAATAATAGAGCTTTTGCCTTTTAATTTTGAATTTGGTGGAATAATATTCTACAAACTATATACCCTTTTCTCTATTAAAAATTAAAAAAAAAACAAATTTATCCCTGAAAATAGTTTAACATTATTTAGAATTTTACTTTTCGACTTCTACTTTAATTAAAAAAATATATATATATATATATATCATCAATAGTTGAAGATTATTTTTTAGTTTTTTTTCTTCAATAAGTGTTACTTTGTAAAATTAAAAAAAAAAATACTTCATTCGATTTTAAATATCTTTTTTAAAAAAAAATTATATCTATATTTTTAGTAAAAAGGATGTGATAAAGAGAGAATAAATCAATTAAAGTTTACTAGCTAAGTTTTATTGCAGAAGAAAAAATTGTGAGATTTACATTTTGTAGATTAAAATTGTGGGTAATAAATTTGTAGCATCCAGTTTCTGTATGACAAAAATTGATTGATATAATACAAATGTCCTAATAAAAGGGAAGCATTGCAATAGTTCGCAATCTATGAGCGGGGACTATTAGATACGACTGGCACAAAATTAATAAATCAATCTCTCTCTCTCTCTCTCTCTCTCTCTCTCTATATATATATATATATATATATATATATATATATATATTGAGACAAACAAAGGACTTGTTTGATTAGTTCGTAAAATAAGAGGGATTTTGCAGTTTCTGGTCTTTTTTATTTTTCATTTTTAGAGAAACCAGAAGTACTTAAGTGTAACTGTAAATAATTCTTTTGAATATTTCTCCTGTTCGCAAATTCAGAAGGTGGAAGTGGAAGGATATTCACAGTGTACTAGGAATATTCATTTTTGGAAAGCAATAAGTTTTATATAATTAATCCATTTGTAAACTTTTCAATCTACTCTAATTTAATCTTTTTTTATTATTAAACAATTGTTTTTTTACAATAAAAAAAAAATTTTTGAATTTCAACTTTCGAGCATATTTAACATTCTAAAATTATTTAATCCCTCCTATGTAAGGATAAGTATTCTTCTCCTACGAAAATGGTAAGTATTGTTTTTTAAACAAAATTTTTTATAAATTTATTTTATTTTTGTAATGTTTTAATTTTATATAAGAGTCATATATTATAATATTATAATACAAAAGTTAAAAAGCAAGGAATTTAAGTCTAGGCTAGAGCAGGAAGTAGGGCCTTGAGGTAAAAGTGCAAAATAAAGCACAGAATGAGAGAAAGGGAGCTGGGCATTAGCAAAGCCGCATTTTGCAGTTTGCAGTTGAAGTGTGAAGATCATGTTCATGGATATCTTCTAATCTAAGACTAACAGACAAAGTTGAAAGCTGTCGTTGTCTTCTTTTCTCATTTAAAATAAATGAACTCGTGCTCCCACCACCACTACTTTCACTTTACACTATCATTAAAGTCCAACGTTCCCATTTTCAAAACCGTTGGAGCCAAATGCATTTTCTAATAATATATATGTCTCTCTTTGTCACCCTTTCCATTTCAGTCCATTTCATTGCAATCCAATTCTTATCATGAATTGAACACACACACTCTTTTAAGTTTTAAAGCAACAAACAAACATTTTATACAAGGGGCTCCAACTTTGTCTCTTTGAACTTACCACAGACTTGCAATGGGGTGTTTTCTGGGTTGTTTCGGATTTTCCGGGAAAAGAATTCGTAGAAAACCGGCCAATAAAGTGTCACCTAGAGACCATGTAAGCCTCGTTTTCAAGATTTTGATTTGATTTAAGTTTAATGCTTCATTTGCTTTCCTCTCATAAAAGGTTGCTTATGATTTTGTTGCAGAGACATGGGAGTTATGAGCCTCTGGATTCATTAGTCTGTGTTAATCTTGACATTGCAGAGAACCTCATAGGGTCAGTGTTGAATCTGGGTGTCCCTTTTTTATGTTTTATTTTTGTCAAAATCATTTATTGTAGTTTTGTATGTTGGTTGCAGTAATAAGATTAAGGAGAGTTCAGGAAATAAAATTATAAAGAAAGTGAGCTTTAATCTGAATGTTCAAACCTATGAGCCATTAACAAATGATGAAACCACATATCAATTATCAGAAAGTGATGAAGATGGGAAAAGGGAAAAGAATGGTGAAAAAGCAGAAGGAAGCCAATCTCCTGTCTCTGAAGGGGATATAACCGCATCAAAAACAGGTTCATTTCCCACCAACTATAGATACCAAAATTGCAGAGATAACTATGATGAGGAGGATGATATGGCATATATTGAAAGTGATCTGGATGATGAAGACGAGGATGAGGATGAAGACGATTTTGAGAATGACGTTGATGATCTAAGAATAAGCCAGAACGAGTTCTTGAAACAAGCGGACTATCAAGCAGTCGAATTAACTGACAGAGTTTCTTTGATTCATTTGGATGAGAGGAAAAACAACAACCACATGCAACTTCCTGCTTCTACAGACGGTTAATCAAAATCATTTGAGTCGAAAAGAACCGCTCGGGATAGATGCAAATGTGTCAATTCTGTATTGAATCCTGTAGAGAATCTCACTCAATGGAAAGCAATCAAATCAAGAACAGCAGCAGCAAAGAATTCAAGGAAGGAGAACATAGCCTTACAGCTAGAACCAATAATACCCTTTGATTTGAAGACAGGTTCCAATCTTTATCTTGGCAATTTAGCACCACTGCACAACCAATCGAAGCCACTACTGCAAGAGATTGCTGTTGATGCCAGCCTTTCAAACTGGTTAGCTTCAACAAATTGTAACAAGTCCAAGGCCGACACAAGCATCACCAATACCAGCATTCCTTTTGAGACCATTCCCTCAAAGAAGAGCATGTTTGACAGATCATATTCCCAGCCAAGCAGGGAAGATAGACCAATTCTAGATATCACCAACTTGAAGGCCTGACATAATTCTATTCTTCTGGGTGTTGGTTGTCTTGCTTTCTGTTTCTGATTCTTTTATTGTTTTTTTACTATTAATAACTGCAGTGTTCTTTTTTTGGATTTTTTTTTTCCTTTTTTATGATTCTATGCAGCTGAGAGCTGAGAAAGTAGCTGTCTGTTTGTTATGCCTTACTACTCGCCCAAAGATTATATATCAAATTCATGCTTTGAGACCATTTCTGAGATTTTCTTTTTCTTCTTCTGTCATTTATCCATGCTTAATTGTAACGGAAATTTATTTTCAACCTTCAGCTGAGATTATTAGGGAATGAACAGACTGAAAATTTGCCAACTCCATCAAATGTTAGGATTTACATCTCCACTTCTATTAACATACAATTAATAAACGACGACAGAAAAATAAGCCTAGATATGTAATTTTAAAGATGCACCGCTTCCTATCAACAGATCTTCCTGGTTGTGACCATGCAAAAGTGGGTGTTCTTTGATGACCAACCATGAAGTATATGATGAAAAAATAAGCTCAATAATAGGTTAGATGAGTTATATGATTGGCAAAAGAAAACTAAGATCATGCACACTTTCTGTTATTGATTCTTAAAACAACTACGGCTGTAAAGTCATTAATGCATGGACCAAATGACAACAAAGCCACAATTTTATGGTTTATCAAAGTTAATCACTCCATAATTAAAATTAGTTTGTAGAAATCTCATGACGTTTAAGGCATATGATTATACTTTGTTTCCATGCAAGTGAACAACCTTCCAACCTTCCAACCTTCCCAAATCTCAACTTTTTTTCTTTAAAGACAAAAGAGGGAAAAAAAAATTCACACCAAAACTTAAAAAAAAAAAAAAAGAATTTACACCAGTACTTGTATCTGAACTGTACATCCCGATTCTATCTACCCAAACTTATATCTCAACTGTACATCCAGATTCTAGGATAAACCTAAAATGTCAAGTTGGTAAAGTTTCCAGGTTTGTTATAAACAAATCACCAGAGGCTTAATCCTCAGTAAATCGATCAGCATAAAAAAACTAAAGTCTGACTAAACGAGACTACTCGATCTGTTGGGAAGAAAAATATCAAGGAAAAGCAAGTGAATAGAATTGAAGTATATTCTATTTCATTAAAATAGTAATCATATATTTTCATTTTCAATTTGTAAAGAAAAATACGTGGCAAAAGCATAAAATTTCAATTGTGTCAAATACATTACACATCGTGGAAAGGCTGCCACCATCACCATTTTCCACTTCTATTTCTAGTATAAGCTCCATTTAGTTTGCAGCAGCTGGTAGGAAACTTGCCAGAAACCACTTTAGGAGTGTTATCAGAGTCCACCTTTGATAAATCGTCCAAGATGTCAGTATGCATGACAGATTGCCCTTCTTGTCCTTCGTACCTTCGATCCATCCTAATAACAACGAATTGAAAAAAGGGCCACTATGCACCAAAAATCAGGTTTTGAAGAGAAAATGAATCTACATTATCTTACATATGCATGAATCTGAATCCTCATCTTCTGAGTCACTCACATCACTGCATGCATAAGCAAGTAGATGGTCAGATATATAACAGTAATCCGGCGGTAAGTAGATAAACGTTTAGCATGTCTATGTACATCATATCACATATTCAACATTGTTGTCATGCCTAATGATTTTCTTTTCCAATTTGGACACTATAAAATGAATGACTCATGAAATACTCATTATATTTTCAACTTATTTCTAAAGGGAAAAAAAGCATGTAAAAGAGTTTCGAAAGATTTGTTGTCTCTGCATATTATCACATTGGTGTGATGAATCGATTATTAACAATCAAGCATTCCACTATTTCCTTCACAGATTATCATAACATATCATGATAAAAGAAACTATAAAAAACATAGCTAAAGCAATTGGCAGGATTGTTTGAAAGAGACATTTACTCCAAATGGAGAAGTAAGACATTGATAGGCAACTGCAGTAGAGGGTATAAAGCTAAAAGAGTCACAGTCCTGAGGTATAATACAAATAAGATGAATCTTATACAAATAAGCTCATGAATCTTTAGACAGTGAGCCTTTTATCCAAAGACTTCATAACAACTTGTATGTTTACAAAGAATAAATATCATATTAAGTCTTGATGAACAGGAAAGATATTTCATACTTCATAAATCAAACTATGAATTTTAGTACTCCCCGGAGCAAAGTGGAATCGACTAGATCCATTACAACCATAGTATATTTGAGTAAATATCAAAGGAAGACTCAAGATGTAATGATAAACCAAATCATTCTTTGTTGTTTATAACTAATCATTACCAAGCTTAGAAGATGTTAAATGTAACAAACAATCCAGCCATTTCACTTTTATTCTTACTTTCCCTTTTCCTGGGGCTTTCTAACAAATAAGTAGCTGAAAAAAGTTATTCTACTAAAAATCACGGAGCAGTACTAGTGTGAGATGAGGTAACTAAGCTTCTTTAATCCAATTTTTTTGGCTACATAGAAGGGGATACGTTCAAAATTATTGCTCATACCTATCAATATTAACCAGGTCTGCGTTCCGTGGCTTCTATTACCGAGACTGGCATGATATTTCTGATAACAAAAAAGACCAGAAAGCAAGAACTTCAACTTAAATAGGTCAAGTTCAGCTCATGAAAACTATTCCACCTACTTAACCAAATCACTAGTTGGCTGTTAATTAGTGTAAAGAACTGACAATTTAACATGTCAAATAGCAATAGGTTCTCTGCAGCCATTACTAACAAAATAGCACTGCTAAAGTAAAAGCTAACTCACTAACCATGGATTCAAATACATGACTAGCTCCATAAATAACAATGATCTCATCACAAACTTGACTCTGCTACACCATAATTATCATATATTTGTTATATTTTGAGTAGTTACTTAGAAACATTAGGATGCCTCCTGCAGTAGTAGCAGTAAGTTTCAAACAAATTTTTCGAAACTCACACAAGTCAGCCAAATAACATAACAACAGAAACAAGCCAAAGCATACCAGATTATATAACACTATCAATAAAACCAAATATTCCCGATGACATAAAATGGTTATTAAAAAAAAAATATTAAACATATACATTACCTTAGTTCGTATTCTAACACCTCCGCAAGTTTATTCCCATTCTTATCATTCCACTGCACTTTTCGTCTGGTTTTATCAATTTTCCTTGAAATTCCACCTTTCCTAAGAGGCAACAAAGGATTTGACTCACTATACTCATCTCCATCAGTTTGATTATCAACCTTTTCAGAGTCTCTAGTACCTAAAGTAATTTTTTTGCACCCATTAACATCCTTAGCATCTGCAAGAACCGTCGCCATACACTATCACACGCAACTTATATGAAACACAAAACTCCAGACTTCGATCTGTCAATCAATCAACTTTCAAGATAACTGATTGAAAGAGTAATAATTAGTACAAAATACAGGGTTTTTCTGATTCAACAAAAATCCCATTTACCAGTTAACTTCAAATCACGAGTTCATAAACCCTAACCTTAAAGTTCAATTTTTTCTCACCAACCCACATCACTAAAGACCTCAATCTATCGATCGACTGCGAAGAAAGCAATTCAAATATCACTAATAAATTAACAACCAAGGAACTTTAAATACGGACACTTAGATGATTTTACAAAAATCCCATTTGCCCAAAGAGCAGAAAATCAAGAATTTCACAAACCCTGACTCCAAAATTCAAAATTTTAATATAAAATTAGCTAAAAGGATTAGGTAATACTAATACATCAATAAGGTCAACGCTCATTGTTGAGACGATCAAACTTCAAAATTGCAATTTTGCCATCGAGAGAGAACAACAACATAAAAAAAAAATTAAATAATAACAGTAACAGAAAGAAGGTGACAAAATCTTCCAAAAAAAAAAAATTCTCGAGAAAATTAAGGGAAAAAAAAGGAATTTTTTTATGGAGTATAAAAATTAAATATAAATTAGCTTGAAATCTCGAAATACAGTGATAAATTATAACAGAATCTTAAAAAGAAACCCAACATTCGAAGGACTAAAAAGAAATAGGAAAACTTGTAACAACAGAGAAGAATTGGGCGAATGTTGAGTGTTCAGTTGATTTGATCGGAGAAACTGAATATATATTTTTTTTCTTTTTTGATGTTTATATTTATAGACGGCAGTTAATGATTGTTGTGATCAAGGGTCAGGATTTCGTGGGAAAGATAATCTGTGGGCTGCCAGTAGTTCCCGTGATGAGGTGGTGGATTCTGATTTGTCAGCTGGTGGGATGAGGGCTACGATTACGTTGTCCGCTGATGAAGTGTCAATTTATGGAGACGGTATGACATAACTTTGGTGCTACCTTTGGGATAGTTTTTTTTGGGAGACTGTCCTTGCCGGCATTAGTTTAGTGTTTGGACAATTATATATTAATAGACATTATCACGAAGTCAATGATAGGAAGTAATATTTATATTGAAGGGTTGCATTTGATAATTAATTTTTAATCAACAAGAGATTCTTGATTGTTGTTTGTTATAAAAATGACATAACTTAAGTTATGAGATTTTTTTATTCTAATACTATTTTAAAAAAAAAGAGAGATATAACTCATATGTCATTATTATCATTTTTAATTTTGATGGGACTACAAAATATATAATGCATTTAAGCCAATAAAAAAATGTTGAACTTATTACTTATAACTCACATAACATTCAAGTTAGATAATAATTTTAAAAAAAAATTATATGAGATTTCAATGTTAATATTACATTAAATTATATTATTAATATTATAATCATATTATATTATTGAAGAATTTTTTGAAAGTAATACGGACAATTTTAAGCATATGATAGTCGGAATAGAAAGCTCCCACAATAGGGAATGAATAAATCAACTGCTTTAATATTCGTAAAGGCTCGAACCCCTACTTGAGTAAAAATGTACATTTTTTATGATAGAATTCTTACTAATGAGGCAAGCACCGAAGCATAAATAATAAAAAAAATTTAATAATATTAAACATTTTAAGTTGTATTTTAAATTGTATCTCAAATAATGATGTGTCAAATAATTATTGGGTAGTAATATGGTGTAAATTTTAAAATTATCTATTATACTATTTAACCACTCAATAATTATTTGACATATAATTATTTAAAATATAATTTATGATACAACTTGAGATATATATAGTAATATTAAAAAATATTAGCTTGTTGAATTTGGGCATTTTAGTGCTTTGTATTAAATTATTAACTTATAATCAATTAATTCAACTTTTAAAATTTCTTGAGTTAGTACAATCGATTTGATTAACATTTGAGAGTGAGACCTAAGTTCATGGTTTGATTAACAAAAAAAAAAAGTGTCAGACAATTCAATTGAACTTGAAAATAACAAATGCTGAGCGCAACTAAGTCTTGTTCTTCACAATGGGACCAAAAGCACAATTTAGGAAGAGGATGTGGACAAGTGATCAATTGGGCGTAGTTAGCACACAAAACGAGTGACAAAGCCGAGAAAAAGGGAGTTGGTAATTGCTTTAAAGCAAAGGTTAGGTAGTTGTAATAGAAATGATTGCATTCACCTAAGATCTCACTTAGATTTTACTTCAACAATTCATATCTTCACAACAAATTAAAGTGCAACATCTTGTGTTTCATTTCATTCTCATCCACATGAAACAATTTTTTTCAGGATGGCATGTTTTGAACGAGCATCTCCATCGGTGAAGAAGATCCTGCTCAAATTGTATCGGTAAGCACAATTATGGAAAATACAATCTTCTCATTCTAATTGCTTTTACAATAAGATGAATTTATAATAGTGAGTTCCATGCTTTGTGGGTTTTTTCTTCTGCTAGCTTGTTGCACTCATATCTGATCTTTTCCTTAGAAAAGAAAATGTTTTGCCATCAGATTATTTCAGCTCTTGATACTCCATGCGTGGTGATGAGCAGTTCACTTAAGAACTCTGTATGTAGCAATGGTGCACAGCTTCTTTTGATAGTTGATACCTGAAATAAAATAAAATGTATGCAAGTAACAAAAAATTCTGAAAACAGTAGTGTAATTGTACCCATAAATATGAGCATTGATAATCGCAGAAACCTAAGAAAGTCATAATTCCTTGTTTGTCTTTTTCCTTCTTTACATTAGTTCCATTTAACTAATCATCGGACAAATACATATCTCATTAAGACAGCCTCAGGAAGCGCATGGGGTGCTTGCCAAAATGGCAAGAGCCCCCACTTGATGCGCACCCCCCGACCCCTAGTTGTAAAATGTTTAAAAAAAACAAATACAGCCTCAGGAAAATGTAGGGCTATAAATTATTAAAGAACATTTAGGAGGACCCCTCCAATGGCGGGGTCGTCACCCACTTTGCTTCCCTCTTGAAGGGAAGGGTCATGGCACTGTTTGAGCTCAGACATCTGATAATAGATCTGATGTAAACACTGTCCTGACAGATCCCCAACATAAAATATCAGTAATAGAAAGAAAAAAAGAAAAAAAAAAGGTCCTGAAAGATCCATAACTTCAGTTATAATTAATAAACAAGAACTTTGAAAACCAGTAATAAACAAATTAAAAGCAAAAACATTTATAAAGTAGGAAGTTGTACACAAAGTCAAACAAAATGGGGTAGCTGTAGACAGGAAGATTTGGTGTCCAGCTAGACAAGCAATGATGTGTTCTGCAATAATTTTGTTGGTGGGACAACTGGTATTCTTAGCACAGTTGGTAATAAAACCAATTCCATTGGACGGGCAATGAACACGTTTGTTTCTACATATTTCTACGTGACAATCTCAAATTAAGCAAGTGGAAAACACAAGCAAACAGTCTATTGATGGTTTCTATCATTCGCTTTAGATGAGTGTGGATAACACTCTATCATGATATTGTGTGCATATTTTTCTTTGACATCATAGCAGCTAACAACATAAAATGCAGCATGATTTTTATAATCTCTAATTGTAGTTCTACAAATCACATTTGTTAATTAACTGTGTACATCACTTGGGAAGAAGAAGCGGTTCTGTTGGTGACTGTAAAATTTTTTCTAGTGATTAGTCTTGTTATTTTCATGACAGTGCTGAAAAACCCATGGAGATTGATCATCACTTGCATGAATTTGGGTCTGTGGAATACCGCATACAGGTAAACTTTCAGCAATCTTGATGTACTTCCGAGTTTCAGATATCACAGTAAATTCATGTGATCAACCAAGCAGTTAGTGCATCTTGTTTACAAAATGTGAACATGGTTGGACATTCACAACCCAAGAATTACTTTGTGCCAAACAAAAAGCAAACTCTCAGAATTTCTTGGATACAATCTTGAAGAATAACTTTACCAAGAATACGCGGAGGCTATTGGAATCAGTTTAAAAACCAATTTTCATAGGCCAAAAAAAAGGGAATGTCAATGGGATAAAATACTACTTGTACAAGTGTGCATGTACTGGAATGACCTAAAACACATATACGCCTTCAAAAAATGATTTGAGACTTACTCTACTAATTGCCTCATAATTTTTAACAGTCTTCAGTGTCAGATCCACAGCATGCCTACTTGTCAATATCAACTCCACTGCTGTCCCAAGGAGACTTCCTATCATATGGACTTTCACATTACTCCATCGAGACGGTAAAGGGAATTTCTCCAGATGTTGTAGAGATTGTTCAACCTGCTAAAGAGGGATACCAGCTTACTCTAAGACTCGACTTATCCAAGATTCCGCGTGGCAAAGGTTTGTTTATCCTTCACCCCACCTTGATGATACATAACTAGTTGGTGATTTGCAACAGCACGCAGCAGAAACATTTGTTCCATAAGAATGAGCCCATATTTTGATTATTTTTTATTTTAATGTAACGATGGAGAATTAGATGTCAAAAGTTAAATTTGAAAGCCATGGAATAAAAGAAAATTTAGGAAACAAATTATTAATTGTTGTTGCACAATGCTAAGCTTTCACCAACATTTCTTCTTTTTCCAATGTTAAAGAAGTTTATGAGAATATTGATTAAAAATTATTGAAATATAATTTAGAGTGTACGTCAAGTGCGTAGCGTGTGCGAGAAAGCAAAATAGATGCGAAAGGAGGTGAGAAGCTGAAGTGGCACTACCCAGGTCTAGGTGTCACGATGCTTAGAGTGGAGCGCCACTGATGCGAACTAGGTTGCCAAATTTTTTTTTGTGAGGTTCATATTAGCTGTAGTGCGTCAGACAGAAAGTTTAGCACCGCGGCGCTGGCGCAATAAGTAAGTGGCGTTATGGCGCCAATGCTGGATCAGCTTCTCTGTTTTGAAAAAAAAAGTTCTAAATGCATCAGGACTTCCCCAAATCAACTCTCACTCAGTTTAAGATTTTCCTAAGGCGTCCTAATCCTATATAAAGGCTCTATAATGGCTTGTAAATATATCTAAGTGATTGTAACAATTTTTAGTGAGTGAAAAAATCCTAAATAACAAGAGAGATCAAATTGTGTTCTTTGTGAGAGTAATTGAGAGCAAAATTTGTGAGGCTTGTGTTCTTTCTTGTAAAACGCATACTTTTGTGAGTGTCGTGTGATTCTCAATAAAAGAAGTGAGCTCTTGATCAGCCGTAAACGCAGACAAGTTATCGAACCATGTAAATCTTGTATTCTTTTCTTCTACTCTCATTCTCTTGTTTATCTTAATTTTTTGATTCTGTATTATAATTGCTTGGGTTTATTGCTTCTGCTTCAACAAACTAGTATCAAAGATTAATTTATAGCAAACATGGCCACACCCAAGTATAAGGTAGAAAAATTCAACGGGATGAATGATTTCAATCTGTAAAAGCTCAAGGTGAAAGAGTTGCTGGTGAGCCAATGGTTAGGCTTGACATTAGAGGAGACTGCATCTCCATCTAGTGAGGAAGAGAAAATGTTAGAGTCATCTAAGGCTGAAGCAAAAAGAAATGACATTCAAGAAAGGGCTCACAGTTTAATCATTCTATCAATGAGTGATGAAGTATTGAGAGAAGTAACAGGTGAGAATACGACAATTGGTCTTTGGAAGAAACTTGACTCACTTTATATATGTAAGTTGTTGGCCAACAAATTGCATATAAAAAAAAATTGTATTAGTTGTTCATATTAGAGGGGACATTAATGAAAGACTATATAGACATCTTCAACAAGATCATTATTGATCTTGAGTCTATCAATATCAAGATGGAAGATGAAGATAAGGCAATCATTCTGCTAAGTTCGCTTCCCAAGAGTTATGAGAGTTTTATTGATATGCTACTCTACGGAAGAAAAAGTTTAATGACGAGTGATGTGAAATCATCATTAAACTCAAAGTTAGTAGAAAAGCAGATTTTGGGTTATGCAGAAGGTTTATTTGTAAGAGGAAGATCCTTACAGAGAGATGTTAAGAAGAAGGGTTTTAGATCGAAGTTTAGGACTCTTAGGATATGTTATTGCTACAAAAAAGGTGGACACTTTACAAAAAACATTTCGAAGAAGAAAGTGAAAGACAAGAAGAATACAGATATTGCATTTGCCTATGATGGTAGCTATGATATAGCACAGAGACTCTAGTCGCTACTGATGGTAAGAGTACTGAACATTAGGTTATTGATTCTAGTTGCAATTTTTACATATGCCCACATAAGTCATGGTTTCTCAATTTCTAGGCCATTAGTGATGGTAAAGTATTAATGCGTAATGACATAACTTGTCAGGTAATGCGAATTGGTAGTATCAAACTTAGGTTGCATGATAGGCGAGTGAGAGAATTGTAAGAAGTTAGGTATGGTCTTAACCTCAAAAAGAACTTGATCTTACTAGAGACTTTACACCAGAATGGATGTTCCATTAGGATTGACATAGGGGTTTTGAGAGTATTAAAGGGTTTCATGGTTGTAATGAGAGGTGAGAAGTGCAATGGCATTTATGTGCTGATAGGAGAGGTTGTGAGTAGTTTTGTAGCATTCTCTGTAGTTGATGAGAATATGCAAATCAAGTTGTAGCATCTTAGACTAGCACACCTAGGTGAGATGAACTTGAAAGAGTTATTTAGTCAGTACTGGCGAACATAAGACTAAAGGGACTCTTGATTACATACACTCAGATGTTTGGAGACCAGCATAGACAACAACCTTTGGTAGGGCTAGATATTTTCTCACATTTATTGATAATTATTTAAGAAAGTTGTGGGTTTATGTGTTGAAGAGTAAGGAGCAAGTGTATGATACGTTCAATTTTTGGAAAGTCGTTGTTAAGAATCAAACTTGCAAAAGGATGAAGAGGTTAAGGACTGACAATGGCCTCGAGTTTTACAATATTGAGTTTGATGAGTTTTATACTAAGCATAGGATGTAAGGTATAAAACTATGAAATCAACACCGCAGCAGAATGGTGTAGTTGAGAGGATGAATAAGACCTTACTTAAAAGAGTTAGATGCATGCTTACCAATACAAAGATGTCCAATGTGTATTAGGGTGAAGCTGTGATGACTACAGCTTATTTGAATAATAAAAGTCCCTCATCAGCGATAGACTTTAAGACCTTAGAAGAGAAATGATATGGTGTCCCTTCTAAATATGACCACCTTAGAATATTTAGTTGTCCAGTCTTTATTCATGTAAAGGAACAAAAATTAGAACCTAGAGCTATTAAGGAGATATTTTTAGAGTATCCCAAAGGAGTGAAAGGATGTAAGGTGTAAAGAGTTGACACCACCAAAGAGTATCATAAGACGTGATGTGACGTTCGATAAGATGACGATTCTAAAAGCTTCCCAAAAAGATGAGAATGGAGAATCTATGCCTAAGGAAGATTCAACACTTAAGTCAATTGATGTTGAAGTGGAGCTTGAGTGCAGATTTTATTTACCCCAAGATCAGTACTTCAACAAAGAGATCCTTGATGATAAGTCAAGAACACCAACAAGTTCTTCCAAGTCTATCCAAAGTAAGACTAGGACTTCTGAAATGTAACTTGAAGAGTACTAGCTAGTCAGAGATAAGTTAAGGAGAACGACTAACTCACCAATCCAGTATGCACAAGCAGATATGGTTAGTCACACTTTTAATTTTGCTTACATTATTGAGTATGATGAGCCTAGGACATATGGTGAGGCTATAAAAAATGAGAGTAGTGATAAATGGCAACAGAAAATGAAAGAAAAGATTAATTATCCTAGGAAGAACAATACTTAAGAGTTGGTGGAGAGACTTTAAAAGAAACTAGTAAGGTGCAAGTGGATGTATAAGGTTAAGGAGAGGATACTAGGAGTAAAGCCTATAAGATTCAAAGTTATGCTAATTACACAAGATTTTACTCAGAGAGAGAAAGAGTAGACTTTCATGAGATTTTCTCTTCAGTCGTCAAACACACATTCATTAAGATTCTCTTAACCATGTGCAAACTTTGATTTACATCTAGAACAGATGAATGTAAAGACAATTTTTCTTTATAGATAGCTTGAAGATAAGATATACATAGCACAACTGCAGGGTTTTGAAGAGCCCGAAAAAGAGAATCATACTTATTTATTGAAAAAGTCATTATATAGATTGACTTAATCACCTAAACAGTGGTTTAAGAGATTTTATGAGTTTATGATGACTTGTGAGTTTAATAGAAGCAAATATGACAGATGCGTCTACTTTAAGAGCTTGAGTAGTGGAATGATGTATTTATTTTTTTATATGGATGACATATTAATCGTATGTAAAGATACAAAAGAGATACAGAAATTCAAGAAGTAGTTGAGTGGCAAGTTTGAGATGAAGGATATTAGGTATAAACATTTTTAGAAAAATGAGAAATGTTATCTTCTTATCGCAGCAGAGATATACACTCATGATCTTAGAGAAGTTTGGTATGTCTAATGCAAAGACTATCTTCACTTTTTTTGCTATGCATTTCAAACTTTCAGTAAACATTTGCTGATATCCGAGGAGGAGAAACTACAAAAGAGTAAAGTACTATATGCAAGCATTGTGGGAGCATCATGTATGCAATAGTTTGTATGAGATCGGATATAGCACATGGTATAAGTGTGGTGAGTCAATATATAACAAATTCGGATAAGGATCACTGACTTACAGTGAAGTGAATATTGAGATATCTTAAGGGAACGTTGAATCATAAATTGATATATAAAAAGGTTGAGAATTTGAATGAAATGGTAAGTGAATACGTTGACTCAGATTATGCATGTGATTTAGATAAGAGAGGATCATTGACGAGTTACGAATTCATAGTGTTTCGGTGTAGTGTGTGCTAAAGATCAGTTCTATAGTATGTGGTAACACTATTTATCACAGAGGTAGAATATATAAGTGTGGGTGAAGCTATTAAGGAGGTTATGTGGATGAAAGGCATATGCACGGAAGTAATGGCTATAGAAGGAGTTAACACCAGTGTGTATTGTGATATCTAGAGTGCCATACACCTTAGCAAGCATTAAGTATTTCATAAGAGGTCTAAATACATTGATTTGCGACTTTATTATATTCGAGAGATTATCCAAAGTGGTGTGACTAGTCTAACAAAGATTACGTAGTCTAAAAATCCTGCTGACATGTTGACTAAGCCACCACTTTCAGTTAAGTTCGTCTTATACAAGGACTTAATCGGAGTAATGTAAGGTGACTGGAGATGAGAGATTTTAGATACTTCATAGATGATTTTAAATCAATGATGAGATTTGTGAGAATATTGATTAAAAATTATCGGGACATGATTTGAAATGCAAGCCACATGTGTAGGGTGCGCGAGAAAGCAAAACGAACGTGAAAGGATGCGAGAAGCTGAAGTTGCGATACCTAAGTCTGGGCGTTGCAATGCCCAAAGTGGAACACCTTAGTGCCTTAGACAAAAAGTTCAGCGCCGTAGCGTTGGCACAATAAGTAAGTGGCGCCGTGGCGCTAGGAAACCAGCGTCGTGGCACCAGTGCGAGATCAGTTCCTCTATTTTGAAAAAAAAGTTCTAAATGCATCAGGACTTTCCCAAATCGACTTTTACTTGGTTTAGAGTTTTCTTAAGGTGTCCTAAATTTATATAAAAGCTCTATAATGGCTTGTAAACGTATCTTAGTGGCTACAACAATTCTTAGTAAGAGAAAAAAAATTATAGATTGTAAGAGAGATCAAATTGTGTTCTTTGTAAAAGTAATTGAGAGTAAACTTTATGAGGTTTGTATTTTTTCTTGTAAAAAGCATATTTTGTAATTGTCTTGTAATTCTTAATAAAAAAATCAGATCTCAATCCGTTATAAACGTAGACAAATTGTTAAATTACGTAAATTTTGTGTGCTTTTCTTTTACTCCCCTTCTATTGTTTATTTTAATTATTTAATTCTATATTATAATTATTTATATTTATTACTTCCGCTTCAACAAAGTTCAACCTTTATACACAAAGAAAAGGAATAAAATAGCCGTAAAATGAAATCTTAAAATGCAAAAAAACAGTCTTCCATTTAAATGGAGTAAACAATCATGGCATCCGATAATAGTTTTCCCACTTACGGCAATATCACTATCTCAAGATCCATGCAAATGCATCCAATACATTGACTAAAATTTGCAGAATTAATTATAGAAAGTGTTTGTTACAATCCCAAAAAATTATTCTGGTGCATGATTTCCATCTGATATAAAACCCCGTGTTGTAAGTGGTGAAGGGGAGAGCGTGACTCGGATGATAATAAACCCGCTCTTTAAGGCTTACTCACCGCAGAAAAGGCATGCCTTAGAAAAGGGCAAAGATTGGATATCTGAGCAAAAAAGAATATTTTCTGTTTAGCCCTGGAGGGATGTTCCCCAAATCCCCCATCGGAGGTGACTAGTTTAATAAACAGGGGTATAGATTTCCTTATCAATACTTTTTATGAGCATATTCTCGTGGCGTCAACACCTTGGATTTTTTATTTTTTGGCCTGTATTCACAATTACACATCATATGCTTGTATTGGATAGCAACTGAGAGGGTGTATGGCATGATGAAGTTTTGCGACCATGCACCGTATGGAGCCACCATCGCGTCAGGGAAGGTGGTGACGGAGGTCAGTTTTATCCGGATTACGGCAACAATATTTTCGTACAGGTGGTCCCCGAGGGTGACTCTATACACGGTGGGAACGAAAATTATTGAACAGCTTTTCGAGATTTTTTTTTTCCTGAGATATCCGTATTGCATTAAGACTTATGTCATATTCATAATTTTAAAGCATATGGTTGAATGAGATGCACTTATGTGACTAATGTCCTTTCTGTGACTAACAAGAATTAATAAAAAACTTTAAAAAAATATTACTTAAACAGAAGATGGGACTATAATATTTCACACAAACAATGAAATTTCCTTACTTCCTGATATCTATAGTCAGATTGATGCAGTATTTCTTCTTCCAGGCTCTATGAAGGTCATTACAGAAATTTCCACGGTGCAAGCAACAATACTAAGTTCTCAACTCAAAGAAATGTTGTGGAATGTCAACTCTGAGAATACATTCCAAGGGATGTACAGACCCATCAAACTTCTCTATCACCCAAGAGAGACTTTTTATGTCATCAGACTGGTAAGCTCCACATCTGAACTTACATCTTTCGCCGAACAGTGAGGAGAAGAATTAAACAATAAAACTAAATTCAAGTAAACCAACATTTCAAAGAATTATATAATAAAACTCAACTTTGCTTAGGAAGCTTCAAAATGGAGTTATTTACAGATCCAAAAGTTGATTTTTAAAGAAAATTCCAACTAATTTGTAATAAAATCTCCAATTTTAAGCAGGAAACCTTATTCCAAAAGCTTACAGTTGTTGATAACTTACAAGGTAGAAACACAAAGAATTCCCTAACGCTTAGGCCTTCTTCAAAATCTGGCCAATATTGACATTTGAAATAATTTGACTGTTCTTTCCAAATTCAAGTCATTCAAAAGTTTAATTAACCCAAGTCTCTTCAGTTTGTTTCAAAACTCGTGTATCTGGAAATTTCCCACATAATACTGAGGCAAAAACATCTTATTCATACTTTTGGACCAAAAATTTGGTACTTGACTGTTCCCATATCAGATCCTGACGTAGAACTGTCACTATGTATTTTCATATTATCTCCAAACTGGAAAGCCAACAAAAATCACTGCAGTATTCCCAATGCGTTTCAAAGAACAATCGGATGTGATTATTGCAACAGCTTTCTTGCAGGTTTGTACTGACAATTTGATTTTTCAAAGCAACTATATACAGCACTGAAATCAAAATGATTTTCTTATTCCTAAAAAGGAATTAATTGATAATTACATGTAACAGGAACTTATGGAGGTGGGAAGCTCAAAAAAATGGGCTAAAGTACCACAATGCTGCTGGGCACCAATTCCTCCACCGGAATTGAGAGGGGAACCTTTGGAAGATTTGAGCACAAATGGAGGATTTGTCACATTTGGTATCATCTTTTCTTCCAACATTTGACCAAGTCATGTAGAGCGGCCGGCTATAAACTATATCCTTGTCATCTTAGACAAAATAAATAAATAACAGTATGGCTATTGATCAAGAGTAATGTATAGTTAAAACGACTAGTCTTTGAAATTTCACCCAAAAACATAAATGTAGGTGGGTTTTCGTGGTACCAAAAGAATATTAAATAAGCTGCTACTAACATATAGATTTGCATGATACATTTACAGATATTTATCCACATCACATTGAAGGTAAAAGACTAGACAAGATGGTATGGAGTCTATTAAACTTCTATGCCTATGTGAAATACTATGTAAAGGTAACATTTCTGAATTCTGATCGTTAACCTAATTTTGCAGCCGGGAAAATTACTTTCTTATACTTCCTGTAACTCTATAAGCAATATTCTTCTTACATTTGTGATTGACGAGATTGTCCAAACAGGGCACAAAAGGTTTCATACAGAGAAGGATGAGAACGCGACTGGAAAGTTTGGTTGAGGTAACGAATCACACCTTGAAAACCAAATCATTAGGGTCTACGGTATAAAAGTAGTTATATCCGAGAAATTAAAAAAATGTTTTCTTTTTATTTTTTCTCATATCAAAAGTTTACTTGGGAGTAAACCTAATAAATCAAAATTGTAGAAACAGGCAGGCCAAGTACAATGAAACCACTCTTAAGATTCAGCCAAGCAGCTTGACTTGAACAACAAAGAAACACTAATTTCTTCTACTCAATTTTGCAGATTCTGCAGAAGACAAACTTAGAAGAAGATGAACATACTCAAAAGTTGCAAGGTATGCTTCCAGCTTGTCAGTGACAATACTAGGTATTATGTCAGAAGACACTAAACTAATCTAATAGAATAATATCAGTAATTAGAATATGCATCAACACAACTCAAAGTATCAATAAAAAAAAAGGGATATACCATAACCATGAGACAGGAAGGTTGAATTTAAAGAAGGTTAGACTTTTGTTCTTTTTTTTTCCTTGGTATAGATGAATGGCAACATCATAAAGTCAAGAGGTATATCAAATATCTAAGCATCAAAGGAAAAATCATCAAATAAATTGACATTCAAGTATAGACATATTTGTTTAATACATCTTGCCAGGTGCTACATCATAGACTCAAATATTCACTGTCCCTTTTAATTTTAAACCATATTTATTAGATTGGGCTTAAGTACGGAACTGTCTTATTATATTCACAGTAATTACCATATATAGCCAAAAAAAAAAAAAAAATTGGCTGGGGTGGTTCATCGCCCCCTGCAGACCCAATTGAGGTCGGTTATGCAGCTGGTATTTGCTAATAAGGAACAAAAATAATAGCAAAATAAAAAAGACCCATTAGCTTTCCCTCTTAACGAAGCCACGGACTGGAGTCTTTGGATTTTGATGGATGCAATTGTATAACAAACTAAGGGAAATCCATCACTCAGACCATGCCGTCTAAGGTAACTGTGGTATTGAAGGAAAGATAACTATAGTACTAGAGGAAATTTATCCAAAAAAATCTCGGAAATTGAAGTGATTTCCTTGGGTTCTCTTATCTCTTATCAGCAGGTGTGCAACAAAACCATAGTAATTAAAAAGAAATGCTTTTCACAGATTTTTGTTATAACTGTTATGTTGTTGTCTTCCAGGGAATTCAGCATGTAGGCGTGTGAGAAAATTTGTCAGATTACCAAAATCTAAATTCCTCAAACGCAAATTTGGTGACTTTACCAGGAAGATCAAGAGAATCCGTTTCCGAATTAAAGTCTATGTATGTCAGCGTTTCCATCGAAGATGGTTGACAATGCCAAAGTTCTCTTCTTCAACAGGATATACCAAATTGGATTAATGTAAGCTCTATATTTATCCATTGGCATAATCCCATTTAGGACATTGGTAACATATATCAACTTTTGTCAGTCTTGGCTTAGCAAATTAGAATCTGTGTGCTTGATTGCTTCAACATTATTAAACTATTTAGAGCTTTCAATTTCCTACACTTAAATGTTCTTCAAACTGGAGAACAAAAACTGCTTTTAGAATTTTCATAAAGAAGTAATTTCAAATAAACCCGTTTTAGCATTTGAAAGTAAGAACGGGAGCACAACAATCAAATACCTCTTTATAAGCACTTCAATTATTACTATTATTATTTCTTTTTTAACTCAAAAGGCATTTTTTTAGAAAAGCAGCGATTCTGCAAAAAGCACTCCAAATGCCCTTTAAATACTAAAAGGACTTTTTATCTATTTCAATGAAACGTAACATAAACAGAAAACTACTTTTGGTTATTATAAGAGATTTTGACATGTTGAGAAGCAAAAGCAAATGCACCATTACTCTATCGCAACCTGTCATTCTGCTGGACATGTGGATAAACAAAATTAGACATGTTGGCCTACATAACAACAGATATACCAAAAATGTACAAATGGATAGTTTAGAGCTCAAATACTACTGTTGGACCCTAAAATATCAGCTTAAGTTTTGATGTCAATTAATTGTCTAAATATAAAGAACTTGTACCATAACCATTTGTCGCTCGTACAAGTTATTTCATATGGAAAAACTTTCAGTCCACAACTTCCAAAAGTAAAGCAAATCAATAAGCTCTAAATGCTGATTTATCTCTCAAACTAGGAAATCCAAACCTTCACTTTATCTCATCACGATAAAATTGCAACGATGAATATACAACCCTCAGAGCCATCAGGCCCATCATATTGACATATGATAAGAATAATTAGCAATCTATATACAATCATAATTTTCATATCTTTCATCTGCTTGTGGACCAAAATGGGAAAAATATGCAGTTTAGCTGGTCTAGTTCACCATAAGCTTTGTGGAATAAGTAGAACTTCATAAAACTAAATCCAGAAGTTACTACAATAATAGCATTGAAATGTCCCAAAAAACATACCAAATTTCTTGTCCACTGCAGTAAATTTGTGGAAGTCTCAGAACTGAACCACTTGTCTTTAACTTACTTCTGATGACTGTTGAAAAGGAAAAAGGATATGAATATCTCAGGTCTACAGGCGTTCGAAATACTGGGAAGTACAAGAGCCACCCATTGGCAGACTTGAAAATTCAGAGGGACATCACCTTAGCCATGTTTTCAGCATCAGTTTCTCCTTTCCACCACAAGGATGCACCTTATCTACACTCAAACTTCAATGGAAAACAACCAGCTGTGATTGATAAAAGATGACCTATAAGCAGGTAAGCTAATTGAGATATTAGAACTATTTCAACGATTGTATTGTAAGGCAATGGAGACATGAACTGCCAATAGATGAGATGCCAAAAACAGTGTGAGTTGCCATCAGATTAATGGTTGCCCAACTATCTTGCCTCCAAATATTTAATATCCCCCCAATGGCACCAAACAACACAGTAGCTATGTTCCACTAACTTCTTAAGGAAAAAGTATCCTAACCAGGAACTCTGATTTCCCACGAAGGTTTAAGCTAAAACTGACTCTAAATCGAGTTGCTTAAGTATGCTTTCATGTTCTATTCTTATTAAAGATGCAATCTACAGTCATTTTGGGCTTCACATTGCATTGTTTTTTTTACGCAATTCCTATTTCCTTTGATGTAGGAACCCCACAATTATAAGTTGGGCCATGCAACCAAGGAATAACAGATAATATGAGGTTTGAAATCTATCTCATGCAAAAAAAAAAACAGTTGACCTCATAAATTTTACACCTTTCTAATGAACTTCATACGATGCTGACTGGTCATCTCTAGTGCCTCTGTTTTTTTTTACTTCTTTCTTCTTTCTTTAAAACAAAGAAGCCAGGAGAACAGAGAAACAAAAGATGATTGAGGAATATGGAATGCCAATGTCCATGAAGATGCTGACAACTTAAACAGAGAAATCTAATCAAGAAACATAACTTAAAAGAAATGTCATTTTGAACAAAACAGACCACCTCCTCCAAGGTCATAAGGTGAATAAGTGATATATTCACTGCACAGTGGACAAAATATAAATCATTCATGAATCTTGGTTTTGCTACTCTACTTCTTACGTATAAACTAACCTTAACACAAGAAAATTAACAATAAAAAAAAGTTGCAGTGGTTTGAAAGCCATAGGAAACAAAAAGATCGATGTGAATGTAAAGTGTTTAGATCTTTTGCCTCAATTATTCTGCGAAGTTTGTGAATTTCCCAAAACAAGTTACAGTCATCCAGTTGGTGATCTTATCTGCAAAAGATTCAGAAACATATTAGCATCAACAATTGCAGATCCTTTTAAGTACTTCTAATTTCTCAAAGCTTCCTACTGATTATATTCTTCTAAAGCAAGGCATACACATAAGATGAATCAAGGCATCAGTACAACTTCTAAAGAGCAGGTGAAAGCACCTAATAAGATACATATTTACTTAATTGGAACTCTTTTGTCCTGCCACTAAACAAAAGGTTGATTCCTGTAACAAATTTTTTCCTATCTACTTGTTTAGTACTACACACATTAGTGGTGTTAGCAAGCATATCAGAGTAAGCAAGACCTAGGATTTCACAAAATTTCAATGAAATACATCATTGTAGTGCAGTAACAGAAAAAGTTGGGCATGATTGTTGTTCAGTTTTGTTGACAAAACAGTCAAAACTGCAGCACCATCATGTGAGGAGCATTACTCATATTAATACCATCGTTATCATCATTATATGCACACAATCACTTCAGAGAAAATCTTAATTGGAACGATACACAAAATACATCACGTGAGGGAATCAAGACGTACTGCATCTTTCTCCTGAACTTTTTTGAAAATTTTGATAAGCAAACAGCAAAAACGAAAAAAAATGTAGCCATGTACGAGCAACTCAGCCCTTATCAAATACTTCCAAAATAACAGTTAGTGAGCAGCATTAATCATAAATGATCAATGGAAAATACTTAATGATTAGAAAACAGTACCAAAACAGCAACTCTTTGTGCCAACGTAAAACAGCCTATGGATGGAGAAAGAACAAGCAATTAATTTTCATTAAATCAATTCTTTGTACAAACTCTCTGAAAAAGAAATGAAGAACAAAAATTACATACAAATCATTCCAGCTCGAATTCAGGAACAGGGCGCGTTGACGTGCTATCCGAATCAAGCTGTGCTAGCAATGGGCCACTTGCTTCACCACTCCCCAAAATGTTTTTACTTGACAGCAGTCCAAACAACATAAAGGTTCCAATAAACACTCCAATTGCATGTGCCACAAACAATAAATCGACCAATGCTGCTCCCCTTAAGCTATCCTCCTCAAGATCACAATTGACATCAACATTCCCTTTAGCCATAGACAGAGAAATCTTATGACACCCTTTAAACGCAAATGCATCAGTGTATAAAGAAAACCCAGCTTGCAACAACCAAGTGCCTTTAAAAATCAACCCACAAGACAATAAAAACTCAGCAAAAAAAGCATTTGGCCTAATTGCCAAAACCAAACAAGCACAAGCACAAATAAGAGTCAATTCATCTAAGAGTTCATAAAGCACCCCACCAAGACCAACAATTCCTTTGCCAATCAATGAGTATTCAACAAAAAACGAAACTCCCGCTAACAGAAACACAAAGCTCTCGTTAATAAGGAAAAGGTCGTAACTTTCACGGAAAATGATGACGAGGAGGAGGACCCAGAAAAGGAAAAGCGAAGCTGATTGCATGAAGAAGGAGTATTTGTAAGTAGGGTTGCCTGAGAATGTCAAGAAAAAGAAGAACTCGCTGAAAGAGGCAATGGGAAGAGAGATCATGAGGAAATAAATATCGAGGTTTTTAAACTTTTGATCAGAGAAAAACCATGGCGTTGATCTGTAAAGAGAAGGGCTTTTGAGAAAGTGAGAGGATGAATAAAGAAGACGGCGTAGGCCTACTGGGAAAAGGAAGAGGAACGCTGTAATATTTGTTGCCAGTGATGCCATTTTTGTTTGTTTTTGTTTTTTTTTTTTCCCTCGAAGGTTCTAATTGTGAAGGAGTGAAATGAGACGAAGATGTGAAATTTTCTAAAACTAAAACAGCGTTTAGAATAGATTGGATTTGGTTACGAAATAATGATGAGAGCTTGTTGAATGTTTAAGAGAGGCTCATGGCTGATGGGTGATGGCCGATGGAAACCACCTTTGACAGTTTCAATACATGACGCGGTTTTGTTTCTGCGTCAATGGACTTATTTCAAATTGATGTTTTTTTATAATTTAATTTACATTTCATAATGAGAAAGACGATTGAGCGGGTCGTCTTTCATTACGTGCCATACATTGTGATTGCCCTGTGTGGTGGCTTTTTTTTTTTAAATTTTTGTGGGAATGCCCAAAAATAGTTTTATTATTAGTCAAATAATTGATTTTTAAAATAATTTACTTTAAAGTATATTTGTATCTCTTTTCTACAAACTATTTAATTGAAATTTTAATTCAAAATATATTTTAAAATTAGTTAAAATAAATAAATTTAAAATATTATATGTTAAAAATTGATAAATTTATTTGAAAATAACTAAAAAATAATAAAAAATGAGCAAAATCTAATAAAAAAATGTCAAAGAAGAAAATCGAGTTCACGTCCTAATGAAAAGGCTGCATGCCCTACCTCGCGATGTGAGGCCTCAACTAATACCACGTCACATGCGCGAGAATTCTGATGCAAGGTCTACTATTTTTATCCCCAATTTTATTTTTTTTATCATTTTTATACTTTTTTGGAGTAGATTAACTCACAAAATTACTTATTTTTAATCTGTACAATATTTTTTCAGATTTATTTAAAAAATAACAATATTTTTATGTTGATTTTGTGATTCAAACTACAAGTTTTTTTAGTTATATTATTAACAAGAGTAATTCCATCCATTTATTGTCTTATTGGTTAATAAAGATTAACTAAATAATTTAACTATCAAAGTTTATAACTTTTTTAATGTGACTATTTTTAGATATTTTTCGTATTTTTGTACTTGTTGCATTGCTACCTTCAAATTTTAACCCAAATAATTTTATGAGAAATTTTTTGAAATGACATCTATTTTATAAAGTATTTTTTTTTTGTTATATGTGAAATTTTTAATTTTTTATAATAAAAAAAGACAAAGTTAAATAATTTTGTCCTCTATTTTAATATCTTCAAATTTTTTCTCTCTCATCTAAATGCATAAATTTGTTAAAAAAAAAGGATAGATTTATAAAATAAAAAAAAGTAATTTTTAATTTTTTTTAAAAAAAAGTAAAAAATGACCACATAGAGAATGAATCAGTGTAAACACCATTTTTAAGGGCCATAGATAGTGGGAGCGTGCATATGCCACAGTTAATGCAACTTAGGTTGCACCCTGTGACATGCCCCAACACAACATAATTTTTTGAAATTATTTTATAAATTTTTATTAAATTTATTTTGATTTAAAATTAAATTATTTTAATATTTAATAAAATTAATGAATTAATATATTTAATAATATTAATTAATTGTTGTTATTTTATTGGTATCATTTTTTAAAATAAAGTATAATAATTAATATATGTAGTTTATTTAATTATTAATTAATATATTTAATTAATTATTTTTTAATTAATAATTAATTATTAATTAAATAATATTGTAAACTATTTTTACTCTTAATATTGTAACAAAATATATATTTTAAAGATTTTCTATAAACTCTTAACCCTAAATCTTAAATTCATAATCCTTAACTCTAAACTATAAATTCTAAATTCATAATCCTTAACCCTAAACTATAAATTCTAATGGGTTCACTATCTTTTTCTGACTATCTTTTATCTTCTTTCATTGTCCCCGATGTTACTATTGGATATTATATGTATTGGGCTAAGAACAATTATACCTTATGAAATTATCCTAATAGACAAGTTTACCCTAATTAGATTTGAAATACACATTTTTACTTCAATTTGTTAACTTTTTCGTTAGTTTGGATTGTGAAAGAGTAAAAAAGTAATATAATCATAAAAATAAAAAAATATGTCACATGGCATGCCATGTTAGAAACATGTGTCATGCCTTGCTTTATTAAGGATATTAAAACTCACATCCTCTTTCACGCTGTCATCGGTCACTAGTGGTCGCCGTCGATAACTGGTGGTAATTCGACTCAAAATTGACTTCAAAATTTTGTGATCTATATGATGGTAGATATTATTATTTTTTTGATAAAAACACCTTAGAGGTGCAAAAAGTGGAGAGAATAGATAAGGGGAGCGACCACCGCTATTCATCGTCAAACGATTGGGCGGGTAACGTGTATTACCACCACCATTAGACATATCGGCCACTGATTTGTCTAATGGTAGTGGCAGTACACGTCACCGCCATATCGTTTGACTATAAATAGTGGTGGCCTCTGCTCTCCCATTGTATTTGGTCGTCTTGTAGTGTTTGTTTTTTGTTAAAAATAACCACATTATTGTGTAGATTAGAAAAATGAAGTTCATTAATATAAATTTTAATATTTTTTGTCACCAAAAGCCGATGGCCCTTCACCAATGAAGGCCTGCCACCAACAGATGCTTCTTTTATAAATTTAATCTAATTTATTTTAAAATATTATTAAGAAATATAAACCAATTATATGATAGACGTGTGTTATTAGTTATTTATCATATTATGCTATGTGTTATTTTATTAAAATTTATTTTTTAATTACATTAAATTAAATAAATAAATAAGATTATATAACGTATTCAAAGATAGTGAATAGGTGAGATTGTCCTACATATCCAAAGTTTAAATCACCATAAATTTAAGTTAGAGGGTAAACAATAGGGTCAATTGGTAATTATTTATTAAAACTACTATTTTTATCTAAACTGATGGCAAAAGTTAATATAGATTTGAATAAAATTTGGTATTTTATATTTAATTGGGGCAAATTTATCTATTAAGTCAATTTAGAATGATATATATCCTTATCCCCATATGTATTCATATAACTTATATTCATATAAAGTTCACCTTATTTCATTTACCAACTTTATAAGGCTAAAAATGGTTGTAAGGAAACAATGGATTATAATAAGAAATATATTAATATATTAAATGATTAACTTTTAAATTTGTGTCTGAGAGACAACTCAGTCAAAATAAATATAGTCGTAAGGAAATAATGTGTTGCAACAAGAAATATGATCGTGAAAATGATTGTTATCATGCATTATATGTGTTCAACTTTGTGGACATGAAATTAGTTGTATTGCAACATCTTAAAAGAGAGACAACTTCTAATATATTGCGTGATGTCACTTCTAGTTCCATTTGATATATTTGATTCTTAAGCAATTGAACAATTAAAAATATGATAAATCTTAAATTCATGATTCTTAACTCTAAGCCACAAACCTTAGCGATAAAAAATATTCAATGATACCATGATTTTAAGAGATATATATTTTTCAACATTTGATACAACTGGAAAACATATTATAAGATTTCTAAAAATGAAAAAGAAAATTCATCAATAGGGATTATGCTTAGCTATTCTAGTTGTCAACTAATACTATTGATGATAACCATGTATACAAATCTATGCTTTTATCATGTCAGCATAAGTTTTATAAACTTGCAATGTGCCTAAGAGTTGATATAATAAAGTCTCTTATAAACCATACCCTATAACTGTCATTGTATGTATTTGGACCGTCTAGGTTGATCATTTAAATTGCATACCCTACAAACTCTAAACTCTAAATTCATGATCTTTTATCTTGACAACCTCTCACCATAAGTTACCAAGTCTATCCTCAGAACTGCTCTTAATTGTTTTAGGATAGTAAAAAATGTTCCATTTATTTCTGATTACACAAATCAAGAAACATCCCGTGATATGCTTTGGTACATATGAAAAACACAAAGTAAGCAAAAGTTATTGTCTCATTTATGGTTGAATTTCCTTTCATGATGTTAGCAATATTTAACGAGGGATTGCTTGTCCATTTTATGTGAATTGTCTCAATTTTATACTAGAATTAGTATTAATTACGGATGTCTAGAGAATTCTATTATAAAGCCATTTGAAAATGATAATACTACTTTGGCATCAGCTTGTTGATAAATTTTATCCTTTTCCATTGTCTCTAATGTGATAAGATGGTAAACATATATAATCTTTTTCTTACAAAGCTTCTATGCTCGACTTGTCTTTCCACTATTGGGTTCCACACAACATCTAGCAATATAATTTTTGAAGCTCCCACGAGATTTATGCCTTCACAACAAGCCTTTGTTGAGGCTAATAGTATCCTTACTTCACTTGCTAAATGATTTTTCAGTTATTTCAATAAAAAAAGTTTATTAAATAATTAGTAACTAAGTCCCAAAATCCCTTTATCTCTTATTTATAATTACAAATTCACCATTTGGGTAAGGCATACTCTTTCTCCGCTTTGTTTTACCCATTTTATTAAACTGATAGATTGTGAAAGGAAACCTAAATTGTGTAGAAGATATAACATTCAATGGTGTATTGAATTACTTTTCACATAGCATCAATGTAAAGAACATCATAAAAATTATTTATATAGAAATTGTTCAATTACTTTTGGTATATGGTTTAATGTTTAGAGTTTATGGACTATGTAGTTAATATAGTCGACCTAGACAACCATTAAATACACACAAAGATAATTGCAAGGCATGTCTACAAGAGACTTTATTATATCTACTCTTAGGTATATTACAGGTTTATAAAACCTATGCAGACATGATGTAGGCACGTATTTGTATGCATGATTATAATCAATAGTATTAGTTGATAACTAGAATAACTAAGCATGATCCCTGTTGATGAATTTTCTTTTTTAAGACTTTTATAATATATTTTTTAGTTGTATTGGACGTTGAAACACTTATATCTCCTGAAATCATGGAACATTAAAACTTATTAATGAATTGAAGTTAGAGTTAGATAAGATCCTAATGTCAATAAAGAGACATAGTAAAGCCTGTGAGAAGACTTTGAAGAAGCTTCGTGATATAAAAGGTAAATATAATATGTTCATGGTTGATATCAAAGCAAAGCTCATAGACCTTTTTAACTTAAAGAGATAGAAATAATCAGATCTTGTGTTTGTAAATTGTTGTTGTAAATTATTATAAAGATTATGAGTTTAGGGTTAAGGGTTAAGAATCATGGGTTTAGGATTTAAGGTTAAGGTTTAAGGATTTAGGTTTAGGATTTAAGTATAAGGTTTAAGAATTTAGGTTTAGGATTTAAGGTTAAGGATTAAGGTTCATGGGTTTAAGGTTTAAGGATGCGCTAAGTGCTACTAAGCACTTAGTGTGCGCACTTGGCATGTGTGCTAAGTGCTTACAACACGCGCGTCCCTTGCAGTCTGTAGCTCTAAACATGGTATTTTCGCAGGTTTTTCTCCTTTCCCATCTATTTTTCCACCTATTTTTCATAAAATCCACATATTTTTCATAAAATCTACCAATTGTTCATAAATTTAATGCACTTGAATGAAAGGATTTAAAATGTCTGAAGTATTCTAACTACCATATCGTAACTTATATTCTATAAAGTTATAGAAACTCTTGTATTCAGTGAAGTAATCTAGATGCATGTGGTATAATCATCTCTGTAAGTACTTGGTGAAAGAAAGATATATTAATGATCCTTTTTACCTCTCTATATTCATCAAGAAGTTAAAATCTAACTTTGACATTATAATATTTTATGTTAATGACATGAATCAATAGGAACTTTTGAAAGCTCTAGAAAATTATTGAGTTTTAAAAAATAAATTTAAAATAAAAGATTTAGGAAACACTAAATACTGTCTCAAGTAACAGATTGAGTAAAGTTCAAATGAAATCTTTATCCATAAAATAAATCATGTTAATAAAATTTTGAAAAGTTTCAATATGGATAAACCTTTTTCATTAAGTATCTAATTGTTGTTCATTCTCTTGATTTTAAAAAAGATCCATTTCATCCTAAAGAAGGAGATGAATATGAACTTTGTCCAAAAAGTACTTTATACGAGTGTTGTTAGTGTTTTATTATATTTAGTATAATGCATTAGACCAAGTATAATATTTTTAACAAATCTGTTAATAAGTTTAGTTCTAAACCAACCAAAAGATATTGAAATAGTGTTAAGATATATATATATATATATTGTTATCTTTGTGGAATAATTGATTTAGAATTAGATTATTTTAATAAGCTAAAAAAAAAAGTCAAGTCTTGTTAGTTATGATAATACAAGTTATTTATCTTATCCTAATAAAGCTTGTTGCCAAACAGGATATGTTTTCACTTCTAATAACACAACAGTCTCTCAAAAATCAATGAAGTAGACTATTGCTACCACTTATGAAATCATGAAAAATTTCTTGTATTACATGAAATAAGTGTTGGCATTTGTGCTCACGTGCCATCCTAAATTGTATGAATATTTAATTTTGTAATATTAATAAAATGCATATTTTATTAAATCACTAATTACATTAATTAAATGGTATAATGTTTGTAACACTATAGACATTGTATGATCTGAAGAAGTTTGAATTTGGTCTAAAGGAGTTTATATCAGTATTAAGAGTTAGCATCGCTGAGAATTATAAATGCTGATAAGCACAATAAAATGCATATTTGTTAAGAGATTCAATCACCATTTAATGTCATTAATTTTAGCATTTTTGTATTTTTAACCTTGAAATAAAGTGTTGTCTTTAAATGGTGATTAATGAATATTATTTGTATAGGTTTAGTAAAATGGACGCAACTTTCAATGTAGACATCGAAATGAAAAAATTCTTGAACCTGGAGGAAGATGAGTCAACATTACACAAACTTGAAGAATAATTAAAACGCTAAATTCAATATTTTATGGGCTAAAATTAGGATACAACATAACTGAATTATAACTTCTGCTTAGTTTGTCCCACCTCACATATTTAGACCATATTTCACAAAATACGTACCAAATCAATATGATTCTTGAAGCTGAAAATATGACTCAATTATCAACAACTCTTATGTTGATAGCAAAATCAAAAGAAGTCGTTATCATGGACCAAATTGTATTGCAAATTGAAAAAGAGGTTATTGGTTAAAATCTGATATATCTTTGGTATTTTGTCCACATCTCATTAGATACTCATCTAAATTGAATGAACCTTATGGCTATGGAAAGAAGAGAAAAAATAATACAACTTTCATATCGACCAAAATGGCTACATCGATCAATTTTATTGTAAAAAAAGTGCAGTAATTAGGTGAAGGAGTGGGTGGCCTAAATTATTAAATATTGATGTCACACTAGACATGTTTCCATTCATTACTTATATGAGGACACATTTAGAAGGCTAATGTATATAATTATTTACAATTTTCTTATATAATTTCTCTTTACCATGTATTGTAAGCTAGGCTAGAGTTCTTGGTAAGGCTAGAAATGAACTTTTATGTGTAATAAATTTACTTCGATACTTTGATTCTTTGTTTTGTCAAGAGTTACAATTGTTTATAAGTTTGCTTGTGTTTAAACTCTTATCTATTATTTTTCTATAATCCAAAGGTTATAATTCCTATATTTCATATATTTTCAGTCATGCTTTCTTTATGTAATTCTTATTGAATTATAATTGTTATTTGTTATATTATTTTACATGTTAATCTTTTAACCAACCTTTAGTCAATAGGAGCCCTACTTCCCTCTTTGCGACCTCATCACTTCAATTCAAATGCAAACCAATTTCTTTCTTAGTCATCGGGTAGAGCATACCCTTGGTACTTCAGTAGGGCGAGCTCTATGATTGTGACTTCTTTCGTTTGGTAGGGCAATGAAAGGCTACTTCAATCAGCCGAAAACTCGAGAGGGTCGCCTTTGGTTACAATCAATTGACCTTCCCATTCTTATCAAACAAAAGACTATCATACACGCCTTGTCTTTTACCGGCAAGCTACCCTCACCTACTTCATCTATAGGCATTTTTATCTGCCCCGCACCCGAGTTCAAATCGACTACTCTACTACCATCATGCCGAAGGTCTTTTCTTCAATAGGGACGAATAATGAATAGCTTCTTCATAATCTTAGAGGTGATATATTATTGATCTTAAATAACATGTAAAGATAATAATTATTTGATATTCAAGTTGATCTTCTAATGCAATATTGTTAAAATGATATATTGTTGATCTTAGATAACTTGTATAAATGAATATGGTTTGTGTTAATGTTTGCAAAGAGTTTAATTATATCAAATACATGTATTATCAAATGTGTCATATTTTACATATTTTTTGATTGATTGTTTGGGATGTGAAGCTTTCAATTGATTATAAATAATGAATCAAAGTATAGAATAGGTTTATAAAGTATAATTGTAATTCTCAAAGCCTTACTTATACCATCATAAAACTTTCCCCTTAATTCATATATAATTCTATCTCATTCACATAAACCAATAGGTTAATTTTCTCCTTTGTGATTGTTTTAATATTTTACTTCACTAACTTATTTTTCTAAAAGCTTCATTGTGGGATTGACACTTCAATCTATACTGCGATAGTCACATTACATTTTGAGCGTAAACAAAATTTAGCGCCATTGCCGAGGAGGCACACTAGGCGAAAGTAAGTTGCGTTTATTAATACTAAAACAGTAACTTTGTACATTTACTTTTCTTTGTAAAATTTTAGTCCTTAAATTTATTTCTTTTATTGTAATTTATCTTATTGTTCATAGTTGGTTCTATCACCTAATTTATTTTGTTATCTTCTTGTATTTTTATTTAATTTTATATGGTTGATTCTACCACCTAACTTAGTTTATTTATTTGTTGTATTTTACAGTTTATTATCTTTTATTTTTTTGTTATATTTTACAGTTTATTTTCTTTTATTTATTTATTGTACTTTATAGTTTATCTCATTTTATTAATTTATTATATTTTATTTTCCTTCTTTATTTATTATGGTTGGTTCTACCACTTAACTTAGTTTATTTTCTTTTATTTATTTATCGCAATTTACAGTTTATTTTTTTGGGTTCATTTATTGTATTTTATTTTATTTTTTATTTTTTAATTTATTTATTGTACTTTATAATTTATTTATTTATTATACTTTATAATTTATTTTATTTATTGTACTTTACAGTTTATTTTCTTTCATTTATTTATTGTACTTACAATTTATTTTATTTATTTATTTATTGTACTTTATTTTATATTTTATAGTTAGTTTTACCACCTAACTTATTTTTTTTTCTTTTCTTTTGTTCACTTCTTAATTTTTTCTTGAGAATTTCCTTCATTTAAAAAAAGTAAAATAACAGAGTAAAAAAAAATTTGTTAAGATGTATGCATCGACTTATAGATAAATGAGAAAGATTTGTGAGAGAAGTAGAACTAGAAACACCACCATAATTTGTAAAGGAAGAGAATTCACCATCTAATTCATCTTGTAATTCTAACACAATGAGCCAGCACGATGATAACCTCGTTAGGACTTTAAAAGATTACTTGCATCCTACTCACACAGTCATACCATCATGTATTATATTTTCACATAACACACCACATTTGGTTTTAAACCTGGAATGATACAACTTATGCTAACTTTTCATGGTCTACATAGTGAAAATCCTTATGTGCATGTTAGGGAATTTGAAGAGGTAGTGGTCATCGTCCATAACCAACCTGAAGTCTTAGACACTGTTAAGCTTAAATGTTTTCATTTTTCTCTGAAAGATAAAGTAAAGAGTTGGTTATACTCTTTGAGGCCAAGGTCTGTAGGAATTTATGCAGAAATAACCCAAGATTGTTTTAATAAATACTTCCCACAACATAAAACTAATGGCCTGAAAAGACAAATTTCTTCCTTCTCCCAAAATGACAGTGAAACCTTGTATCAAACTTAGGAAAAGTTTAAAGAGTTGTTAAATTTATGTCCTCACCATGGGTATGAAAATTGGCGTTTAGTTAGCTATTTTTATGAGGGACTCACAATTAGAGAGCACTAATTTGTTGAGATGATGTGTAATGGGGAGTTCCTTCATAAAGATCCTGAGAAAGCCATAAAATTTCTTAATGATTTAGTCGAAAAAGTCCATACATGAATTGGACCTAGTGCTACTAAAAGCCCATACCCGACCTCGTGGGAAATTCTGCCACATCTAGATAAAATAGAAGACACGTTAATAACAAAACCTAAATGGAAACTAAAAAATAGGGACTGACAAGCCTAGATTTTCTCAGACCCAAGAAACAAGCCCACACAGGTTCTAAAAATTATAAAAATATCCCTTTAGACAAAATGGAGTCTAGCCCAGGTGAAAGAAGACTCTGATCCAGACACATGGTAGAGTTCAACTCGAACTCAAGTTCCCTTGCGTTTTCTAACAAAAAACAGACGAGGAACTTGAGTTAAGTTTGAGTACTTCTTCACTTACTTGATTAATCTTGATGCATAATAATTATATGACTGGGATAGAGTTACACTGTAATTATACTTTCATTGTGTGATAAGATTAACATGAATTTAATCTTAGAACTGGTTTAAATTCATGAGAGGAACCTACTGAAACACACGAAGAGAGTCACGATGAGACCACTATTCATGAGATATATAAATTAAATCATAGTTGATTGTATCTCTTCAATCTTTAAAACAGATTGAAGATTATCTTATGATAACACACTAGTTATAATTAAACAATGCACTTGCCTATAAAAGGCATGCATAAATCAATTACATTCATTCATTCAGAGATTAAGAACTTGACACAAATACATTTAGAGAGAGAAAGATTTCATTGGCAGAGAATTCAAAGCTTTCTTAAGATCTTCGTTCGATCTTTGAAACTGTCAAACACAAAATCCTCTTATTTGATTAATCACTCCTACATACAATACAATATCTTTTGATGTTTATTAACTTGAGCGTCAGAATATTTTCTTTTGCAGAAAGACGACTTATTGCGAAGAAAGGTTCCAGGAACTGTTTGAAGGGGAAAGAAGGGCCAAAACCAGAAACTTCAGTGGCCCCGTCTGTAGGAAAAAAGTTATTGAAAAGCTTTTTTCTTACCTAACTTTTGAATTACTACAACAACAATAACTATGAATCCACAGTAAAACAGCCTAGCTAGTTTTGGCAACCTAACGAAAGGATCTCTTACTCAGGAAATCACCTTCTTAGGTAATGACTTGACTCTTGGAGTATTGGTGCTCTTCACCAAATTATTAGAGAAAGTATAAGGATATCGAAATAAGAACTTGGAGCTCCACAACAAGATAATGATGCTTCAAGGGTAAGGAAATGAGGGTACCAAGAAGAACATTTGTTTCAGCTCTCGGCTAACCCAAATACACCTCATTCTATGACTTAGGAGTCAAAGAGAGTAACCGATAAAGCAGGATTGAGTGTCCCCGTTAATCTAGAGCCGACTATCGAGATTATCTCCCTAAACGAAAAAGAAGATATAAAGGCGTCAGTCCTAAAAAAGGTAGAATTAATTTATGTAAAGAGGTGTCAGGTGGAGCAGACTAATGACATATCAATAATGGCAAAAAGGGTGAACCAAGATCCTTTCACAGACACCATCAAACTGGCTCTAAAATTAGAGAAGTTCAACATTTGTATATTCCACTTGTTTGACTGGACCACTGACACAAAAGAACACATCTTCCACTATAATTCTAGAATGGTAATGCTTGCCTACGATGGAGCTTTGAAGTGCATGGTGTTCCCCTCAAGTCTGAGAGGAGAAGCATAAATTCGGTTTCACAACCTTCCACTGAACTCGATCTCTTCTTTCGAAGAACTGACAGAGCACTTCATCTAACAATGCCTGCGAAACTAGAAAGGCGGGAAGATAACTTTGAATTTTTTTTGAATGAGATAGGAACACATAGAGTCAATCAAAAACTTCCTTCAGCACTTTAATAGGGAGCTAAGTGAGATAGAAAGCTACGATTCAAAAATAGCAGCCTAAGCTTATAAAAAAGCAGTGAGGCCTTTTACCCCTTACATAAGTACTTAATCCAGAAGAAATTTACTTCTTTTGAGCTGACTAACCAAAATTCAATGCAGTAATTAGGGAGGAAGAGAATGAGATAGCATCGAAAGAGACTTCAGTGATTACTGTGCAGAAACTTGAGAATGGATCCTCAAAACAGAAACATGACAACAAGAAAAATGTTCTGGAGGTTCCCAAGGAAGTAAAGGCCCTAATAAAAGGCTAAAATGGCCTTTAGAGTCCCTTATCCCTATAAATACTCCCACAGATAAGATATTAGCAAACTTGAAGGACATGGGGATCTTCTGGATGCTAACACTAATAACCAGCATAGTAAAAAAAGGACCAAACTAAGTACTTCCCGTTCCACAATAAAGTTGGCCACACCATCTAGGACTATAGAGCGTTAAGGTTCTAAATCTATTAGCTCACAAGTGAGGGTCGATTGTAGGAGTAGATAGAGGTTCCCATCAAGTAGAACCAAGCAGAGGATACCAATATACCAGTCCTCAATACCATCCACGGATCCGCAATTAACAAAAACAGTGCCCGCAGAGTTGCACACCCTGTGGATGAACTAATAGTTGAAGCATCCCTCCCTATTCTTGAGGGGCCACTGATTGGTGTTATAGTAGTTAAGTGCATACACACGCTATCGTATCAAGTAATATAAGATTTAAGTCCAGATATCATTCCTACAAAACTGTACGATTTAATTCTTCAATCAATTACTATAATTATATGTACTCAACTTTTTTTCAGAGAAATATAAAATTTGAAACTTAATTAATTAACCTAATTCTATTAAATTAAACTAAACCTAAATAGCAAACAAACAAAGAGATAAATTCACCAATTAATAATAATCTAAGGTTTAAACTTATCCCCTAGTATTTCATTGGATTCATTAATCTTCTTAGTTAATCCCTTAATTCAAGATTGACTTAGACTCTACCTCATCACAAGCCTCTGTCGATGGTCGAATGACTATATTACGCATTCTAACAATACCTATATGTCTATGGCAATTAGATAAGACTGTAATTCATTAAGAATAGGTTTAAATCATGTAATCTAAGTATATGTCTATCTTACATAGAATTTATAATTGTTATTCTATAATCATGCATCAAACTATCGTAGGCTAAACACATGAATTCCTTTGTCAAGTTCATCATGGTTCTTTAATCATTCAAGATATTGGCTAGATATAATGAAAGCACTAAACACAAGATCTAATGAATCAATTGTATATATTAAGTTCATAAACTAAGAAAGTCAATAAAATCTAACTACATATTAGGTTCAAAAGTCTAACCATAGATAAACAAATTTAGCTCATCACAAAATTAAGAGTATCAAACCAATAATATAAAGATATCATAATAAAAAAACATAATGATAAGAATAGAGAAGAAAAACTAATCAATGCAACTCCCAAGGTTGCTTTTCTCTCAATTTTGACTTGAAGTTTGATTCTTGATCTTGATTATTGAATTATTGGCTTTGAAATTTAATTTTGTGTTGTGAATTCTTTCTCTAAGTTTTTGCCTCTCTAAAGTCTCTGTTTAGCTTATAAAAGAGTGCTTTTTATAGGTATGAGAAACCCTAGAGGTGAGGGACTTTGAATCCAAATCACAATAGGAGTAAAAATGGGCCTGTTCTTCATATGTTGCATTAGCGTTGTGGTGTTAAGGGATTGATGCTGCGGTGCCCAAGGTTTTGGTTTGGGTTCTTTTAGGCGAGAAGCAGGCTGGGCCCTACGGACGTGAGGAAATTGTGGTTCCATCCACAGAAGATGGAAGCGTGAAAGAAAAAAAAAGAATTGAATAAAGACTTAAGACCAAGCCAACCAAGCAGTTCCGCTTTCTCGGTCTGAGAAGTGCATTGTTGGAACTGGGTTGAAACGCTAAATGTAAGTTTTCTTCTACTGCTTGTAGAAAAGGAATAAATAAATCAATCAAATTTCATTGGGTCCCTAAAAAAAAAGGCAAAGTCTGGGCCAAAGAAGGAGAAAACGCTCAGCCCTGGGTTTCTGCGGTGGCATAAATTAAGCTCATTTTGCTTGTTTCTCATCTGATTTGCCACTCATTTGTTCCAATTCATCACATTTTCCCTCATGCACTTATTTATGATAAAAAAAACATAATTAAATAGCCAAATATACATAAATTAAAGTAAAATACGAAAGTTAAAGACTAAATATACTAGTGCATTATGCCCTTATGAAATACCCCCAAACTTAAGACTTTGCTCGTCCTTATACTAAACAAAGACAAATAATCACAACTTATTAACTCTAAATAAAAACAAACTAAATAAGCCTCGATTGATTAGATGATTATTCTCATTGTCTCAAAGGCTGTAAAAATAGTACAAGGCTTTTCAAAAATCAATAAATAACTTTTAACAACCCTCATACCATTCATCTAGTTCTTTATTCACCTCTATAATTAATCACTTGTGCATGTGTATAATAAGCAAGTAAATTGTCAAATAGAATATAAATTTACTCAATACTTAAACAAGTACATAAAGATGATGTCTCGACATATTTTAATAACACTAACATAAGCTTGTTGTTTATATTACTTTCCATTAATGTAGAAATACATATGTTGAAGGATCTATTTAAGACTTTATTTAGCTTGTAACTTAAGGCCAAGGTCAATGTGGGATATAAAAGGATATAAATATAAAGCGCAACTCATACCATGAACACTTAACTTTACTTAGAACTTCTTGATCTTTTCTCATTGATTTATCTCTTTCCTTAAACTTATAATATTCACATATTTCTTTTAATTACTCTTGTGCAAAGAATTTCTTCTTTTTCTTAAGCTAGGTGTATTTATGCATTTAAAGCTCTTTCTGTTTCTCTTTTTTTATATGTACCCATAAAATTAGATTAATATGCATCTTCAAGACTTATTACTTTTCATTGCACTACCATTTTCTCATAAATCCACAATCTTTTTTTTCTTTTAAAATTATTTCTAGTAATACTCAAGGTTATAGTGCTATCAGTAGATTTTAGAATAAATAAGTAAACATTCTTACGGTTCATAATATGGTTAAACATAAAAAAATGGGTAATTAGGCTCAAACAGAGTAACAAAGGATATATATGAATATAAGGTAGGCTATAAAATAAGTGATAACACTACCAATAATAGAAGCTGGCAAGAGTTTGGAAGTAGATTTTTTAGTAGTGTAGGTATCCATCGCTTATAACGCCATAGTCAGACCATTTTGGATCTATTATATGGAAGTAGTTTAATCAACTCTACACCAAGTTGTCCAGTGCGTCATGGCCATAGGGATAGAAGCCATGGACATCAAGGAGGAATATGATTAAATGAAGCAATGTTATGCGAATTCTCTCAGGATCGTAACTAGTGGCACGGAGCAGACAGAACTTAGAGTCTTTCCCTCCAAGAAAGGAACCAATTTTGAAATAGCAATTAGACTATCGGTGGCCAAAGGATGTCCCGCTCTAAATAAAATATGTGTCTCCTAGCACAAAAAAGATAAAAGAGGTAATACTTGACCCCTTGGCCTCCGATCAGAAGTTTCTCCTTGGAACATCCCTAACTGAAGAAGAACGACAATAGTTGGTGAAGCTGCTGACCAAGAACAGGGACATTTTTGCATGAAGTCATAAAGATATGATCAGCATCGATCTGGAAGTCATGTGTCATAGGCTAAACATCCAAAAAGAATATAAGCTGATCAGATAGAGATAGTAGCGCTTTGTGCTAGAGAGAAATCAAATAACCAGTGATAAGATAGATTTGCTAATAGACATTGGATTCATCAGAGAAGTAAAATACCCATAATGACTGTCTAACATGGTAGTAGTCAAAAAAAGAATAGAAAGTAGAGAGTTTGTGTAGATTACACAAATCTAATCAAGGCTATGCTGAAAGAATCCTTCCCCCTACCCAAGATAGATCAGATGGTTGATGCCACCACTGAATACCAGCAGTTGTCATTCTTAGATGCTTACAATGGTTACAACTAAATCAGAATAGCAAAAGAAGATGAAGAAAAGACCATTTTCATCATGGAGCGAGGAATCTTCTGCTACCAACCAAATACAGGTACATAAAGTCTTTCGGAACCTCATAGGGTGTACTGTAGAAGCATATATTGAAGATACCGTGGTGAAAAGCAAAAAAACAGAAGATTACTTTGTGATCTCCAAGAAGTCTTTGACGTGCTATGACAGTACAGAGTAAGGCTAAATCCGGCCAAATGTATCTTTAAAATTTCCTTATGAACCTTTTTGGGCCACATAATCAGCGAAAGGGGAATCGAAGAAGACCCATCTCAGGTTCAAGCCTTGCAGAACCTAATGGTTCACAAAACCCGTAAAGAGATACAGATACTTATTGAAAAAATTGCAGCCCTTAATCGGTTTATCTCTCAAATGTTAGATAGATGCAGACCATTTATTTAGGTGCTAAAAGCAAAAGAAAAAGATAACTGAGGACTTGAAAAACTGAAGGACTACCTAAAGAATCCTCCGGTACTGTTAACACTGCTTCTAGGAGAAATATTATACCTTTACTTGGTATTTTCCACTGAAATCATCAATGCAACACTGGTGAAGGAGGAAAGAAGGCATCAGAAACCAATTTTCTACATGAGCAAAGCTCTCATAAATTCGAAAACCAGATACTTGGCAGTTAAGAAGCTTGTCTTAGCCTAGACAAGAATTATTTTTTTAAAGTTATGACACTATTTTGAGGCTTATCCGATTGTGGTGTACACTTCCTACCCAATTAAGCAGATACTCTCGAGACCAGATGCTATAGAGAAAGTAACTAAGATGGCCATAGGGTTGATACACCTGGACATAAGCTTTCAACCCCGCATAGCTATCAAAGGGTATGCACTGGCTGACTTTCTCCTATAATGTAAACTTGAGGCTTTGAATAATTTTTTGCTCTTAAATCCTGAAGAGACTTCCCAATCCTGGACCATGCATACCGACAGAGCTTTCAATAATAAAAGCACAAGGATCAGAGTATATTTACAAAGTTCAGATGGTTTAGTACTAGAGCACACAGTTAAACTTCAAACCCTTACATCCAACAATGAAGCAAAATACGAAGCTCTGATCGAATATCTGAGGATAACCTAAGTTCTATCTATCAAAAACCTAGTAGTAAAGATGGACTCTATGATGAATATATTTTGGATCCATAATATGGCTCAATTTATCTTAGTAATTATTTATAGTATTTGATTCCTATTATTATGTGAACTTCATAATCCATAATTTGATTTTTATTATCTAGGATTGTGGTATTGAACTCAATATGTGAACTTAATTATAGTATTTGATTCTCATTATTATGAATTCAATTTATTATTCAATTTGTATTGTTCTTAATACTTTCAATATACTAAGAATAGTGATTGGATGATTATAAAACATTATGATAAACTTGAAAAAGGCATCCTATTGTTTAGACCTGGACAAATTGATGTATAATTGTGGAGTAATATCTATAAGTTGTTATATAAGATAGAAATATATTTATATGGCATGTATGGTAAATACAACTTGTTTATAATGAACCTTGATCTATTCTAATTATTATATGAATATAGAAATTTGGTAGATTAATGTATAATCACTTGAATATCGAAAGAGGCTTGTGATAAAATACATGTTGTAACCAATAATTAAACTGAGGGATTAATAATAGGATAATGAATTCATATCGAGGGATAACTATAATCCTAGATATTCTTCATATAGTATTTGTGCTTACATTGTTTGCACTATTAGGATTGATTTATAAAATTAGTAATTAGTTTTAATATAAACAATTCAAATTTATCATTTGTTTAGATAAAGATGAGAAGAAAGAATTTTAGTACTTGGTTAAGGATAATAATAATTGCTCGTGGGATCGACACTTAACTCATCACTTTATTACTTGTTCCCGATAGCATGCACTTACGTTTAACGTAGAAATCACACATCACTCTACACTTCTCACCTTTTAATGGAATGACGAATACTCAACCAAATAAGAAAGAATGCCGAACCTATTAGGTGTAGCAAAACAACTTGCCATTAAATTCAACAGCATAACATTACAGCAGGTTCCTTCAGAGGAAAATGTAGAAGCAAATAAACTTGCCAAATATGCTTTTTCTTTTAACACCCAAACTAGAATAGTCCATTTAGAAGAAAATGATGGAACCCCTAGTGACGAAATGAGCATTTTTTAGGAGACATTCCAAATCACTACTACTATAACTTGCATAGCCATATACATTGATTTTCTCATACAAGGAAAGGTTCTCGAGAATAAAAAAGAAGCCAAAATATTTTGACCAATAGCGGGAAGATTCACCATAATAAAAGAGAATCTTTACAATAGATTCTTCTTTGGTGTATATATGATAAGTGTTCCGATAGATGAAAGGCACTAGCTCAGGGTAGAAGTACACAAATGGTCATGTAGGAACCATTCTAACGTAGGCTTTCTAGCTCACAAGGTTATATGGCAAAGTTACTTCTGGCCTTCCCTCATAAGAGATGTAAAGGAATATGTTAAAAGATGCAAAAAGTGTCAGAAATATTCTACACTCATCCACCAGCCAATTAGTGACCTCAACACAATATTCAATCTTTAGCCCTTCATCTAATAAGGGATGGATATAATGGGTCCACATCCTACTATAACAGGGGGGAAGTGATTTGTGCTACTGGCTACAGATTATTTTAGTAAGTGGGTAGAAGTAGAAGCCTATAGCACCCTTACTAAATTTGAAGTAAAGAACTTCATATAAAAGAACATTATCACCAGATTTGGAATGCCACAGGTGATGGTGTAGGGCAACAAGAAATAGTTCGTGAGTAGCGTTGTTGTGGCCTTCCCTCACAAGGTTATATGGCAAAGTTACTTCTGGCCTTCCCTCATAAGAGATGTAAAGGAATATGTTAAAAGATGCAAAAAGTGTCAGAAATATTCTACACTCATCCACCAGCCAATTAGTGACCTCAACACAATATTCAATCTTTAGCCCTTCATCTAATAAGGGATGGATATAATGGGTCCACATCCTACTATAACAGGGGGGAAGTGATTTGTGCTACTGGCTACAGATTATTTTAGTAAGTGGGTAGAAGTAGAAGCCTATAGCACCCTTACTAAATTTGAAGTAAAGAACTTCATATAAAAGAACATTATCACCAGATTTGGAATGCCACAGGTGATGGTGTAGGGCAACAAGAAATAGTTCGTGAGTAGCGTTGTTGTGGCTTTCTGCAAAAAGTATCAAATATATATATAGTTCTTTTCTCGTAGTTATTTATAAGGAAACAGTCAGGCTAAGATTTCAAATCGTATGATCTTTAGGATACTGAGAAAAAGGCTAGAATAGAAAAAGATCAAATGGCTTAAAGGGCTTCCATGAGTACTTTAGGCCTATCGAACAACAGAGAATCAAACTACGGGAACCTTACCATACTTTTAGTGTATAGGATAAAAGTTGTGTTACCTATGAAACTTTCATCCCGACCTTACGGACAAGGACTGTACAACTAGAGCTTAATGAGGAAGTAATAGCCACATGCAAAGATCTATTTGACGAAGCCAGAGAAATTTCCATGATACATAGAGCAGTTTAAAAGGCTAAGATGAAAAGGCACTATAACAAAAAAAAAAGAAGAGAAAACACGAAATTAATGAAGGTGACCTCGTACTGAGAGAGACACTCGACATTAATAAGAAGCAAAACGTCGAAAAGATGGCTGAAACTTGGAAAAGACCTTACAAAGTTATATGAAAGTTAGACAAATGAGCCTTCCTACTGTAAGACATAGCGAAGAGATCGATTCTAACCCTCTGATATCAAAGTTGAAGAAGTTCTACGTATGACTTCCTTCTATGTTCTTATTTCCTTCAAACATTTTTGAATAGATTTGAATAAAGTATTCTGCTGTGATAATTATCTATTTGGCTGCTATGCCATTTCAGGGAGCTGGTTAAAAAATGACCCCCTCAGACCCATAATGAAATGGTTGGTGCTATTACAGAAGAAGAGATAGCCAAAAACATTCCTTCACCGTTCTGAGGAAACAGTATACTTGATAATCCCTACAGAATCGATGTAGAGATCTTTTAACCCTTTACACGATTTGGTGTCGTTATATAGAAAGGAGATGGCAAAAAATAATCCTTCACTATGTCGAAGAACTGGTATACCTGATAATCCCCCCCAGAGCTGATGTAGAGACCTATCGACCCTTTGTACGGTCTGGTGCCATTATAGAGAAAGAGATGGCAAAAGGAATCCTCCAACTATTTTAAAGAAATGATATAAGCAAAATAATCCCTTTATATGCATTGTAGAGATTTATCATCCCTCTATATGATCAGGAACTTGAGGTTATGCTGTTACAGAGGAAAAGTTGGCCAAAAGCAATCATCCAACCGTTCTGAAGAAATGGTATAAGTAAAAAGACCCCCATGTGCATTATAGAGATCTATTGCCCCTCTACACAGCCTAGAACCTGAGGTTACTTTGTTACAGAGGAGGAGATGGCCAAAAGTAATCCTCTAACAGTTCTGAAAAAATGGTATAAGCAAAAAAATCCCCCTTCCTCCCCTACAAGTACATTGTAAGGACTTATTGCCCTTTTACACGGCTTGGAACTTGAGGTTATGTTGTTACAGATGAGGAGATGGCTAAAAGTAGTCCTCCAACTATTCTGAGAAAATGGTATAAGCAAAAAGATCCCCCAGGTGCGTTGGAGAGACTTATCACCCTTTTACTTGGCCTCGAACTTGAGGTTATGCCATTACACAAGAGGAGACGACCAAAAGCAATCCTCTAATAGTTCTGGAGAAATGGTATAAGCAAAAAAATTCCTCCCCTTAGGTGCATTGTAAAGACCTATTGCCCCTCTACACAGCCTAAGACCAAAGGTTATCTGTTACAGAGGAGGAGATGGCCAAAAGTAATCCTCCAACCATTCTGGGGAAATGGTATAAGTAAAAGATCCCCCGTATGCGTTGTAGAGGCCTATCACCCTTCTACATGGCCTAAAACTTGAGGTTATGCCATTACAAAGGAGAATATGACCAAAAGTAATCCTTCAACCTTTTTGAGAAAATGGTATGAGGAAAAGATCCCTTTAGGTGGGTTGTAGAGACTTATAGCCCCTCTGCGAGGCTTAGAACCTTCGAAGTACAAAGTAGACTCTTCTTGAGAAAACTGGCTAAAAAAAGATCCAATGCAGAGTAAGAATGATTTGATGCAGCAGTTAAAAACTTAAAAGATAACAGATGGAACCTTTACTTCTTTATAAAGAATCAAAATTCTTTGAAAAAAAACGATATCCTAAAGATAAGGGAAGGACTTAAGAACAGAACCATCAGATTTTTCAAGTTACTAGTGGTCGTTGGAACCAATACTTAGAGAGAAAAAAACACGGAGATAGATCTGATAAATGTAAATTGTGTATATTATTTTCACGCTCTTAACTTGATTAATTGCTTGTTTTATAAGAATATTATACTTTTTTATATGTTTTATTATTATTTTATAGGTTTGAAATCAAAAGAGTAAAAGGGGATAAAAATATAAATAAAACAAGGCAAAACATCAAATTACTATAATAACTTACTATAATAAAATTGCTGTAGAGGGAACAATGTTTTACTGCAGCGAAATTTTGCCTCAGCGCCTAAATCATGCCATTGCAACACCATGTGAATAGTGCATGTAAATAGTGACTCAGAACAGTATGCATGAACAGTATTATAAACAATGTCGTGAATAGTAATCACGCTATAATGAAAAGAAATACAACTCAAATACTTTAATCAATTCTTATATAAATGCCACCTATTTAAAACCTAAAGAACATACAATTTAGGGCTCTTAAAATCACAACATATAGAAAAGAGCAATTTTAGAGAAAGAAACAAGGGGAATTCAAGAGAAGTAAAAGATTATTGATAAATTTTTAGCAAGTCAACCAACTACGAAGTAAGGTCTATATTGGTTTGCTTTTGGTTGTATTATGTTTATTTTATTTTTCAGCCATAATTCTCTTGTTATCATGAAGTCAACATGTGTATTTAATTGTTAGATTTTTTAAATATTTATTTGAATTCAATTCTCTATTATTCAAATTATTTGTTCTTAATGCTTCATTATATCTTATCAATATTATGATTGAATTGATAATACTTTGATAAATTTAAAAAAGGCATAACTATATTTAGCCATAGATAATTTGATGCATAATTGTAAAATAACGTAAGTTACATATACAAGTTTCAAATTAGGATAAGAGTATACTTAATTGGTATGTATAGTCAATAAGACTCGTTCTTAATGAATTTTAATTTCTTTTAAGTACTATAGAAGTATAGATATACTTGAATGACCTTAGAAGAGGCTTGTGAATATATTAGTGTTTTGACTAATAATAAGAATTAAGAAAAATAAATATTAAAAGCTTAATCTTTAGAAAACATATTGTAGGATAGTAATTAACCCTAACCTTTCTTTATCTTGCTATCTTTTTGATTTATTTAAGTTGTGTCATTTATTTTCTGCATTTTATTTAATTTATTTTAATTAATTACAATTGAAGATTTAGTTTTCTGAATAATTACTTAAAAGATACAAATTTAGTACTTGGTAGAAAATAATAATTATCCATGTAGATTCGACATCTAACTTTAAAAATTCTTTTATTACTTATTACAATAACGTATATTTGCGCTTAATTTTGTACTTAGAAAATACACAACAATATTAAAGAAGGAGAATCCCATGAAAAGACAAGTACAAACTAATATTAGTTGTATTTCAGTACCAAAAAAGTTTTACATGCTACTAAGAATAAGTTTTTTATTAAATGATAAAAAAAAAGAGAAAGAAAGCAGTCCTAAATTGAGAGAGAGTCTGAGAGAAGCTCTACAGTGTCAGGATCTTAATCTTCAGCTCCTTTACTTGCTAAATTATAGTTGGTTTACCTATGATCATCGTCAAGGTACTTAGCAGACCAACCCTTATAGAAAGCCATATGAGGCATCCACGTCATTAGGAAGGATCCCATAAGACACAAGGTCCCTCCTAAATCAGAAACCCTTTTTAAAACTGCATGCAGTGGCCACCCTTACCTCCTACTCAAACACTTACTTGGCCATTGCAAGCTTCCTCTGCCAAGATGCCTCAACAGGTTCTTTTTTCTGATTGCAAGGAAACATTTTTTTTTCCGAAGGACCATCACCAAGGCTTGAAGCTCTTTAGTAGCCTTCTCTAATTATAAAGAGTGACCCTTAGCCAACCTCAGCTTCAACAAGGCTTGAATTGTTTTTTATAGCTCATGATGCCTCTACGTCAACTACAAATTAAAAAACTTGATCTACTCCTAGAATTGAATCTTCATCTCTTCAAAGGATGCCTTTTACAAATAGAGGCATTCCAATTCTGCTTCTAGAATTTTCCTTTCTTGCAAAGAGTTCCTTACCTCTTCCTTCAAGAAGGAAATCCTCATCGTACTTCTATCTAATGAAGATTAGAGGCGAATGCACTCTATCTTTAGTCCTGTATTAGCATTTTGAGCCTCCTCCAGCTCTTTGGATAGTTGTTCTAACTCCATCTGTGCTTGGGAACCTCTCTTCAGCTCATTGATCTCTGCTTTTAGCTTTCTGTTCTCCTTTTCAAATTGAGCTAAATTTGAGCAAAGAATAAGGTTCCTCCATCTGTAAAAGACCTCATCGTCGTTCTTCTCATCCAGCAGTTTGGTCAGGCAATTTTATTTCCTTGTTCTTGGATGAGGATTCTTGCCTGAATGCCTTAATCAAGGAAACAATCTTGCAAAGCCTGCATCAACATAAAGAATGATTAAGCAAAATCCAAAAGCATAGAAATGAAAGAAGTTTCTCAAAACTTACTCTTAGAGTAGAAGCAATGCTGACTCTGAACTAAGCATTAATAGATATTGTAAGGGGAATCAGTCTCCTATCAACTCTAGTGAAAAGGCTCTGAACCACAGCAAATGCACTTTTACTATCCAACTGGAGGATGATGTCTTCAGTAACCATGCCTTTTCCTCTCTTTGGGAATTGTGGGGCAAACTCCATAGGTTCCCAATCTTTTGATGAACTTAATGCCCATCGCTTCCTGGAACCACTCTCAGTTTCCACTCCTTGGGCAGAAGAAGCATCAGTATCAATGTTCGAGTCTGAAACCTCGAACATTGGAGTATTTTCTACAAGTAAAGACGTCGCATTAATTTCAAACAGAAGAAGAAAGAAAAAAAAGCAGGTAAGGAAAAATTGATATGTAGATACCTGAAGCAGGTCTCACATCTGGACCCGAGGTGTATTTATCATCTGGAATACCTGCACTAGCATTCATTCCTACTTAAGGTTCCAGTGGTGATAAATTACACTCGGGAACCTCAGCTAAGTCTAGAAAAGGTTCAATCGCCTTATTAAATGGAACCCCTTCTTGAAAAGATAGTTGCTTAGGCATTTAAATTTCGGAAGCCACTAATTTTTGAATAGAAGTATTAGGTACTGTAGCCCCTTTAGCAGCCTCAGCCTTTGAAACTTTCACAAGAGCGGTAAACTCCAGAACATCTTGATTCTCTAAATTTGGTTGTTGAATGTCTTCACCACCTAATTCAGTCTTGGAGCGCTTCTCAGCGCTCATCATTGTGTCGGAACCCTTTCTCTTAGTCAACAGCTTTTGCAGTGGGAAAAGGCTGGACAACACATCAGGAATATCCTCAATGAATACTGGAATATTGAGACAAAAAGAAAGAAATCAATAAAGTTTTTAAAGAAAGAAACAAGTCATAAAAGGTAATAAACAATAGTTACCTTCCTTTTCTAGCACTAAAGGTTAGGGAATTGTTGAAGCTTCCCTTGATGGAACAGGGTTCTCTATTGAAGCCTCCCTTGGTGGAACTGTGACCTCCGATTCCACCAAAATCGGATTAAAAGGATCCACAAACATAAAAAATTAGTGGTTCCTCTGCAAGAACCATTGCAGCAACAGTAGAATCAATCCCTCTCTAGTCTCTATTGGTCGGCTGGACATAGAGAAATCAATTACTTCTCCTTCATGAGTCACTCACATTGATTCTATATAACCAGCTGAAATGGAACTAAGTTAGAATAAAGCTAAAGGTAAAAAAAAAAGATCCCCAAAAAAGGGAAAAGTCTAACTACTATCGAGGAAAAAGCGATGATAAGAAAGAGATAAGTAGATGTCCCTATCGTTTTATGTTGGACCTATAAAGAGAACTTCTTTAGAAAGGAACTACAGCCAGGTAATTCTATAGGTGAAACTCCTGGCATCGAATAAAGAAGTTCTAGCAGCAGTATTCAGGTTTGAATGAGTAATGATCCATATGCCTTACCCAAATGTAAGGGCACATAGAAGGAACCTAATCCGCTTTAAGTTCTAGAACTTCTCAAGCATCATAGAACAATGGATGTGTGAATGGATGATTGTATGGTTCCATTAAAACTTCCTTAAAAATGTTCCCTTCCTGGAATAGAGGGAAGCGTGAAAGCAATCCTTCAGTTGAATTACCAAACATTGTGTTGACTTCAAACGGAATGTTAGAGTTCATCCATTTACCATTGACCACGATAGTGTATTCTTCCAAACCAGTCCGCCTACTATCAAAGGAATCGAAGAAACTTCTTTTAGCCTTTAAGCTGCCAGAAATAGTTTTTCTTTGGGCAAACCGGGCTATAAGTAAGGAAAACATCATACAATGTTAAGAAATATAGAGAGTTCATCATGTGATTTAGAAGAGATACATCTTGAAGAAGGCAGAATATATAAGGGTGAACTTGTAGAGGAGAAATTCTTGGAATGTAAAGGAACTCAAGAATTAAAGGAGACACGGGAAATTAAAAGCACTTAAGGTACTTATAGAATAAAGAAAGTTTCTCGCGTCTGACATTGAGAGGGTTCTTGTAGGAATTCCCTATGGGAAGGATGAAAATTTTGACAACATCAGTGATGGAAAACTCGTATTTGAGTTTAACAATAGTATATTTACTAATACATTTCACCATTGTCCAAGATTTTGAAGTGAACGAAGAGATAAGTTTGAGGATTTTTTGCTAGTAAGAGAAGGGAAGAATGAGGAAATGAAAGCGAAGTAATGGACACAGGAGGCTGAACCCTACTTATACTACTTGAAACGTGTTTGATGTGATATTTCTATATCTTATAATTGAGTGCAAGTATACACTATCGTATGCAAGTAATAAAGGGATAAAAGAGTCGGATGTCGAACCCATAAGGATAATTTTTACTTTTTAACCAAGTATTAAAATTATGTCTTTCTAATAATTATTCAGAAAAATAAAAAATTCAAGAATGAATGTAGAAAATATAAAAGCAATGACACAATGTAAACAGAATTAGGTAATATTTCTATATCTTATAATTGAGTGCAAGTATACACTATCGTATGCAAGTAATAAATGGATAACAAAGTCGGATGTCGAACCCATAAGGATAATTTTTTACTTTTTAACCAAGTACTAAAATTATGTATTTCTAATAATTATTCAGAAAAATAAAAATCTAATAATGAATGTAAAAAATATAAAAGCAATGACACAAAGTAAAGAGATTAGGTGATAGCAATATAGAGAAAACTTAGGGTCAATACTATCCCTCAATATGCTTTCTAATGATTAATTATTTAATATTTAATTCTCTTAGTCTTTGTTGTTGATCAAGACATTAATGTATTTACAAGCCTTTTCCAAGGTCATGCAAGTATACTTTAATTTACCAATTACTTATATTCCTACAGTACTTGTAATAAATTAAAATTCATTAAGATTAAGTCTTATTAATCATACATGCCAATTAGGTATGCTTCTATCATAATTTGAAACTTGCATATACAACATTGAATGTTATTTTACAATCATGCATCAAATTACCTTGGTCTAAATATAATGATTTTCCTTCCAAGTTTATCAAAAATATTACCAAGTCATTCACCATATATTGGCTAGATATATTAAAGCATTAACAACAAATAATTTAAATAGCAAAGACCTAAGTTTATTAAATATTAAAAAGATAAGGCAATTAAGTGCACATAGTGAGTTCAAATATTAAACCTAGAAAGAAAACTTAGTTCATAACTACAAGAAAACAGTGGCAAAAATAATAAGAAGTTATGATACAATCAATAGCAAATCGATATAGACGTCGAATTTATCTTGATTACACTGCCTAAGAAACTTTTGCTGCCGAAGGATGCCTTGAATCTTTCTCTATGGTTGCTTCAATTAAACTTCTATTGCTCTCAAAGACTTTGTGCTGTGTATTCTTGATATTCTTGGATGCTCTTGGGTGCTCCTTAAAGGTTGGGGATGAGTGGCCTTCTATAAGGATTGATATGAGCTTGAAAATCTCAATTTTCGTCGGATTAGGACTCGCACTACTGTTAGGGCGCTACTTTACTGTCACTGGAGGCGCTATATGTAAAAGCATCACTGTTGGAGCAATGAGGTGTTAGCGCTGGAGCGCTAGTCTGTCGCTGGCACGATGACGGTCTGGCGTTGGGGCGTTAGACTGCGACTTAAACAGGTCATTTTTTTTTTATTTTCTTATTTTGATCACTGTTCTAGCGCTAGAGCGAAAATTTATTTAATGCTGGGGTGACAAGTCCATATTTTAAAAAGTTTACATTTTAGTCTCTGTTTTTGCTCATTTTGTGTCTTTTCTTTAAATTTCATTCAAGTCCCTATAAATAACAATAATACATATAAATAGCCATTTATTCTCATAAAACAATAAAATATTGAAATAAAAATTTAAGAAAATATATGAAAAATATGTCTTTATCAGTGTCCCTTCATAAATAGGAAAATGTTCTCTAAAAGTGAAAGGATTTCTGCAAAAGATACGATTGAAGTGACAATATGACAAGCAGGATTTTAAAAAAGATCTTGAACTTTAATTGGCCTGAAATTGAATCAACTAAAACAATGCACCTCAAAGGTCTTTATAAAATGGCAGCGCACCACTTCACTTAAAAGGGGGGTATTTGTTGGGCCTATATTTAATCAAGACCCAATTGGTGGCTCAACCTAATTTAAAAAATCCATTTCTTTAATGATAAAATAGAAGACACGTCGGTAATAAAGCTTGAATTAGAACTAACAGTAGAGGATTGACAAGCCCAGATTTCGTCAGACCCAGAAAATAGGGCCACATGTTTTAAAATTTATCGAAATACCCATCCAGACAAGATGGGATCTAGCCTGGGGTGAAAGAAGGCCCTAATCTAGGCACGTTGCAGAGTTTAACTCGAGCTCAAGTTCCTTGCGTTTTCTAATAGAAAATGAACGAGAAACTTAAGTCAGGTTTGAATACTTCTTCTTTCACTTGTTTACTCTTATTGCATATTAATTATCTGAGTATGATAGAGTTACACTCTGATTATGCTTTTCATTGTATGATGAGATTAACATGAATTTAGTCTTAGAACTGGGCTGAATTCATGAGAGGAATCTGTTGAAACACACGAGAAGAGTCACGATGAGATTACTTTTCATGAGAGATATAGACTAAATCATAATTAATTGCATCTCTTCAATCCTGAGATGGATTAAAGATTATCTTATGGTAACACATCTAGTTATGATTAAACATTGCACATGTGCACTATGAAAGGCATGCATAAGTCGATTACACTCATTCCTTTAGAGACCAAGAACTTGACACCGATACACATATAGAGAGAAAGCTTTTATTAGCAGAGAACTCGAAGCTTTCTTGAGATCTTCATTTGATCTATGAAATTGTCAGACATAGAACCCTCTTGCTTGATTAATCACTCTCACACACAATCTCTTTTACTATTTATTAACTTGAGTGTTGAAGTGTTTTATTTTATAAGAGGATAACCTTATTCTAGAGAAAATTTTCAGAAATCATTTGAAATGAAAAGAAGGGTCAAATTCAAAATTCCAACAAAGATGTAATAGAGAAAGTAATTTCTGAAAGTTTCGAAACCAAAAACTTCAATACCATTACCTAAATTTTTAACTTTTCAGTAAATAAGTTAATACACTTCAAAGTGGAGATTAATTTATCAATTATATGTTTCAAAATATACTCTCAATTGTTGAAAGTTTGCTCTCGTTTTTTTTTTTGGTTTTGGTATTTAGAAACATTTCTTTGTTAGAAGCTTAGAAGTCCATTTATTAATCAAGTCCAAGAAAGAAACGTGGGCTTCAAATGGACAAGGGGCCCGTCCCATCAAAAGTGTCCGAAAATCTTTTAAACGAAATTAGAAAGTCTTTGTGCGGGTGGCTGCTCCTACATAAAGAAATAGAAAAGGGAGAAGAGAGAAAAATGGCAACAAGCGAGGCGAGCGCAGCAGCAGCAGCTGGGGCAGAGACACAACAGCCGCACAAGCTTGAGAGAAAATGGACGTTTTGGTTCGACAACCAATCCAAGCCCAAACAAGGCGCTGCTTGGGGCACCTCTCTTCGCAAGGTCTACACCTTCGACACCGTCGAAGAATTTTGGTGGTAAGCTTCCAGCACTAACACTTGTGTATTTTTTTTTATCAGCTGGGTTTGCCCCCTTTTTTTTAGTGTTTTAGGTCTTTTTCTCTGTGTAAAGTTTGGAATCTTCTTTTTGGGGTTATTTGGCTCGTTTTATGTTATGTATTGGGCTTGTTGATTTATTTAATGAGATGGGTTTGCGTTGATTTAATGGAGTTCTTATTGATTTTTTTTGTTATTTTCTTTTGGGTTTTGTGTTGGCTTTGCTGGTTTGGTTGTTTCTGCAGTTGGAAATCCTTGTGCTCTGAGATCTCAAACAATGAAAAATTGAAATTGTTTAATTTTTAAAAAAATATCTCTATTTATAACCTATATGTAACGGTAATAATTGTGACCTTCACGCTTTTGTTTGATCCAGCTTATACAATCACATTCACACTTGTTGTATTAACGTTATAACTTCAATTGGTTTCCATAAGGTCCGGCTTATTTTTTGTCCTGCTTAATTTTTTTTTTATCAAGAAGAAAAATAAGTCGAGTATGATTGATTTTAATTTTTTTTTAAAAAATTGTTGATTGATTTTTTCTTGTTTTAGTTTGTATGATCAAATATTCAAGCCTAGCCGGTTGCCTATGAATGCCGATTTCCATTTGTTCAAAGCTGGAATTGAACCGAAGTGGGAAGATCCTGAGTGTGCAAATGGAGGAAAGTGGTCTGTCACCAGCAACAGAAAGGCTAACCTTGATAACATGTGGCTCGAAACAGTAAAGTTCTTAACTGCTGGATTGCTCTGTTTGTCAAAATTTTGATTTGAAACATATGTGTGTTTTGGATCTGTTGGCATTTTTGTAATCAATTCAGTTGGTTTTGGCTGTGCAGTTGATGGCTCTGATTGGAGAGCAATTTGATGAGGTGGATGAGATTTGTGGTGTTGTTGCTAATGTTCGCCAGAGGCAAGACAAGCTTGCCTTGTGGACCAAGACAGCAGCAAATGAGGCTGCCCAGGTATGATTACTGTATTGATACTTATAAAAGTATGTACGGACTGAATTTGGATGTTTAATTGTGAATTACTTGTTATTAGTTCTAATTTTAATTGAGTCATAAATTTAGTTTCTATTGTTCTAAATTCTCTATTTCCCAACTCAAATGGATAGTATAAATTAGGCTTCTATTGCATTGGAAAGTGTCTAGGAGAGACGAATATTTTAATATATATTGGCTCTCCTTTGAAGTATATTGCCTAGATAGTTGCCCCTTTGTCTAATTCAGTATATATATTAAAAGTGTTCCTGTGGGAAAGAGGAAGAATAAGTTCCCTACCGGCCTTTTTGGAAGCAAAGATCATCATTTCTGATAGAGGGGGCAATTTTGTAGGTTTGGTCAAGTATTTAGTGGTCTCAACTCTTCTGTTTATTAGTATTTAGTCATCATCGATCAAGGGAATTTCTCCTACACCTCTTTTTATACCATTGAGCTTTCAATGTCCTCAGAACTTAGCAGAGTACGACATGGTTGTTGGAATCTGTATCTCTATAGATATTGGTAAATGTACATTTGAGCCTCTCATACACAAAAATTGTTAGATTTGGTCATAGGGAAGGCTGAGTATCTGTGGGATTTTAGAAAAGTTTGTACAATATGCCTTTGGTTAATATCATGGAGGCCATTTTATTTATCTTGGTGGGATTGATGAAGTCTGCTCTCCGACGCCTTCCATTTGTGAGCTTGTAAATATCTTCAATGACCTGTAGAATATGGTTCAAGAGGTCATGCCTTGATGAAATTGTTTTTTCCATTCTGATTCTGATGCTTGGAAGCTTTGTGATCATCATAAGGGTTTGCTGGGATATGGCTTATATGAGCAGCCATTGCTCTTGCTCCTTATTCTGCCTTCTTACCGTATTCTTTTTGTATGTGCACTTGGTTGACAAACTAGTTGATCAGTATTTTGAAATTATATATGAGAAAGCAGCCGACAGTTGAAATCACAGATGACTGTTTTACTTAATTTGATTTTATTTATTTATTGCTTTTGCTATTTGTAGAACTCAATTCTTTTTTAAAAAAAAATCGTCAATAGAATATATTTTTTTTTGTAGGTTAATGGGTTTCCAGCTATTAACTATTATACGTATGATCTATGATGAATGCAAATGAGATGTATAATTTTTCAGATTCTCTCTCCCTTTTATTTTTGACATTGTAGGTGTTATGGGAGTTCATATTTGGTGTTCCTTCTAATATCTTTTTGGTGGAAAACACCATTCTTGGCCAACCACAACAATTACAATCAAATGTGTCCCATAAGAGGGTTTGATGAAATAAATTATAAGGAGAGAATAAATAACAATCAAGGCCTATAAATGTGTGGAACTAGATGTTGGCAATTCACTTTCAAAATTTGAGCAAAAATGGAACCCAAAAGACTATCCAATGATCAAGCAAACAATTGAAACATGAAGCTTCTTTTTCTTTTCTATTTGCCCTGCACTTCACTTCTCCTTGCTGTTTACATTATACAGTGTCCATGTAAATGTTGTTTCTTAATTGCTGTTATTTGGAACCTGGTGTAGATGGGCATTGGAAAGAAGTGGAAGGAGATCATCGAAGTCACTGATAGGATCACTTACAACTTCCATGTAAAATTCTTGTTTTCTTGTTTTCATTTTCCCTTGTTTTCCTGATTTTGATTGCATACTTTTCCTGGATCTCGCATTGTTTCTGTCATTGCAGGATGATTCTAGAAGGGAAAGATCAGTGAAAAGTCGATACAATGTTTGAACTGAGAGCGACCATTTTGTTGCAGAGTCCTGTACTTGTAGCTGCCAGACTGGAGCTGAAACTACCAAGTCTCTTACTGTATTTTTTTGTGCTCTATTTACTGAAAACGTCAGAAAGCTAAAATGTTTCTGTGTGATTTATGAGATGTAAAATTGTTCTGATAATACTAGAGATTGAGAAATTTTTTTGGTTATGCCACATTTCTTTTGTTCTCTTTGTTTTGTTTCAGATTGAACTTTACCTTCTTTCATAACCAGAGTCTGGTCTTATTGCCTCTTGTTTTTCTATTTGCTGAATGATGGGAAATTCAAACTGTGATATTACTTGATGGTTTGTGATCTGGCCTCGGTTTCTTAAAAGGTGAATTTAAAGTAATCGCCTTAAAAAAAAGAATGATCTAATGGACGACGTTATGTTATGATAAGTGATGTTGTCATTGGTGTTGTCTCAGAATTTGTCGTTTAGACTTTAGTAATGAGGGGTCACAGGATTGCTTTGAGGACGACTTTGCTCCCTTGATTATTTCTACGGCCTTAAAATCTCGTCCAGAAAAAAGGCTAAGGGTTTCAAATTTTAGATCTTTTGGTGGCAGCTGATTTTAAAATACCCAGAAAAATGTGATTTGCTTATAGATTTTTCTTCAAGTAACCTAATGAAGAAATACAGCTGAACTGAGAATGATAATGTAGATGAGGGATTTAGCTTACCGTAAAAAGTATGTTTACATTAGAAAGCACTAAAAAGGAACTATAAAATTAAGCAACTCATTGCTGATGACAACAGAAATTTAATGGCTCTTTTATCATGCAAGAAACCCAAGTCTTTCTCCATTTTTCTTAGCCAAGCGGATGAGTCCTTGCCTTTGTTTTGCATCAGCTCCTATTGATTTGCAGAATTCAGTAATAACCTGTGGACATTTAACATTGTGATAGATTATCTATTACATAAAAACAGCTTCAGGTAGTCCATATTTTTTATAAAAAAAAAAATTAAAATAAACAAACAACAAATTTAAAGGAAAGACCTGATGCTGGTAAAATTACCACACAGAAAAGTTGAAATGAAAAAAAAAAAAACTTTGTTTCAGAATTTAAAAATATAGTCGGATGGCAAATCACAATCATGTATTTATTTTGTTTATCTCTTTAACAATAATGAACCCAAAACCATACTTCCATTTGTCATAATTCAATTCACTTGGCATATAAAAAGCTAACAAATGAGCAAATATATTTCATCTATCTGCAGAAAATTATAAATGAAGCGGGAAAAGAATAGCCACATACTCAAAATATAACCTATATATATAAAAAATATTAAGCAAGAGGATAGTCGGAGGATGAAGTTGAGATACCTGTGAATGCAAGGCAATTGCTTTGCCTCTAATCTGATTAAACCTCTTCTTGCCGACGATATCACGAGTCACAACAACAATAGGGGCAAACAGACCTTTGCCTTCGTTAACATTCTTCATCATGGGCTGTAATCTTATGGGTTTTGCGACTCGAACATTTGGCACTGACCTAACCAACATCGGATACTCTTCACCAGTAAACGAAGTTCCCCAGCTCCCATGAAATGATGAAGTAAACCCAGTTGCACATATCGAAGTTGCCATTGAAACACACAAATCAAAAACTAAAGACGCTCTCTGAAGCTTTTGGAGGGTTAAAGGGTGGTTTGTTTGATCAGTTGGCTAGAGCTTGTGAGTGGCTGTGTTTTTGTGGTTTTTTTTTGTTCTCTGTATCTGAAGTGAGAGGATATTTTTGCTGTGAAATTTGAGAGGCTCTGGTTTTTATTGAAAGATAGTGAGGAAGAGAGTTGTAAGAAGCGTTAGCAGCCACAGAAGGATCTGGTGGCTTGAGTTTCAGTTCATGTTGTTTTGGAACACGTAATGTTATGTTTCTTGGAATAGTTTGGTTTTTGTTACTTATGGTCCCCCATTTTTGTGCTGTGAGAAAAATCTTGATATGGGATTTGAGTGGTTGTTGCTTTGAGAGGTGGCCCGTGTCCCCAAGCATGATTCATGAATATGATATTGCCAAATTTTGATGGGCTGCTTGGCGTTTGATTTTAAGATTGACATGATCATGACCGTTTGATTTAGGAAACTGAGTGGAAAGCTACATTTTCTGCAAGGAAAATATGACACAATTGTAGTAATTAAAATTGGACGGTTCAGAGAAACATAGAAGATTCTATTGTTTTGAACTTATAGACTATTGAATTTGAGGTAAGCAATTTAACAAGTTGTATCTTCCGTTCCAACATATTTATGGTAGGTTTCTTTTAATTTTTTTTAAAAAAGAATTTTGATTTAAGTGCTTTTTATTTTTTATTTTCTTAAAAAAGAAGTCTCAAAGCTTGTTGAAAATACTAATAAGCACCCTTTTGAAAAAGCAATTTAAATACTTTCTTAACTCAAAAAGATGCACCTATTAGGTATTTTATAAAACATATTCATATACTACTGTTGTCCTCCGAAGTGAATTTTCTTATTTTACTTAACCATGACACCCCACACCCCCCGCCCCCGCCCCCCAAAAAAAAAAAAAAAAAAAAAACAGAAACGCTTATGTCTCTTAGAGTTTTTTTTTTTAAAAATTTATTGTTATTGTTATTTTTTATTTGTTATGATATCAAAAGCAATTGCATTTTGCAAAATAAAAAGAAAAAAAAGGCAAATACATCTTAATTTCCAATACCAAGTGAGGATTTGCATATTTTGGTAGGAAAATATAACATACCAATACTGAAAATGGAGGGTCCAAAATGAATAGAAGACTGAATTTGATTGACCTTAAGACTTTTGAAAATGAGGTATGCAAATGCAATTCAACAAGTTGTATCTTCCATTCTATCAACTTGTTGTTCCCACCATCTTGGGGATGCTCCTGCTGGCTGCCTGCGCCTACCAATATTGTCGGCAACGACACGTTGAATTTGCGACCTGTGATGTTGGTGCATGTTAAAAGTGACGGTAGTAATGTTGTTTTGGTTCAGCACGATCAATATATATGAAGGCAGATATATTTCAGAAGTTGTAAATGTATCCATTATATTCCTGCCCAGGCCTGACTATTCATTCAACCCACCATGAGCCACGCTGGTATTAATAAGAATTTGCATGCCTTATCATTCATTCCATCATGCTTAGGACAAATTTTCTGTGTAGGGGGATTTGGGTACAATTAATTCAAGATTATAAAAAAATGTGGACTAGGATCACCTGCTAAGAATTCTTTTTTTTTTGTATTGAAATCTCAGTATGTTTCCTAAATCAATGCATGAACGATGAAATTTTTTGTTTGTTGTCTACCATAACATTGCAGAAACCTTTTTAAATGCATATGAAAAATTATTAAGTTTTTTAGTGTGTATTTTAAAAAATTCAATGGGTAGAAGACTTTATTTTATAAGTAAAATAAAAAGTTAAATAAAAAAATAATAATAAAACATAAAACACAAGAAATTTATATGATGACAAATAATTATATCTGTGATGGATCACGAAATTTTAATTTTTTTTAAAATTTATTTATAAAAAATTCTCAAATCATAAAGATATCTTATAAGAGATCCTCAAGAAATACAATAATAAATGAGTTTTTAAAAGATCTATCAGCATTCTCTTGCACACATAGCACTCAAGTGCTCCCTATGACACTCTTTTGTGCTTCTAGTACTCAAGTGCTTTTTAACTTTTTATTCTCTATCTTGGAATTTCTTTTATAGTACTTTATTATTCTGAAGGGTTATAAGAGTTTATATAAGCTTTAAAATGTCCTTAAAAATCATATTTCTTGTTGGAATAAGAGTTTACATATAAAAAAGTCCAAAACCGTCTAAAACAAATCAAATCAGATTAAAAACAGGAAACTACCAAAATTAGGTGTTGGTGCAATTTTGATCTGGCACCGTGGCACCACCGAGGCTACGCCTCAGCGCATAGTTTCTGAGTTCAGTACTGCAACGCTGAGTAGATAGCGTCGCAGTGCCCAAGTTTAGAAAAATGCCCATCGTGTGTTTTGAGCCCCTTCTTACTTCTGGCTTTCCATTTTGCTCTCTTTCTTATCCATCCAATACGTCATTAATCTCGTATCGACTCCTTATTAATCTCTAACTTAAAATCATGCTTAAACACAATTTTGAATCATCGATTTCAACAAATCCCTTATTGCTTCAAATCTCGTAAGACGCTTTTTAAGATTCATCCACACCAACGCTCCATCTCTTGGCATTAACTCCAATTAAGTGTTCATCCAAACTTAAGTTCTCTAGGGTTCATGACTTTGGTTTTCAAAGATTCGAATGCATTTTTCCCTCAGTAGCCTTTGTATTATGATCTCTAGTATTACTCTTGACACCATCACAATACCTTGGTGACTGAATCTTCTCTCTACCATCAATACTTTTACTAAACTTTCTCTTTCACCTCTATCACCTCAGTGAGCTAATCTCCAATGCCTTCTCTTAGTTTGCATTATCTCAACAACTCATATTGTTCTTGTTGAGGATCTAGTATACGTGGATGTATGCATGTGCAATAGTATTTATTGTATAAAATACGTATCTCATACATATTTAATGTAGCGGTATAATTAAATTAATACAATAAATATAATAAATAATATATTAATATATTTGAAGGGTTGAGAAATCACCAAAACTTGTAACATTTTACATGTGTATCCTGGGAGTCTATCTGGAGACCAACCCGTTGGCAGTTCTAGTTATCAACTCAGTAGGCTTGGTAAGCTAGAACAGTAGCTCTAAATCCAGCATTAGGCTTAACTCTTAAACCTTTTGAATTTATTTTTTTATTGATCAATTCTTTGATTAATAAAATAAATTCCTGTGTTGTTGTAATTAGTGGCCACTAAAATCTAGTATAAAAATTAATCTCAACACTTGAAATTAACTCCAAATTTGGATCAAATCCATCATTGCCTTGCTTAATCTTTGGTTGGCCACCATTTGAAACAATTTTCTTTTGTTTCAAAAGTACAACACCGAAAAATAGAAAAAATGAAACAATTCTAAATTGCTTCCGACGAATTCACACATATATATCTCACAATAATAAAATAATAATATTATATATAAAAAATATTATACTTGGCCACTTTTTTGGATAAATAATATTATGATAATAAATATTAATATAAAATAAAGAAATGGATGACAACTAAATGTCATTATTTAATATAATAATATTATATAATGATATATTTATGATTATTTAATAATTAAATAATTATTTTGTGAAATGATCATTTTACACCTCATGATTAATTATCAAGTCTACCCTTTAGTGGGTTTCATTATACCCACACTTGGGTAAACTCAATTGAGGGTCTACAATGGGCCACATGTCATTATTTAATTAGTAAATAATAATTAATGACTAATTGATGTATTTAATACTTAAATATAGACACGCACGAATTCCCGTGGTAGTGCTAGATATTACTAGACTGAACAATTCAATCTGGTACGCTGCTCTAATATTCAATAAGTACACTCCATATCGCGGGACTCCTTAGGTCTACGCCCGATTCGTCAAATGAAAGTATTCCATGAGTCTGTGAACATTGCCCCACGTATATGTCACGGAAATACAAATCAACCCGTCGACCATTTAAGTTGAGGTCACAATGTATACGTATAGTCATTTCATCATGATATCTTGGATGTGCAATGATATAGATTATCACTGTCAAATCCCTATATGCTCATCCATATCATATCCCCAAACTTGTATCTCACTGAACAATATATGCAAACTTATTTGCTATATTGTTACACCCTTAAGAAAACTCTTTCTCAGGATTAATGCTTGTGGCCATAAGAATTTTTGAGATACAGTCTTGAAGCATTTGGATATCTAACTCCCTATACGAGCTGACGGATCCCGTATCTATACACACCGGACTCCATAAGCATTGAGCCATACCCAACGACACCTAGCGGTCACACCATGAAAGGTCTGTGACATGCGTGGAACTGAAGTATGGTGGATTACTTACAAGTCCACCGTGGCACTCAGGTCAAAGGACCACATATACTACTCAATTTGAGAGGACCCTCTATTAACAGCTTACATAGAGTGTCTATCAAAGGCTTTCGTGAGTCCGTCATATATTCAGTCCTAACTGGATACTCATGTGTCAATACGAGCTCCAAGCTCACAGTCGGTTAGGAATGATCATCTATACTTTATAAGTACGACATATATTGATCTATATAAAGATATTCACTGACAGATCCACATCGGTAGAAATAGATTAGGGACAATATTCAAGAACATGCTTGTGCAACTGAAATTTTCTGGCACATGATTGCAACTCTTGCAACTATACAGTTACTAGTATATTCCTAGGTTTATGTCTCATTACAGACAAGGCTCCAACTCTTGGATCTTCGTTGAGTATTATAACCAACTAATAATTAGCTGCGCTAACATTTAGTATTTATATCTCTCAGCATGGCCAACTATGAGCTCTTATCTAAACTTTTTTTGATCAGATCTGAACTCTTTCAGATCATACAATGTCTGTAATGTTATATTGTATAGTACCATTTAAATAGGCATTGGCGATTTAATGAGAATGTACACATGTATACATAATAAGAATATGTACATTCAGAGATGACACGTAAGCACCAACCCTAACACTTCTAACTACAACATTCTCATCAAGCACATATAGCACATTGTGCTTCTCACTCTTCATAATTACCATAGATTATTTCACCACTTTCAGTATTCATTTTTCTACTTTGAATAAACATTTCACTTGATTTAGCACTTTTAGGGATATTAAAATCCTTTTAACTATAGGAACATATCGTACACCAAATAACTTGATTACTTTTTCATCATGCAACCTCATCCTGATATTATCAATCTTCACGACTTTATAAGTCATATCATTACCTATTAGTACTTTATCACCTAATAGATTTATAATTGGTAAACAATGACCTATCAGAACATATATAGAAACTGCAACTAGAATCAAATATCAATTCACCAATATACTTTTCATCAGAAGATACCAAAGATTCTGCAATCCATAGTCTTCCTCACAGACTATTGCAATATCTTCAATCTTCTTTCTTTCTAGACAATCCATTATTAAGTGTCATTCTTTCTTACAAAGATAATATTTTTTGGATCTACCATTGATTAATTGTTCTTCCTATCTCTATATTCAGTCCTTCATCTTGTAGTCAAGTTTGCTGCACTATTAGAGTTGGATCTTTTTTCTAATTCTTTTGAGTTTAATGAGACTTTAACACAATTCAGTGTTAAAGTCTATCTGCCATATATGAGTGTATCAATAAAGTGTTTATAGCTTAGAGATAAAGAACATAATAGGATGATTGTCTTGTCTTCATCTTCAATTTTGATGTCAATCGTCTCAAGATTTATGATAATCTTGTTAAAAGTATCAATGTGGGTTTTAATTAAAGTTCCTTCAACTATAGACAACTGATATAAATTTTTCTTAACATATAGACGATTCACCAAAGACTTTGCTATGTAGAGAGTGTCAAGTTTCTTCTAAAGATCAATTGTAGTCTTCTCTCTAGCCATCTCCTTTAGAACTTCATCACTTAATGACAAAATTATAGTACTATAGGCCCTCTACTAAATGGTTTCACGATTAGATTCAAATTTAAATATCTCAGGTTTATTCTTTTAACTCGTTATTGCTTAAGTTTTTTCAAGGGTTGAATCTAACCTTTGACTTACCAGTAGAGCCATAACATTTATATTTCACATATTGAAATTATTCTGCCTATTAAAATTTTCTACTTTATACTTGTGAGTAGTTAAGGTTGAACAACTTATACTCTAATATATCACTTAGGTATTGGCCTTGGCTTTAATACCACTTGTTAGAATTTTTTAGCGTGCATTCTAAAAAAACTCTAAGTGCGTGCGGAAAACTTCATCCGTAAGTAAAATAAGAATAAGAAAATATCACTTTAAGAAATAAACAATTGCACACAAGGCATAAGAGAGTTACGTGATTCAGCAACAAACGCTTACGTTCATGGTGGAGCACGGAATTCTAACTTTTTTTATTAGTTCACAAAGAATTCTCAGATCACAAAGATCTCTTACAAGAGCTTACTAAGGAGTACAATAATAGATGAGTTTTCAAAGGATCTATTCGCTTTTTCTTGTATAAAAAGTACTCAAGTGCTCCGTATGACACTCTTTTTCACACCTAGCATTTAAGCCCTCTCCATTTTCTCTCTTAGAGTTTTTTCACTAATTTTTTATTATTCTAAAGAGTTACTAGAGTTTATATAGATTCTAAAACATCCATAAAAACTCTTTTTTTTGTTGGAATAGGAGTTCGCGTGTAAAACTCATGCTTTTTTTTAATTTTAAATTTAAAGTATTTTGAAAATTCAAAATTTTGGACCGCTATCTTTACTTTTGAATTTGATAGACAATAGAATGGTATGGTTTAAGTTATGAAAATTAAAAAAAGAATGGTTTTATAATTTGAAAGAGCATAATTTTGGGGAGTACTTTTTTTATTTAAAAAAGAATGAGGAAACGTGGGAGAGAAAGTTCGTGGGTTTAAGGGAGATCGAGAAGAAAAAAAAAAGTGTGAAAAAGAGGAAAGATATGTGTGTGAGAAAATAAAAAAAAATGTAAATTTAGAGTAGATATTGAAAGAAGGAGTAACTGTGTGATTAAAGAAATTGAGCCATGGCTTGTGGAAGAAGGAAAGCCAACTCTAAGCAAAAAGAAGAATTTGAAGTAAACCAAAACTAAGCTATTTGAATGTTGAGTGGATTATATATTTTTAAAAGAAATTTTATCAATTATATTTTTATTTTATAGCTAAATTACGTGATTAGTTAGTTTATATGTCAATAAAATTTCCTTTCTGGAATTGTTATAATTATATGTTTCTTTTACAGTTCCTTTAAGCTCTTCTCCATTTTTTTTAAGCTTTCCAATTTTAAAGCAATGGTCATGATTGGCATTAAATCAAAGAGATTCGGAAGTTGACTGTTCTGTTGATGGGTATTTTCTTTTCCTTGAGGGGTAGTATTCTCCACGTTTTCTGATGATTGGGCTAAAGCAGTTTGTTTCATATTTGATTCCACTTACTTGAAATTAGCAATCTCCGATTTTAGTTAATTAAGCAATTTATTTTGAACTGTATTTTTCTTTAAAAGATAATTAGAATATCATTCTTAATAAGTATTAACTGTAGAAAAAATAAATAAATAAAACGATAAATGCCATATGATTTCATAATTATCATATTTTACTCTATTGCCATAAGCAATAATTGTATATATTGGTTTTGAGTAATAAATATTTTTATTATTTTTTAACAAATTATTCTAGCCTTATTATTTCAAAGGATGTGATAAATATTTGTTTTGTTTATTACAAAATTTTAAATGTTGTTGTGATGTTAGTAATTATTTTAGTTAAATTAGGATTCTTGATTTTATAGAATAAATATTTACATAAGAGATAAAATTTAATTTATAATGTTTTTAGTTTATACGTGTTCTTGAGAATTAACTTAATTTCATGTGAAATCAAGTTGAGATTTTTCCTTACAAGTAAAAACAGATTTAAAAATTTTCTTACAATTAATTTCAATTCAAAAATTTTACTAGATTTTAGTTTAAGGGATGTATTTTAAAATATTTGCAAGAGTTATTGTTATTATATATTTTTTAATAAATAATAATAATAAATAAGGTGCGAGACCTATTTATATTTTGACTATTTTATTGGTACGAGAATTAGTTATTAAATATTTTTTTAGTATCTTTACTTGAATGACTAGTTGTTCTAGAATTTCATACTTATTTCTTTTATTTAACACAAATAGTTGATAAATAAATTTTAGTTATAAATTAATTATGTAATTTTTATTTTAGTTATTAATTTTTAATCACCCAACATGTACCCTCCTTTATCTAATTATAAGTCTTTAAGACCTATTTAGGCACACACAAAGTTTTTGGACTGTGTGTTTGAACGCTTAACCCTTTAGGGGTATAGTTCTGCGCATGCATGTACAATCAGTTATAGTTGCTTTGCCTATACAACATAGTGTCGTTAGTTGTATAACTAGTTTATTATATTCACTTTGATCATGTGTGAGTAGATACACCAGGTGTATGACCAGTTATTCCATTTGGTATTTGTTTGGTGTGTATTTTTAATTGCTAACATAATTTTTAATTTATTAACTCGGTAATTATTAATAGATAAATAAAATTTTTATAAATTTTTTATCTACATAAATAAAAGAGAATTTTATAAGATTTTCAATTACATATGCAAAGGAGAATTTTATAAGGCTTTTAATTACATAGATTAAAGGAGAATTCTACGAGGTTTTTAACAATATAGATAAAAGAGAATTTTATAAGATTTTCAACTACCTAAATAAAAAGAGAATTTTATAAAGTTTTCAGTTACATAATATTTTTATTAAATATTGCATATGTGAATTCTTTATTATCCTAAAACGATTCATCTATGATATATTAGTATAGTTGACAAAGGATAAAATAAGAAGACTATTTTAGTAAAAAAAAAAAAAAATTACTCATAGAGTTTGTGCTCACCCTATTTTTTCTATAGGTTTCAGCTAGACAGTGTTATATTTTATAAGGTTGGTCGCTGAGTGTTGGAATGATTTTTTTTCTTATCTTTCATTTATTAGATGTTTATTTAAAAAATTTAAAATTGTGTTTATTGGAGATATTTTTTATCAATTTTATTATTTGGTTTCTCTTGTCACAATAGAAATATTTTTTAAGGTCATTTTCTATAAAGAAATTTTTAGAGAGAATAAGTTTTGATAAGTTGGTTTTACTCAAGTAGTAGTGGTTAGAGTTATGATCATTTCTAAGCTTACGAGACCAGGTCGAGTTGTTTCACCACGTGTAAGGGAGTCTATAATCGACTCAAAAAAATTAAATCAAATTAAAAATGAGAAAATGTTAAAATTGGGTGCCATGGCGTTGCTATTATTTTGTTCTGGCATCGCCGCGTCACTAAGGCTTGTTGAAAATTAACTTATATGCCTACTGAGCCAATCCCATATTGGTAGGAGATGACATGGGGTGGCTTGGTTGGGCTTATGTAAAATAAGGTCCTTTTTGTAATTTGTTGTACTTTTGAATAATTCTCTTCTCTCCTTTAATTTTTTAGATTTATTTATGAGAATCTCATAGTTTAAGAGTTTTACATTTAAGTCCTTGAAGTTTGTAATAATTCAATATGCCTTTTATTTTTGAGCATTTATAATAATACCCTATTGTTTGAGTATTTACAGTATTAGCCCTATTATTTAAATATTTACAGTTTGATCCAATAGTTTAAAATTTTATATTATGGCCCAAAAAAACTTTGTAATTTCTCTTTAAAGATAGTGAATTTGTTCTAGCGGTACTTGATGACGTAGGTAATATTACGAAACCTCGTTAAATTTGGTGTTCTTTCTATTTTACATATTGTGTTGGATGATTGGTTAGTTGGTTGTCTCGTTATGGTATTGTATTCCATTACTAGCATTATTGGTTGTGTTTTGATTATCCAAAAATTGTATTTCATATAATAATTGGTAATAGTGTTAATTATTATTTGAGCGCTTCTTGGCGCAACAAGTGATATTAGAGCTCTAGGTTTAGGATAGTGAGTGGCTATTTTCTATTGAGCACTTATTACTATTCTAGGTTGTGAATTTGGATTGTTAGTTGTTGGATATAATTGATTGGTGGAGCTTAGTTATTTATGATATTGCATATCGAGCTCATTTGTGTGAGGTAACTATGACATTATTATCATCTACATCGATGAAGACAGTGACAGTGTCTAGTACAAAAATAGATGTGAAAAAATTTGATGATCGAAATAATTTCGGCTTATGACAGAGTGAGGTGTTGGACAGATTGTATCAGCAAGATTTGGATATAGTTCTGGAAGAAACAAAATCAGAAGATATCAAAGAGACAAACTGAAATAGGCTTAATATAAAATCTTGTGGGTTAATTTATTATTGTCTATGTAGAGAATAGAAGTATTCATTCATTATAGCAACGCCTGTCAATGCATTATGGAAACCCTGGAGAACAAATATATGAAGAAAAATAATGAGAATCAACTGTATCTATTGAATAGACTATTTCACCTTTAGTTGAGACCAGGTATGAGTATCGATTCTTATATTGATGAGTTTAATAAGTTAATTGCTGATTTATTAAACTTAAAGAAAACTTTCAAAGATAAAATAAATGCTATGCTGTTGATTGGTTCTCTTTCGAATGAATTAAATCATTTATGTACTACTCTCATCTATAGGAATGATAAACTATCATTTGAAGAAGTTTATTCTTCTTTGACAAACTATGAAATATGTAAAAAGGATCAGAGAGAATATAGAGATGAGTCAATAGGAGCATTGATAGCGAGAGGGCATAGTTAGAGTAGGAAACCGAGAAAATAAAAAAATTTAAATTGAGGGGTAGAGTCAAAAAAGATAAGTGTTCCTTTTATAGGGAGAAAGGGCATTGGAAGCAAGGTTGTTCGAAGTTGAAAAAGAAAGAAAAAATATGTCTGTTTCTAATGTATGTGTTGTTAAGAGCATAAGTGATTATAGTGCGTCGGATTTTTGTTTAAATGGTCATTCATCCATGTCTGGTTCTGACAAGTGATTATGAATTTGGGTTGTACTTATCATATGTATCTACATCGGGAATGGTTCTTTAATTTTGAAGAGCTTAATGGTGGAGTTGTGCATATGGGCAATAATGATAGTTGCTATACTGTTGGGATAAGTTCAATTCGATTGAGAAATGATGATGGATCAACTAGAGTTCTGACAGATGTTCAGTATATACCAAAGTTGATGAAGAATCTCATCTCTTTGAGAGCCATGGAATGTAAAGGTTGTATTGTATCTATACGAGATGAAATTCTGAGAGTTACTTCAAGCACTCTTGTGACTTTGAAAAGAACTATGAGGAATAACTTGTATTACTATAATTGTAGTACAATGATTGGATTAGCATTCGCGATGTTTGATAATGATGTAGATTCAGAGATCATTAGATTGTGACATATGCGGTTGTGGCATACAGGTGAGAAAACCTTATTCAGTTTAGTGAAAAGAGGCTTATTGAAAAGTATGAAGACTTACAAGTTAGACTTTTGTGAGTATTGTGTTCTAGAGAAGGAGAAGAGAGTGAAGTTTGGCACATATTCATAATACCAAAGGTATTCTTGATTATGTTCACTCAGATGTGTGTGGATCTTCTCAGACTATATTTATAAGAGGTATGCGTTAATATGTTATTTTTTGTTGATGACTTTTTCAGAAGAACTTTGGTGTAAATTTAAAATCTAAAGATGATGTACTCATTATTTTCCTTAAATGGAAAAAGATGGTTGAGACACAAACTGACAGGAAGATTAAGCATCTCAGAACAGATAATGGTGGTGAGTATTACAATGATTAGTTCTTGAAATTATATCAAGATGAGGGTATTGTACGTTATTTTACCATAAGAGGTAAACCACAACAGAATGAGGTGGTAGAATGCATGAACCAGACATTGTTGGAGAAAGTTCAGTGTATATTGTCTAATGCTAGATTAGGCAAGGAGTTTGGGCTGAGGCTATGATTTATGCGTGTCATTTCATTAATCGTTTACTATCAGCTGTTATTGGTGATAGAACTTTATTGAAGGTTTGGTCTGGATAATCTATTTTCTGATTATGATAAAATTGTCAATCTTGTAATGTCTACTGGTGATATCAGTAGACATTACAAGATTGACAATTTTTTGCATGTAAATGACAATTATGCTTATCAGCATTCACAATCCAATTATAATATTTTCTATTCATAAATTATTACAGCGGGAACCTAGAAGTTCTGTCTGGTCTACCGCCGAAAAAGGTTACAAGAATGTCGAAAGATGAAAGTATCTTTTCTTTTTAATTTCGCCTTCTTAATCTGCTGTGCCTCTTATGGACGTTTTGCGGTCAAAAAAAAAAAAAATCATAAAGAAAACTGCCTCAAGTCGTCTCGCAACAAATAATACAGCAACAATTTGAGTTGCGTTTGAAACAGAAATGTCTAATATCTCTTTGGAGGACAGAATCATTATGTTGAAGGAAAGCCTTTGTATGGATTGCTGAATGCTGTAATGTTTCCAGGACGCGAAAATACAATCTGCATTATTTGGGAATATTTGGTATTGGGTTACAATTTGAATGTTATTGATTGGTGGCAAATTGTAAAGAGTCAAAAAAAAAAATAAACACAATTATATACAGTCAAATCTAGAAAGTAAGAACTTACCTGATAATTTCCAAGTGTGTAAGACTTGAAACCAGCAGCACAATAATCAAAATAATACTCCCATGTCCGAATGAACTTTTCGTTGAATCCCAGATCAAGAATTTTGCTACAATAAAATTAAAAATTTTAAAATATAGAATTTTGTTACGTTGTGAAATGTTATTTGTTGTAGAATAAAGAACAAACTATCACAAGCTAAATAGAACTGTATTATTTCTGATACCTCTGTTTCTCCAAGAAATTCTTTCTCCAACATCTAAGTGTTTGGTAGTAATGGATTCCAATATTTTCCAGGTGTTCCACACTGAATTAACAGAAGCCCAGTTAATTATGTGGAGAAAAAAACCAGTAGAAAAAAAAATGTCAAACTGAGCTAACTGCTAATTTGTACCAGAGTCGGGATGCTGAAGACATGGCTGATGTTATCCTACTTAATGAAGGCAAACATCCTCCTGGGAAAATATATTCCTTTATAAAATCTGAACTTAGCCTGTACTCATTATAACGCTCATCCGGTATTGAAATAAACTGAAAAAAGATCAACCACCAGTCCATGACATTAGCAACTAATGAGATGGCAAAAAAATAATGGTCATCTTGGCCAAATGTTGAATATGTAGGCAATTAAGCACTAAATTTGCAACCATGGAGTTACAATCAAACAGGCTAAAAGGCTATAGTTTCTTCATTTCTCCTTCCCTTTTATCACTACCTGTAGAACAAGAAGGCCATCTTCTGCCAGTAGCGATTCGCAGCAGCCAAAAAACTCCTCCATGTATTCATGACCAACAGCTTCTATCATCTCGCTAAAAGAGGCCATAAAAGATTATGTTATTTGTTGGCATGTTGTGGTCATAAGTACAACTCTAGGTGGTAAGGAACCTTTTTTAATTAAAATGTGGTAAAAGAACTTACCAAGAAATGATTCTGTCATATTTATTGGTTTTGGTCAGTTGTCGATAATCACAGAGACATAATCTGATGCGGTCCTGATGTGATTAAAAGTTATGAATAACGTGTGTTATGAACTTCAAGCAGTTCTAGTGTATCAAATTTATGACTTTCCTGCATGTCTTTGAAACTTGAATGTGATTTCTCATAGGAGTTACCTGAAGGCCAGCTTCCTTCACTTTCATTTCTCCGTATTTGAGTTGCTCTTCAGAAAGGGTTATGCCAGTGTATTTGCATCCAGTTTGTTTGACTATTTCAATAGCTAAGGTTCCCCACCCACATCCAATCTCAAGAACTGCATGCCCTTTACTAACTCTTGCCTAGATCAGTTAAAATAGTACATAAACACTAAGTACAAAATTTCCTTTTGAACAGAAAAAAGTTAAACGAATTTGAATACACTCACTTTCTCAATCAGAAGAGAAACTTTTCTCATTTGTGCAACTTTCATATCTTCCTCTTCGTTCTGTAAACATATTGATGCAAATATCGTTACATAGCAAGTTTTTCCTTGAGTATGTCATTACATAGTAAATTAAAGCCATGGCATACCACCAAAGACGATCACCTCTCTTTTTGAATTAAAGTCATGTAAGAATGGGATCCTAACCTTAAATACAGCACATGAGTATGTCATTGACTCATCCAAGAACAGTGAAAAGAGTTCATTGCTCTGGAACACAAACAAAAATAAAGTTGTAAGTTCCTCTCATACAAAAGTATAAGTTCAAAGAAAAAGAAACCACCAGTTCAACACAGTAAAGTTTCATGAGGTATAAAATGGTGTTATCTAAATCAACATAATGTTACATGTCACGACAGTACATTTCTTTCCAGGTTTGGCTGGAAACATTATTAGTGAAAGAAATTTACCAAATCATAATGACGCGAGATGTTCCTGCGTGCTTGTGTAAGAGTATTTTGTCTTGAAATATGCCGAAAGAAGTATTTTGCAGATGCAATACCAGCAGTGAATAACATTGGTGACCACCAACCCCTAAAGCCAACAGAGGGAAATACTTAAAATGTAAAATAGCTACCAATTATATCATATTCTGGGAGTCCACGGGTCACAATATACCTCTTCTGGTTCACTTTTGAGACTGATGCATCCAAATCTCTGTTGGCAATCAGAATCTGAAATATAAATCAGCAAGGAAAAATCTCCAAAAGTAGACATTGAATAAAGAGTTTTGCTTTTGATTCAAATATATCATCTTACCATGAACAGATTTAAAAGGCCTTCATCTTTATCAACAAAAGAAAAATCTCCATTGATATATGAATCTGCAAGGCCCAAATCAGCCTGGGTCATAACCTGAAAATAATTTTCTAGAGCTCATCAGTTGTGAGAAATCTGTACATCACGAGTGTCAAATTCAGCTTGTAATAAACTACATCGCCTTTGCTTTAAATTCAGAATTCCCTGCATGTGATCCCTCTTAATTCTATGTCAAACATGTATCAAGATTTCATTACCTTCCAGTAAAACTGGGGATTGTGAATTCTCAAAACAGTTTTCAGATGACAGTTTTTCCTATTTCCCTCAAAAGTAAAAATGGTGCCTCCTTCCTCCAGCAAACTGTGAAGCCAAAGAAAACATTGTATTAGTATTTCCACATTATTTTAAATTTAGTTTAAAGTAAAGAAACTAACATATTGCGTATATATTTCCATCTATACTGTAAGTTTGATTTCAGTTATAATAAGTTTTAAGTTAGCATCTTTAGTGCTTTACACAAACTACCAAACATTTCTCTGAATATTTTCAGTTTAAAGCAAGGATTTCAAATTATAAAGACTGCAACGCTCCTTTCAGGTTCATCTAACTTGTATTACCAAACGTCTATCTGTGTGTGTGGAACAAAAAACAGGCAAAATGTTATGGAAATAAGAGTGAAACTCACATCAAACAGCCAGTAGAAATATATTGTCCAAGAAATCTAGCAACAAAAAGTCGTGCCCCTGTTTCTATTAGAGATGGTACCATGTGTTTTGGGTTGCTCAAAATGGTACAACTTTTTCCCAGCACACCATGCGCTGCAATGATGCCCGCCTGCAAAGAAGGACATCTCACTTGTAACCCATAAATATCACCTAATTGACAGATTCTGCAGAAAAAAAGAAAAGGACCGCATGTACGAGAAAGAACAGACATTTTAACCAAAAATTTTGGAAAATCATCTTATAAATATATGAAAATTTGGGATTATCATGATGACCCAGTAAAATGTAAAATTTCATTGCATTCTATAAATTAACACATCTGTTGATACTTCATTACTGAAGATATCTGTACGTTTTAGTAATAAATTTAAGTGGCACTAATTGCTACCTTTAGTCCATCCTCATGGAAGCCATAACCTGAAATAGAATTAAAGCAAATTACTGAGATGATCTGTAGCAATGGAACTAGAATGAGTAAACTCGAGATGTGTAATTCCAACTACAGCATTGCAAGAAAAGGTAGAAGACTAGTAAATGTGAATGATAAAATTTTCTGATAGTGTCTAATGCCTATGGATCTTCTTCCATGAACTAAATAAATGCTTACCCTGATATGCTCCGCAAAACCAAATTCCTCTCTTTCCTTGAATATGATCAAGCTCAAGTGAAGCTTTTGATGCAGCAACAGATGGGACAGGATGGCCAGTTGTCCATTTGAGCAAGGTATGTTCTGGTGTATGATCCGGATTGAGTGTTACGAGAAAAGGTAAACTCATCTCACCGATATTCTGCAAGGTCAGGTATTCAAGTGACTATCTAGAGTAATTTTTTTTTTTAATTTTTAATTATTTTTAAAAACCTAAAAAGTATATTAAAGGAGAAACATAAAGATTACAAGGGTCGTGTGAACATTGATAAACAGAAAGAGAAACATTGCAGAATGGTTTTAGTCTACGCGGAAAAGAAAGTTGTTGTCCAATTCATTAGCTTGTTACTCTCTACCGATAATGTGTTACCTGTATGGCTTCTTTCAGGAATATTGGACAAATTCAATGTAAACAGAAGTGCACAAGTTTCTTGTTTGATCAACTAAATTAGACGAGAGTATAATTCAGGTGAGATCAACATCCACATTTTCTAAAAACAATATCAGAATTCATAAATACAAGTTCATTCTATTCAAAGCAAACATTTTACATACCTGAAGCACATTGAGCCAGTATGTCAGACATACTTTACTGTCAGTACTTCCTAGAAAGTTCCATGCACTCCATGCTGCTGGGTTTTGGGGCATAAAATTTTTGTCACGATGAAGGAAAATATCACTGCCAATAGAAAGTTAATGAATTATTTCCATTTTAACATAACAGACAAAAACAAGTCAACATTCTATCAGTTTCAGCAACTCACCTTAAGAGAGAAAAATGGAAAAACAGTGAAGAAATGTTTAACCATGAGCACCGGTCATTACCAAAATTGATAGTTTTAGCAAATACTTGGCAGATTTTGCAATGATCTTTGAGTATCATAGGTCTGGTTTAAGTGAAAATCATCCTTCAAATAAATATTAATAAACAATGAAGGATGGTAATCGAAGTTACTGTACCTGTAGACATACCGGAAAGCACCAAGTATTCTCATTTCATCAAATGTTGCTTTGTTTCCTAATATTCTTAAAGCATCTGGGGCGTGAAGAGCCATTACACAGCTATTGTAAAATTCTTCGGAACCATCTCCACAGGTTACAGTGCAACCTGCAACAATGCATTATCGATAGCTGCAACGATTCATATTTCTTCTGTCTTTACTTTTACGCCTAGCATTTCTTTTCTTTTACAGAAATCTTAACAAGAAGCTTTCAAGAGCTTTTGAAATACTAGGGAGCATAAATCCTCATTGAAAATTTCATCTGAAACCTTGCATTGAAAATGTTAAAAACAAGTTTAAATGCTAACCTTCATCAGTTGGCAAAACAGAATACACCTCAGAACCGGTTCTTATATGACAGCCCCAGGTCTTAAGATGTTCCCTGACCTGGTAGTTTTAGAACCAAAATTTATTGCAAGAAACATTTTTCTGGATTGACATCCATACACCCTTAGCATCATTCTTAAGAAACTATTCTACAGAGAAAGTAAATGATTTTTAGTGCTAAAAGTACAAACAAAGAACCTTGTTAACATAAGAATGTGAACGCCATCTCACTGTAAGCCATTGGGGGCGGCCGAAGAGCTGCAGAGGTGATAAGGCCAAATTCAGTAAATAAACTGAAATGCTTGGGAAATAACACCTGCATGACATTTTTCTCCTTGAAAAGAACTTGTACCTGAAGCAAATGATGGTTACGGCAAAATGACAGAACAGAGAAAGCAGAAAAGCTCATAACTCCTTCTGAAGGGCAGGACCATATTGAACCACACATTGGAATCTATAATATGAAAACATAATATAAGTATAAAAAGAGAATGATCATTTCAATGGACTGTAAAAGCTCAAGAATTATGACAGAATACAATGGCTTCAGTGGTCTCACAAGATAAGCCTTGAGAAATAACTCGGAGTAACCCCTTGACTTTATAAACTGCCCCAAGGTTTCATTGCGATCAATATCTGGGTTGTTTTCAAGCTCCTCAACATAACTGCCATGCAAAAATGGGAACTGCGTTATCCATACAACAATCTGATAAAATTCAAATCCGACGTATTGTGCTATCAATGTAACGCCAGCAGATAATGAGAGAACAGTTTACCTGAGGACATCATCCTTGAACTTGATTATCTCTCGGACCATTTGCCAGAAGTAGGGATTGAGGACGTTCTTCTTCTGAGCAAACAAACTTGACAAACCATTTCTGCTACCCCATTCACAGCCCTGGCCTTTATCCAAGCTCACTGACAATGACATATCCGAAATCTCCATATCAACACCAAGACTCTCAAAAAACTCCATCATATTTGGATATGTTACCTATAAAATCACCCAGAACCCATAAGCCAATAACTCAGTATTATGTACAGGAATGAAAAAGATGTTCACGTTGAAGGGCGCTAAGATTGCAAACAAAATCAATGTAAAAGAGGCAAAGAAAATTGGAGACCAGGAGAGATTATTTACATATCTTCCACTGAAACATTCTTTAAAGTATCTACAAGACTAAAACGTTGGCGGAGAGATTATGCTCACTGAAAGATCACATAAGAACATGTATATTATATATTTGTTCTTCGTTATTCAAGAAAATAGCTTTGATATGTTCTTCAACATATATAGCAACAACACAAAAACTAATGTGGATAATTTCTTCCTCCATGAATATCTTACAAATTACTAAAAGTGTCACCCTTGTTGTCCAAAAATCACAGTTCCATTGGTTATTATTAAACATATGAAATAAGGTTTATGTCCCAGTTTCATCAAATAGATAGATGTTATACAGAAAAGCCTTACAGATTATAAAATATATTTTCCTGTCTCATCTTCTAGTTCCTATCTGAGTAAGAGATTAAATGGCATTAAACTAATTTTTCTTAACATGAAAATATATCTCGTCAATTTGATTCACATAATATTTTTTCCTAGATAGTTCGAGAAATCAGATGAACGAACTAAAATAGTTATTTAATTCTTACAGTCAAGTTTTTAAATGGACTCTTTGGTTGAATATATTTGTGTTAACCATTGAAAAAAAAAAAATATATATATATATTTTAGTTCAAGTATTAAAATAACGATATAGACAAAATAAGTTCTTAATAAAACCGGCCTCCTAGTTAGGTAGTTCGATCAGTCATTGGCTTAATTAGCCTTTTCTAAATACCACGATAGACAAAAATTCTAAATAAATTCTTCGTCTAATTTTTTTCCTTTAAACCATAATCATACCAAGGTGGAGTAGTTCAAAGCTCATATAGGATTAGTCTTGGATTATAACCTTAACAATGATAATTTATAACACATAAAAAATCAAATTTACATGATAATAATTCGTAGGGGCAAGGAAAATTATACCTCATAAAATTGACTTAATAGACAAATTTGTTACAATTAGATTTGAAATACTAACTTTTATCTTAATCCGTTAACTTTTGTCGTAAGTTTGGATTATGAAAAGATAAAAATATAATCTAACCATATATCATATTAAAAACACATGTCAAGCCTTGATTTGTTGAGGGAGATCGAAACTCACATCTTCCTTCATGAGGCCATCGGTCACCAATGGCACTATCTTCGCTACCGTCAACCGATGGTGACGATTTAACTTAAAATTTCGTAATATACGTGATGGTAAAATTTTTTTTAATAACGGAGCAGTGTGAAAATACCAAAAGTAGCACAATTTCATAATACATTAAAACTACTATTTCTATTTAAATTGGTGACAACGAATTGGGCCAAAAATGAGTATTTTAGATTTAATTGAGAAAAACTTGTCTATTAACCATTGTTGTAAAGTATAATTATTCTTATCCTTATTACTTAACTCTTTGTGAATTATGAGAAAAATATTAATACTCGTCTATAATTGGTACTTAATTAAAAAATATAATGAAAGAATAATCTTTGATTCCATGTACGATACATGTATCAATAGTGTTACACATACAAAGTTACAAATTTGTATCTCAATTATTAATTATTAACTATTATTTTTTAAGCAATTGTTAATTTTTTAATTCTCCTTAAATGTCAAATTAATCGGGATACAAAATTTATTTATTTATTTTTAATTATATACGTATATATTATTATTATATATTGAGAAAGAGAATCTAATGAGTTATGTTGGTCTAGTTATAGTAATCGACACTATTATGTGGCGTGCTTGTAACATAATTTAAAATGGTTGATTTATAACTCTAACGCCATGATTTGGGTAACACTTAAAATATTTTGCATAAATGAGGAAAAAATTATATTAAAATAAATAATACAAATTCGGACCAAACTAAGGCTAGACATGCATGCAAAATTCGAGTTTTTTTTTTTTTTTTTTAATCCAAGCTTCACTTTAGAAGGTCACTGCCAGGTTAAAAAGTGTGCCCGTCTTTTTGCCATCCTACTGATATGTTTCACTTAAATATTTATACCTTTTGAATTGTCTATCGAAGATAAATTAATTCAAAAAGAAGTTTTAATATATAAGTAGTTTTGAGTGATCTTGACAATTTTTTTTAATCTATAATGATTTTCAAATAAAGGCAAAAAATTAATCAATTATTTTTAATTTTTTTATTTTATTAATATAAATTATACTTCTTTCTATGTTGATAATAATAATAAAAAAAAGATTGATGTTTTTCAGTATTCTAATCCACTTTCGAAGATATTTCTTAGTTAAAAAAATGACATGGACCCAAACAGTAAATAATTAATAATTGAAGTCTTTAAGGTGGTATCCCACGGGCACTCGCATTATCATCAGCTATTAGTAATGGTCCTCCTTCACCTGTTAAAATTAAAACTCTCACCGGCCTCCTTGCTCCTAGCCCATACAAGATTGATATTCAACTCTCTCTTTTTTTTTTTTTTTTCTTTATTATTTTTTATTATTTTTTGCTTTGGATTCCTAAATCAAAGGGAAAATAACAACACTCCCAGCAAAGGAACTTCACACTGCATCCAAATTTTTGGCCATGTCCCACTCCGATTTTGTGCCTTTGATTTTGTTGTCAGACTAAGAAGAATCAAGGTGGCCTTTTCATTTTTGTCTGCAGTCGTTGTCTTAATTTGATGCCTTCGTATTAAAATATCGGTTCAAGAGTAGAAATATTTGTGGTCAAACACCTACCTAATTATCTAAATAAGTAAATATGAATATAAATACATTCTATACTGAAATGGATGGTTCACTCATTGATATACGAATGTGAGACAACTGACAAGACAACTATAAAACTGGAAAAGTCTTTTATATCTGTATTATTTATGGGGTTCAGATCGAGATTTATCTTCATCTTATCATAAAGTTGTGAAGTCATTATTATTATTATTTTATATATTAATATCTCTAACAATTTTAAAAAGGGCAATATTACGTTTCATAAAATATTACAATCAATGCAATATAGACATAAGACAACTGAAGCATATTATTGGAGGATATGGAAGAATCGGGTCCTAGTAAATTGTAATGAATAATGATGTAATTAGGGTTGAATAATATAATAATAATATTATACATTTCACATGCAATATTATTTTAATCTTTCTTTGGTGTGAAAAAGGAACAGTATCAAGACAATTTCTACTACCTATAGAATCTGGACCACCCAACATGATGGTGTAGATGCGGCCAAATATGGATTGATAATAATTAACGATTCATGTTTACTTAAACCATGTGGATGCATGTCGTTCATACGTTCAAATGGCCAGATAAATTGCTTTGGAAGATGGGAAATAATGACTTGCCAAATACGACCAAGTTGTTAGCTAATTAATTTCATCAAGATTTAGAAGTAATTTTTATGAGATAATTCATGAGTCGAACAAGACGCAACAACCCTAAAATACGAAAATTGACAAAAAAAATTAAAAAAAAAATTCAAATTAATTATTAAACTTTGAGCATTTAAAGTTTACCTTTCCGTCACGTATTTTCGTTTGAAATAGAAACACAAAATTGCGGTAATAATGTGCTATAATTGCATAATTAAGTCGAAGTAAGAAAGATTAACAGAAAACAAAGACGAAGAAAAAGAAGTAAAGAGAAATCTTACACGATTGAAGACCATGAAGCCAAGGTCTAAATCAACACCGTCAAAGGTAACAGTCTTGGCATGGCCGCCGAGGTAATCCTCCTTCTCGTAAAGCACAACTTCAACGGCTGCTTTTGCAAGCACATAAGCGGAAACAAGTCCACTGATCCCGGCACCAATCACCGCCACTCTCATTTTTGTCGACATTAATGTTGCTCACTGCATTTAGTCAAATGGCCATGGCCGTGAAGTTCACATCACACACGGGCAAAGAGAAAGAGAATCGGGTTTATGTCGTTTTCAAAAATTTACATACACATACAATTATCTATCTATTTTCTGAGATATCAATCAAAAAGAAAGTCTTCAAAAATCTCTTGTGTATAAAACTATTTTTGAATGGATTTTAGATAACAGATAATATCTCACCGTAAAAAGAAAGTAACTAAGAAAGAGAAAAATGGCGGAGAGAGAGAGAGACTCAGAACAACTTGAGCGCTTCAAGTTCCGAGAGTGAAAGATCTCCAAACCACAGAATATAGATCAAAAAACGACGGGGGGCATTGTCTTTGGAAAATGCAGGGATTAAGGGTTGAGGAACAGAAGAATAAAGATAATGGGAAAATAAAATGTGGATGGGCAAACTGCAGAACTTGTGTCCTCTTGGCTTATATATATAAAGCCCGTTGAAAATACTAACACAAAACTCTAAACTCATTAATATCAATTAACAAAACAAAACAATCTCATCTAAAAATAATTTAGTTCAATGTAAACCTATATTTACTTCGTCAAATTTAATCACTTTATATAAATATATTAATAAAGAGTATTTTATTGTAAAAACTTTAAAATTGAATTAATTACACAGAGCAATAACTAACACCCCTTCCAATAAAAAAGTGAATCTCAAAAGTATTTGCTATTCATAATAATTTCTTGATTTTCACTCTCTAAGACTCTAAAACTCCCTTCTAAAATCTCTAACTCTTTTAAAAATATCACATACTTTTATGTAAGATTGATTCGAGCAATTAAAATAAGCTTTGGAGCTTGATGCAGATCAATTTATTAAAAATCAAAACCCAAATTTAAGAAGTTGTTGAAGGGTAGGAAAATTAGTTGGTCTCTCTAACTTATTAAAGACTTTTACCCAAATTTAAGAAGTTGTTGAAGGGCAAGAAAATTAGTTGGTCTTTAAAACAACATCGTACGAAAAAGGCAATATCTACAAAATTTTCATTAATGAAATAATGTGTTTTGGAGCTTCCATATTTTCTTAAAAAATAATCACCTTAGTCCTTCCGTGTTCTTCAAATTGCTTCGGAAGTAAGAAATATTTATCTTGCTAGTCCTTCTATTTTCTCTAAATTATTTTAGAACTAACAATACTTATTTTCTTTTACAAATCCAATTTTGGATTCATAGTGATTTGATCCCTCTTCATGCATTTGGTAAGTCTTTCCTGATTAGCTCAGTTTTCTCCATTCATTCATCCTTTATTAATGTGTTATGAGTTTAAATATACCTTAAACTTGTTTACTGACAGTATCTTCATCCTTAGATCAACAAGATTGTCTTTGGTGTTTATCTTTTTCCAATTTACCTTTTCCACTTAAAACCAATTCTTTGATATAGTGGTATTCACATCCACGTGCTTGGTTCCATCATGAAATATAGAGTTTTTACAAAGATCGGTAGTTGATTGGTTATTTGGATATATTGTTATCAATGATTAGATTAATTTAAGCTCCTGAATCATTCCATACAGCCATACAATTTCCTTACAAGTTTCTGTTGAACTATATACTCAACCTCAGTGCTTGAGAGTGCAACTATTAATTGCAATCGTGCTTTTCAACTAGCACAATCCTCATCAAGAGTAAAATAGTATATGTTAGTAAAATATCACTAACAAAGTGTAAGTCCATGTAGCTTATCAACTTCATGTTAGCCATTCTATGTCCAAAGACTAACCCATGATCTAATGTCCCTACTATATATCTTAGTCTCCATTTCGATACCAAACTAGTGATCTTTATTAGGGTTACCCAAATATCTATCAAGGACGCCAACTGAGTGAGCCAAATCAGGCCTTGTATAGATCATTGCATATATGATTAACTCTATTGCATTTTGATAAGGCTCTTTAGATATTTATCTTTTTTTCTTCCTCAGTAGATGGACATTGCTGAAGTGAGAATTTGAAATTAGCTACTTGGCTCATTAGAAATCTTTCAATTACTTTCCTTAGGTAGCTTTCTTTAGTTAGTTGTACCCTTCTCTTACTTCTATCTTTGGTGACTTCCATGCCAAGCATCTTCCTTGCTTCCCCAAGGTTCTTAATCTAAAATTCAGTTTTAAGCAACTTTTTTATTTTATAAATTTCAATTAGGCTTTTGCTTGTTAGTATCCATATACAATAACAAATAGACACGATTTATTTTTATAACTCTCTTAAAGTAGAAACATAAATCATAGCTACTTTTACTAAATCTAACGTTGGTGATATAAGTGTCAAATATTTGATTCCACTGCCTAGGTGATTGCTTAAGTCCATAAAGATATTTTGTCAACTAATAAAGTAAATCTTATTGACTAGTGTTTTCAAATCCTGTATATTGTTACATAAAAATCATTTCTTCCAGTTTTCTATTAAAAAATATAGTCTTTACATCTAATTAGTACATCTTCCAATTGAAGTGAGTGATAATAGAAAGCACACTTTAATTGTAGTATATTTCACAATTAAAGAAAATATCTTAACTTAGTCAATCTTCTCTCTTTGTGAGAAGCCCTTAACTAACAATCTTACCTTAAATCTAAGTGGCTCTTTTGATGAAGTTCCTTATTTTATTTTAAATATCCACTTATAGTCTATAGCCTTCTGATTTTGTGGTTTAAGTACTAAAATTTAGGTTTGATTCTTAAGCAAAGAATTCATTTCTTCTTCCACAACAACCTTCTATTATTTGTTGTATCTGTTATTAATTGCTTTTTGATAGGTTTTAGTCATCAAACACTTTATTGCAAAATTCCAAGCCACTACTAATTCTTAGTACTTTAAGTTTCTTACTAGTTTGGTTTTCAACCAACAATTTCTGGTCTTTAAACTTATTAAAAGTTTCATCTTTATGTTTGAAAAGGAATAATCATACATTTCTTGAGTAATCATTAACCAATGATAGAAAATACTTATTTCCACAATGTACTTTTATATTTGTTAGCCCTTACAAGTCATCCTAGACATATTCAAGAACTTTATTTTTAATTGCTTGTGATAAAGCTAAGTCTGTGTTGTTTTCCAATGTACAGTATTTGCAGAATTCTAGCCTAACCAGCCTTCCATTCCTAATAAGATCTTATTTTTCCAACTGTATTAAGCTTTGTTCTCCTATATGGCCTAATATTTTATGCCACAACTCAATTTCATTGTATCCTATATAAGCAGCAACAACAGTGAATCTAATGATTATGCTTTATTGTAAAATGTAAAAGGCTAGCTTGCTTGGTTTCCTTCATTATAAGCATGAAACCCCTATTTATCATTAGTCCATCCTAACTCATTAAGAACCATTAGAGATGTCAGGTTCTTCTTCAGTTCAAGAACATGTCTCACATCCTTTAGGAACCTTATTGTCTCATCATATAATTCTATGGGAATGGTGCCTAACCTAATTACTTTATATAAGTTATTATTTTTCAATAATACATTCCCTCTTTCATATTGTTTATATATATATATATTTATTTATATCTAATCAGTCCTTATTAAGACTCATATGGTAGTACATCTAGAATCTAAGACCCAATCTTCAAGATTTTCTTCCATTAAAACTGTGAGAACATTTAAGCTATAATATCCATAAGATGCTACTACTATATCAGCATTTTTAGAGTTCTTTTATTTGACATTGTTAAGCCTTTCATAGCAATTTCTTTTTAAATGACTACATTTCCACAAAAGTTACATTTTTTGGTTACTATTCTTGGACTTGGATCTTAATTTTCTTTTGAATTTTCCCTTGAAAAAATCCCTCTTTTTAAGTCTACCATTTACATATAGACATCATTTTCTTTTCTCTCTACCTTAATCTCTTATTCCCTAGATCTAAGTGGAGTGAGATAGTCATCTAATGTAAAGGTGTCTTTACCATATTTAATTACATTCTTAACTTCTCTATAAGCATTGGGAAGAGAATTCAAGAGAATAACTACCTAGTTTTCATTAGTATTACTTCACCACCATTTGTTAGATTAAATATTTTAAATTCATACAAGTTTTCTTCAAGACCTTTTGAAGGGTCCCTCTTGAATCCAAATAATCTTTCTATTAAAATGATTTTGTTTGACAGAGACTTACAAAATATAAAATGATTCTAACTTAAGCCAGAGGCCTTTTGCAACTGTTTCTTTATTAACTTGCCTTAGTACATTATCTGCCTAATTATGAAATGATGGTGTTATAGGTAAATTTATTCATCTTAACTCTTTATTTTTTGTTGAGGTGCTAGTTTCTTTGAGATTGAGCAGTCCCTTGGCCATTTTATATTGAACCAATAGAGCCTTCATCTTCTTTTACCAAAGGCCAAAATCTCTATGGCCATTAAAAGTCTCAATTTCAAACTTACTTGTTACCACTTATATCTTCAATAAAAACTTGCGTTTCCTTTCAAGAAAGGGATCTTATTGAACCTTAACTTTGATATCCATGTTAAAAAAACTAACCCAAGACTTTAAACTCAATCTAGATTAATCAACAAAATAAAATATTCACAATCAAGAACAATCTTATAGTGGTTCGTTCAATATAAACTTTCATGCACTTTATTAAGCTTGATCAACTCACTTAAATGCACTAGTAAAGAGTGCTTTACAACAAGAACTCAAAAACACAGATCAAAACCCAACACCACTTCCAAGAAAGTGAATCTTAGAAATATTTTCCATTCACAATGGTTTCTTGATTTTCTCTCTTTAAGACTCTCTAAAGTTTCCCTTTGAAATCTCTATCTCTCTGTGGCTATCACTTATCTCTATATAGGACTAATTTCTAACAAATAAATCAAGCTCTAAAGCTTGTTGCATATTAATTTACTAAGAGTTAAAACTCAAAATAAAAATGACAATTTAAAAAGTTGTTGAAGGGTAGGAAAAATTAGTTGGCCTTTCAACTTATTAAAGGATTTTGAAACGGCATTGCATGGAACAAGCAATATTGTGAATTTTCATTAATAAAATGATGTGATACTTGATGTCAACATACTTGGTTCTGCCATGAAATTTAGGATTCTTACTTAAATGGATAGTTGAATAGTTGTCTGAGTAGATCTTCACAGTTTCTTGAAGAAAGCCAATTTTCTTAACTAATTCTTGAAGCCAAATTGCCTCATTGTAAGCTTTTATAGTAGCTATATACTTTAGACAAAGCTACTACTGGTTGTAGTTATGCTTTCCATCTTATGCAATTCTTGCATAATGTGAAATAATATGTTGTGAGTAATCTCCTTTTATCTTTGTCTCTGACAAATTCTGAATCCATATACCCAATTAAGTAGATGCTCTTTACATCATTCAAATACTAATCCATATTCTAGTGTACCTTCAAACTATCTCAAGATCTACTTGATCACTAGCCAATGTTATTTTTCTAGATTTGCCATATATTTGCTCAAAAACCTGATTGAATGGGCTAAGTTTAGTCTTGTGTTAATTATGGCATATATGATTAACCCTAAACACTTAAGTATAGTACTATAGACATGTATTTCTTTTCACTATCAAATGAAGAACACTATATTGTAGAAAATTTGAAATGTGTTGACTGAGGTAGGTTAACTAGTTTGGAGTTGCTCATTCTAAATTTGTCAATCACCATATTATAGTAACCTTGTTGAGATAGTACTACTTTTCTTCTTTCTCTATCACTTAGAATCTCTATGCCTAGTATCTTCTTAGCATTCTCTAGGTCTTGCATATGGAATTTAGATTTTAGCAACTTTTTTACTTTTTACAATTCTTAACTTTGACTTACTAAAAATATATCATAAACATATATTTCATCTAACCTTCTTGTGCCTCTAAAGTAGAGACATGTATCATAACTGCTTCTTTTGAACCCTGTTGAAGTTTTAAAAAAAAGAGTTAAATAACATGCTGAAAATATTGGATTCTATTCCTAAGTGTAAAAATGTCAAAATAATAAATTATCTGATGAGAACGAAATCAATGCACAAGGAAGTATTATTTAAAGTATACAAGTATAAGTAATCTTAAAGCAATAAAGATATAAGATGTTTACAGATAATGATATAAATAATCAATTAAAATGAATTCTAAGGTTACGGGATCCACTTTTAATATATGAAATAAGATACATTCAAATCTATTTTATAACTCAATTGAAATTATTACACAAAGGAGGTTCCAATCAGAAGATATAACAAATATGGTTCGTCCCAATTTATATATTAATTTGTATTTATTTCTTTTAATTATCATACGGCAAATCTTGTGAATGGGTTCAAGTATTTATTATGCTAATCATTATGCTTGTCTATAAGAAATCAAGACTCCAAATTTACAAGAAAGGTATCCGTGCCAAATATTGTTAATGAGTTCTATAATTTATTGTATCAACTATAAGGATTATCTATAATAAATCAAGTTATATATCACTTTATAAGAAAATGGTATCAATATTGCAAAAAAATAAATACATTATATATAAATTTAATTATCTTAAGAATGTAACATTAAATTCTAAATTAAAAGTTTAAATATATCTTATTATCTTACAAAGAGTTACACCATTTCACCATAGTAAAATGAAAATTAAACAATCATACAAATTAAAAGAAAAAACTGCAAAAGAGATAACGTGAACTTTAAACTAATAAATAAAATAAAATAAAATAATACTATAAAGAGAAAATACAAAAGAAAAGTATTAGAACTAAAATTTAACTCTATTGGGCATAGAAAAGTCCTTATTTATAGAAAAACTTGATGGGTACAAGTCGAGAAAAAGGAGGCCACCACTTTGATGTATTGTTGACAATTTAAGGCTTATTTTACATGCCAAACTTGATCTGTGAACTTGTCACCAAAAACAACTAAATTTATTTACATGCAGTGAAGTTGTATATATTTGTTTTAGCTTTCTAGAATGGGCAAAAACGTAAGTATTGAATACGTATTTTTCAAGTTATGGGCCAAATACTGAAGCATGCTTATACTGATTCTGCACTGTAGATAGGTCTTCTTTTAAGCCACTTTTCATCTTCCAAATATTCGAATTCCAAAATGTATATGTTATCCAATATTGTTGTATATGAAATTAGCTTTTCATAGGTTTAAGAATCACTCTAATTGGATTCCTTGGTAGAAAAGTTAAGCCCAATTTACCGAACCTACAGTAAAATAATTAAGAACTTAATTAGGTACAATATTGAAAATATGCTCAAGTTATAGAGGTTAATAACAATAGTAATGCAAAATGATGATGAAAAACCCTTATTAAATATATAATTTCGAGTGTTCATCATTAAACCTTTTGTTTCATTGTTTGGGTGACTATTTAAACTTATATAGAGACTTCTTTAGTAGGCATACTTGATTAGGCTTGCAAGTGTCTTCAAATCCTTCTAATTGCTTCATGTGGTTTCCTCTAATTGATTATTTAATAAAGCAGTCTTTATATCCATCAGCTATAGATCTCAATTAAAGTATGCAATCAGAGAGAGCATAACCCTTATAGTTGTGTATTTAACCACTAATGAGATAATCTCTGTATAGTTTATTCTTTCTCTTATGAGAATCCATTACCCATAAGTCCCGCCTTAAATCTTGTTGGCTCTTCTGGTATACTTGCTTCCTTAACTTTGTAGATCCATTTATAGTATACCAATTCTGTTTAAAGGTTTTGTGACTAATATCTAGGTTTTGTTGTTGATGAAAGAGTTTATTTCTTTTTGCATAGTAGATAGCTACTTTTTTTTTTTGTATTAGCTATTGATGGCTTTTATGTATGTCTTTGGTTCAGTTTTAATGATCTCTTAAATTTTTCATAAGGCAAAAGCAATTAGATCATAAGGAGAAAATTTAGATGAGAGTTTTACTTGCTTTTTCTCTTTATCTCTAGCATACTGGTAATGTGAATGATTTTTAGGTTGTTGTTATATATTAGTTTCAGGATTTGATCTAGATGGCATATGGCTAGATGAGTGATCATCTAGTGGTTCTGGATACCGGTGCTCCACCTCAATTTGAAGCTCTCTTTCTTCTTTTGAGTTGTCTTATTTTTCTTCCAAGCTTCATTGAACAAAACTCTCTATTGATAATGATTTTCACCCTATTTGATTCCTTTAGCCAAAGACTTTATCCATTAATCCTTTTTGGATATCAAAGGAATACACACTTTTGTGACCTACGCTTTAATTTACCAATGTTTTAGTGTCCATAGGCAGTGCACTTAAATACTCTCAAATATTTGTAATTAGGAAGCTTCCCTATTTATAGTTCCTTATGTGTTTTAAAGTTTAAAGTACTTGAAGAACTTCTATTGATTAGATAGCATCCTATTCTTGCATATTCTCCTCAAAACTATTTAGACAGACTTGAGCTCAAAAACATGCACCTAGTTTTGTTAGGAATAGTTATATTCATTCTTTCAATAACTTCATTTTGCTCAGGAGTGAACCTAATTATCTTGCACCTCATAATTCTAAAGCCAAAAGTTTAACTGAGAATTGAATCGAATTGAACCAAATTAGTTTGGTTCGATTCTCCCTTAAGCCAATTTAGTTTTTAGTTTCATATTCTAAAAACTAAACTGAATTGAACCGAGGATGCCCACCCCTAGCTTTATTATTCCATATTCCTTGCAATAGTCATCAAATAACTTATTGCAAAATTCGAAAATATTATCAGTCCCCACTGCCTTCAATTTCTTACCTAATTATATCTCAACAAGTGTTTTCAAACATTTGAATTTATTAAAAATTTCATCCCTGAAATTGAATAAGAAAATTCATGCCTTTCTTGAGTAGTCATACACCATGGAAAGGAAATACTTGATCCTCCATGAGTTGTTGAGTTTGCAGGTCCCATATGTTAGCATGTACATATTCTAGGATTGTAGTTGCTCTATTTATGCTTGTCTTGAAACTCAACATATATTTTTTCCTAATATATAGTGTTCATGTAAATTTAGCCTTATGATTATCAGTATCAATGAATCCTTGATTGCTTAATTTTAGGAATCATGTCTTATTGATATGCCTTAATCCCTTATGCTATAACTCAGCTTCCTTATATCCCTTATATGCAATAGTTGCAGTGCTTTTAGTGACAGTTTCTCATTCTAGAATGTAAAAGTTCTTTTGCTTGGTTCATTTCATTATTAATATAGAACCCTTGCAAATTTTTATCTCTCATTCTTAATTTTAGAAGTATATCTTGATTCATCTAAAACTCCTAGTAAAATCAGATTTCTCTTGAGTTTTGAAACATGCCTTACATTTTTCAAGATCTTGATTATCGCTCATTCACTTTTTCACCTTCATATGATGTAGATGTTTTAAACCACTACCTATTTAAACTCATATCATAAGTGCAACCTAAGTTTAAAATCCAATTTTCAATATCATCAATTGTTATTGTAAGGGCTTTTGAACTCTTATATCCTTCAATAGCTACTGTTGCTTTTGCATAGTCTGAACATTTTTCTTATGCCTTTCTAATTCTCATATAACAGTTCTTCTTCACGTGCCATTTTTTTCTATAGTAAAAGCACTTTCTTCTACTAGTCCTCAACTTCACATGGACTTACTTTTGTATTTTCTTTTTTTTCTCTTTTTCTCTGGTCTTCCTTTGGTAAACAAAATTTTTCTATTGTCTTTTTTCTTAGTTTTTATTTCTTGCTCTTTAGTCTTAAGGCACTTAAATAATCCTCTAGGGTAAGAATTTCTCTGTCGTATTTAATCGCCAATTTAACTTTACTATAAAAATTTGCCAAAAAGGTAGGAGAATAATTTCTTGATTCTCATCACTAATTGATTCACTAGTATTTGTCAAAATCTATACAGATTCTATTGAATACATTAAGATTCTCTTTTAAACCTTTTAAAGGGTCTATCCAAAAGCCAAAATAACCTTTCTTTTAATAATATCTTATTGGATAAAATTTTAGAAATATACAAGTTTTCTAGTTTACCCCAAAATCCCCTTGTTATGGTCTCTTCATTAACTTACTATAGTACGTTGTCGGATAACTATAGAATGATGATGCTAAATATGATTTCATCCATCTTTACCATTTTCACATCATATTCTAAAATTCTTTACTCATTCTTTCGGTTCAGTAAAACTTTAGCAACTTTCTACTGTACCAGTAAGGCTTTTATTTTTTTTTTTGTCATAGACTAAAGTCTCTTTGTCTATTAAACTTCTCCACCTCAAATTTGATAATCTCCATTATTTGATTTTACCTTTAAGATTTTTTTTTAATTCTTTAAACCTTCTTTTCTAATATCACTATTAAAAATATACAATCAAACTCAAGGCTTAAATAATTAAAAATTAAAAATTAATATACTATAAAAATAAAAATAAAAAAATATCAAAATTTATAATAATTCAGTTCTCATAAATCTACTTTTACTTTTTTAAGTTTAAAAACAATCTGAGTCAAGAATTATATTATATCTTAAAATATTACAAAAATTAATAATACAAAATCTTTTAGTATTCTCTTACTTTCTCTCCTTAGATAATTTCTCTCTCTAAAATTTTCCCTTTTTCTAAAAAAACTTACTTCTTTCTATCTTTATGCCTTTATCCTTTCACTTATTCTTTCACTCTTTACTAGTAGTTGAAGAAGAGGAGATAATTTTTGCTCAACAACCCCTGGGTTCGATCCTTTAAATAGGTATTGTTTCATACCTATTTTGTTTGATTTTATCTGACTCTATTTTTAAAAGTTTTATTCTTTTTTGTTGGGAAATTGAGGGGTGATGCAGGGTCGCAGCTAAAGCGAAATTGAGAAAAATAATGAAAATAAAAAATAAGACAAAGACAAGATTACGTGGTTCGGCTTTTAGCCTACGTCCACGGGCGAAGACAGAAGAATCTCTTACTATTAGAAATGGAGAATACAAGTATTGTAGTGTTTTAGCCTTACAACCCAAAACCCCAATACACCCAATTCTCTCAAATCACTCAAAAACTCTCTCAAAGCTTTAGAAACTCTCTCTAAATTGCAATAGAAAATGAATTGCTAAACTCTCCCATTTATAGGGAGAGTTTAGCATGGTGGACAGCCAATTCTTGGCTGTCCACCTTGCTGGAAAATTGCTGGCACCGTGTGCCAGCAATTGTGTAGCTGGCACACAGTGCCAGCTACCAGCATTTCTCCCACTTGGAGATTTGATTGAGAATCAATCAATTCTCCACACCATTCTTTCTTCTTCGCCAATGTCATGTTGCCTACGTGTCTGCTAGGCCATGCAAGGATCTACACCATACAAACTTGTTGGTATTGATGGGCTTGGTCATCACATCTGCAAGGTTATCATCTGTATGAATTTTTTTCATATCCACACTTCCATCTTTTACCACTTCACGAACAAAGTGATATTGAACACCTATGTGCTTCGTTCTTGAATGAAAAGCTGGATTCCTTGCAATGTGCAAGGCACTCTGACTGTCACAAAACAATTCAACTTTCTCTTGCTTGTGCCCGAGCTCCTCCAGTAATCTTTGTATCCAAATTGCTTCATTGCAAGCTTGTGTAGCTGCCATGTATTCTGCTTCTGTAGTAGATAATGCCACAACAGTTTTTAGTTTCGAAACCCAGCTTACAGCTCCTTTTGCAAGTTTAAACACATAGCCAGTAGTGGATTTTCTTTTATCAAGATCTCCTGCAAAATCTGAATCCACATAGCCCTTAACAATAAAATCTGATCCTCTGTAACATAAAGCAACATCTGAGGTACCCTTAATGTATCTAAGGATCCTCCTGACACAACCCCAATGCTCTCTACCAGGATTCGCCATGTATCTACTAATTGCTCCCACTGCTTGTGCAATGTCTGGTCTGGTACAAATCATAGCGAACATTAAACTTCCCACTGCTGATGCATACGGTACTCGAGACATCTCATTCCTCTCTGCTTCTTTGCTAGGACACATCTTAGAGGATAACTTGAAATTAACAGGGAGTGGGGTACTAATTGGCTTACAATCTTGCATGTTGAAGCGCCACAAGATTTTCTTTAAGTAGTTCTTCTGAGAAAGCCAAATCTTCCTGTTATTTCTGTCTCGGTGAATTTGCATCCCTAGAATCTTGTTTGCTGGTCCCAAGTCCTTCATATCAAATTCCCTAGCCAACTGTGCCTTTAATTCTTGGACTCGATCTTTGTTGGGGCCTGCCACCAACATGTCATCCACGTACAACAGTAAAATAATGAAATCATTATCATCTTCAAACCTTTTGTAGTATGTACAATGGTCTGAACTAAGTCTGTTGTATCCAAGGCTGATGATATAGGAATCAAATCTCTTGTACCAACACCTCGGCGCCTGTTTGAGACCGTACAGAGATTTGTTCAACCTGCAAACCAAGTTCTCTTTTCCTTCTTCTTTAAAACCTTCTGGTTGGAGCATATAAATTTCTTCTTCAAGTTCTCCATGAAGAAAAGCTGTCTTCACATCTAGCTGTTCTAGATGTAAGTCAAATGTAGCACACATTGCCAAGACTATTCTGACTGTCGTGAGTCGAACCACAGGGAAAAATATCTCATTAAAGTCAATACCTTCTTTCTGAGCATAACCTTTCACCACCAATCTCGCACGATACCGCTCTACTTGGTCATTGCCATCCCGTTTGATCTTGTAGACCCATTTGTTTCCAATGGCTTTTCTTCCACGTGGCAGTGCAACCAGCTCCCATGTTTTGTTCTTATGCAAAGCTTCAATCTCTTCTTGCATTGCTGTCATCCATAGAGAAACATCTTGACTTTTAGAAGCCTCTTGGAAAGTTGTTGGCTCTCCATCCTCTGTTAGAAGGCAGTATGCAACATGAGCCTCCATGACATACTCCGAGTGCCACGCTGGTGGTCGTCTCTCACGAGTTGATCGACGATCATCTGTAGCCTCAGACTCTGCTGGTTCTTGTTCTTCGTGCCCTAGTGCTGCTTCAAGAGAATCTGAATCTTCTTGTACTTGATTATTTTCCATTTGTACCATTGTAGTCTCTGGATTTTCCTTCACTGTGCTATCATCTTTATCATTCCTTTGCAGTTTATCTTCTGCAAATATCACATCTCTGTTGATGACAACCTTGTGGGTAGTGGGATCCCACAGGCGATACCCCTTGACTCCATCAGCATATCCCAAGAAAAGGCATTTTCTGGATTTTGGATCCAGCTTCGTTGTTTCTTGGGGATTATACATCACGTACACAGGACTTCTAAATGTATGAAGGTGAGAATAATCAACTAGTTTTCCAGTCCACATCTCCATCGGTGTCTTCAACTCGATTGCTGTTGATGGTGATCGATTTACCACATAACAGGCGGTTTTGACTGCTTCTGCCCAAAATGTCTTGGCTAAACCTACAGTTCTCAACATAGCTCTTGTTCTCTCCAACAAGGTTCTGTTCATCCGCTCTGCTACTCCATTCTGCTGAGGCGTGTAAGCTGTGCTGAATTGCCGCTTGATGCCTTCTTGTTGACAGAATGCAATAAAATCCTCACCAGTATATTCTCCTCCATTATCTGTTCTTAAACACTTGATCTTCTTTTCTGATTCAAGTTCTACACGCGCTCTGAATATTTTGAAAGCTTCAAACACATATGACTTCTTCTTGATTGGATACACCCAACATCTCTTGGAGTAATCATCTATGAATGACACAAAATATCTCGCTCCTCCTAAGGACATCACCGGTGCTTGCCAAACATCAGAGTGGATCAATTCTAGAATTTCTTTACTTCTAGAACTGGATGTGCTGAACTTTAATCTGTGCTGCTTACTTGTGACACAGTGCTCACAGAAAGGTAAATGAACCGATTTGAGCCCAGGAAGTAAATTTTGATCAGAGAGAATCTTCAAACCTCGTTCTGACATATGTTCCAGTTTGCGATGCCACATTATCGTTGACTCTTCTGCTGAACTAGTTGATGCAACAGATGCATCTCCTTCCTACAGTGTTTCTCCATTAAGCATGTACAGATTTGCAGCAACCTTTTCTGCTTTCATTACTACAAGTGCGCCTTTGAGAATTTTCATTATCCCATTTTCAATTTGGGTCTTACACCCAGTGTTATCTAATTGTCCCAATGACAAAAGATTCTTCTTGAGGCCTTTCACATGTCGCACCTCCTGGATAATATGAACAGTACCATCGTACATCTTTATCTTGATGGATCCTACTCCAGCAATTTCCAAAGCATGATCGTCCCCCATATATACAGATCCTCCAGAGATAGGTTCATATTGATGGAACCATTCTCTTTTAGAGGTCATGTGCCATGTAGCTCCAGAATCCATGAGCCATACATCAGAGAACCGTTTTCTGCTTTCAACAACTGTTGCTGCCTCGCTGTATAAAATTTCACCATAATCTGAGGTGCTTGCAATATTCCCTTGAGGTTTATCCTCTGCACTTTTCTTCAATCCCCAACAATCCTTCTTCAGATGGCCTTTCTTGCCACAATGATAGCATTTGACGTTCTTTTTACTTCTGGATTTTGGTCTACCATGATTTTGACTCCCACTGGGGCCACGTTCTGTTGATCTACCTCTCATCATTGTCAAAGCTTCTGCTTGCTGCGAACATTCCTGTTTGTCTTCTTTATTTTTCCGTCTTCGTTCTTCTCCCAATACAACAGCTGTAACATCATCGAAGACTAAGAATTCCGTTAGGATATTATTCGTCAAGTTGATGATGAGTTGATCATACGAATCTGGTAGGCTTTGAAGTAAAATCTCCGCACGTTCACCTGCCTCTATTTTATGCCCCAAGGAAGTGAGTTGGAAAAATAGAGTATATAACGTGTTGATGTGCTCTGTCACTGAAGTGGATTCTGCTATTCGAAGAGTATACAATCTCCTTTTTAAGAAGATCTTGTTGTGCAAAGATTTGGCCTCATACAATTTTATGAGAGTATCCCAGATCTCTTTTGCTGTCTTCTTTTCCGCTACACTGGATAGCACGTTATCAGCAAGTGCTAGATGCAGATCAGCAACTGCATTACCGTCAATCTCATTCCACTTGATATCATCAGTGATACCAGCGGGTCTTTCATCAATTACTTCTAAGCATTTGTTTTTCCTTAAAATTGCCTTTATTTTCATTTTCCACAATGTAAAATTACCTCCATTGAACTTCTCAACTTCGTATTTTGCCGCCATTGCTTTTCACCACGAACTACTTCTGTTAGGATCGGCTCCCACTGTTTCACGTGAATAGTAACCGTATGTATGAACAGTAACTGTATACGTAAATAGTGACCTCCTTCAACCAGAAGCTCTGATACCACTTGTTGGGAAATTGAGGGGTGATGCAGGGTCGCAGCTAAAGCGAAATTGAGAAAAATAATGAAAATAAAAAATAAGACAAAGACAAGATTACGTGGTTCGGCTTTTAGCCTACGTCCACGGGCGAAGACAGAAGAATCTCTTACTATTAGAAATGGAGAATACAAGTATTGTAGTGTTTTAGCCTTACAACCCAAAATCCCAATACACCCAATTCTCTCAAATCACTCAAAAACTCTCTCTAAATTGCAATAGAAAATGAATTGCTAAACTCTCCCATTTATAGGGAGAGTTTAGCATGACAGCCAATTCTTGGTTATCTACCTTGCTGGAAAATTACTGTCCACCTTGCTAGAAAATTGTTGTCCACCTTGCTGGAAAATTGCTGGTTGTGTAGTTGGCACACGGTGCCAGCTACCAGCATTTTTCAGGCATGAAAAAGGATTATTTGAGTCTGTTGAGTATTAGGAAACATAAGTCTGAATCCGTTTCAGCTTTGGAAATCATTATTTTGTGTGAAAATCGTCTGCAAAAAGGAGAACAGAACCTTGGCTACGCAAAGAAGACGATGGATATGGTGGTCATTTTTTATTTTATTCAAACTTGCCCAAAACAACGCCGTTTTAATCACGTGCTAGTATTTATCATTTTGACATTAGTATAACGGTGTAAGTTGATTCTCTTCTTATTCTTTTTCGTTCAACTCCTTTATTTTTAATTATTTTTCTTTCTCAAAAAATTCTTTACAATACTATTAATAAAATTATCTAAAATAAAATAAAAAAAAGATGAAAAATCCGTGTGCCTTAATTTTGGTTTGGTAGCATTAAGGACATACTTTTTATCTTTCATTTTTGTTTAATCTATTTGACGAAGGTTTGTGGAAGAAGCATATAATGCTTTTCTTAAAAATTATATTTCAAGTATTATATTTAATTCATGGAAAAATATTTTATTCTATTTTAATCACTCCGTATTATATGTTAGAAATCATCCTTACTATTTTCGGATTAAAATTCTTGATGACGCTCAAGATACTACTATTAAATGCAGTATAAATACAGTTTAAGATTTTTTTTCCCTTCTTTTTTACTTTCCTAAGAGGTTTGAAAAATTAAAAAAAATAAATAAATGGCAACCACATTCACAGAACTCACAATATAATTTTAAATAGTTAAAAAAAGATTTTGTCTAATCAATAACAATATACATAATAGATAAAATTGTTTTCAAAATGATAAAGAAAGAATGCGAAAGAGTACACCTGATATGGGAAATTTTTATAAATAGTTAAAAATTTGGATTAGTTAACTAATTTAAATATTACTTAAATTTTTTAACTTATTTAACCAAACATAATAAATTTAATTGAAATTTTTTTTTTATTATTTTAATAGTATCCACTACAATAAATAGTATCTTGCTATAATAAATAGTACCACTACAGTGGATAGTGCTCTGCTATAATATTTTTTGTTTATTCAAAATTAAAATTTTTATTTATTTATTTATTATTATTTTATTTTATTTTATTTATTAATTATTTAACTATATTACTACAAAATTTAATAAATATTAATTATTTAATGTAGTTAAATTAAATTAAATAAATGATACAAATAAAAAAGTAATTTTCATAAAAAAAATACAAACTAAATTTGTATTTTTTTATTAAAATTATATTTATATTATATTTATTGATAATTAAATAAAACAAATACAAATTTAAGCAAATATATTTAATTTTAAATAAATAATATAAATTAATCATGTCACATTATGAGAGTAATAATATATATTGCGCCCACTTTGAGAGCGCAATCAAAATATATCGCGTTCACATTAAGAGCAATATAAAAAAGTTACGTTTACATTGGTGGTGCAATAAAATAATATCTCGGCTACTTTAAGGATGCAATAAAAAAATATTGTATTTACTTTGAGGGCGCTAAAAAAAATATATTGTGTCCACTTTGAGAACACAATAAAAAATATCAAACTCAATATGAAGAGTGATAAAAATATTAGGCACGATAGTTTTATGAATGCGATAGGATGGGGGGCAAATCGCGCCCCACCCTCCAAAAATTTTTTATTTATAAGTAAATAATTAAATATTTTAATTTAATTTTTAATATTTATTTTATTATGTATAGTACAATTAAATTTATATTATTTACTAAAAATTATATTTATATTTATTTAAACTTAAGTTTGTATTTTTTATTGAAATTATATTTATTTTATTTATTATATATAATTTTAGATAAATGATATAAATTAATTAAAATAAATGTATAATAAAATAAAGTTATGAATAAATTGATTATAAAATAAAAAATTAAATTAAAATAAAAAATGTTATTGTAGTAATACTATTCACAATAGTAGTACTGCTTGCCGTATTAGGTATTGTTAAAATAGTAAAAAGAAATTATTGTGCATTCATTAAGGTTTTGTTTAAAAATTTTTAAAAAAATTTATTAATAACTAAATTAGTTAAATAGTTCAAAATTTTAGTTATTTGTAAAAATTTTCCTTCATAGATTAAGTTGGTTTGTTTGCTTGTTTTTTTTTTTTGAAGTATGGACAAATCAGAAATTGAACCCTAAAGCTAATCTTTTTAGTTTTGACCATCAGCCTAAAAACTCGAGTAACAAATCATCAAATGTTATAATTTTATTATTATTTTCTCAATTAATTTAGTAGATTCAAAAAGTGTACGAGAGAAAATAGAAGTGTCGGTGCCATGTGTCATGTGTCGTGGGTAGAACATTTGTTATTTCTACTAATTTTGAAAGGCACATTGCATGTGACAAGTTGCTCATAATAGAGACGTGATTTTCGAGACCTACATATGAATAAAATTTTATACATAATATTATTTGTTATAAATTAAATTATTAATTTAAAAGATTAATACTATTTATTTAATAGGGACATACATACACGAGAGCCTAACTCTTTAAACTCAAATTTTTTTTAAATTTTTTAAAAAAAAGATTTTACATTTTAAAAATAATTAATTTTATAATTTAACCTTATCAAAATTTCAATTTTAATATTAAGACTCAAATATAATTAAACTCTAACCATATATTACTTTTTATTTTAACAATTTAATTCCCCACCATCTTAATTCTAATTTCGCCTCTAATACCCACCTATTTAAATCTAAAATCTATTCAATTTCTATATAATATGGGTTGTGGCACCTGTTTCCTTAATTTCTTAAATAGTCTTGGTTGATAAATAGAATTATAGAGAGAAATAAATTAATTATATACTAAATTACTCTCTAGTTATGATTTTTTTGTATTCATAACAAAAAATATTATTTATTTTATTTTTTAAATAAAGTTTTTTTATTTAATCTTATAATTTTAATATTTAAGCGATCATCAAGTGAAGCATCTCATGCCACCTATATAAATTAAATAATTATTTTATATATTAACTATTTTATAATAACATAAATAAAATATTCAAAAATAAATCTTCAAAATTTATGTACTTCTAAAAAATAATCTGCTACCTTCACATTAAAGCCAGTGCTACGCTTATAAGGCTGGGATACAAAATTTATATCCTAAATTTACAATGAACACAGGATGTACAAATTAAACAATTTAATTACAAGAGTTGAGAATTTAACCCTTAAAGTCTTTAGATTAATGTATTCGAGAATCCGCCTGAAGTGAGGCTTGTTGGCAGTTCTAGTGATCAATAGAATGAGTTTGATAAGCTAGTACAGCAATCCAAATCCAACAATTTTGATTTAACTTTTTAAATTTTAGATTAACATTTTAATCTAAAAGTTCAACTCTTGAACTATTAATACAATTACAAAATAATTGATCTAATTCAACATTTGAACAAGAAAAATAATTGTCTAATTACTTGTAACTTGATCATCCAAAGTAAAGAAATGATGAAGATGGAAAATGATTTTTGTTTCTAATAGTTAGAACCAAGATCAAAAGACATTTCTTTCAAAACTAAAAACCTAAGTGTTATGGCCGGCCAAGACTTTTTCTATTTTTATATGAAATAAATTGATTTAATTAATTTAACATTTGTTTCATAAAAGTAACTACACTTAAACTTAACCAAAGCTAATAAATTAATTTTAGTTTAATTAATTAGACTTAACACTTAAGTAATGTTATATATTTTACTTAACCAAATTATAGTTAATTATTAACTCTAATCTAGTTTACAAAATATCTTAATTAACTCAATCTTAATTAGTAAACTTACCTAGGTTAGGTTAACAAATATCCTAATTAACTAAATCTATTGGTTAATACTTAAGCATAATTTAGTTAATTATTTATTTAACAATTAAATATATAAATTGATTATTTAATAATTAAATTAATTAATTAAGCGATATTACACTTAAGCTCTCATTTAACCCAATGTAAGTCTCGCCAAAACTCTAAACTTAAGTTAATTTATCTGTAGGCTCACTAAACGCTACATGTAACTATTTAATTAGTCAACAATAATTGTTAACTAATTAATATACTTAACATTAAGTATGAATACACACGCATCTCGAGAGTTCCTAAAATAACTATTCAATTTTGTTAAATTTTACTAAATTAAATTATTCAATCTAATACATCGATCCAGTGCACAACGAGTACATTTCATATTGTGAGACTCTTAGGTCCATGCATAATTTGTCAAATGGAACTGTTCCATAAGTCTATGATCGATGTCTCACATACACGTTACAAATGTTACAAATCAGTGCATTAGACCATACAAATTGAGGTCAAAACGCATACATATAATCTTTCCATCAATTATACCCTAGATGTGTGGGGATATAGATTTGTACTGTCAAATCCCCATAAGCTCATCCATGATCTCATCTTTAGATTCGTATCTCAATGAACAATATACGCAAACATCTTTGCTATATTGTTCAATCCTGTGAGAAACTCTCTTCTCGGGTTTATTGCTTATGGCCATAAGACTTTATAAGATACAATCTCGAAGCATCAGATATACACCTACTTATGTGAGCTAATGGATCTCGTATCTATGCACATCGGACTCCATGAACATCAAACCATATCCAATGACACGTAATGGTCAGACTATAAAAAAGTCTCTTATATATGTGGAACCAAAGTATAAAGGACTACGAATACTACTCATCTTGAGAGGACCTACCTTTGATTGATTTATAAGATATCTATTCGGGTTCTCATGAGTTTGTTGAGTATCCAGTCATGACTAAATACTTGAATGTCTATATGTTTTTCCATTAAACTCATGGTCAGCTAAAAACAATCATCTGTCACATACAGATATAGACATACACTGATCTATATAATAGTGATTCACCGATAAACCCGCATTGATGAACATAGATCAAGAACACTGTTTTTGAGAACATACTTATATAATAACATTTCCTAGCACCTGTTGCAACTTTTTGCAACTATGTCATTACATGTATACTCTCAGGTCTTTGTCTCATTATGGACAAGGTTCTAACTTTTTAGATTTTACTAACTCTTATAATTTGCTAACTCTTAGCAGTGCTAACTCTTAGTACTGGTCTAAACTCTTTTAGATCAGATCTAAACGCCTTCACATCATACAATATCTATAATGTTACAAGCTTTAATACCATTTAATAAAGGTTATTATCTATTTAACAAAATATACATTTTATAAATATTACAAAATAAATATTCATACAAATAGAGATGACACGTAAGCAGAAACCCTAACAAACTCCCACTTGCTCTAGTATTATTCATATTGGTATCTAATACTCATAAACTCTACGTATTTCTCAAACACCTTTAAAGTTAAGGCCTTAGTAAGTAGGTCCACTAAATTATTTATAAAATCTACTCTACAAATTATTATATCTTCCTTAGTCAAGATCTCTCTAATTATGTGGTATTTGCTCTCCACACGTTTAGATCTCTGATGTGCTATTGGCCATTTTGCTTGTGTAATGGTTCCAGTATTGTCTCAAAATAATGGGATAGGATCTTTCGAACTTAGAACTATTCTAATCTCAACGACAAACTTACGTATCCACATTGCTTCTTTCGTTGCTTCAGAGGTGGCAATGTATTTTACCTCAGTGGTAGAATCTGCTGTGGATTCTAATTTGATGCTCTTCCAACTTACTGCGACACCGTTGAGAATGAACACATACCTAGATGTAGACTTTCTATCATTTAAGTCAGACTCAAAGTCTGAATTTGTGTATCCTCTTACCTGCAAGTCATTATTTTCATAAATGATAAACTTGTCCTTTATATCTTTAAGGTATTTGAGGACATGTTTGACTTCCATCTAATAGTTGTCACCTAGATCAAATTGGTATTGGCTGGTAACACTTACAGCTATGCTGATGTCAAGTCTCGTGTACATCATAGCATATATCAAACTTCCTACAATTGATGCACATTACATGTTAGACATCATAACTCTTTGATCTTCTATCTGAGGAGACATTCTTCTCGAAAGATGAATGTCATGTCTAGAAGGTACATTAATTGGCTTACAGTAAGTGAAACTGTATCTTTCTAAGACACTATTAATATACGATGATTGAGAGAGTCATATCAGCTTCCTAACTTTATCTCTATAAAGTTTTATACCTCAGAATATAGAAAGCCTCTCCTAAATCCTTCATGGAGAAGTTCTTACTCAAATAGCTCTCGATTGATTGTAATATACCAATATCATTTTCAATGATAAGTATGTCATCCAAATAGAGAACTAAGAAAACTATTATGCTTCCATTGATCTTTTTGTACACATAAGCTTCCTCTTTATTTTTTGTGAAACCAAACCCTCTGATTACTTCATCAAAATAAAGATTCTAGCTTCAGAAAGCATGCTTAAGTCCATATATAAACTTCTTCAGTTTGCATATTAGCCCAAAGGTCAAGCTAGATGCAAAACCTTCAGGCAATTCAATATGTATCTCTTCTTTAAAATATTCATTCAAGAACATCATCTTTGTATGGTCTAACACGTTGATTTGTAATATTCGTAACGTGTGTGTGGGACATCGTTCACGAACGTATGGAGGAGCTTTATATGAAAAATCAGGTGTGGACCTAGAGAGTCTTACAATATGAAGTGTACTTGTTGCGCACTAGGGTAGCGAATTAGATTGAATAATTCGATCCAATAAATTTCAGTAAAATTAAATAATTATTTCGGGATCTCTCGAGATATACATTTGTCAAGACTTAATTGTTAAGTATATCATTGAATTAATTAACAAGAGTTGTTAATTAATAAGATGTTGACAAATGGCACAATTTGGTCCATGATTTGATTTTACCTTAGTTTTACCATTTAACATTGGTAGTAAAAATTAGTAAGGTAAAAAGTAATTATTCAAATTGTTTTATTAGATAATAATAAAATAAGTTTATTATGACATTGTATTTTAATACAATGAGGGGCCTAGATGTTGGCCATTTATTTACTCATTATAATTAAAGTAATTATATTTGTTAGGTAAAGATTAATTTAGTTGACCATTAATCTAGTGCTTGATTAATTAATCTTAAGTGGGAGACCAAAAATAAAATTAGTAGAGCACTTCTTTTTATTTAATCAAAATGTTGAATAAACAAAATTAATTTTGGTAAAACAATTGAATCATTCATTCAATTCTTGGAGAAGGATTCGGCAATAGCAAGGAAGAATAGAATTGTTCAACATACACTTCAAGGTGAGTTTTTCATATGGATTGATGAAAGACTTGAAAATTTTGTAAAGCTACCTTCATTAGGTAAGTATTTGTACATTATGTTATAATACAATTATTCATCATGTTTACATTTGTATAATTTTTATACTTATGTATATATGAGATATATATGATTAATTTGTTAAAACGAGTGTATTTGTAACATGCTTCCGCTACATATAGTAATTTTAAAATTATGTATACACTCGTATGTCACACACTCGATTCTCAACAACTTTGGTAATTTCTAAATTAAACAACAATTGACCTATAATGTGCTACGTGTCATCATCCAATTGGTCAACAACTATTGTTAACCAATTGATGTACTTAACATTTAAGTTTTGACACGTGTACAACTGAAGGATACTGAAGCAAATGTCTGATTTGCTAGAATTTACTGGATTAAACTATTCAATTAGGTATGCTGCTCTAGTGCACAATGAGTACACTTCATATTACAGGACTCCCTAGGTCCACGCCTGATTTTTCAAACGAAACTATTCTGTGAGTCTGTGATCGAAGCCCCATACATATATCACGGATGTTACAAATCAGCACAGTAAATCATACAAGTTGAGATCATAGAGTATATATATAATCCTTCTGCCATCTATATTTTGGAGGAGTAGGGATAAAGATCATCACCATCAAATTCCTCGTGTACTCATCTGTGAATTTATCTTCAGAGATGTATCTTAATAAATAATATACGTAAACACCTTTGCGATATTGTTTAACCCTATGAAAAACTCTTTCTCAGGTTTGTCGCTTATGGTCATAAGAATTTTTGAGATATAGTCTCGGAGCATCCATATATACAACTTACCCATGTAAGCTAACGGATCCTATATCTGTGCACACCAAACTCAATGAGCATCGAACCATACCCAGTGACACGTAACAATTACGCTATGAAAGGTCCTTGAGATATGTGGAGCCAAAAAATTATGGATCGCTTACAAGCCCATCGTGGCGCTCAGGTCAAAGGACCACGCATACTACTAACTCAAGAGGACCTGCCATTGACGACTTCATAGGATGTCTATTGGGGTCCTTGTTGAGCCTATTCAGTATCCAGTCCATATTATATACCCGTATGCTACACGAGCTTCCGATAAGATCATAGTCAGCTAAAAATAACTATTTGGACCATCCAAATATAGTAATACATTGGTCTATTATAAAGGGTTCCACTGACATACCCGCATTGGTGGATTAGACCAGGAACATTATATTTGAGAATAAACTTGCATAATAAAATTTTTAGTACATCTTGTAACTTTTTGTGATATTATTTAACCTTATGAAAAACTCTTTCTCAGGTTTGTCACTTATAGCCATAAGACTTTCTGAGATATAGTCTCGGAGCATCTAGATATACAACTCACCCATGTAAGCTAACCGATCCTATATCTGTGCACACCAAACTCAATGAGTATCGAACCATACCCAGTGACACGTAGCAATTATGCCATGAAAGGTCTTTGAGATATGTGGAGCCAAAACATTATGGATCGCTTACAAGCCCATCGTGGCGCTCAGGTCAAAGGACCACGCATACTACTAACTCAAGAGGACCTATCATTGATGACTTCATAGGATGTCTATTGGGGTCATCGTTGAGCCTATTCAGTATCCAGTCCATATTATATACCCGTATGCTACACGAGCTTCTGGTAAGCTCATAGTCGGCTCAAAATAACTATTTGGACCATCCAAATATAGTCATACATTGGTCTATTATAAAGGGTTCCACTAACATACCCGTATTGGTGGATTAGACCAGGAACATTATATTTGAGAATAGACTTCCATAATAATATTTCTTAGTACATATTGAAACTTTTTGCAACTATATTATTACTAGTATACTTTCAGGTCTTTGTCCCGTTACAGACAAGGTTATATATCTTTAGATTCAACTAATTGTTATAACCTACTAACTCTTTAGCATTTATAATTCTTAGTAATACTAACTCTTAGTGTTGATCTAAACTCCTTTAGACCAGAACTGAACGCTTTCAGATCATACAATGTCTATAGCTTTACAAGCAATGTGTCATTTAATTAATGTAATAAGAGATTTAATAAAATATGCACTGTATAAATATTATAAAAATAAAAATAAATATTTATACAAGAATGAGATGACACGTAAGCACAAATTCTAATAAATCCAACTCAAGAATCTGTTCAAATTGATAGTGATGGAGAAAAATGACAAGGTTGCAATCGGTTGTGTGGCAATATTTTTATAAGAAAGAAGTCAATGGAGAGCAAAAAACTATATGCAAATATTGTACTAAAGAGTAAGCGGGAAGATGTAGTGATGGTGCTCATAATTTATTGATCCATATGAATAAATGTAATACAAAGAGGCAAAATGAAATGATGAAGTGCAAAAGTGCACTAAAAATTGTACAAGATGATAAGGGTAACACAAGAGTACAGACTTTGAGTTTTGATCAAGAATTTATAGGGAAAACAATTGCTCATACGATTATCAAACACGAGTACTCGTTGAGTATAGTAGAGCATGAAGGTTTTCGAGAGATATTATTATCCCTTAATCCACAATGGAAGAACGCAGATTGTTATATAATAATAAAAATTATTGATTTGTATGAGTTTAAAAAGTCGAAGAATACGAGTTTATTAGAAGGTCTTCATAGTAAGATTACCATTACAACATATATGTGGACAATAGATCTATAAACCTAAGAGTATATGGTAGTCATTGCACACTTTATTGATGACACTCGCACTTTACAAAGTCAAGTTTTGTGGTGGCTTAAGTTTTATTTACAATATAATAAAAAATTATTGTTGTTAATGTTAATTATAAAAATATCTTATTCATTTTCTTTAATTGTTATCGTATGTTCATACGTGTGCAACATCCATACACCAGTAGGACACTCGCTAACTTATTATTGGTGAAATTCAATATTAAGTGCATGGTATCCTCAGTCACTATTGATAATTTTTCTACAATGATCGTATTATTAGTTGTTTTTTAACGAGAATGACTTGCTTATGCTTTGAAATTTATTTCATATTTATTGTTGTGCTCACATCTTAAATTTAATTGTAAAGGAAGGATTAATATGGTTGGTGATATAATAGACAAAGTTTTTGAAAGTGTTTTTCTAATTACCACAAGTGTTTTTGAAATTAGCTTTTAGCGCTAGTGATAGAATTATTACTTCACATTATAATAACTTTTATCTAACCACAATCGAGGTTTTAATGTGTTATCAAAGTTGACTATATAATAAATTGGGAGGTATAAAATCTTTTAAATTATATTTTATTTACTTTTTTAATGTTATTTTCATTATTATTACTTTGTTCTTTAACTTATTTTCTTTTTATTTTGAATTAGTTATTTGTTTTAAGATAGAAATAGACACATAAGTTAGTAATGAGAAGGAAGGTAAAGAACAAGAGGTGAATATTTCTTTCTATAGATATTGTTGGTTTCTTATATTGAATATATTTGATATTATTGAATATAATCTTTTGAATTTTTTATGATGTACAATTGTGAAAAACTTTGAAGATAAATGTTTGACATATATTGTAAAGATTTTATGTCTTTTTGTTTGATGTAATTTAGCACATTTGACAACTATATATACTTTAGTGTTTTTGCATTATTATGATTAATGAATTTTTATATATGTTTGTTTTTTTCTCTCTTTTTTGGGATAATGATTAATGATATTTGATAAATGATATTAAGTAAAATTGTTTAAATGATTTGTATATTTTTAAAATAATTTAATAATGTTAAGTTTAATACAATATAATTAATATTTAATGACGTGAAAAATTATTTTTAAAAATAATCTTTAAAAAAGTCTAATAATAAATTTCATTCCAACAAAAATTAATTTAAATAAGTTGAACAATAAAGTTCAACAATAAAAATTGGATAATAGACCCATGAGGTTATACTTAATTCAAATGATATAATTCAATCTAAACTCATTTACAAAATTTAGGTAATAGGATAAATTGAGAGTAACTCACTCTATTTGGGTTTTAGCTTGGATTAAATGAAACTCAATCCAACCCATTCCAATTGCCAACTCCATCATAAACCGATAAGTGGACTATACGTTTAGTCCAATCTTTAGTTTCAAAATTTAAAACACTATTGGGTTAAATGGTGTAGATCCTATGTAAGACTCACAATTTTATGCCAATAGTTATAAATAACTTATCCCATATCTTTTTATGGGATATGTTATTAATTATTTAAAAAAATAATAAATGATAAAAATTATGGTGAAATATTTAATAGGCAATAAAATATATTTGTTTAATTAAATTAATAAACATAATTAATTCAAATTATTAATAAATTTAGTTATAATATGTTTTAAAAAAATTAAGAACAATATAAAGTAAAATTTTTATAATTATTAATAATCAATAATATTAGTTAAATTTTTACTAAGTGATAGATATTTAGACAAACGAAAGATTTATTTTAGAAAAAACAATTAAAATTTTGAAATTGAATTTTCTTCCTAAATGATTTTGGATTCATTTGGTAGGCTTTTAATTTACATCTTAGAGCTTATATCAACTACTAATAAATAATTAAGGGTTAATGTGTTATATTATATATGTGTGTTTGTTTTTCTTCTCTAAAAACCCTAATGCCATCCATTTTCTTCATTACATTTCTCTCATATCAACAAACGCAAAAGAAAAGAAGAAAGTAATTATATTTATTTTAGTTAGAATGTAGGCTTCTTGATTTGAGGCCATGTTCTAAAATCTCAACTTCAATATTCTTTTAATTATTTTCATGATTCTATTGAATATATATGGTTTAATATGTTGATTTTTGTGGGAGCTTGTAATGAATTGAGTTATGAGAAAGGGGATTATGGAGAAGAAATTAAGTTATAATTTTGCCAGGTCACCAAGGGGAAGGGTGACGTTATAAATTGTGTTATTGGTTGGGTCACTAGAGAGATGAGGGCATTATGTGACCCTGAAGAACCTCCATTTACTTTTGATTATATGATTTTAAAAGGCCTGTTATATTTCTTTTTTTTTTTTGTTGATAAATTGAAGAAATTGTTATACAATATTGTTGTATATTGATTTATGACATTTTAATGAGTTTTATTATAGAAAATAATGTTTTCAAGTTTTGTTATTTAATAATTTTCATTAACTTATAATATCAAAGAATTGATTTGATAAATTTAAAATTGAAATTATTAATGTTATTATTAATAATATTTTAAAAAGGCTCAGAATCTTTTAAAACGAAACCCTTGTACATTATAAATAGTTTTACTTATTATTTGATATATTATTTTTAAATAGTTAAAATTATAAACTAAGATGACCAAAAATATTAGAAGAAGAATCTGCTGCATGATTGGTTGGAAACTCCTTATGATTTTATTAGACAATTTTAGAGTTGGTATCATATTTGTGAAACAATTTAAATTTATTTGTATTTTTAATTTTTAGAATTTTATTTGGAGATAGAAATTGTATGGATTTGTATATCACGATTTAAAATTTTGTTAATATCATTTTATTTAGCACATATTTATTGGATGCCAAATTCGGAGGTGTTATAAAAAATGTTTTAAGCCTATAAAAATTCTAAAAGCTTTTATATGAAGGTAGACATAATTTTTTTAATTTTAAGAATTTTTAATCTATAAATTTTGAGATAAAATTTAGATTGTATAAAAATGTTAAAATGTTAATGATATAAGTAAGTGCTAGGCTTAGCGGCAGGAAAGGCAAGATCCTTTCTACGGCAAGTAGAATTGAATTGGTTCGTACAGTGTTCCAAACCACTCTCCTCTATAGCTTTAAGGTTTATCTTTGGTCAACTTCTCTTTTGAAATGTTTGCATGGTTGGGCTTGCAATTTTATTATATATGGTGATCATTGTTCTCGTAAGATAGGCTTGATGTCTTGGAATTGTCTTAGCAAACCAAAAGAAGTAGGCGGGCTAGGTCATCGCAGGTTGAATCTCTTAAACAAAGCTTATCTTCTTAAATCAATTTGGAATATTCATCAGGAGAATGCGATTTATTCAATCTTTCTAAAAAAATAAATGCAATTTTAATGATGCAAGCAAGAGCTATCTTTGTTCTTCTGTTTGGAAAGATTTTAAATCTGTTTTACCCATTTTTTTAATGGGACAAAATGGATCATTGGTGATTGATCTTCTTAACTTTTGGTTTGATAAATAGTTAGATGAATGCATCTTTTCATGAAAAAGTCAAAGAATTAGAGGCTTAAAATGCAAGGTAAAAGATGTGATTGTAGAGGGTCGATGGAATATATCATACTCATTCTTCTCAGTTTTTTCACATTTAGAAATTTAATTAAAGATATTATTCTTCCAGTTAAAAGTAAGTTAGATAAATTAATTTGGATTTATACTAGAGATCGGATTTTGACTCTTAAAGATAGCAAGTAATTTCTTTTGGAATACGTATGTAGAGCACTTGATTATTGTCATATGAAATTGACCGAAGTCTTGAGATAATTAAATTTCATTGTGGTTTTTTTGAGTGAGTATCTACTCAAATGCTAATATAAGATTTTCTGTAGGTGGGTTTATTAATTAATACAATTCTTTTAGCTTCTAACATTCTACTATTTATATTTCTTTTGATAGCTGTTAGATATATTACAGATTAGAAGATAATGATGATAATATAAATAGTGTAGATAACTCATCAAATTTACCAGCAGTAGATAATTCATAAATAGCTAATCTAGTTGACATGAAAACATAGCTTCCTTAATTAATAAGGATCAAAATCTTGGGGATAAAGATTGATATGTATTTGATATGTTGTAATAAGTTTATGCTGAATGTATTTCTCTTTAGAAGGACTCTAAGTAGATAAGCATGAGTTAAATATATAAGTTGTAAACATTATGGTTAATGAATATAAGCACAATTATCAATTTTGAGGATTCTTTCTTGGTATCAGAGTAGAGATACACGATCCTGTGCTTTTTCAATTTATATATTTCTTCCATATTTTTATATATGATCAACATGTCATTTACATAAAGAACTAAATACACACTCAACCTAATACTTTCATCTTAAAGTACACACATCTATCATACTTGCTCTTATTGAACTCACAAGTCATCATGAAGTCATCAAATCACATTTACCATATGCCGGGTACTTCAAACTCTTGTGGCTGTGATATGTAAATTTTCTTCTCTAACTCTATACATAGAAAGGTTGTATTGACAACCATTTTCTCTAGATGCATGTAAAGGTTTATACATACGGCTAAGAAAATCTTAATTGATATGTGCTTGACTATTGGTGATAATATTTCATAAAAATCAATACCTTCACATTGAGTGAAACCTTATGCCACTGACCTAGCTTTAAATCTTGTAGGCTCTACCCCAGTATCTATTCCTTAATCTTGTACATTTACTTACACCTAATTAGTTTCTTATTGTGAGATCTCTCTACCAATTCCCAAGTATTATTCTTGAGGAGAGAACTAATCTCTTTCTCTATGGCCAGCTACCATTTTTCATTATTCTTACACTTCATAGCCTTTCTATATATCTTAGACTTATCAAACTCAATAGTGACTGCAAAAATTAAAAGTATGAGCAATTAAATCTACTTGTGTGTACCTTATTGGCGGGTTCATTATTCTCATTAACCTATCTCTGGCTAGTTGGTGCTATTCAAGTTTTATCTCAGAAGTCTTAGTTTATCTCTGGATGGACTTAGAGGAACTAATAAGTGATTTTTATTCATCTTTCAGGGTTGACCTACTAAAGTGTTAATCTGGAGGCATCTCAGATTTACTCTTAAGTTTCACTTCAACCTCAACTGTTTCTAATACTGAAACTTCCTTTAGCACAGGCTCTTTCTTCACTTCTTCTTGATTGACTTTCATAATTATTGTCTCATTGAACATCACATCTCTACTTATGATACTTTTAGATGGTTTTAACTCATTGCACCATACTTTGTGTCATTTTTACATCTTTGTGTCATTTTTATTCATTTTTCAGGGTTGACCTACTAAAGTGTTAATCTGGAGCCATCTCAGATTTACTCTTAAGTTTCACTTCAACCTCAACTGTTTCTAATACTGAAACTTCCTTTGGCACAGGCTCTTTCTTCACTTCTTCTTGATTGATTTTCATCATTATTGTCTCATTGAACATCACATCTCTACTTATGATACTTTTAGATGGTTTTAACTCATTGCACCATACTTTGTGTCCTTTTTACATCTTTGGGGTACCCTATGAATATCCACTTTAAGGCTCTAGGTTCTAATTTGTCTTATTTCACATGTATGAAAGATGGGCAACCAAAGATCCTAAGGTGATCATTCTTAGAAAGACTACTAGACCACTTCTCTTTTGGTGACTTGAATTTTATTGTTGAGGAAGGACTTCTATTGATCAAGTAGGCTATTGTCATTACAGCCTTACCCCAAAACACTTTAGACACCTTTGTATAGGTCAATATGCATTTAACTCTCTCGAATAAGATTCTATACATCTTCTCTACTAGACCATTCTATTGAGGTGTTGATCTCATAGTTGTATGCCTTGCAATCCTATGCTTGGCACAAAATTCATAAACTCATTGTTACAATATTAGAGACTATTATCCGTCCTTAGTCTCTTTATTTTCTTGCTAGTTTGATTCTTAATAAGAACTCTATGTTTTGAATGTTTTAAACATTTGCTCTTTTCTCTTCAACACATATACTCATAACTTTCAAGAATATTCATTAATGAATGTGAGGAAGTCCTCGCTCCATCATGTTTAACTATTTGTGTTGGCCCCTAAAGATTCGAAAGTATATAATCAAGAGTCCCATTTTTGTGTGCTTTCTAGATATAAACTTTACTATATATGCTTTCCTAAGCACACAATGCTCACAAAACTCTAATTGGTAGAAGTCATCCTCACCAAACTCCTTCTGATTATATAATTCCTTTAGTTTCCTTTCACTTAGATGAGCTAACGTTAAATGCCATAACTTATATGTTTCTTGTTTATAGTATTTTATAAAAAAAAGTGTTGCTTTCAAATATAGTTGAAAAAGGAACCTATAACAATTATATCTATTTCTTCATAAATGTGCCTATTTTCCTATGACTTGAGCTAAATAGCTTGTCATCCTCCTATAATTTTTACAATAGCTCATTATATCATTGTCATTATCTTTCTTAATTTTTTTAATAGATTTATTAGTAGAGACATTTTTACTCCCAATACATTTGAATCATGCCTATATCCTATAATTTTGAAAATAGGCCCTTACTTCCTTACCATTGTAAACCTTTAAGCAACCAAACTCAGGTAGTGATGGTACAAATGCAAACATTGAACCAACTGAACTATAAAATAATTATCTTATGTTTTGCAACAATTAATATATATTAATTCAATATGAGATAAGTAGTTAAATTCAATAAACTTAGAAATCTCTAATTAGTGTATATTTATAAAAAAACTCAAATCAACATTGAACTTTAATAAATAAACAAAAGATTATTGTTGACACTAAATTTTGACAATCTCAGGCCAACGAGTCAAATTTGTATTTTTAAAGCCTATTTTTGAACATACAACGTATGATGAGCAATGTGCGGGAACCATTGATATGCCAAATTTAATTAAACAATGAGAAGCATGCACACATACATACATGAAATAGAGAAATTATAGTGGTTTAGGTTCATAAGAGCTTACATCCACTTAAACGATCCTTAGCCCACTTATGGTGCAATATTATATAATATTCTTATAATAGGGTGCAGGGAGGTGTAGCCTCTTCAAATAATAAGTTACACAATAGATTAATTTTTAATCATAAGAACCTTTAGGGGTCTTCTGAGAGACATGGTGGAGTCGCTAAATGATTGTGATTCTCTGAGTGGATTTTAAAAGAAAAATGTGTTGAAAAATCTCTTTCTATCTCCAAGAAGTTGAAAAGAGTTTCAAGAGAAGTCGCCACCCATCTTGATGCCTTTAAAGTCCTAGAAAAATATGCCTTTTTATCCTTTAGTTCTTTATTTATAAGCATTGATGATAGATAAATTCTTGTAGGACTAGGGCAAGCTGTCTTTTTTTCCTATCTAGGACACATTCTAGGTTTATAAAAGGATTTTTTTTTTCAAGAATCTTAGGATTTTGAGGATCTTGAAATTAAAGGCAATCCAAGTCTTTAGGGTGGCTTACTGGTCCTAGTTATTGTTAGAATTTAGTTATTCAAAATCAAGGATTAATTTGATTTTGAGTTGAAGACCAAGTAAGAGTTGACACATATTTGAGGATGCAATGAATGGACAAAAGAGGTGAGTAGCGAGAGCCGAAAGTGAGAAGGGGTATAAAACACAAACAGAAGGAAATGCCTAGGTTTGCTTATAATGGCATCGAGATTTTAGTGCTGTGGTGCTAGAAACATTGTGCCCAATGTCATGGCACTGGTCGAGATTGCATTGGGCCCCACAATGCTTAATCCTCGAGGCTATGACGCCATATGTTTAGAAAACTTTTAGTTTAGTTCTAATTGCGTGTTTAAGTTAGTTTTAAAATTTTTAACACGTGGACTCTTATTCCAACCAAGTTTAAAACTTTTAGAGTTGGTATTAATATTATATAAATCACAAAAAGAGAGAATAGAGAGTTTAAGTCACACTTGAGTGAATTAAGTGCACAACATAGTGTGGTATAGATCCTTGAGAGCTCTTGGATATTTAAGTATTCCTTGTATATCTTATGAGAGTTCTTTATGTACAAAAGAACAAATAAAAGAAGTTAGGATCTTGAAATCTATCGTGAACGTAGGCGGTTTGCTGAATCACATACGTTGATTATGTGCTTTCTTTTGTTGATTGATTGTTTATCTTCTTGGTTGTGTGCTATTTATTGTTCTAGGTTGCTTGTGAGTGAAAAACTTCCGTGAAGCACTTATGGTTTCTTAGAGTGCATGCTAAAACCTCACAGCGGTTATATTCCTCGACTAATAACAAATGAGTTCAAACAAGAGTTTTGGCTAGCTCAAGAAAGAGAAGTGTCCGGTCTAATTAGGAGTGCTTAGATGACCTTGTTTGGCAATGCTAGTTATCGAAGACACTGCCGGCTCAAGAAAGATTACTACTCAGTCTAATTAGGAGTGCTTAGATGACTTTGTTAGATGACACTCTTTTCAATGCTAAAGTCCCAAAGTCATCTCCTTATACAATTCTAAGGCCTCTAAGGGCAATGGGTCATAACCTACTATAATACTCCACGTGATGATTCTAGTTATGATCAAGGAGCTTAGGCATTCAGGACTTATAGGCCGAACTAAACCCTTGATAAAAATGAATCATGGGCTAAAATCCCCAAAAGAAACAATTATAAAAATTATTTGTTTTTTCAAAACTCATTATCAACATGAGTTCTTTGGTAATTTTATAAATTAATTTTAAGACTAATAAAAAATATTAAAAAATATTCATAATAACTTTTAAATTCTAAAATATTAAGAAATACAATTTTGTATATTTGACATAATACCTTAAATTATGTTCATAGCAAAAAATCATTATTTATGTTTAGTTGTTCATATTAATTTTATATTTCTTATAATTTGAAGTAATAAAGATCATAATTTTTATATAATATAACCGTTCATACTATTTATTTTTAATTATTTATATTATTTCTCAAATTGATTTACAAAATAAAAAATATCATGCTTAAAACAAATTTTGATAAAAGTTAAATTTGTTATTCCTTTTCTTTTGTACATTTATTTGAATTTAACGTTAGATAAAGAATTATAGGCTCTTATGATTTAGGATTTCTAAGTAATAATAATAGTTTGTGAGTAAATATTAAATGTTATGAAATATGATATAATTATCTTGTTAGTTGAGTCAGTTCCTTTGTTGCATTTGTACCACCACCAGCACTTGGATTTGATTTCTTCTAGCTTCATTTTTTTTTTTGTTTTTTGGTTTCGAATTGGGATTTAAGTTTTAATATAGTTTATACCTAAATTCAAATGTGTTAAGCATAAAAATAGTAACCTGAATTCATGCGTTTAGTAAAAATGTCCAACCACTAATAAATTTAACAAAAAAGTTAAAGAAAACAAAATAAAATAATAGACTATTTTAAAAGTCATAGAAGGGTAACAACTATCAGCTCAAACTATTATGCACAAAGAGAAAACATACTTTTTTTTCCCTAAAAAAGGATATTTTTATGTGATTTTCTAACCTAAAATATATAACTAAAAAAATACATCCCAAGTATTTCTCTAAGAAATATTTTTCTTTTATTTATTTATAAAAAACTCAATTAAAATTGAGGTACACTATAAATTCTTTAAACCGCAAGTGTAAATATTATATATATATATTTAAAAATTAATCTAATAAACTACGCAATTCACTATATGATAAGTTATTGTACTTGTACATATTGATAATATTATATAGTATATTGTAAATTATATAAAAATTATAATAAATTTTAAATTTATTAAATAATGACATATGATAATATAATTCACCGTATAATGAGTTTCATAATCTATTAGATTAGTTATATATATATATATTTTAAAATTGACATTATCCCTATTAACCAAATATTGTAAATATGAAATAATTTTACCTATTAGAAAGAGGCATCAATAGTGTTAAACGACATGAGTCATGTCTCAAACTAAACTAACAAATTATTTTATAAAATAGGCTCCGTTTACTAAAATAAAGCTTTTGTCTAGAAACATTTTGATGAGAACATGATCTCTAATCGCATTGATAGATAACATTATGATCTGTTTTTTTACAACAAATACAATACGCGGAAACACGTAATGGCTCATGACTTCTATTTCTTTGCTAGCAGTTATTACACAGAAAAATCACAATCGTGGCCTTAACTCTTAATTAAGATAACTAACTAATTAATAAATAAATTCTTAAGTCGGACAGCAGAAAATAAGAAGAGAAATACCCGGAAATAGAAAAGAATTTGGCAACATTTTCTGTTCATGTCTCAATTACAACCCTATCTTCCTCGTTTTCTTCGCTTTCAACAACGTAGCCATAGCCATCGATCGAGCTTCCATCTGATCCCTCTCTCTCTCTTAACGCATTAACGTTGTCAAACTCTTAACCAACCCAAAAAACCCACCACATAATCGTAATTATAACTAATTAATAATACTAATAATAATGCTCATCTTCTCTTCACACTTGCTCCTGTAAGATACCTAAAAAATGAGCCACCAAGCCCGCCGGGAGTCCAGTCCAGGCCAGCTCGCGGGCCCGGCCACCGCTGACACCGACCTCATCTGGCCCTTCGGCAAGCTTGATGGAGTCGACACCGATGACATCCGCGAGACTGCCTACGAAGTCTTCTTCACGGCATGCAGGTCATCGCCGGGGTTTGGTGGACGGAATGCTATAAGCTTTTACTCTACACAACAAGAGGGCAATAGTGGTGATGGGGGAAATGTGACAAGTCCCGGGTCGCCGATGGGGAGGGTTAATGGGGTGGTTCAGATGACACCCACGAGCAAGGTTAAGCGGACTCTTGGGTTGAAAATGTTAAGGAGATCGCCTTCCAGGAGGATGTCTAGTGGCACCGCGTCGACGGCGGCACAGACCTCGCCGAGGCATGGGCATGTACATGGAGGGTCTAGTCCGGCTCCAATTTTTGCCACCGTGCCGCAAACGCCTCGACCGAGGCGGCCGTTGACGTCAGCGGAGATCATGAGGCAACAAATGAGGGTGACGGAGCTAAGCGATAATAGGCTAAGGAAGACTCTCATGAGAACCCTTGTTGGCCAAGTACGTACATTTGTCATGCGCTTTGTTAATTTATTATTGTTATTTTCCATATTACAAACTACGTGAAACTTTTATTCCCTAAGCTTTCTTTTTTGTTTTGTCATTTTATTTTTCTTAGATCTCTACATGCATGAATCATGCCGCTACAATATCGATCATTTCACAACCTAGAAAATTTTCAGAATATATGAGATAGAAATGTTAATCTATTCAGATCAATAATTTGATTCGCAAATGTAATATTGTGTAAAAAACTATAGGACGAAGGAAAATTCAAATGAAGCAGCTGACATTGAAACAAGAAGACGTAGGTAATCAGGCCTTTTTTTTGTTTACATTATTGAATAATATGGCGTTAATAACATCAACAACAGAATTAATGCTTTACAAATCATCACATTATGTCTGAATAATTGGATTAATATACCATGAATGATCGAAATCAAATCAGTGCATAGTTCTGAAAGTGTATAATTGGGGAAATTTGATACTAATCTTAACGACTTGCTCAATTTTGGCCATACCATTTTCATCTTCTTGTTGTGTAAACAGATGGGTAGGCGAGCAGAGACAATAATCCTTCCACTGGAGCTCCTCCGCCATCTAAAGCCATCCGAATTTAATGATTTACACGAATACCATATCTGGCAAAAGCGGCAACTCAAAATTCTCGAAGCCGGCCTCCTCCACCACCCTTCAGTTCCCATAGACAAAGCCAACACATTCGCCATGCGCCTCCGCGAAATTGTTCGTGCCAGTGAATCCAAACCTATGGACACCGGCAAGAACTCCGAAACAATGCGAGCACTATGCAACAGCGTGGTTTCCTTATCTTGGCGAAGCGCCAACGGCACTCCAACTGATGTCTGTCATTGGGCTGATGGCTATCCTCTGAACGTTCACCTCTACATTGCACTTCTCCAATCCATATTCGATTTCAGAGACGAGACATTAGTCCTTGATGAGGTTGATGAGCTTTTGGAGCTGATGAAGAAGACGTGGTCCACGTTGGGGATCAACAGGCCGATACACAACTTGTGTTTCACATGGGTTTTGTTTCGACAATACGTTGTCACTTCACTATCAGAGCCTGATCTTTTGTGTGCTGCGCATACTATGTTGGCGGAGTTGGCTACTGATGCTAAGAAGCCAGATAGAGAGGCTTTGTATGTGAAGATGTTGTCGTCTGTTTTGGTTTCGATGCAAGGGTGGGCTGAGAGGAGGTTGCTTCGTTATCATGATTATTTTCACAGGGGAACAGTTGGGCAAATTGAGAACCTTCTTCCTTTGGCATTGTTGGCTTCGAAGATTTTGGGTGAAGATGTTTCCATCACTGAAGTAGCAGGAGGCCAGGAGAAAGGAGGCACAAAGGTCGTGGTTGATTCAACTGGAGATCGTGTCGATCATTATATTCGAGCCTCAGTGAAAAATGCATTTTCAAATGTGAGCTTCATGCTAGACCTTGAAAAATGTTAACGATGGTTATCTTGATTTTGTTTAAATATCGTGCTTAGAATGCTGTTTCATCTTGCTCTTTTTGTTGATTCGAATAGATTATTGATAACGGGAACCTTAGAACTGAAGATAACGATGGCAACGAAGTAGGGGCAACCGGGGCTCTTCTTCAACTAGCTAAAGAAGCAGAGGATTTGGCATTGAAAGAGAGAGAAAGTTTTAGTCCAATACTCAAAAGATGGCACTCAGTTGCAGCTGGGGCTGCGGCTGTTGCTTTGCACCAGTGCTATGGTGTTGTGTTGAAGCAGTATCTAGCAGGCATGGGCACGCTCAGAAATGAGACAATTGAGGTTTTGCAAAGAGCTGGAAAGCTTGAAAAAGTTTTGGTCCAGATGGTGGTTGAAGACACAGCTGAGTGTGAAGATGGAGGCAAGGGTATTATTAGAGAAATGATTCCATATGAAGTAGAATCAATCATATTAAGACAACTTAGATTATGGATTCAAGAGAGGATAAGTAGGGCAAGAGAATGCTATCTTAGAACAAAAGAATCAGAAGTATGTACTTTTAGTTAAGTGTGTTGAAAGATTTAAATATAATCTGGATATGATAGATCCTTGGGTTCTGTTAACTTAAATTTGGTGGTAATTGCATTGCAGACATGGAATCCCAAGTCCAAGTCAGAGCCACATGCGCAGTCAGCTGTGGAGCTAATGGAACAGGCCAAGGAAACAGTGGGCGATTTCTTTGAAATTCAAATTGGAATTACAGATGATTTGGTTCATGATCTTGCTGATGGTTTACAGCAACTCTTCAGAGAATACACAACCTTTGTTGCATCATGTGGTAAGAATCTCATTAAGAGCTAAAAGCAAGCAATTTATAAGGGTTATACGAGTTTCAACTAAAGGTTTCTAATGATTTCATATTATTTTCAGGAGCAAGACAGAGCTATCTTCCCACACTTCCACCTCTTACAAGATGCAACCGTGATTCAAAGTTCAGCAAACTGTGGAAAAAGGCTAGCCCTTGCACTGTTTCCGTAGAAGATGTTCAACAAATTGGTACACCAAATGAAGGTCACCATCCACGCCCATCAACAAGCCGCGGAACTCAACGCCTCTACATCCGACTCAACACCTTGCATTATCTTCTCTCCCACGTTAATTCCCTTGACAAAACTTTGTCCCTATCTCCAAAAATAGTTCCATCATCACGTAGCCGTTTTGCTAACCACAGCCGCCATACCAATTCCACATCCTACTTCGAGATTGCCACAAATGCTATTCAATCCGCTTGCCAACATGTATCAGAAGTTGCTGCCTATCGCCTGATCTTCCTTGACTCAAATTCTGTCTTCTATGAAAGTCTCTATGTTGGTGATGTCGCCAATGCAAGAATTAGGCCTGCATTGAGAATTCTCAAGCAGAATCTAACTCTTATGGCTGCAATTCTGACAGATAGAGCACAGGCTTTAGCAATAAAGGAAGTTATGAAGGCAGCTTTTGAAGCATACCTTATGGTTTTGCTTGCTGGGGGATGCACACGTGTCTTTTATCGATCTGACCATCAAATGAGTGAGGAGGATTTTGAAAGCTTGAAGAAGGTTTTTTGCACATGTGGTGAAGGATTAATCGCCGAAGATGTGGTGGATCGAGAAGCTGAGACAGTTGAAGGGGTTATAGCATTGATGGGGCAGCAAACTGAGCAGTTAATAGAAGATTTCACCATTCTTTCGTGTGAAACAAGTGGTATTGGAGTAATAGGTACAGGGCAAAAACTACCAATGCCACCAACAACAGGAAGGTGGAATAGAGCTGATCCAAACACAATACTGAGAATATTGTGTCACAGGAATGATCGAGCAGCAAACCAGTTCTTGAAGAAATCATTCCAGTTAGCAAAGAGGAGATGATGATTAATATCTCTTAAATGGATATTGGGAGCAGGGGATTAAATCTGTGGTTCATTCTACTTTAGACTTGCAGCCATGTAACTTAAAAATAAAACTTGAAAATATAATGGAGGGAGTGCTTGTCTTCGAATACTCAAATGTCTCTGAAGATGTTGCTGTGGGTTGAGATAGCATTGACAGTCTTTTTGGTCTTCATCTCTTGTAGAACAAGGCCTTGTTGATCATAGTCTGATTCTCGGTATACTTTCCGTAGAGGGTTTTCATAAGATATATTTGCAGGACATTTTTCTTTCTCTTTGTTTACCTTGTCTAGGACCCATGAATTTTTTTCAGAATGATTTAACATTGCTTATTAACATTGTTGTCCATTGAACATTTTATTAGGTGATTGGAAAAGATCTGAGCTTCAAAATGCCTTTTTAAGTCGAACATTTACAATCTATCATTCACAATTTTGTTCAAAGCAATGCTGGTTTGTTGTGATTCCTTAATTGTGTAGACACAACCTTATTTACAATAATTTGTTCTAAAATTTCAACTTTGCGACAAGGAACCACGAAAATAAACACAACACTAGAATGTCTTCAACTAAATATACTTGTTGCGGCATTAGCTCCAATTCGACATCACTTAAGCATCAACTTAATCATAGTTCTGATATTAATTTATTGTGAAAATCAGCCTTTATTACCTATCCCCACTTAGGAATTAGTCTTACCAATAATTTCACTCGTTAGAGTTTTTACGTGCTTTAATACCTTTTGCCCTAATATTTGGTACTATAAAACCCTGAGTGATAAACACTTGAAATTACACATTTAGTAAGAGTTTTATATCATTATTTTGTATTACTAGTATCATGAGTTTTCTTAACTTAAGCATGTTTACAATATTGTACCTAATTAGTTTTTAACTGTTTTATGGTAAATTTGATAAGATGAGCATAAATTTCTACCTAAGAATCTATTTAAGAATCCAATTAGAGTGATTCTTAATCCTATGAAGGACTGACTTAATGGGCTAAAATATTAAATTTCACAAAGAATTTGTAATTCGAACATTTAAAGAGTGAAAAATGACTTATAAGAGAATTAATCTGCAGTACAGGCCTAATCCAAATAGTTTTCAGTATTTTACTCATAACTAGATAAATACGTATCTAATACATATGATATACTCAATTTAAAACGATAAGAGACTTATCTTCAACTTTGAATTTTTGAATGAAAGCTAATTCAGACCACATCAATTCAAAATTGGACAATCAAATGGGTGCATTAATGATAATTAATATAAATTAATTATCATCCTTCTTGACTTTTATCATCTAAGTGGTTTCCTTTTCATTTGTCTTGATATATCCACATTTTCTATAAATATGTGTCCTGTTTATGTCAAGTATGTAATTAGAGAGTTAAATTTTAGTTCAAAATACTTGTATTTTCTATTATCTCTTTGTAGTATTAATTCTTTCAATTACTATTCTAAAGTTTATATTATCTCTTCTTCCATCTTTTTTCTTTTATTTTATTATGTCTAAGTAATTTTTATTTTGTTAAGGTGAAATGGTAAAACTCTTGGTAAGGTAATAAGATATACTTTAACTCTTATTCTAAAATTTAATGTTCTATTCTTAAATTAAGCAAATTTATATACGATGTATTTATTTTGTTTTACAATATTGATACCCTTTCTCAAAGTGGTGTATCTTGATTTATTATAGACAATCTTTATAGTCGGCACAATGAATTCTTTATACCATTTATAAGATTTGGCTTAGATACCATTTCTTATAAAGTAGGACTCATGATTTATTATAGACAAATATAAAGATTAACATAATAAATACTTGAACTCATTTACAAGATTTAGTGTATAATAATTAAAAGAAATAAATACAAGTTAATATATAAATGATGATGAATATTAATTTTTATATCTTCCAATTGGAACCTCCTTTGTGTGAGGATTCCAATTAAGTTATAAAGAGAGTTAAATATATTATTATTTTATATGCCAAGAGTGGATCCCCCTAACCTTAGTATCCATTTTAATTGGTTATTTGAATTATTATTTGTAAATGTTTTATATTGTTTTATTTGTCTTTAGGATATTTATAGTTTTTAATTTTAATTTCACTTCCTTATAGATCGACCCCATTCTCACTGGGTTATTTATTACTTTAATAATTTTGTACTTGAGAATAAACTCTTATATTTTGAATGTGTCAATATACTTTTTAGAAGACTTCACTCATAAGTAAAACAAGAATAAACAAGATCAACTACATAATAGAGACAACAATCAATTATACAAGATACAAGAATATACGTGGTTTGACAACATCAACCTATGTCCATGGTAAATCTTAAGATTCTAATTTCTTTTTTTTATTCTTTTATATATAAAGAGCTCCTATAACAGAAATTTAAAAAATACAATAATAGACAAACTTCTAAAGGATTTATCCAGTGTTTTCTTATGCTTATACCTAACGCTCAAGCACTCTATGACACTCTTTCACACTTATGCCTAGCATCAGAATTATCTCAGCCCTTTATTCTCTTTTTTATTGATGCATTGTCTATTCTAATGTATTACAATGGTTTATACAGTATTTATAAGGTCTCTAGAAACTCTATTTTTTTTTTGAAATAAGATTTCACATATTATAAGAGTTAAAAACTGACTTTAAGACGCAATTTTACCAAAAATAGAGTTTTTCTTAATAGGCGATGCTGCGGCATTAAGAGTTGACGTTGTGGTGCCAAGTGGTACCAAAATTGGTTCAGTCGCAGCCTTGCCTTCAGGGTGTCCAGGGCGATGGGTTGGTCGAATTCCCCTAGCACTATCACTTCTTTGTGAAACCTTCGAACGTAGTCCCTTAGGCTCTTCTCTTAACCATGTCTGACCTACTTCAGCTGTTCCGGGTCCCTGGCTACTTCGCATGAGTAATGTTGGGTGAATTTTTTTATCAGCTTGTTATAGGAGGCAATGTTGCGTTATTTTAACCCTCTGTACCAGAGTAAAGCCGGTCTTTTCAAGTTCATGTAGAAGAGCCGGCACATTTGGTCCTGCCTCAGTCCTGCTATGGATAATAGGTCAATGACCTGATCTACATAATGATTAGGGTCAGTGACCCCCTTGTAGGTTGGCAAATTATGGAGTCGAAATCTGTCCGGGAGCTCTACATCTCTCACCTCGTCCATTAGTGGCGACCTTCTTTCTCTTTTCGTCCTCTTTTCGAGTGGCTAGTCCTTTTTTATTTTTTCGACTAAGAGGCTCTCTAACTTTTCTTCTAAACTGCGGACCTTGTTCTCAAGGCCCAGTTCTCTCTGTTAGTGCTGTCGCGACTCTGTTGGCAGCTCTCTCTGTGCAGACGGCTCCGGCCCTCCAGGCTCTATTTTTCCCCTTTCAGGGGTCGCTTAGCTTAGTCTGTTTATTCCGATCAAATTATATAGAGTCTCTGGTTCTTCTCGTTACTCCGTCTATCTTTAAATCTCCTCCTAAAATTTTTTCCCATGATTTCTTGGTCTCAATTGTTTGTCCTTAATTAACTCAATCATTACCTATCTTAGTTCCTCCATTTCCTCCTTCAGGGTTCTCAACTCTGCCCTTATTTTAGGGTGCAGAGAGCTTTCTGTTCGAGGGAGAGGTCAGTTTGGATTTGGTTTTTGCTCTCCCACAATGTGATTCCTACTGGCGAATGATCGTTCGGCTATTCTGAAACGTTGCTTCTCCTGATAAAGATCTTTGCTCGCTTCTCATAAACGGCGCCAAAAACTATTAACCTGAAGAAGTGGTTCCTCAGATCAACTAGCCTTAAATTTATTGAGGGAGAATTAAACCTTGGGCCTCGTTTAGACTGGATCAATGAGTACAGACTTAGGTTTCTTATTTTTCGCGAACTATGGATAGAGGGCTTGCAATAACAACACACACAAGCTCAAAGCCAGTCTTGTAGGGGTGGGTTCAGGCGAAGATGTTCCGATGCTTAAGTCAGAAAAGGGAAATTTTGTTCTCTCAATATAAAAAATATGACAAATTAGGAAGTAAAAATGTTCTCTCTCACTGCCGGGGGGGGATACTCTTTTATCTTCTCTGGGGATTTTTTCATCATCCCCCATCCTATCTCTCTCTTTCCCCTTGTCTATCTCTGGATATTTTCTGCTATACTTCTAACACACGTCAGGTATTTTCGTACCCTTCCTGACATACACCAAATATCTTTTCATAGCTTTTCTGTCTCTATTCTTATCCTATGTTAAATTTCACTTCTAATGTGCTAAGCATATTCCTCGAGTTTGTCTTTACCAGCCTTTTTGGTTCAAGTGAGGCTTATTTTGGTCAGCTCAGGTCAGATTTTGAATAGCTCTCCCTCATTGGTTTGATGTCAGTGTGGAACTCTCATAACAAAGTGGCGAAATGTAGTCAGTACCTACTCGGCTATAGTTGCATTAGGGACAGTATATGCCAAACGAGTTTCATCATTAGCCGACTAAATTTCCTGCATCTGAACCGATTTTGTTACTCTGTCGGGTTTAGGCCTATTGGCCATTGCTCCTGGGCCTGCCTTGGTTGAATTCTAGGCTCTTGGGCCTGAGGGCAGGAAGAGGGGAATTTTCAGAGGGGGAACAGCTTAATTTGGGATATAATTATTTATTCCTCAAATGTACAATACTACCTTTAAATGCTCTACATACTCTTCTAATCTCTGTGTTTATACAAAGATGTCATCAATAGGTACTATAATGAATCGATCCAAATAAGGACGAAGCACCATGTTCATAAGATTCATGAATGAAGCTAAAACATTAGTCAACCCAAATTGAATTACTAAGAGCTCATAATGAATATATCGAGTTTTAAAGGCAGTCTTGGATAAGTGAGTATCTCTGGTCTTCAACTGATGCTATCTTAAATCTATATCAACCTTGGAGAAACCTTTTGCACCTTATTATAACTGACCAAATGAATCATCAATTTAATGAAGCAGGTACTTATTGTGTATAATGACTAATTCAACTCTCGATAATCAATGTATAACCTCAAGGTTCCATCATTCTTTTTTAATAAATAATATTGGTGCCTCTACGGTGATACATTAGAGCTAATAAAACCCTTATCCACCAATTCTTATAACTAGGTCTTTAAGTCTTTTAATTCTCAAGGAATTATTCTTGAAGGTGTTTTGGAGATTGAAACTATATCTAGAACTAATTCAACGGCAAATTTAATCTCTTTATCTAATGGCGAAGTTAGAAAATCTTCATGAAATATATTTGAACAATCTCTAACTACTGGGATATCTTCCAATTTAGCCTCATTAATTAGATATCAATAACATGGGCTAAATAAGTTGGACATCTTTCCCAAGTAATCGTCTAGCAGTCATAGTAGATATCACATAAGATGGAAGGACTCATTGCTCTTTACAAAAAGTAATGCAAAACTCCATTTATTTTTTGAATGTTATTTCCTTTTAAAAATAGTCTACTATTACATTATATTTAGCTAACCAGACTAACTCAAGTATGGTATCAAATATATATCAAGAGAGATTAAATTTTCTACCATCTTACTATGACCTACTTTGATAACACATCTTAAAAACACACTTTCATCTAGAAATGATTCCCTAATTGGTATGGCTATCACCAAACTACAATCTGAAGATCTAATTACTTTATCTGCATGCATAACAAAAGTGCAAGACACAAAAGAATGTGTGAAACTCAGATTAATAAAATGTAGGCCTCATGGTAAAGATAGTTAGCATACCAATGATATGCATGTTTACACATGAGGTCGACCTAGTTGTCCCCCTGTAGACTTCTATTAGCCCTTACAGCTATAGGTTGTACTTCACTATTAGGAATAGACCCTCCTATTTGTGGTCCTCTTTATATTTAAATATAACTATTGCCACTTTTAAAACCCTGAGATGTTGCACCTTGTACTAAGATGCTACTTTAAAGTAAAAGAGGACAATTTCTCCAAGTGTCTAGTCTGTCTGCATTGATAACAACTTGGATAATCCCTCCAACATTGTCCCTAATGGTACTTATCACTTATGGAGCATTTGAGGTACCTCTTCACATTAATGTTAATGCTCTATTGGCTATTACCTTAAGGCCTTTGATTTTATATATTGCTTCTAATAGATTGAGATGCAAAACTCTGACTAAAACTCTAATTTTGCCTTTCTCATGACATAAGGTAACTATTAAATTGTTAACTACCTAAATACCCAATATAGATTATCTCTCTTCTAGACATCCCATTACCATTAAATCCACTAGAGGTCAACTTTGGCCTATTTTTTACTTAGATGATTGAGCTTTACATGTCTTTATCAGTCTTCTTACAATTCATATTATACCTTTATTATGCCTTATGACTATTACTACTATCCTAATATTACCCTTAAAATCTTATCCAAATCTCTTGCATTTATTTCTCTCATTCTGTATTGCATATAGATCAAATATCAATAACTCTATATATTGGTTCTTGTACTCCTCGCTATCTTAATCCCTACTCTAGTTCAAAGATCTTACTCGCCTGGATGTATTGATAAACAGTAGGGAAGAATTTTGCATTAAACTCTTTACAAAAATTAACCCAACTAATTAATCCTTCATATATACGTGAAACTAACATCTATTAGTGGTACATTCCACCCCCAAGTAAAATGTGGCAAATGAGACCCTCTCATTATCAGTACGTCATAAAAGGACACAACAAAACAAGACAATTTTGTTTTGTTCTTATCCAAAAGAAAAATGTCCGGCCAATACTTATAATAGTGGCCAGCCAAGTTTTTGTGTGGAAATAAAAGGGACATTTATCCATTAAAAAGAATCAAATAATCATAAAGAGAAGGTAAAAATGTATGTGTGCGTTGGCTAAATACATGATCGGCCAAATGTTTGGCAGTAGTGTATGAGATACACTTGGAGGGCTTTTTTTTTTTCAAGTGTGGTTCGGCCATCATTTTTTAAAAAAGGCAAAATAATTATTTTTGCCAATGTGTTATTCAAGCAAAGCAAAAGAAAAACTGAGAGCAAAATAAAGGGAGCCAAAAGCTTAAGTGTTAAGTTTCCCCTTAATCAAATCTTACAAAATTATTAAGCTCCCATTTCAAAGACCTGAGTTCACTAGAATTATTATTTGGATTTGGTCAATAACACACTTTAGGGTGAGTTCCAGAACTGAAGATTAAAAAAGTTATCTTCATTAGGTGAAATTTTCTTCAGTTATTATTATTTAAGTATTATTGTTATGCTTGTACATGTATATGATACATGTAATGAAAAGTGGTTTTGAAATGCATATTATGCTTTTACTGCATGTAGTATGTGACACACAATTGTATTTCACTCACACACATTGTAACCCAACAAATGGTATTAGAGTCATATTGTGTACTGAATGTGGAACACAATTGTGTTGTTAAATTGAGCGAATTTGTGATGTTTGACATAATGGCCCAAACAATGGGTACCACAGCCTCAACTATTAAAACTATTGTGCCAGGTCTTTGTTTGAACTAACGTTGGGGCGTTCTATGTCTAACGCTGTAGCGTTTATGGTTTACACTCAATTTAAAATTTAAATGCATGTGATGTTATGTTATGTTATGTAATTTATATAATTGTTTATAAATTATAATTATTTGTTTATGTTGTTAACCACAATGGAAGCCTTACCGGTAAGAGTTAGTTGTACTTGCGTAAAATAAATTAGTGTTTAAGAAATTTATCCTCATGAGATGCGAATAGATTTAAAAAGAAAATATCTCATAATAAAATTATTATGTGTTTCATTTTTTGAAAATTTTTATACATGGCCCATCTTATCAATACAGAGTTAATAGATTAGCTCGGTTATTTTTAGTATCGCTTAAGTGTGAGGGACTGGTCCTGATGGTTTGGACTATGTCAGTTCAACATAAGATAGGGCAAATATAAGCGAACGTATTACCCAATATCGTTAAAGTGTAAGGGTAATATCAGTAACTTATATTTGATAATTGACAAGTTAATCTGGAATACACTTATCTAATATCACTAAAGTGTGAGGATAATGTATGTTTAGGACCAGTGGTAAGAGTTGCATGAGATGCAATTGACAAGAATTATCTACCTTGTGGGGTTTACAAAAACCAATTTCGCTAAAGTATGAGATTGAAGTAAATTCTGATTGGATCTACTTTTCTACTGTAAAGTTTAAAGAGTTAAACTTTCACTTTTTCATTCGAGAGATTAAAGGAAAATGAAAATAAATGGGAAGATGTCTTTAGATTGAACACATATAAGTTGTTATATTTATGATCTAAAGCATTTTAACGATTTAAAATATTTGTATGAATATTTATTTGGTATTTATATAATGTACATTTCAATAAATTGTTTGTTATTTATATAGTATTAAACTTCTTATTTTTCAGACATTATAAATTTAAAGTAGTTTAAATCAGATTTAAAGGAGTTTAAGTTAATGCTAAAAAAATATTACATAGTTGCAAGTAGTTGCAAATGATGCTAAAAATTATCATTATGCAATATGTTCTCAAATATATCATTCCTGATCTATGTTTACCGACAAAGGTCGATTGGTGAACCTTCTAGATCAATGTATGTTTATATCTAGATTGTCCAAATGGTTAGTCTTAGCAGGCCGTGAGCTTAGTAGAAGCTCATATAGGTATGCAAGTATTCAATAAGGACTAGGTACTGAATAGACTTATGAGGACCTCCAATAGACATCCCATAAAGCCGTCAATGAATAGTATTTTCAAATTTAGTAGTATTCATGGTCCTTTGACATGAGTATCACGATGGGTTTGTGAGTGATCCAATATACTTAGATTCCACACATGTTAGAGACCTTTCATGGTCTGACCAATAAGTGTCATTGGGTATAGTCCAATGCTCATGAAATCTAGTGTGCGTAAATATAGAATTTGTTAGATTATATGAGTAAGTGGTATATCTCGATGCTTCGAGATTATATTTTAGGAAGTATTATGGCCATAAACATTTATTCCAAAAAAGAGTTTTTATAAAGTAAAACAATATCACAAAGGAGTTTGTACGTATACATTATACATAGTATTATTTATTATTAAATTATTAGTAAGAAGGTATTATTTATTAAGTATATAATATTTTTAAATTATGTCTACTCACTGAGTTATAAGCTCACCCTTTTTTATTTTTTTTTATTTTTTCAGGTTGTCGCAGAAATTCGTGTCGTGTGATATAGTCTTCATATTTTGATGTTGGCCCATGACATGTATAGCATCATGAGTTGTTATGTTTTGTATATTTGTGTACACATGTACATTTTTATTGAGGTACGTACCATTATTATATCAGATGTAATGAGTACAAAGTACGTTAGTCCTATGTCATTATAAGATCGACCTTGACTTTCGAGGATGGCTCAGGACAGGTCCTATTATATAGTCTTAAGAATCTTAGAATTTTAGTGTTACAATCTACCTCTTAAGGAATACACGGCCTTATGTGCATTAGGCCCTTAGGTACACATGACTGACCTATGTGGGCAAGACCCTAAGGGTCACATGACACGAGTGTGCTATATGTAGATCTCAAGTGTTGTAATTTACCATTTTACTAGACATAAAGCCACGTGAGTGTTATCTGTAACCCAGACTATAGATTTTGAGTCCCTTTAAAGGACACACGGCCTTATGTATGGTAGGCCTTTGAGGGCTGACCTATGATGGCTTTATTTGGTTGTCCTATATGGGTTAGACATCAAGGGTCACATAGCACGTGTGTACTATATTTAGATCTCGGTTGTTGTAATTTACCCCCTTACTAAAGACAAGGTCTTATGTGCGTTATCTATAACCCAGATTGTGGGCTCGCTAGCCCAGTCTACGAGGTAGGCCCAGCTCAAATATCATTTGTAGTAATTTGCTCCTATACAGTATAAAAGTATTCATAATGGGACCAACTTGCACGACTTTGTTCTTAAGTCTTCCCAAAAGAAATCATACTATTTGAGATGGAGCTCTACATATATAACTCTAAAACTTTATATAATCAAGCAATATGAGATTCTAGCACCTAACCCTCACTTTATCCACTTTAGCTCTGCTATTATGACCTTAGGAATCTTGGCTACAGTCATAAACCTTCTAATGATATAGACATGTACCCACATTAATATTTTTTTCAATTGAAGTCGGCTAGAAACCATGGTTGCAGAAAAAACCTTGTACACACCTTGCCTTCTCTCAATTTATAAGTACCATGCATCTCTCATCTTCATCATCACAATTCACTTAGCATTTTTGCCATTCTCACTTGATCTATTTTCTTCTTTTTTCGATTGTTTGAATTCAAAGAATCATGGGCGTTGTCACCTTTACTGAAGAGTTCACTAGCCATCTTCTAAATGGAAAAATATTCAAAGCCATTGTCCTTGATTTCAACCATCTTTTACCCAAGATCATGCCTTAATTTTTTAAGAATGTCGAATTTATTGAAGGTGATGGAGGCCTTAGAAGCATCAAGAAGTTGGAACTTTGCTGAAGGTTAGTTGCATTTACTTAATTTCACTACTTTTTCACATATTTCATATTAGTTTACCAGTAAATCCAAAAGCTTAAATTGATAGGTGAGATCTCAATATTAATATTAAAGACAAGTCTTAATAATCCCCCTCATATAAAACATGGATACGAGTATGTCTAAATCAGGTGAATCTTCTGTCTCATGGGCTAAAAATTAAGAAATTAACTGAAAACAATGATATGGGAGCTCAAACTCAAGACCTTGGCTCTGATACATTATTAGTTTACTACTCAATCCAAAAGTTTAAGCTGATAGGTGAAGGCTCAATATTAGTATTAAAGACAAATTTTTAAAACTTCATATAAAGTTAAAACAATTTGACAATAACATCTCTATTTTCTCTATAAAAACAAAATTGGTTTAAAGAATTCTTCTTCAATACAAATGATGAATTAAAGTACTTAAAGCACAAGATTGATAATCGGACAAAGAGAAATTGACATACAAATACATAGTGATCGTAGGTCATTCCCCAGTGAACAATATTGAATCAGCTTCATATGAGGTTAAGTTTGAGGCCTCCCCTGATGGAAGGTGCAAGGGCACCAATGTTAGCAAGTACTATCCCAAACCAGGTGCCCAAATTAACGAAGCCAATATTAAGGAAGGCAGGGAAAAGGCCAAAGGCGTTTACAAGGCTATGAAAGCTTACCTTTTGGCAAACCCTAATGCCTAAAGCTTAATAAAGGCACTCTGAGCACCACCTATGCTGCTACAATATTATAATACCCCTCTGTGACTAAGTATGCCAATTGGGCTTGATAAATAAAAAACTTCCTTTTCCATAATCTCATTGGACTTCATTATAGTGTTTTGCTATTTGCAACTTGTCTGATCTCATTATACATACCATTTTTTTTGTTAATCATAGCTCATTAATCCCCCGAAGATATGGTTTTATTATCATGTAAATAGTGATAGTTTAATCAGTTTTTGAATGGCCAACTTTCTGATGAAAAATATGCCGAAGAATATTTAACTTTCTAAAAGAATATCAGAAGTAAGCAGTTTATTTACAGTTTTAATATATGCTACTCATAAAAACAGTGAACAAAAAGATTTACATAACTTTCTAGAATTAATATTCTTAAAAGCTAAAAAAGCAAATGAGAGAAATATTATATATATAGTAAATTGATGGATGAAGTGAAAGATTCTATGTTGTGGAAGTAGCTGAAGCAGCCAAAATATTGTTGAATATAATATAAAAAAGATGCCCTAATCTTTAAAATAGGATTTGCGTATTCTCTGGGACAGAGCACAATGGTCGGATTAGTGTGACCTCTCGAAGATCTCAATGAGAATTATTATCAAATCTCTCTAACTAAAAGTGCTTGATTTCAAAATGTGGTCACTCCATTAATAACTAAAGAACAGTTTGATTTGTTTTAAAGTATTACTATTTCCTCTGGGGTTCTTATTTCATATCACTTTTCGTTTTCACTAAACATAGGCGACAATTTCAGATGTTCAAAGGCATTTTACTTCTTGGTCACTGTAATGTGTTTTAAGCTGTTGGAATTCGTATTTTGTTCTTTGTATTTGTATTAAAGAGGTCTTAAGATGATAATGGAGACCAAAAGCCCTTTTCAAAAGCTAAAAGGATTTTTAACGTCACTGAGATGGATCCACAATTTTGTTATTTTGCAGTTTGTACTGATATAATCTTCCAAGAATTTCAATTTACTAGGTCTCTTTGGTCTTTGGAAAATCAACCTAGAAACTGTCTTTATGGAAAATAGGACAAATAAAAATTTCTCATCGTTTGTAGATAATAAGAACCAATAGAAAACAAGTTCATGAACCTTAACTCCGCAACTTTAAAACCTATAAATACCAAATCCCTCACCATAGTATTTCATTCCAAGTTTAAACACTCTCCGGATAGCCTAGTAAAATCCAATCCCTCTGTGGTCTTAAATTTTTGGTAGCAATGCTCTAGATATATTATGGGTGTCTTCACTTTCATTGATGAATACACTTCACCAATTCCTCCTGCAAGGCTATTCAAGGCCTTGATCGTCGACTCTCACAACCTCATCCCAAAACTCATGCCACTTGTTGTGAAGAGCATTGAAATCATTGAAGGTGATGGAGGAGTCGAAAGCATCAGGCAGATCAACTTCGGCGAAGGCAATATATATCAATTATCTAAACCTCACTTTGCATACATATATGTTCATTTTATGCACTGAAGATTATAGTGCTAATGAGATCAATTGAAAATAGACTAAAACAAGTTTTCCCCATGCAAGTAGCCAAATAAAGGCCATTAAGAACAAAATTGAGGAGCTAGATTTGAAGAATTTTTCATACAAATACAGTTTGATTGAAGGTGATGGAATGATGGACAAGCTTGAAAAGATTACTTATGATGTCAAGTTTGAGCCAACGGCTGATGGTGGTAGCAAAAACAAGATATCAAGCACATACTACACAAAGGGCAATATCATGCTCACTCTAGAGGAAATCAAGGAAGGCAAGGAAAAGGCCTTGGAAATGTACAAAGTTGTGGAGAACTACCTTATGCAAAACCCTGATGCATATGCTTAAATGCATCGTTTCCCCCTCCTCTTAAAAATAAGTATGTTTTCTAAGGATGCTCGTTGGGTTCGCATGTTGTGTTGTGTTGTGTTATGGTTGCTTTGGCTCTGGCATATGGCTAATGGTAGCCTTTGCCTTTGTAATAAGTTTGTATGTCACCTACTTTACCTTGCAATGTTCATGATTTCCTAATGTTTTTATATTATGGTGTTGGCTTATAACTAGTTTTAACATATGATACATAAACTTTCAGTTTACTTTCATATATTATAATGTTGGCTTATAACTAATTTATCTATCAGGCTCCTTTCAATCTTATTGTAGCCCTTACTAAATCACTGAACTCACTATGCCCTATTGCTAGTACTACTATTTTAAAATCTATTTTAAAATTACCTTTAAAATTTTACTCAAATCTTTTACATTTATTCCTCTTATTTTGCATTACATATGGGACAAATATTGATAACTCTATAAATCAATTTTTTGTACTCCTCGACTATTTTTGATCCCTACTCTAGTTGAAAGAACTACTTCGTCTAGATGCATTGGTAAATAGTAGGGAAGAATTTTGCATTAAACTCTTTACAAAAATCATTCCAACTAATTAGTCTTCTATATCTATGTAAAACTAGCATCCAATAATTGTATGCTCCACCCTTAGGTAAAAATGTGGCAAATGAACCCTCTCATCATCCTTTCATTGATATCTTATAATATTAAATATACTCTCTACTTCAATTAACCATGACTCTGCATCAATTAGCTTTATAATGCCTAAAAACTTCTCTGCCCCAAAATGCAAACACACTTTATCATGTTCTCTATCTTAGGTTACCCATGTGCTTCCCTCTTAACTACAATTGTAACTAACTGAACAAACATATCTATAGACTACTCTAAAGTGGGTATATCAGGCTATCTCTATATAGGTTATGTCTAAAGTCACAACTTTAGCTAAGGTTACGCCTGTTCTACAAGAAGGTTTGGTTGAGTATGAGGTTTAGGTTCAAGAAAAATTGATTCAACTACCTCATCTCTAATGGGTTTTTTCCTTCTTTATAGTATTAAAGGTGAATGCAGACTAACCACAAGCGCATTTAAACAAAAGCATAGGTAAAAATAGTGATGAAAGTTGCTTTTTATGTAAGAGCAGACTCAAGTAAAAGGAAATGGTATTTTATTCAACGGGCACTTATCTCAAGACTAAAAACAACCTCTAAAATAAAAGAGAAAGCTTTACATGTTGTTTGGTCACCTTTAAAAGACCTTAAAAAAATTTATTAGTTTACATAAAATATAAAAAAATAGAATAATAAGACATTTTTCAAATATTGATTTTAAATTTTTTTATCTCAAGTGATATGTTAAGCATTCTATGAATGGTTTATTTTTGCAACTTCAAAAATTACATATTACACCATTTCACTATTTAATGATTACTTGACATATCATGAAAATTTTAAAATCAAAATTTGAAAAATATAGTGTTGAAATTGGTGATTCAACAAGCATATATGAACATAAATTGAAATAGATACTAAGAAAAGAGTTATTATGAAGTCAAGTACGCATTTGATGTATAAGGGAGGAGTAAAACGAAAAACTAGAAGAATAGATACTGTTCAGGCTGTGGTACTATTCATGTAGTTACTGTTCACAAGGCAACTTATGGGTATTTCTTTATTTGGCTCAATTGACTTCTTTAAATGGGATTAGAACTCCTACAAGTAAAGACTCTGATTTGAAATAAGTTTAAGATTTTGAGAGACTTTGTAAGCACTATATAAACCCTTTTATACTCTTAGATATAGTCAAACATCTAAAGTATCAAGATATAAACATATAAGAGAATAAATGAGTTAGGTAAGCATTAAGTACAGGATGCATTAGGATATAACTTTTGAGGGTGTCTTTATCCTTGAGTGAATAAAAAGAGCATCATAGATCTTTTTAAGAGAGGTTCAGGTTATTCTTATATTTCTTGGATAAAATCTCTTACAGGTTGGAGATACTAAGAGGTCTCATAAAGATCATGGTAATCTAGGAAGATACTTAGAGGTTTTGTATGATCATGGTGATGTAAATAGATACTTAATAATCTATTTAACAAATAAAACTGGATCATGAATCCCCTGTGGACGTAGGCATTTTAGCTAAACCACGTATATTATGTGTCTTGTGATTTGTTTCTTTATCTTTATTGGTGTATTAATTTTATGTGTTTCTTAATTATTTATGAGTTATGTCTTTTGCACACGCATAAAATTTTTAAAGTGTTAAATATCAAGCCATAGTGGTATTAAGGCACAAAAAATCAAATCAAATAATATCAACACAAAGGCTAATTAATGGATAAATTATTGTTAAGACTGTTCTCCCTCAACATGTAGTATAACTCTAAACAAACTTCACTCCAATTTGAGGGCGAGTGAAATTAAATTTTAACCTTTTTAAATTATTTTTAAAAATTTATTAGTTAAATCAATTTATAAAACCTTAGAAAAATGGCATGTGAATATAACAAAGGGATGGACATTAACCTCCACAATTAGCAGATGACACTTGTCACGGGTAAGCGCAACACTGAGTGACGATATTTTCCTGGAAAACGTACAAGACGGTCCTTTCTTGAGATGAGCAACCACGTTGTATCAGAATTCTCTATTTGTTTATTTCAGACTATTCTTGAACTGTAACTTGAAACTGCATGAAGTCTTATTTGTTCTCATTGTCATTTTTCAAAACTTTTCTTTTATATAAATATAGCAAAAAAATTTAATGAACTGCATGACTTATCATATAATAAATATTTAGGTACATGATAAAATTTTATAATACATTATAAATTATGTAAAAATTATAAATTAATTAAATAGTACTCCGTAATAATATTACTTGTCATTAACTATATAATTCACCGATCATTTTCATTATATATAGTGTGTGTGTGATAAAAAGAATGGCAGTCCACAATGGCGTCGTTAAACAATGAATATGTGTGTTTGGCACTCAATTATTCACTAAATGTTGAATTGCTAGAAACGATTCCGTCACCATCATCTTCTTCTATTTTAAAGCAATTTGAAGTTGAAAGTATCATATCGTACAAATCCATTGTATATGCTCTTTCACATATTCTCCAAATGGTCACTTACGAAGAAATCTCTGTAGCTTCTATCAAGGTCATTTTGTTTACATATTAATTCTACTCAAAATTATTAAGGGCTGCCACAAATAATCACAAACGTATCACTATCTATTTTAAATCTATTCAAATTCCAGACAAAATAATCATGAGACGCGTCGTCGCCTATGAAACGGAGGACATTGCAGTGATCTCCGCGGCCAGGATGTTCAAGGCCATGGTATTTGAGTCTGACCACCTCTTCCCCAAACTTCTACCAGATGCCATTAGGAGCATTGAGGTCTTGGAAGGCGATGGAGGGGCTGGAAGCATCAAGAAATTTTCTTTTGCTCACGGTTCGTAATTTTTACACTAATTTCATATTAATCTGTTGCATTTTCATGGGCACAAAGCACTAGTTATATGCATATGCAGGCGGACAGCTCAGCTACGTGAAGGAAATTACTGAAGAAGTAGATATAGAGAATTTTAAAGTGAGATACAGTGTGATCGAAGGTGATGTTTTGGCAGACAATTTAGAGAAAGTCTCTTACGAAATCAAGTGGACGCCATCCCCTGATGGAGGATCAATCTGCAAGACCATTAGAAAATACTACACTAAACCTAGCTTTAAGAACTCAGAGGAGCAATTTAAAGCTGGTAAAGCTAAAACAACCGCAGTGATCAAGGCTGTTGAAGCCTACCTCCTGGCAAATCCTGATGTCTTAAATTAGATTGTTTTCTGCTCGCTTTAGGTGTGTTTGCCCTGACACAATAAGCTGGATGCTTCTACTGTCACAGATAAAACCATAATGCAATCACTATCAAGAGTAATAAAATAAAGTAATAAAAACAAGCAGAACAAATGCACAATTTATATTAATTCACCCTCAATTTGATATATTTTTTTAAAGTACTTATATTACATTAGAGAAACACTGATACAACAACTAAAGGATTATGGAAATAAGACATTACATTTCTACGCACCTAAACATATACCCCACATTAAGGAAGTAGAGGAACAAAGACCTATAAAAAATGGAAGTAGAGACCCCTTAAAAAGCCCACCTAAACATATACCCCACATTAAGGAAGTAGAGGAACAAAGACCTATAAAAAATGGAAGTAGAGACCCCTTAAAAAGCCCAAATTTGACGGTTATGTCCACTTGATTTGTCGATGAAATTTTGTATTATACTGAAAAAAAAAAAAGATTTCAAGACAAAGGATTTCACATTCATGCCTCCTTTTATACACACCTAAATTTGTGTGGTCGACAGTTAGACTTCATACATCCAATGTATACATATTGTGCAACTTATACTTTCTTGGAAAAATTTATCAAAAGAAAATTTTTCATTTTTAAACAAACCTCATCAAACAATTATAGGACATAACAAGTGTTATTCTTTAAAATTTCGTGCATACAATAACTAGAGAGGGAGCAATAAAAATAAATCAGTTTTTTGTTTGACAATTGTTAGAGATTTGGTGATTCAACAATTTTGTTTAAACAAGAATTAAGATGAATTTCAAATATGAGAGTCATAAGAAGTCTAGAACATGTGAGACACATATGAAGAAGTCTAGGACTTGTGGAACACGAAAGGAAAAGTAAAACTAGACTCAAAGACATGAAGGAAACGAGAAAAAGCGCGGCACCCAGAATAGGGCTGAGCGCCGTGGCGCCAGAGCTGGGAAAAGTCCGTTTTGATTCTGATTTCTAAGTTTTAGACTTTCAAAATAAGTGGACTCTTACACTAACAAGGAATAGGGTTAGTAGGCACGAAATAATCCCTATATAAACACTTATAAACCCTTTAGTTAAGATTAAGTATTAAGAGATACTCTAAAAGAAAGGGAAGAACTGGGTAGACACTAAGTACTTATATGCACTAAGGCAAAACCATCGTTTTGGTGTTCACTGTTCATGGTAGAGTAAGGGTACGCTAAACACTAGGTCCTTTTAAGGTTTCTTTATTGAATTTTTTTGTAAAATCTCTAGGAGTTAATAAGAGAGGTTAGGATCCTTGAATCCACCATGGACGTAGGCAATTGGCCGAACCACGTAAGTGATTGTGTTGTGCACTTTATTTTATTCTTTGAATTCTTGCTATTTTGCTTGATATACAGGTTATTCCGCTGCACATAGAGGCTAGGGTTCAAGATTAAACTTGGAGTTCTTCATTTTAACTTAATCTCAAGAGGGAGAAGGGCGATTCCTCCCTCAACAACAATCAATTTAAATTTGTTAAAATAGAAGAGAGATAAAGACGGATGCTGAGCACGATTATTGAACGAGTCAAGCTACTAAGACAGAATTTTGGTACACAACTCTTTCTCAATTTATTCTGTAGTTCTACTTCAGCCTTCAGATACAAACCGATTCATAAAGTCAAGAATTTTTATTGATAATTATCGTCTTAATTTATTGATACTTGAAGATTTCGCTAATACAGTAATACTACTAGATAGATTGCTATTGCTTTCGAATTTTAAGATAGGGACAGCCGCAGCTTTTTTTAAAATGCAAGGTCTGAATTTTTCGTACCAAGAGATAATAAAGTGATAAGAAATAGCAAACTCTAATATATTGATTATGCAACTTTTGATAGAAAGAATGGGGCAAATTTTTGTCTTTTAATAGTTCTTTGTACAAAGAATTACTTATTCACCTTGTGAAAAGAAGAATGCAAACGTTTGTAAGAGAGGACTGACCATTTCCTATAACTTAAATTTTAATTACCTATCCTTTATAGTTTACTATTTGGTATTTACATTTAACGTTCTATCTAGTCCATGAAATTTTTTCGATAAAATATATTGGAATTCCTAGTTAAACAAGAAACAAAAATCAATGAAGATAAAGCTCTTAGACTTAATAGATACAATAGTTTCTTCTTTTAAAAATGCGCGATAGTTATTGACAAAGATGTAACTAAAGTTGTGTAACATTGCTTCTCAACATGTCAAATTTTCCCTCCTATTAATGCCACTATTATCATGATTATTCCTAAAGTGCTTAACCCTAATGGCCTTAGTGATTATCGGCCAATAACATGTTGCACTATATTGTATAAATGTATTATCAAAATAATTATATTCAGATTAAGAAAGGTTATTGGCTTTTTTATTTGCCCGAGTCAATCAATCTTTATCCCTGATAGAAAAATAGTAGATAATGTCTTCTTGGTCCATGAATTAGTAAGGAAGTATGATAGAAAAAATGAGGTACCTAGTTGTGCTCTTAAAATCGATCTAAGGAATGCTTGATTCAGTCTCGTGGGATTTCTTAGAAGAAGTTTTAATTGGGCTTAATTTTTCTTACTCCTTCATCTGCATAATCATGTGTTGTATCAGATCCAGCATGTTTTTAGTAATGGTGAATGGTAATCTGGAGGATTTTTTCCCCAGAGAAAAAAGGTTGAGGCAAGATGACTCTATGTCTCCTTTGTTATTTGTCATTGCTATGGAATACCTTAGTAGAAGTTTGAGGAGTATTTCTGAACTAAATTTTATCTTTCACAAAGGTTGCAAAAGAATAAAGTTGAATCATCTAATCTTTGCTGACGATTTGTTTCTTTTTTTATCATGGTGATGCAAGCTCAGTTAACCAATTCCAAATGTATTAGCTAATTTTTAACAAGATATCTAATTTGCAACTAAATGAGAAAAAGAGTTTCATTTTCTTTGGACATGTTCTTGATCCTCTAAAGAATGCTATTTTACATCTTACTCAATTTCAGCATTGAGTGTTACCAGTCAAATACCTTGGTGTTCCCAAATTTTTGAAAGACTTAAGAAAGAACACTGTCAAGACTTGATTAATAAGATGACTGCAAAAATCTCTAATTGAGCAGTCAAGAAACTGTCTTATGTAGGGTGACTTCAACTGATCAATTCTGTCTTAATGAGTATGAATGTATATTGGTGCTTTATTTTCATCCTACCAAAAACTGTTATTAAAGAGGTGGAAGGTATATAAAGAAATTTATTATGGCATGTACATGACTTTCAGAGAAAAAGTGGCTTAGTTGCATGGTCTGATATTTGTAAAGAAAAAATTGAAAGGGGAATTAAGTGTGAAATCTTTACATACTTGGAACAAGGCAGCAATTACCAAACATATCTGAAAGCTCTTGACTATTAAATTCTCGTTATGGCCTAGATGGATGACAGAAAATAAGCTTAAGAGATTAAGTTTCTGGGGTATTACAAAACTAATAGACTGCAATTAGGTATGGAGGAGTCTTTTACAACAGAGAAGCCAAGTCAAAAAAATGATCGGTTATGAATTAGGAAATGGCTCTAGTTTTTTCTTTTGATATGATCCGTAGCTGCAGGGTGGTTTAATAATAGACTAATTCTCCCATATCAACATTGGAGATTATGATATCTTACGTTATGCAAAGGTCAAAGACCTCTAGCGAAATAGGGTTTGGAACCTACCAAATCCTTTGGATGAGCACACTGCTAAAGCTTGGGAAGACATTCAGTCAAACTTTACCATTTTTACAGCTAGGGAGGACAAGATTATTTGGACCGGCTACTCATTTAAAAAATTTTCAATTACTAATGCATGGAGAAACTTGTCAAACAAAAAAAAAGACCAAAGATCGGGTGGTATAAGCTATTATAGAGACCTTAACACATCCCTAAACATATTTTTATCACTTGGCTAACCTTAAAGGACAGGTTATCTACTAAAAGTAAATTGGCTAAATGGGGAATCATCCCTTCACTAACCTTCTCTTTGTGAGGTAACGGCATTGAGACGGTACAATATTTATTCTTTGATTGCAACTTCACTGTGAGTATCTGGCAAAAAGTCTTGAATACTTGTCAAATCCATAGGCGTCCTGTTATTTGGAGGAGAAAAGCGTCTTATTTTTGTAGAATAACTGGAGGTAAATTTTTATTTTACAAAATTTGGAGAATTATTTTCTATGCTTCCATCTATTGTCTATGGCATGAGTACAATCAAGCGATATTTCAATATAAAACTCCCAATGCTATTGATGTATTTCATTGTATTAAATATGTTGTATGGATTAGTTAGAGTGCTTTATCTGGTCAATGAATGGATAACATTGTAATTAGATGATGATATTTGTATTCTTGTTTCTTTATATTTGGTTATGGGACCTTCTGTGATTTACTGGTATTAGTAATAATTTACTGGTATTAGTAATAATATATCTCTTATTTACTTACCCCAAAAAAAAAAAAAAGAAACAAAAAGATAAGTAAAAATTTTCTCTCTTTCAAATAGAAGAACAATTCCACAGCCTTAGTCTATATAAATAGCAACCCTACTTCTTACATCTCCTTAACTCAGAGCTCCGTTCAAATACTCATTCTCCCTTCCTCGCTTCATTTTTTAGCAGATTTTATTTAAGATTATCATGGGTGTTATCGCTTATGAATTGGAGGATACTTATGCTATCCCCCCAGCCAGGCTGTTCAAGGCCTTAGTTCTTGAGGCTCAGCACCTCTTGCCCAAGATTTTCCCGGATCTCATTAAGAACGTTAAGGTCCCTGAAGGCAATAGAGGGCCCGGAAGCATCATCAGACTCACTTTTGTTGAAGGTTAATTAATTAATTCATTCATAATTATTTTACATCGAAATAAATTCAGGTGTTTGTTTTAATATGTTAATTACGTGATCTTCATATGGGTGCATCGTGTAATTAAATTGTTTGAAGCTCTAATGCTCAGTAACTTAACATTAATTTCCATGTGCTTGCACGGGAAATGTCGGTTACGTGAAGCACGAGATTGAAGAAATAGACGAAGTGAATTTTAAAATAAGCTACAGTACGATCGAAGGTGATGATGTTTTAGGGGAGAAGTTGGAGAAAATCTCTTACGATCTCCAGTGGGTGCCATCTCCTGGTGGAGGATGTATTGGCAAGAACGTTACCAAGTGCTACCCCAAAGGTGACTTTGAGATCACAGAAGAGGAATACAAAATTGGCAAAGAAAAAGCGGTGGTAATGGTCAAGCTTGTTGAAGCCTATGTCCAGGCAAATCCTGATATCTGAATTTAATAAACACGCAGTCTGCAGTCTTGTGTTTGCTTTATCCAGAATGTTATATATGAGTGCTTTCCTAATTCCCATGAGAAGCTTGAGCATGTTTTGCCAAAAATTTCACTTGGATTGGAATAAGAACTCTATATCTGTTTTCTGGAGTGAACTTATGTGAGTTTGCTTGTCAATGTACCCACATAACCATAAAATATGCAAATAATAATTTTTTTTTTAACAATTGGGCTAGGATCTACTTAGGGAAGTAGGAAATGCGAGTCCTAAAAATGTGGATGAAGATTTTCCAAAATGTGTTGTTGAGTATATCAAACAATGCACTTCAATTGAATACCTCAATGGCATCAACTAAGCTACAACCTTGATACCCTTTGCGCAACGAAAAATTATAACTCACACCATAAGCAAGAACACATAAGCTTAACACATTAATAAAGATAAAGAAAACAAACCAATCACAAGACATAAGATATACGTGGTTCAGCTCAAATTACCTACGTCCACGGAGGATCTATGATCCAGCTTCTTCCCATTGAAATAAATCATAAAGTATCTTCTTACATCATCAATGATCTCACAAGACCCCTTAGTATCTCCCATAGAGACCTCTTAGTATCTACCCTTGATCATTATGACTCTCTAAGACCTCTTCTTATCTACTCATAAGAGAATTTTACAAGGAACACAAGAATAGCCCGAGCATCTAAGCCAAAAAGATCTACGATGTTTCTCTTTTATTCACTCAAAGAACCTAAAGAAGAAAACATCCCCCAAGGTTACACCCTAGTGCACCACGCACTTAGTGCTTACCTAACTCCTCTATTCTCTCTTATGGTTACATCTTGAAACCTTAGATGCTTAATCTTAAACAAGGGTTTACAAGTGTTTATATAAGGTGTATTTCGTGCCTACAAACCCTATTCCTTATTCGAGTAAGAGTCCACTTATTTTGGAAGTCTAAAACTTCTCAAAACTTGAAATCCCGAACCAAAAAGGACTTTTCCACGCGTTCTGGCACCGCGGCGCTCGTCCTTGGGCGCCATGGCACTGGCCCTTCTCGCGCCCAGTGCTGCGGTGCTGGTCTTCTGTGTTGAGCGCCGAGGCGCTGGTCAGCTCCCCGCGATTCCTTCTTTTTTTTTCGCGTCTTTGAGTCCCGTTTCACTTCCCCTTTCGTGTCCCACACGTCCTAGACTTCTCCATACGTGTCCCACACATTCTAGACTTCTTCTGACTCTCCACTTTGATAGTCATCTCAATTCTTGTCCAACCAAGATTGTTGAATCACTAATTTTCCAACAAATCCCCTCATTGATTCAAAATCTTCCCATGAAGCTAATCACCGTCACCCTTCCTTGACCAATGCTCACAAGCATGGTCTATAAATCAAGTCCTTGACTTCACTAAGGCTCTTGCGACTACGATCTCCAAAGATTCCTGAATGCTGATGTCTAGAGTAGTTTAATGTTATGATCTTCCATGTCCCGAAGACACTATGACCATAACCCTTAATGGTGAAAACTCATTCTCGCCATTGCTACTCTTCCCACACATTCTCTTTTGACCCCTGCCACAAAGTGATATATCAAAAGCTGCTTTATGGTCTGTTTCAAATCAACCCCTATGTTGATCCCATTCTAAGCACTTTCCTATAAGCACATAGCCTCCTTCTGTGCTTTATCACTCCCTCGATCCTTTTACTTCCCCATTTAGTGTTCCTTCTGTATGCCTTCCATGAATCTCCCTATTTCGATCTAGCAGTCCCGAGTCCTCTAGGTCTTTATGAGATGAGGAATAAAATCTTATACCTAGTCCCTCCTTTGTCTTTTTTACTATGTAGTCTCAATCTTATTCTACCAATCCCCTATGACTTACCATAAGCCATATTACTCCAATTGGTAAATAACGATTCTCCATGACTCATATGAAAACACTACCCTAGATCCCAAAAATAGTTCATTCATCAGACACTGATTCCTTCAAAAGCTCTCATACAATCAAGGTCTTTGCCTAGTCATCCAACAGACTTGCAAATCCACCTTCCTTCTATCTTTGTCTTCCTCTTAGGACTATTTCCTTGAGTGCCCTAGACACCTTTTGGATCTGCCTTTCAATCTTGATTGTTCTTCTTTTGCCATCTTTATTTTTATGTCTAATCTGAATGATTTTCTAACTAGGACCTAGATGACGCCATCTTCTTGGTAGTCTTCTTCAAGAGTGGTCTCTATTTCAAAACTCTCCAGTAAGGCCATCATCTTTTCCTCTTTCAGATAATCATCTTCCCTATTGTTCTTCTCTTATATTTATGAGTCCCCATGGTTGACAACCTTTGCTCTACAATCTAACTCTGTCGCCTATGTTTTGCAATTTCGACTTCAACCCATGGCTCTAATATTAGTTTGGACTTCAACTCAAGCTCTGTCATCAGTTTGTACTTCAACATACGCTATGATAACAGTTTGTAGCTTCAATCTAGCTCTGATACCAGTTTATTGAGGATATCAAACCATGCACTTCAATTGAATACCTCAATGGCATTAACTAAGTCACAACCTTGATACCCTTTGTGCAACAAAAAATCATAACTCACACCATAAGCAAGAACACATAAGATTAACACACCAATAAAGATGAAGAAAACAAACTAATCACAAGGCATAAGATATACGTGGTTTGGCCCAAATTGCCTACGTCCACGGAGGATCCATGATCCAGCTTCTTCCCATTGAAATAGATCACAAAGTTTCTTCTTACATCATCAATGATCCCACAAGACCCCTTAGTATCTCCCATAGAGACCTCTAAGTATCTACCTTTGATCATTATGACTCCCTAAGACCTCTTCGTATCTCCTCATAAGAGAATTTTATAAGGAATATAAGAATAGCCCGAGCATCTAAGCTAAAAGGATTTATGGTGTTTCTCTTTTATTCACTCAAAGAACCTAAAGAAGAAAACACCCCCCAAGGTTACACCCCAATGCACCATGCACTTAATGCCTACCTAACTCCTCTATTATCTCTTATGGTTATATCTTGAAACCTTAAATGCTTAATCTTAAACAAGGGTTTACAAGTATTTATATAGGGTGTATTTCGTGCCTACAAACCCTATTCCTTGTTGGAGTAAAAGTCCACTTGTTTTGGAAGTCTAAAACTTCCCAAAACTTGAAATCCTGAACCAAAATAGACTTTTCCACGCGTTCTGGCACCGCGGCATTGGCCCTTCTCGCGCCTAGCACTGCAGCGCTAGGGACCTAGCGCTGCGGTGCTGGTCTTCTGTGTTGAGCGTCGCAGCGCTCATCCCTGGGCGCCGCGGCGCTGGTCAGCTCCCCGCGATTCCTTCTTTTCCTTCACGTCTTTGAGTCCCGTTTCACTTCCCCTTTCGTGTCCCACACGTCCTAGACTTCTCCATACGTGTCCCACACATTCTAGACTTCTTGTGACTCTCCACTTTTGTATTCATCTCAATTCTTGTCCAACCAAGATTGTTGAATCACCAATTGTTCAACATGTGTCATAATAGAAAGGCAGGAAGGTCCTGGAAGATATTTGATTGAGAAAAAAATACAATGCAGTGTTAAAAATAATAATAATAAGTTTTTTATGAGAATTACTATTTAATATTTATCGCCAAGATATCATTATTTACTTTCTCGTTAAATTAATAGGTTTTCTTGGAAATTTCTTTATTTTTATACGTATTTTTAGTTAGATTTGTAAAATTTTGGTGTTTATTTCTTTTTAGTCTTTTACAAGCATAACAAGTTAAGGCAGGGAAAGAACAAGAAGGATTTTGACACGTTTTGCTACAGTGCTTAATATTCTCTCAGCAAGGTTACAGTAACTAAATGTTTTGGCTATAGTAACTTGATTTTTCTTCTTCAATAACTGGTGTTTCTCTTGGTTTTCTTCTCGGATCATTTTGTTTTTCTCTTGATCAACTAATGTTAGTCTAATTTGGTGATTTTTATTTGGAGAAAATAGTTGATCATGTTGCCGATCTTGCTCCAATCTTCTAATCTGCTACTACCTGTGTTGGTGACTATTGTTGCTGGTTCTGGTACAGCATCTTTACCTTCACTTATATTGCATTGAAATTTTTTAAGATTTTTGTCAGTTATTTTTTTATGATTTCTGTCGTTACTACAGGTACCTAATTGCTACAATTTTTTTATTTATATAGTACCTGATTACTACAACTTCTGGTTTATACAGTACTTGGCTGCTACAATACCAGGTTGCTATATTACTAGATGTATAATAACTTTTCATTCAGAAACATAATCTGATAGTGTGGCTCTCTACTCTAACGGTGGCTGTCATGGCTGACTTTTTAGAGAAAATGACAAGTTTTATTGCTAGGTATAAAGAAAAACAACAGAAATAAGTAATAAGAAGCTTACGGTTCTTGTAAAAAAATCATTTACTTTGATTTTATCTAATACTCCAGATATTGTCATACTTCCATCACAACTTCCGCCACCTTGTATCAAAGGTGATTAGGTGTTTATTAAAATTGATGAAGAAGAATACAAAAATCGCCTTAATCGAAGTAAATCCAATCTTATAGGCTGATTAGTTTTAAAGAATGGCTTACAACCTATAAAGATAGATGATCTAAAATCAGGGCTTCAAAAATTGTGGAATCTTGCACACAAATGGACTATTTTTCCACTTTTAAAAAAATTTTATGTACTTTATTTTAAAGATATTGCCGATATGCAACGTGTTTGGAGTGGTGGTACCTGCACGCTAAATTTGAAATCTTTTTGACACTATCAATGGTAGCCAAATTTTGATCCATACACTACTAAAATTCACAGAAACGCTCAGGTATATATTCGAATTTATGGTTTAAGTTAGGAGTATTAGAACTCAAAGATTATAATAGGTACAACCAGGGGTATTGGTTTTCCCTTGCAACTACATAGAGCTATTAGAGAATGAGGCTATGGATTCTATGCCAGAGTCTTGGTTGATATTGATGTTTCTGAGCCTTTGCCTCAATTCTTAATAGTTGAGAGATAAGGATTTGATTTTATTTTGCTATGAAAATTTGCCATCCAAGTGTTCTGGTTGTAGTAAAATTAGGCATGACATCTCAAAATATCATCACCAACCTAATAATGGTCATACAATTGTTCAAGGTGTAGAAAAGAAATGGGTTTTACAAAAAAGTAAAAAGAATAAAGATGAATCAATAGTATCCTTAAAAGATTCAAAACAAGCAAGGGCTTCTTCTCATTTATTAATTTCATCATCAACTCAAGAGCCTAGTCATGCAGCAGATGGAGACAACTTGATTAATGTCGATACTATAGTGGTTAATAATGAAGACAAGACAGTTCAACCATAATAGGAATTTGAACTTGAAATGAATGGCCGAAATAAAGACCACAAAGGGAAATATAATGATGGTGTTTCACAAAAAAATTTGAAAGTCTTTAATTCAGGATAAGCATAATAGAAGCAAAGATACAGATGAAGATGATAACAAGCATGGTACAATGATTCCACAAATGATAAAAGATCAGAGTCTACTAAGATGTGAGGACCATGAGGCCAGAGTTATTGTTTCAAATGATAAAAATGATGAGAGTATTCTTGATAAAGAGCTTTAAAAATGATTGGCATTTTAACTAAGCCGATAACAGAAGATGGCTTTGCGATTGTCATGTCCCACAAAAAGAGATTGAAGGCGAAGAAAAAGGATATTGAAGTAATATACACCTCGTAGAATTTGGACTCGGCACTGAAATGATAAAGATCCTCTATTGGAATATTCGGGGGTGGCCAACTCTCAATATCGTAATGAATTGGCCAACATATGCTATTTACACAATCCTTTATTTATGGCTATTAATGCACCTATGACAGCTTTTGATTTAATTTCTAACACTTATTGGTTATCCTTACATATTTCTTTAATAGGGCATACAAGAAACACCCTCCCAAAGATGTGGGTGTTTAAAAGTGATTTAGCGGCAGTAGTGGATGTTATTCCAGCTTCATCTCAACATCTTACTATCTGAACAATTATTGATTCTTATGTTTGCCACTTGTCTTTTGTTCATACAGCTTCTCAGTATATGCAAAGACGAGAGCTTTGGTCTAATTTACATCTGAGTTATTGTCAATATCCTTGGTTAGTGATTTGTGATTTTAATGTTATCCTTGAAGTTCATGAACAATAAGGAGGGAGTTTCCCGGGATCATTATCGTGCACATATTTTAAAATTTTTATTGATTCTTGTCAGCTTATAAAAATTTCTTCTTCAAGATTATTTTTTACTTGGGCAAGGACAACTATTTCAGGTAGTCATATTGAAAGAAAATTGGATAGGACTTTATTCAATCTGGCTTGGCATAATACTTGGGATTTGTCTTCATATGTAGTGCTCCCCCATACTATCTTTGATCACTCTCCATTGGTAATTTCTTTTGGAATATCTAATAGAACAGGTCATAGACCTTTCAAGTTTTAATCCATGTGGACTTTACACTCAAACTTTAAGGATACAATAGTTAAAGTATAGAATTCAGTTCCTCCTAGTGGATGTCCAATGTTTGTGGTTATAAAAAAATTACAGGTTCTGAAACACCACCTGTATAAATAGAATTGAGAGCTTTTAAGAACATTCATGATAGTCTAAAAAAAGCTAAAAAAAAGATTTGGCTTCAATTTAAAGTGAAATTGGTTTAAAGGGGCCTCAGAGGAATTGCTTGAAGTAGAGATAGCAACAAAGTTAGAGTAACTACATGCTACAAGGGTATAGGCTGCATTTTGGCATGACCAAGCTAGAATTAAATGGCTCAAGGATTGAGACAAATGCAACAAGTTTTTCTACATTTATGTAAAATTACGTATGGCCAAATCGTACTTAAAATGACTCCTTATTAATGGCACTTAGAATGATAACATACATGAGGTGACTAACCATACTGTGGAGTATTATAGAGAGCTATATGCAGAGGTTACAATGGATGCCCTTAGAGTTTCTCAGGTTTATAATCATATTCCTTCTTTGGTTTCAGATTCAGATATTCAAGTCTTGGCTAGTTCCCTTCAGAAGAGAATGTGAGGTTGGCTATATTTTTATTAGACCTTTCTAGTGCTCCAGAGCAGAACAATTTTACTGGTATATTTTTCAGCATTGTTGGGTTATTAAAAAGGATGTAGTACTAGGCATTCAACAATTTTTTAGCCATAATTTCTTTCTTTCAAATTTGAACTCAGTTTTTATAGTATTGATTCCTACGATGAATGATGCAGTTTTAATAAATCATTTTAGGCCAATTGCTTTAATGAATTATTTCTTCAAGATTATTACTAAGATCATTGCTAATAGATTAGCAGTCTTAATGCCTAATCTAGTCACACATAATCATATGGCCTTTATTCGTGGTAGGCATATTCATAATTGTATCTCTATGGTGTTGAAGGGGGTTAATTTACTAGATAGAAAAGTTATTAGTGGTAACATTGGAATGAAGCTGGATATAGCTAAATCTTTTGATAAAATCATTTGGGATTTTCTTTTTAAAGTTCTTAACTATTTTGGCTTCAACAAATAATTTATACAATGGATTTTTATCATTCTTCATTTTGCTCGCTTATTTATTATAATTAATAGCACTCCAAAAGGGTTTTTCAACTGTGGTAGAGGAGTGCGTCAGAGGGATCCTTTGTCTCCTTTGCTTTTGTGTCTAACTAAGAATGTTCTTTCTTGGGGCATTCAAAGTTTAGTGGACTCTAAGAGGGTAACCACAATTTCGGTCCCAAAAGGTTGTTTGGCTCCTTTTCATATTTTATATGTAGATGATGTTTTTCTCTTTTGTAAGGATGATAATGTTGGGGATTTAATATATGTGGGTGTATGCATGTGTAATTGTGTTTATTGCCTAAAATACGTATCATATACATATTTAACACTGCGGAAGCATTAAAATATACAATTAACATAATTATTAATATATTAATCACATTAATATATTAGAAGGATTGAGAAATTACCTGAACATGTAACGTTATACACGTATTTTCTTGAAGTCCACTTGGAGACCAACTCATCGACAGTTCTAGTCACCAACTCAATGGGCTTGGCGAGCTAGAATAGTAACTCTATAGTCAACACTAGGTTTAACTCTTAAACCCCTAAGTATCCAGTAGTGTGTATTCTTTATTTTCTTTAAAAGGATGAGAAATGAAAATTAAAGTAATTCACAATTTCTTCTTTTGGCACCATAGAAAAAAATGAAATAATTTTATTTTTCCTATTTTTTTTTTCTTCTTCTTGGTGCCTTAAGAAAATTGAAACAATTCAATTTCCTTTCCATTTCTCGTAAACACACACAACAACACTTCACATTCACACACATCTCATATTATACATATGTAATACTAATATTATATAATATAATATATTATAAAATTGGCTACCTTTTATGAAAATAATATTATCATATAAATAATAATATAAAATAAATAAATAGGTGACAACTATAACCCATTATCTAATATAATAATATATTATAATGAGATTTTATGATTATTTAATAATTAAATAATTATTATATGAAATAACTATTTTACCCTTCATAAATAGTTATCAAATCTACCCCAATTGGTTCTCACCAAATTTCACACTTAGATAAACTCTACCGAGGGTCCACAATGCTATATGTGTCATTATACAATTAGTAAATAATAATTATTGACTAATTATTATATTTAACACTTAAATACAGACACATACGCATTTCTATAGTAATGCTGGATATTATTGAATTAAATAATTTAATCTGGTATGTTGCCCTAGTGCACAATAAGTACACTTCATATTACTGTACTCCTTAGGTCCACGCCTAATTCGTTAAATGAAACTATTCCATGAGTTCATGAACAATGCCCCACGCACACGCCACGAATACACAAATTAGCACGTTGAACCATGCAAGTTGAGGTTACAACGCATACGTATAGTCCTTCCGTCATGATATCTTAGATGTGTTGGGGATATAGATTATCACTGTCAAATTTTCATGTGCTCATCCATGTCATATCCTCAGACTTGTATTTCACTAAACAACTCATTTGCCATATTGTTCCACCCTGGCGAAAACTTTTTCCTGGGATTAATGCTTATCGCCACAAGACTTTCTAAGACACAATCTCGAAGCATCTGGATATCTAACTCCCTATGCGAGTAGACGGATCTCACATCTGTAGACACTGGACTCCACAAGTATCGGAGCATACCTAACGACACCCAGCAATCACACCATGAAAGGTCTGTAATATGCGTAGAACCAAAGTATGATGGATCACTTATAAGCTCACCATGGCACTTAGGTCAAAGGACTATGTATACTACTCAACTCGAGAGGACCTTCTATTGACAGCTTATATAGGGTGTCTATCAAAGGCCCTCATGAGTCTGTCCCATATCTAATCCTAACTGGATACCTATATGTCAATACGAGCTCTAAGCTCATGGTCTGTTAGGAACAACCATCTATACCCTATAGGTACGACATATGCTGATCTATATTAAGGTATCCACCAATAGACCCGCATTAGTAGAAATAGATCAAGGATAATGTTCGAGAATATACTTGCGCAACTGACATTTCCTGGCACTTGATTGCAACTATGCAATTACTAATATATTCTCAGGTCTATATCTTATTACAAACAATGCTTTAACTCTTAGATCTTCGCTGAATATTATAACCAGCTAACACATAGATGTGCTAACATTTAACATTTACATTTCTCAATATGGCTAACTATGAGCCTTTATCTAAACTCCTTTAGATCTGATCTGAACTATTTCAGATCGTACAATGTCTGTAATGTTATATTGCATGGTACCATATAAATGGGTATTAGCGATTTAATAGGAATATATACTTGTATAAATACATAAATATATGTACATTCAAGGATAGCATAAAAGCACCGACCCTAACAGACAATACTTCTCTTCGCTCTCTGATGGACTTTGTTATGCTATATAGCTTGGCATCTATTCAAGTGATAAACAAAGAAAAAATTCAATTCTTCATTGATAAACATGTTGCACATCGCTATTAGAAAATTTCTAGTCTTTTGAGGTTTTCGCAGGGTAAACTTTATTTCATTTATTTAGGAGTTCCAATATTCAGAGGTTGCCCATACAGTCAACATTTGCAAGTTTTAGCTGACAAGGCTTATGCACATCTTAGTGGCTGGAAAGGAAAAATTCTTTAAATGGCTAGTAGAATTGAGCTTGTTCACATAGTTTTTCAAAGCACCCTGTTATATAGTTTCAAGGTATATCTTTGGCCTAATTTTCTCTTCAAGCAATTGAATGGTTGGGCTTCGAATATTATTATCTCAGGGGATCATTGCTCTCGTTAGATGAATTTAATGTCATAGAAAAAACCTGGCATATCAAAAAATGGTGGTAGGGTAGGTCTTCATAAATTGGACTTAATAAGCCTTACATCCTTAAAGCTCTTTGGGAAGTACATCAAGTGAATTCTATTTATTCAAAGTTCTCAAGAAAAAGGTATAACTTTTGAGATGCAAGTAAGCAATATCTAAACCTTTTTCTTAGGAATAGTTTTAAATCTATTCTTTCCTATTTTCATGAGGGGACAAATTGGATAATTAGTGATAAAAATTTAATTAATCTTTTATATAATAGATGTTAGATGAACTTATTCTTTCTATTGGTGGTTTACACTTATAAGAAATGATGAAAGACGCAATTAAGGAAGGACAATAGAGGATTCTAAATTCTCTTTATTCTGTTTTTCCTCATTTAAGAGAACAGGTCAATAATATTATTCTACCAATTAATGGTAAGGCCCATAAGTTCGTTTGAATTTCTGCTAGAGATAGAATACTTTCTTTAAATGAGAGTTATACTTTTATCAATAGTACCACAATAACCAATTCAGCTTTATTATCTATTTGGCGTGGGTTTTTCCCTCATAAAATTTCTATATATGGCGTTTACTTCAAAACCTTCATCCTACTGATGAATTACTATGGTCTCGTGGTATTTTTATTGTTCTCAGTAGCTCTTTTTATTTGAGAGAAACTGAAATGGTAGGCCATATTTTTGTTAGCTGCCCTCCAGTTATTGAGCTTTGGCATTGGTTCACTCATATGTTTAAATAGAATCTTCCTTCGGTTTCAACTGTTATGAAATTATGGAAAGTGATTTTATCAAAAAATTTCAACCTCCAACTTTTAAATTTATGGAGTTTGTCGGCGGTTTATTTGTTTTATTTGATTTGGAGAAGTCGGAATTGCCTTAGATTAACAATCGGAGTTTCAATTCCTTTGGCATTAAGGAGAATTGTCTAGCTCATATTCGCTACTTTGCTACATTTTGTCCTGGATTTTCTTTTGGTGACGATATTCCTATCTTAGACCATTTAGGTATTGCAACTAATTTGAGACGTGCTCCAAATTGTACTATTCTTTTTTGGAATTTTCTTCCTCAAGTATGGATTAAGATCAACACGTAGACTTTCAAAAGATAACCCAGTAATGAGATGGGCTCTCTTTTAGGAGATGGGCTCTTTTAATCGCAAGTACTTAAAAGCATATTTGGAAAGTAAACCCAAGCTATAATCCCATTAGGGTTAATACCTATTGATCTAACTTATTGCTTATGAATAAGGTTGGCAATGGGGCGGGTTAACATGGGGATCACATTCTCCATCTCCATATTTGTATCGGTTGAGACTTTCTATACTCACTTCATATTTAATTTATATAATTTAAGTTTGAGTTGGAGAATCTCCAAATGGGGATGAGATTCTCATGGGTACCTAATACATAATTTTTTTAATTAATATTTTAAAATATTCTTTAATTTGTACTATTTTAGTTTTGTAAAATAATCTTTCACTCGTATAATCATAATATACCAAAAAATAAATTTTATCCCAAATGAATCATTTTAAAATTTAAAGTTCTTTTCACAAACTTTAAATTTTGATAATTAAGAAACTTTATAAAAAATAAATACTAACATCATAAAACTTTTGCAAGCACACTTTTTATTTTTTAATTTAAAGCCTCATGCGATAATAAGTTAGTTTTTAATAAATAAATAAATTGGTGAAACGGTTAGCAAGAGGCCAAATGCTACTAGATAAGTTTCTCCGTTCTTTGTTTTAATTTCATATATGATACTAAATAAATAAATTTAATAAAAAAAAAAGTTTTAAAATATTTATATTTTATCAACATTAAAGAAGGAGAACTCCTTTTCATTTTAATAATAAAAAATAATTTTTTTAATAGAAACAAAGGCTATTATTAAGATTTTTTTTAATTGTGCAATTAAATTAAATTTTCAAGTTGAGTTTAAAAAAAAGTAAACCATCCCAATCCCTAAACTAAATTTAATTTAAAGATGAATTATTTTTTTCATACTTACTCCATCCTAAAAAAAATGATAAAAATATAATTTAAAATTTTTTCCATTTAAGGTGGGTCCTATAAAATTTTGATCCCATAAAAAATTCTACTATCCCTACTTATAAAGGAGGCCTATAAATTATCTGCAAAAGAAGTAAAGGAAAACCTAGACAATAATAATTAATTTACATATCTAAAAAAATTAATGTCCAGATTTTAACGATACATGCCTTGAAACTACCTCAATTGATTAGAATAATATCACTAAGATACATTTATTTATTTTTTTAATTTAAAATTTCAATGAATTTAAAATATAAAACAACGTTGTTAGAAGAGATTAATAACCAGACTTGACATCAATTATTGTGAAATGATTTGATTTTTTTTAAAAAGAAACCATGAATATTAAAATCAAGTTTAGTTGACAAAAGAAGAACATGTCACATTAACTAAGCTCAATAATGGAGAAAAATGAGTCCTCTTAAGTCCCACAATGAGCGTACAGTCTACTTTTCTAAAACATAAATCACTATTATGCCTATTTAAATTTAATGTATTGTTAAAAAAAAAAATCCTCTCAACCTTAAAATTCTTTCTAATTTTTAAAGTAAAGCCAAACGCTGCCCCCTCTACCAAATCTCCACCGAAGATAGGGCTTTGGCCCCCCTCTCTAGTGGCTCTCCCCTTTCTTTTCTCCAATCATTTTCTTCTTTCTTATTGTTTTTTTTTTCGTTTTGTACTGTTTGTTTTATTTTTTATTTTTTTTTATTTTTTTCGGTGGACTTCTTTGTAGTTTGGTGTCTAGGCCACAAACTATAGCGGTGTGCCATTCGGCTGAGATCGGCGCCTTGCTTTCCAAGGTGGCCATTCGACATTGTGTTTGCTAAGTTCGTTTAACACTATACTTGGCCGACCATTTGAAGACTCGCCATCATAAAAGCCAATATGTGCAAGGATTTGATTTTGGGTTGCTGTCGGATTCCGATGAGCCACCACCGTATTTTTTCCTTGCCCTTTCATCTTTGGATCCAACCGTTCCCTACTGATTCTGGCCATCACAAGCTTCGCCCCCGACTACGATTCCCAAATCTATATTTTGCAGTTGTTTTACTTGTGTGTTGGGCGATTTTGGTAGATTAAAGTTTGGTATGTACTTTGACTATATTCTAGTGTTGGGGTATGTTGTAACCTCTCTCTTATGTGAGGTGAGTTTTTTGTATAACAATCCTTTTATGTGTGATAGATATCTTTCTTTGTGATGTTAAAATCCTTCTGCATAAGGGTTGAATTTCTTCATCTGTAATAAAGGTAGTGATCTCTATTTAGGATTTATCTGTATCTCTAAAGTTATGAGTAATAGGTTCAGACAGGTCACGAAAGACCTATCTTATTCCTATGTAGCGTCTCGATAATTATCTGATGTATATCAGCAAACCTATAATGTAATTGATATTGTAAATTTATTAATAATATTACATTTGAAATCGTTAAAAAAATGATTTATTGTTATTATCATTTCATTCTAATTTAGGTATTATTTTTTATTATGCTAATTTTTCTAATATTTTTAACTTTACTTATTTTAGATACTCACGATACTTTTGATTACATTGATTGATAAATATTCTATCTTTTAGTTATAGAAAAAGTCAAATTTTAAAGATATTTTCAAACTTTTAATTGCGTTAGTTGAGAAATATAAAATTCATCATTTTCATAAATAATTTACTAAAGTTAACGTCTAAAGTTTTTGGTTTATGGGAACCACCTGAAACTACTTTCAGACCTTTAGATCTTTGTTGGAATTTTGAGAATGGTCTTGCGCTTGCTTTCAATCAGTTCCAAGAACATTTTTTGTGAGACAATGTTGTCCTCTTGCAAATGAAAACACTCTAACTCTTAAGTCAGTAAATAGTAAAAGACGGTCATGTTGTACATGGGGAGTGTTTAGTAAGCAAGACATTTCTGTGTGTGTGTGCTTTCGAAGATCAATCGAAGATCTCAAGAGTGCTTTGAGTTCTTGCTAATGTTATTTTTTCTCTCAATCTTTGAATTAGTTTCTCAGTTATTTTTTGAATAAACATAAGCATACAATGGGTACTCTTTTATAGTGCAATGTAATAGAGTATAATTAGAATAAAAATAATATGTGATAAAATGAACTTCAATCCATTTAAAGATTGAAGTGGCTTAATTGTATTTTGGGATGAGTTTTATCTTTCCTGAAAAGAAGTTTCACTATGATTTTTCACTAAAGTTCAATTCAGCCAATGAGACATGATAACCTCATCTTCCCAAAACAGAACTATTTTTGGCAACCTATGGGTTCAAGGAAGTTCTTTGAGGAGTTCGATACCTCTATGGCATTGGAGAAGTTCCAGAATTTTACATGAACATGATTGGAGAATCCTACGCTTCCATTTAAAGAGAACACTTCATTTGGTGCATATCATTGGAAGACCACTTTTTCCCTTCCCTCAATCCTAATAAGGGAATGCTTCCTCAGAAATTTTTTCTTAAACGACCTTATCAACCACAAGTTTATCTATACCTCTATGGCATTGGAGAAGTTCCAGAATTTTTCAAGGGTTCATTTTCTGCCTTATGCCCTAACATCGAACGAAGGCTTATGGACCCTTACACCATCGGATATTAGTATTGCAGATAGGACTCCCTTTTTTGATGCTAAGGGCTTTGCATATAGAGTGACTTGGCTAGAGTTCCTCCCTGAGAAGGATCTCTTTCTAGAAAAGGCACGGAGGGATAAAGATATCTACTTCTCTCAGTTTTACTGAAAATTCTTCCCGAACATCAGTAAGTATACTTTATTTTTAATGTTGGATCCTTATTTTTTCTTATTCATGTTCCAAGTTCCTCAAACCAAGAGGAAAGCGGCTTCCAATGTTGTGGGAGGTACTAAAAAGCACTCCAAAACAGGTTCTATTGATGCTGAACCCAAGCATCGATTTCGGAGACTCATAAAATTCCAGAGCCTGCTATTTTGAAGGCTTCAAAAGTCACTAAACCTGCTGCTCAAGTACCACCGGCTTCTGTCTACGAGGAGGTGCATTTGACGAGGCTATGGAACCTTTTCCAAGTACTGCTGAGATTCTTTTCCACAAAGAGGAGCCATCCATAGACGATGTTTAACCTCAGGACGAGAGTGGTGCTAGTGTAGTCATGCCAGCGAAAGAGTACACCTCCGCTCCTGACACGATACCTACTTCAGGTATTGTTTCTTTCCTTTACTATTTTGATTAATACTTTTTCTCTTCTGAAACTCACTCGAAGTTTCCACTTGCAGGAAGTACACCGGTGTTCGATGTCTCTAATTCGAACATGGATGATGCCCCATTCGCTGGAATGGAAATAGAGAGAAGTTCTCGAAAATGAGAAAAAGCCAGTTCCTCACAGAACCTAGAAGCGAGGGAGTTCGCGCTGTGGTTTTCGAAGAGAAGTGAGGTTATGTGATGGTGAATACTTTCCTACAAGTGGACAGTGAAAGTGTTGCTACAATTATGCAGAGCTTATTCTCTCGAGCGGATCAAAAAATCAACAATAGACTCTGAATCGTAATTCCAGAATATTAATATTTTCTTATTTAGAAATTTCAGAACTCACTAAAACAAAAGGCATCACAAAAATTCTTAATGATTCAATATGAAGTGGCTCTGATACTACTTGTTGGATAAAGAATTATAATTGGTGAAAAATCACTATAATTAGGATTTCATGTTAAATTATCAAGAAAAATAAAATCGAAAGCGTGTTTGAATCCATGGAGACGCAGAAATTGAGATTGATGCCTTTCACGTCTAAAAATTTTTTTTATGAGAGAAAAACTGTCATCACTTGCTAATAGAATGTGAATGAATAATACATTAAGGTTTAGACTGAGGACCTCAACCTATTATTTACAGCATTTTATTTTATTTTGGCCCATCATGAAAATAAAATAAAACAACTAGGTCTCTACACATTGAAGCCCGTGCTATATGTGATGCCCTAAAAGCTCAATAATAAATAAATTTTATTTGATCACTTTTAATAGACAACAAAATATATAGCCAATAATATACAATTAATTGATATATATATAGGCCCACTTCAATATAATTCCAAACAATCCTATCAAGTGGTGCTTTTGGTAAAGAAGCTTCAATCACCTACAAGTTAAAAGCAATGTTGGAAAATTAATAATAGCTATACCACCCATGTTAGTAAAAGGGAAAAAAGACCAAATTCTCAATATCCTACATCTTTAAAATCCAAATCCTTATCATCAAAGTAAAACAAATCCCTATGCTTAATAGCTCTTCTAAATGGCAAAGGACCCCTTGAAGCAAAGCCATACAGTGGTTTTCATGCTCCCCAATTCAAGTACAACTTCTAATCCATAGCTTATGAGATAATTCATTATATCTTCTAAAATATCAAAACAAAATATTACAAGACATTTAAAATTAAAACAGGCAAACTATTTACAATTCCTGCAAAATAGAATATACACTCCCAAATCTTTAAATTCAACATTATAAGCATAATCTCAACACTGATCAAATATGTAATTGTTGGAGCTGGTGCTCACGTGCCATTCCAATATTGTATGAATATTAATTGTTAATATTTATACAATAAACATTTCGAATAAAGATTGTTAATATCATATTAATATGGTATAATGCTTGTAACATTAGAGACATTGTTTGATCTGAAAGAGTTCAGATCTGATCTAAAAGAGTTTAGATCAGAACTAATAGTTAGCAAAGCTGAGAGTTATAAATGCTAAAAGTTAGCACTGTTAAGAGTTAGCAGGTTATAAGAGTCAGCGAGGTCTAAAAAGTTAGAACCTTGTCTATAATGGGACAAAGACCTGAGAGTATACTTGTAATGATATAGTTGCAAAGAGTTGCAATAGAAGTTAAGAAATATCATTATGTAAGTATGTCACAAAGATAATGTTCCTGATCTATAATCACCAATACGGGTCTATCGGTGATTCACTTTATATAGATTAGTGTATGTCTATATCTGACTGGTTCAGATGATTGTTCTTAGCTGACCATGAGCTTAGAGCTTGTATAGGCATGCGGGTATCCAGTCAGGACTGGATACTGAACAGACTTATGAGGACCCCAATAGATATCCTATGACACCGTCAAAGGAAGGTCCTCTCGAGTTGAGTAGTAATCGTGGTCCTTTGACCTGAGCGCCACGGTGGTCTTGTGAGTGATCCATCATGCTTTGGTTCCACATATGTCAGAGACCTTTCATGGTCTGACCGCTATGTGTCGCTGGGTATGGTCCGATGCTCATGGAGTCCGGTGTGCATAGATAAGGGATCCATCAGCTTACGTAGGTAAGTTGTATATCCGAAGCTCCAAGATTGTATTTCATAAAGTCTTGTGGCCACAAGCATAAACCCGGGAAAAGAGTTTCCCACAGGGTTAAACAATATAGTAAAAGTGTTTGCGTATATTGTTTATCGAGATACGAATCTGGAGATAAGATTATGGATGAGCAAATGGGGATTTGACGGTGCTGATCTATATCCCTGCACATCCAGGGTATAAATGATGGAGGGATTATACGTATACGTTATGACCTCAACTTGTATGGTCTGACATGCTGATTTGTAATATTCGTAACGTGTGCGTGGGGCATCGATTACGGATTAATGGAATAGTTCCATTTAACAAATCGGGTGTGGACCTAGAGAGTCCCAATATGAAATGTATTCTTTGAGCACTTGGGCAGTGTACCGTATTGAATTGTTCAATACAGTATAATTCAACAATTACTAAGGTTACGTTAACTAAAGTATATGGTTAACAGGTGGGACCCACTTTAGGTTAACTTGGTAACCGAGTAAGGATATAATAGTAATTTCACTTTGTGATTATTTAATTGTTAAATAATAAGAATAAATATTTATTTATTTAATTGTTAAATAAATGATTTAATTTAACTATGATTAAAGGTTAATCATATGGTTAATTTAGTTAACCTTACTTAATGATTAAGTAAAGGTTAACCTAACTAAGGTTAAGTTAGTTAATTATGGTTAGAATAATTAAATATTTATTAACTTAAAGGTTAAGTTAAAATAATCTAACTAAGGTTAAATGTTAACTAAGGTTAGGTTAAACAAAATGAAATGCAAATGAAATTCAAATTAGTTTGGAATTTATTCATTAGTATATAAAGTGAAATGAAATTCAAAATTCATAAGTTTTTAGTTTATATGTTTTGCATTTTTGGGAGCCAATTCAATTTGAGAAATTGAAATTGTTTGTTTTGTGTTTTAAGTGTTAGAACAACAAAATAAATTAGATAAATGGTTTCTAAATGTAATAACTAAAAACATGATTTGTTTTATTTATTCAAGAGTTGAATAAAAGGAAAAATAAATTTAATTAAGTTAAATAGTTTAACTTTGAAAAATGTTTAAGAGTTAAACACATATGCTGGATTAAGATGCTGCCATTCTAGACAATCAAACCCACCCTTGTTGATTGCTAGAATTGATCAAAGATTCATTTCATAGTAGACTTCAAGAAAATTAATCCAAAGGCTTCATTGGTGATATTTTCTCAATCTCGAATTTCAATTTAATCAAATGTTATTTTCTGTGTTCATTGTATATAATCTTCCGCTGTGCACATGTATGTATGAGATATGTATATTGTTTGTATAATGAACACAACCCACATGCAAGCACCCTAGTAAATTCGCCCAACCCGAAATAACCCAACAGTAATATCATATAAAAACTTAAATTCATCAATGATTTTACTATTCTAATGATTAAAGAATGAAGATATGATAAATTTAGTACCTTGATCGTTGTAAATTTACCAAAAAATAAAGATTGGCTTTTTTGGTGTTCTTGAGTAATTTTCTAATTTTGAGGAATTTGCTGTGTATTTTATTGGATGATTTTGTGTGGGAATTGATTTTCAACAATGATTGGATGGTGGATTTGTGTTGTTTTTAGGTAAATTTGTCTTGTTCCTTCGACTTAGCACTGGGACGCTGACTTTTGAGCATTGTGTTACTTAGACAAAAAAAATGAGTCTTAAGTTTTCCAAGTCTCAACACTGCAATGTTGGATAAGGATGCAGTGGTGCTGAGGTCTCTGACATGAGGGCTACTACTCTCAAATTTAGGCACTACAACGCTTAGGCCTGGATTTTTTTTTAAAGGCTCACTTCTCTCAACGTTGCAATGCTAGGTTCCCAGTGCTACAACGTTAAGGGCTCTGACTTTGGTACTTAATGCTCACTATTAAGCATCGTGGCATTGAGCTTGGACTTTACACACTTTTGTTTTTTGGAAAAAAACTTGAAAAAGTAATACTAAAAATTAAATGAAATAAAAATATAGGATACTTGGCTTGGTTGCCTCTCAAGAAGCATTGATTTACTGTTGTCAATTTGACGTTGTGCTTCCTTCTCTTATGGTGGTTGAAATTGCATGCTGGATGTATATTATTGTTAAGTCTTCAGTTTGTGTTTCTAATTGTAGATAGTCTTCTTCTTTGGTTTCCAAGTCTCTAAATAGAAGTTGTTAAGAGAAGCTCTATCCATTTAGCTTTGAGCCTTCCCTTTAAGGATTTTGGCATGGATTAGAAAATTTTCCCTTATTAGTCAGTGTCTATTTATTTTGTCATAATGGTTTTGTCATGCTCCTTCTTTTTCTTTCTTCTGTGTGCCCTTGCCTTTTTATAGACCTGGTTTTACATTCCTTTAATTACCTTAAATTTTCAAGGGACTCTTCACTCAGTTGAATTGAATTAATTTGGAGATAATTTTTGGATTTAGATGTAAGTTTTATTTCTTTGAAAACTTTGAACGTTACTTCATCGTCTTGAATCCTCATTATGAGCTCCCCTTTCTGCATGTCAATTATTGTACGGCCTATGGTTAGGAATGGTCTCCTAAGAATGATTGGAATATGCTTATCATTTTCCATATCTAATACTATAAAATCTGAAAGAAAGATAAATTTGTCAACCCTTACCAAATCATCCTCTATGATGCATTTGGGTATATGAGTGAGCAACTGACGAGCCACAAAATGATATTCATACGTTTGGCCTCTCCCAAACTTAACTTCTTATAAATGGATAATGTCATTAAGTTGATGCTGTCGCCTAGATCACAAAAGGCTTTTATCAAAGAATTAGTTCTCAATTATATAAGGTATGGTGAAACTTCCTAGATCTTTTAACTTTAAAGCTAATTTCCTTTGCAAGATTGCACTACATTCTTCGGTGAGTGCTACTGTCTCAAAATCTGCAAGTCTTCTTTTATTGGATAAGATATCTTTCATAAACTTCACATAGCTTGGCATTTGTTCAAAGGCATCTGCAAAAAGAATGCTGATGTGAAGTTTCTTAAATACATCTAAAATTTAGAGAATTGCTTATCTAGTTTATTCTTTTATAATCTCTAAGGAAATTGTGGAGGTGGAATATAAGATTGTTCTATAATTTCTATACTTCGTTCTCTTTATCTTTAATTTTTGATCTATCATGTAGATTATTAGAGTTCTCTTCTTTTGATTGAGGTTTTTCTGTAACAATTCATTTCTGCCTCTGTAATCCCTAAGGAAAAGGTAATGGGATTATATAGGGCTACACTTCATCATTTTGTACTACATTATCCTTTTTACCATTGTTTTGAATGATTGGTGATTGTTGTTGAGATATGTTGTCATGCAATTCCTTACCACTTCTTACTATTATTACTTGGCATTGTTCTATACTTCCTTTTAGATTTGCTTCAATGTTGATATGTAGAGCTCCTTATGGATGGTTGTTTAGGGCTACAACAGATTGTCCTATTTGTATTTCCAAAGTCTTCAAAGGTTCAAAATGGTTTTGTAGAATGACATCATTGGACTTCATATATTGTATGAACATGTCTTCTAAGATTGGCTTTTTTTCTTGTCGTGGATAGAATCCTGAGGGGTTCATTGGTTTATATGACTACTCTTATTTGTTATTCCAAGACAAGTATGGATGGTTTCTTCACCCAAGATTATAAAAGTTTAAATGGGGATTATTTTATTGTCTATTGAAATTTTTAACATAACTTAATAACTTCATGCACTGCCTATTGATGTGGTTATCCTTATAGAAATCACAGGTTATACTTTGAATTTTGATGCATTTATGGCGTCGAACTTTTTGGATAACATATGGATTTGAGCAATCAATGTGTTGAATGCACCAATCTCATAGACACCTGTAACATTTCTTGGTGTTACCCTTTCAGTTGATCAATGGTAACTATTTGATGCCATCTCTTCTAGTAAATCACATGCCTCATCTATAGATTTGTTCATTACAGCTCCTCTAGTAGCTGTATCTATAATGGTCTTTAAATAACCTACTAGTCCATTGTAGAATATTTGGACTAATGGCCATTTAGGTAGCCCATAATAGGAACACTTCCTTAACATGTCCTTGAATCTTTCACAAGCTTCATATAGTGACTCACCATCATGTTGAAGAAATAAGGTAATGTTATTTTTCATTTTTGCTGTCTTTGCAGGCGAGAAGAATTTTGCTAGAAATTTATGCGTCAAGTCATCCCATGTTACTATAGATCCAGATAGCAATGATATCAACCAACTCTTAGCATTATCCTTTAAAAAGAAAGGGACTGGTATTATCTAACACTCTATTATATTTGAATGTATCCCAAATCTCCATAAAATTTACGATATGCTCATTGGGAATATCATACGATGAACCACTAAACTGTACAGAATCCTTCACCAATTGGATCGTATTCAACTTAATCGCAAAGTTGTTTGCATTAACTGTTGGTTATCGAATACTAGATCTAATTCCATCTACTATAAAGACTGCATAATCCCTTAATGATCTTTGTGGTTGTGCTATATGTTGATTTTTAGGATTGTCAATATAGTCATCAATGTTTATGGTTTGGTTTTGTTCATATCGAAGTCTTCAAAATTTTTGTTCAATCTCAGAATCAAAAGAAGTTAAATCTTCACTCTTTGCCATTCACATGAACTGTCAAAGTTATCCTAAAAATTTAAAAGTAAAAAGTCTTAATTAAAAGCAAGATAATTTCGTATCAGAATTTGATATAAGAATAGATAAAGAAAATTCCCGACAACGGCGTCAAAAATTTGATGTATTGCAAATCTAGCACAAAAATACGCAAGTGTATGTATTGCAAAAAATAATATAATGATATGAATCAAATATCGTTCTCACATGGATTTTTATATTCTAATCTTTTATCAATTACTAAAATTAATACTACTTAACCTTTATTCAAACAAAACGTAAAATTGAGTAACTTAATTTATCTAACTATACTAAAATTAACCTAAACTTAAGCAATTAGCAAACAACGACATGAATTCACAAAGTTAAGGAAACCTAAGGTTATAACTTATCCGTCAATACTTTATTGAACTTATTATTCTCTTATTTAATCCCTCAATAATAAATTGTTAACTAGATCCCTCAATACTGAACCTAGCTTTCCAGCACTGCAACATTGAATCTCTAACTTAGGTGCCACAGTATTGGCTTCTAAGTGTCGCAGCACTAAGATTTATGAATTCCCTCTTTATTATGATGCTTGAGCACCATAACATTGGGTGTGGAGTGCCGCGGCATTGAAGACTATGAGTTGGATGCCATAATGCTAAATTTGGACCTTACGGCACTGGGTTTTAATCTTTAATTTTCGTTTATTTCCCAGAATCTTCATGTCGTAGGGTTCAAAATCTATATTTCATCAATAAACTCAATAAATAGCCATATATCCATAAATTTATAGCAATATTTAAGTTTGAGAAGGTAAAAATAATACTCTTTTATAAGTGCTTACTAATGGCTAATTTATCTTCTTTAAACAAAAAACAAAAACAAAGAAAATATGTAGAGTACTATTGTTTTCTTCACAATGAATCATAATAGTCAAGTTAATTAAAATGGTATAATAGTTAAGTTAATTCTATTATTAAGGATAATTTAGTCATTTCATTTGTATAGACATAGGATATGTAAATTTGACGGAAGATTTTCTTACTTTTGGCAAAATCTGAAATTCATATATTTATATAATTAGGCCTTACTTTAAAAGTATTCATAATAATAATCTATTTTTTTATATAAAAGTGGAAAGATTATTCTTCACTTTAGTAAAAGAATAATGTACTACAATCTATTATTTAAAAATTAAATTAAAGTTCATTAACATAAAATAACACAACGACTTTCAGCCAATACAATGGGATTAAGCAAAATTGAGACCTCAGAGTCCCACACTAACTCATGCAATGCACTGCAATATATTTATGGATGAGCTATATACTCAAAGTCTCTACTTCGATGATCAAAACAAATCATCCACTATAAGAAGTAGAAAAATTACAACCTTACATAATGAAATGTCATTTTCATTAATGGTTGTGAATTTTATTTAATTTATAAAGAACTTGTGATCTATACCCTTTGTATTAGCATCAAATATTTAATACATAGATCATATACTTTATAAATATGAGCTCATCAATGTATACTTAATTATATATATAAATAAATTTTTATTAATCAAATAAAATATTATTTCATATACTTTAGAAGCATAAATAATATTATATGTCTAATAACATTATCCTATGGTACCATTTTCTTGTTATGACATGTGCTAAAATGTCAAAGTTACAATTATAGGAAATATCTTATCCTCATAGCTAAGGTAAAATATTTTCATATTTCTGCCAGAACACAATCCTTATACGGCTATTAGACTACCTAATTTCTGTTTTATAAGACAAATGTTATATAATCTGCAAGAAAATGGCCTATTTATGACGAGCTTGCGACCGCTAACTTAGCCGTCATAAAATGAAAAACTTCGTCGCTCTGATTTCACAAAATTCCCATTTTCTTATTTCTTTATTTTCTGTCTTATATGAAGACAAGTACCTACACAAATGATCATAAAATGCAATTCCTCCCTATCTATTTAAATAGTTCCTCTTTTGTCTCTACCTCATTCAGTTGAGGCGCTTTTATTCTTCACTCTGGAAGCACATCCTGACCTCTCATTCAAGTCGAGAAAACACAACTCTTGAAATTTCTGACCTTCGAAGAAGATTTGAGAAAATTTGGAGGTACTCATTCTTTTTTACTTGTATTTGTTAGGTTAGTAATTTTATCTCTTGTTTCTGCTTCCATTTGGTGAAATTTGTTCAAATTAGGGCAAAGTTTAGCTTTCATTATTTGTTATTGTATTACATTGTTGCTCTATTACCTTTTGTTTACTTTCTAGGTTTGCTATTGTGATTATTTGTGTTCTTTTATTATAATGTTTTGTATTTGTTTTTATTTGCTTAATTTTCTCAAAATAAAATTAGGGGAAAGTTTACGGGGGTTTGGTCTTACCGAGCATGTTAAGTTTTTGTTTATTTGAATTCCTTTAATTAAAACTGGAGATGAGTAGGTATATGTTAAATTTCTTTTAAAAAAATTTATTGTATCTTTTGTAGCAGCAGCAAAATTTGATTTATTATCTAATGTTTTTCCTTCTTTTACGTTAATTTACTCATTTAACTAATGTTTTTGGGGCTGCTTTCATAATAGTTTGATTATTACTATTTAATGTTCAATAACAGTCTTTCCATAAATCTACTCTAAAGCCCCCGCAATAGATTTCTCTGAGGAGAATTCCGGATAACAAAAGCAAATTTTTGCTCATCCAAGGAGAATTGAGACTAAAATTTTCAACAAGTTTCTCCGGAGCTGTTCCCACATATACTCAAATTCCTCTCTTCTAAGGTTCATTTCATTAATTTTGAATCATGTTTCGTTAATCATTTGTTGTTTGTTCATTTCTTTAATATATTTGTTTTATAAAGTTTAGATTTTGAACATGACAGAATCTTATGTTGTGTTTGTTAGTTTGTAGATTCTTGAATTCTGCTGCTTCTAATGAGTCTTTATGGTGTTACTTGTCGGTCTTTAATTTTCTATCATTTTCTCTTGATAGCTTTTGACTGATGTAATTGATAAAAGAAAAATGTTCCTTTAGGCAATTGATAGCTCTTAAATCTTTAATATACTCTAAGGGATGTTTACATTAGTTGATATTCTTTATTAGATGCTTAAATAAGTGCAAAAGGTGGTGTAGATGAATTGTTACTTGTAAGAGTGTGTGCTTTTGCACAAATAGATTTCTAATTGTACTCAAATTTATAAATGGTTACTAATGTAAATTTATAACCTTCGGTATATACCAAAAAATACAATAGTAAATTTATGCATTAAATCATATCTGAAGAGCTTGGAAAATGCCAGAAGAGAAAAGTTTGCTTTTCATTCTCTTTCGTAAACCATGTTAAACCTTGAGTTGTATTGTTGAAAGGGTTGATTATTGTCTCTTCTTATTGTTTTTATAGATGGGTTTTTTAGGCTGTCATATCTAAGAATTTTTTATAGAGAGAATTGCACTACGATGTCCTGCATTATGGTTTCCTCCAATATTTCCTAGTAAGACTAGTATGGAACAACAACATCAAGCGTATCATTTGAGATCAAATTGAGACCTTCATGTTAAACCATGGAACATGGTGAAACATTTACAACCTTTGACAAGAAAAGTTTATCATTCCATTCAATTTAGACTTATGAACATAATAATGTTTTATATTTATTATAACCTTTTTTACACCATATTACTCCTTTGTTGCGAGAAAAATTCTCTTAAATATTTTTTTAATTTTTTTTTCCTATTTTTCCTTGATGTGATAAATAAAATCTAAAATTATAACATAATTTGTATATACATATCTGGTTTTTGTAGTAATTGCATCAGTTTTTCTACGATATACATATCTAGTTACCACATGTTCTTCTAAATTCATTTGATCTGGCACACATGTTTTTGATATCTTTGATATGAAACAGTTATCATTTGCAGTGTCTGGGTCCAACAACAGCTGATACAAATCTTGCAGAAGATATTTACATCCATATTATCAATATTTTGAGGGTGGTACAATAACTGAGATAGAAGCAGCCCTCTGGCGTGACAATTTTTCTCCATAACCCTACTTATCTTTTGGTGGAATTTCAAGGAGAAGCTTGTATAACTGATTTATTTTCCCTAATTTGTATAGAAATTTGAAGGAAAATGCTCTGACTTAAGAGCATTGATTGAGCTTCTGTGAGATTCTGAAACTTTTTATATAAGGTAAGCTACATTTTTTTATGCATATTGTGCTCGAAGCATCATGTATCCAATCAAAAGTTGACCTTCAAAAATACTATTTTTTTCCAATTCTTTTCCTGCTTGAACTCTTAGTGTTACTTACGAAAATTAAGTGGAATATTCTTTTTCTTTGTTAATAAGGAAAATTTTCATGAAATTCTTAGGAACCTTTGGAATTATTGAACTAAATATTTCATTTATTTTTCTTGGTTGCCAATGAAATATTTTCAGGCATTTAGAAATTTTGAAGCTTGTTAAAACTGTTGAATTGTAATTACCATTTAGCAAATATAATGCATGTTAGTTATATTGTCGTTCTAGGACAAGTACAGACCTTAACTATGATTTGTATTTGTTCTTACTTGAGTTTGGGAAGAGAATGAGAATGACATTTGTTATTTGACATGAAAGTAGATACGAAAAATACCTAGTATTGATTTAATTTTTTTGTTCTCCTAAGATATTGAATATTCAAATATGGTAACCTGCTCACACAAGGGGGGGAGGCAGGGGTTTGATTTCTATTTCATGTAATAGAAAATATAGAGGAGACATAAAAAAAATATTGGAAAAGGAAAAGTAAATAAAAAAAGATATTGAACTTTGAAATGGTATTCCAAAATATCTATTTCATGGTTCTTCCATGAATGTTACATATCTGATTTATTTGGGCATATGCTGCTGCTTTTGACAGAATTGAAGAAATAAGTATATTGTAAGTAATTGTGGATGAAGCTCTTGTTGATGCAGTGATGATGTATGAATTTAAAAGTGTGATTGGATGAACATTTATGAATTTAGTGTGATTTAATGAACATTTGGGAATTCCCCTATGCTATGTAAATCAGAAGGAGGAGTCATTTTACACTGTGAGCTGGGCTTGAAAGGTTGATGGCACCAAATTCTTAGTGGTTGAATATATGTCATTGAGATGCAAGCAATGAGAAGCTTCACAAGGTACGCTTTTATTTCGAATTGGCAACACTAACTGTAGTAGTGATGGCTGATATAGTCTTTTAAAGTTAATCTATTGGCAATCAAGGAACTAAGTAACAATAGTTTACCGGTGGGAGACAAATGGAGTGAAAGCCAACACTATTTTGAGGAGCCAGATAACTGCTTCATTTGTTTCAATCTTATTTTCTTTAATATAATAGGATATATGATATTTCACTTTCAAAAAATTTACGATGTGAAGTATAGATCTTTGAATAGAAGCTTCTTCATATAAAAGATATTGTTGAAATTTTATGAAAAGCAGTGTATAGTAGAAAATACAAAATTATAAGATTATATATCCTTCTTTTGTCATGATATGTTCTCATATATGTTCAGAGTTTCATTGGCCACAAGGACTTGATAAATGAAATCAGAACTCAACCATTAAAACCATCTCTTATAGCTTACCTTATCTTTCAATGATATGCACCAAATGAAGTGGTCTCTTTAAATGGAAGTGTAGGATTCTCCAATCATGTTCATGCAAAATTATAGAACTTCTCCAATGCCATAGAGGTATCAAACTCCTCAAAGAACTTCCTTGAACCCATAGGTTGCCAAAAATAGTTCTGTTTTGGGAATATGAGGTTATAGGTCAAGAAAACGTCATCAGTGGTCAATCAGCAGGGAGGGTTCACCATATGGTTCAATATTAAAACATCTGGAAGAAGGTAGAAAGTATTGGGATGGATTTGTAAGGGTAAAAGACTTGATACGTGGAGGAATTCTAAAATCAAAGGGGGAATGAGGAAATAAAAGCACTTAAGGTGCTTGCGAAACAAAGGAAGTTCCCCATACTAAAGAGTACCAGGTTCCTTGTGAGGGTCCCCATTGGGCAAGATTCGTATTCCAACATCATTTGAAATAATGTACTCTTGTTTAGCTCGGCAATGGAAAGTTGGCTGGTATCCTTCACCATTGATTGCAGTGAAAAGCAATCGAAAGATAGAGGAGAAAATTAGGGATTTGGTTCTCTGCTGTTGAAGGAGAAATCGCATTAGGGAAGTTTTGAGTGAACAAAGCCCTATTTATACTTGGCTAAAAAAAAGTAACGTATCCTTTTTAAGAGAAAAGAAGCGTTTCCTAAATCCAAAAGGTCTCTACAAAACATCATTATTGACATGACAGGCGGGAGGTTTTAAAAATTAAGAGACGTGGCTCTTTAATTAGTCTGAAAATCGTCTAGCTGAAGCAGTGCACTCAAAGGCTTTTTCCCTTCAAAATGACGTTGCATTCCTTCACTTAGGGGGAGGGGGGGTGCGGGGCATTTGTTGGGCCCGTATTTAATCAAGGCCCAACTTAGTAAGACAGCCCAATTAAAGTCTCACTCATAAAAAGAATTGAACAAGCTTATAAAACATAAGCCCAGAATTGACAGAAAGAACTGACAAGCCTAGGATATTGTCAGAACCAGAAGACAGGCCTATTAGGTCCGCAAATTACCAAAATATCTCTCTAATCAAGAAGAGTCTGAATTTGAGTACAAGATAGAGTTCCATTCAAACTTAAGTTCCCTCGTGTTTTTCCAACAAGAAACGAATGAAGAACTTGAGTTAAGTTTGAATACCTCTTCTTTTATTGCTCACTACTACAGAAATGAGCTTCATTGACATCATGTTATTAACACTTTTCTAAATGGTATCAATGAAGCCCATTATTAGTGAATTATTAATACTATGGTATCAGGAAAATGGAGTGTTAGAGAATTGCCGATATCATGGTATAAGAAAATAAAGTGTCAGAGAAATAGTGATACCATAGTATCAAAAAGTTACTTTTTTATTTAAAAATTTAATTAGTGAAATAAATTTAAATTTTAAAAAATTAATATAACACTTAAAATGACATCCTTCTATGTTTTTTCTTTTTTCATTTTTGGGTATTGGCTAAATTTAAGTGTTTATATTGTTTTTGGCCTTTTTCTTGTATTTTTATGTTAAATATTATAATTGGTCCAAATTCAATTTCAATTTTAATAAAGTTAAATGTCATAATATCAAATCCAATCTCAATTTTAATTAATATAAATGTCATAATATCAAATTCAATTCAATTTTGACTAAGTTAAATGTTATAATTGTAAATCTAATTATAACTACTTTACCTGTTAAAATTCTGAATCTATTTTCACTTTCAATTACGTTAAATGTTGTAATCTAATTTTAATTATATTAAATGTTATAATTAAAATTTCAATTCAAATTTTAATTTTTAATTACGTTCAATTTTATAATTCTGATTTCAATTCCAATTTCAATTACGTTAAATATTATAATTCATAATCCAATTTTAATTTCAATTACGTTAAATGTTATAATTTTAAATTCAATTTTAATTATGTTAAATATTGTAATTTTAAATTTAATTTTAATTACAGTAAATGTTATATTTAAAAGTAAAATATGAACAAAACAAATATATTTAAAATAGTAATTATATGTGACTACATGTAATAATTAAAATTGGAAAAGAAAACAACTTTATTACTAATTTTAATTTATTTAAAACTAAAATTTAAATTTAAAATATAACTCATAGTTATTTAATTACTTGTAATAATTAAAATTATAAAAACTAAAAAATTTATTATTAATTTAATTTATTTAAAACATCACTTAAAATTAAATTATAAAATCAAAAATACATATTACATTCCCAAATTTGAAAACTTATAAACCTAATTAGCTAATTCCTAAATTCCATTCGGCCATTCCCAAAATCTCAATTTCCCACCCAACCCAAGCCAAAGTCACATTTTTTTCTTGGTTTTTTTCTTCGATTCTTCAAACAGCATGCACGTGGCTGATCGTATGAACTGTGAACACAGGCTACACAACTCGCCAGTAGCTCCTTTTGCATGGCAATAGGTTCGCAGTTGATACATCTCCCATTGTTGTAGGCTCGCCGATTGCCACGTCTTTTCAACCCATGCAGAGCTGCCCCAGTCTCTATTTTCAGGCTGTCGAGTTGTCTCTTGCAAGACCCAAAGATCCGCCATGTCTTTCCAACCCATGCAGCACCGCCCCGTGCCATGTCGAGATCCATCAGACCTAATCGAGTCTCCTTAGATGCCGCCGATTTTCCTTGACTATGATTTATGAATGCATTATAATCAAATTGATTTATTACACAAATATTTTTGGAATTTTCTTTCTTTTTTCCTTTATCCTTTGGTTAATTTTTTGCACTAATTTTGGTAAATTAGGAGAGAAGTAAGAGAAAGAAAAGAAAGAGAAGAACTTCAAGCAAAGAAGAACAATATAAAGGTTTTTTTTAAAATTTTTCTGGGTTAACATTGATTGTGTTATGCTTTTTCATGAAGGTCTAATTTTTGCTCGATTAATCTTTGAAGTTGACTAAGTTTCAACTAAGTTTAGTTAAAGTGTTGTTAATAATCTTTTCTGTGTTTGATGGTTTGGTTATCTAGGCTTAGGTTGATAGCAAAGACAAGAAAAGAAGAAGGGTGCAAGTGGATTTCAATTGTAGAAAATAAAAGTGAAGACCAAGTTGACAGTAGTGGCAAAAGCTGAAGTTGCCCAAGCAATGGAACTCGACAAGTGAGATTCTTATCAGGTTAAGTGCAAGTTAATAAATTAACAAGATTGAAAAAATGGTTTTGAACTAGATAAGCAAAGCTTCTTAAACGTTACTATTTGTAAATTAAATGGGGAAGTTTTTGTTTATCTATGCTTTTACTAAAGTTATGCTTGTCCAATTTTTATGTGAGAATATCTTTTCTGTATTAGCTCGATAATTTCAATTCTTTAGACATTATAATACATTCCTTTAATCCTATCCTTAGCTACTGTTGTTATTCATTATTGTGATTGTCTGCCTTAACACATTTTACTTGCTACTAATTTGGGGATGTTCTTCTATGTTTTGTGCTATCTCATATTTCTTTCTTAACAGTTAGCATGTGAAGACTATTTGTGCTATGGTTACATTTGTATTTGGTATATTATGCCTATGTGACTTGACTGCAAAAGGTAAGCAAAATGGATAATTGGGTTTGTGTAGTTGTATTATGTTTGTTAGCTTTCATGATTCCTCTATCATGGTTTCATGATAATAATATGTTGGGGGCATGATTATTTAATGTGCTTTTTTAGTGATTTTCAAAATTATGCTCGCATTAGCATTTGACAGTTAAATCAATAGTAAGAGCAAAATTCTATTATAATTGGTTGATGGCGAAAGCCAAAAAAGAGGGACCATTTTTTAGTTCAATTGTCTTGTTGAATTATGTATTAATAGTAAACTATGATTTGTATAAGAGTTAGATGGTACATTATTTATTGGTTGGTTTGTTTCTGCCTTTGATACTTATTACTGTTTTTATTACTCTTTATTTCTTTTTTATTGGTTGGATTGATGATTCTTTTATAACAAGGTATTATGTTATATGAATTACATAACTAATCTAAAGAGCATGCACCAGTCAAAAATATTTCGTCCTTACTATATTTGTGAGAATATTGATTAAAAATTATCGGAATATGATTTGGGGTTCAAGTCAAGTGCGTACGGTGCGCACGGATTGAGGACGGATGCGAAAGGAGGCAAAAAATGAGCCGTGCCCAGACCAGAACCTGAGCGCCGCAATGCCAGGATGCCAGCACCGCAGCACTGAGCAGAAAGCACCCCAGCGCCGCGGCGTTGGAGACGGGAACAGTGTCCCGAAATTAGGAAACTTCCTAATTTCGTTCCCACTTGCTCCAGGACTCCCTAATACGACTCCCACACGTATAGGGTAAACCTAGGACGTCCTAAAGCCTATATAAAGGCTATCAATTGGCTTGTAAAACATCTTTCCGATCAACTAATAATATTGACAATCTTTGTGATAAACAAGAGATTTTAGTGGTTCTTTGTGAGAGAAAATCCCTAGAGTGTAAGAGAGAGTTTTGTTTGTGATCTTTCTTATAAAAGGCATACTTTGTGAGTGTCTTGAGATTCATAATAAGAGAAGAGTGTGATCTTGATCCACCGTAGACGTAGGCAAGTTGCCGAATCACGTAATTCTTTGTGTGTTCTTCTTCTACCCCTTTCTCTATTTATTTCTTAGTAACTTATTCTGTATTATTATATTACTTGGGTGAATTATTTTGTTTGTTTGTGTGCTTCTGCTTCAACAATATTAAATTACAATTGATGATTTTCTTCTTGCCTACCCAATCACTGGGCTTGTTTACGTCAATAATTTAGGCTAATTATTTGCATTCAAGGACTTATAGATGTAAGGCTTGTAGTTATTATTATTATTATTTTTGGTTATATTTGCTACTTAAGAATTTAGCATATTATTTTTTCTTATGCCCACCCTGGCTTCTTGTTTCTGACTAGTATCATATAACTTTAGGAATTAAATGGTTCTATAATAAACAATGTTACAAAACAAGATTATTTAAGTTCATTCCAACTTCTGTTAGCTTAAACCGATAAAAATAACTCTTACAAAACAAGATTATTTTCTTTGCATTTGTACACTTAAATATCACAAACATATCTTAATTAGCATATTGGCTAAAATGTCTACTAGTTACATGTGGGGATTTACCAATTAGCATACACAAGTAATTATTTTTCATATTTTGTCTTTGGAACATGAGTTAAGGTTGAGGAGTAGAAGATTAATTATGAAACAAATGAGGATGCTGGTGAATTGAAATTAGATGGAGGATTCATGATGTTATGGACCAATTTATTTTGTCACACTTTAAGGTTTGCTTTCTTTGCCTTGTAGATCTTATTTGCTATGTTCAGATTATAATGTATGTATCAATTTCTTTACTTGCTTTTATTTGTTTACTGCGTGCATTATCGAGAAAATAGTTTTGTGGTTATAGCAAGTTTATTTTTTAAAAATGCACATTACTTGCTCGATAAAATTCCTCTTTCAAAAATAGACTTCAATATCACCCCCACTTTTCTGAAAGCCCTTATAATCAACATAGACTTAAATATAATTTTTATAAATTCAATTATCATATGTTTCTATTATTCCAAATGATAAAAATAACTGATGAATAACATTCATTACATCGGAAGGGTCCAACAAAACATTCCTCGAGGTTTTCAGTGGCCATTAATATTTATTTTCTTCTTATCATACATCTTCTAGATCCAGTAGAAAAAAATTCTTATTGCATTAAACATCGTGGATGTCTTTCCGTAAATATTTTTTATTTTGTGATTTGAATATACATTTTGGTAGCAGGAATTAGTTCTTTTAGCAAATTTATGTATATTCTCAAAATGATTTCTTAGATCATTGATGTTGAGATGCTTCTTTCCAATTATGTCAATAAAAAAGTTAGGTCAACTCAAAAGTAGTAATAATAGTTTCAACTGCTATACTCTTTTAGTAGATACAATTTATTGTTTTATTGTTTTAATTAGTTTTTGCCTTCTTGCTTTATTGTTTTGAGAGTTTGTTAAGATACTGTTAATGTAGTTTTAATAGAATGATATTTGCACTGAAATCACATGTGCTTACTTTTATGAGAGCATATGAAACTATTTAATCTTAAATAGCATATATATTTGCATACTTAAGGAGACTTGATACAATAATCTTAACTAACTAAAATCACATTTTAATAATGTTGCAGCATCATTGTTTTCAAATATCTTCCATACATGTCATAACAGCTCTAGAATCTGATCTAATTTTATAAGTATTTATTTATTAGTTGGGCAACCACCTTCCTACAAGGGCTATTTTTGGGGTTATTTTGAAATTATTTTAGGATTGTTTCTAGGGCTAATATGAGACTGTTTTTTGGGTTGTTTTAGGGCTATTATGAGGCTATTTTTTAGGCTATTTATGGGCTATTTTTATAGTTGATATGATGCTATTTTTCATGGTGAAATGGGGTTTTATGCATTTTCTTAATAAATATATTTTATAAATACTTTACCTTTCTTGTTACATATAAACATTTTTTTATCATTTGCGTCTTATTTAAACTTCTATATTATCTAGTGCAACAATTAACCATATCTATTTTTTTTCTCTAACCTAATTTAGATGTAATCATGATTTTTATTCTTGTACTATCATTGCAATATCTTATAAGTTAAGTATATTGTTCAACTTTTTAAATTTACTAATGTATTTCTATTTACTTTGATAGGGTGATTGTAGATTATTTTACTTAATAACTGCTAAGTTGTGAGTGGATTGTTTCAACTCTTTTGATGGATTGTTGGTTTTGACAAGTTTAATATGACGACTATGTGTTTAACTAAATTTCAAACACTGGGATCTTTTGGACTATTGTATGTTTTTCAATTAGTTTGAGATATTTGCAATATTTGTGAAACTAAGTTGAATGTATTTTTGTGATATTTTGATTATAGTGGTTGTAAGATGATGTTTCAAACTACTTAACAATTTAGAATATATTTAATTGTTACGAAATTCAAGTTTAAATATATATATTAAATATTCTGGTTCAATAATTATAATTCTAAATTATTAAAAAGCTAATTTAATTAAATTGTCATAAATGAACAGTAAATACTATTGATAATATAGTATCAACGATTATTTTGATACTATGGTGTCAATAATATTTTGATACTATAGTGTTAGTGATTCTATGATACCATGGTATCAAAGATTTACTATTACCATGGTGTTAGAGATTTATTGATGCCATGGTAACAAAAATTCTTTGAGACCATGGTGTCAATGAGTTTTGATACTATAGTGTCAGCGTTTTACTAATATTATGGTATCAGAGATTCACTAACAACATAAATAATGTTAATAATTTTTTGGCTCTTATAACATTGACACTATGAGATAGTGTCAGTGAAACTATTCATTGACACTAACTTAGAGTCAGTGAATACCATTTTTATAGTAATGACTTTTATTTTGATTTAACTAATTATCCGCATATAGTTAAAGCATAATTTGATTGAAATTATATCACATGACTGACTTATCATGAATTTAGTCAAATAATGAGACTACATTATGTCTCATTGGCTGAATTGAACTTTAGAGAAAAATCATAGTGGAACTTCTTTTCAAGGAAGATAAAACTCATCTCAAAATACAATTAAGCCACTTCAATCTTGAAATGGATTGAAGTTCATTTTATCACATATTATTTTTATTCTAATTATACTCTATTACATTGCACTATAAAAGAGTACACATTGTATGCTTATATTCATTCAAAAAATAATTGAGAAACTAATTCGGAGATTGAGAGAAAAAATAACATTAGCAAGAACCCAAAGCACTCTTGAGATCTTCGATTGATCTTCAAAAGCACACACACACAGAAATGTCTTGCTTATTAAACACTCCTCATGCACAACATGACCGTCTTTTACTATTTACTGACTTAAGAGTTGGAGTGTTTTCTTTTGCAAGAGGACGACATTGTCTCACAAAAAAAGTTCTTGGAACTGATTGAAAGCAAGCGCAAGATCATTCTCAGAATTCCAACAAAGATCTAAAGGTGTCGAAGTAGTTTCAGGTGGTTCTCAGAAACCAAAAACTTTAGACTTTAACTTCAATAAATTATTTATGAAAATGACGAACTTTATATTTCTCAACTAATGCAATTAAAAGTTTGAAAATATCTTTAAAATTTGACTTTTTTAATAACTAAAAGATAGAATATTTATCAATCAATGTAATCAAAAGTATCGTGAGTATCTAAAATAAGTAAAGTTAAAAATATTAGAAAAATTAGCATAATAAAAAATAATACCTAAATTAGAATGAAATGATAATAACAATACATCATTTTTTTAACGGTTTCAAATGTAATGTTATTAATAAATTTACAATATCAATTACATTGTAGGTTTGTTGATATATATCAGATAATTACCGAGATGCTACATAGGGATAAGATAGGTCTTTTGTGACCTGTCTGAATCTATTACTCCTAACTTTAGAGATACAGATAAGTCCTAAATAGAGATCACTACTTTTATTACAAATGAAGAAATTCAACCTTTATGTAGAAGGAATTTAACCTCACAAAGAAATATATCTACCACACATAAAAAGATTGTTATACAAAAAACTCACCTCCCATAAGAGAGAGGTTACAACATACCCCCACACTAAAATATAGTCAAAGTACATAGCAAACTTTAATCTACCAAAATCGCCCAACACACAAGTAAAACAGCTGCAAAATATAGATTTAACACACAAGTAAAACAGCTGCAAAATATAGATTTGGGAATCGTAGTCGGGGGCGAAGCTTGTGATGGCTAGAATCAGTAGGGAACGGTTGGATCCAAATATGGAAGGGCAAGGAAAAAATACGGTGGTGGCTCATCGGAATCCGACAGCAACCCAAAATCAAATCCTTGCACATATTGGCTTTCATGATAGCGAGTCTTCAAATGGTCGGCCAAGTATAGTGTTGAACGAACTTAGCAAACACAACGTCGAATGGCCACCTTGGAAAGCAAGGCGCTGATCTCGACCGAATGGCACACCGCTATAGTTTGTGGCCTAGACACCAAACTACAAAGAAGTCCACCGAAAAAAATCAAAAAAATACAAAATAAAACAAACAGTACAAAACGAAAAAAAAAAACAATAAGAAAGAAGAAAATGATTGGAGAAAAGAAAGGGAAGAGCCACTAGAGAGGGGCAAAGCCCTATCTCCGGTGGAGATTTGATAGAGGTGGCAACGTTCGGGTTTTATTTTAAAAGTTAGAAAGAATTTTAAGGTTGAGAGGGTTTTTTTTTCAACAATACATTAAATTTAAGTAGGCACAATAGTGATTTATGTTTTAAAAAAGTAGACTGTACGGTCATTGTGGGACTTAAGAGGACTCATTTTTCTCCGTATATTGAGCTTAGTTAATGTGACATGTTCTTCTTTTGTCAACTGAACTTGATTTTAATATTCACGGTTTCTTTTAAAAAAAAATCAAATCATTTCACAATAATTGATGTCAAGTCTGGTTATTAATCTCTTCTAACAACGTTGTTTTATATTTTAAATTCATTGAAATTTTAAATTAAAAAAATAAATAAATGTATCTTAGTGATATTATTCTAATCAATTGAGGTAGTTTCAAGGCATGTATCATTAAAATCTGGACATTAATTTTCTTAGATATGTAAATTAATTATTATAGTCTAGGTTTTCCTTTACTTCTTTCGCAGATAATTTATAGGCCTCCTTTATAACTCGGGATAGTAGAATTTTTTATGGGATCGAAATTTTATAGGACCCACCTTAAATGGAAAAAATTTTAAATTATATTTTTATCATTTTTTTTAGGATGGAGTAAGTATGAAAAAAATAATTCATCTCTAAATTAAATTTAGTTTAGGGATTAGGATGGTTTACTTTTTTCAAACTCAACTCGAAAATTTAATTTAATTGCACAATTAAAAAAAATCTTAATAATAACCTTTGTTTTTATTAAAAAATTATTTTTTATTATTAAAATGAAAAGGAGTTCTCCTTCTTTAATGTTGATAAAATATAAATATTTCAAAACTTTTTTTTTATTAAATTTATTTATTTAGTATCATATATGAAATTAAAACAAAGAACGGAGAAACTTATCTAGTAGCATTTGGCCTCTTGCTAACCATTTCACCAATTTATTTATTTGTTAAAAATTAATTTATTATCGCATGAGGCTTTAAATTAAAAAATAAAAAGTTTGCTTGCAGAAATTTTATGATGTTAGTATTTATTTTTTGTAAAAATTTTTAATTATCAAAATTTAAAGTTTGTGAAAAAAACTTTAAATTTTAAAATGATTCATTTGGGATAAAATTTATTGTTTGGTATATTATAATTATACGAGTGAAAGATTATTTTATAAAATTAAATTAGTATAAATTAAAAAATATTAATTAAAAAAATTAAGTATAAGGTACCCATGAAAATCTCATTCCTATTTGGAGATTCTTCAACTCAAATTTAAATTATATAAATTAAATATGAAGTGAGTATAAAAAGTCTCAACCGATACGGATATAGAGATGGAGAATATGATCCCCGCGTTAACCTGTCCCATTGCCAACCCTATTCATAAGCAATAAGTTAGATCAATAGGTATTAACTCTAATGGGATTATAGCTTGGGTTTACTTTCCAAATATGCTTATAAGTACCTGTGATTAATCAAAATTATTTTTTTGCTAAATGACGTTGTAGTATTAGTGTTATTTGCGATGACTGTGCAAAAGATCCTTTTTCCTGTAGTGATTAATTAATCAAAGGCAAATAATATTGATACCATTGCACATAATTAAATTTCTGCCTAACAAGCAAGTATAAAATATATAATTTTTTTTAATGAAAAACAAAACTTTAGCAAACTAAAAAGAGCCAGTCAAAAGAATGATGTTAATAGCAGAAAAAGTATTAGAAGGCAAAAGAACCAAAGTAATGGCACTTGAGTTAAAAGAAACTTGGTTACAAGAAATAAACAAAGGAGAACAACTGGAGAAACCAATTTCGAGTTAACATGTCCAAGAAAAGAAACGTTCATTTCGTGTCACCGAATGCAAGTTGCTAACATGTGAAAAACTTACCTCCAATTGAAATAAAATGTGTTGAAATTTCACTTGTGTTGAGTCAGACGAGTATTGAAATTGGAAGAAGGTTCTGAATATTTTGCACCAATAAAAATTGTAACAATACAATTCAAATGTAATCCAAATACAGAACGATGAGCTAATTAACAATATCTAACTCTATGAAATAAATTTACTCATTTATCCACATTTAAGAAAGTGAAGATAAATATATCTAATAATAACAGAATTTTGAAATCTAAAATAGAAATGGAATTTGAACTTTAAAGAAGAAATAAATAAAATCTGATATTATCTCTGGAGGTCTCATGCAAGCAAATTCCCCAGTGTAGTATCTTTCTACAACTATAATTCTATCGAGTTAAAAAAAAAAATTAAGATAAAGCACATGTTAGGTTTGATATTTCAGTCTCTTCGAAATAACCATACAGCAGATGCCAAACTAGTCTTGTAAAATGTAACAAATGTCAGAGACTTTTTAATTGTTTGGTATTTTAAGATATAATTAATTAAAAAAGAATCTAACAAAAACATTCATATTAAAATTCGAATGTGGTTCCAGTTCTGCTCATTAAATTAAAAATTGGATTATGATTTTCAAGCACATACAAGATGTCTTTTTCACGGTTAGAGAAACTTTACTCGATATATCTTAAATTCATACAATATTTCTTCCTTTTTTTTAAGTAACAAAATAACTTTATTTAGATAATAATAAAAGAGTATTAAAATTCGTGATCAAGACTCAAAGCAAACTGCGGTACCTCAATTTTATTGATCGCATTGTCCTCCCTCTCATCAACTGAGGCTGGAGTAGCTGGCACCCTTAGCTCTAGAAAGCTGAAGTATCAATCACTTTGTGGTGAACATGATTCAGGGCCTTCTGGAAATACTCGCAGAGCCTCCGAAAGGTCTACTGCACTATACGATCTCAAAATAGTAATTTCTGAGTTAGCTCTTCATCTTTCTGATAAGAGTATCTTCTACTACTCAGGCTCTCAAAAAGTGCTTGAGATACAAAAAGTGATAGAATTGTCAAATGGAATGCTGGTCTGTCACATTCCCAGAAGTTGTAATGATGCTGCTTATAGGCTTGCAAAACATACCTTAAGCATCTTCTTGTACTAAGTTCTGGTTGAAAAACTTTTCAATCTCTTTGCTGATTAATTAATATATCATCCTAGTTTTTTTTTTTAAAAAAAAATGTACGCACAATAGTGATTTATGTTTTAGAAAAGTAGTTTGTACGCTCATTATGGGACTTTAAAGGACTCATTTTTCTCCAGATATTGAACTTAGTTAATGTGACATATTCTTCTTTTTATCAACTGAACTTGATTTTTAAAGCAACTTTTTAATTATTTTAGTTATAACTTTTCATGTTTTTTTTTTTAAAAAAAAGCAAATCATTAATAGTAATTGATTGCAAGTCTAGTGATGTAATTAATATCTGTTATAATTATTTTAGTTATATTGGCTGGTGATGAATCATCACCGATCAACCACTTTATTTTATTTTAAATTCATTTAAATTTTAAATTAAAAAATAAATAAATATTATTATTATAGATATCAAGTCATGCACTTCAGATTGACACCCCTATAATATTTACTAAGTCACAGCCTTGATACTTTTATACTCTATGTGCAGTAGAAAATCATAATTCACACCATAAGTAAGAACATATAAAATTAACACACCAATAAAAACAAAGAAAAGAAACCAATCAAAAAGACAAAAGATATACGTGGTTCGGCCCAAGATTGCCTACATCCACGGAGGATCCATGATCGAGCTTCTTATTATTGATATAAATCACTAATTATCTTTTTACATCATCAATGATCCCACAAGACCCTTTAGTATCTCTCATAGAGACCTCTAAGTATCTACATTTGATCACTATGACTCCCTAAGACCTCTTAGTATCTCCTTATAAGAGATTTTTACAAAGAACATAAGAATAGCCCGAGCATCTAAGCCAAAAGGATCTATAGTGTTTCTTTTGTTCACTTAAGAACCAAAAGAAAACACTCCCCAAAGGTTACACCCTAGTGCACCATGCACTTAGTGCCTACCTAGCTCTTCTATTCTCTCTTATGGTTACATCTTAAAACCTTAGATGCTTATTTTTCTTTTGTGTTTAGAAGGGTTTATATAGAGAATAAACACATTTAGAAACCCTAAACCTAGTTGGAATAAGAGTCATTACTTGTAGCAGTCCTAATCTCACTTAAAAAAGTCAATTAAGCCAAAATAAGAAATATTATAAAGTTTCCATTGCGTGAACAGTACCCCACGCGTGAACAGTTGTTGGTGAATAGTACCACCATGAACAGGCCCCGTGAACAGTATGCTGTATAAACAGTACTCATTTTTTTTGCTTTTCGTTTTGCTCATTCCTTGTATACCCAATGCGTACTTGACTTTCTAATGACTCTCATCTTGGTATTCATCTCAATTCTTGCCCATACAAGATTGTTGAATCACCAATTTCTAATAAATCTCATCCTTGATTCAAAATCTCTCTTTATGAAGCTAATCATCGTCACCCCTTCTTGATCAATGTTCACTAGCATTGTCTATAAGTCAAATTCCAAACTTAACTAAGGCTCTTGTGACTATGGTTTCCAATGATTCCTGAATGCTAATGTTTAAAGTAGTTCAATGTTGCGATCTTCTATATCCCGAAGACACCATGACCACAATCCCTTAATGGTGAAAATACATTCTCGCCATTACTACTCTTCCCACACATTCTCTTTCGACCTCTGCCACAAAGTGATATAATTTAAAAGCTACTTTATGGTCTGTTTCAAATCAACAACCCTATGTTGATCCCATTCGAAGCACTTTTCTTTAAGCACATAGCCTCCCTCTGTGCTTATCACTCTCCGATCTTTTTGCTTTCTATTTAGTATTCATTCTTTATGTCTTCTATGAACCTCCCTATTTCGATCTAGCAGTCTCGAGTCCACTAGGTCTTTATGAGATGAGGAATGAAATCTCATACCTAGTCCTTCCATTGTCTTTTTCATCATGTAGTCTCAATCTTATTCTACCAATCACCTATGACTTACTATAAGCCATATTTCTTCAATTGATAAATAACGATTCTCCATGACTCGTATGAAAACCCTACCCTAGATCCCAAAAATAGTTCATCTATCAGACACTTATTCCTCCAAAAGCTCTCATGCAATCAAGGTCTTTGCCTAGTCATCTAACAGACTTGCAAATCCACCTTCCTTCTATCTTTGTCTTTCTCTTAGGACTATCCCTTCAAGTGCCCTAGACACCTTTTGAATCTGCCATTCAATCTTGATTGTTCTTCTTTTTCCATATTTATTTTGTGTACAATCTGAATGATTCTTCTAATTAGAACCTAGATGATGCCATCTTCTTAGTAGTCTCTCTTTTTTTTTTCTTTAAGAATGATACTTACCATAAAAAAAAAAGAAAAAAAATCTCCAATAAGGCCATCACCTTTTCCTCTTTCAGATAATCATCTTCCCTATTGTTCTTCTCTTATACTTGTGAGTCCCTATGACTAACAATCTTTGCTCTGCAATCTGACATTACTGCCTATGCTCTGCAATATGGATTTCAACCAAAGCTTTGATACCAGTTTGTTGCGGATATCAAGTCATGTACTTTAGTTTGACACCCCTATGGCATCAACTAAGTTATAGCCTTGATACCCATTTTACTTTATGCGCAGCGGAAAATCATAACTCATACTATAAGTAAGAACATATAAGATTAACACACCAATAAAGATAAAAAAAAAAACCAATCAATAAGGCACAAGATATACGTGGTTCGGCCCAAAATTGCCTACGTCCATAGAGGATCCATGATCAAGCTTCTTATTATTGATATAGATCACTAAGTATCTTCTTACATCATCAATGATCCCACAAGACCCCTTAGTATCTCCCATAAAGATCTCTAAATATCTACCTTTGATCACCATAACTCCTTAAGACCTCTTAGTATCTCATCATAAGAGATTTCTACAAAAACAATACAAGAATAGCCCGATCATCTAAGTCAAAAGGATCTATAGTGTTTCTTTTGTTCACTTAAGAACTAAAAGAAAACACTCTCCAAAGGTTACACCCTAGTGCACCACGCACTTAGTGCCTACCTAGCTCTTCTATTCTCTCTTATGATTACATCTTAAAACCTTAGATGCTTGTATTTCTTTTGTGTTTAAAAGGGTTTATATAGAGAATAAACACATTTAGAAACCCTAAACCTAGTTGGAATAAGAGTCATTACTTGTAGGAGTTCTAATCTCACTTAAAAAAGTCAATTAAATCAAAATATGAAATATTATAAAGTTGCCGTGTGAACACTAATCGCGTGAACAGTATCCACGCATGAACAGTAACCGTGAATAGCATTGCGTGAACATTACTGATGAACAGTTCCTCATGAACAGTATACCGCATGAACAATACTTATTCTTTATTCTTTCCGTTTTGCTCATGACTTGTATACGTAGTGCGTATTTGAGTTCATAATAACTTTTCTCTTAGTATTCATTTCAATTCTTGCTCATATAAAATTGTTGAATCACCAATTTCTAACTGTAACCTTAATGATATTAATCTGATCAATTGAAGTAGTTCCGAGGCATGTATCATTAAAACTTTGACATTAATTTCTCTTAGATATGTAGATTTAACCATTATAGTCTAGGTTTCATGGGCAATCTGTGATCAACTGGTATTAACTCTAATAGGATTATAGCTTGTGTTTACTCTGCAAATATGCTTTCCAGTACCTTTGATTGTGATGCTTATAGCTTGAAGTTAATAAAATAAGTTTTAAGAAAAAACTTAATTCGATACTCCAAAATCTGCTATTATTGTCGGGCTACAATTGAATGCTGTTAAGGATGAAAGACTTTTGATGAATTTTAAAGATTGAAATTTGATTATAAAATTTAACGTTAACACCTAGTGTTAAGTTCAAAAGTCTGATAAGTTCCTTAATAAGTTAAGCTAACAATGTCAGCCAAACTAACATATTAACAAAATATCGAAATTAGAATTCCACGCGGACAATGTCTTTAAGGAGCCAAAATTATCCGCAAGTATTGTATATATTTACATACGTTGACTTATAATTTATAATATGTGAGATCTATTTTATTACGAAGCATCCATCAATTTTTAACTTTTTCATCATTACTAAAGTAAAATAAAAGGCAAAGCTTCAGAATCCATGTTGTTTATCTGTGCAGGAAAACTAGATTTTCTCCGTCGGTACAACCAAACAAAATGCAAGGAAAGTAGTACACAAAGGAACCATTTTCATAATCAGTTTTGATCCCTTGATTTGTGCCACATTGCAAAGCCTGCCCAATTTTTTCTTGCTCTTCAGCTTTGTCTAGCCATCTGTTATTCTTAAAATTGATATGTCAAAGAATGTAACGATTGTAATAATATGTAAAAGAGAAGATTGGAAAAGGGATATATTTGAAGAATTGGACTTGAGGGGACAAGTGTAATTGTTCTCCATCATTACGAAAGTACTGACTCGAGGATAGATGGTACTCAAGGTGCCTTTTCAATAGGGAAGCCCGTTAAAAATAATCTAATCAATTACGCATCAAAAATATATTTAATTATGGATTAACATCACACGTTAATAAAAGAATCCAATAGTTAAAAAATAGGTTATCAAAAATATTCGTATAAGCCATTAACGTCTCGAAAATAAATCTAAATTGGATACATAATATTGATTTTCCACTGAACTCAATGGAATTCAGTGAGACCAAAAGGCTAAACTTGTCGCTCAATTAAAATTTGTAAGATATATATGATCTTTTCTATGATAAACGTTTTACATATCAAGATCCATAGAATAGTAATTAATTGTTATTATGTTTAAAAAACTCGTAAGAATACTCATGTCCTTGTCATGCTTTTCTCTGCAAACATATAGCCATTGTTGCAAAAAAAAAAAAAAAATGGTTTTGTTAACTTCTCGGACATAAAATATAACCAAGTGTTATGGGAAAAAAAACTAACAATATGTATTACCGCATTAACAAAATCGTGAAGAAAAAGAAGTGTTACCTGAGCAAGATCCCTTCCAATAACAACAGTAATACGAGCTGACAGGCATTACCAAATCAAACCAAAATAAGTAAAACTCTAGAACTAATTACTTTAGTACAACAGAAAAAAAATTAAAAAAATAAAATATTTATTTAAAAAGAGAATTTCATCTTTTCTAGTATGGTAAAAATTAAAAAAAAAAAGGAATTTGATTCAAGTATGGTAAATTTTTAAAGAGTGAAAATAAAATTATCATAGACGTGTAGTACAATTAGGTTTAGTTATCCCCTGTAAAGGCATTTAAAAAAAAAATGTCCATTTTGATACAAATCCAAAATAAATGGATAATTGATATATACTGAAGCCGAATCCAATGAAAAAATTATGTTCATTTTGGGTCACCATTCATCAAATGTAAGCTGGTAAGCAGTACCACGTAGTCGAAATATTATAATAATCCAATCGAAATAAAATAAACGAACACGCCATTATAAATAAGCCTCGTAATCAAATTTCACCAATTAGAAGAAGGTTCTGAATATTTTGCGCAGCAATAAAAATTGTAACAGTACCCTTCAAATGTAATCCAAATACAGAACGATGAGCTAATTAACAATATCTAACTCCTAACGATGTTTGATCCCCAGGCCACGAGCGGCACTATGAAAATTTTCCATCTCCAAATCCATCTAATCTCCGTCGCGGCTGCTAGGATGGCAAGATGAGCAATCCATCCTGGCCTTACAATAACGGCAGATTTCGGGGTATTTAATTGCGTGAATTCTTTTGATTAACTTCAAGCAATCAGCGTCGCCAGTAATCACAAGTATATTCGCCACGATAGTTAGCACAAATCCAGAGAGTGCTACTACAAGCGTGCCAACAATTGACGTTGGTCGATCCAATGGCTCGTGATACAGGCCTTTAAAAATGAATAAACAGACCAGCCAGGGAATCATATTCAGAAAAAATAATGCAACTGATTCCCATCCGAATGGAGGCAGATAAGTCATCTACAGAATCAATAAATGAATAAATAAATAAATGAAAAGTTAAGAGAACAAATGATTTAAGGAATTTAAATTAAAAAAATTAAAATAAAGGCTTTAATGATACATGCCTCGGAACTTTCTTCACAAACTTGTAGAGAACGTTCCAAGTCGTTCTTCTGACAAAATGCTAAAACAAAGTCCATTTAATTTAATGATACAACAAAGTGGATTTTAACACAAAAAATAATCAATCTAGGTCTTACAATTACCTCTTGGAAATGAACGAATTGCTTCTTCCATTGACGCTCAAGTAGTAGTCTCATTATTAATGTCGTGCAAGACACTACGATTAGGTAGCCAAAGATAGCCATAAAAAATACGACATCCTTGACGCTGCTGCCACCGATCAATAATACCAAAAACGATAGCATCAGAAATAGAGAGGGAAGTAGCGGCTGCACGGAGAACAGAGACAGCGTCAAAAAATTAAATTAAAAATAAATAAATGATACAACAAATTAGACTTAAGCTTACGTACAAATATTTACATATTGCTCTTCTTGAGAGAAAGGTTCATAAAAAGAAAAGAGAGTTGTTGTTTCTCATCTTGGGAATTCATGGCTTAGCAGCGTAATTAAATTCACGTCTTATTCCTGTTTATATAGTTTTGTTTTGTGCAGAGTATTTTTCAATAGTGCATATTGATAACACTCCTTACGAAGAGTTGGTGAATTCTCCAACTTTTCTCGTTTATCCACATTTCAAAAAAGTCAAGATAAATATATCCGATAATAACAGAATTTTGATATCTAAAATAGAAATAAATTTGAGCTTCAAAAAAAGAAATAAATAAAATCTGATTTTACCTCTCAAGCAAGTAAATTGCCCAGTGTAGTATCCTTCTACAACCATAATTCCTTTTGAGTTTAAGAAAAAAATTATTCAAGATAAAGCACATGATAGGTTTGATATTTTACCAATTAATGGTGCTAATGGTAAACACGTGTTATAATATATAATCATAATTTTAAAAAATCCTAAAATATTATTATTAAAAATTAATGAATAACCGTACAGCACATGCCAAATGAGTCTTGTAAAATGTAACAAACGACAAAGACTTTTTTTGGTACTTTTAGATATAATTAATTAACAAATAATCTAACAAAAATATTCATATTAAAGTTCAAATGTGGTTTTAATTCTGCTCATTAAATTAACAATTGGATTATGATTTTCAAGCATTTACAAGATGTCTTTTTCACGGTTAGAGAAACTTTACTCGATATCTTAAATTCATACATTTGTTTTTTTGAGTAACAAAATAACTTTATAAAATTAGTTTAAGGAGGAAGATTTCTCAATAACAAACAAGTTAATATGATTTGGAACTTTGTCAAATTAAATAAATTCATGATCAAGACTTGAAGCAAATTGTGCTAACTCACGTGCAACCCCATTTTTTAAAATTCATTTGATGTTTCTGGAAAAATTTAGTATGAGATATATTTAGACTATTTGGTTATTTTATTCTATTTACAATTTTTTTTTTTTTTAGTCTCTGCGGAATAAGGGAATTTTATTTAAATAAAAAGAAGAGCACACTACATCAGAGGACATATTGGGCTTTATCCTTCAAAATAAAAGGACCTAATAAAAAACATAAAAGTACGCAAACAAAAATACAATAGAAATTATAAAAATCTACAACTAGAGAAACTATAAGCATCACCACCAAGATAATCGTTGGTGAAGCCAAACATTTGCTAACATAGGCGCAAAAAGAAAAACTTTTTTTCACAGGATTCAAATAAGAATGAAAAAGGAGATGAACAATTAGCAGAGAATCAAATTTAAGAAAACGATTGTTCCAGTTAACGGATGATGAGTGAAAAAACTTGGATGCCAACTACTGCCAATAACCCCGAGGGAAGCAGCACACAACAAATAAGTGATTAGAAATTTCATGGCAAGAAGGAATATCACAAAGAGAGCATTAGAGACTAGACAAACCGCGCTCCTCCACAAATTATCATCAGTTGGAAGCTTGGTTTGAAAAATATGCCAAATAAGAGTGATGAATTTCGAAGGGATAAAATTTTGCAAAATCTTAGAGGACCAAGGCTTATAAAAATGATGAACCCTAATGAATTATTGTGGAATTTGTGATTCAAAATCACATGGATTGTGATTGTAATGTTTGGGATAAATTTGAGAACAATTCGAATTCAAGTTGAAGTCAGAAACAAGTTTGGAAAGGGCCGGAAACCAATGGAATAGTGTCTGGAAGGCAGGGGATAGCTGAGGAAACAAGAAGCTTGTTTCTAAGCTTGGGCGCCATGGAGCCCTGTAGCATCTATGCTCACGCCACGGCGATAATACTGTTCATTGACCTCAAAATTTTAAAATTGAAGTTTTTTAAAGGCTCGAGTATTTTAGATTTCATATAAATATCCCATTGTTCCTATAGTTGAAATACATACTTAAAAATATTGTACAACAAATTCTAGAACTCCAAACTTGAATTGTATCATTTCTTGATCTTTCAACATCATTTCTCTTGTAATCAAATGTCAAATAAAATATACTCATATCTTGATCCATCATCGACGTAAGCACATTACTGAACCACGTATTTTATAACTTGGTATGTTATATTTCTACATTTTCTCTACTACACATTACTTAGCTGTTAATTAAATTGTTGTTCTTGGTTGGCTTGTGTTCTCTACTTCATTACTTAGTTGTATAATCTACGTATTTCACTACGTGTTTATACTCCAACAAACTGGTATCAGAGCCTGTATTTGTTTAATTAAATATAGCACCACATAAGCGTGAAGTAGAGAAATTTATCGGGCATAAAGATTTCAACTTATGAAAACTTAAGATGTTGGCTTTGTTAGAAAGTCAAGAACTAGAATAAGCTCTTGTGGAATCCTCTAGTACTAGTGATAAATTTATAACATCTAAGTCTGACATGGATCCTAAAATCATTAATAAAAAAGCTCGGAGTGAAATTATTTTGTGTTTAGGAGATTAAGCTTTTAGGGAAGTGGGTGGAGAGAAAACTGCATTAGGTTTATGGAAAAGACTTAATGAGTTGTATATGACTAAGTTTCTTGCAAATCAATTGTATCTCAAGAAAAAATTGTTCCAATTGTCTTTGGTTGAGGGTGGTTCACTTAATGAACATGTTAATACATTTATCAAAATTATCATTGATTTGGAGACTGTTGATGTCAAAATTAGTGATGAAGACAATGTAATTTTTTTGTTAAGTTTACTTCCTCCAAGCTATGAACATTTTATTAATACTCTTTTATATGGAAGGGGGTTATTAATAATGAAGGATGTTAAATCTACTCTAAACGCAAAAGAGTTAGCCATGAAAATAGAACAAAATTCTACAGTTGTTCTTACTGCGAGAGGAAGAGCTGAGAATAAAGAAACTAAAGCGAGAAATTCATCAAGATTAAAATCAATAGGCAGATCGAAGAAGTGGTATTTCTGCAAGAAAGAATGACATTTCAGAAGGGATTGTCCGAAAATGGGAGCCAAATATTAAGGGAAGAAACCTAAAGCAGATGCATCTATAGTATTTGAATAAGACTATAAAGTTGCAGAAATATTAGTTGCTTCAAATTAGTAGAACATAAGTGAGTAGATTCTAGACTCCAGATACACTTTTCATATGTGTCCGAATAAAGCCTTGTTCATTAGCTATCAGTCCATTAATGGTTGTAAAATATTAATGGACAATAATATGGCTTGTAAAGGCATTGGATAAGTAGTATTAGACTAAAACTACATTATGAAAGTGTGAGTGAGTTGTTAGATGTGAGGCATATACCTGAACTTAAAATAAATTTGATTTCTTTAGACATGCTTGATCAATCTAGTTGCACATTTAAGGGTGAGAATAGTACATTGAAAGTAGTTAAGGGTTCTATAGTTGTAATAAAAGGTGACCATGAACACGAGTTGTATGTGTTGAGAAAGGCTGACATTGGTTCTGCATATTTGTCTATTAATAATGAGAATATGTAGACTAAGTTGTGGCATTTGAGGTTAGGGAACTTGGGTGAGAGAGGTTTAAAGGATTATATGAACAGTGTATATTTGGCAATGATAAGATTCAATTAATGGAGTTTTGTGAACATTGTGTACTTAGTAAAGCTCATAGAGTCAAGTTCAACACGGGTGAACACAACATCAAGGGCACTCTTGATTACATACATTCTGACCTTTGGGGACCTACACAAGTTGTCACTCATTATGCTTCAAGGTACTTTTTGTCATTTATTGATGATTATTCAAGGATGGTGTGGGTTTATATGTTGAAGAGTAAAAAGCAGGTTCTTGAAACATTTGAGAAATGAAAAGCACTTGTGGAGAATCAAACAGGTAAGAAAATAAAAAAACTTAGGACTTACAATGGACTTGAGTTTTGTAATACTGAGTTTAATAAGTTTTATACTAAATATGGTATTATAACGCATAAAATAGTAAGGTACACACCACAATAGAATGGTCTTGTAGAAAGGATGAATCAACCTTACTTCAAAGGGTAAGGTGTATGTTAACCAATGCCAAATTATCTAAGTTAATTTGAGGGGAGGCTATAGTAACAGCTACTTACTTGATAAATTGAAGTCTTTCCTTATGTATTGATTGTATGACACCAGAATAGAAATAGTTTGGAAATACTCTAAAATATGATCACTTGAGGGTATTTAGGTGCCCTGCATTTGTACACATCAAGCAAGGCAAAGTAGAACGAAGAACCTTGAAAGGTATATTCATTGGATATCTAGAAGGTGTTAAGCGATACAAGATATAGTGTATTGATCTTAATCCATACAAGGGTATCATTAGTCGGGATGTAACGTTCAATAAATCTATATTGTTGGGAACCAATCTAAATTTAGTTTTGAAGAAGATAGAAGAAGTGCTAAAATCAGTTTCTGAAACTGAACATCATGAAATGCAATATGATTTAAGACCTGACATTTCTACAAGTTAGCAATTTAACGATGAAGCACATGAAGAACAAGAACCTAAAAGTTCCTTCAAAACAGCCTCACTGCAGTCTAGCACTCTTTAAGCTGAACTTGAAGATAACTAATAGGGACATATATGTGCTAGTATATTTAATCCCAACTTTTATATTTTGCTTTAAATCATGAATATTTAGCTATTTAATTGCATTTGTTTTTATCATAAATAGGCACGTGATGAAAATGTGATGTATAGAAACAAACAGAATATAAATCAGATATAAAATGAAGAAGTTGCGCTTAAAATATGATAGCATCAGAACCTAGAACTGGGCGCTGCAACGCTTGAAAATAGAACTAGAGCACGGAAGCACCCACTACCAAGGTCACGGCACCTAGAGATGCTCTCTCAATAGTGCTTTTCTAGGTTTGAGCATCGCAACGCCCATGCGACATATAAAATGGCCTCTCAACTCCCATATTTCAACTTAGATTCGAAGCCCCTAGCCCTTAGGGTTTCTCATACCTATAAAAGAACTATTTTAAGAGCCAAAATACAAACTTTAGGAGGCAAAAATGCAGAGAAATAATTCACAAATAAAACTAAGAGATCAAAGCTAAGTAATCAAGAATCATGTTCAAGATTGAAGATTCTAGTTCAAAGAAGAAAGAGAAGCAACCTAATATGTTTCATTGATTAGTTTTTCTTATATTTCTATATTATTATGTTCTTGTTATTCTTCATGTATTGGTTTGATGCTCTTGATTTTGTGATGTGCTAAACATTGTTGATCTAGGATTAGACTTTTGAACCCAGTATGTAGTTGGATTTTGTTAATTATTAGTTTATGAACTTAAAACTTACAATTGATTCATTCTATCTAGATCTTAATGCTTTCATTATACATGACCAATATTTTGAATGGAACTATGATGAACTTGACTAATGAATTCATGTGTTTAGTCTAAGATAGTTTGATGCAAGATTATAGGGTAATAACTATACATTTCATCTAAGATAGACATATACTTGGATGGCTTGATTTAGACTTGATCTTAATGAATTACATTCTAATTTGATTACCATAGACATATAGGTGATTGTTAGAATACATAATATAATCACTCAACCATCGATAAAGGCTTATAATAAAATTAGTGTCTAAGCCAACAACTGGTATTAAGGGATTAACTAATAAGTTAATAAGTTCAATGAAATATTATGTGGATAATTTTATACCCTATATTACTATCAATTAGTGAATTGATTTCTTTATTTACTTGCAATAAAGTTAAGTTTAGTTTAATTAATAGAATTGGGTTAGTTAATTAAATTTTAGATTTTAATTTTCTGAATAAAAGTTAAGTAAATATAATTTTAGTAATTGGTTGATAGAAATAGATCGAATAATCCCTATGGGAACGATATCTGGACTCAAAATCTTATATTACTTGACACAATAGTATACGCTATGCTAGACTATTATAGCATTAATCAAGTTTTTGGTGCCGTTACCGAGGACTAATTTTTCTATTCTTAAGATCAACACTAATACCAAACTACTTGTTTTTCAGATTTTATTTTGTTTTGTTTTCTTTTATTATATTTTCTTATTTTCACTTTGATTTTTTTTCTATTTTGTTTTGAAAATTCATATGATGGGCGAAAAGTGCTGAATGATTTCTTTTTTATCCTGAGATCGAAAGAACTTTGCATAGACTTCAATGTGAACAATGCCAGCGATCTTTAAACATGGAAGAGAACAATAATCATATCAATAATCATGTATTTGAGCCCATGATACCGTAGAGATCTTTAAAAGATTATGCTATTCCTACTGTAAATAGTATTCAGTCAAGTATTTGGCGACCAATCATTAATGTAAATAACTTTGAAATTAAGTTAAGCACTATTTAAATACTGAAAGAGTCTGTACAGTTCAACAGAGCTCCCAACGATGATCTTAATATGCATATCGTGAATTTTCTTAAGAATTACAATACACTCAAATACAACAAAGTCTCTAACGATGCCATCAGATTGAGACTATTCTCTTTTTCCTTGAGAGATAAAACAAAGAGTTGGCTAATATCATTGTTGTCAGAATCGACATCAACATAGGATGATTTAATACAGAAGTTCTTAGCCAAATTCTTCCTACCAACAAAGATAGTAAAGATGAGGAATGATATCACCTCATTCAGTCAGATTGATGGAGAGTCATTGTATAAGGCATGGGAATGCTTCAAGTACATGTTGAGGAAGTGTCTTCACTAGGATGTCCCTAAATGACTATTAGTCCAAATATTCTATAATGGACTAGTAGACCATTTGAGGACCATTATAGATGGTACTGCTGGAGAAGCTTTCATGAATAAGTCTACGAATGAGGCAGAAAGGGTTACACCAAAGAGAGTTACTGATGTACAAAGAGAGTTACTAATGTACATGAAATTGACACATTCAATGTATTGGCAGCACAAATCAATATGTTATCTAAGAATATTGATGTATTAAATGTTGCTAAACCTTAGCAAGTTACTTATGACTTTTGTGGTGATAACCACATGAATTGGGTGGTGTATAGAGTCAGCAAATTATATGGGTAATTTTAATGGATAGCAACATAACCCACAATCCCACTTTTATAATTTTGGGTAGAGATATCACTCAAATTTCTCTTGGTGTAACAACTAAGATGAGTCATCTAAACTAATGAATCCTCTAAGATTTCAGCCACTGCAAGAAAAGAAGCTAGCATTGGAAAACATTCTCATGCACTACATGAAATCCAATGATGCCATTCTATAGAACCATTCAGCAACCTTGAAGAACTAACAAGTTCACATAGAATAACTTGTTACATCTTTCAGAAGAAGCTACCTCCTAAACTCAAAGATCTTGAGAAATTTACCATACCATGCTCAATTGGCAATCATGGTCTTGTTAAAGCTATATGCGATCTAGGAGCGAGCATTAATTTCATGCCTTTCTCTATGTACACCAAGTTGGGATTGAAAGAAGTGAAGCTAATTAATTTCACACTTCAACTTGCTTATCACTCTTTCGTCTATTCGAAAGAAATTATAGAGGACGTGATAGTAATGGTGGACAAATTCATCTTCCCCGTCAATTTTATTATTCTAGACATAAAAGAAGACAAGAAGATCCCTATCATCCATGGAAGACCTTTCTTAGCCATAAGACACACGATTATTGATGTTAAAAAATAAGAAATGACCATGGGGGTACAAGATGACACTGCGACATTCAAAGTCTTCAAAGATATCAAGTTTCCATATAAAAGTGAAGACTGTGGCAGCATTGATATAATACGCTAAAACGCCAAAGAGTTCAAAGACTTGGAGATGTTAACTCCTCACATAAAAAAGAAGGCGTTAAAGTATAAAAAGAGAAGAAAGAGAAAGAATGAGTAGCAGTACGATGAGAAGATCAAAGAGAAGGGCACAAGAGAATCACTTACCCGATCTAAAATTAAAATCTTTCTAGAAAAACGTAATAGGAATGAGTCAAAAGTTGTTATCCAAAGTCTAATTAAGAGGATGTGGAAGCCGAAAGAGAGAAAGCCTAGAAAGCTCATATACAAAGATGCTTCCACTATTAACTTTGATCCTCTATAAGAGTAGAAAGAGCCTCATTAAGCCGACGGCATTAAATCAAGCACTTCTTAAGAGGCAAGCCAAATAATTTCTATTTTTATTAGCTTATTTCAGTTTTAGTTATATTAGTTTCTTTTACCTTTTAGGAATAAATTAGTAAGTCAAGCATTCAAAAAAGCAGCACAAGCATTAGGAGCCAAGGAACACCGCAGTCCAATCAATAAAGAACAATGTTGCAACGCTTAAACTTCATTTACCAGAAAAGTGTCTTACTTTCAATCTTTATTTTTTGACATCGAAAACAATGTTTAATTTAAATTTAAGGGTGGGAAGCACACTTTCTAGTGTTTATTTTTTCTGCTTGTATTGATTGGTTGTCTTATGTAGGTAAATTTTTTTTAGTTAAGTTTTGGTTGAGAATGATATGAAATAAAATATCAGCTGAATTTATTTTCACAGGTCTCTAGGAGACAATAAATGCTTGAGATACTTCTTATACCATGAATCTTGGATTGATTTCAAACTTATTTTTTATCACTTATTCTTGAGCACGTTGAAATAAGCATGTATTAGTTTACATTTTTGCTTAGAAATACTTTATGCTTAAGTAGTACACTACAATCTCGATGATCAACACTCTAGAACTTGCTTGATTACTACTTGAGGCAAAATCCTAGGAAACACATGATAAAAAAATGATATTAGGCCATCTATAGACTGTTTAAGTATTTTCTAGCCTACCTTATATGTACATTTATCTCTAGTCACCCAATTTGAGCCTAGTTTCCTTTTTTGGTGTATAACCACATTACAAGCCTAAAGACATTAAGTTTATTTATCCTAAAATCTACCGGTAACACCATAATTTTGAGTTTACTTGAAAATATTCTTAAAAGAAAAAGGTTGTATGTGTGAAAAATTGGTACTGCAATGAAAAGCAATAAGTCTTAAAGGTATTTATCAATATAATTTTAAGGGTACATATATATATAATTAGAGAAGTATTTAAATGCATAATACTCTCAGCTTAGGAAAAAGAAGAAATTCTTTGAAAAAATGGTTAAAAGAAAGATGTGAATATCATAAGTTTGGGAGAGGAGATAAATAAATTAGGAGAAAAGAGATCAAGAGGTTTCTAAGTAAATTTAAGTATTTATGGTGTGATTTATGCTTCATATATATCTTTATATCCCACCTTGACCTTAGCCTTATGTTACAAGTTAATTAAAGTCATAAATAGATCCTTTGACATGTGTATTTCTACATTAGTGAAAAGTAGTATAAATAACAAGCTTATGATAGTGTTATTTTGAAATATACCAAGACATCATGATGAACACATGAAAATGCATATTTATTAAGAGATTTAGTCACCATTTAATAGCACTAATTTTAGCATTTTTATATTTTTAGCTTAAAATAAAGTGTTCTCCTTAAATTGTGATTAATGAATGTTATTTGCATAAGTTTAGGTAAAATGGACATAACTCTCAATGTAGAAATAGAAATGAATAAATTATTAAACCTGAAGTAACATGACTCAATCTTACACAAACTTGAAGAACGGTTGAAAAGCAAAATCCAACATTTTATGGGCCAAAAATTGAGATACAATAGAATCGGGCTATAACTACCGCTCAGCTTGACCTAACTCACATATTTAGACCGTAGCTCAAAACATACGTACCCAATTGGTATAATTATTGAATCTATGAAATATTGAATTAATTATCAATAACTCGTATGTTGATGGTAAAGTCTAAATTAGCCGTTATCATAGACCAAATTGTCTTGCAAATGGGTAAAAGGGTTGTTGGCATAAATCTGATGTATTTTTAGTATTTTACCCATATCTCATTGGATACACATCCAATTTGTATGAACCTAGTGCCTATGGAATGAAGAGATGAACTGCTACAACTTTCATGTTGGCTAAAAAAGCTACATAGGTCATTTACATTATCAAAAAAGTGCTACAAATGGGTGAACGAGTTATTAGTCTAAATTATTGAACATTGATGTTACACTTGACATATTTTCATTCATTGCCTATATAAGGACACTCTTAGGACGTTTTTAACATTAGATAATTCTCTTTTATTTTTTTCTCATTAACATGCATTGTAATATAGGCTAGAGTTCTTGGCAAGGATAAGAGATAAACTTTTGTGTTTAATAAATTTACTTCTATGCTTTGATTCGTTGTCAAGAGCTATAAATGTTTGTAAGTTTGATTATGCTTAAACTCTTATCTATTTTATTTTCTATAATCCAAAGTTTATAATTCTCATATTTCATATATTTTCAATTATGCTTTCTTTATATGATTCTTGTTAAATTATAATTGTTATTGGTTACATTGTTTTATATGTTAATCTTTTACTGCAATATTGTCAATTGATATATTGTCGATCTTGGATAACATGTAAAGGCAATAAATGTTTGATATTCAAGTTGATCTTTTACTGTAATATTGTCAAAATGGTACGTTGTCGATCTTAGATAACTTGTATAAATGAACATGATTTGTGTTAATATTTGCAAAAGAGTTTAGTCATATCAAATGCATGTGTTATCAAATGTGCTATATTTTACATATCTTTTGATTAATTGTTTAGATGTAAAACTGTTTGAGTTATAAACATTGAATCAAAGTATAAAATAGATTTATAAAGTATAATTGTGATTCTCTAAGCCTTGCTTAAATTATCATAAGACATTTTTCTCAATTCATAGATAATTCTATCTCATCCACTTAAACCAATTAATTAATTTTCTCATTTCCTACTGCTTTAATATTTTACTTCACCAACCTATTTTGCCAAACGATTCCTCATGGGATTGACACGTCAATCTATACTGTGATAGCCGCATTACATTTTGAGCGTAAACACATCATCTTCTTGTACTTTCTTAAGTTAAGGAGTAAATCTAAGTTTTATTTGACTATTTATTTGCTTATTGCATACACACACAAGTGATCAATTATAAAAGAGAATGAAAGACTTGATGAATGATATTGATTTATTGAAAGTTGTGTATTGCGTTCTAAAAACACTTACCAATTAACAGCCTTTGAGATATTGAGGATGATCATTTAATTAACCGAAGCTTATTTTTAGGTTGTTTTTATTTAGAGTCAATTACCAGTTAGCCCAAGATCGGTAAAAGAGAGTTGTTCGACCACCGAGCAGATATGCACATGCAGATTTGATAGCCAATGGGTTTAACATAGCTTGCACTATAGAATATGATGAACCAAAATCATATGCTGAAGCTATGGAGAGTGTAAACTATGTTAAATGGCAGTAAGCTATACAAGAGAAGATCACTTCTCTTAAGAACAATCAAACCTAGAAATTGGTGGTGAAACCAAAAATTAAGAGGCTAGTTAGCTGCAAATGGGTTTACAAGGTTAGGAAGGGGTTCTATCTATTGAACCTACAAAATTCAAGGCTAGGCTTATTGCACAGGGTTTCACACAAAGAGAAAGGGTTAATTTTCATGAAAGATTTTCTCTTGTTGTTAAGCACTCATCTATTCATATTTTATTATCCATGTGTGTAAATCTAAATTTACATCTTGAATAAATGGATGTAAAAATAATGTTTCTTCATAGTAAGCTTGAAGAAGAGATATACATGGCACAACCAAAAGGTTTTAAAGAACCAGGCAAAGAAGGTCATACTTGTTTACTAAAGAAGTATTTATATAAACTGAAGCAATCTCTGATGAATGGTATAGGAGATTTGATGATTTTTGCTACATTGTAACTTCACAATGAGCAAGTATGATAGATGCGTATGCTTCAAAGCATTGAATAACAGTAAGTATATGTATCTCATTCTATATATTAATGATATGTTAATTGCATGTGATGATATAGAAAAGATACATAAGATGAAAAATCAATTGGGTGGTGAATTTGAAATGAAAGATTTGAGGTCAGCCAAAAGAATTTTAGGTATGGATATAGTGAGGGGCAGTGATTTTATTTTCTTGTCTCAACATCGATATATACTTAAAGACAGGTTTAGAATAAGGGATACCAAAGCTATATCAACTCAATTGGCAATGCATTTTAAACTATCAGCACCTCAATCACCACAAATCAAAAACGATAAACTATAAATGATTAAGATACCGTATGCTAGTGCCGTGGGTTCTATTATGTATGTTATGGTTTTCACAAGACCAAATATAGCACAAGTAATAAGTGTTGTAAGCAGATATATAGCTAATCCTGAAAATGAGCATTAGATGGCTGTGAAATAGATACTGAGGTATCTAAAAGGGACGTCACATTATGGTTTGCTATTCAAAAGGGTTGGCACAGATGATTAAATGGTGAACGGTTATGTAGACTCGGATTATGCAAGTGGCCTTGACAATAGGAGGTCTTTATCTGGGTATATCTTTACAGTGTTTAGATGTAACGTATATTAGAAATTTGTATTGCAGCATGTTGTAGTACTGTCAACTATTGAAGCAGAGTATATAGCCTTAGGAGAATCAATTAATGAGGCTATATGCTTGAAAGGTATTTGTGTTGAACTTTTGGCTATGGATGAAGTTAATACTTTTATGAATTATGATAGCTAAAGTATCATACATCTAAGCAAACATCAGATGTTTCATGAAAAATCAAAACACATTAATGCTAAGATACATTTCATTCAGGATACTATGAAGAGTGGTATCATTAGTCTATAAAATTTCAACATTAGAATATCCTAGTGATATGTTGACTAAGTCACTGACTGCAATTAAATTTAGGTTGTGTATGAACTTAACTAGAATCACAACTTATAATTAAGGTTAGAATGTGGATAAGATAGATCGTTGGTTGCTCTCTTAGAGTTATTAGAGCGATTTTGTATCAAGAAGGGGATTTGTAGAATTTGTAATCCAAAATCATATATACTGTGATTGTAATGTTTAGGACAAATTCAGGAACAATTCGTAATCAAGTTGAAGCTTGAAACAAGCTCAGAAATGGTCGGAAACCAATATAACAGTGTTTGAAAGGCATAAGACAACAGAGGAAATAAGGAGCTTATTTCTAGGCTTGGGCGCCATAGTGCCCTACTGCACCTGTGCCAGTGTCGTGGTGCTGGATGGTGAAATGCACAGCGCTGCGACGTTGGTACTGTTCATTGACACCAAAATTTGAAATTTGAGTTTTTTTAAGGCTTTGGTATTTTGGATTTCAAATAAATATCCCATTATATCTAAAGTTGAAATAAAACTCGAGAAACACACTTAGAAATATAGTACAACAAACTTTAGAGCTCTAAACTTGAATTATATCATTAATTGATCTTTCAATATCATTTCTCTTGTAATCAAATATCAAATAAAGAGACTTGGATCCTTGATCCACTATAGACGTAAGCACATTATTGAACCACGTATTTTGTGTCTTGATATGTAATACTTCTATAGTTTCTCTACTGCATATTACTTAGCTTTTGATTAAATTATTGTTCTTTGTTAGCTTGTGTTTTCTACTCCATTGTTTAATTATACAATGTATGTATTCTGCTGCGTATTTATACTCCAACAATTATAATTCTCTTTAAGAGTCAACTTGCCATAATGAGAAGAAGACAAGCAATGACACTTTGGAAAGAGAAGCAAGAAGTAGAAATGAAAGCTAAAAATAAGAAGTGAAGCACAAGACACTAAGAAGAGACCACTCATATGTAGGATTTGGCACCTATATACTACTTTAGGTAAAATATGTGGCGCCTAGGTGCCAATGTGGAGCTATTTTTTGTTTTAAGCGTATTGCATCTCAAAGTTAGTTTTTGAACTCCTACCACACGTGAACTCTTATTTCAATTAAAAATAAAGTTTCTAAAGAGGTTTTAAATACTAAATAAACTCTTATAACCTTTTAGAATTACTTTAGCATTAAAGATGTAAACGTAAGAAAGAATAATAGAGAGTTATATATGCACTAAAGTGCTTAGTGCGTAAAAGAGTGCTACTATGGGATCACTTGAGTGATGAGTGTGCAAGAGAATGATGATAGATCCTTTAAGGGAAGCTCTAACTATTTATTGTATTCCTTGATTAATCTCTTATTATAAAGATCTAAGTAATCTGTAAGATACTAGTAATGTAGAAGATTTGAGTTGTTTAGGGGATTTTAATGATCTATGAAATTTAGGAGATCTGAGAGTTCTTTGTGAACTAAATTTCTTTGTGAACAGGTAATAAAAAAAGCTGGATCTTTGATCCATCGTGGAAGTAGGAGTTTATTGTCAAACCACGTATATCTTATGTCTTATGGTGATTGTTTTTATCTTTATTGTTATGTTGATCTTTTATAGTCTTGGTTATTTGTGAGTGAAGTCTTTTGTAAAGTGTTTAGGGTTCTTAGAGTGCACACTAATAACCTCAACAATTGAGTCAGTACAAAGGCTAGTTACTAAGCGAGATTAGTGTTAAGGTTGATTTCTCACACAAAAAAAACTAGTATCAAAGCTATGGCTAAGGTTTATTGCTGAGTATAGGTGACAGAGCTAAATTGCAGAGCAAAACTTGTTCAACCATTTGGACTCATAAGATTTGAGAAGTTCAATAGAGAGGATGATTACTTGAAAGAGAAAATTTTAATGGCTTTACTGGTGAGCTTAGGGTTAGAGATAGTCCTTGCAAAGACTCAAGCTACAACCAGTTATAAAGAAACCTAAGTCATTTAGATCCAAATTAGATTGAAGAATTATTTAAATTGAACATAAAAGAATTGGTAAAAAGATCAAAGCTTAGAAGTTCACCGGTATTAACTGTAAAAAAAAAGGTTGAGAATGAGATGGAAGAAAAAGAGCAAGTATGACTAAAGGGCATATCCAAAAAATGCCTAAGGCACTTAGTAAGGGATCATCAAGAAAGAAAAACCTAGATAAAAGAAAAAGAATTTGAAGTTGTGATAGTCTATGAGGATGACTAGAAAATTATAAGAAACCTTGATAGCTTCTGGAGAAATGTATGCCTAGTGAGTGAATACTTGATTCTAAGAAGTAGTTCTATATGAGTTTTGGAAAATCGTTGTTTACCAATTTTAGATCCATTATGGGTGATAAAATACTAATGGGTAGAGATATGAGTTCTATAGCATAGGGGATTGGTATATTAAGATTGAGACTAATGGTTGAAAAGTGATGAAAAAAAGGAATAATAAAGGTTTTGAAAAAAGATCATAGATAAGAAGCACAATTGAGGTAATATATTTTATAAGAACGTTGTGTATGGCTCAACATAGGTTATTGAGAGGATGCAGACCAATGATAAATTAGAGATTATCTCGCCAAAGTAATAAGGATCAAAAGAGAATGTATGGTAAGGGTGGTGATGGTGGGGATAAGATTTAGCCAACAAAATATTATTATGGTGTTAGGTAACACCAGAGATCATAATACGAAGACTACCTAAGAAGATACATTTGTATCTTTAGAGACTAAAGTCACAAGCCTTAGAAGAGTTAAGTCTAGGCATAAGAATTACTGAAATTAACACTAGAGTAACTGAGCATTGGTTGGGGAAGAAATTATCTTGGTAGCTTCTTAAGAGAGAGAGAAAAAGAGTTTGAATCAATGATGAATTTTTTGAAATTTGGTGATTCAAAATTATCTTTGTGCATAATTTTGAGTTGAAAACTAATGAGAAATTAAGATGAGGTCAAGGATACATTAGACGGATAATAAGGGATAGAAAAATAGAAGCCAAAAATAAAGAGGAAAGTATAAGATGTGAAGAAAACACTACTCATTTCCAAGCCTTAGTGCCTATGTGCCACTTTAGGCAGAATGAGTGGTGCCTATGAGCCAATGTGGGGTTGTCTTCCCTTATAAGTGTGTATTGCATCCCAGAGTTAGTTTTTGGACTCCTATAATATGCAAATTTTTATTCTAACTAAAAATAAGGTTTTTAGAGAGATTTAAACAATGTATAAATCTTTGTAACCTCTAAAAGTGATTAAGCATCAAAGACATAAACATAAGAGAGAATAGAGAGCAATATAGGCACTAAAGTGCTGCGTTTAACAAAAGAGTGCTACCATAGTATTACTTGAGTGCTGAGTATGATAGAGAGTGGTGATAAATTTTTTGAACGAATATCTGACTATTCATTTTATTTCTTAACTAATCTTTTATTATAAAGATCTAAGTGATTTGAAAGATACTAGTGATCTAGAATATCTAAGTGATTTAAGAGATTTTAGTGATCTGAGAGATTTAAGAGATCTGAGAGTTCTTTGTAAATAGTTAATAAAAAGTTGGATCTTTGTTCTATTATGAATGTAGAAATTTGTTGTCGAACTACATATATCTTTTATTTTGTGGTGATTATTTTTTTATCTATATTGTTATGTTGATCTTTTATATTCTTAATTACTTGTGAATGAAGACTTTTAAAAAGAGTTTAAGGTTCTTATAATGCACGCTAATAATCCTAACAATAGAGTCAGTACAAAGGCTAATTCTTAAATGAGATTAGTACTAAAGCTGATTTCTCACAATAATTTTCCTATTAATTGTTGCATATTCTTATTAAAATTAACAGCCACCCAGCTCAATAACAAAAGTCTTTTTGTCATTTACAATAAAGAAAAAAATAGATTTTAGGGGTTTTTTTATTACATATATATTATTAATAAAAAAAACTATATAACTAAAGCATGTCACAATTTAATAAAACTTAATAAATTATTCAATATATTCATAAAAAAATAGGCGGGGATAAAGATGGAAGGCTTAATTCCCTCAACCAATTTCATAAAAATTACATCATCCTTGCTCGATTTAGGGTAGGCTCCACAAATCCTCATACCCGCAAGGCATTTTATCATCCCTAAGAATAATCCCGCAATAAAGTTCTAAAAAGTTAGGAATAAAGTATAAAAAGATTGAGGTAAGTTAAAAGTTCTAATACAAATCACGTCAGAAGCTCCAAGATTTAAATTCAATTCGACTGAATTATATTATTTTATTTTATATTTGAATGGGATTGTTATAAATTTTATTGGTGCAAAATATTCTTAACCTTCACTTTTTTAAACAGCTTTTTGAATTTTTAATTATTTTAGATTTTAAGCAAAATCGGCAATACAAGGTCGATAATACCATATTATTCTTTTGCTAACTTTTTTTAGAAAAATATTAGTTGTTATTGATTATGAAATATTATCTAATTGGTAACATATCATTTTCCAATGTTTGTGTTAAGAAAGTAAACAAATATGATAATAGGTATATAAGGAATGAAATATATCTTCATTGATATGAAGCCTTTTGGGTAGAGCCCAAGGGAAAAACTATGAGGGTTTAGGCCTAAAATAGATAATATCATACCAATATAGAGATATGTGTGGTTTGTTAGGCTATTGACAGTGATATCAAAGCCATACCCTAAAGTTAGCCGTGTGGAATAAATCCTCAGTGTTGAACAAGAAAGTAGTAAGTCTGATAAGCCTCTATTTACTTATGATGAGATCTGTAGTTAAGCTCTATGGATAAATGGTGATATGTTATCGGACTTCATGTAAGGCATGTCCTCTCAACGCAATGATGCAAAGTTGACCTAATAGAGTAGGCTCTCAAGGTAATGGTGTGGTACTCTGGTGTTTCATATAAGACGTGGCTTTTTAACGCAGTGAAGATAAGTAATGTTAGGAGTGAAGTCTTCTTGTATGAAAGATTGATAGATGAATTATCATTTAAGGGAAGAATTGTTAAAGAATTAAATAAAGCCTCACATTGGCATGAAATGGGAAAAATCTTAAGTATATAAGGAATGAACCATATCTCTATCCGTAGGCCTTTTGGGTAAAGCCCAAAAGTAAAACCATAATGGCTTAGACTCAAAATAAACAATATTATACCAATGTGGAGATATGTGTGTGGTTTATTGGGCTTCTAACAATAGTATCAGAGCCATGCCTTGAAGTAAGTCATGTGAAGGAAATCTTCGGTGTCGAACGAGAAAGTGGTGAGCCTAGTAAAAGCATTGATTTACTTGAAATGGGATTCATAGTTAAGATTTATAGACATATGGTGTACTTTCATACCTTACATAAGGTGTGTTCCCTTAATGCAGTAATGTAAAGTTGACTTGATAAAGCGAGCTCTCAAGGTAGATGGTGCAGTATCTGAGGCTTCACATAAGATATATAGTGCAACGCAGTGAAAATGAGTAGCAGAATGTTTAGAGTGAGATCTTCCTATATGGAAGATAAACGAATAGAATATCATTTAAGGAGAGGTTGTATGGTTCTTTGTTCAATAAGGGCTTGTTAAGGCAAACAAAATCTCACATTGGCAAGCAATATGGAGGATCATTCATTTGAGGGGAGGTTATATAGTCCTTTGTTCGAGAAAAGGATTGTTAAGGCAAACAAAGTCCTATATTTGTAAGAAATGAGAAGAACCATGGGTATATAAAGAGTGAACCATATCTCCATTGGTATGAGGGCTTAAGTCTAAAGTGGGCAATATCATATACCAATGTAGAGATATGTGTGGTTTATTGGGCTTCTAACAGTGGTATCATAGCCATGCCTCGGAGTTAGCTATGTGGAGAAATTTTTCACTGTCGAACGATAAGGTGATGAGTCTGGTAAGCCTTGGTTTACTTGCGATGAGATCCATAATTAAACTCTATGGACAGGCTGTGGTATGCTCATAGGATTAATATAAGGCGTATCCTCTTAACTCAATAATGCAGAGTTAATCTAATAGAGCAGGCTCTTAAGATAGTGGTGCGGTACTCTGGTGTTTCATGTAAGGCATATAACCTCAACGCAATAAAGATGTGTAATATTGAGAGCGAGGTCTTCTTATGTGAAAGATACATTGATGGAATATTATTTGAGAGAAGAATTGTTAAGAAAGTAAACAAAGTCCCACATTGGTAAGAAATGAGGAGGATCATTGGTATATAAAGAGTGAATCATAACTCTATTGGTATAAAACCTTTAAGGTAAAGTACAATAGCAAAATTATGAGGGCTTAGGCCCAAAGTAGACAATATCATACCAATGTAAAGATATGTGTGTGGTTCGTTGGGCTCCAAATAATGGTATCAGAGCCATGCCTTAGAGTAAGCCAAGTGAAAGAAATTTTTAGTGTCGAACGAAACGATGATGAGCCTAGTAAAAGCTCCAATTTACTTGCGATAGGATTCATGATTACGCTATATATAAATGTGGTGGTTTGCTTCTAGATGTCACGTAATGTGTATTCCCTCAATGCAATGATGTAGAGTTAACTTGATAGAGCAGGCTATCAAGGTAAGTGTAGTATTTTGGTGCTTCACATAACGTGTATGATATAATGCAGTAAAGATGAGTAATAGAATGTTGGAAGCGAGATTTTTCTATATAGAAGATAAATGGATATGATATCATTTGAAGGGAGGTTATATGGTCCTTTATTCGAAGGAAAGATTGTTAAGGCAAAAAAAGTGCCACATTGGTAAGAAATAGGGAGGATCATTCATCTGAGGAGAGGCTACATGGTGTTTTGTTTGAGGGAAGGATTGTTAAGGGACACAAAGTCTCACATTAACAAGAAATGGGCAGAATTATTGGTATATAAGAAGTAAACCATATCTCCATTAGTATGCGGCCTTTTGGATAGAGCCTAAGAGCAAATCTATAAGGGTTTAAGTTTGAAGTGAACAATATCATACCAATGTAGAGATATGTATAGTTCGTTAGGTTCCTAACAGTGGTATCAGAGTCATGCTTTGAAGTTAACCATATTAAGGAAATACTCGATGCTAAATAAGAAGGTAGTGAGTCTGCTTGCGATAAAATTCGTGGTTAAGCTCTATAGATAGGAGGTGGTGTGCTCCCAGGCTTCACGTAAGGCATATCCCTAAACACAGTGATGCAAGTTGACATGATAGAGTAGGCTTTCAAGGGAGTGGTGCAGTACTATGTTGTTTTACATAAGGCGTACAAACTCAACGTAATAAAGATGATGGTAAGAATAAGGTCTTCCTATGCAGAAGATATATGGATAGAATATCGTTTGAAGGGAGGTTCAATATCTTTTGTTCAAAGAAATGATTGTCAAGGAAAATACCTTATTGGTAAGAAATTAGAAGGATCATAGGTATATAAAGAGTAAATTATATTTTCATTGGTATAAGGCATTTTGGGTAGAGATCAAGAGTAAAACTATGAGAGGTTAGGCTTAAAGTGGATAATATCATACCAATGTGAAGATATGTGTAGTTTGTTAGGCTCCTAACAGTTTGAAATCATTTTTTAATAATTTTTACCTTAAATTTTATGCATAATAAGTACAGAAGTTCTTTGAATTGCATTTAAGGATTTGACCAATAATATATTTCATCCATCATTAAATGGATGGGTGATTTTTTAATCTAATCCATTAAAATGTAAACTTCAAACAGATTCACTAAATAAAGTTTTTTAATATATATATATATATAATCAATCCCATTCAATCTAGAATTATAATAGAACAACACTGATTCCCCTCAAATTTCAATTGAGTTGAGACGTTCAAGCACATAATGAGTTAAACCCATTGTGTTATACCTAATTCACCCAATTTATTTTGCGAGTTGTATGGATGTGTGAACTGAGCTTAAGTTTTAGGCTCACCAATCCTATTAAAAGATTAAAAACTAATGCCAACGAAATTCAACAACAAAAAGTAACTTAAGTCCAACAAAAATAATTAGTTGTCTTATTTAAGTTGTATGGCTTAAATTTATTTTATTTTACTTGTGAAATAGTAGAACAAATGAGATACTAATAATTTTTTTAATTATTTTGTTTATAAATATTATTATAGTAATTTATTTGGACTGAATTGAATTTTAGTGAATTTGTCAAAATAAAATCAACCAATGGTATATTTCAAATTTGTTTATCCAAACTAGTCTCTCAATCTCCTCACCTCTACACTAAAACATATGTGGTTAATGTTAGAGAAAATTATGATGACACTCGGGAAGCTCTCTAAGACTTATTGGGTTCTCAGGCCCAATTTCTCCAAAAGGCCATCAGCCTAAATTGAGAACTAGCCTCTAGACTCAATACAAGTCTAAGTCTATTAACTTTCACAATCTAGCCTACGAGGCCCATCAAATAGGAGTCATGCATCAATCTATATCACCACTCAGTCCCACAACTAGGAGATGCATCATTATGGCTAAGTCATAAACCACGTCATTATTATGCTCATAATTGATGCACACATTAGCAAGCTCAATCTCCCTCCATGTAATCACCAACCTATCTAATGTCTAGCTAAAGACTACATAGTATGACAACTGGGCACAAGATAATGTTTTGGATGGGAAAATCCCAAAGAGACCATTACCAAGTTACCACATCAATATATGATAACCTCTGTCCCTTTGCTGACAGAAAGATAAGGTTTTTTTGGGTTTAGTGATTCAACACTGCATCTACTAGAACTCAAGATACAACACGTACAACTCACTTAATTCTAAGACTGATCCTATTTAAAAGTAACCAATCAAAGTTACTTAGTACTTCAAGTCTTAAACTAACCTTAAGGCCAATTTTTATGAAAAAGTAGCTAATTCTAGAATAATTTCTTCTCTAAGTTTCAAGGGGCTACAATTACCTAAGAGCCCCCACACTGTGTTGTTTCTTAAAAAAACTATAGAAAAAAAGACTCTCTAATCATTTGCTGCCACATGTCACTCTTGAGGAGAATTCGCCAAGTTAACTCCCTCTACGCTTAAAACATATCTCTCATTTGAATTCGAGTAAGACAATTTTCAAACTAAGCACATAAACTCATGTAAGAAACCACTTTCTCTATCTTTTCTAAATTTTCTCTAGCGCAAAAAACCTAGGAAGCTTCTGCCACTAAGTTACCTTTGTTAGGGTATATGCTTATGTGTCATCCCTATTTGTATGAATACTTATTCGATAATATTTTTATAGTGTACATTTTATTAAATCACTAATAAACCTTCATTATATGGTATTAATGTTTGTCACATTACTGACATTGCATGATTTGAAAGAGTTCGAATCTACCCTAAAAGAGTTTAGACCAAGGTTAAGAGTTAGCAACGCTAAAATTATAAATACTCAAAGTTAGCACTGCTAAGAGTTAGCAGGTTATAAAAGTCAGCAAAATCTAAAGAGTTAAAGCCTTATCTATAATGAGATAAAGACATTAATAATGACATAGTTGCAAAGAGTTATAATTGGTGCTAGGAAATGTCATTATGCAAGTGTGTTCTCAAACACTGTGTTCCTGATCTATTTTCACCAATACAGGTCTGTTGATGAATCCTTTTCACATAGATTAATGTATGTCTATATCTGCAGGGTATAAATGGTTGTTCTTACCTGACCATGAGCTTAAAGCTTGTATAGGCATACGGGTATTCAGTTAGAATTGAATACTAGACAAACTCATAAAGATTCCAATAGATATCCTATGAAACCTTCAATAGTAAGTCCTCTCGAGTTAAGTAGTATACGTGATCCTTTAACCTAAGCGCCACGGTGGACTTGTGGGTGATCCACCATACTTTGGTTTCACAGATGTTAAAGATCTTTCATGGTCTGACCGCTACGTGTCATTGGGTATGATCCGATATAGGATCTGTCAGCTCATATAGGTGGGTTGTATATCCAATGCTTCAAGATTGTATCTCAGGAAGTCTTATAGCCATAAGCAATAAACCCAAAAAAAGAATTTCTCACAGGGTTTGACAATATAACAAAGGCGTTTATATAAATTTTTCATTGAGATACAAATCTGGAGATATGTTTATGGATGAGCACATGGGGATTGGCGTTGTAAATTTATATCTCAGCACATCCAAAGTATAAGTGACAGAAGAATTATATGTATGCGCTTTGACCTCAACTTGTATAGTCTAATGTGCTAATTTATAATATCTGTGACGTGTGCATGGGCATTGTTCATGGACTCATAAAATAGTTCTATTTGATGAATCGAGCATGGTCCTAAGGATTCTTGCAATATGAAATGTACTCATTGTGTACTAGGGTAGCGTACCAGGTTAAATAGTTCAATCAAGTAAAATCTAATAAGAGCCAAAAATTTATTTCAGAAACCTTAGAAATGCACTCGTGTCTATACTTAAGTGTTAAGTATATTAATTAGTTAATAATTATTATTGACCAATTAAATAGGGATATGTGGCGTATAGTGAGCCTTTGGTTGAGTTTACCAAAATGTATGATTTGGTGGGACTCACTAGGAGTTTTACTTAGTAACCATGTACGGGTATTTTGATAATTTCACATATATGATTATTTAAGAGTTAAATAATCAAGATATTTTAATATTATAATATATTAAATAATATGCAACTCAACCATAGTTAATTGTTAACCAAATTTGAGTTCATGTTTATTTAATTATTATTTAATATTAAAGTATAAATATGTATTTAGATATTTGTAAACTGGTGGCCAAGTTTACTTGACCCAACTATAGTTAAGTATTTATTATGATTAAGTTAATTATATTATCATATTTATATGCTTGGTGGCCAATCATGTTACCTTACCATGGTCAATTATTGACCATGGTTAGGTTTAATAATAATAGTAATATGTATATATGTGAAATAAAAGAAAATTTTAGGTTAATTTTTGCTTTGGTGTGGCCGGCCCTAGAGAGAGAAATAACTAAGAGAAAATTATTTTCTTCAAGTGAAATTCAAGTGTTGAATTTGTTGCTCTTCTTCTTCACAAATTAGGGTTTACCCATTAAAGCAAGCTAAGCTTTTTGTTTTTTTATCAAGAGTTGATCAAGGAGAGAACAAATAACTTTAGGGTTTAAAGTGTTAAACCAAGTTGGATTGGATTGTTGTATTAGCTGATCAAACCCACTCTGTTGATCACTAGAACTACCAATGAACTTCACTTCGGGCGAATTCTCAAAATTCTTTGTCCAAAGGCTTCAAAGGTGAATTTTTTATTTTTGTTTTAATTTGATTAAAATGCGTTTAAATTGTGTTCATAACATATTTTATAACTTTACTTCATATTTGATGCGTATATGTTTACGCTCAAAATATAACGCGGCTATCGCAGTATAGATTGAGGTGTCGATCCCACGAGGAAGCTCTTGGCAAAATAGGTTAGTGAAGTAAAATATTAAAGCAGTAGCAAAGGGTTAATTGATTTAAACGGATGAGATAGAATTGTCTATGAATTGAGGAAAATGTCTTATGATGATTTAAGCAAGGCTTTGAGAATCACAATTATGCTTTATAAATCTACTCTATACTTTGATTCGATATTTATAACTCAACTGAAAGTTTCACATTCCAAACAATCAATCGGAAGGTATGTAATATATAGCACATTTGATAACACATGTATTTGATTTAGTTAAACTCTTTGCAAGCATTAACACACATCATGTTATTTATACAAGTTATCTAAGATCGACAATATATCATTTTGACAATATTGCAGTAAAAGATTAACTTGAATATCAAACATTTATTGCCCTTACATGTTATCCAAGATCGACAATATATCAAATTGACAATACTGCAGTAAAAGATTAACATATAAAACAATATAACCAGTAACAATTATAAATCAACATGAATCACATAAGAAAAGCATGACTGAACATATATGAGACATGAGAATTATAACCTCTGGATTATAGAAAATAAAATAGATAAGAGTTTAATCAAAACCAAACTTACAACATTTATAGCTCTTGACACCGAATCAAAGCATGGAAGTAGATTTACTACACATAAAAGTTCATCTCTTAGCCTTGCTAGGAACTCTAGTCTAAATTACAATACATGTTAATGAGAATAAAAGAAGAGAGAAATTATCTATCAAAAACGTCCTAAGGGTCTCCTTATATAGGCAATGAATGGACATATGTCATGGATGACATCAATCTTCAATAATTTTAAGCCAATAACTCGTGTATTCATTTGCAGCACATTTTTGATAATGTAAATAATCAATTCAACTTCTGTAGCCGACATGAAAGTTGTATAATTTTGACTCTTCTTTCCATAGGCACTGATTTCATGCAAATTGGATGAGTATCCAATGAGATATGAGCAAAATTCCAAAGATACATCAGAATTCGGCCAACAACCATTTTACCCACTTGCAATGCGATTTGGTCCATGATAACGGCTGATTTGGACTTTACCATAAACATACGAGTTGTTGATAGTAAAGTCAGCAATTCATAGCTTCAAGAATTATACCAATTGAGTACGTATTTTGTGAGATACGATCTAAATACGTGAATTGGGTCAAGCTGGGTAAGAGTTGTAGTCCGATTCTGTTGTATCTCAATTTTTGGCCCATAACATGTTGGATTTGGCTTTTCCACTATTCTTAATATTTGTGTAAGATTGAGTCATGTTGCACCAGGTTCAAGAATTTCTTCATTTCGATTTCTACATTGAGAGTTATGTCCAGTTTACCTAAACCTGTCCAAATAACATTCATTAATCACAATTTAAGGAGAACACTTTATTTCAAGCTAAAAATACAGAAAACACTAAAATTAGTGACATTAAATGGTGATTGAATCTCTTAACAACATGCATTTTCATGTGTTCATCACAGCCCCCAACCAGCTTATTGCTAGTCTCTAGCAATTCAAGCGTAAATAGAATATGCAAAACTACCTAAGCATTTCAATCAAAACGTTAGTTCGAGATCATTGTTGTTATCATGGTTTTTTCAATTACAACTTCCGTAATTTGTGTGTGTGTGAACTAAGCCATAACCATCTAACCACAAACCACAATAGATATAGCCTTGAGAATTTCTCCAAGTAAAAGCCTCAACTCCACATCCTCACAGGTGTATGACTGTTTAAAAGGTTAGGACTTCTCTTATGGAGTTGGAAAACAGTTAAGCACTCAAGAAAAAGTCAATTTTAAGGACAGACATATAAACTAACATTGATCCGAAGATAGGAAAATTATTTGTTTAAAAATCAATTATTCATATCATACGCCAACTTTAGAACTTTAATTGGCTTGTGAGAATAATACAATTATAACTTGGTGAGAAAACTGTTTTACAAGGTATTTGTCTTCTAAAATTGAATGAAGACTTTATTAAACTGAATTGCTTCTTTTTTTTTTTTTTCTTATTTTTGGTACTTTTGTGTTTTTTTTTTTTTTTTTTTTTATAGAATACAAGGAAGCATTATAAAGGTTTCTCACCAAATTATATTATGCACAAATGTAACTAACTTATCCCTTAATTCAAATAATATCATTCTAAACAAAAATTAACCAATTCAAAGGATCAATGAAGGTTCATAAGCTGTTTTCTCAACCTTTCCACTTACTCACAAAAGATATGCGAGATTAGAAAAATATATACTTAAACATGGGAATTCTCTTGGCTATATAAATTGAATCATCCATCTTACCACAAGGCTTAGCATTGTGCTCAAAAATATTTTGGAAGTCATTCTTTAGTAACCTAGATAGAAACAGTGACTCAACCTAAACAATTCTGAAATCATACTTAGGCAGAAAAGCAAATTTCTTTATACAAGAATTACCAAGACTACAAGCAGTAAACGACAATGCATGAAATATAAAATAAAATAACAAAAAGTTAGTTAAAATGCATTTCAAAAGTTAGTACTAAAACTCCTTACTCTGCCATTCTAATTTGACCTAGAATGCGTCTCAAAAGTTCAAGAATGAACTCTTTACTCTGCCATTTTAATCAAATGTCGGACCACAAATTTTTTATTTTTTTTTTGCAAAATGCAAAGTATATCTACTATCCTCCCCCCAAACCAGATGAAACATTGTCCTCAATGTTTAAATAGAAAGAGATAAAGTATAGGAGACATTATCTGAAACGCCAGTTATTTGAAAGAAACAAACCTGAGAGACACATAAGCAAATATAAACTAAAATGATGGTACTGATAAATAAATAAATAAAAAGAAAAATTTACAAACGGAGTGTCAGATCCAATTTTCGCTTGTTAAGGCCCACTGACCAATCGATCCGAGTTATTGCTGGGTCAGGTTCGTAGGTAACTGCCTGTAATTTGTTAATCAATTCATCCGCCTCAGTAGCAGAAACCAGGATCTTTCGGGCCGAATGTGAAATAAAATTCTGTTCCACAGCTTGATCAAGAAAACAAAGTAAGCAATCAAAATAGTTATTAACACTCAACAAACCTATGGGTTTTCGGTGGATATTCAGTTGGGCCCAAGAGACAATTTGAAAAATTTCTTCCAAGGTACCAAAACCACCTGGTAAAGCAATAAAAGCGTCTGCATTGCAAAGCATTCTGGCTATACGTTCATGCATGGATGAGACTTGTAATTCTTCCCCTATTGTTTTCCCGGTCAGGTTTTCCACGGCCAAAGATGTAGGAATAATACCTAAAACTTGACTTCCTCCTAAATGTGCAGCTGTTGACACACACCCCATTAGTCCAAGGCTACCTCCTCCATAAATCAAATGAATTTTTCTTACAACTAATATTTTTCCTAGATTGTTTGCTGCTTCTACGAACACTTTACTCTCCCCAGGACTAGATCCACAAAATACACATATATTTCGAAATTGTCGAACTTGGGTTTCCTCCATATCTACTCTCACCTTTATCTCAATATATGAAAATGAAGAAACTGAGGTGCTGTATTTATAGAGTGCCAAATGATAACAATGATTATGGTAACCCGACAGTTTGTCAAAAGAGAGTTAAAAATAAAACACAAATATTTAAACATAATGACCCACATGCATTATTGAACAAAAAGATTTGAATTTAAGACATCTACATGAGTAGCCCTACTATTCATAAAATAAAGTTTGAAATTAAAACAAATGTATTTACAAGTAGTTGTGATTGTGGCTCACATCTTCTTCTGGTTTTACGTCCAGTAACGGCTTAAACGCCCTCTATGGGTCGGGGATAGGCTTCCCATCCAATTTTCTTATAAATTGGCAAACAGGGTCTTTTAGAGTCAGATTCCCTAGACTATACCGTTGATGTTCATTTTTGAATTTGTTCCATAAATCGAGAAGTTCACGTTGCACGAGCCCACAGGGATGCGTCTCAAGAGTCAATAGGATATCATCCAAAGACTCCTTACTCAGTCCATCCTTAATGAACTGAATTTTGTCTTCTCAATTTCTAGATACGAATCCTAAAGAACGACAACTCCGATTACAATTCCATCGAGCACATTTATGACAGACTTGTAACCTTTTTGCTCATCGCCTTTTGGCATAAGAGCTTCTTCCAAGACCAGGCATATAAGAAACAAAATCATTTTCAAACTCACCAGACAGCCGAACCTTGGCTTCAATTAACCAACGAAGGTCCACAAGGATATTACCTAACATCAATAGCCTTAGTCTTTCACACCGTGCTTTGTAAATCTTAAGTAGAGCATTTTGAGGAAATGAAGGAAAACGTTTTTTAAGGTTGGCAAGAATGCGATCCATTTTGAAAGAAAGAAAAGAGATGAATGCACAGTTTGAGGGACAATTTTTAGGGAACTGAGAAACCGACTTTAATAGTCACAGAGTACCGTATCCGCCACTTGACCGGGAAATAAAATCACACTGAAGAAAAAATAAAAAGAAGAAAATAAAGTAAAATAAAATGTGCAAAAAAATAAAAGCAAAAATAGAAAGTCAAAAGGTAAAATATAGACAAAATATAAAATATGGTACAGATAGATTGAACCTGATCAATCACGATAGACAGGATCCACACGAGGGATCTCGCCTAGGTACATAGAGTCGTTTACCTTTTTCACGTAGCTTTTTAGCCCCATAAATGGACCAGTCCATCGAGATCTCAACTTTCCAGGGTGTAAAGGCAATCGAGAATCATAAAAATAGACTCGTTGATTGGGCTCAAAGTGTTTCCTTGAGATCTGTTTATCATGAGCTACTTTCATTTTAGCTTTATAGATTCTGGAGTTGTCATATGCGTCATTTCGTAGCTCTTCTATTTCTGACAATTGTAACTTTCTCTGGAGACCTGCAGCACTCAAAGTTGTAAAAGAACAGTTAGAGAAATGTGTTCCTTGGTCACTAATGATGACACGTGGTGTCTCGAGTTTTGATGACTTTGGTTTCTCCTTCTCTTGTGGCAACTTTTCAATGCCTGGTTTCCAAAATCGAATCCCTTTATCCTGTGAGTCAAAAATACTAAACATATCAGTTGTTTCATCAGGATAATACAATTCTTCAATATCAAAATCAAAGAGATTTTCTAAAGAATTAGAGCCATGATTTTTATAAGCTTCCTCTGCTTTAAGTGTGTCTATCATATATGAATGATAGCATTCGTCTTCTTCTTGTGATTGCTTATCAATATGAAAAATGTTCACCTCAAGAGTCATATTCCCAAAAGATAATTTCATTAGACCATTTCTGCAATTAATAAGAGCGTTAGCAGTGGCTAGAAAAGGTCTCCCCAAAATAAGAGGGATTTTTGACTCTATGTTAACAACAGAATGAGTATCTAAAACAAGAAAATCAACAGGGTAGTAAAATTTATCAATTTGCAACAAAACATCTTCTACCATTCCCCGTGATTTCTTGATTGATCGGTCAGCTAATTGTAGGACTACAGATGTTGGTTTAATCTCACCAAGTCCCAACTGCAAGTAAATAGAATAAGGCATTAAATTTACACTTGCTCCTAAGTCCAATAAAGCTTGACCAAACTCATGTGTCCCAATTTGGCAGGAGATTGTGGGACATCCTGGGTCTTTATACTTGGGTGGTGTCTTTTGTTCAATCACTGCACTTACCTGTTCTGCCAAAAATGCAGTTTTCTTCACATGGTGTTTTCTTTTGATAGTGCATAAATCCTTGATGACTTTGGCATAAGTTGGAACCTTTTTAATCAAATGTAACAAGGGAAGATTAATTTTAACTTGTTTCAAATGTTCTAAAATCTCACCTTGAATTTCTGAATTTTTTTCAATCGGTCGAAGAGTTTGAGGAAAAGGCACTGGGATTGAAAACTTACTTTCGGGCTCTTTTTCCACTGTGGCCTCTTTTTCAAGGGGGGCGTCTTTACTACTCGTAGATGTGTTAATTTCAGGAGTAGGCTCACTTACAATCTTACCACTTCGAGTAGTAATGGCATTGACTTCTTTGATATTTTGAACATCAGAAGTAGAAGCTTGTGCCATGAATTGTCCTTTCGGATTGGATTGAGGTTGAGATGGAAACTTACCTCGCTCATGTACAGTCAAGGCACTTGTCAACTTTGTGATTTGACTCTTGATTTCTTTGTTTTCGTCCACCACCTGTGCAAGAATTGTTTCAAATTTTTGATTAGTCTTACTTTGTGCCTCCATAAATGCTTGTAATGTATCCTCTAAAGAACTCCTAGTTGGTCGTGCATTATATTGAGGTGCAACATAAGACTTGGGTGCTTGTTGTTCTTGTTTCCACTGGTTGTTGGCTTGTTGGTCAGATTTCCAACTGAAATTTGGGTGGTTTCTCCAGCTAGGATTGTATGTTTCAGAGTAGGGTGAATAAGGCTTCTTGTACATCTCTAGGGCATTACATTGTTCCTCATATATCCCTCTCATCTCACTATAAGTGGGGCAATCCTGAGCTAAGTGTTTCGCTCCTCCACAGACAAAACAGACATCGTGTGACTCAACTCTAGCAATCGTGTGGGTGACCCTTCTATCTTTGGTTTTCAAGGCCTCTAACTCCCTAGTTAAGACCTCTAATTGGGCTTTGAGGTTATCCTCTTCCCTAAGATGGAAAACTTCATTGGGTCGTGACCTATTTGTGCTTTCAGTAATGCTAGGTCCAGTCCATGTATGGGCTTTTTCGGCTAAGTCATTAAGGAATTCTATGGCTTCCTCAGGATCTTTGTGAAGGAACTCCCCATTACACATCATCTCAACAAATTGGCGCTCTCTAATTGTGAGTCCCTCATAGAAATAACTAACCAAGCGCCAATTTTCATACCCATGGTGAGGGCACAGATTTAACAAGTCTTTAAACCTTTCCCATGCTTGATATAAGGTTTCACTGTCTTTTTGGGAGAAAGAAGAAATTTGTCTTTTCAGGCCATTAGTTTTGTGTTGTGGGAAGTATTTATTGAAAAATGCTTGGGTCATTTCTGCCCAAGTTCCTATAGACCTCGGCCTCAAAGAGTATAGCCAACTCTTTGCTTTGTCTTTCAAAGAAAAAGGGAAAAATTTAAGTCTAACAGTGTCTATGGCTTCAGGTTGGCTATGGAAGGTGGCAATTACCTCTTCAAATTCCCTAACATGTACATAAGGATTTTCACTATCTAGACCATGAAAAGTGGGAAGAAGTTGTATCATTCCAGGTTTAAAATCTGAATGTGGTGTGTTAGGTGGAAATATAATGCATGATGGTGTGGCTGTGCGAGTAGGATGCAAGTAATCTTTTAGAGTTCTAACGGGGTTTTCTTCGTGTTGGCTCATTGTGTTAGAATTACAAGATGAACTAGAAGGTGAATTCTCTTCACTTACAAATTGTGGGGGTGGTTCTAGTTCTAGTTCTAGTTCTCTCACAAATCTTCCTCGTTTGTCTCTAGGTCGATGCATACATCCTAATTTTTTTTTTAAGGAAGGAAATGCTTATGAAAAATTAAGAAGTGGAATAAAACACAACAAGAAATAAAAATGGGTTAGGTGGTAAGACCAACCATGAAATATAAATACAATAACTAAACAAAAGACTATAAAGTACGGAAAAAAAATACAATAAATAAATAATAAAAAGAAAATACAATAAGTAAATAAATAAAAGGTTAGGCGGTAGAACCGGCCATAAAAAGAAAATACAACATATTAACTAAAGAAAATAAATTACAATAAATACGTAAAAGAAAATAAAAATAAAGTACGAAAAAAAAAGTGCAATAAATAAATAAAGTACAATAAAAAAATAAAGAAACAAAGTTAGGCGGTAGAACCAGCCACAAAATAAAAAGAAAATATAACAAATTAACTAAAGAAATAAAGTACAATAAATAAATAAAAGAAAGTGAACGAAGTTAGGCGGTAAAACCAGCTATTAAAAAAAAGTGCAATAAATAAACTAAAAAAAATAAAGTGCAATAAATAAATAAAAGAAAGTGAACAAAGTTAGGCGGTAAAACCAGCCATTAAGATAATATAAAATATAACAAATTAACTAAAGAAAATAAAATAAATTAGGTGGTAGAACCAACCATGAATAATAAATAAATTACAACAAAGGAAATAAACTAAGAGTTTACAAAGAAAAGAAAATATACAAAGTTACCACTTTAGTATTTATAATCGCAACTGACTTTCGCTTAATGTGCTTCCCCGGCAACGGCGCCAAATTTTTGTTTACGCTCAAAATATAACGCGGCTATCGCAGTATAGATTGAGGTGTCGATCCCACGAGGAAGCTCTTGGCAAAATAGGTTAGTGAAGTAAAATATTAAAGCAGTAGCAAATGGTTAATTGATTTAAACGGATGAGATAGAATTGTCTATGAATTGAGGAAAATGTCTTATGATGATTTAAGCAAGGCTTTGAGAATCACAATTATGCTTTATAAATCTACTCTATACTTTGATTCGATATTTATAACTCAACTGAAAGTTTCACATTCCAAACAATCAATCGGAAGGTATGTAATATATAGCACATTTGATAACACATGTATTTGATTTAGTTAAACTCTTTGCAAGCATTAACACACATCATGTTATTTATACAAGTTATCTAAGATCGACAATATATCATTTTGACAATATTGCAGTAAAAGATTAACTTGAATATCAAACATTTATTGCCCTTACATGTTATCCAAGATCGACAATATATCAAATTGACAATACTACAGTAAAAGATTAACATATAAAACAATATAACCAGTAACAATTATAAATCAACATGAATCACATAAGAAAAGCATGACTGAACATATATGAGACATGAGAATTATAACCTCTGGATTATAGAAAATAAAATAGATAAGAGTTTAATCAAAACCAAACTTACAACATTTATAGCTCTTGATACCGAATCAAAGCATGGAAGTAGATTTACTACACATAAAAGTTCATCTCTTAGCCTTGCTAGGAACTCTAGCCTAAATTACAATACATGTTAATGAGAATAAAAGAAGAGAGAAATTATCTATCAAAAACGTCCTAAGGGTCTCCTTATATAGGCAATGAATGGACATATGTCATGGATGACATCAATCTTCAATAATTTTAAGCCAATAACTCGTGTATTCATTTGCAGCACATTTTTGATAATGTAAATGATCAATTCAACTTCTGCAGCCGACATGAAAGTTGTATAATTTTGACTCTTCTTTCCATAGGCACTGATTTCATGCAAATTGGATGAGTATCCAATGAGATATGAGCAAAATTCCAAAGATACATCAGAATTCGGCCAACAACCATTTTACCCACTTGCAATGCGATTTGGTCCATGATAACGGCTGATTTGGACTTTACCATAAACATACGAGTTGTTGATAGTAAAGTCAGAAATTCATAGCTTCAAGAATTATACCAATTGAGTACGTATTTTGTGAGATATGGTCCAAATACGTGAATTGGGTCAAGCTGGGTAAGAGTTGTAGTCCGATTCTGTTGTATCTCAATTTTTGGCCCATAACATGTTGGATTTGGCTTTTCCACTATTCTTCAAATTTGTGTAAGATTGAGTCATGTTGCACCAGGTTCAAGAATTTCTTCATTTTGATTTCTACATTGAGAGTTATGTCCAGTTTACCTAAACCTGTCCAAATAACATTCATTAATCACAATTTAAGGAGAACACTTTATTTCAAGCTAAAAATACAGAAAACACTAAAATTAGTGACATTAAATGGTGATTGAATCTCTTAACAACATGCATTTTCATGTGTTCATCAGTATATGTATGTATATGATGCGTATGTATATTGTATAAACACAATACCACATGGATACACCATAGAATAATCGATACTTTCAACCATCTTAAATGAATTTCGAAGGACTATCATCGATGACCTTGTCAATGCCTACCCTCAACCTAGTATTTTCTGTATATTGCAAGGCCTCACCATGCAACTTATATCCAACCCATCCACAGCATTGGATGTTGAACATCGTGGCGCTGGGGTTTTCAGGCCCCAGCGCCATAACATTCATACTTAGTTTTGCAGTGTTGGTAGACCAGCGCTGCGACGTTGACAATGTACACTATAAAAAAATTAAATATTTAAAACATTAAATATGCGTATTTAGGTTTATATGATGTGGTGATAAGGGTTATTGGTCTGCATTATAAACCGAGATCATTTTTGTTTTTTGTTGGTAACCATAATGGGAACCCTACTAGTAAGAGTTAGTTATGTTTGCACGAAAATAAATGATTAATTGAGAAATCAAATTCCCTTGAGATGAGAGCTAGTAAATAAAACTCTCTCTTAATCAGATTGAATTTTATTACATAATGTGATAGTATTTTAAAAAGGTCCATCTTATTAATACAGTATTAGAACAAGTCAAATCGGTATTTTTCCAAGATCGCTACAGTGTGAGGGATTTGGTCAGTGTGATTCAGTCTATACCGGTTAACCATGAGATGAGGCAAATATATACGAAAGTATTGCCTTATATAGCTATAGTGTGCGAGTTGTATCAGTAACATATTTTATTATTGATAAGTTAACCTGGATTATACTTATTCTAGATTGCTACAGTGTACGGATAAGGTGTATTTAGGATTAGGGTTAATAGTTACATGAGATGCAATTGACAAGAGTTGTCTACTTTTTGGGTTTACAAAAGCCTAGATCCCTACAGTACGCGACTTAAGTAAAATGCCAATAAGGTCCATTTCTCACTATATAGTTTGAAAGAGTTTAAACTATCATTATCTCATTTGATAGATTAAATGGACTATGTAAAGCAGTATGAGGGAATTTTAAATTAAAAAATATATAATTATTATATCCATGATTTAAAACATTTTATTACGATTTAATAATTTTATATCCCTTAACATCTCGTAGTTATTTTATTTTTTGAAGATATTATAGCATCCACTAATTCTTTGGTGCGCATACTTGATGCACACCAACTCAAAGGTGCAGAAAATAATTCAAATTGGCTTATGAATCTACCAAAATAATCTAGAATCACAGTCATTGAAAATGACAAAGGTGAGTTAATACCAACTTGAGTCTTATACAGTTGGAGGATATGCATAGATTATAAGAAGTTGAACTCTGCCACTAGAAAAAATCATTTTCCCTTACCATTCATTGACAAAATTTATAAAAGAGTAGCAGGACATCCATACTATTGCTTTCTAGACAGCTATTCTGGCTATTATTAAATTCCTATAGCACTAGAGAACCAAGAAAATACTATTTTCACATGCCCTTTTAGGACCTTTACTTTTAGAAGAATGCCATTTGGACTTTGTAATGCTCCAATAATATTTCAAAGATATATAGTAAGCATTTTTAGTGACATGGTTGAGCATTATTTAAAAATTTTCATGGATGATTTAACCGTGTTTGAAAATTCTTTTGATAATTGTCTTGAAAACTTAAAAAAAGTCTTAAAAAGATGTGAGGAAAAGGGTCTTGTGTTGAATTGGGAAAAATGTCATTACATGGTTATTTCTGAAATTATTTTGGGACAAGGCAAAAGTCGAACTCATTGCTTATTTACCCTCACAAAAAACAGTTAGAGAAATTCGATCTTTTTAGGATATACTGGATTTTATAGGAGGTTCATAAAAACATTTAGTGCTATAGCTAGACCTCTTTGTAACTTTTTAGTAAAAGAGTACATTTGAGTGGACTCAAGAGTGTCAAAATTCGTTTGAAAAATTAATTGACCTCTTAACATCTACTCCTGTCTTATAATCTCCTAATTGATCTTTGCCTTTTGAGCTATTGTGTGATGCTAGTGACTATGTTGTTAGTGCTATATTAGGACAAAGAAATGAAGGTAAACCCTATGTAATTTATTATACAAATAAAATTTTAAACAGTGCACAAACGAATTACACAACAACTGAAAACAAAACTACTAGCTGTAATATTTGCATTAGACAAATTTCGTTCTTACTTAATCTGTTCATCAATTGTTGTGTTTACTAACCATGCTGTTGTAAATTACTTAATGTCAAAACAAGATGCAAAACTAAGACTAATTCGATCGATTCTATTGCTTCAAGAATTTAATATCACTATCAAGGATAAGAAAGGAGTTGAGAATGTTGTTACAGATCACTTATCAAGACTCGTATTAAAATTTTTGGCGAGGGTATACACATGCGAATTTATACCGCAAGTGCACGGGTCGTGAACAAGTAATAAAGTGATGAGTGAGTATCGTTCCCATGAGGATTGTGTCCTAAATTAATGCTAAGTACTATGATGTTGGCAATCTAACTTTATCTAGGGTAATCTAAAGAGTAAGATGAATTATTGAATTAAAAGCAACTTAAAACTAAATAGCTTGCAAATTACATGAGAGATCTATGGCAATGGGGTTCTAGGGACTTAGTTTTCCTCTATTATTCCTATGGCCTTTGTCATTAGTGATCAATAACTAATTTTATGCATTCATTAGTCCAAGGTGTATGATTAATCTTATTCCCTCTCCCGAGTGCCGAATGAGATACTATGCATATACAACTAAGTTGATATCCCTATCTAACCTATTATACATACACACATTAGGCTACCCTTACGCGACTACCCTAAGTATATTAGTCTCCCAACTTAACAAACTCAAAGCTATGCTTTTTACAACCAACATATGGATTAAACTTTTCCAAGCACATAATCCAAATGTTCAAATCATCTAATCCATTTTCCAATGCAATTAGAAGCAGAAAGCACATAAAAAGCGTAAATGAATAACACAAGATAGTCATTAACTACAAAATAACATCAACACATATTGTTCAATAGAGTTTCATCAAGGCCTAGAACATATAATCTAACACCAAAATGATAATATTACGATATGATGAATCCTATAAAAACGGGATCCTAGAGTATTGATTTCATTCTATTCCTCTTATGTTCTTCCTATCTAGCATTTCGTTCAATTCATTAATCAATGGCTTAAGACTAATTTCATTCCCTCTCCCAAGTGCCGAATGCGATACTATGCATACATATTTAAGTTGACATCTCTATCTAACTTGTTTACATATACATGTATTACGCAACCTTTAAATTGATTACCCAATGATTAATTTCATTACCTCTCCCGAGCGTCAAATAAAATCCAAGGCATAATTGCACGCCTAAAGTATTTGTGCCTGTCACGCATTTTATCAAACACTTGGCGTGCACCACATGCAAATCCTAAGGAAACCATAGTAATTACCTGAGTATTATTAGCCTCCTGACTCAAAAACAACCTAAGGCTATATTTCTCCCAAATATAATAAATAGGTCAAGCTCTCACAAGCATCAATCCATAAATCCACAACAACCAATTCATTTTCAAATCAATTGGAAACATTAAGCATAGAGAAACATAAATGAATTACACAAAAATATACTAAATCATCCAAACATAATATAAATAAAACTACATCAAGCCTTAGAATCAAGTTTAATCACATAAAAAATCCAACCATAACTAATATTATCAAGAAATCCATAGATACAAACATTATTCAAAGTTGTAAATTTAAACAAAAGAAAAAATACAAAGTAAAGAAAGAGAAAATCGAATTTGGAGATGTCTCCAAGGTTTCAATCCTTCAAATATCTTCAATAATTCTCAAGAAACCTTGGAGACATCATTTTTTCTCTTTAAATCTGAGCTCAAGTGTTGTTCTCTTTTGCAAATTTCGTGCTTCCCTTTTGATTTTCTTAGAAAAATGCCTAAAGGGTAGTAATTATAGGTTTCTAATTAAGGCAAGAAAAGGGAGGTTAGAATAGGTGGTGGCACCTGGGCGCTGAGTATTCTGCCAATGGAGCCCGTTTTGGCGCCTGGGCACCACTTTTTGGCGCCTAAGCGCCAAATCCTGGGTGATTTGACGCCTGGGCGCCACTTTCTGGTGCTAGGGCGCCAAATACTATTTCTGTCACTGTAGTGGCACTATTCACCCGACCAGGATTTGGCATTGGGCACCACTTTCTGGCGCTAGGGCACCAAATACTGTTTTTGTCAATGTAGCGAGGGCACTGTTAATTGAATTGTACATTGCACTGTAGCATTTTGGTCTTTTGCTTGTTTTCATTGAATTTTCATCCCAAGTAGCTCAATTAACTTGAAACTTACAAAATGAAATTAATTTATATATATAGCTATAAATTCACATTCAAAATGAGCAATTATTAAATTAATAGGGGTGTAATATCATATATAAAATGCAATTATCATTACACAAATAGAATTTTAAATAGTGCACAAATGAATTACACAATAATTGAAGAAAAAAAACTACTTGTTGTCATATTTGCATTAGACAAATTTCATTCTTACGTAATCGGTTCATCAATTGTTGTGTTTACTAACCATGCTGCTGTAAAGTACTTAATGTCAAAACAAGATGCAAAACTAAGACTAATTCGATGGATTCTATTGCTTCAAGAATTTAATATCACTATCAAGGATAAGAAAGGAGTTGAGAATGTTGTTGCAAATCACTTATCAAGACTCGCATCAGATTCATCAACAGAAATAACATCCATTAATGATTCTTTTGTAAATGAATTTTTATTTTCTACTGTTACAATGCCTTGGTATGCTAATATTGTTATTTTTCTTGTAACAGAAGAAATGCCACCTCAATGGAATACTCAAGATAAAAAAAAAAATTTAACTGAGATAAGAAAGTTTTATTGGGATGATCTTTATCTTTTTAAATATTGTCCTGACCAAATTTTTTTAAGATGCATACCCGATAATAAGGTAAGTAGAGTTATTGAATTTTATCATTCTAAAGCATGTGGGGGACATTTCGCATCAAAGAAAATAGCTGTAAAAATCTTACAATGTAGATGTAATTAGCCCACTTTATTTAACGATACACATTCATTTTGTGTAACGTGTGAAAATTGTCGAAAATTGGGATCTATTTCAAAACAAAACATGATGCCTTTGAACCCTATTCTTATTATTAAAACTTTTGATTGTTGGGGGATAGATTTCATAGGATCATTTCCACTATCATTTGGAGCTCAAAATAGATTGAGGCTATTCCATATAGAAATAATGGCCATAAAACAGTCATGAAATTTTTGAAAGAAAATATCTTGAGTCGATTTGGAATCCCTCGAGCCATTATAAGTGATGGGGGTAAGCACTTTTGTAATAGGCAATTTGAAACATTAATGAAAAATATATGGTATTACTTATAAAGTTTCCACTCCTTATCATCCTCAAACAAGTGGATAAGTTGAACTAGCAAATAGGAAGATAAAATAAATTTTGAAAAAAAAATTGGAAACCAAAATCGCAAAGATTGGTCTTTAAGACTTAATGATGCACTTTGGGCTTATAGAATTGCTTTAAAACTTCATTGGGTATGTCTTCTTATAGGATAGTTTATGGGAAACCTTGTCACTTACCTGTGGAACTTGAGCATAAAGCTTACTGGGTCACTAAAACTTTTAACGCAAATCTTGATTTTGCTGGACAGATACGTAAATTACAAATAAATGAACTTAAAGAATTGAGAAATGATGCATATGAGAATTCAAAAACTCATAAAGCTAAAATTAAAACTTTTCATGATAAAAAAATTCAAATAAAAACATTTGATGTTGGTCAGAAGGTTTTGCTTTATAATTCTCAACTTCACATATTGCTTGAAAAATTAAGATCAAGATAGAGTAGCTCTTTTATTATGAAACATGTACCCTTATGAAAAAATTAACATTGAAAATTCTAGAAATGGTAATATGTTTAAGGTAAATGGGAAAAGACTCGAGCCGTTTCGAGAAAACCAACCTTTTCATGAAGAATTTATGTCTTTGTCTGACCCTTGTTACAAGACCAATTAATCTTTGTTTAACATATTTACATATTTATATTTATTTATTCTTCTTCTAACTTCATTTTTTACTTGCAGGTTAATTTAGTATTTTTGTTAAAGTTTTATTTTGCACCCCAGTTAAGTGGCGAATAACAGTACTCCATGATATTTCAAGTCGATTTTGTTAGTTTTCCATAATTACTGATACCTTCTCTTCTTCCCCTTTCTAAAAAAATGATGACATTCTAATAAATTTGAAAAAACATTTTTTCCTATTGCCTCAAAATGCCTTAAAGACAATTTACCAAGGAAGATGTGAAAAATTAAGGTTATTAATGATTATGAATATACTTGCTAATGTACATTGGTTAATTGAAGCCAAAGTTTGATTGGCAGGCGAGTTTTCAAACTTATTAATTTTCTACATGCCTAGCTTAGGTAAAAGCTTTTTCTTAAAAAAGTGAAGGGCAAAAAGATTTAGTGTTTATTACAAGTGTGTACGCATGACTTGCAACACACATTGCCGCACTTTAGGAATAGTGTCTATAAATCGCGAAGATAAAATTAGATTCATTAAGGATGACTTGAGTAAGGAGTCTTTAGATGATATTTTATTGACTCTTAAGACACATCCTAATGGATATGTACATATTGTAATTCGTGAATTATGGAACATATTCCTAAAGGAACATGAGCGGTACAGTCTCGAGAATCTGACTTTAAAATACTTTGTTTACCAATTTATAAGAAAATTAGATGGGAAACCTATCCCTGACCCATAGAGAGTGTTTAAGCCTTTTCTAGACGTAAAATTATAGAAAGATGTGAGCAACAATTACAACTACTTGTACATATTTACCATAAGTTTTATCATTTTGTGTGGCTTATTTTATTTTGTTGCAGATTTTATTTTCAATAAAAGATATTTCAGGTGATATCTTCTATACTTCACTCTTTCTATATTTTTAAATTGAGGACAATATCTCAATCTGGTTGAGAGAAGGATAGATGATATATAATGTTAGTGTTAATTTTTTTTTTTTTTTTTGCTATTACTTTGTTCTTTAAAAAAAATTCATCATGAATGGCGTAAGTAAAAGGTTCATTTATGTATTCTTGAGATGCATTCTAGTTCTAGAATAATATTGTAAATAGTACATTACTGAACTTTTGAAACATATTCTAATTAGTTTAGTTTTAATGCATTTTATGTATATTTGTTTGTTGCTTAAGTTTTTTGTAACTCTTGCGTAAATAAGTTTGCTTTACTATTGAAGTATGATCTCAAAATTGTTTAGTTTAAATCACATTTTCTATCCAAGTTACTAAACAATAACTTTCAAAATTATTTCTTGAGTATAATACTAAGCTTTGTGGTAAGATGAATGATTCAATATATATAACCAAGAGAATTTTCATATTTAAGTATACATATTATTTTCTAAACTCACACATCTTTTGTGAGTGAGTGGAGAGGTTTGAGATAACATCTTACAGACTTTCATTGATCTTTTGAAATGGTTAATTTTTATTTAGAATGACATTGCTTAGGATGAGGAATGATTTGGTTGCTTAGCTTAAGGATAATAAAAAAATGTGCAAAAGTATTATGGTAAAAACTTGCTCTTATTTTGTCCTAATTCCTTATGTTTTTTAGAAAAACAAAAAAAGTATAAAAAAAAAAGTCAATTCAGTTTAATAAAGTCTTCGTTTAATTTTAGAAGACAAAAGTCATTAGGAACCAATTTTATCATCGGATTCTCTATTCGTAAGATTCGCATAAAATAATTAAAGTCTTAAAGCTAACATGTGGCAAGAATGGTTTGACTCTAAGCAATTGATTTTTCTATCTTTGGATCAATGTTAATTTATCATCTGTTCTTAAATATAACATTTTTTTAGCGATTATCTATTTTCCAACTCTATTAGTGAAGTCCTAATCCATTAAACAGTTATTCACCTGTGAGGATATGGAGTTGAGACTTTTACTTGGAGAAAGTTTTCAAAGCTATGTGTGTTGGGGTTTGTGGTATGAATGTTTCGGCTTAATTTACACACATATAATTTTGGAAGTTATGATTGAAATTACCTTAATAGCAATTGTGATCTTAAAATGACATTTTATTTCAAATACTTATGTAGTGTTCAAATTTTATTTATGCTTGAATTACTAGGGACTAGCAATCAGCTGGTTGGGGGGTGTGATGAACACCTGAAATTACACATTTAATAAGGGTTTTACATCATTATTTTGAATTACTAATGTCTTTAACCCCTTTAACTAAAGTGTGTTTATAATATTGTACCTAATTAGCTTTTAACTGTTTTGTGGTAAGTTCAGTAAAATGTGCCTAACTTTCTACCTAGAAATCCAATTGGAGTGATTCTTGATCCTATGAAAGACTCAATGGGATAAATATTTTATTTCACAAGACATTTAAAATTCAATCATTTATGGGGTTAAAATGGCCTAGAATAGAACTTATCTACAGTACAGGCCCAGTTCATATAATCATCAATATTTGGGCTATAATTATAGAAATATGTATCTAATATATATGAGACAAATTAATTTGGAAAGAGAAGAGACTTTTCTACAACTTTAATTTTTTGAGTGAAAGCTAATTCGGACCATATCAATCCAAATTGGACAATCAAGTAGGTGCATTAATGATAATCAATACAAATTAGTTGCCACCCTTCTTAACTTTTATCATCCAAGTGGTTCCCTTTTTATTTGTCTTGATTTATCTATTTTTTCTATAAATAGGTGACCTGTTGATGCCCAAAGCATGTAATTAAAGAGCTAGATTTTAGTTCAAAACACTCGTCTTTTGTATTATCTCTTTATAGTATTATTTCTCTTGTTTACTATTCTAAAGTCATGTTATCTCTTCTTCCATCTCTTTTTTTTTCTTTAGTTTTATTTGTTGGGGTCAGTGCTTATGTGTCATCCCTGAATGTACATATACTTGTATATTTATACAAGTGTACATTCTCATTAAATCACTAATATCCATTAATATGGTACTATGCATGTAATATTACAGACATTGTACGATCTGAAGAAGTTCAGATCAGTTCTAAAAGAGTTTAGATAAAGGCCTACAATTAGCCATGCTGAGAGATATAAATGCTAAATGTTAACACAACTAAGTGTTAATTGGTTATAATACTCAGCAAATCCAAGAGTTAGAGCCTTGTTTGTAATGGAAATAGACCTGAGAATATACTAGTAACTGCATAGTTGCAAGAGTTACAATCGAGTACCAGAAAATACTAGTTGCATAAATATGTTCTCGAATAATTGTCCTTGATCTATTTCTATCGATGGGAGTCTGTCGGTGAATACCTTTAAATATAGATCAGCATATGTTGTACCTATAGGGTATATATGGTCATTCCTAGCCGACCGTAAGTTTGGAGCTTGTATTGACATATGGGTATCTAGTTGGGACTGGATATGGGACAGACTCACGAGGGCCTCTGATAGACACCCTATATAAACCGTCAATGAAGGGTCCTCTCGAGTTGAATAGTATACGTGATCCTTTAACCTGAGTGCCACGATGGGCTTGTAAGAGATCCACTATACTTTGGTTCCACACATATCATAGGCCTTTCATAGTGTGACCGTTAGGTGTCACTGGGTATGATCCAATACTTATGGAGTCTAATGTGTACATATATGGGATCCGTCAGGTCACATAGGGAGTTTGATATCCAGATGCTTCGTGACTGTATCTCAAAAAATCTTGTGGCCACAAGTATTATTCTCGGGAAATAGTTCCCTCAGGGTAGAACAATATGGCAAAAGAGTTTGCGCATATTGTTCAATGAGATACGAGTCTAGAGATAAACATGGATAAGCACTAGGGGATTTGATGGTGATAATCTATATCCCCACACATCCAGAATATCATGACAAAAGGACTATATGTATGGTTCAACGCCCTGATTTATAATATTCGTGACGTGTATGGGGCATTCATTTGACAAATTGGGAGTAGGACCTAAGGAGTCCCGCGATATGGAGTGTACTCGTTGTGCACTGGGGCAACGTGTCGAATTAAAGTGTTTAATCCAGTAATATTCAGCAGAACCATGAGAATGAGTGCGTGTCTGTATTTTAGTGTTAAATACAATAATTAGTTAATAATTATTATTTACTAATTGTATAATGACATATAACGCATTATGAACCCTCGGTTAAGTTTACCTAAGTGCGGGTTTAATGAGACCCACTAGGGGTAGAATTGGTAACTATTCATGAAGGGCAAAATGATCATTTCATACTTTGATTATTTAATGGTTAAATAATCAAAATATCTCTCTTATTATATTACATATATTGATATTTTATTTTGGGTGACAAATAGTTAGCACCCATTTGTAATATTTTATTATTATTATATATTATATATTACTTTATTATTTTATTATATATTAGATATATAAAGAGAGAGAAAGTGTGAATTTGGTGTGAATGTTGCATTTTTTGGCCTAGAGAAGATTTTCGCCAGGAAAAGAGAAAGAAATGGAGAAAGATAGAAAGAAAAAGAAGAAGAAAAATGAAATTGTTTCATTTTTTTATACTTTTAATTGGAGCAATTGTGAATTACTTTAAATTCTTAATTTATTATCTTTTTGGAGAAAAGGGTAAAGAAACACACACTGGTCATTTTGAGGTTTAAGAGGTAAACCCAGTGCTGCGTATAGGGCTGCTGTTCTAGCTTACCAAACCCACCATGTTGGTGACTAGAACTGCCCACGAGTTGGTCTCTATGCGAACTCCGAAAAAAATACATGTATAACGTTACTCGTTGAAGTAAGTTCTCTACCCTATTTATATATTAATGTGATTAATATATTTATTTATTATGTTTATTGCATGTTTTACGCTTTCGCCGCATTTAAATTCGTATTTGATATGTATTTAGGAAATAGGCACAATAGCACATGCATACACTCACATATATTAGATCCCTGACATTATTATGTTCAAGTAATTTTCTTTTTGCTAAGGTGAAAGGGTGAAACTCTTAGTAAGGTAATAAAGTATACTTAACTCTTACTCATGAATTTAATGTTTTATTCTTAAGTTATGTAAATTTATATATGAACTATTTATTTTGTTTGCAATATTAATACCATTTCTTGTAAAGTGGTGTATCTTGATTTATTATAGACAATTTTTATAATTGGCACAATAAATTCTTGAAACCATTTACAAGATTTGGCGTAGATACCCTTTCTTGTAAAGTGAGAGTTTTGATTTATTGTAGACAAATATAAAGATTGACATAATAAATACTTAAACCTATTTATAAGATTTAGTATATAATAATCGAAAGAAATAAATACAAGTTAATATATAAATTGTGATAAACTTTAATTGTCATATCTTCCGATTAGAACCTCCTTTGTGTGAGGATTCCAATTAAGTTATAAAAAGAGTTGAATATATTCTTATTTCATATGCCAAAAGTGGATCCTCATAACCTTAGCTTTTATTTTACTTGGTTTATTGAATTATTATTTTCAAACATTATATACTGCTTTAATTGTCTTTAAAGTATTTATAGTTTGTAATTTTAATTCCACTTCTCTGTGGATCAACCCGGCTCTCATTGGGTTATTTATTACTTCGACAATCCTACACTTAGAAATAAACTCCTATATTCTGAACATGTCACTGATCTTCATAACATGTTGAAGATAGCACACGAGGACATGAGTAAATGATGGCTTGGTTTACTTCGTTTAAGGTGCTTCATCTTCTACCCCGAGGACTTCTAGGAAGTCCAAAAGGAAGAAGAAAATGAAGGTGAAGCAAACCCCCAGAATGGGTCCTCAAAGGCGACAGATATTCAAGCCTCAAGAGAATAAGAAGAAGGAAAAGTAGTTGTTTCTTTTGTGGTGAGGATGGGTATTGGAAGTGCAACTGTCCAACATACCTTGCTAGTTTGAAGGAAACTTCCTCAGTATTTTCTTTCCAATTATTGACACTTCTATGACATATGCTGTTAGTTCAGGCTAGGTATTAAATACAACATGTTTTTCTCATATCTATAATATGTTGCAAGATCTGTGGGAGGTTAAATTGTTCCAACCGAGAGAAGTATTAATTCGAGTCAAAAATTGAGATTTCCTTCAAGTTGAGGCAGTTGGATTTTTTGATTTACTTCTTCCATGTAATAAAACTATTGTATTAAATAATTGTTATGTTTTACCAAACATCATTAGACTGATAATTTCCATTTCTATACTTGACAATGAAGGGTACCATGTGTATATTCAGAATTGCTCCCTATATTTCTACGATATTAATGATGTATTATTAGCTGAGTGTTAGTTAGTGAATGGCATTTTACATTGAATACAACTAGAAATTCAATTTGAATTTGTTTCAAATTGGAAAGTATGAAGTGACGTAACTTTAGCCACCAAGATTCCTTTTATTTGGCCATTTTTTGGGCCAATCTTTTATCTTCAAGTGTTGTTTATATATGTATGATCAAATGCCACTAATTCATCTTTTGGTTAAAATTTAAAGCATAATGAGGATTTTTTTTTCCTCGTCATGCTTCTCTTTAGCCAACATTTATTGGCTTATAATTTGTTTATAAGGTGGCAGTAAACACTATATATACTAATGCTTATTTTATTTGAAAGGTATGAAATTGAAAAAGGAAAAGTAAGTAGTAAATAAAAATAACCCGAGAGAAAGAAATAAGAAACAAGAAACAAGAGTTGTTTCAAATATTTTGAAATAGGAAGCTACTATTCTAGCTTGAGGAAGCCCACCACATCCCTAACTAGAATTGTTCAAAGCATGCTTCGAGGGTAAGTTCCCTAATCTCATTAGTGTAATGAGATTATTTTAATATTTAGTATTATATTTTCGCTGCGTTGCACATATGTTATGTTATTATTATTAAATTGTTTAATTATATACACAAGTGCACACGCACATAACACCAACAATATGCTTACATGTTATCCCTGTTTCTATAAATACTTATTCGATAATATTTATACGTTGTACATTTTATTAAATCGCTAATAAATCTTCATTATATAGCATGTCACATTACTGATATGGTATGATCTGAAAGAGTTTAGATCTAACCTAAAGGGGTTTAGACTAGGGCTAAGAGTTAGCAACGTTAAAAGTTATAAATGCTAAAAGTTAGCACTGCTAAGAGTTACTGAAATCTAAATCATTAGAACCTTGTCTGTAATGGGACAAAGACTTGAGGGTACACTAATAATAAAATAGTTGCAAAGAGTTACAACTAGTGCTAGAAAATATAATTATATAAATGTGTTCTAAAACACTGTATTCTTGATCTATTTTTACTATTGTAGGTCTGTTGGTAAATCCTTTTTACATAGATCAATGTATGTTATATCTGTAGAGTATAGATGATTCTTCTTAGCTGACAATTAGTTTAAAGCTTATATAGGCATACAGGTATTCAGTTATAACTGAATACCTGTATGCCTATATAAGCTCTAACTGAATAAATTCACGAGAGCCCCAATAGATATCCTATAAAACTATCAATTGTAGGTCCTCTCGAGTTGAATAGTATACATGGTCCTTTGACCTGAACGTTACAGTGGACTTATGGGCGATCTACTATACTTTAGTTCCACAGATGTCAAAGACCTTTTATGGTCTAACAGCTACTTGTTCCTGGGTAGGGTTCAATACTCATGGAGTTTAGTGTACGTAGATATGGGATCCATTAGCTCACATAAGTGGATTGTATATCCAATGCTTCAAAATTGTATCTTAGGAAGTCTTATGGCCATATGCAACAAACCCAAAAAAATATTTCCCACAGGGTTGAACAATATAGGAAAGGTACATAGGGATTTAACAGTGCAAATCTATATCCCCGCGCATCCAGGGTATAAGTGACGGAAGAATTATACATATATGCTTTGACCTCAACTTGTATGGTTCAACACACTTTGTAATATCCCTTACGTGTGCATGAGATATTGTTCACGGACTCATTGAATAGTTCTATTTGACGAATCGGACGTAGACCTAGGGAGTCCTGCAATATAAAGTGTACTCGTTGTGCACTAGGGCAACGTACTGGGTTGAATAGTTCAATCCAGTAAAATCTAACAAGAATTGAATATTTATTTCGTGAATCCTAGGAATGCGCGCATGTCCATACTTAAGTGTTAAGCATATTAATTAGTTAATAATTATTATTGACAATTTAAATAGGGACACATGGCGCATAATAAGCTTTTGGTTGAATTCACCCAAGTGTATGGTTTGATGAGACCCCCTAAAGGGTTTACTTGGTAACCATATAAAGGCATTTTGATAATTTTATATATATAATTATTTAAGATTTAAATAATCAAGATATTTTAATGTTATAATATATTAAATAATATGTAACTCAACCATGGTTAATTATTAACTAAAGTTGAGTTAATATTTATTTAATTATTATTTGTATCAAAGTATAAACATATATTTAGATATTTGTAAATTTGGTGGTCAAGTTTACTTAACTCAACTATGGTTAAGTGTTAACCATGGTTAGGTCAATTACATATTATTATATTTATATGTTGGTAGCCAAGCATGTTACCTTACCATGGTATATTTGTTGACCATGATTAGGTAAAATGATAATAATAATAATAATATATGTGAAATAAACAAAATTAGGTTAATTTTTGCTTTGGTGTGGCGGCCTTAGAGAGAGAAATAAATGAGAGAAATTTATTTTCTTTAAATGGAATTGAAGTGTTGAAATTATTGCTCTTCTTCTCCAATTAGGGTTTGGCCTTTAAAACAAACTAAGCCTTTCGTTTTTTTATTAATTGATCAAAGAGAGAACAAATAGCTTTAGGGTTTAAAGTGTTAAACCAAATTTAATTGGGCTACTGTACTAGCTAATCAAATCCACCCTGTTGATTACTAGAATTGCCAATGAGCTTCACTTCGGGTGGATACCCGAAATTCTTAGTCCAAAGGCTTCAAAGGTGAATTTCTCATTTCTGTTTTAATTTGATTAAAATGCATTTAAATTGTGTTCATAACATATTTTATGACTTTCGCTATATATTTGATGCGTATATATATGCATGTGACATGTATGTATATTGTATGAATATAATACCACATGTATACACCGTAAAATAATCGATACTTTCAATTGTCTTATATGAATTTCAGAGGATCGTCACCGATGACCTTGTCAGTGCCTGCCCCTAACCTACTGTTTTATGTGTATTGGAGGGCTTCACCGTGCAACTCCATACTTAGTCCTGGCTTCAATATCACCTAGCTCTTAGTCCAAACTCTTAGCATCACAAAGTCCAACAACTCGATTTTTTCTTCACTCAAAAAATTCATGAGTGTTTAGGGAAACTTCAGTAAGCTAGACCAGATTTTCTCCAAATATATATATATGGCAAAATAACCTACAAACTCGCTAAAACCCACCCTTGTTAGGAAGTATTTAGTAAGGTTTGTAGCATATTTGGGATGGATTTGGTTCATAAAGTTTAAACTTGCAATGGGTTTGAAACGTATATGGGTTTTTTGATTTATCTAACGAATATTACATATTTTTCTAAAAAGAATAAAAAATTATGTTATTTTAGTTGTTGTTTAAATGAGAATTGAAAGAATGATTTTTTATCTCTTCTTCAATCCATCAATTGTTTTTCCTCTCACTTATCACACAAAAGTTGTCTCGCAACTTTAGCATATCTGATTCTTTATTCTCACAAAAATATTAGCTCAACTTCTCAAATTTTTATTTTTATACTCAAGCTATATGTTTTGATTTCACTTTAATCTTCATCTTAATAGCATTACATTACTTAAATAAATGATATGAATACTTTAAGAGAGACAAATTTTTTTTTTTCTTCACATGATGGAGATTTACTTTTTTATTATTTTCTTCACATGATAGAGATTAATAGCCATTTTATTTTACTTTTTTACTCTTTTAATATTTAATTAGGTATTGGCTTAAATAAAAATTATTTTTGTTTAATTGGGTTCCTTTTATAATTATATTGTCCAATATTTATGTTAACTATATATGAAAAGCTTTTATTAGTTTTAACTTTAAAATGAGCTTAACTTTGATGAGAAAACTTCTTTTGAATTTAAATTTGTGATATGACTTTAATTGCTATATTTTATGAATTTTCTTTATATTTAATATTATTATTATATTAATTTACAACTTACTTAAAATCTACAAAAAAAAAGTTTACAATGCTTCTTGCGATAAGTATTTTGGATTTGGCTGTGAGATTGATGAGGAGACATCTAATAAGCTTAAAAATATAATTTTCATTGCTCCAATTCATTTTTTTTTATTTTTTCTGATTTAATTGTATTTATGCTTTATTAATGCATATTTTCTTCAACAGAATTGCCTGGTGTTTTGTTTTTCCAGATTCTTACTTTAACCCTGAAAACAAACACTATAGTAAGCCATTTTAGGCTCAAGCATTTTTAGGTGTCTGTTCATTCTTTGTAGCATATGTCATGGTTAAGTGCCTGCTCCTTTAATGACACATTATCTCATTGATGATAATTCTAAAGTATAGTTCAAAATTTGTCAATTGAAAGTCCATCTTGGCAAAGCTAAAAAGTCTCATGAGACAACTAATGCTTTGAATACAAATGGACTTAAATTAAATGTCTTTATGAAATTCTGCGCTATATTTTTCATGAAGCTGTAGATCAATAGAGAAGAAACATTATACTTTCTCATTTGGATTATGGATATTTATATTTGGTATGAGGAATGATTGTTTACATGCGTTTTTATTAAGTGCTTATTTTCTCAAATAAATAGAGACGAAATGAAGTTACATTTTTGTTCTGTCATATTGTTGATGAGTGCATTTTATACATTATATTGCATCTATTCTAAATTTGATAATTACTTAATTCAAATAAGAATACATGACTTTTTTTATGTGTTTTAATTTTATTTTGTAGGTTTCAAGTTAATAGAATTATTTAGGATGAAAATTCAAAGAAACAAGCAAAAACACCAAATATGCTACAGTGCCGTGAACAGTTGGCGTGAACAGTGAATATCACTACAGTGCATAACAGTTTCGTGCTACAAGATTTGGTGCCCAGGCGCTGGAAAATGGTGACCAGGTGCTGAAAAATCTAAGTTTTGGCACCCAGGCGCCAAAACGGGCTCCCATTGGTAGAATGCTCGGCGCGCCACCATCTGTTTTAGTACCCTTTTTCTTACCCTAATTTGAAACCTATAAATACTACCCTTTACCCACTTCTCAAAATATAAAAAGGGAGCATGAAATAGAGAGAGAAACTCTTTTTTTTAGTGAGAGAAATACCATTGAAGCTTGGATTAAGAAAGATTATTGAAGATTGAAGACTCTAAAGGCTTCTCAAACTAGTTCATTTTTCTCTCTCTACTTCATTTACATTTATTTATAGTTTGTAATTGTATTTTGTGTTGATTTGAATATGAGTACTTTTATGAACATTTGGATGAATGTAATTGAATATTTTACTATGGATTGCTAAATTATATATTCTAGGGCTTGATGGAACTCTATTGAACTCTGTGTATTGATGTTATTTTATGATTAATGACTATTTGATGTTTATTCATTTATGTCTTTTATGTGCTTAATGCTTCTAATTGTATTGGGAAATGGATTGTATAAATTAAACATTTGGGTTATGTGCTTGGGAAAGTTTAATCCATATGTTGGTTGTAAAAGGCATAACTTTGAGTTTGTTGAGTTGGGAGACTAATGAACTTAGGGTAGTCACATAAGGGCAGCTTAATGCGTGTATGTATAATGGGTTAGATAGGGATATCAACTTATTTGTATATGCATAAAGTTTTATTCGGCACTCGGGAGAGGGAATGAGATTATTCTTAAGTCCTTGATTAATGAATACATTAAATTAGTTATTAATTACGAATGATAAAGAGCATAGAAACAATAGAGGAAAATTAAGTCCCTAGAACCCTATTGCCATAGAACTTTCATTTATTTAATTTATCGATTTACTTAGTTTAAAGCATTTTTAATTCCACAATTCAACCTATCTTTTAAATTAGCTTAGATAAAGTTAGGCTGTTAACACCGCAATAATTAGCATTAATTTAGGATACCAATTCTCGTGGGAACGATACTCACTCATCACTTTATTACTTGCTCATGGCCCGTGCACTTGCGGTTACAATTTGCATGTGTATAATTTCGTGAACAGGTTTTTGGCACCATTGTCGGGGATTGTAAATTTTGAATTTGTTTTAATATTGTGGATAAACAACTTGATTTTAGTTTAAGCATTTTATATATTTATTTCTCTTTTGCTGTTACTTAGTTGTATGGTTCTTGTATTGTTTTGAAGGTGTATGAGAAGAGCTCGTAGCTTGGAACTCTTTCCTTTTGATTTTGAGATTAAACGTGCCCCGAGAAGACTTAGGAGAGAAAGGAGAAATGTAATTCAAGCTATGGAAGCCGAGGGAGATCATAACAACAACAACCATGGGCATTAAGGGATTATTTCAGGCCCGTGGTGAATGAGAACTATTCGGGGATTCGACGTCAAGGGGTTCAAGCCAACAACTTTGAATTGAAGCCAGCCCTTATTAATATAGTACAACAAAATCTATATGGGGAATTACAGAGTGAAGATCCTAATGTGCATTTCGCTATATTTTTGGAGGTCTACGATACTATCAAAATGAATGGTGTTACGGAGGACGCCATTCACCTATGGCTGTTCTCATTCTCTCTTAGGGACAAAGCAAGGGGGTGGCTTTAATCTTTACAACCAGGTAGTAGTGCTACATAGGAAGAGCTTGCTCAACGGTTCCTCACCAAGTTTTTTCCACCATCTAAAACTTCACAATTTCGTGGAGAGATAGCACAATTTAGATAAATGGATTTTGAGCCATTTTATGAGGCATGGGAGCGATTCAAAGTTCTCATTCGAAAATGTCCCCAATATAAGTACCAAGATTGGTTCCAAATCCAACTCTTCTATAATGGGTTAAATAGCCAAACAAGAACTATTGTGGATGCAGCGGCGGGTATTAGATACATTACTTATTAGTTTGTAGTACTATAAGGATGTCCTATCTAGATGTATTTGCAATTACTGCACATTATTTATTGTTACTACTGAAGATACAAGGGGTTTGAGTTCTTTGTTGCATTTCTAACTCCCTGCTAATATTAGGACTATAATATGCTTTTTTTCTTAGTTCTTCTTTGTTCTTGAGCTATTCTCAGATGGTACTTATAATTATTTATGTTTATGACTGTAAGTTACTTATTATTTTATTATGCAGCTGAGTTATTTGTGAATGGAGAGATAGTTCAAAGATCACCTGAAAGACAGAGGAGGGTGGAATCCGAGAAAACATATGGTGAAAGACCAAAGTGGAAGGCTAGATGCATAGATTAATTTTCTGTACCTGATACCTAAATACTTGTCGAACTACAAGCTGCGTTTAATTATTTTGCTCATGTAGTTGGATTCAAGTATGGCACCACATTATGTTGCTGCTTTCCTTAAACTCTTTTGAACTTATGATGATTGTAATGTCATTTCAGATATTCTTGGTTTCTGAGATGTTAGAAATGGCTACTTGTTAGCTTCCTGCTTATTACAATATTAGTACAAGGTATATTTCGTGCCCATAGAAGTCCATTATCATCATCATCATCATCACTACCAACAAATGCTATATATGAGAGGATGGCCTTAGGCTCAAGGAAATGCGCAAATTTCTGAGATGTTAGAAAGTTGGGAATAATGTTACATGTTTTAACTTTCATCTCAATATATATTATTTTAAATAATGTGTCAAAAAATTATTAAATGATTAATTTTTGTAATTTTTAAACACATTAGTTAAAAATATAAAATGTTGAGATCAAAGTAGATAAATGTAACATTATTCTTTGTTATTATTTTAATCAAGATTTTGTTAATTTGCATATGAAATCTCCTTTTTTTTCTTGTAATAATTACTTAAAAAAATTGCACAATATCATCATTTAGTCATAATATTTGTATAAAGTAGTAATACGCCATTGTTATATGCTTTCTTAGGTATTAACTTGATTTTCAGGTGATTTAAATATTGAAATCGGTAAATAGATTAGAAGAAAATGACAAGATAGCTAATATTTATAGAATTAGGCTTTTTTTTTATAAAGTTTTTATTGAAGTTTGAGTTACATATGAGATACAATTATACAACGAATATTATTGTGAATAATTTTTCATGTATCGTCTAATTTTAATAATATTTATTAGTTTAAAAAATAGATGGTAATATTTAACTGTTAGAAAATATTTTGTTAAAATTAATAGAATTACATGAAATGACAAAATTATTCTTTTAAACGTAAAAATTATAAAATTACCATTTTATCCCTACACAACAAATGAGCATCAATTTTCATAAAAAAAAATTAATATTTTAATAATAAATTAATAATTTTTTCTTTATTTTTAATTTTTAAAATTAAAAATATAATTATTACATAAAAAATAAAAATTAAATTAAAAACATTTTTAAAAAAGAAAAAATTAAAATTAGTTGCAGCAACCATTTGTGGCCATGAGTAGTGACCACTTTTGGTTGCAAACAACAACTATTTATTGCCCCTCTCTAGTGTTGGCCATTTGTGGGCACAAGTAGTGGTCACTTCAATGTTTTAAATTTTTTTATTTTATTTATGTTTTATGTTTTATGTTTTATTATTTAATTTTTAAATTTGAGTGTTTAAAGTTTTTAAATTTATTGTTTGGATATAAGGATAATATTGTTTGAATATAGAAAAACAAATATTTGAATACATGAATAAAATTATTTAGACATAAAGATAAGGGTGTTTACTGTTTAGACACAGGATAAGGACAATTTAGATAAAACAGTATTGAAATGATAATATTATCATTTTTTTAGTTAATTTTAATAGAATATTCTCTAACAGTTATGTATTATTATTTATTTTTCGAATTAGCGGGTATTACTGAAATTTAACAATACCTTAAGGATTTTAAAAATAATATCCTACAATTTAATGACTTTATAATTGTGCATGTGCAGTAATAGTAAAAAAAGTAATGTCATAATAATATGTATATTTACCAAATTTTAGTACCTTGTATCATAATATAATTATAGATAATTGTGTTTACTAGTCTTTTCATTATTGGTTAAACTAAACATGTGATATTGAATCTCTAAGAAATCATAAAAGGCAAAAATAACAATTCTCCCTAATAGCATTTTTTTTTAAATGTTACTACACAACACCAAAAAAGTTTTGGATTTTTTGGGTAAAAAAAACCAATAGACCTTAATTATGAAAATGATAAATACCCCCATTGTTCAAAAGTATGTAACATATGTACCTTTATCTATATAGTTTTTATTTTTTCCTTAAAATTGTAGTTAACTTTATTAAATGATCTATTTTTGTATGGACATTGATCGAACATTGATTGGTGTTGATTGATTATTGATCGATATTGATTAATGGTTAACCACATCATATGGTCAACTGTTGATAGGCATTAACTAGTGTTGACTGGCGTTATCCGACAACATATTGACTCACTATAAATACTATCAAATTCTAAATTTTATTATCTAAATGATGGCAAAGTTATTTTTACTAATAGAACATTAGAGGAGTCAATTTTAAAATATAAAATAAAGGCTCCAAAATGTTGTTCTCAAATGATTTATTACTAAATTTCATGCTTCTCTAATAAGGATGGGTAGAAAAAATCGAAAACCAGTTTGAACCGAATCGGACAATTTGCTTCGATTTCTACTTTAGAAATTTTCATTCGATCATTTGTATCTTTAAACCGAATGGTCTAGTTTGGTTTTGATCCAATTTGACTAGAAACTAAAACCAAACTGAAAAAACTAGATTTTTAATTAAATTTCTAAAAAAATATTTAAATGCCATATGGTAGTAAGTCATTGGATAATATAAAATATACTGTGAGCTCACCTACACCTTTTTTTAAAGCAAATTAATATCATTAATAAAATTAAAAATATTACAAGACTACTACTCTAAAGCAGAAGATTACCAGAACAATATAAGTGTAGACTTACTAACGAACGTTTAGACCTGTTGCTTTTCTTATAGAATGAGATAATAACCCAAACTTAGGGCCATCTACAAATGGATTTACTGCCCCTATTAAGGATGGGGGGAATCCAACACTCACATGGAGGGATTTTCTACTTTACAAAGAGGAAAGCTATCCTTAGTAGAAGGGAAATACAAAATACATAAGCTTCAAACAGGAGCCATAAAATATCCTCATAAATGAGGTTATTACAAGCAAATACATAACGCTCGCATAAGAGAGAATTTATTAAAATACCCATACATTGTAAATATCATGTACCCTAACCACACATAAACTAAACAAATCCAAATAACAATAGGTTCAACAAACGAGATTGACGAACGTTGGTTAATGGGGTCAGCAGCGAAGCTTGCAGTGGCTGGATATTTACTATAGGTATGGTATACAACAAGCAGTGGTGATTGGATCCAATCCGACTAGGGTGTTGAGGTTCGATTAAGCCTGGTTAGAGAGACTTCAGGGGCTCATTAAATCATAAAAAGATCACTGGAGAAACATCAATAACCATATCGCCGACCAAGTACAGTTGTTTGAAAAAGTCGAGGAGGTTGACGGTGTTTTAAGCAATTACTTTTATGGGCGGCGGTACAAGAAGCTCGACCGAGAACACCGACCTTTATTTGGTTGGCAACACTGTCAAAGTGAAATAGAAGACAACAACATAAATAAAATAAAAAAGGGGGAAATTGAGAAAAATGAGGAGAAAGAGAGAAGAAGGAAAGGGTAAGGAGTTTTGTTCACTAGATATGAAGCATAGGCCTCCTCTTCGGTGAAGGAGACGAAACTTAAAGGGGAATGGCTACTGCCTTGTTTGTGGATGGTTGAGCTCGCATGTACTTAATTCCTTATATATATAAAGAAAAAAAAAACCTATTTCAATTTCACTTTGTCTCTCTCATCTCATACTCTCATCAATCATCTCTCGGTCTCACTCTTTCTTCTTAAATGACTAAACCCTAAACATCACAATTAATAAAAACAATTTTATGGACAAAACTCACTAGATTGCTCACTGGCCAAAGACTGATTCCTATTTCTCAATATTACGCTCATCTCTCTCACACACCTGCCATAACAAGCTACTACTAAAAGGCCCAAAACATACTATTGCACTTCGAATTTTGGCTAGGTAGCAACTATAACATGAATTTCAGTAGGCAGCAACTCAACCACGAAACCAACACTATTTATGGACTCCCCCCCCCCCCCCCCCACCTTTTTTGGTGCTATAGAGTTCGTGATAAAGAGGGGTTTTATTTTGATTGTTCTAAATTTGGTTGCATTTATATTCAACACTTTGAATTTTGGCTAGGTAGCAACTATAACATAAATTTCGGTAAGCAGTAAACGAAAAGGAACTAAAACCAACACTATTTATGGACTCCTCCTCCTTTTTTTTTTTTTGTGCTATAGGGTTCCTGTAATGAGGGGTTTTGTTCTGATTGTTCTAAATTTTGTTGCATTTATATTCTTGGCTACAAATCCTTGGTAAATTCTAATTAAGCTATGCAGTTGTGCTTACAGTTTTTAGAAATTAATTACTTTTTTCTGTGTTTCTAGTTATAAATTTTGCTTAGTTTTATTCTACTATTTATAATTCAATTGGTTAGTTTTATTATGTTTGAGGAATAATTTTGGAGAAGGATGAGAATTTGGATGTAAAAATGAAATTCCATACAAAATTCAATATTCATCTTGTCAAAGTTATATTCTGCACTGAGTTTAAGTTTCAAATTAATAATAGTTTATTTTTGAAGTGAGTTTGATAGGTTTTTAATAATTATTTATTAAGAGTTATATTTGTTTTTTATTTGTATATGTTTTAAACAAAATGTTGTAAATGGGAATGTAAAATGTAGAGTTTAGTACTTTAGTAGCATTGAAAAAATAGTAAAAAAGGAGAAGAAGTTGGCAATAATAACTGAAACAAATTCATCATAAGAAATTGACTATTATGTTTATAATTGAAACAAATTCATCATGAGATTTTAATACTAGTTTGGCTCTCCTTATTAGTTTCCTTTATTGTTCTAGCAAACTTAAGCCAACTTACTAACAGCCTCCTATCTGGTTGCGGCTTTGACGGGCTGGGTTTTTATAAGAAATAATATGGGTGCATCGTATCAATTTAAAAATAACAGATTTCTGATGTAGATGATCCCATGTAAAGGCAACTGCAAAACATACTTTCTGGTTTTAGATTAGGTTATTCCTGGTTCATTATTCAAATTAGCTACTTACTTCAAGAACTAGAGAATAAAGGTTTTTAGAAGATCATACTTAAAGGGATCACAAAGATTTTATTTTCGATTCTTCGATGATCTTACAACAAAATAAGCAACTCCTTTTATAAAATGAGAGCCTAGCAAATTACAACAGATTCTTAAGAGATAATACTCCCATCTCTTTTACACATGGCAAATGTATTGGAACTTAGGATTACACCTTATTAAAACTTTGACACCTGGAATACATAAAGATAACCTAAAGATAACATAACATAAAGCTGAAAATAACAATATATTAGCATAACATAAAGATAACATGACATAAAGTTGAAAAAGTTATGGACCAGTGCTAGATTCTCTCAGTTATTCACGTGAAGACATTTATCGCATGGGTCTAAAAAACTCATACATCTATCTTTTGGAAGGAGATTCCTTCACGTGGGTTTTGCATTAAAGACTTATTATACCGTCACTATTTATGTCATCTTCTGCTTGGAGGGTAGCACGTTTGGCAGCCTATCTGTCAAGTGCTTCTTCAAAGTTATTGTCCAACAGAGCAGAGTATAGATCATAAGAAGGTTGGGTACATATAGGGTCATAAGGTTTTTAAATGGTGACTTAGTTTGATTAAAATTTTTAATCAAGTTTTGGATTTGGCTGTCAACATATAGGTCTTAGGCATCTTGGAAAAGAACATAATCATATTGTGTTTGTAGAGACAAAGATAGATCAAGGACAATATTTTGTGTTGTGTCATGTGGGCACTGTGGGATAATTTAGGAGGATGAGAAGGAAAGGTGATCATTGGAGTGCTTGTGGTCCCTTTTAATACTTGTGCAATACTCAAGAGGGTATTGTTCCTAGGGAGCATCATCTTTATATGCTAGCCAAATGGACTGAGGAATAATTCTATTAATTTCTGCAAGTGTCTATTACAAGTTTCTAATTTCAATAGGGTAGTTTTCTTCTGGTTCATGTTTAAAGGAAAGAGGGAACACGTCGTAGTCTTTCACTACCGGGTAGTAATGGACGATTTTGTTTGATAATTATCCCCTTGCGCTTGGAGAATCATAATTGCCCTGAGTTTATTTCTTAGTAATAAAAATCCTAAAAATTGAAATGACAAGGACTAAAACTTGTGGAACCACCAATCTATGGGATAAAAGTATTCGAGAAATATTTTTTCATAATGGTGTATTTCTCATATTTCTTATGTCCATTTTACCATTGTGCTAATATGAAATTCCATTGTAATGGATATTGATCTAGCAAGTACTAGAGAAAATACAAAACATCGTAGGACCATTTGTCAAAAAGAAAGAGTGAGTGCAGATGGAAAAAAAAAAAGGTGTACTCCTAATCCTCCAAGGATTAATAAGCCATACTTCTGAATGGCTTTAGATTGGTAATGGATCATAAGCCAGTGTTCTTGTTCATACAAGGTATGTGTTTGGACAAGTTGGATAATTTCGGGAAGTTAAAGAGGAATAGGGGGATTAATAATAGAGGTTATCATAAAAATGGTTTTGGGTATATGTTTTGGTTTTGGGCTGTGTGTGAGGTCTAGGGTTTTTATAGGTTTTTGGGAGAAATTGCAAGGATATTATTTGTTCCCCTAAGGTGTTTAACGTTAAATGAATATATGGAAACCACTGTTGCCATCTAATTAATTGGCTATAGGGAATCTTCTTTTACTTAAATTCAAACATCTTTGGGAATGCCAACATATCAAGCTCAACAAGGAAGTGATGGCCCACCAAGTAAAATTCAAAATTTTTTATGGCTTGCTTAACAGCAAAGATTTTCTTGAAAGTTGAATGGTAGTGGATTTCTGACTCTTTAAAACTTCTTCTTTTATGTTCACATACTTGTCTTTTTCCTTCTTTTTCTTTAAAGAAAATTGCTTCCCACTGGTAGTCACTTGCGTCATTTTGAAGGATTCTTTTTCTCGTAGATGGGATGTTTAAGGCAGGTAAGGTCTATGTTTGGGGTTTCAAGGCTTTTATGGCTTGTGTCTGAGTGTCAGACCAAGGTGAAGGATTTTTCTTTAACATTTGGTAAAGTGGTTTGGTTAAGTGTGACAGATCTTTGATAAAGTTTGCCATGCAATTTACTATTCCCAAGAATTGTTGTAATTGTGACTTTGTCAAGTTCTCATCAGGGAATCTCTAAAGCTCTGTGAGGATGTAGGGCTATAAAGCATATGAGCCATCCCGAATATGCATTCCAAGAAAGTTTACTTCTGTAAGGCTCACTTGCGCCTTTTTGGGTAAGAGCATGACTCCGTACTAGAACAGTAGTTAACCAAACTAATGTAAAAGTTTAGCATGTAAGTCTACATTTATAGAGAACAATAATATGTCATTAATATAAATTAGTGCTTGGCCCAATAATGGTTCAAAGTTTTTTATCATGGCCTTTTGAAATAATGATAGGGTAGTTTTAAGTCAAAATGGTATGATGGTCCATTGGTAGTGAAGGTTTGGTATACAGAAAGCAGTTTTGTGTTTGTATTGTAACTTTTATGTCAAATTTTGAGAATATTTTGGCACTTGCTAGATTTGAAAACAAGGCGGCTTTGTTTGTAGGGGAAATTTATCATCTTGGAGGAAGTGGTTTAACGGTTGGTAATTAATAACAAGTCTAATATCACCACAGATTTGTTCACTCCTTTTTGTTTACATAAAATGCTCGGCAAGCCCATTGAACATTTGTGGGCTCAATCAAGTATTCATGCAATAGTTGGGTTAACTTATTTATGGCTAATGACATGTATTCAGGTTCATGCCAGGGCGGCTGGCTTTAGTGGGGTTAATGTTTTCATTTCTTTTCAATTGTAGGGACAAATAATTCAGGAATTTTCCATAAAGGGTATAGGCACTTAAAGAGAAATTTTGAATGCAAATTACCTACAGATTAGGCCATGAGGTGTTCTGTGATTAGGCCAAGTGAGTCCATGGTGAGGTAATTGAGAGTTTTTGTCCAAAAAAGGAATTTACCTTTGAATTTAAGATCGCTGGTCATTGGGATGACTTTTGTCTTGAGCAATTCGTGGATAATATTAAAACCAATAATAATATCCTTTCCATGGGGTTTCAAGCTAAACAATTTATGAGGAATGGCCATTCTAGGAAAAAATTCAATATAAACTTACTTGCTTATCATATTGATTATAAACAGTTCATCATTGGCAGCCTTAAAGGTCTGGTTGTAAGGTTTCTAGAAAGGTTTTGGGAGAATGTTAAGATTTAAGATGGAGGTGACAACTTCAGTATAAAGGAGTCTCGAAACCTTTATGGGTTTGTCATATTTGGTGGAAACAATTTTTACTTCAATCATGGGGACTATTTGGCTAAGAAACTAGTTGGATGGATTGGTTGAATTTTGTACTAAGAAGAATCTAAAAACTCATCTTCTGAAGTATCAGGAACCAATTTAAACAAGGTTCTTCATCTAGTTTAAACTGTTGAGAAAATAGTGACTCTAAATCATGATTTTTTTGGATTAAATAAGAAAACATCTATGATTTGAAAGAAAAACTTTCTCTTATCCTTGTGAGAACAAGATTTTGCAAAATGCCAATTTTTCTTGCAAATATAGCACTTATCAAATTTCTTATAGTAAAATGACTTTCTTTTGAAGAATCACTTCCTTTTGTATTTGGTCTTACGCCTAGGTCTTGAAAGACGAATCTTTTTAAAGTGCTTTGTTTTGTTAGTTGAACAATGATATGAACTGCTATTCTTGGGACATCTAATCAAAAGATCTCGCCTTTTACAAGCTTTTTGAATTCTTTCCTGTAAGATCAAACTCCTTGAAAAACTTGTGTCGAGCAAATAATTCATTAAGAGCTTATAGAACAACTTAGTGGATTAGGTCAAACAAGGCTTAGCCTAAAGTGAGGCCTTTATCTTTAAGGTGTCTGTAGGCTTCTTGGCCTAAAGGTTCTAGAATTGAATTAAGGTAGGCTTGTTTGAGATTTGGATCATTAACTCCAAGTTAGTAATTATTGAGAAATGCTTTTTTTGTAATCGAGTTCCAAATCTTTTCATTTGAATGAACAAAATTTGAGTTTAAAGAACTCTTCCCTAACTTGGTCAACTAGATGGGTTGCATCTCTAAAAACTTTAGCAAAACTAACATTAAGAAAATCATTAATTTTGTTTGAGTTTTGGAGTTAGATCTGCCTATATTCCTCTAATTTGTGGTACCAGTGTTTTAAGATTCCTTGAAGTCTTGCAATTACTTTAAAAAAGACCTCAGGAATAGTGGCCTCAAGCTTTTGATTCTTAGTAACATACCAGGCTTAGAATTCATAAATTCTTTCTTGCCATCTTGAAAGTGGTAGGTTATCAAGCATAAACCAATGACACTTGTTTGAATTGTCTATTTTGGTGGCACAAGGAGCCTGTCTCCTTAGGAAAAGCATAATTGTTTCATTAATCGATGAGTCTACTTTTTCTGTGACTGAAGTAGTAGTCTAAGGATCATTTATAAAGATTAGTGGTTCTGGCTCAATTTCATCAGATTAAGTTTCATGAAATTGAGTTTCAGTTGGAGAAGTAGTGTACTCTGACTTGGATGAGTTGGAATTCTTTGTTTTAGAGGCATTAGAATTATCAATCCAGCTGAGCTCTGGGTTATAGGAAAAACCATAAACTGTGATGAGTCAAATGGTTTAGTTAGTGTGGCTAGTTTTGACAAGGGGCAAGGTTATAGAAATACTGATTTTGTTGTACTTGAGAAGACAACCATTATGGGAGTTGGCTTATTTTGGAAGGTTTCTTTCCTTTTGCTGGAAGAGGCTGTAAACTTCTCCTTTTTTTTTCAGCTTTTCTTTCTAGAGGTTTTCTTTTAGGATTAGGTTTGAAAAGTCTCCAAAATTTTGGTTTGGATTAGAAAATGCTGGGAGTGGTTGAGACATTTTAAGCAAGGTATTGATTGATTTCCAAGGTTGTGCAAAATTATTTTCTAGACTTTGAAGTTGAATTTTAAGACATTTTATTTCTTAATCCTTTTTGTAATGAGAGATTATGCATTAGCAGGGACATAATTTCCTTATGCAATGATTGAATTTTTTTCTTCAAAGAAGTAATTAGATTTTGAATTGTAGAGAACCTATTATTTAATTTTTGTTCAATGCTTTGCTAGAAAGCCTCAATTATGTCCAACGGGTTATTTTGGGCAATAACATTTTGGGAGTGCCAGTTGAGAACATCTTTTGCAGGAGATATTTGTTCAAAATTACCATCAAGCCTATTGGTATTAAGATTATTGATTTTTAAGCTTGTTTGGTTTGTTCTTTCCCATTTTCCTCTAGAGTGAGAAGCGAAAAGTCAACAAGGTTAAACATAGCAATCTTTAGGATAGTTTGTACTGTTAACTTATTTTTAATCATCTCAAGAGCCTTTTCATAGTATGGCTGCAACTTTGGCTTTAGAGGTGGTTGTGATTTTGAAGGGGGTTTACAGGTTGGTGGAGGAATGATATTATAGTAGGTTTGCAAGAATATTTGATGCGATATTTTTATATCTTAAATTTGAGTGCAAGTATACATTATTGTGATCAAGTAATAAAGAAACAAAGAGTCAAATGTCAAACGCACAAGGATAATATCTTCTTTTTAACCAAATACTAAAATTAGGTCATTTTAGTAATTATTCAGAAAAATAAAAATCTTTAAAATAAAATTGAAAAATATAAAAGTAATGACACAATGTTAAGAAATTTGGAAGATAACAATATAGAGAAAGCTTAGGATTAATACTATCCATCAATATGTTTTCTAATAATTAATCTTTTAATATTTAATTCCCTTAGTCTTTGTTATTGATGAAGATACTATTGTATTCACAAACCTCTCCCAAGATCAGGCAAGTATATCTTAATTTACCAAATACCTATATTCTTATGGTATTTAATAAAGTAAAACACATTAAGAACAAGTCTTATTGATCATAAATGCCAATTAGGTATATTCCTATCATAAATTGAAACTTGCACATGTAATATTGAATATTACTCTACAACCATGTATCAAATTATCTAGGTCTAAATACAATGATGCCTTTTTCGATTTTATTAATGTATTACCAATTCAATCACAATTTTGGTCAGATATAATGAAGCATTAAATATGAATAATTTGAATAACAAAGAACTAAGTTTATTAAATATTAGAAAGATATGGCAATTAAGCCCACATATTGAGTTAAGTATTAACCTTAGAGAGAAAATTAGTTCATGGCTATAAGAGAACAATAGAAAAAATAATAAGAAAACATAATACAATCAATAATAAACTAATATAAACTTCGAATTGCTCTTAATTGTATTGTCGAATGAACTCTTGTTGCCGAAGAATGCTGATGCGATATTTCTATATCTTAAAATTAAGTGCAAGTAAACACTATCATATACAAGTAATAAAGGGACTAAATAAGTTGAATGTCGAACTCACAGGGATAATTTCATCTTTTTGACCAATTACTAAAATTATATCTTCCTAATAATTATTCAAAAAAATAAAAATCTAAGAATGAATGTGGAAAATATAAAAATAAAAATACAATGCAAAGAGATTTAGGTGATAGCAATATAGAGAAAACCTATGATTAATACTATCCCTCAATATGCTTTCTAATGATTAATCTCTAATATTTAACTCCCTTAGTCTTTATTTATTGATCAAGACACTAATGTATTCACAAGCCTCTTCCAAGGTCATGTAAGTATACCTTAATTTATCAAATACCTATATTTCTATGGTACTTGTAATAAATTAAGATTCATTAAGATTAGGTCTTATTGATCATACATGCCAATTAGGTATATTTATATCCTAAATTGAAACTTGCATATGTAACATTGAATGTTACTCTACAATCATGCATCAAATTATATAGGTCTAAATATTATGATTCCTCTTCCGAGTTTATCAATAATATTACCAACTCATTCACTATATATTGGTCAGATATATTGAAGCATTAAGATCAAGTAATTTGAATATCAAAGAACTAAGTTTATTAAATATTCAAAAGATGTGGCAATTAAGCACACATATTGAGTTCAAGTATTAACCCTAGAAAATAAGTTTAACTCATGGCTATAAGAGAACAGTAGTAAAAATAATAATAAATCATGATATAATCAATAGCAAATAGATATAGACGTCGAATTGCTCATAATTGCGCTGCCTAAGATACTCTTGATGCCGAAGAACGCCTTGAATCTCTCTCTAAAGTTGCTTAAATTAAACTCTTATTGCTCTCCAAGACTCGTGCTCTATATTCTTAGTGTTCTTGAATTGCTCTTGGATGATTATTAAAGGCTGGGAACGAGTGGCTTTTTATAGGGATTGATATGAGCTTGAAAATCTCAATTCTCGTTGGACTAGGACTCGCGCTACTGCTGGGTCGCTATGCAGTTATCGCTGGGGCGATGAGTGAAAAAGGCTTCACCGCTGGAGCAGTGGCATGATGATACTGGGGTGCTGGTCTATCATTGACGTGATAAAGGTTTGGCACTGGGGCGCCAGATGCGACTTAACTAGATCGTTTTCCTAATTTCAATCACTGTTCCAGAGCTGGGGCGGTAATCCTCGTGGCGTTAGGGTGATGGACACATACTTTAAAAACTTTACATTTTAGTCCCTTTTTTTGCTCTTTTTGCATTTTTTTCTTTAAATTTCGTTCAAGTCCCTATAAATAACAATAATGCACATAAATAGCCATTTATTCTCATAAAACCATAAAATATCAATAATAAAAACATGAGAAAATATATGACAAATTTGCCCTTATCAAATGCCTTGAATTTTCCTCTAAGCTTGCTTTAATTATGCTCAAATTGCTCTTTAAAATTTGTGTTGTGTGTCTCTTAAGTGTCTTGTGTGTTCTTTAAAGACTAAGGACGAGTGACCTTTTATAAAGATTGATTTGAGCTTGAAATCCTTAATTCTTGTCAATTCATGAAATTATGATCGTTGGGGCGTTATCATGCTGTCACTGGGTACTACATTCAAAAGCTTGTATCACTGGAGCGATGAGGGCATAGTGATCGAACACTGGTCTATCGTTGGTGCATAGGCCGATCAGCGTTGGGGAAAAAATTACGATTAATCTAGGTCTTATTTATTATTTTCTTATTTTGATCAAGATTCCAGTGCTGCAGTGAAAATGCTTGTAGCATTGGGCGGCAGGTGTATATTTTGAATATCTTGCATTTTAGTCCCTAGGTTTTTGCTGTTTTGCGTTCCTTCTCTAATTTTGCATCTTTTTCAATCTAAACCCTATAAATAAATAATAATGCACATAAATAGTCATTTATTCTCATAAAATAGTAAAATAAGAATATTAAATTTGAAAAACTAAATAACAAATATGCCCTCATCAAATTCCCTCAAACTTGAATACTTGCTTGTCCTCAAACAATAAAAATACGTATAGAGGAAAAAAAATTAAAGGTATACTTTGCTCTAAATAACAACATAGATTCGAAAAGAAAATATAAAAAATATGTTAGGTTAGTAAGATGATCAAAATGATTGTCTCAAAAGCTATTTAAATGACACAAATCCTAAGATAGATAAATAACTATTAAAAATTCTAATTATCTTTATTTAGTCCCTCATTCTTCCTCATATATAATCACCATGTAAGTGTGTGCAAGTAGCCAGCAATAACTAAAACCATAATTTGATTTACTTTATACTTAAGTTTGTACAAGAAAGATGATGTCTCGGCATTTGATTTGTATAATGACACTTTTATAGGTTTGTCTTTTCTACCACTCTCCATTAATATAGAAAATCACATATTTAAGGATCTATTTAGGACTTTACTTAACTTGTAATGTAAAGTTAAGGTCAATATGGAATAAAAGGATAAACAAGTTAAAGTTCAAATTTCACCATAAACACTTAGATTTTACTTAGAAACATTTTGATTTTTCTTTTCCTTGAATTATCTCTTCAAACTTATTATATTTCCATTCTTTTTATTCAACCATTATTTCAAAGAATTTCTTCTTTTTCCTAAGTTGAGGATATCTTTTCTTTTTCTTCTTCTGTTTTTTTTTTTTTGAATACCCCCAAACTTAGTTTGCTAAATACCACCCAATTTTAGTTTCCTCATACAACCACAATCTTTTCTTTTCAAAAGTATTTCTAAACAAACTCAAGGTTTATGGTTTGATAGGTAAATTTTTGGATAAAACAAACTATAAGTCTTGGGCTTGTAATGTGGTTAAACAGAAGAAAAAAAAGGTAACTAGGCTTAAAACAGGGTACTAGAGATAAATATATAATTAAGGTAGGTTAAAAAGGCTCAAACGATCCAAACATGGCCTATGTCATTTTCCTATTCATGTGTTTCCTTGGATTTCGCCTTAAGTAGTAACTAAAGACAAGTTCTAGAATGTCAGCTATTGAGACTGTGGTGTACTCCCTAAAGCATAAGTATTTCTAAGTAATATTTATAACTATTATGTTTATAAAGTGCTTAAAAGAATGGTGATTATAAATAAGGTTGAATTTGTTCCTAAACTTAGATAACCAAAATTATTTCAAATATCTATCATTTCTTAAGGATTTATGAAAATAAATTTAATCATATATTCTATTTTTTGTCAAAGGCTAATGACCATATAACAACCTAACAAAATAGACAAAAGAAAAGCACCTAAGAAAAAAGTATTACAATAGCGTAGGCGAGATATTTAACAAACATGACTTCATTACTCCTTTTGTTTTTTCTTTCTTCTTTTAACAGACTTTTAATAGAAAATAAACATGACATAAAAACACAATAAAAATGAAGTATCCCCCATTTTAAAACTTAAAACGAAATATGGTCCCCATGTAAAGAGAAAAATAAAGACAATACTCTTTGAAGCCATAGTGCTAGTCTTCCAAGTGGTTAGGATCAAAGAGAAGGTCCTTAAAATTGATGTCGATGGATGGTGGTGGAGAGGGGATCACTGGTGGCTGTAGTAATGTCGAATGATCAATTCCAAAGGATGTGGCAATAGCCTGGGTCCACTAGATTACATACCTCTAGACAGCATTAGTAGTACGCTCCTGAACAACCATGCAAGCCTCTATTTGAACTAGGCGCTCATGGATAGGTAAAGGTTTACCAGTAGCAGCAGCGATAGATCGAGGTGCCTTAGTAAGTGATGGGTTATCTACGATCATCTATCGGATCATAAAAGTAGAGATAACAGTAGCTGGGGCATGTCTTTCTTCCCTTTGGTCCCAAATGACGTCGACTTGTGAGCAGAAAGCCATGATTAAAGAAGGAAAGAATAAATGACCATTAAGGTGAGCATATGCCATAATCTCTGTATGAATTATCTTGCTAATATCGATCGGTTGGTGTGTCATGATGACAAAGATGTAGATGGCTCAAAGTTTGATGATGTCATTGGTATAGGAGATCAACATAAGTCGTGCTACAAGGAACTATACCAGCCTTGACCTTTAAGTACATATGGGGAGACATGAATGTCATTGAAACATCATTGATGATATGCCATTGTATAGCTGGTATATATAAAGTGTTGATCATTTCTTTGTAATTAGGCTGATATTTAGCTCTGTCATATTGTCTTTAAATTCTGCTGATAATCAAAGTAGGCATTGATCGTTGCAGGATCAAATGCCACTCGCTTGCCTCGAACAAATACCCACCCATAATTGTCCCTCTCATTGGCATTAGTGTAAAACTTGCACACTATAGAAATTATAACATGGCTAGGCTGTGGGCAGAATACCTCATAATAATGCTCTTGGATCATTACCCTAATATTTGGAATATTGAGGTTCTTAAAATCAAAACCTCTCTCATCAATAAATTCTTTCTTCAAAATAATATCGGTGTATCGAGCTTTTCTTTTGGTAGAGGTAAAGTGGGATGCGTCATAGGCAGCACTATTACTTATGGTATGTTGTTTCTTGGGGGCCATGGCTTTTTTTTTTTGCTAGAAAATTAAGAAAATAGTAAGAAAAATATATTGAAAATGTTATAAACAACTTACTTGTTTTCAACCTCTTTTTTATTTTTTGGAATTCCAGTATCGCTGCAGCAGTAAGCTCTTTTTCGCTGCAACAATGAAGTATCATTGAGATGATAATAGTGGTTTTGCTCCAGCATTCTTATGAGGCCTTTTCAATTTCTACAACAGTTCTATCATTGACGAGGTACACCCTGTATCACTGTAGCAATTTCATGATTAAAAGTTGATTTTCTTAATTTAAATTTCACTGTTGCGCTAAATGTCTGTTGCTAGAGCAATATACTTTCACTGAAGTAGTGATGAAGTGTCATTGAAGTGTTGATGGCCAATGAGTCATTAGGTATTGGAATTTCTTGTTGAAGCAATAACATACGTGACGCGAGGCTGATGATAGTTTATGAATTAGCGCTGCAGTGGTGACTCGTTTTCGCTACAGTACTGGCTCTAATTTTTATATCTATATATATTTTATTATTTATTATTTTTATATCTAAAATTAAAAAAAGTCAATGTTAAATAACTAAAAATTAAATAAAAATATTTACCCAGGTTGCCTCTCAAGTAGCGTTTAATTTAACATCGTCAGCTTGACATAATACATTTCTTTAGGGCTTCTTAAAGGTAATTGAGGATTATTGGTGATTGAAATTTCCTCCCCAATAGTGTCTTTTTGGCTAATTCTATTACTCTATGAGGATATACTTTGAGTATTTAGAAGGGGACAGACCATCTTGATTTTAGCTTTCCTAGAAAAAGCTTCAGTCTTGAGTTATAAAGTAATACCTATTGTCTTGTTCAAAGACTCGTTATGCGATCCTTTGGTCATGTCATCTTTTGGTCTTTTCTTTATAGAGCTTGTCATTCTCATATGCTTGAAGTGAAAATCCATCTATGGCATTGAGTTATAGCAGTATTTTATCTCCAGTTGCTTGTAAGTCAAAATTTAGGGTTTTAATAGCCCAATATGCTTTACGCTCGAGTTCTACCAGAAGACAACAAGCTTTGCCAAAAATAAGTTGGTAAGGAGACATCCCAATTAGTGTCTTATAGGCTGTGCGGTATGCTCATAATGCATCATCTAATCTCATGGCCTAGTCTTTTTGACTTAGTCTTACCATTTTTTTTCAGGATTCGTTTAACTTCTCTATTTGAGACTTCAGCTTGCCCACTAGTCTGCGGATGATATGCTGTGAAAATTTATGTTTGACTCTATATTTGTGTAGAATGGCAGAGAAATATTTGTTACAGAAATGTGACCCTTCATCACTAATGATTACTCGAGGAATACCATATCTTGTAAAGATATTCTTACAGATAAATTTAAGTACCACTTTGGCATCATTTGTTGGAAGTTCCACCGCTTCTACTTATTTTGAAACATAATCTACTATTACAGGGATATAATTTTACAAATTAGATGGTAGGAATGGTCCTATGAAGTCAATCCCCCTTTCCTCAAATAGTTCCACCTCTAGAATACTCTGAAGTAGCATCTCTTGTTTTCTTGATATGTTCTCTATCCTTTGGCATCTATTGTGTTTAATGGCATAAAAGTGTGTATATTTAAATAAGGTAGGCTAGTAAAATCTACTTTGTAAAACTTTAGTAGTTGTTTTGTCCCCTCCAAAATGTCCACCATAATTGCTCTCATGATAATGTTTAAGAATGCTTTCAGTCTCTTCATATAGGATACATTTTCTTATGATTTGGTCAGCATATTACTTAAATAGGAAGGGGTCGTCCCAATCATGGAACTTCACGTCATGTAAGAACTTTTTCTTTTACTGCGAAGATAAGTTAGAAGGCTAAATACCACTAACTATAAAAATTAGCAAAATCAGCATACCATGGTACCTTAAGGTGTTGAGTTGCCAAAAGTTATCGTCCAGAAATATTTCATTGATGGTCATCTCTTTGTTGTATGTTCCTTTTAGATGTATAAAGTAGTTAGCAACTTGGTTCTCGATGCCTTTTCAATCATTGATCTTTGGATCAAATTCTTGCAATAGTATTACCCACTAAATCAATCTAGGTTTTGCATTTTTCTTGGTGATTAAGTATTTAATGGTAGCATGGTTGGTGTAGACGATCACCTTGATACCAATGAGATAGGATTTGAATTTATCAAAGGCAAACACTATCACTAATAGTTTTTTTTTTTTGTGGTAGTATAATTGTCTTGTGCATTATTCAAGGTTTTGCTAGTATAGTAGATGGAATGAAGAACCTTGTTTTTCCTTTGCCTTGATATTGCTTCTATGGCTATGTTACTAGCATCGCATATAAGTTCAAATAGAAGACTTCAGTCAGGTGCTATGATGATGGTGGCAGTTATGAGTTTCTTCTTTAAGGTTTCGAAGGCATATAAATAATCTTGATCAAAATTAAATTACACATCTTTCTCAAGAAGGTTACAAAGGGTTTTGGAGATTTTAGAGAAGTCTTTAATGAATCTTCTATAAAATCTTGCATGTCCAAGAAAACTCCTAACTCTTTTGACATTGGTGAGGGGTGGCAATTTTTTTATGGTGTCAATCTTTGCCTTATCCACTTTTATCCCTTTAGAAGAAATTTTGTGTAATAGAAGAATGCATTCTTTCACCATAAAGTGTCATTTTCCCCAATTCAATACTAGGTTTGTCTCTTTACATCTTCTCAACACAAAAGCCAGATTTTCCAAGCAATAATAAAAAGAGTCCCTAAAGACTAAGAAATCATCCATAAATACCTTTAAGAAGTTCTCTACTATGTCAAAGAAGATCGTTATCATACATCTTTAAAAGATAGCTGATGCATTGTAAAGCCCAAATGGCATTATTCTAAAGGAAAATGTTCTATATGGGCATATGAATGTGATCTTTTCTTGATCTTCAAGTGCTATGGCTATTTGATTATAGCCAGAATATCTATCTAGGAAACAGTAATACATGATACTCATATCCAGTAAGTCGATCGAGCATTTGGTCAATAAAAGGTAGTGGGAAATGATCTTTTCTTGTGGCTTTATTGAGTTTGCAGTAGTCCATGCATATTCTCCAATCGGTGATGATATGAGTTGGGATCAATTTAATGTTGTTATTGGTGATCATCGTGAATCATTCCTTCTTTGGTACACATTAGACTAAACTTGTGTCCCTCTTCAAGTATAATTTTGTGCATGTAAAAGGAAAGGTTGATTCCTTTTATGTCAGTGATAGTCTATCCTATGGCAGATTTATGCTCTCGCAAAATTCTTAAAAGTTTTTCCTTTGATTCCTCATTAAGACCATTAAAAATAATAACAGGAAGAATAGAAGAGTTTTCTAAGAATGTGTACCTTAGATGACTTTGAAGTGATTTGAGGTTTAGCTTGGGTGGTTCTTCTATTGAGGGCTTATTATGTGCCTCTAGATTGATAAGTTTATCCAATGGTTCAAAGTAAAGTCTAGACAGATCATACCTTGGTATTTTGTTGAGTGAGCTTACATATTCTCTTGCATCAAGATTCTTGGCTTCTTCTCCATTGATGATAACATATTCTAAGTGATCTTGAATAGAATGAATACAGAAGACTTTTTGTACCTCTTGATCTATTTCATCATGTCTCAAGTTGTCATCGATGTCACTAGGGAATTTCATAGCTTTGAAGACATTGAAAGTAACTTCTGCATTTTAAACTCTCATGGTGAGTTCTCATTTTTGGACATTTATTAATGTTCTTCCCATAGTTAAGAATGGTCGACCTCAGATGATGGGAATTTTATAATCTTCTTTCATGTCTAAAATAATAAAGTCAGCAATGAAGATGAATTTATCAACTTTAACTAGTACATCTTTAATGACTCCTTTAGGATAAGTGAGAGAACAACCCACCAATTGAAGGTGGCATTTATTAGTTTGGCCTCTCCCAGTCTTTGTTTGTTATAGACAGACAATGGTATGAGGTTGATGCTAGCCTCAAGATCATACAATACTTTTCCAAAGTCATAGTTTTCAATTTTGCATGGTATGGTAAAGCTTTTAGGATCTTTGAACTTTAGAGGGAGCTTTTTTTGTAAGATAGTGCTATATTCTTCCGTTAATGCCACAGTCTCAAAGTCATCTAATCTTTTCTTCCTTGATAGGATATCCTTCATGCATTTTACATAGTTAGGAATTTGCTCTAGTACATCTGCAAAAGAAAGATATATATGTAATTTCTTAAAGTTCTCAAGAAATTTAAAAAATTACTTATTTAATTTTTACTTTTACAGCCTTTGAGGAAAACATTATGGATGGCTATATATTTTCTTGTTTGGTGGTAGTGCTACATTTTCTTCTTTCCTTGTTTAATTTTCTTCATATTTCTTTTGTGGTATCTTTTTTTCTTCAAGTGGTTGAGGAGTTAGAGTCATGTCTGACAGATTTGCAATGCTCTCTTTTGGGATTAACTTCAGTGTTACTTGGTAGGGTTCCTTGAGGCTGATTGTTCATTGCTGCGGCGAGTTACCCTACTTGGTTCTCCAAGGTTCTGAATGAAGTTGCTTGATTTAAAGAAGTGCATCTGTTCTTTTCATGTATTATAGAAATATGTATTTCTATGTTTGACTTTTTCTCTTATTGGGTTTGTGGTTGGAAGCCAAGGGGAACTTTGGAATGTTGCCATTGATTATTGTTGCTCTATGAAAAGTTAGGATGATTTCTCCATCACGGATTGTAGAAATTTGAGTTGAGATTGTTGCAGTTGAAATTCTCTATATATTATGCTATTTTCATGCATTGCTTATTAGCATGGTTGTCTCAACAGAAATAGCAAGTGATTGGTTAACTCCTGGCGGTATTAACTCTCAAGGTGCTTAGTTGTTTGGTCAAGAGGCTAACTTAGGCGGATAATGTGGTCAAAGTATCTACTTCATATAATCTAGTGATCTTTCTTGTGGTTGTTCTTTCGGTGGGCTATTGGTAGGCATTGGATGCCATCTCATATAGTAGATCATAAGCTTCATAAGTGGATTTGTTCATGAGTGCTCCTCTAACTGCAACATCTACTACTGTTCTGAATTGATCGGCTAATCCATTATAGAATATTTGTACAAGTAGCCACTTTAGCACTTCATAGTATGGGCATTTTCTTAGTATGTCTTTGTATCTTTCCCATGTCTCATAGAGAGATTCTTCATCTAATTGTAGAAATAATATGATGTCATTCCTCATGTTGATAAGTTTAGCAAGTAAAAAGAATTTTGTGAGAAATTTCTGAGCAAGATTATCCCATGCAACTATAGATCCATATAGAAGTGATAGCAACCAGCTCTTTGCTTTGTCTCTTAAGGAAAAAGAAAACAATCTTAGCCAAATTGTATCATTGGATACCTGATAAGGGCAAATTTGTCATATATTTTCTCATGTTTTTATTATTGATATTTTATGATTTTATGAGAATAGATGGCTATTTATGTGCATTATTGTTATTTATAGGGACTTGAACGAAATTTAAAGAAAGAACGCAAAAGGAGCGAAAACAGGGACTAAAATGCAAAGTTTTCAAATTATGAGTCCAGCGCCCCCGCGCCACAAGTATTTTCGCCCCAGCGCTGAAATAGTGATCGAAATAAGAAAAATGACCTGCTTAAGTCGCGTCTAGCGTCCCAGCGCTGAAGAGTCACCGCTCCAGCGACGCTCCATCGCCCCAGCGCTATCAACATACCGCGCCAGCGGTGAAGTCGTTTTCATGCAGCGCCCCAGCGCCAAGATACCATCGCTCCAGCGGTAATAGCTTTTTCACGCGTCGCCCCAGCGACAGATGCATAGCGCGCCAGCAGTAGTACGAGTCCTAGTTCGACGAGAATTGAGATTTTCAAGCTCATATCAATCCTTATATAAAGCCACTCGTTCCCAACCTTCAAGGAAGAATCCAAGACGACCCAAGAGCACCAAGAATACAGAACAAGAGTCTTGGAGAGCAATAGGAGCTTAATTGAAGCAACTTTGGAGAGAGATACAAGACGTTCTTCGACATCAAGAGTTCCTAAGCAGCGCAATTAAGAGCAATTCGACGTCTATATCGGTTTGCTAATAATTGTATCATGATTTATAATTATTTTTACTGCTGTTCTCTTGTAGCCATGAGCTAACTTATTTTCTAGGGTTAATATTTGAACTCAATATGTGTGCTTAATTGTCATATCTTTCGAATATTTAATAAACTTAGTCATTTATTATTTAAATTACTTGTGTTTAATGCTTCAATATATCTGGCCAATATATGGTGAATGAGTTGGTAATATTATTGATAAACTCGGAAGAGGAATCATAATATTTAGACCTAGGTAATTTGATGCATGATTATAGAGTAACATTCAATGTTGCATATGCAAGTTTCAACTTAGGATAGGAATATACCTAATTGGCATGTATGATCAATAAGACCTAATCTTAATGAATCTTAATTTATTACAAGTACCATAGGAATATAGGTATTTGGTAAATTAGGGTATACTTGTATGACCTTGGAAGAGGCTTGTGAATACATTAGTGTCTTGATCAATAATAAAGACTAAGTGAGTTAAATATTAGAGGATTAATCATTAGAAACATATTGAGGGATAATATTAATCCTAGGTTTTCTCTACATTGCTATCTTCTTATTCTCTTTGCATTGTGTTTTTACTTTTATATTTTCTACATTCATTCTTAAGTTTTTATTTATCTGAATAATTATTAGGAAAATATAATTTTAGTAATTGGTTAAAAAGAAAACATTATCCCTGTGGGTTCGACATCCGACTTATTTAGTCTCTTTATTACTTGCATACGATAGTGTATACTTGCACTTAATTTATGATATAGAATTATCGCATCAATACCTCATTGTACTTGAATGTGTCACATATCTCCAAAAAGTTAATAATGTGCATGTTTAGATCATCATTAGGTAGACCACTAAATTGTACCAAATCTTTGAGCATTTGTATTGAGTTAGGCCTGATCTCAAAGTTGTTGGCTTGGACATTAAGTCTTTGAATACTTGAATGGATTCCATTAACCAAGGCAACAATATATTCCTTTAACGGTCTTACTTTTATTGTTGCGTGTGTTTGGTACTTAATGTTGCATGGTGTGTGACTTGATTTTGTTCTCTTTGAATTCTTCTTAAAGTACTTTCAATTTTCAAATCAAATGCAATCAAGTCCTCATTTTGTAATCTTCGCATGTACCTTTAAAGAAAAAAAAATTAAAATTAAAAAAATAAGAAAATAAAATATAAATTAAAAACTAGAAAGATTAGTATTAATATTGGCAAAAAAGTAGATATTATCCCCGGCAATAGCGCCATAGGAATATAAGTATATATTTCTATATATTATAGGAATATATGTCTTTAATAAATTAAGACTCATTAAGAACAAGTCTTATTGATCATACATGCTAATTAGATATATTATTATCCTAAATTAAAACTTGCATATATAACATTGAATGTTCCTCTACAATCATACATCAAATTATCTAGATCTAAATGCAATGATATTTTTTTCGAGTTTATCAAAGCATTACCAATTCAATCATAATATTGGTAAAATATAATGAAGCATTAAGAACAAATAATTTGAATAACAAATAAATAAGTTTATTAAATATTAGAAAGATAGGGCAATTAAGTGCACATATTGAGTTCAAGTATTAACCCTAGAAAGAAAATTAGTTCATGGCTATAAGAGAACAACAGTAAAAATAATAAGAAAATATGATACAATCAATAGCAAATTGATATAGACATCAAATTAATTTGATTACGTTGCTGAAGGAACTCTTGATGCCAAAGAACGCCTTGAATTTCCCTATAAACTTGTTTTAATTATGCTCCGCTTGTTCTCTAAGACTTGTGTTGTATGTTTCTTAAGTGTCTTGTATGTTCTCTAAAGGTTGGGGACGAGTGATCTTTTATAGGATTTGATTTAAGTTTAAAATCCTTAATTATTATCGATTCAGGAAATGTGTGATGGATAGGGCACTATGTTCAAAAGCTTGTATCGCTAGAGCGATGAAGGCATAACGCCAAAGTGCTAGGCTATCACTGACGTAATTGTTGATCAATGCCAGATCGAAAAATTGCGATTAACCTAGATCTTATTTTTTATTTTCTTATTTTGATCAAAATTTCAGCGCTGGAGTGAAAATACTTATAACACTAGGGCGACAGGTGCATATTTTGAATATATTTTATTTTAGTCCTTGGGTTTTGCTGTTTTGTGTTCCCTTTCCAATTTGGCATCTTTTTTAGTCCAACCCTTATACATAAACAACAATGCACATAAATAGCTATTTAATATTATAATATAATAAAATAATAATATAAAATATGAGAAAATAAATGATAGATATGCCTTTATCAATATTGAACATATTAGTCAAATTTCCTGATAGCTTTCCTAAAAATCCAACATCTGAATCTCCCCTGTCACACTTAACCAAACTACTTTACCAAATGTTAAAGAAAAATCATCTACCATAGTCTGACACTCATATACAAGCCATAAAAACCTTGAAAGCCCAAACACGGAACCTGCCTGCCTTAAACATCTTATCCACGAGAAAAATGATCCTTTAGATTAACGCAAGTGATTACTATTGAGGAGCAGTTCTCTTTGCAAAAAAAAGGAGGAAAAAAATAAGTATATAGATATAAAAGCGAAAGTTTTAAAGAGTAAGAAATCCATTGCCATTCAACTTTCAAGGAAATCCTTGGGCCATCACTTCTTTGTTGAGCTTAATATGTCGGGATTCCCAAAAATACTTGAATTCAAGCAAAAAAAGATTCTCCACAACCAATTACTTAAATAGAAATAGTGATTTTTCACATATTCATTTAACGTCAGACACCTTGGGGGAATAAGCAATATCCTTGCAGATGTTTTCTCCTGAAACCCTATAAAAACCCTAAATCATACAAATAGCTCAAAACTAAAACACATATCCAACATCGTTTTCATGATGACCTATATTATCAATCCTTATATTCCTCTTTATCCTCCAAAAATTATCCAACTTGTCCAAACATACACTCTGCATAAACAAGCACACTAGCTTATGATCCTTTACCAGTCCAAAGCCATTCAGACCCATGGCTTATCAACCCTTAAAAGATTAGGAGTACACCCCACATATCCCTTTTTCCATCTGTATTCATTCCTTTCTTTTAATAAATAGTTTCATGATGTTCTGTATTTTCTCTAGTACCTGCTGGATTAATACTCCATTGCAATGGAATTTCACTGACACAATGGTAAAATGGACACAAGAAATACGAGAAATGCACTATTATGAAAACTTATTTATCGAATACTTTTATCCTATAGATTGGTGGTTCCATAAGTTTCAGTCCTTATCATCTCAATTTTCAAGATTTACAGTACCAATGAATAAGCTCAAGGTATTTTTGATTATCTAGCGCAAGGGGATAATTACAGCAGACAGAATCGTTCGTTACTACCTGATAATGAAAGACTACTACATGTTCCATTTTTTTTCCTCACATATGAATCAAGAGAAAACCACTTTATTAAAACCAGAAACTTGCAGCGGACACTTGTAGAAATTAATAGAATTATTCCTCAGTCTATTTAACCAGTATATGAAGATAATACTCCCTAGGAACAATACCTTCTTGAGTATTGCACAAGTATTGAATGGGGCCACAAGTACTACAATGATCACATTCCTTCCTTATCCTTCCAGACCGTTCCAACACAGTGCCCACATGACACAACACAAAACACAATATAACCCCCATTCTTTTCCAGAATGCCTATGACCCATAAGTTGACAGTTAAATCTAAAACCTGATTGAAACTTTTAATCAGATTGAGTCACCATCTAAAGACCTCATGGACCCCATATATACCCAAACTTTTTATGACCTACTTTGCCCTATTAGACAAAGATTTTGAAGAAGCACTTGACAGACAGGCTATAAACGCGTTCCCTTCCAAGTAGAATATGACATAGATAATGACGGCACAATAAATCTTTAATGTAAAATCCACGTGAAGGAATCTTTTTTCAAAAGACAGGTGCATAAGTTTTTTAGACCCGTGCAATAGATGCCTTTACATGAAGAACTAAGAGAATCCAACACTGGTCCACAACCTTTTCAAATTTTATGTCATGTTATCTTATTGTTATTTTTAGCTTTTATGTCATGTTATCTTTAGGTTATCTTTATGTATTCCAAGTGCCAAAGTTTTAATAAGGTGTAATGTTACGTTTCAATAGTTATTTGTCACGTGTAAAGGAGATAAGAGTCTTATCTCTTAAGATTCTGTTGTAATTTTCTTGGCTCTCCTCTTATAAATGGAGTTACCTTATTTGTTGTAAGATCATCGAAGAATCAGGAAAAAAAAAATTCTGTGTTCCCTTGAAGAATGATTTTTTAAAAATCTCTCTTTTTTTTTTTAAATTCTCAAAGTAGCTCATTTAAATAATAAATCAGGAATAACCTAATTTAAAACTAGAAAGTATGCTCTGCAGTTGTCTTTGCATAAGATTATTTGCATTAAAAACTTATTATTTTCAAATTGATCCTACACTCTCATATTTTTTCTTATAAAAACCCGGCCTGTCAAAGCCCTAACTAAGTTAATGTTAAAGTCATAGTCATTGACAATCAATCTTGCTTAATTGATAAATACGCTGATTGAATTGTGGTGCAATTTATTTTTTTAAAAAATTAATTTAGTAACATTAATAGGCCTAAAATATAAGCCCAAACGGTCAACAAACTTTTTTGTAAAAAATCTAAAAGAACATATCATTACATATGCATTGGCCGACATAAAAATGGGCCCAAAATTGAAAGAAAAACGAATTAGAAAGATTGGTTCAATTTTTTATTAGAATCAATATGTTTTGAATTTTTTATAAAAGAAAATTAAAAAATTACGAATCAATTTGATTTTGATCAAAATTAAACTGAATCGATTTGTGCCCACTTTTATTCTCCGATACTCTATCGATCAAAAAAAGACTTTAACATTAAATAAATTATAAAATATAAAATTTAATAATATTCACAATAAATCAATACAACACTAATCAATACTAGTCATCGCTTATTAATAGTTAGACAATACCAATAAACATTAATTAATAATAATTAATAATTAACTAACATCAATCACTCGTCATCAACACTAATAATTGTCAGTCGAGAACTAATGACTTATTTAACATAGTCGACTTTAATTTTAACCAAAAAAAAATCTGAATAAAATACAAATGTTATTTATTTTAAAATAATGGCGCCTTTGTTAAATTAAATTGGGTTAGGAATATTTTAATGAAAATATGAGAAAATAGCCCGATGAATGAATTTACCATCCGACTTGTCATCGAACTGGGGTAGCCGTAAAATGATTTACGGCAACCATCATTCATCGCATTCATAGGCTCGCCGTAAGTGCGCAAGACAAACACAAAAAGCTGCCTCCGCTCCGAGCAGATAACTTACTATTCATTTTTTCCAAGGTACCGCCCATGCTTGTGCCTTGCTTTTTTATTTGTTTTTCAACCCCATTTTCTTCAGGTATGTTCACATTTAATTTTAACTCTATACTTGCGTATTTTTATGTAACCACTTGGGATTGCTTTAGGGTTTTGTGCTTAACTTTTGTTCAGAGCTTGATTTTTTTAACTTAAGAACTAAGAGAAAATAAATACTTACTTAAAAACTTTTCCTTGGGGCAAGTGAAAATTGAAGTTGAAGATTGACTCTTGCATAATATATCTAGTATGCAGTTGTATCTATGTCAGTTACTTAGGCCGCTTATATTGAAAAATTGGAAGTATACTAGCTAGAGCTTCTTTTTTTTTTTTTTATAAAAAACATTCTTTCTGTTGTGTGTCTGTTTGTTGTTTCTGTGTTGGAAATTTCGGATATTTCTACTGGATTTAGCATGGTAGCAGTGCAAGTAGGGAGCACTGCAAATTCTTATAGAAAAAAATCTTTCTGTTGTGTGTCTGTTTGTTGTTTCTGTGTTGGAAATTTCGGATATTTCTACTGGATTTAGCATGGTAGCAGTGCAAGTAGGGAGCACTGCAAATTCTTATAGAAAAAAATCTTTCTGTTGTGTGTCTGTTTGTTGTTTCTGTGTTGGAAATTTCGGATATTTCTACTGGATTTAGCATGGTAGCAGTGCAAGTAGGGAGTACTGCAAATTCTAATATCAATAAATGGTGATTCTTGAATTGGGGTATGTTTGGGATCGTTATGTTTCTACTTAACTTTAAAAGTGCAACAATTGAAGTGTTTGTTTGGTAACTACCTACTTTGATTTGCTTGCTAAATATGTAGTAACTACCCACCCACTTATCATTGGTAACTAGTGATTCTATTCTACAGCAGCTGTGAATTAAAGCCCACAACACCTCAATCCCAAATGTACCCTCAGTAACTGTTTAGATTTTCTGTTTCTGAGTTCTCAATTCATAACGACAATACTTGCATCAGTATATAGAAATGGTAATGTGACATTTCTTTTTCAAGGGATTTACTGAGATAAACTGAGTTGGTCTTTTTTTTGCATCTTGCAGAATAGTACAACTTTGATTGCAACTAAGAGTGCAAAGTGCCAATAGAAAGTTCAGTCACTATTGTTTGGATGGCTGGTTATTCATGTTTTCCAAGAATTAAGACCCACCCATAAGATCTTTTAGAAGTATTGTCTCTCAGCTGCCTATACGAAGTAGCTCAAGGGAAAGTTCAGACATTAGAATTTATCTAATTCTATTAGGCAATAATGATTTATACTGCCAAATCCATGGATGATGCTGTCACACGTTATTGTTCTTGATATGTATACATAGTGAACTAATTCTCATTTCGAAATTATTTTCATGGTGTTGAAGCTTATGAACTCTCTGCTTCTATTTTCTCCCCCTTTCTGTATGGTACTGAATTTCTTGTTGACTACTTTATACCCATTGTATCAATGGAAGCTGCAATTTGTTTGAAACTGGGGCATGAGTGGCTAAATATTTATGCTGACAATGAAATGCAAATCTTTTTCCCTTGGGTCCCCTGATTGTTGGACAGGAGAAGTCCAAATAGAATCAACGCATCGGGGGCAGACATTTTTGTAGGTAGTTTGTCCGCTGACCACAATGAGCAGATCTGGTCACAAAAAAGAGAAGCATGGAAAAAGTGGTGAGCTTTCCTTACACAATTGCAATGAAGGAACTGCAGCTCGGACGAGGCCTCTCAGCTTTGATGAGATAATGAATAGAAGGAAAAAAAAGAACTTGTCTGAAGATGTCAAAGAGAGATTTATGGACTTTGGAAATATACCAGGGGATCCCACTATTGAGAATGTTTTTGAGTATCGTGAATCTGAAGGGCGTCACAGACACAATAAAGGTTCTTCCCCTGGTGTTGAAGTGTGCGTTTTGGAGGAATTTGTGAAAGTCGGTTCCTGGAAGAAGAAAGATAATACCCTCACAAAGGATAGCAATTCATCTAGACGGAAGGATAGCGAAAGCCGTGAGTCAGAAACCAAGATTAAGGACGACAAATCATCTAAATCTAAACACCGAGAAAGTCGTGAATCAGAATTCAGATTGAAGGACAGGAGTCTATGTAAAGAAAGAGATAGAGGAAGTTGTGGGTCAGAAACCAGGTTGAAATCCGAAATAACAAAAGGGAATTTCTCTGAAACTAAAGGGAAGACTGAGAAACTGATTCCTGAGCAGGAAAAAATTCATGAGCATTCAATTGATTATTCTAAAGATGAAACCAGAAAGAAGCATTTGAGAGATTTTACGGGAAATGATAGACATGTGGATGAAACTAGAAAGAAGTATTCAAGAGATTTAGCAGGGAATGATAGACATGTAGACAGAAGTGGGGAGAAATCTGAAAGAGAGAGCAAGAGAAAACTTCAAAATGGAGATGATGAGAAAAACAGAGATAAGGGAGCTGCAAAGAAAGTTGATCTGGGTAAAGGGCACGTTTTAGAAGTTTCAGGAAAAAAGGCAAGAAAGGAATCTCCGAAATCTCGATACAAGGAATCAAGGCTTAAAAAGAGGCGATCAAGGAGTCAAGAGCGTGAGGACAGAAATAGAAGGTCTATTTCTCTCTCACCTAGGACGCAGAAAAGTACATTATACCGTGAGCGAGAGCATGAAGATCTGCCCTCACATTCTTCCAAAGGCAGGTCTGGAAGACATCATTCTGATATTGACAGGAGTAAAGTAACGAGTAATGGTTCAGAAAATCATTTTAGGCAGCACTGTGGATCCACAAGTGGCCTTGGTGGCTATTCGCCAAGGAAGAGAAGAACTAAGGCTGCTGTTAAGACTCCTTCCCCAGTTAATTGTTCACCGGAGAAGAAAAGTGCTAAGTGGGATGTTGTGCCTTTGCAAACGAATTCAGTTCCTTCTAATGTCCAGATGTCAAACCAAGCTGCATCAACAAATGCACATGAAGTGGTCAGCTCCATTCCTGTCACTTCAATTACAGCGAAGCCTCTGACGGGGATTTCAGTCAGTGCTTCTATGGCGAAGCTAAATTCCTCTGTTAATTCCGTTCGGCTAACCCAAGCAACTCAGCCTATGAGGAGGCTTTATGTTGAAAATGTACCAGCCTCAGCCTCTGAGAGAGCTTTGCTGGAGTTTCTTAATAATTTTTTGCTCTCTTCTCGTGTTAATCATATTCCTGGATCCCTACCATGTCTTAACTGTATTGTAAGTCTCTGTTATATTATCCAGTGATGCACATTTATTAGTACAAACTGTAGCTTTACTTGTCTTAACAGTATCATCACTGCAGATACAGAGAGAGAAAGGCCAAGCTCTTGTGGAGTTTCTCACGGCTGAGGATGCTTCAGCAGCTCTTTCTTCTGATGGCTGTTCCTTCTCCAGTTCTATTCTCAAATTCAGGTGCCCCAAAGATTTTGTTGAAGTGGCGGTAAGAATCAAAATCTTACCAAGTTCATTACTGGTTTTTTTTTTTTTCAATGGGTCCATACTGATTTTTTTTTTTTTAAATTTCTTGCTTCCATTTACATAGTTTATTTTGTATTATTTGGAGTTTGATTATCTTCTTCACTTAATGTAATTGATGGATTTTTTTATCAACAAAAAGAAATTAAATAGTTTTTGCTTATGTGAGATAGTTATCTTGACAAAGTTGGTTTTCAATGGCATGCATAATGTTTCTTCTGAGAATTCTTATTGATGAATAGTCACTGGCATAATGAGGCCTTAGTAATCTTCTGAAGCTATACCTCAATGCGCTACAGGGCAGGGCTTTATTTCTCCAAATAAATTAACCTTGAGCCTGTTGTAAATAGACTTGCCTGAACCAGCAAGTCAATAGCCCTGCACTTCAACGTACTTTATAATAAATTTGGGATCTGGTCAGTAAATTTTACATTTACCGGTGGTTTATATTTTTTCTGTATGTATATGTTCTTTTAGATTTAGATAGACGTGGTAGTAGAAAGTAAAATTGGTAATTGTGTCTAACTGGACATGGCACTGGCCAATAATATTAAAGAATTATAACAAATCATTTTACATAAGTGTTAATTAGCTAAACGGTTTACTCCTGTGGCTTTTTTACTCTTTTTGTTTCTGAGTCAAAGTAGCAGGTTTCTGTGTTATGATTTTGGTTGAATCAGTAAGTTTCTTAAGAGTTATGATTTCAGATGGACTGTTAATAAAATATAACTGGGAACCATGTCTAAGCATGTCTAGATTCTATGACAATTGAGAAAATATATGTATTTGTTTGAGATTTGTTACTGTAATTTTTATTATAATGTGATATCACTTTTATTGATTGTCTCTTACCTCCATTTTCTATTCTTTAAGCTTTTAAGCTCCAAAAGAAATTGAAAATGAGAATATCATGTTAATAGCAAATGGGAATTTCATGAGATCTGAACTTGTTCAATGCCAATCTATGTTATTGACATTACAAACTTGTAAATTGTTTGAGCTTTCTTAGTTTACAATGAAAATTTGCTGGCTATTTTAGAAATATTTGTTATTGTGTTATGGGAACTTTGGGATTCTGAAAATGGAAAATCAAATTACCGTTATTGCATTTCTGAGTTTCTGTGTGTCATATTTATGGTCTTAAACTTCACTTTGTTTTAAACCTCTTTTGTTTCTTGGGTGATGGATGTCTATCTGATGCTTCCAAGTCTGTGTCCTTGTATCTTTGAAACTGGGAAAAATGGTTTGGTAAACATCCTTAAATCTAGGGTAAGTTTTGGTAATTTTGTCTGAAACTGTTTTGTTATGCGAATGGTTTTGTTGTTTGTCGAAGTTAGTCCAGTGTGAATATCAAATTTGTAGCTAGGTTCTTGTTCTAGAGTTTAATAAGCTTCTACTGCACATAGAATCATCTGTTTGTCACATACATGAGATGTTTTCTCACTGGCATGTTGGAATCTCTTAAATAGGGTGTCTATTTTGGGTTTGTCGTAATTCACGTTCTGGATGGTGATGGAGCTTCTCCTAACTAAGAAGATTCCCAGGTGTAGTGACAAGATTTGATGCACTTCAAGCTTATTCTCTAGCATTGGTATTCGGTCATTGATCTAGGCATTCAGCAGTAACTGTTTTAATAGCATGGGGTATGGTATTTACTTTATTTTATATTCAACTTTTAAATTGCTCTGAAATGTTTTAGGATTCTGACACAGCTTAGCTCTAGTATGACCTTTGCCTGGATATTAATTTTACTGTCCGTTTTCTGTGAACTAAGATACCATTGACCATATTTCACTTATCTTCATGACTAGCTTTGAGTTGACCCTCCCTTTAATTTTTGTTTTCTTAGGATGTCGTCTTTGTGAGTGGATTTAGTTGTGAGGCAGAACACATGTAAGCATTTTGGTGTACTAAAGTTGTGCTTCTTGATGGCTTTTATATAAAAGTTCTTATCTTATACAAATAAATGTGAAGATAAGGATGGGAAAAAGAATAATTGAAGGGATAAGACCTGGAGAGGAAGCATGTAAAGTTTCAGAGTTTCAGTGGCATGATAATTTTCTTTGTTTGTAAGTTGGCAATAATTATTGTTTTAAATCAAATTCACAATGGGTTACTTCAACCTTATTAATGGTTTAAAGATAAATACACAGAGCTACTCATAATAAGGAATGAAATAAGGATTATCCTTGTCATTGGGCTGGGTTGGTGTATATTTCTGGCATTCAAATCTGCACTAGGGATGCTTTTCCTTGGGTTGTGTTATAGTATTGCTTTTTGTTTTTCCTCTTGTTAGTTATAGTCCCTTCTGTTGGACTAAATCAATTAATCTACTTAGAAGACAAACCATATACCCAATGTTGTAGAATGTAGAATTTTTTGTTTTTCTTTCTGCACAAGTATGTCTTTGGGAATGTTATAAAATGAGTCAGATGTATGCTAAGTCTATTGGAGAAGTGTTATATGAAGGAGTTGCTTCAAGTTTTGGAAAATGCTTGTAAAGCAGATATTCTGTAGACATGAAGACCGTTCTACATATGTCATTTGTGTAGTTCTGTATAGGTTAGATTATGTTTATAATAACTTGATGGTTAGTTGAGATAGAGGTGTTACTTCCAATATCAGTGTTCATTTGGTTATAGTGCTTTTTTTGATAGATTCATTGACAATAGCTATCTGTACATTTAGTTCTAACTGTTGAGAATGTATTGCAACTCAAAGTTTGGATAGTGCAGTTAAACACCTTTATTGTTTGATGAATCCTTCTGTGTAGGGTCTGATCTAAAAGATTTAAGCTTGTCATTTGTCATTTCCTTTTAGCTTTTTATTTTTCAGAAAGTGATTGTGATTTATTCAAGTGAAAATGTGCATTCTCTAAAGCGTGCATAGAAAATTTGTTCTGCATATGCAATTAATTAGTGTAATGACATTTCTCTTAGTGTCCAGTGGACACATATTATTAATTCTGGGAAGAGGAATAGTTAATGACTCTGTCATAAGGGTCTGAGAGTATGCTGCCAAATCATTAGCATGCGCGGAATTGTGAAAATCATGCCTGTCCACCAATACACTTTTATTTGTGGAATCAATACTGTGAAATCAAAATACTCACATGTTTGATGTTTCAGAACCTCAATGTATTATGCTTACACCTTAAATGTATGCTACCTCCCACCCCACTTTTTCTTTCAACTGTCAATGGATGTTCATGATCCTATGTGCTCTGTCTCGTAATAAAAGCATTTCATTCTGCCGCTGCTCTGAAGTTTCTAAGGTATATTGTGGTTACTATCTATGTAGTAGGTTTTCAGACAGTTGCTATTTTCATGCAGAGTGGTGAAGTGGAGAAATCAGTGGCTTCGGTTGATTCAATCAGTGATATTGTGAAAGATTCACCTCACAAGGTATGCATATGAAGCAACATATAGCGAGTTTGTTACCACCACCTTCCTTTTAAACTTCTCTACCATATGGGGCACCCATATGTATTGTGTTTATGTGGTTGAAATTCCTAAAATTCATCTATCCCTGATTTGCTTTCTAATTTTCCTCCAATTCGGACAAGACTCTGTCTTTGTTGGTAGGATAATGACCTCTTTTAGCATCAAGGATGAGCTAACATTTATTTTACCATTCCATAATTTACTCTATATTATTTTCTTGATAATTGAGTGGTATTACTTAGTGAGTTTTATGTGTACATTTTTTTTGCTTGCTCATTTCTGGAAAAATATTGTCCCACATCCTGTGAAATTGTTCTGGGAGCGCCTGAGCATTTTTTCTGGGAGGAATGTCATAACTAAACAAAAGGGAGGAGGTAGGAAAAAATATGAAAAATGTGAACCAAAATGAACTCATAAACTACTTCTACAGAAAATGTATGTGTGTTAAGATAGTAGAAAAAGGACAGCTAAGTAAGAGATGTTAGTTTTGCTGGATTGGATTTGTTTTTCCAAAAAAGGTTAAAGACCTCAAGGGAGCTGGTGTTAGATCTAACTTTCCCTATAAGGAGGAGATCCTATATAGTCTAATTGTGGTATGAAGAGCAAGGGAATGGGGAAGTGAACATGAAAACTTTGTTTGTCAATTTTGTTTAGCAATGAAAGATTTAGCTTCTGGAACACAGGACAAGTCAAGAATAACAAGTTTAAGGAAATAAAAGGAATGAATGAATCCAAAGATAAACATATTCGGTGTTAGCTTTTTACTAATAAGTCTTGTTGAGGGCTGAAGGTTGCCTAGAAACTTGGAGCTGATATCCTGTCTATCTGGTTCTATGTTTGGAAGATGCTTTTTTGGCTACTTAAACAGTGCTTTTGTAGAGGAAGAGATCCGTGTTCAAACTAATTGCAGTGAACTATTATGCTCATAAAGTGATTTGTAATTGGTAATGAACCCTTGTCTGCCACTACTTGTGTTGTTTCCTACACATCCTGTTTTCCATTATTCTGACACCAGATTAGCCAACTGCAATGGACTTTAAAGAGTAAAAGTGATTTTCCTGGAGCAAATTCGATTAATGGTCCAGTAATCTTAGAAGTGGTGTTCCTTTTTCTAGATAGATGGTATCTTATTACATGTAAGCTGAGCACTTGTGCTAAGTAGTTATGATATTTTTTACTCTCATGTAATCCTGGCCTTGTTTTAGTTTAAAGTTGACTTTTATGGTGCTTCATCCATCATGTGAAGAGTACCTTGTTTGAAAATGAACAGTTTTGCAAAACTTCAAGCAATGCAGTTGTGCCGCATATCAGAAGTCCTAAAATCAGATTTCAGTTGGAAATAGCTTGGTTGAACTATTGTTTTTCGATTCTTCTCTTGTAATGCGAAGAAATGTAGATTTGGCATTTATTTCAAAGATATATTATGGTTGTCGAAGTATTGTTAATTCACTATAGTTCATGGAATATTATGGCTTCATTCAATTTCATCTAGATTACCGGAAGTTGAAAATATGTTCACTTATTTGTGCAAGTCTATTTTTGCTTCTTAAATGTGGTGCACTTGATGCTTGCTTTAACCTATATTTTGAGTACTTTATTTCTCTTTTTTACTTGTAAACTCTTGGTGCAGATCTTCATTGGTGGAATTTCAAAGACTTTATCATCTAAAATGGTAATGTGATTTCAATTATTATTTTGATGCATTCTAGGTTTCTACATGATATTGTCTTCAATCACATCTAGGATTCTTATGTTCCCACTCTCATTTCCCTTCACATTTTTTTGAGACTCTACTTTCATGTGTTCTTTTGTCCTTTTGTTTTTTTTCCTAATTTATCAATATCTTAGTCTAATTAGCACTCTTATGCTGCTTATCCAGGTTATGGAAATTGCTTCTGCCTTTGGATCTTTGAAGGCATACCACTTTGAGGCAAATGGGGATCATCAGGAACTGTGTGCTTTCCTAGAGGTAAAAGAGCACTTACTTCTGCTGTGTACATTTATTTAGGAGAATTTCTTCTAATAAGGAATAAAAGTCGGTATGGTTGCTTTTTAATATTTTTCTCAATTGGATGGCTCTTTTTGCCTTTGGAGGGAAAGCAAACTGTGATGCATTGCAAATGTGTCAATGCACCTTTTCACTGGATTTTGTAATCCATTAGGTTAGAGAAACCACTCAACCTAAAAGATTAAACTATCAGATAAGGTCCAAACATTAGTATTCTTACTTTAAGATGAAAAAGAGAATTATTTCTCATATCTTTCATTGAAAAGAATGATGTATTTATATACAAAACTGTCTATCTATCTTAGGTAACTATACACAATTAGGAAACTAGATAAATGCTAATTGACAAGTATACATTTACAACTAACACTCCCCCTCAAGTTGGAGTATAGATATTAATCATGCCCAACTTGTTACAAAGATAATCAACTTGAACTCCATTTAAAGCTTTCGTGAAGATATCCCTTAATTGTTCTTCAGTCTTCACATATCTTGTAGAAATCAAACCTTATTGAATTTTCTCACGAACAAAATGACAATCAATTTCAATGTGCTTAGTTCGCTCATGAAACACAGGATTAGATGCAATATGAAGGGCAACTTGGTTGTCACGCCACAATTTTGCTGGTATTGAAATCTTGAGTCTTACTTCAATCAAAAGGTGATATATCCACATTATCTCACACACAGATTGTGCCATAGCTCTATATTCTGACTCTGCACTAGATCGTCACACAACACTCTGCTTCTTACTTTTCCATGAGACCAAATTCCCTCCAACAAATATACAATAACTTGAAGTGGATCTTCTATCTGTTTTGGACTCTGCCCAATATGCATTTGAAAAACACTCAATATAAGAGTGTGTATAATTCGCATACATAATACCATGTCCAGGTGCTCCTTTCAAGTAATACAAAATTTGTTCTAAGGCTGCCCAATGATGAACTGTGGGGATGACATAAACTGACTGACCACACTAACTGAATATGCAATATTAGAACGAGTCACTGTAAGATAATTCAGCTTCCCAACCAACCTTTGATATCTCTCAGGATCTTCAAATAATTCTCCATCTCTTGTAAGATGTATATTAGGGGTCATTGGAGCGTTACAAGGTTTTGCTCCCAAATTTCCTGTCTCAGTTAATAGATCAAGAACATATTTTCTCTGAGATAGGAAGATACCCTTTTTACTTGTTGTAACTTCAACTCCCAAGAAATATTTGAGCACCCCCAAATCCTTGTTATGAAACTGTTTATGAATAAGAGATGAGATTCTCGTAGTATCACTTCCAGTTATAACAATGTCATCCACATACACAACTAATAGAATGATACCAGCTTTTGAATGTTTATAGAACACAGAATGGTCAAACACGTTTTTCTTCATACCAAATGTTTCAACAGCCTGACTAAATTTTTCAAACTAGGCATGAGGACTCTGTTTCAAACCATATAAAGATTTTCGAAGACGACAAACACGCCCTGTCTCCCCCCTGGGCAACAAACCCAGGAGGTTGCTCCATATACACCTCCTCCTGAAGATCATTATGAAGAAAAGCATTCTTAATATCTAGTTGATGCAAAGGCCAGTCATGAGTAGCTGCTAGCGAAATAAATAAGCGAGCAGAGGTTAATTTTGCAACAAGAGAAAATGTGTCAGAATAGTCCACTCCATAGGTTTGAGCATAGCCCTTAGCAACAAGAACGAGCAACTGACCCATTCGGATTGACCTTGACCGTGAACACCCATTTGCATCCGATAGCCCGTTTCCCTAAAGACAAATCCACCAAGTCCCAAGTACCATTATCATCTAAAGCGTTCATTTCCTCTATCATTGCATTATGCCAACCAGGATGAGAGATGGCTTCACGAAAAGTGTTAGGAATAGAGATGGATTCAAGAGAAGCAATAAAAGAACAAGAAGAAGACAACAGACCATCATATGAAACAAAGGAAGAAACGGGATACGTACACTGACGCTTACTTTTACGCAATGTAATTGGAAGATCTTTGCTGAGGACTGGATCTGATGAGGAAGAAGCAGGTGCAGGACATGAATCAGGAGGGGGGCGCCTGGAGTAGACGTGAACAATAGGAGGCTTCGCAATAGCTGGTTCCGAGACATGTTCGAAGGATGTGATAGAATAGATCAACAAATCATCATCCTCCCCCTGACGAGGAGGAATAGGTGAGGACAGAAAATAAGGTGTATTTTCCAAGAAAGTAACATCAATTGAGACAAGATACTTGTTAAGACTAGGACAATAACAACGATAACCTTTTTGAAGATGAGAATAACCAAGGAAGACATACTTCAAAGACTTGGGATCCAATTTAGTTACCTGTGGACGAACATCATGAACTAAGTAAGTGCTACCAAAAATCCTAGGACTAATAGGAAATAATGACTTATTGGAAAAAAAAATTTTGTAGGGAATCTCACCATGAAGAACTGAGGATGGCATGCGGTTAATAAAAAAACATGCAGTAGGAACAGCATCAGCCCACGAAGGTTTAGGAACATACATTTAAAATAATAGAGCCCTTGCTGTTTCAAGAAGATGTTTGTTTTTACGTTCTGCTACACCATTTTGTGATGGAGTATCAACACAAGAAGTTTCATGAAACATGCCATTTTGAACCATATAAGTGTGAAATAAAGCAGAGGTATATTCTTTAGCATTATCACTTTGCAAAGTACGAATAGAAACATTGAATTGATTTTTAATTTCAGCACAAAAGGCACAAAATAAAGAAAACAATTTAGAACGACTTTTTCATTAAATATAACCAAGTTACACGAGAATAATCATCCACAAAAGTAAAAAAATACCGAAAACCAGGTTTAGACAAAAGAGGAGAAGGACCCCAAACATTAGAATGGATTAATTCAAAAGAAGCACTAGCACGTTTATTGACTCTAGGACTCGAACTAACACGATGATGTTTTGCAAACTGACACGATTCACAATCTAAGGAAGACACCTTACTATATTGTGGACAAAGCTTCTTGAGCAAAGGAAGAGATGGATGACCCAACCTACAATGAGCCTCAAAAGGAGAAGGGACGCTCGAACAAGCAATAGAAGTGAGGAGCGGTGTATCAAGAACGTAGAGGCCGCCAGACTCATGTCCTTTACCAATAATCTTCTTCGTCATAAGATCCTGAAATAAACAATGATCAAGGAAAAATAAGACAACAATTAAGATTACGAGTAAGTTGACTAACAGAGAGCAAATTAAATGATAAGTTAGGCAAATGTAAGACAGAGGACAAAGGAAGTAAAGAGGTAAGATGGATAGTGCCAGACCCACGAACACAAGATGGCGATCCATCAGCTAAAGTAACAGTACGAGTGGAAGCGTGTGACTGAAAAGTAGAGAAGAGGCGAGAATTACCTGTCATATGATCTGTGGCATCAAAATCAATGACCCATTTGGAGGATGAGGAACAAGACACGCATTAGATTTACCTGAGTCAGCAATAGCAATGACAGACAAAGATGAAGACTTTATTGATTTCTGATACTCTGAGAACTTGGCAAATTCATTGGCAGAAATAAGGATTGATTTATCGGAAGCATCATTAGTAATTGCAGCATTAGCCGAGTGTTTGTGATGATTTTTAAACTGTAGCTTTCGACACTTAAACTTGGTGTGACTCGACTTTTTACAATAGTTGCACATAATGCTTCTAGAATCTAACGGGCGAGGTTCAGACCCTTGTGAGCCATTGCCTTTGTTTCCATTATGGTTAAGTGATCGCTCAGGAGTATAATTATTATTACGACTTACCAAAGCACCACTAAGCAGAACGGGTGGACTAATCTTCGTGCGGAGAACACGACTAAAGACGTCTTGCAAAGAGGAGATATCAGACCCAGAAAGAACTTGTGCCTTAGCAGAATCAAATTCAAGAGAAAGCTCTGCTAGAAAACTCATGATAGCCATTTGCTCCTGCTAACGTTGTTGAACCTTAACATCGGGACTAAATGGCAGCAACATATTAAGCTCCTCATACGTCTTCTTAAACGCCATAAAATAATTTATAAGAGACTGATCTTGTTTTTCCACACGGTAAAAAGCTTTGCAAACTTCATACATGCGGAGAGATTTCCTTTGCCAGAGTACAAAAATTCCAAATAATCCATTAGTTCCTTAACAAATTCACAATGATTAATCAAGCCAATTACCTCACTATCAATAGCATTTCGAATCTGTAGGAACAAACGAGCATTCTCTCGGAGCCATGTGAGATCATCTTTTTGTTTCGAATCAGCTTTAGGAGGATCGTCAGTCAAATGAGAATCTTTGTTGATACTCCGTAGATAAAAGCGAACAGGCTTACACCAATCCAAATAGTTCGAACCATTGAGCTTATGGTCTGTGATTTTTGACATGATTGGCACCACATCCGTCACAATAGAAGACTTTTTTTCAGCCATTATACTGAATCAAGAAGACAAAGGCAGCGAACACGAAGCACAACAAATTACCAAAAACAAACCTCGACAAACACAAAGATTGAAGCAAGACGGGTCCAAACGAAGCACAGAACAAGAAGGACCGCAAAGGAGGACAACCGGGGGAAATCCGGCTGGCGAAGGATGCCACACGCACCTTCACGCGCTAGCGCATGGGAAGTGTCACGGAATGATGGGGCGGCGCGTGCGAGTCACGCACGAGGATTCCAGAGACCGGACTTCGGGGTTTTGTAGATCGGTGGCTGGGCTTTCTAGCTGAGGGGGCGGTGAGAACCAAAGACAACTCCAATTAGGGTTTCCGAAATGGAACCCTAATAGATACTATTTAAGTTGTGTTTATGCAAAATACCAAAAAAAAAAAACCTAATTTGAAAAACTGATGCTCTGATACCATATTACTTTAAGATAAAAAAGAGAATTATTTCTCATATCTTTTATTGAAAAGAATAATGTATTTATATACAAAACTGTCTATTTATCTTAGGTAACTATACACAATTAGGAAACTAGATAAATGTTAATTGATAATTATACATTTACAGCTAACAAGTATTAAGGACAAGTCTTGACAAATTTAATTCAACAATCAATTAGATAAGTTATTTGTTAGATAAACCATTTAATCCAAAACCTTAAGCTATTAGGTAAGGGGTAACTATTAGTATTAACGATAAGTCTTAATAAGCCCCCTCATTTGAAATATGGATTCAATTTTAAGGTCTTGTGGATTTCAAAGAACTAAACAAATGCCAAGACAAGTTGAGAGACAAGAAATTGATTGAGAGTAAGACATGGAGGTTCAAACACAAGAAGTTGGTTCTATCATGTTAGAGAACTGTCTAACCCAAAATTTTAAGCTATTAGGTAAGGATCCAGTATTAGTATTAAAGATAAGTTTTAACTTGATTATAAAGTCCAAGATTATTAGGATTGTTTTATTATCTCTAAATTCTTAGATAATTTGAGAAACATGCTACTTCTAGAACCAAAAGTACTTTAATCATAACTTTAGTAGCATTAGTTAAAAGAACTGAAGAGTAGTAATAGGTATTTGTTTTAACTAATTGAAGAGGAAAATACCTACTTAATGATATTAATTAATTCTAGCAAAATCAATTTTAATTTAGTGGACAACTAGTATGAAGTTTTTCTGTTGGTTCCTCATTCTCTTAACACAATCTGTGAGGCTGGTTTATGTTTGAAACATTTGGATAAGAATTATGAATTACATTCTTATAAAGTCTTCCGACCATGTTATGTTTCATTCTATATAAAACTATGATGTCTTTATATATTTATTAATTTTTTATTTTTTTATTATTAGAGGAAAACCACAACTGACTTCTACTAGGAAAAGTCAAAGAGACAAGAGGGCAATCATTACTGATACATTGAACATAGGACTTGGCTGTATTAGGTTTACATAACATTACATGAATGTCATGTTCTGATGTCAACTAGAAACTTTAAACACAAAAGTTGGAATATTTATTAAAAAAGGTGAACTCTAACAAAGGGTGAAACTTGAATTTACAAACATTGAACATAAACTTTGAGACTTGTAATACAGAACTTGAAACGCATTGTTAACAGAGAGAGAAAGAACCATGTAGATGGAAGGAAACTATAAGGAAAAACACTCTTTAGGAAAGAGATACTAATACTATTAGGAAACACCAATACAATAAGGAAAGAGAAATACAACTCTATTAAGCACTAACTAATGATGCCCTATAAATTCCTATATTATCTTGAACACATGTAATATAAAACTTGAAAAATGATGTATATCTGTCACTAGGAATTTGTAACATAGCAAATCTCGTTGGACATGCTGATATGTATTCTTATTAGGGATGCTGTTAGGAGAGCTTGCTATTGTGGTTTCTATTTCCAACAGCTATGAGTAATTATGGTGAAGAAATGGACTACAATTTAGGGGGAAACCTCGGTTATTTCTTTACAGTTGAGTCTGCTTCTGGTTGATTGCTTTCGTGATATATGACAGTGCCCCTCGGCCACTTAGAAATCTACTATGTGAAACTGTATACGTTTCATTCTCTTTGTTATACTATTAATATTTTTTCTTTTGTTTTAATGTTTTCTATTCAACTCTCCTCTTCTGACCTAGTCATCTGGCAACTTGATGTTGTGTACCTTATTATGTAGACCAGTCAGTTACACTCAAAGCTTGTGCAGGCCTGAATGGCATGAAGGTGGGAGGTCAAGTACTAATGGTAGTGCAAGCTGTTCCGGATGGATCAAACTTGGTACTTTATTAAAATCCTTGAATTTTGGAAATGTACTGAAGCATTTTCATTGTTTCACTTGTTTCAGTACATGCCACTTTAAGTACTAACCTAATGAAACAACATGCTAGGAAAATAGTGGAAACCCACCATTTTATGGGATCCCTGAGCCCGTGCTTCCACTTCTCAAGAACCCAACTCCAGTCCTAAAGCTTAAAAATGTGGTATGTTACTGGGTTTATTTGGGTTATTTTGGTCCTTGTCTAGTATTTTTTACTTCCCAAATCAGGTAACCTCTTTATCTTTTGATAGTTAATTTGTTTTCCATTACATTTATGTGTTGTTTTTATTTTTATTTTTATTTTACTTTAATTAGTTTAATCCAGAAGAATTTTCATCTCTGTCTGATCTGGAAGTGGAAGAAGTACTAGAAGATGTACGGTTAGAATGTGAAAGGCCTGTGAAAGAACCATTCTCCATTTCAAGCTTTCCTCCATAATTGTTTAGCCCCATGCTTGATATAGGAGTTAAATTCATCAATTTATTCTGCAGATTTGGCACTGTTAAATCTGTTAATGTTGTCAAGCATGAAGACAGTCACATCACTACCACAGAAGCATGTCAAGCGAATGAATCTGCTGGAGTTGGGAAAAACTTAATGAGCAAGGAAAAAAATGAAAAAGAGAGCTTGGAAGATGTTGCTGACCACCAATCAACCAGAAATAATGAATTAAAGTTTCCAAGTGAAGCCAAAGAAATTGAGGAAGTGGTGGAAGGCAACACGTCTGAAAGGCCTAGCTCGGGAAAACACGTCTGAAACATTTCTTCAAGATGTTCCAGAACAGTTGAATGCCTTAAAAGATGATCCATGCCCTCATGATGACAATGTTGCCTGTAACATTCAAATGGATGACATGAGTGCGAAAAACAAATTGTCAGCTGAAGAGATGAATCTTGAAGAAGTTGGTAGAACCTTGCCACAAGCCGGGACCAGACAGGATGGTGCTTTGGAAATGCAATCTGATGCTGTTGAGAATGGTAAAAATGAGAAACAGGATCGTAATCTTGAACACATTTTTGAGGTAGGATGCATCTTTGTGGAGTATAGGAGAGCCGCAGCCTCTTGCACGGCAGCACATAGTTTGCATGGGCGGTTATTTGATGACCAGATTGTGAGAGTCAAATACGTTCCTCTTGATTTATACAGGTCGAGGTTTCCAAAATGAACCTGTTTGTATTGGAGGTAAAATGGGTTGGCATACCTCATGCCCGTACCATATGGCATATATTGGAGTTCTGCCTAATTTTGATATTTTCCTAGATGAGATGACATTAATGAGCATAATCAACCTGATCAGCTGGGATTTTTAAATATTGTTCACAAAGGAGGTTGGCTTTGGCTAGCTGTGTCTTTTTTCCAATGGAACTACACGTGGAATGATCGAGCGTGACCTCTACAATGGCAGTAGACATCAAGTACTTGATCTTATTCCATTTGATATACAAAGCCAATTCGAATGTTTGAAGTTTGATCTGAGTCCGTTTGTACTCTATATATACAATTAAATAGATGTGTTTGCTAACCTCGGGTCCGTTCGTCACAATAACAGCTCCTTTTCATTTCATTATCACATGTTTGGGTCTTTCTTCGGCCATTTTAACCTTAATCTATTTTCCATCTTGGCCCATTCGTTAATTAATAGTATTCTATATGCATTTGGAAGTTAAGGAAGGCTGCATTTAGACTAAGGTGCTTATTTTACCTGAAAAATGTGTTAATTCATTAAAACGTATGTTATTCAAGATTATTATCATTTTTATTCAGACTTGGAAATGGTATTTTTTATTTTTGGAAATAAATAAGAAGACAGTTTCGTTTGAAGATAGATGGTCAATATATTATAGAAACTGTAATGGGCTTCACCTAGTGGTCAGAGCCCAGAAAGATGATCCAGCCCAAATGCGAAGGCGACCTTGACAATAGCATTAAGTTAACATTTCCAAATTCCAAGCAACGAAAACAGGAGGTTTCAGATTTTCAGTGAACTGAAATGTACAAATAAATACCATTATCCATAAAAGCAGAAAAACAGATAACAAATTTGTTCTGTTTTCAGAGAGACTGTGAGAGAGAACTGAGAAAAATCGAAAGCAAATGGCAACATTGGCAACGCGGGGATTGTTGTTGGGAAGCACTTCCAATGTATACCTTCGCCCGCCACGTCTCTCTCCCAAGACTGAGCAAGTCTCTTCACAACTGGGTTTCGTTACTTCACAACTAAGTGGCATCAAAATTTCGTACGACGTGCCTGACGTGGCCAGACCCATTTCTTCTCCTTACGCTCCCGCTCTTCAACCTGTTGCCCGTAATTCCCTTGTTCTTGTTTTCATTTTATTTTTATTTCTAATAAAAATGATGTTTTCTATTTCAATCGTTTAGCCGCACATGACCCTAATGAAATAATAAAATAGTTTATATATATATATATATATATTACTTTGTTCAATTTGGGGATTGCTTTAACTTGTTCAAGAATTTTTTTTTTTTTTTTTTTAAAAGTTAAACACGATAAGTATAAATTAGTGTGATAGCTCTGATAAAGGTCAAATTTTTGGAATTGGGTTTAATTGAATGATGATTGTATTAGTATGCATTTAGTTAAAGCTTAGGTTTAGGGGAGGGTAAGTTTGTCGTATTGCTTATCAGACAATGTAGGGCACCTATAGAACCTGATAGCTGAAATATTATATCACCAGAGATTCCTGATCACTAAGGTTGTAGATTCCGGGAATGGTCTCCATTTCAGATAAGCTGCACACATCACAGTTGAGGAACTTTTGGGTAAATACAAAAAGGGAAACAATATAGGGACTCAGCAAAAAATTTCAGAGTTGATTGCTTAAATGGGTAAATTAGAGGCTAAGGGACTGATAATCAACATCAGCTTTGGTGGATATGGAGGTTATGGAAATTTGATGAAAGTAATGAAGAAACTCTTACAAGCACATATTCATTTCTTGGAGGGGACCGTGTTTGGCTGGTGAAAAAGAATTCTTATTAATGTGTTGCTTTTTGAATTTTTTTTTTTTCTTTTTTCCATTTACTCGTGTACATTACTGGAGTATATTATAAGATAATTTTGTTGACATAAACTCAATTAGATCTGGTCAGTGTAATGTTAATAAGATCATTTTTAACATGCTGGGGTCTGATGTCTCTTCACTGGCCAAGTTTACATTTGTTTTCTCTGTTTTTTCAATGTACTTCCAGTAATTTAATTTGTGTATAAGAATTTTCCTTTTTGTTATATGGAAATGTTTACCGCACATCTGAACTTATCTTGCTTTGTGTTCTCCATGATAATGCTTTTGAGACAAACCAAAATATGATTGTCTACATATTTTCATTCATAATTTAGTTTATCTTTTCAGGTAGAGTGTGCCCCTTCACTGGAAAGAAAGCAAACAAGGCAAACAAAGTTTCTTTCTCAAACCACAAGACAACGAAGCGGCAGTTTGTTAACCTACAGTATAAGAAGGTTTGGTGGGAGGCAGGCAAGCGTTATGTCAAGCTGCGTTTGTCCACCAAGGCATTAAAGACAATAGAGAAAAATGGATTGGATGCTGTTGCTAAGAAGGCTGGGATAGATCTTCGCAAGGAATGATAAGACACTAACTATTTTACATTGAATTGCCGGTAAAGCTTGTATGCTTACTTTCCCTCTCCTTGCATTTTAGTTTTCTGTTTTGCTGTATCTTCTTATGCTTACTCTGTTATATTCTTGCAATTAAATATGAAATATTAATCATTAAAGCCTAAGGGTTTTGCGAATTTATTTTTGCATGTCATCACAGGGCTTTGCGTCCTTGGTTCTATCACAAGCATGGTAAGTGCACAAGGATATGACCCAGCAATGTCCTTCAGACAGCAGTTCTAAATTCAATTTTTTAACCAAGTTCAGAATGTCTCAGTACAGTGTGCATGGGTTTAAACAAATGCTAAAATTGAATCCTACAAATTTTAGAGAACATAATAGCTAATAGCATTTGGCCTCCTTCATCACATTTGCAAGAGAATTTCTGATGTCAGCATTAGGAAGTGAGCCAAGAACTAAACCAAGAAGAAAGTAGAATGGGGAAAAAAATGTAAATCGTGTATCGTTGCATTGTTGTAAATCAAATAATGCTAAATGGCTGATCCAAGTAACAATTCTGAAGAATCTGAATATATTGCAGCAAGCTACTGTCACCATTTGTAAAACCAAACTTATCGACCTAATTCGAATGCTTGGGGACATAAAAAAAAGATCATGCATATTTTTCAAATCCTATGCTAAAAAAATTAATCCAAGATAATTCGTGGTCTGAATAAGACAACTCACCTTCAAGAAGCAGATTTCTGTTGCAGAGTCAGATCATCGGAAGAGTAATAATCAGCAATGAGTCGGTAAATATGTGAAGGGTTATATCCTCCTCTGCCAGGAAATGGAGGGGGATTAGAAAATCATCCAAAATTTAACACATAAATTTGATAATATGTTAAGCAATTAAATTTGAAAAGAGGGTTTATTGCCATGTGAAAAAGCTAAAATTCCAAGAAGTCACAGAATTAAAAGGATGGAATAGCATAAACCTGTTAATCCTATATCGGGAGGGGGAGGGGGGAGACAAGCAAGTGATAGTTATACCACTACAAAAGCCTAAAGTCCAAATCCCATCTATATAAAGTGACTTATCCATTATCAGCTTTTAAGACATTATTCAGGACAGCATGAAATGTGAAAGGAATTATTGATTATACGTGTTATGGGTCAGATGTTTATCATTAACTTAAAAAATTAGTCTATTAGGTAATATTATCTATCTGTCTACATATACTTAAGATGTGACATTTTCTTTCACTCAATCACGTGATGCCTCCGTTATGGTCTGATTTAAACTCATAGATCAACCTTTACATATTCTTCGGAGAATGGGGACCCATTATTCACATGAACGGGAACCCATTACTCACGTAACAATCTCTATTAGAATTTAAGACACAAGATTTTCAATGCTTATTCGGCCTGTCATGTTCATCTCCATTATTTTTTAGGACTCACATCCTACGTTACAATCTCCATTGGGACAATTTGAGGACTTACATGTGAATGAGAATTCAAGTTTACTTTGACACTATTTGTTATGGGCCGTGCCCTTACTGTTAACTTAAAAAAAGTAGCATGTTAGATAATACTGCATATCTGCTCATATATACTTAAGATTCACTCAATTTCTATTCAATGTGGAATGTGACCTAGGGCAGCTACTCTATTTGTGTGTAAACTATAGAGTTGGTAATAATTTTCGACAGAAAAATAGTTTACAAAGAGGGGAGAATTATCTGTAACCAAAAGATTAACCAACTTTGGAGCCATATAATCAATAGTAGGATTGACCACATGAAGTAGAGAAGACCCAGTGCTAACTCTATAATCCGTAACATCTGAGAATTCCTCAAAATCCAATAGTTCAAAAGGAGATCTTAATTCATGCAATAGGACCTCTGGATTCTGTGGACACAGTTGTTAGAGCAAACACATCATTGAGAAAAATCAAAATACCTTTAGTTAGACAAGCCAACAACCAAGAAAAAACAAGGTGGATTCTCATTAACTACCATCAACTAAGGAAGAGAAAGAGGTCGAATGCATGTAACACAATCAGATTCAAACTAAAAATACACCAACTCTCTATTCTTGTGGTTTCTTACTAGAACGAGTACTTTGTTTATTGCTTTATTATAGAACAGCGAATTGAATTTGCAAAGGATTAGATTCAAGTATTATTGTAGTAATTGGTTCATAGGAAATTGTTTTGCATAAGGGTTGAATGGAGTTGTTATGGTGCTAACATACCTTATGTGTACCAGCAACTACTATAAATGGAACAGTGCCTTTGTACAGCAAAGGCAACTATGTTCAACCCCAGAGGTGCTATAATACCGCCATTGGACATCATAACGTGAATACCAACTATTTGCTCTAAAAATCCCAACAAAAATTATTGAACCAATGATCACTATTGTTTTTAAACCTCATTTTAGCCAATTCCTTTGCAACAATATGCCCCTCGAACCTAATCTAAAATAAATGGGGTAAATAATTATTAAAGAAAGAGGAGAAAATATTTTCCTAAACTATAAAGGGGATACTTCAGTTAGCATCATAGACATACTTTGAAGCATCCTCAGCAATGAAAATATGAAAAAATCTCTTTTTTTGCATAGCAACACAAAGAAATTCCTTAACCAATTTTGAACAACCTAAAGTTAATTTCACCTCACTACAAGATAAAAATAACTATTCAAAATTTTTAAAATTAAGGGCAATATTAAAAGTTATTACATGTTTAAGAGATGGGCGATCATGTCAAAGGCCAAAGGAAAGGATGATTATAAATGAAGCGAGGAACTAACATGCTTCTTTGAATATTTTTTATTATTACAAAAATTATAAAAATGGACTTTATTAATATTGTGTTAATTGACATTTTTTTAAATGGTGTCAATAAAAAGAAAGTGTTAATGAACTGTTGAAATCATAATATCAAAAACATCAAGGGTTAATAAATTATTGATAGAATGGTATTAAAAAATTATTTTTTATTTTAATATTATTTTATTAAAATAAATGAAATTAATAAAAGTGATATAAGGCCCAAAACGACATCATTTTGGGTTAAAAAATCAACACGCACCCAAAACGACGTCGTTTAGGGCGTTTAATGTATGCAAAACAAGCCCTAATTCTTCTTTCTTTCACTTTGCAATCGGCTTTCATGAGAATTAGCAAAATTTGATTGACCCCCAAATTCTTCTCTTTTCAATCGTTGACCAACACCATAATCTTCTTCCTTCACTTTGCAGATCGACGTCGTTTGTTGTCTTCTTTTACAAAAGAAGCGGAATGTTGTCTTAGGAGATCGAAGAGGAGTCAAACCTTCGTTGCCTCAAAGACAAGACGGCGTCGTAAAATCGATTATCTCTCTCAAAACAGAAATAGAAATCGTTTGCCAAATTAAAAATTGATTCTCTCTCTCTTGCCACTGCACCTTGCATTAAACACAAGTGATCCCTAGGTTTCTTAACGAAATCATCTCTCTTTCTCTGGAGGCAGTTAATCGTCCCTCTCGTAATTTTTACTTTAGGTTAAATAATTGGGCCTACTGTAATGTATTGTAAAATGTGTATTTAAATGGTGAATTTCGTTGTTTAAGAGGAATTAGAAAATGTTTTTGATATTTTAGAAATCTATTTTGAAATTGGTTAAATAAGTGGGTTTTTTGCCACTTGAACTTTATGTTGGTAATTTTTGTTATTGTTTAGAAATTAAAGTGGATTTGGTTGTTTAATCAACATATGGTGAGGTAAATATTTTCTAGGTTGGTTTTTATTTTTTTGTTGCCTTTCATCGTATAATCAAAATATGTTGTTAATTTTGAGTGGTGTACAATGTTGTTGGCCAATTTGAGTTTTTGTTCATCTGATAAAATATAATTAGAAGAACAATGACAAGGTGCTTGTCATTTCTTCTGTTGCGGTACGCATTGAATGGGGCAAGTTGTGAGGTTGTTTTTTTTTTTGAGCCATTTGTTTTTGTGTGTGTATGTGTATTTTGGTTGGTCAAAATTAAGATTTGCACTACATGTTCATATTTTAGCATAAGTAGATTCCAGGAAAAGCCATACTTGTTTGGTGGTGGTGTTGTTTTTAATAAAAAAAATTTAGTTGTGGGCAATTGTGAAAAAATTGTAGTTTTATTTTATGGGCATGTGGTCTGTCAGATTGTGTAAGTTAAATTTTGTTAATGATGCTTGTAAGGTGTTTGTGAAAACAAGTGAGAAAAAGATAGTACGATGAAAGTAGAGTCGTCAACTACCATTTGCATTGAGGTTGGCTTCTAATAAATCGCCTACTGGCTATTTTCCTTTAACATTAAAACTTATTGTATTAATGTAATTGCGATTTCTTAGCCTGATACAGATACTATTTGCTCTATGCAGTTGATTAAGTACAGCTAGTGTATGTTATGTGTTCATTGATTTCTTGGTCTTAGAATGGTTTTTGTCCTGCTTCCAAGTTTAACATTTTTTTGTGCTTTTTTATTTATTTATTTGCTGATGGTTGTTTCTGAAGATATAGGTAGATAAATTGTGACATATGGTGAGAGGTATGGCTAGAATCTTGGAATCTATTGTTTTGGTAATTTAACTGTTTCTTGCATATATATTTTTCGTGTATTTATCTAGTATTTCATTTTGTGTATACCAGTATTTAGTATTCAGCAGGTCTAGACAAATTTAGTGATCTCTATTGTCATACGTTTATAATTATGTGCATTCATGTCAGGATCAAGAGACTGACTATGAAACTAATTAGAATGTTGTGTTGCTAGTTATGACAGGGTCTTCAAAGTATAAGAAAGGTTTAGAATTAATCAAATTGAAAAGTTCTACTTGATTTATCTTGGTAGAAATCTGGACGGGCTATACTCATTTGCAGAGGATTTCAGCTTGTTCAAATCTCAAACTACGATACTTTTTCAGGTATTTTTATAGAAAAATAGAACAAAACAACTCCAAAAGGAGTTGTGTTTATAAGTTTTCATTGATTTGTTCGATTTTGGTTTATTTGCAGGCAATTATGTTTCTTCAATGGTAAGGAGGTCAGTAAGCAATTATTAATTATTTTCTATTGTTATACGTGGTGGTTTGTTGGTCGAGAATTTAGAGACTTAGAGTTGAATATTCTAAATCCATTTGCTGATGTTTTGATTTAAAAAATTTTCTTCTAGTAGAAAATGATGAAATGGGCTGTTCAATATTTTGAAATATAGACTTAGATTAGTTTAAAGTTTTGATGTTCAATATATTTTGATTCTGGTAGAAATATTAATTTACTTTAATATTCTGGAGTTGTCAGTATTCTTGTGTTGCATTATAGTTGTCAGGTATTATTGTCATATTGGTGGTTAATCCCATAATACTAATAGCATGATAAATATTCGCTTTTTATTTTTTACTGCCACTTTTAAACCATTTATGGTTTATATCTGTGTAATTTGTTGAGTTTAAGTACTTGAGTTTTGGTGAGGTACTTTTTGTTCCATTTGGCCAGTGTGTGGAGAGATATTTGTTCCAATTGTGCTCTTAATTCCTTTTCTCAGTATCTTGTTAATTTTTTTTTCTCCTTGCATTATTCTTCGTTATTGAGGAGCACTAAGTTTTGCAGTTTGCAGATTACAGATTATCTACTATAGCATGTACAGGGTTAGGTTACAGATTCCACACTTTTAGTAATTTTTTTTAGGCTACTGATTTGACTCATTGCAATATGGATACTTGATCATATATTTTCTTTCTAATTCTTTTTTCTTCCATATTCAAGTTTTACTCAACAAAAAATTTTAGTTGCAAACTGATTCTCACCAAAATGGCCAAGTTCTTGTTGCTTAAGTGTATAAAGGAAAAAATTTAGTTGAATAAAGAAAAATTTAACCTGATTCAGTGCACTACTATAGCTTCTTCTTTTTTTTTCTGAGCACTGCTACAGCTAATATTGGATATTTTAGCAAACTTGTGATTGGATATGTGATTATTACTGCCAAGCCTTAGCATACGTTAATTTATATTCTCTATCATACTTTATACTTTCTATTATAGCAAAATTTTCATATTTACAATACTTTTCACAATCCTTCACACGTCAGCCTAAGGCTTGGCATATACAATATTTTTGTATGAGTGTATAATTTGGTAACAACTAAAGTATGCTGCTGCAATAATGAAACTGTTCTTAGACTTAAGAATTTTCTCAGCCAAACTAATATTTCTCTAGCAATTCTATAATTGGATGACCATTTCCATCTTTATTATTTTCCTTGGATGTGTTGGCCTGAAAAAGCGATTTTCACCACTGAATGCTTGATTTTCCTTAATATTTGTTATTGATTTTTTGCCCATGTGCATGTAATTACATTGTTTTGATTTATTTTATATTTCATGAATTGAATCCTGTGGATATTGTTCTTCTAACTAGTTGATTTTTATTTGCATATCGGAATGAATTGGGGGACTGAAATTAAAATTAATTTGATTACTTTTCACATTGAATCTTATTTTTTAGATTTCAAAAATAAAAATGTATCTTTAGATTATGCCTATATAAGCTTCTAAAGGATATTCATTTTTTTTAGAATTGAGTCAAGAGGAGTCTAAAAATACGAAGTTTAAGCAGGTTAGAAAAATGAAGTTTTTTCTTAGGCCCTCTAAAATGACAACATTTGGATCTTGAGAGGACAGTCTTTGTGAATTTTCTCCCAAGTCTTTGGTAGAGTGTTAGTTTGTATAATTTTTTTGCGGCTATATGTTTAACTATGATATATTATGATATTTTTGACAATTTACTTTGGTATCATTTAGATGTGTTTATTGAACTATTGTAATTTTTAAAGATGTAATTAATGAAACTTAATTTAGATGCTTTGACAATTGTAATTTTATTTATTTAAATAAATAAATAAAATTGATATATTTTTAAATGTAGTATTTATAAATGGATTTGTAATTTAAAAATAAATTTAAAATTTTAGTCCAATAATTCAAATCTTAAATCATTAAAAAATAAATTAAAATTGATTTTTTTTATACCACAATAACAATAACTTTTTGATATAATAGTATTAGTGACTTATTGATACCATGGTGTCAGAGATTTACTGATACCTTAGTGTCAATGAGTCATTGATACTAAGAATTCTTTGATATCATAATGTTAGAGATTTACTAATATCATAGTATCAATGATTTACTGACACCATATATAGTATCAATAAATTTTTAGCTCGAGCAACATTGATATTATAAAACAGTGTCAGTGAAACCATTTATTGATGTTAATTTAGCGTTAGTGAAAGGCCATTTTTGTAATAGTATTTCAAATGAGCATTTTAATGTTGAAACAAAGAAAGCAGATTAATATACTTTTATTAGTGACAAATATTCATAGATTTACTTGTCAAACTACTTACTAAAGTATCAATATTGTAACCTTATGAACATAAGGACGACAAGCTAAAATTTTGCAGAAAGAAATAAAAGAACCGTCAAATTAACATATTAAGATAATGCAACTATGATAGGTTACATTTGCCTTTTCTTTCAAAACTATCCCTTGAAGCAAAAGTCTGGCAGCTTGTCACCGAGTCAAGTAAGCAGTTAAAAACAACATGCAACAAGCATCTATCAGCAGATTGGATTTCATTGTTACCCCCTGTTCGCAAAATTATATACACGCGAATTTGTATCTCAAGTGCACGGGTCGTGAGCAAGTAATAAAGTGATGAGTGAGTATCGTTCCCACGAGAATTGTGTCCTAAATTAATGATAAGTATTATGATGTTGGCAACCTAACTTTATCTAGGCTAATCTAAAGGGTAAGATGAATTATTGAATTAAAAGCAACTTAAAACTAAATAACTTGGTAAATTAAATACATGAGAGATCTATGGCAATGGGGTTCTAGGGACTTAGTTTTCCTCTATTGTTCTTATGACCTTTGTCATTAGTGATCAATAACTAATTTTATGCATTCATTAGTCCAGGTGTATGATTAATCTCATTCCCTCTCTCGAGTGCCGAATGAGATATTATGCATATGCAACTAAGTTGATATTTCTATCTAACCCGTTACACATACACGCATTAAACTACCCTTACGCGACTACCATAAGTTTATTAGTTTTTAAACTCAACAAATTCAAAGCTATACTTTTTACAACCAACATATGGATTAAACTTTTTCAAGCATATAACCAAAATGTTCTAATCATCCAATCCATTTCTCCAATGCAATTAGAAGCATAAAGTTAATAAAAAACATAAATGAATAACACAAGATAGTCATTAACTACAAAATAACATCAACACATATTGTTCAATAGAGTTTCATCAAGGTCTAGAATATATAATCTAACAACAAAATAATAATCTTACGATATGGTGAATCCTATAAAACAGGATCTTAGAGCATTGATTTCATTCTATTCCTGCTATGTTCTTCCTATCTAGCATTTCGTTCAATTCATTAATCAAAAGCTTAAGACTAATCTTATTCTCTCTCTCGAGTGCCGAATGAGATGCTATGTATACATATTCAAGTTGACATCTTATCTAACTTGTTTACATATACATGTATTACGCAACCCTTAAATTGATTATCTTAAGATTAATTTCATTACCTCTTCCAAGTGTCAAATGAAATTTAAGGCATAATGGCATGCTCAAAGTGTTTGTGCCTGTCACGCATTTTATCAAATACTTAGCGTGCACCACATGCAAATCCTAAGGAAACTAGGGTGATTACCTAAGTATTATTAGCTTCCCGACTCAATAACAACCTAACGCTATATTTCTCCCAAAATACAATAGATGGGTCAAGCTCTCCCAAGCATTAATCCATAAATCCACAACAATCAATTCATTTTTCAATCAATTGGAAGCATTAAGCATAGAGAAACATAAATGAATTCAACGAAAATATACTAAATCATCCGAACATAATATAAATAAAACTACATCAAGCTTTAGAATTCAAGTTTGATCACATACAAATCCAATCATAACTAAAATTATCTAAAAATTCATAGATACAACTTATTATTCAAAGTTGAAAATTTAAACAAAAGAGAAAACATAGGAAAAAAAAAAGAGAAAATCGAATTTGGGGATGTCTCCAAGGTTTCAATCCTTCAAATGTCTTCAATGATGCTCAAGAAACCTTGGAGACATCATTTCTTCTCTTCAAATTTAAGCTCAAGCCTTGTTCTTTTTTGCAAATTTTGTGCCTCCCTTTTGATTGATGAGAAAATGGCTAAAGGGTAGTATTTATAAGTTTCAAATTAGGGCAAGAAAATGGGGGTAAAAATAGGTGGTGGCGCCTGGGCGTCGCTTTCTAGCGCTAGGGCTCAAAACACTGTTTTTGGCACTGTAGCTGTATTGTACATCTGACACTATTCCAGGTTACTGTTTATTGCACTGTAGCATTTTTGGTATTTAGTTTGTTTTCTTTGAATTTTCATCCCAAATAACTCTATTAACTTGAAACGTACAAAATAAAATTAATATACATAAAAAGTCATGTATTCACGTTCAAAATGAGCAATTATCAAATTAATAGAGGTGTAATATTATATATAAAATGTGTTTATCAAATACTCTCAAACTTAAATACTTGCTCGTCCTCGAGTAAGGAAGTACACAGACTACAATAAAAAAATGAAAACAAATTATAGAAGAAAATACAAAATATTGGATCAAAAAATGATTAGTAATTTGTCTCAAAAATTTTTCATGACTATTATTCTCAAGGAAATTCTAAGCATTATAACTGTTCAACGTGTTAATTCAACACTTATTCAAACCAACAAGTGACTAACTTGGTGTGTGTGTGTGTGTGTTTAATGAATAGCTAAAATCATTAGTCACATGCACTCGGATTAGGTTATGCACACAAGACAATGAAATGGTCTCTATGAATTTTTTTATTTTTTTTTCATTTAACACTCCATATGATTATTTTCGCATCACTCTCTACTAATGTAGGTATACATATAATCAAGGATCAAATAGGACTTTAGTTAGCTTGCAATGCATGGCTAGGGTGAAGGTAGGATAAAATGGATCAATTTTGGCTTAACTCACACCATAAATACACATTTCTCTAGAGATTATACAAACCAAACCATTTGTTTTTCCACCCGATTTTTTTCAAACTTATTTCTTTGATTTTCTCGCTATTTTGTTGCTCTTCTTTTTCTTTTCTTTTAAGCTAGGGGTACAACAAACTTAATTTTATTTATTTTTTGATATTTTTTACATATAAGTTACTATACCCCTAAACTTAAGCTTTTCATATTTGAACAACCAACGTTTTTAACCAAACCTAAAATTCTTCTTTAATTCACCTATTCATTTACAAAAGTTCACACATCTCTTTAAAAGAAGTGTTATACTTATGGCATGATGAGTACTATGAAGGGCAAAAAAAAGTATGGGCTACGATAATAATATGGTTAGCAAGAAAAAATGAGTAATTAGGCTCAACGGGGGTGATTAGGGGTAAAATTATACATAAGTTGGCTTGGAAGGCTCAATCGGTCCAAAGATGACCTAAAATCATATCCTCAATTACGTATGCTCTATGATTTCGCCTTGAGTGATGTTCAAACAACTTTTAGCATATTTTTTAGACCCTAATTATTCTTGTGGTGTATAAAAGTTTTCCAAGTAAGCATAAAAACTAAATGATTATAACTATGTGCTCAAAATATCAAGTGGTCACAAAGTGAAGCTGAACTTATTCTAGATTACCAAGCAAACAATCATAATATTCAATGTTTCCAACAGAACGTAACATTTAAAATCATGTGTTTATTTCATATTATTGACTACTAATCATTCAATCAATCCATAACTAAACACTAAAATAAAAGAAAACAAAAAATTTCAAGCAAAACAAACAACTAAAAACAACAATCGTAATAAACTAAGTATTATCAACATAGAAAATAAATGTTTTCCTTCCCCAAACTTAAAGTTGATATTGTCCACAATGACAAAACTAAAAGTGAGTAAAAGAAACTCTCTTTGTAAATAATGGTTTGATGCTCGAATCGCAATGAGGAAGTTGTTGTTAGAGTTGGTGCCTGAAATCCTCAATTTTTTTGACTTTTATTTTATGCTCCATTGGGTTGCACCATGTTGGCTCTTGTTTTCGATTCTTTTTCATGCATTACGAGGTTTTGAATTGTTGTTTTAGCATATTGCAAGAAAGAAAAACAAACATAAAAAATAGATTAAAATTAAAAATTAAAATATGCATGGGTTGCCTCTCAAGAAGTGCTTGATTTATTGTCACTAGTTAGACTTCTTTCGAAGTTGTGGTGAAAAAATTGCATTTTGGAGGCATTATACCCAAGGAACACTCCTATTTTATCCTTCTTCAATGCTCAATGATTTTGCCAATTCCTTTCCTTAATTTCTTAATTTTGAACTTGCTTGGCAAGAACTAAAATTTGGTTGGATATGTGAACCTTGTTGATTTTCAACATAATGACCTCTTTGTATGCACCTTCAAAACAATCACAACAATCCAAACATAACAAAATTTAAAAGAAAATAAATGCTTAAATTAAAATCAAGTTACTCTACCATAATATTTGCACAAATTCAAAATCTACAATCCCCGGTAATGACGCCAAAAATTTGTTCGCAAAAGTATACACACGCAAATTTGTACAGCAAGTGTACAGGTCGTGAGCAAGTAATAAAGTGATGAGTGAGTATCGTTCCCACGAGAATTGTGTCCTAAATTAATGTTAAGGACTATGATGTTGGCAACCTAACTTTATTTAGGCTAATCTAAAGGGCAAGATGAATTATTGAATTAAAAACAACTTAAAATTAAATAACTTGGTAAATTAAAGACATGAGAGATCTATGGCAATGGGGTTCTAAGGATTTGGTTTTCCTCTATTGTTCCTATGGCCTTTGTCATTAGTGATCAATAACTAATTTTATGCATGCATTAGTCTAGTGTGTATGATTAATTTCTTTCCCTCTCCCAAGTGCCAAATGAGATACTATGCATATACAACTAAGTTGATATTCCTATCTAACTTGTTAGACATACACGCATTAAATTATTCTTACGCGACTATCCTAAGTTTATTAGTCTCTAAACTCAAAGTTGTGCTTTTTACAACCAACATATGAATTAAACTTTTTCAAGCATATAACCTAAATGTTCAAATCATCCAATCCATTTTTCAATGCAATTAGAAGCATAAAGCACATAAAAAGCATAAATAAATAACACAAGATAGTCATTAACTACAAAATAACATCAACACATATTGTTCAATAGAGTTTCATCAAGGTTTAGAATATATAATCTAACAACAAAATGATAATCTTACGATATGGTGAATCCTATAAAACAAGATCTTAGAGCATTGATTTCATTCTATTCCTGCTATGTTCTTCCTATCTAGCATTTCGTTTAATTCATTAATCAAGGGTTTAAGACTAATCTCATTCCCTCTCCCGAGTGTCGAATGAGATACTATATATACATATTCAAGTTGACATCTTATCTAACTTGTTTACATATACATGCATTACGCAACCCTTAAATTGATTATCCTAAGATTAATTTCATTACCTCTTCCAAGTGTCAAATGAAATTTAAGGCATAATGGCATGCTCAAAGTGTTTTTGCCTGTCACACATTTTATCAAACACTTAGCGTGCACCACATGCAAATCCTAAAGAAATCAGGGTGATTACCTAAGTATTATTACCCTCCCGAATCAATAACGACTTAACGCTATATTTCTCTCAAAATACAATAGATGGGTTAAGCTCTCCCAAGCATTAATCCATAAATCCACAACAATCAATTCATTTTTCAATCAATTGGAAGCATTAAGCATGGAGAAACATAAATGAATTCAACGAAAATATACTAAATCATCCGAACATAATATAAATAAAATTACATCAAGCTTTAAAATTCAAGTTTGATCACATATAAATCCAATTATAACTAAAATTATCTAGAAATTCATAGATACAACTTATTATTCAAAGTTGAAAATTTAAACAAAAGAGAAAACATAGGGAAAAAAAAAATCGAATTTGGGGATGTCTCTAAGGTTTCAATCCTTCAAATGTCTTCAATGATGCTCAAGAAACCTTGGAGACATCATTTCTTCTCTTCAAATTTGACCTCAAGCCTTGTTCTCTTTTGTAAATTTCGTGCTTCCCTTTTGATTGATGAGAAAATGGCTAAAGGGTAGTATTTATAAGTTTCAATTTAGGACAAGAAAATAGGGGTAAAAATAGGTGGTGGCGCTTGGGCATCACATTTTTTGGTGCCTAGGTGCCACTTTCTGGCGCTAGGGCTCAAAACACTATTTCTAGCACTGTAGCTGTATTGTACATCTGACACTGTTCCAGGTTATTGTTTATTGCACTGTAGTATTTTTGGTATTTAGTTTTTTTTTTAATTTTCATCACAAATAGCTCTATTAACTTGAAACATACAAAATAAAATTAATATACATAAAAAAGTCATGTATTCAAATTCAAAATGAGTAATTATCAAATTAATAAATGTGTAATATCATATATAAATTGCGTTTATCACTCTTATTAATGATATGTTTATCATTAACTTCAGTTGATATTTTTAACCTTCCAACAACATCTGTTACTAGAGACAAATGTTCCTCTCTAATATTATGGGTAAAAGTATAGTAAATAGTTTTATTTGAGGGGTGGTTAACGTTTTTAGCCTCCAATTTAAATTTATAACTTTTTTTTTTGCTAGACTCTAAATATTTGGACCAAAATACCCATTTGTCTTTTCTTTGTCACAACCACTCATCTCTCTTAATTCTCAAACACCTCTTCCCCTTAAGCTTTCACTATAAACGACAGCAAGTGATGATTGAAAAGTGACAACGGCGGGTGACAATGGTGGACGACGATAATAGCATTAATGGCGGCGGCAAAAATCAGATAAGTGGAAACAAATGAAATGTTTTTGTAAATTTTTTTATTTTTTGTTACGTTTTGTTGTGAGTTTTGCTTTTGTATGATTTTTGTTGTTTTAGTGGATAAAAATGAGATAATGTGAGTGATTTGTGTTGTGGAAAATTTGATTGTTGGGTTTTGGGGGTGACGGCGACAGTTGTGAGTTTTTTGTTGGGTTATAAGAAGGGTTGACAGCGGTAGAAAAGAGATTTTTTTCATTATGGGGCTATTGCCAGCGATGGCTATGAGCCTTGGACTCATTACGTCGGATAAAGCCAGTGTGATAAGTTTCATAAAGAACTTATTACGCCGGATGAAGCCGACGAGAGAAGTTTCATAAAGATTCATCTTATCACGCTGAATTTCAGGTGCTCCCAATTTCTTTTCTAAATGTCCCTAATTTTTCTAAATGTCCCTAATGATTTCTTTATTCTCATATAACAAACCTTTACCTGGTGCGTCATTGATATATCATGAGATTCGGATAACTGCATCACATTGACTATCATATAGAGACTGTAGAAATTGACTGAATCAAAAGAGAAATATCAGGCTGTGTGATGATGAGATAATTAAATTTATCAACTAGTCTTTGATGTATGCAATAATAACAAAAAAGTACACATTATCATATAAAGTGATATATGATTTTCAACCTAAGGTATTATTCTTATAAAGACTATATGATCTATTTCATACAATCAATTATTAAAACTAATATACTTTACTTTTATCTAGAAAAATTAAAATAAGAATTGAATCTAATTAAGCTAATACTAAATTAAACCTAAGATTAATCAAACACAATGCAAAGGATTAAATTCACTAATTAAGAACAATCTAGGGTTTCAACTTATCCTCTAATATTTCATTACATTCAGTAATCTCTTAGTTACTCCCTGAATACAAATTGACTTGCTAGACTCTAATCTCATCACAAGCATTTGTCGATGGTCGAGTGACTATATTATGTATTATAATAATTATGTATATGTCTATGGTAATCTGAACAGAATGTAATTTATTAAGATTATGTCTAAATCATACCATACATGCTATCTAGGTATATGTCTATACTATATGAAAGTTATAGTTATTACTCTATGATCATGCATCAGACTATTTGATGCTAAACATATGAATTCTTCTGTCGAGTTCATTATAGTTTCTGAATCATTTAAGTGTTAGTTATGCTTTTGAAAATAATGAATGATGGTTAGATTCAGGTGCAAATGTACATGTTTGTTTTGATCGAGGTTATTTTAAAAATTATCAGCACCCAAGTGGAGGAAGTGTGACTTTAGGCAACAATTCTACTAAACAATTACTTAGTATTAGAGATATTGAATTGAAGATGACCTCCGGAAAGATTTTGACTCTTAAGGATGTGAGAAATGTACCTAAAGTAAGGAAAATTTTTATTAATGGATCTGTTTTAATTCAACAAGGATACAAAATTGTGTTAAAGGCTAATAAAGTAGTAATTTCCAAAAACAATGCATTTGTAGGTAAAGGATATGTTTGTGATAGTTTGTTTAAGTTGAATATTGTTTCAAATTTCAATAAAAGTTTTGAAGTTTTTAGTGTTGAAACTATTACTATGTGGCATGAGAAAGTTGGTCATGTAAATTTAAAGAAGATAAAAAGAATGATAGATCTTAGTTTAGTCTAAGAAACAAATTAATGTTAAACACAAGTGTGAAATTTATGTGCAAGCAAAACAACCTAGAAAAACTTTTATGTTCGTAGAAAGGAATACTCAAGTTTTAGAACTTATGCATAATGGTGTTTGTGATTCTAATATAACACCCACTAGAGGTGGTAATAAATATTTTGTAACTTTTGTTAATGATAGTTCAAATATTGTTATGTATATTTGATTACAATAAAAAAATGAGATTTTTGACAAATTCAAAATGTATAAGAATAAGGTAGAGAATCAATTAGAAAACAGGACCAAGAAACTTAGATTTGATAGAGGAAGAGAATATTTATTTAGTGCTTTAAATACTTTTTGTGAAGAAAATGAAATTATATATGATATAACCCCTCTATATTCACCATAATCCAATGGTGTTACTGAAAGAAAAAATAAAACTTTAATGGATATGGTGAATTCAATGTTGTTAAGTTTTGGATTACTTAGAGAGGGGAGCAATGCTATCTGTATATTTTATACTACATAAACTATTTTCATAAGCTATGCTCAAAATAGTAATGCTAATAGACTCTTAGTTATAAATTCTAAAGTTAGTAGAATTTTCAATAACTCAATAACAAGATCTAGAGAAGAAACTTTCTTTAAAGATATTTTTCCTTTGTAAAACAAAGTCAAAAAGTGTATAAGTTATAATCAAACTTCAACTAGTAATCAACCATCTAGTAGTATGACTATTGATGAATCATAAGTTGAACTTAAGAGAATTAAATTACCTAAAGTAGCTAAGAATTTTGGAGAAGAGTTTTATACTTTTCTAGTAGAAGAGATCCTACATCTTACAAAGAAGCTATGATTTTTATCGATGCACCTTTTGGGAAGAAAGCCATTAATAATGAGTTTGATTCTATCGTTCAAAATAATACTTGGTTTTAATGGATCTTCCTCCTACAAATAAGGCAATAGACTGCAGGTGGGTATTTAGGAAAAAAATTTAAATTTGATGGTACTATAGATAAGTATAAAATAAGATTAGTAACTAAAGGTTTTACACAAAAAGAAGGAATAAACTACTTTGACATATATTCGTTGTTATTAATATTACAAAAATTAGGATATTTATTGCCTTAACATCAATTCATAATCTAGTCATTCATTAAATTGATATAAAGACTTCTTTCTTGAATGGGGATTTAGAGGAAGAAATATATAGAAACAACCTGAAGGTTTTATAGTGAAGGATTAAGAATATAAAGTTTGCAAGTTAGTAAATCTCTTTATAGTCATAAGCAAGCTCCAAAGTAATGGCATGAGAAATTTGATAAAGTGATTTTAAATTATGGTTTTAAGATAAATGAGTTTGACAAATGTGTATACTATAAAGAAAACAATTGAGCCTATGTCATATTAAGTATACACACACACACATATATATATAAATGATATTTGGATATTTAGATCAAATTTAGAGATAATAAATTATGTAAAAGCCTACTTGTCTAGGAATTTTTATATACAAAATTTGGGAGATGCTCGTACAATTCTAGGCATTAGAATTCAAAAGAGTTCAAAATGTGTTATATTGGATCAAAAACATTCTATAGAGAAAATGTTAAGAAAATTTGAATACTTTGATTGTAGATCTATCTCTACACCCTTATGATCTTAGTATAGAGTTGAAGAAAAATCATGGAAAATCTGTATTTCAATTGAGGTATTCTCAAATGATAAGATCTTTATTATATATAGCCAACAAAACTAAGCCTGATATATCATATGCTGTGGGAAAACTTAGTAGATATCTCATAATACTAGCAATGAATATTGGAATATTTTAGAGAGAATTTTCAAATTTTTTAGACATTCTATTAATTATTCCTTGTGTTATCAAAGTTTCCTTTATGTGATAGAAGGATATAATGATGTAGATTGGATAACTAATAACATAGATGTTAAGTCTATAAGTGGTTATATATTTCTCTTAAGAGAAGCGATGATATCTTAAGATTTTAAGAAACAAATATTAATTTCAAAAAGCATTATAGAGTTCAAGCTTATAGCTCTTAATATAGCTTACAAAGAAGCTGAATGAATTAAAAGTGTTATAATGGAGATACCTATTATAAGTATAAGTTTATTTATAATTTCAATGCATTGTGATTGTAAGGTCGGTATAGATTTAGTGAAGCAATCTCATACAAACAAAAAGATGAACATATATATTAGAGTGAAATAAATGTCTATTAAAAGTCTTTTTAATAATACTATTATAAGGTTGTAGCATGTCATGTTTGAGTTGAACATAATTGATAAATTAACAAAAGGGCTTTCAAGAAAATTCTTCTTAGAATTGTCGAGGGGGATTGGCTTAAGCCTAGAAGGAAGTCACCTAGAGAGGTAATCCAACATTTGTGATTAGAAACCCCATAAAGAAGGTTCAATGGGTAGGAACAATTCATATTGTATGACTTTTATAGCAAAATATTTATGAACATATCTTAGACAATGTATGCTTTCACTCATCCCTATGGCAAGAAATGGTACAATGTGACATTTATAAGAGTACTTACTCTAATGGGTCTAAGGTGAGAATACTCTTACAAGGCATAGGTCACATATGCCTTTGGAGAACTCACCTAAGTGAGAGTTATTGTGAGGCCGCGACCGTAAAAATTGAGTTCTCTAAAACTCTCATAAGAATTAAGATGCGAACATATGGCCATTAATAGTGCTAACTTACAAAACTAAGCCTTCATCGCTATTATGTGTGTAATAGTTAAATTTTGACCAAAAGAATTGAGTTTTAGATATAATTCACTCATATTTATCAAATAATTGCTATTTACATTAAGTATAGGTTTAAGATCGAAAAACACCTATAATGATTACATAATAGATTGTTGCAATGTGTAAATAGTTGTATATAACTTAATATACATAAAAGGTTTTCAAACCTTTGTGGGTGATTGTTGGAATTAAAAAAGAATTTAAAACTTTACATTAAAATTTAATTTAATTGTGAGTTACAAAATTTAAAAGATATTATAAATTCTTGGAATGACAATTTTAAATTTTGAATTCATTTTATTGAAAAATAATTTAAGAGTTACAAATTTTAAATTTAAATTGCACAATTAATATTTGAGTTACAAAATATTTTAAATTTGTAATAATGCTAAATAAATATATGTATGAATATCTTAAATCTTATAACTACTATATAAATTGGTCATTCCTTATTTTAAATTTGCACACGTATGCATCCTAAGTCTATATTTTAAAATTTTATATATATCATCTTCTTGCAACTTCAACATTGTAGATTTGGTATTTCTTTCGGTAGTTGTACTCATCAAAGAGAATGGTTAAGAGCATTTGAGTTGTATCTTAGAGTTGAGGAGAACCGTAAGTACTCACACAAAGGAATGTCTCTTTGGCTTTAGAACAGCGCTGCACATACCTCTCCATTTCATAGGTCCTATTTTATTTACTTGTTTATAATTGTGTTACATTATTATTTTATTTGTATAATTAAATTTTATATGTTACATAATTTGATGATATGCCTAAAAAAATATATATAATATATACGCACCTTTTTACAGAATAATCTTGCCACAAAGGAAACATGCCAATCTCTAAGCTAGTTCTATTCTATTCATTGTTATTTAAGTACAACAAAAATGAACAAATTGTAGCCATCTGCAGTATGCCAAAATTCGTCGAAACCCTATTCCGAATACATTTTTTACTTCCTAGCATTGCACATTTGAGGATCCTATTTATCATGTTTCTGCAATAATATTGAACTAACACACTCAATTTTTTACTTCCTAGCATTGCACATTTGAGGATCCTATTTATCATGTTTCTGCAATAATATTGAACTAACACACTCAATATAATGTTAACTTTGACTTCAATTTTCACATTGGAATCATTGCAAATGCCAAACTGAAATAGAGAATTTCTTCTTTATAAATTTGTTGACAATCATATATCGAAGCTTGTTTCTAACAATTTAGATGGAATTATACAAATAATAAATAGAACCTTGTCTAAAAGTTCTGGTAAATTCCAAAACAACAAAGTCTACTATAAAGAGTATATTATTCTCTAAAAAGCAATTCAATGAGAATGTGGCATGAATAAAGAATCTACTATACATATATTCAACACACAAGAACAAACTCTAAACAAGATTATCATAAATAATATAATAATTTAAACAACATCAAACCAACATTATATTCGGAATGACTGCTCCTCCAACTCTCAAGTTCTCTTTCTTATTTTTTCATTCACGCACATATTTTACCCTAATTATAAAAGTAAATAAAATCTACTGGTTTATTAAATTAAAAGAGAGCGAAGGTGTGCGAATAAGATTTTGAAATATAAATATTAAGAATAAAAAAAAAAACTATTGACTTAATAATGGGCGGTTGCCGGCAGTGGGGTGTGTGAAGTAGGTGGGCTTCGGCCGCTAACAATAGTTTTAACAGTAAACAGTCACTTGTATCAAGTGTTAGAATTTATTATTTGTTTTGTGTTTAATAGCTTTTTGCTTATTTACACTTAATGATGTAAATTTTATTAATGAAAAAATGGTTTTTCTATTTTTTTTATAGAATATTTGTGTAATTTTTAAATATGAAGCATATATTATGTAATTTTAAAATTATGTTAGCACATAGGGTGTAATTCGCACCTAGACAATAGATGAAATTCAAAAAATAGAGTGCAAAAGATTTTCTATCTGCACCTACTAACAGAAGGCTGATAAGCGAGCGGAGGGTGCTAGCCCAATTGGCAGCCCCTCTTGTGATGGTCACCTAAGTCAGAGGTTTGATTCCGCATGTTGGCGGTTTGTAGGTGTGTTTGTGTTGTAGAGGTGTGTGTGTGTGTGTGTGTTGTAACACTAAAAAAAAAAACAGAAGGTTGATAAGCTGTCTATATAATAAATAAATAATTATGGTAGACATTTTAAATTATATTTTAAAAATAATATATCAAATAATTATTTGACGGTTAAATAGTATAATAAATAATTTTAAAATTTATATTATTTCACCTCCAATGATTGTTAGATATATTATTTTTTGAGATATTATTTTTAAATGTATAACATTACTCATAAATAAAGACTAACGATACATGCCTGGAGAATAATTCAAGAAATATCCTCCTTTTAAAACAATGTGAAATAATAAACATCTTCATGTATCATATTTTGATATACAATCTGAAATATGTAGTATTACTTGTAAATAAAGACTAATGATACATGTTAGGGGAATGATTCCAAAAATATCCTCCTTTTGAAACAATGTGAAACAAACTCTATTTAATTTAAATTAAAAAGATTATTAAACCCTTAAATGAAGTAATTTTAACAATAAACATCCTCGTGTATTCAAAATAATTTGAAGGACTCCGTTTATTAGTAGTTATTATCTTTTTGGCATAATTTTTATTGACAATACAAATTTATAATTTTGCCCATGTTTTGTGCGTGAATTTAATAGGATATTTATTTAGTTAAAAAGTCAATTTTATCCTTATTTTATTACGAAAAAAAAAAAATGCCGGTATTTCTTACTCACAATTAATTGAAAAATAGTTATTCGATGAAAATGATGAACGAAGAATCTAATCTTTTTCTCTCACCTGCAAATTCTCCCAAATCTGCAAATTAGCCACATTATTTCACATTCCTCCTCTCCCCGAAAATACTAAGATCATGTGCTTCAGAAGGTTGGTTTGGGAGCACGAGCAAATCAGAAACTCTTCAGGAGAAATTACGGCAGCAACCACTACTAAAAACAAAGGTTTTAATAATAGAAAACTTATAATAAAAATAAACCGAAAGTTTGTGATAGAATTTATCATTAATTTTATCATAATTAAATTTGATAATTATCTATCAAAAACTTGTAATAAAAAATATCAGAAAATAAATTTAAAAAATTATTGATAAATAATTTATAATATTATTTTTAAAAAATTTAAATATAGGACATGAAAATTATTATAAAATAAAACAACGTTGTTTTTTGTAATTTTTTTTAGAACATATGAAACGACATCATTTTTTATATTTCAGCTAAGTTTGAAATGACACCATTTTATGGCACTCCAAATGTACATGTTCCCAATTTATAAACCCTAAATCACTTCCCTCTCCTCTCGAAACTCAAAACTTATAACTTCTTAAACAAAAAAAGAAAATTCAAAATTTACAAAACTACAAACTGGGAGGCCAAGCTGTCCCACTCCACTGCTAAATCGCCCCCCCACGCAGCCTAGAACGTCCGCCGCCCCTAACTGCCATCCACCATCCCAGCACTTCTGCCGCCCCAAGCCGCGAGTCAACACCTTGTCCGCCATAAGCCAACATCTTCACTGCCCCGATCCAACAAACAACAACTCCCCCGCCCCAATCCAACTGCGCTAGGAGCTTCTCCGCCTTGGTCCTGCAGCGCAACAGCTCAACTCGGTTAGCACCACTGTAGACCTCCACCAGCAACCAATTTTTGATAATGAATTTTTTTATATTTGAGCTTTTTCCTCTTTCTCTACTCAGCAGTTTCATTATTATTATTATTATTATTAGGGTAATTTTAAGGTAATTATTAAAAATACTCGTTCAACTATAAAAAAAAAAAAATTGTATTAAAAAAAGTGACACTAATACTTAAATATTTAAAAGTAATATGCATAAATATTCTATTATTAAGAATTTTTCGCTAAAATTAATAAATTTAATAATAATAAAATTATTTTATCTTTTAAATATTTTTAAAAAATAAAAAAATAAGTCGACTAAAAATGGTTATGATTGACTGCTACAACAACGTCGGCCACAAGACTTGGTCAGCCTAATTTGGCCAGTTAATTTTTTTTTAATTTTTTAAACTTTTTTAAGAGTCATTATTATTATTAATATTTTTAATTTTATTTTAATTTTTTTAATTTTTTATTATTGTTATTATTATTATTATTTATTTTTTAAAAATATTTTATTAAGATAAAAATTTAAAATTTATATTAGAAAGGGCAATTTAGTTATTTGGTGTATGTTGATTGAAAATCTATTAATTTTACTTGAATATTTTAAACAGTGGAGTATCAGTGTATATTTTACCAAATATTTGAATATTAGTGTTACTTTTTTAAATTCGTAAATATTTTTATAATTAGACTTTATTTTAAGGTATTTTTGATAATATCCCAAACATAAATTACTTAATATTTGTGAAGAACAATTCTAATGATTTTTATTATCAAAATTCCATTGAATTCAACAATGGTGGGGTGGTGGTTGGCCTTACCACCCCTATCAAATGCGATAATTACTTGTATTGCTTCTATTTATGGACAAAAAGAAATAGAATTTAACTATGCAAAATTTAATTTTTTTTTTTGCCCACTATCATCGAGAAAAGTAGTCGACAATTAGCAGTCGGTTAGCCGTTGTGTTCTAGCGATGATGGTAGATTTTTTTTAATTATTTATTATTTATTTTATTTTTAAAAATATAAACTAATTATATAATAATACATATCATTTATAACTAATCACAATAAAACACATGTCATTTTATTATAAATATTTATTAAAATATATATTTATTAATTTGATTTTTATGAATATTTATTAAAAACATAAATTAATTATATGATGACGCGTGTCATCATTAATTTATCATATTATGAAACGTGGTTTTATTAAAATTTATTTTTTAATTATATTAAATTACATAAATGGATGAGATTGTGTCATGTGTTCAATGACAGTAAATGGGTAGTTTTGTCACTTGTCCAAAATTAAATGACAAATAATGAGGGTAAAGTGGTAATTGTATATTAAAACTACTATTTTTCTCCATATTGATAGCAAAAATTAATAGATTGAAATAAAATTAAATATTTTAAATTTAATTAAGGTAAAATTATCAATTAAGTCAAACTATTAAGATAAAATTGTCCTTATCTCTTATTAAAAAAAATCCAAACTAAGAATTGGATAAACAGGTTTGATTGAATTCTTTGGCTGAAAATCACACATTTCAAGTTTAATATTTGATAGTTGGATTTTGTAATGATTTAAGGTGTTTTTTTCCTTTATTGTTCTTGAGAGTGAATGCTTTGGTGGTAGAGTGTTTTAGTGACAAGAGTTGAGTGAAACGAAGGAATGGGGGCAAAATGATTTTCTTAAGCTTAATTTTTGCCAAAAAGAACAAAAAGAAAGTTTTGTTAAAATAATAAATCATCACCCTAAAATCTGATTAAAACATTATTTTTGTTAAAGGAATATGTCATTCCTCTTAAGTATTATGTCAAGCAAAAAATTTTAAATTGAGTTTAACTTTAATCTTAATGCTTTGTGCAACGAAAATATAAAATTATTAAGCAAATATCACAAGAAAACCAAAGCAGATCAAGAGCACAACACAATCAATTTATATGGATTAATTAATTGTCTAAATCTATGATGGATCAAAAGACCCTAATACCCTCTCTTATTAACTCTCAATGGATTTTACAATAAAAACAAGAACTCTCGAAGAATCTATTGAATGGTGTCTCTTTGTTTACACAAAATAATTTTTACCTAAACAATGATTCTACCATAACGCACAATACTTAGTGTTTACCTAATTGTTTTACTCTTTTAGACCTATCTTATAATGCTTAATCTTCAATAAATAATATACAATATTTATATAGTGAATAAAATATTTTTAAAAATCCTAAATTTAGTTGGAATAAGAGTTTAAAATCTCTCTCAAAGAAGTTGAATTTAATCCAAAAATAGACTTTTACAAACTTCGATGCTACGGTGCTAGTGCGACCTCGCACCAGCACTGCAATGCTAGGGTGTTGACTGGCCAGCGCTATGCGACGGCCTAATGCCTCAACGGTACTTCCTTGTCATTGGGGAGATGCAACTTGTACGTCCAGTCTTTAATTTTTGTTGCCTTCTCACACTTATAAGTCTCGTTTTGTTCCTCCTTTGTGCATTCAATGTATCCTTAACTTCAACGTAATTCTACTCTTAATATTTTTTATAATTCTTACTCATACAAATTGTTGAATCATCATTTTTAACTTTTTATATAATAAAATAAATAAATATGAACATGTAGCACAATATAAGAGGGTTATTTTATTTTTAAAAAAAAGATTTTATAAAATGTATTCAATAAAATAAAATTGATAATAAATTAATTTGAATAACAAAATATTCATACAATCGAAAAACTACGAATTAGCCACTGTCAGTAATTACAAGCCGTTAGTCACCTTTTGATAGTTTTTACCGGGGATGAGGATGGTAGCAGATCAGTTCACTATAGATATTATCAAATTAAATTTTATAATCTACTTGGGTTATTTTTTTAATTTAAAAAAAAAAAATACTAGAGAAGTGCCAGACGTAGCAAGAAAAAGGCGACCGTTAGATCACTTTCGTTTGGTTTAGTTGCTTTGTTATCTGCTTCCTGGACTTGTTTGGTTCCGAGTACTCTTGATCATTTTGTTCTGGAGGATTATCCTCCTAGCTAGTTCTGTGAAAGCTTTTCCCTAAAAAAATAATAATAATAAATCTTAATACATTTAAAAGCGTTTTTATAAGTGATTAATATCAAGTCACCCACTTTGCTTTCTCTATCTACCTGTTTTTCTTTGCATTCACAACAAATTGAAATTACCAAAAGAACCAGTAGTATCTAACTCTTTGAACTAAATAAAAATAGCTAATATAGGGTGCCAATTGCTAACCAATAATATCTAACTCTTAGAAATAAATTTAAAGAGCTAAATTGAGTCATTTTTTGTTCAATATTACATTACTCGAATTATGTGTTCTTGATCATTAAGTTTTGTATATCAACCATTGAATACTCTCCTTACAGAAATTAGGAAGATTAATTAATAAGATATATTAAAGTCATAATCTTTGTAAAATGTTTTTTTGAGACAATAATCATATTTATTTTGTCAGGATCGTACATCATCCGTCAACTTGGAAAAACTAAAACCTAAAAGAAAGATGAAGAAGAACTAAACAAGTAAACTGATTTGCGGATATTTTAGTAATATAACCCCACCCTAACGAAAATTCGCCCTTAATTTATATCATTATTCAACTTCAGTGTAATTTACATTAATCATGATACCATTCTTGGAGGCACAACAAAAAGAATAATTCAGATAGTAATTCAAGATATTTCTGTTCAAAAAATTAACTCATGTCATTCAATTTAGAGTGTTTTTTTTTCTGCAAGTGATTAATATCAAGTCACCCACCTTACTTTCTGTATCTTTGGATTCACAAACAAATTAAATATTGTTAGAAAATTAAGGGGTGATGCAGAGTCGCAGTTAAAGTAAAATTAAAAAAAATAATAAAAATAAAAATAAGACAAAATATAAAATTACGTGGTTTGGCTTTTAGCCTACGTTTACGGGCGAAGACAGAAGAATCTTTTACTATCAGAAATGGAGAATACAAGTATTGTAGTGTTTTAGCTTTACAACCCAAAACCCCAATACACCTAATTCTCTCAAATCACTCAAATCACTCAAATACTCTTCTCAATTTTGCATTGAAAAATGAATTGCTAAACTCTCCCATTTATAGGGGGAGTTTAGCATGGTGGACAGCCAAGAATTGGCTGTCCACCCTTGCTGGAAAATTGCTGGCACCGTGTGCCAGCAATTGTGTAGTTGGCACACGGTGCCAGCTATCAGCATTTCTCCTACTTGGAGATTTGATTGAGAATTAATCAATTCTCCACACCATTCTTTCTTCTTCGCCAAAGCCATGTTGCCTACGTGTCTGCTAGGCCATGCAAGGATCTACACCATACAAACTTATTGGTATTGGTGGGCTTGGTCAACATATCTGCTAGGTTATCATCTGTATGAATTTTTTTCATATCCACATTTCCATCTTCTACCACTTCAAGAACAAAGTGATATTGAACACCTATGTGCTTCGTTCTTGAATGAAAAGCTGGATTCCTTGCAATGTGCAAGGTACTCTGACTGTCACAAAACAATTCAACTTTCTCTTGCTTGTGCCCGAGCTCCTCCAGTAATCTTTGTATCCAAATTGCTTCCTTGCAAGCTTGTGTAGCTGCCATGTATTCTGCTTCTGTAGTAGATAATGCCACAACAGTTTGCAGTTTCGAAACCCAGCTTACAGCTCCTTCTACAAGTTTAAACACATAGCCAGTAGTGGATTTTCTTTTATCAAGGTCTCCTGCAAAATCTGAATTCACATAGCCCTTAACAATAAAATCTGATCCTCCGTAACATAAAGCAACATCTGAGGTACCCTTAATGTATCTAAGGATCCTCCTGACACAACCCCAATGCTCTCTACCAGGATTCACCATGTATCTACTAACTGCTCCCACTGCTTGTGCAATGTCTGGTCTGGTACAAATCATAGCGAACATTAAACTTTCCACTGCTGATGCATACGATACTCGAGACATCTCATTCCTCTCTGCTTCTTTGCTAGGACACATCTTAGAGGATAACTTGAAATTAACAGAGAGTGGAGTACTAATTGGCTTACAATCTTGCATGTTGAAGCGCCACAAGATTTTCTTTAAGTAGTTCTTCTGAGAAAGCCAAATCTTCCTGTTATTTCTGTCTCGGTGAATTTGCATCCCTAGAATCTTGTTTGCTGGTCTCAAGTCCTTCATATCAAATTTCCTAGCCAACTGTGCCTTCAATTCTTGGACTCGATCTTTGTTGGGGCCTGCCACCAACATGTCATCCACGTACAACAGTAAAATAATGAAATCATTATCATCTTCAAACTTTTTGTAGTATGTACAATGGTCTGAACTAAGTCTGTTGTATTCAAGGCTGATGATATAGGAATCAAATCTCTTGTACCAACACCTCGGCGCCTATTTGAAACCGTACAGAGATTTGTTCAACCTGCAAACCAAGTTCTCTTTTTCTTCTTCTTTAAAACCTTCTGGTTGGAGCATATAAATTTCTTCTTTAAGTTCTCCATGAAGAAAAGCTGTCTTCACATCTAGCTGTTCTAGATGTAAGTCAAATGTAGTACACATTGCCAGGACTATTCTGACTGTCGTGAGTCGAACCACAGGGGAAAATATCTCATTAAAGTCAATACCTTCTTTTTTAGCATAACCTTTCACGACCAATCTCGCACGATACCGCTCTATTTGGTCATTGCCATCCCGTTTGATCTTGTAGACCCATTTGTTTCCAATGGCTTTTCTTCCACGTGGCAGTGCAACCAGCTCCCATGTTTTGTTCTTATGCAAAGCTTCAATCTCTTCTTGCATTGCTGTCATCCATAGAGAAACATCTTGACTTTTAGAAGCCTCCTGGAAAGTTGTTGGCTCTCCATCCTCTGTTAGAAGGCAGTATGCAACATGAGCCTCTATGACATACTCCGAGTGCCACGCTGGTGGTCGTCTCTCACGAGTTGATCAACGATCATCTGTAGCCTCAGACTCTACTGGTTCTTGTTCTTCGTGCCCTAGTGCTGCTTCAGAAGAATCTGAATCTTTTTGTACTTGATTATTTTCCATTTGTACTGTTGTAGTCTCTAGATTTTCCTTCACTGTGCTATCATCTTTATCATTCCTTTACAGTTTATCTTCTGCAAATATCACATCTCTGCTGATGACGACCTTGTGGGTAGTGGGATCCCACAGGCGATACCCCTTGACTCCATCAGCATATCCCAAGAAAAGGCATTTTCTGGATTTTGGATCCAGCTTCGTTGTTTCTTGGGGATTATACATCACGTACACAGGACTTCCAAATGTATGAAGGTGAGAATAATCAACTGGTTTTTCAGTCCACATCTCTATAGGTGTCTTCAACTTGATTGCTGTTAATGGTGACCGATTTACCACATAACAGGCGATTTTGACTGCTTCTGCCCAAAATGTCTTGGCTAAACCTGCAGTTCTCAACATAGCTCTTGTTCTTTCCAACAAGGTTCTGTTCATCCGCTCTGCTACTCCATTCTGCTGAGGCGTGTAAGCTGTGCTGAATTGCCGCTTGATGCCTTCTTGTTGACAGAATGCAATAAAATCCTCACCAGTATATTCTCCTCCATTATCTGTCCTTAAACACTTGATCTTCTTTTCTGATTCAAGTTTTACACGCGCTCTGAATATTCTGAAAGCTTCAAACACATATGACTTCTTCTTGATTTGATACATCCAACATCTCCTGGAGTAATCATCTATAAATGATACAAAATATCTCTCTCCTCCTAAGGACATCACCGGTGCTTGCCAAACATCAGAGTGGATCAATTCTAGAATTTCTTTACTTCTAGAACTAGATGTGCTGAATTTTAATCTGTACTGCTTACTTGTGACACAGTGCTCACAGAAAGGTAAATGAACCAATTTGAGCCCAAGAATTAAATTTTGATCAGAGAGAATCTTCAAACCTCGTTCTGACATATGGCCCAGTTTACGATGCCACATTATCGTTGACTCTTCTGCTGAACTAGTTGATACAATAGATGCATCTCCTTCCTGCAGTGTTTCTCCATTAAGCATGTACAAATTTGCAGCAACCTTTTCTGCTTTCATTACTATAAGCGCGCCTTTGAGAATTTTCATTATCCCATTTTCAATTTGGGTCTTACACCCAGTGTTATCTAATTGTCCCAATGACAAAAGATTCTTCTTGAGGCCTTTCACATGTCACACCTTCTGGATAATACGAACAGTACCATCGTACATCTTTATCTTGATGGATCCTACTCCAACAATTTCTAAAGCATGATCGTCTCCCATATATATAGATCCTCCAGAGATAGGTTCATATTGATGGAACCATTCTCTTTTAGAGGTCATGTGCCATGTAGCTCCAGAATCCATGAGCCATACATCAGAGAACCGTTTTTTGCTTTCAACAACTGTTGCTGCCTCGCTGTATAAAATTTCACCATCATCTGAGGTGCTTGCAATATTCCCTTGAGGTTTGTCCTCTGCACTTTTCTTCAATCCCCAACAATCCTTCTTTAGATGGCCTTTCTTGTCACAATGGTAGCATTTGACGTTCTTTTTACTTCTGGATTTCGGTCTACCATGATTTTGACTCCCACTGGGGCCACGTTCTGTTGATCTACCTCTCATCATTGTCAAAGCTTCTGCTTGCTGCGAACATTCCTGTTTGTCTTCTTTATTTTTCCGTCTTCGTTCTTCTCCCAATACAGCAGCTGTAACATCATCGAAGACTAAGAATTCCGTTAGGATATTATTCGTCAAGTTAATGATGAGTTGATTATACGAATCTGGCAGGCTTTGAAGTAAAATCTCTGCACGTTCACCTGCCTCTATTTTATGCCCCAAGGAAGTGAGTTGGGAAAATAGAGTATTTAACGTGTTGATGTGCTCTGTCACTGAAGTGGATTCTGCCATTCGAAGAGTATACAATCTCCTTTTTAAGAAGATCTTGTTGTGCAAAGATTTGGCCTCATACAATTTTATGAGAGTATCCCAGATCTCTTTTACTGTCTTCTTTTCCGCTACACTGGATAGCACGTTATCAGCAAGTGCTAGATGCAGATCAGCAACTGCATTACCGTCAATCTCATTCCACTTGATATCATCAGTGATACCAGCGGGTCTTTTATCAATTTCATCATTTTTCACAATGTAAAATTACCTCCATTGAACTTCTCAACTTCGTATTTTGCGGCCATTACTTTTCACCACGAACTGCTTTCTGCTAGGATCGGCTCCCACTGTTTCATGTGAATAGTACCCATATGTATAAATAGTAACCGTATGTATGAATAGTAACTATATACGTGAATAGTAACTATATACGTGAATAGTGACCTCATTCAACCAGAAGCTCTGATACCACTTGTTAGGAAATTAAGGGGTGATGTAGGGTCGCAGCTAAAGCGAAATTGAGAAAAATAATAAAAATAAAAATAAGACAAAATACAAGATTACGTGGTTCGGCTTTTAGCCTACGTCCACAGGCGAAGACAAAAGAATCTTTTACTATCAGAAATGGAGAATACAAGTATTGTAGTGTTTTAGCCTTACAACCCAAAACCCCAATACACCCAATTCTCTCAAATCACTCAAATACTCTTCTCAATTTTGCATTGAAAAATGAATTGCTAAACTCTCCCATTTATAGGGAGAGTTTAGCATGGTGGACAGCCAAAAATTGGCTGTCCACCCTTACTGAAAAATTGTCGGTACCGTGTGCCAACAATTATGTAGCTACCAGCAAATATTACAAAAAGAACTAATAATATCTAACTCTTTGAACCAACTAAATTTAAAGAGCTAAGTTATTAAACAAGTTGCTTGATCCCAATAAGGTGTTAAGTGCTAAGTCCTATTTTCTTTTTAATTATTTATTTTGGAAAATTATTAAAAAAAAATTTCATCTAAATTTTTTTCTAGATTAATTTGTTTCTTTGTTTGTAATTTAATATTACATATTTTACTAACAATATGCATCTTCTTACAAAACTCTTTAGAAAAAAAAAATCAATTCTATTTCAAAAAAATAACTCTCCATATATTTGCACAAATACTAAATAGGGATAAAACTGATGTGAAAATTATTAATTATATATTTCATTTGACCTAATCGTTTTTTTAAAAAAAATGGCCTGCCAAAATATCTTGAACGCAGGGCAGATACTTGCAAATTTTGAAATTTCATTTTTTACTGACTATCAATTTGGTTGAGTTTCTCCGCCGGTTAAAAGAGCATTCTAATGTTAAAATATTTTTTTAAAATTTTTGGTGATATTTAATTGTAATTAGAGAAAATATTTTAAATATTAAAAAAATTATTTTACTTCTATTTATAAAAATTTAAATTTTAAATTTTTATGAATAAATTTTTTTAATATTTAAAAATATTATCATAAATATCCTTAAAGTATTATGTAATTTTATTAATACCTACTAATTTAAAAAATAAATAATTCTAAACCATTAAAAAAAAATTATTAAAATTAATTAATAATAATAATATCATCATTTTAATATTATATCATTCAAACAACCTTTATCTCATATTTAAATACTCTTATTCTCGTATCCAAGCATCTTTATCCAAACAATTTTATCTTTATATTAAAACAACCACTCTAAAAATCTTAAAACTTTCCGTTTTTTATTTCTTTAATTTTTTTTATTCTTTAAAGTTCTAACCTAATACAATAATCATGATATTCTTTTAAGCATATCACTTGGGATATTCAAACCCAAAAGCATTTTTTTGAGTTTTTTTTCCTCTTCATCGTCATCAGTTTCCTGATAAATTAATCAGCTTTTAAAAAAAGGAAAAAAAATTAGCTTCATCATCATAGAGGCACAATTACAGATCATCAACACCTTCCATTATCATTATCAGTGGCAGGAGATTCGGATTAAACAACAAGAAGAGAGAACGTAATCGTCACTTCATCAATAACCGATGATTCAGATCGTGACCAGCCCAACGGCTACTCGCGGCCAGGCAACACCGTTGGAGCAGCGACTAGGCAACGCCGGAGGAGCATCTTGCCTACTTAGATCCGACTCAATGAGTCAAAGAACCTAGTCGTTTCGTTCTACGCCGAGTAGGCTTTTATTGCCTCGCCACCACCAAGTTCGCTTCCTCTGCCTGCTTTTTTCACGAAGAAAAGCGTAAGCATGACAGTCAAACATGACGATGCTACGAGTGATTTGATGAGGATTTTGAAGCTCGACTTGTTGTGAAGTGAAAGTCATGGCTTCAAAGAGAAGGGTGTTTTTTTTTTGTTTGGGTTTTCTGATTAACGATCTCGTCCTTTATTTTTTCAAGGGGATGAAGATCGAATTGGCTGACTCAACTTTGGAAAATTAGTAGTTTCAGGTGTTATAGAGGTGTCAAGAGTTCTATGTATAGTCGTCACTGATTGATTCAACTGGAGGCGATGCAAGTCGATCTCTCTTTACTCTTTTCTCTCTTCTATAGCCTTGCTTGGGGGAAAGTAAAAGAAGACAACGGCCTTTATGGCCGGTAACTTTCACTCATTCTGAGTGTAGGTTTATTTATCATTTCTTCAACTTCATTAATCAAACTTCAGAGAGATATGTAGAGTATTCATAGTCATTATAATGGATATAGAGCAAATAATTAAGCTTTGTGGTTCTCTTTCAATCTCGAAGGATAAGAAAGATCATTTTAAGCTAGAAGGGCTATTAAAAGAAACCGGTGAAAGGATGAAAGTTGGGTGCTTGGTGGCTAAAGTATTAGCTACCAGAGCAGTCAATAGAGAAGCGTTTAAAGCTACAATGGTGCAGGTCTAGAGACCAGTAAAACGAGTACAAATTGAAAGTCTAAGCATCAACATCTTTGTCTGTCACTTTGAGTCGAGACAAGATCAGAAGAATGCGATGATGAATGGTCCATGGCACTTTGACAAGGCTTTTATTGTAATCACAGCAATTGCTGGTCTATGAGAGATGAGTAAGCTGGAATTCATACTAACCTCATTTTGGGTACAACTGCACAACATTCTTTTTATTTGTATACATAAAGCAGTAATAAGGGGACTGGCCAGTAAAATAGGAAGAGTGGAAGAGATTGAAATGGATGGTAATGGGGGATGTCTGGGTAAGTTTGTTAGAGTTAAGATAGAAATTGATATATCCAAACCTTTAAGGAGATTTATCAAAGTCAATAGTCGGGAAGACAAGGATGTGTTAGTTCCAATACTTTACGAAAGGCTTGCTGATTTTTGTTAACTGCCAGAAGCTCCCAAATATGTTTAATTATTGCGGCTTAATTTCAAGTATGTATAGATTCTATACCTAATCCCCCTTCACTCTTGTGCTTGCAAACTTGACCAACTAAGCCTCTTATTTTCTGTGAGTCATGATCATACCATAAGAATTTCTTGCATATTCTTTCCACTTCCTTGATAATGATTTTTTGGAGGATAAAAATATAGCACCAATAAATATGCATACTCATTAAGACAGAGTTTAGCAGTTGAAGACGCCCTGCATAAGAAAGTTTCTTAACCGCCCAATTAAAAATTCTTGTTGTCATTTTACTGATCAAATCTTGACAATGCTCTTTCTTGAATCTCCCAGAGATTAAAGGGACACCAAGATATTTGACTGGTAGCTCTCCATGCTGAAATTAGATCAAATGTAAAATTGCATCTTTTGTGTGGTTAGGAACGTGTCCAAAGAATATGGAGCTTTTGTTCACATTTAATTGCATACCAGATGTCTGGTAGAAAACTTCTAAGACATTGTTGAAGTGGCTAATTGAACTGGTATCACCATGAGAGAAAAGTAGCAAATCATCAGCAAAGATCAAATGGTTCAGTTTCAATCTTTTGCACCCTTTATGAAAGGTAAAGTTTGCTTCAGGAAGATTATTAAGACTTCTAATGAGGTACTCTATAGCAAGGACAAATAATAGATGAGACATTGGATCCCCTTGTCTCAAACCTTTCTTTCTCGGGAAAAAGCTTTCCAATATACCATTCACCATCACAGAGAACATACTTGTTCTAACACAACACATGATTAGCCAGATGAAGGAATATAGAAAATTAAGTCCTATTAAGACTTCTTCTTAGAAATCCCAAGAAACTAAATCATAGGCCTTTCGTAGATCAATTTTGAGAGCACAACTAGGAACCCCATTTTTTCTGTCATACCCCGTCACTAATTCATGAGCCAAGAGGACATTATCTGCTATTTTTCTATAGAGGATAAAAGCTGATTGACTTGGGCAAACCAGGTAGCCAATAACCTTCCTAAGTCTGAAGGTTATAATTTTGATAATACATTTGTACAGGACAGTGCAACACGTTATTGGTCTGTAGTCACCTAAGCCATTGGGGTTAAACACCTTTGGGACTATAGTTATAGCAGTTGAATTAATAGGATAATAGATCTGACCTGCTGAGAAGGAATGGTGCACAGCTTCAGTGACTTCTTTACTAATGACATTCCAACATTTTTGAAAAAAGAGGCTATTGTATCCATCAGGTCCAGGAGCTTTGTCCCTGTTGATACTGAATATAGCTTCTTTTACTTTTTGGTCAGATATGGGCATGCAGAGCATATCTCTATCTTCCATCTCAAGCTTAGGCCCTTTATCCAATATTTGTTGTTGAATATGTTCTATGATCCTTGCAGATATTCCCAACAGCTCTTTATAGTAACTCACTACCATACTTTTAATTGCCTCAGAGTCTTGAGTAGAGTCACCATTTTGGTTCACTAAAGTAGTGATTGTATTTCTTGTTCTTCTTTATTTAACCATGTTATGAAAGTCTCTAGAATTTGAGTCCCCTAGTTGAACCCAATTAATCTTAGATTTCTGTCTGATAAGGCTTTCCTCAATGATTATAAGCTGCCGTAATTGCTTATAGTCGCACCATTCCTCCTCTTGAAGCTTTTGATGAAAAGGATCGCCCATTAGGCTATTCTGAAGAGAATCCAACATAGCCTTCTTATCTGTGATTTTCTGTGAGACATCCAAGAAGTGTTCTTTATTGAGATCTTTTAACTTAGTCTTAAGCAGTTTAAGCTTGCACCAGACTCTCTGCATTGGGGGGCCATTGATCTCTGTATGCCACACATTTGTAACAATGCTATAAAACTGGGGGTGGGAGCACCAAGCATTGAAGAACCTAAAAGGAATCCTACGTCTGTGGAGAGGCCTAGAAATAGTAACTACCAATGGAAAGTGATCTGAAACACTTGCTGTTAGCACTTCATTCTCTGCAAACTCCCATGTGTCCACCCATTTCTCATTAACAAAAACCCAATCAATCTTTCGTCATATCCTCTGGGGCCCGATCTGATTGTTACACCATGTAAATCTACAACTTCTGCTTTTTAACTCAAATAACTCTAACCCTGATATCTAGTTTTTAAACAAGTCTACCATATTTCCATTCACATAATTGCCTCTAATTCTATCATTATTGCTAAGGACATTATTAAAATCACCTTGAATCAGCCAAGGAATTTGGTTGTCTGCTATTCCAGCATGAAGGTCTCGCCACAAAGTCTCCCTCTCTATTGCCTCAATGGCCCCATAGACGATAGTCTAATAGAACCCTATATCTTCAATTTGCACCTTACAGTGTATGAATTGCCAATACTTGTCTAAAATTATTACCTTGCATCAAACTGGGTTAAAGATAATCCAAATCCTCCCCATATCTAAGTAATCAGAGTTATGTTCCAGTTTTTAGTCTTTTAAAGCCAATATGCTCCATATTTTATCGATATTAACAAACTTTACTCTTGTTTCTAATAATCCCATAAGGCACAATCTTTTTTTCTTAATCAGAGCTCTTACCTCTGATTGTTTGCAGGGGTCGTGTACACCCCGGATGTTCCAGCTTGAGATCATTTTCCCCGGTCAGAGGATTTCAAGTTCCGTGTGGCTCGTCGACCTTCTCCAATTATCCTTACCTCATGAATCAAGGCTATAGTCTTCCTCAAGTTGAATCTCTCCACGGCCTAGATGGCTTTTGGGTTTGTTCCTTGGGCCGAATTATTGCCAACCTTGGCAACGGTCTCTCTTTTCCCCTCATTTTTAGTCATATTGCCCTGTCTTTCCTCCAATACCACTCTAGGGTGATGGTCGCCATTCTGATCATTCTCCTCTAATACCACTTCATGTTGATGGAATTCCTCCACTTGTTCATGTTGTGTAGCTTTGAGGTCACGTTGATAATCCCGACGATCCTATTTCATTTGCCAAATTTATTTGGATCTCTTCTCTGATATACAATATTTGTCTTCATGACCAAACTGTTTACATTTAGAACATATTATTGGTTTCCATTCATAGGTCACTTCCTGTGTAAGGGTCATCTCCAGTTCATCCTCTAATGTCGGCATACGTGAGAATTCACCCCCTACATCTATTTCAACCAAGACCCTCGCATAAGCTAATTTGGTCATGTTCAAGGTGCATTGATCACAATATTTTAAAATACCTAAAGAGCTAACAATTCGGCTCAGCATCGGGGTACTCCGAAACTCCCATGACAACCCTAACAGTTGTATCCAAATAGGCACAAAACGGATACTAGATAAATCTATAACCATCTTTGGTTTCTAAATTTTAACAATTAAATGTTAACTATTGAATGTAATTAGCCCATCACCAAAGGCCTTTTTTTTGTCCCAATTTACTATCAAAATTGAACAGAAATAATCCTTGTTTAATAGAATAAATAGAGGTTAATCTGTACCGTTTCCATCGATTCATCACAAAAGCTTATAATTAATGAAACCGTGGGATGAGACCATGTACACCCCCAATCAAAGCATATTTTCATCTTTGTTCTTCTTCAATAAGCTCATTTTAATGGAATTTTACCACCTGGCTATTGCAAATTTTTGGAGCAATAAATTATAATTCACCTCCGGGGTTAAAATTTCGATTACCAGAAAATAAAGAACTCGATGGCTTTGTAAGTTTGGTACCAATATCAAAATTCTCGATGTTCTGTTTTGTATTTTTCGATTTCTCCTTCAAATCCCCAACAAGATCTACTACATCAGAAGAAAATGCTTTCCCAGCATGAACCAACACATCCACGGCCATACCCTCCAAGTTCTTCTTCATCACCAAAATTTTTGGCATCATGCAACCATCAGTAGCAGTAGCAGTAGCAGTAGCAGTAGCAGCGCTGCTGCCAGAACAAGCAACAGGCAGAACCCGTGAGCGATGGCAAGGTCGAAAGTAGTAGCGCTATCATCGTTGTCAGCCGTAACCCGGACAAGCGAACCCAAGGCTGCGTGAGTCTCTCCACCAGTAGCCAGAGTAGCAGCCACCGCAATCGAAAGCTTGGAACTTGCCGCAGGCGGAGGTATAGCAGTAACCATAGTCGAAGTCGGAGCAGCAACCCCAGATGAAGGCGGAGCAGTCACAGTCGAAGGAGCAGTAACCATGTCCCCAGAAGCATCCCAAGCTGCAGCCACAGCTTCTCCAAGTGATGCAGGCGAGGCGGCTGAAATCCGATGCCATGCGGGGGACTTGCCTTTTTTCTTCCCCATGGATTCGGCGTATGTTAGTCGAGGCTAACTAGCGCCGAGAGAGAAGAGGCTAACTAGCTCTTGCTGCCTTGCTCTCTTGGATATGTTTTAAGGGCTAATACATACAGTTAAAAGAACAGATATTCCAAAGCAAATGAGAAATCGGAGAAATATGAGGAACAAAAGAAGAACTCATGAGGGGAATCGACTAATAAATCTAGAGATCATCCAAGAATTCCAAAAGCTGAGACTCTTAACAATCCAAGCTAAGGTAAATGGTAAACAGAGATACCTACAATAAGGCCCAAATAATGTTTCCGGTCCAGAAGAGATCCAAGCAACCCGGCATGTTCAAGTTAAACTCAATATTTCTAAAGTCAGTAAAAAATTGATGAAGTGACAGGCATAAAGCTAAAGCATATTAAGGGGGCCTGAAAAGACACAACAAAAAGATATGAATGATGGTACAGGTGCAGCTTTGGAAGAAACCAAACAGGTGGGGAAACTATTAGGGGAGTATCAAATAATGGTTCCAAAGAAAAAGTGGAAGAAAGAGGGCGTTGAAAATAGAACTAATAAGTGACTTAAGCATAACAGGCTAAAATGGAGATTGGACTAGAACTGGATGAGGCCCATAATAAAAAGAAGCCCAAGAAATGAAAGAGTATAGCCCGAAAACAAAACCCAAGTAAACCAACTAGATCTCTTGTTAGTCTAGGTTAAAAAAGCAATGTTGAAGCGGAAAAAGAAAGCCTAAAGTTAAAGAGAATGAAGTTAACATAATTATATTAGTATTATTATTTTATATATGATAAAATATTTGTAACGTTTTATACATTATATGATTTGAAAGAGTTCAGACCTAATTTAAAAATGTTTAGATCAGTGCTAAGAATTAGCAACGCTGAGAGTTATAAATGTTAAGAGTTGGCATTGATAAGAGTTATTAGATTTATAAAAGTTAGTGATATCTAAAGAGTTAGAGCATTGTCTGAAACGGGATAAAAACTTGAGAATATATTAGTAATGACGTAGTTATAAAAAGTTACAAATAGTGCTAAAAAAAATATCATAATGCAAATATGTTTTCAAATATTATGTTCTTAATCTATCTACACTGGTGTTGATCTGTTAGTGAATACCTTAATAAATATACATAGATCGATGTATGTCTATATTTGGATGATCCAGATGGTTAGTCTTAGCAAACCATGATTTTAATGGAAGCTCATATATAGATACATGTATTCAGTAAGGACTGAATATTGAACAGACTCACAAAAACCTCTAATAAATATCCTATAAAGCCACTATTTGAAGGTCTTTCGAGTTGAGTATTATTCGTAGTCCTTTGAACTAAGTGCTACGGTGGACTTGTGAGTGATCCATCATAATTTAGTTCTACACATGTTAGAAACCTTTGATGGTCTGACTGCTGGGTGTCATTGGGTATGGTCCAATGCTCATGGAATCCAGTGAGCATAGATATAGGATCCATCAGCTCATTTGGGTGAGTAATATATCCTAATGCTCTAATATTGTATTTCAAAAAGTCTTATGATCATAAGTATTAATTCCTAAGAAAAGAGTTTAGCCCTAAGGATAAATAATATCACAAAAATGTTTGAAAATATTATTTATTGAAATACAATTCTAGAGATAAGTTTACGGGCATATGGAGATTTGACGGTGTTGATATATATCTCTGCTCTACCAGATATAAATGATGGAGGGATTATACAAATATGCTATAACCTCAACTTGTATGGTTCGATGCACAACTTTGTAATATCCGTAACATGTGTGTGGGGCATTGTTCGTGGATGTATGGAGAAGTTCCATATGCAATTCGGGCTTAGACCTAGAGAGTCTTATAATATGAAGTGTACTTGTTGTGAACTGAGGCAATATTATGGATTAAACAGTTCCATCCTAGAAATTTCAATAAATTGAAAATATATTTTAAGGTTCCTAGAGTTGTGCACTTGTCTAAACTTAAATGTTAAGTACATCACTTGATTAGTTGACAAAAGTTGTTAACTAATTAGGTGCTAACAAGTGGCATAATTTTGTTCTATGAATTGTTTCATCATGAATTCACCCATTAATCATATTAGTAAAATCAAATAAGGTAAAAATTAATTATTCAAATAATTTTTGAATAATTAAATAATTATTATTATTTTTGTTATTTATTATTTTGGTTTAGGTGGAAAACATATACCTCCTTAGATACAATAGCCACCAAATCTTATTTTTTATTTTTGGCCACTTAATCATTTTTTAGAGCACTTGTGAAGTACTTAATATACCTAAAACTAAATTGAATAATAATTATCTAAGTGAAAAGAAAACAAGAAACAGAAGAGGAAGAAGAGAGAGTGGTTTATGGTTGTTAAGAATTTAAAAAAACAATTCATCTACTCCTCTTAAAAAATTGAAACTAGTTGCTGAAAAAATTTGATAGCTATCATTCTAGCTTCACAATCTCAATGGATTGTTGTGAATTAGAATTGTACAATAGTGCACTTTAAGGTGAGCTCAAGGTTAGAGTTACAAAGAATTCGGAATTGAAATCTTCACCGAAGTTCTTCAAAAGTATGTTTCTGTAATCTTATGTTATTAATGATATAAGTTACATGTGTATATGTTGATTACATGCTTAATTCCTCTGTGAAATCGTATATATGATACATGTACTTAGTTTTTTTAACATGTACATAATCACATGCATATATCCTAAAACACGTTAACAGTTAACTCTAGAGAAGGAATCAGCAACAGCTATAGAACAAGATACAATGTCTGGATACATACAAATTTAGATTGAAAGCAAGATGGCAACGACTAAGAGTTAGCCCAGCTAGGAATTATGATAGTACTTAACTGGGATGTTCGGGGTTTAGGGAACCCCAGTCATTCAACGCAGCAAGAAAAATTCTCCTTGATCATAAGCTGGATGTAGTGTTCTTTTGTGAAACCAAGCTGAATGAATTAAGAATGAGGCATCTTAGTTCAAGGCTTTATTTTGAATACTGTTTGGCTACTTACGGAATCAATTTTAGAGGTGGTTTGGCCCTTATGTAGAACCAAAAAACTGACCTACTAATAATTTCATATAGTAAAACTCATATAGGTGCTCAAAAATTGAGAATAGTAGTAAAATATAGAGATTAACAAAAGTCTATGATTTACCAGAAGGAACTGATATGTAATATAATAGCCTAGTGCAAGTGCACGCTATGGTATCATGTAGTATAAGAGTTAAGTTCAGATTATCGATCCCACAAAGACTATTGTATCTATTTCTTGAATTAATTACTAAAATTACTCTATTTACTTTTATCCAAAAAAATTTAAGAAATGGATTTTGATTAACTATACTACTGCTATCAAATTAAACCTAATTAAATATCAAAAGCACTCAAAGATGGAATTTACTAATTGAGAAGTAATTTAGGATTTCAATGTATCCCTTAGTATTTCATTAAATTCTTTAACCCTTTAGTTACTTCTTTACTACCAATTGATTGGCTAGACATTGATTTCATCATACGCCTCTATCGATGGTCGAATGATTATATCATACCCTAACAATTACCTATATGTCTATGGTAATCTGAATAAGATGTAACTCATTAAGAACAAGTGTAAATCAAAACATATGCCACCTTGGTATATGTCTTTCCTAGATAGAACTTATATTTGTTACCCTATAATCATGTATCAATTGATTCTAGACTAAACATATGAATCCGTTTTGTCAAAGTCATCACAATTCCTTGAACATTCAAAATAGTGATCAAGTATAATGAAAGAATTAATATTAGATGGAATGAATCAATTATACTATAGTAAGTTCATAAGTAAAAGTTTATAGAATTCAACTACATACTAGGTTCAAAAATGTTTAACCATAGATCAAAAAAGTTTAGCTCATAATTAAAACAAGAGTATCAAAGCAAAAATAAAAGAACATCATGAACAAGATCATCTCTTTAAGTGAAAAAAAAATAACACAAGTGACGTCCTGAGTTGCTTTCCATCCTCTTGAGTTGAATGCACAAGAACATATTCTTCAATCTTCAATCAATTAGCCTTGATCTCTTGAATTGAATGTGAATCCTTTTTCCTTTTTTCCTCTCCCTTTCTCTACTAAAAATATGTCTTTTATGTCTTTTAAAACCCAAGCCTCACTGAGATAACTGCTTTTAAATTTTTTTTTTAAATCAATTTATTAATATGATTATTCATAAACAAAAGTGGAATATTTTGATGTTGATGTGCATTATAGCACCATTTTTATGGTATAATTGCTCTTGCTTGGACACCCTTAAATACAACACTGGTAATTTTTCTTTTTTTTAAAGTTTTTCATTTTTATTCATTTAATATAAATTTCAATAACATAATTTTATATATATATATATATTGGCTAGATTTGGCAGTGGAATACTTTAAAAAAATAATAGGTGTTTGGGTGAATCTCCCACTACACAAGTTGAGAGAGCTAGGGATGGAGTTGAACAAATAAAGAGACAACGATATGTTGAACTAGCTTAGATAGGTAATGAAGTTACAAAAATAGAGAGATTAGGAGATGTCGAGGAGGGAGTCCAACCATTTGTTTTCGAGAGTACTTAATGTTGGGTTATATGGGTTGGGCGAACATCAATAAAACTTAGGGTTATGGCATATGGGTTGTGTTTATCATACAAACAATATACATATCTCATACATACATGTGCACAGTGGAAGATTATACACAATGAACACAGAAAATAACATTTGATTAAACTGAAATTCGAAATTGAGAAATATCACCAATGAAGCCTTTGGATTAATTTTCTTTGAAGTCCACCATGAAATGAATCTTTGATCAATTCTAGCAATCAACAAGGGTGGGTTTGATTGTCTAGAATGGCAGCATCTTAATCCAGCATATATGTTTAACTCTTAAACATTTTTCAAAGTTAAACAATTTAACTTAATCAAATTTGTTTTTCCTTTTATTCAACTCTTGAATAAATAAAACAAATCTTCATTTTAGTTATTACATTTAGTAACCATTTATCTAGTTTGTTTTGTTGTTCTAACACTTAAAACACAAAACAAACAATTTCAATTTCTCAAATTGAATTGGCTCCCAAAATGCAAAACCTAAAATCTAAAACCAATTTCAAAAATAAATTTTTTTTAATGATTTTCAATTTCATTTCACTTTATATACTAATGCATAAATTCCAAACTAATTTGAATTTCATTTGCATTTCATTTGGCTTAACCTAACTTTAGTTAACATTTAACCATAGTTAGATTACTTTAACTTAACCTTAAAGTTAATAAATATTTAATTAATTTAACTATAGTTAACTAACTTAACCATGGTTAGGTTAACCTTTACTTAACCATTAAGTAAAGTTAACTAACTTAACCTTATGGTTAACTTTTAACCTTAGTTAAGTTAAATCATTTATTTAACAATTAAACAAATAAATATTTATTTTAATTATTTAACAATTAAATAATCATAAAGTGAAATTACTTTTATATCCTTACTCGGTTACCAAGTTAACCTAAAGTGGATCCCACCATTTAATCATATACTTTAGTTAACGTAACCTTAGTAATTGCTGAATTATACTGTATTGAACAATTCAATACGGTACACTGCCCAAGTGCTCAAAGAGTACATTTCATATTGGGACTCTCTAGGTCTACACCTGATTTGTCAAATGGAACTATTCCATTAATCCGTAATCGATGCCCCACGCACACGTTACGAATATTACAAATCAGCGTGTCAGACCATACAAGTTGAGGTCATAACGTATACGTATAATCCTTCCATCATTTATACCCTGGATGTGCGGGGATATAGATCAGCACCATCAAATCCCCATTTGCTCATCCAATAATCTTATCTCCAGATTCGTATCTCGATAAACAATATACGCAAACATTTTTGCTATATTGTTTAACCCTGTAGGAAACTCTTTTCCCGGGTTTATGCTTGTGGCCACAAGACTTTATGAAATACAATCTCGGAGTATCGGATATACAACTTACCTACGTAAGCTGATGGATCCCGTATCTATGCACACCGGACTCCATGAGCATCGGACCATACCCAGCGACACATAGCGGTCAGACCATGAAAGGTCTCTGACATATGTGGAACCAAAGCATGATGGATCACTCACAAGACCACCGTGGCGCTCAGGTCAAAGGACCACGATTACTACTCAACTCGATAGGACATTCCTTTGACGGTTTCATAGGATATCTATTGGGGTCCTCATAAGTCTATTCAGTATCCAGTCCTGACTGGATACCCGCATGTCTATACAAGCTCTAAGCTCATGGTCAGCTAAGAACAACCATCTGAACTAGTCAGATATAGACATACACTAATCTATATATTGTGAATTCACCGATAGACCCGCATTGATGATCATAGATCAGGAACATTATATTTGAGACATACTTACATAATGATATTTCTTAGCTCCTATTGCAACTCTTTGCAACTATATCATTACAAGTATACTCTTAGGTCTTTGTCCCATTATAGACAAAGTTCTAACTCTTTAGACCTCGCTGACTCTTATAAACTGATAACTATTAACAGTGCTAACTATTAGCATTTATAACTCTCAACTTTGATAACTATTAGTTCTGGTCTAAACTCCTTTAAACCAGATCTGAACTATTTCAGATCAAACAATGTCTGTAATGTTACAAGCATTTTACCATATTAATATGATATTAACAATCTTTATTCGAAATGTTTATTGTATAAATATTAACAATTAATATTCATACAATATTGGAATGGCACGTGAGCATCAGCTCCAACACTTAACATGTCACTTGTTCTTAATTTCTTTGTATTTGTCATTTTCATTTTCAAAGTCTTGTCTTTTTTATTTTATTTTTTTTCGGTTTGAAAAAAAAAAAGAACCAAATATCTCATCTAAGTTTGCTATGAACGATTCTCATAATGTTAAAAAAGAAGATTAAGTTGGCAGTAAACTCATTTGCAAGAAACGATAGCTCTATCTTCTTTCCACGAACTTTGTGAAAATAACACAAATGAAAAAGAAAATAATACAAGTGACGTCCTGAGTTGCTTTTCATCCTCTTGACTTGAATGCACAAGAACATATTCTTTAATCTTCAATCAATTAGCCTTGATCTCTTGAATTGAATGTGAATCCTTTTTCCTTTTTTCCTCTCCCTTACTCTTCTAAAAATATGTTTTTTGTGTCTTTTAAAACCCAAGCCTCATTGAGATAATTGCTTTTAATTTTTTTTTTGTTTTGTTTAATTAATTTATTAATATGATTATTCATAAATAAAAGTGGAATATTTTGAATGTTGATGTGCATTATAGCACTATTTTTATGGTATAATTGCTCTTACATGGACACCCTTAAATACAACACTGATAATTTTTCTTTTTTTTAAAGTCTTTCATTTTTATTCATTTAATATAAATTTAAATAACATAATTATATATATATATATATATTGGCTAGGTTTGGCAGTAAAATACTTTAAAAAAATAATAGGTGTTTGGGTGAATCTCCCACTACACAAGTTGAGAGAGCTAGGGATGAAGTTGAACAAATAGAGAGACAACGATATGTTGAACTAGCTTAGATAGGTAATGAAGCTACAAAAATAGAGAGACTATGAGATGTCGAGGAGGAAGTCCAACCATTTGTTTTCGGGAGTACTTAACATGTCACTTGTTCTTAATTTCTTTGTATTTGTCATTTTTATTTTCAAAGTCTTTGTCTTTTTTATTTTATTTTCTTTCGATTTAAAAAAAAAAGAACTAAATATCTCATCTAAGTTTGCTATGAACGATTCTCATAATGTTAAAAAAGAAGATTAAGTTGGCAGTAAACTCATTTGCAAGAAACGATAGTTCTATTTTCTTTCCACGAACTTTGTGAAAATCAATGTTTGTCTTTATTGTAATTTTATCTGAGATCAAAGTTATAAATATAATAATGGCTTTAAAGAGAACAGTAAAAGAGTGTAAGTAACAACAATCAATATATATTTAATAGAACTTAAATACTATTGTCTAAATTGTGTTAAACAAAGTAACAATAAACATGAAGATGAAGTTTAGGCAAACCGTATTAGCACAACTATAATAAAGACACAAAGTTGCACATTTGATGAGGATAAAAGAAAGCAATTGCATAACAAAGATGACAGAGCACAATGCAACATCAATTGTTAAGACAAAAGGTTGAAACTGCCCCGTATGCAAAGCAAGGATGGCAGCAACGAAGGAAGAGACTGGTACAAACACAAGTGATGATACAACTAGCAAAGATTTCATGATGTATTGCAATGCACTCTAGAATTCAGGAAACAGAATTTTGTATCTTAGTTAAGTAGAATGTAAGTTGTGTCAATTGAAACCTAGATCTGGATCACTTGAGGTTGTGCTTGAAGGTGTATATATATTCCGGCTTGTATCATTGTAATTCAATCGAGCAAAAAATATAGTGAATACAACTCCCAAAGTTCATACACTCTTGGTCTTAAGAATTTAAAGTTTTCAACTAATTGAACTCCATATTATGTTATTTCAATCAATATATGAGTTTTGATATTTTTGAATTACTTATGTACTATTTTTAAAAAAGTAAAAAAAATCAAACATCTAATTCATATATTAAACTATTTCTATTATATAACTTGCAAGTTTACTACTACAGAAACCGAGAAAGGTGATAAATAAATGATGAAGGTTAAAAAAGCAATTATTACAAAAGTCAAATACCAAATATACATACAGTGACAGTTTGTAAAATAACCATACTTACTTATTCCATATCATGAAATTTTATTATGGATATTTTGAGAATTTTATTAATTACTTGGGTTACCTTAGTTATTTCTTTTATATAAACAATACTAGGACAATCGTTTTTTAGGACGATGAAAATGAGTGTAATATCATTATGTAATTTTCTTTTATTAGTATAGTAAAAATCTGTAGCAACAAATTAATTGGACGTAACTTTTAAATTTAAAGTGAACCATTTATAAATCAAGGAAAATGTTAGAAAATAACCCAATTTGTAAGCAAAAATTTTATTTTAACCTAACAGTAAAATAAATCTTTGTTAACAATAAAATATTTTTGGACCACTTTACCCTTAACATAAAATTTTATTTTTTCTTAGAATTTCAAGAAACACTTATAAAATATCAAGAAATTATTCTAAAATTAAGTAGATCAGTAATTATTTCGATGAAATTAAGAAAAAAATTGAAAGCTAAAACAACGATTTGATTGATAGAAATTAAAGACAAAAGGCTCAAAATTGGTGAGTTTTTTTTTTATTTTTATCTCATTTATTGATATTTTTATTAAAAATTAGTGAAAATGAATAGATTTATAGTAAGGTTGCAAATGTGTAAATGTGATTGAACTCTCCAGGAAAACTGGAAAAGTATTACAAATTTCACCAATAAGAAATATTATAATTTCAAAAAACTAGTAATTTGAGCTACGAAATAAAAATTATTGTTATTATCTTAATAGATATAAAAAATACCCTATAAATTGAAAACAAATAATTTCGTAAATCAATCTAAAACAAAAAAGAAAAATAATGAGAAACAAAGAAATCGATGACAATAATGGTGGAAGAAACTTAGAATTCTTCGTACCTTGTGCGAGGTTCGGGGGTGGGGTCTCGCACCACACCTCACTTGCGGGGTGAAGCGAGACCCAACTCGCACAACCCCCTTTGCGCGGGGTATAGCGCGAGGCCCCCAACTCACGCTACACCATGCCCCGAACTCGAGGCTTGTGTAAGACCCTATCTCATACCACTCCTCGCGAGCAAGGTGTGGCGCGATTTAGGCACGAGGAGGGTGTGGGAAGGGCACGAGACCTTGAAATTCAATTTTCTTCTCCGATGTTTTTTTTTTTTTTTGATCATTTTTTATAATTTTTTGATCATTTATTATAAAATTTACTAATTTTCAACCTATTATACTCCTAAATTACTAATTTTAATTAATTTGAAAGTATATTTTAGATCAAAATTTTAAATGACTTATGAAAAGAGATGCAAAATACTTCAAAGTTAAAATGGTCCAAAAATTAATTGTCGCTAATAAATTTCATTAATTTGTTTTGTGGTTAAAATAATTTTTTGCTTTAAAAAATGGCTATTTATAAATATTTCCCATAAATCAATATATTTTCTTATTTTATTTTAAATTGGATTGCATTAATTTCAATAATGATAAAAAGTAAAGTTTGCACTTATTTTAAGTTTACTAAAATTTATTGGATTGGCAACTAATATTGTGAACGTAGTTATGATTTTTTTACTTAGTGGAATGAATTACCTCAAGGTTCTAATGTTGATTTCTTTTTTTTTTTTTTAACTTTCAATGAACTGGAGGAGTTTCTGCTTTAAATGTAACCTTGTTTTGATTCTGTTTAATAAACAAAAATAGAAAAGCGTCATAGAACAAATGCAAGCTGGCGGTACCAGGTAGAAAAAATTTATCATCCTGCAAAAGAATCATCAAGTGATTTATAATTAATTATAAGACATTTATTCTTGAGTTGTTCATTTTTTATTTTGACATAAAAAGCTTGATAAATTCATTGAAAAGTTGTGGGTTCGATTAATCTTTCGTTCAAAAATTGGATGAGTTCATCTTTCACTGCAAGAAAATAGACTTTTTATGATGACTAATTTGTTGTTGCAAAAGCCTTTTGCAACAGTTTTACGATGACTTTTTAAGCATCGCAAATGAGACCATCATAAATTTTTACGACGGCTATTAGTTGTCGCAAAAGAGTCTTTTGCGGCAGCTAAGTAACTATCGTAAAAAAGTCAAGACTAATTAAAAAAAAATACAACTGCAATATACAATTGCATTTTTATTTGATTCTTTTTTTTGCATATATAAATTACATAAAATATCAAAATAATCAAAATTATTTATATTACAAAATTATCACAATCTTAAAAATAAAACTTCTTTAGTAGGTTCATCTACAACATCTGGTGGTGCCCTTGTGGGCACGTTCCTCTCTGGGTCGGTCTGGCCTAATTGAAGTCAACTGACTCACATGGAATACGGGGTGAGTTTTCACCGAGCTGATCGCTTGAGTCTATAGGCTACCACTCCTATCCGCTTCTCTACAAGGTCTACTTTCTTCTTCCTTCAAACCGAGCTAAGCCTTTAGTTTAAGTGGGTTTGGGCTAAGTCGTTGCGATCCTACCACCTCTTGGCAAAGTAGGCTGATGGGTAAGCCCCCTCTTTTCAAAATGGTGTGGAGCGGAGGCCATTGCCCCATGGCCAACTCGAAAGGGCTGAAGTTCGTTCGACGCTGAGCCGTTAAAATGAACAAGAATAACTTTAAAATAATAAATTAACTATTTAAATAAATATAGGGTTGTCATGTAAGTTAGGAAAAAAATTCTTAAAACGTTACAGATTAATCCCTCATTAATTGCCCCAAATGCAATTTATATCTCTACTCTTCAACATGTTACAGTCCTAATAAACAAAATGCCAATTTCTAAAATCTGCACTTTTTATTATCCAAAGTATATATTACACAAACACAAGATCTATGCTTACAATCTTAGACTGGAGAAAGATCTATAAAAGTGAGAAAACAAACCAACATCTAGACAGATTTTTCACAGAGCAGATATCAAGAATTAAGTGTTGTCTCTGAAGATATATTAGAAACCAGTGGAAGTAGAGAAAATTTAGCACCAGTCTTAGCAGCAACGTTTCGCATGACCTCGCAATAATCTTCAGTGCTCAAAACCACGGATATATCCTAAAATAAAATTTAAATAAGAGTTACATAAAAGTTAATGTCCATCTAAATAAATAATGACAAGAAGGGAACTCCGTTAGGGCATATTGAATCATGCATTACATGCAGAAGTTCAGATTCAAGGTAGCTGAGTGCAAGTGAAATAGCAACGCCTCCACTGAACCAAGTCCCAAGCACTCCAGCAACAAACTCGGGTGAAGGCTTCGCCATAATTCCTATTCGTGCTCCACATCCTTTAACTATCATAGCTGAATTTTCATTTTTGGTCACTTCACTAATCTAAACAAAAAAGCATAAGTTGGACCATATTTTCAAAAATGACATCATAAATAAAAACAAAACCACTCTTCATTACATAGAGAAAACATAAATAATGGATAATAAACATGGTCAGAGTGTCAAATTAATAATACATTTAAAATTTTTTAACCCCTTTCAATACTTAAATGAGTGATCGCATTTATATATATTGCACTATGGGCAAATTCCTACAGTACTTCAAATTCACAAGATTGGTCATAATTATAAATAGTTATAACCAATTTTATTCATATGGTTATTAGAATATCAAAACTAAGTGAATTTGAACTCACAGTTTTAAGATTTTTACTGCATAAGAGACTAAATATTCTTAACGCAGATGATACAAGTTAAAGAAAATTGAACAGAACCGAGTGTTAAAGCAAACTTCATATATATATATATATATATATATATATATTCATAAAAAAATTATGCAAATTTGTGCCTTGCCATTCCTTATCAAACTCAAAAAATCATAAATCCAAACAGAGAAAACCCAATTCTCCATTGGGATCACAAGAAGATGTAAAATCTGAGTCAATCATTTCATCAAATAGTAAACCTCACTTCTCAAAACTCTTGTTTGTCATAGTTTCAACGTATAAATTATGAAACAAAAAAAGCAAAAAATAATAACCGACTTACACGAGAGAAAGCGAGCATGTGAGAGACCAAGCCATAGCTGAGACTTCCTCCTGGGCAAAAGAGCTTTAAATTTTGAAGAAGATAAGAGATTTTCAAGGCAAACACGAAGAATGAACAAAGAAGAAGTTGATGCTGATCCATCCTGACAAATAAATACCATAGATAGCAATTAAGCCATAACAATAATAAAGAAAAAAAAAAAGTAGTCATAAGGCACCACTACAGACCTTTGGTAAAAGGTATCAAAATTAATTTAAGAATATAATCATGCACTTAAGAAAATAGGTAAGGGTTCAAATTAACTAAAGTACCTCCTCATCACTAGTTTCATCATCAACAGAGGATGAATCATCCATATCAGTGTTGTCAGAATCACTATCATCAGCCTTTTGATTGAGTTTAACATCCTTCACATTCTGCTTAGTAGTCGTAGCATCAGGCTTGGTAGCATTAGCTACCATTAGACTTTTCAAAATAAGAATAAAAGAAGTAATTTTCAATCTGCCATAAACTTATCACTATGATTGAATAAGAATAAAAGAAATAATATAAACAAAATTGCTGAAATGTGTGATAACAAAAAAAAAAAGAGTTCCAAGAATTCTAATAGATTTCAAGATAATAACCACAACTTTGAAATTGAGAAAAACATTAATCAAAACCAAAGGAACTCTTAGAAAAAGTTGCATTTAAGAAAAAAATTTATATATTGCCAATTGTTAGAACTACTAGACAAATACTAATTTTCCATTTGTTTTTTACCAAAGGCTTCAACTTACATAACCTTCATATGATTTCTGCAATATAGCATTAAAGATCTACTATTTTTTATTTTACTTTTAACAGAAAAATGCTCACACTGATTCTCTATTCTAAGATTACAATTTTATATGAGCAAATATAAAGCAATTAAAATATAAAGTCACACGACTCACCAAAAAATGGTGACAATAGCAATCAAGCAACTCCAATTTTTACAGAACCCATCCAAATTACCAATGGCATCATTCTCGTCTCTGCCAAAATGAAGAAATGTAAAAGAAAAGTTAATTCTAGGAATGAACAACTAGTTATCATTTAATGACAAAAAAGGGACTCTATACACAGTAATCGTAATTAAGAAAAAAAAAGGTTATATTATGGCTGTCAAAGATTGAGCTTCTTCATTGTCCCAAAGTCGAAAAAGTTCTGAAAAAATCTGAATCAACTTATAAATTAGGCTCACAAATGATGAAATAAACAAATTTCTCCATCTTTGACAAGTAAATTTAACTTACATTCAGGCAACTGAAGATGCAAATCTTTTATTCTGGTCATAAAAACACATCATAAAATAAACAAAAAGGATAAAAGAGTTATTAAGAAACCAACACATTATAAATTATGTAAATAAAAATTTAGAAAAATGAATCCCACTCGTCCTCAAACATGAGAAGTCTCTGTACAGCATCTCTGTCGGGAACGTCACCATGGTGGTGGTGGTTTTGGCGGCGGAGGAGGTGGAGCAGCGTGCAAAAAATGACAATGTCCTCAAGAACATAGGCCTGGAGATAAAAGAAAATCTAGGGACAAAATGGGAAGAGAAATCGAAGCTTTATAAGAATAGGAAGAGCTGAGTAGTGAGAAGGAGAATCTGATGGTGCTTATTCAAAATGTTTGAAAAATTGACAAACTTTAAAAACCCTAAATGAAAGGTTTAAACACTATAAGCAAATTAGCTAATTGTGTTCTTTTCAAAATAAAATCTCACTGCCGAAACAGTATAAGTTGTGTTTTCTCATCTTGGGTGGACGGTTAAGATATAAGATTGGAATGTAGATGCGGATCTCGATTGCTATATGTTTAAAAGGCATATGTTTTTCAATCCAAATCATTAACATTATTTGTGACAATTATTTAGCCATCGCAAATGTCCTTAATTTTTGTAGTGTTTGGCAAGTTGGAGAAGTCTTGGTAACATATCTGATGATTTGCTTTTGTTAGGTTGATTGCTTCATTTTGTTTGAATGGAAATTTGATGAAAAAGACTTAATTTTTTCACAAGGAATTTGGCATTTGATGATAAATTTAGAATGACTGTTTGCGGCAGATTAGACTTTTATTTAGTCAAATGTGGAGATTATATAGTCAAAAGTAAAATAATTTAGAATGGTGAACCATGGTAAGAAATGAGTTTTAAATTGTAATTCATTGAATTTGGACTGGACTTTCTTTTGGAATAGTTTCTGGATAAGATTAAACTCAATAATAATATCTTTATCAGATAGATCAGATCCTAAAAATTTGTGTTTCAAAATCAATTCAAGAAAAAACTTGAGATAAATTATTTTACTAATAAGGTTAACAGTATTATCTATTTCTCTTTTTATCTCCATTCAAAAGTTTGAATAAATTTTTAATCAAATTAAAATAAATTAATTATTTAAAAAAAACTAAATTTGAATAAAAATTTAATTAGTTTGAAACAATTAATTAAAAATGATAAAATTAATTAGTAAACCCCAAACCCTAAAATTCTTAAATTGCAAACTCCAAACCCTAAATTTTGAACCCGACATTGAACTTTAAACTCTAAACTCTAAACCCTAAACTCTAAAATCTTAAATCATAAATCTTCAACTTTGAATCTTGAGACCTAAACTCTAAACTATAAACACTAAATCTTAAATCCAAAGCCCTAAGCTCCGAACCCCAAAACTCAAAAATCTCAAACCTTAAAACCCCAAAATTCTAAAACTCTGAACTTTGAATTGTGAACCATAAACCCTAAACTACAAAATCCTAAACTTTAAAACCTTTAACTGTGAAGCCTAAACTCTAAACTCTAAAATCTTGAATCCTAAAACCTTGAACTTCTAAACCAATAAACTCCTAAATCATGAATCTTAAACTCTAAATTTTAAATTTTAAATTCCCTAAATTTTAAACTCTTAAACTTTTAAACTCTGAACTTTGAGCTTTAAACCTTTATCTCATATTAAGTTTCGACTTTGAGTTTGAGTTTTAAAGCTCTGATATGATTTGTTAACCTACAAGTTATAAGACTGCATCGATTTCTAATTAAGACCCGTGGACCAGCTTTGCTTAGCATTATTATTTGTGGCATTATCTGTGTTTGTCTACTTATGATGCATGTATATAGTTTTTTTAGTTTTATTTATTAGATGTCAAATTTTAAACAAATTTAAGTCTTTATAACTATTTCAGTTTTCTGATCAACTTTAACAGTTAGTGACATCTAAATAGTGAGAAGTTCGATGAAATTTAATTCCTTCTAAAAAATAAATTAAAATACTTTAGCTATTCATCATATTTATATAAATGTCTAGGGATAGCAGCGGGCGGGTTTGGAATGAATACCTCTAATATCATATCCATATCTGCTTAAAAAATAAAATATCATATCCTTCTCAAATTTGTTGTGGGTTTGGAGTACCATTACCAAACCCGCACTTGCGAATTTGGACTTATTACCAAACCCGCAATGAGTTATCTATGAATTTTAAGTAGGTTTTGAATTAAAATAATAAAAAATAAAATTATAATATTAATTTAATTAAAATTTTCTAAATTATAACAATTAAAATAATATCAATTATACTTCCAATTTTATTTATATTAAATGTTATAATTTTAACTTCAATTTTAATTTTAATTATATTAAATGTTATCATATCAATTACGTTAAATATTTTATTTTTATTTTAATTACGTTAAATATTATAATTTCAAATCCAATTTCGATTTCAATTACGTTAAATAATATAACTCCAAATCCAATTTCGATTTCAATTACGTTAATGTTATAATTATAATTTCAATTTCAATATCAATTAATGTTAAATATTATAATTCTTATTCCAATTTCGATTTCAATTACGTTAAATGTCATAATTTTAAATCCAATTTCGATTTCAATTACATTAAATGTCATAACTCTATATCAAATTTTGATTTCAATTACATTAAATTGTTATAATTATAATTTCAATTTCGATAGTTAAATATTATAATTTCAAATTCAATTTCAATTACGTTAAATATTTTAATTTCAATTCTAATTCTAATTTTATTTACATTAAATATTATAATTCTTGTGTTAAATGTTATAATTTCAATTTCAATTTCAATTACAATTACATTATATGTTATCATTGTAAATCTAATTTTAATTACGTTAAATGTTTAATTCTAATTACAATTACAATTTTAATTACGTTAAATGTTATAATTCCAAATCCAATTTTAATTATGTTAAATACTATAATTTTATTTTTAATTTCAATTATAATTATTAGTCCCTTTGAACTAATTTTATTTATTTTTATTGAATGGTATGAGTAATGTCAAATCAAATTTAGACTTTTTGATGTGAGATAAAAATAAATGCAAAAATAATCAACTCATATTTTTATTTTTTTATTATTATTTTTAAATATAATATGTGTTAATACCCGTTGCGAGTATCCGCAAAGTTTTTACTAAAACTATACCTATACCAAATCCGTTACGAATTTTAATTTTAAATATCAAATTTGTACCAAACTCGCTTCAAACCTTATAAAATTTTTCTCAATGCGAACAAATTTTAATAAGTTTACGAATTTTTTTACCATCCCTACAAATATCTCCTCTCTTTATTTATTCTAAATATATGTTGTAGAAGTTATAGAGCTGTAGAGCATTACCACATACTATTACTCCTAGACTTGTGTCTCATTTATACTTTTCTATTAATTTTCGTCTTCATTAATAAAAAAAATATAAATGTTCAAACTTCACATTATTAAGTATTCAAAAATTTATTTCTTTCTTTTTACGGTTATACAACAATTTCTACCAAAATGAATATTTAAATTATTTGTTATGGCACAGTTTTAATTTTTTTTAAATGGTCTATTGTGAGACTTCTTATAATTATTAAAAATAATTAAATAAGCAAGAAGTAGGGCATTTGTACCACCCTCATTCGTTTATTATTAATTGTCTTGAAGAACTGTTATTTTGGTGAATGATGAATTGAACACTCATGTTTAAGGTACGTTTTGATACGCTGCATGCAAATTAATAGACAAGTTACCCACCTTTGAGATGTACAATGTTAAAAAAATAAAAGGTTGTAATAATTAATAAAAACATGTTGGACCAATTCACCAAGTGATGTTATTTTCATTATTTAATGATTTTTCACTCTTCTTTTATTTTTTATTTTTTATTTCATAAGGTTGGACTTTAGCAATAATTTTGTTTGGGTGTTATACTTGTTAATGCGTTTGTTAAAAGTTTTTGTCAATTTTCTCAATTAATGCTGCATATAGTAAGTTCCATTTTCTCCCAACAGATGAGGAATTAACAAGACTTTAAATGCGAAAGCAGAGATTAAATTCACTTTCATCTTTATTGTTATTTACAAAGATCAACATCTATCTATTTTAAAAAAAATAAAATTAAACTTCAAAGATGTTGTAAAGAAAAGGCTAAATCACATGTAATGAAAAAAAAAAAGAAACTAATAAATGTAAAAAATAAGGAAGTGGACGTGAACTTGATAACATGATGAGTGGTGGTCACTCGTTTTATTTTCTAATCATGAAAATTTTAAGCAAATGGGCATTTTGTTTTTATAATTTTATTGCCACCCTCCATATTGATATTGCCCCATCAAATCAAAGACGAATTTTTCTCTCATTATGTTGTGTGTTCAAAATCATAAGGCTTATCTTCCATTGAAGAAGGTGTAGCTCTCAAAGCTATAGCATTTATGTTGGGGACTCAATTTGTGTCATCACGTTACAATCTTATTAAACGTGCAACTTTATGAAGTAAAGTGAAGTAGCAATTTAAACCTACATCAAAATCAAATTCAAATTTATAGGCCTTTATGCTCTTGATAGTTATTGAGCTCTCGATGGGTTGAGTGTGTCAGTTTTCAAAATTTTGATATTTTATCTTTTTATTTGAGTTTGTCTATAAAATTCAGCATGCGGAGTCAACACTTTTATTTTTGTCTTCTACATTTACAAAAAAAAATCAAATATGATTAAGTCAAATCAGTTATATTTTTCTTTCAGCATATGTTTGTCTATTTGCAAGTAATAGCTCTCTTTATTTGTCTCTTTATACTATGACATCCTTTTTTTAAATTGGACGATAATACTACTTTTTATGTCAAGAGATTTTTAAAAAATTTAATAATAAATTAAACAAAAAAGAAATATATAAAAGTATCACGACTCACGTTCTCATTTTTAATACTTTCATCCCTCTTTTCTTGCATTTTTATTTTCAACACGTTCACCCATTTTCTTTAAATTTTTTTAACACTCTAAAAACATAGCCCGTAGAGATTGGGGTGCTATGAATTTTTTTTAAATGTTGTGGTTTTTGTGAGTCTATGTTTGTGTATTTGTCGTGAAAGAACTTCGAAATAGGAAAAGAATTTTACTTAGACATTGCGCTACCTTTATTTGTGATGAAAATAATTTTATTTATCAACTGTTTGTTAGGAGTGATTTTAGGACAAAGGCTGTAGATTATATATATTATGAAAAGTTTGATTACTTGCATTCAAGTGGTAATTTTTTTTCTTTAACTTGGTGGTGTTTTTATAAATTGAAGTTTTTAGAATATTTGCATGTTCCATTATTTGTACATTGAAAGCTTTAATCCTATGGCAACAAAATTATAATGACCTCATTAAGATAATTATTTTTAATTATCTTGGTGTTTTTTTAACCAATTTAATTAATATAATTATTCATAAATAAAAATGAAATATTTTAATGTTGATCTATATTACAGCACCTCTTTTATAGGTATAATTGCTCATACTTGAACACCCTTAAATGCAAGACTGATAAATTCTTTTTAAAAAAAGTCTTTCATTTTTATTCATTTAATATAAAATTTCCATAACATATCTTTCTATATATACTTTTTGGTCAAGTTTGACTTTGGAATACTCTAAAAAATAATCAGTGTTTGGGTGGATCTCCTAATACATAAGTTATGAGAGCGAGGGCGAGGGACAAAGTTGAACTAGCAATAATGGGTGATGAAGCTGCACAAATAAAGGGACAACGACGTGTTGACCTAGCAACGACGTTATAGAAATAAAGTGACAAGAAGATGTCGAAGAGGGAGTCCAACCGTTTATTTCCAAGAGCACTTAACATGTCATTTGTTCTTATTTTGTTTCTTTGTGTTTGTCATTTTCATATTCAAAGTGTTGCCCTTTTTTTTTTCTTTCGATTTGAAAATAAAGAAAGAACCAAAGATATCATCTAAGTTTCCTATGAACGATTCCATATTATTAAAAAAAAAAGGTTAAGTTGGCAATGAACTCATTTGCAAGAAATGATAACTCTCTTTTCTTTCCACGAACTTTGTGAAAATCAATGTTTGTCTCTATTATAATTTTATTGAGATTAAAATTATAAATATAATAATGACTTTAAAGAGGACAGCTAGAGAAGTGTAAGTCACAATAACTAATATACATTTAATAGAACTCAAATACCATTGATTGAATTATGTTAAAAGAAAGTAACAATAAACATAAAGATGAAGCTGAGGCAAACTGAATTAGCACAACTATAATACAAGCATAAAGCTGCACTGATGAGGACAAAAGAAAGCAATTGTACCATACAAAGATAACATGGCCCAATGCAACATTATTGGTCAAGACAAAGGTTTCAATTGCCTCTTATGCAAATCAAGGTGGCAGCAACGAAGGAAGAGATTGGTACAAACTTTAAAATTTTGATCCAAAATACACTTTAAAATTTGTTAAAAATAATAATTTTGGATTATAATATGTTAAAAATTGATAAATTTATTAGAAAATTGTGAAAAATAAGCAAAATCTAAGAAAAAAAATAGAAGAAAAAAGTTTATGTACAGAGCCCGTACCCTTCCCGTAACCTCCTTACGCCAAACTCGCACCACGCCCCACGCATGAGGAGTTGCGCGAGTTAGGGTCTTGTGGAATGCCTCCCATACAGGGCGTGGCTCGAGTTGAGGGCCTCATGTATACTTTCGTGTACATGGGCCTCATGCCATACCTTAGCAAGGGAGCATTACACAAGTTAGGCAAGGCATGGTGCGAATTGGGTCTTGCTAAGCCTCATGCGCGAGACCCCACCCCGCATGTTTTGTCTCTGATTTCTTTGTTTTTCATATTTTTTATTCCTTTTTTATAGATTGATTCACTAAATTATTTGTTCTCAACCTATAGAGTATTTTTTAGATCTACTTAGATAATAACAACATTTTGTTTTATTTAGTAGCTCAAATTACAAGTTTTTTAAAATTGCTGTTGGAGCTAGTACTTACATGCCACAGTGGGTTTATGAGTAATCTACTATACTTTAGTTCCACGCATATCAGAGACCTTTTATGATCTGACCACTAGGTGCCGCTAAGTATGGATTAATGCTTATGGAGTCTAGTGTGTATAGATATAGAATTTGTTAACTCATATGGGTGAGTTGTATATCTTGATGCTCCAAGAAATGTATTGTAGAAAGTCTTTTGACCAAAAGTAGATATCCTTGAAAAGAGTTTTCCGTAGGGTTAAATAATATCACAAAAGAGTTATAGACATCGTTTTATAAAAATATAAATCTTGAGATAAATTTATAGATGTACTTATAGAGATTTGACGGTACTGATTTATATCCTCACATATCTAGGATATAATTGACGAAAGAGACATAGAACAAAAGTGTTGATTTGTATAGTTTAATGCATTGATTTGTAATATTCGTGATGTGTGCGTGGGGATCAATTACGGACTCATGAAATAGTTCATTTAACGAATAGGGTGTGAACCTAGAGAGTCCTACAATATGAGGTGTACTTATTGTACACTGGGATAGCATATCGGATTGAATTATTTAATCTAGTAAAATTTTCAACAAAACTGAATATTTATTTTAAAAACCCTCAAGATGCGTGCGTGTCAGCTCTTAAGAGTTAAATACGTAATTAATTATTTAATAATTATTGTTGACTAATTAAAGAATGATACGTGACGTATAGTGAGCCTTTGATAGAGTTTACCTAAATGAGTGGTATGGTGAGACCTACTAAGAAGTTTACTTAGTAACCAAATAAGGGCTTAAGAGTAATATTATATATTTAATTATTTAATTATTAAATAATTAATATATTTTATTATATTACAATATTAAATAATATTTAACTCAACTATGGTTAAGAGTTAATTAAAGTTGAGTTAATTATTATTTAATATTAAAATATATCTATATGCAAACTTGGTGACCAAGTTTGCTAGACCCAACTATGGTTAAGTTGAAAGCATAGTTAGGTCCAATAAATATAACATCATATTATATGCTTGGTGGCCAACCATATAACCTTATCATGGTTAATTATTAACCATAGTTAGTTTAAATAATAAATATAATATATATTTATGTGAAATGAAACAAAAATTAAAAGTTAGTACAAATTTGGTGGCGGGACATGATGGAAAATGGAGAGAAGTTATTTTGGTGTTTTAGTTTTTAAGTGTTAAACAAGAAAAAAAAAAAAAACAAAAAACAAAGTTGTTCTTTCATTATTAATCCTTTTTCCTTAATAGTTGGTCACCATTATTGCATTAGAATTGATTTTTGATGAATTCAAATATTGAATAAATCAAAAATAAATTAATTGCTGAAGTGCTAAGCATGAGACAAAGAGTTAACTCTTGGTTTAAGTGTTATAAGACTATTATTCTAGCGACTTAAGCTTACCCTATTGAGTTCTAGAATTATCAACGAATCTATTTTAGGCGGTACTCCAACTTAAATTGTACCAAAAGCTTGCGAGGTAATTATTCTCAATTTTGGTATTAATATGATTAATATCTATTTAATTTCATTAATGTAATGAAATAAAAAATTTCTTATACTCATTGCTTTAAGAAATTAAATTTTCAGCTTTCGCTACATATATTATGTATAACATGCATGTATATGTATTTATGAGCAATGGACACGTGCACATACATACATAAACCGATTGAAACCGAAACACCGCACCTAATAATTGCAATATTTCATTTCATCATAATTTGCAAGATTTTCTAGTTTTCCTGCAGATTTCAACCACATTTACACATTTGCCACCTTGTTAGTACAAATCTACTCATTTTCACTAATTTCTAACAAAAATAATATTAAATCGAAAAAATAAAAACTTACCAAATTTTAGCCATTATTTGAATGTCTATTGATTAAATCGATGTTTTAGCTTTCCATCTTTATAATTTCAATATAAAACAAATTAACGATCCACTTATTTTTAGGTTAATTTTTTAATTGTTAATAAGTATCTCTATAAAATTCTAAGAAAAAAATGAAAGTTTATGTTAACAGTAAAGTGGTCTGAAAGTATTTTGTTTCATTAACAAAATTTTACGATTAGGTTAAAATAAATTTTTTACTTACAAATTAAGTTATTTTCGGACATTTTTCTTGATTTATAAGTGGTCCAATTAATTTATTACTAATGATTTTTAGTATACTAATAGAAAAATAACATAATGATATTACACTTATGGCTCTCTATTTTCACCGTCCTAAAAATCGATTGTCCTAGTATCATTTATATAGAAGAAATAACTTAGGCAACCCAAGTAATTAATAAATATCTCAAAATATCCATAATAAAATTTCATGATATGCAATAGTACATTGCGGTTATTTTACAAACTATCACCATACATATATTACATATTTGAATTTCATGATAGTTGAGTTTTTAACCTTCATCATTTATGTATCACTTTCTTGGTTATTAAAGAGTATCAATATATTAATCACCTACCATATATATTTTATAATTAATAAGTTATATTTGATTTTCTTTTATGTATTTATATTTTCTTATTTATGTTAACTTAAAGTCTATATCAAGGCTGTCTCTGTAACATTGTAATACACAATATTATAATAACAATGTAATCTTTCAAGTTTTACAGTTTCTCTTTATTATTTTTGTTATCTTTTTCCTTTATATTTTATCTTTTCAAACATGGTATCAGAGTTTTGATTTCTTCACCATCATTTTATTTAGCTAGAGATTTGCTGGAAATTTTTTTCAAAATCCAACGAAATCTACCGGAGTTTTTTGAAAAGTCACCGAAAAATTCTAAAATCTTGCCGTCTTAGTCACCGCCCATCTCCAATTACTCAAAATCCTACGGCCATTTCAACGCCGTCGACGACGCGCCAATCCGATGTCGGTAACCGCCAGACGTGCCACCGAAACACCACTGTCGCCGACCACTGTCACTTCAGATCCCTGCCGTTTAGTGCCGCTGACGATGCGCTAATTCGAGGTCGAAAATGGCCGGACGCGCCGCCGAAACTTCACTGCCGCTGTTACTGTTCTCCTTAGATTCCCACTGATTTCTAGCGTGTTAGCCTGCACCGCCCAGACAGTTGCACTCAGAATCAACCGGCGATTTCAACGGCACCAAAATCTTGTCGATCCGAAGCCGCACGCTTCCCCACGCGCCTCTGAACAGAGTTGTCGTCCGCCACCGTCCACCTTAGATCTCTGCTATTTTCGACTAGTTGCTTCTCACTGCCGGCTCCATTCAACTCCCCTCCGCTGGATCTATCAGTCCAGGTCTCTTTTTGAAATTTCGGTGATCCAATTTACAATAAGGGTCTTTTTACAAACTTTTCAAAGTTATATAGATAGTTTATAGTTTATCTAAATTTTAGGCCATTTTGTGATTTTTTTATTTTTATCAGTTTTTATTTCCTTTTTTGTTTTTGCAGTTTTTGAATAAATTGGTGGAATAATCTCTCAACACACTTGCACTCGCAGCAGTTGATTTTTCTCTATCAACGCGATTGCACTCGCAGTGGTTGACAACGCACTTGCATTCGCAACGGTTGATTTTCTGTTTCCTTATCACTGCGTTTGCACTCGCAATGGTTGGCAACGCACTTGCACTCGCAACGGTTGGTTTCAAGTTTCATTCAATGCGTCTGCATCCGCAAGTAATTGATTTTCTCAATGCTCACCATTACAATAAAAAATATTCTTTTTCAAACTCAAGCTTCTACTTGAGTTTGAGGGGGGATATTAAAGAATATCAATATATTAATCACCTACCATATATATTTTATAATTAATAGGTTATATTTAATTTTCTTTATGTATTTATATTAATCTAAAGCCTATATAAAGGTTGTCCCTTTAACATTGTAATACACAATGTTATAATAACAATGTAATCTTTCAAGTTTTATAATTTCTCTTTATTATTTTTGTTATCTTTTTTCTTTATATTTCATCTTTTCAAACATTGGTTTCTGTAGTAGTAAACTTGAAATGAAAATGACAAACACAAGAAAATAAAATAAAATAAGAACAAGTAACATTTTTAGTGCTCTCGGAAATAGATGGTTGGACTCCCTCATCGACATCTCATTGTCCCTCTATTTCTACAGATTCTTCACCCACCTGAGCTATTTTAACATGTCCTTGTCCCTCTATTTCTGCAACCTCATTACCCCACCTGAACTTTAGTTGTATTCCCTATATTTCTTAGTCGATTCAATTACAGTGATACAACCTGGTATATATATACACTTTCAAGCTTCAGAACCTCAAGTAATCTAGATCTAGGTTTCAATTGACATAACTTAAATTCTACCTAACTAAGATACAAAATTCTGTTTCAACCTTTTATCTTAACAATTGATGTTGCATTATGCTCTGTCATCTTTGTTCTACATATGGTACAATTGCTTTCTTTTGTCCTCACCAAATGTGCAATTTGTGTCTTTATTATAATTCTGCTAATGCAGCTTGCCTCAGCTTCATTTTCATGTTTATTGTTATTTTCTTTAACACAATTAAGATAATAGTATTTAAGTTCTATTAAATGTATATTGATTGTTGTTACTTACACTCCTCTACTATTCTCTTTAAAGCCATTATTATATTTATAACTTTAATCTCAGATAAAATTACAATGAAAACAAACATGATTTTTACAAAGTTCGTGGAAAGAAGAGAGAACTATCTCCAAAAGAGAGAGCTATCGTTTCTTGCAAATGAGTTCATTGCTAACTTAACCTTTTTTTAACATTATGAGAATCTTTCACAACAAACTTAGATGGCATATTTGGTTTTTTTTTTCTTTTTCAAATAAAAAGATAATAAAATTAAAAAAACAAGACTTTGAAAATGAAAATAACAAACACAAGGAAATTAAGTAAGAACAAGTGACATGTTAAGTGCTCCTGAAAACAAATGGTTGAACTCTCTCTTCGACATCTTCTAGTCTCTTTATTTTTGTAGCTTTATCACCACCTGAGCTATTTTTGTAGCTTCATTAGTCATCTAAGCTAGTTCAACATATCGTTGTCTCTCTATTTGTTCAACTTTATTCCTAGCTCTCTCAACTTGTGTAGTGAGAGATCCACCCCAACACCTATTAGAGTATTTCATTGCCAAACTTAGCCAATATATATATATATATAAAAAAGCATGTTATTGAAATTTTATATTAAATAAATAAAAATGAAAGACTTTCAAAAATAAAAAATTATAAATGTTGTACTTAAGGGTGTCTAAGTAAGAGCAATTATACCATAAAACGGGTACTATCATGTACATCAACATAAAAACATTCCACTTTTGTTTATGAATAATCATATTAACTAAATTTGTTTAAAAAAGCACTAAGATAATTAAAAGTAATTATCTCAATGAGGTCATTATATATATATATATATATATATATATATATAGGGCTAAAGTTTTAATTGTACAAATAATAGAACATGCGAATATCCCAAAAACATCAACCGAAAAAATATCACCAAATAAATATAAATAAAAAACTATAACTTGAATACAAGTAAACAAACTATTCATAATATGCTTAGCCCATGGCCTTTGTCTTAGAATCTTTCCGAGTGAATAGTTGATACTTAAAATTAGTGCCAACACAAATAAACTTAATGTAATCTTAAGTTAAATTCCTTTCCCATTACAAAGTTCATTCTCAACAAATACACGAATACATAGACTTAAAGTATCCCAATCTCTATACACTATAATTTTAAAGTGTTTAAAAAGATTTAGAGAAGAGGGATGAAAGTATTGAAAATATGAGTGTGATTTGCGATTCTTTTATATATTCTTTTTTTTTTGTTTAGTTTATAATTAAATACTTTTTTAAGTCTTTTGACATAAACAGTAGTATCACCGTCCAACTAAAAAAACGATGTCATAGTGTAAAGAGAAAAATAAATAGACCTATTGCATGCAAAGGTAGCTACTTTTTATGTCAAAATATTTTTAAAATAATTTTATTTTTAAACTAAACTAGAAAAAGAATATATAAAAGAATCACAACTCACACTCTCATTTTCAATACTTTCATCCCTCCTCTTTGAATATTTTTTAACACTCTAAAAACTTGACGGGTAGAGATTGGGGTGCTCTGAGTCTTTTTTGCTATCATGGTTTCTATGAGTCTCTGTGTTCATGTATGTTTTGTGAAAGAACTTTGTAATAGAAAAGAAAATTTTACTCGATATTGTACTACCTTTATACGTGATGGCAATAATTTAATTTATTAATTGTTCGCTATGAGTGATTTAAGACAAAGGCCATGAGCTATGCATGTTGTGAAAAGTTTGTTTACTTGCATTCAAATGGTAATTTTTTTTTTCTACTTGATAGTGTTTTTTTGGGTTGAATTTTTGAGATATTCGCATGTTTCATTATTTGTTTATTGAAAGCTTTAGTCCCCTCGCAATAAAAATATAATGACCTCATTGAGATAATTACTTTTAATTGTCTTGATTTTTTTTCAACTAATTTAATTAATATAATTATTCATAAGCAAAAGTAAAATATTTTGATGTTGATCTGTATTATAGCACCCATTTATGGGTAGAATTGCTTATACTTGGACACCATTAAATGCAAGACTAGTAAATGTTTCTTAAAACAATCTTTCATTTTTATTATTTAATATAAATTTTAATAACATGTTTTTTTATATATTTTATTGGTTAGGTTTGGCTGTGGAATTTTCTAAGAAATAATAAGTTTGGCTGTGGAATACTCTAAGAAATAATAGGTGTTAGGGTGAATCTCTCATTACACAAGTTGCAAGAGCAGGTGACAAAGATGAACTAACAATAATGGGTGATGAATCTGCACAAATAGAGGGACAATGACATGTTGACCTAGCTCAGGTGGGTAATGAAGGTACAGAAATAGAGTGACAAAGAGATATCTTAGAGGGACTGCAACCCTCTGTTTCTGAGAGCACTTAATATGTCACTTGTTCTTACTTTATTTCCTTTTGTTAGTCATTTTTATATTCAAAATGTTGTCTTTTTTATTTTAGTTTCTTTTAGTTTGAAAAAGAAGAAAGAACCAAAGATATCATCTAAGTTTACTGTAAACAATTTCCATATTGTTAAAAAAAGTTAAGTTAGCGATGAACTCATTTGTAAAAACAATAGCGCTTTGTTCTTTTCACAAATTTTGTAAAAATCAAGATGTTTGCATTGTAATTTTATTTAATATTAAAATTATAAATATAATAATGACTTGAAAAAGGACACTTTAGGAGTGTAGGTAATAATAATCAATATACATTTAATACAACTCAAATATCATTGACTGAATTATGTTAAAGAAAGTAATTATAAACATAAAGATGAAGATGAATCTAAAGCAAACTGCGTTAGCACAGTTATAATACAGGCACAAAGCTGCACATCGGATGAGGGCAAAAGAAAGCAATTGTACCGTGTACAGTATAAAGATGACAAGGCACAATGCAACATCGTTAGGTAACGGGCCAAATTTGTATAAACTTTAAAATTTGGGATAAGAACATCTTTGTCCCTTAAATTTGACCGGTTACCTAATTTTGCTCTTTTATTTTAAATTACTCAGATTTATCTCTCTCCGTTAGTCAAAAATATAGTTATTTTATGCAATATCTGTTTTACCCCTTAATCGTTATAAACATGTGCTATGATGTTTAAAGTAATTGACAAATCATTAAAAAGAATAATTTTAGTATTCACATGTCAATAAATGATTGGTTACTGATAAAAAATAGATACATGACACATCGATTCAATTTTAATAATATTTTCTAAATCATTTTTGTCCCTCCATTGGCACGATATCTGGCGGTTACACCATATAACTTCAGCGATAAAACTAATCAAAATTTATATCATTGAATTCTATTTTTGTGATCTACACAATCGTGGGATCATTTATGATAAATAAAAAAGACCAAGAGACGGTCAAATACACAATGGGAGTCATGGGAGGCAGGGGCCATCGGTAATGCTCGTCAATCGAAGGGTAATGACATGCACCAGGTGGCTGCCGCCCAGCTTCACGGGAATGGTAGTGCACGTTAACCTTGAGTGACAATGACATGCACCATTGCGCCTTTGGATAGATCGGCGACCGATCTATCCAATGGTGTCGGCAGTGCACGTCACGCCGCTACCTTCCATGGCACTCATTGCGTAGTTGGCTGTCTTCTAATCTTTTTTGTCAAAAATGGGATTGCATAGATCATGAAAAATGAATTTCGATGATATAAATTTTAGTCATTTTTATCATCGGAGTCTGATGATAGATAGTGGCGAGCCAACACCGAATTATTGTTGCGATGATGGTGGTCTACAATAGAGTTTTATTTATTTATTTATTTAATAATTTATAATCATTTGACGCGTGTTACACTATATGAATTTTTTTTATTAAATTACGATTTTACCCTTCAACAGTAAAATCTAACGGTAATTAGAGTTACGGAGAGGACAAATTTGGATAATTTGAAATAAGAGAAAAAAAAATTGAGTAAGATACAAAATTGGTACATTTGTTAGAAAATGATTGAAAAATTATGAAAAATGAGACAAATTCAACAAAAAAATGTCGAAGAAGAAAGTTTAAGTACATAGCCTCCTGCCCTTCCCGCAACCTTCTAGTGTCCAACTCGTGCTTGGCGGGAGGTGCAGAGTTTGGGGCCTTGTGCACATGCCCGTGTGCAGGGGCTTCGAGCCACACCACACGCAAAAGGCATTATGCTATTTTGGAGAGGTGTCGGGTAAGTTTGGTCTCGCTACGCTCCGCGTGCATAATGTAGTGCCGGACCCCAACCTGCACCTCACACAAGGTGTGAAGATTTCTAAGTTTCTTCTCCCATTTTTGTCCCTAATTGAGACGCGAAGAATTTTGAGTTTCTTCCATCATTTTTGTCCATGTTTTATTTGTTTCTCATCATTTTTCATACTTTATTTTGTAGATTAATTTTTAAAATTTATTGTTCTCAATCTATATAGTATTTTTCAAATCTATTTTGACAATAACAATATTTTTTTTATTTATTAGCTCAAATTACAAGTTTTTTTAAATTGCAATATTTCATTTTGTCTAAATTTGCAACACTTTTTCAAGTTTTCCTACATATTTCAACCACATGAAAGAACCTAAATTCAATGCTTCAAAATCTACTAATATTGTTTGTCTACAAGCAACTAATCGCTACTTACACTGCCTTCTAACACAACAACTATTAAAGATTAAAATTTGATTCTTAAATTTAACATTAGCACCTAGTATTAACGTTCAAATGTATGATGAATAAAGCTAAAAAATGTCAGCCAAACGTGCCCATCAATAAAATAACTAAATTAAAATTTAATTACAATATTCATAGACAAACAAGCATAATAGTTATTCATGTTTTTAGAAAAGTATACTGCAAACCCATTCAGACATTAATTGTAGTCAGATGCTAAAAATGTTATAAAAGAGCACATTAAAGAGTCCACCAAATTATCTGGTCCATATGATTAAAAATACTGTTCTTTTAGATTTATGGTTCAAACTCAAGCCTAATCAAATTAACGAACATCTCCTTAAATAATTTATAAAAAAATAATTATCTCTTAAAGGCTCAATCTATTACGCCTATAAATAGAGGCCATTCTAAGATGGTCAAATAAGATTTTTTTCTCTCTATAAAATACTACAGAATACATGAGTTATTTTGTCTCTTTTCATTTCATTTTGTAATGGCCATGTTTTCTAATTATAAATACTTTGTTAAATAGTATATGTGAACAGTCTAAAGTTAAATAAAGTGAACATAAATTTGAATTACATGTGTCAATCTCTCCCTTCATCTCTCCTTATTTTTATTTTTTTTCTTCACCAAAACTTTTTTTTTTTACCAAACAAAACAATTTTACACAAATAAAAATTTAAAGAACTTTATAGCCAAATTCCTGAATTTTCATTAAGAAGATTCCCTTCTAAACAAATGGACCATTATTATTATTCCTTATGTAACCAAATATATCGCGCATCAAGATGTTTAATGCAAACTAAATGACTTGTTCACAAGAAAAGATGCCTCTCCTATTAAAAATATGGTGTGGGCAATTTACCGACAACATTTTTCCACTCATTGCCAACAGTTACAGGAAAATGCCACTTCACTTACAATATTTTTCTTATATCTTAATAATAATTAGTCATTTTTATTAAAAAGAAAAATAGTTACCGGAAAATGCACTTCCATCTGCCAAAAATATATCTAAAAATTGAGGGTGCTGCACAGGTTTCGTTATAGAGCTTTCAAATTTTGCAAGCTTGGAAACTGAATGCTTTCAAAATTTGCAAGCGTGTAAACTTTTTCAGTTTCCATGATTTTTCTAGAAATAAACAAGCACATGAATATAGTTTAGCATATATGCTATGCACACACATGCAGAAATATACATGCATAGCACTCTTCTTAAATGCAGATTTTGAAATCGACACTCATATCCATGTCTACAGATTGTAGCCTACTCTAACTTTCAACTTCTCCCACCGGAATAAAACAACGGCCAATGCTCGACCAAATCTTATAGTCTGGTCAACACACAAGGCATGTTTAAAATTATGCAACAGAAAACCTTAATTGGGAAACACTCATTAACCAAATAGAGCGGCGCAGCTTGCATTAACAACAGATTAGTTATATCAAATTGATTATGTTCTTTGTATTAACAGCGCATACTACAGATTCTGAGGTTAACAGGTCAGAAGACAAAAATTCAGATGACACAAGTGACATTTGCCTTATAAGTTCCATCAAAAAAAGAATCTACAGCCATATGAGCTCATTACTTAAACCAAAAGGAACCAATCAACGTGCAGATTTGCAAACAGTCAGATCACAAGTATATTACGCAATACGAAGCATGCAGAAAAATACATTAGCATCGAGTATGCATGCAGTAAACTAACTCTACAGAAGGAACTAGCATGCACGCAGAACACGAGCATCGATTATGAATCCATTAAAAGTCTACGGAGGGAACTAGAGGGAAGAATAAAAAAAATTTAAAAGACAGAGAGTGGAAGAAAAAGTAAAGGAGACAAGGCATATAAGTAACAGTGAGTACTGACCAGTTGAGCCTTGGTTTCTTCCTATAACTGTTCCATCTCTGATTTTAGTTGGTTGACAACACTTCTCTGGATAAAATACATGAATGCAAATGAATAAAAGACTACAACAATGGACTTAAGGAACCATCAATTAGATCAAAGGCCTCAGAGAAATTTCATGAAATAAGCAGCAATGACCACACGTTACAAAATGCATCACTCAGGAGCAGGTAAAAGAAAATACTAAATTGAGGAAAATGAATACTTGAGAAAGTTCTTGGACCTCAAGGTCAAATTCACGGCCAGAATACACAGGCAGCAAATTTAGGAAGTTTTATGTAAACTCAGGAAGTTCTTCTCTTCTCCAAGCTTCTCCAACTAATATCACACCCAAATGGTCATAAGAAACATTAATCATCCACCAGACATTCTAGAATAGGAAAAATTACTCATGATCCATTACAACAAGGCAACTAATAGGACATGCAAGTCCTATAAGATAAGGAACTTTATTGCTTAAAAGGAAAAATATCAACTTATTCCATCAAAGCTCAAGGAAGCCCTAATTTTCAACCCATATTGGTGCACCATTACTGTCAGAGCACCTTGAAGAAGAAATAATACAACAATGCAAGATACAGCCAACCAGTGGTATTCGACACCACCTTCAAAATATATCATGAGTTTTTATGTCAATATATAGCAGTAAGTATCATAGTTCGCAAGCCAACCTGCTGATGATATCTGTTAACGATGAATTTTCGGCCGCTAAGGATTCTGCAAATGCTCATGACGCCTCAAGAGATCGTTGCAATGTAAACTTTTCTTGCGTCAAATCTTGTATGTGCTGCAGGTTAAAAGATATAGATATTTCTTAGACAACAAACTCATAAATAAAATTTGGTGCAATCATGATATTTAAGGATATGAACATTTATATATTCAGCGGGGATATCAGGTAAGAAACGTAAATATAGATCAAGAAGAAAAGGCGAAAATATTTATTTGGTGGCATTACCCACAAGATTTAACAGCCATAAGGTTTTCCCATCAACTAAATCCAGCATGCGATTAACCTAGCAAATCCAATAGTTAGCTGAAAACTCTCCATTGGACACCTAATCTCCAAACCTCACTCCCTCCCACCCACACAAAGACAGGCTGCACCAAACAGAGATCCCACAGGTAACCTTGTTTTGGTGCAATAGATGATTCTGTTTAATAAACAAAAGAAATAAAAAAGCTTCACAAAACAAAAGCCTGGCGGTAGAAGAAAGTACCATTTATATTATATAATTCCGCTTTTATATCTATTTAAAAGTTCGACCCTTTTTGCCTTTTTGTTTTGGGATTTGTACGTAATAAAATATTGTTGAAAAGAATGACATATTGAGAAGGGACAAAACAAAAGAACCGCTCATTTTATACGTTAGATGATGAGACAAGCATACCATGAAACAATTTCTCCATCTTTTTCTTCTTTTTTTTCTCTGTCAACAAGATGTACGCTATAAATATTTAAATATAAATTAATATAATATTTGTATTTTGAATATAAAACGTGCCAGACAGTACTGGAGGTTGTCAGTTTTCTAGCCCCAAGCGTGAACAACGGCAGACCATCACAGAGGCTACACTGGGCTAAAACATGGTCTACCTCCTAGAAAAAAAAAAATATCAACAAAGTCCTTAGAATGTTAATTAAATGTAAAGAAAGCCAAGAACAAATGAGTTTTAAGTACAAAACTATTTGTAAATAAAGATATTTTTAGAACTCCATCAATTATCTAACCCATGAAAAGAAAAAAAAATCAGTGCACCTCTTAAAATATGAATTTATTATAAGTAACAATATTATTCGTTTTTTAGGTATGATCAAATCCAAGAGAAAAAAAATCAGTTAATAAGCCCACAAAATATTAATTCATTTTGGATACAAATGTTCTTAGCACAACATATTATCTTATAAGACCTTATTTTTAATCAAACTCAATTTAAAATTTGACGATGTAAAAGTTATAAAATAAGGAGAAAATTTACAAAAGATGAATTCTTTAAATATCTTATAGTGAAATTCTTTATTAATAAATAAATTGAGTTTGAACCCCCTTAAGAATGTAAAAAAAATAAAATATTAAATAAATTTTTAATCAAATTAATTATTTAAAAAATTAAATTTAAATAAAAATTTAATTGATTTTAAATAATTAATTAAAAATAATAAAATTAATTAGTAAACTCCAAACCCTAAATCTTAAATCCTACTTTACACTGTAAATTTTAAATTCTAAAATCTTAAATCTTAAATTTTATCCTTAAGCCCCTGAACCCTTAACCATTAAACTTAAATTTTAAATCTTAAACACTAAACTTTAAACTCTAAATGTTTATCTCTAAATTTATGTGATTTAACCTTTTTTTAATAACATCTTTAAAGTTTAATTTTATTTTATTTAAATAAATAGATGGAACTCTTTGTAAATAACAGTAAAGATGAAAGTAAATTTAGTGAGATTTTGAGTTTTTTTATTTTTGTTGCCACATTATAACCGAAGTATTTGATTGAATTTAATCTCTACTTTCGCATTTAAACTTAGCGGTCCTATCTACAAATATTCTCTTTTTAAAGTCTTGACCACTTATTATAATTAACCATAATTATTAATTCCTCATCTGTTGGGAAAAAAATGGAACTTACTATATGCAGCATTAATTGAGAAAATTGACAAAAACTTCTAACAAACACATTGAAAAGTATAATACCCAAACAAAATTATTGCTAAAGTTTAACCTTATAAAATAAAAAATAAAAGAAGAGCGAGAAATCATTAAATAATAAAAATAATATCACTTGGTGAATGGGTCCAACATGTTTTTATTAATTATTACAACCTTTTTTTTTAAAACGTTGTACATCTCAAAAGTGGGTAACTTGTCCAATAATTTGCATGCAGCATATCAAAACGTACCTTAGACATGAGTGTTCAATTCATTATTCACCAAAATAATAGTTCTCCAAGACAATGGTGGTACAAATGCCTCACGTCTTGCTAATTAAATTATTTTTAATAATTATAAGAAGTCTCACAATAAATCATTTAAAAAAGTTAAAACTGTGCCATAACAAATAATTTAAAGGCTCATTTTGGTATAAAATTGTTGTATAACTGCACATTTATATTTTTTTTATTAATAAAAAAGAAATGCAATCAAAAAATACAAATGAGAGACAAGTCTAAAAGTAAGAGTGTCTGGTAAAGCTCTGTACCTCTATAAATTATATAGAGACATTTGTACGTATGGTGGATCAACTAAAGATTTTCTATTTTTTTTTAATTTTTTAGAATTAATTTAATTTTATTAAACTGCTCACAAGTGACACCTGATAAAGGTGATCAGAGAACCTAGATGGTTTTAAAAATTAAAATTTGTCTAAAATTTAACGTTCGAAAGTCTAATAAATAAAACTAAAAGAGTAATATCCATATTATGTAGGTATACAATCATAATTATGATTCATGTTTTTCGGAAAGTAAACTGCATGCCGGTTGTGAATCAGAGCTCTAGGCTGCTACTTCTGACCCATAGGATGGATCAACACAGATGCTGTCAAAACGCTAATGCCAAGAAAGTTGGTCAAGGGGTCTTAATCAAAACCAGGAGGGAAAGTCCAATTGCTATGGCTACTTCTACGTGTGAATTCAGAGTGTGTTGAGTTGGCAAAAGTGAAAGCGTTGAGTTGGCAAAAGTAGAAGCAGTGAAGTTTGCTCAACAAGTGACAGATAGCCTGATTACAATGGGGCAATTTTTTAGCTAGATGCTAAAAATGTTGTGAAGTTGCTGACTAGTCAACTCAACAACCTTTGAGAAATTAAATAGGTGATCAATGGCATCCGAGAGAAGCCAAGGCTCAAATTTCAAAATATATCACATTCTAAATTTGTGTAACTCTGCAGCTGATAAGTTGGCTACGACTGCCCTTCAAAGGGTCTTGTAACCAAATTCAGAGGGAAAGTTTCTTTTCCTCTTGTCTTTTGCTGATATATGAATTTCTTCGTTAAAAAAACAAAAGCTTGCTCAACGTGTCATATTTCTCTTTTGTCACCTGCAAAACTTTCCCTCTTGCCTTTTGCTGATACATGAAATTCTTCTTTAAAAAAAAAAAACCTTGCTCAACGTATCATATTTATCTTTCAGGAGCAACTTTACAGTAATATTCATGATTTTAATAGACATTATATTGTTGATTAAAATTAAAATATTATATCTTAAAACTTATTGATATAGAATTAAAAGATTATCAAAATAATATAATATATTCACCTACTTATGTATGTCGGATCTAAATATTCTTTTATAAAAAAGAGACAAATTAAACCCTATATCAGTGTATTATTTATAATAATTATAGATTATTGCTCTTATTTAAAACGTGAATCATATCCTCACGTAAGAGAAAGAAAAAAATCTTCAATCAAAATGGACAATACAAAATATATTATTACCCAAATTTTGACATCCTCCATATATTACAATAGTAAACACTTTCAAATCCTCGCTCTAATATCCACATAAAAAAAAGTACAAATCATGTTTAGGTGTTTGTGGAAAGACTTGAGTGCCATTAAAGATTGCTTCTCTATAGAATCAATGGTTGAGCGGCTGTTAATGAGTGATGTTTACTTGAAAGGCAATGACTTGGTAAAGACATAGGTTGCAAAGGTTGGCGGGAGGAGAATATTGGCGGTAGCGCCCTAGCGAAGGCTCAGTCGAGGCCAATGAGGCCACAGTGAAGGCCAGTAGAGGCTCATCGGAGCCCCACATCAGATCGGCATAAGGTGGCAGTGCTCAACTATCTGTTATTTAGTCGAAAGCTAGAAAGACAAAAAACATAATAGAAAAAATGAGAACGAAAAAAAAACAAAAAAGAAAAGGCAAAAAAAAAGGGAATGATAAAAGAAGATTGTAGGGCAAAGAATAGAAAAGAGATCTCCATCGGATAAGGGGCAAGGCCCTTCTTCGATGAAGATGGGTTAGACTTAATAATGACAACTAAATTTTGTAAAGAGATTAAAGAGTGTTTTTTATAAGAGAGAAAATTTGTTGGGATGACTCAACCTCATCTTAACTTTATAATTCAAGTTTGTGTTTTTTGTATTTTTTCCCTAAAAGAAATTAAGTATTTTAATAGTAATTAATCACAAGTCTGGTTTTGTAATTAGTATCCGTCTTAATAATTTTGGTTTTGACTGATGATTATTTAAAATGTAGTTTATTTTTTATTATAACTATGAGAAAAGGACATCTTTGTCCTTAGAATTAGTTCTAATTATTAATTATGTATTTTTAATTTTTAATTATCAAATTTTATTCATATTCATTAGTCAGTTATTATTTCAATGAAAAAGTTCAATTTATTTTTAATGACATTTTTGCTTATGCTAGAATTTATATACTAATCATTGTGTTCGCATGTTAATAAATAATTCGTCATTGATAATAAAAGGATGCGTGGCATACTCGGATAGAATCAAATCTAAATATTTATTCTTAAATTTTTTTAAAAATATTTTTTAAAAATAAATTATTAAAAATAACATAAGCCTCCATCGCTGGCAAAACTTCGGCTATGGCAGGCCATCGACCATTGGTCTCAAACTATAAAAATAATTAAAATTAATATTATTAGACTCAATTTTTCTTAATCTAAACAATGGTATAATCATTTTTAAAAAAAAAGACAAAATGTGACAAAATGGTAGGAAGGCAATTGTCACAAAGGTTCACGCGCAAATAGGGTGGCGATGATGTGCATTGCCACCACCAATGGATAGATCGACAGTCAATCTATCCAACAATGGTGGTGAGACACATCACTACCATCTCGTTTGATGGCGACCGTCGTCTTATGATGGAGAGCTGCAGCTACCATCGTCTATCACAAAATAGGGTGACAGCCTATCTATTCAATGGTAGTGACAATGTACGTCATCGTCACCCATTTCATGGCGACCGTCGTTCTATGGTAGAGGCGGTGACCACCAATGTTTGCCGTAAAATTTGGTGGCAATGCATAACGAACGACAGTGATAACTACTATCTCATTGTATTTGATCACCTTATGATCTTTTTTTTTTTATCTAAAATAACTTATTATTTTTTTATAAAAAAATAAATTTTAATTATTTTTTTGTCGATGCTGCATTCCGCTGTTGAGCTAACTATAATAGAGTTGTTTTTTATATTATTTTAATTATTTATTTACTTAATAATCAATGAATATTTAAAACATATCGTGCTGTATAAATTTTATAGTCAATGATTATTTGGATGGTAGCAGATATGTTCACCATTGATATTATCAAACTAAAATTTATAATATACCCAATAAAAGGCTGTTTTTTAATTAAAAAAACTACTAGAGGATTGCCAGACGGAGCAAGAAAAAGGCGACCGCTAGATCATCTTTGTTAAATAACAGAGAGTTGAGCTGAATTGCTATTTTTACAAGAATAACAGGTCGACGATCTACTGGATCGAGGTGACAAAGCATCTTAATGCACTACAGTTAATTTAATATTAAGATAACTCCTTAAATCAATCGATCCGCAATATTGTAAACTGAAGGAATTTACGCCCCCACTTCCTCCTAAAATTTGAAAATAAATTAAGCGACAGCAAAAATATTTTTTATTATTTAATAATTAAAATAAAAATTTATAATGTTTATGGCAATATTTTTATAATATTTAATTTTTTTAATTTTATAGTATAAAAAGTACTTTTCTATTATGCAACTAATTAGTGTATAAAATATGAATAGCACCCTAAAATGCTTTATAATTTATTATCAAACACTAATTTTCTTTTGAACAAAAAAAAAAGCTAGACTGTTCTTTTTTTTTTGGTTACCATTTTTCAGCGAAAAAAAGCTAGCCGCGTCTACATTCTTGGGAACACTAAAAGAATTCTAAGACCAATTCATGATATTTATTCTATAAATTAGACAATATCATTTTATTTTTGGAGAAATCTTTTAATTTAAAAATTTTAATATTTAATTAAATGCATAATATTAATATTAATTAAAGAAGAAAAATCTTAATGTTGAGGGAGGTAATGCCCTTCTCCCTCGTGAGGTTATGTTGAAGCGAAGAATCCAAGATTCAGTCTAGAACTCTAACCTCCTTGCGCAGCGAAATAATCTGTCAATCAAGCAAAACCAACAAGAATTCAAAGTAGAAAACAAAAGAGCACAACACAATTTACGTGGTTCGGCTAATATCCTACGTCCACGGTGAATCCAAGGATCCTAACCTCTCTTATTATAACTCCCTAGAGATTTTATAAGGAAACACAATATGAAGAACCCTCAAAATGACCTAAACGTTTAGTAAACCTTTACTCTACCACGAACAATGATCACCCAAACAACGGTTCCACCCTAGCGCACACAAACACTTAGTGTCTACCCAGCTCTTCCCCTCTCTTAGAGTCTCTCTCAATGCTTGATATGAAATCAAGGGTTTACAAGTGTTTATATATAGTATATTTCGTGCCTATTAACCATATTCCTTGTTGGAGTAAGAGTCCACTTGTTTTGGAAGTCCAAACTTTCTCAAAACTTGAAATTCCGAATCAAAACGGACTTTTCTACGCGTTTTGGTGCTACGGCACTCGTCCTTGAGTGCTGCAGCACTGGACAGAATTGTGCCCAGCGCTGCGGCGCTGAGCCATTGGCGCCGCGGCGCTAAGCCCTGTAGCTATCCGCGTTTTCTTGCTCCCTTCGCGTCTTTGAGTCCCGTTTTGCTTACCCCTTCGTGTCCCACACGTCCTAGACTTCTTCATACATATCCCACACATTTTAGACTTCTAATAACTTCTTCACTTTGATATTCATCTCAATTTTTGACCAATTAAAATTGTTGAATCACCAATTTTTTAACGCTTAACAAGCTCTTTTATGTAAAATATGACTTAAATTTTGAGGTCAAAAAATAAAAAAAAAAATAAAGATACGGAGTTTAATCATATTATTTTAACTCTGGTATTATATAAAAAAAGTATTTTAACTCAAAAGCTTAAGTTGAAGTTTAATATTAATAATAAAATCAAATTTTAAAATAATTAAAAGTAATTAAAGAAAAATTTTAATATATTTATAAGTGACTAATGTCAAGTCACCATTTTGCTTTCTCTAGCTATCTATTTTTCTTTACATTCACAACAATTTCAAATGAACTAATAACATCTAACTCTTTGAACTAAATAAAAGTGGGAAATTTTCAGACCAAAATTTTAAATGTAAATTATTTTTTTACCATGGTCAAACTTTTAATTCTTTCATAACTAAATAAATATTGTTTTTTCATTTTTGCCCCTCTCTCTCAATTGCTCTCTCCCAGTCCCAGTAGCTTGCTGCGCAGCTGCTGCACCATATGGCATTTTTTTATTCATTTAATTTTTATTTAAATTTAAATATTAATTAATTAATTAATAATAATTTACATAAAATATATAATTTTTCATTTAAAATTTAATTTTATACATTTTGACAAAGGATTTGAACTCTATTTCTTTATTTTAGTAGAAGAATTCACTATAAGCTATTTAAGCAAGTGTAATTTTATTCTTTTAAGGGATCAATCTGTTACAAATTTTCTCTTTATTTTATAACTTTAAAAAATAAATAAGTAATCATAATCTTAAAATGATATAATGTTGTTTTCAAAAAAATAAAAAAATAAAAATTTAAAGAATTAAAAGTTTGACTATGGTAAAAAAAGAATTAACATTTAAAATTTTGGTCATTACCGAATAGTTTCAAATAAAAATAGCTAATATAGGGTGCCAAGCGCTACCCAAAAATATCTAACTCTTCGAAATAAATATGTAGAGCTAAATTGAGTCATTTTTTTGTTCAATATTACATTACCCAAATTTATGTTCTTTTTTTTTTTTTTTTTTAAAAGGGGGATTATAATATTTATTATCATTTTCGCACCACCTGAGAAGGAGGGGGTCGAACCCAGGTGGGGATGTGAGACCTTGGGGGGCTCAACCAACTTGGCTGAGCCCCCATGCTCCCCAAATTTATGTTCTTAATCATTAAGTTTTGTCATCAAAAATTGAATACTCTCCTTACAGAAATTAGAAAGATTAATAAGACATATTAAAGTCATAATCTTTGTGAAATGATTTTTTGAGACAATAATCATATTTATTTGGGAAATTTTCGGCATTGACAAAATGTTTAAATGGTGATTCTTTTTTTGACCACAGTCAAACTTTTAATTCTTTAATGACCAAACAAATACTGTTTTTCCACTTTTGCCCTTCTAACAAACAGAGAGACACTCTCATTGCTGCTGCGCAGCTAGCTGCCACCACGTGGCGTCACCCAATGGCACCACTTGGAAAATTTTAAAATATTTTTAATTCATTAATTAATTATTTTTAATTTACATAAAAACATTTTTTTTTCAAAATTTTAATTATTTATTTAAATTTAAATTTTTTACGTTCTTGCAATAAAATTTGAACTCAATTTTTTTTATTTTATTAGAGGAATCCACTACAAACTATTTAAGTGATTTTTTTTTCTTTTAAGAGATTAATCTTTTACAAATTTTGTCCTTATTTAGAATTTTAAAATATAAATAAGTAATCATAATCCAAGAATAATAAAATGTTGTTTCAAAAAATTAAAAAAATCATAATATTATTCCATTTTTGCCCTTATCACAAAACATGTAACTGAAAAAATTACACTTGCTTAAATAACTTATAGTATATTTCTCTACTAAAATGAAAAAATTCAGTTTGAATCTCCTTGCTAAAATGTAAAAAATGAAATTTAAATAAAAAATTAAATTAATTAAAAAAATTAAAAAATAAATTTTTATGTAATTTAAATAAATAAATTATTTAAGAAACTAAAATTTAAATTAATTTTTTAATTTTTTAATGCAGCTGCATTTTGTTAATTTAATTTTTATTTTTGTTTAATTTTTGTTATTTTTTATTTAAATTATTTAATTTGATTTTTTATTTTTAAATTTGATGTAATTAATTATTTAAATTTATCACTTTTTATTAAACAACATTATATTATTCTAGAATTATAATTACTTATTTATTTTTTAAAACTATAAAATAAAGAAAAAATTTATAAAAGATTAATTCTTTAAAAGAAAAAAAATTACACTTGCTTAAATAGTTTGTAGCCCATTCCTCCGTTGAAATACAGAAATTGAGTTCGAATTCTTTTATTAGAATGAAAAAAAATTAAAATGTAAAAAAAATATTAAATTAATTAAAAATATAAATTTTTTATGTAAATTAAAATAAAATAGTTATTTAAAAAATTATAATTAAATAAAAATGATTTAAAAATATTAAAACAAATTGCCACGTAGTGACAGCAGCTGCGGAACAAGCTGCTGGGAGAGAGCAATTGAGAGAGGGGCAAAAATGAAAAAACAATGTTTGTTTGATTATGAAAGAACTAAAAGTTTGACTGTAGTAAAAAAAGAATTATCTAAAATTTTGATCAATACCGAAAATTTCCCTATTTATTTTGTCAGGTCTACATCTTCCCTCAACTTGGAAAAACCAAAACCTAAAAGAAAAATGAAGAAGAACTAAAATAAATTTATTTGCGGATATTTTAGTAATATAACCTCACCCTAATGAAAATTCGCCCTTAATTTATATCATTATTCAATTTCAGTGTTTTATACATAATTCATGTTACCATTCTTGGAGGCATAACAAAAGAATAATCCAGAGAGTAATTCATGATATTTCTGTTCAATAAATTAACTCATGTCATTCAATGGAGAGTGTTTTTGTACAAGTGATTAATATCAAGTCACCCACCTTGCTTTCTCTATCTTTTCATTCACAAACAAATTAAATATTACAAAAGGAACTAATAAAGAGCTTAAGTTATTAAACAAGTTGATTCTCCCCGTAAGGTGTTAAAGTGCTAATTAATAGCTAAGTGCTAAGTTTTATTTTATTTTTAATTATTTATTTTGGCAAATTATTAATTGTTTTCATCCAAATAATTTTCCAAATTAATGTGTTTCTTTGTTTATAATTTAATACTTATTAAAGCGGAAGCTAATAAAGCAAGTAAATAATACAGCAACAAATAATTTGAAAGCAATTTAAAGAAAAAAAATAATAGAAGAAATTACAAAATTTTATAGAATTTGGTAACTTACCTATGTCCACGATAAATCAAGATCTCAATTATTTATTATTGAATCACAAACTAATCACAAAATATATATTTTACAAAAATTTTAAAGCTCACAAAAAAACTAATCTCAATTGTATACTCAATTATCTCTATTATAATTTAAAATTTTTCTCTTGTATGTAGTTATATTGTGATGTGTTTACAAGTTAAAATAAAGCTTTTATATATGCTGTAGACGTTCTTAAAAAATCCTAATCCGAGTGAGAATAGGATTGAGGAGTTCTAACACACTTAAGAGACCACGGAAGAGGGTTGTTGCATTGGGTGCTGCGGTGCCTAAACCTAGTGTCGCAGCGCTCAACTTTCTATTTTGGATGTTACGGCGCTCCACCTTTGAGCACCGCGGCATCTAGGCTTGGTGTCGCCAACAATGTCATTATACCTTCTCGCATCTTCTAATAACTTGACTCAATTTCAAACCCCTTACGAAATAATTTTCATTCAACATTCTTATAATATTACACATGTTTACTAAAATTATGCAGGTTCATACAAAGCTTAAAAAAATTATTTTCAAAAAGAACCCTTCATAAATTTACACAAATACTAAAATGAGATAAAATTTAGTGTGAAAATTATTAATTAATATATTTTATTTGACCTAATTTTTTTTAATAAAAAAAATTACCTAAGGCCCCGCAATACCTTGAACCCAAGGTAGACACTTGCAAAATTTTGAAAATTCATTTTTTATTTACCACTAGTTTGGTTGAGTTTTTTTATTGGTTAAATTTTTTTTTTTAATGTTAAAAGTTCTTTTTATATTTTTTAGTGATATGTTTTTGCAACAAAGAAGAGCTTTTGAATATTAAAAAAATTATTTTACCTCTACTTATAAAAATTCAAATTTTAAATTTTTGAGAATAAAATTTTTTGAGTTTTTTTTTTTACTTATGTTTATATAATGCCACTGCACTCTAATAATATATATTTTTTTAATTGCATAATGCATCCTTAACAAAAATAATTTCTATTCAATTAATATTTTTTTAATATTTTTTTAAAAGCTATTATATTTCATATCTCTATTGGTATCATATTCTTGCAAGAGTTATCAAAATATTTATATTTAATATATTATATTATTATTTTTTTCAAATAAATATTATAAAATAATTAAAATAAGATGACAAGTGTTGAAATATGATAAGATATAAATAGCATTTTTCATCATATAACTATATTCATATTGTTTAATAAAATATTTCTTAAAAGATTCAACTAGTGGTTACAGGCACTGCAACTAGTGGCAGATTAATTCAAAATCAATATTATTGTATTTAAAATTTTATAATCTATGTGAATATATATTTTTTAAAAACAAAATTATAAAAAAAAGTCAAAAGTAGAGATAAGAATGGGAACTAGCGTAACAATACCATACACCATCATCAGACAAATCGCGCCCTAAAAGATCTAGAGCACAAATACTCTTAAAATTTTGACATTTTGTTTTTTTAACTAAATGTATGTTTATAATTTTTCCTCTCAAATGAAAACTTTTAGATTTTGTCTCACAAGATTCTAAACTTACCATTTTGATCCCTCTTAAGCTTCTGACCCTTTTCGATTTTTCAACTTTATTATTTGACCTCACCTAAATTTGATTGGCTCTACCCTTGCTAGAGCTATCTCTTGGGGACACAATAAAAAATAACTAATTAATGATATTATTATCTTGTTAAATATACTAGATAAATTGTTCAACCTAAAAGTAAAGATAAATTATAACAAATTCATCCTATATTAATATCAGAGAAACTAATGTTAGTATTAGAGAAAGACAATTCTTAATATGTGACCCAATATTAATCTTAGCAAGTCATTTCGCATGAAACATGAATCAAAATTTTAGAAAAGACAAATATTAAAATATCAACCTAATATTAATATTAAAAAAAAAAAAAATCTTAACAAACATTTTTAAATAAAACATAGATCCACTTCTAAGTTCGAGAGATCAATCCAGATAATAAATCATTAAATTAACTCCAAACAAAACGCGAGTTCAACCATAACGCCTTAGCATATTAAAGAAAGTTGTCAACTCAAAAACTTAAAATCCAAAACGTGTCCAAATCTTCCCAGAAAAGTTCCGTATCAAAATTCAAAATTCAGATCGTTCTCATCCTTAACAATGGTGGCCTCTAGCCTGGCAATTTGAGCAGTTGCAGATTTTGGGCTGGCAATTTGAGCAGTCGCTTTTGACCTGACAGTAGTAGCAGATTTTGGGGCATCGAATTGCGTGAAGTTCTTTTATCGTCTTGAAGCTATCAGCATCGCAAGTAATCAAAGGCAAATTCGTAGCGTAGGTCGGCAGAGTTCCAAAGACCGCTGTAATAACTATGATAGCAATCGATATTGATCGATTGACTGAAGTGTGACGGATACCTTCAATGGTGAAGAAGCAGCCAGGTAAGGGATGAAATTGAGAAAATAGATTACAACAGAGTGCCATCCCAATCTAATCACAGAAGGCCAATAAGTAATTATCTAGAGAAAGGTGTAAATTAACCTACAGATGAAAAGAATTGAATGGCAAGCCTCGCGCCTTAGATTGTTTTTAGAAAGCCCATTTATATTCGCTTTAATTCATTCATGTAAAAAAAACATTTCAAAAAATTACAAAAATCTTTAGAACATGACCAAGTTTAAAGCTAATACCCAAACCTTCTTAAGATCAAACGATCATATCACCAAAAGAGATATAAGCAGAACAAAATATCGCAAAGAATTGAACATGAGCAAGGCGGTCTGCCTTAATCTTCGTCAAACTCATATCAACAGTATAAAATTGAAGCCGATTTTTACAATACCAAATAGAATATAATATGTAGGCTGTAGACAAATGTCAAATATTATATAATTGAGAGCAGAAAGAATTGACAAAAATTATAGACCATAAATTTAAAATAAAGGTAACATTCAAAAGGTAAATTTAAAAATTATAGGAAAACCAACCCCAAAGAACTTGAGTAATGAGATAGAAAATAAATAAATGATTCATCGATTCATATCAATTCAACAAAAGGAGCAAATTGATATAATACAAATGCCACGCCCAGAGTCATATTAACTAAAAGAAGGTGTTAAAAAAAACGTCACATGAAAATATTAATTTTTAGAGAAAAATTCTTTTAAAGAAAAAATAAAATTACAATAAAAAGATCTAATTTTAAATAAAAGTATAACTCTCTTTTAAAGATAAGAAATTATCTAAAGTAAAAATTTAAATAAATTTATCTTTTATATAATTAAAAAGTAAAATAATGCTCGCAACTTGTCTTTCAAATCAAAAAAAGCTACATAAAAAATAACTCGAGATATTCTATCTCCTATTACAAATAATATCACCCATCTTACATTTAACATCCAAAAAGCCTTACAAATCCAGAGAAATAAAAGGTAAATTTTTTTACCTCAACTTATCTTAAAATATTTGGATTGTCAAATCTATTCTTTTGAAATAAAAAATCAGCTTCTGGTTAACTAAAATTTTCCCTTAACTCATAGCTTCAATTTCAATGTTATATAAATTAATCATGATACCATTTCTTGGAGGCGCCAAGAAAGAATAAGCACTTCATTTATTTCCTAGAAGTAATTTGGAGCTTGATAATCCTATTTTAAAATTGTTTTTGAATATTTAAAAAAATATATATTTAAATGGACGAAGACATACTTTCTTGTTTCTCTATATGATTAATTAGTTATTTAATTATTTTACAATAGTTTCAGAAAAACAACTTTAAAAACATTAGTAAAGTTGACAGAGATTGTTTCGAGACATGTCTCGTTAAGCCTTTAATTCAATTTGGTTTTATTCTTTTATCATGTAGTAATAATAGAGATATTCTGTTATCTGATATATATTAAATAAACTAGAATTATGTACTTTTACTCTAAATATTAATTATAATTGTCAGTCTTTTCTCGTGAAATTTGTGTGAATTTTAAATATATATAAATAAATTAGCAATAATATTAAATAAATTAATTTTTTAAGTTAATAATAAATAAACATCCGGCCTGTGATATTTTGTATAAACAATAAATTCTTCAATATAGACATAGGAAATTTTTTTTGAGACAATACAATTTACAGAACTAGAAACACAACCGTTTCAAATAAAAATTTAAAATTGAATAAATAACCAATTTAGAGAAAGAGTGAGCAATTTCATTAACGCTTTTAAAAAAAAAAGAATATTATACAATTAAAAAAATTTAAGTGTAGAGGAGGGCTCAGTCTTATTGACCGAGCTTCTTTAATACTTACATCTTAATCTAGATTCGTATTTTTTTTATTAAATAATAATAATAAAAAATATGTTGTAATTTAAAAAAAAAAATCAAGTGCCAAAATATCTTGGATGATGGACCCATCTCTGAAAAGCCAATTATCTTAGAGAGGAGGTCGTTGATCACAATAGAGGAATCCTATTCAACTTCAACTAAACTAATATTCAGCCTTCTAATTGCTTGCAAACCCCGAAGAATCCATACAGTGTCAGCCACATAAACATCAGGATTTCCATCAAATCTTTCAACATCGGATAAAATAATTTTCCCCCAATGATCTTGGACTAAAAACTCAATTCCAGTAACATTATTCGAATAACCCAAAGCTGCGTCCGAATTGATCTCCACATTATTCAGATCCGGAGACTTCCATTTAGTCTCCTCAACAAGCTTTTCCTGCTCTCGTCTTAAGTTTGCTTCCTTAAAGTCAGCCAAAAAAATCCTTAGCCCAGCCAAAAATTGTAGCCGCTTCAATAGAGACTTGGTTTTTGACAAGCTGGTTCCTTACAAACCACTCACGCCAAACTATTACACAAAATAATTCTTGTTGAAGTGAACAGAATCAAACAAGTAATAAATTTCAAAGTATATAGTCTAACATAAACAATATTACTTCAAAGTATATAGTCTAACATAAGCAATCAAAAAATTTAAAGAAAAAAAATAAAATAATAATACATATAATTTATGTAATTCGACAACTTATTTATATTCATTGTAAATCAATATCACATTTTTTATTATTGAATTACAAAACACTTATAAAATATAAATTTTACAATAAAAAACTTACGCTCTTTTGTAAATTAGAAGTGTCTCTCACTAAAAATAATAAAGAATACTATAATCACAAAGATTGTTGTGTTGATCACTAAAATGTATTTATAAGTTAATAAAGAGCTTTTATATAGATTTTAGAATGATCTAGAATAACCCTAAACGCGTGAGAGTTGTATTAGGGAGTTTTAATAAACTTAAGAGATATATTTAAAACGGAAAAATATATTTTCCGCACTAGTGCCGTGACGAATCGAGAAAAAATTGGGTATTTTAAATTTTATTAAAGTAAAATTATCAATTAATCCAAAATATTAGAGTGTGTACGACCTTTGCCCTTATTATTATTATTATTGGAAAACAAATTATGTAGCCAACATTAATTTTTAAACAAAAAAATATTTACCTAAGTTTGTCAATAACATTCAAATCCATAAAATATTAGATATAAATTGAAAAACAAATACTAGGTAGAAAGAATGATGTTACATTTTCTTTAGGTTTAGATAACGGATAAGGACATTTTTATATTTCTAATTTGGCCTGTTACCTAATTGTGTCCCTTATATTTTAAATTTCTCATATTTGTCCTCTTCATTAGTCAGTTGTTATTAAGTTTGACAGAAATACAGTTATTTTAATATAATAGTTATGGGCATGTGTTATAATGTTTAAAGTGACTGACACATAATCAAAAAAATAATTTAAGTGATCACACATGTCAATAAATGATTGGTTATTGATAAAAAAATTGAATATGTGACACATTTGGATAGGTTCAATTTTAATAATAATTTTAAAATTTATTTTTAAAAATAAATTATTTAAAAAAAGCAGACCCTCCATTGGCTAGACAACTGACGATGGCCCTTCACCAAACTTTATATAATTGGACTCTATTTTTCGTGATCTACACAATGAAGAGGTCATTTTTGTCCAAAAAAAAATATCAAAAGACGGTCAAATATGTAATGAAAGCCATAAGAGGTAGCTGCCACCGGTGATAAACGTCAAACGAGGTGGTGGTGACATGCACTGTAGGTATTGTTGAATAGATTAATGGCCGACCTATCCAGCTGTGCCAGCGGTACATATCATCGCCACTTCGATTGACGTGCACCATCGTGGCTGCCACCTTCCTCCATAGGAATGATGGTGTACATAAAGGAGTGGTAGTGACGTGCACTATCGGTGGCCGCCGCCTCCCATAACTTCCATTGCGTATTTAGCCATCTTTTATTTTTTTTTTGGATAAAAAATGATCTAACCATTATATAGATCACAAAAAATAAAGTTCAATGATATAAATTTTGATTATTTTCATTGTCAAAGTTTAGCAATTGGCGGTGGCCCGCCACCGTCAGATGTCTGCTACGATGGTGATGGTCCACAATAGAGTTTTATTAATTAATTTATTTAATAATTTATAATCATTTGATATGTGTCACAATGTATGAATTGTTTTATTAAGTTACGATTTTACCCTTCAACAGTAAGATCTAATGGTAACTAGACTAACAGAGAGGGCAAATTTTAGTAATTTGAAACAAGAGAGAAAAAATTAATTAACGGGTCACATTAGAGGGACAAAGATGTCCTTATCTCTTTGGATAATGGCTCTAAGTATCATGAGAGTCTTCTTTTCAAATGTAATTTTTTTTATAGATCATTTTAATTTTTTTTTTTTATCATGATGGTCTCACCACCCCGTTGATAATTTTTATCGGTAGAGTTTTAAATATCTTAGAGTGTTTATGACAATACGTATTTTTTTTAATTGAGTATGTGATATATTCTTCTTTATATATAAATATATAGACTAAACTATAATTGACTTGAATTAAGAGATTTGTGCATACCCTAGTTAATAATATATCAATAATGCTATGATTATATAGTTAGTTTATATGCTAATTGATATGTTTATTATTAATTGTTGTTTATATAATTATTATATTAATAAGAATTAAAAAATTAATAATTACTTGACAAATAATCAATTAAGATACAAATTTTATATCTTAATTATATTAATATAAGAAAACTTTGAAAGAAAAAATATGTTAATTATCTTTGTATTGTTCTAATATTATTGAACATTTTAGAAGAGAAAGAAAACATGATGAATGATGATATCTCAATTGAGGAAAAGGGTTAATTATGTGAATTAGGAAACACTTGGAGGATATTAAAGCCATTTTGGAGAAGATAAAGGAGGAAGAGGAATGGCGAGTGTGGAGAAGAAGGGGGAATCCCCAAATCCCTTTGCCTGTACCTGTCCTTTTCTTGGTATCTGTCTCACAAGTGGCAAAATCTCAGCCCTCCATCTTTTTTTATTGATTTTAAATTATGTAAAGTCTTGTTAATAAAAAAAGAAAATTAAATTATGTATCTATAGTTAAATAAATTTATAGAACATTTCAGCAATTTTTTATTCACAAAAGTGACGGTTAGAATTTTAGGAATTTAATTAAAAAAATTCATTGAATGAGGTAGTGAAATCTTTGTCATTCCATCCACAAATAATTAAAACACAAATGTATATTTTTAGTATAGAATTATTTATTGTTGGTAGGAATTTATTTTACATTAGTTGTGTCAATTAGGATTCTATCTTATAAATAGAGATCATATATAATTTGTATGATCAGAGCCCTTTAATAAATTAGTTGTGTAAAGATCAAAGATACTCGCCCAAATTAAAGCGAGCAATACTTTACGAGACGCAAAAAAATTTGTGCATCAACATATAATATGCTTTTAGCAAAGAGAGAATGCTGATCATGTCCCTTTTTTTTTTTATTACAAAAAGTTAGATATTAAATTATAAAAAATTATTAATTTTGCATTTGATTTTATTTAAACATATTAATTTAGTTCTTACTCATTAGATATTTTCACTTAATTCCTATTATTAAAAATATCATATTAAATATTTTTAATGTGGGGACAAGCTGCGGTTTAGTTGACTTTTTCATACAGTCAATGATTTGGACCGTCAATTTATAAGTTTTAAAATTCAATGATTAAGTGTAATTTAATAAGAAAATTGGCAAGATAAGTCAAGTAACATATAAAGTGGCTAAAAAACTCGCATCAATCCTTAACATTTTTGTAATTTGTAAAAATGCCTAATTGTAGTTTAAAGAGGACAATTTAAAAAGAGTGTTTTAGACAAGTGTTTTGTGCCAAAACAAAAAAAAAAACCCAAAAAGAGAAAACACAAATTTAAAGAGGAGAGTTCATTTAGAGGTTTTAGGAGAAAGATTTGAGATTATAAAATAGAGTGGGAGATGAAATAACAGACCAATTAGCACCGTGCTTTGTCTATGTTCTTCATGAGGTCGCAAGTGAGCTATTAAGACTTTTTATTTGTAGGAAAAGTGAACCACGATCAAAAGTTGTGGTGGTTAATATAAAAACAAATTGAAATATCATTATTTGAAATCCAACACGCCATCATCAACTGAGCAAGGTAAGAATCAAAATCTAAATATGTATTTGAGATATGTTACATGCATTGCTAAATTTCAAAAGTTTTGTAATGAAAAAGTAAAAAGCATGAAACAAATGAGTGAATTTTTTGTTTTTGTCACTATAATAAAATGTTAAATGTTACGGTACACTTTCAATAAAGAATGGATGTAAATTTATTTGTGGGTTTTATTTTATTTTATTTTTTGTGCAAAATACACAGAGAAGTTTATATTATTTTTTGGTTAAAGTAAATGTATTAGAATTAGACAATTGTGTGTTAAAAAATGAGGTTGTTTATTAGCTGTTGGTGTTTCTAATTTAAGCGAGTTAATATAATAACAAAGGCAAAATATTGTAATACATGAAAAAAAATAATTGTGGAAATAAATATTTTTTTGGTGATGGTTTAGAAATGGTTGGAGTAACAATTTGAAAGTCTGCAATGGAAAAATTGAACTTGAAGATTATTATGCAATATGTAGTGGTTTGTGCTAAAGTAAATGATGGGAAGTATTGTTGAGCTGTAGGTGGTACTTTCAAATTTTCAATATTAGGTGAAGGTTAAATATAGTTAGTCATATAAGTTATAATGATATGGTTCAGTGAAATATACAAATGGTTATAAATATGTGGTAACTGTAATTATTTGTATTTGAGATACTTCCACATATAAGCTAAAAAATTATTGAGACTGTATCAAGAAATATGACAATTAAATAATGGTTGGGGAGCTGTGAACAGTTTATTTTAGTAAGGAAAGAATGCAAACAGAGAAATGAGGGATACTGTAGTGGTAAATTTATATTGTGTTTTGAATGTAATTTATCTGTGTATACGTATATATCGTTGTAGGTGAAACGATGTTTCAACAACAGCATAAAAAGAGAGGACGAGGGATTACAGAAGCATTACATGAAATAGAGGAGGTCACACATTTTCAAAGAGAGGATGTCCAAGTTGAAGAAACTCGTAAATTAATAGCACGGCGTAAAAGTCGGTATGTGTCATTGGTATATGTAACATGTACATGTAGTTAGAAGTAGAAATGTATTTTTTTTAAAAAAAAATTATTTTTTGCATTGCAATAGTATGTAATGAAATAAATAATAAAAATAATTTTCATTAAACAAATTTGGCAACGTGTTAATGGCATGTGTAGAGAGAAGAAAGCAAAGGGTAATGTAGAAGAGCAAGACATGACGATTAGTTGTGGCAAGATGAGTTAACAAAATTAGCTAATGTCATATTGAAAAAAAAATGTCAATGCATAAATTAAGGAGAAAATGAAATGAAGGATTAATGATGATTAATAATGCAATGTCAAGTAAGAGAACGAGTAAATGCAAAACCTATATATAATCGGGGAAAGGAGCATGTGAAGGGTGACAAATGTGGGACTTCAAATAATTATGCTATGGAAACAAAGGCGGGGAAGAAAAAATATAAACGTCTGACCTTATACACAAGATGTGCCCCGGAACGATTTCATTGTTTGGTAGGGTTAATTACAAAAGAGCAAAAGCAAGCTGTGCGCGACGTTGGTTTAGGGAGTTTGTTGATAATGAATTGTGAAAGGCTAAAGAGATCGTTATGTGGGTGGTTAGTAAAAACTTTCAGTCTTGAAAGTAGTTTGCTATTAGTTCATGGTTAGATGATTCAAGTGAGTGCCATACATTTACAGAGATAATGAGGATATGTGATGGAGATACGAGCATAAATTTGCATGGTGTAGATGATATGAGTGTTGAGGTTAGACAAAGATTAAATGCAAATGGTCGTGGAGTGAGCATAGATAAAGTGGAGAAAATTTTAGAACAATATGAAGGTGCCGATAATTTATTCAAGGTATGTACTGCATAGCGATAGCAGTCAATTACTTGTGAATAAGATTAATTTGTAATATTTTGGGTGACATAGTTATGAAAAGAATGGGCAATGGATTATATTGTGGGGGAAAAGGTGGTTGGAACTGAAGTTTATTTCAAAAATGTATACTTTGTTTAAGTCTAATATATAGGACTTATGTCATATAGTGCATCAAATTTTGTATATTTTGACTAAGAATATATCTGATTTTTGTTGTTTATGGTTTAGGTTGCATTTAGTTTATACGCGATGACGACGATACTATATCCACTGTGTGGATCATTCATATCATGCCAGTTCTTGAATCCTTTGGTAACAATCCAGAACTTGAAATCTCTGAATTGGGCATCCTTTTGTGTTGGGCAACTGGCAAAAAGAATATCAACGTATAAATTTATGAAGTCTCGATTGTTGGGTGGTTTTTTGCTATTTCTTCAAGTGTGTGATACTCTTAAATATGGTAGCAATGATGTATTTATAAAATTGCAATGAGTATACATAAAATAAAAACTCAGCATAATGTATATAACGGGTGTGTGATACTTGTAAATTTGTTAAAGAATGATCTATTTATGAATTTGTAGTGAATGTAGATAAAATGAAAACTCACCATAATGTATGTAGTGCATGCTGAAAATTGAAGTGTGTTAATGTATATTGGTTATGTTTGTGTTGCAGACGCTGTACTTCAATAAGATTGGGTGCTTTGACATTGAGGTGGATAGAACTTTAGTCCCCTTGGTTGCATGGAACGAAAGAAAAGTGAAGCTAATAATGCGATATATAAATTGCGCGGCGGCATTGGTAGCAATAAGGTAAGGTTTAATTAGCAGTAGTTGTCATAAACTTTAAGGATGATGTATGATTGATGAATGTGATATACATAATTGGAGCATTTATCTAAAAGTGTTTACATTTGATGTTGATAGATAGAAGTTTTTCACAACAAGAGTAGTAATAGTTGTGCTACGTGCAACTTCAAAATAATCCATCGAGCAGTAATGTTGATGAAGAGCAGAAAAAGTTTAACCAGTCAATAATAGCAAAGTTGGAAGGCATAACGGAAGCGGTCACGAAGTTGACGGTGCAGTTGTAGCAGTATAAGAATTCACAGCACGGTTATGAATTTAACAAGAGAAATGAAATGAAGATGGTTACGAGATTGGCGAGACGATTACCAATAAATGATGGCCACTTACATATATACAGTAACGAGCATCGTGAACAGAAAGATGATAGGATGAATGATGTTTGTAGTGACATGGCCTTAAATGAGGGAAGTAAAGAGATAGTGAAGCTGTAAGGAGAAGAGGTGGCAAAAGGTAGTTTTCTATGCATTGTAGGTTGAAACCACTATTGACACTTGAACATTAATTATATTAATAATACTTACGATGCAGGTAAAGGAAAAGATGATGGGTTTGGAATGTGTGCTACTAATGTTGAGGGAAATGCAATTGTTACTCCAGCACACGATTGTTTGTGCGTGCTAAACAGTGATGTGAGGTCTGGAGGGAAAGCAAGCTGGCAACAACCATAAGCACTTCTGTTGAAAACATAACTTTCATTTGTTCGCCGAAATTCCTTGTAGATATGGGTGAATTCGGACCAGTTATTATAGTAATGATATGGTTTTATGTAACAAAATATGTAAAAGTTGAAATGCATTTAAATTTAATTTTGAGTACATAAATGAATACGCGTTTTCTTAAAATTTGAAGGCATCGGAGTACAGCAAAGCAAAGAATGAATGTACAGGCTTGCCATTTAAGCGTAGCCCATATAAAATACGGTCTAATATTAAGGCTAGATATTTGCATCACTCACCCTATGAAATAGTTAACTGTAAAGATGCAATAATACGCTATTGGGTGGGTCCTTTCAAAGTATCGAATCCTGTTATGGAGGATGAGTTACATGTACTTCTTTACATCTTCAATGAGGAGCTTGACAGAAGGTAATTACACTTCATGTAGTGCCTTACATGTTCATAATTAGAAAAATGTTTGATGAATATGTTAGCATACATAATTGACATTAAAAAATATTGCATACTAGACTGTAACGTGATATGATGTTTGATTATACGTGTTTTTCATTTCGAGCAGGGAAGTGTTGGTTCACACAGAATTCTGTGTTATAGAAAGGGGTAGTATATTGTCGCTGAAGCCTGAGCCGTAGATCCACAGCGACGTAATCACTGATATTAGAAATTTTTATTATGGATAAATTGAACCATTAATTTACATTTTGTTGAACTGTGTTCTGGGTTTGATAGTTAATATTTACAGTGTTCGTTTCTTATAGATAATCGGGACATTTGTGGACTTTAAGACAAGAGAAGTGAACATAAAACATGGTATTGAGAGACGAAAGTGTGTTTTACTAGTGCAATTCAACGTAAGTTGAAGTTTCAACAATTATTGAACTCTAATGTAGTAATTGTAAATATGTAACCAATTAATTTGTTGACCATGAATTGTACAGCAAAAAGTTTGTTCACAATGCGTGACCAAAGGGCCACCTTATGAAAGTTCTTCAATGTTCTGCAATCATTTTATGACTGGCATTGGGATGTGCAAAAAGGTTTGTATGTACACCACTACCAACATTTAGTTTTGGCAATCCTTTTTGTATGGTTGGTATTAGTGACATCAACATGCTTACCCCAAGTCTATAATATGTGTAGATTTTTGTGCCCTTTAATTTTGACAATGATCATTGGTATTTACTCATCGTGAACGTGTGTGATTGCACAGCCCACATATGGGACTCCCTACACTCGAGGAATAAAAAACGTACGATACTTGAACAATGCGGCAAAGTAGTTTATGTTCCTTGATGCGTATAATTTATTTTTAAATGCATATATTAGTGAGTATTGTATTTCCTTATTGCAAATCACATATGTGAATTTAGATTGTCATGGTGTATCCCATTAAGTTTGTTTGACGTTATTGACAATTTGTACATTAAGTAGACATATCTTAGCAAAATAGACTATAATTTGCTTAAGCTTCTTAAATATTGAATTGGTATGATGATTGATAACTGCGTGTAGACAGCTTGTGCAATATTATCAATGGCTAATGCTTGTGGCCAACTATGTTCCGTGTTATAAGTGATAAGGGCAAATTTGTCATATATTTTCTCATGTTTTTATTATTGATATTTTATGATTTTATGAGAATAGATGGCTATTTATGTGTTTTATTGTTAATTGTAGGGACTTGAACGAAATTTAAAGAAAGAATGCAAAAGGAGCAAAAACAGGGACTAAAATGCAAAGTTTCTAAAATTTGAGTCCAGCGCCCCCGCGCCATAAGAATATCGCCCCAGCGCTAGAATAGTGATCGAAATAAGAAATACGATCTGTTCAAGTCGCGTCTAGCGCCCCAGCGCCATACAGTCACCGCCCCAGCGATGCTCCATCGCCCCAGCGCTATCAACATACCGCGCCAGCGGTGAAGCCATTTTCATGCAGCGCCCCAGCGCCAAGATCCCACCGCTCCAGCGGTAATAGCTTTTTCACGCGTCGCCCCAGCGACAGATGCATAGCGCACCAGCAGTAGTGTGAGTCCTAGTCCGACGAGAATTGAGATTTTCAAGCTCATATCAATCCCTATATAAAGCCACTCGTTCCCAACCTTCAAGAATAATCCAAGACGACCCAAGAGCACCAAGAATACAGAGCACGAGTCTTGGAGAGCAATAGGAGCTTAATTGAAGCAACTTTAGAGAGAGATACAAGACGTTCTTCGGCATCAAGAGTTCCTAGGCAGCGCAATTAAGAGCAATTCGACGTCTATATCGGTTTGCTAATAATTGTATCATGATCTATAATTACTTTTACTGTTGTTCTCTTGTAGCCATGAGCTAATTTATTTTCTAGGGTTAATATTTGAACTCAATATGTGCGCTTAAATTGCCATATCTTTTAGTATTTAATAAACTTAGTCATTTATTATTTAAATTACTTGTGTTTAATGCTTCAATATATCTGGCCGATATATGGTGAATGAATTGGTAATATTTTGATAAACTTGGAAGAGGAATCAATATATTTAGACCTAGGTAATTTGATGCATGATTGTAGAGTAACATTCAATGTTGCATATGCAAGTTTCAATTTAGGATAAGAATATACCTAATTGACATGTATGATCAATAAGACCTAATCTTAATGAATCTTAATTTATTGCAAGTACCATAGGAATATAGGTATTTGGTAAACTAAGATATACTTGCATGACCTTGGAAGAGGCTTGTGAATACATTAGTGTCTTGATCAATAATAAAGACTAAGTGAGTTAAATATTAGAGGGTTAATCATTAAAAAGCATATTGAGGAATAATATTAATCCTAGGTTTTCTCTACATTGCTATCACCTAAGTTTCTTTACATTGTGTTTTGCTTTTATATTTCTTACATTCATTCTTAGATTTTTATTTTTCTGAATAATTATTAGGAAGATATAATTTTAGTAATTGGTTAAAAAGAAAAAATTATCCTTGTGGGTTCGACATCCGACTTATTTAGTCTCTTTATTACTTGCATACGATAGTGTATACTTACACTTAATTGTATGATATAGAAATATCGCATCAATAAGCATAGATGATAAAGCAAAACTATCTTAGTTCTTTTTTTTTTTGTTGAATGCAACTAATGGCGACAATTAACAAGTAAGCTGGAAGTGATAAAAAAATGCGGTTAATTAGTTGCATAACGTCATTAAAATTGCTCAAGTCAATATATGGTTATTAATGTATGCTGCGGTTGTTGTGTTCACAGCTCTGCTCACTAGATAGTGTTGTGGGTGACATGACGAAGCACTATTATGAGGAAGATTTCAAGTTTGTGAAATTCACAATTGGCCGTAAAAAAGCATTACTTGCACAGGCTAATGCAATAGTTATGGTTACTACATTATGCAATATATGGATGAGGCTACAAACATAGTCATTTCTTCATATAAGGTACATGCACTTGGTGACATTGTTGAAGGGCATTGTAAATAATGTGTATTAATCTGAATTTACACTTTTGTACTATTTGTTAATTTATTATGAACGACAATAATTATAGTTGTTATAAGACAAACATTTATATTGATTTGGTTAACTTGTGCACATGTGTAGTAGCATGATTCAAAAGGGATACGCTGTAAAACTACACTTGATTTAGTGTTGTCATAGTTTAATCCTCTTAGAGAGTTAATATTAGATAAGGCAAGAAGACGGTTCAAGCAGCAAGTTAGTGAAAATGTGGCTAAAAAAACAAGTTTGTTAGAAACTGTGTTCTTACCATTAAAGAGGCGTACGTATGTGTCAAGGCGAGGCACGGGAAAAGAAGGTAACTTGGATTTGTAATAATTATATATTGATGGCTTAGGTAATCGCAAAATGCTTTTGGTGCATAGTTCTTATGATTTGAGATTGTAAGATGTAAATTGCTGGAAAATGTACTTACGCATAATTTAAAGAGTTGACGTTCTTTGTTTTGTTAATGATTTAATGGATCTGCCTTGTTCCTTCTTTAGAGAAGTTGTTCAATTTTTTTAATTACTTCTATGCATTTAAGTGTTGTCACTTTTTGTGAAGGCAAATGAACTGATGGTACTCTCAATCAATATTCTTTGAAATTTTAATAACATTTGACATAAGATTTTTATTTCATAAATTATTGCTTACAAATTGGGGACTTATTCATTTAGTTTTAAAATGTTAAGTGAGAAAGACGGTTTCACCTATTTGTGGGTAGGAACACACTATTATATTTGTGGGTGAGAGGCACAAATGTTAAGAGGAATACAATGTATGTAAAGGTGTGGATTTTTTTATTTATTGTCTTTAGATATTTTATAAAAATTAATCATAGTTATTTAGCATGACTATAAAATATCATTGCCAAGTATTATATTACATTTTTGTGATGTCAAATGTGAATTCGGTATTTTTTTTATCAATGAGAACACGCTATTATAGTTATGGGTGAGAGATACAAAAAGTGAGAACACGCCCTAGTTAAGTGGGGTACAATGTACATAACGTTGTGAATCTATTTATTTTTTGTTGTTTAAGTAATTTATATAAACCATGGTTATTTACCACGATTATAAAATTTTATTGCTATGTATTATATTACTTTTTTGATGCCATTAAATGCAAACTCGAAATGTTTTGTATAAATGAGAACACGCTAGTATATTTGTGGCTTAAAGGCGCAAAAAGTGAAAACACACTCCATGTTAAGATGAATATAACGTATATAAAGTTGTGGATCTATTTCTTTTTTATTTTTAGGTATTTTATATTAACCATGATTATTTACCACAACCATAAAATATAAATGCCATATATTATATTACTTTTTTAGTGCTGCTAAATGCAAAGTTGAAATTTACTTGTATAAGTGAGAATGCGCTAGTACATTTGTAGGTCAAAGGCATAAAATATGGGAACACATTCTATGTGTTCTATGTTAAGTGAGATAAAACATACATAACCATTGTTATTTACCACACCCATAAAAATTATGAATATATTTATATTTTATTTTTAAGTACTTTATATTAACCATGGTTATTTACCATACCCATAAAATATTATCGCCATGTATTATATTGCTTTTTTGTGCCGCCAAATGCGAACACGATATTGTTCCTTGGCAGGTGGGAACACGCTGTTATAGTTGTGGGTGAAAGGCATAAAAAGTGAAAACACGCCCTATGTTAAGTGGGATACAACGTATATAAAGTTGTTGATCTATTTGTTTTTTGTTTTTAGGTACTTTATGTTAATCATGGTTATTTATCACACCTATAAAATATTATCACCATGTATTATATTCCTTTTGTGTGCTGCCAATTGCAAACAAGATATTTTTTGTATAAGTGAGAACACATTGTTATAATTGCTGGTGAAAGGTACAAAAAGGTGAGAACACGCCCTATGTTAAGTGGGATACAGCGTACATAAAATTGTGGATTTATTTATTTTTATAGGTATTTTACATTAACCATGGTTATTTATCACATGTTCCCACTAAAATAGCATTGCCATGTATTATATTACTTTATTAAGCACCAATAAAATATATTTCCCTATATTATTGTACACATCTTGAATGATAGTTGTTAACTCAATAATTTATTTATAAGTGGAGATATTGCATCACATATTTTGGTTATAAGGGTAAAAAATGGTAATATGCCCTCTATTAAATGGAATATAACATACATCACGTTTTGCATGTGAGTCTTTTTTTTATGGCGCAGCGATACAATTTGTTGGAACAAATTATTGCCACCTCATTTATTGATACAAAATATATAGCGACGTCTATAAAAGACTCTACTATTATTGGCATTGTAACTCTTGTTATTAACTTTATGACCATTTTGAAATGCATTTATTTGTTGAAGCATTAGTGATATATCAACCAATGTAAGAAGTGCAATAGGCATAATATTAAGTACAATCTTCTTATGAACCCATAAATCATGCCAAAATATTTTTCAACATGTTGATAATGGTTGACTTAATTTTAGGCTTATAATATGAAACTATAACACCCCAGATTGTTTTTTCATATACAAGACATGCATAAAAAAAGGATGCTACTAATTCTATTACAAAACTAAAGTACTATACTTCACACTTTCCATAAAAATTAAATCTTTATTCATTAAACTAAAATTTCTCAAAGTTTTTAGAGAATGATAAATCTCTAAAATAAAGTTTTAACTTTTATATCATACTTACAACTCACAGAATATAAAAGTTAAAACTATAGAAACATAACTTTCTATTCTTAGGCAAAATATAGCTCTCTGTGTGCCCAACTTTAAGGTAACTCATCCAGTTAAAACTTGATTTGCAAAAATATTAATGACGAAGGGTGAGTCATCGACTTGATAAGTAAAACCATTCATAATGTATAAGAGTTTTTGTTCGAAATGTTGCAAGCACTTTTAAAATATCATCAATAACATCGATAAAATATTTTGATTTCAAATTTATCGAAGCAAAATTCTTTAATATCATAAATCATTTCAAAAAAATGATTCAATAACAATTCTCATAAACTTTCATCATTAAATGTTGCTCAGGTCATATAGTATCACTTGTACCTCCGGTGAACCGGCCAATAATCATTTGTAGTGTATACTAAAAAGGATATCAGCTGGTCCAAATCATATATCATGTCAATCATTCAATATCATATGACTATAGACAATGAGCCAAAATTTTTTCTTTAAATTTCAGATTTTATAATCAATTTTAGATTCAGTAATTAATTTATTTCAAATATTATAATTGCAATTCTTTCATAATAACATAGCTTGCAACCGTTTTGTAAACAATATCCAATTAACTCAAAATTGAACCCGTAATTTTGAGTTACCGTATAAAGATCTATAATTTTGCATTTTGTTTAAAACTATAAACAAATCATTTATTTAAAAACTTCAAAAAAATACATAAACTTAAAAGATGAAATACATACTTTTAATCAAAATCAATAAAAAATTATTTAATTGGAAAACCGTAAATAAGTTTCAGAAGTAACAATAAATCATAAGTTTTTTGCAGCATTTTCTATATTTCGAATATCATAATAACAATATTTTTCATTTGAAAACAAAATGAATACATTATGAATAAAGTTACTTACCTCAATAAAAGCCAAATACCTCAAATGTTATCTCTAATTGTCCATAGACCGCAAATATCCTACTTATCAAGATAACAATTAATTAATTTTCATAATCATTCTCAAAATAGATATTTCTCTCAACTTATAACTCTCCTTTTATTCCTATTTCAGTATTGAATAGTAAATACTCTAAAATTTGTATCTCATATTCTATATATTGAATTCATGTAAACTATATACCCATTTTTTTTAGATACATAAGGGTTCAATATATAATTTACTGGGGATATTTAGTTTAGATAAATTATTAAAAAATGGATATTTCTCAATGATAAAATCTGTCAAACAGTTTCTGTATGTCAACATAGTTCGTAATTTAGTTCATAAAATATTTTATTGTTGTTTAAAAATCACGAAATTAAAACTGGAACAACTAGACATATACAAATGCCAGTATATAAAAGTTTTAAATTTTTGAAGATATTTTCATAATTTCGGTTTATTGCTGAATTTTTTGTTTTTCAACATTGCAGTCATTACTTTAAAAATTTATATAAAATTGAATTTTTGGAGATTTTCAATGAAACAAAATTCTTTAGAATCCTTATTGTGTTAGCTTTTAAATAGTAAAAATATTAATATAAAAAAATATGTGTATAAATACAGTTTATTCAAAGAATTATACATGTTGTTGTTGAATTCTCTATTTTTCTAGAATCTCACTTACTACTTAATATACATATATATTCAAAAGTCAAAACTAAAGAGTTCTTGATAAAAGTCAAGGCTTTAATTCATTTGAAAGAATCATATTTATAAAATAATTATTTAAAATGTCAATTTATTTATGTTAATACACTACTCATAAACTTAACAATTAATTTATACTTTACATAATCTCTTTCTCATTTTCATTCTACATATCCCCCTAATAAACTATTTTCATTGCCAATTCATTATAAAAATGTGTTAACTAGGTATGAACTTAACAAAAGTATATAAAGTATAACAAAAAATTATAGTAGAAGAACATACCTTAAATTAAAATACTAATCAACACTTCATTATCTTCTTATTATTTTTTCTTCTCCTTTATTTTCTAAATCAACACTTGATTGTTCTATGGCTCAACCCTCTCAACTCACATACACACTCTAATTTTGATTCTTTTTAATCAATTTCTACACCCTTTCTTACATAGACACCATCTATATAGTGTCTATTTCACCATCTATATATGATGATACATGATGATAAATCTACTCACTTAAGGTGGACATATTAAGTTGAGTGATAAATCTACTCTATATATGATGATCTATATCTATTTCACCATCTAATTAAGTGATACATGATGATAAATCTACTCACTTAAGGTGGACATATTAAGTTTATGAATGAGTCACTAAATTAGGTATTTGTTTGCTAAGTGCTTGTGTTAGTTGGTCATAAATAGGTCATCAAAATATGATCAAATTAGGTACTTATTTGTTAAGTGTTTGTGTATGTTATATTCAACACAAGACTTAATTATATCTAAAGCATTTGTATAAATTATTGATGAATGAATTATCAAGATAGAACCAAGTTAGGTATTTGTTTGGTAAATGCTTGTGTCACATTTAACACTAGGCATAATTTTATCTAAAGAATATGTATAAGTTATAAATAAACGGGTCCTTAATAAATGATCAAATTAGGTATTTTCACTGAATAACTATTAGTGTCCGAATTTTATAAATTCAAATACTTACTCAAAAATTATGAAACCACCTCAAATTTACTCAAGACACATATATTAGTTCACATAAAATCATTAAAGGTAAATTTCATTGAGAAAGTATTTAAAAATTAATTTATTTCAAACAATTCAAAATTTGTCTGGAAATTCCTGAAATGAGCTTACCTCACTTAGAAAATTATAACAATTCTAAAATAATGAATTAAATTATGAGATTTTAATATGTTATACTAGACATATAGTTTAATATTACATAAAATCATAATTTTATAAAATTATTTGATAGATCAAAATTAATTATTCATTTGTTCATACTGCAGAAATAGTGAATTTTTAGAATTTTATAGTCATGTTTGCAAAATTACAAAAAATTGAATTAATGGAATTTATATACAATTCAAAGTTTTTCATGACTATAAACATGTCTAAATTAATATTATCAAATATCAAAACTAAAATCAAATTGTAACATTTTATAAAATTTCGGATTAAGATGTGGTCATGAAAAAATCCAACAATTCTTTTATTAATTCATATAATTATATACACAAATATATTTGTATAAATTATACACAATAATTTCATTAGCCCTACATATTACATAATAATATATATATATATATAATATGTTTAGCCATATATTCTAACAATAGTAAAATAAAAATAATGCAAGTATTACAGAAACGCTCATTGTAAATGAATCGTCACGTGAAGCATTTTTTGTCCAAAGTATATAAGTTATTCTACTTTTTAAGCATATGATGGTGTGGACTCCTCTCACTGTACATTACAGTGTACAAAGTAGGCAGAGTCACTTGTACAAGAAATTCACAACCCAAAAAAATATTGTAAAAAACGAGAGACATTAATAACATATACCCGGGTTAACTAGCATGGCACCAAGCAGTCCACTGGCTAATGCTGATCGAGCCGATATCAATCCCTTGTCCTATATATCTTGGTACTATAATTGGTTCTTGCCTTTCATTGATGCTGCTAAGGTTTATTGTTGGTGGGTGAGTTTGAAAATTGTTGTCAAATATATTCCTACTTGCAAAATGTTTGTCTGCAAAGGAAAACTTGGCAAAATGTTGAGTTCCATTAACTCTTTGGTTTGTCAATAGTATAGTCGGCACTTAATTTTTTGAAATGTAGTCCGAGCATTCACTTCCTATGTCGGACACACTTGGATGAACCATTTTTTCCCAAGCTGACATGTTCGTTTTGTATGCCCAGTGTTGTTACAAACACGACACCGTCGTTGCTTTGTCTGCTGTGTTTTCTTTTTCTTCACTGTAACCTTTGTTTTAACAATTAATGGGTCTCTAATTTTATCCATTTCGTGGCTTGCCAAACTGGCTCCAGGACAATAGCCTACACCTTCACTCTCTAATACAACCTTTTTGGTTATCATATGCACAGCTTCCAAAGCTTTGTTATATTATTCAACTGATTTTGATGCATAGTGTATTAAGTTTCGACAAGTAATTGAAAGTGCACCAATACGAACCACCTCACCTATTATGGGTTCTCCCATAGATGAGTTCGTTTGTGAACTTTCTATCTTTGCACGCATTGTCCACCTCCGTAATATCATGCACGTTGGTAGTTCAATCAAGTTTTCAGCCTTCATGACTGTGAAGGAATGACTGTAAGGGATTCATTCGCTTCCCATTGTCTTGCATTGATGTTCAATCATACTATTTGATTCATGAAATATTACTTCCCAACTTTTACCCCCTATTTTATATTTTCTAATGTCATAGACTCGACAAGAAGCATAAGGAACACGATTAAATATGTACATGTTGCCTTCTTTCTTTAATGCCACAAGGACACAGTTAAACACATTTCGTGTAAAAACTGTCACAGTATGGTGCTCAAATTTTTTTTCTGTAAATGAGTTACTCCCACAGGCCTTGTATGATTGGTTACGAAGTCATCCTCTGCCTCCAAATTCCTAGTTCGAGCAACCAAGCGTTCTATTAATGTTACCAGCTCATGTAGCTTCAATCTACTTGAAACATATCCATTTAAGTAGGCATTTATGCTCTCACTTTGTTGTGTGCTTCTCATTCCCCCAAAAAATTTGCCTCTCAAATATGTCTCGGCCTACATACGTCGATCCTCATATAATTTCTTAATCCATTCATTGTTATGCAAAGCAAATCTTGTTACCATTTCTGTCCATTTCAAATTAAATTAGGTCTCGTCCATGTCAGCAAACATTATCTCCTTGAAAGCCATTATGAATAATGACTCCTCGACATTGACCTGTACGTTTCTCTCAAGATGCCAACAACATAAACGGTGGCATGAATATAGAAATACCTTAGTGACTGCACTACGCATGGCGCGATCATCATTTGTGACAACGGTTGCTAGTTTTTTCCCTTTCATTGCTATTAAAAATGTTTGCAATAGCCACATGTAAACCTTATTTGTCTCATTTGAGAGTAAAGCAACACCAAACAATGTATTCCGTCTATGGTGATTGAGACCAAGAAAAATTACAAGGGGTTTATTGTAGGCATTGGTTCTATAAGTTGAATCAAAAGAGACGATATCGCTGAAGCATTGGTAAGCCGCTCGCATCCCAGAATCAGACCAAAATATATCTGCCATCCTATTATCAAGGTCAACCATATAGCGGTAAAAAAATGCTGGGTCCACTACTTGTTTATAATGTAGCAAAGACAAATATGTTTGTGAGTCCGAGTCATGTGTTTATGCTCATCGGTCACTTGCCAAATTATTTTTCAAATCTCTAGCTGTAAACCCAATGCGTGAATAGCCCCTCGCCTGTAAAACTAGAAAGTTATATATTTATTTGGGTCTAACCTCAATTCGATACAATGCTACAAAATTGCATAGATCAACATCAGTTACACAATGATTAGACCGCAAGAATTACACTTGGGATGGCAGTGTCAATGCATGCGCGTGGGTATCGCAAAATTGTTTAACTACCCACTCTTTCGTGTCTTGTTTCAAAATGACTAGTATCGGTGCTTGGCATTTCACTCTTATCAATGACCTAGCCTTCCTCATATGGTCTGTTCGTTCTAGGTGAAATTTTTGTCTCGTTCCCTGTCTAGAGCACACCCATCTGCGTCTCGATACCTCCTCCGACTTCGTTGCTTTTTGTATATCCTTTCTGACACTGAAGCCAACAGCGTGGGCATATTCTATGTAGAATCACTCAGCATTATCTACACTATCAAAAACTCGACCCATAACCTGAGATGGCTTGAGTGTAGCATTCTCGGTGTTATTCGTTTGCAGTCTGTTATCAGTTTCTAAGACACGGGGTTATGGATATGGTATACTCTGTTCCTTTGGCCATGAGTCTGGCAACTCATCAGGGGGTAATGGACCCCAGTTGTCACAACAGTCATGAGCATCAGGCCTACCACAATCAGTGTTTGTTGAATGTCCTGTTTTAACATCCCACGAAGACAAAGTTTGTGAGGTGTTATGTTCATCTGTCATCCTAAGTATAAAATAATTCAGCCATTGTATATATGGATTTAACATAGCAAAAAATTCCATGTGTCAATGACAATGGATTGGATTTACTATCAATGATGGAATTAGTATATCATAAGTTTAAATTTGTTAGGACTGAAATGAAAATTATAAGTTGTATATTTGTAGTAAGCTCACCTGATTTATTGATGGATGGCGATAATGAAGCAAGCTCCATGCTCATTGTATAGAACTTCGCGTGATTTTAAAGTTAGCAGTAGGAAAATTAAATTTTTGGAATGGCCTGCAATAGCAAAAATAGCTTGCAAGGGTTATGATTTCTGACCAAGTTTGAGTGGTGATCATGTAAATGGTTTTTGGGTATTTGAAAAATGCGGGTCAATTCGCAGATTAATGGGAATCGGGTGGGCACCCAAGCATAAGCTAGGCACTGTCTACCTCCAAGTTGATTGGGTTAACATATGCTGATATGGACAAACTTTTTTATTTAGTTGATAAGGTGGTGGCACCAAATTTTGGCAGTGTTATTGTAAAAGTTAACAATTAAAATTTTAGGGTAGTTCAAAATTCAAATCAACAAATAAAGGTTGTACAAAATTTGGAACATAAACTTAGGGTCTCCTAAACTAAAATTTACAAGTTTAATTGAAATTGTAAACATGCCACAATTCGTGAACGGTTAAAATGAACACAACAGTCCTGAACTTAGACATAATTTTTGGGTTATTACAACTACCTAAATTAACATTTTCACGTGCTTCATACAATAAACGTTAAATTCAGAATGATCAAACCACCTATCATGTACAGTAAACATGCAATGTAACTCTTAGTTATTGTTATTACTATAAAGTTGGGCATTATGTGTAGTGTTTAAATTATATTAACATAGTTGAAATGTTTTGTTATTGATTGGTTGATATTGACACATGAGGTTGTGTCACTCCTAAATAATGTAAAATTTTTAAATTCCATGGTAAAAAATTTGAACAACACAACTTTACGAACTACATATTTTTGCAAGATTGCTTCATAGCTAGCGAACATGCGTTAATTGTCATAAATAAAGGGTAGTACCGAGTTCATTAGACAAACAATAACATTATCACCAATGTACTTGCCTGGAACGGAATCATTTACAACTATTCTATAACAAGGCATAAATCTTACATTGTTGCTTGTTACATTAATTATTACAACATTTTCTTAATCATTAATTAAATAACATTCCAATGTTGGGCACGGTTAACTACCCACATGAAGGTTACTCCATTCTTTGTACATACGTAGTAGATTTTATTTCTTTTATATATGTTTGAATGCGAGGAGTTAAACGTATAAACAAATACGAAATTCATATTATACAAGAACATGCAGTTAAGAAGTCAACATTTGATAAATCTCGGGACATGTAAAATTACACTTTGACCTTATCAAACATGACAAACATTGGCATTGCAAATTCACCATTTAAGACGGGTGCTATTTTATTGGCCCTTGCATAAGTTCCCTTTAATTTAACGAATATGGGTTGAGCAGGTCATGGAAGGCGAAGAATTTGCAAGTCATATATTTAGACGCCAACATAAACCTATAAATGTTCAATAACATCAAACCTTAACCGTTATGTTAGTACTGGATCACTAACCCGACAAAGTGCACACGTACAAGGGTGATTCCACAAATAAAATCAGAGAAACATATCTATTTATGTTGCATTGTTTTTACCTTAATGTATATGAAAAGATCATGTGACAATTTGTAAATTATCGTTATCCCACGAATAAAGTTGTGTTCCCACTTAATATTTTTAATTTGATTTGAAAGATAAACCTCACCATAGTCAATAATCTTGAAAAAAAAAATATATAAGGGGATTTGTAACAATAAAAGAAGTCGCCGATAATGTATAAACATAAGCTGTTGACAAAATGGCCAAGTAACATGTGACCCTGCTTACATTGGGTCAAACAACTTTCGATGTATACTCAGTTAACCTATAAAGTTTCGGTCAACATAAAAAATTTTACGAATGTAAAGGGTATTTGTGTGTGGTCTTAATCGTAGGTGCCACATAAGCAACTTACTCCTTCATTACTTTGAAACTCAAGAAAAATTCTCCTACATATGTATGTAAGATATTTTTTTTCCAAATGGGAACCCGAGACTAAAGGATATTGGATTGTCTCAGTAAACCATTGTTTAATTTTATAACCATGTATGAATGACACCTCAGCCTCAGTGAGTTAAGGAAATGGGAACATTTCATGTACTAGTGGGGATATTTGATTTCTTCTGACTCATGGTAAAGTTATATTCATAATCATTCAACATCATTAGCAAGTGGAGGGAAACAAGACAATAACACCTGCCAAATTTTATTTTCCTCGAAGATGAAAATGAACCCAAAAGGTATGCACAGTCCCAATTCTTCAACAAATTCGGTAAAACCACAATTGTCATAGTAGAGGTAAGAGTCCCCATGTATTGGCTTAGAAGCAAGGTTACTTGATGCTAAGTATACAGATTTATGGTAAACTTGTGCTGAATTCCAATTGATTTTCATTAAAGGAATATATAGATTGCACATGTATAAATACAAATAAAATGATGACTTTAAAAGGAAATTTTGTTGATGTAGTTCAATAAATTTTTGACAGTCCATACCAACCTTTAAAGGTATATAACGGGTAATATACACAGTGGGAAAACACTAATAAATGTTTACATTGAATACATGCAGGATGGCGACCCACAACCATTATTATCACATAGTTTGGTTGGGTGGTATGGGATGACAAAAAATAAACTTATAAAAGTGTAGTTTTCTTTTTTCCGGTTGGGTGGTTAAAGAATGACACATTTTTAATATAAAGTTACTAATTTGATATTTCGTTTTTATAGTTATCGTTTCAAATATCCTTACATTATTTAAGTTATTGAGTTTGTGTACAAAGATAAACCTCACCATTTCACAAAACTTGTATTTCATGTCCGCAGGCAAATGCTAATGTTACCTTTCATAATCAGCGTCAAGTTTCGTAGGGAAGTCTTTGAGATTGGGATCCGCGATCCGAATGACTATAGTATAATAAGACTTTACAATGATGCAAAAGATGCAATAACTAATTACATATTCAATCCATTGGACAAGTTAGAGTTGTCAGTATGCATTCCCAGCCATTGGAACCCCAAACAAGTTAATAGTGAAAGTGATCTAATTAAGATATTTGAGGAGTTTTTAAGGAACAATAAGCCATAAATAGTGTTTGATATGAAAGTCAACATTGAACTTATTGAAATTGGGGACATCTCTTTAACTACAAATGTTCCCACTGAAATTAGGGACTATTCAAGATATTAGGTCAGACGGATGAGTCACATCAGATAGCGACGATGACGGGAAATCTGCAAGCTATGACATTTCTCTATTAGTTAAGACTCTATTTGGAAGGGTAACCGAGGTTACACCATCTGCTGATTTAGGTAGCACTATTGAAGAAGGCCTTGATTTCTCAATCATACAAGACTGCCTCGGTAATAAAGTGCAATCATGAACCAGAGATCAATAAGTGTTTGAAAGTGGAGAAAACATTCGACAGCCTTGATTTTCTTCGCCGTACATTGGAACTAGTTGCTGACTATGAAGGTTTTGAGTTCCAATTTGTCATACATCAAAATGCTAAGCTATCTACGACATGTTTATCTCGAGTTTGCTCTTGAAAAGTAAAGCCTGAAAATTATAACTTCCGACAAGCAATGCAAGTTGAAGTAGTTGAGTGTGAAGGTTTTCATGTATGCCGGGAAATATCAGACAAAGAAGGAGTCTCTCGCACAAATGAAATGGCTAATGGCTTATCATTCAATATCCATAATCCACGAACATGTCAAACACCACCAATAGATGTATGTTTTAACAATCCCAATGCATGGTTACTAGAGCTGATGGAATATTTACATATGTTGCGTACGCGTAACCTAAGTTCCTGTATTAAGTTTTCTGTGGATAGACCAATGGGCCCTCATCCTAGCTTGCAAACACTATTTATGTCTTTTTGTGCCCAGAAAGCAGCCTTTATTGTCAGATGTAGGCCTTTGATTGGATTTGATGCTTGCCCTTTATTTGGCACATTTAGAGGAGCCCTCTTCTATGAAAATGAAAGATGCTGCATGTTATGAAATGTTGATGAAATTGCATCCCCAGACTTCGTCCAAGCACCTTTAATACTCATTATGCCATAAATAATATAACAAACACAATTGCGCCATCATTTAGAAACTGGCTTGCCCCAAGAGCTGGTGAATCTCTTGAACCTTTATTAGAATACATACGAGGGCAATAATGGTGAGCTTCACAAACAAATTTGATATGGCTATGACATGGGATGCATTATATGTCCAACTGCATACGAGAGGATTATTAATAATTTTGTTGAGGCAATGTATGTCACCGTTGCCAACGGTTATGCTGACAATTGGTTGCTACAGGACAACGTTGGCACCATATCCAATTAAAGTTGAATATGACATCTTGTGAGTATGGAGAATGGCAAGTGATAGGACTCCCGTGTAAGCATTTGTGTGCTTTACTAAATCACACACAGAGATGTCCTGACATATTCGTAAACTCTGCTTTTAAAAAGGAGCAATTTATGCTTACATATATAGGTCATATCAACCCTTTGCCTGATGAATGTCTATGGTTTACTTTCTATGCATGCCCACAAGTGAAGAGGACTATGGAAAGAACCAATGACATCAAACAAGAGACACGACATAATCGAAGAAAGGGCTAAGTTCACGATCTCGACAACCATAATGATTTAGCACCCTCCAATATTGGAGCCAGGAGAGCTTTAACCTTTACTGAAGTCATGCAAACATCACAAAATAACAACAATCAGGTACCAAATACGACCCCATGAAAGTTAGGTGGTGATGCGATAATTCTTTATCATAAAATTAAGTGCAAGTATACACTGTGGTATGCAAGTAATAAAGGGACTAATTAGTCGGATGTCGAACCCACAGAGATAATTTTTTCTTTTCTACCAATTACTAAACTTATATCTTCCTAATAATTATTCAGAAAAATAAAAATCTAAGAATGACTGTAAGAAATATAAAAGCAAAACACAATGCAAAGAAACTTAGGTGATAGCAATGTAAAGAAAACCTAGGATTAATATTATCCCTCAATATGCTTTTTAATGATTAATCTTCTAATATTTAACTCACTTAGTCTTTATTGTTGATCAAGACACTAATGTATTCACAAGCCTCTTCCAAGGTCATGCAAGTATACTCTAATTTACCAAATACCTATATTCCTATGGTACTTGTAATAAACTAAGGTTCATTTTATTGATCAAGACACTAATGTATTCACAAGCCTCTTCCAAGGTCATGCAAGTATACTCTAATTTACCAAATACCTATATTCCTATGGTACTTGTAATATACTAAGGTTCATTAAGATTAGGTCTTATTGATCATACATGCCAACTAGGTATATTCCTATCCTAAGCTGAAACTTGCATATGTAACATTGAATGTTACTCTACAATCATGTATCAAATTACCTAGGTCTAAATATATTGATTCCTCTTCCAAGTTTATCAACATATTACCAACTCATTCACCATATATTGACCAGATATATTGAAGCATTAAGATCAAGTAATTTAAATATCAAAGAACTAAGTTTATTAAATATTTGAAAGATATGGCAATTAAGCACACATATTGAGTTCAAGTATTAACCCTAGAAAATAAGTTTAGCTCATGGCTACAAGAGAACAGCAATAAAAATAAAAATAAAACATGATACAATCAATAGCAAATCGATATAGACATCGAATTGCTTTTAATTGCGCTGCCTAAGATCTCTTTATGCCGAAGAATTCCTTGAATCTCTCTCTAAGGTTGCTTCAATTAAACACCTATTGCTCTCCAAGACTCGTGCTCTGTATTCTTGGTGCTCTTGGGTCGTCTTGGATTCATTCTTGAAGGCTGGGAACGAATGAATTTTTATAGGGATTGATTTGAGCTTGAAAATCTTAGTTCTCGTCGGATTAGGACTGGCGCTACCGCTGGGGCGCTATGCAGTTTTCGCTGGGGCGACGCGTGAAAAAGGCTTCACCGCTGGAGCGGTGGATTGATGGCGCTGGGGTGCTGTCTAGTCGCTGGAGCGGTAAAGGTTTGGTGCTGGGGCGCCAGATGCGACTTCAACAGGTCGTATTTCTTATTTTGATCACTATTCCAGCGCTGGGGCGACAATCCTTGTGGCGCTGGGGCGATGGACGCATACTTTGAAAACTTTGCATTTTAGTCCCTGCTTTCGCTCCTTTTGCAGGTCGTATTTCTTTAAATTTTGTTCAAGTCCCTATAAATAACAATAATGCATATAAATCGTCATCTATTCTCATAAAATCATAAAATATCAAAATAAAAATATGAGAAAATATATGACAATTTTGCCCTTATCAAGTGGCAAATAGCTTTATTAAAAGGTTGTAATAAGATTACAACTTTCTAATACAAAAAATGTTTACTATATAACGTATGCAGAAACCTTTGCTTGCGAAAAATACTAATATCGGAGTCTGGAAAGCTTTGATCTTTACCAAAGTCAGAGAAACATCGGTTGAAAACCAAACTCAGCTATAACATTCGGGACAATATGATGAGTCATAAATAGGTTCATTATTTTGTTGTTTATAGATGATTTCATATCAATACACACACTTAAGTACTTTTTATGTATATGCAGGCAGCTACTAGTGTGGCTAACACACAAATTGCACCTGCAGACAGTGGCAATACCCCATGATGCGACCACCACAATAAAAGACAAAATATCCCCCTTACTGTTTTATTTTGTCCTCCATTTTGAAAGTCAATTTTTGGTGAATATACATGTCAATGTTTACATATGTCGATGCTACAACTTTTCACTTTCTATTTGTAGTACGTCGTGTAAAAAACCATATATTACGGTGTATATAATCAAGCCACGATCATCTATGACATGTTCGGCATGTTAACATATTTCATGGCCACACGAATGCATGCAGTTAACAAGTTATATTCATGTGTACATGCAATGTGTATGTGTATGTGTATGTGTATAAATCAGTGGCTATTGGGAAAGTTGTAATTGAATTGATTTGTATGTAAGGTTCTTAGTTGTATAACAATTGCCAATGAGGATGACTAATTAGTTACATGGCATGAATGCTATTGATGTTAATTTATTATTTTAATGAATAAAAGTATTTTTATAGTTACATTTTATACATGTAATAGCGTAATACAGAAAGAAGTCATTAATTGGGCGAATTTTCCTAATATACATAAATGTACTCTATTTTATCTTACTTCGCTTATAAAAAAGTGGAGAATATAAGTAGATAATAACATGACCGGCCATAAGACCCTCTACTGTAGGTCCCAGTAGCTTTCACGGGCACCTCGACGGAAGTTCCTCAGAATATAACTAGGTAAGTTGAAAAATTTCCGCGAGGCGAACCTCTTTTTAGTTCTTGCTACTACTGAAAAAGTCTTGTAATATACATGAAAATGACATCTTAATTTTTAAAAAAAAACGGGCAGAGTTTTCCCTGTTTTTCGAAAAATTTATATAAAACCTGCAAAGAAATTTCACTTCTATTTTAAACACTTCTCAATACTACCAATTCAGACCTCCGGTCTTTTTCAAAACAAATCTAACACAACTCAATTGTTTCATTTGAGTTACAAAATAAGCATAATCATAAAAAGCAAAAACAATCATCATAATATCGAAATCTCTTCTTGTTGGTTCAAAAAATACATACAAATATACATACCTACAACTATTATGCATAAAGTAAAGGGTGCTATTTAGCACATTTACATGTACAAAAAATGATCTTCAGATTCGGCCCACTACTCGGCAATAGGAGAATCAGCAGCTTGTGTACCAAGACCTGCACTTGGGAAGGGGTGTTTAGAAAACATAAAACACAAAACGAGTGAGCTAAATGAGCTCAGTGAGTGCAATTAAGATTTCAAGTAAAATAACATTTTGCATCGGTAGTAAATTCTAAAGTACATGTAGAAATTATGCTTCTAAAACTAATGTAAAACTGTAAAACAGTTTCTAATATCATATGCTAATGAAATCTTGCCGAACGAGTTTTATCTACATCTTTGAAAAACAATATCCAGAATCTGTATAACATAATAACTGCTGTGTGCATATGAATGCATAAATGCTATCAGTAGATCGAAAACTAGTAAAGTTCTCGCTCAACCATTTTCTTTCTAAACTGTACCAATGGTAACCCTAAAGCTCTATACTCACGCAGTGACTCAACTAGTACCGTACACGTGAGTAGGTCATGGGATACCTTAACTAGCAGTACCCACAGTGACATCTCAAGACATCTCACTGGCTATGCTGCGGAATCCTACATCGCATATATATAGCGAGACAATACCCCGTACACATAGGGCGACTCACATGACTCGACATCCCGACTTTTCGGAGTTAGTGACACCCCCCAAGACCTGCCCATGTGCATGGGATATACCGGCCGGGTCTAATATAATCATCACCACTACAATCTGAGGGTACCAATGGCCTTTAAAACGGATGCAGAAACTTTAAAACTATTTCTCAAATTGAACATGTAAAAGCATATCTATGAATATATATCAAGATTATAAATCATGTTTAAGCATCGAAAGCTCATAAAACATGCATATTCATTATGCGAAAACATAATAAATGAAAAGTAAAAGGAATGGAAGATTTCCACTCACAACCGCTCCGCGCTCAATTTTGCTCCCGATTTCTGCTCCCGTTACCGCTCTCGGTTATCTTCACCTACGTACCATAAATGATATTTAGAACCAAATCGAATGCTAGAATCTCATTTAACTACTAAACGCCCTAATCGGCATTCAAAGCCTGGATGCATACTACTTTCTGATTTTTATTTTCGGAGCCATTTAATCTAATCTAACTCACTATCTAGCGCCCTGAAAATTCTTGAACGCCTTATAATTTGGTTGGACATAATTGCCTTTCACCTTTCCAAAATGGACAATTACAACCCATTTTCTTCATTTTCCATCAACCATATATATTCAATTTACAATATGCACCATTTACACACAACAACTCAATCAAAACACCACTTAATCTCTAACTTCCCTAAAGTGGCAGAATTTCACCCTAGGTTCCAACACATTCCTTTTCTCAATTTCTTGTTCCAATTATAGCAAAATCAAGCCAATTTCATTCTAAAGCCCTAATTACAACCAATTGAAGTCTCTACATTCAAATCACCAAAACCCTAATTCTTACCTTGCCAATTTCTTCAAATTGATGACTCCTTCAAGCTCCACACTAGAATTAAACTCAATCTAAGCCAAGAATACATACAAGAACATCAATTAAAGCATTCTTGAAAGCTCACTTATCAAACTCATAAAACAATGCTTTATTTACCTCTTTTTCTTGAATTTCCACTAATTGAGACTTCAATTGAGCTTAGGCATTGGTATGTAACCTTATTTTGGCTTGATTACACATGAAAAATCATGAAACAAAAAACTGAAATTTCACTGTAGCAGCACCTTCAACCTTTGCACGAATTTGCTCTCTTTTTTTGCTCTAAGTGTTGGCTTTTGATCTCTTGAAAATTCTGCAAACTTCCAACATATATATAGTGCTCCCTCAATTGACCATTTGGCCCTTCAACTTACTTAAAACTTCTAATTTGTCATTAGTTCATGGAAAGATTTAATTGGTTCCTTTGTAACTATCTAGTTAAAATTGTCAAAGGAACTAACTAGAGTTTCTAACTTGGCAATCCATGAGATTGCTTCTAATTGGTTCATTCTTTAATATATGGATTGTATTTCTCAACAAAGGCTTGTTCCATACATAACCCTTAAATAAAAATTCATGTAGTAAATTAGAATTTCCTTTTCCAAGTCAATAGAGAAAAATTTCAAAAATATTCTAGGGTCGTCCGGCGCTTCGATCGAGTGTAAAATTACCAAATTAGGTTTAATATCTCTTATGCGTACGATAAAGAAAATATTTCTAATAGGGTTAAAATCGAGTAACCTTACGGTGTCTTTATTACTCTATACCAAAATTTAAGCGCTAATACTACTAATAGGGATTGGATATTATAGATAAGCATGTAATATATGATGCAAAAGTGACCGCATGTTTTTCGCCAAATTTATAGTATTTAGGTACCCTATCTGAGCGACCTACATAAGTATGGTTTACATATATTTTTAAAAAAATAAAAAATTGAATTAAGTACATATAGGTCACATATATTTCCAATATGATACTACATGTTCTCATTACTTGCTGTTTTCACCTATAAAAAGGTTTATATCCTTACTTAATTAACCATGTCGAGTTGTCGGCTACCACTGAAAATATGTAATATAATAAAAGTGATTACAATTTATAGGTGTCTAATATAAGTATGGTTTTTATATATGTTATAAAATTATTTTAAATAAATAAGAAAAAAATTATGTGCGTTCATACTTAATATACTACGTATTCTTACTATTAGCCATTTTCACTTTGCAAATGAGCCTCTATCCTCACTTTTATATTCTTAGCGCGTTGTTGATTACCAACTTAACATACTACATGTTCTCACTTAACATATTAAATGTTCTCACTTAACATACTACACGTTTCAACTTCACATACTATATGTTTTCACTTCACATACTGCACGTTCCCACTTCACATACTATATGTTCCCATTTCATATACTATACGTTCTCACTTTATACACTACACGTTCCCACTTCACATACTACACGTTCCCACTTTATATACTACACGTTCTCATTTGTCACATACTACATGTTTCCACTTCATATACTACACGTTCCCACTTCACATACAATGTGTTTCGATACTATATGTTCCCACTTCATCTACTATATGTTCCCACAACACATACTACACGTTCCCACTTCACATATTATATGTTCCCACTTAATATACTTTATGTTCCTACTTCACATACTACACGTTCCCACTTCACATACTACACGTTTTCACTTTATATACTACACGTTCCCAATTCATATACTACACGTTCCCACTTCACATACTACATGTTCCCACTTCATATACTACAGGTTTCCAGTTCACATACTACATGTTCCTACTTCATATACTACATGTTCCCACTTCATACACTATATGTTCCCACTTCATATACTACATGTTCCCACTCACATACTAGATGTTCCCACTTAATATATTTTATGTTCACACTTTACATACTACATGTTCCCACTTCACATACTACAGGTTCCCACTTCATATACTATACGTTCCCACTTCACATACTATATGTTCTCACTTCACATACTATATGTTTCGATACTACATATTCCCACTTTATATACTACATGTTCCTACTTTACATACTACATGTTCTCACTTCATACACTATATGTTCCTACTTAATATACTTTATGTTCTTATTTCATATACTACATGTTCTCACTTCAGATACTACACGTTCCCACTTCACATACTACACGTTCCCACTTCAGATACTATATGTTCTTACTTCATATACTACATGTTCCCACTTCACATATTATAAGTTCTCACTTCACATACTATATGTTTCCACTTCACATACTACATGTTCCCACTTGATAAACTACATGTTCCCACTTCATATACTACATGTTCTCACTTTACATACTATATGTTCCCACTTCACATATTACATGTTCCCACTTCACATACTATATGTTCCCACTTCACATACTACATATTCCTACTTCATACACTACACGTTCTCACTTCATATACTATATATTCCTACTTCACATACTACACGTTTCCACTTCACATACTACACGTTCTCACTTTAATATACTATAGGTTCTCACATCCTACACTACATGTTCCCACTTCACATATTACATGTTCACACTTTACATACTATATGTTTCCACTTTACATACTACATGTTCCACTTCATATACAACACGTTTCTACTTCACATACTACATATTCCCACTTCACATATTACATGTTTCTAATTCACATACTACCTGTTTTCAATTCATATACTACACGTTCCCACTTCATATACTACACATTCTCACTTCACATACAACATGTTCCCACTTCATATACTACACGTTCTCACTTCACATCCTACATGTTTCGATACTACATGTTCCCACTTCATATATTACATATTCCCACTAAACATATTACATATTCTAACTTCACATACTATATGTTTCCACTTAATATACTTTATGTTCCCACTTCACATACTACATATTTTCACTTCATATACTATATGTTCCCACTTCACATACGACTTGTTCCACTTCACTTACTATGTGTTCTCACTTAACAAACCATATGTTCCCATTACATAATTGTAAAGGTTTTTTGTTAATAACTAACATTCATATTTTGTAGTAGAGAGGATACCGTAGCACATTTGTTGGTGATAAGTGCATACGTTATGCGAGGATTAGTTCTACATGAAGTTGTTTGTAATTCTCAATTTAAAAAAAAAATATTATTTTCATGATGCTTGTATATAACATTCATAAAATATCATTCCCTTTATATTATTGTGAAGATTTTTGCTTTACAATTCTCACATTTAATGCAATTGAAATATATTAAAAATTAAATTCTAATTAAACAATGAATGAAATTTAATTCGAAATTGGATTTCGCATTATAACTTTTAACAAAATTTAAATTGACATTCAAATGGAATTTGAAAGTTATAACATTTTATGTATTTTCAATTCAAATTATATTAGGAGTTATAAGATTTCAGGTTGCCAAAATTCATAAAGAAATTGGTATTAGAATTAAAATTATGTAATTTAACACACTTCAAATTCAAATTGAATTGCGATTTAGAGTTATATTATTTAAGGTTATTAAAAGTGTCTTTGAATTTTTCATTATAACATATAATGTTATTTAAATTAAAAGTTGACATTGATTTATAACATTTAACGTCATCGCAATCGAAATATTTGCAATTGTAACATTTAACGTAATTTAATTAAATTAGTTATCAAATTTTAACAATTAATGTAATTACTATTCAAATTGAATTTCAAATTGGTAGCCTAATTTATATAGGATCATACGGTTTAACATCATACACATGATGACCATATATTTGCAGATAAATGTTTTTTACACTATATTTATCCTACATAGTTTATTATTATAAAGACAATAAATTCATTTTAAAATTTTCATATAACAATTTGAAAATGTAAATTCGAATTTTAATAAACTTTAACTAATAAAAAAAGGATTAAATTTTTTTTTTATCGAACTTTATTATTATTTTAATTTACAACAAAATGAAAGGAGTTGTTTACTATTTACCATTATTACCCATTTTAGCCCTTCATTGGTTGCTATTTGTCAGCCAATGGAGGAGTTGCGCGCTGATGGAAGCCCTATATTTTGGTGCAATCAACTGTATCGGAGACACACTCCAATAAAAAACTTTACTTATATGTGATGTCACATGCCAGTTCTGGGATCATACTCTCATTGGAGGTAAGGATAAAATAAGAGCCGATGATGAACAAAAAAAAAATGATACTAGCTTTGACCTTTAATTGCATGAGTTGGACTAAAATAAATTGATGGCCTTAAAACCTTATTTCATGCACTGCATTGTTTGGTTAAATATGTAGGAGGGCACTATGATAAGTATACCTGTACCAATTAAATGCTTTAATCATCTTTCTAAACAAAAATGTTATAAGTTATTGAATCATAAGCATTATATGGTGCTTTAATCATCTTTTGTATTAAGTATTTGTACATAAGCATTATATGGTGTATGTATATTGCACACAACTAACACGACGAAATCATTACCAGAAAAGATATCTTGCCAAACCATTTTTGTTAGACATGTACATTATGCTGCACCTAAATGTACCAAAAACAAGAGAAACTTTCCACCCAAACCATACTATGGTTACAAACAGAATTTTTCACATGTTTATTACATATAAACTTTATCTCATTTTTCCTTAGCCGGTCGCATTCGCCTTGTCTCATACACACGCAATTGCCTACTAGCCTGCGAAATTAATGGTTGGGACACACTTTCTGATAAAGTTGTGTTCGCAGCCACATTACCACTCAGTTGCTGCTCGAACCACTTTCTTGTATTATCTACAATTAACTCCCGCAGGGGATTAAACTGTGACAACACTAAATCAAGTGCATTTTTGTAGCATGCCCCGTCTGAATTATGTTGCCACACATGTACACAAGTTAATCGAATCAACATAAATGTTTGTCTTATAATTATAATTATTGTCATCAATAACAGATTAACAAATACTAAAGGCATATGAGTTTAGCCTAATCCCTTTGATTTACAATGACCTTCAACAAAGTCAGCAAGTACATATACCTTATATGAAGAACTAACTACGTTTGTAGCATCTTCCATGTACAGCATAATGTAGTAACCACAATCATTTGCATTGGCCTGTGCAGGTAATTCTTTTTTTCGACCAATTATGAACTTCGCAAACTGAAAATCTGGTCCATAATGTTCATTCGCCATGGCACCCACAACACTATCCAATGAATTAAGCTGTCAACACAACCAACGCAGCATAAATTAATAACCACAACCTTAACAAATGAATATTGCTATAACTATATGCAACTAACACTTGCATTGCATTTCGCAGGTAGCTTACATGTTCAGTTGCCAAGTGTGTCTACAACACAAAGAAAGTTCTAAACAATTTTTAACTCTATGATATATGATTATAAGACACAATTTTGTCATTGGACACAAATGTCAGCCATGCATTTTTTCACGTAAACTGTCAGCTGTCTATGCACAGTTATCATTCATCATTAAATTTTAATATTTTATGACTAGCCATAGGGATACAACATTTGTGGTTTATAGTTTATCATGTATGTGAAAAATGTCCACAATTGTCAATCATTTATAACAAACTAACTATAATACATATGTGATACAAAATATGATCCATATTAAGAGAAACACACCACATTATTGCATTGTTCAAGCATGGATCTCTTCCGGCGACTCGAGTGCAGGGAAACGCATATGTGGGCTGTTTGATCACGCACATTCACAATGAGTAAATACTAATGATCGTTGTCTAAATTAAGGGGCATATAAATCTGCACATATTATGAAACTTCATTAAGTGCTACATGTTGATCTCACTAATACTGAGAATACAAATTATCATGACGAAAAAAGTATGGTTGTAATGGAGTACATACAAACTTTTTTGCACGTCCCAATGCTAGTCATAAAATAATTGCAGAACATTGAAGAATTGTCATAAGGTGGTCCTTTGGTCGCGCGTTGTGAACATACTTTCTGCTGTACATTTTATGGTCAACTAATTAATTGGTTAAATGTGTTTACAATTACTACATTATGCTTCAACAAAAGCTGAAACTTCAACTTACATCGTATTGCACTGGAAAGAACCACTTCTGCCTATTATTACCATGTTTTAGCTTTTCTTCTCTTGTCTTAAAGTCTGCAAATGTTCCAATCATCTACAAGAAATAGACACCGTAAATATTACCTATCAAACCCAGAACACAATCCAACAAAACGTAAATTAATTAATTCATAACAATAATCTTTAATATCAGTGATTACGTTGCTATGGATCCATTGCGCAGGCTTCAGCGATAGCATAGTACCATTTTTATAACACAAAATTTCGTGCGCACCAACACCTCCATGCTCGCAATGAAAAACATGTGTAATCAAACACCTTATATTGTTAAAATCAACCATGGAATATTGGTAAATATATCATTTATGTAATCCTAACATAATCATTGAACACGGCTATCATTGTCAATATGTAACGCAACTAACTCAACTGTTATTACCTTCTGTCAAGCTTCTCATCAAAGCTGTAAAGAAGTACCTTCAATTCGTCCTAAAAAACAGGCTTTGGTACTTTGTAAGGACCAGCCCAATAACGCCGTATTGTACCTCTAGAGTTCACCATTTCATATAGTGAGAGATGGAAACGGCTGGGCATAATATTAGACCACATTTTATATGTGTTACGCTTAAATGGGGAGCTTGTAGCCTTAATATTTGCTTTGTTGTGCCCCTGTCCCTATAAAATGGAAGAAAATACATATTCAATTATGTAATAAAACCTAAATTAATGCATTTCAAACTTACATGTTTTGTTATTGTAAACTCAAATTATTACCATGATAAGCGCTTCGGATTCTGCCGCATCTACCCAAACATTCGGTGAGCAAATAGAAGTCTTGTATTCGATAGCAGCACCTCCTACGGTTTGCACCTGCCCCTTGCTCCTTCTCACAACGTCACTGCTTAGCTCATGCACAATGTCATATGCAGAATCAACATGTGTGTTTCCATCAACATTAGTATTGCGCGCCATAAATCCCTCGCCTTTTCCTTCACATGCATTAGGAGTTTTATTACAATCATTAACATTTAGGTGTACGTGGTTTACAAAGTATTTGTACGGACATTACCTTCTGCCGCAACGCCTATTCCCTGCATCTTCAATGTCCCTTTACTTCCTTCATTTAAAGGGACGTCGTGACATCCGTCACTTTTTCCTTCGTCTTTTGGTTGCTGATGTTCCTCATTGAATATATGTAACTGCCCATCATACACTTCAGCATACATTGCATTGTTGTTCCCCTTCACATAACTCGTCTCGCCAAACTTAGAACCAGCCTTCGAGTTCCTAAATTGCTGCCACTCCGCCGTTAGCTTCATCACGGCTTTTCTTAGGGCTTTCAGCTTCCCCATCACCAACTCATTAAACTTTCTCTGGTCTTCATTAACATTATTGCCTGTTGGGTTTTTTTGTACTCCACGTAAGCAGTACTATTCTCGTCATGTATAATTTCTACCTATGAACAAAATAAGGTTATCATCATTAAATTAATTCATTATCTCAATCACACTCATTAATCTTGCATCATGGAATAATAATACACTCAGTGACAGTGCAAATTTACCTTGTTGCTACCAATGCCACCGCATGCTGTAATCTACCGCATTATCATCTTAACTTTTCCTTCATTCTATGTGCCAATGGGGATTAAAGTTCTATCCACCTTGATGTTAAAGAAACTAATCTTGCTGAAGTATAGTGTCTGCATGACATACAAACTTATTATACATTAAAACGTTTACAATTTGTTGATGCCTTCCTCACATTAAGATCACTTTTCATGTTTTGTACATTGAATTAAAATTCATTTATCCGTTATTATTTACCCCGGTCACAATTAACACACACCTGAAGAAATATTAAACAGCCGCCCAATGATGTTGACTTCATAAATTTATACGCCGATATTTCCTTCACCAATTGTTGAACACAAAAGAACGACCAGTTGAGAGATTTTAAGCTTTGCACTTTCATCAAAGGATTGGGGAGCTGGCATGATATGTATGATCCACGTGGTGGACAAAGCACCATTACCATCACATATAAACTAAAAGCAACCTAAATCGTGTACAACGAAACCAAAAAATAATCTTAGTCAAAATATACAAACATTGGTGCACTATATAATGTTCACCTTCTAATTAAACATAAACAAACTATGCATTTAGTAAACAAATTTAAGCTCAAATCATCTTTTCCTCCACAATATTATTCGCTGTCCATTTTATTCATAACAAGTTCACCTACAATATTATATATTACTTTTATTCACTTGCAAATCACTTTAGTGCAACTGTAGTACATACCTTGAAGAAATCATCGGCACCTTCATATCATTCTAACATTTTCTCTAATTTACCTATGCTCACGCCATGATTATTTGCATATAATATTTGTGTCACCTCAGTGCTTAACTCATCTGACCCATGCAAACTCATGGTTGTACCTCCATTGTATATCCCCATTATCTCAGTGAATGTATTGCTACTCACATTAATTATTTGCCCATGCACTAATAGCAAATTGGTTTCTGGACAAAAATTTTCCACTAACCACCCGCACAACACTCTACTCAGCTTCATACAATTCATACTAAACAAGCTCTCTAAGCCAACATCTTCCACCACTTGCTTTTGTTCATCTGTCATTGTCCCAACCAATCGATGAAAGCGTTCAGGGGCACATCTCATATCTATGGTCTGACGTTTTTCTTTATCTTTCTCCCACTTGTTTTTCGTAGCACTAACTTTTGTATGTCTACTTCTGTCCCATTGAACCTTCTCCTTTCCCCGAATACTTGCAAGTTCTAGAGTCGCTTGTTTTCCGACCTGACATTGCATTAATTCTTATCATTCATCCTACTTGTCATTTTCTCATAAATTTTGGAATTGTAATTTGTTGTTTCCAAATATATGTACCTTGTATTGTGTAACTCACATTCTCATGACTTACGCCTTTCTCATCTGCCCTTACATCACACTTAGCTTTCTTCTTACTGCACATGCCATTAATAAGTTGCCTCATTTGTTTATTGACAATAATAACTATTATTTACCAACAATACGCTATTGCAATGCAGCAAAGAAAAAAAAATAACAACTGCATTTCCACATCTAAGTACATGTACGCGTTACATCATCCTTGTGTATGCGACATACCCTCTTATACGCTTTTCTTTTTCTTCCATCGTATCTTTTAGCCGCACATCCTCTCTATCATAATTGTTGTGCTCCTCTACTATGTTTATTGCTTCTCCCGGTGCTCGACCTCTGTTCTTATGCCATTGTTTAGACATCTCACCTACAACAGTAAATATTTCTTATAAACATATCAAATATATTCAAAACACCATATAACTTTAACAATACAGTATCCCTCATTACTCTATTTGCATTCTATCTTTATTCAAAGTATAGGTTTCAAGTACAACAACCATTATTTCATTGTCATATTTCTTGATACATTCAATATCATATTTATGCTTGTAAGTAGGCGAATCCCAAATAGAATTAATTATAACTATAACATACATTTTTTAGCCATCTCTATGTATCAGTAAACTATATCAATATAATTAAATCGAGCAGCCATATTTATCCTTCACCTATTATTGCAAAAAAAAAAAAAAGATTATTTACTTTGCCATAAACAACTACATATTATCAGTAATACAAACTTACATATTCATAAATGTTACATGATAATCTTCAGCGCTACAAATTTTCATCGTACAAGCTTTCAACTACGTACTCCACCCATTTGTATATCATCACCATAACTTATTTATTTTACTATTTACAACACATAACAAATCTCCTTCATCTTTTTCTACGTTTCGCCTAAATTATGTCGAACATTGTCAACTATGACATTGGTTTTAAGTTCTTAAATCAGTACCATTAGCATCCACTAATATAAGACATTATATGAAACACAATGGTATATGTATATGGCCTTATTACATACATATGTTTTATGGTGCAATATAAAATTTTCATCTTTTACATTCTTTTACTTCTGAAACCATTCCAATTAATATTCTTTTTACGCCTATATCACAAGCTTTTTATGCTTCTCACATATCTCTTAAGGAGCAAACATTCTATGTGTTCTCATACTTCTTACTGCCAAGCATCCATATTTTAACAATATTATTGATATTTATTTTTTCAACTATTACAACATTGTAGCTAAGTTATATTATTAAGTCAATTTAAGCCACAACCACAACAACTAATCAACAACATAACAATATTCACAACAAATAAATTCCTTTACACAAATTATCACAACACAAACAAATAAATTTACAACTTTCCTACTTACAAAGGTTACCCAAAAAAATGATTTATATTCAATCAAACCGAATATATGTAGTTATCTTTTTCTCTCAATTTCTTAATAATGGCATTATATAGAAAAATTATTTCTTTGTTTCTTATAATTTACAATGATTGTTCACTATCCATGGAATTTTGCAATGATATGTATAAAAAAAAATATATAAGTATATTATTCTTATAAAGCACCAAAATTTGAAATACAAACTAAATTATTCCTTTTCACACACCTTAAATTGAAAATCCAACAAATTCACAGCCATCATTACAATTTCCAAACAACTCAATCATCTTCCACCAACGACCAACCCAAACAAAAACATAAATATAAGCTTTTTCACCAGAAATTTCACGCCTTTAATCACCTAATCATATTACTTGATTAAATAAATTTGATCTTTCCACAAATAGAGACTACGTTTCAACTTAACTTCAGCTAAAAATATAACTCACAGTCAGAAACAGATGGCATGGCGTTGCTCGATGCTTGGCCGACAATGGCGACTGCTGCGTGCTCTGACCGATGATGATGAAGTTATTGTTGATGGTGAACAATTGAAGATGCAGATGGATTTAGCAGTTAGAGAGATGATGGAATCAATTTACAGAGCACAACAGTAGAAAACGGGTGGGAGACGATTGAGAATTAGGTTTTGACTTTACACTTTCCTTTAGTTTTTCACCTTTTAGTTTTATGATTTTTAAAATAAAAAATATTAACTATTATGAAAAAGCCTAGTATCCGGGCCGAGTTTTCCATCTCTTCAAAAAAATATGCCTCTGATCTCATCTCTAATTGTTTTTTTTTACAAAATTAACAATTTTCATCCAAACTAAGTTTTAATGCATTTGTGCAGAATTTCAAATTCGTATAGGCCGAATATCAAATTTTCTCAACTTTGACTTTCAATCATAGTCAATTTAACTTAATTAAATTTTAAATTTTTATCAAAATTTTAATTTATAAAGGCATTACAATTGACAATTAAATTATAATTATAATATTTAATATAATTATAATTATTTTTTTAATTTTAACATTTTACATAAAATAAATTCTAATTTGACTTTAAAATTATAACATGTAACATAATTCAAATTAAATTAGAATTATCATTATAGCAGTTTACGTAATTAAAATTTAGTTTGTAACTGAAATTATAATATTTAGCGTAATTTTAATTAAAATGTAATTTCAAATTAAAATTTTATTTACAATTATAAATTTTTAAATGAAATTCATTTTAGATTTCCAATTAAATATATAATGTAATTAAAATTAAAATTATTATTAGCATTATAAAATTTAACGTTGTTGAAATTATATTTTTAATTAAAATTAAAATTAAAATTCAATTCTAAATTATAATATTCAACATTTTTTTAAAATTTATATTGGTTTTTCAATTATAGCATTTAATGAATTTTAATTTTAAATTTCATTTCGCATGCTAATATTTAACGTAATTAAAATTGACATTAAAATTTAATTTTCAATCATGACAATTAACAAATTCAATTTCGAATTAGATTTTAGATTATACTATTTTACAAATTTGACAATGATATTGAAATGAAATTCAAAATTATAATATTTAACAATTCAAATTATATTAGGAGTATAACATTAAATGTACCTCAATTTCAAATTGAACTTGAAATTACAATTGGAACTATGTCAATTAACATGCTTCAAATTGAAATTGAACAACAATTTGGAGTAATCACATTTAACATTTTTTTAATTGTATTTGAATTTTCAATTATAACATATAATACAATTTCAATCAAAATTGGAATTTGATTTATAGCATTTAACATACTTGCAATTGAAATTTTATTTCAATTGTAACATTTAACGTAGTTACATTTAAAATTGACTTTCGAATTTTAACATTGAATATAATTAGTATTAAAATTCGATTTGAAATTAGAACTATATCATTTAATATAATTAAAATTAAAATTCAAATTCAAATTGTAATTATTATATTTAACGTAAGTAAAATTTTAAATAGAATGAAAATTAAATCTTTTTAACGTAATTAAAATTAAAATTTAATTAAAATTATAACATTTAACATTATTGATATCCAAATTCAAATCAAAATTTTAACATTTACTAACCACAAGTCTTTCAACTATACAATTTATTTTACAAATTCAAATTTACTTAACATTAATATATAGAAGATCACAGATGATAATCATATATTGGTTGCAAATATATGTACTTTTATCATATATTTATTATACATACAATTTTTTATTATAAGGATAATTATTTCATTTTAATCAGATTAATTTGTAGTTTTTCAAATATCAACTTTTAATTACAAAATCACATTTCAATAACATTGAAGTAATAAAAAATGGTCAATTTACTATTTTTCAACAAACTTAAAATTGGGGCACTGTATTATATTTCAACAAAACATGTTGTACTTTGTAATTAAAATAAACTTGAGGAAACTTCTTTGTTATTTTCGATTATTATTGGTTGGGCACAGGTAATAATAAGTTTAGCCCCTCTATTGGCTGCCATTTGTCAACCAATGGAGGGGCATCGCTGATGTCATTTGGCTGTTTGGTACAGCCGGATGCATCGGAGGGCCTGCCTTTAATGTGATATATAATTGATATTTTTTTATATATATTTACAGCACAAGTACACAAATTTACACCTAAACAGTGGAGTGAATCGAACCCTGACCTAATGGTCAGAGGTAAGTAATTAGTTAACACTCTAAGCTTGTACTTTTTTTAAAAAAAATATCATTGATAGAAATTAAAATATTATAAAATTTATTGCCACAAAACAAAAAAATTATTGGAACTTAAATACAGACTTGTTGATGATCGCTTGGACCTGATACTTTTGTTATAAATAAAAAATAAAAAAACTCATGATTAGGGATCATCCACAGATAAACATTTTAGCTCTATTAAAAATAGAACATCTTATCTTCACACACGAAAAATTTTACTTTACTAAAAAAATATTAGAAGAAAAAATGTACCAAAAAATTTTAGAGGACGGGAACACATAATCCACCATTTATATATAAAGTCCTCTATAATCAAAAATCAAAAACCATTTCAAACACCGAAATTTATCAATAATACATTCACAAAAGAACAATAAAATGATAAATCTATAACAAAGTTATTCTTTGCGGTGGCGATGAAGAGTTTAAAGGCTACCAGTATTTGCTTTGTATAGGATTGGACGAGAGCGTGGGGTGCAAGGGCTAAGTGTCCCGGCAGTAGTTAGCTCAGTGGTGGGTTCAACATGTGACTAGAGGAGCGCACTTGTCTCTGATGGTGGCTGGATCAAAGCAAATCTAGGGGTGGTAGGATCAGTGGAACGATAGAGACGTCCGTTAAAGTAGATCAGTCGGAGTCCAGCCAGATAATGATCGAAAAAAAATTGGCGGCTATTAGAGAAGTTCTGCCATGGCCGAGGAGGCTCAACACAGGTTGAATGGCTCAAAGCGGGTTGTTGTGTGATTTCTATAACACAAACTAATGCAAGTGCACGTTATTGCAACAAGTAATATATGATAAGTAGAGCGTCGATCCCACGAGGAATTGTTATTACTACTTGCTAAGTACTAAAATTATGTTCTCTTATTCTTATTCAAGCTATTGACAATTTAATAGTTTTGATATCTAAACTAACTACACAAGAAATATTAATAATTACAAGAATTGAGCAAAGAGAACAAACATGATAGCACAAATACTCAAATGCCTAAGATTACAATAATCCCTCAATACTTCACTTGAATCCAACTACTCCCCTTAGAACTATCAATATGAATGTTAACCAAGAACTCTAATATCCTCACAAACCTCTTTCGATGGTCAAGTGAGTATATCTCATTCAATCAACTATCTATATGTTTATGATAATTAAATTGAAATAAGATTCATTAAGTTCAAATTCTCTAAATGGTCATATATGCCATATGAGTATATGTCTATCTCATATGGAACTCATGCTTTTACACAATAATCATACATCAATTTATTCATGGCCAACACAAAATTCCATTTTTCAAGTTCATTAAGGTTCTCAAATCAATCTAATACATTGTCTGTAATTAGAAGCATTAAACATAGAACAAATTGAACAATTCAATACCAATATGACAAATAAGGAAAAATAACCAATCCAAGCTACATATTAGTTCATATTGTAATCCTAGTAATAAAACGTAGTTCATAATTGAAAACATAAGTTTAGAGCATCTAACAACATCATTATACATGTTGGAATCAATAACAAATACGAATTTGAAGAGAAGAAGAAAATTTTCTTGATTCAATGGTGATGTTCTTTCTCCAAAATGCAGAAATTCTTCTTCTTCCTCTTGAATTTTGCCTCTTGTTGTTGATTCTTACTTCCAAGACTCAAATGAAGTGTTTATTTTTGTGCTCATTTTCATGCTCTCTACTGCCCACCTTAGCTCAACAATGAGTGTTTATATAGGTTTAGAGTTTCAAAAAGAGGACAAAAATACCTTTAAAGAGTGCCTAGAATTTAGTGCTGCAGCATTCGGGTTTAATGCTGCAGCATTCGAATTTAATGCTGCGGCGCTCACTCTCTGAAATTGGCACCCCGGTGCTCAAATCGAATGCCTCAACATTGCACTGTTCATGCACTATAGAAATTATACTGTTTACTCGTACTATTCACGTTTTGAGCATTTTAGTCCATTTTTGGATTCTCATCTCAAATAGTTTCATTTGCATCTGATTTTTAGTATTTTTGCTCCGATAATGCTTAAACTTATAAAACAACATTAATATAAATAAATATTCAAATTATTAAAATAAATTAAATAAATATTAAATTATGAAGATAAAATAATTTATATAATTATGTCCTATCAAGGACTAAGAAAGCTGGTGGTGGCTGAGAAAACTCCTCAACAGAACAAGAACACTAACACTCGCTGGCTAGCAAAACCATACAGCAAAACAAAATGTTAAAGAAAAAACAAAGAGATCAAAGAGAATGAAAAAAAAAAAAGAATCTAAGTTATAGCTAAGGGGAAGAGACGGAGAGGAGAGATCCGCTTAAGAAGGGCCAAAGGGAACCCGGGGGGGTGTGTGGGGTTGGGAGGAGGTAATGTAAAGTGTGTAAAAGGATGAAATTGCTTAAATGACCAAAAAATAGTTATTTTCTATTTTGTAATTGTTTAATGCTTTATTTGCTTGTATACGTATTTAATGTGTGGATTCATATGTAGTGGATAATATTTCATATTTTTATTTAAAAAATACTCATTATAATTTAAAAAAGTAATCATTTTAACTTTAGTCAGTGCATTACTCATTATTTATTGTCACAAAATAATATACAAAAGTTAAAACTTTAAACTAAAGTGACTAAAGCTTTCTTTACTGAAAAAATTAGAGAAAAAAAAATTGTTGAGAGTTGTATGCAAGATGGAAACGAGATAGCTTCACCTTGAACATATCAACTTTGACACAAATCTTGCAACATCTGCTCCGAAGAGTTGTCTTTTAATTTGTTCCTCACAACCAAATTAACATTCCATCTTCATTGGCATCCTTTCATTGTTTACAAACCATCTAAAAAATAAAAAATAAAAGAAAGATTTTAGTAGAGTTGGCAAAATTCAAATTCAAGTTGATCTAAATTTTTTGAGCTATCTTAAAATTTGGATTGCATCCGATTTTTTTTCAGGCACAATTTAAATCTGAATAAGTCAAAATCAAATTTTAACCCAATTAAATATTTTTTTTTTATTCTGCATGTCTTAATCATTTGGCCTAACAAATTATAGGTTCTATATTTTCGTACTTCTAAAAAAAAAAAGAAAATTTATTTGTCTTAAGAATTGAAAAATAATATTGGTAATTTGAGTTCAATCATAGACAACAAATTACATGTCCTTAGTTAGTGGAGCATTTATCTTGAAAAAATTGTGGCTTTAAAAATAATGCAAAGAAATTTAACCCCTTTGCTTCGCATTTGCATACTCGAATCTTTGTGGAAATTGCAGTAATGATGGTACTTGATGTTTCAGGCAGGTTCCACTGCTTCTGGGATATAGGCAATGTGGAAAGTACAAATTAAATAAATGTAACAATAAATATGAAGGGCTTGATTATGATATGTACCTTGTAGTATTATTATTATATGGCTAACTAAAATGGGAAAAACAATCAAAACAAACAAATGATAATCAAGATGAATCAGCAGAATTGAGAGAGAGAAAGACTAAGAGTACCAATTGAGACTTGAGAGAGAGATCTGAGAGTTGATGATGAGTGATGACAGAGACCGATAGGCGTTTGCAAGAGCTTGATGAGAGTGAGACATTGACCCAGCTAAGGATGATGTGGAGAGGAGAGACTAGAGAGACTGAGTTGATGATGAGTGATGATAGAGAGAGACCGAGTTAATATCTAGATGATAACATAGAGAGACCGAGTCGGAGAGGTGAGATTGCAAGAGGTAGAGCTTGATGACAATGAGAGACTGTACAAGAGGCGAATTCTCAAATTATTATTTTTATTTAGGTTTAGAAGGAAAAACTCGGTCCTGAGTCGGACTCGAAAAACATAAACAGAATTGGAACTCGAATAAAAAAAAAAACTTGAATTTTTCTTGTTATTTTATAGATCTTAACTTTTCTAGGTTTTTGAATTTTTTCAGGTTGGAGATTTGATTTTTTTTTTTTCATTTGCAAATCTTAGCTGTAAATGAGTTCTACTCAAAATGGGCTTATAGTTGCACGTCGATCCAATCCTTTCTAACCTCCTCGTTAAGGAGCTGAGGCTAATGTTTAGCATTTAGCTATCCTTTTTGGTAATGGGAAAAGAAAGAAAAATAAGAAGAAAAAAATTGTAATAATTGCTTATTTATAATTAGTAAGAATAAAAATTTATGTATATGTAATATTTGTATTTTATTTGTATGTAGGTGATACTTAATTTATGTATTGTTTGTTAATGTTGTTGACATGAAAAAATAGTTTTTTGAATTAACGAGTCTTAAATTTATTGAGGGGGAGTTAAATTTGGACATCGTCTAGACTAGATTGATAGCACGGACTTGAGTTTTTTTATTTTTCACGAGCTATAGAGGGGGTGGGGCCTACAATAAAAACACGAACACAAACTTAAAGATGGTCTTCCCAGGGTAAGTTTCGACGAAGACACTCCAATACTTACGTCAGATAAAATGGGTTTTTTCTCTTCAAAATATGACAATATAAATAAGATATTATCCACGAGACGGGGGGACACTCCATTCCTATTTTTTTCTTTTTGAGTTTATAGGGTTTTTTTTTATCATCCTCTCCCATATCTCCATCTTTATCCTTTTATAGTGATGGAATTTCAAGGATTTTTTTAACCTTTCATTTGCAGTATTTATCTTGCGTCGAATATTTTCTGCTGTACTTCTGACATACGCCAAGTATCTTCACACTGGCCCCCTGACGTACGTCAAATATCATTTTTATAATTTTTTTAACCCCATTCTTACCCCACATCAGAGGTCACTTATGATATGTTAAGCATATTCTTTGTGTTTTACCCCGTCGGTATTTTTGGTTCAAGCGAGGCTTATTTTGGTCGGCTCGGGTCAGATTTCAAACGATGCTCCCTTACTGGTTTGATGTTGACGTGGGACTCTTATAGCGAAGTTGCGAAATGTAGTCAATACTTGTTCAGCCGTAATCCTGTTCAGCCATAATCGCATTTGGGTTAGCAATGCTGAATAGGTTTTATCACTTGCTGACTAGATTCCCTGAGTTCGAATCGGTTCTGTTCTTCTGTCGGGTTTAGGCCTATTGGCCAATGCTCATGGGCCTGCCTTGGTTGAATTCTGGGCCCGCGGGCAGAAAAAGAAGGGGGGAGAGGAGGGGGGAACAGGGGTCCGCCAGTTTTTAATTTTGATTTATCAGAACTGAAAACTTTATTCTGGTCTGGTCAGGTTGACCTGTATTGCCCCCCCCGGCCACTTCATCTTTTCTTATTGTCTTTTTTATCCGAGCCGATCAAATTTGTTTCCTCTGGGCAGCTTTGTGATTGGGTCTAGGTTTTGGGAAAGTTAAAGCGAGTGGCATTGTTATGGTGACTTGAAAAGTCGTTGCCACTTGGTGGCGGTTTCTCCCAAAATTTTCAAATTTAATGATGGATCTCTTTAAACATCGTCCTTGATTCTTGAATTAATCTCTTTATTGTCAGTCGCTGATATTCTTTCAATCGTCCGGTTGACAGCAACTGCAACCCAAACGTCGTGTCTTTCTCTATTCCTGAGTGATGTTAATCTGACTGAAGTCCCTCGGACTATCCGATCTGTTTGAATCCAACGGCTTCAGTTGCAACCATCTAAAGAGACGTGTGTTTATTTCACCTAGGGACCCGACGCGTTGTGTCTTTGGCACCAGGCGCCTTTCTGTCTTTTCTGCAGATCTCGCCCGTTCATTTTTTTTGAAAGGCACAGATCACTTCACTACAGGTTATAAATAGTCACATTATTCTTCGTTTTGTATATTTTATCACGCATTTTTGATTTTCTGCTATCTTCCTGTTGTGTTACCGTTGCTTCTTCGTCAAAGGTGCATCCCTAATTTAGTGATTTTGTCTCCATCGTTCTTCATTCTGACTTTTTTGAGTTCTTCTGATATGTCCTTATATTCTTTTTTTGACTTCTTTTTTTCTATTTTATTTTTTTCGAAGACTCATTTCAAGTTTTGCTTCTAACCTATTTGCCTGTATTTTCCCCGTTTTGGTTTTTTCTTTTGGTTGACTTATCACTGTCATTGCCCAGTAACTTGTAGCCTAATTTAGGAAATATCTTTTATTAATTGATGGCCTCCAGAGTCAATCTAGACCTCTCAGTTGTGGACATGGGGGTTGAGGAGGGGGCACAGTCCCCAGAACACTTTTTAGTCAGGAGGAGCAGGGGGGTCGAGGTGAGTGAGGGTGTATCCATCTCTGCAGGTGGAGTTCCCTCGTCTGAGGCAGCTCTAAAAGAGGCTGAAACGGTCCTGATCTCCAGAGAGGATGAAGGCAATGATCTCGAGGACACAATGGCGGGGGAGGGCGTGGAGAATGAAATAAATACCAGATACCACACTTCTTACCTTAGCGAGGATGACCTAAACCTTATCAGGCACTCTTATGACATTCCTAAGATAGTTACCCTTAGGCTGCCCTCCAAGGAGGATCATTCAAGCAGCCCTACCAATGGCGAAGTGGCCATTTATGTTGAGTTCCTAAGGCTGAGACTCAGGCTTCCTATGCAGCGGTATTTTGCTAAGATGTTGGCCCGCCTCGGGATAGCCCCTTCTCAACTAAGCCCGAACTCATGGAGAGTGCTTGCGGGCCTATTCATCTTATGGTCAAGGGCAGGGCAGTTCCCCCCCCCCCCCCCAGGAGTTGTGCTAGTTGTACCATATTAGGAGTAATGCCAGAAGCCAGAGAGGCTTCTATTACCTCTCGTTTTATGGCCTTCAGAACTCGGTTCTGGGTCGACCAACCTCCGTAAAGGACTGAAAGAAGGAATGATGTTTTGCTGGGGGAGAATGGGGTCAGAGGGTCCCCTAGAGGGGTGGGGGAGAGTGGGTTGTCCCCGTTGCCTTTTCTGGTGATGCAGGTCCTGATTCTAGTGTAATGTGTTAACTTAAGTAATCTGCTCGGCTTGGCTGACTTTTCTTTGTTTGTCATTTCTTTGCAGTTACTTGGGTGACTGATGTGGAAGTTTCTAAGTAGGCCCTTACTCGGATAGACGTTGTACTTCAACATATCTGCCCGGTTTTGGAGCTGCTATCCCAGTCCAGCCTTGTCGAATCGAGACTAGTTCCCTTCATTCCATCCCTGCCTCGAACCCGAAATACGTTTCCATATTTTTTGCTCTAAACTTTCCCTTCTCGTTCCTCACTTTTTGGTTCTTACGTTATAAAAAATGCAGGAATGTCTGAGCAAGGAGGTGGTGAAAGGAGAAAAAGGAGTCGAATCGAAGGTTCCTGCTTAGGCAGTCAGGGGCCACTAAACCCTGACAACATCATAGGGATGCTGTTCGGTTCTGAGAGGAGCCGGGCGAGGGGGCCCTCCTGAGGGAGGGGCTCGTCTTTGCCATCTGCTTGTGATCGGGCCCGTAAGGATAGGGCTTTTCAGAGTCTTACTATTTGGGAAAGGGGTCCGGACTAGGGGTTTTTTTTTCTAGGGAATGCGCTTTTACTAAAACTTGGTCACAAGACTCCCCTGCTGTCTAAACGCTGAGCAGGGGACAGGGCTCTCCGGCTTATCCCTCAGCCCAGGTTGCACAAGCTGAACGGGCCGCATCTTTATCAAGCTCCGTGACTTAGGCTTTTTGCTCCCGGTGATGAGGGAGCTAGAGAGGTATGTGACCCCCACTTGAAGGGGGGGAGGGGGGTCAAGCGTCTCCTCTGGACCCCACCACGGGCTTTAATGTTGCGCTGGGATCTGCTCTTGATATAAGTTACCTGATATCTAGCTTATTTCTCATTTGTGCATTTGCTTGCTTTAACCCCACATTTTTCTGCAATCCATTTTCCTCATTTCTTAGTTCCGAGCCGAGATCATGGGTTTCGCGACCCGTGCTCAGAAAACGGATGATGACCTTGCTCAGTCTTGGGCTGAGACTCAGCAGGCGAAGAGGATTGCCAAGCAGGAGAGGAAGATGGCCGCTGAGGCGGGGGCTAAACTCAAGGAAATGATAACCGCCAGGGCCAAGGCGGAGAGTAGGTTGTCTGAGTTCGAGCATTAGAAACGGTTGATCGAGCAGACGATGACGAACTCTCTAGCAGTGGTGGGGTTCGAGTTGGTAAGCTGGCGTGCCAAAATGAAGAACTTGAAGCACAGTTGGTGGCTCAGCTTGAGCGGCAACGAAACCAGTGGTTGGCTGGTCATGAGGAGGGCTTTTGTTAAGGCGTGATGAAAGGATTTCAGAGGACCATCGCCCTTTTTGAGGAGCATTACCCAGAGATTGACCTCCAATGGTTATGGTCCTTAGCCATTGGCGGATTTTTCTATGAAGGGGAAACTTTCGAGGCCCATGATGATGACTCGTCGATGCCTGCTGACACTGGTAGTGATGAGCCCTCTTCGGTCGATGTGCTTGCCTTTTTTGGGTGTGCTGCTGTTGTGAGTAATGGTGAGGTCACCCCTCTTACCGACCAAGGCTAAACTAACAGCACCGTCCCCATTGAACCATAAGGAACTGCAGATGTTTCGGCCGACCCGCCTGGTTTCCCAGCTCCTCTGGTTGGCAATGTTCCTGAAGCGGTTCTTGTTGTGGACCTGGATATGTCTGATACTGCTCCTACTACCTGAGTGATCCCTTCTCTTTCGTAGCCCCCTTCTATTTTTTTTTTTACCTTGTAATTGACTGATGTAATCATCATTAATGAATAGACTATTTGTTCTTTTTCAATGTGTGCTTATTCTCATTTACCTGCTCAGAGTAAATTCTTTTCACCACAGCGCAATTCGCTAAGATAACCGAACCACTTATGAAACATTAATTTTTAAACTACATCATTAGTGATAATTATCGTCCTAATTGACATTTCACGAATGATAATAGACTTGTAATTAAATAGGCTGACTATTTTTCTAAACAGTTTTAGTCAGGACCAAATAGTGGTCAGTAATAGTTGTCAACTAATGGGCCGAACAGCTTTTCGTAATCAGGACAGTTAGGCGGATGCTTTCACTTGAACTGCGATCAGGAGTAATTTGAAATAAAACCTACTTGAGGCTTCTTGTAGTGGTGCCCTATCCAATTGAGTAGCTGGGTCGCACGCCGGTGATACATCGATTATTAGTGCAGTCCAAAGCGAGTAGCTCAAACCGTGTCGGGTAGGGGACCCTTCAATACCCTTGGGGGGACCAGCTTGGTGTAATAATGCTGAACAGTGTACCATGAGTGCTGTGGAAAGTCTAATGTGATACCATGGTAAAGCCACGGTCAAACCTTCTTCAATGGGTGCCACGGTGTAACCTATGGTAATGCTGTGAAAGTGCCACAATCCTCGCCCCACCGGGCCGTCCAAGTGCGACATTGTAGAATGAGCATAGAACCAGTCACGGCGAGGTGTTCGCGAGCATTGAGCCGGTAACGGCAAAAATAGAACGAAAGTCGAACTGGTTACGGAGAAATGCTCTGTGAGCGTTGAGCCTGTGACAGTGAAAATAGAATGAAAGTCGAACCGGTCACGATGAAATGCTCTGTGAGCATCGAACCAGTGATAGTGAAGACAGAGTGACAGTGAAAACATAATGAAGGTCAAATTGGTCACAGCAAAATGCTCCGCGAGTGTCGAGCTAGTGATGGTAAAAACAGAATGAAAGTCAAACCGGTCACGGTGAAATGCTCCGCGAGCGTCGAACCGGTGACGGTAAAAACAAAATAAAAGTCGAACCGGTCATAAAGAAATGCTCCGCGAGCGTCGAGCCGGTGATGGTGAAGTGCTCCAAGAAACATGGCAATGCCTTGTTAAAAATTAAGGATGTCTTTGCGATGATGGTGTCGTGAAGACCCTAAGATAGGGCGCCGTATGCTATTTTAAGCGATTCGATGCAAGCCCTTTTGTCAAATAATCCGAGGGCGCCTGCGTTGGTGGTTCGTTCCATATTTCGGTCAATTTTTTCCTCGCAAATGTTCATACAAAAAGAAGAAAAGAAATGAGAGTTTTCATTTAAGCACGACGTTCATACAGTGAATGGTTACAAACAAAAGCTTAGAGGTAGTATTTTCTTAGCAGCTCGGTGTTTCATGGTTTTCTTATGGCTCGCCCGTCTATTCCTTCAAGTTCGTATGCCCCTCCTACATGCCTGAGGATCTTGTACGGCCTTTTCACGTGGGACCTAAGATTCCATCTGCAGGGTTCTTTGTGTTGAGCACCACTCTCCGTAGCACAAGGTCTCCCTCTTCAAAACTTCGGGCCATAACCTTCCTATTGTAGTATTGGGTCACCTTTTGCTGGTAGGCTACTGCTCGAATCTGGGCCCAGTCTCGAAGCTGTTCGATCGAGTCTAGCCTTCTTTTCATTAGGCCGTTGTTGGAGGTTTCGAAAAATTTTAAAACCCTGTGGGTTAAGGTTGCAATTTTTACGGGGATCACTGTTTCACTTCCGAAGGCTAATGAAATGGCGTCTCGCCAGTGGTTGTCTTACTAGTTGTTTGGAGCACCTCTAGTACTTCTGGTAGCTCATCTACCCATACTCAATTTCTTTCCATCAGCTATTTCTTGAGTAGTTTTTTATCAGCTTGTTGGAGGACTCGACCTAGCTGTTGGTTTTAGGGTAGCAAGGGAGGCGAACAACGGTCGTACTCACAATTGTTCACAGTGCTTGAAGTTGTTGTTGTCGAACTGCTTCCCGTGGTTGGTGATGATGGTGTAGGGGATGTCATACCGACATATCATATTCTTCTATACAAAATTGAGTATATTCTTCTCTGTGATCTTTGATAGTGGCTCGGCCTCTATCCATTTTATGTAATAGTCGACCGCCACGACCACATACTTAGATGATTCCTTACCTCGGGAGAGTGGTCCAATCAAGTCGAGCCCCCACTGGAGGAACAGCCACGGCCCGCTCATTATTGTTAGCTCTCTTACGAGTGCTTGGATCCTATCTGCGAATCTCTAACATGCGTCACAGTGGTGAACCAGGTGTTTAGCATCTTGGAGGGTCGTTGGCCAAAGTTTCCCTCCTCGAATGATTGCCGCTCACCCCTTTGTGGATTTCCTTTAAGACCAGTTCTGCCTCCGCGGGGTTCAAGCACCTCATGTAGAGGTGAGAGAAACCCCTTCGATATAATATCCCGTCAGTCATCGAATATCAAGCGGCCTGGTATTTAATTCTTCGGGCTTTCTTTTTGTCGCTCGAAACCATCTTATTTAAGATGTAGTCCTTGATAGGGTTCATTTAGCTCGACATTGATTCAATTTGTGCGATTTAATCGCCTTCTTGGGCACTCTATTTTGACAAGAATTGCATGGGTACCGTGCTGGGGATACTGGCGCCTTCTGTTGACGCCATTCAGGCGATGACATCTGCTTGATGGTTCTCGTTCCTCTGGATCAGCTCCATCTTTATCTCCCTGAACTGTGTGGTCAAATTCCATACCATCGCGAGGTAAACGGCTATCATTTCCTCTCTTGCTTCAAAATCACCATTGACCTGATTTACCACCAGCTGAGAGTCGCTATTGACCACCACTACCTTAATGGCTAATACTTGAGCCACTTTTAACCCGGCCAAGAAAGCTTCGTATTCTGCTTCGTTGTTCAAAACGTTAAACCCGAAGTGAACAACATATTTGATCTCGTCTCCCTCGGGGCTGATGAGGACGATCCTCGCCTTGTTTCCCTTTAGGTTAGATGACCCGTCAATGTAAAGTACCCATACTTCTGAGTTTGTCTCAAGGACTTCTTGACTTGCAGTTGTTTCGTAGGTACTTATGGCTATGAAATTAGCAAGGGCCTACCTTTTAATGGCGGATCGGGGCTGGTAATGAATGTCGAATTCACTCAACTCCATGGACATCTAACCGATCGTCCAGATAGGTTGGGCTTATGTAAGATTTATTTGAGTGAGTGGTTGGTTGGTTAGCACCATGATAGTATGTGCTTGGAAATAGGGTTGTAGCTTCCTTTGAATCATGATTAGCATAAAAGCCAGTTTTTCGAAAGGGAGGGGTATCGGGTTTCTGGCTGGTGAGGGCCCTATTTATATAGTACACTTGTTGTTACACTACTCTATTCTCTGACGAGGATTAAGCTGACAGCTCGTTCTAAGAATCCCAGGTACACTACCAATGGTTCTCTTTGCACTGGAATCACCAGGTGTATTGGTTCGGAGAGGTAGGTCTTCAGCTGCTGGAAGGCTTGTTCGTACTCTTTGGTTCACCGATCCTTCTCTTTTTTTTGATGGGTTGAAAAAAGGTGAAGCATTTATCGGTGGCTTTGGAGATGAATCTGTTTAGTGCCGCGATCCTGCCAGTTAGCTGTTGGATCTCCTTCATTGTGCTTGGGGACTTTATTTCTAAGATAGCTCGGACTTTATTTGGATTGGCCTCTATTCCCCGTTGGCCCATCATGAAGCCTAAGCATTTTTCAAATTTTACTCCGAAGACGCACTTCTCGGGGTTCAGTTTCATTTTGTTCTCCTTTAACACCATGAAGGCTTCTCTAAGGTCGGCCATGTGGTCTGCCACTTTTACTGACTTAGTTATGATGTCATCCACGTATACTTCTATATTTTTACCAATCAGTTTTTTGAAAACTTTGTTTACCAATCTTTGATAGGTGGCTCATGCGTTTTTCAATCCGAATGGCATCACCTAGTAGCAATAAGTCCCTTGGTGGGCGACGAATGATGTGTTTTCCTGGTCGGAAGAAGGGGAAGGGAGGGGGCGGGGGAATATCTGGATCTGATTATAGGCAGAAAAGGTGTGCATGAAACTTAGTAGCTTGTGTCTTGCCGTTGCGTCCACTAGTTGGTCGATCTTGGGGAAGGGAAACTATTTTTGGGGTACGCCTTATTCAGATAAGTGAAGTCCATAAATATTCTCTACTTTCTACTTGCCTTCTTTACGATTATCATGTTGAACAACCATTCCGGTTAGTGGCTTTCCCTAATGAATCGAGCAGCCAATAGTTTTCTCACCTCTTCCGCTACAACTTTGTTCCACTCCTGATTGAAGATTCTTCTTTTTTGTTTGACCGTTCAAGACGTAGGGCAAACAGTCAGCTTGTAGGCAACTAATCTTGGGTCAATTCTGGGCATGTTCCGGTGGGACTAGGCGAAGATGTCCTAGAATTCTCAGATCAAATGGATCAGTTCTTGCCCGACCTCTGGCTTCAACTATGTTCCTATCTTGGCCATCTTCCCAGATTCCCCGACCTCGACTTGAAGTTCTTGTTCTCCTCTTTCGGCTCTGGGGATTTAAGGATTCCTTCTCTTGGATCAATGGCGGAAATGAAAAATGCCCTTCTTGACGTGACTGCATAACAGCTCCTTGTCGCATTCTAATCTCCCGACGCCACTCCAATCCCTTCTCCCACAGGAAATTTTATCTTCAGGTTATGGATGGATAGGGTTGAATTAGTATTCACCATGAACGGTCGCCCGAGGAGAATTCTATATGGGAATGGGTGATCTACCACCACGAACCTGGTCATCATTGTCTTATCATAAGGCCTTCATCCAATGGTGAGGGGGAGGGTCACCACTCTGATCGGCATCACACAGCTTTCCCCGAATCCTTGTAGTGATGCTTATGTTTCCTCTATGTAGAGGTTCCTGATTTTTAGATCGTTTAAGGTTTCCTTGAAGATTATGTCTACTGAGCTGCCTGGGTCAACGAACACCCTATTTATCTTCTCTTTAGTTGCCATTACTTTGATTACGAGCGCATCGTCGTTGGGGTAATTAACCCATTGAGCATCTTCCTCCTTGAACATGATTGGTACCTCTTGTGGAAGCCTCTACTTCTCGGCTAAAGGGGTGTTGTACATGACTTGATGTACCACCATTGAGTACTTGAAGTAGTTTTTCTGTTGTTTATTTGAGTATTTTGCCAGCGTGGGTCCTTCTAAAATAATTGCTATAGAGTTGGGGTTCAAGGTACTGGTCGGACTAGTGGTCGTTGTCTTCCGATATGTCCAGACTTTTTCTAGATACCCATTCCTCATCAGGTGGTCGACCTATTTTCTTAGCTCGATACATTTTCCGGTGGTGTGCCCAAGACTCTTGTGTATGTTGCACCATTTCTTAAGGTCTGTTTGTTGTTCTGCTATCTTCCCTTTGAAATTTCTCTGTAACAATCCCTTATCCCGGATAGCTTCGTAGACATCTTCGAGTGGCATGGTCAGAGGGACAAAATCCTCAATCTGTGCCACTCTTTTCCCCTTACCCGGTGGTTTATTGCTTCTCAGATTCTGGGGGGCCACCTAGTCGAAAATAGTTTGAACCTTCCCCCTGGTCTCGGGGTCGGTTGCTTGACATATTGTTTCTTCTATTGTTTGGCGCATTGTGCTAGCTCACAAAATTTCTTCCCTGCTGCAGATGGTACTCGTCATCCATCTTTCAGTATTTCAGCGAGGGGAGCAAGGTCTCTCTCTCCCCTCGTGTCTCACTTACTTATGTGGCCGTGTCTTTCCTCGAGTCGATTCGGCCAATGATCTCTTAGCCTCTTCACCTTCTTCTATTGACATGTATTTTGGGGCTCTATTGTAAGTTGCCACGTAGCTTGTGGTACCACTTTCTGCTATGTGGTACCAAAATCTGTTTAATCATAGCCCTGCCTTTAGGGCGTCCAGGGCGATGGACTGGTCGAATGCCTTTAGCGTTATCATTTCCTAGTGGAACCTCCGGATGTAGTCCCTCAGGCTCTCTTATTGACCCTACCTAATTTGCTTTAGCTGCTCCGAGTCCTTGGCTACTTCCTATAAGCCTCGAAAGTGTTGGGTGAATTTCTCGGTCAGCTCATTTTAGGAGGCAATGCTGCACTGTTTTAGCCTCCTATAGTAGAGGAAAGCCAACTCTTCTAAGCTCACGTGGAAGAGCCGATACATTTGGTCCTGCTTCAGTCTTGTGATGAATAGCAGGTCGGTGACCTGATCTACGTAATGATTAGCGTTAATGACCCCTTTATAAATGGGCAAATTGAGGAGTCAGAACCGGCTCAGGAGCTTCATATCTCTCACCTCATCCGTCAGTGGTGACATTCTCTCCTTTTCCGTCCTCTTTACTAGAGGCTAGTCCTTCTCCTTTCTTTTTGCCAAGAGGCTCTCCAACTTCTCTTCTAAAATACGGACCTTACTCTCAAGGCCCAATTCATCTCGTTGGTGCTGTCGTGGCTCTGTAAACTGCTCTCTCCGCTAATGATTCCATCTCTCTAGGCCTCAACTCTCCCATTTCGAAGGTCGCTCGCTTGGCCTGTTTACCCCGGTCAAATTGTATGGAGTCTTCGGTCATTCCCTTTACTTCGTCTATCTTTGAATCTCGTCTCGAGATTCCCTCCCATAATTTCTTGCTCTCAGTTGTTTGTTCCTAATCAACTCAGTCATGAGCTGCCTTAGTTTCTCAATTTCCTCCCTCAGGGTTCTTAATTCTGCCTTTATTTTATGATGCAAAGAGCTTTCTGTTCGAGGGAGAGGTTGGTTTGGGTTTGGGTTTTGCTTTTCGACAATATGATTCCTGTTGGCGGACGATCGTTTAGTCATTCTGAAATGCTGCTTTTTTCGATAAGCTTTTTGCTTGGTTCTCACAGATGGTGTCAAAAATGTTGACCTAAAAAAATAGTTTCTCAGATCAACGAGTCTTAAATTTATTAAGGGGGAATCAAATTTAGGCCTCATCTGGACTGGATTGATAGGCACGGGCTTGAGTTTTCTATTTTTTGCGAGCTGTGGAAAGGGATGGGGCTTGCATTGAAAACACGAAGACAAGCTCAAAAGTGGTCTTGTCGGGGTAGGTTTCGGCAAAGCCGCTCTGATACTTAAGTCAGATAAAAAGGGTTTTCTCTCTTAAAAATATGAAAAAAATGAATAAGATATTATCCAGGGGATAGGGGGATACTTCATTCCTGTTTTTCTTCTTTTTATGTTTATGGAGTTTTTTTTATTATCCTTCCCCATGTCTCATTTTATAATGATGGCATTTCAGGGATTTTTTAAGCTTTCCTCTGCAGTATTTTTGTCTTGTGTCGATTATTTTTTGCTGTACTTCTGACATATGCCATATATCTTTACACTGTCCCCCTGACATACATCGAATATCCTTTTATAGATTTTTTGACCTCGTTTTTATCCCATGTCAAGTGTTACTTCTGATATGTTAAGCTTGTTCCTCAGGTTTGCCTCTACCGGCGTTTTTGGTTCAAGCGAGGCTTATTTTAGTCGCTCAGGTCAGATTTTGAATGGTCCTCCCTTACTGGTTTGATGTTGACGCGAAACTCCTATAGTGAAGTTGTAGAATATAGTCAGTACTTATTCGGCCATAGTCGCGTTTGGGTCAGCAAATACCCAACAAATTTTATCACTTGCCGACCAGATTCGCCAAGTCCGAATCGATTTTGTTCTTCTGTCGGGTTTAAGTCCATTGGCCATTGCTCATAGGGCAGCCTTGGTTGAATCCTAAGCCCTCGAGCCCGTGGGCAGAAAGAAGGAGATTTTCAAGTGGGGAGGGGGGAACAAATGTTTTTTTGAATAGATTAGGGTCCTATTATTAGTATTGAGTTTATTTACAAGATTTGAGATCTATTTTAGGGACTAAATTATAATACTTTAAAGGTTTTGAGGGTTAATTCATAAATATTAAAAATTAGCTTCTTAGTATAAAAATACAAATTTTAAACCCTAATTCACTCATTTTTTGTCGAGCCACCCCTTTTAGAGAGAGAAAAGCGAGAAATAGATGGGAGAGAAAGAGAAGAAGAATAAGAAAAAGAAGAAGAAATTAGAATTTTAAGCATTAATAGGTATATCATAACTCTTTATCAATTTATTGGTGTTAATTAAGTTAATTTCTTTAAGTTTTTATTTCTATAAATATGAAAAATTAGAGATTTGATGTGAATTTTGTGAGATATATTGAGAATTGATTGATGATTATATAAATAACTTGATAAATCATGATGAATTTGTAGAATGTTTGTTTGATAGTATCTTGATCCAAGAATTTTATAAATTTTTGTACTTTAATTTTGATTTTAGTTGTTGAGAATATGAAACTAAGCGTGTTTAGAATCATTTGAGACTTTGAATCGATTAAAAATTTCACAAATTAAATTTTCAGTGAATTTACAAAAATGACCCTAAAATCTGACAATTTTCTGTGATAACAATATGCTCAAGTGATGAACATATTTTAATCTACTAAATGATCTTCAAAAGTTACTAATTTATGGAATACAATACTTTTATATGTCTAATATGATATATTAAGAATTAAACATTTAGATCATTGTGATAAATTTTTTATGATTTTCTAAAGTATATTAGCTCACTGTACTATTTGATCAATAGATTTTTAAAGTTATGGAATAAAATAGTTCTAAAATACTTTTGGCAGGGATTTTGAAGTAACAAAATTTATCATGGTTTGAGTTATTTTCCAAGAGTAATTTTGTAGTAGTTTTTGTTTTGAGTTGGTATGTGATTTTATAAAATTAAGAGAGTGAATATTGTCCAGTAAATATCTTGATCCTATCATGATAATAATTTAGATTTGATGGTGTTTATGAAATAGATTGTGTAGGAATTATGATATAATGTCTATATATGAGAAGGATATATGAGTTAAGAATGATATATTCTAATTTTGGAGTAATTTGACATCATTTGATGTATAAGAAAATTTTGTTAAGTATAAGTGGTAAGAATGACAGATTTTCAAAAACCAAGTTATTAGACCAATTTAATGTGATAAGTGTAATTTGGCAGGGATTTTGAAGTAAAAACTTTATCATGGTTTGAGTTATTTCCCAAGAGTAATTTTGTAGTAGTTTATGATTTTTGAGTTGGTATGTGATTTTATAAAATTGGGAGAGTGAATACTATCCAATAAATATCTTGATCCTATCAGGATAATGTTTAAATTTGATGGTGTTTATGAAAAGGATTGTGTAGGAATTATGATATAATGTCCATATATGAGAAGGATATATGAGTTAAGAATGACATATTCTAATTTTGGAGTAATTGGACATCATTTGATATATAAGAAAATTTTGTTAAGTATAAGTAGTCAGAATGACATATTTTCAGAAACCAAGTTATTAGACCAATTTGATGTGATAAGTGTAATTTGTGTAATTTTATGAGCTATTTAAAGTATTTTATATGAATGTAAGGCTTATGAAAGAATTAATCTCTAATGATAGATTTTTTTAGGTAAGAGGGAGAGCTTTGTTTTTGTTCTTTCAAGTGTTGAAAACATGTAAAACTTCTCTTTATATCATTCTCTAATGAATGGCCCAAAATAAATATAAGGAAAATGGAGAAAAATATAATTATTATAAATAAGAGTTGTTCAAAATAATTATTATGTTAAAATTGTTTCTAAGAATTAATACAAGAGTTATATATAAAATATTTACCATCTCCATTTTAAGAAACTAAATTGTATTCAAAAGAGTTTGAATATATGTTGCTGAAAATTCTAAAACTAAGCTACCATTTTAGCTCTTTAATCTCACCAAAAGTTATAGACTAGAATTGTTCAACATATACTTCAAGGTGAGCTCTTCATATGGATTGTTAGAGGACTTGAAGAATTTGTAAAGCTACCTTCATTAGGTAAGTATTTTACATAATATTTCAATACAATTGTTCATCATGTTTATAAATGTATAATTATTATACTTATTCATATATGTGATATATGTGTTTAATTGTTAAATTGGGTGTATTTGTTAACATGCTTCCGCTATATATAATAATTTTTGAAATTATGTATACACTCATATGTCACACACTTGATTCTTAATGATGAACGCATGAGCGTTCTTAATGATGAACGCAAGGGCGTTAAGGTATTTAACGCCGGATCATTCATTAGTCAGAAACCCAGGACGTTTAGGTTGAAGATAAAAAAAAAAGAGCAAAATTTTTTTTGGAGTATTATATTGTATAATGCTATAATGTTCAACTTCTAACGCTGATAATTCCAAACATAATACTTCTATTTGTAAATTCTTTCAAGTAAAGTATATTTAATACAATTATAATTATTATATTATTGTATTAAAATAATAAATCTTTTGTTTACGTTATTAACTACAATGGGAGCCCTATTGGGGGAGGTGTTAGTTGTGCTTACGTAAATAAATATACTAATTATGAATAGATTCGTATTAGATGCAAAAATTTATTATTATTATTATTATTATTTTAAATAAATATTAATTAATAAAATAATAATTAAAATTAAAAATATCTCTTAATCAAATTGAATAGTATTATATAATAAGATAATATTATACAATGATCCGTCTTGTCAATACGGTATTAGACAAGTCATTTCGATCAGTTCCAATATTGCTACAGCGTGAGGGATTGGTCGGAGTGATTCGGGCTATGCCGGTTAAACATAAGATGAGACAAATATATGCGATTGTATTACCCAATATTGCTACAGCGTTAGGGTAATAGTAATAACATATATTTGATGATTGACAGATTAATCCAGAATACACTTATCCAATATTGCTACAGCGTGAGGATAAGATATATTTAGGATCAATGGTAAGAGTTGCAAGAGATGTAATTGATAAGAGTTGTCTACCTTTTGGGTTTACAAAGGCCAATATTGCTACAGCGTGAGGCTGGAGTAAAATACCAATGGGGTCCACTTCTTACTGTAAAGTTTAAAACGTTTAAATTTTTATTTTTCGGTTTGAGAGATTAAAGGGATTGTGTAAAGCAGTGGAAGGGCGTCTTTAGATTAAAAGAATGTATAAAAGTTATATCCATGATCTAAAGCGTTGTTATTAACGATTAGACATATTTCACTAAACATCTCTAATTTTATCTTATAGTGATAAGGTAAGTAACTTATATTAATATATTTGATTAAACACATAATCTATAGGGTACCGATAAATATTAAGACTTGCTTATATATTTAAGAATTGTTCTAGATTAATAAAAATACTTTGATATATAATAGATCAATAGATAATACAAGAGGCGTTTCTGATAATGTCTTTTGAAAAGAGACGGTAAATTATCAGAAAAAGATTAAGAATAATTTGAAAGTCAAATCATATATCCTAACCCATTTAATGATCTTCAGTAGGAACATATGCACATGAGATGTACAAGTAGTCTAATGCTTCATTTGAAATTTATTTTCTATATGTATAACAAATATAGAGAATATTCACAATGAAAGTGTTACCATTATTAATAAGGTTTGAAATAATAAGAGTTACTATTCAAGAACCCTTAACTTAGAAAGGATAAACCTATTAGATATCTGTTTACCAATCATTGACATTTCATGTGCAAATGATGTGTAGAAGTGTAGGGATATGAGATATCGCATGTCCTTATCACATTTGCAAGATGTTGCATGTTTTAAACAACATTAGATTAATAATAAAATGCATAAAATGTCTAGGTAAACAGAATAAATAGTAGTTCGGAAACTTTGAATAATAACGAATTGTGGCATAAATTATTAAGTCAAGTAGCCATAAGATGACTATCTCGTCTGGTTAAGGATGGTCAAATATTTGATCTGACCAGAACCTTGTCCAGTTTATGAATCCCGTATTCAAGGGAAGTTGACTAAATCTTTTTGTTAGTGTTGGACATCAGGCCACTGATTCATTAGAACTAATACATAGTGATGTATATGATCTATAAAATCATACTACTACTGGTAAATTTCAATACTTCAATGTCTTTATCGTGATATGTCACGATATAGACATGTGTTTCTAGAAAAATATAGGTCGACAATTTTGAAGTGTTCAAAGAATTTCGACTAGAAGTAATGAAATATACCTATATGTATATGGAACACTTTTTTTTATTAGATCGAGGCTATTTATACATAAGTAGTAAATTCATGAATTATTTAAAAAAGAATGAGATTCTAACTCAATATAGTTCTCCAGATACTTCTTAACATAAATATATTTTGAAGTATAGAGAAATCGAACTTTATTAGATATAGTCCGATCGATATTAAGCTTTATCGATCTTCTAAAGTATCTAAAGGGTCATGCTTTAGAAACTATTACTCATCTATTGAATAAAGTTCCATCATAAATTATTCCGTCTACTACATATGAGATATGAACTAGAAGGAAAGATAATCTTAAGTATGTTAAGATTTAGTGTTATTCTACTTGCATAAGAGTTGTGCAATAGGATATACTTGGACCCAATGGGTACAAGTATCAGTTCAATTGATATTCCAAATATTCCACAGGATGTTAGTTTTCTAAAGATCAATTGAGTTAAATACCTTTAACACACTTTCCCGTAGGTCATATAAGGATATGAAGACTACCTGTTAGGTATATTACATACCTAAAGGTGTTTTGGATGTTTTTTTTAGTTGAAGAAAAAGGATCCTATAACTTATAGTTAAACGATATTGGACATCGTTTAAGAAAATTGACAAGATGCCAAAAAAATCAAAATTAACTTTAAGCATGACAATCAAGTCTAGGGCTTAGTTGTGATTGATATAGGAATTATTCTTATTGGTTGTAAAAGAGTTTACAAACGGAAGTGTAGGCCCAAAAGTAGGTAAGAATCTTTATAAGCCCCATTGATGTAAAAGGTTACTATCAACGGTTTGGGATTGATTATGAGGAAACCTTTCACCAATAAACATGCTAAAGTTAATTCGAATTTTATTGGATATTGTAGCATGCTAAACTCTTCATTTTAATGAGGTAATTAGATAATCTGATTTCATTAAGAATGAAGAGAGAGCATATGTGTTCAGAAGAGGTAGTGGGCGCATAAATTATCTTTTTAATTCTCTCTGTATAAACATACTTGTTATCAATCATAACGACAATGGAATGTTACAAGTCAGTCAGTTAAGTGTTAACTGAGTAAGAACATCTTCATAAAAGATTTGGTAGATGCTTCATGTATACTAGGTGTAAGACGTTATACAGATAGAGTTAGGAAGTAGATAGGACTCTTCAAATCTCCGTACATAGACTAAGTCTAAAAAGGTACAATTTTAATAACTAGAAAATAGTTAATGTATTTTTCAGACATGGCGTTCATCTTTTTAAGAGGAAGTGTCCTCAAGTAGAAAGTGAAATGTTAGAGCGTCTAATAAATAATATACATCAGCTAGAGGTAGCTTGATGTATACTATATTATGTACGAGTTATGTATTATGATGGCTGTAAGTATTATAAGCCGGCATTAGTTTAATTTAGGTAACGACCATTAATTAGTTGTGAAACATATCCAAGTTATACCTGAGAGGTATGATAGATAATGTTTTAATTTTATGGAGAATGTTGCTTACAAATGAGAGGATACGTAGAATCAGACTTCTAATCTGATATAGATGATAGAGAATTTACATCTGATTATGTACTGTTTCTCAGCGATACCAAAACTTGTAGTATAAGTGTAATTTAAATGCCCACATTTGGTTCTACCATAAAGATAGAATTTGTTACAGCTTGAGAAGCATGCAAAGGAATTTCTGTGGATATTCAAGTTAGTTGCAGAGCTCACAATAAGTTCTAAGCTCAATGAATCATATCACACTATAATGCAACGTTAACAGGGTAACTGCTCAAGCCGAGAAACCATATAATTAAAAGTATCTTGGCTAATAGAGATGTAAGATAATCTAGGAAAATATCCTTACAGATTATAGCGGACCCGTCTTCTAAAGCCTTAACTCTTAAAAGTGTTTAAGAAACATGTAGAGTCAATGGATATTAATTCTATCATTAATGGCACTAGAGCAAGTAGAAGTTGTTGGGATTTGTGCTTACGTGCCAGCCCATTGCGTATAAATATATAATGATAGTATTTATACAATTATCATTTCTAATAAAATCATTAATATTATTTATTATTAAATGGTAAGATACTTGTAACGTTTCAGATATTGTATGATCTGAAGAAGTTTAGATCTGGTCTAAAGGAGTTTAGACCAGCGCTAAGAGTTAGCAGCACTAAGAGTTAGTGGTACTAAGAGTTAGTAAGTTTATAAGAGTTAGCGAAATCTAAGGCATTAGAGTCTTGTCTGAAATGGGACAATTACCTGAGAATATATTAGTAATGACATAGCTGCGAGGAGTTGTAGATGGTGCTAGGAAATGTCATTATGCAAGTATATTTTCAAACACAATGTTTCTGATCTAATTTCATCGATGCGGGTCTATCGATGGAACCTATTAATATAGATTAGTGTATGTCTATATCTGGATGGTCTAAATGGTTACTCTTAGCAAACCATGAGCTTAGTGGAAGCTTGTATAGAGATGCAGGTATTCAGTAAGGATTAGATATTGAACAGACTCATGAAGACCTCTAATAGACATCTCATGAAGCCGTTAATGGAAGGTCTTCCGAGTTGAGTAGTATTTGTGGTCCTTTGACCTGAGCGCCACGGTGGGCTTGTGAGTGATCCATCATGCTTTGGTTCCACACATGTCAAAAACCTTTCATGGTCTAACCGCTGGGTGTCACTGGGTATGGTTCGATGCTCATGGAGTCCGATGTGTGTAGTTATGGGATCCATCAGCTCATATGAGTGGGTTGTATATCCTGATGCTGCGATATTGTATTTTAGAAAGTCTTGTGGCCACAAACATAAACTTTGAAAAATATATTCCGAAGGAATAAACAATATCACAAAAGTGTTTATGAATATTATTTAATGAAATATAAATCTGGAGATAAGTTCATGGTTGAGCAAATAGAAATTTGACGGTGATGATCTATATCTCTGCTCTTCAAGGATATAATTGATGGAAGGATTATACGAATATGCAATAACCTCAACTTGCATGGTCTAACACATTGATTTATAATATCCGTAACGTGTGTGTGGGACATCGTTCACGGACATATGGAGGAGATCCATATGACAAATCAGGTGTGGACCTAGAGAGTCTTACAATATGAAGTGTACTCATTGTGCATTAGGGTAGCGGATTGGATTGAATTATTCGATCCAATAAATTTCAGCAAAATAGAATAATTATTTCAGGATCCCTCAGGATGTACATTTTTTCAAGACTTAATTGTTAAGTAAATCACTTAATTAATTAACAAGGGTTGTTAATTAATAGAATATTGACAAGTAGCAAAATTTGTTCAATGATTTGATTTTACCTTTTTACTATTTAACCTTGATAGTAAAAATTAGTAAAGTAAAAAGTAATTATTCAAAATTGTTTTAAATAATTAAATTATATATTATTATTATATTATTAGATAATATTATAATATATATATAGATCATAGCATTGTATTTTAATACAATGAGAGGCCTAGATATTGGTCATTTATTTACCTATTATAATTAAAGTAATTATATTAATTAGGTAAAAATTAATTTAGGTGACCATTATTCTAGTGTTTGATTAATTAATCCTAAGTGGGAGACCAATAATAAAATTAGTGGAGCATTTATTTTTGTTTAATCAAAGTGTTGAATAACAAAAATAATTTAGCAAAACAATTGAATAATTCATTTAATTTTGGGAGAAAAATTCGGCCAAGAATTTTGAGGTAAGAGGGAGAGTTTTGTTTTTGTTCTTTCAAGTGTTGAAAATATGTAAAACTTCTCTTTATCTCATTCTCTAATGAATGGCCCAAAATGAATAAAAGGAAAATGGAGAACAAGATAATTATTTTAGATAAGAGTTGTTCAAAATAATTATCATGTTGAAATTGTTTCTAAGAATTAATACAAGAGTTGTATATAAAATATTTACCATCTCCATTTTAAGAAACTAAATTGTATTCAAAAGAGTTTGAATACATGTTGCTGAAAATTCTAAAACTAAGTTACCATTTTAACTCCTTAATCTCACTAAAAGTTATGGACTAGAATTGTTCAACATATACTTCAAAGTGAGCTCTTCACATGAATTGTTGGAGGACTTGAAGAATCTGTAAAGCTACCTTCATTAGGTAAGTGTTTTACATAATGTTTTAATACAATTGTTCATCATGTTTATAAATATATAATTGTTATACTTATTCATATATGTGACATATATGTTTAATTGTTAAATTGGGCGTATTTGTTAACATGCTTCCGCTACATATAATAATTTTTGAAATTATGTATACACTCATATGTCACACACTCGATTCCCAATAAGGTTAAGGATAATTAAGCTTTATACTCGAAAGTCTTGAGAGGTAAGTATACTAGACTTTCATTGAAATCACAATAAACATAGTAATTATTTATGTATGAATTTGTGAATGTGCCTTTTAATATGTTTATGTTATGTCAAAGTATATTTTGATATAAAATGTGAAAAACATGTGTTTATGAATGGGAGCATGAACATACATAGTATATATGTATTTTTGAAAGTGAGCTTTCAAAATGAAATGTATTTAATAAAGAAAGTTTTTGAAGTAGAAAATGTCCATGAGATACGTTTTGTATTTTAAGGATAGTTGAACTCACTATTTACTTAGTAGGCACCTTATGTGATTTGTGGAGCCTTTGTGTGTGGTATTTCTTTCTAGATTGGTATGTTTTATGTGTTTCATATGTAGGGAGGATCCTATGGGTACCTAAAGGAAGAGTGAGTCATCACATTCATGTGGTGGCATATTGGTGCATGTGAGAGGACTTACCGATGATCATGGTGAGGATTTGGCTCTTACCTTCGGGCATGAGCATTATATATGTATAATTTAAACCTCACTTGTGTTATTTCTCTCATATCGTATGTCATAGACGGGTGGCATTTGGCTCACTATGTGATATGTGATATGGAAGTCCTACTAAGAAGTAGTTAGGTGATGATATTCCTATTATATGTTTTGATAGAATGTGTAAGCGTTTACTTGACTTGTGATTTTAATAAGATTTTTTTTTATAATTATGATCCATTATGGCATATCATGCTAATGCATTGTGTATATATATATATATACGTATTTTGGTATATAAAAAATTAGTATGCTTATAGAGTTTTATACTCATTATAGTTTATGGTAATTTCAGGTAAATAAGGTACATGTATGCTTAGCGAATTTAGCAAGACTTCTGTTGTCCCTTAGTGTTTACGCTTAAAATATAACGCGGCTATCGCGTATAGATTGAGGTGTCGATCCCACGAGGAATCTCTTGGCAAAATAGGTTGGTGAAGTACAATATTAAAGAGGTAGCAAATGATAAAATTAATTGATGAGATGGAATTGTCTATAAATTGAAGAAAATATCTTATGATAATTTAAGTAAGGCTTTGAGAATCACAATTATGCTTTATAAATCTACTCTACACTTTGATTCAATGCTTATAACTCAATTGAAAGTTTCACATCCCAAACAATTAATCGGAAGATAGGTAAAATATAGCACATTTGATAACACATGTATTTGATGTAATTAAACTCTTTGCAAGCATTAACACACATCATGTTCATTGATACAAGTTATCTAAGATCGATAATATATCACTTTAAAAATATTGCAGTAAAAGATCAACTTAAATATCAAACATTTATTGCCCTTATATGTTATCCAAGATCAACAATATATCAATTTGACAATACTGCAGTAAAAGATTAATATATAAAATAATGTAACCAGTAACAATTATAGTTCACCAAGAATCACATAAGAAAAGCAGGACTAAACTTATATGAGACGTGAGAATTATAATCTCTGGGTTATAGAAAATAGAATAGATAAGAGTTTAATCAAAACCAAACTTACAAACATTTGTAGCTCTTTGCAACGAATCAAAGCATAGAAGTAAATTTATTACACATAAAAGTTCATCTCTTAGCCTTGCCAAGAACTCTAGCCTAAATTACAATACATGTTAATGAGAAGAAAATAAGAGAGAATTATCTAATATTGAAAACGTCCTAAGAGTCTCCTTATATAGGCAATGAATGGAAATATGTCATGGATGACATCAATCTTCAATAATTTTAGGGCCAATAACTCGTTTATCCACTTGTAGCATATCTTTGATAATGTAAATGATCGATTTAGCTTCTATAACTGACATGAAAGTTGTATAATTTTATCTCTTCTTTCCATAGGCACCAAATTCATAGAAATTGGATGAGTATCCAATTAGATATGAGCAAAATTCCAAAGATACATCAGATTTCGGCCAACAACCATTTTACCCACTTGCAATGTGATTTGGTCCATGATAACGGCTGATTTGGACTTTACCATCAACATACTAGTTGTTGATAATTAAGTTAGCATTTCACAGCTTTAATAATTATACCAATTGAGTACCTATTTTGTGAGATGCAGTCCAAATACGTGAGTTGGGTCAAGCTGGGCAGAAGTTATAGCCCGATTCTATTGTATCTCAATTTTTGGCCCATAACATGTTGGATTTGGCTTTTCCACTATTCTTCAAATTTGTGTAAGATTGAGTCATGTTGCACCAGGTTTAAGAATTTCTTTATTTTAATTTCTACATTGAGAGTTATGTCTATTTTACCTAAACCTGTCCAAATAACATTCATTAATCACAATTTAAGGAGAACACTTTATTTCAAGCTAAAAATACAGAAAATGCTAAAATTAGTGACATTAAATGGTGACTGAATTTCTTAACAAATATACATTTTTATATGTTCATCATAGCCCCCAACTAGCTTATTGCTAATCTCTAGCAATTCAAGCATAAATAGAATATGCAAAACTACCCAAGCAATTCAAACAAAACGTTAGTTCAAGATCACTGTTGCTATCATGGTTTTTTTAATTACAACTTCCAAAATTTGTGTGTGTGTGAACTAAGCCATAACCATCTGACCACAAACCACAATAGATATAGTCTTGAGAATTTCTCCAAGTAAAAGCCTTAACTCCATATCCTCATAGGTGTATGACTATTTAAAAGGTTAGGACGTCTCTTATGGAGTTGGAAAATAGTTAAGCACTCAAGAAAAAGTCAATTTTAAGGACAGACATATAAACTAACATTAATCTAAAGATAGGAAAATCATTTGTTTAAAAATCAATTATTCCTATCATACGCCAGCTTTAGAATTTCAATTGGCTTGTGAGAATAATACAAATATAATTTGGTAAGAAAATTGCTTTACAAAATATTTGTCTTCTAAAATTAGATGAAGACTTTATTAAATTGAGTTGATTCTTCTCTTTTTTTTGGTATTGTTTTTTGGTATTTTGCTTTTTTATTATATTTTATTTTATTATTATTTTTTTGTATTTTTGAAGAATACAATGAAGCATTACAAAGGTTTCTTATCAAATTATATTATACATAAATGCAACCAACTTATCCCTTAATTCAAATAATATCAATCTAAGCAAAAATTAACAAATTCAAAGGATCAATGAAGATTTATAAGCTGTTTTCTCAACCTTTCCACTTACTCACAAAATATATGTGAGATTAGAAAAATATATACTTAAACATGAGAATTCTCCTAGCTATATAAATTTAATCATCCATCTTACCACAAGGTTTAGCATTGTGCTCAAAAATATTTCGGAAGTCATTCTTTAGTAACCCAAATAGAAACAGTGACTCAACCTAAACAATTTTGAAATCATACCTAGGCAGAAACGAAAATTCCTTTATACAAGAATTACCAACACTACAAGCAATAAACAATAATACATGAAACATAAAACAAAACAACAAAACAACAAAACAACAAAACAACAAAAGGTTAGTTAAAATGCGTTTCAAAAGTTAAAACTAAAACTCCTTATTCTGCCATTCTAACTTGACCTAGAATACGTCTCAAGAGTTCAAAAATAAACTCTTTACTCTGCCATATCAAATATCGGACCACAAATTTTTTTTTATAAATAAAGTACGACTTATGTCTACTATCTTCCCCCAAACTAGATGAAACATTGTCCTCAATGTTTAAATAGAAAGAGATAAAGTATAGGAGACATTACCTAAAACGCCAGTTATTTGAAAAAAACAAACCTGAGAGACACTTAAGTAAATATAAACTAAAATGATGATGCTGATAAATAAATAAAATAAAGAAAAATTTACAAACGAAGTGTTAGATCCAATTTTTGCTTGTTAAGGCCCACTGACCAATCGATCCGAGTTATTACTAGGTCAGGTTCGTAGGTAACTGCCTGTAATTTGTTAATCAATTCATTCGCCTCAGTAGCAAAAACCAGGATCTGTCGTGCCGAATGTGAAATAAAATTCTGTTCCACAGCTTGATCAAGAAAACAAAGTAAGTAATCAAAATAGTTATTAACATTCAACAAACCTATGGGTTTTCGGTGGATATTCAGTTTAGCCTAAGAGATAATTTGCAAAATTTCTTCTAAGGTACCAAAACCACCTGGTAAAGGAATAAAAGCGTCTGCATTGCAAAGTATTCTAGCTATACATTCATGCATGGATAAGACTCGTAATTCTTCCCTATTGTTTTTTCGGTCAGGTTTTCCACGGCTAAAGTTGTAGGAATAATACCTAAAACTTGACTTCTTCTTAAATGTGTAGCTATTGACACACATCCCATTAACCCAAGGCTACCCCCTCCATAAATCAAATGAATTTTTCTTGCAGCTAATGCTTTTCTTAGATTATTTGCTGCTTCTACAAACACTTTACTCTCCCCAGGACTAGATCCACAAAATACACATATATTTCAAAATTGTTGAACTGGGGTTTCCTCCATATTTACACTCACCTTTATCTCAATATATGAAAATGAGGTGCTGTATTTATAGAGTATCAAATGATAACAATGATTATGGTAACCCAACAGTTTATCAAAAGAGAGTTAAAAATAAAACACAAAAATTTAAACGTAATAACCCACATGCATTATTGAACAAAAAGATTTGAATTTAAAACATCTACATGAGTAGCCATACTATTTATAAAATAAAGTTTGAAATTAAAACACATGTATTTACAAGTAGTTGTGATTGTGGCTCACATCTTCCTCTTGTTTTACGTCCAGTAACGGCTTAAACGGCTTCTATGGGTCGGGGATAGGCTTCCCATCCAATTTTCTTATAAATTGGCAAACAGGGTCTTTTAGAGTCAGATTCCCGAGACTATACTGTTGATGTTCATTTTTGAATTTGTTCCATAAATTGAGAAGTTCATGTTGCACGAGCCTACAGGGATGCGTCTCAAGAGTCAATAGGATATCATCAAAAGACTCCTTACTCAGTCCATCCTTAATGAACTCAATAGGCTTAGTCTTTCACACCGTGCTTTGTAAATCTTAAGTAGAGCATTTTGAGGCAATGAAGGAAAATGTTTTTTAAGGTTGGCAAGAATGTGATCCATTTTGAAAGAAAGAAAAGAGATGAATGTACAGTTTGAGGGACAGTTTTTAGGGAACTGAGAAACCGACTTTAATAGTCACGGAGTACCGTATCCGTCACTTGACCGGGAAATAAAATCACACTGAGGAAAAAAAATAAAAAGAAGAAAATAAAGTAAAATAAAATATGAAAGAAAATAAAAGCAAAAATAAAAAGTCAAAAGATAAAATATAAAATATGATACAGATAGATTGAACCTGATCAAGCATGATAGACATGATCCACAAGAGGGATCTCGCCTAGGTACATAGAGTTGTCTACCTTTTTCACATAGCCTTTTAGCCGCTGTCCATTCACTTTGAAAGTCCGTCCATCAGTGGGGTCCTCTATTTCAACAGCACCATTAGGAAAAACATGTCTTACCATAAATAGACCAGTCCATCGAGATCTTAACTTTTCAGGGTGTAAATGCAATCGAGAATTATAAAGATAGACCCGTTGATTTGGCTCAAAGTGTTTCCTTGAGATCTGTTTATCATGAGATACTTTCATTTTAGCTTTATAAATTCTGGAGTTATCATATGCGTCATTTCGTAGCTCTTCTATTTCTGACAATTGTAACTTTCTCTGGAGACTTGCAGCATTCAAATCAAAGTTAAGGGCTTTGACAGCCCAATAAGCTTTATGCTCTAGCTCAACAGGTAAACGGCAAGCTTTCCCATAAACAAGCCGATATGGAGACATTCCTAAGATGGTTTTGTATACAGTGTGATATGCCCATAGTGCATCAGAAAGGCGTAGAGACCAATCTTTGCAATTCGGGTTAATCGTCTTTTCCAAAATCTATTTAACCTCTCTATTTACTAGCTCGGCTTGTCCATTTGTCTGTGGATGGTATGCAGTGGAAACTTTGTGAAGAAAACCATACCTGTGCATTAAAGGTTCAAAAGAACGATTACAAAAATGTATTCCTTGGTCACTAATGATGACACGTGGCGTACCGTACCTAGATAACACATTTTCTTTTAAGAATTTTACCACAGTTGTATTATCATTAGTACGACAAGCTACAGCCTCCATCCATTTTGATACATAGTCAACAGCTAAAATGATATAAAGGTAGCCAAAAGATGAGGGAAACGGACCCATAAAATCGATACCCTAACAGTCAAATATCTCGATAACAAGAATAGGGTTAAGAGGCATCATATTTCTTCGAGATAAAGCACCTAACTTTTGACATCTTTCACAGGAACGACAAAAATTATTAGTGTCTTTGAACAAAATAGGCCAGTAAAGACCACACTGTAAAATTTTCACAGCTGTCTTCTTCATAGAAAAATTGCCACCACAATCAGCACTATGGCAAACATTTAAGACACTAGAAACTTCACTTTCAGGAATGCAACATCTCATGATTTGGTCAGGACAGTATTTGAAAAGATATGGATCATCCCAATAAAAATTACGTACCTCAACCAAGAACTTACGCTTATCTTGTGCACTCCAGTCAGATGAAAGTTCACCACAAACCAAATAATTTACTATATGTGCATATCAAAGTATTTGGCTTATAGCAAAAAAATGTTCATCAGGAAAATCATCTCGAATGGGTGGCAAATCAGTGGAGTCAGTGAACTCAAGGCAAGATAGATGATCAGCAACAACATTTTCAATGCCTTTCTTGTCTTTGATGGTTATATCAAATTTCTGCAAAATAAGAATCCAGCTAATTAAACGGGCTTTAGCATTATTCTTAAAAAAAAGGTACTTAAGAGCTGCGTGGTCAGTTAAAATAACAATAGGTGAACCAATTAAATAAGAATGGAATTTATCTAAGGCAAAAACAACAGCAAGTAGTTCTTTTTCAGTAGTAGTGTAATTCATTTGAGCATCATTCAAAGTCCTACTAGCATAATAAACAACAAAGGGTTTTCCCTTCCTACGTTACCCAAGAACTGCTCCTACATCATAATTACTTGCATCACACATAATTTCAAATGGGAGATTCCAATCCGATGATTGCATGATAGGAGTGGTGGTGAGTTTGGCAATGAGTGTTCGGAATGCCTCCTCACACTCTTGTGTCCATGTAAATTCTGCATCTTTTAGTAAAAGGTTACACAATGGTCTGGATATGGCAGAAAAGTTTTGTATAAACCTTCTGTAAAAGCCAGCGTGTCCAAGAAAGGATCGGACATCTTTTACTATTTTGGGTGTAGATAATTTAGAGATTAATTCAATTTTCGCCTTGTCAACCTCTATCCCTCTTTCAGATACAATGTGCCCCAAAACGATTCCTGAAGATACCATGAAATGACATTTCTCCCCATTTCGCACAAGTCCTTTTTCTTCACACCTACTCAAAACAGATTTCAAGTTAAGTAAGCATAAATCAAAAGAATTACCAAAAACATTCAAATCATCCATAAATACTTCCATGCATTTTTCAACCATATCAGAGAAAATACTCAACATATAACGCTGAAAAGTAGCTGGTGAGTTATATAATCCAAATGGCATTCTACGAAAAGCATAAGTACCAAAAGGGCATGTAAAAGTGGTTTTTTCTTGATCTTCTATAGCTATCTCAATATGGTAATATCCTGAATACCCATCAAGAAAGCAATAAAAAGGATGTCCAGCTACACGTTCTAAAATTTGTTCGATAAAAGGCAATGGAAAATAGTCTTTCCTAATGGCTTTGTTTAACTTTCTATAATCAATGCACATTCTCTAACCACTTACTACCCTAGTTGGAACAGGTATCCCATTATCATTTTCAACAATAGTAACTCCAGATTTTTTAGGAACTACTTGAGTTGGACTTACCCATTGACTATCAGAAATTGGGTAGATTATACCCGCATCTAATAGTTTCAAGACCTCTTTTTTCACTACTTCTTTCATTGTTGGGTTAAGTCTTCTTTGTGGGTCCCTACGAGGTTGGGCACCTTCCTCTAAATGAATTCTATGGGAGCATATCAATGGAGAAATACCTTTAATATCAGCTATGGTCCAACCTAGTGTAGACTTATGTTCTTTTAATAATTTTATCAATTTTTTCTCTTGTTCAGCACTAAGTTCAGAAGAAATGATGATAGGAAAGGTATCACCTAGTCCCAAGAATACATGTTTCAAACCTTTGGGCAGTGGAGAAAACTCAACTTGTGGTGTCTCGAGGTTTGATGATTTTGGTCTCTCCCTCTCTCGTGGCAACTCTTTAAAACGTGGCTGCCAAAATCGAGTCCCTTTATCCTGTAAGTCAAAAATACTGAACACATCAGGTGTTACATCAGGATAATACAATCTTTCAAAATCAAAATTGAGAAGGTTTTTCAAAGAATCATAGCCATGACTTTTATAAGCTTCCTCTGCTACAAGTGTGTCTATCATATATTAATGATAACACTCATCATCTTCTTGTGGTTGTTTGCCAATATTGAAAATGTTCACCTCAAGAGTCATATTCCCAAAAGATAATTTTATTAGACCATTTCTACAATTAATAAGAGTGTTAGCAGTGGCTAGAAAAGGTCTCTCCAAAATAAGAGGGATTTTTGACTTCATGTTAACAACAAAATAAGTATCTAAAACAAGAAAATTAATAGGGTAGTAAAATTTATCAATTTGCAACAAAACATCTTCTACTATTTCCCGTGGTTTCTTGATTGATTGGTCAGCTAATTATAAGACTGCAGATGTTGGTTTAATCTCACCAAGTCCCAATTGTAAGTAAATAGAATAAGGCATTAAATTTGTACTTGCTCTTAAGTCCAATAAAACTTGACCAAACTCATGTGTCCCAATTTGACAGGAGATTGTGGGACATCCTGGGTCTTTATACTTGGGTGGTGTCTTTTGTTCAATCACTGTACTTATCTGTTCTGCTAAAAATGCAGTTTTCTTCACATGGTGTTTTCTTTTGATAGTGCATAAATCCTTGATGACTTTGGCATAAGTTGGAACCTGCTTAATCAAATGCAACAAGGGAAGATTAATCTTAACTTGTTTCAAATGTTCTAAAATCTCACCATAAATTTCTGAAATTTTCTCCAGTCGAAGAGCTTGAGGAAAAGGCACTGGGATTGAAAACTTATTTTCGGGCTTTTTTTCTACTGTGGCCTCTTTTTCAAAGGGAACGTCTTTACTACTCGTAGATGTGTTAATTTTAGAAGTAGGCTCACTTACAATCTTACCACTTCGAGTAGTAATGGCATTGACTTCTTTGATATTTTGAACATCAGAAGTAGAAGCTTGTGCCATGAATTGTCTTTTCGGATTGGATTGAGATTGAGATGAAAACTTACCTCGCTTTTGTACAGTTAAGGCACTGGTCAACTTTGTGATTTGAGTCTTGATTTCTTTGTTTTCGTTTACCACCTGTGCAAGAATTGTTTCAAATTTTTTATTAGTCTTACTTTGTGCCTCCATAAATGCTTGTAATGTATCCTCTAAAGAATTCCTAGTTGGTCGTGCATTATATTAAGGTGTAACATAAGACTTGGGTGCTTGTTGTTCTTATTTCCACTGGCTGTTGGCTTGTTGGTCAGATTTCCAATTGAAATTTGGGTGGTTTCTCCAGCTAGGATTATATATTTCAGAGTAGGGTGAATAAGGCTTCTTGTACATCCCTAGGGCATTACATTATTCCTCATATATCCTTCTCATCTCACTATAAGTGAGGCAATCCTGAGCTAAGTGTTCCGCTCCTCCACAGACAAAACAGACATCGTGTGACTCAACTCTAGCAATCGTGTGGGTGACCCTTCTATCTTTAGTTTTCAAGGCCTCTAACTCTCTAGTTAAGACCTCTAATTGGGCTTTGAGGTTATCCTCTTCCCTAAGATGAAAAACTCCATTGGGTCGTGACCTATTTGTGCTTTCAGCAATGCTAGGTCCAATCCATGTATAAGCTTTTTTGGCTAAGTCAATAAGGAATTCTATGGCTTCTTCAGGATCTTTGTGAATGAACTCTCCATTACACATCATCTTAACAAATTGGCGCTCTTTAATTGTGAGCCCCTCATAGAAATAACTAACCAAGAGCCAATTTTCATACCCATGGTGAGGGCACAGATTTAGCAACTCTTTAAACCTTTTCCATGCTTGATATAAGGTTTCACTGTCTTTTTGGGAGAAGGAAGAAATTTGTTTTTTCAGTCCATTGGTTTTGTGTTGTGGGAAGTATTTATTGAAAAATGCTTGGGTCATTTCTGCCCAAGTTCCTATAGACATCGGCCTCAAAGAGTATAGCCAACTCTTTGCTTTGTCTTCCGAGGAAAAAGGAAAAAATTTAAGTCTAACAGTGTCTATGGCTTCAGGTTGGCTATGGAAGGTGGCAATTACCTCTTCAAATTCCCTAACATGTACATAAGAATTTTTACTATCTAGACCATGAAAAGTGGGTAGAAGTTGTATCATTCCATGTTTAAAATCCGAATGTGGTGTGTTAGGTGAAAATATAATGCATGATGGTGTGGCTGTGCGAGTATGATGCAAGTAATCTTTTAGAGTTCTAACGGGGTTTTCTTCGTGTTGGTTCATTATGTTAGAATTACAAGATGAACTAGAAGGTGAATTTTCTTCCCTTACAAATTGTGAGGGTGGTTCTAATTCTAATTCTCTCACAAATCTTCCTCATTTGTCTCTAAGTCGATGCATACATCTTAATTTTTTTTTTTAAAAAAAAGATATGCTTAAGAAAAATTAAGAAGTGGAATAAAACACAACAAGAAATAGAAACGAGTTAGGTGGTAAGACCAACCATGAAATATAAATACAATAATTGAACAAAAGATAATAAACTATAAAGTACGATAAAAAAAAGTACAATAAATAAATAATAAAAAGAAAATACAATAAGTAAGTAAAAGAAAAGAAAATGCAATAAATAAAAAAAAAATAAAATGCAAAGTACAACAAATAAATAAAAGAAGAAAAAAATAAAGTGCAATAAAAAAAAAGTACAATAAGTAAATAAATAAAAGGTTAGGCAGTAGAATCGACCATTAAAATTAAAAAAATATAACATATTAACTAAAGAAAATAAAGTGCAATAAATACGTAAAAGAAAATAAAAATAAAGTACAATAAAAAAAAGTGCAATCAATAAATAAAGTACAATAAAAAATACAAAAAAATTAAGTTAGGCGGTAGAACCAGCCAAAAAACAAATACAACAAATTAACTAAAGAAATAAAGTACAATAAATAAATAAAAGAAAGTGAACGAAGTTAGGCGGTAAAACCAGCCATTAAAAAAAAGTGCAATAAATAAATAAAATAAAATAAAATGCAATAAATAGATAAATAAAATAAACTAATTAGGCAGTAAAACCAACCATTAAGATAATATAACATATAACAAATTAACTAAAGAAAACAAAATAAATTAGGTGGTAGAACCAACCATGAATAATAAATAAATTACAACAAAGGAAATAAAACTAAGATTTTACAAAGAAAAGAAAATGTACAAAGTTACCACTTCAGTATTTATAATTGCAACCGACTTTCGCTTAATGTGCCTCCCCGACAACGGCGCCAAATTTTTGTTTACGCTCAAAATATAACGCGGCTATCACAGTATAGATTGAGGTGTTGATCCCATGAGGAAGCTCTTGGCAAAATAGGTTGGTGAAGTAAAATATTAAAGAGGTAGCAAATGATAAAATTAATTGATGAGATGGAATTATTTATAAATTGAAGAAAATATCTTATGATAATTTAAGTAAGGTTTTGAGAATCACAATTATGCTTTATAAATCTACTCTACACTTTGATTCAATGCTTATAACTCAATTGAAAGTTTCACATCCCAAACAATCAATCGGAAGATAGGTAAAATATAGCACATTTGATAACACATGTATTTGATGTAATTAAACTCTTTGCAAGCATTAACACACATCATGTTCATTTATACAAGTTATCTAAGATCGATAATATATCACTTTAACAATATTACAGTAAAAGATCAACTTGAATATCAAACATTTATTGCCCTTATATGTTATCCAAGATCAACAATATATCAATTTGACAATACTGCAGTAAAAGATTAACATATAAAATAATGTAACCAGTAACAATTATAGTTCACCAAGAATCACATAAGAAAAGCAGGACTAAACTTATATGAGACGTGAGAATTATAATCTCTGGGTTATAAAAAGTAGAATAGATAAGAGTTTAATCAAAACCAAACTTACAAATATTTGTATTTTTTTGCAACGAATCAAGGCATAGAAGTAGATTTATTACACATAAAAGTTCATCTCTTAGCCTTGCCAAGAACTCTAGCCTAGATTACAATACATGTTAATGAGAAGAAAATAAGAGAGAATTATCTAATATTGAAAACGTCCTAAGAGTCTCCTTATATAGGCAATGAATGGAAATATATCATAGATGACATCAATCTTCAATAATTTTAGGCCAATAACTCGTTTATCCACTTACAGCACATTTTTTATAATGTAAATGACCGATTTAGCTTCTACAACCGACATGGAAGTCTTATAATTTTGTCTCTGCTTTTCATAGGCACCAAGTTTATAGAAATTGGATAGGTATCCAATGAGATATGAGCAAAATACCAAAGATACTTTAGATTTTGGCCAACAACTATTTTACCCACTTGCAATGCGATTTGGTCCATGATAACGGCTGATTTGGACTTTACCATCAACATACTAGTTGTTGATAATTAAGTTAGTATTTCACATCTTTAATAATTATACCAATTGAGTACGTATTTTGTGATATACGGTCCAAATACGTGAGTTGGGTCAAGCTGGGCAGAAGTTATAGCCCGATTCTATTGTATCTCAATTTTTGGTCCATAACATGTTGGATTTGGCTTTTCCACTATTCTTCAAATTTGTGTAAGATTGAGTCGTGTTACACCAGGTTTAAGAATTTCTTCATTTCGATTTCTACATTGAGAGTTATGTCTATTTTACCTAAACCTGTCCAAATAACATTCATTAATCACAATTTAAGGAGAACACTTTATTTTAAGCTAAAAATACAGAAAATGCTAAAATTAGTGACATTAAATGGTGACTGAATCTCTTAACAAATATGCATTTTTATGTGTTCATCACTTAGGTTCCTAAGCTATGAGTGCACATCATTGTATGCTTGTAAGTCATGTTACGTGTCATATCCTTTCAGATCTGGGGCGTGACAAAAACAATAAATTTATAGCTTGCCAGCTAAAAGAAGTTTTCTCTCGAATTTCTCATTAAAATGCCCTAGCACTGCATACACTAATCCCTTATCTCTATCGGTAAGGAGGGCTATTAGCCCTCCCTTGGGTGGATATAACCTCCCTCATACTATCTCTTTTCTTTTATGTTGTTGCCTTTGTTTTATTTTTTAAGTTTTTTCTTTTTCGATTATCTCTGCTTTGTTTTCTAGACTAGTAGTTCCCCGTCCATCGTCGAGACTCCACAGCCTTTGAGAACAAGACAGTAAGTGAGCGTACCTTTAGTTGGAATAAAGCAGTAACTTATTCTACGATCAAACTTTCTCACCCAAGTTGAGTTTTCCTAGCTCGACCCAAACCATCTCGACTCTTTCTAAGTTTCTCGACTAGCCACTAAGCTGTCCTGATCACTGTCAAGACTTCTTTGACTCTTCAGCAGAGTCTTTTTGGTTTTGGCTACAGCTATGAGGCCTAATCAAGGCCTAGTCGATCTTCCCTAACTTGGGCAACTCTTTGCCCGCCTAAGTTAGATTGCAGCTAGCCATCATCGGCAATAATTGTTTTCCTAAACAAACTATGGATATGTTGCCGCTACTTTTCCTCTGTGGTACTCAACTTTTTTGCAGTCGTTTGATTCTATTGGAGATATCTTTAGATTAGAGCTTTTATGGTTTTGGTTGAGGTCTTGTATTTATTTCTAGTGAAAATTAGTTATATTTGTAAAATGTAGGTGGTGGGTATATTGTATTATCCCTTTTACGTAAGGGTTGTTTTGTATCTCCTTCGTGAGGGTTATCTTGTACCTCATTTGTGGGGTTATTTTGCCTCTCTTATGTAAGAGAGGACTCTTTGTCCATAATAGGGGCAGAGATCCCATTTATTTGGATGTAAGAGAGGACTCCTTGTCCATAATAGGGGCAGAGATCCCATTTATTTGGACGGTCCTTGTAATAGAGATGCATGTTTCTTTTCTTGTAAGAGAGGTAAGGTCGGGCGTACCTAAGTAGCTATATCGTGTGTAATGTCCTAGTTAATTGTCTAATAATATATTAGTAACCTTTGAATGTAATATTTATAATTTATTTAATGATATTACATCTATTGATGATAAAAAAATCAAAATATTGGATGTATTGGTCAAATGCTTGCCATGGAGGATATTATTGGGGGATAAGATTATTATAAAAAATAGTTTAATCTTTTTTTTTTTATAAAATTAATTTTGTACATATTTTTAGATAAATGAAATTAACTTTAATAAAAAATATATATTGAAAAAAAATATGAATGTCAGCTTTTATTTTAATATCAATTTATAAAATTGAAAAAGTTATTTTTACTCTTTAAAAGTAATTTTAATATAATATTTTTAATGATAAAAATTAAAGTGGAGTTTCAAAAATAAAAAATAAGGATTAAATTGATATATTTAAATAAAACTTTAAATGAAATTGACTGTTTGCTTAAATTACAGTATCATATCTCAAATCTCAATTATTATAATAATATAATATTATATTTTTGTATAATATTAATCCTCCCAATAACCCTTCTAATGAATAGAAAAAATAAATAATTTTGATCCAATTTGAACTCAGTATTTCAATGGTCAAAATACTAACACCAAGTACTAGGATTAAATATTAAATATGTATTAATTATAGTACATTAATTAAGCATGTTTGATTATAGCTGAGTCATAAAATATGTATTAATTTATCAGTTTAATAATTATGTAAGATACTTTATTAAGAATATAATGCCATAAATCATGCCCTTTCATTGGATAGTGGAGAAATAGTTAGATACAACTCTAAATAAAAGCTTAATATCCACAAAACATATATTCAAAAATCGACATTAATCTTAAATAATTCATTAAAGCTTATTTCTCACACAACCGTGGGATCGCGGGACATGTACATGAACATTTTCATTCCAACAAATAGAAGTAATTGATCGTGCTTTATCTTGTGTCAATTTGGTAACAAGTTTTCTTTTAATCCACACGGTTCAAAGTGCATATATGAGATGCCCATGGCATCATTTTCTTGAAACCACATGAAAGATAAACACTAGTTCGTTTCTGTTGTAATGCTAACTTCTTAGTTACGAACTGCAACTCGTAAATATATTCAAATACTTATAATTGTATATATTGTCATAATTTATTATTTGTTAACATTTCCTTTAGTAATAAACAAATTTTAATATTGATAAAAAAGTTTTAATATAAAATTTATATCCTTAACATTTGGACAAATATACAATACCGACAGTATGACTATATAGTAAAATACACTTCTCTTATATTTTAATGGTGGGTTCAAGTCTCTCTATATAGTAAAATACACTTCTCTTATACATAACGTTACATTTTTTAAATATTATTTTTAAAATTTTATATTAAATTAATGTACTAAAATAATTTTTAAAATTATTATTATATTATTTTAATATTTAATAATTGTTTAATACATTATTCAAAATAAAAATTTTAAAACAATATTTTAGATTGTAACATTATTTGTGTACAATAATAGATTTCCTTAATTTGAAGATGCCTGGGAGTTAACCCCACTCTCTGTGAATAGATGATGCGATATTTCTATATCATAAATTAAGTGCAAGTATACACTATCGTATGCAAGTAATAAAGAGACTAAATAGTCGGATGTCGAACCCACAGGGATAATTCTTTCTTTTTAACCAATTACTAAAATTATATCTTCCTAATAATTATTCAGAAAAATAAAAATTCAAGAATGAATGTAGAAAATATAACAGTAAAAACACAATGCAATGAGATTTAAAGATATAGCAACGTAGAGAGAACCTAGGATTAATATTATCCCTCAATATGTTTCTAATGATTAATCCTCTAATATTTAACTCACTTAGTCTTTATTATTGATCAAGACACTAATGTATTCACAAGCCTCTTCCAAGGTCATGCAAGTATACCTTAATTTACCAAATACCTATATTCCTATGGTACTTGTAATAAATTAAGATTCATTAAGATTAGGTCTTATTGATCATACATGCCAATTAGGTATATTCCTATCCTAAATTGAAACTTGCATATGCAACATTGAATGTTACTCTACAATCATGCATCAAATTACCTAGGTCTAAATATATTGATTCCTCTTCCGAGTTTATCAATAATATTACCAATTCATTCACCATATATTGGCCAGATATATTGAAGCATTAAACACAAGTAATTTAAATAATAAAGGACTAAGTTTATTAAATACTAAAAGATATGGCAATTAAGCACACATATTGAGTTCAAATATTAACCCTAGAAAACAAGTTTAGCTCATGGCTACAAGAGAACAGCAGTAGAAATAATTATAAATCATGATACAATTATTAGCAAACCGATATAGACGTCGAATTGCTCTTAATTGCGCTGCCTAAGAACTCTTGATGCCGAAGAACGTCTTGTATCTCTCTCTAAAGTTGCTTCAATTAAGCTCCTATTGCTTTCCAAGACTCGTGCTCTGTATTCTTGGTGCTCTTGGGTCGTCTTGGATTCCTCCTTAAAGGCTGGGAACGAGTGGCTTTATATAGGGATTGATATGAGCTTGAAAATCTCAATTCTCGTCGGACTAGGACTCGCACTACCGCTGGCGCGCTATGCATCTGTCGCTGGGGCGACGCGTGAAAAAGCGATTACCGCTGGAGCGGTGGGATCTTGGCGCTGGGGCGCTGCATGAAAACGGCTTCACCGCTGGCGCGGTGAATTTCTGGCGCTGGGGCGCTAGACGCGACTTAATCAGGTCGTTTTTCTTATTTCGATCACTATTCCAACGCTGGGGCTAAAATACTTGTGGCGCGGGGGCGCTGGACTCATAATTTGAAAACTTTGCATTTTAGTCCCTGTTTTCGCTCCTTTTGCGTTCTTTCTTTAAATTTCGTTCAAGTCCCTATAAATAACAATAATGCACATAAATAGCCATCTATTCTCATCAAATCATAGAATATCAATAATAAAAACATGAGAAAATATATGACAAATTTGCCCTTATCAAATTCCCCCAAACTTAAATACTTGCTTGTCCTCAAGCAATAAAATAAAACTAAGAGAGAAACAAAGGGTTATACTTGACTCATTTAACAAAACAAAATATACTAATACTAGTAAGATGATCAAAATCATTGTCTCAAAGGCTGACGAAATGGTACAAATCTTTAAGGTAGACAAATAGCTATTAACAATTCTAATTATCTTCATTTAGTCCCTTATTCTTCCTCATAAATAATCACCATGTGTGTGTGTGCAAGTAGCAAGCAAATAGCTAAAACATACTTTGATTTACTTTATACTTTAGTTTGTACAGAAAAGATGATGTCTCGGCATTTAATTTGTATAATGACACTTCCATAAGCTTGTCTTTATTACCACTCTCCACTAATGTAGAAAATCACATGTCTAGGAATCTATTTAGGACTTTACTTAGCTTGTAATGTAAGGCTAAGGTCAGGGTGGGATAAAAGGATAAATATATGAAGTTCAATTCACACCATGAACACTTAGATTTTACCTAGAAACCTCTTGATCTTCTTTTCCTTGTATTATCTCTTCCCCCAAACTTATTGTGTTCCCATCCTTCTTTTCAACCTTTTATTTTTCTTAAGTTGGGGGTATTTTATTTTCTCTTTTCTTTTTTTTTTTTTTTTTTTTTTTTTGAATACCCCCAAACTTAGATTGACAAATACCACCCAAACTTATTTTTCTCATATCACCACAACTTTTTTCTTTTCAAGAGTATTTCTAAGTAAATGCAAAGTTTATGGTGTTACGGGTAAATTTTAGATAAGTAAACTTTAAGTCTTGGGCTTGTAATGTGGTTAAACCAAAGAATGGGTAATTAGGCTCAAAATAGGGTACTAGGGATAAATATACAATAAAAGGTAGGCTAGAAAGGCTCAATCGGTCCAAAGATGGCCTAATGTCATTTCCCTATTATGTGTTTCCTAGAATTTCGCCTCAAGTAGTAACTAAAAACAAGTTCTAGAGTGTCGGTCTTCGAGACTGTGGTGTACTCTCTAAAATATAAGTATCTCTAAGTAATAGTTATAACTATTCATGCTTATAAGGTGCTCAAAAAATGGTGATTATGAATAAGGTCAAATTTGTTCCTAAACTTAGATAATCAAAATTGTCTCAAGTATCTGTCATTCCCTATGAATTTGTAAAAATAAATTCAACCATGTATTCTTTTTCTTATCATAGACTAATGATCATCTTATCAAAATCTAATAAAAATTAATTAACTAAAAAAAAAAACTAAGTAACTAAAAAAAAAATTAAGTTTTAACCCACAAGAATGACCACTCAAATCATGCAGAAAAATGAACACAAGAAAGTGTTTCTCACCCCCAAACTTAATTTAGACATTGTCCCCAATGTCAAAAAAATAAAGAAGTGAAAGTAAGAGACTTCCCTGGTCAATTTTCGCTGCCGCGCTGACTCTCCATCGCTGGGGCGATGTTCTGGAGCTGCCGCGGTAATAGTCTGTCGCTGCAGCGCTGAAGGCTGATTTCTGCACAGTTACTGGAATTTGCGCTGGCGCGATGTTGCGTGTACCGCGGGGGCGGTGGTGTCTCGATTTTTCTGTCGCTGCCGCGCCATGTTATGTCGCTGGAGCGCTGAAAGTCTTGGTTTTTTTCTTGTTGTTTTTTTTTTTTTTTTTTTTTTTTAAGATGCTAAAAAAAAATGATAATAATAATAATAATACTTTCCTTGGGTTGCCTCCTAAGTAGCGCTTGATTTAACGTCATCGGCTTGACGGGGCTTCCTTTTCTTTTATGGTGGGTCGAAGATGCAGGTGGAAGCATTTGTGTGAGTGATCTTGCTGGCTTTCTTCTTTTTCGGCTTCCATATTCTTGCAATTAAATCTGGGGCACTATCTTTTGCTGCATTCTCCTTATGTCTCTCCGGAAAGACTTTAATCTTAAACCGAGGAGATGGTTTTTCTTTTTCTTTCTCTTTGCTTGCTTCGTCGTGATGCTGCTTTTTCTTCTTCTCTCTTGCCTTTCTATGCTTCAATGCTCTTTTTCGGATGTGAGGATCCAATGTCTCCATATCTTTAATTTGCTTAACGCTTGGATGCACCACATTAATGCAGAAACAGTCTTCATTTTCAGCTGGTAATTTGATCTCCTTGAAGACCTTAAAAGTGACTGTATCCTCTTGTACTCTCATGGTCAACTCTCCTTTTTGCACATCAATAATTGTTCTTCCAGTGGCTAGGAAGGGTCTTCCAAGGATGATTGGGATCTCCTTGTCTTCTTCCATATCCAAAACAATGAAATCTGCAGGGAAGATGAATTTATCGACCTTAACCAACACATCTTCAATTAATCCCTTAGGATAGGTGAGAGAACGATCTGCTAACTGAAGTGTGATATTTGTTGGTTTGGCTTCTTTCAGTCCCAACTTTTTATACATGGACAATGGCATAAGATTGATGCTAGCTCCTAAATCACAAAGTGCCTTCCCAAAATCATAATTTCCAATTGAGCATGGTATGGTAAAGCTCCCAGGATCTTTGAGCTTTGGAGGTAGCTTCTTTAGAAGGATGGCGCTACACTCTTCTGTTAGGGCCACAGTCTCGAAGTCATCTATTTTTCTCTTCTTTGATAGGATTTCCTTCATAAATTTCACATGGCTCGGCATTTGCTCCAGTGCATCTGCAAAAGGAAGATTAATATGTAATTTCTTAAAAATATCAAGAAATTTAGAAAATTGCTTATCTAGTTTCTTCTTTTGCAGTCTCTGAGGAAATGGAGGTGGTGGAGTGAATGACTGCGTAGGTTGCTTCTGTGGGTTGCTATTGGTATCTTCTGCTGCATTTTCTCTTTTCTGTTCTTGCACTTGAATACCATTTTCTATGCTTTTCTGCGTTTCAGCACTTTTCTCTTGGTTTATGAACTGCTGTAATCTTTGAGGAAATGGTATAGGTGGTCTATATGGTTGCACGTCATCTTGCTGGACCACTGGTTCTTTTTCCTTCTCAATCATCTCTAAAAGCTGTGGTTGAGGAGTGTTGTCATGTAAGACTTTACCACTTCTTAGGGAGATGGCTTGGCATTGTTCTACGCTTCCTTTTGGATTGACTTCGGTGTTGCTTGGTAGAGTTCCTTGAGGTCGATTGTTTATTGCTGTAGCAAGTTGTCCTACTTGATTCTCCAAGGCTCTAAGTGAAGCTGCTTGACTTTGGAAGAGTGCATCTGTTTTCTTCATAAATTGTAAGAGCATGTCTTCAATATCTGATTTTTTCTCTTGCTGTATTTGTGTTTGGAAGCCACGTGGAGCTTTGGAATACTGTCCTTGATTATTGTTGCTCCATGAGAAGTTGGGGTGATTTCTCCATCCGGGATTGTAGAAATTTGAATTGGGGTTGTTGCGGTTGAAGTCCCCTACATATTGAGCAGTCTCTATGCATTGTCCATTGGCATGATTGCTTCCACAGAAATCGCAAGTGATGGGTTGACTCTTGATAGCATTAACGCCCAAGTTGCTTAATTGTTTGGTCAAAAGGTTGACTTGGGCAGATAATGTGGTCAAAGTGTCTACTTCATGTAATCCAGCGATCTTTCTTGTGGTTGACCTTTCGGTGGGCCATTGATAGGCATTGGACGCCATCTCATCTAGTAGATCATAAGCTTCATCGGTGGATTTATTCATAAGTGCTCCTCCAGCTGCAGCATCTACTATCATTCTGAATTGACCGGCTAATCCATTGTAGAATGTTTGTACAAGTAACCACTTCGGAATTCCATGATGAGGGCATTTTCTTTGCATATCTTTGTATCTCTCCCATGCCTCATAAAGAGATTCTCCATCAAGTTGTAGGAATGATGTGATGTCGTTCCTCATATTGGCAGTTTTAGCAGGTGGAAAGAATTTGGCGAGGAACTTTTGTGCAAGATCATCCCATGTCGCTATGGATCCAGATGGAAGTGATAGCAGCCAGCTTTTTGCTTTGTCTCTCAAGGAAAAGGGAAACAATCTTAGACGGATTGCATCATCGGACACCCCATTGTACTTGAATGTATCACATATCTCCAAGAAGTTGATAATGTGCATGTTTGGATCGTCATTAGGTAGTCCACTAAATTGTACCAAATCCTTGAGCATTTGAATCGTGCTTGGCTTGATCTCAAAGTTGTTAGCTTGAACAGTTGGTCTTTGGATGCTTGAATGGATTCCATTGACTAAGGGAACAGCATACTCCCTTAGTGGTCTTCCTTCATTATTGGGTGCAATTGGTACTTGATCTTCCATGGTGTTGACTTGATTTTGCTCTCTTCTAATTCTTCGTAAGGTTCTTTCAATTTCTGGATCAAAAGAAATCAAGTCTTCACTTTTCGATCTTTGCATGTACCTCGTAAGAAAGTAAGTAAAACTAAATTAAGAAAAAAAAAATAAAAAAAAAATTCTGAAGTAAAAACTAGAAAGATTGGTATTAATATTGGCGAAAAAGTAGTTAATTATCCCCGGCAACGGCGCCAAAAACTTGATGCGATATTTCTATATCATAAATTAAGTGCAAGTATACACTATCGTATGCAAGTAATAAAGAGACTAAATAGTCGGATGTCGAACCCACAGGGATAATTCTTTCTTTTTAACCAATTACTAAAATTATATCTTCCTAATAATTATTCAGAAAAATAAAAATTCAAGAATGAATGTAGAAAATATAACAGTAAAAACACAATGCAATGAGATTTAAAGATATAGCAACGTAGAGAGAACCTAGGATTAATATTATCCCTCAATATGTTTCTAATGATTAATCCTCTAATATTTAACTCACTTAGTCTTTATTATTGATCAAGACACTAATGTATTCACAAGCCTCTTCCAAGGTCATGCAAGTATACCTTAATTTACCAAATACCTATATTCCTATGGTACTTGTAATAAATTAAGATTCATTAAGATTAGGTCTTATTGATCATACATGCCAATTAGGTATATTCCTATCCTAAATTGAAACTTGCATATGCAACATTGAATGTTACTCTACAATCATGCATCAAATTACCTAGGTCTAAATATATTGATTCCTCTTCCGAGTTTATCAATAATATTACCAATTCATTCACCATATATTGGCCAGATATATTGAAGCATTAAACACAAGTAATTTAAATAATAAAGGACTAAGTTTATTAAATACTAAAAGATATGGCAATTAAGCACACATATTGAGTTCAAATATTAACCCTAGAAAACAAGTTTAGCTCATGGCTACAAGAGAACAGCAGTAGAAATAATTATAAATCATGATACAATTATTAGCAAACCGATATAGACGTCGAATTGCTCTTAATTGCGCTGCCTAAGAACTCTTGATGCCGAAGAACGTCTTGTATCTCTCTCTAAAGTTGCTTCAATTAAGCTCCTATTGCTTTCCAAGACTCGTGCTCTGTATTCTTGGTGCTCTTGGGTCGTCTTGGATTCCTCCTTAAAGGCTGGGAACGAGTGGCTTTATATAGGGATTGATATGAGCTTGAAAATCTCAATTCTCGTCGGACTAGGACTCGCACTACCGCTGGCGCGCTATGCATCTGTCGCTGGGGCGACGCGTGAAAAAGCGATTACCGCTGGAGCGGTGGGATCTTGGCGCTGGGGCGCTGCATGAAAACGGCTTCACCGCTGGCGCGGTGAATTTCTGGCGCTGGGGCGCTAGACGCGACTTAATCAGGTCGTTTTTCTTATTTCGATCACTATTCCAACGCTGGGGCTAAAATACTTGTGGCGCGGGGGCGCTGGACTCATAATTTGAAAACTTTGCATTTTAGTCCCTGTTTTCGCTCCTTTTGCGTTCTTTCTTTAAATTTCGTTCAAGTCCCTATAAATAACAATAATGCACATAAATAGCCATCTATTCTCATCAAATCATAGAATATCAATAATAAAAACATGAGAAAATATATGACAAATTTGCCCTTATCAATAGACATGAGTAAGTTTAATCTAAATCATTCCTCCTTCTATGAGAACAAACATAAGAGCTAGGTTAAAACTGACTTTATTCTAGGCCAATCTCAATAAATTTATTTATTTTAAAATCGTGTAATAAATAAATCTTTCACAATAATAAAAATAAGAATAATATAATATTACTAGTAGAAAAGAATGGAAGAGAATACATTTATATCTTATAAATATCATATAATCTTTCTCAATTTCTAAAGTAGTGTTACGAATACATAATTGAATGTCAAGTTTGTATGCTAATTGATATGTCACTAATTAGCGATTATTATTAGTCAGATAATTATTAACTTTTTATTTATTATTAATATAATAATAATAAACATATCAAAAACAAAAAAACAATTTAATAAAATATATATCATTTGATAAAATATACACTTTTGGTTTTCGACTTTCTATAAGCTTGCGGTAAGCAACTTAAATATGATCTTCTATGCATAAACAATCACTGCATAGGATCAAGTGCAAAAATAGAACCAAGAATTTACTAACCTACAACCATTGATGCAATATGTTTTGGGCAACAAGTTTGAACGTCTTTTTGGTTCTTCTAAACTCTCAAGAACTCACTTATGATGGTGTTTAACTTTTAGAAAAATCGAGATCAAGAGTCCTTAGGCTTAGGGATCAAAAATGAATTTATATTTTAATGTTAACACTTTCATTAAAGGTTAACAGTCATTAAATGGTTACCAGTGCAGCTAAGAGCAGTTTCAACTGCTCATAAGAGTTAAACAGAATTGCAACTGTTAATAGAAGTTTATGTATATGGACCAAAATAAATGTAAAAATATTATATTCTCCTACTTGGTCCATATGCTTGATATAATATTAAAGTTCATTAATTTTTATACTTAAGAAATAAAATAAATGAATCATGGTGTTGGGTCCTTTTAATACGAGTATTATCTCCCATATATTATAGTTTACAATATTTCTTAAAATTTAGCCTACATTTGATAACACAACTTAATGAATAAACCCTATATTTATTCTTGATTTAATCCATGGCGATTTTTCTCAATATAAATAAATGTGCACAAAAATATGAAAAAACATCACAAGCAAATATGAGTTCTTATCGTTCATACAACAAAATCACATAATATGACCAAGTCCCATTTTAATTGCATTGAATCTCAACGGTGGCATGCCTTTTATCAAAGGATCAACGATCACCAATTTAATACTAACGTGTTCAATGACCGCTTTTTTTTCTTTAACACGTTTCTTTATGGATAAATATTGTGATGTCGATATGCTTACTTCGACTTCCACTCTTGTTATTTTTAGCCATAAAAGACAACATCTGAATTGTCATCGTATATCTTCAATGGTCTAAAAATTAAATCCATAATTCTAAGTCCAAAAATAAAAATCTTTAACCAAACACCATGTGAAGTAACCTTAAAGCAGGAAACAAACTCAGTTTCTATAGCGGAAATAGTAGTTAAAGTCTGCTTTGAACTCCTTTATGATACAGCTTTATCAACTAACATAAAAATACATCCAGATGTTAATTTATGTGAATCAACAACTCTAACAAAGTCTGAACCTGAGTAACCAATTACTTCCAAACTATCAGTTCATTTATACATGAGCATGTAATCTTTAGTTCCTTGAAGGTAACTCATCATTTTCTTTGCAACTCTCTAGTGGTCTACACCTGAATTATTATGATATCTTTCTAACATTCCCATAACAAATGCAATGTCAGGTCTGATGTAAACCTAAGTGACGAACACATGAAAATACATATTTATTAAGAGATTCAGTCACCATTTAATGTTACTAATTTTAGCATTTTTGTATTTTTAGCTTAAAATAAAGTGTTCTCCTTAAATTATATTAATAAATGTTATTTGCACAGATTTAGGTAAAATGGACGTAACTCTCAATGTAAAAATCAAAATGAAAAAATTCTTGAACCTAAAGTAACATGATTTAATCTTACACAAACTTGAAGAACAATTGAAAAGACAAATCCAATATTTTATGGGCTAAAATTGGGATAAAATAGAATTGGATTACAACTTCCGTTCAGCTTGACCCACATCACGTATTTGAATCGTATTTTATAAAATACATACCCAATTGGTATAATTATTAAAGATATAAAATATTGACTCAATTATTAACAACTCTTATGTTGATGGTAAAGTTCAAATCAGCTGTTATCATGAATAAATTATATTGCAAGTAGGTAAAAGGGTTGTTGGCCAAAATCTGACATATCTTTGATATTTTGCCTATATCTCATTGGATACTTATCCAATTTGTATGAACCTGGTGCCTATGAAAAGAAGAGACAAAATGATACAACTTTCATGTCAGCCAAAATTGTTACATCGATCATTTACATTATCAAAAAGGTATTGTAAGTGGGTGAATGAGTGGTTGGCCTAAATTATTGAAGAATGAAGTCATACTTAACATATTTCCATTCATTGTCTATATAAGGACACTCTTAAGACGTTTTCAACATAAGATAATTTTATCTTATTTTCTTCTCATTTACATACAATGTAATCTAGGCTAGAGTTCTTGGTAAGGCGAAGAGATAAATTTTTATATTTAATAAACTTATTTCTATGGTTTGATTCTTTGTCAAGAGCTACAAATGTTTGTAAATTTGGTTGTGCCTAAACTTTTATCTATTTTATTTTCTATAATCCAGAGATTATAATTCTTATATTTCATATATTTTCACTCATACTTTCTTTATGTGATTCTTGTTAAATTATAATTGTTATTGGTTACATTGTTTTACATGTTAATCTTTTACTACAATATTGTCAATCGATATATTGTCAATCTTAGATAACATGTAAAAACAATAATTGTTTGATATTCAAGTTGATCTGTTACTGTAATATTGTCATTATTATCGATCTTATATAACTTGTATAAATGAATATGGTTTTTATTAATATTTGCAAAGAGTTTAGTCATATCAAATACATGTGTTATCAAATATGCTATATTTTACATATCTTCTGATTGATTATTTGGGATGTGAAACTTTCAATTGAGTTATAAATATCGAATCAAAGTGTATAGTAGATTTATAAAGCATAATTGTGATTCTCGAAGCCTTGCTTGCATCATCATAAGATATTTTTCTCAATTCATAAACAACTCTATCTCATCCACTTAAACCAATTAATTAATTTTCTCATTTGCTACTGCTTTAATATTTTACTTCACCAACCTATTTGCGAAAAGCTTCCTCGTGGGATCGACACCTCAATCTATATTGTGATAGCCGCATTACATTTTGAGTGTAAACATTGATCATACATCAAGCTTCCAATAGCTAAAGTATATGGAATGTTGGTCATTTATTCCATTTCAATATCATTTTTTAGGCCCTAGTTCAAATTGAATATGCTGCCCTTCACAATGGGAGCAACACTTGGTGAACATTTTTCACACGAAATCTCTTAAAAACCTTATTGATATAGGTTTCTTGAGACAGACCTAGGATACCTTGAAACTTGTCCCTATAGATCTTAATGCCAATGACATAAGATGCATTATCCGTATCCTTCATATCAAAATTTTCAAAGAGAAATTGTTTCACCTCATACAGTAAACCTTTATAATTTGTTAGTTGCAAGCAAAATGCCATCCACATATAAAATAAGGAAATAAATCATACTCCCACTAACCTTCCGGTATATATAATGATCTATAATATTATCTATAAATTAAAATGAAGAGATAACCTCATGGAATTTTAAATACCACTGACAGGAGGCTTGTTTCAATCCATATATTGATTTCTTGAGCTTGCCCATCAAATATTCACCATTGCCAAAGGGAAATCCTTCTGGTTGTTTCATATAAACCTCTTTCTTTATATCTCTACTTAGAAAAGCTATTTTCACATTTATTTGTTACACCTATAAGTTAAAATGAGTAACTAATGTCATAATAATTTGGAAAGAATCTTTCTTGGATACAAGAGAGATAGTCTTCGTGTAATCAATTTCTTCATTCTTAGTGCATCCTTTAGCAATGAATCTTACTTTATATCTCTCAATGTTGCCTAATGAGTATTTCTTTATCTTAAAACCCATTTTACATCATATGGCTTTTATAACATTGGGCAACTGAATAAGATCCCAAATTTTGTAAGATGCCATAGAATTCATCTCACCACAATTTTGATTTATTGCAACTTATAACTTGTGAAAACATTTCAGGGTCATTATTGGCTCTAATTTATGGTCAAATTCTTATAGATACATAGTGTAATCATTAGGAATTGTAGACCTCCTTACTCTAGTAGATCTTCTAAATATTGTGCCAACATCCTCTTGAAAGGCTTGTTGTTCAATTAGTTGTTCAACCATCTCTAGTAATTATTAAACAATCTGATCTATCAGGTGATTATTAGCAGTTTGTGGAATCTCAGTGATTGGTTGTTCAACACCCATTTGAACTTGATGGCATTGTGTATAACAATCAATCTATTACTTGAATTGGAAGGTTGAGAATCTATAGGATCTTTCTAAAGAACTATGTTTTTAGATTGTTCACTCCCATTGATTAAGTCATTCTAAAACTTTTTTGCATTTATTGAGTTTATATTCTTAGTGATGTGAGATGGATAATAAAATCTGTAACCTTTAAACCTTTCGGTATATCCAATTAAATACCCATTAATAATCCTAGGGTCTAGCTTCTTCTCTTGCGGGTTGTAAGCTCTTACTTTAGACGAGCATCCGTAAATGCATATATATTGGAAACTCAGTTTCTAACCTTTCAATAACTTAAATGATGTCTTTGGGACAATCTTGGTTGGAACTCAGTTTAATATATACATTGCCATTTTAAGAGTTTTAATCACAAGGATTTAGGTAGATTGAAGCTGCTAAGCATGCTTTGTACCATGACTAATAATGTTCAGTTTCTTCCTTATGTTACACCATTTTGGTTTGGGGAACCAGCATGGTGTATTGGGCAACTATCTTATGTTATTGAAGAAACTTCAAAAATTAACCAGGTGTTTATCCATCATCAGTGTCTTTACTATAGTATTTCTCACCTCTATCAATTCTCACAATCTTAATTTGCTTCCCTCATAGTTTTTCTACTTCAGTTTTAAGTACTTTAAAAGCATCTAATGCTTCGTTCTTATTATAAAGCAAGTAGAGATACATATATCATGAGTAATCATTATTGAAAGAGATGAAGTATCTTTGACCATATGAGTCTATGTTTGGACCATAAATATCTAAATGTATGATCTCTAACATGTTTGAACTTCTCTTGACACCTTTCTTAGACTTATTAGTTTACTTTCATTTAATGCAGTCCACATAAGTGTTAAAATTAGTAAAATCCAGAATACTAAGTACTCAATCCTTTACTAATCTCTTAATCCATTCAATGGAAATATGTCCTAATCTCTGGTACCACAACATAGAGGAATCTATATTTATAACACACAGTGTAATACCAGTGTGAACATGCATAGCATTATGAGCAGTATTATTTTGCAAGTTAATAGAGAAAAGACCATCAGATAAAGTATCATTTCAACAAGATTAGAAAAATAAATTGAAGTATGTCTCTGAAAAGTTAAAAGAGTAACCTGAAGGTACAAGTCTTCAAATTGAAATTAAATTTCTTAGAAAAAATAAGAATATAAAAGGCATTTTCCAAATACAAAATAAAAACACTAGATACAACTAAATTGCATGTTCTAATAGCCTCTGCATGTGAGTATATCTTGTTTCTAGATAGATACATTGTTCACTTCTTATTGGCTTCCTTAGGTTTTGCATACCTTGTAAGAAATTAGAAATATGGATTGTAGAACCAAAATCAATCCATCATGTGTTATAAATAACATTAACCATATTAAATTTATAACAAACAAATGAGGTTGGATTACAAATCTTCTCAAGCTATTTCTGAAATTTTTGATAATATTTCTTCATATGCCCTTTCTTTTTATAGAAGAAGCACTTGAAGTACTTTTTAATGTAAGGTTTGAGAGACTAAATAAGCATTTTACCTTTTTTCCTTTTGTTTGGATTTGTCTTTGTTCTTCCTCGTGTTGTCACAAAAGCACTTTCACCAAATTCCAATATCAACCTTCCTTCCTTTTGAACACACATGGTTATGAGTTTATTAAGTGATCATTTATCCTTATATGTGTTGTAAGAGATTTTGAAAGGTTTATATTGGTGTGGAAAGGTCTTTAATTGAGCCACTGTGTCTCTTATCTATATGATGTACTCATGCACACCTCTAACAGCAGTGAGCCTTAATGATGAAAACTTCATAATCAAGATACTGACAAGTGATTTATCTGAAGTTTCAAACTTTTCATCGATAGCCTTCAGTGATGCCTGGAGATTATTATGTTGATAGACTAAATCACGTAAATCAGAAGAGATCTTGGTCTTTATGAACATCAGTCCGAGGCTATTAAATCGCTCCCATTATTCATAAAGAGTAATATCAACTGAAATGCTGGTATAAATAATGGTTGGCGGTTCTTCTTTTCGTATAACATAATTAATGTCCATACTTCTCAAATGAAGAAGTGTTCTTTCATTTCAATCCTTATAGTTTTCATATTTCAGTTTGAGAATATCACATTTAAAATCAGAATAATTCACAGGTTGTACAACTATACAACTTAAACATACATGCTTATGTTACAAAATTAAGACTAATAATAATTATCATGTTTTACCAATGTAAATTATGTTGTATAAATATAAATCAAATGACAAAAATTAACTGTAGGCCAAATTTTTAATTCAAGTAGATTCATACAAATTTTATGATAATATATATATATATATATCATGTTTTACCTATATAAATCATGATCCAAAAATTATGAATCTAGTGATATAAAACTTGTCTATGGGCTGAGATTTTAATTCAATTAGATCAATTTATCTTTATGATAAAACTATTAAATTATGTTCATTTTTCTAATCCATGGGGGTGAATTAGGAAATATAATTTGATATACTATCCTAATTAATCATATAAATATAATAAAAATTCATGTGGGATAAGATTTATGATATTAAATATAATTAACCCTAATTAATGTCATTTTTCTATATTTGATCTTAAACCACTTAATTTATAATTTTACATAAGTAAGGATATTGTGGTTAATCCCTAGTTAATGAAAATTATATGGATCTTTAGACATTTTATTCATATAATGGTTTACATAAGAGTATGTAACAATAACATCATTTATAAATATGAATATAATTTCAAATTGTATGCATAATAAGAACAATAAAAATACATACAAAATCAATGTGTAGTATATAAATAATACTAACTACATAAAATAAATACATAAAATAAAATATGTATCAAATTACGATATATTCGTAAATATTATAAAGTTTTATAAGAAATTTGTAATTACTAAAATCTAGAGGGACTAGAAGAAAATATCTAACATTATAGGGGCTTATTTATAATATTTAAAAAGTTTAGGATTAAATTAAAATTAAACATATGATTAGGGGTCTTAGTGAAAATATCCAATTATGTAGGGAAAATATGAAATTATCAAACTCTTTACGGGTCACACTATAAATATTTAATACTTTATGTGTTTTTCATAAATATCTAAAGTTTTAGGGTCAAAACATAATTTATAAAACTTAGAGGGGCATAATAAAAATAACTAGTTATCTTAGACCTCCAACTTGGTCGACCCAACCAGATTACAGACTCTTTTGACCTGTTTTTGAAATTTAATCATATTTATCTCATTTTAGCTCTAATTTCAACATTTTAAATAGAAAAATACTTGAAATTCAATTTCTTAATAATTTCTAATCTTATTTGCATCATCCAACGTCAAAATAACGAATTTTAAGTCAAATTTAAATTTAGCCATAACAAAGAACACATTTTTTAGATTACAGACTTTCAAGGCAGAGGTAAATTGTGATTTTGATACCAACTGTATGAAACTTTAATATGACTATCTATGCATAAAAAATAATTGCATAAGATTAAATGTGGAAATATAATCAAGAATTTACTAACCTCCAACCATTGATGCAACATGTTCTGAGCAGTAACTTTGAACATCCATTTAGTTCTCCTAACCCTTCAAGAACTCACTTATAATGGTGTTTAACTTTTAAAAAACTGAGATCAAGACTCTTTAGGCTTAGGGACCAAAAATGAATTTATATCTTAATGTTAACCCTTCTATCAAAGGTTAACAACAATTACCATTGCAGTTGAGGGCAGTTTCAACTACTCATAAGAGTTAAAAGGAGTTGCAACTGTTATAGGGAGTTTATGAATATAGACCATAATAACGTAAAAGATATTACAATTGCCATATGTTCCATCTGTCCCATTTTATACTCTATATAATTTGTCTTATTACTTTATATATTTTAAAAAAAAATTATATAATACTAATATAGGATAGGGAGTATATATAAAAAAATCTATAATATTGTAAGGAACTTTATTCAACGAGTAAATTGATTGTACAAAAGGTTTAATTAGAAAGAAGATTGATCTATACTTATTTATGTTATTTTTTCTAAAAGCAGACGAGTCATTTGTGTGTGTATATATACATATTTATATACAAAGCAAAATTTATTGGGCCCAAAGCTCGTGCCTCGCTTCTTGGGTCATTGGGCTCTAAGCACAATGCTATGAACTAACAATGAAATCTATTTAAGCTCATTTGGTTGTGAAAACAATAATGATCTTGATAGATTTTCTACTGCCATCATTATACATTTCTTAAATTTTTTTTTTAAATGTAAGATTGAAAGTAAAAGGGACTTGAAATTCTTAAACTTTAAAAATTATTGCGGTAGTTTTTGTATGAATGTTACCGTACATCTTATTCGATCTCAAGATAGCTTAACACATCAAACTTAGAGAATAATGTAAAAAAGCTTATATTTGAACCCATATCTCACTTATCTCTTTAATCTTGTTTATTAGCATCTTAAGATGTTTTGTTTTTCGGTTTTTGCTCATACATAAGAAATTTGCTGATAAAACTTTATAATTTTGGATCTTTGTGTTAAATTTATTTTAATCAAACTTATGGCATGAACCCAAACTAACTTATAGTAATTAGATTAGTAACACTTTATAATAATTAAAACTAAAGTTCCCTTATTTGGAACTTTAAAATTTAATTCCTTGCCCTTACTTACTTCTTAAATTAACTAATTGTTATGACAGTGGCCTCGTTTGATGGCTATTACGGACGTATGAAGCTTTCATGGATTGGTAGCTTTTTACTGGCATTTTATTTTTCACTTTAGTAGTATTATGGCTCTAGTGATAGACAGTATAAAAGGATCGAGATTCTAGTGGAAAGAAGAGGCTGAGAAGGCGTTTTAGCTTATTAAGAACTGAAGATTTTAATATTCAGAGTGTATATTTAGAACTTTGAGTATTGAATCTCTTTTTCAATAATCACCTATACACAATAGTGTTTGCTGTAATTTATATATGAGATGAATCATGACTTGTTGCCTAATTTTTTAGCTATTACATGAGAATTCCCTCATATGTGATTTTCATCTACAAATATTTTGTACTACCATTAATCCCAACCATTGATTCAAATGGGTTGTAATGCTAATTGTTAGATAGAACCAGCTAGCATTGCATGTTCTTGTAGGATAGCATTGCAATTGCAAGTTAGGACAGTTTTGTAATTACATTTCCTGCAATTACATTTCTTTGTCTTTACTACAAATACTGTCAAGGTAGTTATGGTACAACCCTTCTCCTTTGTTGTTTTTGTCCTCTTTAGTCCAACTCTATCCATCCCAGTCATTAGTTGAGCCTTAGTCCACTTTATTTCCTGTGCCAGATCATCACTTGAGTTGGCATCATTATATTCATATCCTTTGACATCCCCCCTTAAGTTGGATGGTTTAGTTAGAGCATTCAACTTGGTTCCGAGGCAGACTTAAGGGCTTAGTTAAAATATCTGCTAGTTGATCTTTGTTGGGAATATAGTTGATTTCTATCTCTCAACTGCATATTTTATCCTTGATGAAATGCATATCAATTTTAATGTGTTTGGTCCATAAATGATAGACTGAATTGGATGCTTATGAGGCTGTGCTTGTATTATCTATCTATATAATTTGAGGTCTAGTTAGATCAGGTGAGAGTTCCTTTAAGATAGATAATATCCAAGTGAGTTCAACATTTGCCAAAGTTAAGGCTCTATATTCTAACTCGGTACTAGACCTTAAGACTATTTATTGCTTCTTTGAACTCTATAGCACTAGACTATTTCCCAAGAATAACAAGTAGCCTCATACTAACCTCCTGTCATCTGGATTACTTCCCCAATCAGCATCAAAGAAGGCTGTTACTTCTAGATTGGGTGATTTCTTTAATTCTAAGCCAAATTGTGTTGTTTCTTTTAAGTACCTTAAAGCTCTTTTGCAAACCATCTTATGTAAGTATAGGGGATTGCTCAAGTATTGACTCAACTTGTTGACAATGAATGCTAACTCTGGTTTAGTGAGAGTGGCATATTGTAGGCTCTTTATAGTTCTTCTGTATAGAGTTCCATCTTAGAAAGCTTTCCCATTAGTTTTGGACAATTTGGTTCCAGTGCTCATAGGAGTGAAACTCCCTTTGAAATGATTCATGTTTACTTTATCAAGCAGATTATTTATGTACTTAGTTTGAGATAGTAGAATAGAGTTTGGTGATCTGTTTACTTCAATTCCCAGAAAGTAGTGAAGTTCCCCTATATCTTTTAGTGCATACTCAGTCTTTAGATTATCAATAAGCTATTGGATTTCACTTTCACTACTCCTTGTAATGATAATATCATCTATATAGATCAATAGAAGGAATAATTCATCTTTGGACCTTTTTTCAAATAAGGATGTGTTTGATATGGTCCTATAATAGCCCCATTTCATCAATGACCTTTTTAACTTGTTAAACTAAGCTTTAGATTTAAGCTATAGATTGTCTTCCTTAACTTGCACATATAGTTTGGTTTCCTGTGATCTTCAAAGCCTTCTGTTTGACTCATATACATTTCTTCAGATAATTTACCGTTTAGAAATACATTATTAATATCTATTTGTCTAAGTTTCCAATCCCTCATCAAAGCTAAAGAAAGAATGATTCTTATTGTGCATGACTTGACCATTGGACTAAAAGTTTCATGGTAGTTTATGCCTTGTGTTTAATGATATCCCTTGGCCACTAATCGAGCCTTGTATATCTCAACACTGTCATCTAGTTTTATCTTGACCTTGAAGTTCTATTTACTCCCAATAATCTTTTTATCAGGTGAGTATAATACCAGATCCCAAGTGTTATTTTTCAATAGAGCTTATAACTCTTCTTTCAAAACTTATTTCCATTTAGAATCAAATAGTGCTTCCTCAGTGGAGATTGGGGTATTTGTAGTTTTGTCTATAGTATTCAAGTATAGTTTTAGCTTGTAAATGCCTGCCTTTAATCTTGTTATCATGGGGTATGTGGAAGTAAGATGTTGATGTGAGGATTTTGCTGTAATGTAGGGTAAAAGCGAGTTCTGTGTATGGAGGGATCTATTTATGTGGGATCTTGGGATTAGAGTGGTGTGCTTAAATTGTGAGTTGTTGTTGGGTATAAAATATGTTTATTCTGATGTTAAAGGTTGATCTGGGTTGTCTATGCTTGCTGGTAGTACTCGACTAGTTTTGGTTTTGGTTAAGTCTTTGTACAAAAATTATTGAAATAGTATTATGTATGACTCATTGACTAATTGGCCATTGTTAGTTTTGAACTCTAGATTAAAACATTAGGGATATTTGTGTGAACATCACACTAGTGAGGTGTACAAAGCTAGATGAGTTTCAATAAGAAATCATTCCCATTGACTAATTGGTTATTATTGGTTTTGAACTCTAAATCAGATTAAAATAGGAATAATTTCTCATTGAAACTCATCTAACTTTGTACACCTTACCAATGTGATGTTGACATAAATATCCCTTATGTTTTGAATTGTACTGTATGAACACACACTTAAATGTGTGGAAATTAAACATGTTCTTATTGTAGGGTCTTAGATATAGATAGCTCTCACATCCAAAAGTTTTCAAGAATGTATAATTTGGTTTATGTCCAAATAAACTTTGATATGGTGACATGTTTTTTTAGAGTTGGTGAAGGTAACCTGTTGATAAGATAAGCAGTTGTGTGCACTGCTTCCCACCAATATCTCATTAGCATGTTAGCTTGAGTTAAAAGGGTTAAGGTTGTTTCTGTGAGATAACTATGCTTCCTTTTTACTTTTTCATTTTGATGATGGGTGTAAGAGCATGAATATCTCTATTAAATCCCTTCTTGTTTCAGGTATGGTTTTAATGCTATGAACTCCCTCATGTTATATTGAACTATTTTTATCTTATGTCCTAGTAGTTTTTCAATATGGTTTTTGAAGTTTAGAAAATATGGTAAGTTTTTAATTTATTGGTTAAAGGGTAGATCCATGTGTAACTTGTGTAGTCATATACTATGGCCATGTAATATTTATATCCCTTATTGGACAGTATAGGTGCAGGTCCCCATAGATCAATATGAATTATTTCAAGTGGACCATTTTTTATGGTGGTTTCATGAAAAGATAGTTTAAAATGAATTGAGAGATTTGTGGTAACTTTATTTATATTTGAAAACTCCTTACATTTAGATATAATTTTCTTAAGCACCTTTACATTATGATGACCTAATTTCCTATGTAAGAGCTTAAACTGTTTATTGCTTAAGGATTATTGACCTTTACTTTCTAGACTTTGTGACTCATTAGCTTCAAGAGCACACACAAACAACATTGACTCTAGACTAAACTCACCATGCCTTGAAAAACTTTGACTTGGTTGAGAAAGCGATGTAACATAAGATTTTGAAGTTGATGGGAGTGGGTACTGCAGTTGTTATAGTCATTCCTTAGCCATTGCCAGAAGCACAACATTCCCCCGTGTCTTGTCTTTACAATACATCTTGACTTGTTAAACTCAAGAACAACATCATTATCTCTGGTCAGTCTGTAAATGCTTATGAGATTTTTGTTTATTTCTGGCATATGCAGCATATCTTTTAAGTTTACTGTCTCAATTTGTAATGTGTATAATGGTATTGTGATATGACTAATATGTTCAATAGATAGCTTCTAACCATTACTTACAGTAAGCTTTTAACCCCCTTGATATTCATGGTTGACATTGAGGTTGTTGAGATTGTTGGTGATGTGATTTGTGACTCCACTGTCTAGATACTATGTTGGATCACTCCCTTGTTCTACTATGACAATATATGCTTTCTTGGTTTGTTATTGATTGTATTGCTTGGGCATAAAGTCTTTTTTTTTTTAACTTGTGCTAGCACTTAGTCGTTATATGCTTGGGTTTATGATGGATTTGACACATAACAACACAGTCTTGCTCCTTAGTTTGTTATGTTTTACCATTTCCAGTTGTTGTTCCCATAACTTATGAAGCTCCTTTTGTGGTTTGATTTCCCTTTTGTTTGCCAATTCTTTCTTTGATTCTAGTTTGCTTGAGTGAAGTTAACATTGAAGTTCACTAGTGCTTTAAAGTTTTCTTCACTGAAATTTATTTTAAACATGCTTTCTTGGCTTAGAAGTAAAGTATACACATCTGTATGTGACATTCTGGTAAGTCTTGAAGTTACATTTACAAACACTAAATCATAGTCATTCCCAAGACCACCAAAGATATAGTCAATAAGTTCTTCTTCAATGATTAGATATCTAGTACATCCTAGTGCCTCTGCAAACCCCTTCATCTTCATATACATATAATACTGTGTGATTGACATGGATCCCTTTTTAATGCTTTGATTCTGGTTTTTGAGTTATATAATTCTTTCTTTGAAGTTTGATGCAAATAGTTTCTCAAGTATACTCTATAGTTTGTGAGAGCTTGTACATTTAATGACAAAACCAGGCATTTATTCTGATAGTGAGGATAGTAACCAACTTATTAGAGATTAATCTTGCTTCATCTAGATCAGATGCTCAGGGTTTTCTGCAGTAATGTCAGAGTTGTCATCATCCACTTCGACATTAACTCTTCTTGGGTATGGTCTTATGCCATCAATGAAACTAATAAGATCATTTTACCTAATACTAGGTAAAACTTGTGATCACCATAGAAGATAGTTGGTGTTTGTTAATTTGATAAGAGCTAAGAAAACAAATGAGTTGATGTATGTGGTGTTAAGTGATGGTGTAATAGGGTTGGGTTAAGCATTTTGTATTGTCAAACTTATTGCCATTGCCTAGCTCTAATACCAAGTTGAAGATTGTAATATTCAGAGTGTAAATTAGAACTTTGAGTATTGTATTTCTTTTTTTTTTATAATTACCCATATACAACAATTTTCGCTGTCATTTATATATGAGATGAATCATGACTTGTTGCCTCGGTTTTTAGCTATTATATGAGAATTACCTCAGATGTGATTTTCACAATTATATTACAAATGTTTTGTACTGCCATTAATCCTAGCCATTGATTCAAATGGCTTGTAATGCTGATCATTGGATATAACCAGCTAGCATTAAATGCTCTTATTAGGATAGCATTGTAATTGTAGGTCAAGATAATTTTGCAATTGTATTTCCTACAATTGCATTTCTTTATCTTTATTGCAATTGCTGCCAAGGTAGTTATGATACAGTTGCAGCCCTTCTCCATTGTAGATTTTATCTTCTTCAGTCCATCTCGTTCCATCTCTATCCATCCTAATTATCAGCTGTGCCTTGAGCCACTTTATTTCCTATGCCAGATCATCATTTGAGTTTGAATCATTATTTTTCATATCTTTTAACATTAAAAAACGCTAAAAATTTCCCCTATCCTTTTTTTTCCAAACTTTTCCTAGCCATTCGAGTTACATTATGATGCCTCAAGAATAGGCCCTAGAGCGGTGTTAAGCTTAGGAGGGAAGCCAATGGTGTACTCTAGCGAGAATTTATCTTGGTCAAGCACGCCACAACACATATGATGTAGAGTTTAAGTCGTGGTTTAAGGGGTGAAGCATTAGTTCATCTTGTACACAAATCATGATGCACTTAAGTACCTCCATAGCTAAGACAAGGTTTGAGCTCGACACGCGTGTCAGTCTGCATATTTACAGTAATATTTATTCATGATTAAGCATGAGACAGGGTTCACAAATTGAGTTGTAAATGCATTAAGCTTGAGGGATAGTTTACTTACCACTATGAGAATTAAGGTACTTGGCGTTGACTCATTCCAAGACTTACTGGATGTTAACCCATACTTTTCTACAATCATGTCAGTGTTAAGAGTTGGGGAGAGGTCAGATTATCTACTACATGATAGTTACCTCTTTCAAGATAATTAACTTTAGATCCTAGATTGAAGTATATGGCTTCAAATTATTCAAGAGCTTCATAAAGAAGGCTATGTAGGGCGTGCTATGACTTTGTAGCTAGTGTTGGATTCTTACTATTGGCTAATTATTTGTAAGGAGGTAAAGCAGTTTATGTAACATTGTCATATATGCCAAATGTTTAAAGGGAAAAGCAAATAACATTGGATTATACATGTCATTGCCTATTCCTTTACAGCCATGGACATATAAGAGTACGGATTTTATTTTAGGACTACCAAGGACACAATGCTCCAAGATTGTGCTTTTCACTACTTGCAAGAAAACTAATCATAATATAACTATATAGTACTTCTATGAGGTGTATCTTTTTAATGGATTACATACTTCCATTGTTTCAGATAGGGATACCTAGTTCATCAATCACTTTTTAGCGCAATTTTTGAAAGATGTAAACACTCAATTGAGTTTTAATATGGCCTATCACCCTCAAACTGATGAACAAACGAAGTTGGTGAATCATTCTTTGCGCGATATGATGAGGTGTTTAGCTAGAGAACATGTAAAGGCTTGGGATCGAAAGCTTTGCTAGGCGAAATTTGCTTACAATCATGTGGTGAATAGAAGTATGAGATTTAGTCCTTTTTAGGTGATGTACTCGTTTGTTTCATGAGGTCTTCTTGATCTCATTCCATTACCAAAAGTTCTTGGGAAGATTTTAGATTTCATTAAGTGGTTACAAGAGATTCATAGTCAAGTTCGTGATAATTTAGAACAAGTTACAACATAAGTACAAGGCAGATGCAGATAAGAAGCAGCGGCCCATGAAATTTAAAGTTAGAGATTTTGTTTAGGCTGTGTTTATGAAGGATTGCTTTTTTGTCAGTAGTTATAATAAGCTTTCACCAAGGAAGATAGAGTCGATTGAAGTGATCGAGAAGATCAATCCTAATGCGTATCGTATAAAGTTACGATCTCATATTCGAGTTATGGATGTTTTCAATGTCAAGCAATTAATTTTCTTTCGAGGAGATTTGTGGAATGAAGTTCATTATAGAAATTCAATGGTGAATTTTCTCTACCCCTGGGAGGATGATGCAATGCCTTAAGGGATGTTATTTTTGGAAACTTTTGGCTGAAGAAAGTGAATGTACGCCATTTAGTCGCTTGCTCGGTATAGGATTATTTAGTCGGATTAGTTTCTTTTTTTTGAGTTTTTTTCTTTTATTTTATTTCCTTTTCTGTGTGAATATTTTATGATTTTAATTAGGATTTTATGCTTTTATTTGGTTCTTGTATATGGTACACCTTTGGGCCTTTCTTTTCGATGGTCATTAAAATTAAATTTATAGAGAGAGTTTTTATTGTTTCTTTTAAGATATCAAAATTCATAGAAATCAATGAAATTTTGATGCTTATTGTTTGGTATTCATGAACGAATCAATAGATTATAAAAGGTTGTCTATTTATTGTATGTTGGTCTTTTCTTGCTACATCAGATGTGCAAAGTTCTAAACTTTTATACACTATATATGTCGTCTAGCTATAAAGATCATACACCCGATAACATCTGAAATATGCACAGCTACTTCTTATATATCTGGTCTCCTTTAGCATTACAGTAAGTGAAAGGCAATATATATATATATATATATATATATATATATATTGCCTTTCACTTACTGTAATGCTAAAGGAGACCAGATATTTGAGTTTTTAAATTGAAGTTGCGCTAGCCCTTTTGATCTCTGCTCTTGAAAAGCTTTGAAATCTCCAAGTTTAGAGACAATCACAAAAGAGGAAAAAAAAAAGGAATATAAAGAAGACTTATAAAGTCAATAGTAGAGAGATCATTGTCCTGCTCTTTGTTAGAACTCATAAGAGTTTGCCTTGAAGTTTAAAAAAGTCTTAGTTAGGCTTAGTCTTTATTACTGGTTCATATCAGATTCTTACTCCTTAAGTTTTTGTTCTTCTATTAGTAGAAGTAGTTCCAATAAAATCTTATAACAGTTTAGATTTTTTTAGCAATTTCAGTTTGGTTATATGCCTATAAATAGGCATTCTCATTTGTGAAATAAATATGTGTCTTTCCTCAACTCTTAACTCTCAAATTATTTATTTCTCTTAAGATTCTAACAGTGGTATCAGAGTAAACTTCCTACGGGCTATAAAGCAAATTTTTTTGAGAGCTTGAGTGCAAACACTAGTGAGGTTGAGTGATTTATTTTTTCAGGCAGCTATGGTGCAAACATGTCTACTTCTATCAGTACATCTGTAATTTTAGTGTTTAATGGTAAATTCTATCACATTTGGGCTGTCAAGATGAGATTTTACTTAAGGTCTCAAGGTTTGTGGAATGTTGTGATGTCTGAAACTGATCCACCACCATTGAGAGCAAATCATACAATTGCTCAGATGAAAGTATATGAGGCGGAAAAACTCAAGAAAGACAAAACCATCACCTGCCTACATTCAGGCCTTCAAACCATATCTTCACCAAAATTATAGACTTGAAAACACCTAAACAGGTATGAGACAAGCTCCAAGGTGAATTTGAGGGCAGTGACAGAGTCAAAACTGTCAAGCTCCTCACATTAAAGAGAGAGTTTGAGTTGATTAAGATGAAAGACAACGAATCTGTCAAAGATTATTCTAGCAGGTTAATGGATATTGTAAACCAAATGAGACTTCTTGGTGAGGCGTTTACATATCAAAAGGTGGTAGAAAAGATCATGGTTTCAGTGCCTCAAAAGTTTGAAGCCAAGATATCTGTAATTGAAGAGTCTTGTGTCTTACAAAGTCTCACAATGGTTTCAGAGGCATTTATCTTGTTTGTGTAAATATATTGACAAGGAAGTGAGGGAGAGAAACAACGAATCACAAATGATACTCTTGTTATGTGAATTTTTACAGAAACTGACTCATGCTACTTTATGCTTTTGACAAATATATATAAATCCCTAGCTTGGTGAAGGAAATGAGAAAGATAATTCTATAATTTTAGGACAAGAAGTGTTCTAACATTTATCCAAATTCTATTGATGCATATAGCATTTTTTCAACTAAGCCAATTCATGACTATGAAACCAATAAGACGAGGAATGATAGTAAAAAAAAAACTAACAACTGATGAATGATATGTTGGGAATTATATTAAAGTGAGCCTACATATATAAATTAATTGTACATTAGTGACTATCTATTTTATTGCTCATTAAAAGTTATCAAATAAAATTTATTTATTATTAAACTTTTAGGGCATCTTATTTGGTATGTGTTTTAATGTATAGAGAGCTAGTTATTTTGTTTTGGTCCATCATATTTTATTTTCATGATGGTTTAGAACAAAATAAAATACTATAAATAATAAGTTGAGGACCCTAGTCTACACCCTAACATATTATTCATCCATATCCCATCAGTGAGTGACAACAGTATTCTCTCAAAAAGAAAAAAGTTTAGACGTGAAAAGCATCAACTCTAATTTTCTGCATCTCTGTGGATTTAGATACGCTTTCGATTTTATTCTTTTTGATAATTTAACATATGATCTTAACTATGGTGAGTTTTCACCAATTAAAGTTTTTTATCCAACAAGTGGTATCAGAGACACCTCAAATTAAATCATTAAGAAATAAAGTTTTAAAATGGTTATTTTATTTGGTTAGAAATCTATTTGGTGCCTGCATGTAATATTACGTGCAACATAAATTCAATATTGTGAATTCATTATGCGACATAAAAGATTAAAAAAAAAATTACGTTTTCAATAAAGGAAACAAAAATTGCTATCATTGAAAGCGTATATTATATATACATATGCCGAATTGATTGTATATAAATATTTTATATATATTTGGTGAGTGCATTGAATTGAATGTATATATTTCAAATCTTAAAAGTCTATAAGGGATAAGATCGCAGGTACGACATTGGTTGGGGGCGTAGGTAACCTGCGGGGGGTATGAGTGGTGCGCTAGTTGATACCCTGGTAGACCAAAGGTGTTGGGTGGCCTCTACACACTCTTACAGTAACAACCACTAAAAAATTTCATCAATTCATTCTAAGGGTATGAAAAACGAATAAAGAAAGAATGAGAATTTTAGTTTTCTAAAAAAGAGGTTATAAGAAAACAATAGAAAAAATAAAGTAATTCATCACTTTTCTTTTAAGTAAAACAAAGACTTGTAAACAAAAGTGTTTTAAGGTTAAATACTTGTTATTAAAAATTTAATAACTACTATACTAGATTCATAATTCCACCAAATTGTTGTAAACTAGTATTGTACAAGGATCCACTTCAAGGTGAGCTCTGGAATTAAAATCTTTACCGAAGTTCTTCAAAGGTATATTTCTATAATCTTAAGTTGTTAATAATTTAATTTACATATGTATATGTTAATTATATGCTTTATTTCACTGCAAAATTGTGTATATAATATATGTATTTAATTTTGTTTTAACATGTACATAATCACATGCATACACCCTAAAACACGTTAACAAATATCCCTCTCCATTTTACATTACAAATCACCATTTTAGCTTGTCTTTAATCAGAAACCAAATTATACATTCATAAAAACCTTTAACTGTGCTTATTATCCACATCTCAGACCTTACTCTAGACACAAGTTGAATTTTCATACAGAAAAATGTACTTTTCTAAGCTACAGCTTACAACACAATGGCTATAAGTGCCTAAGTCCCACTGAAAAAATTTATATGGCAAGAAATGTAATCTTTGATGAGTGGAGCTTTCCTTTTCAATCAAATACTAAGTCCTCAAATTATTCTAATTCATGTTGTGAGTCTCAGTCAGATTATTTTTTTGAAAATCAAATCCTATTATAACTTCATCAAATGATATAAGTCCAAGCCAATAGTAGAATTCTGAGAATAATCCCCTCATGGACCTTTTATTCAATCTTAAAAAAATACCCCCACAAAATGCAGACACAATATCAAACTCAACACATTAATCACAACCAGCCACACATTTACAACCAACTACACAAACACTACCAGTAACTGAGCAAAACTTAACAAACATATTAAATCCAAGAACAGTTGCCAATACATACCCAATGATCACCAGGTCAAAGAATGGAATTTATAAGTCAAAGACTTTTCTTGTGCAAACTGAAAAAGACATACTAGCTACTGTAAAAGAAGCATTAAGTCAGCCTCATTAGAAGTAAGCTATGATTGATGAATACAATGCCTTATTGAGAAATATTACTTGGAGATTAGTTCCTCATCAACCAAGACAGAAAATTATAGGGAACAAATAGGTGTTCAGGATAAAAAGAAATCCAAATAGGACCATAGCAAGATATAAGGTAAGATTGGTGGTAAAAAGATATCACCAAACTCCAGGAATAGATTTCTCATAAACCTATAGTCCAGTGGTCAAAGTCAATACAATCAAAGTAATAGTAAGTCTTGCAATAATCAAATGATGGTCCTTGAAACAAATTGATGTTAATAATGCATTTCTGAATGGTGCATTAACAAAAGTTGTGTACATGAATCAACTAGAGAGGATTGAAGTACCCAAGAAGTTTGATTGTGTTTGTAAGCTAGAAAAAGCCTTATATGGCTTAACACAGGCTCTAAGAGCCTGGTATGAGAGATTAAAATTAGCCTTGATTCATTAGGGTTTTAAGAACATTAAATCAGACACATCAATATTCTTCAAGTTACAAAATCATAGTCCTTTGATTGTTTTGATGTGTGGAGATGACATTGTTATAACAGATGAAGACAACAAGGCTATTCAGACTATTATATAGTAACTGAATAAAGATTTTGCTGTGAAAGAGTTAGGTGACTTGAGCTATTTTCTTAACATTAAGATAACAAGAACAGCTTCAACATTACATTTGTCTCAATCCAAATTTATTGCTGATTTGCTAAAGAAAACTAATATGGCAAATGTAAAGTGTTGTCCAACACCCATGAGTTCAGGTATTAAATTGGCTAAAGACTCCAATAAACCTTTCTCGTATGGTTTTCTTTACAAAAGCACTATTGGAGCTCTGTAATATATAACTTTAACCAAACCTAAGATCACATTTTCAGTCAACAAATTAAGTCAATTTCTGTTAGCACCAACTACTGACCATTGGCATTGCTGTAAGAGGCTGTTGAGATACTTGTAAGGAACCAAGGACTATGGTATTATATTTTGTCCAGGAACTGATCTAAACTTAATAGCCTTAACTGATGCAGATTGAGCTTCGGATTCAGATGACATAAAATCATATGGTGGGTATTGTGTTTACTACGCTGAAAACTTAGTATCTTGGAGTTCTAAAAAGTAGAGAGTTATTGCCAAGTCCAATACTAAATCAAAGTATCGAAGCTTGGCTCAAGTAGTAGCAACATTGACATGGTTACAGTCACTTCTTTCTAAATTACACTCACTACAGTATGCAACTTCCATAGTTTGGTGTGATAATTAAAAGACAACTTTTTTAGTTACAAATCTAGTTTTTTATAGTCACACTAAACATATTGAAATTAACCTACACTTTATTAGAGATAAAGTATTGAATGGAGAACAAAATATCATACATGTTTCCACAAAAGTAAAAATTGCAAATATCTTTACCAAAACACTCCTTATCAGTAGATTTCAACAGCTCAGAACCAATCTCAATGCCTACCCTAAAAAGTTGAGCTTGAGATGGGGATGAAAGAGAAGTAGTTGATTCAACTAATATATTGTCAACTCAGCAAAGCCATGTCAGCTGAGGTTGTTATAGATTAGTCAAGTTAGTTAGGATATTATTTGTATTTTCTACTAAAACTAAAACAAGCTTTTATTCTAGAATTCTCTTGTAATACCAAGCATATAGCTGGTGGTTGTAGTCAATTATCATTCTTGATCAGTTAATAAAATACCGAGAGAAATTTTATCAATTTTCTTTCCATAGCTGTTTGGCTAACTTTCTTGGAAAGTTAGTTCAAAGTTCTGAAATAAAGAAATCTAAAACTAATCAGATTCTTTCACATCACACTCTCTAAAAGTACGAGTCTAATCTTGCTCTTTTAAACTAAAAGTAGATTTCAACGAGCTTTGATCATCCTCTTTAAATTATTTTACAATAAACACATTTCCACTGTACAATCCTAAAACCAAGAATTATATTTATGAAATCAAATTAAATCATGAGAATAAAAACACAAATACTGCGGCAATCAGGCAACCATAAAACTTGTATACACAAATAGCAAGTAAACTAAAACAAGAACCCATAAAAGAAAAGCTAAAAACAATTTTTTTTATTAAAAACAAACAGCCATACCCAGATGAATTCAGTGTATTTAACACCATTAATAGGTAAAAACTCCATCAGTGGAAGCCAAAGTCGACAGTAAAAAATGAATTCATTACAGGTATCACTAAGAAAGAGACCAATGACCAAACAAGATCAAAGCTAGCTCCAAAGAAAAGGTACCTTTTCATGGTAAAAAAGCATTGACTGAGCCCACAAAACACCAACTGCATAGTGCATTTTTATAACTCTATAACAAAATCTAACACCCAAAAAAAAAATTAGTTCAAGTTTGAAGCTGCTGAAGCACTGAGAGTGCATTAAATTGCAATAAGTGCATTAAATTATGAAATCTAACTTGCCTCGTTTATCTAAAAATGTAAACAGAGACATGATTTAGCTGTAGGTGACTTTATATTTTTGAACGAGTAATATTAGGTATTAACACATTATTTTTTAATCTAATTTAAGATAAAAATTTGTAATGGTTAGCATTATTCTTTTTGAAGTGTTCTAAAAATAAAGACCTTATTTCTTCTGTTGAAAATGATTTTTGATTCAAGCTGTCATTGAAGTACAAATTTTATATTTCAATTACAAAATATCATTTATAATAAAATAATTTCTATTTAAATATAGTAAGTAAACTCATATATTAGTAAAATTAAGCTAGTAGTACAATCTAAATATGAAATTTTAATAACATTTAGCTAATATATATCAAGTAAGATTTCTATGTTTTTCTCTCATTAATAACCTTTTTGTAATAGGGTTTGGTAGAAATTATATGTTTTAAATAACTAATTTGTAGCATTAAATCTTACTCAAATTTAGATTCATACAATGCATCTTGGTGACCACTCGAGCAACATTTTGGGATAAAGCTTAACTAAGTAAAGTTTGTTAACTACTAGACTAACACAATACTCTTTTAAAAGTAAATGACAAACTAAAAGCAATTATAATTTCAAAAAGTAAAAAAGAATAAAAGATAAAAGAAAGAATTGGTGTTTGCAAAGCACAATATAGATTATATGTTGTGTGCATGTATGAGCAAATATTTGTTGTTTTATTTTGATTTATTTACTTTTAAAAAAAATTAATATGATTTGGTTAGAGAATTATTGAGACTACTCAAAATTATGTGTGAAAATAAAAGTTCACTGGGGATTATTATTGTATTGAGAGAGGAAGAGAAAGAGGAAATGGAAGAGATCACTAGTCATTAGCTAATCATTTCCAATTAAAAGTAACGTTACGTTTATCAAATAATATTTTAAATTATAAATTATAAATTGAGGTGTTAATTAATTATTGAATGGTGAAATAATGTAAATTTTAAAATCACTCATTAAACTATTTTATCATTCAAGAATTGTTTGATACATTATTTGAGATAAAAAAATTTGAGATACTATTTAATAAGTGTAGTATTATTCTAATTAGAAAATAGTGAGGATCTTTTATTAACAAGGGTTAAAAGGGTCCTGTTATTATTTTCTTTTTAATTTAAGAAGCTTTTTTAAAAATAACTCCTAATTTTATCGATTTTTCTTTTTTATCCACATATAAAAGTTTTAATCTTTTATAACCAAAAAAAAGTTAGATTTGGACTATCGTGTTGCCATGTGATGCGACTTAAAATATTTTAGAAAAGTGAATCAAAATAAAATAAAATAAAATAAATTTTAGTTATTAATTAAATAAGCATGCGAAGGCTCAAATTCCACAATTTTGCCGATTTTTTAACATTCTAGGTCTTTTTACCCATTTCTCAAAACATCTACCTATTTTTCATAATATTTACTTATTTTACATAATATCTAATTTTATACATTATCATAATATAAATCATCATTAATCGAAAAAAATTTATGAATTTATCAAGTATTTGCTATTTTTTGGTTAGAATGTGACGATTGGTTGCGCATTTATAAATTGTTGGCTGGTTTGAGAGAGTTTAGTGTGAATTTTAGTGAGAGAGGGGAAAATTTTGAAGTTGGAGTTGAGAGGAGAGGCAAAAGGGTCCGATGGTGGGCTTTTTAACCAAAAAAAAAAAATTAAAAATTGAGTGTGACTAAAAAAATTAAGCCTTAAATTTTAGGGTCATTTTCAAAATTTCCTTAATTTAACCTCATTATTCAATCAGCCCCTTAGGCCCAATTGTTAACCCATAGTATTATATTTGATGTGTAGCCCGTCCCAAAAATATATTCCTCTTCAATTTGGTGTGAGTAGAGGTAAAATTAATTGACACCCACACCTTTCTTTATAGATACATATTATTATTATTATTATTATTATTATTATTATTATTATTATTATTAATTTTAAATTGCATGTTATTTCAGTTGATCTCAATCTTAAACAACAACATTATTATTTTATTCATCTATTCATATAAAATAAATAATAAAAATAAAAATTAAAAGAATAGTGTACTCTGATATCACTTATACGTAGACATTATCAAGGTGGATTTATATATAAACAAGCAACATCACACATGTAACATGTAAAAGAATTATTAATAATAGTTTATCAATTTTTGTGATTAAGAAATCTACATTACTATTCATCAAATATACTCTACAAAAGTTTTTGAGAAAAATGGTATATCTGTTTTATTTTATCAAAAACTTTAAGAAATTATTGGTCTATTTATCTGTTTTGTGTGTTTGGGGTTTTTTAATAATGGAAATGATATTAGGAAGGCTAATGAAACCCTCATTACTTTAATCCTTAAAACTATTGAGCCCAAACTTTGTTCAGACTTTCGCCCTAGTAGCCTTTGTAATGTCCTGTACAACATCATTGCAAAAGCTCTAGCCAACAGATTGCGATGTTTCATGAATAAGGTTATTTTAGATTCTCAAAGCGCATTCATCCCCAGGCGTTTAATAACTGATAATGCAATAGTTTGGTTTGAATGCCTCCATGCTATTAAAAGGAATAAATTCTTCAGTGGAAATTACTTGACCCTGAAACTGGATATGTCCAAGGCCTATGATCATGTTGAGTGGCCTTTTCTGATAGCTATGATGCATAGGTTAGGTTTTCCTGAAAGCTTGTGTGTAAAGATCTTTCATTGTATATCTTCAGTATCCTACTCTATTGTTATTAACGGCTTGGCACGAGGCAATATATCTTCTTTGCAAGGTCTTCGTCAAGGTGATCCTTTATCCCCGTACCTATTCCTTTTTTTGTGCTGAAGGTCTCTCTACCCTTCTTAATTCTGCTGAGAAATTGGGTAATTTAAATGGTTTGAAATGTGAAAGATCGGGCCTAATTATTTCCCACTTATTTTTTGCTGATGACAGCTTAATTATCATTAGGGTATCCCTAAATGACTATAATTCGGTACTGAAAATTCTGCGGTTTTATGAGGTTACTTCTAGACAACTAATCAATTACCAAAAATAAGCTGTATGTTTTGGTAAATGTGTTCCGAGGGTGTTCGTTACTCATCTATCTCAGTATCTTGGTGTTACTAGGTTCCACACCACAATAAATATCTGGGCCTCCTTTGTGTCACCAGTAAGAATAAACAGAATCTTTTTGCCGCCATTAAAGAAAGAGTGTGGAATAAATTGAGGGGATGGAAGAGGTACATTTTCTCTGCTGTAGGGTAGAAGGTTCTTATTAAAGCTGTGCTTCAGGCTATTTCATTTTACGTTATGAATCTATTCAGGCTACCTAAGATTCTTATTAAATAAATTCATAAACTTTATGCTAGATTCTTTTGGAGTGGTGATGAAAACAAAAGGAAAGTCCATTGGCGTTCTTGGAAAATATTGTGTTGCCACAAATATGATGGTGGCCTTGGGTTTAAGAATTTGAACTCCTTCAACCAAGCCATTTTGGCCAAGCAGGGTTGGCATGTGATTACTCATCCAAACTCCCTGGTGGCAAAAATACTCTAAAGTCTCTATTTTTCCAACTCTTCACTTCTACAAGCACAACCTAAACATTTTGATTCTGCAGTTTGGAAAAGTATCCTTTGGGGCCATAATTTACTTGTTAAGGGGCTTCGTTGGCGCATTAGGGACGGATCTTTTGTCTTAATCTACTATGATCAATATCTCCCTCGCCCTTTGTCCTTCAAACCTTTATTTCCTCATATGCTGCCTGAACACTTATTGGTAGCTGATCTACTTCTTCCGTCAGGTTTCTAAAACCAAGAGCTTATATGAAACTCTTTCTTGAAAAATGAATGCAAACTAATCTTAAGCATACCACGAGTGCCTTCTTGGGGCCACCTTTGCAACTCAATTATGTGGCACATCGATAAACATGGTCAATTTTCTATTAAGAGTAGTATTGGCTCTCCTTTACCCATAATCATACATCATCTTCCAATGGTAATGCTTGCTTCTGCAACTGGTGGAAGCATCTGTGGAGTTTGCGGTTTTCCCCAAAGATTATACACTATGTCTGGAGATTGTCTCATGGTTGGATCCCTACTTTTTCTAACCTTATGAGACATCATGTACCTGTTAATGATTCTTGTAGCCAATGCGTGAAAGGAACTGAAATTTCATTAATGTATTATGGCTTTGTGATGCTCTAAAGTAATTACGCCATTCTTGCTCTTTCATACATAGCTTTGGTATTGCTCATAATACACCCATGTCGGATTTTTTGATCGATTGTCTGGTCAGCTTACCTATTGAAGAATTTGAGACTCTTCTTATACTATTTTGGAGACTCTAGTTTATTAGAAACCAATTTATTTCGAAGCACAAAGTGTTTATGATGTCAAATGTATTGTGTTAGGCGAAATGCTACAGGAATGAGTCAATGACTATCCATGCCTCAACTACTAGCACCCCTATGTCACAAAATAGAGTATGGCAAGCCTCTAGATTGAACCTTATTAAACTAAATACTGATGCAGGCCTGTCTTCAAAACACTTCAAAGTTGGGCTAGGTGTGGTGCTATGCGACCACTCTAGAGTTGTCTTGGCGTTCTCATCCATTTTTGTTAAAGCACAGCCTTCTGTGGATATTCTTGAAGTTTTGGCCTTGCTGTGAGGTCTTTGCCCGGCTCGAATGTTGAGTATTTCAACACTTGATATAGGTTTTGATGCTGCAGGCATTATTCGTGACATTAATAATCGCTCCCCTTCTACTTCGGAATTGGATTTGATCCTTCAAGACATTACTGTTATTTCTTCTTCATTCTTCTGTTGTTCTTTTAGCTACGATCATCGACCATCCAACCGAGTTGCACATGAATTGGCACATTTTGCCCTCAACTTAGATTTTGAAAATATTTGATTTGATAAAATACCTCCCCAAATTGAACATCTTATAATTAAAGATTCGTCTTCCTCTTGAATTTTATTTATGAAATATTCCTTTAAAAAAAAATAATGTATCAATTTATGTTAAATGTTATTGAAATATTATTTCGAATGTATCAAATATACCATTGCATGTGATTAAAAGATTACTTTCTAATAATTCCAATCAGAAAGAGCATTCATTCGCATGAAACAACTGTTTTATATATATGTCAACTGGTATGAATTTGGATTCCTAGATATACGATTATTATTCTATATTTTGCTTTCCGGTCAACTATGAATCATAATCTTTATAAAACTCATATTAGAAACGATCTATAGAAGAATACGTATGTTCATTTCATACATATAAATTCTTTATAAAAAATTACCCTTAAATTTTTTTTAAGCTAATTATTTTCTTTTCTTAGAGAAAGAACGATATTAGTATGGTTGCCATGAACAAAAGTTTAGATTAGCATCAAGTGGAAATTATATATGGATCAGGATTTCATTATTTGGTCCATATTCCATGCTATCGTAGTTATGAAATAGATGTTACATCTCCAACGTACACAAAAGATCAGATTATTTTTCTGAAAGAATAATATGCCTTGCTGTTGCGAGATATAAATTACAGTATTTATTTTATATTGCAGTAAACAAAGATAGAAATTGAGTACATGAAATAAAAAACATTAGTAGTAATAGCATACCTTTCATACGAGCAAAGAGAATTCAGAAAAATTTTAATGTTGCTGACACGTAAACTCGATATTTTCGGTTACCATATTGCGATTTTATGCATGCATGCAAGATACCCAATAACGCGAGGCTTAGTGGTGCCCGATACCTCCACCACCCCAACCAGCACCAAGGCCGCCGCCTCCTCCTGCTCCACCACCAAAGCCACCGCCAAATCCACCACCACCACCCCCTCCTACCCCTCCTCCAAATCCACCACCTTTACCAATCCCACCTCCAAAACCTCCACCTTTTCCAAACCCACCACCGCCACGAATGCCCCCCCCGCCACCAACACCACCTCCTACTCCGCCACCTTTTCCAATCCCACCTCCAATACCACCTCCCTTGCCAATTCCACCACCAGCACCACCTCCTAATCCACCACCTTTTCCAATCCCACCTCCAATTCCACCACCTTTGCCAATACCACCTCCCTTACCAATTCCTCCACCCAGCCCACTGCCTTTTCCAATTCCTCCACCAAGTCCACCACCTTTACCAATTCCTCCACCCAGCCCACTGCCTTTCCCAATTCCACCACCAATACCACCTCCCTTGCCAATTCCTCCTCCTAGCCCACCGCCTTTTCCAATACCCCCACCTTTGCCAATTCCACCGCCAAAGCCACCGCCTTTGCCAATTCCTCCACCAAGCCCACTGCCTTTACCAATGCCGCTACCCTTGCCAATTCCACCACCAATACCACCACCTTTGCCAATTCCTCCGCCAAGCCCACCGCCTTTACCAATGCCTCCACCAAGCCCACCGCCATTTCCAATGCCTCCACCAATACCGCCTCCCTTGCCAATTCCTCCTCCAAGCCCACCACCTTTGCCAATTCCACCACCAAATCCACCACCCGCACCCCCTCCAACACCATGCCTACCTCCTAACCCACCACCGCCACCGCCTCCAAACCCGCCTCCACCACCAACACCACCACCATACCCACCACCAAAACCGCCTCCGGCGCCACCGCCACCACCCCCACCAAAGCCACCACCGAATCCTCCTCCCTTGCCAATACCTACGAAATTCTTCTCTTCATCGTCATTTCTTATACTCACAACATTCCTAGCAACCACGCTCACTACAAGAAAATGAAGACAAATTAAAGATAACAAAGCAACTCTCCTTGTAGCACGAACCATTTTAATTGGTACTTCAGGAGAGTGAGTTCTCGTTGATGAGTTCTTGCAAGATCACGAGAGTTTTTATAAGCCTTTTTATTCGCATTAAATTGTCACAACGGCTAACTGCTAGCCTTGTTTATTTCAAAATTAAATGCTCATACAACTATGGCCACCCTTTTTTTTTTCTCGTTTTAGAATCACATCAAAGAGGCTAACAATTTGCAAGCAGTTTTATGGGATCACGCCAGTCTGACACACATTGGCACTCACTTGTATATGGATAAAGCTTTGCTTCATAGGAAGATCTTCATCGTTGAGTAAGTGAAACTTTTACTTGAAAGCACCTTTTTTTTCTTTATTTGTGAAAGGTGGCGTGTCAAAACTAACAGTGCCTCCAAAGCTTGATAAGTTTATTCCAATCCATCTGAGGAGAGATATTACCAGGACAGCTGTCGCCTTCACTAGCTAAACACTAACTACTATTACAAGTTGTAAAACCTTATGTACACTTAGCATTTCAATTGGGTAGGTGAGATGGAAAATTTTTTAAGTGAGAGAAATATAAAATTAGTTTCCGTTCATGAATTAATCATTAAATTCCCTTGATTAATCTTCATAATTATAGGAGTTTGTTAGTATTTTAACTCTTACAACTTATTTAGAAAATATAATAAAAATATATTAAATATCAAGATTAATAAATTATATAAAAAAATTTAATGTAGTTTACTTTAATTTAAGTTACATTTATGGATGAGAAAATAATTTATTATAATCTTATAATATAAAATATAAGAGTATCTAAATATTTTTATGTGATCCTCATATAATTTTTCTCTCTCATGATTTTTTTTCCATTAATTCTCTAGCCTCTTTATATAGTAAGTGATATTTAACTTTTTGTTAATCTTTTATTCTTAATCTATCTTTAATAAAGTAAATTCTATAAAAAAAATTACTAATGTAAGAATTTGTTAAATCAACTCAAATAAAGTAATTTAAATATTTTCTAAATAAATTCAGTTTAATCCAATAAAACCTTTGTTTATGAACTCTTCAGATGGCATATGTTTATCTATGTATAATTGTTTGCACTAACGCTGTACATTTTGAATTTTAACTCCATTTCAGTTCTGCTGTTGATAGCATTCAATTTCAAGCCCTTTGCACCAAGAAACCTTCTCATTGAATGAACTAATAACTAGTTAAGCATCTTATATTTGTATATTCAAATGGTAGCCATGATTAAAGCAAACCCTATAAACTACTAGAACTCACATTCTATTCCTTGTTTAGTTTCTTCTTGTTTTGACCAGGCTTTTGGTCAAGAAAAATAATAAACAGAAAATTGTAATCGAAATCCATTTCAAAAGTGTTACCAAATCATAAATGAAATGAAACACAGTGTTAAGACTATAGGTTCTTCTTGCCCCTCTTCATGCATGTGCAGGGTAGATGGAGAATTTATTGCATGTTGAAGAACAAATTTTGCATCTTTGAAAACATTAATAACTCTCATCAAATTAACAGACAGAAAATGCGTTGGTAGCTGAGCAAGCCTCTCCTTTTTTCTGTAATGCCAACATGTCATGTTCCATGATCTAGCTGATATTGAAACTGTTCATTTCGAAATAGATAAGTTCTGTGACCACAATCAGTCGGCAGTGCCCACGGTTTAATGATGAAAATGGCCTGTGATTATCGAATATGAATAACTCAAACCAAAATAATGATGGGTGATCAACATCGTTCTCAAGCTCTAAGATTTTTAAGGTCTGTTTGATATAAAATATTGTAACTTGAAGTTATTAAATAAAAGTAGTAGTAATAGTAATGAAATCGAAGAAAGTTAAATGTTTAATATATACTTAACGGTAAAATGAAAGGAGTATATTTATTAATTACTTTAACTATTATATATACTTCAGTACAACAAAAATATCTCTATACAAACAGACCTTTAATTCATTATATATCTCTGTCTCTTGAAAATTTTATAAATAGATTGTTATAAGATCTTATTAAATGTTGGTAAGGTCTATTGGTTTTCCAACCAACGACATATATTTAATACTTCACCTATAAGCTACAGTGCAATGTTATATATACAGCCTTTTCTTCTTCTTCTTCTTTTCTTGTATTTAAAAAAGAAAAAAAAGATAAGAGTTTTTTAAATTTTTTATTTTTAATTGAATGAGGTAGAGCTTGGTTTGTTGAATCAAAGAAATGCACATCATATAATATTGCTATAACGATTTCTAGATATATTGTGTTTGATCCTTTGATATTGGCAATAATTAATACATGTAGCAAAAGGGTGTAATTTTTATATTTTTGTATAAACTCCCGCAATTTCTATATAAGCATATCTTTTTAGCATTTCTAGCTATACGAAAATTTATAATACATAGAAGATATTATATTATTTTCATAATAAGTTAATGAAATTATGTCATATATCTATTTATAATAAAAAAATTCCTAATTACATTGATAATTGTAATAAATAAAAATATAGATATCATAAACTTACTAGAACATTATAGTAGCTCCAATATAAAAAAAAAATTGTCATTTTCGTCTTTATTTTTATTTTAATTTATTCATTAAATTTATATTTATCTTGAGGATGTAAATAAATATTTCTAATGAAAATAGTAAAAAGAGATGTAATAAATTATTTATAAAAAAAAAGACAAATAAAAGAGAAAAAGAAAACGTAATTTCAGTCTAATATATCATAGACTTTTTCACAAACTAGATACCAAAATTCCTAAAAACGAGACTAATAAAAAAAACAACTTTAAAGAGCCAACGATGACATTATTGAAATTTAGTGAGAATTGTTAGTCGTACTAAAATCAACATTGTAAATAACTACGAATTAATAAGACTCGTCAATAGTCAGTAGCCATTATATAAACTCAAATCTAGTTAATTCCAAATCACTCTAAAGTTTGATAATGAATAGGAAAAATATCACTTTTTTCTTAGTTTTTATCTTAACTCATTCAATAGGTTCTTTTTTTTAAAAAAATAATTATTATTATATCTTCTTAACTTTTTAGAGGATAATTGAATATTTTGTTGAGATAAAAATCATAATAAAAAAGAGATCATTTATTATTTTTAAAAAAATAAGAGATTTGATAGCTAGATAAATGATGATAAATATAGTGACAAAAGTGCCCTCATGAATATTTCTTTCACTTTTTAACTCTTTTTTTTTCACCAACGAAGCAAACCAGTGAATTGATTAGCTCGTAAAACATCCAAGTTAGACACTATAACTTCAACCTCCAACAAAGACATATAGCCACACTGCAATAAGAGCTATGGAATTGTTCGATAAGAATGATCAATCATTTTGGAGGCAGCTGATCCAAGAAAGCATATTAATTAAGGTTGGAAAAACATAGTTTTATAATAACACCCAAAAAAAAGTTAATGCAGCCAATATAATGCTGGAATTAATTACACTTCTTTTCGCTTTCTTTTTAATTCCAAAGTAATAGTAACAACACATCCACATTTACTTATTTTCCTTTGACTTCTCTAGTTCTCTTTTGGTGATTATATGTAACGTTATATATCTTAAATTATATTTTAAGTTGTATCTTAAATAATAATAATATATTAAATAAATATTAAATAATAAAATAATATAAATTTTAAAATTATTTATTAAATTTAATAATTAATTAATATATTATTATTTAAAATATAAATTTAAAATATATAATATTATTTTTAATATATAATACAAATAGTCTGGCTAGTGATACTCAACCTCAACTACTTCATGAAGCAATTTAGTTTTAGCATTTTAATTGATTTAAATTAAGCGAGTAGAGATATAAATATATATCTTACAACTTTTTTATAAAAAAAAATTGAAATTATAATTTAAAATATCCAGTATTTTCTCAAAAGTACTGCTATTATGACATATTAACTATATAATTAATAAATTAAATATATATTAATAACGTATTTTATTTAATTATAAATTTATAATCTTTATACAATAAATGTGTAGGACCTGCTCAATAATTTTTTCAACATAGAAGAAGGGATTAAACTGGAAAAGATTGCTATTATATCAAGTTAACCACATCATCAATAAATTAAGTATGTATTAGTAATGTGTTTTGTTTACCTATAATCTTTATGCAATAAATGTGTAGGACTGTTCAATAATCTCTTTTTTAATATAGAGGAGGCGGATTGAACTCGAAAACATTGTTATTATGTTATGTTAATTATTTTCTATTTTTTTGTATGAATAATGTTATACTTTTTAATGATATTTTAAATTTTTTTATTTTAAATAATATGTTAAATAATTATTAAGTAGTAAAATGATATAAAAGATAATTTTAAAAATTATACTTTTTTACTATTCAATAATTACTTGACATTTTAATTTAAGATAAAAAAAATTAACCATTTGATAAGTGTTGTATTACTCTTTGATTAATTATAAACTTTATGTAATAAATGTATAGAACCTGCTCAATCATATATTTTTTCTGTAGTATGGAAAAAGGGGATTATTTGAACTTGCTCAAAATTTATTATTTTTAATATTAAGAAGAAAATTTTGAGCTTCAAACCTTTATGTATTGAATAGAAAGATGCACTGCAAATTCTTTATTAATTGGATCACAAGCACAACTGCTTATGTACAATTATGAACATACACAATGTTCGCCTTGATATAGTTGATATTGTAAAATTAACCCTAAGAAATTTATGCTTATTTAATTATGTATAGATATTATCTAAAAAAATTATTTAATAATAATTTTACAATAAATAATAACAAGCTTGCGATTGATTTACAACTTAAAACCTTTGAAGAAAATGAGGATGAAAGCTATGTTCTCTCTCTTGGCTTTTTTTTTTTTTTTGTTTTTAGCGCAAGTTTTTGGAATTGGTGGGTCTAATATTTAAAAGGCCCAAATAATTTATGTATAGTTCAATTTGTAAAAAGAGACAACCCACGTTACAATAAAATCCAATTTCACATAGGCCTAAATTGTAGATCTAATATACCAAGTAATCAGATTCAATAATTCACGGACCTCATAAATAAGTTATATAAGTTATGATGAGACGAGAGGATATTAAGCTTTGAATTTTATTTAAATTTTAATTATTTAATTATAATTTTACATAAAAATAATTTTTTATAAATGAAAGTATTTTATTTAAATCCTTTTCTTTGAGTGAAATAGGTTAGAATTCCAATTAACTCAAATAATTTAATTAAATGCATGCATACCTGAAGAGAATTATTACTCATGAATTTATACTTTAATATAGATTTGGATTTGTATACTATAAATAAGTATGAAACTTTACTCATAATTCTATTTACAGACACATTATACATTTATTATTCAATTATCATACATGTTTACCATTCATTCATATTGAAGAATATTATTTTGCTTGTCTTTATTGCCACACATAAATATTACTTTTTTTTGGATAAACACTTACTTAAGCGTTATAGTTTTTTTTTTTTTTTGTAGGAGGACAGTGCATTCTGATAAGTTTAAGGAGTTAGCAAAGGCGAGATAGTAATTTCATGAGTTTCAACTTTTGGGACTTTCAAAAATAATTCTAATTGATGGTATGTGCTGCTTAAGAAATAGGCTCTTCGATGTATTAAACCTAATAACTTATTGATGAACACTTGAAATTACAAATTTAATAAAAATTTTACATCATTATTTTGTATTACTAGTGTATTTAATTTTCTTAACTTAAGTATGTTTACAATATTGTACCTAATTATCTTTTAATTGTTTTGTAGTAGGTTTGGTAAAATAGGCATACTTTCTACCTAAAGATTTAATTCGAGTGATTCTTGATCCTATGAAGAGCTGACTCAATGGGCTAACATATTGTATTTCACAAAGCATTTGAAATTCGAGTGTTTAAAGGGTAAAAATGGCATAGAAAAGAACTGATCTGCAGTACAGGCTCAGTTTGAATAGTCATCAGTATTTGGCCCGTAACTATAGCAATACGTATTTAATAAGTATGAGACAACTCAATTTGAAAAGATAAGAGACTTATCTACAACGTTGATGTTTTGAGTAACAGCTAATTTGAATCACATCAATTCTAAATTGAATAATCAAGTAAGTGCCTTAGTGATAATCAATGCAAATTATTTTGTCACTATTCTTGACTTTTATCATCCAAGTGGTTCCCTCTTAATTTGTCTCGATTTATTCATATTATTTTATAAATAGGTGACTTGTTTATGCCTAAAACATGTAATTTAGAAAGTTAAAATTTAGTTCAAAACACTTATCTTTTGTATTATCTCTTTGTAATATTATTTATCTTGCTTACTATTAAGTCATGTTATTTATTCTTCCATTTCTTTTATTTTTCTTTAGTTTTATTATGTTCAAATAATTTTCTTTATGCTAAGGTGAAATGCTGAAACTCTTGATAAGATAATACTTAACTTTTATTTATGAATTTAATGTTTTATTCTTAAGTTATGCAAATTTATATATGATATATTTATTTCATTTGTAATAATAATACTCTTTTTTCTAAGTGGTGCATCTTAATTTATTATTGACAAACTTTATACTTGACACAATAAATTCTTGAAACTATTTACAAAATTTGGTGTATATACATTTTCTTGTAAAGTGAGAGTCTTGATTTATTGTAGACAAATATAAAGATTGGCATAATAAATACTAGAACCCATTTATAAGATTTAGTGTATAATAATTGAAAGAAATAAATATTAATAAATATATAAATGATGATGAACTTTAATTGTTATATTTTTCGGTTGGAACCTCCTTTGTGTAAGGATTCCAATTGAGTTATAAAAAGAGTTAAATATATTCTTATTTCTTATACTAAGAATGGATTCTCCTAACCTTAACTTTTATTTGAATTAGTTAATTGAATCAATATTTGTAACATCTTATACTACATTAATTGTCTTTAAAGTTATTATAGCTTGTAATTTTAATTTTACTTCCCTGTGGATCGACCCCGTTCTCATCAAGTTATTTATTACTTCGACAATCTTGCACTTGAAAATAAACTCTTATATTCTGGACGTATCACTTATCATTATGAGACCAATTAATCTTTGTTTTATATATTTATATATTTATATATATATATTTATTCTTCTTCTAACTTTATTTTTTTATTTTTACTTGCAAGTTAATTTAGTAGTTTTGTTAAAGTTTTATTTTGTACCCCGGTTAAGTGGCAGATAACAGTACTCTGTGACATTTAAAGTCGGTTTTGTCAATTTTCCATAATTACTGATACCTTCTCTTCTTCTCCCTTTCTAAAAAAATGGATGACATTCTAAAGAATATGAAAAATTGTTTTTCCTCATTGCCTCAAAATGCCTTAAAAAAAATTTATCAAGCAAGATGTAAAAGATTAAGGTTATTAATGATTATGAATATACCTGTTGACCTACATTGGTTAATTGAAGCCAAAGTTCGATTGACAAGTGAATCTTCGGACTCATTAATTTCCTACATATCTGGCTTAGGTAAAAGCTCTTTTGCAAAAAAAAATGAAGAGCAAAACAATTAAGCGTTTGTTACGAGTGTGCACACATGACTTATAACACACGTTGCCCCACTTTAGGAATGATGTCTATAAATCACGAAGATAAAATTAGGTTCATTAAGGATGGCCTGAGTAAGGAGTCTTTAGATAATATCTTATCGACTCTTGAGACGCATCCTAGTGGATATGTGCATATTACAATTCATGAATTATGAGACATATTCTTAAAAGAATATGAGCAGTATAGTCTTGAGAATCTGACTTTAAAAGACCTTGTTTGTCAATTTATAAGAGAATTGTATGAGAAACCTATCCTCGACCCATAACGGGCGTTTAAGCCGTTACTGAATGTAAAACCAGAAGAAGATGTGAGCCACAATCACAACTACTTGTATATATTTACTGTAGATATTTTTTTTTTAATGTTTCATTTCAAACTCAAACGTCTTTTCCAACAACTAACCACCATGTGACTTTTCAGCTAACAATTTGAAAATTGGTAAAAATGTATTGAAAATTTTGTATTTTAAGCCAACAACCCATGTGACTTAACTTTACTCCAAGTTTTGGTTCTATAAATACATTGCATTATTTCTGCATCTTTATACAAACTCAAAATTATTCAAGAGAGAAGGTGAGTGTAATAATATAAGGAACATCAACTCGTAAATTCACCAAAATTTGTGTCTTTTATGGATCTAGCCTTGGAAAAACTAAAGAGTTTGTAGAAGCAGCAGAAACCCTTGGTAAGGTGTTAGTTGAGCAAAATATTCATTTAGTATATGGGGTAGGTAGTCTTGAATTAATAGGACGTGTGGCAACCGTTGCACAAAATAAAGGCAGTCGAGTTTTGGGTATCATACCGAAAGCTCTAGCTGTTGGAGACATTGTAGGAAAAATAATTGGGGATGAGTTACAAGTATCATCAATGCATGAACGAATGTCTTTTATGCTTCGTAATGCTGATACCTTCATAACTCTACCTGGAGGTTTCGAAACATTGGAGAAAAGTTTTCAAATTGTCTTATGGGCATAATTGCAAATTCATAAGAAACCCATTGATTTGTTAAATGTTGATAGTTTTTATAATGGGTTGTTATCTTTTCTTGACTATACGGTGAAAAAATAATTCGTCACATCTGCAGCACGACAGATCCTCATTTCTGCTTCAACTGCTAATTAGTTACTCGATGAACTACAAGCTTTTACACCTCTATCTGATCCAACAATGTGTCAGATAAATTGGTATACTAATGACAGTGAAAAGAAACGTAAGATAGATTTGATGCTTCGTCTGTAGCCTATCTACTTCTATGTATTTTTAAGCATTTTGTGCGGCTTGTTTTATTTTGTTGTAGGTTTAATTTTTAATAAAAGATATTTCAAGTGATATCTTCTATACTTTACTCTTTCTATATTTTGACATTGAGGACAATGTCTTAACCTGATTGGGTGGAGAATAGTTGATATATAATGTTAGTGTTATTTTTTTTCTGTTATCACTTTGTTCTTTAAAAAATAATTCATTATGAATGGCGTGAGTAAAAGGTTTATTTATGCATTCTTGAGACGCATTCTAGTTCTAGAATGGCAGAGTAAAGAGTACATTACTGAACTTTTGAAATACATTCTAATTGGTTTATTTTTAATGTATTTTATGTTTGTTGCTTAAGTTTTGGTAACTCTTGCGTAAATAAATTTGCTTAGCTATCGATGTATGATTTCAAAATTATTTAGTTTAAATCATTTTTTTTATCTAGGTTACTAAAGAATAACTTTTGAAATTATTTCTTGAGAACAATCCTAAGCATTGTGGTAAGATGAATGATTCAATATATATAGCCAAGAGAATTTTCATATTTAAGTATACATATTCTTTTCTAAACTCACATATCTTTTGTGAGTAGGTAGAGAGGTTTGAGATAACAGCTTACGAACTTTCATTGATCTTTTGAAATTGTTAATTTTTGTTTGGAATGACATTATTTGGGATGATGAATGATTTAGTTTCTTAGCTGAAGGATGAAAAAAAAAATTAGAAAAGTATTATGGTGATAAATTATTCTTATTTTGTAATGATTCCTTGTGTCTTTCAAAAAAAAAAGTAAAAAGAGAAAAGAAGTCAATTCAGTTTAATAAAGTCTTCATTCAATTTTAGAAGACTAAAGTCATTAGGAAGCAATCTTATTACCGGACTCTGTATTCGTAAGATTCGCATAAAATAATTAAAGTCTTGAAGCTAGCATGTGACAATAATTGTTTGACTCTAAATAATTAATTTTTCTATCTTTGGATCAATGTTAGTTTGTCTGTCTATCCCTAAATATAACTTTTTCTTGAGCGATTATCTGTTTCTAACTCCATGAGTGAAATCCTAAGCCATTAAACAAGTTATTCACCTTTGAGGATATGGAGTTGAGGCTTTTACTTGAAAAAAAATTTTCAAGACTATATATATTGTGGTTTGTAGTAAGAAGGTTTTGGCTTAATTCACACACATACAAAATTTTAAAAGTTATAATTGAAATAACCTTTATAGCGATTGTGATCTTGAACTGATGTTTGATTTTAAATACTTAGGCAGTGTTCAAATTTTATTTATACTCGAATTGTTAAGGACTAGCAATAAGTTAGTTGGGGGGTGTGATGAATACTTGAAACTACATATTTAATAAGAGTTTTACATCATTGTTTTGTATTACTAGTGTATTTAATTTTCTTAACTTACGTATGTTTACAATATTGTACCTAATTATTTTTTAACTGTTTTGTGGTAAGTTTGATAAAATGGGCATAACTTTCTACTTAAAGATTCAATTGGAGTGATTCTTGATCCTGTGAAGAGCTGACTCAATGGGATAACATATTGTATTTCACAAAGTATTTGAAATTTGAGTGTTTAGAGGGTGAAAATGGCCTAGAACAAAATTGATCTGCAGTACAGGCTCAGTTTAAATAATCATCAGTATTTGACCCATAACTATAGCAATACGTATCTAATATATATGAGACAACTCAATTTGAAAAGATAAGAGACTTATCTACAACTTTGATGTTTTGAGTGATGCTAATTCGGATCACACCAATTCTAAATTGGATAATCAAGTGGGTGTCTTAGTGCTAATTAATGCAAATTATTTTGCCACCATTCTTGACTTTCATCATCAATGCCTAAAGCATGTAATTTAAAAAGTTAAAAATTAGTTCAAAACACTTGTCCTTTATATTATCTCTTTGTAATATTATTTTTCTTGTTTACTATTAAGTTATATTATTTATTCTTTCATTTCTTTTCTTTTTCTTTAGTTTTATTATGTCCAAATAATTTTCTTTATGCTAAGGTGAAAGGGTAAAACTCTTGGTAAGGTAATACTTAACTATTATTTATGAATTTAATATTTTATTCTTAAGTTATGCAAATTTATATATGATGTATTTATTTTATTTGTAATAATAATATCCTTTTTTCTAAGTGGTGCATCTTGATTTATTATTGACAAACTTTATACTTGGCACAATAAATTCTTGAAACCATTTACAAGATTTGGTGTATATACCCTTTTTTGTAAAGTGGGAGTTTTGATTTATTGTAGAAAAATATAAAGATTGGCATAATAAATACTTAAACCCATTTATAAGATTTGGTGTATAATAATTGAAAGAAATAAATACTAATCAATATATAAATGATGATGAACTTTAATTATTATATTTTTCGGTTGGAACCTCCTTTGTGTGAGGATTCCAATTGAGTTATAAAAAGAGTTAAATATATTCTTACTTCTTATGCCAAGAGTGGATCCCCTTAACCTTAGCTTTATTTGAATTGGTTAATTGAATTAATATTTGTAACATCTTATACTACATTAATTGTTTTTAAAGTTATTATAATTTATAATTTTAATTCTACTTTTTTGTGGATCGACTTCGTTCTCATCGGGTTATTTATTACTTCGACAATCCTGCACTTGAGAATAAACTCTTATATTCTGGATGTGTCACTTATCATTATGACCCATAAATATACGTTATGTAGATTATAAAAACTTACATTATTACACTTAGATCTATATGACATTTTTCTTTAATGGTTTATTATAATATTCAATGCATATTCTTAAAACTATCAACATTAAAGCTAAATATAATAATAATACAAGTCATAGCAGTTATTTTTCATTATGTGCAATAGACTTCTTTTTATATATCATAACATTAGCATGTTATTAATATTAAGAGTGGAACCAGAATTTAAGGTAAGAAAGATCAAATATTAAAGTTAAAAGTTAAAAATTTTAACATCAAACTTAAAAATATTTTTATTTTAAAAGATAAAAATTATAAAAATATATCATTGAATGAAAAAATTTGAGAGAAAAAGAGGAAGAAGAATAGGTCTCACAAAAAAGAAATCACTAGTCAAACACCAAACACTCATCAATCAATTGCAAAAGCCAAAATACTAAGACATATAATTAGAAAATAGTAGGATGTTTTATGAACACAAGTCAAAAGAGACCTTGATGTTATTTGCTCTTTAATTTAACTTACTCAAGGGAATTTTTGCAAATAGCCAAAATTGGGAAGGCTTGGCTACCATTTCAAAATTTTAACTTTTTTAGCAAACAAACTAATTTTAGACACATTTACCTCCAAAGCATTCTCTCTCTCAAAACTCTCTTCTCTCTCAAAAATCATGTAGGCACATTTGAAGGAGCGGTGGCAAGGCAGCTTAACAACGATGACAATGGCTGCTTGACAATGACGAGCAATAGCAGCTTGATAGCAACAATAATAATGAAGGGTTGACGGTGACGGCAACATGAAGTGAGTGAAAAAAAATTAAATTTTTGGATGAAATTTGTGATTTTTATGTTAAAATTTATTGTTGTTGTTGTTTTAGGTTTGATTTGTTGCATGATTTGTGTTGTTATGGTTGTCAGAAATGAGATAATATGAGTGATTTGTGCTGTTTTTGAAAGTTGCTGATTATGGGTGTGTGGTGACTTTGGTTGATTTGTGATTTTAGGTTAATGACAATTGTTGTTGTGGGTATGTGATAGCAACGATGGTGGAAGAAAGGGAGGGTTGTGGGAGAGGTTGGCGGCGACAGCAAGGGGAAGGTTAGTGGGTTTTGGGGGTGGCGGGCAGTGGCAATAAGTTTGATGTTTTTATTGCACTAAATGAAACAAGCGTAAAAAGGGGTGATATGAACTTATCGCCCCTTATCACATCATTTTACCAACATGATAAGAATCCATCGCACCATTTTACTAGCTCAATAAAAACTTATCGCCCTTTATCATGCCAATTTCTAGTAACTATGCCAATTTTCTTAAATTTTTCTAATGATATCGTTATTATTATGACCCTAATTATTTTAAATAGTATTTTGTTTAAAATTATTTGTAGTAATAATAATTTATTTAATTGATAATTAATTAATAATTCATCCTTTTTTTTAGAAACAATGTAATTTCAAAAATAAAATTGAAGATTTCAGTTAAAGATCATTTCCCTACCATCATTTCGTGTTATTCCAAACTTTGAGTTCTTGATACAATAAGTGACAAGTTGACAGATTATCAAAAAAAAATATAAAGAAAATATGAGTATGGGTTATTTCTTAGATTTGCAACAAATAAATTTTTTGGGCATTTTGGTTCACCATGTTACTCTATGAGGTCAAAACCATTGATAAGGATGATAAGTTTTAGTTTCTAGTGACCAATAAGTGTATCTGTTTTAGTCGGTAGGAGTTTGTAATTATATCTGAACTGAAAATAGGAGAATATCCATCATTACGGCAACTGTCGAAGAAATTGGGTCATTATTTACATAGCTAGTACCTATAAAAAAAAGTCTCAGTATAAGAGTTTGAAGATATACATACATAATATAATTTCGACGAGATGGATGATGAAGATATGATAAATTTGTCGTTGATGTATTTTATCCACTATGTGTTGTTGAGGTGGTGAGAGACAAATAATCTAGATCTATTTTTACTGAAGACAGTGGATAATTGGGAGGAATTCAATAAATATTCATGGGGTAATATATTTTAGGAGGCTACTCACAAATATCTTCGGGATTGGGCATTAAATGGAATGGCAGAGATTCAATATATTGAAGTCAGAAAATTCAAAACATAAAAAGGAAAAATATAATATGCAAGGTTTTCCTTATGTTTTTTAGGTACATAACTAATTTTTTTAGTTTATGTTATTTTTCATCTTAAATGTTTATAGTATGACAATTTTTTTTACAGGTTTGAAGTTTTGACACAATCCCATTATCTGTGAAACTATATGTGCAAGAAACTCTATTGAGGGTCCCTCATATACTGAACTGGAGGTGTACTAAGTTCATAATAAAAAAAATATGCAGAATACTCTTTTCAATGAAAAAATAATAAGTTTATGAATAAAATAAAATATCAACAATAAAAAGAGTTCAATTGCTTATTCAATTAAGTACTTTTTTTGTGTAAAACTTGGATGTGATTCGACAATTAATTTTTGAAGAGCATGAGATGGGAGCAGATTTTATCTAGGAGTTGATGCAATTCATCATAACCCTTGATAATTATGATGAACATCTTGATCAAGAAGATGAGTAGAGGGATGCAGATGTTGTCTATAAAAATAAACCTCTGGCACATACACATAGAGATGAGGTACATTCTTTTGTTTAATTTATCTAGATGTAATTAAATACATCTTTTTTTTGCTTCTTTAACGTATATTTCTTAAATTTATTAGACCTAATTTGAACAACACATGACACCACCCACATATCCAAATGACTCTATAATGATTTCAGGTGATCGTAATGAAGATGTTAATTTTGTTGGAAAACAAATACAATATTTGATATAATATACTTCTATAAACATATGTGAACTAAACTTATAAATAAAGATCACTTTAATTTAGTTTTTCTTTAAATTTAGCAGGCCTAATTCTAACAATGCTAGTGTCACTAATATATTCTAATGATTAATATCGGCAATTATTTGATGCATTATATGGTGATGTTGGCGAGTTAAGGAATGAGTTGCAAAAATGATATGCCAACTTACGAAGTAGCAATGAAAAGATAAAGAATAGATTATAGAGAAGATGCGAGAGGCGCATCTAAACTTCCGAGAGCAACAACAAAAGGATAAGGAAGAGATGATGGAAGAGATTAGAATACTGAGACAATTGCTATAAGATTCTCCTTTATGTATGGGCACATTTGATAATCAGGTAAATTATCTATGAATTTACTATTTCAAATTTGATTATTGCTTTGATTTTCTTATAATTGATATATGTTGGACAAGTTTCCTTGAGTAGTTATCAGCCAAATATATATATATATATATATATATATATATGATTGGTAAATGAAGGCCAACTATCAACCAGAGGTCTAGCAGGCTGGTCAGCAAATGAGCAATGTTCATGTGGTACTTGGTGGGAATAAAGGGACAAGCATGTATAGACGACAATACAAACCAGCATGGGCGAAGTCTACATACTATACAAATTTTATTTGCGAGAAATTGAAGAGAGCGAGACTAGAGGACCAACGAATTTATGAACAGACAGTTGATGTGGATCCTATATGCCCTATTGACTCAACACTTCATGCGAGTTTCATGCAATTGATTAATAAAGGTACTAGGCAAATGGATCTACCAAGTGTTAATACACCCACTTTATAATTTCAGGCACTTGACAGCACTAGTTGGAAGAAGTTATAAGTATTTTCAATTACAAATTATTAAATTTTTTTCATAGTTGAATAGTATATATCATATAGTGTTATGTTCTGATATGATAGCACATCAATGAGTATCCAAGATTGATTCACCTCTAATAATGCAAATACCCACAATAGTTACCTCAATAATATACCACAACAAACTCATTTATTTTTTGTAAGTATATCTTACAGTGTTAATGTTAATGATTTTTATAATTCATATTAATAAATTTAGTTGTTTTTAGGACTCCTTTCTGGCAATATACACATAGGATATACTTATATAGTTGTAAGCCTTGGGTCGATGTTAATTAGGTGTATACATTTTTATACGTTCATACATATATGTTAACTTATTGCAAAAATTAACTTTATATGTATTTATCTATTTAATCAAGTGTATATTCCTATCAATTACCTTAAGAACATTAGATTACAGTGGAAGTTGATTTTTTATGGCAACAAGTTACTATATACGACTCTAGCATTAGAGGACACGTTGGCGGATAGATTGAGGGACATGTTGCATGCTTGTGTATATTGATGTCATTATATCTTTATATAACCCAGTTTATGTCGATAAAGAGTAACGTGGCTCAAGATTTCTCGCCTTAGGGTGTGGTACGGCTAAAGGATAGAGTGCCTTAATAAATGATTAATAATGGTGATTATACAGTGTACACTTATAAGTTTATAGAATTTCTTATATTAGGGCGTAGTTTGAACTTTGGGCTAGAGACTGAACTATTTTTTAAGGAGAAAATGGCTATTGATTTATGATGTAATGAGATGAAATAGCTCACTGACAGTTGCCATCATACAGTTTTATATTGATTTGTGATATTCATGATATTGTGATATTGATGATTTTGTGATGTTTATGATATTGTGTTGTTGATGATTTTGTGATATTTTTGTGATATTGTGATGTTTATTAAGTTGCAGGTTTAAGAAATGTCCAAAATATAGAGGAAATACTACTGAAAGTTTTATAAATAATAACTATAACAAACATACATCAATTTTCATTACAAGTTTCCAACGACGTACTACATATCAAAAAAGATAAAATAAAAAGAAAAGAGTAAACTAAATGATACATCATCTTTGATCAATGAATATAGTAGGATTTCTACATGTTTATCAATTGTGTTTGTGTTGCATGCACCCACTACACTCATTCTTCAAAGGCTACTCCCCTTGGGACAGTATACGTTTCTCTTTATGCCTTTTCGACTATCTACGTGCAATTAACAATTGTATTTAAAAATTTTAAACCTCGTTTGAAATAATCCAACTCAACGGATGGTCAACAGGATTTATGGAATCGCCATATATAGCCAATAAAGTCTTATTCATGTAATAGCACGAATAAAGATTGAGATATTATAACTAGGCATGTCTGTAAATGGCCATTGCATATACACATAGCAGTTGGTGAAAGTCAAATTTCTTACAACTAATTGTTTTGGTGGCTACGTTGATTATCTCATTCCTACTGTCATCCTTCACAATAAACTTACAGCAATGACTAGATTGACTGACATTCTTATATGCTGATCCTTGTGCTTCTATACCTTATCATAGGTCCATGTAGTTAAGTCAATAGTCTTTTTTTTCAGCCTCTCTCTTATTATACTACCAATTTTGCATTAACTCTCATATCCATTTAGCTAGTGCATGGGTATGGAACAAGTATATTTTTCTACTACATTAATACTATCTATAATATTGGTGGTTATAATATCATACCTTTTTTTTAAATTAACTTACTGATCTGGCCTACTTAACAAAACTAACCGCCTCCTCCAAATACAGTATTGCCTCAGGTTTCATGCCTGACATATTATTCTATTGGATTTAAAAATTATACAATCAATATGCTTTTGCAATGAGAAAGTATACGCCTAATAATCCATTTGTCTTCTTGTTTTCAGTAGGATGCTTGAATTTTGTGATCAGATTACTTTCCAAGTAAAAGATATACACCCTATAGTATGCATTTGGAAATACTTTTCTGATGACTTTCTTAATGCTTGCATGTCGATTTGATACGAATACTGGTGTAATACCATCACCAATTACACCCTTTAGTTTCTCTATAAACTACTCCCACAATGCATTTTTCTCAAAATCGACAATGTCCCATACAACTAGATAAATTTGATTATTTTCATCTTTTTAAATAGCTACAAACATACAACCAAGATAATGGTCTTTCAAGAATGTACCATCCACAGCAATCATCGGTTTGATGGATATGTGAAAACCCCGAATACAAGAACCCAATGCCATAAAAAAGTATAAGAAGTATCCATTGTCATCAATCTTCAAATGAGTGGCAGTACTTGGATTCTCATTTTCGACCACATAGCAATAAGACAAAAGTTGTCTAAATGAGTCCTCAGCAGAACCGGCCATCATCCTCTTCATGTACTTTTTAGCTCGATAACCCATCATATATGTTAAATTTACACTATACTCCTCATGTATGTTGACTACAATATTTTTTGGTCTATAAATTCTATTAACACCTATAAATTTATTCTTGATTCTTTCAGCAATTATTCAACTCTTTACTTGACGTAACTATCACACAATCGGTCCAATTAACATGTGTGCTCCTTATCAATTCTTCAAAAAATGAAATATTTTCAAGAATATATGGTCACGGCACAAACTCGCCACATACACCTTTCTGTTGGCGGCGGATCTAAGGCACGTGTGGGTGTATGTATGTACAATTGTGTTTATTGTCTAACGCAGCAAAAACGTGTAAATTTTACAATAAACACAATAAATGAATATATTAATCACATTAATATATTAAAAGGTTAGAGAACTTACCATAACGTGTAACGTTATACACATATTTTCTCGAAGTTTGCATGGAGACCAACTCGTGTGCAGTTGTAGTCATCAATACGGTGGGTTTGGTGAGCTAGAACAGCAGCCTCATATTCAGCCCGGGATTAACTCTTAATCCCCAAAATGGGCGAGTGTGAGTTTATATCCTTTTTTTATTTCAAAAGAATGAGAAATGGAGAATTTGAAGCAATCTATCATTGATTCAATTGGAAGCACAAAGAAAAATGAAACAGTTTTATTTTTTCCTTTTTTTTTTCTTCTCTTCTCCTCACTCGGACAAAATGGCCAAATTCATCTCTCCCTCTCTCTTTCTTTCTTTATATATATATAATATATTATATAATATAAAAAGAAATATATTTGATTATTTAACAATTAAATAATCAAAATGAGAAATGACTATTTTGCTCCTTATGAATAGTTACCAAGTTTACCATCTAATGGGTTCCACCAAATTTCACACTTAGATAAACTCAATTGAGGGTCCACAATACGCTACGTGTCATAATACAATTAGTAAATAACATTTATTAACTAATTGTTATATTTAACACTTAAATACAGACACGGACGCATTCCCATGAAAGTGTTGAATATTGCTGGATTAAACAATTTATCCGACACGCTGTCCCAGTGCATAACAAGTACACTCCATATCGCGAGACTCCCTAGGTTCTACGCCCGATTTGTTAAATAAAACTATTCTATGAGTCCGTGAGCAATGCCCCATGCACACGTCACGGATATACAAATTAGTACGTTGAACCATACAAGCTAAGGTTACAATACATACGTATAGTCCTTCCGTCATGATATCCTGGATGTGTGAGGATATAGATTATCACCGTCAAATCCCCTTGTGCTCATCCATGTCCTATCTCCAGACTTGTATCTCGCTGAACAATATGCGCAAACTCCTTTGCTATATTGTCTCGAAGCATCTGGATATCTAACTCCATATGGGAGCTGACGGATCCCATATTTGTACGCACCGAACTCTATAAGCATCAAACCATACCCAGAGACACCCAGCGGTTACACCATGAAAGTTCTATGACATGCATAAAATCAAAGTATGGTAGATCACTTATAAGCCCACTGTGACACTCAGGTCAAAGGACCACGTATACTACTCAACTCGAGAGGACCCTCCATTGACGGCTTACATTGAATGTCTATCGGAGGCTCTCGTGAGTCTGTCCCATACCCAATCCTTACTGGATACCCATATGTCAATACGAGCTCCAAGCTCACGGTCGGCTAGAAACGACCATCTATACCTTATAGGTACGAAATATGCTGATCTATATATAAAAGTATTCACCGACAGACCCGCATCTGCAGAAATAGATCAAGGACAATTATTTGAGAATATACTTACACAACTTGCATTTCCTGGCACATGATTGCAACTCTTACAACTATACAGTTACTAGTATATTCTCAGGTTTATGTCCCATTACAGACAATGCTCTAACTCTTGGATCTATTGAGTATTATAACCAGCTAATACTTTACTGTGTTAACATTTAGCAATTATATCTCTCAGTGTGGCTAACTATGAGCCCTTATCTAAACTCTTTTAGATCTAATCCGAACTCTTTCAGATCTACAATGTCTACAACATTACATGCATAATACTATATATATTAGTATTAGTGATTTAATGAGAATATACACTTGTATAAATACATAAGTATATATACATTCAAGGATGGCATATAAGCACCGACTCTAACACTTTCACCATCACATTTTACCTCAAATCAATCTTTCGTAAATTGAACACTTTGAAGCTCCAATTAACTTTTAATGCATGTATACTGAGAGCATCGTAATTGCTTTCTTGTTATAAAATAACTTTCCAATCACTTCTTCTCCAATTTCTGAACACAATGTCCTATCTGATAGATTCAAGTCAAAAAGTGGTATCGAATAGATAAACTAAAATGAGTTCTGTAGGTGAACAATATTTTCATGTTCAACTACTGGTATTAGACATAAATCACAAGATTCTTCCTTCTAATAATCTGACAAGTCACTTGCGCCTCTCCCTTCTATATTATTTAAATCATCTCTATGATCATCTAAAAAGTGTTCTCCGTCATTATCGATATTACCTCCATCATAACACACTTAGACCAACTTATCTGGCTATCATAATGAGTATGAGGTGGGTCATCATTGTATTTAGGTGGAGAAATATTACAGCCGCATAACATGTTGGATAGGATATCCACAAATGGTAATGTTAGGGCATGCTACTAATATGGTTACTACCGCTTGCGGACATGAAATGGTTATGCGGATGTCGTTGGGTCTCCATGAGAACTTGCAGAATCTCATCAAAATTAACTAGTCTAAGATCCACATTAACATATAATTGTATAAAATCTCTTCTATTAATTTTAAATAAAAACTGCACTTCTTAATTATTTTGAATTGTCAACAGTATAGCATTTATTCTCATTGTAGGCACCGATACTTTCATAGTGACAATATATTATTCAAAATTCACTCCAATTCTACAGCACACTAAAATATAATATTAATGATAAGTCACATCATTAGAAAGCAACATAGCAACGGTTTGGAACCTAATATATCTCTTTGCTATTATCAAAACTCTCTCATCTTCCTCTAAAAACATACCAAAAATGACTCAGTCCCTATAGTACTTATATTAAAGAAAAAATAAAAATTATTAATAAATATTTTAAAAAAACAAAGTGCTGAATTTTAGCGCGATAAAAGCCTATCACGCCGTGTAATTGGCGCAATATGTTTCTATCCCGCTAGTTACATGGCGCGATAGCTTTAAGTTCAATTTGCCCGCTTCTTTCTAAATTTTTTTAAATTTGCGCACCAATTGCACAATGTATCTCATTTGCACACAAATTTATTTACAACAAGTAAATATATATTTTGATCTAAATATTTCAAATTTATTTTTAATTTAAAAACTACATGTCCCAAGATTATATTACAACATAAATCATAAATGTATTTTCATCTTATCTTTTTGTTTATTTCGACAACTGATTCTGGTGAATACTCTATTCACATAAAGAAGATTTGTGTTTTCTTTTTTTTAGATAAATAAAAATAAAAAATTATATAGATTGAGTGTGTGCTTTTTTGTGTTACTAGTGAACTAATATATATGAAGATGATATTTTCGTTCAAGAATAATTTTTTTAACTAAAAAAAATTAAAAAATTAAAGTAGTGACTAAAAAAATTAAGGTCCTCAAAATTTAATTATTTGTGAAAATTTTTCATTATTCAATCACCTTTTTGGGCCAATTGTTAGCCCATCAATACTGGCCCATGAGTTACTCATATTATTTTTTATGTGTAGCCGTTCCCAAAATTATTCCAATTTCCATGACCACTCACTCGTTTTTTTCCATATTTTTCTAAAACATTATTATTTAAAATTTAAATCACATCCCTCTTCAATTTAGTGTGCAGAGGTAAAATTAACTGAAACACACACCCTTATAGATACATAATATCGTTATTATTATTATTGTCGTCGTCGTCGTTGTTATTATTATTATTATTATTATTATTATTATTATTATTATTATTATTATTGAATGTTACTTCAGTTAACCTATTTCTTAAACAACATTATTATATTATTCCTCTATTCATATGGAAAATGAAAAGAAGAGTGTACTCTGACATCGTTTGTAGACATTATTGAGGTTCACACACACACACACACATATATATATATATATATATATATATATATATTAAATGCAACATCACACATGTGTATATTAAATGCAACATCACACATGTGTATATTAAATGCAACATCACACATGTAACATGCAAAGGTATTATTAATAATATTGTGTATAAATTTATGTTAAATGTTATTGAAATATTATTTTGTATATATCAAATATACAATTGCATGTGATTAAAAGATTAGTTCCAAATAATTCCAATCAGAAAAGGCATTCATACACTTGAAACAACTGTTTTATAAATATGTCAACTGGTATGAATTTGGATTCCTAGATATATGATTATTATTATTCTATATTTTGCTTTCCGGTCAACTATGAATCATAATCTTTATAAAACTCATATTAGAAACGATCTATAGAAGAATTCATATGTTCAGTTCATACATATAAATTCTTTATATAAAATTATCATTAAATTTTTTATTATAAGCTAATTATTTACTTTTCTGAGAGAAAGGATGATATTAGTATGGTTGCCGTGAACAAAAATTTAGATTAGCATCAAGTGGAAATTACATATGGACCAGGATTTCATCATTTAGTCCAATAGGAAGAGGAAAAAAAATTATAACATTTTAAATATTTCATAAGTTATCTAATTTAAATATAACTTTTATATTGTAAGTTAAAGTTATAAATTATTATTATGTAGTAATTATAATATATTTAAATTAGTCATTAAATCTAGGTTAAATGTGTGAAGTTACAATATTTATATATTATTATTTGAGAGTTTTATATATTAAATTAATAGAGAAGTTACAAAACTTAATGCAAGTAATAAAATTATTTGAGTTATAAATTTTAAATTTATATTAATAAAATTAATTTACAAATTTAAACATAAATTACACATTAATAATAGAGTTACAAAATATTTAAAATTATAATAATACTAAATTAATATTGGTATTAATATTTTAAGTCTTATCTACTGTTATATAAAGGATACTAATTCTTTATTAGAAAGAGTAAGCAAGAGTGAAGAATAAAAAGAAAAATGAGAAGTGAACGATATATATTAATTTTTTAAAATCATGTCTTTTATATTGAGCTTTAAACAATCATGGTAAACGAGATTTTGTACTATTTTTTAGTGTTGTATTTATTGAGGAGAGCGACTATTAACATATAATAAACCTTGAACAATATATATCCATCACTACCTGCACGAAAATATGATTATTTAACTATAAGATAACGCTATTAATATGTCTCTTTTATATTCAAAACCATACTACTAGAGACCCCCTTCGGTACAGTCGGCTGTCTCAGCTATTGGATTAATCCAATGGCTGAGATTTGATGATGTCAACCTGTACAACAGGTTAACTGAAAAATATCAAAAGTTCTCCTTAATGTTTAGTTAAATATAAAATAATTAAATTTAAATTAAATATTAAATATTTTAATTCTAATTTCAATTCTAATTTTAATGACATAAAATAATATAATTTCAATTTTAGTTTTAAGTGCGTTAAATATTATAATTATAATTTTAATTATGTTAAATATTATAATTTCAATTTCAATTTCAGCTTCAACTACGTTAAACGTTATAATTCCAATTCTAATTTTAAACTCAATTTCAATTACGTTAAATGTTAATTAATAATTTTAATTTTAATTTCAATAGCGTTAAATATTAATTACATCAACGTTAAATATTATAATTTTAATTCCAATTTCAATAACGCTAAATGCTATAATTCTAATTCCAATTTCAATTTTAATTACGTTAAATCTTATAATCTCAATTTCAGTTTCGTTAAATATTATAATTCCAAATTCAATTTCAATTTGATATTATATAATTGGTTTATATTTAAAAAAATATTTTTAAAAATAAATTAAATTAAATGATAAAAATTTTAAAAAAGAATCTGTAATTGTTACCAAAAACAACGTCCGACTGGTGGCTAGACGCCATTTTTTGGCGATACTTCAGCGATAAAAAAATTAAAAATTTATATCATTAAACTCTTTTTTACTTAATCTATACAATTGTTGGTCATTTGTTTTATCAAAAAAAAAATTAAAAAATGCCAATTGTAGTGATGAGGAGTGGTGGCTACCACCACCCCGTCAAATGATAAGGCGATGACTTACACCACCCCTACTTATAGATAAATCGTCAATCTATCTATAAATGGAGGCGATGCAAGTCACCGCCCCATCATTTAATAGCGAGTGATGAAGGCTACCGCTTCTCACTACCACATTTGGCAATTTTCTAGTATTTGCCTTTTAAAAATGTCTCCACCATTTTGTAAATTAGAAAAAATAAACTTTAATGACTTAAAATATGATCTTTTTTATACTAGAGACTCGCCAAAAAATGACACTGGCAGTCGTCTCCAAGGACAGTTACATATCTTTTTTTTAAATGATTTATCATTTAATTTAATTTTTTGTAAAAATATTTTTAAAAATATTACTAATTATACAATGAAACGTGTTATTTTGTGCTACGTTCTAATTTTTATTTTAATTTTATGATTAAATTTTTTTTTTATCTTTTCACCATTAAAACTAACGATAAAAGTTAACATATTAGAAATTTTTGGATATTTTATCTCTAATTAGAATAAAGTTGTATTTATGCCTAAAATATTAAGGTAAATTTATTATTATCCCTTAAATTTTATAAATTAAATTTCAATTACATTAAATGTTATAATTTTAATTAGGTTGATAATTTTAATTCTAAATTTAATTTCAATTTAGATTTCAATTACATCAAATGTTATGATTTAAATTCTAATTTTGATTTCAAATACATTAAATGATATAATTTCAATTTCAATTTCAATTTCAACTATGTTAAATGTTATCATTCTAATTTTAATTTCAAATTTAATTTTAATTACGTTAAATGTTACAATTTTATTTTTAAATTTAATTAATTTAAATGTTATAATTTTAATTTCAATTATGTTAATTATTATAATTCAAATTTCAATTTAAATTACATTAAATATTAATATTCCAAATCAAATTTCAATTTCAAGTACATAAAATGTTATAATTCTAATTACAATTTTGATTTCAATTACATTAAATGTTATAATTCTAATTATCGATTTCAATTACATTAAATGTTATAATTTTAATTTCAATTATGTTAAATATTATAATTTCAATTTTGATTTCACTGACATTCAATGTTATAATTCTAATTCTAATTTTAATTTTAATTATTTTAAAGTTATCATTCTAATTTCTATTTCTATTATGTGAAATGTTATAATTTGAATTATGATTCTAATTTTAATTACATAAAATATTATAATTATAATTTCACTTTCAAATACATTAAATGTTATAATTACAATTCCTATTTCAATTTTAATTTCAATTATGTTAAGTGTTATAATTTTAATTTCAACTTTAATTACGTTAAACATTACAATTCTAATTTTAATTTCAACTTAATTACATTAAATGTTATAATTTTAATTCTAATTATTATTTGAATTTTAATTACGTTAAATGTTATAAATTTAAATTTAATTTTAATTTCAATTACTTTAAATATTATAATTTCAATTTTAATTTCAATTACATTAAATGTTGTAATTTCAAACCCACATTCAATTTCAAGTGTATAAATATTATAATTCCAGTTCTATTTCTGATTTAAATTTAAGTTATGTTAAATGTTATAATTTTAAATTTAAATTAAATTTTAATAAAGTTAAACGTTATAATTAAAAGTCTAATTTAGATTTCAACAAATCTGAAATTGAAAGTTAGAAATATATTTTGGACTTATTATATATTGTTTGCAATTATGTTAAGAGTTATAATTTCAATTCTAATTCCGATTTAAATTTCATTTATATTAAATGTTATAATTATAATTTCAATTACATTAAATGTTATAATTACAAATTAAAATTGAAATCTGAACATGTAGTATCGAAACATGTAGTATATAAAGTGGGAACGTGTAGTATCGAAACATGTTATTTTGTCCCACTATATACTACATGTAGTATATAAAATGGGAACACGTAGTATATTGAGTGGGAACATGTAGTAAATTGAGTGGGAAGACGTAATATATTAAGTGGGAATACATTGTATATTGAGTGAGAATATTTAGTATATTGAGTGAAAACACATTATATATTGAGTGGGAAGATTTAGTATGTTAAATGGGAACACGTAGTATATTGAGTGGGAAAACGTAGTAAATTGAGTGGGAACATGTAGTATATTGAGTGGGAACACGTAGAATATTGAGTGAAAACACGTTTGTATATTAAGTGGGAACACGTAATATGTTAAGTGGAAACACGTAGTATATTGAGTGAAAACATTTAATATATTAAGTGGGAACACATAGTATATTGAGTGGAAAAACATAGTAATTTGAATGGGAACACATAGTATATTGAATGGGAATACGTTATATATTGAGTGGGAACATTTAGTATGTTAAGTAGGAACATGTTGTATATTGAGTGGGAGTGCATAGTGTGTTAAGTGGAAACACGTAATATATTGAGTGAGAACATGTAGTAAATTGAGTGGAGACACGTAGTATATTGAGTGGGAACACATTACATATTGAGTGGGAACATGTAGTATATGAAGTGGGAACGTGTAGTATGTGAAATAGGAACGTGTAGCACATGAAGTGGAAACGTGTAGTGTATGAAGTTGGAACGTGTAGTACGTGAAGTGGGAACATGTAGTCTATGAAGTGGGAACGTGTAGTGTCTGAAGTGGGAACGTATAGTTTGTGAAGTGGGAACGTGTAGTTTATGAAGTAGGAACGTGTAGTATGCGAAGTAGGAACGTGTAGTATCGAAATATGTAGTATATAAAGTGGGAACGTATAGTACGTTAAGTGGGAACGTGTAGTACGTAAAGTGGGAACATGTAGTGTATGAAGTGGGAACGTGTAGTACGTGAAGTGGGAATGTATAGTCTGTGAAGTGGGAACGTGTAGTGTCTGAAGTGGGAACGTGTAGTCTGTGAAGTGAGAACGTGTAGTATTTGAAGTGGGAACGTGTAGTATCTGAATTAGAAACGCGTAGTATGCGAAGTGGAAACATATAGTATCGAAACATATAGTATATGAAGTGGAAACGTGTAGTATGTGAAGTGGGAACGTGTAGTATGTGAAGTAGGAACGTGTAGTATGCGAAGTGGGAACATGTAGTATCGAAACATGTAGTATATGAAGTGAGAACGTGTAGTATATGAAGTGGGAACATGTAGTATCTGAAGTGGGAACGTGTAGTATGTGAAGTGGGAAGATATAGTATTGAAACGTATAGTATGTGACTGGGAACGTGTAGTCTTTGAAGTGGGGACACGTAGTATATTGAATGGGAACACATTACATATTGAGTGAGAAAATGTAGTATATAAAATAGGAACGTGTAGTATGTAAAGTGGGAACGTATAGTATGTGAAGTAGGAACGTATAGTATCTGAAGTGGGAACGTGTAGTACGTGAAATGGGAACGTGTAGTACGTGAAGTGGGACAAAATAACACGTGTCATTGTATAATTTGTAATATTTTTAGAAATATTTTTACAAAAAAATTAAATTAAATGATAAATCATTAAAAAAAAAAGGATATGTAACTGTTCTCGGAGACGACTGCCAGCGTCGTTTTTTGACGAGTCTCTGGCATAAAAAAGATCATATTTTAAGTCATTAAAGTTTATTTTTTCTGATTTACAAAATGGTGGAGACATCTTTAAAAGGAAAATACTAGAAAATGGCCAAATGTGATAGTGAGAAGCGGCAACCTTCATCACTCGCTATAAAATGATAGGGCGGTGGCTTGTATCGCTTCCATCTATAGATAGATCGACGATTTGTCTATAAGTAGGGGTGGTGTAAGTCATCGCCTTATCATTTGACGGGGTGGTGGCCACATCACTATATTTGACATTTTTTAATCTTTTTTTTAATAAAACAAATGATCAACAATTGTGTAGATTAAGTAAAAAAGAGTTTAATGATATAAAATTTAATTTTTTTATTGCTGAAGTATCGCCAAAAAATACCGTCTAGCCACCTAACGAACGTTGTTTTTGGTGACAATTACAAATTCTTTTTAAAATTTTTTATCATTTAATTTAATTTATTTTTAAAAATATTTTTTAAATATAAACTAATTATATAATATCAAATTAAAATTGGATTTGAAATTATAACATTTAACGAAACTGAAATTGAAATTATAAGATTTAACGTAATTAAAATTAGAATTAAAATTATAATATTTAACGTTGATGTAATTAATATTTAACGCTAATAAAATTAAAAATTAAAATATTAATTATAACATTTAACGTAATTGAAATTGAGTTTAAAATTAGAATTAGAATTATAACGTTTAACGTAATTGAAGCTGAAATTGAAATTAAAATTATAATATTTAATATAATTAAAATTAAAATTATAACATTTAACGTACTTAAAATTAAAATTAAAATTATATTATTTTATGTCATTAAAATTAGAATTGAAATTAGAATTAAAATATTTAATATTTAATTTAAATTTAAATTTAAATTAGAAATAAAATTATAATTTTAACGTAATTAAATTTAAATTTAAATTATAATATTTAAAGTAAGTGAAATTAAAATTGAAATTATAATATTTTATGTAATTAAAATTAGAATTAAAATTATAACATTTAAGATAATTGAAATTAGAATTGTAACTTTTAACGTAAATGAAATTAAAATTAGATTTAAAATTATAATATTTAATATAAATGAAATCAAAATGAATTTAGAATTATAACATTTAACGTAATTGAAATTATAATTATAATATTTAATCTAATTGAAATTATAATTATAACATTTAATGTAATTGAAATTGTAATTATAACATTTAGTGTAAATGAAATTACAATCGAAATTAGAATTGAAATTATAACTCTTAACATAATTAAAATAAAATTGAAATTGAAATTATAATATTTAATATAATTAAAATATAAATTAAATTTGAAATTATAACATTTATTATAATTAAAAGTAAAAGTTTTTTATATGTATTTTATCTTTATTGTTTTATTGATTGTTATCATTGAAATAATATTTAATTTATGTTTATAAATTTTTATATAAATATGTTTTATTTTTTTAAAATAAATATTATAATAAAATTATTTTCTTTTATTAATTTATTTTTGGACTTAAATAATTTTAAATTTATAACATAATTATATATATTAATTATAATAATATATAAAGAGTCTGTAAGAAAAAAATCAAAATAACTAACAAATGTCGGTCATTTTGACTATATTAGTCGGCTGTACTATAACTTACCCATACTACTAATTATATATATATATATATTCAATGTCTTAGTAACATATAAAATAATATATTATTAAAATAATATATAAAAATAAACTTACTCAACAATTCTTTGTTATCATAGTTATGAATTAGGTCTTATATCCCCAACGTACACAAAAGATCAAATTAACTTTCTGAAAGAATAATTTATTTGCCTCGCTGTTGCGAGATATAAATTATAATATTTAAGTTGTATTGCAGTAAATAAAGATAGAAATTGAGTACAGGAAATGGCCGAAAACATTATTTGTAACATATCTTTCATGTGAGGAAAGAGAATTAAGAAAACAAATTAATATTACTGACACGTAGATTCGGTATTTTCAGTTACATATTGCAGTTTAGGGTGGGTAGAGTTTGGCATGGTTCGATTCGGTCTAATTTTTTATTGTGCAAAAATCGATTGAGTATTTGAAGGAGAAGAAAACCGAATCGAACCGAATCAGTTTTTTTCGGTTCAGTTCGGTTTGATCTTTTTGCTATTTTTTAATTTTTTTTATTTCAAATTTTGAAATTTTTTGTACTTTTCATCTTCTGCACCGATGCATTGATTTTTTTATTTCAAATTTTAATATAATCTTATATTTGTTTCCTTTGCTCAAATTCCCTTCCCCTCAGCCCACCCGCCCGACCGCCTCCACAAAAAAAAAAGCAAGACTCCTTCATTTGACTATTTGATTTACCAACCAAAAACAAATCAACGGGAACCAACTACCAACACATAAATACAAAAATTCAAGTATTCAAACTCCCTCCTCCAAATTCACAACTCAAAATTTTTGAACTTGAATTACGAAAAACAAAAAAAGATACTAACAGTGATGGTGAAACAGCTAACCGGTGAAGAAGAGTAGGTGGTAAAACGGTGAAGAACGAACTGGCAAAGAAGAGTACGACAACCCACCAGTGAACGGATGACGGCAAGGTAAGAAAAAGGTTATCACTGTGTAACTTGTAACCGAATCGGAAAGAAGCAGTGCATCGGTGCAAAAGAGCAGACGGGGAAATGGCGAAGACCTGCTAAAAGTGGAACCGGCGAAGGTCAAATGCCAACCAGCGGACGGACGACAGCCAAGGGTTAGGGTAATCGAAAAAAGGCAGCGCACCGATGCAGAAGATGAGAAGAACAGACGGGCAAAGACCAAACTGGCGAAGAGTGAAACCGACGAAGATTGAGCGGCTAGAGCAGACGGACGGCAGACGGCAACGAGGGTTAGGGTACTGTCTGTGTTTGTCACTGTGTAAGCAAGTGAAACTGTGAAAGTGTGAAACTGAAACGGGATTTTAGGGTTTTCAACTTTTGATTTTAAGTTTTATTTTTAAGTTTTTTAATTTTAATTTTAATTTATTTGTATTGAATTGAAAATAGGGTAAGATTATATGTGACAGAGTTTCTTTGTTTGTGCTACAACTACCATTTATTTAATGCCACGTGTTACTATTAGTTTAATTTACCAAAATATCCAATTTTTCGGTTTGGTTTTAGTAAAATTAAAACCGAACCGAAACCGAACCGGACCGATTGGATTTTTAAAGAAAAAAATCGATCGATTAGTTTTTTAAATAAAAATTGAATCGGCCGGTTCAGTCCGATCCGGTTTGGTTTTTCGATTTTCAGTTTTTAATGCCCACCCCTAAATGTGGGTATAATACAGTTCAGTTTTGTATTTTTTAGAATTAAGTTATATTAAAAAATTTTAAATTTTTATTTTTAAAACTGAATCGTACTTAATCATGTATGAAAATTGAACCGTACTAATTTAATTCAGTTCGATCTCTTAAATATTTTTTAAAAAACTAAAATTATATATGTAAGAGATAATTTTTCTATAAAAAAAATGACAAAAAAATGTATATGTCAATTTTAAATACAAAATTAATACAAATTTATTAACAAAATAAAGTTTTTAAAAAATTATTAAAATTAAAGTTCATTTAAGCAAATAAAGTGTTAGTCAATTTTAAGTATCAAATTAATTGAAAACTTATAAACTTAACAAGTTAGAAAAATATTAAAATTTAAATCTATCCAAATAAATAAAGTGACTATCAAATTTTAAATACTAAATATGTTAAAGTATACGAACTAAATAAATTAAAAAATAATTAAAATTAAAATTCACTATATAAATTATATGAAAAAATTGTGTAAAATTTTATTTATATCTTTCGGTTCAATATTCTCGGAACTGAAATTAAAAAACCAAACCAAATTTATTTAATGACGGAAAAAAATCAATCAGTTAATTTATCTACTTTAATATCAAAACGAATCATCTGGCTTAATTTGGTATTGTTCAGTATTTTCAGTTCAAATACTTTTTTTGCTCATTTCTATTACGATTTTTTGCATGCATGCAAGATACTTAATAACGCAAAGCTCAGTAGTGCCAAATACCATCACCACCCCAATCAACACCAAAGCCTCCACCTCTCCTGCTCTACCATTAACACCATCGGAAAATTCACTTCTACCACCACCACTCCTTTCTACCCTAGATGCCTACATGTGTACGCCTCTGTAAGATATGCCCAACACTCTTGAGAACTTTAAAGTGGGGGACCGAAGTCCCCAATAACGGTGTTGGCAAGTTTAAACCTCCTCCAACTACACCACCTTTACTAATCCCACCTCCAAAACCTCCATTTTTTTCAAACCTGCCACCACCACCAACGCCGTCCTCACCATCAACACCACCTCTTATTGTGCCACCTTTTCCAATCCTACCTCCAATTCCACCACTTTTGTTAATTCCGCTACCAACACCATCTCCTAATCCATTACTTTTGCCAATATTATCTCCCTTGTCAATTCCTCCACCCAACCAAATGCCTTTATCGATGCCACCACCAATACTACTTCCCTTGCCAATTCTTCCTCATAATCCACCGCCTTTTTCAATTCCTCCAGCCATCTTACCACTTTTAACAATGCTGCCACTCTTACCGATTTTATCACCATTACCACCTCTCTTGCCAATTCCTCCTCCAAGCCCACCACCTTTTTCAATATCACCACCTTGACCAATTACTCTACCAAAGCCACTGTTTTTGCCAATTCCTCTACCAAGCCTACCCCCTTTGCCAATTCCTTCACTCTTCTTTAATGCCTCCACCAATATCGCATCCCTTACCAATTCCTCCTCCAAGCTTACCACTTTCAATTCCACCACAAAAACCACCACCCCTCCAACACCATGCCCGATGTTACCACCAATACCACCTCCTTTGCCAATTCCTCCTCCTCGTCCATCGTCTTTTTCAATTCTTCCACCAATCTTACCACCTTTACCAATACCACCACCCTTACCAATTCTACCACCAATATCACCTCCCTTGCCAATTCTTCCTCCAAGTCCACCACCTTTGCCAAATCCTCCGCCAAAGCCACCGCCTTTGCCAATTCCTCTACCAAGCCTATTGCCTTTACCAATGCCTCCACCCTTGCCAATTACACTATCAATACTGCCACCTTGCCAATTCCTCTGCCCTTTCTGATGCCTCCACCAATATCACCTCCTTTGTAATTCCTCCTTCATGCCCACGACCTTTGCCAATTCCACCATAAAAACCACCACCCTCTCCTCTCCAACACCATGCCTACCTCCTAACCCACCATTGCCAATGCCTCTAAAATTGCCGCCACCACCACCATCATACGTTCTATCAAAATGGCCTCTGAGATGTTAAAGGATTAGACCTAAGGTCCAACCAAAAAACTAATTCCTTAACAATCCCATATTTCTTAGACATCATGACCTTTTTTTTTTTTCTTTTTTTTACCTCAAAACTTTTTTTTAGACCTCAAAACCTAACTCTAATACCTCTATTAGGGGATTAGGCCCCGGGTCCAAACACAACCAAAAAAATTAACTTATTAAGTGGTGTGATCTTTCTTCTTATAAATTTTATTATATTTTCACTCTTAACAAATGCAGGATAACAACTCAACACAACACCACTATCACCACCCCCACCAAAGCCACCACTGAATGCCTATGAAATTCTTTACCTCATTGTCATTTCTTATACTCACCACATTATTTGCAACCATGCTAACTACAAGAAAATAAAGACAATGTTAGACGTGCCCACTATTTTAAATTTTGGCATTTAATTAATTAATTAATTTTATTAAATAACTCTAAAGTAGTGAATAATTTAAGTAGCCCATTAAAACCTATTAATTGATAGTTACTCTTAGTATTTGAATTCTAAATAAAATCTCTATAAGTAGGAGTTAACACATTAGATAACTCCTCTTCTTGATAAATAAAGACAATTTGTTTGAGAAAAACCAAACATTAAGTAAGATGCACAACATATTTTTGAAAGTCCCTAGTCTATCAAGATAAGGCGGTGAGATTCATCATTCCATAGAATATTGAATGCTTAGAGAGACTAAAAAAACTTTAGCGTATTCTCCTTTAAAAACCTGTGGTTTGAATTTAATCTAATTACTATGATTGGAGGTAAGATCCTAAACTTCCACTTTTAGCAACTAATTTTATATTCATATAATTGTATAGCTTTATTAGAGCAATATCTCTAGTCTAGTATTCGATTCATATATATTTAAATTCTTTTTGTCGTAATGAATTTTAGAATTTATTTAGTGTTAGGCAAATTCATATGCCTTTCAAAGGATTACATTTTTTTATAGGCTTATCGGCAGGGTGATGTTTAGAAAAATTTATTATGAAAAAGACTGCATGTTTTGAATAATATAGTATGGTGACAATACATGAATTATATATATATATATATATTATATGGTAAATTTTTTGAAAACGAATATGTATGTTATATTTGAATTGGAATGCTATATCTATCCATATAGATGTCTATATTATTTTTTATATAAATAAATAAAAAGTGCAGAGTATACATGGTATAATCCAAAACAACATTGTATTCATAAAATTTATTGTTTTAGATTGATTTTAATTTTAAATCGGATGTGTATACTTTGTGTACATACGTAAAGTTCATATTATGTTTTATTAATTTACCAAATTCGTTTCTCATAAGTGCACCTAAAATGGTATACATTTCTATCCTCTTTAACAGAAACTAATTATTTCTCATCTTGGGAATTCATTCTTAATTAGCAGCATAATAAAATAGAGAAAATTATAAAATTTATGAAATAGAAACTTTGTAAATTGTAATAGAGTTTATACAAATTGCAGTGTAAATATCTTCAGTTAAGATTTTTGAACAATATGGGAAGTATATTTTGCAAATGAGTTCAAAAAAAAAAAGTTAGATCACATTCTTGGTTCTTTCCTCTTTTTCTTTTATCCTTTAAAAGTGAAAGAGAAGAAAATAAAATAGACAAGACTTCTAAAAATGAAAATATTTGCCACACAAAAATAAATTGAGAATAAGTGATATATTGCTAATGAAGATAATAGGGCTCCTCAAGACAGATGTTATGACTTACTCCTCAACATGTTGTCCTTGCCCCTCATCATGTTAAAATTATCCTTCTATTCTCATAGATTGTGTAATCACAGATCATTCAACTTGCCCCTCAGTTACCACTGTTTGTGTATCAACCACAAATAGATTAACTCTACCTCTATTTTGGTAACTTGTGTACCCCACATATTGTTGAACTTGCCCCTTTACTCTCACAGATCTACTACAATCACAATTATTTCTTAGAGCATTCCATATCAAAACTTAACTAAAATTGGAATAAAAAAAAACTAATTACGAAATACTATGAAAGACTTACCAGTCTTATTCTCGATGGTGTCCAATTAAAAGCAATTATACTTATAAAGAAAAATGTGCTACAATAGAGATCAACATCACAACATCTCACTTTTCTTGATGAATAATTATATTAATTAAATTAGTAAGAAAAGTAGCAAAAGCATTAAAAGATATTGTGTCAATGAGCCCAGTATATTGTGGTTGCTAACTGAACCTTTCATTCCACAAATAATTACACAAGTGTATCAACTAACCCAAAAGGCACCAACAAGAAAAATAAAAGTGACGACCACTTGAATATTAGTAAAAAATAATTAACAAGATGTATAAACCATGACGTTTCTTATCCTATCCACACATTAGCACCAAGAAGCAAAATCATCTTCTTTAGAGGTGCCTAACCTGATAAAAATCTTAATACACTGAACAAGGCTCTCATGGCCAAACCTGTGAAAATAACAATATAATAAAGTCACCAAGGCCAATAAAACACTACAAGCGCAACTCATTTTTCAGAAGTTAAAGTTTGAGAAAAGAGAAGTTAGGAAAGACTAGTTACTGTTTAAAAGATTTATAGAAAAGAGACAGCTCATCTTTATTATGAGCTATCGGATTCATGCTCTAAAATTTAGCCTTCACAATCATAAATATTTACATTATATAATTAATGTAAAAATCAAAATATTTTTCCTATTTTCTTTTTCTATGAAGTACAAGGAATAAATTGTTTTTTAAGTTTTTAGTATTCAATTATTTTCTACTACATTCAATCTATAGAAAAGAATAATATTTTAAGAAAAAATAAAACATACTAGTATTATAATAAAAATAATTTAATTCATAAAATACATGTATTTATTTTAAAAAATATTACATATGTGATTAAAAATATAAGAAAAGGCAATATGTTTTGACAATATACTATGATGATTATACTTGAATTTTATAAATATATATATATATATATATCAAACGACAAATCTTTTGAAATCAGATATTTATATTCTATTATAAATATCTGTATAAATATGCATAGATATTTGAAAGCCATAATCTATGCATATAGATGTCTATATGATTTAGACTTGATCAGTATATAAAGAACAAAGTATACATAGTATACCTGCTATAATCTAAAAGAATATTGTATACATGAAATTTTTTGTTTTAGATTTATTTTAATTTTAGATTAGAGATGCATATTTTGTGTAAATACGTAAAGTTCATATTGTATTTTATCAATTTACCCATTTGGTCTCATATGTGTACGTACAATTATATATATTTTTATTCTCACTATATTAGAGTTCAAGGAAAGAACAGAGAATGACTGTTTCTCATCTTGAGAATTCATGCTCAGTTAACAGCATAAAAAATAGAGAAAATTATAAAATTTATGGTTTATAAACTTAGTAAATTGTAATAGAGTTTATATAATTTGCAGAATGTTAATACATTCAATTAAGCTTTTTGAACAGTATGGGAAACATATTTTGCAAATGAGTTTTTTCTATTTTTTTTCTAATTTTCTTTGATGCTTTAAAAGCGAAAGATAAGAAAATAAAACAGACAAGACTCTTAAAAATGAAAATGATTGCCACATAAAAATATATTAAAAATAAGTGACATGTTGCCAATAAGGATATTAAGGCTCTTAAAGACAGATGTTAGGACTCATTCCTCGACATGTTGTCCTTGCTCCTCATCATGTTAAAATTGTCTCTCTGTTCTCACAACTTATGTAACACAGATCATTGAACTTTCCATATACTCTCGTAGCTTGTATACTCAGAAATCTACTTTAACCACAACTATTTCTTAGAGTGTTTCATATTAAAACCTAGCAAAAATACAAAAAGAAAAAGCATGTTATTAAAGTTTTATATTAAAGGAAAAAAAATAAAAGACTACGAAAAAATTACCATTCGTGCTCTCAATGATGTCTAATTAATAGCAATTACACTTATAAAGAAAAAAGTGCTATAATGGAGATGAACATCACAACATTCTACTTTTTATTAATGAATAATCATATTAATTAAATTAACAAAAAAAATATATAAAAATATTAAAAGATATTGTCTCAATGAGCCCATTATATTGTGTTTCCATGTAACTGAATCTTTCATTCCACAAATAATAGCTCAAGTGTATAAATCAACCCAAAAGGCACCAGAAAAAAATAAACAAAAAAAAAGTGACGATCACTTGAATACTAATAAACAAACAATTAACAAAATGTATAACCGATAGCCTTTCTTGTAGAAACCATCCTATCCACACGTTGGAATCAAGAAGTAAAATCATCTTGGCTAGAGATGCCCCACCTGATAAAAAGATGCCCCACCTGATAAAAATCATATTGTAATATGGCAAGGCTCTCATGGCCAAACACATAAAAATAACAATAGAATAAAGTGGACAAAACCAACAAAAAAAACTACCAGCACACCAACTTAATTGAAATTTGCGAAAAGAGAAATTAAAAGTAAAAGACTAATTACTGTATAAAAGATTTTGATCAAAGAGATGAGAGTAATGATAAATATAAGGAGGTATTTATAAACTATTCAACTTTATTATGGGCTGTCTTCACAATGATAAATATTTACGTTATATAATTATGTCCTAATCAAAATATCTTCCCATTTTCTTTTTATGAAGTACAAAAAATAAATTTGTTTTAAAACGTTATATATGATTAAAAAATACAAAAAGAATGTACATTTTGAATAATATAATATAGTGACTATATGTAAATTAGATATATATTTATATAAAATACTGTAAATTAAAGATGTATGTTAAATTAGAATGTCATAGTCTTTACATAAAATGTCTATGTTATTTAAACTTGATCGGTATTTAAAGAACAAAGTATACATAATATAATTATTTTATATTTATTCTAATTTTGAATCGGATGCGCTTATTTTGTTTACATACATAAAGTTCATATTGTATTTTGTCAATTGACCACGTTTAGTTCTTATCTTATACATGTACGTACAATTATATACATTTCTATCTTCTCTATATTAGAGTTCAAGGAAAGAACTGAGAGTGACTGTTTCTTATCTTTGTGAATTAATGCTTAGTTAGCAGTATAATAAAATAGAGAAAATTATAAAATTTATGGCTTAGAAACTTGGTAAATTGTAATAGAGTTCATATAATTTGTAGAGTATAAATACCTTCAATTAAGATTTTTAATATATATGAAAATCATATTTTGCAAATAGTTCACGATAAAGTTAGATCACATTCTTAGTTCTTTTTTATTTTTCTTTTCTATTTTAAATTCGAAAAGAAAAAAATAGAACAGACAAGACATCTAAAAATTAAAATATGTCACACAAAATAAATATAAAATAAGTGACATGTTGCTAATAAAGATATTAGTGAATCTCAAGAAGAGGTTAGGACTCACTCTTCGACATGTCCTTACTCCTCATTTCAACATGCTGTCCTTGCTCCTCATTACGTTGAAATTGTCCCTCTATTCTTGCAGATTATTCCCGCAGATCATTCAACTTATTGTTATTGCTGCTTGTATATCAACCACAAATAGTTTAACTTGCATCTCTATTCTCATAACTTGTGTACTGCAGATCATTAACTTGCATCTCTATTCTCACAACTTGTATAATCGGAAATCCACCCCAACCACAACTATTTTTTAAAACTTTCCATATCAAAAACTAGCCAAAATAAAAAAAAATGTTATTAAAATTTTATATTAAATAAATAAAAATAAAAGACTATAAAAAATTTACCAGTCTTACTGTTTAATAAAGGGCAATTACACTTATAAAAAAACAAGTGTTACAATGGACATCAAAATCACAATATTCTACTTTTGTTGATGAATAATCATATTTCGTAAATGAGTCCATTATAAGGTGGTTTCCATGTAACTGAACCTTTTATTCCACAAATAACGCTACAAGTGTATAAATCAACCCAAAAGGCACCAAGAAAAATAAATGTGATGACCACTTGAATACTAATAAACAAACCATCAACACATATATCCCATGGCTTTTTAGTTGAAGCTATTCAATACACGCGTTGGTACCAAGAGGCAAAATCATCTTCGTCGGAGCCCATCCGATAAAAAAATCATAATGCTCTACAGCAAAGCTCTCGTGGCCAAACACATAAAAATAATAATACAATAAAGTTACCAAGACCAACAAAACACTACAAGCCCACCAACTTAGTTTTTAGAAGGTTGAAATTCGAGAAAAGAGAAGGTAAAAAAAAACTAGTTACTGTTTAAAATATTTTGGTAAGAGGGACGAGAATAATGATAAAAATATGAGGGTATCATTATGGACCGTCAGATTGCACATATAAGGCTAAAAGTTAGCCTTCACAATGATAAATATTTACGTTATATAACTAACGTCTTAATCAAAATATCTTATTGTTTTCTTTTTTTCTTTTATGTTTTAAAAGTGTTTTCTTTTTTTTTTGTTTTATGTTTTAAAAGCAAAAGAGAAGAAAATAAAATAGATAAGACTTTGAAAAATGAAAATAATTACCACACAAAAAAAAAATTGAAAATGAGTGACTTGTTGCTAACGAAGATATTAGGACATCTCAAGATAATCAAGTGTTGTCCTTGCTCCTAATCATATTGAAATTGTCCTGTTCTCGCAAATTATTCACCCCGCAGATCATTCAACTTACCCCTCTGTTATTGCAATTTGTGTATTAACCATAGTTTAACTTGCACCTCTGTTCTTAAAACTTGTGTACTCGCAGATTGTTGTACTTGCCCCCTTTGCTCATGGAGCTTGTATACTCAGGAGATCCACCACAACCATAACTATTTCTTAGAGCATTTCACATCAAAACCTAACCAAAAAAAAAAATTGCTATCAAAGTTTTATATTAAAGGAATAAAAATGAAAGACTAAAAAAATCTTACCAATCTTGCTCTCAACGGTGTCCAATTAAGAGCAATTACACTTATTAAGAAAAAATGCTACAATAGAGATCAAGATCACAACATTATACTTTTGTTGATGAATAATCTTATTAATTAAGTTAGCAAGAAAAGAAGTAAAAACATTAAAAGATATTGTCTTAATAGGCCCATTATATTGTGGTTTCCGTGTAACTGAACATTTATTCCATAAATAATGACACAATTGCATAAATCAACCCAAATGGCACCTGCAAGAAAAAGAAAGGTGATGACTACTTGAATACTAGTAAACAAAACATTAACAATATGTATAACCCATGGCTTTTCTTGTGGAATCCATCCTATCCACACTTTGGCACCAAGAAGCAAAATCATCTTCGTCAGAGGTGCCCCATCCAATAAAAATCATAATGCACTATAGCAAGACTCTCATGGCCAAACACATAAAAATAACAATACAATAAACTCACCAAGACCAACAAAACACTATATGCACAACATCTCTTTTTTTTTTGAGGTTGAAGTATGAGAAAAGAGAATTTAAAATAGAAAGACGAGTTACTGTTTAAAATATTTAGAAAAGAGAGATGATAATAATGATAAACATAAGAGGTATTTATAAACTACTACACTTCATTATGGGTCGTCAGATGTCAGATAGCATATACTCACGCTAAATGTTAGCCTTCACAATCATAAATATTTATATTATATAACTAATGTATTAATCAAAATATCTTTCTTATTTTCCTTTTCTATAAAGTACAAGAAACAAATTTCTTTTAGGTTTAATATTCAACTCTTTTCTACTATGTTCAATCTAGTATTATAATCAAAATAATTCAATATATGAAATAATATATATTTTAAAAAAAAAGTACATATGTGATTAAGAAATATATCAAAACTCATTCTATTGTCTGAAATACGTAGTATTGACTTCTAAATTAATTATATATTAAGTGACTGTTATTTTCACCCTATATTATCCTCTTTAAAAATATTTTTTATATTTTTATATTTTTCCTTAAATAAAATTAATTACAACGTAGACAATCATTAATTTATAAATAATTACAATTTTTATAATAGATAATGCCCTATGATACTTGTTGAAAGATTCTATACCTTAGCTATTTTTACTTCCTTAAAATTTCTCTAGAGATAATGTCAGATTTGATTTCTTGTTATTAATATTAGGGTGCTCACTATTTTAAAGTTTTTGCATTTAATTAATTAATTTAATTTGTTAAATAATTATAAAGTAGTGAATAACTTAAGCAGCCTATTAAAACCCTATTAATTAAAATTTTCTCTCAATATTTAAATTTCAAATAAACTCTCTATAAGTGACTAAAATTTAAGAATTAACCCATTATATAACTCCTTAAATACCTGTCTTCTTAACAGAAGAAGACAATTATGAAGAAAAAATAACCACCAGATAAAATACATAATGCATTTGAGACGGTCTAATATTAAGTATATAGGCAAATTAGAAAAAATATGATGTATTTTCTTTTGAAAATCAGTGGTTTGAATTTAATCCGATTGCTATGATCGGAGGTAAGATCTTAAGACTTCTACTTTTATTAAGTAATTTAATCGGTTTATAATGCTTGAATTTATTTGAATTAGTTAAAAAAATGTCAAATTAAATTTTGAGATTTATTTGATTTTCGACAAATTCACATACCTTTAGAAAGATTTTTTTTTTTTGCTTGGTGATGTTTAGATAATTTATATTTAAAAAAGGTCATATTTTTTGTATAGCATATATTTTACTTTTAAAATATAGTATATACTATGGTGGTTGTACATAAATTTTATATATATCTCATATGGTAAATCTTTTGAAATCATATATATATATATAATATTTGAATTAGAATATCATAGTCTACACATGTTATTTAAACTTGATAGATATATAAAAAAAAAACTGTTATACATAGTATAATCCAAAACAATATGGTATATATGAAATTTTTTATTTTGAATTTATTTCAATTTTGGATCGGAGGTGTACATTTTGTGTACATATGTAAAGTACATCATATTCTATCTTAAATCGATTATGTATGGCACAATTATATATTTGTATATCGATAGTTTTACACTTGAAATGATATATATTTTTAAAATATATCTAACTTTTATAATAAAGATATTTACGTGAAATATTTCATTCTGTCTAAACTGATAATTATATATATATATAAGGACATTTGTTGTGAGTTAATTTTGTTATTATTTTTCAAGTATTTAATTTAATAAATGCCATATTTGTTGAAGTACATTTATTTGGTTAATTATTTTGATATATTTATTTGAATTACTTATTATCTTAATATATTTATTTATATATTTTCTACTTGATTTATTTTGACAATATTATATAACACACTATAAATGCTTATCAAATAATATAAATGTCTTATATTTGAGATAAAAGATTTGTTATGCAATCTTAAATTATATATTAGGTAATTTATTACATACAGTTTTGTCACTTTTTTATGTCATATTACTATTTATTATCTTTGATTAATTATGGAATAGTCACAAAATCTATAATTATGATAATGTAAGTCACTTTAAATTAGTTTTATAATTAGTCGCATAAATTAATTAATGACATCAATAAATAATAATTAAGCTTAAAATGGTGATTTAACCCCACAAGAAGATTATTATATTTTATATTTAATTAAAATGAGATAGTAATAAAAATAATATAGTTGCCCACAAGTTTAGAATATTTTTATTTAGAGGATAAAAAATGGTATAACGAAATTAATTGCATGTTATAATTTTTTTTAGATTAATTGCATGTTATAATTTTACACAGGAAAATTATAAACACTGATTTTTATTTATTAGAATAATTTATATAGGTAAATTTCTAAATTTATGCTTCAAAATTGTGTGTGTTTAAGCATGTTATTTGTTATTATTTGTAGCGATTCATTTTTTTATTTGTTTCAACTTATGATTCATCTTGTATCTCTAATGTGGATGGTGAAATTATAAGGATAGAAAAAAAAACTCCTTACATTACAGTGCATATACCTTAATTTAACACTTCGTATGGATGAGTCACATGTACCTACAAAATTAAGCACCCAAAATGAGAGGGTATTGTATAAACATTGAACGATCTAATCGTTTAAGTATGATGCTCATTAAGCCTTATTGAGAAAAGTGTTAATGGGTCAATTCTTGACTGTATTAAGGTGACGGACTATTTTAAAACTATTGAAGAATAGTTTGAGATTTCTGACAAGGGCATTGGCTATAGCACCCAATGACAAAATTGTGTTCTATAAAATTTAAAGGCATTAAAGAAGTGCGTGAACATATAATAGAAATGAAGAGCATATCTACATAATTAAAATTTTTGAAGATTGTGATGTTCGAGTTACTTTTTGATTCACTTTACCCTTAACTCTTGCTTCTATCTTAATATGGACTTTTAAAGATTTTCTACAACACATATATAAAAAAAAAAAGTCAATCAATAAACTTTAGACTATGTGTATGCAAGAGGAATGGAGACTAAATTAAGGAAGGATTAAACGTTCTTATTTGATCACTCATGAAAAGAACAAACATGCAAAAAAAGAAAAAAGGAAAAACACTCTTAATCAAGTTAATAAAAGTGTTGTCAAGTTTTTTTTTTTTTCAAGAAGAAAGGACACATGAAAAAATTTTGCCCTAAATTTAAGACTTGGTTTGAGAAGAAAAATAATCTCATATCTCTAATATGTGTCATATTTTTCATAACACTTAATAGATTAATTGTAGTTCTACAATCTATATTGTCAATACTATACATAACTTCTTGAATCAAAGAAAACCGATGAAAAGTGAACGTTCTATCTATTTCATCTGACTTGATACATTTTTTTTACTATCCCAATTTATAGGGGGATCTTGAAAGAAGCTAACTTTCCTCCAAAATCTTCTCATCAATTAAATTCATCTTACGGTTTATGATTATTCTTTCTTTAATAAATTTTATTTTTTACCCGATAAATTTTTTCATTATCCAATTTATTGGGGGATTTTGGAAGGAAGTAATTAACTTTCCTCCAAAATCTTATCATCCAATAGATTCTTCTTGCTGTTTAGTATTATTTTCTTTTTTAATAGATGTTGTTTCTTATTTTATTATTTTATTCACAAAAAAAAGGACTACCTTATAGATTTTATTTCTTACCTATGAATTTTTTCACTATCCAATTTATTAGGGGATTTTGGAAGGAAGTAATTAACTTTCCTCCAAAATCTTATCATCCAATAGATTCTTTTTGCTGTTTAGGATTATTTTCTCTTTTTAATAGATGTTATTTTTTATTTTATTATTTTATACACACAAAAAAGGACTACCTTTCCTATTTATTTTTTTACATGAAGATGGAGAATCCAAATGGAGATCTCCATTTTAGTGAAAGAAGGCACTACAAGTTGTTTATCATTTGATCATTCAAGCAAATGCAATTGCCTTTCTTAATTCTATTATGATTAACTTTATATTAAATAGTATCATTTAGAAAAATGAATTCTCATTTATTAAAATTTAAATAATTATTTTTAAAAAAAATATAGCAAACCTAACAATATATTAATATAAGTTATAAGAATATGTCATGTGGGCCATAAAAACTTACAAATGTAACATAATTTATCTTCTGTAGTTTTTTTTTTTTTTGTTATTTGGCACTTCTTAAGAAATTAATATTGGAGCTAGTGCTCACGTGTCATTTTAATATTGTATGAATATTAATTGTTAATATTTATACAATAAACATTTCGAATAAAATTTGTTAATATTATATTTATATGGTATAATGCTTGTAACATTACAGACATTGTTCGATCTGAAAGAGTTCAGATCTGATTTAAAAGAGTTTATACAAGAACTAATAGTTAGTAAAGCTGAGAGTTATAAATGTTAAGAGTTAACTGGTTATAAGTGTCAGCGAGCTTTAAATAGTTAGAACCTTCTCTATAATGGGATAAAGATCTGAGAGTATACTTGTAATGACATAATTGCAAAGAATTGCAATAGGTGTTAAGAAATATCATTATGTAAGTATGTCTCAAACATAATGTTATTGATCTATGATCACCAATGTGGGTCTATTGGTGAATTCACATAATATAGATTAGTGTATGTCTATATCTGACGGGTTCAAATGGTTGTTCTTAGCTGACCATGAGCTTAGAGCTTGTATAAGCATGCGGGTATCCAGTCAGGACTGGATACTGAACAGACTCACGAGGACCCTAATAGATATCCTATGAAGCTGTCAAAGGAAGGTCCTCTCTAGTTGAGTAGTATTCGTGGTCCTTTAACCTGAGCGCCACGGTAGTCTTGTGAGTGATCCATCATGCTTTGGTTCCACATATGTCAGAGACCTTTCATGGTCTAACCGCTATGTATCGCTGGGTATGGTTCGATGCTCATAGAGTCTGGTGTGCGTAGATACGGGATCTGTCAGCTTACGTAGGTAAGTTGTATATCCGATGCTCCAAGATTGTATTTCATAAAGTCTTGTGGCTACAAGCATAAACCCGGAAAAAGAGTTTTTCATATGGTTAAACAATATAGGAAAAGTATTTGCATATATTATTTATTGAGATACGAATCTGGAGATAAGATTAATGATGTGCTTACGGGGATTTGACGGTGCTGATCTATATCCCCGCACATCCAGGGTATAAATGATTGAAGGATTATACATATACTTTATGACTTCAACTTGTATGGTCTAACACGCTGATTTGTAACATGTGCGTAAGGCATCAATTACGGATTTATAGAATAGTTCCATTTGACAAATCGGGTGTAGACCTAGGAGTCCCAATATGAAATGTACTCTTTTAGCACTTGGGCTGTCACGCCCCAGACCCAAAAGATCCGACACACGACATCACTTACATTCATTCACTGCATGTGCACTCATAAATAATATTACACAAAATTTTCAACTTTCATTCAACACAGAAATCCTTAGCAAGTTGCCAGTAAGTTCAACACTAAAATCAACCATAACCTAACATATAAATATAAACTTCTCTTGACAATATTTAAACATTCATTTCAATTTCTTTCAGAATTATAGCAATTGAATTATGACTGGGACAATTATTAAACCGGAGATACGCAGAGTTTTCTCAGAGATTAACACTCTACTACGTCACCAGTAGCAACTTTGTTACCGGGAGCCCAGAATATATCCATTGCAAATTCTTACTTAAAATCATCCAATAACCACACTTTATAAAACTTAAACCAAATCCAATCCACACACAATGAAATAATACATAAATACTTATTCAATAGGGACAAACCAAATATCCTATCCCACGTGTCCCCAAATGAAACACACAACAACCTAGCAACTTAGGGAACCCAAGGAACAGCAGAAGCCTTGCCAAATCTGCTAAGCACACATGTACCTTATTTACCTGAAATCACCATAAACTATAATGAGTATAAAACTCAGTAAGCATACTAATTTTTCATATATCAAATACAAATACATATATGTACACAATTCATATGTATGATATGCTGTGATCAATCAAAATCATAATCTTATCAAATCACATATCATGTAAGCGCTTACACATTCTTTCAAAACACATAATAGGAATACCATTACTCGACTACTACTTAGTAGGACTTACATATCACATATCACATAATGAGCCAAATGTCACTCGTAGGTGACATACCGTATGAGAGGAATAGTACAAGTGAGGTCTTTAAATCACACATATATAACGCTTATGCCCGAAGGTAAAAGCCAAACCCTCACCCTGATCATCGGTGAGTCCTCTCACATGTACCAATACGCCACCACATGAATGTGATGACTCACACTTCCTTTAGGTACCAATAAGATCCTCCCTACATACGGAACACATAACATATACCAATCCCAAAGGAAAGGCCACACATAAAGGCTCCATAAATCACATAAAATGCCTACTAAGTTAACAGTGAGTTCAAGTACCCTCAAAATACAAAATATTTCTCATGGACATATTACACTTCAAAAGCTTTCTTTATTAAACACATCTTATTTTGGAAAGCTCAATTTCAAAAACACATGTATGTCCATGCTCAATGTCAATGCTCACATTCATAAACATATATTCACATTTCATATCAAAATATACTTTAACATATCATAAACATATTCTTAACCCCATTTACAAAATCATACAAAACAATTATTATGTTTATTGTGATTCCAGTAGTAAGTCTAGTATACTTACCTCTTAACACTTTCAGCTACAAGGCTTAAATCTCCTTAACCTATCAATGGAGATTAATCCTTTCATAAGCCTCACAATTCACACAAAATACTTTAAATAGCTTATAAAATTATACACAATGCATTTATCACATCAAATTGGTCTAAATATTTGGTTTCTCAAAACCTGTCATTCTGACCACTTACACTTAACAAAAATTTCTAATACATCAAATGATGTCCAATTACTCCGAAATCAGAATATATCATTCTTGACTCATATATATTTCTTATATATGAATATTATATCAAAATTCCTACACAATCCATTCCATACACACCATCGAATCCAAACTACAAACCTGACAGGATCAAGATACTTACTGAACAGTATTCAATCTCCCAATTTTATAAAATCATATACTAACTCAAAAATTATAAAAATATCACATAATTACTCTTGACACATATCTCAGTCCATGATAAATATTTGGCTTCCAAATAACTGCCAAAAGTATTTTAAAACTATTTTATTTCATAACTTTAAAAATCTGTTAATCAAATACTACAATGAGCTGATACACTTTAGAAATTCATAACACTTCAACCACATTGATCCAAATTCTCAATTCCGAGTATATCATATTAGACATATAAAATTATCATATTCCACAAATTCGTAATTTTTAAAGATCATTCAGTAGGTCAAAAATTATTTTCCACTGTATCATACTGTTTACACAGGAAATTTCCAGAATTCCAGGGTCATTTTGGTAAATTCACTACAAATTCAATTTCTGAGATTTTCAGTCGATTCAAAGTCTCAGATGATCCTAAACATGTCTAATTTCATATACTCAAAATTCAAAACCAGAATCGAATCAAAACAATTTATAAAATTCCTAGATCAAGAGGTTATCCAGCAGAAATTCCATAATTCATCATGATTTATCAAACTATCTTATAGATCATCATCAATTCTCACAACATCAAACGAAATACACATCAAATCCTTAATTATACATATTTCCAGAAATCAAAACTTAAAGAAATTAACTTAATTAACACCAATAAATTGATAATTAGTTGTGATATACCTCTAAAGATCCAAAATTCTCATTTTCTTCTTCTTTTTCTTCTTCTTCTTCTCTTTCTCTCTCCTTTATTTCTCTCTTCTCTCTCTAAAAATGGGTAGCTCGACCAAAATGAGAGAATTAGGGTTTTTAAAAGTGTATTTTTATACTAAGTGGTTAATTTTTGGTATTTACGAATTCACCCCCAAAACTTTCAAAGTATAACAATTTGGTCCCTAAAATAATTCCAAAGTCTTGCAAATAAACCCAATACTAATAGTATATCCTTAACCTATAAAAACACTACTAATAACAATATATAAATCAAGGATCACCCACATACAAATAAAATACGTATATTTATATATATAAATATACATATTCTTACTGGTTATGGATACTGGTTACTACATGGGCAATTTACCGTATTGAATGGTTCAATACAGTATAATTCAGCAAATTACTAAGGTTAAGTTAACTAAAGTATATGGTTAAATGGTGGGACCCACTTTAGGTTAACTTAGTAACCTAGTACGGATATAAATATAATTTCACTTTATGATTATTTAATTGTTAAATAATTAAAATAAATATTTATTTATCTAATTGTTAAATAAATGATTTTAACTTAACTATGGTTAAAGGTTAATCATATGGTTAAGTTAAGTTAACCTTACTTAATGGTTAAGTAAAGGTTAACCTAACTATGGTTAAGTTAGTTAACTATGGTTAGAATATTTAAATATTTATTAACTTAAAGGTTAAGTTAAACTAACCTAACTAAAGTTAAATATTAATTAAGGTTAGTTTAAGTTAAATTAAATGCAAATGAAATTTATGCATTAGTATATAAAGGGAAATGAAATTCAAAATTCATAAGTTTTAGGTTTTTAGATTTTGCAATTTTGGTAGCCATTTCAATTTGATAAATTGAAATTTTTTGTTTTATGTTTTAAGTGTTAGAACAACAAAACAAAAAAAAATAAATGGTTACTAAATGTAATAACTAAAAAGGAGATTTGTTTTAATTGTTCAAGAGTTGAACAAAAGATAAAATAAATTTAACTAAGTTAAAGAGTTTAACTTTGAATCAAGTTTAAGAGTTAAACTAAATGCTGGATTAACATATTGCCATTTTAGACAATCAAACCCACCCTTGTTGATTGTTAGGATTGATCAAAGATTCATTTCATGGTGGATTTCAAGCAAATTAATTCAAAGGCTTCATAGGTTATGTTTCTCAATCTCGTTTTTCATTTAATAAATATGTATTACATGTGTTTATTGTATTAATTTTAATCTTCCGCTGTGCATATATATGTATGAGATATGTATATTTTTTGTATGATGAATACATCCCACATGTAAGCACCTTAGAATAATCAACACCCAACAATTAAAACAAGATTTCTCTAAAAATATTTTCTTGTACTTTTGAATTGTCTAAATAAGAATTTTATATGAGATTTGAAACTCTAAAAAAAAATTTGAGAATCTTTTTTATAGAAGACCTATGAGAAGTTGATTGAAAATCATTTTGAAATAAGTATGAGATCAAGTCAAGTGAGTAAGAGGCATGTAGATAAGATACGAATGCGAGAAGGACTCGAAAACGTGGAAGACAAGTGGAGCGTCGCGGCGTACTAAGTGCAACACCACGGTGCCCATCTCTAAGTCTGGGCGCTGCCGCATTGCTGAAACTCGAGACCACAACTGTAATAACCAGTATCCACGACTGGTAAGAATAAGTGTTTATAAATGTATAAATATACGTATTTTATTTGTATGTTGGTTACTTGATTTATATATTGTTATTAGTAGTATTTTTATAGGTTAAGGATATACTATTAGTATTTGGTTTATTTGCAAGACTTTGGAATTATTTTAGGGACCAAATTGTTATACTTTGAAAGTTTTGGGGGTGAATTCGTAAATACCAAAAATTAACCACTTAGTATAAAAATACACTTTTAAAAACCCTAATTCTCTCATTTTTGTCGAGCTACCCATTTTTAGAGAGAGAAGAGAGAAATAAAGGAGAGAGAAAGAGAAGAAGAAGAAGAAAAAGAAGAAGAAATTGGAATTTTGGATCTTTAGAGGTATATCACAACTAATTATCAATTTATTGGTGTTAATTAAGTTAATTTCTTTAAGTTTTGATTTCTGGAAATATGTATAATTAAGGATTTGATGTGTATTTCGTTTGATGTTGTGAGAATTGATGATGATCTATAAGATAGTTTGATAAATCATGATGAATTATGAAATTTCTGCTGGATAACCTCTTGATCTAGGAATTTTATAAATTGTTGTGATTCGATTCTGGTTTTGAATTTTGAGTATATGAAATTAGACATGTTTAGGATCATCTGAGACTTTGAATCGACTGAAAATCTCGGAAATTGAATTTGTAGTGAATTTACCAAAATGACCCTGGAATTCTGGAAATTTCCTGTGTAAACAGTATGATACAGTGGAAAATAATTTTTGACCTACTGAATGATCTTTAAAAATTACGAATTTGTGGAATATGATAATTTTATATGTCTAATATGATATACTCGGAATTGAGAATTTGGATCAATGTGGTTGAAGTGTTATGAATTTCTAAAATGTATCAGCTCATTGTAGTATTTGATTAACAGATTTTTAAAGTTATGAAATAAAATAGTTTTAAAATACTTTTGGCAGTTATTTGGAAGCCAAATATTTATCATGGACTGAGATATGTGTCAAGAGTAATTATGTGATAGTTTTATAATTTTTGAGTTAGTATATGATTTTATAAAATTGGGAGATTGAATACTGTTCAGTAAGTATCTTGATCCTGTCAGGTTTGTAGTTTGGATTCGATGGTGTGTATGGAATGGATTGTGTAGGAATTTTGATATAATATTCATATATAAGAAATATATATGAGTCAAGAATGATATATTCTGATTTCGGAGTAATTGGACATCATTTGATGTATTAGAAATTTTTGTTAAGTGTAAGTGGTCAGAATGACAGGTTTTGAGAAACCAAATATTTAGACCAATTTGATGTGATAAATGCATTGTGTATAATTTTATAAGCTATTTAAAGTATTTTGTGTGAATTGTGAGGCTTATGAAAGGATTAATCTCCATTGATAGGTTAAGGAGATTTAAGCCTTGTAGCTGAAAGTGTTAAGAGGTAAGTATACTAGACTTACTACTGGAATCACAATAAACATAATAATTGTTTTGTATGATTTTGTAAATGGGGTTAAGAATATGTTTATGATATGTTAAAGTATATTTTGATATGAAATGTGAATATATGTTTATGAATGTGAGCATTGACATTGAGCATGGACATACATGTGTTTTTGAAAGTGAGCTTTCCAAAATAAGATGTGTTTAATAAAGAAAGCTTTTGAAGTGTAATATGTCCATGAGAAATATTTTGTATTTTGAGGGTACTTGAACTCACTGTTAACTTAGTAGGCATTTTATGTGATTTATGGAGCCTTTATGTGTGGCCTTTCCTTTGGGATTGGTATATGTTATGTGTTCCGTATGTAGGGAGGATCTTATTGGTACCTAAAGGAAGTGTGAGTCATCACATTCATGTGGTGGCGTATTGGTACATGTGAGAGGACTCACCGATGATCAGGGTGAGGGTTTGGCTTTTACCTTCGGGCATAAGCGTTATATATGTGTGATTTAAAGACCTCACTTGTACTATTCCTCTCATACGGTATGTCACCTACGAGTGACATTTGGCTCATTATGTGATATGTGATATGTAAGTCCTACTAAGTAGTAGTCGAGTAATGGTATTCCTATTATGTGTTTTGAAAGAATGTGTAAGCGCTTACATGATATGTGATTTGATAAGATTATGATTTTGATTGATCACAGCATATCATACATATGCATTGTGTACATATATGTATTTGTATTTGATATATGAAAAATTAGTATGCTTACTGAGTTTTATACTCATTATAGTTTATGGTGATTTCAGGTAAATAAGGTACATGTGTGCTTAGCAGATTTGGCAAGGCTTCTGCTGTTCCTTGGGTTCCCTAAGTTGCTAGGTTGTTGTGTGTTTCATTTGGGGACACGTGGGATAGGATATTTGGTTTGTCCCTATTGAATAAGTACTTATGTATTATTTCATTGTGTGTGGATTGGATTTGGTTTAAGTTTTATAAAGTGTGGTTATTGGATGATTTTAAGTAAGAATTTGCAATGGATATATTCTGGGCTCCCGGTAACAAAGTTGCTACTGGTGACGTAGTAGAGTGTTAATCTCTGAGAAAACTCTGCGTATCTCCGGTTTAATAATTGTCCCAGTCATAATTCAATTGCTATAATTCTGAAAGAAATTGAAATGAAAGTTGAAAATTTTGTGTAATATTATTTATGAGTGCACATGCAGTGAATAAATGTAAGTGATGTCGTGTGTCGGATCTTTTGGGTCTGGGGCGTGACAGCTTTTATTGGTATCAGAGCTGAGATATGATTCTGTAGACTTTTAAGTGTCGAGTCAAGGGAACCGAGCAGATGCCAAATCCTTAGGATTGTATTTGTAGCTTTGTTATGTAAAAGTTTGACATATTCCTTAAATTTTGTATAATTTTGTGAAGATGACACAGTATCCAAAAGCTGCTAAGATTGTTGTTGTTGTGGATAATGGTACCTTGTGGATCTTAATGTTACTATTTAGATTTTTTTTTTTAGTTATGACTCATATGCTTAGTAAGAGTGATGTTGAATATCTTATAATGATAATTTGCATGTCATAGAGTAAATTGAGATAATTTTCTCAATGACAAAATATAGAGAAGTAGAGTATTGAAGACATCAATTGAAACAACTTTTATTGAAAAGGAAAACAACAACACAACAACAATAGCAGCAACAAAAATACAATAGAGGCTACGGAGTGAGATTTAAGTCTATTTTGCGCTTCTTCTGACTGTCATGAGTAGACCAATCTAACTGATGCAATGTTGGATTAGACAGAGGAATAAAAGACTGCAATTGATCAATCAGTTGATCAACAGTTGGAGCTGAAATAAGAATCCGTCGTGCTAGAAGTGGGATGAATTGTGTTCCCGCTGCATAGTCAAGAAAAGATATCAACCCGTCGTAAAAACCATTAACATTTAACAAACCAATGGGTTTTTGGTGGATTTGTAATTGTGCCCATGAGACAATTTGAAAAATTTCCTCTAAGGTCCCGAAACCTCCTGGTAGAGCTATGAAAGCATCCGCATGCCTAAGCATTTGAGCCATTCGCTCGTGCATAGATGAGACTTGTAACTCATCCCCAATTATTTTTCCTACAATATTTTCAATAGCTAGAGGTTTTGGAATGATACCCAAAACTCGACTACCTTTATTGTGTGCAGCTTTTGCCACAGACCCCATTAACCCTCGGTTACCTCCTCCATATACTAAATGTATATTTCGCTCAGCTAATACCTTACCAAGATTTTCTGTAACTTTTGTAAACTCTTCAGTATTCCCAGGGTTAGATCCACAAAAGACACAAATTTTTGTGAATCAACGAGCTGAGGTTTCCTCCATTGTTATGCTCACCCTAATCTTTGAATATTTTTGAGTTTGTATAAGGATGCAAAAACAATGTATTTATAGAGAAACAAATTGATAATAGTTGTGGAGCATATATGTAAGTATGTTCAAGTATATACGTTTTTCTCAATTCTTGTGAGGTAAAAAGAAAATAATGAGTTTTACTTTATTATTCTATAAGGGACAATAGGCCGCAAAATTTTGAATAAATATTTGTTGATATGTAAGTGTAATAAAATTGTGTCGGAAGCGTGATGAGTTAGGTAAGATGATTAAGAAAAGTCAATAAATGCCTATTTTATGGATTTAGGGACTTTGCCGTTTTGGCACTAATGGCCGACAATGCATATATGACTTGAAGACTTTTAAAAGCTACCAACTAGACTTTGGACATGAGGCCAAATTAACTTTATTAATTATAAGAATTTTTGTGATCTTAACATTGATTTTTGGCTGATAGATTAAAAGCAGACATAAAGAAAGATAAAGCACACTTGACATAAAGATAAAGCAGTAATCAGTCTCTCTTTGATGTGATAGAGCAACACGGATCTAGTTTCTGTGAAAATAGAAACAGCAATGTAGGTCAAAATGAGTCTCCTTGGTCGCTTTCATCTGTGTCGTATCCGTGAGAGAGGAACTTATGGAGTTGTTGTTCCCGTACATTGAATGAGGGCTCTGGCGGAGTGGAATGTGGGTCTACCATATCTTGATCTTCTCCAGGTGAGCTGGTCTGGATGAGGGATGTGCTGGCTTCTTCTTGGATTTGGGTGTCGGTTGAATAAGGTTGAGAGTCTTGAAAGAGGGATAAGTCAAGATTGGGTTGGTGTTGGTCAGGTTCTGTCGGGACAACTGGCTGAGATTGAGTAGGTTCTGTCGGGACAACTGGCTGAGGCCATTGGTGAAGGTTATCCATTTCTTGTCTGTATCTGGCATAATAAGTCATGTTTGGGATATGGTGATGGTGGGTAGAGTAATCTGTATTTCTATGATGAGAAAGATGATGTTTTTGTCTTTGTCGGGATTTGTGTAGATTGGCAGAATTCAATTCTTCTGCAAAGTCATCTTCAACCTGTTCCCAAGGTGCAGCATCTTTTGGGGAGATCCAAACAGATGGAGGAATTATCTGATTTTCCTGAGCAAGAATTCTTTCAAGTTCTCTCTTTTGTTGGATTACTTCTTCAGGCCAGAGCTTAATTGATCCCTTTAGTGAAAGGGTAAATGTGAAGTAATCCTTAACAGTGGGGTAATAATGAATCTCGTGATCTGAAATAATCATACCCTTCCGTTGGAGAAGTAAGACTGACCAAAGATGTTGTCTGGGGACTGCAGCATTTGTGTTGTTTGCAATCATGTATTGAAATTTAGTTATCCACCATGTCTTTGGGTAAAACCATTGGAGAAAAATCAGGGCTGGATGATCTTCATCACATTTTTCTAATTTTTGGAGGGTTCTAAGTAATGGGAATTCCATGGCGATTGTATACAGATCCAACAGGTACCATAACAAGTAAAGGACAGGTTTGGACCATTGGGAAAATGGGAAAAAAGAGTGCAGGTGAAAGAAAGGGTATTCTAAGTTGAACAAAGGGCCACCAAGAACTGTGAGGCCGTGTTCTTGGACTGCTAAGATGGCGTAGTGTCTGATGAATTCTTTGGCACGGCAATGGAGTGTTCTGGTTTTGATTAGGTCTGGAAATTGTGGTGGAGAAAAAGGAACAGGAGGAGTTATGATAATGGGATTCATTATGAAGATGGTAAGAAGGTTGGTTTTATTTATTGCTAGAAAAGTGATTATGAGGTTTAGGCTATTTATAGAGTTTTATGAAAGAAAATCAATAATCGTTTTGTCCTTTCCTTTTACGTGGATGACGTTAAAGGAATAGTTAAAAGAATCATATTTGCCATCGCAGTAATTGTGCTAGTAGAATCTTTTCTATTTGAAATCGAGCATATTAGAAAAAGCAGACATGTCAATCTCAATGAGAAAATGATGTCCAATAAGGTGGACTATTTTTTTAGAGTTAAAGTAAGAGATATAATGTTAAGATCTATAGTTTAAGAATCAGTTGAACTAAAGGTCTTTTTATTGAAGTTGATTTTTGATCGTTTAAGATAATGCTTTCAATATTCTGATTTGAATGACAACTTAGTTGCGTAGAAATACTACATTTTTTTTTTGAATGATATCAAGGTAGTGAATGATATTATGACGTATGAGTATATGTTGAAGGGATTAAAATTTTTAAAGGAGTTAAGAATTTTATGTAAGAGATTAGTATGGGTATTCTACATCTATGTTATTCTTTAATGAATGAAAGGTGAAGTGTATAGATACCCATTAAATATTGAACGAATGGAAAAAAAAAAAGAATAAAAATATGTGTGTATAATTTTATAAGTCCATAATGTGTGTCATATGTTTATTTTATGGATATATGTTTCGTACTCCTCTCGTATACTCAGCCATGAGCCAACTTAGAGATAATCTAACATATGAATGAGTATTTATTAGGATTTTGGACCACAATGAGCAAATCCTATATACAAAGAAGATTGCTTTGTAAATGTTTTATGAATAAACTATACAGTTGAAAAGGAAAATTGAGAATGAGAAGAAGAAATGAGATCTAAGTATCCTCATCTATGTGCTTAAGTTATGAATTTCGAGGACGAAATTCTTATAAGGAGGGGAGAATTGTAATAACCAGTATCCACGACTGGTAAGAATAAGTGTTTATAAATGTATAAATATACGTATTTTATTTGTATGTTGGTTACTTGATTTATATATTGTTATTAGTAGTATTTTTATAGGTTAAGGATATACTATTAGTATTTGGTTTATTTGCAAGACTTTGGAATTATTTTAGGGACCAAATTGTTATACTTTGAAAGTTTTGGGGGTGAATTCGTAAATACCAAAAATTAACCACTTAGTATAAAAATACACTTTTAAAAACCCTAATTCTCTCATTTTTGTCGAGCTACCCATTTTTAGAGAGAGAAGAGAGAAATAAAGGAGAGAGAAAGAGAAGAAGAAGAAGAAAAAGAAGAAGAAATTGGAATTTTGGATCTTTAGAGGTATATCACAACTAATTATCAATTTATTGGTGTTAATTAAGTTAATTTCTTTAAGTTTTTATTTCTGGAAATATGTATAATTAAGGATTTGATGTGTATTTCGTTTGATGTTGTGAGAATTGATGATGATCTATAAGATAGTTTGATAAATCATGATGAATTATGAAATTTCTGCTGGATAACCTCTTGATCTAGGAATTTTATAAATTGTTGTGATTCGATTCTGGTTTTGAATTTTGAGTATATGAAATTAGACATGTTTAGGATCATCTGAGACTTTGAATCGACTGAAAATCTCGGAAATTGAATTTGTAGTGAATTTACCAAAATGACCCTGGAATTCTGGAAATTTCCTGTGTAAACAGTATGATACAGTGGAAAATAATTTTTGAGCTGCTGAATGATCTTTAAAAATTATGAATTTGTGGAATATGATAATTTTATATGTCTAATATGATATACTCGGAATTGAGAATTTGGATCAATGTGGTTGAAGTATTATGAATTTCTAAAGTGTATCAGCTCATTGTAGTATTTGATTAACATATTTTTAAAGTTATGAAATAAAATAGTTTTAAAATACTTTTGGCAGTTATTTGGAAGCCAAATATTTATCATGGACTAAAATATGTGTCAAGAGTAATTATGTGGTAGTTTTATAATTTTTGAGTTAGTATATGATTTTATAAAATTGTGAGATTGAATACTGTTCAGTAAGTATCTTGATCCTGTCAGGTTTGTAGTTTGGATTCGATAGTGTGTATGGAATGGATTGTGTAGGAATTTTGATATAATATTCATATATAAGAAGTATATATGAGTCAAGAATGATATATTCTGATTTCGGAGTAATTGGACATCATTTGATGTATTAGAAATTTTTGTTAAGTGTAAGTGGTCAGAATGACAGGTTTTGAGAAACCAAATATTTAGACCAATTTGATGTGATAAATGCATTGTGTATAATTTTGTAAGCTATTTAAAGTATTTTGTGTGAATTGTGAGGCTTATGAAAGGATTAATCTCCATTGATAGGTTAAGGAGATTTAAGCCTTGTAGCTGAAAGTGTTAAGAGGTAAGTATACTAGACTTACTACTGGAATCACAATAAACATAATAATTGTTTTGTATGATTTTGTAAATGGGGTTAAGAATATGTTTATGATATGTCAAAGTATATTTTGATATGAAATGTGAATATATGTTTATGAATGTGAGCATTGACATTGAGCATGGACATACATGTATTTTTGAAAGTGAGCTTTCCAAAATAAGATGCGTTTAACAAAGAAAGCTTTTGAAGTGTAATATGTCCATGAGAAATATTTTGTGATTTGAGGGTACTTGAACTCACTGTTAACTTAGTAGGCATTTTATGTGATTTGTGGAGCCTTTATATGTGGCCTTTCCTTCGGGATTGGTATATGTTATGTGTTCCGTATGTAGGGAGGATCCTATTGGTACCTAAAGGAAGTGTGAGTCATCACATTCGTGTGGTGGCGTATTGGTACACGTGAGAGGACTCACCGATGATCAGGGTGAGGGTTTGGCTTTTACATTCGGGCATAAGCGTTATATATGTGTGATTTAAAGACCTCACTTGTACTATTCCTCTCATACGGTATGTCACCTACGAGTGACATTTGGCTCATTATGTGATATGTGATATGTAAGTCCTACTAAGTAGTAGTTGAGTAATGGTATTCTTATTATGTGTTTTGAAAGAATGTGTAAGCGCTTACATGATATGTGATTTGATAAGATTATGATTTTGATTGATCACAGCATATCATACATATGCATTGTGTACATATATGTATTTGTATTTGATATATGAAAAATTAGTATGCTTACTGAGTTTTATACTCATTATAGTTTATGGTGATTTCAGGTAAATAAGGTACATGTGTGCTTAGCGGATTTGGCAAGGCTTCTGCTGTTCCTTGGGTTCCCTAAGTTGCTAGGTTGTTGTGTGTTTCATTTGGGGACACGTGGGATAGGATATTTGGTTTGTCCCTATTGAATAAATACTTATGTATTATTTCATTGTGTGTGGATTGGATTTGGTTTAAGTTTTATAAAGTGTGGTTATTGGATGATTTTAAGTACGAATTTGCAATGGATATATTCTGGGCTCCCGGTAACAAAGTTGCTACTGGTGACGTAATAGAGTGTTAATCTCTGAGAAAACTCTGCGTATCTCCGGTTTAATAATTGTCCCAGTCATAATTCAATTGCTATAATTCTGAAAGAAATTGAAATGAAAGTTGAAAATTTTGTGTAATATTATTTATGAGTGCACATGCAGTGAATAAATGTAAGTGATGTCGTGTGTCGGATCTTTTGGGTCTGGGGCGTGACAACAACTCCCAGAAGCCTAGTGCTGTAGCATCGGCTCGACTAAAGACCTAAAGTTCTCCTAAATTGTCTAGGACGCCTATCTTGTTCCTATTCAGATTAAGATTTACCTAGGACGACTGTAGCCTATATAAAGGCTGTATGTTAGCTTAAGAAAAAACACAAACCCTAGAAAAATACTAGAGAGACAATTGAGAAAGTAATTGTTGTAATCTCTTTCTTTAGAGAGAAAAGTTCTTTGTGAACTTTGTGATTCTTGTAAAAACATACTTTATAAATGCTTTGTAATTCAATAATAAGAAGAGAGATCTTGATCCGCCATGAATATAGATAAGTTGATGAACCACAAAAATTATTGTATTCTTTCTTCTACCCTTTCTCTCTCTATATTAATTTCAATTATTTGTTGCATCATTATACTTGTGTTAACCACTTTTACCCTACAACAAGATCCAAGTGATTTTTTGTGGAAATAGAAAATTCACTACCAAATTTTATCAATTTACAAATTTTCTCTCAATTAATTAAAAGAATAAAATTGGTTAATATTATCACAATATTAAGTAATATAGATATCATTATAGGGAAGTTAATCGTTAAAATAATAATTGATATAAGCTATCATTTTCTTTTTCCATATTAGAATTATATAGATGCTTCTCGTAAATTTTACTCCTATATCAAAAATCACAATAGGGGTGTAGTAATAATTAAGTAGTTAGAAAGAGAAATTCCTGAAGCAATACAACAAACGATTGGGTTTGAATATGCAGCCCTTTATAAATTCTTCAAACTTTAGCGTATGAGACAAAACTGCTTTTCTAAGAGAAATACTTATATAGGAATTCTATTAAGAATTTTCAAAGTAAAAAATTTGATTCTCTTCCATATTAAAGCAAATTAAATATTTACTTTCCACAAATGAATGGTAAAAGAGCATTTAGTTACCACAATAAAATAATTAGTTATTTAAATACTAAATAACATATTTGAAAAATGATTCTGCATATATAATTCAACATGAAAAAGCCAAACATATTTTATGGATCAAAAAAGAAATTATTAATAATTTATAAAGAATGTTATTGTAGATATATAATAAGAGAACAATCACCAACGTTAGTCTTAAATTACAAGAAATACTTTTTTGGGTAATAAAAATTAAAAGATATTAGTAGTGTAATTAATTGAGCATTCAAAATGTTTTCTAATAAGTTGGGGCAACTGAACAATGCCAATCTTTCAATACATTAGAGTTTAGAAGGAACATAAAGAGAAATTTGCTTTTAATATCTTTAATTTAATTAGTATATTAGGTATAAACTAAATTAGTGTATATTTTAATTAAAATATTAATGTTGACATTCAAAAATAAGATCTTCAAGATTTTTTAAATCATATTCAAGATAATAATAATTTTTTTTGAATAATAATTATAATAATATGAACGAAAAAAAGTTAAAATACGTGTTAAATTTTATTAAATAGTCCTATTAAAATTGATCTACCTAAAATTTTCTCTTTAAAATGACTTTACCCTAGTCTTTTGGTGATGATGGTTTTTATTTTAACAATTTACATCGATGTTAATATTATCATTGTTTTCACAACCAAATGGGCCTAACTGGATTTCGCTTCTTATTCGAATGGTGGCCTGGGCTCAATGGTTTAAAAAGAAGCGGGGAACGGGCCATGAGCCCAATGAAAAAAGTTTTTTTCTTTTAATATGCTCTCTCTCCTATAATATTTTATAATTGTTTTTTAAAAATAAAAAGTAATAAGACAAATGGGGAAGATGGAACAGATGGCAGAGCTTATAGAAATTCCAAAACCAAAAGAGTGTATATTTGAATTACTTAAAAGCATCCTGGACTCTTTTATCAAATAATCAAAAAGTCATGACCAAATATATTATCTGAAACTTCAAAGATTCTTTGCTTCCATTATAAATATATTAGCTATCACATAGTCACACTTTTGTTCTGTTGACATAACCATAATTATAATTAATAGTATATTTATTTCATTCTGATCTTAGAAGATAATAAAAAAATAATTTAGGCAATAATATATAATTGTATAACATATAGTTAGAAGATAATTTTATTTTTAGGAATCACCAATGTTAAGAGACTAACTACGACACAACATCTATGACAAACACAATTCACAAAAGTCAAATATTTCAATTGGGTAGTGGGACCAAATATTTCCAATCCTAGGGACTGATTTGGACTGCCGAACCATTTATAAATTATATTATATTATATGCAGCATTCAATTTCTATGTTTTAATTTAATGACACAAATTAATTTCTATTTTATATGCTTTAATTTAATGACACAAATTAATTGTCATCAAATACCATTCATTATTATTAATATGTTAAAATTGAAATCTTAAATAATGTGATAATTAGGGGTGGATAAAAAACTTAAAAATCAAATTGGATGAGCGAATCGATTCGTCCAGTTCAATTTGATTATGGCATGATTGATTTAGATTTTGGTTCTATCTTTTAGTAAATTAAAATTTTGGTTCAATTTTTAATTTTGAACTTTTAAACTAAAAACTAAATCGAAATCAATTTTTTTATGAAAATAATTAAAAAAAAAATACTCATGACAACTTATGAATAGAATCAAAATTTAGAACCGAATGGAACTAGATTATTCAATACCAAAAGATAAGTCAAATTTAAACTCATCCAATACCAAAAGTTCAAATTGAGAACAGAACCAATTCAATTTAATTTTTCTTTCCGTTGATTCAATTTTTTATTGTAATTTTTAAAAATCAGCCGATCTAATTTAATTTTTGGTTCTATTAAAAAAATCTAACCAAAATAAAAATACTCACCTTTAATAACGATTAATTATTAAATAATAAAATAATGTAATAAATACTTTAAAAAATTATATAATTTTACAATCAAATAATTAATTAATATATCAATCAAGATTTCAGTTTTAAAATATTAAATTAAAAAGCCTAACATTACGCTTTTTTTTATTATACCTACAATATCTTTGATAATGATGGGGAACTACAAATAATTTTTTAATGGATTGCTTGTTAAGAGCAACTAGATCCCTGTTCATGAGCACCATTAAATATCAATGTTATAAGTAATTGAATACATTTACAAATTGTGTTACGTAAGAAGTTAGCATTACAACAGAAAAGGAAACTTGATAATCTGGTGTTTATCTTTTCATGTGGTTTTATAATAAGAAAATGATGGCATATGTATTCACCATTTGAATCATGTGAATTAAAACAAACTTGTTTCAAAATTGACATAAGACAAAGCACAATCAATTACTATCAAAATTAATTCAAATGGGAATGTACATGTATTGTGATCCCACGGCTGTGTGAGAAATAAGCTTTAACGAATTAGTAAAAATGAATGTCGATTTTTTTTATTTATTTATTGATGTTTGGTGGATTAAGTTGTGTGTCTAAGTCTATCCAATGAAATCAAAACATATTTCAAATTTGTTTTCGTATAAACCTCAACTATCACTTTAATTTGTTGATAGATTCTTTTAAATAATAAAGCATTTTGTATAACTTATTCATTTTGTGTCCACAATTCATGGTAATTAAACATTTCAATTATTGAGATGTTAGATTCTATTCGAGCCGAATTTATTTATTTCTTTTACTTATTGGGAATATTATTTATTTTTTACATTTATTTAAAGAGTTGTTTATTTTCTTCTATTTATTAAGAAGGGATGACATTGTACGAAAATGTTGAACATATTAATCTTTAAATTTTTACTTTAATTTTTATTGTTTGAAATATTATATTAAAATTTATTTTTAAAGGAGAAAAACAACTTTTTTAATCTTATAAATTAATATTTATATAAAAGCTGACATATGTAATAAAAAGCTAACATTCATATAATTAAAAAAAACAACTTTTTAAAAAAAAGTTAATTTCACTTATCTAAAAATATATGCAAAATTAAATTTATAAAAAAAATTTTTTTATAACAATCTTATCACAATATAATTTATTTTTTAAAAAAAATCCTATCCAACATAATCTTATCCATCAATAATATCTTCTGTGGCAGACATTTAGCACACTAGACACCCAATATTCAAATTTATTGTTTTTTCTTTCTTTTTCCTTTACCAAAAAAGGACAGCCAAATGCTAGGCATTAGCCCACTTTCCATTATACAGAAAGCATAAAGCTCCTTGATGAGAAGGTTAGAATCGGAAATGTATTTGGACGGTGCAACCATAAACCCATTCTTGACTACGACTTGTTTACAACTAAGAACTTTTATTTATTTATTTATTTTTATGTTGTTGACTTAAAAATTTGGATAACTTTTAAATTAACAAATTAAATTTATTTATATTAAGAACTATTATTTAAGATTAACAGAAATAAAAATATATTGTTTTTTGTTATTATTTTATGACAATAATCATTAGTAATGCACTTATTAAAATTAAAATTTTTAAATGATAATTTTTTTAAATTATAATGAGCATTTTTAAATAAAAATATGAAATATTTGACATATGAATCCATACATTAATTATGATATACAAGTAAATAAAGCATTAATTAATTCTAAATTAGAAAATAACTTTTTTATATATTTTTATATTCATTTGATACCACTTAAGCACTGGTCAAATGTCACATCAAAAATATTTAACAGAATATTTTTAATAATAATAATTAAAGTGGAAATATTAAAAAAGTAAAATTAAATTAGTATATTTAAATAAAATAAGAGATTAAATTAATAACTTTTTTTATAATAACTTTTTGTTCAAAAGAAAAAAAAAAGGGGCAAGGCACATCAACATTCTATCTCTTAGATAAAAGCATATTATATGTTGATGCACAAAATTTGTTGCGTCTCAAAAAGTATTGCTCGCTTTTAATTTGGGTGCGTCTTTGAACTTTACACAATTAATTTATTAGACACTGCAGAGCAAACAAGTCCTTGCAGCACAAAGCAGAAGCAGTTATTGTGCATCATGCAAAGGACACTGCAGAGCAAGGCACAACAGCAACCAACTCTTTGCAACAACACCAGGCATCAACAACAGCAATTATGTATCAAGCAAGGACACTAGGAGACAAAGTCACCAACAGCAGCAAAATGCAATGTGCCAGCTATTGCAGAAAAAGCTATACCTCAGCTCAAAGGACAAAGCATGAGGTAGCAAAATCAAAAGGAAGAATGGTACAAGCACAAGAATAATATGGACAAAATTGAATTGGTAAAAATTGCGAAAAAGAAATAACAACAATAAGCAAATTTATTTTTAGCTAAATTTCAACGGTATAAATTGTTGTATTCTCCATAGAACTCAATAAATATATATAGCACATAATGTAACTGTTACATTGTAAAAGAAATACAAAATCATGTCTCATAACTTCAAATCATTTTCAATTCTCCAACTTGATATCAGAGTCATTTCAATAGCCTTAAGTTCAATAAAACACATCATCTTTGAACCAAAATAACACCGGTCAACAAAGAAACACCGTACCAATTTCACTATTTGTGTTCTACCCATAAAACTCACAAATATAATTATCTCCTCTGAAAATCATAGATGCTAACTGTTGTGCCAAGAAGTATTCAAACAACAATTAATACTATTATTAATTATTATATAAACAATCAATAATGCTAATAATACTATAATGAAGCAACTAACCATCTAACACAATATATAAAAAAGAAATAATACAAAGTTTAACGAGGTTCGGTAATATTACCTACGTCCTCAGGTGCCGCTAGAACAAATTCACTATCTTTAAAAGAAATTACAAAGTTTTTGTGCCACAATATAAATTTTTAAACTATTGGGTCAAACTGTAAATACTCAAATAGTATGGTCAATATTATAATTACCCAAACAATAAGGTATTACTACAAATAACCAAAAATAAAGAGAAAAATTGAAATCTTACAACTTTCAGGGGCTTAAATGCAAAACCCTTGAACTATGAGGTTCTCATAAAGAGATCTTACAAATAGAGAGAGAGAAAAAAATTATTTCAAATGTACATTTAATATCAAAGAAGGTCTTATCTTATATAAGCCTAACCAAACCACCACATGCCATCTCCCACCAATGTGGGATTGGCTTAATTGGCATATAAGCTAATTTTCAACAAATCTCCACCTTGGCGAATATGTCAATCCTCTACAAAACTTTATTTTTCTCAAAAAATTCTCTATCCAAATGCAGTGCCTCCAAATTTGCGCCCAATGGCGCTATTAAACTCGAATTATATTGATCAAGTCTAAACAATGATTGAACTTGATCGCTGTCACCACTTTAGTCAACATTTCTGCGGAATTCTCTGCAGTCTTAATCTTGTGAAGTAAGATTATTCCTTCACTAATGATTTCCCGCACAAAATGATACCGAACATCAATATCCTTCATTCGAGCATGGTATACTAGATTCTTCGTTAAATGAATAGCACTTTTGACTATCAGAATAAACATGAATCTTCTTCTGACCAATTCCCAACTCATCCAGCAATCCTTGTAACCAAATAGCTTCCTTTAGAGCCTCTGTAACTGCCATGTACTTTGCTTCTGTAGTAGACAAAGCAACTGTAGATTGTAAAGTAGACTTTCAACTCACAGATGCTCTTGTAAGAGTAAATACATAACTGGTTGTTAACCGATGTTTATCCATATCACTAGCATAATCAGAATCAACATAACTGACAACACATTGATCACATGTATCATCTCTCTCAAAGACTAAGCCAACATTTACGGTCTTCAGTAAATGCCGTAGAATTCATTTCATAGCCTACCAATGTCCTTTACTAGGATCATGCATATATCTGCTTACTACTCCAACTACATGTGAAATATCAGGTCTTGTACACACTATAGCATATATCAGGCTACCAACTACATTAGCATATGAAACTCGAGACATATACTCTCGTTCCTCATCTGAACTAGGAGATAAAGATGCATTGATCTTCATATGAGGAGCAAGTGGGGTACTTACAGGTTTTGACTCCTCTGAAATGCCAAAACGTTATAATACCTTCTTCAAATAGTGCTTCTGAGTTAAACAAAATTTTCCTCCTTCTCTGTCCCTATTAATCTCCATGCCTAGTATTTTTCTAGCTTCACATAAATCTTTCATCTCAAACTTTCGGTTCAACTGAGTCTTCAATTTTCTAATTTCTTCGACATTCGTTGAAGCTATCAATGTCACGCCCCAGACCCAAAAGATCCGACACACGACATCACTTACATTCATTCACTGCATGTGCACTCATAAATAATATTACACAAAATTTTCAACTTTCATTCAACACAGAAATCCTTAGCAAGTTGCTAGTAAGTTCAACACTAAAATCAACCATAACCTAACATATAAATATAAACTTCTCTTGACAATATTTAAACATTCATTTCAATTTCTTTCATAATTATAGCAATTGAATTATGACTGGGACAATTATTAAACCGGAGATACGCAGAGTTTTCTCAGAGATTAACACTCTACTACGTCACCAGTAGCAACTTTGTTACCGGGAGCCCAGAATATATCCATTGCAAATTCTTACTTAAAATCATCCAATAACCACACTTTATAAAACTTAAACCAAATCCAATCCACCCACAATGAAATAATACATAAGTATTTATTCAATAGGGACAAACCAAATATCCTATCCCACGTGTCCCCAAATGAAACACACAACAACCTAGCAACTTAGGGAACCCAAGGAACAGCAGAAGCCTTGCCAAATCCGCTAAGCACATATGCACCTTATTTACCTGAAATCACCATAAACTATAATGAGTATAAAACTCAGTAAGCATACTAATTTTTCATATATCAAATACAAATACATATATGTAAACAATGCATATGTATGATATGCTGTGATCAATCAAAATCATAATATTATCAAATCACATATCATGTAAGCGCTTACACATTCTTTCAAAACACATAATAGGAATACCATCACTCAACTACTACTTAGTAGGACTTACATATCACATATCACATAATGAGCCAAATGTCACTCGTAGGTGACATACCGTATGAGAGGAATAGTACAAGTGAGGTCTTGAATAACACATATATAATGCTTATGCCCGAAGGTAAAAGCCAAACCCTCACCCTGATCATCGGTGAGTCCTCTCACATGCACCAATACGCCACCACACAAATGTGATGACTCACTCTTCCTTTAGGTACCAATAGGATCCTCCCTACATACGGAACACATAACATATACCAATCCCAAAGGAAAGGCCACACATAAAGGCTCCACAAATCACATAAAATGCCTACTAAGTTAACAGTGAGTTCAATACCCTCAAAATACAAAATATTTCTCATGGACATATTACACTTCAAAAGCTTTCTTTATTAAACACATCTTATTTTGAAAGCTCACTTACAAAAACACATGTATGTCCATGCTTAATGTCAATGCTCACATTCAGAAATATATATTCACATTTCATATCAAAATATACTTTGACATAACATAAACATATTCTTAACCCCATTTGCAAAATCATACAAAACAATTACTATGTTTATTGTGATTTCAGTAAAAAGTCTAGTATACTTACTTCTTAACACTTTCAGCTACAAGGCTTAAATCTCCTTAACCTATCAATGGAGATTAATCCTTTCATAAGCCTCACAATTCACACAAAATACTTTAAATAGCTTACAAAATTATACACAATGCATTTATCACATCAAATTGGTCTAAATATTTGGTTTCTCAAAACCTGTCATTCTGACCACTTACACTTAACAAAAATTTATAATACATCAAATGATGTCCAATTACTCCAAAATCAGAATATACAATTCTTGACTCATATATCCTTCTTATATATGAATATTATATCAAATTTCCTACACAATCCATTCCATACACACCATCGAATCCAAACTACAAACCTGACAGGATCAAGATACTTACTGAACAGTATTCAATCTCCCAATTTTATAAAATCATATACTAACTCAAAAATTATAAAACTACCACATAATTACTCTTAACACATATCTCAGTACATGATAAATATTTCACTTCCAAATCACTGCCAAAAGTATTTTAAAACTATTTTATTCTATAACTTTAAAAATCTGTTAATCAAATATTGCAATGAGCTGATACACTTTAGAAATTCATAACACTTCAACCACATTGATCTAAATTCTCAATTCCGAGTATATCATATTAGACATATAAACTTATCATATTCCACAAATTCCTAATTTTTGAAGATCATTCAGTAGGACACAAATTATTTTTCACTGTACTATACTGTTTACACAGGACATTTCCAGAATTTCAGGGTCATTTTGGTAAATTCACTATAAATTCAATTTCCAGAATTTTCAATCGATTCAAAGTCTCAGATGATCCTTAACATGTCTAATTTCATATACTCAAAATTCAAAACCAGAATCGAATCACAACAATTTATAAAATTCCTAGATCAAGAGGTTATCCAGCAGAAATTCCACAATTCATCATGATTTATCAAACTATCTTATAGATCATCATCAATTCTCATATGATCTTACGAAATACACAACAAATCCTCAATTATACATATTTTCAGAAATCAAAACTTAAAGGAATTAACTTAATTAATACTAATAAATTGAGAAATACGTATGATATATCTCTTGAAATTCAAAATTCCAATTTCTTCTTCTTTTTCTTCTTCCTCTCCTCTTTCTCTCTCCTCTATTTCTCTCTTCTCTCTCTTAAAATGGGTAGCTCGACCTAAAAATGGTAAATTAGGGTTTAAAAGTGTATTTTTATACTAAGAGGCTAATTTTTGGTATTTACGAATTTGCCCCCAAAACTTTCAAAGTATGACAATTTGGTCCCTAAAATAAATCTAAAGTCATACAAATAAACCCAATACTAATCGTATATCCTTAACCTATAAAAATATTACTAATAACAATATATAATTCAAGTATCACCAACATACAAATAAAATACGTATATTTATACATATATAAATACTTATTCTTACCAGTCGTGGATACTGGTTACTACAATCAATATGTCATTGACGTACAAAAGTAAATAAATGAAAGAACCATCATGTAGCCTTTGAAAATACACACAATGATCAAATTTACTTCTTGTGTACCTCTGATCCATCATAAACCGATTAAATCACTTATATCACTGCCTCGATGATTGTTTCAAACCATAAAGCAATATTTTTAGTTTGTAAACCAATTTTTCCTTCCAACAACTTTGAATCCCTCTGGTTGTGTCATATAGATTTCTTCTTCTAAGTCACCATGTAAAAATACAATTTTTACATCGAGTTGAACTAGTTCCATATTTGATTGAGCTACCAAGGCCAATAAAATTCTAATGGAATAATGTTTCACAACTAGAGAAAATATCTCATTGTAGTTAATTCTTTCCCTCTGTGCATAACCTTTAGCCACCAATCTTGCCTTGAAGTGGACATCTTTTTTGTCGGGAAATCCATCTTTCTTTGCATATACCCATTTGCACCCAATTGCCTTTTTACCATTTGGTAGTTGAGTTAGCTCCCAAGTTTTATTCTTTTAAAGAGACTGCACTCTTCCTTCATAGCTGTCTTCCACTGATCAGCTTCAGAATAGCTGACTGCCTCTCTATAAATAGAAAGAACATCATCATCTACAACTGAAAGTGCATAGGCCACCATATCAACAAATCGAGCAGGTCTTCGAATCTTACGTCTTGGCCTATTTACTGCAATAATTTCTTGTTGCTATTGAGGTTCAAGAGTAGAACCTTCTTCATCATCTCTTAAAACCACCTCTGTCATAGGAGTACCATTATCTATCTCTACAAATCTAACTAGGTTCAATGTAGTTGTTTCCAACTCCACCTGCTGCTGAGTATACTACACATGTTGCGGAGTACTATTCACTGTTGTCTGGTTTTCTGATTTCTTCAACATAGAAGACTCATCAAATGTTACATCTCTACTGGATACAATTTTTCTAGAACTTGGACACCAAAGACGATATTCTTTCACTCCTGAAGAAAATCTCAAGAAAATTACTTTATTGGCTCTGGAATCTAGCTTTGATTCTTTCACATGATAATATGTAATGTAACCAAATATATGTAAAGAATCATAATCAGAAACAAGTTTTTCAGACCAAACCTCTAATGGAGTTCTATCACTAATAGCAGCTGATGGTAGACGATTAATTAGATGACACGCATAAATCACAGCCTCGGCATAAAACTCTTTACCCAATCCCGGATTGGACAACATACACCGAACTTTCTCCAACAATGTCCAGTTCATGCGTTCTGCCATCCTATTCTGCTGCAGTGTACCTCTCAAGTAAAATGACGTACAATACCCTCATCTTGACATAATTTTAAGAACTGATCACTGCAATACTCACCACCATTATCTGTTCTAAGATGCCCGATTTTTCTGCCTGTTTTTATCTCAACCATCTTTTTCCATTTAAGGAAAGCATTAAGTACATCATCTTTAGATTTCAAAATGTACACCCAAGTTCTTCTGAAAAAGTCATCAACAAAAATAACATAGTAGCACAAACCTCCTATAGATGTACTCTGAGAAGATCCCTATACATCTGAGTGAACATAATCAAGAATACCCTTGGTATTATGAATAGCGGTGCCAAACTTCACTCTTTTCTGCTTTCCCAGAACACAATGCTCACAAAAGTCTAACTTGCAAGTCTTCACACCTTTCAATAAACCTCTTTTCACTAAACTGAATAAAACTTTCTCACCTGCATGCCCCAACCGCATATGCCATAATCTAGTGATATCTGAATATGTATCATTATTAGAAACCATGGTCGCTAATCCAATCCTTGTACTACCATTATAGTAATACAACTTGTTCCTCTTAGTGCCTTTCAATGTCACAAAAATGCTTGAAATGACCCTCAGAATTCCATATCGTATAAATACAGAACAACCTTTAGATTCCAAGGCTCCCAAAGAGATGAGATTCTTCCTCAACTTCAGTATATACCAAACTTTTGTCAGAACTCTAGTTGATCCATCATCATTTTTTAACCGAACCGAACTAAACATATCCCAGCAGTATGACAACTATCATTATTGTCCATATACACAACTCCACCATTAAGCTCTTCAAAATTAAAGAACCATTCTCGATGTGGACACATATGATAAGTACAACCTAAATCTATAATCCATCGTCAGAATGAGACGTGGATGAATGACCACTTAAACAAAAATCTGACACACTATCATCGCTTACGCTCTCAACAACACATGCATAAAAAACGAACATATATTTTTCTTTCTTTTTCAACTTCAGACAATCTTTTTTTCCAATGTCCTTTCTCCCGACAAAAGGCACACTCATCTTTTCCTACTCTACCCCTCAACTTAGATTTTTTTCTTTTTCCTGATTTTCTATTCTGGCTACGTCTTCTTACTATCAATGCTTCTACTGACTGATCTCTATGTTCTCTCTGATCCTTTCTACGGATTTCATAGTTTGTCAAAGAAGAACAAACTTCTTCAAATGATAATTTATCCTTTTCATAGATGAGAGTAATACATAAATGATTTAATTCATCTGGAAGGAAACCAATCAACAGCATAGCTTTTATTTCATCTTTGAAGGTTTCCTCTAAATTTAATAAATCAGCAATTAGCTTATTAAATTCATCAATATGAGAACTAGTACTTATACCTTGTCTCAACTGAAGGCGAAACAATCTCTTCAATAGATACAGTCAGTTCTCATTACTTTTCTTCATATATTTGTTCTCCAGAGCCTTTCACAATGCATTGACAGACTTTTCTCTGATGAACGGACACTTCTACTCTCTACACAGACAAGAACGAATCAACCCATAAGCTTTTATATTAAGCCTATTTCAGTCTGTCTCCTTAATATCTTCTAGTTTTGTTTCTTTCAAAACTATATCTAAGTCTTGCTGACACAATTCGTCCAACACCTCACTCTACCATAAGCCAAAATTATTTCGGCCATCAAATTTTTTCACATTTATTTTTGCACTAAATGCTGTCATTGTCCTCATCGATGTAGATGATGATGATGCCATAGTTACCTCACAAAAATGAGCTCGATACACAATATCACAAATAACTAAGCTCCACCAAATAATTATATCCAATAACTAGCAATCCAAAATTCACCAACCCAGAATAGTAGTAAGTGCTCAATTGAAAATAGTCACTCACCATCCTAAACCTGGGGCTCTGATACCACTTGTTACGCCAAGAAGTGTTCAAACAACAATTAGTAGTATTACTAATTGTTATGCAGATAATCAATAATGTTAGCATTACTATAACGAGGTAACCAACCATCCAACACAATATGCAAAAAAGAAAGAACACCAAGTTTAACGAGGTTCGGTAAATTACCTACGTCCTCGGCGCCGCTAGAACAAATCTACTATTTTTAAAAGAAATTACAAAGTTTTTGGGCCATAATACAAAATTTTAAACTATTGGGTCAAACTGTAAATACCCAAATAGTAGGAATAATACTGTAATTATCAAAATAATAGGGTATTACTACAAATGCCAAAATATAAAGAAAAAAATTAAAATTTTATAACTTTCAGGGGCTTAAATGCAAAACTCTTGAACTATGAGGTTCTCATAAAGATATCCTACAAATAGAAAGGGAAAAAAAATTATTCCAAAGGTACACTTAATATCACGAAAGGCCTTATCTTATATAGGCCTAACCAAATTATCACATGCCATTTTTCATCAATTTGGGATTGGCTAAATTGACATATAAGCCAATTTTCAACACTAACAAGCATCAGAGCTAATGGTTTCATTGGCTTCATAAATGAGACCAAGCTAAATTCGAGATCAAACAATATCATTATTGACAGTGATGACACTGTCATTACCATAGACAATTCTAAATATCAAGTTTAGGTCATGAAATATCAAATTTTGATAGGATGATTGTTGTCCTCATTATTAGAAGACATGTTGAAGGTAGTCATTAAATATATTAGCTCTTATCATCTGTGGATTACACTTGAAAATTTATTTGTTTCACTCAAAGACAAGAATCAATCATCTCAAGTGCATGTTTCAATCGACTAAAAAAGACTCAATAACTATAAGTTAATATTATATAAAGATGAAAATCATCACAAAGTCTCTGAGGTGTGTTGATTATGCTATGACTGATGATGAGCATGTTGATTTCATACTTGTAGGCTAGGAAAATGCTCATGACCCTGTTTTTGTGAATGTAACATTAAGAATTGACAAGTTTTCCTGGGCTAAAGTTTACTCCTTTTTAACTCAAGAACTCAAATTTGAGCAGAATGTCTCTGAGCTGATGTTTGAGGCACCAGCAAATTTTAATGTAAACTATATACAGTATGGCTGGAACTCGAAGAAATCCAAAAATAGGAAAGGAAAGATGAATAATTTCTACACCCCTCGAGACAGCAACACCCCTCGAGGCAGCAACGTAAATGCAAACTTCAACTGTAGCTTCAAACACTGCTAAACAACAGAAATACCTTTTTTAAAAAGCGGACTTTCATATAAATTAATATTCAAATAAAAGCTGACACAAGTAATAAAAAGCTGACATTCATATAATTAAAAAATACCTTCTTTTATTAAAAGTTAATTTTACTTATCTAAAAATATATGCAAATTTGAATTTATAAAATATTTTTTTATAACGATCTTATCACAACACAATTTTATTTTTTAAAATATTCCTATCCAACATAATCTTATCCATCAATAATATCCTCCATGACAGACATTTAGCATCCTAGACACCCAATATTTAAATTTATTGTTTTTTCTTCTTATTTTTCTTTCTTTTTTCATTACCAAAAAAGGAGAGCCAAATGCTAGGCATGAGCCCACTTTCCATTATCCAGAAAGCAAAAGCTCCTTGATGAGAAGGTTAGAATCGGAAATGTATTTTGGACGGTGCAACCATAAACCCATACTTGACTACAACTTGATTACAACTAAGATCTTTCTTTTATTTTTTTTTTAATGTTATTGACTCAAAACTTTTGACAAATTTTTTAATAAAAATAAATTCAATTCATTAATTTTGACAATCTCTAAATCAATAAATTAAATTTATTTTAATTAAAAAATTATTATTTGAGATTAATAAAAATTAAAATAAGTAAATAAAAATGTATCTCTGCTATTTAAAAAAAGTAAATTCAAGTAAGCCACAAGAGATCTATCTAGTTCCTGTAGACCTACGTTGTAATATTATAAATTTATAATATTACATATAAATTTTTAAAAAAAACATCAATTAAATATCACATTAAAAATAATTAACATAACATTTTTAACGGTAATAACTAAAGTGAAAATATTAAAAAAAATAAGAACTAAATTAGTATATTTAAATAAAATCAGAGACTAAATCACTTTTTTTTATAATTTAACATTTAACTTTGTGTTTCTGCCTACTAACTATATTCTTTGTTGGAGTAATAATCCACTTGTTTTGGAAGTCCAAAACTTTTTAAAATTCAAAATCCCGAACCAAAAAGGACATCCTGATGCGTCCTTGGGCCCACCGCTGCAGCGCTAAGGACCCAGTGCTGCGGCACTGGGTTGCTGTCCTAGGCGTTGCGGCGCTCAGCCATGGTGGCATCCCCCGCATTTTCTTCGCTTCCTTTGCGTCTTTGAGTCCCATTTTTCTTCCTCATTCGTGTCCCATACGTCATAGACTTATCCATACATGTCTCACACGTTCTAGACTTCTTGTGACTCTCCGCTTTGGTATTCATCTCAATTCTTATCCAACCAAGATTGTTAAATCACCAATTTTCTAACACAAATGTTAGATCTTGCAGGTGATTTTTTTTTTTTGTAAGGACTATTTGATACCTAAGTCAACGACTGTCGAATATAATTAGAGAACAGATTTGTAAGATAAAATAGTCCAAGTGTGAAAGTTTTTCCTTACCTTTGGCTATTGTGATGATGTTTTTTTATAATTGGTCTTCGTCGTTTCATCCTAAGAAATCTGGGTTAGGAATTCGAGCTTCATCTCTGTCATTTTTTGTGGCGAACTTCAGAATTGATGGGATTAATCCTAATCCTAAAGTTCTCGATGCTTTTCTTATTTAGTGGTGATTGATCTTGTCCTTGGGATTCTCAGCGCTTTCTTTATTAAGTAATGGTTGATCATAATTATGAGATTCTTGAAACTTCCCTTATCGAGTAATATGAACCCATGAGCTCCTTAGGGGTTTATGCTCGAAAGATCACAAGTGACCTACTTGGGGTTTAAGTATAGATACCAAAGAGATCCTTATGGCAAATAGGCCTTTGGTTCCTAACCCTACTTAAGGTAAACTTGGGCCAAGCCTAGGCCCCTATGCTTCCTCTAGGTTAAAGTCTTACCTTGAAGTATAATTAAGTGTGTCAACCCTTGGCCTAACTATTTTAGACCTAGGTTGGTCTTGGGCCTCAATATTGGGACAACCTCCTTAAGGGGGAACAAATATATTTTTTCTTTTAAACTTTATATTATGAGTTGTGCTTATACTTACTATTGGGGCCACCATTTGAATGCCCAAAATAGTTCATGCATAGCCAGCCTTTGAGAGGCTGGCTATGCATGAACTATTTTGGGCATTCAATATACTAGATAACTAGATCTGCCAACCTATAGATCCTACAAATGCATAGTGTAAGTTACAGGGAGGTGAGAATGGATAAAATTTTGAATATTGCTTAATATTTAATTAATAAATTATTATATGTACAAAGAAGAATTTTTCATAAATGAAGGAATTTTACTTAAATCTTTTTATTTGATTGATAATTCTGAAACAGATTAGAATTTCTAATTAACTCATATTTAATTAAACACATAATTTGATTAAGATATGAATTGATGCATTTATACTTTGATACATATTAGGATTTGTGCACTATAAATAAGCATGGTACTTTGTTTATACTTCATTATGTTCTATTATGAGATATTTAGTTTATTTGAATCATGGAGAATTGATTCATACACACATTATTCATCAAAGAATTTGAAAGCATCTTACTTGTCTTTGCAAATGATCTCACACGCTAACACCATATTTCTTTGATAAACACTAACTTCAGTATTGGGGTATTTTTTTCTTGCAAGCGAATGATGCATTCTCACAAATTCAAAGAGTATGTAAAGGTAAAATGGATAATTCGTGGAGTTTCAATCTCTGGAGCTTTCACTTACATAATTAGAATATAAAATTTGTATCTTAACTGATTATTTGTCAGGTAATTGTTGACTTTTTACTTTTTATTAATATAATAATTATATAATATCAATTAATAAACATCAAATGTCATATTAATTAAGATAAATACCAACTATGTAAGTATAATATTATTGTTATATTATTAGCTAGGGTATTCACAAATCCTTTAATTCAAGTTAATTATAGTTTAGTCCAAATCTTTGTTGGGTAATTTCTTTTGCATATTACCCAAAATCATATACTAAAATAAATAATATCAAATATATAAAAATTAAAATCATAAACAAGCATAAGATATAAATAAATATATATAGAGAATAAGAAAACTAGCCTTGAGTATAAAGAGACGTGTTAGAGAGTATTGTCTTAAAGTCAAATAGTTCTTCCCTTATGCATGTAATAATAGATCTATATAACTACAAGATTCAATACTATGCTCGCATCTGCTCTCCTTAATAAGCATGATTACTAAAGTATCATACTAAGTTTTCTTTATCATAAATGCTTAAAAACACAGTATGAAAAGCATATATTTGAAGTAATATAAACATATAACACTTATACATTTTTCTTTTCTTTATTGTTGCACACCCCATCATTTCTAATGAAGGATTATGACATTTTATATAGTAGTAGTATGTCTAAATAATAATTCAAGAATAAATAAGAATAATTTAATATATAGTAACTCCATATAATATAATATAAATATTATAACTCTCATAATAATAGTAATAATAATAATATTATTATTATTATTATAAATAAATATTGTAACTCTCAAATATTTAATCTAGGTTTAATGGTACATTTTAATATATTATAACTATTATATAATAATAATTTATAACTTATAACTTACAACATAAAAGTATATTTAAATAATATAACTTATGAAATATTTAAAAGGTTTTAAATTTTTTTTCTCTAATAATATTTACATATAAAGAAGAATATATCTCATACTCAATAAAAAAAAATTAAAATGTATTGTCATAAACATTCTAAGAGAGAATTCTAGTGTGCACTTTAAAATACTCTTAATGCTTGCAAAAGTTTCCACTCACAAACAACCGAGAAAATTAAAGATCAATCAATCAAGGAGATAAACAATTAGGAAAGCAAAGAAAACATACAATAATTTATGTGGTTTAGCAAAACCTTCTATGTCCAAGGTGAATCTGAGAATTCTAACTGCTTTATTCCTTTCTTTTGTATACAAGGAAAGTCTCACAAGAGATATAAATAATATCCAAATACCCAAGAGCTATCAAAGATATATATTACACTATTTTATAAGCTCAAAATACTCAAGTGTGATCTAAATTCTTTATTTTCTTTTTTATGCCAATTTGATACTTCCATAAATTACAAAGAGTTACAAGGGTTTATATAGTGCTAATATTAACCCTAGAAGCCCTAAATCTAGTTGGAATAAGAGTTCATAACCTTGATAAGTCTAAAACCAACTTAATTATGCAAGTTGAACCAAAGTAAGATTTTTCTCGAATAAGCATTGTCGCAATGTTCTGTAATTAACGCTGTATATTAATGCGAGTTTGTCCAACAATAAGGCATTCTGAAGCCAATGCTAGGGCATTCCTGTGACTTGTTCCTAACGCTAGGGCGTTCCAAACCAACTCGGGGGCATTGAGTCTTTTAGAATTGGTGCCACGACATTGAGTTCCCAGCATCATAATGTTCGCCCCTCATTGTTTCTGACTTTTCATTCGCATCTCTTTTGTTCATCCATTGTGTTATTCACCATATGTCGACTGTTTCTTAGTTTTTCAACTCAAATCAATTTATCTTTGATTTTAAATTATTAAATTCCAACAAACTCTTCGATGATTCAAAATTACTTCAAAAAAACTTTAACTATAATCTATCAACTTCAATGCTTTTATCACCTAGTGTTGACTCAATTTAAGTCTTTATGTAAACTTAACTCTTTTTGGGCTCGTGACCTTGGTCTATAAAGATACAAATGCATATTCTCTTGGATACCTTTTCCATTGTGATTTCAAATGCCACGCTTGGCACCATAATAATACCTAGCATTATCCTTCATATTCATTCTCTTTTGACCCTTATCACTACGGTGAGCAAATCTCCAATACTGCCCCTTGATAAGTATCCCCCCAACAATTTCATGATGGGACCCCACAACATTGTCAATAAGCACATACAACTTATTGTGGTTTTCACCTCTCATAACTATGATCATTTTCTTACATCAAGTATTCTTTTTTTTTTTTTGCTGTAAATGAGTATCTTTCTTGATTCAATATACCTAAAAATATCAAATTTCTCCTAACTCCAGGAACATGCTTAACCCCATGTATCTCCTTATTCTCCTCATCATGCATCATTATCTTAATATTACAAATCCTCGTGACTTTGTAAGTTATATCATTCCCTATTAGAATTTTCTTTCTCTTAATGAATTTATAATTAGTAAATAAGAATTTTTTTGAACACATATGATAACTACCACCAGAATCAAGTATCTATTCACCAGCATACTTTTTACCAAAAGCTACTAAGGACTCAACAATTTTCAAGTTTTTTTCACAGACTGTTGCAGTCTTTCATTCTTTATATGCCTTTCTTTTTGGGTAATCCCTCCTCAAGTGCCCTTCCTTATTACAATTATAACATTTTTTTGATATGCCCTATTGGTTCTTCTTACTATCTCATCCTCTTGCAACTGACTTTATTGCACTTTCAAATTATGATAATTTTCCTTTTTCTTTAAAGTTTAATGGGACTTTACATTACTTACTATTAAAGTTTTCCTACTATACATGAGGGTGTCCACGAAATGCTCATAACTCGAAGACAAATAGCACAACAAGATAATAGTTTTGTCTTCATCTTGCATTTTGATGTATATCGTTTCAAGATTGATGACAATCTTGTTAAAGGCGTCAACTCATTTATGAAAATTCCTCAGTCATAGCTTACTAATATAACTTTTTCTTCATATACAAATGATTTGCCAAGGACTTCGTCATGTATAATATGTCAAGTTTCTTCTAAAGACCTATTAATGTCTCTTCTCTAGCCACCTCCCTCAAAACTTCACCACTCAATGATATAACTATTGTATTATGGCTCTTTTTTGAATGGTCTTCTCTTCTAAATCACCAAGTTGTATTGACTACTTCTCATTGTTGGTTGTCCCTTGAGTTTCCTCAAAGGATGAGTTTAACCTTTGACTCACCGGTAGAGCCTTCACCTTCACCTTTCATATATTAAAATCATTCTGCCTATTAAAATTATTTATTTCATGGTTTTGAATTGTCATGGTTATACCAACCTATATTCTGATACCAATTTGTTGAGGGAATTTTAGTGTGCACTTTAAAATACCTTTAATGCTTGTGGAAGTTTTCACTTACAAACAATCAAAAAAATTAAAGATCAATCAACCAAGGAGATAAACAACCAAGAAAGCAAAGAAAATACACACCAATTTACTTGGTTCAGTAAAATCGCATACATCCACAGTGAATTTGAGGATCTTAACTTCTTTATTCCTTTCTTTTGTACACAAAAAAAGCCCTACAATAGATATAATGAATACCCAAAAGCTACAAAGGATCTATACCACACTATCTTGTGAGCTCAAAACACTTAAGTGTGATTTAAGCTCTCTATTTTCTCTCTGATGCCAATTTGATGGTTTCATGAATTACAAAGAGTTACAAGGGTTTATACAGTGCTAATACTAATATTAGAAATCTTAAACCTAATTTAAATAAGAGTTCAAGACCTTGATAAGTCTAAAACCAACTAAACCACACAATTTGAACCAAAATAAGAATTTTTTTTTCTAAATAAGCAACGTTGCAGCATTCTGCAATTAACATTGGAGTTTTAAATGTGAGTTTGTCTAACGCTGGGGCTTTTTGAAGTCAACACTAGAGTGTTCCTGTGACTTGTTCCTAATGTTGGGGCATTCCAAACCAATGCGGGGGCGTTGGGTCTTTTAGAATTGGCATTGTGGCATTCGCGTCTCCTAACTTTCGACTTTCTATTCACACATCTTTTGTTCATCCATTGTGTTCTTTACCACATATTGACTCTTCCATGTTTTTCAATTCAAAATCAATTTATCTTTGATTTTAAATAAGAAAATTCTAATATCTAAAATAAATCTCCACCAATAAAATTATTAATGGAGTGGTGAAATCACCATGATAAAAATGATTTTATAAAAAAAAACATATAAAAAGAAGACTCTTATAATACTTAGAGCCATTATTCAAACCTAAAGAAAATGTAATATCATTCTTTTAAAGTGGTAATTTTTTCAATTTACTTCTAATATTTTATAGATCTAAATGTTAATGACAAACTTAGGTTAATTTTTTTTTGGTTTAAGTTTTAATATTGGCTGTACTATTTTTTCAAAAATAATAATAATATAAATTTGATACATTAATTTTTTTTGATACAAAATTCGAGTAGACTTAGCTAGTCAAAAGTATTATTAATTTTAACTACATAATTTTGACCTCTCAAGTGAAAGCAAAATGATGTTTGATCCGAATTTTTGTGATCATGTAACCACTAATGGTTGTTAGTTGAATTATATTATTAGTAGAGCTATAAAATAAAATGCGTAGGCACAAGCTTGACAAATTTTTGATACAAAATAGTTTGTACTAGTATAACATCAAAATTTAATATATTCAGTTCAAACTCAAATTTTGGACATAATAATCCAATGAATCAGCATCCGGGAAACAATGCAAAAGCATAAATAATTAATTAAAATTTAGAAAATAATTTATTTCCTTCTACATTTTGGTTCAAGCCCAATCTTCAAAAGGTCCACTACAACTTGTTAGAAGACCTATCATATATGCACTTGAGATTTTGGTCAATAAGGAAATATACTCAATTCTCAAAGTCGACTACATAATTCTTCCAAAAATTAATCACGTAAGTCCTCCAAGAGGTCGATCATGTAAGCTCTCTAACAGACTGACTATATATCTCTCTAAAAGTTGACTGCTAAAAGCCTATAATAAGGAGAGAACTATACCAGCTGAGGATCGAGGACAAAGGCCTTTATCTCTGAAAATATCAAAATTCTAAGATTCCTATTATAAATTAGACTCCTACAATTTCAAGATGTGTTCTAAATAAGAAAGTAAAAATATATCATAATTCTAAAAGGACTTTACAACCTAATATTACATTAGCTATAAAAAAGAAGGCTAAAGAACAATGAAATATAGGCTAGTTTTTACTGACTTAAACCTTTCAAAAATAGGGCTGCCTTCGACCTAGAGAGGCTCGTGTGAATTGAATTTTTTAAGGCTCTAAAACTAGAAGCTGCATTTATAATTGCCCCCAATTTCTTGCTTTCTTGCTATAAACATATTGTTAAGTAGTGTATTTGAATGGACTAATTATACTCGGTAAAGTGAATATAGTTGCTTTTGCTTATGTTTATCTTACTTTATGATTTTGATTGAGTTTGAGCCTTTAAAAGTCTACAAATATCAACGAATGATTATCTTAGTCCAACCCTTCGAGAAATTCAACTACTGTTCCTCAAAGATATAAATTTAACTTGTCGGCTCAAAATATCCCAAATTCTACGATCAGTAGTTTAATGTTGTTTATGGGGATAAAATAAAAAGGCATGAGAGACAATTACTCGAAGGTAGATAAAATAACCACTAGATCTATGACCGCCAATGGTAATAAACAAAAGCGGTTGACTAAGAAAGAAGAAGTTCGAGCATGAAGTCATAGGAAGACCGAAGACTTACACTAGTCCAAAAATAGGTCCCAAATCCAAAAGTTACAATAAAAATTTTAGCATTAACAATTTAATATTAAAAACTAAAGAACCCTAGTTTTTTTTTATAGATTTCAGCTTAATCCAAGATCCAAAAGGCCAATTACAACCTACCACAAGACTCATCATACGGGCACTTGAGATTTTAGCCCATAAGAGAATTTTCTCAATCTCAAGAGCTGATCACATAATTCCTTTAAAAGGCTGACCATGTTAGTCCTTCAAGAAGCCCACTACTAAAACCTCCCAAAGCCTAATAAAGAGAGATACGTATTAATAAAAAATTTGAGTATCGAGCACTTTAGCCTTCCTTATCTTTTAGAATCTCAAAATTTTAATATTTCGGTACAAATCTTATTCCTACAATTTTAAAATAAGTTCTATATAGGAAAGTAAAAGCATATCTTAATTCTAAAAAGACTCTATAACCTAATACAATAACGCATATAAAAAAAGAGTCTGAAGAATAAAGAAAGATAGGCTAATTCTACCTACTAGAGCCTTTCAAAAAGGGGGCTACCTCCTACATAGAAAAGCTCACACGAATCGACTTTTACAAGAAAAAAGCCCTAAGGTTTCATTACTATAAGCCACATTTGTAATTGCTCTAAATTTTTGCACTCTTGTTGTAATTATATTTTTCAATAATATAATTTGAGTGAGTTGATTATGTTCAATGAAGTGGATGCAGGTTCATATTGAACTGAACCACCATAATTTTAATTATATTTGCATTTATCTTACTTCATGATCTTAAGACTTTAATAACTAATAAACATTAAAGAGTGATTATTTTAACCCAATCTTTTAAAAAATCTAACTATTATTTCTTAATATAAATTCAATTTGTGAATTTGGAATATCCTAAGATCAACATAATTCAAAAATGAAAAAAAAAGTTCTAAATACACTTAACAATAAATTTATAATAGTTATATAATAGTTGTTTCGATGAATATTTTATTAATTTAAATTAATTTTTTGAAAATTAAAAGATAAACTAAGTTCAACATGACACGACACAAATGACGAGTTATACCGAATCAACCTCTTGAAAGCATAACACAAATAAATTTGAACATGACAGGACATAAACAACTTAACCCAAAATCCAAATAAATTTAATTTTTATGTGTCAAATTGGTATAACATGCCGTGATTTACACCTTTAAACTTACATGTGTACAAAGATATATAATATGAAGAAAATTGATATATAAAAACATATTAATTAATTTGGAAAAATATCAGATTAATATGTTATTGTAAATTAAATATATAATTTATTTTGTGAATCAGAGTGAACCAAATACGAATTGATCGCCATATTTCAAAGACAAAAAATTGAGTCACACATGATATGACTTTTCTTTTAAGTTCATTCATATTCTATATATACTTGTAATGTAATGTCTCTTTCGTTCAATAATTTCACCAATAAGACATTACAACCTCTTTTTATTATACATATAAGAAAAAAAATATTTGAAACCCTAATATTTTAAAAAAGGATATATAGACTCTGATAACTTCAAAAATTATGTAGACACTAATAATTTATGTCTAAGAAAAATGATATCTGAATACTTAAAATTTTGAAAAAAATAATATGCAGATTTTTTTTATTATTAAAATAGAAAATTTACTCAATAAAAATATTAATGAAAAATTTAAAATTATTAAAGTTTGTATATCTATTTCTTAAAATGTTATATTTACTAGGAGTTACCTTCTATCAATGATTAATTTCACTAAAGGTGAAAAATGGCCCGTGCATAGGTGACACGGCCCAACATGGCACAATAGCGTGCTATGTCGTGTTGGGCTATGATGTATGGCCCAACATACCATGTTGGCATGGACCCATCATGGTCTACGTGCTGAGAGTGAGATTTTCAAATAGGGGACCAGGATAATTAAAGGAGGTTGGATAAGTGAAGTAGGGTTAAAATTTAAATTAATGGGTGGTGGCTAGCTAGAACTTTTTGGAAACTCTTATCGATCTTTTTTTATTACAATATATATAATATAAAAATTAAAAATATTAAAAATATCAAAAATTAAAATAAGATAATTGTTGGAAAATTGGTGATTCAAAAATCTTGGTTAGACATGATCCAGCTTCTTATTCTTGATATAGATCACTAAGTATCTTCTTACATCATCAATAATCTCACAAGACCCCTTAGTATCTCCCATAGAGACCTCTAAATATGTACCATTGATTTTATGTGTTCTTTATTATGGTGTGAGTTATGGTTTTTCGTTGCGCATAGAATAAAAGGGGTTTCAAGGTTGTGGCTTAGTTGATACTATAAGGGTGTCAAATTGAAGTGCATGGTTTGATATCCGCAACAATAACATAAATTAATTATTAAACCTCAAAATAATTTTTTTTTTCAACGATCCTCCTTACACTTTGTAGCATGTCGACGGATCTATGCTAAATCAGAATGATTATAATAAGTCAAAGTTTGGTTACGTGTATTGTAACACAATGTTGTAATATAATTATTTTCTATTTGTGTTGAACCTTTGACTATAAAATGATTTGAAATGAATTTTATCGTGGTTACGTCATAATTGTGATACATTTTCGTTACCACTATCTTAGTGAGGTTGAGAATAATTATTGTTGTTGTCATTTTAGGGTGGTTGAAAGTTCATTTTATAATAATCTGTAATTTAAAAATTGTAATTGGATAAATAAAAAATTAAAAAATAAATAATTTGAGAGAAGATAAAATTTAAAAAGAGTTAAAATAATTTAAGAGAGAATTAAGAGAGATTGAGTTAAGTTGAGAGAGTGAAGGTGAGCGTGGGTGCTTGCAGGCAAAATGAAAAATAAAAAAAAGTTATTGGTGCGACAGTCAGCACAGGCTACTGCCTACAGCAACCTATTTCTTTTTTTAATTTTTTTTCTTTTTATTAAAACTAATAAAAAATATTTAAAAATATATATAAAATAGCCTAGCACGACATGGCTTTGTGCCACGACCCAAGTAATGTTGCCTACTCTATCTTTGGCATATACTTCAAATACTCGGCCGATATATCCACCTGTGGTGGCGGTGCAAGTCATCGTCCCACCGTTTAACGACGGTCAATGATGGTTACCACTACTCTCTATCATTTTTAACTATTTTCTAGTCTTTTTTTTTAACTAAAAATGATCCACCACTGTGTAGATAAAAAAAAATGGAGTCCAATAATGTAAATTTGATAAATTTTTGTTATCGACGTATCGTCGAAAAACGGTGACCGACCGCCATTTTTTGGCGATAGTGCCAGTTTTATTTTTAATTTATTTTATTAGTAATATAACTAATTATACGATGACACGTGTTATTTGTAACAAATCATATAATGACATGTGTCCATTTATATATATATATATATATATTATATATATATATATTTATATGTGTGTTATTATTTGGAGTAAAATGGTAAAAGTATATTAAATATAAAATTTTCATTTAAATTAACGGTAAAAATTAACGAATTAAGGTAAAATTTAATATTTTAAATCTAACCGGAACAAAGTTGTTAATTAACCTAAAATATGAGAATAAAATTATACTTATCCCATTATTATTTCTAATTATACCAATGAATTTATAGAGTATTTAACTAAAATAAATTAAAATATTCTTTAAATATTTTCAAGAACTAATAATAGTAAAACTCCTCCTCAAACAGTAAAATCCTTTTTTATCTTGGTGAATTTAAAAATAAAATTGTACACGTTAGATTCAAAGCCAATAAAATTATATTACGTGAAAGAAAATGGTTAGAAATATCATCAGATTTTAACTATCTTTGCGTTAAAAATATTTTTCACAAAAAATGTATTGATCAATTGACTCAAAATATATTTATACTATATATATCAATCAACTTTCGTATATCGGTAAAAATTGTGACCTTAAACATTTAAAAGAGGAAAAAAAATTGTTGTAAAAAATAATAAATCAATAAAATTAATTAAAATTCGTATTTTAATAAAAAATATATATTTTTGAGATAAGAAAATAAAATTCAAATTCAATATATTTATTAAAGTGGAGATAAAAATACTTTCTAACTCTTTTTTTTAGATTAAATACTATCAAACTCTTATTACTAAACTATTAACACAATTATAATAAAAATTATATTTATATTGTTATATAACATATTATTTTCTGAAAATAACGTTCTTGGCCAATATTGTCAGCCCTTATCACAAGTACAATACAATTTTATTTATATTGAATGCAACATATAACATATTATATATATCGACGAGCACAATCTGGACCCCCAATAACTACTCTCTTGTTAACGTCCATCTTTAGCTACAATCTCGGTTAGATAGAGCAGCCCAAAAGGGCACAAAAGTAAATTCCAAAGAAAAAAACCTATCGATAGTTCTGAAACAAAACGTTACAACTGACAAGTCATAAGATGAAGGACATTTTCGTCATTCAGTACAAAGTCATGGCATTTCAGTAATTTGTTGCAACAGAAGGAGTCATTTTAGAATCACTCACCATATATATTAACTGACCACACCTCTTTCTCATTCTCTCCTCTATAAATCATTCTCTTCATTTCTCTCTCTTTTCTCTCCGTCAAATCTAGCGAGTTCTTTCTCCGCCGTCAATCACAGGCGGCGCCGTTTCTATCGCCGTCGTCCGTCCGTATTCATAGATCCGCTCATCTTTTGGTAGCCGGAAACCTGCCCTCTGGTCCTGATTTTACCCAAGTCCCAAACCTAACCGCCCATCTATCTCTCTCTTCTTTTCTGTGTCTTCCGAACTTTTTTTAAATCTTATTTTTATTAATTGTTTTTTCAATTATTTTTATTTTAAAATTTTAAAAATGTCTACTCGTTATTTTACGTTTTTACACTTCGAATTGACGGTGTTTACTTTTACTGGTTATTTTAACGGCATTTGCTGGAAAGTCTGTTTTTAAACACGTGTCGACGTTTTAGAGTACTGCTCTCTCAATGGAATTTGAAAGCTCGATTTGACACTTTTACCCTTAAAAAATCGTTATTTTTATTTGACGGTTTTGCCCAAAGTTTTGAACTGCGATTTAACGTTCGTACCCCTGTAGAAAAAAAAGTAATCATAAAGTTTTAGGCTGACGTGGCATGAGTTGAGGGTGAGATGAATCACCACCCGCGAAGGATTTTGACGCCTGGGGCGTCGAGAAAGCGAAAAGAGAGAGAAACCTTTTATACGTTCAAGCCATCGGCTCCAACTCAGGCTCAAGCCGCGACCAATACGACGCCTTCTAAATCCATTTCAACTGAGTCGGTTTGTCCTAATCGGCTATTGGCCGGATACATGGCGTACGAGTTTCTAACGAAGGGGACATTATTTGGTCAGAAATTTGATCCGGCTCGAGCCGAGGCCGTGCCGCTGGCCGGCTCGTCGGCGGAGTCGAAGAGATCGAAGCCGGAAGTAGCGGAGCCGGGCGTGATGAAGGAGAAAGAGCACAAGAGTTACGCTGAGGTGGCGCGCATTTTGAAGACAGATGGGGCCCATATTCCGGGGATAGTTAATCCTACTCAACTGGCTCGGTGGATCCAGATGTGACCATTTGGAATGGCGTGGCGAAAGACGATTGGTCGCAAAACTACGCGTCTATGTAAGTGAAAAATGAGCCGTGGCGCAGATGATTGTGTCTCCCTCTGTATGTCGTAATCGAGGTGGTGGTGAGTGAGTCAAGTCTCTCGTAACCTAATGAAGCTAAAGCTAGCCCGCCGAGGGTTTCTCACTCACACTCTCTCTAGAATTTTCGTTAAATGGGCAGCAAATGATTGAAATCTTTTTCTCTCTTTTTTAAGTGCTTTTTTTTTTTGAAATCAAGTGTTTTAATATAATATGTGTTGTTTTTGTTTAACTGTAGGACGTTGACCGTTGAGAAATGTAATGGCTTTTTTTATTTTTTCGTATTGATGCTGTATCTGTATGTATGTTTGTATGCATTTATGTATATTTGATGCGTGTTTTGTTTCTGCAAGCCATGCATGCATACGTCTGTTATCTGTATGAGCATGTTCATGCGCATATGGAAGAAGAAGACACAGTTGTCATCGCTGTTACACTTGTGCTTGTTGGAAAATCTGCTATCTGGAGACATTATTAATGTTGGATGCGTGCGACTGTGATGCATTATCTGTTTTGCTTTGCATTTTGGACCAGAAAACGTTACTTAAACTTTAATTTTCATACTGATTAGAATTTCGTAGCAGCTTATACATATAATATAACTTTGAGCAGCACTACTCATTGGTGTTATTATTTGTCTGGCGTGCGGCAAGAAAAGGAGAAACAAAACCCTCTAGTTGTTAAAAATGAATGCTTAATCACAGCTTTCATTGTATCCATGTAAGCACGAAGCGAAAAAGATCTGTATAATTCTGTTCTGAATACTAATTTGATTTGTTCAATTGATAAACACTTTTAGCTACACTCATACCAAATTGTGGACGAATTTGGTTTGTTTGGATGGAAAAATACGTCGTGAAATGTTGTTGAAAGAGTTATTGTGTGGGAACTTGCTATATAGAAGGAATTCACTCATTTAAACGGTACAAAGTAGAAGTTAAATTGAAGTAGTAAATTAGTACTAAGTCCTTCACGAAAGCATTTGCCTTCTCTGAAGGGGAAAGGAAAGAACGAAAATCAATATAAAAGGAAAATAGACATAAATGTTGTCCTCTAAAGAATGTTTATGGGAACTTCGAAATAAAGGAATTTATTGATTCCTTTTCATCCTATTTGTCATTCTATAATTAATAATTGAAGATTTTTGTTGAAACAGTCATAAAATATCTGGTAGTGTCAGTTCATTTTATTATTTTTTTTAGCCTTCATACATGCTGCGTGTTTTGTATAGTAGTAGATTCTTACTATGACTCTTAATTAAGTTCTCACATTCAACTATTAATACGGGACAAAGCTAAAAGTAATATACTTTTAGCTTTATTAGTATTTGTATTCAAAAAATTTCAACTGGGGCATGCTTATGTAATGAAATGCCAATTTCTACATGATTGGTAGCAAAACAATGCAGTACTGCTATGTATACGCTCATATATAAGTTTGCATCGAAGGAAGATGAATTGTTATTTGCATAATTTAATGAACAAGTGTTGGTCATGACCTAGTTGTTTTTGTCTTGAAGGGAAATAGTTGATTTTCCAAGCTTTTCCTCTTCAAGGAAATTGTTTATTGTCTATTCTGGAAGGAAACCCAAGTTGGTAAATTAGTTAATATATAGCAAATCCTTAAAAGTACTTGAGCAAACATCCATCCGTTACATATTAGTTTGTCAAACTCTCAACGTGGATAGTGAGCTTGGTGTTTCCGTTTCCTCTCTTTTGGCATGAAATATTTATGAATCTTTTAAATATATAATTTTCCTTGTAATCTTTACAATGAGGTACTTCAAATGTTTTCTCGTTACATGATCGATCGTACATTATTCTGCCTTTGTGTTTCCGCTCCTTCCTTCTAATTTCCCATGTCGTTTTCATCTACTCTCCACTTTATAATTTGACTTTGGTTGTTGGCGCCTAATAACCAAGTAGCTCGGGATCCGTTCCTTGTCTGTCTATTATTATTGTTATCCGTTGGCGGAAGAGCTTTACGCAAGAACGAATAATGCAATAAATAATAAAAAAATTATGAAAATATTAATTAAAAAATTATTGAAATATAATTTAAAAAATAAGTTAAGAATGTAGAGTGCGCACGAATCGAAGACGGATGTAAAAGGAAGCGAAAAATGAAGAAGGGCGCACTAGGTACCAGTGCCGCGGCGCCCAATCCAGCAACTGAGCTCCGCAGCACCAAGCGACAAGCGCCGCAACGCTCATCAGGCGCGTCAGCGCCATCGCGGTGAGAGCCTAGCGCTGGAGACAGGAACAGTATCCCGAAAACCTTATTTCGTTTCCCACTTGTTTCAGGACTCTCTAATACAACTCTCACACGTATAGGGTAAACCTAGGACGTCACAAAGCCTATATAAAAGCTATCAATTGGCTTGTAAACACAATTTTTGTGAGAAGTTGAAAAATCTTATTGATCATCAACAATCTTTGTGGTTTTATGAGAGCAAATCCCTAAAAAGAAAGTGAGAGTTTTTTTTGTGATATTTTTTGTAAAAGGCATACTTTTGTAAGTGTCTTGTGATTCATAATAAGAGAAGAGTGTAATTTTGATCCGCCGTGGACGTAGGCAAGTTGCCGAATCACGTAATTTTTTGTGTGTTCTTCTTCTACCCCTTTCTCTCTTTATTTCTTAATAATTTGTTCTGTATTATTATTTGCTTGGGAGATTTTGCTTGTTTATGTACTTTCACTTCAACAAAAATTATAATAGAAAAAAAAGGTAAAATAAAGGACATAACAATTTATGGTAATTACTTACATTTATCGTGATCAAAATTTATGATTTTTATTATTAAATCACTAAATAGTCACATAATATGCTTTTACAAAGATCACAAAATTTATGAAGAATTTTTCTCTTTAGAATTGATTATAACAATTGCTCTCTCAATTGTGTGTTATGATCTGTTGTAATATGTTTTCAAACAAAATATAAAATTTTTATATAACCTACATACATCTTAAGATAATTATAATCTGAGTTGGAACCAAAATAAAATATTTGAGACAAGAGTCTTAAAATCGAAATAAATTGCACTATTGTTATAGCACTAGTTTCTAGTAGCTTTCAGTGTCGCGGCGCCAACATTTGACTGCTGTGACTTGGAACATGAAAGCTACAATGCCACACAAAAAGCACTGCAACACTCTAAGTTCTAATTTGAGCGCCATGGTATCCATTTGTTTCTTCATGCTTCCTAATTTCTTCTCACCTTTGCACAATCACAAAATATCATTTGTTCATTGGGTTGACTCAAACTCTTTTTTAAAATAATTTTAATTACCTTCTCACATTATCTGTTATTGTTTTATGGCATTTTCTTTTCAATTAGCATGCATTAGCTGAAACATCAATTATTTCAAGTCGTGATCAAGTACCTTAACATCTTAAAATAGCAATTAAATATGAAGCAAGTTTGCCTCCTAATATTTTATTTAAATAGAATAGAAATTATCATCGTCGTTTTCTTACTTAATCTATTGTCGAAGCCAAATGTAATGTTTGTGATCGATAAAAGTATTTTATTTTTTTCCTCCTCTCTCTTCATTCTTTGTGTAAATTATCATTATGTTTGTTAACGTTCAATGATGATCCAAAAATCGTATTCTTGTGTCTCAAGAGAGGAAGAAAATTCTTTACCTACCCTACTTGACGAAAACGGGATGACAGCTTAATAACCATAAATACATAAAGAGTATAGCACTACTCATTATTACACAATTATCAATCAAGCCTTTAGCTATAAAATCTTCAGCAACATGTACTTGCATATGAGGAGAGCTTTGACATATAATTAATTCTTCTTTTAGAGAACCTGAGTTGGCTTTGGCTTTGGATTCGGCTTTGGTCACCCCATCAGTCACTAACTCATTGCTGGCCATTGGATTTTTTAATTTCCATTGTTTTTTTTTTGAGTTTAGAAATACAGCGAATAGGATATATATAAATGAGTTCATGAATGATTATATTTTATAATAATCTCCCACTTCATAACATAGTATAATAATAAACACCTAACTATAAAACAATATGATAATAATAAAGAGAGCGGGGCAAGAAATTAAATTACATAAGTAGAGCTTATTTAGAATAAAGAAACATAATAATGATGTAGTGAAATGGGATCCCCTCAACTCAATGTTAGCCATTTTACAGACAGTGATTAGCACCAAGCAACTCCTTGATCTTGATGGACGGGTTGTTAATTTCCACCTTACTGTTTGTATTATATGTATAAATTAGCGAGGGCAGTGCTGTTAGCATTTGTACTGAGGCACTAATTAACTTAATTTTGCCGCAAACCATGGATAAAATGTCATCAATTTCCCGAGTTGCGTGCCATATTTATTAACTCTTCAATCATGGAGCGAGTGAGATTCTGATGTTTGATAAGGACTTTTAACAGTTTCATCGTGTTTTTGGTCGGTGGTAATTAAACAAATGGATGGAGATTGGAGATGGACAATATCGTAATTGTCACACAACGGGGAATTTGGACGACCTTGCGTAAACGGTGTTAATTTTACTCTTTATCTGTCACCATCCATATAATCTTTTCAGCTTTTTCATTATAAATCCTAGGTTTCTATCAATACATTTCAAAATTTTCTTAGTTTTTTTCAAAGGGTTTTTAAAATATAATATGTAAGTTAAGAAATAGAACAAAAATTTCAACGTGTAACCAAAAACATAGTATAAAAAAAGTGAGAAAATTATGGTATACCAGTGGCAATACAATAGACTTACCGGCCTAAATATATAAATAGATTTTGGAAAAAGGGTAAACGTAGTGTAGTTTGGCATCTATACTGAAAGAGGTCGAGAGGTGAATAAATTCCAGTATTGACGAAGTTGGTCCATGGTTTCTATAATAATCTTTTTTATGGACACTTTTTCAGTTGCATAAATGCAAGAATTTGGCCCCACTTTGAATTTCAAACAATATTGTGATTTTCTTTTTTGATATTTTCGCTGCTAGTTTTTATTAGTACCTGATTCGGGGATTACGAAGAGACCTTTAGGCACCTCATTAAAGGTTGTAATCCAACTTGATAATATTGTAACCACTAACCACTTGTTTAATCATTCAAATTGATGATGTTGAATTAATCCTTTTGTCTTTGATTCATAATTTTTTGGAGAATTTTTTTAAAGTTAGGCCCTTTTTTTTTTTGCCACAAATTAACTCTTTAATTTTTATTAGCTAAAAGTGAGAAAAATATACAAAATATCTCTGATTTATAAGATATAACTAAATCACTAAAATCAAATATCTCAAAATCAGCATTTTAAAATCATTCTCAAAATTTTCACTCTAATAAATTCAGATTCAAAATAACTAAATTTCAATCTTCTTATTATAAAAAAGTTGCGATTATTTTTCTTTACTATGAAATGCAAATTGTTTTGTATATGTTTATAAATTTAAACTTGTTCAAATTTGAGTTACAAATGTAGTTTTGTGTTATAAAATATTTGTATTTATTTTGTAAATATATGATGAATACCGAAATATAAAAATAATGTAATGTGATAAATTAAAAAAAAAAGATGAATATGAAAAAAATTTGTGGTTGAAGAAAAAAAAAAACACGGAAATGTGACCGATGAGCATGTGAAGTGCCCTAACATGCAGCCATCCTACATAGGATTGGCATGCAATTTTTGCTTTGTGCAAGCTGTCTGATGCTAATTTTGCATGTTTTTTTGAATGTGTATATATATATATATATATATATTAATTTAATAATATTTTTTTTCATTATGGTTGTCATAAAATGTGAGTCACTTATTACTTATTTTAGGAAAAGGTGAAAGAGTTTTAATAACAATAATGAGATATATATTAGGTTAAAAAATATTGGCATTTTAATTTTGATGGAGGTGAAATATAAAGAGTTATTAAATATTGAGTATTGTACAATTGAGAGTTGATAATGTACAATATAAAGTATCTATGAGAATTTCTATTAATGTAATGAGAGAAAAGTTAAGATCAATTGAATTAAAAATAATAATGATGTATAATTTTTTATAGGGATCAATAAAATTTTTTTTACACCTCTATGTATAACCGTAAATCTTAGAGCTTCTATATGTGAAAATAATGTAGAGACATTTGTTGAGAACTAACAACTCTACTGTAATTACTTCATGTCGACAATTGGTAACAATTAAATAAGTAGTATAATCTCAACGATACCAATTATTGTATTTCCTACAAATATTAAAAATAACTATCATTATTCTCTTTATACTGATCAATAAAGATCTAACTTATAACTTTACTCATGGACTAAATCAAGATGAAAAAAATAAAAGAAAGACAATTTGACAACATCTTCATTGTCTTCTTGAGTCAAATCTAATGCACTCAATCAAACATCTAACTCTTTGTATATCAATCCTTTCCTACCACTAAAATATTTATTGCCACACTCAATTATTAAGTTTTCATCTAAACTCTCAAAGCGACATATAATCTTCAATTTTCAACCATGTTACCAATTCAAACTCCTAACGTGAGAATTCAATGTATTTATTCAATTACAAAAACCACATTTTTTTATATAATTTTTTTTAACTTGCCTTAAAAAAGCTTCCAAAAAATAAAATATTCTGCAAATCTAAAATTTTACTCATACATATAATTGGGGATGACAATTTATCTCGAATTCAAAAAATTTGAAAACAAAGCATGGCTAAGATTTAGCCTAGGTTCAAAAAATCTAAATTTTTTTAAGATTCGACTTTTTTGGGTAATTCAAATCTAGATTTTTGCTGGATCTAAAAAACTCATCCCAGAACTCGGGTTTTATTTTATTTTATTTTTTTAAAAGTCTTAAGTTAATTTATAATTTTTTTTATTTTAATATATATGAATCTAACAATTGTTTTACAAAATAAATACCTTAAACGTTAAAATTTAACCTAAAACAATTTAGTTAAAAAAGGGTTTAACCCCATATCTGTTTTACGTGGATTAGGCTCAAGTTTAAACTTAGATTCAGCTCAGCCCAGATAAATTTAAGTTCCAAGTTTATATAAAAACAATACAAATCTAGATTTGGATGGAGCAAACCTAATTTATATAAATAAATTAATAAAATAATTAATTAAACACAATTAAAGAAACTAATTAATTAATTCATATCCTACTTTTATTTAATAAATTAATTCAATACAATAATTACAATAAATAAATTAAATACCCTAACTACTTAAATTGAAATCAATAAACTAAATAATTAAATATAATTATATTTTTATTAAATAAAATATTTAATATAATAATTAATATAAATAAATTAAATACACTAACTAAACAAATATAAATTAATTAAATAATTAATTAAATACAATTAAAAAATTTAATTAATTCTATATATTGATCTAATAAACTATTAAATACAATAATTGTAATAAAGATGTAAAATTAATAAACTAATTAATTAAATACAATTAAATTAAGTAATTAAGTAATCAAATATATTTTTATTTAATAAATTATTGAATACAATTATTAATACAAAAATTAATTACTTAATTAATTAATTTATATTTAATATATATAAATTTATTCAACCAACTACAAAATTATTTTATAATATATATCTATAGTATAAAAAATAATTTTTTTAAAATAATTTTTGCGCTTGCATGCACCATTTGCATGGCACAAGAAAGCCGCACATGTGGTGTGCCTAAGTGTCCCCTAATACACGCGCCACTATTGATTGCCATTTTTTTAACTTATTTTTCTCATATTCTACTGACATTATATCGTTTTCATCATAATCTACTCATTTTCTTTTTTATATATTTATCACAAAAATCTATCATTTTCTCATATTATTGCACTATACGTAAATTTAAAAAACTTACTCAATATTAGCCATTATATTATTCTTCAGTCAACCGTTAGACATCACAGACCGTCGATCTCTCTCAGTGCTACTAATTTGAGTGTTTTGATTTTTTTCAATTAAAGATATTTGTGGTTTAGTTTTGAAGTATTTTAGTAGTTTTTATCCGAATAGAGAAAAAATATAATCAAAGAGTAATTGGGTCATTTCTTCTTTTAATTTTTTAACTTGAAAAAATTAACAATTTGATTTGTGACTAAAACTGAACTTCTGCTTAAATTGGGGGCTAGTTTTACAAACTTCTCATATATTTTTCTCCCTTTTTTTTTCAACTAAGCAAAAAGAAAGATTCATCACACCTTTTTTTTTTAAAAAAAATTTCTTTTCCAATGCATTATCATTCTCAAATACTTTTTTCTCTACTTTATCCGGACACTTGCCAAACCCAATATTATTAACATTAACACTGCTTTAGCAGTTAGCAAGTCAACACGGAACGAAAATTCTCAACCTTTTATTATAATAGGCTACGGTGAGGAATAACGTGACAACTTTTCCACTTATAATGGTCTACAGCACATGAGAAAAGAAAAATCAAATGAGAAAAAAGTTCCTCCTCCTTCTAGTCTTTCTTGATTGCAACGGATCTTGCTTTCAAATTGAGGAAGATAGCCCTGAGATTAACAATCAGACAATCAGCGCAACATTTTGAGGTAGTAGGGACATTACTTTGGCATAACATTAAAAAAAAAAAAAAACTTCACTAACATCTTATATAATTTATCTAGCAATATCTGCTGTAAAAATATATATATATAAATATATATGTATGTATTTATGTATGCATCCAGCAGCATTTTTTTTAGAGCTATCTGTAATTCCTCTCTAAACACTTCAAAAATTCATGATTGGGGCATCAACTCAACTAAAATTCTCAACTATATTTGATTAAAAGCTTTACAATTTTTCCAAAAGAAACATGATAAAAAAGAAAATTAATTTAGTCGAAGTAGAAGATATTATTTTCATAATGAAAGAATATGCTGACGCATAACTGTGAAGACATATTCATTACAGAAAAAGGCATGAGGGCAATATGATAGTTGCTAGTAGGCTTCTTACTGGCTTCATCATAAAATCAAATATTAAAATTTCATCAATCATATATGTTTTATGTAGCAGTAATAATGGTTCGTAAGTAGTGAGCTTCAGAAAATGACTTTTATAATTCAAAGTATCTACTTGGCATGCAAGAAGAATAAATTAGCATAGCATAGATTGATAGAGGAGGAGAATGAATTAGGGGGAGGAAAGCTGAAGGATGTGTAGGAGCATACCAGCAGGATGCAATAAAGCTATGAAAGACAACTCGGAATTGCAGAGGGATATATTGGTAGTTCAACCAACCAACTATAGGCCAAAACTGCAAGTCAAAGGCACCATAAATTAATATTAGTAATTTGCATACCAGTTGGACTTCCTTTGCCTGCATGTGATACCATAAAAGATATGGTTTGTAATTTCATACCCTCCATGCAGTCAACTGAACAGAAGGATAGTCCTTTTGAACTTTGTTCTTGACTAAACTCCATGATCTTCCTGCACTACCAGATAAAGATTTTAATTCATAACCAAATAGTTGATTGTATGAACAAAGTAATGTTCTGTCTCCAAGAATTATCATATTGATCAGACATCTATGGCATAGGCATTCTTATGAGATATCTAAATTAGTCATGCTTCTAACTATGGGTTTGAATGTTTGTCTTAATGCCAAAATAGAGATTTTGGGTCAAGTGTTAGCAGGCCAAACAAAATCAAACATTGGAGGGCAGAAGTTATATGTTACTTTACCCCAATGACTAAGAATATAACCATAAGATAGAAAAAAAATTTAAGAACTTGTGAGATTTGACCAGTTCACTGACATTTACAATGACAAAAGGTAGCCCACTAACCATTTGATCTTGTCAGATTTTAAGAACGTTATCTGACTATCTATCATGAGTTAATATACTGCAAAAGGAAAAGTAGCATAAAATAGGTCCATAAATTTTTTATGATAACTTAGCATCACTTTCCTCAACGGCAAAGTGATTTCTTCTTGAACACATGAAGTAGCAACTTGTTTAGGCTAAAATTTTGTCAGGGTCTTGCAGCAGAAAGGACTTGAGGTTTAAGGCACTTGATCTCATAGTCCTCCCAAGTCATGAATTGGATTCTCCATACATCATTAAGTAATTTACTTGCTTAACAGTAACTACTTTTGATTCTAATATACAGTAAGGTTTCTTATGGTTTACATCTTTGAAGGGATTGAGGGTTTTAAGTATGTGCATTTGCAAGCACAAACCAGACCACTGTAAAAACTGGACCATGTTCTTGTCAGAAGCCTTCTAACTGAACAAAGCCCCATTTAGAGACTCAACTGAAGTCTCACTATTGGATGGCAAGAGGAAAATAGATTACAATCGCTTTATTAGTTGTTTTAGCTTGCTTTTCAGTAATATGCAGCTTTTTTTTTTCTTCTTGTTGTGAGTTTTCAAAGCATTTATTAGTAACTAGACTTTAAGTTTTAGACTGCAAAACAAAAGAAAATTCTGCTATTTCAAGTGGTTATAGGTTGAATTACTAATGGATAGTCAGTAATCCTATGATTACCATTTGTTCCATGAATTGAACTCAATTATGGCCGGCCAGAAAAATAACTAGACCAAATCAAATTTAAACATCCAAGTAGTTATTCCGAAACCACTATTTCCCATAAAAGAGCAGAACCAAGAGCCTTAGCTAAGGGCTACTTCATCTTGGTGCAGAGATTTTGTAAATATTGAAGATCTTAAACTAAATCGACAAATCATTACTTAATACATGACCAGAAAGAAGTTACATCAAATTCTTCTAGGTGGCTGAGCTCAGAGCTAGAAATAAACGACACTTCAAACATTTTGAAACTAAGGATTAAGATAATAAAGATACACATCCATCTCAAAGGAAATTGTAGCCAATTAATTATAAAGATAGCTAAGAGGAATAGATGAAACTCAGGTGCTCCAATACATTGGAATCCAGAACAATAGACACCATTCATTTGATCATAAACCTTGCTGAGGAATTCAACCACCATAGTTTCATTCTGAGAACAAGTTAATAACCAATATTTAAGACATAATAAAGGGAAAACAATGTAGTAACAGAGGAACTGAAAAAACAATGACAAAGGTACTGCAATTTCAAATGCTGTAAGATCACAAAGTAAGAATGGCAACCCTCTACATCCTTATTAATAGCAAAGTTCATACAGTAAAGCGGAGGAAAATAAAAATGGTTGATCAAATCTAATCAAAGACGAGGCATATAAACCTTGAGAAATCAATTGGGAAGTGCATACCTTCAACTACCAAGCCATAGTACATCAGGAAAAAGAAATTGTTCCAAGGTGAAGTAGTTAGTTGTTCCAATAACACCTAATTAATCAAAATTTCAATTGTCAATCCTTCATCAAAAGTATAGCACAGAGGCATACATTAGAGAAATGGAATTTGAGCAAAGTGTTAATTTACCTTCTTTGCAACAGTTGCCTTGTCCTTCTTCCCCTTGAAAATGATATCCATCAATTTGTGAAGAAAATGCCCAAATGGTCCTCCATATGCAAAACCATATAGCTGCAAAGAAAAAAATTTATATATTCAACATTCAGCTACAAAAATTCAAACTATTACAAGAACATTATTCAAATCAAGAGCATTATGTTGCTCTTTTTTTTCCCCTTCATTTCCTAGGCTCTTTTCACAGAAAATTATGAAAGTCAACGTACCACAAGAAGCAGCAATCTTCTGACTTGAAGCTTCTTGACCCCAGAAATCTTTTGAGCAATTGCATCACTACACCCAGCTAACACCCCGGCCGTAATCGCCTATTAACACAGCAAAAGACAATTTAACAACACAAAATAAACAAATTGTTTTTTTTTTTTTAAAGAAAACTAGCAACAGGATATTAAACAATAAACGCGAAAAACCAACTTCAAAGTTCAAACAAACCCAATTAACATCAAAATATAATAAACAAAAATGAAAAAGAAAACATGGGTACTGATGATGATCAAAGAAAAGAACAAAACCTTAGTTCTTAACGGGTGGGCTTGGAGTTGTATAAGATATTTTCTCCAAGCATCTTTGACTGTATCAGACATGGCGGCTGCGGCTGTGATCGGTATCTCTCTGCAAAGCGCCTCTTATTTTTCTATTTCTCCAAGAATAAATCAAAACAGAACTCTTGTAATCAGAGACGAACAACAACTATATAGATTGCAATGACAAAGGAATTTGTATTAAGAAAATGACAAGCTGGTGTTAGGTGGAGATCGTGAGGCACATTCTGGTCCCACAAAGAAAGAGACCTCAACTTAGTTGGTTTTTTCCTTGTTGAGCTGCCATTAAAATAGAATGCCAGTCAAAACCCAAAGTCTAGTCCGTAACACAGCGTCTTTTTCACTTGCATATTTGTTTAATCTTTACACGTCACTTCCATGAATTTTCTTCAACATTTGAGCATCTAATTTTAAGAATTGCAGTCAGATTTTGGCATCTTGCCAATTGTCATTAACCTTCAATACTCTATAAATTAATTATCTTACGTCGAAATAATTCAATTTAACTATCTTATCTTATCGTTTTTTATTTTTTAAAAGATAATTTGCTACAAATTAACAGATGCTACCTGAAATACAAAATTTCAAGTTAAATCATCAAAAAATACAATCACAACAATAAAAATATATTTATAGTGGTTTGATTTTACTAACAAAACCTACATTCACTCTTAAATTTAAAATAGAAGAGCTTATTTACCATATCAACCAAATTATAATTTTAGGAACAAAAATTAATTGAATATGACAGAGATGAGTCGATTACAGAAATAAGAATAAGAAGAATGCTTAAAAACCCTAAGTCTAAGCACTTTCTTTCTCTCTTTGTTGAATTTTTCAAGAGCTACCAAATGACATATGTGCCTAGGGTTACAACAAATGATGTATATATATAAACACTAAAATGCACCGTTTCAGTTTACATATACACATTATTATTAAACATCCTTACACTCTCATTTATTTACTTATTAGGATATTTGACTTATAGTAACCAATGTCAACATTCTTCACTTTGGTTTCATAAGTTAATTTTCAGGCTTTTGACAATGAATAATATCTTGAACTTGTTCATTTCCGCTAGAGCTATAAATCAACTTCAACCTTCATCAATATGAAGCAAGTCTAAATAGTATTTGAAAATTGTTCATCAGTAGCACTTTTATTCTCATATCGGTAGGGTTTTCTTTAGTTAGTATTTTTAACAAATACACCTTCTCTTTTACAATTATATCCATGATGAAATAGTATTTTACTTTTACGTACTTTGTCCTCTCATGAAACACAAAATTATTACTAAAGTGAATAGCACTTTGATTATTTTAAAAAAAAAAAAGATTCAGTAAGCATTTTTATTTCATATAAATAAACCTTGAAGCCAATTGGCTTCTTTTACAGCCTTTATTATAGTTACATATTCAATTTCTATACTTAACAAAGCTACTAAATATTGAAGTTGAGATTTTCAACTTATGTAATTACCATAGAGAGTAAAAACATAAGTTGTGGTGGATCTTCTCTTATCTTTGTCTCCTGCAAAATCAGAGTCAATATATTCAACTAAATTTATTTTATTCTCATGCTTATCATACACCAAACCATAATCACAAGTGCCATTCAAATATCTAAGTAATTACTTAATGCCTAACCAATGAGACTTATCGAAATTTGACATATATTTACTTAACACATTAATAGCATGAGCTAGATCACAAATCATTGTATACATAATTAAACCAACAACAATAAAGTAAGAGATTTTTAACATTTTAGATTTTTCCTCTTTAGTTACAGCCTAAGGTAACTTAACAAATTTAGAATCTTTCATTAAAAATTTATCCAGGACCTTATTAATATACTGTTTTTGAGATATTATAATCTGATTTAAGAAAATATCGATCTCTAATATTCTTTTTGCTATACTTAAATCCTTTATATCAAAATCTCCCTTTAAAAGTGTTTTAATTCTCATAATTTCACTTTTATCAGAATTAGCTAGTAGAATATCATCACCATATAATAGCAAAAATACTTAGTAACTTATACTAAGATTTTTATAATAAAAATAAGAGTCATGATTACTCTTAAAAATTTTTATCCTAGTAACAAAGTTATTAAAGCTCTTGTACCATTGTTTAGGTGACTGTTTCAGGTTATATAAGGATTTATTAAGCAAACAAATCAGATTGTTTTTATCCCCTATCTCAAATCCCTCGAGTTATTTTATGTAAATAACTTCATTAAGTTCATAATGTAAGAAAGCAATTTTTACATTAAGTTAGTCTAATTCCCAATCAAAATAAGCTACCAATAATAAAACAATTCTAATAATGGTGTATTTAACAACAGGAGAAAAAAATTCTCATTATAATCTTGTTCACATAATTATACACACGCAAATTATAACCGCAATTGTACAAGTCATGATCAAGTAATAAAGTGATGAATGAGTATCATTCCTATGAGGATTCGTGTCCAAAATTAATGCTAAATACTACGGTGTTGAAAACTTAAATTTATTTAGGCTAATCTAAATAATAAGTTAAATTATGAAATTAAATATGTTTAAAACTAAATAACTTGATAAATTAAAGGAATGAGAGTTCTATGACAATGGGGTTCTAGAGACTTGATTTCCCTCTATTGTTTCTGTACTCTTTATAATTAGTGATTAACAACTAATCTAATGCATTCATTAAATAAGGGCTAAAAACTAATCTCATTCCCTCTCTCGAGTGTCGAATAAGACTCTATGCATATTCAATTAAGTTGATATCTCTACTAACTCATTATACATACATGCATTAAGCAACCTTTAAATGATTACCCTAAGTCTAATAGTCTTCCAATTTACTAAACTTAAGGTTATGCTTTTTAAAACCAATACATAGATTAAACTCTCCTAAGTACATAACCCAAGCATTTAAAACATCTAATCCATTTCTTAATTTAATTAGAAGCATTAAGCATATAAAAAACATAAATGAATAAACATCAAATAGTCATTAATTACAAAATAACATCAATACATAGAGTTCAATAGAATTCCATCAAATCCTAAAATATATAAACCAGTAATCCATAATGAAATATTCAATTACATCCATTCAAATGTTCATAAAAGTACTCATGTTCAAATCAACATAAAACATAATTATAAATTAGAAATAAATGTAAATGAAGTAGAGAGAGAAGAAGGAACTAGTTGGAGAAGTTTTTAGACCCTTCAATCTTTAATAATCTCTTTTAATTCAAGCTTCAATGGTGTTTCTTTCACCAAAAACTCAAGTTTATCTCTCTATTTCGTGCTCTTCTTTGACGGTGTGAGAAGTGGCTAAAAGGTAGTATTTATAAATTTTAAATTAAAGCAATAATATGGCTAACAAAATAGGTGGTAATGCCTGGGCATCACTTTTCGGTGCTTGGGCACCAAATCCTCAGTAATTTGGCGCCTGGGTGTCGAGCACGGTAGCACTTTAACTGTTCATAGGCATTATAGCTCATTTACTGTTCATTAGCATTGTTCATCGCACTGTAGCATATTTAGTTTTTTTTTTGCTTGTTTTCTTTGAATTTTCATTCCAAATAACTCCATTAATTTGAAACATACAAAATAAAATTAATGCACATAAAAGCCATATATTCTTCTTTAAATTAAGCAATTATTAAATTTAAAAGAGATACAATATTATGTATAAAATGTGCTTATCAAATCTATACCTTATTTTTGTGAGAAACCTCTAGCAACTAATTTTAGTTTAAAAGTTATAGGGTCAAGAGGAGTTATAGCTTCTTTAATCTTATAGATCCATTTACAATTAACTACCTTTTTATTTTTAGGTTTTTGAACCAGAATCCATGCTTACTCTTTTGAAGTGATAACATTTCTTCAGGCATTGCTTTTCTCCAATATGTACAATTTTTTACATTCCATAGCTTCAGTATAAGTTAAAGGTTTTGATTCATCAATTTCGAGAGTTAAAATCAAAGCAAACATAGTTAGATCATAAGATAAAAATTTAGAGGAAACTTTTACCTTCCTTCTAGTTCTGTCCCTGGCTAGTTGATAATCAACAAGAGAAGTATCAGTTGTTGTTTTTTCATTATCCTTATCTAAATCAGGATCTAGAATAGTACCATCTGAATTTTCATCTTCTTCTGATTTTGAATGCTTCACCTTAAACTGAGCTACTTCTGTTTTAAAGTCGTTGTTTGTTTGTTGCACTTGCTTATTGTACCTGCATTTTCCTTTAAAATCTTTAAACAAGACAGTTCATTTTCATCAAGGGTAACATCCATGCTAATTATTATTTTTAAACTACCAGCTTCTTTATTCTACAATCTATAGCTCTTCACCCCCATCTGAGTAACCCAAAAATATATATCTAATTGATTTAGAATCTAATTTGTCTTTACTTTGGTGTAGGTAAACAGTACAACAAAAAATTCTTAAGTGCTTGTAACCTACTATCTTATTAGTCCGTACTTCTTTATGAACTCTAAAATTTATAGCACTAGAATGACTTCTATTTATTAAGTAACAAGCTGTTATAACAGCTTCACCCCAAAAATGTTTCGACAACCCAGAATTAATTAGGAGACTCTTGACTTTTTCAACAAAGTCCTATTCATTCTCTTAGCAGCCTCATTCTGTTGAGGGGTATATGAAACAGTTCTGTGTCTAATAATTCCATATTGTTTATAGAAGTTTTCAAATTCATTATTACAAAATTCAAGCCTATTATCAATTCTTAAAATTTTTAATTTCTTAAAATTCATTTATCTACCATTTTCATATCACTTTCTTTTTTTTTTAATGGAAACAAAACATCAATTTAAATATTATTGACAAAATTTGAGAAAGCATATTGTTGAATTGGTGATTCAAAATCATGTATTGATTGTCATTGAATCAATGACTAATTCGGGAATAAATTTGAAGTTGAAACGAAGCCAAAAAAATAGTCAAAAGGGGTCGGAAACTCAATAGAATAATACTTGAGAAGTGCAGAAAACAAGGAAAAAATTTTCAAGTGTGAGCGCTCCGGCATTGAAAATAAATTTTAGGTGTGAGCGCTCCAACATTAGCAAAGGCATTGGCTAATGCCCCGGCACTAGCCAATACTCTGGCATTGGCCAGGGCATTACTACTAGAATGGACATAAGTTGCCCACGTCGCGGCATTAGTTTTGAGTGCCACAGCGCTCGTGCTATTATATATATACTCATATTTTTAGGGTTTGATAGAGAGAAAGTGAAGAAAAAGAGAGAGGGTCGAAATATAAAGAAGATACATTGTACAAGTGTGCATTTTGATCAATTGAGCTCCAAATCTTTCACTTGTAATCCTAAGAATCAATAAAGAGGCTCGGATCCTTGATCCACTGTGAACGTAGGCGTATTTAGTCGAACCACGTATACTTTGTATTGTGATATGTTCGTATTTTTTATTATTTCTATGTATTATCTATGTGATTGATCTTCTAATTCATTTGATTGCTTCATATTTGTGATATATTGTTGTGTATTGTAATATATTGGTATGGTTGGGTGTTTGACTATCAAATTTGGTATTGGAGCTTAGTGTTTTATTTCCTAAAAGTATATGCTGGATATTGCTTCTACTTAAACAATTCGATAATTATTATTGTATTCGTAATTATCTTTGTGCAATTGATAACAGATTAATAGCATTAAAGTTGTTTGTATTTAGTGTTCTAAGTGAGAATTTATACACTCAAACATATTTAGCTAACAAGTTAGCCACAAAATTTGCTTCTCTTTTAATAAAGTAAGAATTTCTAAAGAAGAAAAAGATCTTTAATGAAGAGTCGAAACAACATTACTGTAGTTACTTTCCACTTCTACAATACTAAGTATTGCAGCCTTAGAAGAAAAAAAGAAAAATTTGGATAAAATTTGAATTTTCAAGTTCATAGAAAAAAATTAGATCTAAATTCTGGTTAAGTAAAATTTGGATCCCAATTTTATCATCCTTAAGTTTCATGATTTTTGTGTTCTTGAGTTTGAGACTAAAATTTATTGTTTCTTTAACATCATATCTCAACACAAGTTTACAAGCTACCAAATGAGTGTACAGAGGCTTAGTTTATTAACTGCAAAGTTAATTTCAGTTTGGTAATACTAACATACTGAAGAGCACCAACTACACTTCTGTATAAGGTGTTATCTTCCAAAGCATCTCCATCAGATTTTGTTCTTGTAACCTGTGCTGAGTAAAGTAGAAAACCTTTGTAGTTACTTATGTTCACCCTTGTCACTCTGAAAGAAACAAAGACTGGTTGGTTTTGGTGACCTCGATGCTGATAAAGTAGTGAAGTGCTCAAAGATCTTTTAAGGCAAATTCCATATTCAACTGTTGCACCTAGTCTTCACTGAGTTTTGGACAACTCCCCATAATAATTATATCATCCATATAAATCAATAACAAAATTAAATCATATGAATTTCTTTTGAAAGAGCCATCTTAGAAAAACAAAATTTAGTAGCTTGGTGCCTGTTTGAGGCCACATAAAACATTGTTTAATTTGCAAACATGGTTAGAATCTACTGAATCCTCAAATCCCTTATGTTGTCTCTTAAAAACAACTTTTGTTAACTTCCATTTGCAAAGGTAATGTCGAAGGGTCTAATTATTATTTATCATAGTGAAATTAACTCTTGAGGTTTGGTTAAGCGTAAGCCCCTTAACCACAAATCATGTTTTAAATTTAAAGTAGACCAATTAAGATTTTTTTTACCTTATAATCTCATTTATTTATTTTCAACCAATTTTATGGTGTGTTTACTTATATTTAAGGAATCAGATTGGATAAGAATTGAATTAGGGAATGGAAATGAAATTATGTTGTTTACTTATATTTAAGGAATTAGAATTGGAATCATTACTAATGTCATTGATGTGCATTCTTACATTTGGAATGGGAATAAAATTCTTGCAAATTTCTAAATATGCCCTTTTATGATAGTTTTGTATATTGCAATTTTTAATAAATGAATAATAATTAAATGAAGTTTGAAAAATAAGAAAATAAAGAAGTGTTTAATGTGAAAATAGTAAATATTTTAAATATAAAAATTAAATTAATATTTAATATAATAGTAATAATACCCTTTTAAAAATTAAACAAAAATATAAAAGTTTCTTAAAATATTAAATAATAAAGTAATGATCATAATTATTTTTTAACAGATTAAATAATATAAAAAAATTATTGTATATAATACAATAATAACAAAATATTTTTTTGTTATTAAATATAATGACACTTATAAAATTATAATAATTATTTTTAAAATAAATAAAGATTAAAATAATAGTGATAAATAATTTGAAAAATAAAGAATAAATATTTAACATAATTGCAACAAAAAGATTTAATATAATATGTATAATAATAATTAATAATATAATTATTTTGTTATAGTAAATTTTTTATTATATTCAATATATTAAACGAGTAATGGGATTGGGCAAATTAGTAATCTTAAAGCCCAATCCCACTATTTTATTTTGATTTATGATTGAGGAGCTGGGGGCTGGGGTTAGGATTCCCCTTCTCCACTCCCAATTTTGGTGGGCCAACAAACTCAATTTGTATTTCCATTTTGAGAGGGAACAGGAAACATGGAATTCATTCCTATTGCTGCTGATTCCCATTCCCCTCTTCCAATTAATATCAATCACGTGATGTGAAGGACTGGAACCTACTCCGAGCCTACATATGTATATGAATTCCCATTAAAGCATTACATTATTTTATTATTTAATATATATTTAAATTTAAAATATCTAACATTATTCTTACAATCTTTTTCATTCATGGCTTATTTTCTCCTTGCATTATTCACTGTTGCATTCAATCTTGCAATGAGCATTCAATCTTGCAATTATATAGGCAGGGAGGGTTTGATGTGGAGTAATGTTTAGAAAGACTTTAGGCTTAAATCATGTGATTACAGTATAGGATTAGGTTGTAAAATTTCTTAAATAATGCAAGAAATTTGAGTTTTAAAAAAAAAAAATTGAACGCCTTTGCGACGTGACACTTTTGAAAACTAACTAAAAAGGTCAAAAAAAAAAAAAGATTTAAATGATGAGACTGGAAAATATGATTGAGATTGCATTACACAAGAAGTCTCAATAATGCAAATTCACAAAAGTATTCTCAAATCACATTGTAAAATGTTCGTAAAATCATTTCTACTTTCGTAATCACACAATTTTCCCATGTTGAATCCCCCTATCATTTGTTCATTATTTATCCTTCCCTACAAACCAAAGTGAAATAAAGATTCATCCCCACTTTCATTTCTTTCCCTTGCGTTATTTTTCTTGCATACCTCTTCTTTACTTCTTTCTGCATGCTAGCCAGACACAGTATTAAAAGCTTCAAATCCATGCCAGTGCTTCAGCAGATAGCACTCAAGCAAGTTGAATATATAATGAAAGATAATTTGATAAGTATTTTCACCCAATAGAAACCTAATAAGGACATGAAAGAAAAAGATAAGAAAATTCAAAACAGTTCCTCCTTCTAGTCCTCCTTGATTGTCCCTGAAGCAGCTTTCAAATTAAGGAAGATAGCCCTGAGATTAACAAGCATGTATAGTTAAATGTCTTATAACCAAATGGTCCGTGCACAATTCCTTGAATTTGAACCAGATAATAAAGGTGTATGTACATGTATTGTTATCTATAGGTTTCTACGTCACATTATCAGCAGCCACCACAAAATCTGGAGATTGTAGATTTATGAAAGATACTGCAAGCATATTTTACACAGTTGTTCTTATGTTATATGCTTTGTATCCTAGGCATATTCTTTATCAGCATGCTAAAGTTCATCTTCTTGAGTCTTTCATGTACTACGACTTTGAGAATCATATATGCAGAAGCACAAGTATAACGACAAGTTAATTATAAAGGAAAAAAAAGTAAAGATGGCAATATGGTAGTTGCAGGTGGGATTCTTATTGGTTTCCTTATAAAATCAAATGTTCTGATTTTATCAATTAGATTCATTTTATCTAATCTTTTTCATGACAATTTACCACTCATCATTTAATGCTTGACAAATATTATGTGCACAAAGCAGCATAAATTAGCGTGGAGTAAAAGGAGAGGGGAATTGATTGGGAGAAGCAAGTAGATAAGGGGAAAATTAAGGAAGCTCACCAGCATGCGCCAACCAAGCTGTAAAACAACACACGGAATTGCTGAGGGACATATCGGAAGGCCACCCAACTAACAGTTGGCCAAACCTGCAAGTAATATGCACGACTTGATGTTACTAAATGTGCAATTAAACTGCTCATGAATTAATTGCTTTGTTAGAAAAGATGGTACCTTCCATGAAGCTAGCTGAACAGAAGGGAAGTCCTTTCGAAGTTTGTTTTTCACAGAACCCCATCGTTGTCCTGAAACACCAGACAGTACTTTTATATCCAAATAGTTGATGGTGTTAACAAAGATATTTGCAGTTTCTCAGAATAATTAAAGTCAAGTTCATTCAACGTACAATAGAATAGGAATTATTTACGAAAATTCATTCTAATTAGTCTTCTTAAAGACATGGATGTAAGTTGTAACTGGATGGAGAAACTTTAGGGCCAAGAGTTTGAAGGACAAAGATAATAGGACATTTGCAAACAGAAAATTTTATGTCACTGTGATACACAATGATCACACAAACACAACAATTTTTCTAAAAGTATTATGATTTACAAATTCATTTCGATCAACAGTGGTGAAGATATCCATACATATTTGGTGTTATTGTAGTTAGAGACTGTTCATCTTATCAGCAAAATTAGCCAGGAGGAATTGGGGAAGGTCAGGTGAATTGAAATTTAGAAACAAGTGACCCTGTTCATTTGATTACAAACTATGCTTCGAAAATTATCCGGCATAAATTTACATATCAAAAGACTTGGATGAGAACCCAATTTCAACAAAAAAATGAAAACACAAAAAAGCACTGTCAAAATTAAATCAGCAAGAGAAAGATTACAACTTGAAATGCTTGAAGATCACAAAATTAACAAGTGCCAGCACCTACATCCGTACTGAAAGAAAAGCTTATTCAGTAAAAAGAAGGATAATAGAGTGATTCGCAAATCTAATCATATATTAAAATTGCAGTAGCTAGAAAACAACATGTCAGAAAGAGGCATATAAGCCAAGAAATCAATTCAGATGTACATACCTTCAACCACCAAGCCATAGTACAGCATGAACACAAAGTTGCCCCAAGGTGAAAATATTAGTTGTTCCAACAATAACTAGTTGGTCAAAAAATTAAGTTTCAATCCTCAATCCAAAGAATTGACACATAGAGAAAATAAAAATTAGCACAAAAAAGACCATTTGAAAAACAAATGGAGTACCTTCTTCACAACAGTCTTATTGTCCTTTCCCTTGAAAATAATATCCACAAACTTGTTTAGAAAATGCCCAGAAGGTCCTCCATATGCAAAACCAAAAAGCTGCAAAAGCATATTATGTCTTTAATACTGATTATGAAAATGTTAAATTTGAGCCTTGAAACTACAAAAGTTAAACAAAATCAAAAATCGGTCAGTCAGATTAGTCTATAAAATCACAGATACAGACAGTACGAATACGGAAATATTTCCTTAAAAACATTTTCATCCTTCAAATATTTTCTTCATTTACTTGGCAGCCAATAAGAGGGTAATTTTATAACACTTCTCATATTTTCTTTTAACAGAAAGTGAACGTACCGTAATAAGAAGCAATCTCTTGAGTTGAAGATTCTTGACCCCAGAAATTTTCTGGGAAAGTGCTTCAATACACCCAGATAATACCCCAGATGTAATCGCCTGTTAACACAGCAAGATTATCTAACTTTAACACCCTGGATCAGAAAATTTTCACATTACTCATATTCTTATAATTTTAACCAAAGAAGAGATGTGTGAATTTTGTATGATAATAATTTGCTGTGATAATTTACGTCAGAACTTAAGATCCTCTGCTCAATATTTTTTCAAGAGAGGCGCCGAGAACCAAATGCTAACGTCCTCTAAAGAGGATGACTCAATAGTCAATGGTAGTACCTACAATTCTTGGTCTTGTAGATGAAGATGTGTTGAATAGATTTCAAAATTTGTCACCATTAAAAATAGAAGTTCATACTTTATTTTACTAAAAATAAAATTGTTACAATATTTTCATAAGATTTGTGGAAACTTTTTCGAGATTCCATAAAGAAAGATCATTGCCTGCGTTTTCAAATTAAAAAAAAAAAAGTAAAATGAAGTTCATTCTTATTATTTCGGCAAGCAGATGACCCCGTGGTTTTGTAAAGCAAGACAAAAATCATAATAAAATAAAATGCAAGATCTTGTAATACGTAATAAGATATTTTGGCAAGAGGAAAATTTCCTCATCTTTGAAATAAAATTATTCTAAGAAATTAATCTTTTTTGGGTTAATTATCATGTATGGTAGATATATCACATAAAAATAAAAGTTAATAAAAAAGGCGAAAAAAAAAAAAAGAAACCCAAACGGACAAAGTTGCCGGCGGGCACCGACACACACACAAATATTACATAGAGATAAAATTTAAGAAAAAAAAAAAGTTCAAAAGAAGCTGCTGAAAAACGAAAGATGGGCATTAACGATGATTGACGAAAACAAACCTTGGTTCTTAAAGGGTGGAGTTGAAGTTGAAGAAGATATTTTGTCCAAGCTTCTTTAGCTATATCAGACATGGCTGCCCCTGCGCCTGTGTCACTGTGCTCTTTACCAATCTCTCTTCAGAACTCTCCCTCTTATCTCTGTATCAAAAAATACCCAGAAAAGAGAACCCAATTTCAGATGCAAACTGATATTGTTATGTAATGAGCTAACAAGCTGATGGTCTGCTCTATGGCGTTAATAAAGTTGCAATATTGAGGGGCAGTGTCTGCGGAAGACTATTAAGACCCTCAACTTTATTAATGACTGCACACGTCATATTATTTTCATATATCGTACCTAACCGCAGTCAGCACAGCAAGTCTTGGTTGTACTGCGTTTCTAATTTCTCGTGTACAGCGTTTCTTTATTTATTTAATCTGATTACTTGTTTAATTATTAATCACACTCGTCACTGGGCTTGGCCTCTTTTGCCAATGCCAACTGTTATTTCTCTCTCCCCTGTTTTGTTGTGAAAAATTTTGGTAAATAACTAGAATTTTGGGTTATTTTTTCGTAGGATATTTTTGTTAATATTCTCAAAATAAGGTTTAATTTTATTAATCTCTAAAGATTTAAAAAAATTAATAACAATATTTAACTATTAGAAATTATTTTATTAAAATTAACAAAAAAGAGTAATAAAGTAATTCTAATATTTAAATTTTAAAATATTTTTAAAAAGTATAAATAAATTGAAACTGTAACACCAATCTACTATTTCCACTGAAATAAAAACACTCTCATTGGCCTCCTGGGAAGCAGCAATAAAATCATTAAAAAAATTAATAAAAAGGACCTTCTCTTTAACACCTGTGGGAACAAATATTTTTAAATTTAAGCATTAATAAACTTTTGAAAAAGACCGAAAGCACACACTAAAAATAAAAAAAAAGTGCTGCCACAAAATCTTAGTTGCCACCATTATCGTAGTCGATCGCTTCACACCAATCTTTGTTTTGTGGTTGATCGAAATTTGTGTATTTTTAAATATAAAATTAAGTATAAATATACGCTATTATAAGTAATAAATATAACATAAAATTAAATATTAAATTTATAAAAAATTATATATTTTTAAATTAAATATTAAAATTAATTTTTTATTTTTATTCAAAAAGTTAATATTTTTAATTAAAATTAATTTTTTATTTTTATTCAAAAAGTTAATATTTTTAATAAAAATTAAATAAACTTAAATTTATAAATGCAAATAAATTAAATTATCACAATTAAGCAAATTCTAAAAATAATAAGATAGAGATAATTTAGGATTATAACTATCTCTTAATATATTTTTTTAAAGATATCACCTTTTTTATATTAAAATCTCTCAATTCTTTATTATTGGTCAAGACACTAATGTATTTAAAAAGCGTCTCTTAAGGTCGGGTAAAGTATATTTCAATTCACCAAATACTTATATCTCTATACTAATTGCAATAAATCAATATTCATTAAGACAAGTCTTATTGACCATACATGCCAATTAAGTATATCTTTATCCTAAATTAGAACTTGTAATTTTCTTCACAATCATATATCAAATTATCAAGGTCTAAATACAATTAGGTCTCTCTCAAGTTTATTAAAGTATTCTCAATTCATTCACAATATTGATTAGATATTATAAAATATTAAGAATAAATAATTTGAATCACAAAGAATTGAGTTCAAATAAATATTAAAAAGAGTCAACAATTAAACACACATATTGAGTTGAAGTAATAACCATAGAAAAAAAATTAGTTCATGATCATAAGAGAATTATAGCTGAAAAATCAAATAAACATGATACAATCAAAAGCAAACTAATATAGGCATTAAATTACAGTTGGTTGATATGCCAAAGATTTACCAATTGTTAGTGTAAGCCTTAGAAACTATTTGTGTTGTCGGTTTCAGAAACATAATATTATGTAATCAATGAAATAATTATTTAGTAAAAAAAAGAATTCTTCATTCATATGTGTAAGTTGTTTTCTTTATTCAGTCATGTATTTAAATAAAGTACACATATGAATGTCTAGATAATTTATTTAAAAGTTAGATAGAATTATTGAACTTGTTCCCTACAGAAGCAGTATTATCCGAATAATAATACTGCATAGTAGGCACACTGAATGCTTCCAAAAAGGATATCATGAGATGATATAAATTTTGATGAAATAATGGTTATGTCATTTGGACATTAGTGTGGATTATTAGCTAGAGAACCGATTGTCGAACGTGACTATCAAATGATGAATCACATGGTATTGCATGTAGTAAAAAATTTATCGTTTGGTCATATTATTGTACAATGAAGTCCTTCAACTTGAGACATCGTGATCGTAATGGTTTGGATGCGTATGGTTCATATGGTGTATACGGGCAGAGCTAGTCATGCTCGGGATAAAAAGCCTATTTGGTCATTCATTGTTCATTTGTGAAAACAGTCGATTGTCAAGACCGAAACCGTTGGCTTGAGTATAAATAATGGAAGTTACCGCTAACTCCATCTAGGATTCGAGTTCTTAAAGGAATGTCGATAAATGTCAAAAAATTAAATCCTTGGCCAGAGTATATGAAATGTCATACGAAGAGTTTGTAGTGACAAAGTTCTGCATATATCTATCGACGATTCTGAAAAGTATCCAGTTTGAGATTTTGATATTCTGTGAATCAAAGTTAGACAACAGAGGGATATTACCTATATGGCAAATATGATTGAGAACAAAATTTTTAATGAGTTGTCAAGCTATTATGGTTAGGGACAATAAAAAATTGCTTGATATATCCTATAGTCGTAAGGCATTTTAAATCCATCCGGATTTGGCTCACGGCTAACCCACAATGATCATAAAGGTCACAATGTATACCTTTGGTGTTGAGATGTGTTAGAGAGAAAAAGTTGATTATCCAGAGATGGCTAGCACTTTTTGAGGATAATAATCGTATTTTCGCTTAAAAGGTTACACAGATATAATCCAAAAATATATTTTAAGAGTTAAAATATTCAAAAAATAATTATTTAGATTAATTATTAATTATCTTAATATGTTAAGATAATTATATAGTGGGCTTTAAAAGAATTTAAAGGCTAAAATTACATTGATGGATTTAAGTGAAATAATAAGTTCACTTGGGCCATGGACAATTAAATTATCTTTGGGCCAAAGGATTTAAGACTCCTAGTGCTATAAAAGAATTTATAAAATTTTTTGGCAAAATTTGTAATTTGTAAAATGTTGGTTAATATATAAACTAACCTAAAGCTAATGTTAAAGTGAAGAAAAAATATTTTTAGGAAGAAAAACACAAAAAATGGCTCTCATTTCTCTCTAAGGTTAGGCCAAGCACATCCGTCACTCAAGGGTGATGCATACTTTGGAGTCTTGGTGATTTCCAATTACAACTCAACCATCAAAGCAAGCTTGAACTCATGCTATGTTGCGTATTTCATCAAAATGCTTCTAATGTGCATTCATCTCCCAAAACCATGTTCTATATCAACATGCATGTTTATTTTTCAACATTTTTTTTATCATTCTTACACCATTCCTTCAAATGATATCAGAGCATAAAGGATTTTACATGTTCCTTTTAAGCAAAATCACTTGAAAAAGGCATAAATATTATGAATATGTTGCATACAAATGGTTGGTGGCATGAGATACATATATACTAGCTTGCATGTTGCATTTAAGGCAAAATATCATCATGTAAGGCTATTTATGGTTTGGCCATGTGCATATGCTACTGAAAAAATTATATTTATTTATTTTAATGTGATTGGAATTGATGGTATATGTATGTGAACTAGTAGATGCATGAGATGCATAAGTATGGGCTTATAGGTTGCATTTGATGCAACAAAATATTTTAATGAGATTATGTTTATTTTAATCTTATCATGTTTTTTATGTTGATTACATGCTTAAGGGATAAGTTGTTATGTTAAGAGCACGTATATGTCTAATATAATGATATATTTTATAAAAGTAATATGGTGTGCCTATATGTAAGTGTTGTATATGGTTTGAATGATAGATTAACATGTTAGATTAGTTTTGGGGAAAAAATTCTTGTGATGATTTTTTTTTTAGTAAAATATATAAAAGGCATTTAATCGACAATTGTATGATATGCTAAATAATTTGATTATTTGTTATGACTTGTATATTGTATAATATGCATTATCAATATTTATAAAATATTGATAATTTGAATTTTGAAGTGTTCAAAATTAAATATTTTATAATATGAGATGTTATAATTGGATGAGTTTATTTATGTCATGTATGGAAAATATTTGAAACAAAATTATTATTTGGCATGGCATGGAAGAAATAAATTTATTATTATTTTTAAAATGATAATGATTAATATTTTTAAAATTTTCAAAATATTTTAAAAATAATAATATGAGATATTATCATTACTTGATTTATTTAAGTCCATGGAGTTTTTTAAAAGTGATTGATTTGATAAAATAATAAGAATAATAATAATAAATTAATTTTAAAATTTTGGGTGGAACATGATATAAGCATGATGATGTTTAAAAATTGCAATTGTTGCATGCCCAAATTTTTTTAAATAATTGCTAAATACACTTTTCATATTCACACACAAGACAATGTATAAGAGATATATATTATGACACTTACCAATTTTATATTCATAACATATTAATTAATTAAATTGTTTAAATTAAATATTATGGATGCTTTAATTTAATATTTATTCATGTGATGGATGAATGTTAAATTAGAGGGTTGATCAATGAGTGTCATTTATTTTCTAAAAAATATTTAAGGGTTGTAATATTTTTTAATAGCATGTAATAATAATTATTTTATTATTATTAATTGTTTCATTGGGCCTGTATGCCTAAGTTTGTTTATGTAATTAGAACGGTTGGACGGGAACCCGAAGATCATACGGATGGTGATTCAGATGGAGATATAAGATAGGATAAATAGTTTACCTTAGGACTGTATTTTTAAAAACTCCATCAACCCACATACTTTATATTTTTATGCATGAAATGAATGAATAATTTGTATATTAAAGCACGAAATTAGACTAAATTTGCATATGGTAATAAAAGTAAAACCTCCTTAAAGGAAAAAATTAGTAAATTCATGCCTTCCAATATGGGGTATAATTAGTTCCTTGGCATAAATATTAAATTCCAAGATTCTATTATGTGAGGGATATGATTTTTATGCCATAGAAAGAATTATATTTTATTCTTGGATGAAAATTCTTATCTTGTCTAAGATTCTATTATTTGAGGACTTGGTGAGAATGCCATATTAAGAAAGCGTATTGGTTCGGATTTAACTAGCTTAGGGTACTAAGAGTCTATTATGTGAGATATCCAAAATTAGTGCATAATAAATGAATCATAGCTCACATGAGATATAAAAAGAAATAGTTTCATACTTATTAGAATTAATTAACTAAGAGTCTATTATGTGAGATTAATTAAATTTAATAAGAATTTAATTCTCCATTAAGAAATTTAATCCAACATAAATTTTCGGATCGAGCTTGGGGAGTGCAAGATTCGAATAAATTAGTGGGAGCTAAATAAGATTAAGCAGTTTTATTAAATTGATTACGACACTAACAAGCGAATTAAATTTCTTTTTCCAGTAATACTTGTGATATTTGAACAAATGGCAAACAACGTAGTTCTCATAAGTCTTCTCGAAAGACATAAATTGACGGGGCCCAATTACAGTAATTGGATAAGAAATCTAAAATTGGTTTTAACACTTACCACGCTAGTAGAAGAGAATGCTAAAAATACGCAATGTTGTGCGCCTAGCTTATATGCAATGAAAGAACGCTAAGCGCATAATGTTGCACGCCTAATGCTTAACACGCATGCTAGGAGCTCATACTAAGCACGCAATAGGCACTCAAACGCCTAGTGCGCTTAACTTACATGCTAGGAGAGCAAGCTAAGCAGGCAACATTGCATGCCTAGCGCTTAACACATATGCTAAAAGTGTATGCCAAGCGCGCTAGGTATGCAATACACAACGTATTGCTTTTTTGTTTCTTTAAAATATTAAAAAAAATGTAGTATTTGTAAATACCCATTGTGGGTATCCGTCGATTTTTTATCGAACCTATACCTGTCTCAAATCAGCTGCGGGTTTTAGTTTTATATACTAAACCTATACCAAATTTGTTTTAAATCTTATCAAATCATTTTCAATATGGGTGAATTTTAGCGAGTTTAAGGGTAATTTTACCATCCCTAATCGGAATAACAATAGTAATTTTTACCGAATTTATGGAAAAGATTAGATACATTATTGCAATATAGTAATACCTATCATGCACAAACAGATGGGTAGACTAAAGTTCTAAATTGAACATTATATAACATTTTGCGTAGCTTACAAAAGAAAATCCTTGACGATAAGAGCATACTTTACCATAAGGAGAATTTGCCTACAACAATATGCCCAATCATTTGAATGAAAAATCACCTTTTGAGCTTGTTTACTAATCTCCTTTACATACTTTAATATTAGTTTTTTGTCCAAGCTTCTCAGCATAAGCCATATTGTTGAACTTCTGGTTGAGAGAGTATCCAGCATTCGTGATGAAGTTAAGAAGAAATTAATAGAAGTTACAAAAAAATATAAGATTATTTCAAATAATCATAGGTGATTCAAGTTTTTTGTTGTGGGAGATCAAGTAATGGTTGATAGGAGCGTAAAAGCACTAGTATCATTTGTACTTAATTTTTGTATTTTACTCTAAATCATAAATAATTGACTATTTAATTGTGTGTTTTTATTATAAATAGATACACGATGAAAAATGTGATGCATAGGAATAAACGGGAGGCAAATCAGATGTAAAACGAAAAAGTTACGCTTAAAATACAAAATGAGTACCAGGACTAGCGCCGCGGCGCTCAAAGGCACCAAGTCCCCAGTGCCACAGCATCTGTGCAATATATAAAATCCCTTCTCAACTCTTCTATTTTAACTTGAATTCAAAGCTCTTCGCCTTTAGGGTTTTTTATACCAATAAAAACACTCTTTTGAGGTCAAATACACAGACTTTGGAGAGGTAGAAACTTAGAAAAAGAATTCGTAACATAAAATCAAAGATCAAAACTAAATATTGAAGAACTAAGATCAAGATTCAAGCTTCAAGTCAAGATTGAGCGAGAAGCACATCAATGAGTCACTTTGATTATTTTTTCTTCTCTTTCTTTATCATTATGCTCTTGTTCTTGTTAATCTTTATGACTTGGTTAGATACTTTTTTGTGATGGACTAAATTGTTCATCTAGGGTTAAGACTATGTGAACCTATTATGGATTTGAATTGTGTTAATTTTTAGTTTATGAAATTGATACATTCAATTGATTCATTCTATTTTGTGTTTTAATGCTTTTATTATACCTGATTAATATTTTGAATGATTGAGGAACCATGATGAACTTGATAAAGGGATTCATGTGTTTAATCTGGAGTAGTTTGATGCATGATCATAGGGTAACAACTATGAGTTCCATCTAAAATAGACATATGCCTAGGTGGCATGTATGATATAATTTAGACTTGATCTTAATGAATTACATTCTGATTTGATTACCATAGATATATAAGTGATTGTTAGAATGCGTAATATAGTCACTTGACCATCGACAGATGTTTGTGATGAGATTAATGTCTAAGTCAAGCAATTGGTATTAAGGGATTAACTAAGTGGTTAATGAGTCTAATGAAATATTAGGGGGCGAGTTAAAATCCTAGATTATCTTTATTTATAAATTATATCCTATACTTTTGTTTAGTTTAATTGATAGAGTTAGATTAGTTAATTAAATGTCAAATTTTAATTTTTTGAATAAAAGTTAAGTAGGTATAATTTTAGTACTTGAATTATAGAATTAGATCTCATAGTCCCTGTGGGATTGATACTTGAACTTAAAAATCTTATATTACTTGATACGATAGCATACACTTACGCTTAGTTAGTATAGCACACATCAAGTTTTTGGCGCCGTTGTCGGAGACTAGTTTGATCTATTCTTTAGATCAATACTAATACCAAACTACTTACTTTTAATTCAGATTTTTCTTTTTATTTTATCTTCTTCTTTTTACTTTGATTTTACTTTTTATTTTGCTTTGACAGTTCATACCATAGAGGGAAACAATGATCAATCAATAATCCATTTGAGCCCATGATACCACATAGAGCTTTGAAAGAGTATGCTATCCCAATTATAAATAATGTTTAATCTAGTATTCGACGACCAACTGTCAACGCTAATAACTTTGAGATTAAGTCGAATGTTATTCAGATGCTGAAAGAAATTGTACAATTCAGCGGAGCTCCCAATGACAATCCTAATATGCATATCATAAATTTTTTGAAAATTTGTGATACCTTTAAATCCAACGGAGTCTCCGACGATGCCATCAGATTGATATTATTCCCTTTCTCCTTAAAGGACAGAGCTAAGAGTTGGTTGATGTCATTGCCGTCAGGATCCATATTGAAGTGGGAAGATTTAACATAAAAGTTCTTAACCAAGTTCTTCCTACCAGCAAATATAGCAAAGATAAAGAATGACATCACCTCATTTACTCAAATTGATGGAGAGTCATTGTATGAGGCATGAGAGCGCTTCAAAGATATGTTGAGGAAATATTCTCATCATGGAGTCCTTAAATGGCTATTAGTCTAAACATTCTACAGTGGATTAGTAGGCCATTTGAGGACTATTGTAGATGTCGTTGCAAGAGGAGCTTTAATGAATAAGTCTACAGATGAGGCTTATGAATTATTAGAAGAGATAGCGTTAAATAGTTACCAAAGGCCAGCAGAGAAAGTTACACCCAAGAGAGTCACCGGTATATATGAAATTGACGCATTCAATACATTGACAGCTTAAATTAATACTTTATCCAAGAAGTTTGATGCATTAAACGTCGTCAAAATCTGACAGGTGACATGCAACTTTTGTGATAATAACCACATAAATGAGCGGTGCATGGAAGCAGTGAATTATATGGGCCATTTTAATCATCAACAACCTAACCCACAATTAAATTCCTACAATCCAGGGTAGAGAGATCATTTAACTTCTCTTGGCGTAACAACCAAGGGGGAGTCATCTAGACCAATGAATCCCCCAAGATTCCAACCACTACAAGAGAGGAAGCCAGCTTTGGAAAATATATTTATGCAATAAATAAAGTCCAACGATGCCATCCTACAGAATCATTTAGCATCATTGAAGAATTTAGAGCTACAAATAGGACAACTTACTGCTACAATTAATAGAAGATCTCCTGAAACTCTACCAAGCGATACCGAGACAAATCTTAAAGGAAGTGTAGCGTAATATCAAGCCGTCAATTTACGAAGTGGTAAGATCTTACATGAAAACACACAACTAACACTACTTCCAAAGATAAAGAAAAAGAATAAGGTTGAACAACAAGAAGAGATACAGCCATTTAAACCATCTATTCCTTTTCCTCAAAGGCTAAAAATGTGCAATACAAGTGTAGAAATTAAAAAATTACATCAAGGCAGTCCTGAAAGTGCAGAAAAGAAAGATGAGCAGCATACAAGTGCAGAAAATACAAGTACCAATGTGATCACACCTCCTCCACTATTTCCACAGAGGCTATAAACTAAAAGATTAGATAATCAATTCAATAAATTTCTTGATGTTTTTAAGAAATTACCTATTAATATCCCTTTTGTAGATGTATTCAAATAGATGCCTAGCTACGTCAAATTTATGAAGAGTATATTTTCTAAGAAAATAAGACTAGAGTATTATGAGACCATAGCATTGACAAAGGAGTGTAGCGTTATCATTCAGAAGAAACTACCTCTAAAACTCAAAGATCCCTAGAGATTTACTATAATGTGCTTCATTGGCAATCATGACCTTGGCAAAGCTCTATGTGATCTAGGAGAAAGTATCAATCTTATACCCTTCTCCGTCTATAACAAGTTAGGTTTGAGAGAAGCGAAATTGATCAATATCATAATTTAACTTGTTGATCGCTCTCTCACCTACCCAAAGGGAATTATTGAGAACGTGCTAGTAAAGGTGGACAAATTCATCTTCCCTACAAATTTTATTATTCTAGACATGAAAAAGGACAAGAAGATCTCTATCATCCTTGGAATACCCTTCTTAGCCATAGGACATACGATCATTGATGTTCAAAAAAGGGAGATGGCCATGAGGATACAAGATGACACTGTAACATTTAAAGTCTTCAAAGAAATCAAGTTGCCATCTGAAGGTGAAGATTGCTGTAGTATTGATGTGATGCACTTAAATGACAAAGAGGTCAAAGACATTGAGATGTTGAATCTTCACATAAAAAAGAAAGGCGTTAAGACATAGAAAAAAGAAGAAAGAAGAAGAAGAATGAGCAATACGATGACATGATTGAAGATAAGGGCAAAAGAGAACCACTTTACTAGCCTAAGATTCAAATCTTTTTGGAGAAGCACAAGAAATAAAAACAAGTTGCTGCCCAAGATCTAATAAAGAAAATGTAAAAGCCAAAAGAAAGAAAGCTGAGCAAGCTCACATATAAAGATGTTTCCACCGTTGACTTTGATCATCCATAAGTGTATAAAGAGCCCTGCCAAGTCGACGGCAGTAAATCAAGGGCTTCTTGAGAGACAACTCAAGTAATTTTTATTTTTTATTTTTATTTAGTTTTAGTTTTAGTTATGTTAGTTTTTTTTTTCTTTGTAGGAATAAATCAACAAGTCAAGCATTCAAGAAATCAGCATGAATAATTTAAAGTGTTATGAGTAAAGGGATACCACAATTCAATCAATAGGCAACAATGTTACATTGCTTCAACTTTAGTAACCAGAGGAGTTTTTCTTACTTTTAAGTTTATTTTTAGACATTAAGGATAATGTTTAATTTAAGTTTAAGGATGAAAAACACATTACCTGGGTTTATATTGTTGTATGCTTTGATTGATTGTCTTGTGGGGTTAATTTTTTTTAGTTGTTAAGTTTTATTTGTGATGATGATCATTAGTCTATAATAAAAAATAAAATATTGGCTGAATTTATTTTCACAAGTCTTTAGGAAATAATAGATACTTGAGATAACTATTATATCATGATTCTTGTACTAGATTCAAGTTTATTTGTGATCACTTACTCTTGAGCACATTAAAATAAACATGTATTGGTTGAATTTTTTTGCTTAGAGATAATTTATGCTTAAGTAGTACACCACAGTCTGGAAGACCAACACTCTAGAACTTGCTTGATTACTACTTGAGGTAAAATCCTAGAATTCACATGCTTAGAAAAATGACATTAAGCCATCTTTGGACCGTTTGAGCATTTTCGAGCCTATCATATATAGATATTTATCCCTAGTCACCCCGTTTGAGCCTAATTATCTATTTTTTTTGTTTAACCACATTACAAGCCTAAAGACTTTGAGTTTACTTATCTTAAAATCTACCGGTAGCACCATAAACCTTGAGCTTATTTAGAAATATTCTTAAAATGAAAAAGATCATGAATGTATAAAAGAAGGATAATGCAATAAAAAGTAATAAGTCATGAAGGTACATATCAACTTAAGTTTGGGAGTACATAAAAAAAAAAAATAGAAGAACTTTAGAGCACAATACCCCTAGCTTGAGAAAAAGAAGGAATTCTTGGCAAAAGTGATTAAAAGAAAGATAGAAATATCATAAGTTTAGAGGAGGTGATAAATCAAGGAGGATAAGGAATCAAGAGGTTTCTAAGTAAAATCTAAGTGTTCATGGTGTAAGCTGTGCTTAATATTTTTATTCTTATATCCCACTTTGACCTTAGCCTTACATTACAAGCTAATTAAAGTTCTAAATAGATCCATAGCATGTGTATTTCTACATTAGTGGAGACTAGTATGAACAACAAGCTTATGAAAGTGTTATAAATTGAAATATATCGAGACATCATCTTTATGTACTTTCTTAAGTCTCAAGTCAATCTATGTTCTATTTAGCTAAGTACTTGCTTAATATACATACACACAAGTGATCATTTATAAGGAAGAATAAAGTATTTGGTGAACGGTATAAGGATTGTTGAAAGTTGTTTGTCAAATTTTAAAAAGTCTTGTACTATTGAACAACCTATGAGATAATAAGGATGGTCATCTAATCAACCTGACCTTATTTTTAGTTTTTAGGTTTTATTTTTGAGCCATGAATAATTTGTGAATATTTTTCTTTGTTTTCTCAAGGACGAGCAAAGTCTTAAGTTTTGCGGTATTTGATAGGGGCGTAAAAGCACTAGTATGATTTGTACCTAACTTTCGTATTTTGCTCCAAATCATAAACATTTGGCTATTTAATTGTATTTTTTTAATCATAAATAGATGCACGAAAGAAAATGTGATGCATAAGAACATACAGGAGGTGAAACGAATGTAAAACGAAGATGTTATGCTCAAAATATGAAAGGAGTACTAGGGCTGGATGCCGCAGCGCCCAGAGACTGAGCGCCATGGCTCCCAGGTCAGTAGTTAAGCACCGAGGTGCCCACAAACCAGCGCCGTAGTGCTCAGCGAGGCTTTCTAAAGTCTTATTTTCAGGTCTTTGCAACCCAGCGCCATGGTGCCCAACGAGGCTTTCTAAAGTCTTATTTTCAGGTCTTTGCAACCCAGCGCCATGGTGCCCAACGAGGCTTCCTAAAGTCTTCCAGCTGGACTTGGCGCTGCGGCGCCTATGCAACATATAAAATCCCCTCTCAACTCTCATATTTCAACTTGGATTCTAAGTCCTACTCCCTTAGAGTTTCTCATACCAACTTTCATATTTTACTTCAAATCATAAATATTTGGCTATTTAATTGTATTTTTTTAAATCATAAATAGATGCACGATAAAAAATGTGACGCATAGGAATAAACGGGAGGTGAAATGAATGTAAAACAAAGACGTTATGCTCAAAATATGAAAGGAGTACTAGGGTTGGATGCCACAGTGCCCAGAGACTGAGTGCCGCGGCTCCTAGGTCAATAGTTGAGCACCGGGGCGCCCACAGCCTAGTGTCGTGGTGCCCAACGAGGCTTCCTAAAGTCTTGTTTTCAGGTCTTGGCACCACGGCGCCAAGTTCCTAGTGTTGCGGTGCCTATGCAACATATATAATTCCCTATCAACTCTTCTATTTCAACTTGGATTCGAAGTCTCACTCTTTTAGAGTTTCTCATACCAATAAAAACACTCTTTTGAGGTTAAATACATAAACTTTGAAGAGATAAAAACTTAGAGAAAGAATTTGTAACACAAAATCAAAGATTAATTTTTCATCTAGGGTTAAGACTATGTGAACCTAATATGGATTTGGATTGTATTAATTTTTAGTTTATGAACTTAATACATTCAATTGATTCATTCTATCTTGTGTTTTAATACTTGTATTATACCTGATCAATATTTTGAATGATTGAGGAACCATGATGAACTTGACAAAGGGATTCATGTGTTTAGCCTAGGGTAATTTGATGTATGATCATAGGGTAACAACTATGAGTTTCATATAAGATAAATATATACCTAGGTGACATGTATGGTATAATTTAGACTTGATCTTAATGAATTACATTCTATTTTGACTACCATAAATATATAAGTGATTGTTAGAATGCGTAATATAGTCACTTGACCATCGACACAGGCTTGTGATGAGATTAGTGTCTAAGCCAATCAATTGGTATTAAGGGATTAATTAAGTAGTTAATGAGTCCAATGAAATATTAGGGGACGAGTTAAAACCCTAAATTATCTTTATTTGTGAATTCTATCCTTTACTTTTGTTTAGTTTAATTGATAGAGTTAGATTAGTTAATTAAATTTTAAATTTTAATTTTTTAAATAAAAGTTAAGTAAGTATAATTTTAATACTTGATTTATAGAATTAGATTGTTGATGAACACTTGAAATTACACATTTAATAAGAGTTTTACATGATTGTTTTGTATTACTAGTGTATTTAATTTTCTTAACTTAAGTATGTTTACAATATTGTACTTAATTATCTTATAACTGTTTTGTGGCAGGTTCGGTAAAATGGGCATAACGTTCTACCTAAAGTTCCAATTGAGGTGATTCTTAATCCTGTGCAGAGATGACTCAATGGGATAACATATTGTATTTCACAAATCATTGGAAATTCGAGTGTTTAGAGGGTGAAAATTGGCCTAGAACAGAATTGATCTGCAGTACAGGCCCAGTTTGAATAGTTATCAGTATTTGGCCCATAACTATAGAAATACGTATCTAATACGTATGAGATCACTCAATTTGGAAAGATAAGAGACTTATCTACAACTTTTATGTTTTGAGTGACAACTAATTCAGATCACATCAATTCCAAATTGGATAATCAAGTGGGTGCCCAAGTGATAATGAATGCAAATTATTTTGCCACCATTCTTGACTTTCATCAACCAAGTGGTTCCCTCCAAATTTGTCTCGATTTATCCATGTTTTTCTATAAATAGGTGGCTTGTTTATGCCTAAAGAAGGAAATTAGAAAGTTAGAATTTAGTTCAAAATACTTTTCCTTTGTATCCATTTCTTTGTAAATTTATTTCTCTTGTTTACTATTAAATCATGCTATTTCTTCTTCCATTTCTTTTCTTTTTCTTTAGTTTTATTATGTCCAAATAATTTTCTTTAAGTTAAGGTGAAAGGGTGAAGCTCTTGGCAAGGTAATAAGATATGTTTAATATTTATTCATGAATTTAATGCTTCATTTTTAAGTTATGCAAACTTATATATGATGTATTTATTTTGTTTGTAGAATTAATACTCTTTCTTCTAAAGTGGTGATTCTTGATTTATTATTGACAAACTTAATACTTGGCACAATAAATTCTTGAAACCATTTACAAGATTTAGTGTATATAACCTTTCTTGTAAAGTGGGAGTCTTGATTTATTGTAGACAAATATAAAGATTAGCATAATAAATACTTGAACCCATTTATAAGATTTGGTGTATAATAATTGAAAGAAATAAATACTAATCAATATATAAATGATAATGAACTTTAATTGTTATATTTTCCGGTTGGAACCTCCTTTGTGTGAGGATTCTAATTGAGTTAAAAAAAAAAAGTTAAATATATTCTTACTTCTTATGCCAAGAGTGAATCCCCGTAACCTTAGCTTTTTATTTAAATTGGTTAATTGAAATAATATTTGCAAACATCTTATACTGCATTAATTATCTTTAAAGTGTTTATAATTTGTAATTTTAATTCTACTTCCCTGTGGATCGACCCCGTTCTCATCGGGTTATTTATTACTTCGAAAATCCTGCACTTAGGAATAACTTCTATATTCTGGACGTGTCAAAAATTATGGGACGAGAATTTTGAATAAAAATTATGTTTGTCTCAAATAATAATATATTTATTATTCATTTTTTTTTCATGGAAGGCCGAGCCTCCTAACGTACTTTATTATTATTCTGTTTTTATTTTCGCAGAAGGCTGAGCCTCCTACTCTTTATTTCGTTTATTTATTATTTTTTACTTTTTATTTTAGTTTTTTTTTTAATTTTCATGGAAGGCCGAGCCTGCCATTATTTTGTGCAGTGGTTGCCACACGTCCCATTAATTCAAGACTACCTCCCCCATATACTAAATGAATATTGCGGTCAGCTAACATCTTACCAAGGGTTTCTGCTGCTTCTATAAACTCACTAGTTTTTCCAGGGCTGGATCCACAAAAGACACAAATTTTTATGAATTTACGAGTTGATGATCCTTCCATGATTACACTCACCCTCTCTCTTGAATGATTTTGAGTTTGTACAAAGATGCAGAAATAATGCAATATATTTATAGAGCCAAAAGATATTGCAAAGTTAAATCACATGGCTATTGGCTTGAAATACAAGATTCAATACCTTTTACCAATTTTCAATTTGTTAGCTGGAAAAGTCACATGGGTTGTCGGCTTAAAATGCAAAATTTTTAAAAAGGATTATAGGTGGTTGATTATTGAAAAGACATTTGAGTTTGAAATGAAACATTTAAAAATAACAGCTATAGTAAATATATACAAGTAGTTGTGATTGTGGCTCACATCTTCCTCTGATTTTACGTCCAGTAACGGCTTAAACGCCCTCTATGGGTCGGGGATAGGCTTCCCATCCAATTTTCTTATAAATTGGCAAACAGGGTCTTTTAAAGTCAGATTCCCGAGACTGTACCGCTCATGTTCTTTTAGGAATATGTCCCATAATTCATGAATTGCAATATGCACATATCCACTAGGATGCGTCTCAAGAGTCGATAAGATATTATCTAAAGACTCCTTACTCAGGCCATCCTTAATGAACCTAATTTTATCTTTACGATTTACAGACACCATTCCTAAAGTGCGGCAACGTGTGTTGCAAGTCGTGCGTGCACACTTGTAACAAACATTTAATCGTTTTGCTCTTCGTTTTTTTGAAAAAGAGCTTTTACCTAAGCCAGGCATGTAGGAAATTAATGAGTCTGAAAATTCACCTGTCAATCTAACTTTGGCTTCAATTAACCAACGTAAATCAACAGGTATATTCATAATCATTAATAACCTTAATCTTTCACATCTTGCTTGGTAAATTTTCTTCAAGGAATTTTGAGGCAATGAGGGAAAACGCTTTTTCAAATTTTTTAGAATGTCATCCATTTTTTTTTTTTTTAAGAAAAGGGGGAAGAAGAGAAGATATCAGTAATTATGGGAAACTGACAAAACCGATTTGAAATATCACGGAGTACTGTTATCCGCCGCTTAACCGGGGTGCAAAACAAAACTTTAACAAAACTACTAAATTAACCTGCAAGTAAAAAAAAAATGTTAGAAGAAGAATAAATATATATAAATATGTAAATATATAAAACAAAGATTAATTGGTCTCGTAACAAGGATCCGACAGGAACGTAAATTCTTCATGAAAAGCTTGGTTTTCTAGAAACGGCTTGAGTCTTTGCCCATTTACCTTAAACACATTCCCATTTCTAGGATTTTCAATGTCAATTATTCCATAAGGGTACACATGTTTCACAATAAAAGGGCCACTCCATCTTGATCTTAATTTTCCAGGGAATATGTGAAGTCGAGAATTATAAAGCAAAACCTTCTGACCAGTGTCAAATGTTTTTCTCTGAATTTTTTTATCATGAAAGGCTTTAATTTTAGCTTTATGAATTTTTGAATTCTCATATGCATCATTTCTCAATTCTTCAAGTTCATTTATTTGTAATTTACGTATGTGTTCAGCAGAATCAAGATTTTCATTGAAAGTTTTAATAGCCCAGTAGGCTTTATGCTCAAGTTCCACAGATAAGTGACAAGGTTTTCCATAAACTATCCTATAGGGAGACATACCCAATGAAGTTTTAAAAGCAGTTCTATAAGCCTACAGTGCATCAATTAGTCTTAAAGACCAATCTTTGCGATTTGGGTTTACAGTTTTTTCTAAAATTTGTTTTATCTCCCTATTTGCTAATTCAACTTGTCCACTTGTCTGAGGATGATAAGGGGTGGCAACTTTATGAGTAATACCATATTTTTTCACTAATGTTTCAAATGGTCTATTACAAAAATGCTTACCCCCATCACTTATAATGGCTCGAGGGATTCCAAATCGACTTAAGATATTTTCTTTCAAAAATTTCATGACTGTTTTATGGTCATTATGTCGACATGGAATAGCCTCAATCCATTTTGAGACGTAATCTATTGCAACTAAGATATACGTAAATCCAAATGATAATGGAAATGGTCCCATGAAATCTATCCCCCAACAATCAAAGATTTCAATAACAAGAATGGGGTTCAAAGGCATCATGTTTCGTTTTGAAATTAATCCCAACTTTTGACAATTTTCACAAGTTATACAAAATGCATGTGTATCTTTAAATAAAGTGGGCCAATAAAATCCACACTGCAAGATTTTTGCAGCTATTTTCTTTGATGAGAAATGTCCCCCACATGCTTCAGAATGACAAAATTCAATAACTTTATTTACCTCATTATCGGGTATGCATCTTTGAAATATTTGATCACGACAATATTTAAAGAGATAAGGATCATCCCAATAAAACTTTCTCACCTCCGTTAAAAATTTTCTTTTGTCTTGAGCATTCCATTGAGGTGGCATTTCTCCTGTTATAAGAAAATTAACAATATTAGCATACCAAGGCATTGTAACAGTAGAAAATAAAAATTCATCGGGAAAAGAATCATTAATAGGTGTTATTTCTGTTGATGAATCTGGTGTGAGTCTTGATAAGTGATCTGCAACAACATTCTCAGCTCCCTTCTTATCCTTGATAGTGATAATAAATTCTTGTAGCAATAGAATCCATCGAATTAGCCTTGGTTTTGCATCCTGTTTTGACATTAAGTACCTTACAGCAGCATGGTCAGTAAATACAATAGTTGAAGAACCAATTAAGTAAGAACGAAATTTGTCTAATGCAAATATTACAGCAAGTAGTTCTTTTTCAGTTGTTGTGTAATTCATTTGTGCACTGTTTAAAGTTCTACTTGCGTAATAAATTACATAGGATTTACCTTCCTTTCTTTGTCCTAATACAGCACCAACAGCGTAGTCACTAGCATCACACATGAGCTCAAAAGGTAAAGACCAGTCAGGAGATTGTATGATAGGAGCAGATGTTAAGAGGCCAATTAATTTTTCAAACGAATTTTGACACTCTTAAGTCCACTTAAATGATACATCTTTTGCTAAGAGGTTACAAAGAGGTTTAGATATAGCACTAAAGTTTTTTATGAACCTCCTATAGAATCCAGCATGTCCTAAAAAGGATCGGACTTCTCTGACTGTTTTTGGTGGAGGCAAATGTGTAATGAGTTTGACTTTTGCCTTATCCACTTCAATTCCTTTAGAAGATACTATATGTCCCAAAACAATTCCAGAAGTAACCATGTAATGACATTTTTCCCAGTTCAATACAAGACTCTTTTCTTCACATCTTTTCAAGACCTTTTCTAAGTTTTCAAGACAATTATCAAAAGAATTTCCAAACATAGTTAAATCATCCATGAAAACTTCTAAATAATGCTCAATCATGTCACTAAAAATGCTTAACATACATCTCTGAAATGTTGCTAGGGCATTACAAAGTCCAAAGGGCATTCTTCTAAAAGCAAAGGTTCCAAAAGGACATGTGAATGTAGTCTTTTCTTGGTCCTCTAGTGCTATAGGAATTTGATAATAGCCAGAGTAACCATCTAGAAAGCAATAGTAGGGATGTCCTGCTACTCTTTCTATAATCTGATCAAGGAATGGTAAAGGAAAATGGTCTTTTCTAGTGGCCAAGTTCAATTTTCTATAATCTATGCACATCCTCCAACTAGATGAGACTCGAGTTGGTATTAACTCACCTTTTTCATTTTCAATGACTGTGATTCCAGATTTTTTTGGTACTACCTGAGTAAGACTTACCCACTTACTATCTGAGATCGGATAGATGATTCCTACTTCAAGTAACTTGAGAACTTCAGCTCTCACTACCTCTTTTATATGTGGATTTAATCTCCTTTGAGGTTGTTGGGAAGTTTTGGCATTATCCTCTAGGTGTATTCTATGTGTGCAAATTAAAGGATTAATACCATTTATGTCTTTTAAAGTCCACCCAATTGCATTTTTATGCATTTTCAATAATTCAATCAACTTATCTTCTTGTTCACTTGTGAGTGTAGAAGCGATTACCACCGGGTAAGTTTGTTTCTCTTCAAGAAATGCATATTTCAGTCCTTCAGGCAGAGGTTTTAACTCCAACTTTGAAATTTCATTCTTTTTATCCTCATTTTCTTCCAATTCTTCAAACTTTAGTTTCCATCTTTTATTTTCAATCACCTGTGCACAGTCAAGTAAAGAACATATGTCAGAGATTTCAGGATCTAATTGTATATTTGACTCAAATGAATTTATTAAACACATTTCTAAGGGATCGGTAGAACTCCCTTTTTGAATATGATCCTCCATAATCGTTTCAATCATGTCACCTGCTTCACTTTCATCCTCCTCTTCATATAGTTGCTTACACATATTAAAAACATTGAGTTTAAGTGTCATGTTTCTAAATGAAAGCTTCATTACTCCATTCCTGCAATTAATCAAAGCGTTAGAAGTTGCTAAAAATGGACGACCTAAAATAACAGGTATCGGATTACATCCTTTGACAGGTTCTGTGTCCAAGACGATAAAATCCACAGGATATATGAATTTATCAACTTGAACTAAGACATCCTCCACTGTCCCTCTTGGTACTTTTATTGATCTATCGGCAAGTAAAAGAGTTACAGATGTTGATTTTAACTCCCCGAGATTGAGCTGCTGATAAATTGAATACGGCAATAAATTCACACTAGCACCAAGATCAAGTAAGGCTTGTTCAATTTTATGACTTCCAATAATACATGAAATTGTAGGACAACCAGGGTCTTTATATTTCAAAGAATTATTGTTCTGAAGAATGGCACTTACTTGTTCAGCTAAAAATGCTTTCTTTTTCACATTCAGTTTTCTTTTTACTGTGCATAAGTCTTTCAAAAATTTTGCATAAGATGGAACCTGTTTAATAGCATCCAGTAAAGGAATATTAACTTTTACCTGTTTGAAGATTTCAAAAATTTCAGGATTGTGATTCATCTTCTTAATATTACGTAATGCATGAGGAAATGGGGGTGGAGGTGAGGGTTTAGTGTTTTCTTCATTAAGTGTAGGTTCAACACTTTCCTTGCCCTTAGAGATTGATTCATCGCTCTCATGAGGTTCAGGAATTTCTTTTTCAACAATTTTACCACTCCGAAGAGTGATAACTGCTTTAACTTGATCCATGTGTTGGTTTCCTGAACTACATGCATTTGAGTTATGTTGTCCTTTGGGATTTGGCTGTGGTTGAGATGGAAATTTTCCTTTCTCATGAATGTTCAGTACAGATGCAAATTTAGCAAGAGTATCTTTCAAATCAGCAAATGTTTGAGCATTTTGAGAATTAACAGACTCTTGTTTTTCAATGAATGTATGCAAGGTTTCTTCAAGATTTTTCTTAGGAGGTGGGACATATGGTGCATAACCTTGATGATTTTGAAAGTTTTGGTGTGGTTGGAAAGGTGGTTGCGAAGCCTGTGCTTAAGTGTCATTCCTCCAAATAAAATTCGGGTGATTTCGCCATCCAGGATTATAGTTTTGTGAATATGGGTTATTGTTTGACCGTTTGAACGTGTTTAAAACATTGGCTTGTTCATGGAGACATTCCCTAAATGCAGGCAAAGTTGGGCAGTCATTGGTTAGGTGATCATGGGTTTCACAAATATGACACACAATTTCTTGAACAGATTTTATTTGACCACTCCTTTTCATTTCTAAGGTTTCGACTTTTCTAGCAAGGGATGCTAATTTGGCTTGAAGGTCATGGTCTTCCTTAAGATGATAAATACCCCCACTAGATGTAGTGGTTTGATTTTTGCTAGGTGCCTCACAGGTACCAGCAGTGTCCCAATTTTGAGCATTTTCTGCTAATAAGTCAAGATAGTTCATTGCCTCTTCTGGGTCTTTTTCCTCAAATGTTCCATTACACATCATTTCTACCATTTGCCTAACTTGGGGTGTTAAGCCCTCATAGAAATTTGAGACTACTCTCCATGTTTCAAAACCATGATGGGGACAGGTATTAAGTAATTCTTTATACCTTTCCCAACATTGGTAAAGGGTTTCTCCTGGTTTTTGGGCAAAAGTGGTGATTTGTCTTTTGAAAGAATTTGTTCTATGGGAGGGAAAAAACCTTTTCAGGAATTGTTGTTGCATCTCATCCCATAAAGAAATGGATCCTGGCCTAAGGTTTTGTAGCCATGTTTTAGCTTTATCTTTTGCTTTATCTTTTAAAGAAAAAGGGAAAAGCTTAAGTCGAATTGTGTTCATGCTACAATTTTGATCATTATACGTGTTACACACTTCTTCAAATTCTCTTAGATGTAGATAAGAGTTCTCTGCATCTAAGCCATGAAAAGTGGGTAAAAGTTGGATAATGCCTGGCTTAAAATTAAAATGCGTTGCATCCGATGGAAAAATTAAGCAAGATGGTGCACCGGTTCGTGTAGGGTTCATATAGTCTCTAAGTGTCCTAGGTCGGTTATGGTCATTATGTTGGGACTGATTGTCCCCTGGGTCTATGAGTCCCTCAATTTAATTTTCGCTCATGGTGTTACTTGGTGAAGAATGAGAAGATGAAGGAGAATCTAACAAATTATCAAAGGAAGTTTTGAAATTACCTTTTACTAAACGATGAGAATTAAGATCTCGAAACCAACCGCTCATAAAAAGAAACAAAAGAAAATACAATAACAATAAATAATACAAATAAAATATTAAACACAGGTAAATAAAATAAAATATTACACACAAGTAAATAAAATATGTAAAACTAAAAGCAAAATAAAGATAAATAATTAGAAGTTAGATTAGTGATGTTAGATTATATAATAAAAAGTTAATAAATAAATAGTAGGAGGCTTAGCCTTCCATTAAAATAAAAAGCGAAAATAAAAGGCGAATAATAAATAAAGTAAAGTACGTTAGGAGGCTCAGCCTTCCGCGAAAATAAAAACAGAATAATAATAAAGTACGTTAGGAGGCTCGGCCTTCCATGAAAATAAAAAAATAAAAAATAAAACGAATAATAAATAACGAGTAGGAGGCTCAGCCTTCCATGAAAATAAAATAAACAAACAAACAATAACAAAACAAAATATTAACGTTACCTCCCCGGCAACGGCGCCAAAAACTTGACACGTCCAGAATATAGAAGTTATTCCCAAGTGCAGGATTGTCGAAGTAATAAATAACCCGATGAGAACGGGGTCGATCCACAGGGAAGTAGAATTAAAATTACAAATTATAAACACTTTAAAGATAATTAATGCAGTATAAGATGTTTGCAAATATTATTTCAATTAACCAATTCAAATAAAAAGCTAAGATTACGGGGATTCACTCTTGGCATAAGAAGTAAGAATATATTTAACTTTTTATTTTTTTATAACTCAATTGGAATCCTCACACAAAGGAGGTTCCAACCGGAAAATATAGCAATTAAAATTCATTATAATTTATATATTGATTAGTATTTATTTCTTTTAATTATTATACACCAAATCTTATAAATGGGTTCAAGTATTTATTATGCCAATCTTTATATTTGTCTACAATAAATCAAGACTCCCACTTTACAAGAAAGGTTATATAAACCAAATCTTGTAAATGGTTTCAAGAATTTATTGTGCCAAGTATTAAGTTTGTCAATAATAAATCAAGAATCACCACTTTAGAAGAAAGGGTATTAATTCTACAAACAAAATAAATACATCATATATAAATTTGCATAACTTAAAAATGAAGCATTAAATTCATGAATAAATATTAAACATATCTTATTACCTTGCCAAGAGCTTCACCCTTTCACCTTAGCTTAAAAAATTTTTTTTGGACATAATAAAACTAAATAAAAAGAAAAGAAATGGAAGAAGAAATAACATGACTTAATAGTAAACAAGAGAAATAATAGTACAAGGAAATGGATACAAAGGAAAAGTATTTTGAACTAAATTCTAACTTTCTAATTACATTCTTTAGGCATAAACAAGCCACCTATTTATAGAAAAATATGGATAAATCGAGACAAATTTGGAGGGAACCACTTGGTTGATGAAAGTAAAAAATGGTGGCAAAATAATTTGCATTCATTATCACTTGGGCACCCACTTGATTATCCAATTTGGAATTGATGTGATCCGAATTAGCTGTCACTCAAAACATAAAAGTTGTAGATAAGTCTCGTATCTTTCCAAATTGAGTGATCTCATACGTATTAGATACGTATTTCTATAGTTATGGGCCAAATACTGATAATTGTTCAAACTGGGCCTATACTGCAGATCAATTCTGTTCTAGGCCAATTGTCACCCTCTAAACACTCGAATTTCCAATGCTTTGTGAAATACAATATGTTAGCCCATTGAGTCAGATCTGCACAGGATTAAGAATCACCTCAATTAGATCTTTAGGTAGAAAGTTATGCCCATTTTATCGAACCTTCCACAAAACAGTTATAAGATAATTAAGTACAATATTGTAAACATACTTAAGTTAAGAAGATTAAATACACTAGTAATACAAAACAATCATGTAAAACTCTTATTAAATGTGTAATTTCAAGTGTTCATCACACCCCCCCAACTGGCTTATTGCTAGTCCCTAGCAATTCGAGCATAAATAAAATTTGAACACTACCTAAGTATTTCAAACAAAACGTCAGTTTTAAAATCACAATCGTTATAAAGGTTATTTCAATCATAACTTCCAAAAATATTTTTGTGTGTGTGTGAATTAAGCCAAAGCCTTCTTACCACAAACCACAACATATATAGCCTTAAAAATGTTCCAAGTAAAAGCCTCAACTCTAAATCCTTACAGGTGAATAACTTGTTTAATGACTTAGGATTTTACTCATAGAGTTGGAAAACAGATAATCGCTCAAGAAAAAGTTACATTTAAGGACAGACAGACAAACTAACATTGCTCCAAAGATAGAAAAATCAAATATTTAGAGTCAAACCATTATTGTCAAATGCCAGCTTCAAGACTTTAATTATTTAAAGCGAATCTTACGAATATAGAATTCGGTGATAAGATTGCTTCCTAATGACTCTAGTCTTCTAAAATTGAATGAAGACTTTATTGAACTGAATTGACTTCTTTTTTTTCTTTTTTTTTTTAATTAATTTTTTTTTTTACTCTTTTTTTTTAAAGACATAAGGAATCATTACAATATAAGAGCAATTTATCACCATAATACTTTTCCAATTTTTTTTTTTTTATCCTTCAGCTAAGCAACCAAATCATTCATCATCCCAAATAATGTCATTCCAAATAAAAATTAACCATTTCAAAGGATCAATGAAAGTTCGTAAGCTGTTATCTCAAACCTCTCTACTCACTCACAAAAGATATGTGAGTTTAGAAAATAATATGTATACTTAAACATGGAAATTCTCTTGGCTATATATATTGAATCATCCATCTTACCACAAGGCTTAGTATTGTTCTCAAGAAATAATTTTAGGAGTTATTCTTTAGTAACCTAAATAGAGAAAGTGATTTAAACTAAACAATTTTGAAATCATACAGCGATAGTAAAGCAAATTTATTTACGCAAGAGTTACCAAAAACTTAAGCAACAAACAATTATACATAAAATGCATTAAAAATAAACCAATTAAAATGTGTTTCAAAAGTTTATAATGTACTCTTTACTCTGTCATTCTAGAACTAGAATGCGTCTCAAGAATACATAAATGAACATTTTACTCACGCCATTCATGATAATTTTTTTTTTTTACATAACAAAGTGATAAGAACAACAAAATAAAATAATTAACACTAACATTATATATCAATTATCCTCCCCCCAACCAAATTGAGACATTGTCCTCAATGTCAAAATATAGAAAGAGTAAAATATAGAAGATATCACCTGAAACATCTTTTAAAGACCTTTTCTAAGTTTTCAAGACAATTATCAAAAGAATTTCCAAACACAGTTAAATCATCCATGAAAACTTCTAAATAATGCTCAATCATGTCATTAAAAATGCTTAACATACATCTCTGAAATGTTGCTGGGGCATTACAAAGTCCAAAGGGCATTCTTCTAAAAGCAAAGGTTCCAAAAGGACATGTGAATGTAGTCTTTTCTTGGTCTTCTAGTGCTATAGGAATTTGATAATAGCCAGAGTAACCATCTAGAAAGCAATAGTAGGGATGTCCTGCTACTCTTTCTATAATCTGATCAAGGAATGGTAAAGGAAAATGGTCTTTTCTAGTGGCCAAGTTCAATTTTCTATAATCTATGCACATCCTCCAACTAGATGAGACTCGAGTTGGTATTAACTCACCTTTTTCATTTTCAATGACTGTGATTCCAGATTTTTTTGGTACTACCTGAGTAGGACTTACCCACTTACTATCTGAGATCGGATAGATAATTCCTTCTTCAAGTAATTTGAGAACTTCAGCTCTCACTACCTCTTTCATATGTGGATTTAATCTCCTTTGAGATTGTTGGGAAGTTTTGGCATTATCCTCTAAGTGTATTCTATGTGTGCAAATCAAAGGATTAATACCATTTATGTCTTTTAAAGTCCACCCAATTGCATTTTTATGCATTTTCAATAATTCAATCAACTTATCTTCTTGTTCACTTGTGAGTGTAGAAGCGATTACCACCGGGTAAGTTTGTTTCTCTCCAAGAAATGTATATTTCAGTCCTTCAGGCAGAGGTTTTAACTCCAACTTTGAAATTTCGTTCTTTTTATCCTCATTTTCTTCCAATTCTTCAAACTTTAGTTTCCATCTTTTATTTTCAATCACCTGTGCACAGTCAAGTAAAGAACATATGTCAGAGATTTCAGGATCTAATTGTATATTTGACTCAAATGAATTTATTAAACACATTTCTAAGGGATCGGTAGAACTCCCTTTTTGAATATGATCCTCCATAATCGTTTCAATCATGTCACCTTCTTCACTTTCATCCTCCTCTTCATATAGTTGCTTACACATATTAAAAACATTGAGTTTAAGTGTCATGTTTCCAAATGAAAGCTTCATTACTCCATTCCTGTAATTAATCAAAGCGTTAGAAGTTGCTAAAAATGGACGACCTAAAATAACAGGTATCGGATTACATCCTTTGACAGGTTCTGTGTCCAAGACGATAAAATCCACAGGATATATGAATTTATCAACTTGAACTAAGACATCCTCCACTGTCCCTCTTGGTACTTTTATTGATCTATCGACAAGTAAAAGAGTTACAGATGTTGATTTTAACTCCCCGAGATTGAGCTGCTGATAAACTGAATACGGCAATAAATTCACACTAGCACCAAGATCAAGTAAGGCTTGTTCAATTTTATGACTTCCAATAATACATGAAATTGTAGGACAACCAGGGTCTTTATATTTCAAAGAATTATTGTTCTGAAGAATGGCACTTACTTGTTCAGCTAAAATTGCTTTCTTTTTCACATTCAGTTTTCTTTTTACTGTGCATAAGTCTTTCAAAAATTTTGCATAAGATGGAACCTGTTTAATAGCATCCAGTAAAGGAATATTAACTTTTACCTGTTTGAAGATTTCAAAAATTTCAGGATTGTGATTCATCTTCTTAGTATTACGTAATGCATGAAGAAATGGGGGTGGAGGTGAAGGTTTGATGTTTTCTTCATTAAGTGTAGGTTCAACACTTTCCTTGCCCTTAGAGATTGATTCATCGCTCTCATGAGGTTCAGGAATTTCTTTTTCAACAATTTTACCACTCCGAAGAGTGATAACTGCTTTAACTTGATCCATGTGTTGGTTTCCTGAACTACATGCATTTGAGTTATGTTGTCCTTTGGGATTTGGCTGTGGTTGAGAAGGAAATTTTCCTTTCTCATGAATGTTCAGTGTAGATGCAAATTTAGCAAGAGTATCTTTCAAATCAGCAAATGTTTGAGCATTTTGAGAATTAACAGACTCTTGTTTTTCAATAAATGTATGCAAGGTTTCTTCAAGATTTTTCCTAGGAGGTGGGACATATGGTGCATAACCTTGATGATTTTGAAAGTTTTGGTGTGGTTGGAAAGGTGGTTGCGAAGCCTGTGCTTGAGTGTCATTCCTCCAACTAAAATTCGGGTGATTTCGCCATCCAGGATTATAGTTTTGTGAATATGGGTTATTGTTTGACCGTTTGAACGTGTTTAAAACATTGGCTTGTTCATGGAGACATTCCCTAAATGCAGGCAAAGTTGGGCAATCATTGGTAGGGTGATCATGGGTTTCACAAATATGACACACAATTTCTTGAACAGATTTTATTTGACCACTCTTTTTTATTTCTAAGGTTTCGACTTTTCTAGTAAGGGATGCTAATTTGGCTTGAAGGTCATGGTCTTCCTTAAGATGATAAATACCCCACTAGATGTAGTGGTTTGATTTTTGCTAGGTGCCTCACAGGTACCAGCAGTGTCCCAATTTTGAGCATTTTCTGCTAGTAAGTCAAGATAGTTCATTGCCTCTTCTGGGTCTTTTTCCTCAAATGTTCCATTACACATCATTTCTACCATTTGCCTAACTTGGGGTGTTAAGCCCTCATAGAAATTTGAGACTACTCTCCATGTTTCAAAACCATGATGAGGACAGGTATTAAGTTACAGGTATCATCAATGCATGAACGAATTTCTTTTATGCTTTGTAATGCTGATGCCTTCATAGCTCTACCTGGAGGTTTCGGAACATTGGAGGAAATTTTTCAAATTGTCTCATGGGCACAATTGCAAATCCATAAAAAACCCATTGGTTTGTTAAACGTTGATGGTTTTTATAATGGGTTGTTATCTTTTCTTGACTATGCGGTGGAAAAATAATTCGTCTCATCTGCAGCACGACAGATCCTCATTTCTGCTTCAACTGTTGATCAGCTCTCGATGAACTACAAGCTTTTACACCTCTATCTGATCCAACAATGAGTCAGATAGATTGGTATACTGATAACAGTGAAAAGAAACGCATGATAGATTTGACGCTTCGTCTGTAGCCTATCTATTTCTATGTATTTTTAAGCTTTTTTGTGTAGCTTGTTTTATTTTTTTTTAATTTTTTTTTGTTGTGTGGCTTGTTTTATTTTGTTGCAGGTTTAATTTCCAATAAAAGATGTTTCAGGTGATATCTTCTATATTTTATTCTTTCTATATTTTGACATTGAGGACAATGTCTCAATCTGGTTGGGGGGAGAATAGTTGATATATAATGTTAGTGTTAATTATTTTATTTTGTTGTTGTTATCACTTTGTTATGTAAAAAAAAAAAAAAATTATCATGTATGGCGTGAGTAAAATGTTCATTTATGTATTCTTGAGATGCATTCTAGTTCTAGAATGGCAGAGTTAAGAGTACATTATAAACTTTTGAAACACATTCTAATTGGTTTATTTTTAATGCATTTTATGTATAATTGTTTGTTGCTTAAGTTTTTGGTAACTCTTGCGTAAATAATTTTGCTTTACTATCGATGTATGATTTCAAAATTGTTTAGTTTAAATCACTTTCTCTATTTAGGTTACTAAAGAATAACTTCTGAAATTATTTCTTGAGAACAATACTAAGTCTTGTGGTAAGATGGATGATTCAATATATATAGTCAAGAGAATTTCCATATTTAAGTATACATATTATTTTCTAAACTCATATATCTTTTGTGAGTGAGTAGAGAGGTTTGAGATAATAGCTTACGAACTTTCATTGATCATTTGAAATGGTTAATTTTTATTTGGAATGACATTATTTGGGATGATGAATGATTTGGTTGCTTAGCTGAAGGATAAAAAAAAAAAAATTGGAAAAGTATTATGGTGATAAATTGCTCTTATGTTGTAATGATTCCTTATGTCTTTAAAAAAAAAAAAGAGTAAAAAAAAAAATTTTAAAAAAAAAGAAAAAAAAGAAGTCAATTCAGTTCAATAAAGTATTCATTCAATTTTAGAAGATTAAAGTCATTAGGAAGCAATCTTATCACCGAATTCTATATTCGTAAGATTCGCATTAAATAATTAAAGTCTTGAAGCTGGCATTTGACAATAATGGTTTGACTCTAAATATTGGATTTTCCTATCTTTGGATCAATGTTAGTGTAGTAACCAGTATCCACGACTGGTAAGAATAAGTATTTATATATGTATAAATATACGTATTTTATTTATATGTTGGTGATACTTGAATTATATATTGCTATTAGTAATATTTTTATAGGTTAAGGATATATGATTAGTATTGGGTTTATTTGTATGACTTTAGATTTTTTTAGGGACCAAATTGTTATACTTTGAAAGTTTTGGGGGCAAATTCGTAAATATCAAAAATTAGCCTCTTAGTATAAAAATACACTTTTAAACCCTAATTTACCATTTTTAGGTCGAGCTACCCATTTTAAGAGAGAGAAGAGAGAAATAGAGGAGAGAGAAAGAGGAGAAGAAGAAGAAAAAGAAGAAGAAATTGGAAATTTGAATTTCAAGAGGTATATCATACGTATTTCTCAATTTATTGGTATTAATTAAGTTAATTCCTTTAAGTTTTGATTTCTGAAAATATGTATAATTGGGGATTTGTTGTGTATTTCGTAAGATCATATGAGAATTGATGATGATCTATAAGATAGTTTGATAAATCATGATGAATTATGGAATTTTTGCTGGATAACCTCTTGATCTAGGAATTTTATAAATTGTTTTGATTCGATTCTGGTTTTTTAATTTTGAGTATATGAAATTAGACATGTTTAGGATCATCTGAGACTTTGAATCGACTGAAAATCTCGGAAATTGAATTTGTAGTGAATTTACCAAAATGACCCTGGAATTCTGGAAATTTCCTGTGTAAACAGTATGATACAGTGGAAAATAATTTTTGATCTGCTGAATGATCTTTAAAAATTACGAATTTGTGGAATATGATAATTTTATATGTCTAATATGATATACTCAGAATTGAGAATTTGGATCAATGTGGTTGAAGTGTTATGAATTTCTAAAGTGTATCAGCTCATTGTAGTATTTGATTAACAGATTTTTAAAGTTATAAAATAAAATAGTTTTAAAATACTTTTGGCAGTTATTTGGAAGCCAAATATTTATCATGGACTGAGATATGTGTCAAGAGTAATTATGTGGTAGTTTTATAATTTTTGAGTTAGTATATGATTTTATAAAATTGGGAGATTGAATACTGTTCAGTAAGTATCTTGATCCTGTCAGGTTTGTAGTTTGGATTCGATGGTGTGTATGGAATGGATTGTGTAGGAATTTTGACATAATATTCATATATAAGAAGTATATATGAGTCAAGAATGATATATTCTGATTTCGGAGTAATTGGACATCATTTGATGTATTAGAAATTTTTGTTAAGTGTAAGTGGTCAGAATGACAGGTTTTGAGAAACCAAATATTTAGACCAATTTGATGTGATAAATGCATTGTGTATAATTTTGTAAGCTATTTAAAGTATTTTGTGTGAATTGTGAGGCTTATGAAAGGATTAATCTCCATTGATAGGTTAAGGAGATTTAATCCTTGTAGCTGAAAGTGTTAAGAGGTAAGTATACTAGACTTACTACTGGAATCACAATAAACATAATAATTGTTTTGTATGATTTTGTAAATGGGGTTAAGAATATGTTTATGATATGTCAAAGTATATTTTGATATGAAATGTGAATATATGTTTATGAATGTGAGCATTGACATTGAGCATGGACATACATGTGTTTTTGAAAGTGAGCTTTCCAAAATAAGATGCGTTTAACAAAGAAAGCTTTTGAAGTGTAATATGTCCATGAGAAATATTTTGTGATTTGAGGGTACTTGAACTCACTGTTAACTTAGTAGGCATTTTATGTGATTTGTGGAGCCTTTATGTGTGGCCTTTCCTTCGGGATTGGTATATGTTATGTGTTCCGTATGTAGGGAGGATCCTATTGGTACCTAAAGGAAGTGTGAGTCATCACATTTGTGTGGTGGCGTATTGGTACATGTGAGAGGACTCACCGATGATCAGGGTGAGGGTTTGGCTTTTACCTTCGGGCATAAGCGTTATATATGTGTGATTTAAAGACCTCACTTGTACTATTCCTCTCATACGGTATGTCACCTACGAGTGACATTTGGCTCATTATGTGATATGTGATATGTAAGTCCTACTAAGTAGTAGTCGAGTAATGGTATTCCTATTATGTGTTTTGAAAGAATGTGTAAGCGCTTACATGATATGTGATTTGATAAGATTATGATTTTGATTGATCACAGCATATCATACATATGCATTGTGTACATATATGTATTTGTATTTGATATATGAAAAACTAGTATGCTTACTGAGTTTTATACTCATTATAGTTTATGGTGATTTCAGGTAAATAAGGTACATGTGTGCTTAGCGGATTTGGCAAGGCTTCTGCTGTTCTTTGGGTTCCCTAAGTTGTTAGGTTGCTAAGTGTTTCATTTGGGGACACGTAGGATATGATATTTGATTTGTCCCTATTGAATAAATACTTATGTATTATTTTATTGTGTGTGGATTGAATTTGGTTTAAGTTTTATAAAGCGTGGTTATTGGATGATTTTAAGTAAGAATTTTGCAATGAATATATTCTGGGCTCCCGGTAACAAAGTTGCTACTGGTGACATAGTAGAGTGTTTATCTCTGAGAAAACTCTGCGTATCTCCGGTTTACTAATTGTCCCAGTCATAATTCAATTGCTATAATTCTGAAAGAAATTAAAATGAATGTGCTTAAAAATATTATTGAATGAATGTAAGTGATGTCGCGTGTCGGATCTTTTGGGTCTGGGGCGTGACAGCTTTTATTGGTATCAGAGCTAAGATATGATTCTGTAGACTTTTAAGTGTCGAGTCAAGGGAACCGAGCAGATGCCAAATCCTTAGGATTGTATTTGTAGCTTTGTTGTGTAAAAGTTTGACATATTCCTTAAATTTTGTATGATTTTGTGAAGATGACACAGTATCCAAGAGCTGCTAAGATTGTTGTTGTTGTGGATAATGGTACCTTGTGGATCTTAATGTTACCATTTAGATTTTCTTTTAAGTTATGACTAATATGCTTAGTAAGAGTGATGTTCAATATCTTATAATGATAATTTACATGTGATAGAGCAAATTGAGATAAGTTTCTCAATGACAAAATATAGAGAAGTAGAGTATTGAAGACATTAATTGAAACAACTTTTATTGAAAAGGAAAACAACAACACAACAACAATAGCAGCAACAAAAATACAATAGAGGCTACGGAGTGAGATTTAAGTCTATTTTGCGCTTCTTCTGACTGTCATGAGTAGACCAATCTAATTGATGCAATGTTGGATTAGACAGAGGAATAAAAGACTGCAATTGATCAATCAGTTGATCAACAGTTGGAGCTGAAATAAGAATCCGTCGTGCTAGAAGTGGGATGAATTGTGTTCCCGCTGCATAGTCAAGAAAAGATATCAACCCATCATAAAAACCATTAACATTTAACAAACCAATGGGTTTTTGGTGGATTTGTAATTGTGCCCATGAGACAATTTGAAAAATTTCCTCCAAGGTCCCGAAACCTCCTGGTAGAGCTATGAAAGCATCTGCATGCCTTAGCATTTGAGCCATTCGCTCGTGCATAGATGAGACTTGTAACTCATCCCCAACTGTTTTTCCTACAATATTTTCAATAGCTAGAGGTTTTGAAATGATACCCAAAACTCGACTACCTTTATTATGTGCAGCTTTTGCCACAGACCCCATTAACCCTCGGTTACCTCCTCCATATACTAAATGTATATTTCGCTCAGCTAATACCTTACCAAGATTTTCTGCAACTTTTGTAAACTCTTCAGTATTTCCAGGGTTGGATCCACAAAAGACACAAATTTTTGTAAATCGACGAGTTGAGGTTTCCTCCATTGTTACGCTCACCCTAATCTTTGAATATTTTTGAGTTTGTATAAGGATGCAAAAACAATGTATTTATAGAGAAACAAATTGATAATAGCTGTGGAGCATATGTGTAAGTATGTTCAAGTATATACGTTTTTCTCAATTCTTGTGAGGTAAAAAGAAAAGAATGAGTTTTACTTTATTATTCTATAAGGGACAATAGACCGCAAAATTTTGAATAAATATTTGTTGATATGTAAGTGTAATAAAATTGTGTCGGAAGCGTGATGAGTTAGGTAAGATGATTAAGAAAAGTCAATAAATGCCTATTTTATGGATTTAGGGACTTTGCCGTTTTGGCACTAATGGCCGACAATGCATATATGACTTGAAGACTTTTAAAAGCTACCAACTAGACTTTGGACATGAGGCCAAATTAACTTTATTAATTATAAGAATTTTTGTGGTCTTAACATTGATTTTTGGCCGATAGATTAAAAGCAGACATAAAGAAAAATAAAGCACACTTGACATAAAGATAAAGCAGTAGTCAGTCTCTCTTTGATGTGATAGAACAACACGGATCTAGTTTCTGTGAAAAACAGAAACAGCAATGTAGGTTAAAATGAGTCTCCCTGGTCGCTTTCATCTGTGTCGTATCCGTGAGAGAGAAACTTATGGAGTTGTTGTTCCCATACATTGAATGAGGGCTCTGGCTGAGTGAAAGGTGGGTCTACCATATCTTGATCTTCTGCAGGTGAGCTGGTCTGGATGAGGGATGTGCTGGATTCCCCTTGGATTTGAGTGTCGGTTAGATAAAGTTGGGAGTCTTGAAAGAGGGATAAGTCAAGATTGGGTTGGTGTTGGTCAGGTTCTGTCGGGACAACTGGCTGAGATTGGGTAGGTTCTGTCGGGACAGTTAGCTGAGGCCATTGGTGAAGGTTATCCATTGTTTGTCTGTATCTGGCATAATAAGTCATGTTTGGGATATGGTGATGATGAGTAGAGTAATCTGTATTTCTGAGATGTGAAAGATGATATTTTTGTCTTTGTTGGAATTTGAGTATATTGGCAAAATTCAGGTCATCTGTAAAGTCAGCTTCAACTTGTTCCCAAGGTGCAGCATCTTCTGGGGAGATCCAAACAGACGGAGGAATTATTTGATTTTCCTGAGCAAGAATTCTTTCAAGTTCTCTCTTTTGCTGAATTACTTCTTCAGGCCAGAGCTTAATTGATCCCTTTAATGAAAGGGTAAATGTGAAGTAATCCTTAACAGTGGGGTAATAATGAATTTCGTGATCTGAAATAATCATACCCTTCCGTTGGAGAAGTAAGACTGACCAAAGATGTTGTCTGGGGACTGCAGCATTTGTGTTGTTTGCAATCATGTATTGAAATTTAGTTATCCACCATGTCTTTGGGTAAAACTATTGGAGAAAAATCAGGGCTGGATGATCTTCATCACATTTTTCTAATTTTTGGAGGGTTCTAAGTAATGGAAATTCCATGGCGATTGTATACAGATCCAACAGGTACCATAACAAGTAAATGACAGGTTTGGACCATTGGGAAAATGGGAAAAAAGAGTGCAGGTGAAAGAAAGGGTATTCTAAGTTGAACAAAAGGCCACCAAGAACTGTGAGGCCGTGTTCTTGGACTGCTAAGATGGCGTAGTGTCTGATGAATTCTTTGGCACGGGAATGGAGTGTTCTGATTTTGATTAGGTCTGGAAATTGTGGTGGAGAAAAAGGAACAGGAGGAGTTATGATAATGGGATTCATTATGAAGATGGTAAGAAGGTTGGTTTTATTTATTGCTAGAAAAGTGATTATGAGGTTTAGGCTATTTATAGAGTTTTATGAAAGAAAATCAATAATCGTTTTGTTCTTTCCTTTTCCGTGGATGACGTTAAAGGAATAGTTGAAAAACCATATTTGCCATCGCAGTAATTGTGCTAGTGCAATCTTTTCTGTTTGAAACTGAGCATATTAGAAAAAAAAGCAGACATGTCAGTCTCAATGAGAAAATGATGTCTAATAAGGTGGACTATTTTTTTTTAAAGAGTTAGAGTAAGAGATATAATATTGAGATCTATAGTTTAAGAATCATTGATCATTTAAGATAATACCTTCAATATTCTGATTTGAATGACAACTTAGTTGCGTAGAAATGCTACATTTTTTTTTTGAATGATATCAAGGTAGTGAATGATATTATGACGTATGAGTATATGTTGAATGGATTAAAATTTTCAGAGGAGTTAAGAATTTTATTTAAGAGATTAGTATGGATATTCTACATCTATGTTATTCTTTAATGAATAAAATGTGAAGTGTATAGATGCCCATTAAATATTGAACGAATGGAAAAAAAAAAGAATAAAAATATGTGTGTATAATTTTATAAGTCCATAATGTGTGTCATATGTTTATTTTATGGATATATGTTTCGTACTCCTCTCGTATACTCAGCTATGAGCCAACTTAGAGATAATCTAACATATGAATGAGTATTTATTAGGATTTTGGACTACAATGAGCAAATCCTATATACCAAAAAGATTGCTTTGTAAATGTTTTATGAATAAACCATACTGTTGAAAAGGTAACTTGGGAATGAGAATAAGAAATGAGATTTAAGTATCCTCATATGTTTGCTCAAGTCGTGAATTTCGAGGACGAAATTCTTATAAGGAGGGGAGAATTGTAGTAACCAGTATCCACGACTGGTAAGAATAAGTATTTATATATGTATAAATATACGTATTTTATTTGTATGTTGGTGATACTTGAATTATATATTGTTATTAGTAATATTTTTATAGGTTAAGGATATACGATTAGTATTGGGTTTATTTGTATGACTTTAGATTTATTTTAGGGACCAAATTGTTATACTTTGAAAGTTTTGGGGGCAAATTCGTAAATATCAAAAATTAGCCTCTTAGTATAAAAATACACTTTTAAACCCTAATTTACCATTTTTAGGTTGAGCTACCCATTTTAAGAGAGAGAAGAGAGAAATAGAGGAGAGAGAAAGAGGAGAAGAAGAAGAAAAAGAAGAAGAAATTGGAAATTTGAATTTCAAGAGGTATATCATACGTATTTCTCAATTTATTGGTATTAATTAAGTTAATTCCTTTAAGTTTTGATTTCTGAAAATATGTATAATTGAGGATTTGTTGTGTATTTCGTAAGATCATATGAGAATTGATGATGATCTATAAGATAGTTTGATAAATCATGATGAATTATGGAATTTCTGCTGGATAACCTCTTGATCTAGGAATTTTATAAATTGTTGTGATTCGATTCTGGTTTTGAATTTTGAGTATATGAAATTAGACATGTTTAGGATCATTTGAGACTTTCAATCGACTGAAAATCTCGGAAATTTAATTTTTAGTGAATTTACCAAAATGACCCTGGAATTCTGGAAATTTCCTGTGTAAATAGTATGATACAGTGAAAAATAATTTTTGATCTGCTGAATGATCTTTAAAAATTACGAATTTGTGGAATATGATAATTTTATATGTCTAATATGATATACTCAGAATTGAGAATTTGGATCAATGTGGTTGAAGTGTTATGAATTTCTAAAGTGTATCAGCTCATTGTAGTATTTGATTAACAGATTTTTAAAGTTATGAAATAAAATAGTTTTAAAATACTTTTGGCAGTTATTTGGAAGCCAAATATTTATCATGGACTGAGATATGTGTCAAGAGTAATTATGTGGTATTTTTATAATTTTTGAGTTAGTATATGATTTTATAAAATTGGGAGATTGAATACTGTTCAGTAAGTATCTTGATCCTGTCAGGTTTGTAGTTTGGATTCGATGGTGTGTATGGAATGGATTGTGTAGGAATTTTGATATAATATTCATATATAAGAAGTATATATGAGTCAAGAATGATATATTCTGATTTCGGAGTAATTGGACATCATTTGATGTATTAGAAATTTTTGTTAAGTGTAAGTGGTCAGAATGACAGGTTTTGAGAAACCAAATATTTAGACCAATTTGATGTGATAAATGCATTGTGTATAATTTTGTAAGCTATTTAAAGTATTTTGTGTGAATTGTGAGGCTTATGAAAGGATTAATCTCCATTGATAGGTTAAGGAGATTTAATCCTTGTAGCTGAAAGTGTTAAGAGGTAAGTATACTAGACTTACTACTGGAATCACAATAAACATAATAATTGTTTTGTATGATTTTGTAAATGGGGTTAAGAATATGTTTATGATATGTCAAAGTATATTTTGATATGAAATGTGAATATATGTTTATGAATGTGAGCATTGACATTGAGCATGGACATACATGTGTTTTTGAAAGTGAGCTTTCCAAAATAAGATGCGTTTAACAAAGAAAGCTTTTGAAGTGTAATATGTCCATGAGAAATATTTTGTGATTTGAGGGTACTTGAACTCACTGTTAACTTAGTAGGCATTTTATGTGATTTGTGGAGCCTTTATGTGTGGCCTTTCCTTCGGGATTGGTATATGTTATGTGTTCCGTATGTAGGGAGGATCCTATTGGTACCTAAAGGAAGTGTGAGTCATCACATTCGTGTGGTGGCGTATTGGTACATGTGAGAGGACTCACCGATGATCAGGGTGAGGGTTTGGCTTTTACCTTCGGGCATAAGCATTATATATGTGTGATTTAAAGACCTCACTTGTACTATTCCTCTCATACGGTATGTCACCTACGAGTGACATTTGGCTCATTATGTGATATGTGATATGTAAGTCCAACTAAGTAGTAGTCGAGTAATGGTATTCCTATTATGTGTTTTGAAAGAATGTGTAAGCGCTTACATAATATGTGATTTGATAAGATTATGATTTTGATTGATCACAGCATATCATACATATGCATTGTGTACATATATGTATTTGTATTTGATATATGAAAAACTAGTATGCTTACTGAGTTTTATACTCATTATAGTTTATGGTGATTTCAGGTAAATAAGGTACATGTGTGCTTAGCGGATTTGGCAAGGCTTCTGCTGTTCCTTGGGTTCCCTAAGTTGTTAGGTTGCTAAGTGTTTCATTTGGGGACACGTAGGATATGATATTTGATTTGTCCCTATTGAATAAATACTTATTTATTATTTTATTGTGTGTGGATTGAATTTGGTTTAAGTTTTATAAAGCGTGGTTATTGGATGATTTTAAGTAAGAATTTTGCAATGAATATATTCTGGGCTCCCGGTAACAAAGTTGCTACTGGTGACGTAGTAGAGTGTTTATCTCTGAGAAAACTCTGCGTATCTCCGGTTTACTAATTGTCCCAGTCATAATTCAATTGCTATAATTCTGAAAGAAATTAAAATGAATGTGCTTAAAAATATTATTGAATGAATGTAAGTGATGTCGCGTGTCGGATCTTTTGGGTCTGGGGCGTGACAGTTAGTTTGTCTGTCTGTCCTTAAATGTAACTTTTTCTTGAGCGATTATCTGTTTTCCAACTCCAAGAGTGAAATCCTAAGTCATTAAACAAGTTATTCACCTGTAAGGATATGGAGTTGAGGCTTTTACTTGGAACATTTTTAAGGCTATATATGTTGTGGTTTGTGGTAAGAAGGCTTTGGCTTAATTCACACACACACAAAAATATTTTTGGAAGTTATGATTGAAATAACCTTTATAGCGATTGTGATTTTAAAACTGACGTTTTGTTTGAAATACTTAGGTAGTGTTCAAATTTTATTTATACTCGAATTGCTAGGGACTAATAATAAGCCAGTTGGGGGGTGTGATGAACACTTGAAATTACACATTTAATAAGAGTTTTACATGATTGTTTTGTATTACTAGTGTATTTAATTTTCTTAACTTAAGTATGTTTACAATATTGTACTTAATTATCTTATAACTGTTTTGTGGCAGGTTCGATAAAAATGGGCATAACTTTCTACCTAAAGATCCAATTGAGGTGATTCTTAATCCTGTACAGAGCTGACTCAATGGGCTAACATATTGTATTTCACAAAGCATTGGAAATTCGAGTGTTTAGAGGGTGACAATTGGCCTAGAACAGAATTGATCTGCAGTACAGGCTCAGTTTGAATAGTTATCAGTATTTGGCCCATAACTATAGAAATACGTATCTAATACGTATGAGATCACTCAATTTGGAAAGATAAGAGACTTATCTACAACTTTTATGTTTTGAGTGACAGCTAATTCGGATCACATCAATTCCAAATTGGATAATCAAGTGGATGCCCAAGTGATAATGAATGTAAATTATTTTGCCACCATTCTTGACTTTCATCAACCAAGTGGTTCCCTCCAAATTTATCTCGATTTATCCATGTTTTTCTATAAATAGGTGGCTTGTTTATGCCTAAAGAAGGAAATTAGAAAGTTAGAATTTAGTTCAAAATACTTGTCCTTTGTATCCATTTCTTTGTAAATTTATTTCTCTTGTTTACTATTAAATCATGTTATTTCTTCTTCTATTTCTTTTCTTTTTCTTTAGTTTTATTATGTCCAAATAATTTTCTTTAAGTTAAGGTGAAAGGGTGAAGCTCTTGGCAAGGTAATAAGATATGTTTAATATTTATTTATGAATTTAATGCTTCATTTTTAAGTTATGCAAACTTATATATGATGTATTTATTTTGTTTGTAGAATTAATACTCTTTCTTCTAAAGTGGTGATTCTTGATTTATTATTGACAAACTTAATACTTGGCACAATAAATTCTTGAAACCATTTACAAGATTTGGTGTATATAACCTTTCTTGTAAAGTGGGAGTCTTGATTTATTGTAGACAAATATAAAGATTGGCATAATAAATACTTGAACCCATTTATAAGATTTGGTGTATAATAATTGAAAGAAATAAATACTAATCAATATATAAATGATAATGAACTTTAATTGTTATATTTTTCGGTTGGAACCTCCTTTGTGTGAGGATTCTAATTGAGTTAAAAAAAAGTTAAATATATTCTTACTTCTTATGCCAAGAGTGAATCCCCGTAACCTTAACTTTTTATTTAAATTGGTTAATTGAAATAATATTTGCAAACATCTTATACTGCATTAATTATCTTTAAAGTGTTTATAATTTGTAATTTTAATTCTACTTCTATGTGGATCGACCCCGTTCTCATCGGGTTATTTATTACTTCGACAATCCTGCACTTGGGAATAACTTCTATATACATGGTATAAGCGTGAGGGTTTGTAGAGCCCAAAAAAAAAGGATCATCCTTGTTTACTGAAGAAGTCATTGTATGGGTTAAATCAATCATCTAGACAGTGGTATAGAAGATTTGATGAGTTTATGATGGCTTGTGGTTTTAGTAGGAGCATGTATGATGAATATGTGTACTTTAAGAGCTTGAGTTATGGGATGATGTATTTACTTCTATACGTTGATGATATATTGATCACATGTAAGAACATAAAAGAAATACAAAAACTCAAGAAACAGTTGAATGACGAGTTAGAGATGAAGGATTTAGGAGCAGCAAAGAGGATATTGGGTATGGATATTGTGAGGGAAATAAGAGATGTTATTTTCTTATCTCAACAACGATATATACTAAAGATTTTAGAGAAGTTTAGTATGTCTAATTCAAAGGCTGTCCCTACTTCATACATTTCAAATTGTCAGCAGCACAATCACCAATATCAGAAGAGGAGAAACAGCAGATGAGTAAAGTACCGTATGCAAGCGTTGTAGGGAGCATTATGTATACAATCATTTGTACTAGACCAGACATAGCACATACTGTGAGTATGGTGAATAGATACATGGGAAATTCAGAAAACGATCACTGGCTTGTAGTGAAGTGAATTTTGAGATATCTTAATGAGACATCAAATCACAGGTTAATGTATAAAAGGGATGAAGATAGCAGTACAATGGTAAAATGATATGTAGACTCTAATTATACAGGTGATCTAGATAAGAGAAGATCGTTGACGAGTTACGTATTCACAGTGTTTGGGTGTAGTGTGTGTTGGAGATCAATTCTTCAACATATGGTTGCACTATCTACCACAGAGACGGAGTACATAATTGTTGAAGAAGCTATTAAAGAGCCCGTGTGGTTGAAAAGCATATACGCGGAGGTAATGGCTACTGAAGATGTGAACACTGGTGTATATTGTGATAGTCAGAGTGTCATGCACCTAAGCAAGCATTAAATGTTTCACGAAAGGTCTAAACATATTGATGTGCTGCTCTATTACATTTGAGAGATTGTCCAAAGTAGTAAAGTTAGCCTAATAAAGATAGCATCGTCTAAAAATTCTACTGATATGTTGACTAAGCCACTGTTCTCGGTTAAATTCATCATTTGCAAGAACTTAACTGAAGTCACTATTTATTAGGGTGACCGAAGATGCAGAGATGAGAGATCTAGAATACTTTATGGATGATTTTGAATTAAGGAGGGGATTTGTAAGAAATTTGATTAAAAATTATTGGGATATAATTTGGAGAGTAAGTTAAGTGTATTGTATGCGCAAAGATCAAAGATGGACGAAGAAACAAAGGCAAAAATGTGAAGTTGATGCCTAGGCCTGGGTGCCAGGTAATGGAGCCGCAGTGCCCCAAACAACATCTGGGCGCCTTGGCACCAGGTACCTAGCACCGCAGCGCTAGGCGTGAGTGATCCAACGCTGAGGCGCCAAGGAGTGAGCGTAGTGGCGCTCAGTGCGGAAAAAGTATTTCTCGTTTTGAGTTCGTCTCCCACTTATTTCAGAACTCCTTAAAATGACTCCCACGTGTTGAGAGATAACCTAGGTAGTCCTAAAACCTATATAAAGACAATCTATTGGCTTATAAACACATCTTAGTGATCAAAACAACAATGTTTGCTATTATAGCTTACTTTATGATTCTTAATGAGAAAAATCTCTAGTTTACAAGAGAGAGTAAGTTCTTTGTGAGTTCTGTCTTATAAAATGCATACTTTGTGAGTGCCTTGTGATTCAATAATAAGATAATGTGATCTTGATCCACTGTGGACGTAGGTAAGTTGTCGAACCACGTAAATTCTGTGTATTATTCTTTTACTTTCTCTCTCTAGATTTTTTAATTGCTTTGTTTTTATATTATATTACTTGGGATATTTACTTGTTTGATTGCTTTCACTTCAACACAAAATGATAGCAATAGAATATCAATCCTCAAACTTTATTTGTAAAGTTTTGATTCTTTGGTAATTGAAACCTAATGATCTATGAATAACTAACCCTTATTTTACTAGCCAAGTAGATAAACAATCTTACATTTTTTTTTATCACTTTCACGTTTTAATTTCTAACAGTATTTTACATTTATGATGAAAGTTTGAAATTTGTGGAGATTGTTAATATATATGGTTCAATTCGTTGATTAGAGTGATCTAGTTATTTGAAGATGCTGCTCCTTAGAACTTGTTGGATAAATAGAGTTTGGACTGAAACTGATGCAAAGGTACATGGTGTTTGTTATGCCACGATGGAATATTCTTTCAAAGAAAGGCAAGGAGTTTGTTATGCCTTGCTAGCATCCCAAAGAGTGTTGATATTTCTCATCTTTATATTTGAAACAAAATTGCCATGATAGCAATTCTGATTAGTGTATTTGTAATAGAATTGCCATGCTGGCAATTTTGTTTTGCCATTTGTAATTGATTTTTCAACCTATATTTGTAGACTCTAGAATGATCCACATGAGTGGTATATAAATCGTAATCATAATTGTATTTCTTTAAGAGATTTAATATATAAAAACGTGAAAGTTGTCTGTTCAAATTATAAGAAACTTTCTCTGTAAATTTTCCTTTAACTTTCTATTAAACCAAACACAACTTTTCATTCTTTAACTTGGTATCGAGCAAATGGCCAACATCTCTTTATCAAATCTTTTAAATATCCAACTAAACTCTTTAGTAAATCAAGCTTCAACCTTCATGTTTTATGGAATCATAAAACTCAATAGATCTAATTTTGTAATGTGGAAAGCTCAAGCTCTAGCTATAATTAGAGCAAATTTACTTGAGGAGTTTATCAAGGGAATATATAAATGTCCAACTCAATTTATTACAGTTTAAGAAAAAATCTATTGGCAATATAGAGCAGATCAGAGGAGAAGTTGTTAATGCAGAATATGAAAACTGGATAAAAAAATATCAGATGCTTATGAGATGGTTGTTTTTAACCATTCATGTAAAATATTTAGATTAGTCATTGACTGTAAGTCCTCTCATGATCTCTGAAGCACTATTGACAAGCATTTTAGATCTTTTTCAAAAACAGAAATTGTGCAATTAAAAATGTAGTTATCTTTGTTACGGAAAGATCATTTTTTAGTCTCAGATTATTTTCTTAAGATCAAAAGCATTATAGATGAGCTTGCTATGGATGGATGTATGATTGAGGTAAATGATTTCACAACTCATCTTATAACTAGCATAGGAGTTGGTTTTGATTTTGACTCTATAATTGTTTTAATTGGTAGTAGAATTGGTTCAATTAGTGTTAGAGAAGCATATTCAATGCTTATAACTCAAGAAAATAGGTTGATGCTAAGTTCTGCAGCTAAGAACAACAATTAAAATGTGTTTTCTGCTAACTTTGCTCAAAAAAGGCAAAAAAAGAATAGTAGCAACTATAATGGAGGTAGAGAAAATTTTAATTCTGGAAATAGAAGTTATAACAATGTTGCAAACACTATTGGTCTTAGTCGAAGAAGAGGAAGAAATCAGTTTCAACAAGCTAGACATATTGGAAGAGGTTTTTATAAAAAAAAAAATGGTGGTGTAAAATTGATTTGCCAGATATGTGAAAGGCAGAGCCATTAAACTTCTAAGTGCTACTATAGGTACTATAATAACTATGTGCCTAGACAACAAACAAACAATGAAAAAGGAAATACAAGTCACAGTTAAAGTGGTCTAAGATCTGGAGATACTGAAGGACAAATAAATAGAGTTGCATATGTTGCAACTCAATCAGTACAAGAAAGACATTTTGATCAAGTGTGGTACTTGAACTCAGATGCTACATATCATCTCACAAATAATGGTATGGACAAATTGTTAATAGGTAATGGTTATGGCCTAAATATAACACATATTGGTAATGCATGCCTCAAACCCAAAAATGATGCCAATTTGTTGCTCAATAATGTTTTATGTGTTCCTTCTATTACAAATAATTTGATTAGTATATCAAAATTAGTTCAAGATAATAACGTGTTTGCTAAATTGTATCCTCACATGTGTCTGATTAGGGACAAGAAGAAGAGAGTTTTATTGCTGCAGGGTCTTATTGTGAAGGGGTTGTATAAACTACTGCCTAGCTTACCTAACAAAACCTTTGTAAATCTAGAAATCTTTCTTACTTATAAACCTGAATCTATGTTCTCTCTATTACAAACAAATGTACCTATATGTAATATAAATAAGAGCCAACTTGGTGCCATTGGTTCATGTTCTCATTCTCTTGTTTCACAAAATTCAAACTCTTATATTGAATCTCTTATAACTGTTAATAATCAGTTGAGTCTAGATAAAACCAGTTACAATCTTTGGCATCTAAGACTTGGTCATCCAAGTCCTTTGATTATAAAAAATGTAATCAAATAATGTACTCCTTATAAACTTTGCAATAAAGAGTTTGATATTATCTTTTATGATGCATGTCAAATGGGAAAAATGCACACATTCCTTCAAAGACAATAAAGTCCAAATAGCCTCTACAACTGATATATATTGACTTTGAGGACCTGCAACAATTGTAACCAATAATGGTTTCAAATACTTTATTCATCTTGTATATGACTATACTAGATATAGCTGAATTTTCCCTTTAAAAGTCAAGTCAAAAACTATAAATACTATTATTTTATATAAAAAAAAAGTTTAATATGTCCATCAAAGCTATTCAAACTTACTAGGAATGGGAGTTTATACTTTTTACTGAATATCTTAAATAACTTAGGATACAATTTAGAGTCACTTGTCCCCATACTTATCACCAAAATGTTGTAGTTAAGAGGAAACATAAGCATCTTGTGGAAACTTGATTAACCCTGTTAGCACAAGTCAAAATGCCTTTGTTTAGGCTTTCCACACCAGTTCTAAACTATAGATCACCTTATCATCTTCTTTATAAAACCTTATCATATTATTATTTTATTAAGACTTTTGGTTTTGCATGTTTCCTCGTTCTCAGACCACATCAGCAACATAAGTTGTCTTTTCATTCAAAAAAAATATATTTTTATAGGGTATAGTTCTATTCATAAAAGATACAAGTGTTTGCACACTTCTAGTAAGACTTATATTACTAGGCATGTCTCTTTTAATGAATATTCTTTCCCTTATTTAGAATTATTCTCTTATCAAAATACTGATGTTGCAGGCACATCACAATTACCTCAAATAATACCATACTTTACCACTTTCACTAACTAAGGCAGAAGGTCAACTCTAGTGACATCAACTACTGTAACAGCTGAACTTACTCTAATACAAGTAACTCAATTCTCAACTCCTTCCAATAATCTTTCACCTCATACTATAATCAATCACTTAAACCAATTAGAGTCCACTTCAAATTCCTTAACAAATACTACAACTACAATCAGACCTATTTAACCACCATTAGAAGTTTCTACACATCCAATGTTAACCATATCAAAACATGGAATTTATAAACCAAAAGTATATAAGATGCTTTAAGCTATAACAAGTAGAGGAAAGCATTGACAAAAGAGTTTGAAGCTTTGATCAGAAATAATACATGGTCTTTTGTTCTAGCAACAGATGCTACCAAGATTATTGGGAAAAAATGGGTATTAAAGTGAAACACAATCATGATTGGTCAATTTCTAAGTATAAAGCCAGGTTACTAGTAAAGGATTTTTTTTTCAAACCCCTGGAATAGATTACTTTGAAACTTTCAGTCCAGTAGTTAAATCATCCACCATCAAAGTAGTTTTGAGCTTAGCTATCATGAATTATTAGCCTATCAGACAAATTGATGTTAAGAATACCTTCTTTAATAGAGAGTTCACTGAAGAAGTATTTATGACTCAACCAGAAGGCTTCGTTTACCCCACTCATCCTACTTATGTTTGTAAGTTACAATAGGCACTATATAGTCTTAAACAAGCCCTTCGGGTATGGTATGAGAAGCTGAGAAAAGCTTTATTACAGTAGGGGTTCACCAATTCAAAGTTTGACACTTTATTGTTTATCAAACATACTAATGATAGCTTGATACTTGCTCTCGTTTATGTTGATGATATAATTGTTATAGACAGTGTTGCATCTAATATAGAGTAGCTCATAACTAAGCTTGGTTCTACATTTGCTCTAAAAGATCTTAGTACTCTAAGTTACTTCTTAGGTATTGAGGTTACTGCTACAAACTCGGGCATTCACTTGTCTCAGGCTAAGTATATAGGTGATCTTCTTAAAAAGACAAAAATGATCAGTTGTAAAGGATGTAATACTCCTATGAGTATAGGGTAGAAGCTGTTTAAAAATGGTGATAAATGTTTGAATGATCTTACTTTTTATAGAAGCCTTGTGGGTGGTTTATAGTATCTCACTCTAACAATACCTAAATTATCCTTTACTGTAAATAAACTTAGTCAATTCCTGAGTGTACCCTTAGTCAAGCATTGGTAAGCTTGCAAGAGTCTTAAGATATCTTTAAGCTACTTCAGATTATGGTTTAGAGATAGTTTCTTCTAGTTCACCACAACTTACTGCCTATTCAGATGTAGATTAGAGCAGTGATCCAAATGATCGAAAGTCAATAATAGGATATTATGTGTTCCTTTGTAAAAATTTAATATCATGATCCTCACGGAAATAAAATAATGTGGCCAGATCAAGTGCAAAGGTCGGATACAGAGATTTTGCTTCCACATGTTCAAAAATTGTATAGCTTAAGTCTTTATTGCAGGAACTACATTTTCCAGTGAGTTCAATCCTTATTATTTAGTATGATAACTAACTAAAGTGCCCAGGCCGTGGCTATTAATCCTGTATTTTACACAATAACAGAGCATATAAAGCTTGATGTACACTTTCTTAGAGATAAAGTGGCAAATAACGAAGTAGAAGTTAGGTTTGTTCCAACAATTGATCAAATAGTTGACATCTTTACTAAACCCCCAAGCTATGATCATTTTGTGTATCTCAAAGGCAAGCTTTTGGTCTTTCCAAGACCACTAGCTTGAAAGGGGATGTTAATATATATGGTTTAATCTATTGACTTGAGTGATCTAGTTATTTGAAGATGTTACTCTTTGGAACTTTGGATAAATAGAGTTTGAACTGAAACTGATGCAAAGGGTACATGGTGTTTGTTATGCCACTATAGAATATTGTTGCAAAGAAAGGTAATGTGTTTATTATGCCATGCTGGCATCCCAAAGAGTGTTGTGGTTCTTATCTTTATACCTGTAACTGAATTACCACACTGGCAATTCTAATTAATATATTTGTAACATAATTACTATGCTAACAATTCTAATTGATATATTTGTAACAGAATTGCCATACTAGCAATTTTGTTTTACCATTTGTAACTGATTTTCCTGCTTATTTTTGTAGACTCTAGAATGATCCATATGAGTGGTATATAAATTGTAACCATACTTGTATTTTCTTTAAGAAATTCAGTATATGAAAAAGTGAAAGCTGTCAATTCAAATTCTAAGAAACTTTCTTTGCAAACTTTCCTTTAACTTTTTGTTAAACCAAACAACTTTTCATTCTTTAACAAAGATTAATTCATTTGTTTTTTAATTTATACAAATGAATCTTGCCTAATTAATGAATTTTGAGGAAGATATTGAACTTTTTTTTGGCTTTATTTGTAAAGTTTCTAATTAAAGCTCAACGATTTATAAACTAACCCTCATTTTACTAGCTAAGCAATTACTAACTCTACATCTTTTTTATCTCTCCCATATTTCTTTCACTATTGGAACTTTGAGATTATTAGTTTACCATCCCAAACACTTAAGCTGATAGGTGAAAGTGCAATATTAGTATTAAAAGCTGATAGGTGAAAGTGCAATATTAGTATTAAAGACAAGTCTTTAATAATTTTCCTCACGTGAAACTAATTTGTACAAATGAATCTTGCCTAATTAATGAATTCGGAGGAAGTTATTGAACTTTTTTTTGGCTTTATTTTTAAAGTTTCTAATTGAAGCCCAACAATTTATGAACTAACCATTACTTTATTAGCTAAGCAATTAATGATCCTGCATCTTTTTTATCTCTCCCACATTTCTTTCACTATTGAAACTTTGAGATTATTAGTTTACTATTCAACCCAAAAGTTTAAGCTAATAGGTGAAGGTCTAATATTAATATTAAAAATAAGTTTTTAACAGTTTCCCTCACATGAAACGTAAAACCGAATAGGTTTTACCTTGAACCAAATGGGGTCCCCTCGTCTCACTGAAAACAAAGACATGGGATTTGAACTCAAAACTTTGACTTTGATACCATATTAATTTATCACTTAACCCAAAAGTTTAAATTGATAAGTGAATACTCAATATTAATATTAAAGACAAGTCTTTAATAGAGATGATGCTTGCTCCCAAATGCTTCTTTTGGTTGATGATGTTGGATTTGAGTTTTATTATCATCTTGTCGATTGGCTTTTTATTGACCGTACAAGTTCTTAGCTTTTTGCGTTAAATATTCATGAGGCTTATTTCCTTGGTTTTAAGGGAATATTTGATGTTGCAGTTCAGATGCTTCTTGTTTTAGTACATTTGAAACCTGTCGTTGAACGGCTGTTTGTAAGAAAGCCAACTGATCATGTGTGAGTAGGCCTAACCCCACAATTATAGTAACTCGTCTCCATGTTCTTATTCTTCTTCAGTTGGGTGTGAATCTTAAGTAACAACCCATGCATTGTCTACGGGGAAGGCAAAGTTGAGACTGAATTTTGTTTTGAGCAAGCTGCTTAATTGAGTTGTTCTCGTTCTCAACCAAAGCACCAACTGTAATATCAAATGAAATAAAAAGATAAATTTTGCTCTAAATCTTATTTGTTCGTGCTGCATGGATACTTAGATATTGTGAACAAAATGCTTAAACAGGTCTCTCTTCCTATGGAAGTCTTGAGTTGATATTGTTGATTATCGCTTGATTAATGATTCGTAATATTCCAGCCTTTGAGAGCCTCCTTGTCGATTCTTTCTCCCCTTTTTCCTTCTTCTTTCTTGCTTTTCTTCCATTCTAATGAACCCACTGCCTTTTTAAGTATAAGTTATATGAGATGGTTCGAATAAATACCATTCATGTTGTAAGCTTTTCTTTTTATTAAGAAATAATTCTGAAATAATTTTGGAATGATTCCAGAATAATTCTTTTATACCCTCCTACCATATACATGTTATTAATGTAAAATATTATTTTCTTATGTATGTTATTTTCCTATTTTATAATAAGGTTATAGCCTATATAAAGGCTCTATTGTACAACTTTACATTTTACAATGAAATATACTCTCTTTATATTTCTCACATGGTATCAGAGCTTTGGTTTTCTTTTCACTGTCATTTTGTTTAGTCAGAGATTTGCCAGAATTTTTTTTTTTCAAAACTCGACAGAATCCACTGGAGTTTTTCGCAAAGTCGCTGGAAAACTCCGAAATCTTACTGTCTTAGCCACCGCCCATCTCAGATTACTCAAAATTCTTCGATCGTTTCAACGCCATCAATGACATTCCAATCCGAGGTCGAGAACGTCGTATGCGCTGTCGAAACACCACTGCCACCGGTCACTATCACTTTAGATCTCGGCCGTTCTACGACGACGTGACCGACACTGCCCACACCAAAAGAATCCCCAGTCACCGACCGTTCAGTGCCACCGCCGACGCGCCAATCTGAGGTCAAAAATCGTCAGACGTGCCGCTGGAACATCATTGCCGCCGATCACTTTCACTTTAGATGCCGATCGTTATATGGCCGCGTGATCGACACCACCCAAACCAAAATAATTCGTAGTCACCGGCCATTCAAACGCCGTCGAGTTTACCTCAATCAGACGTCAGAGCAAGCTAGACGCGCCATCTGAAGTTCACTGGTTCCTGTTAAAGGCCTGTTTGCAAAAGTTTTAGTATTTTCAGGTCAGATCATACTTTTCTATTCTTTTGGAAATTTTTTGAAAATTTTAAAAGTTTTAAGGCATTTTTGCAATTATATTATTTTTTAGGAGTTATTTTGTAATTTTAAAAAAGTTTAGGGGTTGACTTATAATTAGCACAAGTTTAGGGACTAGATTGTCATTAGTTAAAAGAAAAAGGTTTTTGAAATTTATGGATAAGTGTAGTACTTCTATTGGTTCTGCTCTATCTAAGTCATGCCACATATCTAGACCATATCAAGGTGTTGCTTTTACAGGTGCTGCTATTACTACTGCACAAGATAGTGTGAATCGTTTCCTTAATAATCTTGAATCTTTACTCCGTCTACTCCTTTTTAATTTTGGTAAACCCTTGATTTCTATTTCTTCCAATATTTCAGGTAATTCTTCTTACTATTTTAACGCTGCATATTGTAATCACATGACTTCTGATCCTACAATTTTCTCCTCTAAAACTCTTAATTCCTATTTACCATTTATTCAAACTGCTAATGGTTATCTCATGAAAGTTAACCACATTAGTCACGTGTGTTGCCCTAATCTCTCTGTATCTGACACTTTTTTTATTAATAACCTTACATTAAATCTTTTGTCTATTGGTCAATTATGCGAACTTAGTCTTAATGTCTTGTTTACTGCTTCTGATTGTTGTGTGCAATATCTAAAGACCGGTCGGACGCTTGGGACAGGCTGTAAGGTTGGAAGTCTGTTTGAACTTATTTCTTTAGATCTATCATTTCTATATCCTTCGTCTGCAGCATATACATCTTCAGTGCCTTCATTACATCTTTAGCATTCTCGTTTGGGTCATGCGTTAATCAATCGCATCCGATCTCTAGTATCCAGTGGTCATTTAAGTATTGTTTCTGATAATAAAGATGATTACCTTATATGTCCTTTAGCTAAACAACCAGCCTTACTTTTTAATAATAGTATTACTGACTCTCATGCTCCATTTGATCTTGTACATTCTGATATATAGGGTTCATCTCCAAATCCCACAATGGGAGGATCCAAATATTTTGTGATCTTCGTTGGTGACTATTCTCGATATATTTAGTTGTTTCTTATGCAACAACGATCTGAATTTACTAAATTTTACTGAGATTTTGCTCAAATGGTTAAAACTCAGTTCTCATGTCCTATTAAGGTTTTCCGCTAATGCGATATATCTATATCATAAAATTAAGTGCAAGTATACACTATCATATGCAAGTAATAAAGAGACTAAATAAATCGGATGTCGAACCCACAGGGATAATTTTTTCTTTTTAACCAATTACTAAAATTATATCTTCCTAATAATTATTCAGAAAAATAAAAATCTAAGAATGAATGTAAGAAATATAAAAATAAAAATACAATGCAATGAGATTTAAAGATAGCAACATAGAGAAAACCTAGGATTAATATTATCCCTCAATATGCTTTTTAATGATTAATCCTCTAATATTTAACTCACTTAGTCTTTATTATTGATCAAGACGCTAATGTATTCAAAAGCCTCTTCCAAGGTCATGCAAGTATACCATAATTTATCAAATACCTATATTCCTATGGTACTTGTAATAAACTAAGATTCATTAAGATTATGTCTTATTGATCATACATGCCAACTAGGTATATTCCTATCCTAAATTGAAACTTGCATATGTAACATTGAATATTACTCTACAATCATGCATCAAATTACTTAGATCTAAATATTATGATTCCTCTTCCGAGTTTATCAATAATATTACTAACTCATTCACCATATATTGGCCAGATATATTGAAGCATTAAACACAAGTAATTTAAATAATAAAAGACTAAGTTTATTAAATATTAAAAAGATATGGCAATTTAAGCGCACATATTGAGTTCAAATATTAACCCTAGAAAATAAATTAGTTCATAGCTACAAGAGAATCATAGTAATAAAAATAAAAATAAAACATGATACAATCAATCGCAAACCGATGTAGACGTCGAATTGCTCTTGATTGATGTTGCTCTGGATTCTTGGTGCTCTTGAACTGTTCTAAGTTCTCTTTTTCTTGCTCTAGGTTCTTCTCTGGTCTCTTTGGATGATTCTTGAAAGTTGGGAACGAGTGACTTTTTATAGGGATTGATATGAGCTTGAAAATATCAATTCTCATCGGACTAGGACTCGCACTACCGCTGGCGCGCTATGCAGTTGTCGCTGGGGCGACGCGTGAAAAAGCTATTACCGCTGGAGCGGTGAAATGATAGCGCTGGGGCGCTGGAGTGTCGCTGGCGCGGTGACTCTTCGGCGCTGGAGCGCCAGACACGACTTAAACAGGTCATTTTTTTAATTTCCATCACTATTCTGGCGTTGGGGCGATATTCCTTGTGGCGCGGGGGCGCTGGACTCATATTTTGAAAACTTTGCAATTTAGTCCCTGTTTTCGTTCTTTTTGTATTCTTTCTTTAAATTTCGTTCAAGTCCCTATAAATAACAATAAAGCATATAAATAGCCATCTATTCTCATAAAATCATAAAATATCAATAATAAAAACATGAGAAAATATATGACAAATTTTGCCTTTATCATCCGCACTGATAATGCTATAGAGTATAAAGATTTTGATTTTCTAATCTTTTACAGAAACACGGTATTATATGTCAAAGGTCTTGTCCTGGTACATCTCAGCAAAATAAGAGAGCTGAACGTAAACACATACACATTTTAGATACTACTCGTGCTCTTCTTATCTCTTCGTCTTGTCTTGAACGTTTTTGGAGTGAAGCTGCTTTGACCGCTGTCTCTACCATTAATCGTATTCCTTTTCCTGTTATAGAGAACAAGTCTCCTTATGAGCGTCTTTATGGAACTCCACCTAATTACAAACTCCTCAAAGTATTTGGTTGTGTTTGTTTTGTCCTACTTCAAAAACATGAGCACACTAAACTTGAGCCATGTACTCGATTATGTTGCATCTTGGGATATAGGATAGAACATAAAGATTATAGATGTTGGGATCCTATATCTAACCGTCTTCGTGTTTCTCGTCATATAGTCTTTCTCGAACATACGATATTTTTCTCTGTATCTAACTTTAAATATGTGTCTCCTCCTATATCACAATTTTTTACAGATAATTATGTTGATCTTTTTCTCGATACTTTACTTATAGATATTTATTCTGAGTTTCATACAGGTGAATCTGCTGAAACGATACCTGCTCCTGGGCCTTTTACTTTGTGTGAAGGATCTGCTCTCAACATCCTTGAGGCCTTCCCTACACCCTTTCTTCGTCGTTCATCTCGGGTAAGAGAACTTCTTGTTAAACTTTATGATTATCACTGTTTCTCTACTACTCTTTCTTTATATGAGCCTCAATCATATTTTGAGGCTAGTTCTAATCCTATTTGGCAGTAAGCAATGACATAAGAATTGCAGGCCCTTGAGAAGTCGCATACTTGGAATTTTGTTACTCTTCCATCTAATAAAATTGTCATTGGATGCAAATGGGTATACAAGATCAAGACCAAATCTGATGGATCTATTGAGCATTACAAAGCCCGTCTTGTTGCAAAAGGCTTTACTCAAAATATGGAATTAATTATAAAGAAACTTTTGCCGTAGTTGCTAGACTTACTTCTGTTCGAAGTTTATTGGTTGTTGTTGTAGTTCGTAGTTGGAAATTATTTCAGATGGATGTCAAAAATGCTTTCCTTAATGGTGATCTCACTGAAGAAGTGTATATGAAGCCTCTTCCTGATTATCCACATCCTCCAGGCAAAGTCTGTAAACTTTGTCGTGCTCTATATGGTCTTAAACAAGCTCCTCGTGCATGGTTTGCAAAGTTTATTGGAACTATTCTTCAGCATGGTTTTCAGTCTAGTCCCTATGACTCAGCTCTTTTTGTCTACAAGACAGTACAAGGTTGTGTTTTCTTTCTTATCTATGTTGATGATATGATTATCACGGGTGATGATCTTCTCGGTATTTCCAATCTTAAGAACTTTCTTCAGCAACACTTTAAAATGAAAGACCTTGGCAATCTTAATTATTTCCTTAGCCTTGAAGTACTATCCAACTCTACTGGGTATTATCTTTCTCAGGCTAAATATGCATCCGATCTACTTGCTAAAGTTAGGTTGACAGACAGTAAGACTGCCTCGACTCCTCTAGAGCCTAATGTCAAACTCCGATTCTCTGATGGTACCCTTCTTAGTGATGCCACCCTCTATCATCAATTGGTTAGTAGTTTAGTCTACCTTACAGTTACTTGCCCAAATATTGCTCATGTTGTTATATTGTGAGTTAGTTTATGGCCGCTTCTCGTACCTCTCATTATGCAGTAGTTCTTCATATCCTACGTTATCTCAAAGGTACACTTTTTCACGGTCTCTATTTTTCGGCTCACTCTCCTCTTGTGTTACGAGCTTATGCTAATGCAGATTGGGCAGGTGATCTTACGGATCATCGATCAACTACTAGATTTTGTCTTTTCTTGAGTGATTCTCTTCTTTCGTAAAAAAGTAAGAAACAAATAGCTACTGTTCGCTCGAGTACTGAAGCTGAATACCGTACTCTTGCAGATATTATCCAAGAAATTGTTTAGCTTTACTGGCTTCTTGAAGATATGAGTATTTCTCATACTGGAGTTACACCTCTTTATTGTGACAATCAAAGTGTTATCCAAATTGCTCACAATGATGTGTTTTATGAGCGGACTAAACATATTGAAATAAATTATCACTTTGTTCGGCAACACGTTTCTCAAAGCACTATTATGCTTTACTACATCTTATCTGATGAGCAACCTGTTGATATTTTTACCAAATCTCTTCTTCCGCGCCATTTTCATGCTCTAGTCTCCAATTCAAGTTTGCTTCTACTGCGCTATCTTGATTTTGAAGGGAGTATTAAAGAATAATTCTGAAATAATTTTTTTATACCCTCTTACTATATACATGTTATTAATGTAAAATATTATTTCTTTATGTATATTATTATTTTATTTTATAATAAGATTACAGTCTATATAAAGATTTCATTGTACAATTTTATATTTTACAATAAAATATACTCTATTTATATTTCTTACACTTTTTATGATTTAACAATACTCGCCTATATAATAAGAAAAATATTTTACATATAAATAGAATATAAAATTTATATCCTAAATAATATATTATCAATCAATAAATATTATTTATTAAGTAATTATTAATTTTTTAATATAATAATTATACAATATCTGACACAAATAAATATCAAATTATTTGAGATATAAATTTTATATTTTAACTATGCATACATAACATTATTCTGTAAATAATTACAACCCGAATGACTTTAGCCAACTACATGGGAAATCATAAGAAGTGACCTTGTTTGATTGATCATAAATCATGCTTCTGAAATTAACCACCATAGATTCAATTATATAAAAATAACTTGAAAGAGAAAATCAATTTCAACAAAAATGAAAACAGAACCAACAGTGGGAATAAAGAGAGAATCAGTTGGGAGGAGGTAGTGGATTCCATAGATGAGAATGAGATAGGCTCGACAAGTCTTTGCAGTTGCAACGGGCTAGCAGATTCCTTGGCAGAACTGGGCTTGGCCAGTTTGTTCGTAAATCTGTATCCTCGTTTCGGCCATTCAGCTGATATTTTCTCTTGGGCTTAATGGAGTTTTTGAGAAAGCTTATCAAGTGATGTTGGGAACGCTCTTGCCACTTGGCTGAAAATGAATGAAATGGCTGAATGGGAAATGTTGAATTGCTTCTTGTCTGCCATGCCATGGAGGTTTTTTGTTTCCTTTTTTTAAAGTTCAAATTTAATATTATAAATATTTTCATAATATTACATGATAAATTTATTGACATCAATTAGATAATTATTGTGATGTTTTACAGAAATTAAATAAAATTTTGTGATTTGCACAAACTTATTTCTTTAAATATAAAAAATACAGTGAAGTCTCAAAACAAAATTTATTTTCATTAAAAATATTTATTCTTATTAAAACAGGAAATTCGACCCCCAAGAGAAATTTAATTTAAAAAAAAAATATTTACTTCACACAAAAAGATTATTACACCAAAATTTATCTTCATGTGAAAATAAAATTACAAATATATCCCTACACTCACAACCATTATATACATTAAATTCTAATCTAACCATTAACCACCCCAGAAACAAACAACATCATAAAAGATAAATCTGTAACGGAGCTGGCGATGGAGCTTTTTTGTAGTGGTAGGAAAACAAGAGATAGAGGCTGGAAAACAAAGTGGTAGGAGTAGGAATAGCACAACAGTGGGTCACCAGAATCTGGTAGCGGCCCCACACTGTCAAAGGCTCGGATTGGCTTTCATGGTGGGTGCAGGTGAGTTTCATGGCCATTGGAGAAGTGACGACGAAGAGGCACTCATTTTGTTCAATTCCAGCGAGCGCCAGTGAAGGGGAAGCCATGTTCCGACATGGTGGCCAACAGCTTCACATGGTGGAGGCTAGGTACGGTGTCGATGGGCAGAACCGATGATTTTGAGGGCATTTGGGGTATGACGGCAAGGAGAAGCACATCACGTTGTAGCCTTGTCGTTGTCGGAGAAGGAAAGCACAGTCGTCCTGGTGAGCCGACGGTCACTGCAAGAGAGAGAGAGAGAGAGAGCAGAAACTAGAAAGTAAGTCTAAAAAAGAAATGGTTAAGAAAATGAAAAAACAAATTGAGAAAAACGGGGAGGAAAAAAGAAAAAGATGGTAAGCTAAGAGTGGAAGAGAGGGGGAAGTAGTTTTGTTCACCGAAGATGGGCCTAAGTGTTAGTGACGTGGTATTATGTGTCAATTATATATATATATATATAGGCATCACATAAAATATATATACGCAATTTATGTATTACATACATAATATGCACAAAGCAAGTTAAAAATATAAATTTTTAAATAATAAATATAATAAATTTTATATTTTATTATATTAATAAAATTAAAATGATATTAATGTATTAACATTAAAATTGAGAATAATTATTTCATAAGTTTTTGAAATGGTATAAATTAGAGTACCACTTAAAATAGATTCATTGACAGTTTTAAAATTTAATAAAGTAGGTTTGTATCGTTAAAATAATAATTTTAATTTTTAACATCAGTTTAATTTTTAAATTTTGAAATTAACTTTTAATCTTTATAATTTAATACTTAAAATATTTATTAAATCATAAATTTAATTCTTATTTTTTAATAATTGAATAACAAAAAGTTTAAATTCAAAATTTTAATGATAGCCTTATTTTAATGAAGATGATAAATAGTTCTCAACTTTTGTTAAGTAGTTTTAACACTTAAAACATAAGACAAAAACTTCGCCTTTCTCTCCATCTCATGGCCGGCCACCACACTTTCAAATTCATCAAATGAATTCATTCTCGTTCATAAAGCCAAATGGCCGGCCACTTGGATAACCATTAGAAGAAAAAGAACTTTTCACTTTTCCATGATCTAATGGCCGGCCACTTACCAGCCCTTTAAAACTTAATGAATTGATTAAATTCAAATCAATATATAACACTTACTTTAATTTGAATTTCATTAACAATTCATTTCAATTAATTTCACTTTAATTTAACTTAACTTAACTTAATTAAGGTTAACAAATTAACTTTAATTAAGTTGAAGGAAACTTAATAATTAATTAATTTTAGATATTTGAGTTTAACTTAACTATAATTAACTAGTTTAATCTAAATTAGATTAAATAAATATCTAATTAACTAAACACATTAGTTAACTCTTAATTATAATTTAAATAACTATTTATTTAACAATTAAATAAATAGATATTTTACTTATTTAATAATTAAATAATTAATTAAATAAAATTATCTTTAAGTCTTTATTATTCAAAATAGGTCTCGCTTAGCTCTATACTCAAGTCAATTTATTGAAAGATTTATTATGCGTTACGTGTTCCTATTTAATAGTCGACAATAATTATTGACTAATTAAATATATTTAACACTTATGTATGGACATGTGCGCATCCCGAGGGTTCCTGAAACAAATATTTGGTTTTGTTATAAATTACTAGATTAAACAATTTAATTTAGTTCATTGTCTCAATATATAACGAGTAGACTTCATTTTGCGAAACTCCTTAAGTCCACGCTCAATTTGTTAAATGAAACTATTCCATGAGTCTTTGGCTGATGCCTCACTCATATGTCACAAATATTACAAATCAGCGCGTTAAACCATACAAATTAAGGTCAAAGTATATACATATAATCCTTCCATCATCTATATCCTGAAAAAGTAGGGATGTAGATTAACATCATCAAATCCTCATATGTTTATTTGTGAACTTATTTCTAAATTTGTATTTCGTAAAACAATATTCGCAAACTCATTTGTGATATTGTTTAACTCTACAGAATTTTTTTTTTTTGAAGTAAGTGTTTTTTGCCAAAAGACTTCCTGAAATATAATTATTAGAGCATCAGTATATACAACTTTCTTATGAAAGCTGACGGATTCTATATCTATACACACCAGACTCTATGAGTATCGGACTATATCCAGTGACACTTAACTATTAAACCATAAATATGCGTGGATCCAAAGTATGGTAGATCACTCACTTGAGAGGACTTACCATTGACGGCTTCATGAGTCTATTGGCGTCCTCATGAGTCTGTTCAATATCCAACCCTAACTAAATATCCGCAATCCTATACTCCAAGCTCATGGTCAGTTAAGAATAACTGTATGTACCCTACAAATATAGACATACACTATATAAAAGGGATTTACCGACAGACTCATATCGATAAAAATAGATCAAGAACATAGTTTTTGAGAACATATTAACATAATGACAATTTCTAGCATTTATTGTAACTATTTGCAACTATGTTATTACTAGTATATTCTCAAGTTTTTGTTCTATTTTAAATAATACTCTAACTCTTTAAATATAGTTGACTCTTATAACTTGTTAACTCTTAGTAGTGCCAACTCTTAGCATTTATAACTCTCACCGTTACTAACTCTTAACACTAATCTAAGTTCTTTTAGATCAGATTTGAACTCCTTCAAATTATACAATATCTGTAATATTATAAGTATTTTACCATATACGTATTGAATACTAATAATTATACAAAATATTTATTATATAAATATTAATAATTAATATTGATACACTATTAAAATAACACGTAAGCATCAATTCTAATACTAAGACCCTCTTTTCAATAAAGAATTTTTTTTTATTGGGGCAGTTGCTTTGCCTTGGGAGAGAATTGAAAAAAATATTAGGTTTTTATTTTTAACTCCTTTTAAACTTTAAACTATTTGCGATTGAGGTTTTAATTCTTCACGATTAAATGAAAAGATAATATGTGTTAAGCTCTAATACTAGAAAGGAAGGAGAGAGAAAAAAACAAATAAAATGACACAAAAATAGAGGAAACTTTATTTTTTACCTTTAATTTTTAGTTAAGCTAATTTATTTTATTTGTTATTAATGACCTGAAATTTTGGGTGATTTTTAATTAATTAGTCAAATTTATATTTTTAGGGGAGACAATATTTGGGTGTGTTCTAGGACCTATGACATGTAATTGGTGACACGTGGGATCATTTGCTACGCTATATTAAATTGAACAATAAAGAAATATGAACACATAAACATGAAATAGAGGAGTTTTAGTAGTTAAGTCCATAAGAGTCTATATCTATGTTTTTAGTGTGTTATTAAATAATATTTTTATATTAAAATATTAAGTGGCCTCTACAAATCACAAGTTATAAGATATTAATTTTTAATTATGAGAAAATTTAAAATATCTTTTGAGAATTATAGGATGGTGGTAATTTTTTAAAAAGGTCTTCAATAAAATAATATTGGAGAAATTCTTTTCCTTCCCTTCTTAAAAGGTTAAAGAGAGTTTTTAAAGTCAAAGAAAAGTTGTTCTCTTTTTAATGTCTCTCTAAATCTTCGAGAGTCTCATTCCTTTTTATTTAATCCTTTATTTATAAGTATTAAAGATAATCAAATCCAAATAAAGAAAATCGAATTCTTTCTTATTTAAGTATGTTCCAAGAATATAGAATGATTTATTTTTAAAAAGAATTTTAAGTATCTTGAAATCAAAGAAATTCCAACTCTTTAAGGTGTCATGATTACTAATAATAATAATATTAAAAATACGGTAATTTAAATATATACAGTTTAATTTCCATCGCACTTGTCACATCGATTGATAATTATGTTCAACATACACTGGTACTTCTACATAATATTTTTACCTGTATTTTTGAAACATGATGATTGAATTTGAAGGCAGACATACGTAACATATATATTAAATCCTTCAGAAAGAGCTTGACCTGAGAGAGAGAGAATTACAGCAGATCTAATAAAAGGAAATCCAATCAAACTCAAAGCAAATAGAGCATCCATATTCAAAATAATGATCTTAATTTCGTAATTTGAGACTAACATAAAATGTTAAATTTAGCACACATGCAAACTCAAGGGTATTAAGTAAGCACCCATCATATAAATTGGCAAGTGATTAGATGCTACTGATGGATGCAGGAAAATGCAAGTTATCTTCTAAACATGGATGGCAGAATCCGAGCTGGAGCAGAAGTTATTGGTTGGCCATCCCACCCTATAACCAATCAAAGCACATTATCATCAATTAATGAGATAATATTTGTATTTGTAATCATCAATATATTATATGTATTTACACAAAAACCTTTAGAAGGGTCGAGTCCTCTATTTTTGAGCTCGGCATGTTCTTGGCAAAGAGCACAAGGCTCGCACCAGCAATGAACACAGCAGTCGCCGCAAGAATCACCAGACAAACCATATTTCTTTCGTAGTTTCCCTCTGTACATGCATGAGAGCAGAAATTGGCATGCGAATAGCGATAACATCCCATACACAAAACCTTGCGTTCCGCATGCTACAATTACAATACATATTACATAGCATTAGGGATGTTGATTAAGTATAAGCTTAGCACACTCGTCTAATATTCTATTAACATACTTTAAGAGTTATTTGATGAACTAAGGATCGTCAATCAATTGATTTTATATAATATTAATTTGATAAGAGAAAAGATTGATAACTAAAGAAGAGAATTATATATGACTAATATTTGAGAAAGATTTCTGAGTATATATGTTGTGATCATAATCATGCATATACTTACAGCTTTGTCCTTCATCCAAGATTTCTGCAATTCGGCCGAAGGTGACACATGGTAGCCAGCACGTTATACAACCTGCAGTAATCAATTAGTCAGTTAATTAACATAACTTACAAATATTGATTTTATTCGCTGCATATTGGTAAAATTCAAATTGAAAAGATATGTAAATGGTAAGAAAATGTTCCCAGCTTACATGTACCACAGTCATTTCCACAGCCACAAAGATCAGCAGACCATTTGGACCCAGAACGTAAATTAAATTTCATACTTGCTTAATGACCCAAAAAGAAAATTAATGTTCTTCTGCATCCGGAGGAGTCTCAAGGAAGAGCGATTTATACAATTCCTCATCTAAAATAAAATAAGTATATTTTGACTAGACCGATTAATGTATATCGTTTTCTTGATGAATGTCCTTGTTTTTTTCAATTTTTTTTTTATTTTAATAGACGGCCGATTAAGAAATCTGATGGGGAATATACGTTTCTGGTTGTCACCATGTTATTAATTAAATAGGTACTACTTTGTAAGATCCTAAATAAGTCTTTAACGTATTCTACGATGATCACAACCATATGTTTGACTGAGCAATCATATTGACTTGGTCAAATATCAAATCTTAATCATAAGTAGAAATTTTATGGTGAGTCCGATTTTCAACTTACAATATGGTTAATAACGATGATTTCTTAATTCAATAACTGTACGCAAGACATTGTTTTTAATTAAAAGAAGCTTAAATTAAGATGGGTCGGGCGAAAATACTACTCCGTACGGATTGGTGGGCTAGTCATATTCTTGCTCTGTCTATGAATTGTCAAAAGGCCCGGGCCCCTCCGATACCCACTTAACTATTGCCATTAGCCCATACTTGTATTTTTAGTTTAAAAACAATTCAGTCCTCTCAAAATTACCTTTCTCTCCCTCTTGCACCCAAAGCTGGCAATTTTTTACCTTGTCCCGTGAACCTGGCATAAACAGTATTACGGTATCAAGCAAGATTCTTCAATTTGATACAACTTTGATATCAATTAAGTCATAATTTTGATATAATTTGTTGAAGAAGAATAATCTCACTACTAATTACTCTTTGAGATTAGCTTTTACACTAATACCATTTGATTTGATGTGATTTTATGTGCTCTAATATTACCACGGTTTAGTATTTAATACTTTATGAACCTCGTGCGAGTATGAAATATATAACTCACAAATAATTAAGAAATACATAAAATTAATACACTAATAAAAGTTAAAAAAAAATTCATAAGACACAAAATATTTATGTTTACGAAGATCTATTATTCAGCTTATTTTATTAAATAGATCACTAAGTATCTCATTACATCACTATGATCTTACAAGACCTCTTAGTACCTCTCACCCCATAAGAGATTTTACCCAAAGAATACAAAAATAGTCCGAGTCACTTTTAAAAGGATCTATGGTGCTTCTTTTGTTCACTTAAGAATAAAGACACTTTCAAAGGTTATACTCTAGTGCATCCCACACTTAGTACCAACTTAACTCCTCAATTCTCTCTTATGTTTATATCTTGATACTTTAGATGCTTGACTTTCTCTAAGGGTTTACAATGGTTTATATAGTGAGTATAAAGTCCGTAGAAACTCTAAACTTAGTTGAAATATGAATTTTTATTTATAGGGGTCCTAATCTTACTTAAAGAAGTTAATTAAGCAAAAATAGAAAATATCAATTTGTCGCATGAACAATACCTTCATAAATAGTGCCGAGTAAACAGTACACGTCGTGAACAGTACTAATTCTTCTAGCTTTTCTATTTTGCTCCCTCTTTTGTGTACTTAACGCGTATTTGACTTCATGATGACTCTCTTCTTGGTATCCATCTTATATATTCATACATAATTGTTGAATCATCAATTTTCAACAAACAGAATAAAGAAAATATAGATTAGAATGAGTGATTTTTTTTTTACTTGTTTAATAAATAAGTTTTCTAACCAATCAACTTGAAAATGACCTATTTATTAAGTGAGTCATGCTCAGGGGGCATAATTTTATCTATTTATTAAATAAGTTGTGTTCAGGTCTAATAAAATTAAATGGGTTAATAGTCTACTCAATATTAACTCTAGTGGACTGTTTTACCACCTTTATTCGTATCTATAAGATAAAGAAAAAATTTTAAAGCTTGACCATGTATTTCCATGCATTGACCAAACTCTTGTCCATGAATTTCTAGCCATTATATAATAAAAGTATGATAAAGATGGTATAGGACTGCAACTCTTAGATTAGGTTCGCAACATTACAATAATTTAAAATTTACAGATTTGTACTTCTTTAGTCTCTTTACCTTCATACTTAACCTCTTGTGGTAGTGTGTGTTAGTTAAAAATAGACTTTCTCTTCGAATGTGATGATAATAGTATTATTTTTAATTTTAATAAATATACTTTAGTGTCCACTAAAATTTTAATTTTAATTATTATTTTAAATTATATTTTTTGTATATCATACAACGTAAATCTAGATCTAAAGTGGTTACTTCATTGATTTTAGTTCCTTCGTAGAGCTGTTGATTTAGTCTTATAATATATTTTTGCTTTGCAGTAAATAGAATAAATTCACTTAAATTTTACTTTATGGAGATAATATATATATATATATTGCATTATAGTTCTTTACAATTTACTTGCTATCACTACTATAAAAATAGCCTTTACTGATGCTAAGTTAGTGTCAGTGAAGAGTTTTACTGACACAATTTCAAAACGTCAATGTTGCTCGAACCAAAAATTTACTGACACTATATATGATGTCAATGAATTTTTTTTTTTTTGAATGTGCATGTAAATGAATTACTAATACCATAGTATCAGTAAATTATTAATATCGTAGTATCAGTGAATATTCAACACCACGATATCAGTGAATTACTAACACCGTAATATCAAAAATTTAATTTAAAATATTTGTTAATAATATGAAATTTGAATTATTGAACCAAAAATTTGAATTTATTTATAAATTTTAAATTTATACATAAGTACCACATTTAAATAAATATCAAATTATTTATTTATTTAAATAAATAAAATTACAATTGTCAAAACATCCAAATTAAGTTTCGCTGAGTACAAAGCATCTCAAACTAAATCTTGAAAAACTACAATAGTTCCATAAGCACATCTACTAAGATCATTAATCTTGAATAAGTGGCTAACATTGTAGACAAAAGACCTGTTAACAATGTTAGATGTGTGCATGCCAAGTCTATTGGCATCTCTTAGGGGATAAGTATTTAGGGTCTTCTGTTGTGTTTAACTGCCATTCTCAACAAGAAATCCACCGATGAACCAACAGGCTCCAATGATTTGTCTGCTACAATGAGTTATGGCGTTTAACTGCTCACCTGATTCACAAGCACTCTTCCAACAAGATGAGATTAGTCCATGCCCTTCATCAATAAAAGCTTCAAACTCTGACCATATTCCTGTTTCATCAAATAAATACTCTCAGTCCTAATATTTGTAGTGATTAAAAGCCCTTGTAATAATGTGGTGCCTAACTAATAAATAAAGACTATTATAAAATTATATCAAATTCTAGAGCTATTATAAAATGTATGAAAGATAATTTAAAAACGGTGAAGCTAAAACATGATTAAAATTTCAGTTTTCAGGTTTTAGATATAAAAAAAAATGAAGATCTTGACTACTTATGCAATATATATCCTGGTACAAATTAAATAGTTTCATATCCTCCCATAAAGATGTATGAACATGTTATTACAGAGCAAATATCATTTTACTTGAAACTACATTAATAGTATCTTAACAAACTTCAAAACAATAAATCAAGAAGGCAAAACAACTAATTGAAATAATAAAACAATAAAATGTCCAAGATCTACCAAAAGAGTATAGCAGTTGAAACTGTTATTACCATTGGTGAGTTGATCCAACTTTATTGACAAAATTGGAGAGAAGCATCTCAACATCAATGGTGTGAGAAATCATTTTGAGAATATACATAAATCTGCTTAATGAACTAATTCCCGCTACCAAAATGTGTATTCAAACCACAAGAAAGAAAGAAAAAATTGACTCAGAGAAAGACATCTATGATGTTTAATGCAATAAAAAAAAATTCTACTTGATCTAGAAGATGCATGATAAGAAGAAAATAAATATTTAATTGCCAATAGAAACCTCTCCATTTTTCATCGTGATAACATGTGGTTTAAATCCAACCCCGACTAATCCTACATTAAGAAACCTACCCATATAAGAAAATCATAGAACCATAAGTTTAACTTGTAGTGGTAACACAAAATGAAAGTTTAATGTAGAACAACAGTTAATTAAAAAGTAGGACATCTGTTCTATTTTGACTTTTAGATTACTTCAAAAATTAAATAAACATATGATTTGGGCCACAATCCTTAAGTTCAAAAGAAAAAAAGGAAATAGAGGAAGAATAAATACTCATATGGTTGCTGGGCTTGATCATAACATGGCAAAAAGCATCCACATTAACTGTAACATTGGATTAAAATTAGTTCATAAAGGCTGATCACTTAGTATATTAGCACTGTAAGAGTGTTAGGTAATTTGGTATGTTGTTATATTAAAACAATGTTCCCCTGCCTCTTCAAAGGGGAAGAACTCCGTTATGTTTACAATATTTTCTAAACAAATAAAATATCAAACTTCAATATATGAAAGTTTTCCTCAATGAATAAATAGCATACTCTGAATAACTTCAAAGAAATTAGGAAGAAATCAAGTAAATAAGTCTTAAAAGTCATAATTTTAGGCAATATCAGATGAAATAACCTTTAGGATCTTGTACATATAGTAACATAGGTCATTAACTTTCAGTGTGGGATACAAGATTTTAAAATTTGTACTGTTCACAAGATTTTATAGTATTTTTATCTCTTTTTTTATTTACATCAACACAAATGTGGATTAGGAAAAAACATGACCATGCAAATGTAACAAGAAAAGCTCACTAAAGCATTGACACACGCAACAATGAATGATAAATTAAGAAATAAGGGTTGCATTCACCTAGAAAGAATGCTAAGACCAGAGGAAAATTGTAATTGCCCCTTAATTACTGAGGTTACTACTCTCAAGAAGGTCTACTATAAAAAATAGTATTATGATGCTACCAAGAAGTAAGAAGAATAAAAATAAGTACTTTTATGAAATGGTTATGCAAAATTCTTTAAATCATGGAAAGCTTGATCTTTGGGGCTGTAGAGCAATTATACGTTCATAACAAGAATATAGCAAAGAAAAGCTATTTGTACAGACCGAAAAGAAGGAACTTGCCCCAACAGTTACAAATGAAGGCATCAATTTCACAACTCATTGCATCAGTCTAACCTATAACATAATATTCTTTAGTGCCCCCATCATCTTAATTTATTATCACCATAATATACAACCTCTTGCTAGCATACTCAGATGCTTCCTTTTGGAGTCAAAAGAGTACATTTCAAAGATGCCATTTTTGAGCATACTGAGTCAAAAACAAGATTTAGATTTAGCTGCCTCACTTTTGAGTAAAAGACACTCAACCTGATGAAGTGACCAAGCTTTAGCATCAAGGAGATGATCTGTGCAAGTATCATTACAAAACCAAGCTTTAGAATCAATGAGATGATCTGTGCAAGTATCATTACAAAATAATTCAACACAATTAAGTCATCAAACACACCAAGTCATTTTGTTTAGACATAGAACAAACTTAAGCATCAACTAAAAAATTATCACAACATGCAATTAAATTAGAAAAACACTTACTACTTAAATACATGGTAGATAAAAAAATTGAATCAAACAACAAATTGAGAAACAGAAATATAACAATCAAACGGATAAGGAAACCACAATCAAAATGTCAAACAAATAAATCCATCAGAAAAAAAAAATGCATGCAACTAAAAAATAAAAGCTAGATCCAGTTCAGAATCTTCTATTTCACAAATATGTATTAAGCCATACATTTTTTTTTTGCACCATTTTCACACCTAGAACATGTATTATTGGGACAATTTGAATCAGTTTATTTTAAGCCATGGAATTTGAATATTAACTACTTGAATTTAAAAAGCAGCTTCACCCTCTCACGGTTGCATGTTCATTACAAACCCTTGCACAAAACATTCAAACATTAACAATTTAACATTACCAACATAAAAATCAAAAGAAAGCACCAACATCTAACTCCCAACCAAAAACTCACAGTCGGTTATGGAATCCCAGCTTCAAATAAACCGGATTAATTGAAATAACCTCTGAATTCGCCGCTTTTCCAGCCCTAACAACATTGAACTGAACCTCTCATACTTTTGTTATCACTTCAATGTTCTTCATCAAATTCTCCATCACCCCATTATCGTACATCCTTGAATCGTATCCGGGCACTCATTTAGCCCTAATTACCAAATCCCACGGCGACTTGTCAACATAAAAAACCCTAAAATCATCATTCATAGAAGAGAATTGAAGGGAAAGACATGTATGAGCCGAGCCGAGCCGAGTTAAGAGCAAAATGGGTTTTTCGGTACGAATTCTAAGGCTTTAAATTGGAGGCTGATGCATTGCAATTGGTTGGGATTAGGATATGGGGAAGGAGACAAGAGTTGAGCAATCGGGTGGGCAGGAGGCGTTTGGAATTTTGAATGTGTGTTTTGTTTTTTATAATAAATGAGAGAAGTGTTTTAGGATTTACATGGAATATGTATAAATATATATAAATAATATTTTATTATTATTGTTGAAAAGTGGACTTTGTTTATTTTAAATTTACTGTTCAATTTTGTTTTTAATTTCTTTCCCTTGAAACGTAAGTGTTTGGGAGGAACTTAATTTTTTTTTTTCCAAAACGATAATTGCTTTTAATTTCTTACCTTCAACTCTTTTTAAATATTCTTTCTAATTTATTTGTATTTTTGGACCTTCTTTATTTTCTTAATTAGTTTTTACCTTCTACTTACAATAAATGCAATCATTTTAAGTATTGTTTTTAAAAAAAATTAAATTGTTAATAAAGTTTTTAGTTTTTATAATTCTAATTATTACATGTAGTTACAACTTACATGTAATTATTATTCTAATTATATTTTTAATTTATATTTTAATTTATTATAATATCTAACGTAATTGAAAAAAAAAATGAATTTGAAATTCTAACATTTAACTTAATTGAAATTAAAACTATATTTAATATTATAATATTTAACGCAATTGGACATTATATTATTTTTTTACATTTTAAATTTATTTTATTAATTATATTTTTAAAATAAAAAATTACTTTTTAATATTGGGGTATCGCTAATTTACTGACACTTCATTTGTTGATAACATGGTATCAAAATTTCATTGACACTTTGTTTCATTAATATTATGGTATTAACAATTTACTGACACTTTATTTTAGTGATATCATTTAGTAAAGTGTCAGTAATATAGTATCAATGAAGCTTATTTTTGTGATAGTGTATTATATTGATTAAAAATATCATCTGTCATAATAAAAGATCATAAAGAGTTAAATATGGAGAAGGGTGCTCGAAGTAATTACATGAATATTGATAGTATTTGTATCAATCATCATGTATAAAAATTCTCATTATGTGTTGTTAAATTAAAATCGATATATCTGATTATAATAAAAATGGACAATTATAATAAAAAATACACCAATATTTGTATTAGTTTAATTTATTAATAAAAATGTTTTATATAAAAAATAAAAAAAATTCGGTTCATGTTACACAAAAATAGGGATTCAAATTGTCTTGCTATTTATTAGCTCAATTAAAAAAAAAATTAGGCTTATTCATGTTCAAAGATAGAGATCTATCTAATACATCTTATTGTGTTGAAAGATAGACGTCAATTCACCACGACCCGTTAATTCAATATTTACTAATATTTTGCATTACTAGGCCTTGGGTGTTTTTATTTTATCCAAATCTTATGATTAATTAAATTTATCAAATTATTTATAATTTAATTGTCATATATATTATACAAATATTATTGAAATTATTATGAATTATTTTCTTAAAAATAAATAATACTTCTTGCTTTTATATTATTTTGGTCGTTTGGGCCAATCTAAAATGTAAATCTTGCTTACGTCCATTGGACTCTCGAGTTCTCGTGTTAACATATCACTATTCATTTTGAGCTTGTGTCGTATCAAGTTTCACTTATTTTACATTTTTTAGGAGATGAACAAATAAGCCAATAACGAAAAAGAAAAAAAAGATTAATATCACAAGTTTGTAATAAATCATATCAATTTTTCTAAGAATTAATTTATAATAGAATGACTCAAAATTTTGTGATGTATTATATTATAAATTTTTTTATCATTGTTTAATGACATAAAGTGTCAAAAATTAGTTATAGAATTAATAAAAAAATTTGAGACAAAAAGAATAAAATGGTGCATTTTAGTAATGTCAAAACGATGACGTTTGAGTATAAAATTATTACATGGTATTTTATTTTCTACATACTAATTTTTTTATTTGAGCATAGCTAAAATGGCGTCGTTTTGCTATTTTATATTTGGAGAAAAATGACGCTATTTTTTTAAAAAATCTTTTTATACAATTTAGACTTTAAATGACATTGTTTCACGTGTTAGTAAATAAAAAAACAAAACAGGCGTAAAGTTTAAGATACATGAGTGAAATGGTGTTGTTTTGCATGAAAATGTAAATGAAAAATTACTATTTCTTGCAAGGATATTAAAAAATAAATAAGGGGAGTACGATGTGTTCATCAGTCTTTCCACACTTAGAGTTTTGGGCATTTATTGTTTATCTTTCGAATCATCGAGTCTCCAACCTTGTTGAGTCATCAATCTTATTTTGTTGCTGTTACAAATTGCGAGTTGCTGAGTTTGAGTGTTTTGGTAAGTTTTTTTTTTTGGATTAAAAACCCACATTGATTAAAACGCATTCTTAAAATTATTTAATTTGTTTGATTGATTTGTTTAATTTCTTTTTTCTTTCATGCATGCAAGCTAAAAGTGAAGCCGTAAAGCACGATAATAGTTAAGTTTGTCTTCTTTTAGATTGATCAATTTTTCAACAGTTATGTATGTAGACGAAATTCCTTTTGGATTTCATATGATTTTTATTATTTTTGTGGGCCCTTTATTGGTTTGATGGTGCTTCGATTTAAAATTGTTTTCGATGACCCTAGGGTTAATAAATTATTTTCATGGTTGATGTTAGAATGTGCTGTTATGTTGCTTTACACTGGCGGATAGTTTTGTTATTTGGTGTTTGAATATGTTCTATGATAGCTTTATATATGTTAATTATTTGTCTGCATATTGTGATGTATATTATATTTATGGTCTCATTCCTTTGGAAATAATTTTACTTTGTTTATTGATCGTTTTATTTAACTCATTTAAATAATGCTGGATAAGGTTACTATCTAGGTGTCTTGGGACTATTGTGATCAATGCTGCGCTCTCTTGCACCACCTTTATAGTTGCCATCATCTTATTGTGATAGTCAAAATGTTATACATTTAAATAAACAACACGTGTTTTATAAGAAATTTAAATATATTGATGTTAAGTTACATTTCATTAGATATATTATGCAAATTGGTAAGATAATTTTGATCAAGATTTCAACGTTTAAAAATCTTGTGGATATATTGATTAAACTACTTCCCTTCCCTCAGTTAAGTTTTGTCTATATAAGAACTTAACTAGACCTATTGTTATATAATTGAGTATATAATGTGGAGATGATAGATTTAAGTAGATCTTCCGAGTGTTGAATCAAATAGGAGATTTGTGAGATTAGTGATTAAAATTATGGTTTAATACAATTTTGGGCTAGGATCAATATGGAGATGACATGTGGCGAAGATGACATGTGGCAGAGATGGTTAGAATTAGAGTTGCACACAACGCCAGATGGACAGGTTAAGGAGAAGCTAAATGCCATAACTCAAAAAAATCAATCCAAGCATAGGAGAAATTAAAACCTAAACGTTGTAGCCTAGCTAATCCAAGTTGTGGCACCATGTCAACTAGAACCTAGGCGTTGCAATAAGGGCATATCAACTTGTGGTGCCATGATTAGTCATGACAGCATCGAGACCTGGTTGTAGCATGCTGCGCTGTCGAATCATGTATATATATATATATATATATATTCCATGTTTCTTTTTATGGTTTCGGGTGTATGTGATGTTATTAATCTTGTGGTTTGTTCTTCTTGCTACATATTCTTTGTAATTCTTAAAACTATTTTTTGTAATCACTGACTAATAAAATTAAAGTTAGGATATTGATCTGCCGTGAACATAAGCAATTTTCGAATTATATAAATTCTTGTGTCTTGTATGCTTGATTTTATTTTCTATTCTTCTCTCGTTCTTTCAATTCTGGAATTCAATTTTTTGTGTATGCATTTTTTATTAGTTATTAATAATTAGTTAATAAATTTAATTATGTTAAAATTGTAATTAAAAATAAACCAGTCCTAATATCAATTTAGTTAATCAATATATTCTTTTTCTTAAATAAAAAAGGGCTAAGTCTTTCTTCTTAAATTAATATTAGAGTAAATTTACTCCCATTAGTCACATTTCCTCCCCCATTTGCATCAGAGAGACTTGAACAATCACTTTCCATTTATAAGTACAACTTTAAAAAATTAAACAACTTTGCTTTAGAAGATTGATAGTTCTCTCATAACTAGCCTAGGTTAGAGCAGAATGACATGTAACATATCATTTGCTTGATTAAAGCCTATACTTAGTAAAAAAAAAACCCTATTGAACCAAAGAGCTATTTAGGGCTACGTGACATCACAATTCACAGTACTGGAGAGTAGCAACGTCCCTCGTTTTGATGGTGAATCTCAATTATAATAGTTACCTTGATCATCTTTTTTATTGTATTGATTTTCTGTAAGGGTTATTATCCGTTTCTCCCTGGCGGGTTTGAGATTCATTTCCTCTTTGTAGTTTTAAAATTACTCGAAATCTTCTTACTAAGGTTGAACCAGAATTTAAACTTTGAGTGGCCAAAGGATAAAAATTGATAAATGTTAGTATAATATTAAGAATTAAGTCAAATCCTAAGGAAGGAATGGTAAATTTTCAATATTTTTAATATAAATCATAAGAATTTGAGCTTTAAAGGGCCAATTGTAAATGACTTTCTCACTAAAAAAATAATAAAATATTAAATAATAAGCAATATTGTATTATTGATAAAAATAAATTTATATTTTAAAATAAATAAATTTAGAACCATAAAAAATACACATAAAGTAATAATAGTAAGATATTAAAAAACTCTAATTAATATATAAATAAACTTATTAAAATATATAAAAGATTCTAATTTATTTCTTAGAGAATTTTTTTCCTCAACCTTTGATTTAAGAAGAAGTGTTTGACATAAATTGAAGAAAAGATAAAGTTACCAATGTATAGTATTCTATAATTGTAAATTTATTTATATATGTTAAGTTGAAAATTTCTTTTTCATGTAGAAAAAGAAATACAAATATAAAATTTTTTTGTATAAAAGAAAAGATATATAAATGAGATCACTTGTAAATATAAAATTATTTTTTTTACTAAGATAAGAGAATTAAGTTAGGAACATGTAAAATAGAGATCACTTACAAATTAACAAAAAAAAAAATTCTTACTAGAGAAAGACATTAGATGGAGAAAGATGAGATTTTTTTTAACATTAAATAATTTATTAAAAAGTAAGTCTTTAATGTTAATGACCATTTTTTTAATTAATAATTTAACCTATTAAGTATAAGAATTTTGAAAGAAATTAGAGGGAGAGCCAAAATAAATATTTTGTTGTGGATATCAAGCCATACTTTTAAGTTTGACACATTTATGGTATCAACTAAATCACAACCTTGATACCCCTTTTATTCTATGCTCAGCAGAAACCATAACTCATACTATAAATAAGAAGACATAAAATCAACACACCAATAAAGATAAAGAAAACAACATCAACAAGACACAAGATATACGTGGTTCGATCCAAAATTGCCTACGTCTATAGAGGCTCCATGATTTAACTTCTTATTATTGATATAGATTACTAAGTATCTTTTTTCATCATTAATAATCTCATAATACCCAAAGTATCTCCCATAGACTACTCTAATATCTCTTATAGAGATTGATAGGGGGGTAAAAATACTAGTATGAATTGTACCAAACTTTTATTTTTTTACTCTAAATTATAAATATTTGACTATTTAATTATGTTTTCTGATCATATATAGATGCACAACATAAAATGTGACGCATAGGAACAAACAGGAGGCGAATCGAACGTCAAACGAAGAAGTTACACTTAAAATATAAAAAGGGTACTATGGCTGAGCACCACGGCGCCCAGGTCAGTAGCTGAGCCCGCAGCGCCCACAGCCTAGCGCCACGGTGCTGGGTTGTGAACAGTGTTGGTGAACATTATTTTACTATAGTAACTCGTAAATAGTATTTTACAGACAAAAAGCTATAAATAAAAAGCCAAAAACTCTAAAAGGGAAGAGGAAAAAAAAGAGAAGAAAAAAGGCAAAAACTTAGAGAAAGAATTCACAACACAAATCAAAGATCAAAGTTAAAGATTGAAGAACTAAGATCAAGATTCAAGCTTCAAGTCAAGATTGAGAAAGAAGCACATCAAGGAGTCACTTTGATTAGTTTTTCTTTTCTTTCTTTATCATTATGTTATTTTTCTTATTGATCTTTATGAATTGGTTTGATACTTTTGGTTTTGTGATAGGTTAATTTTTTCATCTAGGGTTAGATTATATGAACATAATATGGATTTGGATTGTGTTAATTTTTAATTTATGAACTTGATACATTTAATTCATTCATTCTATCTTGTGTTTAATGTTTTCATTATACCTGATCAATATTTTGAATGATTGAAGAACCATGATGAACTCGACAGAGGGATTCATGTGTTTAGCCTAGGATAGTTTGATGCATGATCATAGGGTAACAACTATGAGTTCCATCTATGATAGACGTATACCTAGGTGGCATGTATGGTCTAATTTAGACTTGATCTTAATGAATTATATTCTGATTTGATTACCATAGACATATAAGTGATTGTTGGAATGTGTAATATAGTCACTTGACCATTGACAGAGGCTTGTGATGAGATTAGTGTTTAAGATAATCAATTGGTATTAAAGGATTAACTAAGTGGTTAATAAATCCAATAAAATACTAGGGGACGAGTCAAAACCCTAGATTATCTTTATTTATAAATTCTACTATTTACTTTTGTTTAGTTAATTGAGATAATTAGATTAGTTAAATAAATTTCAGATTTTAGTTTTCTAAATAAAAGTTAAGTAAGTACAATTTTAGTACTTGATTTATAGAATTAGATCGCATAGTCCTTATGGGATCGATACTTGGACTTAAAATCCTATATTACTTGATACGATAGCGTGCGTTTGCACTTAGCTAGTATAGCATTAATAAGAGATCCATAAGTATCTATGTTTGATTACCATGAATTCCCCAAGACCTCTTAGCATCACCTCACAAGAAATTTCTACAAAGAATACAAGAATAGTCAAAGCATCAAAGTTAAAAGATTTATGGTATTTCTTTTGTTCACTCAAGAATCAAAAGAAAATACTTGCCAAAAGGTTATACCCTAGTGCACCACATACTTAGTGTTTATCTAGCTCCCCTATCCTTCATTATTGTTTACATCTTGAAACTTTAGATGCTTAAAACAACTTTAAAAACCTTAAAATTAGTTAGAATAAGAGTCTTAATCCCATTTAAAGAAGTCAATTGAGCTAAAAAAAGAAATACCCAAAAGTTGCTGCAGGAACAGTACCTATAAACAATACCCACCGTGAATAGTATACACGGAGTGAACAGTGTTACCGTATAAATAGTAACCTATTCTTCTGGCTTTCTGTTTTGCTCATCCTTTGTACACCAATGTGTACTTGACTTTATAATGACTCTCTTCTTGGTATGCTTCACAATTTTTACCTATACAAGATTGTTAAATCACTAATTTCTAATAAATTCCCTCATTGATTCAAAATCTCTTTCTATGAAGCTAATTATCTTACCCCTCATTGACTAATGCTCAGTAGCATTGTCTCTAAGTCAAGTCCAAGACTTAACTAAGGCTCTTGCGACTACGATACTTAAAGATGTTAGAATGTTGATGTCTATAGTAATTCAATGTTGCAATATTCTATATCCTAAAAACACCATGACCACAATCCTTTAATGGCAAAAACATATTTTGCCATTACTACTCTTCCCATACATTCTCTTTCGAACTCTGCCATAATGTGATATAACTCAAAAGCTAATTTGTAGTTTATTTCAAACTAACAACTCTATGTTGAACCTCTTCAAGCACTTTTCTTCAAACACATAGCCTCACTTTGTGCTTATCACTCCTCGAACTTTTTGCTTCCTATTTAGTATTCCTTTATTTTATCTTCCATGAATCTCTCTATTCTGATTTAGTAATCCCGAGTCTATTAGATTTTTATATGATGAGGAATAAAATCTTATACCTAATCCCTTATTTGTCTTTTTCATCATGTAGTCTTAATCTTATTCTTCCAATCTCATATAACTTACCATAAGTCATATTTCTACAATTGGTAAATAATAATTTTCTATGATTCATATGAAAACACAACTCTAAATTTTAAAACTAGTTCACCCATCTAACACTTGTTCCTCCAGAAGCTCTCATATGAGTACTTACTTGTAAGAGTCCTAATCTCACTTAAAGAAGTCAATTGAGCCAAAAAAAAAAAAGAAATACCCTTAAGTTGTCGCTTGAATAGTAACTGCTGTGAACAGTACCTACGAGCGTGAACAGTGTCACCGTATAAATAGTACCCCTATTCTTCTGGCCTTTTGTTTTGCTTTTTCCTTGTACACCTACTGCGTACTTGACTTCATAATGAATCTCTTCTAGGTATTCTTCACAATTCTGACTCATACAAAATTATTGAATCACCAAATTTTAACACATTTTAATATTAAAAAAATATATACTTAATACAAAATTAAGGGACTATGACAAGGCTTGGGGACCATGGCCCCCCTAGGCCATATAAAAGCTCCGCTACTGCTTCTTACAGGTAAACATATTTCATCAACTTTTTACTTTTTGTTTGATCGGTATGGTTGTTATTTTTTATCATACAAATCAAGGTTTGAGTTTCTCCACATTTTTATTTCTTTTATTTAATTAAATTAGATTAAAATGATCACATTATATTAAAAGTTAAAAGCTGATGTAATATTTCTAACAATATAAGAGTTTTGAATAGTTTTAAAATTTTAGGGATAATAAGTAATTAGCTCAAACCCTAGAAGAGATACAGGTAATAAGCCTTTTAATAATTAGAACTCTCAAACTTATTTATACTGACATGATCTTCTCTTATATATTTTTTGCTTTAGTTATCTTATGCTGTGTTAGGCCACACCATTAATTTACTAAAAGTCTTCCAGCTAATGGTAAAAAATCCACTGGTTTAGAAATAAATATTAGGTATATTCATTAGTAATCATTTTTTAATAGAAGATCATAACATGTTGTTGACCACGAGCATATGTTCTTCTATTGCCTAAATGTCACTTAACTGTCCTGCCCATATATGTCTGCTTATTTTTGTTGCATGTCCAATTTCCCTTATTTGGCTCTCTTGGATAAGTAATTTATAGTTGACTTAATTTTACATTTGTTGTCCCCCCTAAAACATCACCATCAAGCCGAAGGTTTCCAAGCCCAAGCAGAAGCCGAACCCCAAAGGCTCAGCCAAATGTCTCCCTATGGGACAACTTATCCCATAGACAAGCCCATAGTGATAACCACCTGGCTAGGTCCTGGCAGGGCTGGACAATGCAAAATCTACTTGGAATTAGAGAACCTGATCAGCGACCAAAAACACCGGCTAGGCAGAATCGACCAAGACCACCCTTTACACACTGTATGAATTAGTTCATTTTGGTGCTTGTATGATCAAACGAGGAAATCAGATTAGAACAAACGTTAGAATGAATGTTTATCGAACAAGCTGACTAGGTATAACTGGTGAAGCCACTGAAAGACCAGCTCTTAAGAAGACCTCGAATCACATCTGAGCTGAACAGAAAAAGACTACCACAAGATTGACTAGAAAGTAGGTCATATTCAGCCTCGCATTTAACCAAATCCATCGACAAAGACAAGCATAAGGAATATGCTAAGAAGTAGAAGTAGAAACATGCCAAAAGAAGATCCACAGAAGAATATTTGGCGTGTGTTAGAAGTAGAGTCAGAAGCATGCCAAAAGAAGATTCGCAAAAGGATATTTGGTATATGATATAAGTATAGCAAGGTCTAAATACCCTAAAATATCATCCGAAGACTAATGCTATAAAAGGAAGAGAAAGACATAGAAGTAGGGGATGATGAAAAAAATCCCATTCAAATGCTATAGAGAATGCCCAAGCAACAGAGGAATGAACACACAGAAAAAGAAAAAGGTTTTCCTCCATTCATCAAAAGCACATTTTTTTTTACTTATTTTCTTACCAGATTTACATCACAGAGACCTTTTTGACTTAAGCATCGAAGAGTCTTTGCCAAAACCCACCCCAGTGAGATCATTACAATAGTTGTGTTAGTATTTTATAGGTCCTACCATAGCTAACAACTAAAAGAAAATTCAAACTTATACAAGCAAGCCCAACCAAATTTAAAGTTTGTTGGCCCGAAGAAATCATTTTTTCTATTAACAATTTTTGGCGCCATTTGTAGGAAGCGAGATGAAAAGCTTTGTCCAAAAAGGCAAGTGGCTATTGTGGAATAGTCATCTACTAACAAAAACTGCGTTGCTAGAGAACGAGGCTCAGACTTAAACAAGAGCAGAGGCCATGGAAACAAGCCTCTTCACAATATAGAAAGCTTGCTATCAACTGAGATGCTGGCGAAGCTAAGAACCCTAGGGGAAGAAAAAAAAGATTTGAGACAGCTCATAGCTGAGTTAATTAGGAGTAAACAAAGGGAAGTAGGAAATGATGGCATGAGGGAATCTCAAGAGGAGATTCGAGAACAGACAGAACAAAGGAATAGGATGGGGACTTTGTACGATTTGGCTAGAGCAACCAGGCAATCCCCGAGAGAGAAGAGACGCAGATTGGAGTTTTTGATTAGGAGTTGAGAAAAGAGTCGTCTAATAAATAATGGCAACATTGACAGGGCGAATCTGGCTTGGAGAGCAAGGTCCGTGATTTAAAGGGAAAGTTGGAGAGCTTCTTGGCGGAGATGGAGGGGAAAGATCATCCTTCTATGAAGAAGACGGAAATAGAGAGAAGATCGTCGCTGACAAATGAGTTAAGAGACGCGGAGCTCCCTAGCGGGTTTCGACTCCTAAACTTGCCCACTTACAAGGGTGTTACCAACCCCAACCACTATTTTAACTAGATTACTGACCTGTTGTCAATTGTAGGGCTGAGGAAGAACTAGATGTGTAGATTCTTCCATTTGAACTTAGAAGGGCTTGCTCTGCTTTGGTATAAGGGCTTGAAATAGCGCAATATCACATTCACACAATATTTTTGAAGTTCGTGTGAGGCAGCTAAAGATCTGGAGCAACTAAACAGATTAAATAGGGCAAAGATAAAAGCCTCAGAAATTTCATCTAGAGATTCCACAATAAAGTAATAGCCTTAGAAGCATTTAACTAGGCCATTGCCTTGAACACCCTCAAGAAAGGGCTGAGGTTGAATAGATTATGGTACTACTTGGCAGAAAGTAGTGTCACGAATTATGCAACAACATATAATAAGGCGCCGAAGTATATGTCAATAGAAGAGGGGGATGAGGCCAAGAGATCCCTTGCCGAACCACCCCAATGATAGGCTAAGCCCAAAGAAGAAATCAGATACAGGGGAGGAGAAGGACCCCCACAGCCTCTACAGAAATACAAAATGAAGAATAATGAATACCGTCTTCTGCAAGGGAAAAATTTCACAAACTGGTATAGTACGCCGAACAACTAGAGGAATAATGCACCAAACAATGGGCCCAAAAATTAGAGAGATGAGCTAAATAGATTCTGCCTAGGTAACCTTCTCGGGCAGCCTCGAAGCTCGAGGAACCATGATGAACGTTCGGTTGGAGAGAGAAGAGGGGCTCGTGTTGGAAATTTCCTTTCTCTGGTCATACCACTTGAAGATATCTATGAAACAATTCAGAATCGGGGTTTGTTAGATAGAAATTTTAAAGAGAAGGGAATAAAGTGGTGAGCAGAGCTGAAGAAGTCGTGCAGCATGCATAAGGGGCTAGGACACGCCACGGGGGCATGCTCTGAGTTGAGGAAGCAAATAGACGCTCTAATAAGAAATGGGTACTTGGAAGAGTTTCGGGTTGACCGACAGCTCACGTCTACTGATCAGTCCAGTGGATCAAATCCTAACCCTTTCACAATCATTTTCAATGGACCTACGTTGGTAGGAGAATTGAACAGGTAATGGAAAAACTACTCTAAGTACTCAATGGTGGCATACTAAGTTATATGCAATGCTCATTTGGCCAAGAAACCCAGGTTGTAGTAGAAGATGCCGATCATGTGCATAGAGGAGGATGCAAAAGGAGTTAGTTACTACCATGATGATGCATTTGTGATAGAAGTACCAGTAACAAGAGAGAAGATAAACAGGGTATTTTTTTTATCTGAGTAGCTTGATCGACATAATCTTCAAAGAAACCCTGGATGAGTTGAAAATCAAGAACCTGCACATAGAATGGACCCAGAAACCACTATAGGGTTTCAGAGACAACTGTGTGATGTTGATCGGTGTAGTGGCTCTACCCCTCACCATAAGACAGAAGCCTTATAAGAAAACCATGATGATCAAATTCGTGGTGATTGATTAGCCTTTTCTGTATAAGATGCTCATCGGGCGGCCTTTCATGTTAAGTATGAATGCTACCGTATCTATTCATAACTTAAAGTTAAAATTCTCAGCAGGGGAGGGAATCAAAGTAGTGTCAGGGGACCAGAAGGTAGTAAGGAGTTGTTACGCAGTAACAGCAAGTAAGGTGTTTTGTATTTCCGTTGTTGACCCGAGAGAAGAAGTTGACAAATCTCCAGAGCTAGGAGAAGAATTGTAAGATATACAGGTCAGAGCTGAGGAACCTGAGAAAGTGGTTAGAATGGGAACCCAGTTAGAGCTAGGGTCAAGGAAGGGTTTACCTAGCTGGTTCATAAAAATTCAAACGTCTTCACTTGGTCCCATAAAGACATGCCTGAAATCAATCCAAAAATAGCTTCCCACAAGCTGACCATCAACCCTATGTCCTGACCGGTTAAGCAGAAAAGAAGAATCTTTAACCAGGAGCGAAGGTAGGCTGTAGCAGTAGAAGTGGAGAAACTGTCGATGATGGTTTTTATCATGAAAGTCTATTACCCTGATTAGTTGGCCAACGTAGCGATGGTAAAAAAGGCTAATAAGAAGTGGAAGATATGTATAAACTTCACCAATCTAAATAAGGTATGTCCAAAGGATAGCTTTTCCCTCTCAAAATTTGACCAGCTTATGGATGTTACAGTCGGACACGAGCTGCTGAGCTTCATGGACGCATTCTCTAGCTATAATTAAATCTTGATGTTTACCCCCGACCAAGAAAAAATTGTTCATCACTCACCGGGGGACATACTGCTACTAAGTGATACCTCACAGGTTAAAGAATTAGATCGATAGAAATGAAAAGTCTACATAGATGATATGATAGCCAAGTCTATAAAGTTGGAGGACCATGTAGCCAATCTGAGGGAGATTTTTGTGATATTAAGGGAGAACAGAATCAAGCTGAACCCCAAAAAGTACACTTTCGGGTTAAAGTCTGGGAAATGTTTAGGCTTCATGGTAAGCCAAAGGGGGATAGAAGCCAATCTAGATAAAGTCCGAGCTATTTTGGGAATGAAGTTGCCAACCATGGTGAAAGAAATCTAGTGGCTCAGGGGAAGGGTCACAGTGCTGGACAGGTTCATTTTCAAGGCCACACATAAATGCTTCACTTTCTCCCAAGCAATAAAAAGGCAGGAAAGAATATGTGGACAAAAGAATGCAAGCAAGCCTTCTAGTAATTAAAGGCCTACCTTTCCAAAACGGTGTACTTGGTTGTCCCTATATAAGAAGAGGCATTAGTATTGTACTTGAGAGTTTTGGATTGGGTTGTAAGCTCAATATTGGCCAAAAAATAAGAAGGGGAGTAGCAGCCGGTGTATTATGTAAGTAAAGATTTCACCAGGCCGGAGACGATACATTATCACTAAAAAGTTGGCTCTAGCCCTGATTGTGTTAGAAAAGAAGCTGCGGCCCTAGTTTCAAGCACACACACCATTTATTTATGAACTAACCTACCATTATGGTAAATCTTACACAAGCCAGATGTTTACACTCAAAATGTAATGCGGCTATCGCAGTATGAATTGAGGTGTAGATCCCACGAGCAAGCTTTTGGAAAAATAGGTTGGTGAAGTAAAATATTAAAGCAGTAGCAAAGGAGAAAATTAATTAATTAGTTTAAGTGGATGAGATAGAATTGTTTATGAATTGAGAAAAATATCTTATGATGATTTAAACAAGGCTTCGAGAATCACAATTATACTTTATAAATCTACTCTACACTTTGATTCAATATTTATAACTCAATTGACAGTTTTACATCTAAACAATCAATTGGAAGATATGTATAATATAGCACATTTAGTAACACATACATTTGATATGACTAAATACTTTTGCAAATATTAATACAAATCATGTTTATTTATACAAGTTATTTAAGATTGACAATATATCATTTTGACAATATTGTAATAAAAGATCAACTTAAATATCAAACATTTATTGTCTTTACATGTTATCCAAGATCGACAATATATCAATCGACAATATTGCAGTAAAAGATTAACATATAAAATAATGTAACCAATAACAATTATAATTCAACAAGAATCACATAAGAAAAACATGACTGAACATATATGAGACATGAGAATTATAACCTCTGGATTATAGAAAATAAAATAGATAAGAGTTTAATTAAAACTAAACTTACAAACATTTGTAGCTCTTGACAACAAATTAAAGTATAAAAGTAGATTTATTAAATATAAAAGTTCATCTCTTAGCCTTGCCAAGAACTCTAGGCTAAATTACAATACATGTTAATGAGAAAAAAATAAGAGAGAATTATCTAATGTTGAAAATGTTATAAGAGTGTCCTTATATAGGCAATGAATGGAAATGTGACATCAATCTTCAATAATTTAGGCCAATAACTTGTTCACCCACTTGCAGCACATTTTTGATAATGTAAATGATTGATGTAGCCTCTATAGCTGACATAAAAGTTGTATAATTTTGTCGCTTCTTTCCATAAGCACCGATTTCATGCAAATTGGATTAGTATCCAATGAGATATGAGCAAACTTCCACAAATGCATCAGATTTCGGCTAACAACCCTTTTACCCATTTGCAATGCAATTTGGTCCATGATAACAGCTGATGTGGACTTACCATCAACATAAGAGTTGTTGATAATTAAGTCAGTATTTTACAACTTCAATAATTATACTAATTGAGTACGTATTTTGTGAGATATGGTCCAAATACGTGAGTTGGGTCAAGCTGAGCGGAAGTTGTAGCCTGATTCTATTGTATCTCAAATTTTGGCCTATAACATGTTGGATTTGGCTTTTCAACTATTCTTCAAGTTTGTGTAAGATTGAGTCTTGTTGCTCCAGGTTCAAGAATGTTTTTATTTTAATTTCTACATTAAGAGTTATGTCTATTTTACCTAAACTTGTGCAAATAACATTCATTAATCACAATTTAAGGAGAACGTTTTATTTCAAGCTAAAAATACAAGAAAATGCTAAAATTAGTGACATTAAATGGTGACTGAATTTCTTAACAAATATGCATTTTTATGTGTTCATCACAGCCCCCAACCAGCTTATTGCTAGTCTTTAGCAATTCAGGCATAAGTAGAATATGCAAAACTACCTAAGCATTTCAAACAAAAAGTCAGTTCAAGATTACTTTTACTATTATGATTTTTTCAATTATAACTTCCAAAAATTGTGTGTGTGTGAATTAGGTCGTAACCATCTTACCACAAATCACAACAGATATAGCCTTGAGAATTTCTCTAAGTAAAAGCCTCAACTCCATGTCCTCACAAGTGTATGACTGTTTAAAGGGTTATGATTTCTCTCATGGAGTTGAAAAATAGTTAAGCACTCAAGAAAAAGTCAATTTTAAGGACAAACATATAAACTAACATTGATGTAAAAATAGGAAAATTAATTGTTTAGAAATCAATTATTCTTAACATGTACTAGCTTTAGGACTTCAATTGTCTTGTAAGAATAATACCAATATAACTTGGTGAGAAAACTGTTTTACAAAAAATTTATCTTCTAAAATTGAATGAAGATTTTATTAAACTAAATTGATTCTCTGTTTTTTTTTTAAAATGTTTTTTTGGTATTTTGTTTTTTTTTTATTTTTATTTTTGTATTTTTGAAGAATATAAGGAAGCATTAAAAAGGTTTCTCACCAAATTATATTATATACAAATGCAACCAACTTATTCCGTAATTTAAATAATATCAATCTAAACAAAAATTAACCAATTCAAAGGATCAATAAAGGTTCATAAGCTATTTTTTCAACCTTTCTACTTACTCACAAAAGATATGTGAGATTAGAAAAATATATATTAAATATGGGAATTCTCTTGGCTATATAAATTGAATTATCCGTCTTACCACAACGCTTAGCATTGTGCAAAAAAATATTTTGAAAGTCATTCTTTAGTAACCTAAATAGAAACAGTGACTCAACCTAAACAATTTTGAAATTATACATAGGCAGAAAAGCAAATTCCTTTATACAAGAATTATCAAGACTACAAGATTTAAATAATAATACATGAAATATAAAACAAAACAACAAAAAGTTAGTTAAAATGCATTTCAAAAGTTAGAACTAAAACTCCTTATTCTGCCATTCTAATTTGACCTAGAATGCATCTTAAGAGTTCAAAACTAAACTCTTTACTATGCCATTTTAATCGAGAGTATATATTAGCATCATCATTTTAGTTTACTCCTTACTTTTTTTTTTGAATGCAAAATACAACTTATGTCTACTATCCTCTCCCCAAACCAAATGAAACATTGTCCTCAATGTTAAAATAGAAAGAGATAAAGTATAGAAGACATTACCTGAAATGCCAGTTATTCGAAAGAAACAAACATGAGAGACACTTGAGCAAAGATAAACTAAAATGATGATGCTGATAAATAAATAAAACAAAGAAAAACACATGTATTTACAAGTAGTTGTGATTGTGGCTTATATCTTCCTCTGGTTTTACGTCTAGAAACGACTTAAACGCCCTCTATGGGTCGGGGATAGGCTTCCCATCTAATTTTCTTATAAATTGGCAAATAGGGTCTTTTAGAGTCAGATTCTCGAGACTATATCGTTGATGTTCATTTTTGAATTTATTTCATAAATCGAGACATTCACATTGCACGAGCCCACAAGGATGCATCTCAAGAGTCAATAAGATATCATCCAAAGACTTCTTACTCAGTCCATCCTTAATAAACTGAATTTTGTCTTCTCGATTTCTAGATGCAAATCCTAAAGAAAGACAACTCTGGTTACAATTTTATCGAGCACATTTATGATAGACTTGTAACCTCTTTGCTCATCGCCTTTTGGCATAAGAGCTTCTTCTAAGACCAGGCATAAAAGAAACAAAATCATTTGCGACTCAACATCAATAGCCATAGTCTTTTACACCGTGCTTTGTAAATCTTAAGTAGAGCATTTTGAGGCAATAAAGGAAAGAGTTTTTTAAGGTTGGCAAGAATGCGATCCATTTTAAAAGAAAGTGAAAAAGAAAAAAGATGAATGCATAGTTTGAGGGACAGTTTTTAGGGAATTGAAAAACTGAATTTATTAGTCACGGAGTACCGTATCCGCCACTTGACCGGAAAATAAAATCACACTGAAGAAAAAAAAGAAAAAGAAGAAAATAAAGTAAAATAAAATGTGAAAGAAAAAAAAAGCAAAAATAAAAAGTTAAAAGACAAAATATAGACATAATATAAAATATGGGACAGATAGATTGAACCTGATCAAGCATGATAGACAGGATCCACAAGAGGGATCTCGTCTAAGTACATAGAGTGGTCTACCTTTTCCACATAGCTTTTCAGCCGCTGTCCATTCACTTTGAAAGTTTGCCCATTAGTGGGGTCCTTGATTTCGACAACACCATTAGGAAAAACGTGCCTTACCATAAATAGACCAGTTCATCGAGATCTCAAATTTTCATGGTGTAAATGCAATCTAGAATTATAAAGATAGACCTGTTGATTTAGCTCGAAGTATTTCCTTGAGATCTGTTTGTCATGAGCTGCTTTCATTTTAGCTTTGTAAATTCTAGAGTTGTCATATGCGTCATTTCGTAGCTCTTTTATTTTTGACAATTGTAACTTTCTCTGAAGACTTATAGCACTCAAATCAAAGTTAAGGGCTTTGATAGCCCAACAAACTTTATGCTCTAGCTCAACAGGTAAATGGCAAGCTTTTCCATAAACACGCCGGTATGGAGACATTCATAAGATGGTTTTGTATGTAGTGCGATATGCCCATAATGCATCAGAAAGCCGTAGAGACCAATCTTTACAATTCGGGTTAATCGTCTTTTTCAAAATCTGTTTAACCTCTTTATTTGCTAGCTCGGCCTGTTAATTTATTTGTGGATGGTATACAGTAGAAACTTTGTGAAGAACACCATACCTGCGCATCAAAGCTTTAAAATAACGGTTACAGAAATGTGTTCCTTGGTCACTAATGATGACACGTGGTGTCTCGAGGTCTGATGGTTTTGGTTTCTTCCTATCTCGTGGCAACTCTTCAATGCATGGCTTCCAAAATCGAGTCACTTTATACTGTGAGTCAAAAATACTAAACACATCAGTTGTTTTATCAGGATAACGCAATTCTTCAAAATAAAAATCAATGAGGTTTTCTAAAGAATCAAAGCCATGTTTTTTATAAGCTTGTTCTGCTATAAGTGTGTCTATCATATATGAATGATAGCATTCATCTTCTTCTCGTGGTTGTTTGTCAATATTAAAAATGTTCACCTCAAGAGTCTTATTCCAAAAAGATAATTTTATTAGACTATTTCTGCAATTAATAAGAGTGTTAGCAGTGGCAAGAAAAGGTCTCTATAAAATAAGAGAGATTTTTGACTCTATGTTAACAATAGAATGAGTATCTAAAATAAAAAAATTAATAGGATAGTAAAATTTAATAATTTGTAATAAAACATCTTCTACTATTCCCTGTGGTTTCTTGATTGATCGATCAACTAATTGTAGGACTACAGATTTAGGTTTAATCTCACTAAGTCCCAATTACAAGTAAATGGAATAAGGCATTAAATTTACACTTGCTCCTAAATCCAACAAAGCTTGACCAAACTTATGTGTCTTAATTTGGCAAGAGATTGTGGGACATCCTGGGTCTTTAGACTTAGGTAGTGTCTTTTATTCAATCACTGCACTTATCTGATTTGCCAAAAATGCAGTTTTCTTTACATGGTATTTTCTTTTGATAGTGTATAGATCCTTGATGACTTTGGCATAAGTTGAAACTTGCTTACTCAAATGCAACAAGGGAAGATTAATCTTAACTTGTTTCAAATGTTCTAAAATCTCACCTTGAATTTTTGAATTTTTCCTAACTGGTCGAAGAGCTTGAGGAAAAGGCACTAGGATTGAAAATTTATTTTTGGGCTATTCTTCCACTATGGCCTCTTTTTCAAGGGGTGCATCTTTACAACTTGTAGATGTGTTAATTTTAGAAGTAGACTCACTTACAATCTTACCATTTCGAGTAGTAATGGCATTAACTTCTTTGAGATTTTGAGCATCAGAAGTAAAAGCTTGTGCCATGAATTGTTCTTTCGGATTGGATTGAGGTTGAGATGGAAACTTACCTCACTCTTGTATAGTTAAGGCACTAGTTAGCTTTGTGATTTAACTCTTGATTTCTTTATTTTCATCTATTACCTGTGCAAGAACTGTTTCAAATTTTTTATTAGTCTTACTTTATGCCTCAATAAATGCTTGTAATGTATCCTCTAAAGGACTTATGGCTGGTCGTGCATTATATTGAGGTGCAATATAAGACTTAGATACTTGTTGTTCTTGTTTCCAATAGCTGTTGGCTTGTTGGTCAGATTTTTAACTAAAGTATAGGTGGTTTCTCTAGCTAGGATTATAGGTTTCAGAGTATGGTGAATAAGAATTTTTGTACATCTCTAAGGCATTACATTGTTCCTTATATATCCCTCTAATCTGACTATAAGTGGGGCAATCCTGAGCTAAGTGTTTTATTCCTTCACAGATAAAATAGACATCGTGTGACTCAATCTTAGCAACCGTGTGGGTGATCCTTCTATCTTTAGTTTTCAAGGCCTCTAACTCCCTAATTAAGACTTTTAATTGGGCTTTGAGGTTATCCTCTTCCCTAAGATGAAAAACTCTACTGGATTATGACCTATTTGTGCTTTTAATCATGCTAGGTCCAGTCCATGTATGGGCTTTTTCGGTTAAGTCATTAAAGAATTTTATGGCTTCCTCTTGATCTTTGTGAAGGAACTCTCCATTACACATCATCTCAACAAATTGGCGCTCTCTAATTATGAATCCCTCATAAAAATAGCTAACAAAATGTCAATTTTCATACCTATGATGAGAGCACAAATTTAGCAACTCTTTAAATCTTTCCCATGCTTGATATAAGGTTTCACTGTCTTTTTGGGAGAATGAAAAAATTTATCTTTTCAGGCCATTAGTTTTGTATTGTGAAAAGTATTTATTAAAAAATGCTTAGGTCATTTCTGCCCAAGTTCTATGGACCTCAGCCTCAAAGAGTATATCCAACTCTTTACATTGTCTTTCAAAGAAAAAGGGAAAACTTTAAGTCTAACAGTGTCTATGGCTTTAGGTTAGCTATGAAAGGTGACAATTACCTCTTCAAATTTCTTAACATGTACATAAGGATTTTCACTATCTAGACTATGAAAAGTGGGTAGAAGTTGTATCATTCCAGGTTTAAAATTCGAATGTAGTGCGTTAGGTGAAAATATAATGCATGATGGTGTGACTGTGAGAGTAGGATGCAAGTAATCTTTTAAAGTCCTAACGATTTATTTTCGTATTGGCTCATTGTCTTGGAATTACAAGATGAACTAGATAGTGAATTCTCATTCCTTACAAATTGTGGTGGTGGTTCTAGTTCTACTTCTCTTACAAATCTTCCTCGTTTATCTCTAAGTCGATGCATACATCCTAAAAATATTTTTTTTTTAATGAAGAAAATGCTCAAGAAAAATTAAGAAGTGAAATAAAACACAACAAAAAATAGAAATGAGTTAGGTGGTAATACCAACCATGAAATATAAATACAATAAATGAACAAAAACTAATAAACTGTAAAGTATAATAAAAAAAGTATAATAAATAAATAAATAAAAAGTACAATAAGTAAATAAAAGAAAAGAAAGTACAATAAATAAAGGAAAATAAAATGCAAAGTACAATAAATAAATAAAAAAAATAAAAAAAAAGGACAATAAAAAAGGTATAATAAGTAAATAAATAAAAGGTTAGGCGATAGAATCGGCTATTAAAATAAAAAAAATAACATATTAACTAAAAAAAATAAAGTGCAATAAATAAACTAAAGTGCAATAAATAAATAAAGTGTAATAAAAAAAAAACTAAGTTTGGCGGTAGAATCAGTCATTAAAATGAAAATACAACAAATTAACTAAAGAAATAAAGTATAATAAATAAATAAAAGAAAATAAAGTGTGATAAATAAATAAAAGAAAATAAAGTGCGGAGCACAATAAATAAATAAAAGAAAATGAACTAAGTTAGACGATAAAATCAATCATTAAAATAATATAAAATATAACAAATTAACTAAGAAAATAAAATAATTTAGATGGTAGAACTAACCATGAATAATAAAATGAATTACAACAAAAGAAATAAAACCAAGATTTTACAAAGAAAAGAAAATGTACAAAGTTACCGCTTTAGCATTGATAAACGCAACCGACTTTCGCTTAGTGTGCCTCCTCGGCAACAGCGCCAAATTTTTTTTATGCTCAAAATGTAATGCGACTATCACAGTATAGATTGAGGTGTCGATCCCACGAGTAAGGCTTTGGCAAAATAAGTTGGTGAAGTAAAATATTAAAGCAGTAGCAAATGAAAAAATTAATTAATTGGTTTAAGTGGATGAGATAGAATTGTCTATAAATTGAGAAAAATGTCTTATGATGATTTAAACAAGGCTTCGAGAATCACAATTATGCTTTATAAATCTACTATTTACTTTAATTCAATGTTTATAACTCAATTGACAGTTTTACATCTAAACAATCAATCGGAAGATATGTATAATATAACACATTTGATAACACAAGCATTTAATATGACTAAACTCTTTTACAAATATTAACACAATTCATGTTCATTTATACAAGTTATCTAAGATTGACAATATATCAATCGACAATATTGTAGTAAAAGATTAACATATAAAACAATGTAACTAATAACAATTATAATTCAACAAGAATTACATAAGAAAAGCATGACTGAACATATATGAGACATGAGAATTATAACTTCTGGATTATAGAAAATAAAATAGATAAGAGTTTAATCAAAACCAAACTTACAAACATTTGTAGCTTTTGACAACGAATCAAAGCATAGAAGTAGATTTATTACACATAAAGTTCATCTCTTAGCCTTACCAAGAACTCTAGCCTAAATTACAATATATGTTAATGAAAAAAAAACAAGAGAGAATTATCTAATGTTGAAAACGTCATAAAAGTGTCCTTATATAGGCAATAAATGGAAATGTGACATCAATCTTCAATAATTTAGGCCAATAATTTATTCACCCACTTGCAGCACATTTTTGATAATATAAATGACTGATATAGCCTCTGTAGCGAACATAAAAGTTGTATAATTTTGTTGCTTCTTTCCATAGGCATCGAGTTCATGTAAATTGGATTAGTATCCAATGAGATATGAATAAAATTTTAAAGATACATCAGATTTTGGTAACAACTCTTTTACCCATTTGCAATGCAATTTGGTCCATGATAACAGCTGATGTGGACTTTACTAGTTATGGCCCTACCACCCCTCTTAATCAATAAGACCCCTAGGGTCAGTTCTTCATTTTCCCCAGTCAAGTTCATAGTTGGAAAACTTAAAATTTCTCTAAATGCCATTGAAGCACAAAAATGTTTCCTAAAAACTATAAACACTATAGGGTAAGGACAGAAACAAACCAACCACACCCAAAAAATAGTGAAAGTAGGTAACAAATGTCAAAACAAAAACAGAGGCAACCAAAGCAAAGAAATAGTAGCAAAAACCTAAAAAATAGCCTAAAAGAATACAAAGTTACCTAGAAAACAGAAGCAACTTCGAACGTATAAACCCTCCCTAAATACAAGAATATTGAAGAAAAAGCTTCATAACAAGAAAGATAAATGAAGCACGAACTCACCAGGAGGAAGCGCAGAAATAAAAAACTAGCAGCAACAACAACTAAGAATCATCAAATGGGGAAGATGTCCTCAAGAGATGGAATCATACTAACGTAGCAGAATGACAGCAAGGAAGACAAATGTAGAGTAAAGGGCCAAATGAAGAAGAAGACAACAATTTATAGACAACAGTAGAAAAATCTAGGCCGTCCATATTGAACAAACGGACAAGATCAGTTGAAGAATTGAAGATACACCTATCAAAAAAAGGTAGTGACATATTAAATTTTTAAGTGCATTAAATACGCCTCTTCGAAGAAGAATGATCTAGATCGTCGGATCTAGTAGATCAAAGGCCTAGATCTTCTCAACCAATCAAACGCTACTCAAAAAAATAGAACGAACATCATTCTTGGAGGTTAGCTACTCTCAGCTGCATGATCAAAGGTAGATCGATGGGTGACAATGAATTCCTTATTCAAAAAGCTTCTCACACTTACCAAGGATAATGCTTGAAAAGACTTGTCATTATTATTTAAAAAGAGTTATGGGATAAGCTACCATTACATGACAGTGACCTTCTGAGCGGTTATGATGTCATCATGCCGAGTCGAGCAGCCCTAATACCTTTAATCACAGGCAATACACTTAGAAAACATCACTTCTTAGAAACCCTTACAGACCAATAAAGACAAGTAATGAACTGACAGAAGTGAAAGAAACAAGCAAAGATCAGATGGACGATTTGAGCCAGCCAGAACAAAATAGAGTTTTCAATTTTGAATAAATCAAAATTAGAAACTGGCGGACCTTTGTTCCTTCTTTCCCCAAAAAATCACTATCGAGCAGAAGACATCTAAGCCTAAGCGGAAGCTGAACCCTAAGGGCCCAGCTAGATGTCTCCCTGTGGGATAAGCCTACCCAAAGTCTATCACCCTTTGCGGTATAGTCTACTCCGTAGGCAGGCTCATGGTGATAACTATTTAGCTAGGTCTTAGCAGGGTTAGACAGTGCAGAATTTGGTTAAAATCAGAGAACTTGATTAGCGACCAAAAATACTTGCTAATGTTACGCCCCAAATGTTCTCAAATAATTCATCGAACATTTGGCGCGCGCCAAGACCCTTCAAGGCTACTTGGGCCATTGGAGCATTTCATGGATCACACCTTCTAGAAGGCCCATTTGAGTTTGTGGTATTTATGGGCTAAGCTCACTTATAAGTAGTAGTTGGTAGAGAATTCTAGAATAAGAATATTCCTTTGAAATATTACCCACTTGTAAGTAGTAGTTGGTAGAGAATTCTAGAATAAAAATATTCATTTGGAATATTACTTATAGTAGGTGGCTTTTATTTTAAACCGTTAGATGCTTTTAATCTTAGCCGTCCATTGAACATAGCTTTTGCTATAAATAGGCGAGCTCTCATTTGGAGCAACACACCTCTTAGCTTGTAATTCTCCTTGTGATATATACTAGAGCATTCTCTCAAACATCTGGTGTTTATCTTCTTCATCTCTTTCTTGGTTTTTGGTTTTTAGGCTGCTTAGCACTAACAAGTGTCTAAGGCCGCATGGGTCGAAGAATTAAGTCCGTGACAAGTGGTATCAGAACGGGTTCGAGAAAGATAGTGAAAGAGAATGATGTTGCTGGATCATCCGACCTTTCAATTGAGAGGGGTAGAGACCCCAAAGCTAGAAGACATGCTAACCTTCCTCGAGATAAGGCGTTTGGTCTTGCCATGACCAAGGCGACAGACTGTATTAGAGAGTTGGAGGAGTAAGTCAAGAAACTGAAAGTGGGTCTCAACCGTCAAGGGGACGAAATACGCTCCCTCATCAACGACACCATTGACATGTATGTGGAAAAGCAATAAGATTGGGTCAATACTTTTTCAAGAGAAGGTGTTTTCTACTATAGAAAAGCTGCAAGCCCAAGTCGAAGAGTTGCAAAAAGGGTTCGAGACTGTCAAAGGAGATGTGGTGCTATGCAAGTGGGCAGTTGCAAGTGGGGCTACCACCACCCATGTTATTGTGGCTACGCAAAGAGTGAAAAGCTCTTAAGCTGAAAGAGTTCAGCGGCAAGCAGGATGCCAAGGAGCTTGACAACTACTTTTAACAAATGGAAAGGTACTTCGAGGCCTTGGGCATGTAGAAGGAACAAAAGGTAAGTACAGCAACCTTGTACCTTTCTAATCATACAATTATGTGGTGGCGTAGAAAAAGTGAGAAATTTCACAAGGGTACTTACACCATCAACACATGGGAAGAGTTGCAGCGAGAGTTGAAGTGCCAATTTTGCCCAAAAAATATGGCGCATGATGCCCGCAAATGATAAGGAGTTGAGGCAAACCAAGTTCATCAGTGAGTACATGGAAGAGTACTCAATGTTGATGCTACAAATTCCTAACATGAGCAAGGAAGACTTGCTATTCAACTTCCTAGATGGGTTATAAACTTGGGCCTCCAATGAGTTGAAGTGGTACGGAGTGCAAAATATATCCGACGCCCTTACAATGGCGAAGACACTTATGGATTACCATAAAGGAGAAACCGGTAAGTCTAAATACCCTAAACCCATTTAGAGCAAAGGTGGGGGAGCCAAAGAGTCCCACCCTCCTCGGAACAAGGATGGGAAACGTAAACCATCAATGGGGAAAGAGCAGAAATAAGATGGCAAGAGCAAGCCAAAGTCGAACTGCTTCCTCTGTAATGGGGATCATTGGGTAAGGGACTGTCCAAAGAAGAGAGCTTTCAACACTATGTTTGAGATACAAGAGGAAGGTGAGCAGAGCTAAATAGGATGTTTGCAGCTGTTTAATGCCCTCAATGCCAAAAGGGCTCCCAGTGCGCCAACAGGGACGACGCTCATGTATGTAGAAGCCCATATAAATGGGAAGAAAACTCAAGTGCTTGTTGATACTGGAGCTACGCACAACTTTATCAAGTGTGTGAAGCGGAGCACTTAGGTCTCAAGGTAGAGAAAAGAGTTAGTTATCCCAAGACTGTAAACGCCGAGGTCAAACCACTGGATGGGGTCATTCAAAAAGTCGAAATGCACCTGAAAAATTGGCGCCATAAGGTAAATTTTTCGGTTGCTCATTTAGATGATTTTAATTTTGTTCTTGGTATGGACTTCTTACGACAGTTTAATGTGGTGCATCTCCCTTGACACAATTATGTGTGCATCTTGGAAGGAGAGCCATGTATGGTGCTAACAGTAGACAAACCCAAGAGTGGGCAATCCACACCGAACGCCAACAACACTCTCCTCTTCGTAATGCAGTTGAAGAAAGGAGCCAAGTGGGGAGAAGAGACATATCTTGTCATAATTTGGGAGGTGAATGATGGGGAAATAGCGGATAAAGAAGATCTATTGAAGGAGGTAGCAAGAGTGCTTGAGGAGCACAAAGATGTAATGCCAGTAAAACTTCCGAAGAAATTACCTATAAAGCGGGCAATTGATCATGAGATTGAGTTGGAGCTGAAAATTAAGCCTCCAGCCAAAGCACCCTACCGAATGTCTCCACTGAAGCTAGTGGAGCTGCAGAGGCAGCTCAAGGAGTTGTTGAATGCGGGATTCATCTAACCATCCAAGGCGCCTTATGATGTGCTAATGCTTTTTCAGCGCAAACATGACGGTTCGCTGCGATTATGCATAGACTACCGGGCATTGAACAAGGTCACCATAAAAAATAGGTATCCCATCTATGTAATTGCTCATTTTTTTGATCAATTAGGGTAGGCCAAATACTTTTCCAAGTTAGACTTGAGGTCAGGATATCATCAAGTGCAGATAGTCGAAGGTGATGAGTCAAAGACTACAAGTGTAATGCACTACGAGGCGTTTGAATTTCTTGTCATGCCATTCGGTCTCACCAATGCTCCAACTATATTTTGCACTTTGATGAACAATGTACTCCAACCTTTCCTCGATAAATTTGTCGTCGTATACTTGGACGATATTGTAATCTACAACAACACTCTCGAACAATATGTGAGGCATTTATGGACTGTTTTAAGGGTGCTCCGAGAGAACGAGCTATATGTAAAGAGAGAGAAGTACTCTTTTTCCAAATCAGATATGGACTTTCTAGGCCACAAGATCAAACAAGGCAAGTTACTGATGGATAGAGCAAAGATTCGGACAATAGTGGATTGGGAGGTAAGTTACCGACTTGTAAGTAGTAGTTGGTAGAGAATTCTAGAATAAGAATATTCCTTTAAAATATTACCCACTTGTAAGTAGTAGTTGGTAGAGAATTCTATAATAAGAATATTTCTTTGGAATATTACTTATGGTAGGTGGCTTTTATTTTAAACCGTTAGATGCTTTTAATCTTAGTCGTCCATTAAACATAGCTTTTACTATAAATAAGTGAGCTCCTATTTAGAGCAACACAACTCTTAGCTTGTAATTCACCTTATGATTAATACAAGAGCATTCTCTCAAACACCTTGTGTTCATATTCTTCATCTCTTTCTTGGTTTTTGGTTTTTAGGCTACTTAGCACTAGCAAGTGTCTAAGGCCGCACGGGTTGAAAAATTAAGTCCATGACACTAGGCAGAACTAACCAAGACTATCCTTTACACACTGTCCAGATCAGTTCATTTCAATGCCTGTATAATCAAACGAAGAAACTAGGTCAAAACAGATGTCAAAACGACTGTCTGCTAAATAGGCCAACCAAGTATAACCAATGAAGCCACTGGAAAACCAGTTCTTAGGGAAACCTCGGATCACGTTCGAGCCAAACAGGAAGAGATTACCAAAAGACTAACCTGAGTAGATCGTATTTAGCTTCGCACTTAACCAAATCTCTTGGCGAAGACATATATGCGGAATATGCCAAGAATATGCTTAATATATGTTAGAAAGATACCTGGCGTGTAGCAGAAGCAGAGTTAGAAGCATGCCAAAAAAAGATCCGCAGAATAATATTTAGCGTGTATCAGAAGCACAGTAGAAGCAGAGCTAGAAGCATGCCAAAAGAAGATTTGCAGAAGGATATTTAGCGTATAACAAAAGCATAACAGGGACTAAAAAGCCCAAAATGTCCTCCGAAGACCAGGCTATAAAAGGAAGAGAAAGACACAAGCAAGGAATAATGAAAAATGGCCATTCAAATGTTGTAGAGAATGCCCAAATAGTAGAGGAACGAACATAGTAAAAGAAAAAAGTTTTCCTCCATTCATCAAAAACAAATTGTTTTACTTCGTTTCTTACCAGATTTCATAACAGATACCATTTTGATTTAAGCATTAGAGTGTCTTCGTCGGAATCTACCTCGGCGAGATCATCACGATAACTGTGTTATTATTTTGCAAGTCCTACTATAGTTGGCGAATAAAGGAAGATGCAAGCTTACATTAGCAAGCTCAACCAGGACGAGGCTCAAGTATTGATTTTTGCCAACAAACAAATTTAAAGTTCGTTAGCCTAAAGAACTATTTTTTCTGGTCAACAACATCAATAATCTATTGATTGACAAAATAATGATACCATTGCACTCCAAGCGTTTATGCCCATGTCCAATAAAAACTAATGCTAGTGTTTTTTTAGTGAACATATTGCATTTTGTCAGGTCGTTGTTTCACAAAGATAGTTGGTTGGTTGTATTTGAGGTCTTGGTGCTTACAAATTTCAATAGATGATGTGTGTGATTAAATTCCATATATATATGTATGCACCAATACATTTGTTGCATGTACATATTACCAATATTATCACTTTTGTATTTGAAAAAAAATACCCTTTTACATGCTTTGAGTTATTAGAATAAGTGAAAATGCTCGTTGTCTCCATTAATTTATATATATATATATATCACTTTTTAATTTTTAAAAATTATCTATTATCTTTTTCAAAGGGGTAATTCGTATTATTTTTTATCCTAAAAACTCTTCAATGAATGTAATGGGTAGTTTAAAAAAAATTGAAAAAGAAAGTAATATATATGAAAATATTTAAAGGAGCAATGATAATTTTTCTAAAAATAATTAAAATTATCTCCCCATCATAACTCATGTATGTATCATTTAAATCAAAAATTTTATTTTTGAGTAAAAAGAATAATTAATCTTGTTTAAAGTGCAACTTGAAGATTAAAATTCTCTACAATAAACTGTTTTATAGAAATTGGAATAGTTCCAAGCCAGGTTATATTAGATACAGACTCTAAAACCACTTTCGCAAGTTTATAGACTACCCAATTAGTAGCTCGAAAAATAAATAGAACATTAAAAAATTGGAATGAGATCAAACAATCCAATAATATTTTCTTAATTATAAGTCATAATTCCAAGTATGAATTCGTTCTTGAAAGAATGTCAATAACAATTATAGTCGCATTTGATTCAATTTCAATATCTGTGTAGCCTAATAATTGTATTTGTGATGAGAATTTTGAATTGCCCAAAATTTGGCCATTGGAACTGAGAGAAGGTATGGGAACTTACATATACCTAGGAAATGTACATCTCTTTTATAGCCTCAACATATGAAACCTAAACTTGTTAACATTTGGTGTTTGTATATCGTTGCATTAGATTTTGGTTTGATATAGCCTGCCATGAGAGCTTGCCACCTTACTGTAGCCATGAGTGTGCTATCTAATTTTTTCACTTGACTCTGCTTATATTTGAATGAGGTGTCACTTGACTAACCAATGATGGTTTTTATCTCTATCTGTTGTTGGTTATGTATCCTCCGATTTCGCTTATACCATTATCGCTATAAATTAACTAATAATAGCTCTAGTTTTTCAACAGTAAGTTTACATATGTAGGAAATAAATAATTCTTGTATAGATGTTTGATGATTGCATGAAATTCATTTTTTAATGTCACTATTAAAGTGGAAACACATAAACAAGTAATAGCATCCAAGCAATATTATGAAGAATAAGTAATTAAGAACTAAAGAGAAAAAGGTAGAAGAAGAACACACAAAATTTATGTGACTCGACAACTTGCCTACGTCCACGGTGGATCAAGATCACTCACTCTTATTATTGAATCATAAGACACTCACAAAGTATGCATTTTACAACGAAGACTCACAAAGAAACACTGTCTCTTATAACCTAGGAATTTTCTCTCACTAAGAATCACAAAGTATGTTTAAATCATAAATATTTTTTAGCCACTTATTTATAAGCCAATAGAGAGCCTTTATATAGGCTTTAAGACGTCCTAGGTTTATCTTAAATGTGTGAGAGTCGTATTAAGGAGTCTTAGAGCAAGTGGAAGAGGAAACAAGTCGCAACAATTCGAGAAACTCTTCTTACCCTGGGTGCTACGGTGCTTAGCTCCCGTTGCCGCAGCGCTGTGGTGCTACAGCGCTGGTCACCTGGCACCGTAATGCTCAAGTTCTATTCTGGGTGCTGCGACGTCCACACTTAGGCACCGCCCCTTGTGTTTTGTGCCTCTTTTTGTATTCGTCTTCGATCCTTGCGTACCTTACTCACTTGACTTGCTCTCTAAATCATATCCCGATGATTTTTAATCAATATTCTAAAAAATCCCCTCCTTGATTAAAAATCATCCACAAAGTAACTCGATTTCTCATCTCCGCATCTTCGGCCACCCTCATAAAGTAGTGACTCTGGTTAAGTCCTTGCATATAATAAACTTAACTGAGGGTAGTGGCTTAGTCAATATGTTAGAAGGATTTTTAGATGATGCTATCTTCGTTAGATTAACTTCACAACTTTGGACAATCTCTCAAATGTAATGGAGCCGCACATTAATGTGTTTTGACCTCTTGTGGAACACTTAATGCTTGCTTAAGTGTATGACACTTTGGCTATCACATTATATACCAGTGTTCACATCTTCACTAGCCAATACCTCAGCACATATGCCTTTCAACCACACGACCTCCTTAATAGCTTTACCAACAGCTATGTACTCCACCTCTGTGGTAGATAGTGCAACCACATGTTGTAGAACTTATCTCCAATATACACTACACCCAAACACTGTGAATACGTAACCCGTCAACGATCTTCTCTTGTCTAGATCACTTATATAATCTGAGTCTACGTATCCTCTTACCATTTCATTGTTGTCCTCATCCCTTTTATACATTAACCCGTGATTTGATGTCCATTTAAGAAATCTTAGAATTCATTTCACTGCAAACCAGTGATCCTTACCTGGATTTAACATGTATCTACTCACCACACTCACAGCCTGTGCTATGTCTAGTCTTGTGCAAACTATTACATACATGATGCTACCCACAATGCTTACATACAGTACTTTACTCATCAACAGTTTCTCCTTTTTGGATATCGGCGACTGTGTTGCTGAAAGTTTAAAATTCATAGTCAAAGGAGTAGAGACAACCTTTGTATTGGACATACTAAATTTCTCTAGAATTTTGAGTATATATCGTTGTTGAGACAAAAAGATGACATTTCTTCTTTTTCTCACAATATCCAGACTTAATATACTCTTCACTACTCCCAAATCCTTCATCTCAAACTCACCACTCAACTGCTTCTTGAGGGTCTGTATTTCTTCTATAGTTTTACATAAGATCAATATATCATCAACGTATAGAAGAAAATACATCATCCCACAACTTATATTCTTGAAATTCACGCAACCATCATACTTGCTCCTACTAAAACCGCAAGTCATCATTAACTCATTAAATCTCCTATACCACTGTCTTGGTGATTGCTTTAACCCATATAATGACTTCTTTAGTAAACAAGCATAATCTTCTTTTTCATGCTCCTCGAACCCTTGAGGTTGTACCATGTACATCGTCTCTTTAAGCTCTCTATACAAAAAAGCTATCCTTACATCCATCTGCGCTAGATGTAAATCAAAGTTTGTACACATGGTTAACAAAATCCTAATGGATGTGTGCTTGATGACTAGAGAGAAAATCTCATGAAAGTCAACTCCATCTCTCTGAGTAAAAACTTGTGAAACTAACCTAGCCTTGAATCTCGTAGGCTCTATCTCTAGTATCCCTTCCTTTACTTTATACACTCACTTGTACCCAACTAGTTTCTTTTGAGGTCTCTCCACCAACTTTTAGGTATTGTTTTTCTTAAAAGAGTTAATCTTTTATTCCATAGCCTGCTATTATTCTTTATTATTTTTACTCTTCATAGCCTCACCATATATTTTAGGCTCATCATACTTAGGAGTATAAGCAGAATTAAAAGCATGGGCAACTAGATCTGGTTGTGCATACCTGATTAGTGGGTTTATCATTTTTCTTAGCCTGTTTCTAGCTAGCTAGTACTCTTCAAGTTTCATCTCAGGAGTGCTAGTCTTTCCTTGGGTGGATTTAGAGGAACTCGCCGATGTTCTTGGTTCTTCTTCAAGGATCCCCTTGTTGAAGTGCTGATCTGAGGGCATATCAGATCTACTCTCATGCTCTACTTCAACTTCTACTGACTCAGGTGCTGAGTTTTCCTTCGACACAGGTTCTTCTTTCTCATCTTTTTGGGAGGCTTTCAATATGGTCGTCTCATCAAACATCATGTCACGGCTTATAAGACTCTTTGGTGGTGTCAAGTCTTTACACCACACCTTGTATCATTTTACTCCTTCAGAATACCCTATAAATACCCATTTTACTCATTGTATCATTTTACTTCTTTAGAATATCCAACTTCCCCTCCTTAATACGTACAAAGGCAGGGCAACCAAATATTTTGAGGTGTCATACTTAGGAGAATTGCTAGACCATCTCTTCTGGCGTCTTGAAGTCAATTGCTTAGGAGGGACTTCTATTACTCAAGTAAGCTGCAATCACTATAACTTTTTTCCAAAATGCTTTGGTAAACATGTATCTAACCTTTTCAAGTAGGGTCTTGTTCATCCTTTCAGCTACGCCATTCTGCTGTGGTGTTGATCTTATTGTTCTATGCTTTGCGATCCTATACTTGGTACAAAATCCATCAAACTCTCTATTGCAAAACTCAAGGTTATTGTCAGTTCTTAACCTCTTCACCCTTTTACCAGTCTGATTCTTAATAAGAGCCTTCTAAGTCTTGAACATATCAAACACTTGATTATTACTCTTCAACACATAGACCCATAGCTTCATTGAATATTTATCAATTAAATAGAGAAAATACCTGGCACTACCACGAGTAGCTGTCTGAGCTGGTCCCCAAAGATCCGAGTGTATGTAGTTAAGAGTCCTTTTAATCTTGTACTCGCCGGTACTAAACCTCACCCTATATGCTTTTCTAAGCACACAATGCTCACAAAACTCCAATGGCTTGAACCTATCTTCACTAAACACCTTTTGATTAAATAACTTCTTCAAGTTTCTCTTGCCTAGGTGTGACAGTCTAAGATGCCACAACTTAGTTTGCATATTCTCATAATCTATAGAGAATAATACAGAACCACTCACTTTAAGCACATAAACACCTTTGTGTTTTCCTCCTTTCATTACCACTATAGAACCCTTTAAAACTCTCAAAACCCCTCTGTCGATCCTGATGGAACACTCATTTTGGTCGAAAGTTTCTAGTGAGATCAAGTTTCTCTTGAGGTCAGGAACATACCTAACATTTGTCAACTCTCTCACTCGCCTATCATGTAGCCTAAGTCTAACACTACCAATTTCCATCATCTGACATGCAATATCATTGCCCATTAACACCTTACCACTACTAATGGGCTAAAAATTTATAAACTAAATTTTTTGTAGGCACTTGTGAAAAGTACAACTAGAATCAAGAACTTATTGTTCAACATTCTTACCATCAGTAGCGATAAGTGTCTCTGCGCTGTCATAGTTGTCATCATAGGCTAGCGTGTATCCGATTTCTTCTTGTCTTGTGCTTTTTTCTTTGGACAGTCCTTTATGAAGTGCTCATTTTTCTTGCAGCAATAACACTTCCTAGAAGTCCTGGACTTCAATTTTAAGCCATTTTTTATTCCATCTCTATATGATGACCTTCCTCTTACAGATAAACTTTTTACATTGCTCTCGATCCGTTTTTCTAATAACTTTGAGTTTAATGATGATTTCACATAACTCATTGTTAAACTCTCTTTGCCGTAGAGTAGCGTATCAACAAAGCTCTTATAACTATTAGAGAGTAAACTCAGCAGGATAATTGCTCTATCTTCATCTTTTATCTTGATATTGATAGACTCAAGATCAATAATGATCTTATTAAAGGCGTCTATATGATCTTTCATCGGCATCCCTTTTGACATGGATAACTGGTATAACTTCTTCTTTATATGTAATCTGTTGGCCAACGATTTTTCATATAAAGGGAGTCAAGCTTCTTTCAAAGACCAATCGCCCTCGTCTCACCTACTACTTCTCTTAGTACTTCATCGCTCAATGATATAACGATTATGTTGTGAGCTATTTCTTGAATGTCCATTCTTTTTTATTTAGCTTTAGATGACTTTGACATCTTTTCTTCTTCATTAGATGAAACTGCAGTCTCCTATAATGCCGAGCCTAACCGTTGGCTCACCAATAATGCCTTTACTTTCATCTTTCATAGATTGAAGTCATTCGTACTGTTGAATTTCTCTACCTCCTACTTGAGTGTGGTCATAACTGTTTAGAACTAAGCTCTGATACCAGTTTGCTGAAGCGAAAACACATGAACAAGCAATATAACCCAAGCAATATTATGCAGAATAAGTAATTAAGAACTAAATAAAGAAAGGTACAAGAAGAACACATAGAATTTACGTGGTTCGACAACTTGCTTATATCTACAGCGGATCAAGATCACTCACTTTTATTATTGAATCACAAGGCACTCACAAAGTATGTCTTTTACAAGAAAGACTCACAAAGAAACACTCTTTCTTACAATCTAGGGATTTTCTCTTATTAAAAATCACAAAGTATGTTTAAATCAATAAGATTTCTTAGCCACTTGTTTACAAGCCAATAGAGAGCCTTTATATAGGCTTTAGGACGTCCTAGGTTTATTCTAAACGTATGAGAGTCATATTAAGGAGTCATGGAGCAAGTGGGAGATGAAATAAGTTGCAACAATTCGAAAAACTCTTTTCACGTTGGTCACCTGGCGTTGAGGTGCTCAGGTTTTGTTCTGGGTGTCGTGGCACCCAGGACCTTGTTGCCGTGACGCTTACACCTGGGCACCTCCCCTTGTGTCTTTTACCTATTTTCGCGTCCATCTTCTATCCTAGCGTACCCTACACACTTGGCTTGCTCTTTAAATTATCTTCAGATGATTTTTAATCAATATTCTTGTAATCACATATCTTCTAAATGGACTTAGGAATTTGGCAAAACCAAAGTGCATATATGGTGCTTTTCGCTACTCCACTGCAAACCGAGCAATTTTTCGTGACCAGCACATGATGCCACTTCAAATTTACTACTATTGGAAGCCAGTTATGAGCTGCCTTCTATGCAAAATATTGAATTTTGAAGGTAAAGAAAGTCTCCAAATTTTTTTCCACCAAATCTTGAACCTTTGAGGCATTAGAGCTGTTTGCATGACTCTTTAGGTAAGAATCAATCCAGTGACTTGACCGTATAATGTCTATGCTTGTCGTAACGCCTGTATAATGTCTATACTTGTCGTAATGCCTCATCATTGAGTCTTATGCTTGATTGTTTTATGAGACTATGGGAATGCTCAAGATATACTGTTACTCTTCTAGTGGAAAACCTGCACAAATCAAGTTCGTGTCCTAACCACTTGAATTCGTTTTAAGGTTTGCTACTGTAGTATACTTGGGCAATAGATGTGGATATGATGGATAAAAAGAATATGGTTAAGACAGCCACTAATCAAGATACACTAAGATTGAGGCACCATCTTCTACTCTCCATCATGGTCTAAGGCCGGTATCTCTTACCCTCATAGAGTACTTTTTTATAGAAATGATGCAATAGTAGTCTTTTTTACTTGCAAAAGGGATGAGTTAGGAAAATACAAGTGTTTTACCACTTGAGCGATTAAAGAGTTCGACTTCTGAATAATAGCCAACCTTGCTTCGCAAGCCTGGCTTTGTTAAAAGTAAATATATCTCGAAACTCTAGTCCTTTGTCTTGTTTGTTTCGGCAAAGGCTCTTTTAATTGCACCAATGGATCTTTTGGCTATTATCATCTCCACCCTACTAAAACCTTACATTGAGCCAATAAAGCTCTTTCATAAGAGAGCTAAGTAACCTGGATAAGTTCATTGCATAAGCCAGTATTAATTGAATGACCAATTTTAATAACACCTTCCGTTCACCTATTGAGAAAAGTTTTGATTTCTAACTCTTTAGTTTGTTTAACTTCGTCTTTAACGTTAGCAAACAGTGACTTCTTATTTCTTTCATTGAAACTTTGCAACTCCAAATATTTCTCATCACAATTCACTTGCCTCGCTACAAGGCATTAGACAATTTGGCCTACAGAAGCATCTTGTAGAGAACCTCTAAAGCATATAGAAGATTTGTCAAAATTAACATATTAGATTTCTCATACTATTGTAAGATTAATTTATTAACGTTGCAATTAGTGAGCTTGGCTTTAGCAAAGATTAAACTATTATAAAAAAAAAGAATAAATATGAAATAATTAGTTGTTGAAGTTCGTATCTAAAGCCATGTATCTTATTCTCACATTCAATTTTGGAAATTAAAGTAGAGAGACCTTTTGCGTAAAGGAGGGAGAAGTATGGGGACAGCGAGTCCCCTTGTCGTAACCCATTTGTTGGAGTCACCGCACCCATAGGAATCTAATTCACTAAAATAGAATATGGTACCAAGGATATGCACTGTCTGATCTCCCGACACCAATTTTTTGCAAATTCCATCTTCTATATCATGGCTTCTAAATAACGACACTTAACCCTGTTGTAGGCCTTAGACATGTTAAGTTTCAAGGCCATATATCCTTTATTATCTATCTTGTAGCGTCTTAAGGTATGAATGCATTCGAATCCAATGATTGTATGCTCATTATCAATCGTCCTAGAAAAAAGGCATTTTGTGCTTCTAAAATCAATTCCCTCAATACTACACGGATCTGGTTTGTAAGTACTTTAGCAATGATCTTGTTGATGATGTTGTATAATATGAGATTATTGATTGAAAATCATTGGAATATGATTTGGAGATCAAGCCAAGTGCATAGGGTGCGCACGGATCGAAGACGGACGTGAAAAATGAAGAAGGGCGCACCAGGCGCCAGCGCCGTGGCGCCAGAAAGCCAGCGCTGTAGCGATCAGCAGAAGCACGCCAGCGCCGTGGCGCTGGAGATGGGAAAAGTATCCCGAAATAAGGAAACTTCCTTATTTTGTCTCCCACTTGCTCCAGGACTCCCTAATACGACTCCCACACATATAGGGTAAACCTAGGTCATCCCAAAGCCTATATAAAGGCTATCAATTGGCTTGTAAACATATCTTTGTGATCAACTAGATATCTTGACAATCTTTGTGATAAATAAGAGATCTTTGTGGTTCTTTGTGAGAGAAAATCCCTAGAGTGAAAGAGAGAGTTTTCTTTGTGATCTTTCTTGTAAAAGGCATACTTTGTGAGTGCCTTGTGATTCATAATAAGAGAATAATGTGATCTTGATCCGCCGTGGACATAGACAAGTTGCTGCACCACGTAATTCTTTGTGTGTTCTTCTTCTACCCCTTTCTCTATTTATTTCTTAGTAACTTATTCTGTATGATTATATTGCTTGGGTGAATTTTTTGCTTGTTTGTGTGCTTCCGCTTCAATAAATTGGTATCAGAGCTTTGGTTCTAAGTAGACATGGCCACACCCAAGTACGAGGTAGAGAAATTCAATGGTACGAATGACTTTAATCTGTGGAAGATGAAGGTTAAGGCGTTGTTGGTGAGCTAAAGGCTTGGTTCGACATTAGAGGAGACTACAGCTCCATCTAGTGATGAAGAGAAGATACCAGAGTCATCTAGAGCTAAGGTAGAAAGAAAGGACATTCAAGAAAGAGCTCATAGCACAATCGTTCTGTCATTGAGCGATAAAGTACTAAGGGAAGTAGCAGGTGAGACGACGGCAATAGGTCTTTGGAAGAAGCTTGACTCTCTTTATATGAGAAAATCATTGGCCAATAGATTACATATAAAGAAGAAGCTGTATCAGTTGTCTATGTCAGAGGGATGGCAATGAAAGATCATATAGACGCCTTCAATAAGATCATCCTTGATCTTGAGTCTATCAACATCAAGATAGAAGATGAAGATAGAACAATTATCCTGCTGAGTTTACTTTCTATGAGCTATGAGAGTTTTATTGATACGTTACTCTACGATAGAGAGAGTTTAACGATGAGTGATGTGAAATCATCATTAAACTCAAAGTTATTAGGAAAGCAGACTGAGGGAAATGCAGAAAGTCTATCTGTAGGAAGAAGGCTCTCATATAGAGATGGGAAGAAAAAAGGCTCAAGGTCAAAATCTAGGACTCTTAGGAAGTGCTATTGTTACAAGAAAAAAGGGCACATCATAAAGGACTGTCTTGAGAAGAGAGCACAAGACAATAAGAAAGCGGATGCTGTGCTTGCTTATGATGATAGCTATGACAGCGTAGAGACACTCATTGCTACTGATGGTATGAACTCTGAACAATGGGTTTTAGATTCTGGTTGTACTTTTTACATGTGCCCGCACAAGTCTTGGTTTATAAATTTCCAGCCCATTAGTGATGGTAAGGTATTAATGGGTAATGATATTGCATGTTAGATGATGGGAATTGGTAGTGTTAAACCTAGACTATATGATGGGCGAGTGAGAGAGTTGACAGATGTTAGGTATGTTCCTAACTTGAAGAGAAATTTGATCTCACTTGGGACTTTAAACTAGAATGGGTGTTTCATCAGGATCGACGAAGGAATTTTAAGAGTTTTGAAAGGTTTCATGGTGGTGATGAGAAGAGAGAAGCGCAAAGGTGTTTATGTGCTTAAGAGTGAAGTTGTGAGTGGTTCTGCACTATTCTCTATAGATGATGAGAGTATGCAAATCAAGTTGTGGCATCTTAGACTAGCACATCTAGGCAAGAGAAACCTAAAGGAGTTATATAGTCAAAAGGCGTTTGATAAGGATAAGTTCCAGCCCTTAGAGTTTTGTGAGCATTGTATGCTTGGAAAAGCACATAGAGTGAGGTTCAGTACCAGAGAACACAAGACTAAGGGGACTCTTGACTACATACACTCGGATCTTTGGGGACCAGCTCAGACAGCTACTCGTAGTGGTGCCAAGTATTTTCCCAGCTTGATTGATGACTATTCGAGGAAGCTGTAGGTCTATGTGTTGAAGAGCAAGGATCAAGCCTTTGAAGTATTCACGACTTGGAAGGTTCTTGTTGAGAATCAGATTGAAAAAAGAGTGAAAAGGTTGAGAATTGACAACGGCCTTAAATTTTACAACAGAGAGTTTGATGGATTTTGTGCCAAGCATGGGATTGCAAGGCATAGAACGGTAAGATCAATATCGCAGCAGAATGAGGTAGTTGAGAGGATGAACGGGACCCTACTTGAAAGGGTTAGATGCATGCTTACCAATGCGAAGATGTCCAAGACATTCTGGGGAGAAGCCGTAGTGACGGCAGCTTACTTGATCAATAGAAGTCCCTCATCAGCAATTGACTTCAAGATGTCAGAAGAGAAATGGTTTGACAATCCTCCGAAGTATGACCACCTCAAAATATTTGGTTGCCCTACCTTTGTACATGTTAAGGAGGGAAAGTTGGAACCTAAAGCTATCAAAGGGGTATTCATAGGATATCCGGAAAGAGTGAAAGGATACAAGGTGTGGTGTAAAGACTTAACACCACAATGAGTATCATAAGTCGTGATGTGACGTTTGATGAGATGACGATGCTAAATACCTCCCAAGAAAATGAGAAAGAAGAACCTGTGACCAAGGAAGACTCAGCATCCGAGTCAATAGAAGTTGAAGTAGAGCCTGAACATGGATCTGATATACCCCTAGATCAACACTTCAGCGAGGAGATCCTTGAAGATAAACCAAGAACACTGGCAAGTTCCTCCAAGTCCACTCAAAGAAAGACTAGAACTCCTGAGATGGAACTTAAAGAGTACCAACTTGCTAGAAACAGACTAAGGAGAACGATTAATCCACCAGTTAGGTATGTACAAGCAGACTTAGTTGCTCATGCTTTTAATTCTACTTATACTCTTGAGTATGATGAGCCTAGGACATATGGTAAGACTATGAAGAGTGAAAACAAGAAAGAATGGTAACAAGCCATGGAAGAAGAAATTTGTTCTCTTAGGAAGAATAATACCTGAAAGTTGGTGAAGAGACCTCAAAAGAAGCTAGTCGGGTGCAAGTGGGTGTATAAGGTGAAGGAGGGGATACCAAGGATTGAGCTTACGAGATTCAATGCTAGGTTAGCAGCACAAGGTTTTACTCAGAGAGAGGGAGTCGATTTTCATGAGATATTCTCTCCAGTAGTCAAGCACACATTTATTAGAATTTTGTTAGCCATGTATGCAAACTTTGATTTACATTTAGAGCAGATGGATGTAAAGACAACTGTTCTACATAGAGAACTTGAAGAAACGATATACGTGGCACAGTCGCAAGGGTTCGAGGAGCCTGAAAAAGAAGATCATACTAGTTTGCTAAAGAAGTCATTGTATGGGTTAAAGCAATCACCTAGACAGTGGTATAAGAGATTTGATGAGTTTATGATGGCTTGTGGCTTTAGTAGAAGCAAGTATGACGGATGCGTGTACTTTAAGAACATAAGTTGTGGGATGATGAATTTGTTACTATACGTCGATGATATGTTGATCTCAAGAATATGGAAGAAATACAGAAGCTCAAGAAGCAGTTGAGTGGTAAGTTTGAAATGAAGGATTTGGGAGCAGTAAAGAGAATTTTGGGTATGGATATTGTAAGGGAAAGAAGAGATGTTATCTTCTTGTCCCAACAGCGATATGTAGTCAAACTTTTAGAGAAGTTTGATATGTCAAACGCGAAGGCTATCTCTACTCATTTGGCTATGCATTTCAGACTTTCAGCAGCACAGTCTCCGACATCCGATAAGGAGAAACTGCAGATGAGCAAAGTACCGTATGCAAGCACTGTAGGGAGCATTATGTATGCAATGGTTTGTACAAGACTAGACATAGCATAGGTTGTAAGTGTAGTGAGTAGATACATGGTGAATCCGGGAAAAGATCACTGGCTTGCAGTAAAGTGGATTCTGAGATATCTCAAAGGAACGTCGAATCATAGGTTAATGTATAAGAGGGATGAGGACAACAATGAAATGGTAAGAGGGTACGTAGACTCAGATTATGCAGGTGATCTTGACAAGAGAAGATCGTTAACAGGCTACGTATTCACAGTGTTTAGGTGTAGTGTATGTTGGAGATCAGTTCTACAACACGTTGCAGTATCTACCATAGAGGCAGAATACATAGCTGTTGGTGAAGTTATCAAGGAGGCCGTGTGGTTAAAAGGTATATGCGCGGAGGTATTGGCTAGTGAAGATGTGAACACCGGTGTGTATTGTGATAGCTAGAGTGCCATACACCTAAGCAAGCATCAAGTGTTCCACGAGAGGTCGAAACACATTGATGTGAGGCTCCATTACATTCGTGAGCTTGTCCAAAGTGGGAAGTTAGTCTAACAAAGATAGCGTCATCTAAAAACCTTGCTGATATGTTGACTAAGCCACTACCCTCAGTTAAGTTCGTCCTATGCAAGGATTTAACCGGAGTCACTACTTTGTGAAGGTGATTGAAGATGCGGAAATGAAAGATCAAGTTACTTTATGGATGATTTTGAATCAAGGAGGGGATTTGTGAGATTATTGATTGAAAATCATCAGAATATGATATGGAGATCAAGCCAAGTGCGTAGGGTATGCACGGATCGAAGACGGACGCGAAAAGAGGCAAAAAATGAAGAAGGGCGCACCAGGTGCCAGCGCTGCGGCGCCTAGTTCAGAACCTGAGCGCCACGGTGCCAGGAAGTCAGCACCGCAGCAATCAGCAGAAGCGCGCCAACGCCGCGGCAATGAGAGCCCAGCGCTGCGACGTTGGAGACGGGAACAGTATCCTGAAATAAGAAAACTTCCTTATTTCGTCTCCCACTTACTTCAGAACTCTCTAATACGACTCTCACACGTATAGGGTAAACCTAGGTCGTCCCAAAACCTATATAAAGGCTATCAATTAGCTTGTAAATATATCTTTGTGATCAACTAGATATCTTGACAATATTTGTGATAAATAAGAGATCTTTATGGTTCTTTGTAAGAGAAAATCTCTAGAGTGAGAGAGAGAGTTTTTTTTGTAATCTTTCTTGTAAAATGCATACTTTGTGAGTGTCTTGTGATTCATAATAAGAGAAGAGTGTGATCTTGATTCGCCGTAGACGTAGGCAAATTATCGAATTATATAATTTTTTGTGTGTTCTTCTTCTACTAATTTCTCTATTTATTTCTTAATAACTTATTTTACATAATTATATTATTTAAGTGAATTTTGTGCTTGTTTATGTGCTTCTACTTCAACACATAAATTAATTGGCCGAATATCACTAGGTCGTTGAAGTTGATCCAACTTAGGAATAAGCACAATAAACATTTCATTTATTTGTCTAATGTCTCCATCTTTATTCAGAAAAATTCAAACACGCATCCACCACATTTGGGCCAACAATACCCCAAAATTTCTGATGAAAAAGAATTGGTAATCGATCGTTACTGGATGCTTTTATAAGATACATTTAGAAGATGACCTTCATAATTTCTTCATGATGTACAATGCATCCAACTTTTTTACGTTGGTAAGAAAACCGTATCTCAATGTATTCTGTGACAGCAACAGCATTATCTTCCATTGGACTTGATGATGTGAAAATCCTAGCAAAATATTCATGTAAAATGTCTACCACCTGCAGTATATCATCCACCCAAACATTGTTGTTATCTTTTAACCCACAAATCTGATTCCTATGCCTTTTCCAGAAGCTTCATGATGGAAAAATCGCTAATTATGGCTCTCATCTTTTAGCCATGAAATTTGGGCACGTTGATGCCAATACAACTCATGCTTGTACATGAGTGTATCAATGCTCCGTTCAACCCTCCGCAACTTCTTCCAAGTCAATGCATTGACATTATGATTTCAGGTCGTCAATATTTTCTTTTTCTCTAGAAGTTCTCTAGTAAAGTTTCTAGAGGATCGTCTATTCCAATCCTACAAGGTAGCATCGAGATTAGAAATATTAAAATTGATTAATGAGAGACTATTATACTCGATCTTCCACTTCTGCTTAATAATATCCTCGCATTCAATTTCATAGCCCATGCTTCTTTAAAGTGAAAACGAATATATGTTCATTGTTGTGCCTCTTTCATTCGGGGCGTTAGACGTCATCACCAAAATTAACGATGGCCTGTGATTAGAACCCCAAAAATCTAGATGATATTCCACTGGCCGTGGAAATAGAAAGCCAACTATTAGTCGGTATAGCATGATCCAACCTTTCTTGAATGAAATTAGCAGATGTTTGCCCGTTGCACCAAGTGAAAAGTGCGTTACTGAACCTTATGTCTATCAGCCATAGTTATCTAACGTAGCATGAAAATGTTCCATTAAGAACCTTCATCGATCTGTCTCTTCCTCCTTTCTTTACTGTCTAAAATTTCATTAAAGTCCCATTACAAAGCCAAGGTAATGGAGATAAGCTTCGAAGCCTTTTCAGGAGTGTCCAAGCATACACATGTTAGGATATGTTTGGATGTCCATAAAAACCAGTGAATCTCCATGTCTTAGAAATATGGGAATGAAAAATGACGTCAATATGGAATCTAGAATACGAAAGTAACTGACCTCAACTTCATCTGTCCAAAATAAAACCAAGCCCTTACTTTGTCCTACATCACCTTCCTTCTGATGGTGATATGGATAGTTACCATTAGGAAGATTAAATCTGGAAATTATCTTGCACCATCCAGTTTAGGATTTGGAATATCTAGGTATTGTCTAATTCCCTAACATTCAATATAAGATATTTATGGCGATGGGCAGTTTTGCGCATCTACAGGCACCACCACTAATTCTATTTAAGTTTGTGCAGTTTAATCTGTCGGTACTTTCTCAAAATTTGTCACATGATTTATATCGTATCAAAGTCGAGAGATCTCTGTCAATTACACCCCTTGAGATCATTAATCTTCGAATGAATTCAATCCTGAACCTTCACCCTTTCTTAGGGATGTAATGCCATAGTACAGCATGCGTGTATACCTGGACTGCCAGTAATTTTACTACGTACGTGATTTTTGAGGACTTTTCTCCAGTTTAGTGCCTTTCTTCCCCCTCTTGCCATTCGGATTATTGCTTCTATTTTTAGTTGATTGGACTTAGAAAGAGTCCAAAACTTTAACTTCATGAAGAGGACCTGTGTCTTCTTTAAACACTTTTCTAGCAGTAAGCATAGTCTTGCTCCCACTTTGTCCCTCCCGACTGTGCTTTTTGGCGATACCTTGAAATGGGTTACTAGAAGGTAGATAATTTGGGCTTCGCCGTATAGCTTCCAAAAGAGCCTGTCCAAAATTTGGCGACTATAAACCCTAATACGTATCATGCATAATCAAGTGCTTTGGGCTATTATTACATCGGGGAGTTTGCGGCTCATTCTCCATGGCCTTATTAAGCTGGTGCCTCGGTGGTTGCTGGTTATCATCAACTCTCCTTATTTGTTGAATGGATAAATATTTAATTATGTTCATTGCCACTGCTTTCCCTTTCTAGTATCTAGGGTTAGGTATATCTTCTTCATGACTAATGATTTAGTCAATGATAGTATTTAAAGTTTGTGGTGCTGCATGCCACACGTCACCAATCTTTTTGTCGAAGTTAATTTCTCTAGTTGTGAACCTAATGTCTTTCTCCCTTGGCCATTAACAGGTCTTGTATACTGACTCTGATAGGAATACGAAATCTGTTCACCCCTTTTATAATGCTCGCTTAGAGTAGTTATTTCTAGAATTAGGGTTGTGGATATTCTTAATCTAGACAGTACATATGAAATTTGCATTTGAAAATTTCTAAAAAGGTCGCTTGGGAGACTCTCTATTTGAATGATCGAATTGTCCACAGGCCATACAAAATGTTGAGAACCTTTCATATCTTAACAACATTGCAATAACATCTTCCATATTCTCTAACATTACCCTAAATGCTGGCCTAATTAGTTTAGTGATGTTGATACTTATTCGAACTCGAACATAGTTCCCAACTAGAATCACCTTTATCATTGTCTTCAACCTTCTCAATGAGGGAGGCGATGTACATAACCACCTCAAGGTTCATGAGGATAGGGGAAGGTCATGGAGCTACACCCCAAAAGGATGCTTTATCAAAATTTAGGTCAGAAATCCTCCCAATTCCTTTTGGAATGTCAAGGACAAGTAAATAGTTGTTAAATGACTAGGGTCCTGTAGAAAAAATCTTTCTTCGATCTATATCTGATGGAAAAATATAAGACAAACATGTTCATGCCTGTGCTAATTGCCTCTAACGTAAATTCTTTGGATGATTACCACAGTAAATGAATATTAGAGATAAACGCTTCCCCGTTAATCAATTTTGAACTCAAAACCTTGCCAACTAAGGACAGGGTAATACGATAGTTTCCTTCTTTTTGAACAAAGGAACTCAACTTATTAATGGGAAAGTTGTCATCATGCAAATCGAAATTGGCATATTGTGCTGAGCTTTCATTCAGTTCTATTCAGTTCCATTAGTGATGGCCACATAGATAGACAACGACAGTGATGAGCATGTTTTATATATCATATTTTGACTCATTAAATTTAATAATTGCTCAACATAAGTAAGAAAATGTGGTTTTTTTTATGCATGTTAGTGTCATTTTATAGGTTGAATGTTAATAGAACTATTTGAGATGAAAATTCGAGAAAAATGCACAAAATTATCAAAAATAGACTAAAATGCTCAACTTGAATAGTGCAAAACAGTGTCACGAGGTAGACACTTAGAGCCAAAACACTAAAATTTAGTGTTGCAGTGCCAAGGCTTAGAAAATTGATATCCAAATCCAGCTATTGGGATTGCAGTACAGGAACAACGCAATGAACAATAACTATAAAGAGTTATGGATAGTGAACAGTAACAATAATAATGATTAATGCTATAACGCCAAGTCGTATTATAGTAACCTGAGTGTTGGTACTGCAATGCTGCCAGCAGTGCTATCAAACCTTGATTTTTATGCCTTAATTTTTTGGCCCAACTTGAAACTTGTAAAAGGAAGACCAAATGCCTCTTTTCAAAAAGAGGAGGAGAGCACAAAATTAGGAGAGACAAATAGACATTTCTAGAGAGAGAGAGAAAAACATTTGGAAGCTAGAAATAGTGAAGAATTCTAATAATTGTTGAAGATTGAAACTCTAAAAGACATCTCTAATCTTGTTTCTTCTTTTTCCTTTCTTATTCTCTTTGATTAAGAGTTTATATTTGTGGATATTATTTGTTTAAATCTGTTTGCACTTATAAATTTTTGAAAAATCTTAGTTTTCAAAAATGATTAGTTATCTATGATTGGTTAAACTCTCTATGTTTGGATAATTTAGTTGATTATTATCAAAGTCTTGTTTAATTCATTTATGCTTCTTTATACTTAATGCTTAATTTATTGGGATATAAATTAGTTGTTCTAAATTTTTGAGTTTTAATACTTGGGAAAGATTAACCTAATGATTGGTCTTAGAAAGCATAGCCTTAATTGTTATGGAGTTGGGAGACTAATAGCACTTAGACAATTATTATAAGGGTTGCTTAATAATTGCATAGATAGACAAGTTAGATAGGAATATCTACTTGAAAATGTATTTGACGTTCAGGAGAGATAATGAGATTAATCTTAACCTCCTTCGTTAATGAATTAACGAGACTAGTTAATAAACACTAAATATGAAGAATATATGAAAAGTAGAGTGAAATTAAAACCTTAGGACTATTTTATTATAGATTCCTCATCTCTTAAGATTGTCAATGTGTTAGTTTATTTAGTTTAATTTCTATTAATCTACATAACAAATTTAGAATTATAGTAGCTTAGATAAAATTGAGTTAGGAACACCCATAATATTTAATATTAATTTAAAAAATTAATTCTCGTAAGACAATACTCAATTATTATTTTATTACTTTCTTACAATTCGTGTACTTGTATTTTGTATATGCATACGTCATAATCGTGAACAAGCAACTTGACTATTCAAAACCCTAATTGTTGGGTTTTGGAATTCAAACTACCTCCTTAGTTGTTTGGAGAATAAAACCTAGGGGAGGGCTCCCAATTTTTGATGCAATGCAATTGGTTGGCGTAAAACCAGAATCTTTATTATTCACGTAAGATTTAAATTTTATTCCTTTATAACATTCTTATTATTAATTTTCAATCAAAATTTTATATCTACTCAACTAAAAGTTAAGATTAGAAGAGGATATGATCCAAATTATTGGTGCCTACCTCTATGCTAAAGAACTCGTGGTCCTTCAACATCAACAACTTTGCGTTCTATTTTATCATTATATTTGTGACCTTTGCGATGTATCAGCGGACTATATATGTAAGTTAAGTGGCTCCAAAGATGCCAATGATCAAAACGGGTTGCTGCTGTTTCTTCAATATTCTTAAGCAACAAAAACAAACCCACCAACCACGATCCACTTCATAAATTCTCCGGTCATCAAAAGGCTAATGAAGGAATGTGATAAACTTAATGATGCTTTCCACTACTAGACCTTTCTACCTCAAGTCTAACATAAGATGATGATAATGAATTCATGATCATGTCATGACCGCGTATCAATCAGTAAAATTGTTACATGTATAATGGCATTCAATAAGATGATTGGAATATCCGAATATGAAGCTATAATGCATGCCACTTATCCATTGATTACCAATTTGCTTGTCCATTATTTTTTAGATTATTAAAAAAAAAATGCCTGTTGCTGTTTTTTAATACCTTGTATAAATTAAAGGATGCCCTATGGCCAATGCAGTTCATCAACAACAGCATGCACACTATTTATCAAGTTCAAAATCTGCACATTCCGTGACTGCCTAATGAATTTTTTTCAAATATATTAAAATTCATTAAAAAAAATTAGTAAAGATACATTATGAGGCACATTTCACGACTGCCTAATGAATTTTTTTTCAAATATACTGAAATTCATTAAATTTTTTTAATAAAGATACATTATGAGAGGTTTTTGATAATCAATCAAAGAAATAACAAGACCTAATAATATATTTGTCCACTAACAAATGTTTGACTTCTATCTCTTACAACTAAGAGTCCCGATTGAAATTTTTTTTCAAAGAAATAAGAAATACAACACTAAAAATTAAAGAGTAAAAGAAATATCTCTCGTATAAAATGGAGAAATACAACTTCAAACACATACAAGTAAAACAACTCAAAATAAAATTTAAAAATAATCAACAAGACTAAGAAACACTCAACACCAAGTAGATCCCATCATGCACAGTTGACTAACGGGGTTTGGTGCTGCCAAAACTAATCTTCTATTGCCGAAAAAGGCCAATGATTACTAACCCTACAATGTAAAAGAGCGGCAACAGGGACAAAGAACTTGTCGATTATAGAATGAGATCTACGGTTCTCCCGCAAGATTCACCGACAAAACCAAACATGATCCGGCAAGATTTCGAGTAACGGTTTGTAGCCAACCGGTCGGTGACCGTTGAAAAGCTTTAGCGACAGCCGACAGCCTTGTGAGCTCCACAAGAAATGATCTGGTACAGCAAGGCCTGAAGCAAGGAGGCACTGTGGCTAAAGCATGACTGCCAAATGAAATTAATGTTCAATATTCATGATTTTAATATATTACCATTGTATCTATGATTTCAGTTTTGTTAGTGCTTACAATGTGAAACAGTTTAAGAGTCCTCGATGGTTTTTCAGTGTATTATTATTACACATTGCAATCATGGTGTTACTGAAGAACGATTTGTTTATAAATAAATTTGTTTTCTTCCTGACGTCAGTACACTTCTCGACCTCGCATCAAATTATTGGTTGAAAATTCCACATTAATCATGGACCAATACCGATAGTTTAGCCTATTTTTATGTTATTTTATTCCATTTCATCAAATCTGAATAAGCCATAGTGTGAATCGTGCTCGTGCTTAGTTAAAAGTTGGGATTAGGTCTTGAAAGCTTAAGTGTCGCAAAAGACCCACCAAAAGAATGGGCCAAAAAACTGTGCATCATCCACTGTTTTATCTTTTTAATTTTCTTATTTGGCTTGCTAAATCCATTGGTTGTGTCTACATCAATAATGTTTTAAAAAAGCGTCCACTAAAATGTACTGGGTGGTCTTGGCTTTTCCTTATTTGTCGTAATACATTATAATGCATTTCAAGGGTTTCCCACTCAAAAAATGAGGAGGCAGCTAGCTTATAATTATTTTCTTTTCAACATGATTGGTTCCAGCTTGTGAATATATGAGTTTCTTCGTTACCGATGATATCAACAAGAACAAGAAATAGACCTCCATTTTTTTTAAATGAATTGAAGGACCACTTGAGATAATATTAATTCGTCCACTTTCATATGAGTCATCATTTTAGTAGTTTCCGTGTCTCTCCAATATTCATTTGAATGTTCTGGTTGCTACTGAATATATGGTGAATGTTAAGAGTGTTAATGATACATAGTTGTTAATACAATCAAATTCTAATAAATACATAGTTATCATTTATTTGTAATTAATTTATTATATAATTATAAAATATATACATTTTTTATATGGTATTAGAGTACTTGCATTTTCATTGTCTTTTTATGATTTTTGTGCTGTACGAGTGATATGACACAAGGATACAAAAATAATTAATGATATACTTGGGTACTTTGCACTATTTTTAAACTATTTTTACTCTTACTATTAATAATAATCAATGGTATACTTGGGTTAAAGGTATGATAGTTTTAGAATTCAATGACTTATTAAAAAGTATAAAAGTGCATACCAAATATACTTTTCTTCAATTCAAGTGTGCCTGTAATATCTATAGAGTATAAATGTCTCTATGGAGAGATACAATACCTCTTTGAAATGCCACACCATGTGAAAGTGGTAGATGACTCTTTGGAGAGTCATCAGCTATTGGTGCCTGATTGGGTGCTTAATCCAGATAGTTGTATGTTGCGGTGCTAGGCAAGACTCTAAAGTTGGGGCTCTGCGACACCCATACTCAGCGCTACGGTGCCTAAGCCTCCTATGACTTGGGTGCTTCCCCTTCAACCTCTTTTCTCTTCTCAGTTCTTTCTTTTTACTTTAATGCTTGATTTTATACTTGTTTATTTGAAATATAAGGTCAAATACCAACAATCTCTTACATATTTCAAATAAACTAGTGTAAATAACAAAGTAAAATTTAACTTATATGAATTGATGCTCTTCCAAGTTATGAACTAATCCACTGATTAAGAAACTATTTTTTTTTATAGGAAACCAAGTTTCTATCAACTTTTATTCATTTAGATGCAAAACAGAGGGTTAAATTATCAAGTTAAACTCTCAAGAACTTGCCTATGTTTGCAGTTTGACACTATTAATGATCATGTGCTTTTCTAGTTTCATGAGTGCTATATAGTAGCTTGCCTAACTCTTATACGAACTAACCCAATTTCACACTTATATAGGTGATACTCTATTAAGTGTGTCCTGCAGGTTTAACACACCACTCTATAAAGGGCTATGGAGTTCATTAAGTGATCAACTCACCATTTTTTACTGCAGATGCACTACCTCGCCATAAAGAGGGACTCATAAAATAATTGGTAGTATAATAAGACAATAAGTAACTTATTTTTACCCTTTGAACATACTTCAATGAGATTTTTAATTATATTTGTAGGGTTACCATCACTCTTATCTCATGCTCTAGGCAGAAGTCTTATTTTCCTCAATATATCCACCACTAATCTCCTATTTAGTGGCTTTGTTAGAGGATCAACCAAATTTTACTCTAGGCTCACCACCCCAAATTCTAGCAGTTGCTTAATAATGTCATGCCGTAGACGGATATGTTTTCTATTTCCATTATAATTTTACTCTTTGCTGTAGCAATCACAATTTACATATATTATAGTAGAAGGGTGAGTACTAATGGAAAGATCACACATGAGTGTTCATACATTAAACCTCTGAACAAGCCTTTTTTAAGGCTATCAATTTTGATTCCATGATAGATCATGCTATACAAGTTTGTTTAATGGATTTTCAACATATGGCTCATCCACCATAAAGTAAAGACATATCCATTAATAAAATTGACCTTATTGAATTCAAATATCAAATTAACATCACAATAACCTTCAATCACAAGTTGTGATCTACCATATGAAAGTGTATAAGTTTTAGCTCCTATAAAATATTTTGCAACTCTATGCAATGCACTCCAATGCTTTTTTCCTGGATTTTGAGTATACCTACTCAATCTCCCTACAACATATGCTATATTAGGCCTAGTAGTATTAATCAAATACATAAGACTATCAATGATTTGGGTATAACGATTTTTATTGTCACTATGTTCTATATTCTTTCGAAGCTTCACACTAGTATCATATAGTGTTACCATTGTTTACATTTTGTGTACCAAATCTCTCAAGAAATATTTTTACATAGTACTCTTGTGATAAAGTGAGATCATTAGATGTTCTCATAATCTTTACCTCAAGTATTGTATCTGCTTCTCCTAGTCTCAACAACCACTTCCATTCTAGGATTGAATATAACCATATCATCTACATATAAACATATTATAACATATCTATTAGTATTAAATGTTTTATAGTACACACACTTATCATAATCATTTATCATAGAACCATTTGATACTAGAGCATTATCAAACTTTTTATGTCATTGTTTTGGTGCTTATTTTAAGCCATACAAAGACTTGACCAACTTACATACTTATGCTTTGTACCAATTCCTATACAACCTTCCGAATGTTCCATATAAATTTTCTTTTCGAAATCACCATTTAAAAAGGCGGTCTTTACATCAATTTAGTATATGAATAAATTATATATTGCAATCAATGCAATGAAAATTATAATGAATGTAATTCTAGTTACAAGAGCATAAGTATCAAAGTAATCTAAATCTTTCTTTTGAGTGAATCATTTTGGCAAGCAATCTTGCTTTATACTTCTTAATAGTTTCATCAGCACTCATCTTCTTTTTGAAGATCCATTTACAACCAATAGGCTTGAAACCTAGAGGAAAATCAACTAAGGAGCATTATGATAAGTCATAGCCTTACTAAAAGTCTTAGAGTCATTTTCTATAAGAAAAAAAAATAGAAATCTTTATTAAAATTAGTAGCCATTCTCATTCTTTTACTTCTCCTAAGTTCATTGTTAGAGCTTTCGGAATGATCTACATTAAACCATATATGATTCATAGTTTTGTCTACATTGGCTTTTTTTAAAGGAAAGATAAACTCAAAATACTCTGTATTTTTAGATTTTATTATGTTGTTTGCATTAAACAACCTATGGTATCCTTCAATACCAAGAATCTATATGCAACATTATTATGGGCATAACCTATGAACATACAATCAATTGTCTTAGGTCTCATCCCTTTTCTTTTAGAATAAGGAATAAAAAACTTTGTAAGACACCCCTACACTTTAAGGTATCAAATATCAGGTGCATAACCTATCTATAACTCATAAGGTGAAATTTCCATTTTCTTGTAAAAAATTCTATTTTGTATATGGTAAGTAGATAATATTGCTTCCTACCACAAATTCATAGGTGCCCTAGAATTAATCAACAAACAGCTAATCATTTCTTTCAAAGTTCTATTTTTTCTTTCAACCACCCCATTAGATTCAGGTGAGTATGGTGGTATAGCTTCATGTATAATTCTATTATCCTCAGAATAGAAACTAAACAAGTTAGACACATACTGTCTTCTTTTATCAGTTCTTAATATTTTAATTTTCCTACTAAGTTGATTTTTAACTTCTTGTTTGTAGATTAAGAAGTTATCATATGACTCATCTTTATTTCTTAACAAATATACCTTAGTATATTTTGAGAAATTATCAATAAAGGTTATGTAAAATCTTTTTTAGGTGATCTTGTTATGATATCTTTAAGATCACCTAAGTCACAATGAATCAAACTAAGCAATTTAGTTTCTCTAAGAGTTATAGATTTACAACCTTTCTTAGTGGACTTTCCTTTCACACACACATCATATTGATGCATTTTATTTTAACTCATATTAGATAGTAAACTAACTTTTTTCATCTTTCTTAAATAAAGACAATTCAAGTGACCTAGTCTATCATGCTATAAATGGAAAGACTCAACAATATAAATAAAAGAGACATCTTTATTCATTGAAACATCAAGCACATTGAGTTTGAACAATTCATTGGAAGAATATCCTTTTCGAATGAATGTTTTATCCTTGGTCATTACAAGTTTGTCCCATTCAAAGGAGATTTTTACATTTGCTTTCATTAATATAAACACAAAAATGAGATTGTTTCTAATATTAGAATCATAGAGAACATTATTCAACACAAAGAGTCTTTCTAGAAGTAAGTTTAAGGAGAACTTTTCCTTTTTCCACTATTGGTGCAGAATGAGAATCTCTAAGATATACTTGCTCATCTCCATCTCTCATATGAATACTTTTGAAATGCACTCTTGTCTCCATTTATGTGTTTTGTTGTTCTAGAGTCAATCGCCCACTCTTTATTGTCATTTGCTATCATGTTCACCTGTGACACAACTACTATAGCAATAACATCTTCTCCCTCAACTAAATTGGCTTTAGATATTTTGTTGTTTCCTTTCTTGTTCCTATGCTTACATTGATAAGTAAAATGATCACCCTTTCCACAAACATACCACTTATGATTTTTCTTGTATCAGATTTTATTTTTCTTAAAATAAGTGTTGCTTATGAAATCTTGATGTTTACTATAATAATTATCACCCTCTACTAAATTGGCCTTAGAAACTAATTCTTCAACCTTTTCTAAGTTCTCTATTTGACAATTCTTTTTTTTTTTATATTTTAATGTGCATAATAGAATTTTTTAAAGTCAAATTCTTCTTTTTTATATTTGTTGCTTTTCTTATACTTTTTCCAGAATTCAAGCAGCTTTTCAATTAAGCAATGAACTATAAAAGTTTCAGAGAGAATTATGTTTTTATTTTTCAAGTCATTTAGTAAGAGATAAAAATCATGAATTTGTATAATGACCTCTTTTTCCTCAAACATCATACTTTTGGGCACCAACATCTTCTATAATATATTTTTTCTTAAGCTGTGCTCATAATTTATTTGCATTCTTATATGTGGAATATACACTATAACATTCATTTGATAATGTGTGAATTATTGTGTTACAATATACTTTATTTTCCTTACTCTATTTGTGAAATTTCTTATTGTAATTTTTCACAGTAGCCTCAAGAGAAGGATTAGTGAGAAATTTGGCCAGACCCATCACATCTAGTATAAAAAACCTGGTCTTTTCATATTTTGAAATGCTTCCCATTAAAAGGTGGGATCTTGGTAGCCTCTAAAAGAGATTTGACAACTACCAACATCAAAGAATCACTTGTAGTATCCATGTGTATATATATTTTGATATAATTTAAGATTGATGATTAATGTGCTATATGAGGGATATGACACAAGGATACAAAGACAAATTAATATGAAGTCAAAAAGTGCTTTGCACTATCCTTAAACTATTTCTACCGCCACAATTGATAATAATTAATTGTGTACTTGGGTTAGAAGTATGATAATTCTATAATTCAATGACTTATTAGAAAGTATAAAGGTGCACACCAAATAAACTTTTCTTAGACAGAAAGTGTTTACTTTGTATACGGTTGATAAGAAAGAAATAAGAATAAAAAAATGAGAAGAGAAGTTCATTCCTTTAATTTAAGTGTACCTACAATATTTATAAAGTGTAAGTGTCTCTCGCGGGAGACAAAGCACTTCTTTGAAAGGCCACATCATATGAAGGGGTAGGTGTCTCTTTGGAGAGTCACCTTTTTCAAGCCTAGGCACCATGACACTCAACTCTTAAGCTAGGGTACTGGGGTGCCCATACTCAACACTGCGGTGCCCAAGCCTCTTACGGCTTGGACGCTTCCTCTTCGAGCTTGTTTCTCTTCTCGACTCTTTCTCTCATATTAACACTTAATTTTATACTTATTTATTTGAAATACACTTTCAAATACCAACATCTCTTTGTTTAGCCGGAGACTTATCAAATTATTTTAGAGATTAGTCAGAAGTTCACCGAAGTTCTACCAAATATTACCTAAAAGTTCGTCGGAAGTTAGCCGTGATTAACATTGCCCTAGCTAGGACATTCAAAACTTGGTAGTTGTCTAAACGACACTAAAATCACGCAGATGAGAGATAGACGTAGCTTGTATATGTCATTCAAAGGTTTTTGCCATTGTCTTCACAAATTTCAGCCCATTCATCCTCACGACCAATACCAAATCACTCTTCGTAATCTAATATGTTCATCCATGATGCCTTTTTACCTGTTCGACTCTTTGATTTGTAATAACGGTCTTTTTACAACTATTCATCATTTTGAGATCAAGTTATATTTTTTAATACTTTGAGGGTAATTTTATCATTATTAAAAGTTTTAGGATCATTCTACAATTATATATTTCTTTTGGGGCCATTATATTGCTATCAATTTCTTTTATGGTTATTTTTTAATTTATAAAAGTGTTGAGATAATTTGTAATTATCAAAATTTATGGGGTCAGATTATAATTCTCTAAAATTTAGGGGCCAGATTATAATGTCTTAAGAGTTGAGACATTAAAATTGTAATAAATAAGTCTGATGTCTCTCAACCTATTCATATTATTCTTGATGGACATAATTATATCTTATGGGCACAAGCAATATGTAGCGTTTTCAAGGTAGAAAACGTTGGCGCTATATCACTAGTGATGTTACTTTACCCAAGAAGTACGATAGTGGGAGTCTGAAGGCTTTTATTGAAAGAATAAAATATTATGATAGTAAAAATCACTAGATTATTATATAGTTTCAGAATAACTCTACCCTATCAATTAAGCTTTGAGACTTTCTTGTACATCGTTACCACTAACCTCTCTCATCAGTATCAGCTATTGCATAATTTACATCAACTCTGTCAAGAATTAGGACAGTCCACCATATATTTTTATTCTCAAGTGTAGTTTATTTAGGACAATTGGCTCTTTCAGAATTAATCTGAAAAAATAATGATGATGCTCAAGCTTTTATTATTTATTGAGATCATTAGCATCTGATTCAATTCCTTATAGTCCTTGCTACTCTCCAGTATAAATCTATATGCTTTACCTAAGATGTGTCATTATTGTTGCTTACCTAGTCATGTAATTCTTAATTGCCCAACACATAAATATAGAATATGTCAAAATCTTGCACCTGACCATTATGACAAGAACTATCATAACAAAAGCAAATTATCTCAAGGTGCTACTTCTACAAGACCTACATCATTTTCTGATGTTACTACTGCCTAGGATAGTATAAGTTTGCTTACCAACTTAGTTAGTGATCTTGAGTCTTTACTCTACTGACTCCTATAGAACTCTGGCAAACCTTCTATTTCTTTGTCATTTGTTGTTTTAACAATTCTTGTTATTTTGATTCTGCATGTAAACATACGACTTTTGATCATACTATTTTCTCATTTAAATATCTTCTTGTTTACCCTGTATTCAAACTTCTAATAGTTCTTTCATGAATGTTAATCACATTGGTTAAATGTCTTACTCTAATATCTCATTATCTAACACTTTTCTCATTCTCAAACTAACATTAAATCTTCTATCTATTGGTCAATTATGCGAACTTGGTCATTAATGTCTTCTTTACTACTTTTAGATGTTGTGTGCAAGACCCGAAGATAAGTCAAATACTTAGGATATGTAGTAAGGTTGGTTATTTATATGAGCTCATCTATTTATATTTTTCCTCTTTATGCCTTCTGTTTGTAGCATCTATTTCTCTAATGTCTTCATTGCATCTTTGGCATTCTCATTGGAGTCATGCGTTATTCAATTGTATACATTCTCTAATGTCTAGTAGTCATTTCAAAATTATTTTTGATAATAAAGATGATTGTTTGACTTTCCTTTAGTAAAACAATTGGCTTTACCTTTTAATGATAATACTACTATTTCTCATGCTCATTTTACTCTTATATACTTTAATATATAGAGCATATCTCTCAATGCCATTAAGGGAAAATCCAAATATTTTGTTATTTTCATTAATGACTATTTTCAATATACATGGTTATTCCTTATGAAAAATGATTAGAACTTAATAGAATTTATCATGATGTTGCTCAAATGGTTAAAACATAATTCTATTGTTCAATTAAGGTCTTTTACACTAATAATGCCATGGAATACATAGATTCTAACTTTTAAAATTTTATACAGTAACATGGCACTATTTGTTAAAGACCCTATCTTGATAAATCTCAACAAAATGAAAGAGTCGAATGTAAAAACACAAATTTATTTTAAACACCATTCGTGCTCTCCTTATCTCTGCCTCATATCCCAAACATTTTAACGGAGAAGCTACCTTGATGCTGTTTTAACCATTAATTTATTCCTTTATCTATTATAGAGAATAAATCATATTATGAGCATTTTTATAGAACCCTATTTCATTATAGTCTCTTCAAGATATTTGGTTGTGTTAGCTTTGTCTTACTTCAAAAATATGAACACACCAAACTTAAGCCATATACTCGGTTATATTAATTCTTGGGATATGAGATAGAACATAAAGATTATAGGTATTTGGATCTCATATCTAAATGCCTCCATATTTTTCATAATATAGTATTCTTTTAGCATAAAATATTTTCTTTTGTGTCTCTATTTGTTCCACGATTCTTTATAGATAATACTATTGATTTAGTTCCTAATACTTTACATATAGATACTTCTTTTGAATTTTATATAGGTGAGTCTGTTGATATGATGTCTACTTTTGAATTATCTATCTCATTTAAAGGATCTGCCCTAGACATCTCTCACTTTTCGTCTGCATCTTTTTCTCGTCGCTTTACTTAGGTAAGAGAACTTTCTGTTAAAATTTGTGATTATTAGTGTTTTTTTACTATTCTTTTCTTATATAAGCCTTAATCTTATTCTGAGGCTAGCTTTGTAATAGAGGCGTAAAAGCACTAGTATGCTTTATACCCAACTTTTATATTTTACTCCAAATTATAAGCATTTGACTATTTAATTGTGTTTTCTAACCATAAATAGATGCCCAACAAAAAATGTGATACTTAGGAAGAAACAGGAGGCGAATCGAACATCCAACGAAGAAATTACGCTCAAAATACGAAACTAGCGCAGCAGGTGACTGGGCGCCGCAGTGCCCAGAACAGTGAGTGAGCACTGCGGTGCTCATCGACATCTTGACAGATCTGGTGATCGTGCCCAGCGGCGTTGAGCCCCTAGCATTGCGGTGCCCAAGTGGGTGTTTAAATACTCTTCTTAACTCGCCTATTCGGGGTAGATTCAAAGCTCCTCGCGTCTAGGGTTTTTTTTAGCGACAAAACTACTATTTTGAGGCAAAAATAAAGAGATTTAGCAAGGAGAAAAATGCAAGTAACGAATACATATTCAAACCAAGAGATCAAGGTGAATTTTATTGCAGATTAAAGAATCAACTCTTGGGTAATCAAGACAAGAGGAAGAAGAACAACTCAGGGCATCACTTGTGTTATTTTCTTCCTTAGTTTTAAGAGATGATTTTGATCATGATACTTTTATACTTTTGCTTTGATAATCTTGTTTTGAACATGAGCTAAATACTTTTGATCTAGGGTTAGACGTTATTGAATATAGTATGTAATTGATTCTTTTAAACTCTTAGTTATGAACTTTTATCCCTTAATAAATTCAATCTATCTATGCTTAATGTTTTCATTATACTTGATCACTATTTTGATTGTTTAGGAACCATGATAACTTTGACAAAAGGAATTATGGGTTTAACCTAGGGTAAATTGATATATGATCATAGAGTAATATCTATGAGTTCTATCTAGGATGGAAATATACCTAGGTGGCATGTATGGTATGATTAGACTTAATCTTAATGAGTTGCATCTTATTCGGATTACCATAAATATATAGGTAATTGTTAGGGTATGATATTATCATTCAACTGTCGACAGAAGCTTATGATGAAATCAATGTCTAGACAATCAATTGATAAAAAGAGAATAACTAAGAGGTTAAAGGGCTTAGTGAACTACTAAGGGATACGTTGATACCCTAGATTACCTATCAATTTAGTGAATTCTATCTCTAAGTACTCACGATATTTTAATTAGGTTCAATTCGATAGCAATAATTTACTTAGTTAAACTATGTCCTTGAAGCTAGTCTGAATAAAGGTAAAGTAGAGTAATTTTAGTATTCGATTGAAGAAAATAGAAACAATAGTCTCTGTGGGATCGATAATCTAGACTTAGTCCTATATTATTTGGTACAAAAAGCGTGCACTTATGTTAGGTCATTAAATTAGACATCACTTTGATCCTATTTGGTAGTAAGTAATGATAGAAGAATTACAGGCCTTCGAAAAGTTATATTGACAGGACCCGACCAGAGACCCTCTACTATAGATCCCAGCGGCCCTGCCGGGCACCCCGACGGAAGTTCCTCTAAACCTAACTGGGTATGTTGAGAAATTTCGCGAGGCGAACCTCTTTTTAATTCTTGTTACTACTAAGAAGGTCTAGTAACAACACGAAAATGATATTTTAATTTTAAAAACAAACGGACAGAGTTTCCCTTGTTTTTCAGAAAATTCATATAAAACCTACAAAGAAATTTCACTTCTATTTTCAATACATCTCAATTCTACCAATTCGGACCTTCGGTCCTTTCCAAATCAAATCCAACACAACTTAATTATTTATTTGAATCACAAATAAGCGTAATCATAGAAGTAAAAAGAACGATCATCATAAAATTAAAATATCTTCTTTTCGATTCAAAACATACATCCAAATATACATGCCTACAACTATTATGCATAAAGTAAAGGGTGCTATTTAGCACATTTACATGTATAAAAAATGATCTTCGGATTCGGCCCACTACTCGGCAATAAGAGAATCAGCAGCTTGCGTACCGAGACCTGCACCTGAGAAAGGGGTTCAGAAAATATAAAACACAAAACGGGTGAGCTAAAGGAGCTCAGTAAGTGCAAATAAAATTTTAATAAAATAACATCATGTATAAATAGCAAATTCTAAAGTTCACGCAGAAATCATGCTTCTAAAACTGATATAAAACTGTAAAACGGTTTCTAACATCATATGCTATTGAAATCTTGCCGAGCGGGTTTTATCTACATCTTTGGAAAACTATATTCAGAATCTGTATAACATAATGACTGCTGTGTGCATATAAATGCATAAATACTATCGGTAAATAAAAAACTAGTAAAATCCTCGCTCGGCCATTTTCTTTCTAAACTGTACCAATGGTAACCCTAAAGTTCTATACCCACGCAGCGACTCAACTAGCACCGCATATGTGAGTAGGTCACGGGGCACTGATTGGTGTGCTATAGTAGCTAAGCGCAAGTGCACGCTATCGTATCAAGTAATATAGAATTTTAAGTCAAGATATTGATCCCACAGGGACTAAGCAATCTAATTCTATAAATTAAATACTAAAATTATACCTACTTAACTTTTATTCAAAAATCAAAATCTGAAATTTATTTAACTAATTTAACTCTATTAATTAAACTAAATAAAAGCAAAGAGTAGAATTCATAAATAAAGATAATCTAGGGTTTTAACTCGTCCCCTAGTATTTCATTAGATTCATTAACTACTTAGTTAATCCTTTAATACCAACTGATTGGTTTAGACACTAATCTCACCACAAGTCTCTGTCGATGGTCAAGTGACTATATTACGCATTTTAACAATCACCTATATGTCTATGATAATCAAATCAGAATGTAATTCATTAAGATCAAGTCTAAATTATACCATACATGCCACCTAGGTATATGTCTATCCTAGATGGAACTCATAGTTGTTACCCTATGATCATGCATCAAACTATCTTAGGCAAAACACATGAATCCATCTGTCGAGTTCATCGTGGTTCCTCAATCATTCAAAATATTGATCAGGTATAATGAAAGCATTAAATACAAGATAGAATGAATCAATTGAATTTATCAAGTTCATAAACTAAGAATCAATAAAATCCAACTACATACTAGGTTTACATAGTCTCACCCTAGAATAACAATTTAGCCCATCACAAAACCAAAAGTATCAAACCAATCCATGAAGATCAACAAGAACAAAAACATAATAATAAAGAAAAAGAAGAAAAACTAATCAAAATATCTCCTTGATGTGCTTCTTCCTTAATCTTGGCTTGAAGCTTGAATCTTGATCTTGGTTCTTCAATCTTTGGCTTAGATCTTTGATTTGTGTTGTGAATTCTCTCTCTAAGTTTTTCCTCTTTTCTCTCTTTTTCTCCTCTTTTCTTTTAGAGTTTTTGGCTTTCTATTTATAGATCTTTGTCTTCAAAATACTGTTTTACGAGTTATTGTAGCACAATACTGTTCACGGGTACTGTAGAAAAATACTGTTTCCGACACTGTTCGCCGCATTAAGCGCCGCGGCGCTCAGTCACTGGCCTGGTGCCCATTTCGTATTTTGAGCGTAACTTCTTCATTTGACATCCGATTCGCCTCCCGTTTATTCCTATGCTTCACATTTTCCATCGTACATATATTTATGATCAAAAACCACAATTAAATAGCCAAATAGTTATGATTTGAGTAAAATACAAAAGTTGAGTACAAATTATACTAGTGCTTTTATGCCCTTATCAAATATTCCCAAACTTAAGACTTTACTCGTCCTCGAGCAAAACGAAGAAAAACATTTACAATTTATTCATGACTCAAAAAATAAAATTTAAAAACTAAAAACAAGCTCAGGTTGATTAGATGATCAATATCGTTGTCTCAAAAGTTGTGAAAAATAACACAAGGCACTTTAGAAATCAATAAACAACTTTCAACAATCCTTATACTATTGATCAAGTACTTCATTCTCCCTTATTAATGATCACTTGTGTGTGTGTAATAAGCAAGTAATTAGCTAAATAGAACATAGATTTACTCAATACTTAAGAAAGTACATAAAGATGATATCTCGATATAGTTTCAATTATAACACTACCATAAGCTTGCTTTTCATACTACTCTCCACTAATGTAGAAATACACATGTCTAAGGATCTATTTAGGACTTTATTAGCTTGTAATGTAAGGCTAAGGTAAAGGTGGGTTATAAAGATATATATAAAGTGCAAATCACACCATTAACATTTAGACTTTACTCAGAAACCTCTTGATTCATTCTCCTCCTTGATTATTCATCTCTTCCCCCAAACTTATGATATTCCCATCTTTCTTTCAATCACATTTTTGCAAAGAATTTCTTATTTTTCATAAGTTAGGGGTATTATGCATTTAAACATCTTTTTTTCTTTTTTTTTTGGTTATGTACCCCCAAACTTAGAATGATATACACATTCAAGACTTATTGCTTTTCATTGGTGTACCTTTCTTTCATACATCCACAACCTTCTTCATTTTAAGAATATTTCTAAGTAAACTCAAGGTTTATGGTCCTACCAGTAGATTTTAGGATAAGTAAACTCAAAGTCTCTAGGCTTATAATGTAGTTAGATAGAAAAAAAATGGTTAATTAGGCTCAAACGGGGCAATTAAGGATAAATATACATATAAGTTAGGCTCAAAAAGGCTCAAACGGTCCAAAGATGGCCTAACGTCATTTCCCTAAGCATGTGAATTCTAGGATTTAGCCTCAAGTAGTAATTAAGCAAGTTCTAGAGTGTTGGTCTTCAAGACTGTGGTGTACTACTTAAGCATGAATAACTCTATGCAAAAAATTCAACTAATACAAGCTTCTTTCAATGTGCTCAAGAATAAGTGATCAAAAATAAGTTTGAACACAATCCAAGAATCATGATATAAGAGTTATTTCAAGCATCTATTATTTTATAAAAACTTGTGAAAATAAATTCAACAATTATTTTATTTCTTATTATGGACTAATGATCATCATCTCAACTAAAACTTAATAACCTAAAAAACAAAATTTACTTCATAAGACAACCAACCAATATAAGCAGCAAAATAAACACAAGAAAGTGTGTTTCCCACCCCTAAACGTAAATTAGACATTGTCCTCAATGTTTAAAAATAAATTTAAAAGTAAGAAAAACTCCCCTAGTAGATGAAGTTGAAGCAATGCAACGTTGTGTTCTGTTGAATGTAAATGCGGTTCTTTTTGCTTCCAACGCTTGAACTTGCTCATGCTGCTTCATTGAATGCTTGAATTGCTGATTTATTCCTACAAAAAAAATAGACTAACATAACTAAAACAGAAAATAAGCTAATAAAAATAAAATTTTACTTGGGTTGCCTCCCAATAAGCACTTGATTTAACGTCGTCGGCTTGACGGGACTCTTTCTATTTTTATGGAGGATCAAAGTCAATGGTGGAAGAATCTTTATATGTGAGCTTATTAGGCTTTCTTTCTTTTAGCTTCCACAGCTTCTTTATTTTATCTTGAGCAACAACTTGTTCCTCTTTCTCCTTGTGTTTCTCCAGAAAAACTTGAATCTTAGATCGATGAAGTGTCTCTTTTGTGCCATTCTCTTTGATCCTATCATCGTATTACTTCTTTTTCTTCTTCTTCTTCTTCTTCTTCTTCTTCTTTTTTCTTCTCTTTCTATGCCTTAACACCTTCTTTTTTATATGAGGATTCAACATCTCTATGTCTTTGAGCACTTTGGTGTTTGATGGCACCATATTAATGCTGTAACAGTCAAGTAATTTAGTGTACATGGGCTGATTCTGCTCTTTGTTATTGGTATTTTCTACTGTGTTGTCACTTTTTTGCACCTTAGAATGTTGATGTACTTTAATACCAGTTTTTGCACGTTCCATTATTGAGAATTCTACACTTTTCTGAAATTCTCCACTATTTTCTAGACTGGTATGTTGCTGATTTTCTGTTTCAACACTTGTTTGACACCTCTGTAGCCTTTGAAGAAAAGGAATAGGTGGTCTATATGGTTGCACTTTATTTTTCTGCACTTCCTTCTCCTTTATACTTGATAGTGGTGGTGTAGATGTGTTTTCTTGTAAGATCTCACAACTTCTCAAGTTGATGGCTTGGCTTTGCTCTACATTCTCTTTTGGATTTGTCTTAGTATCGCTTGGTAGAGTGCCTTGAGGTCTCATATTAATTACAGCAGCAAGTTGCCCAATTTGAACCTTTAAATTCTTTAAAGATGCTGAATGATTCTGTAGGATGGCATTATTGGACTTCATATATTGCATAAATATGTCTTCCAATATCGGTTTCTTCTCTTATGGTGGCGGGAATCCTGGGGGATTCATTGGTCTAAATGGCTTCTCTTGGTTGTAATGCCAAAAGAGGTTAGGATGCTATCTCCACCTCAGATTGTAGGAATTTGATTGTGGAATAGGTTGTTGACGATTGAAATTGCCCACATAATTTACTGCTTCTATGCACCGCCCATTCATGTAGTTATCACCACAAAAGTCGCATATCACTTGTTGCATTTTGACGTCATTCAATGCATCAAAATTCTTAGATAGAATATTGATTTGAGCTATTAACGCATTGAATGCATCAATTTCATATATACCGACAACTCTCTTGGGTGTAACTCTCTCTGCTAACCATTGATAACTGTTTGACGCCATCTCTTCTAATAGATTGTAAGCCTCATTTGTAGACTTATTCATTAAAGCTCCTCCAGCAGCAGCATCTACAATGGTCCTCAAATGGCCTACTAATCCATTGTAGAATGTTTGGACTAATAGCCATTTAGGGACCGCATGATGAGGACACTTTCTTAACATGTCCTTAAAGCGCTCCCTTGCCTCATACAATGACTCTCCATCAATCTGATTGAATGAGGTGATGTCATTCCTCATCTTTGTTGTTTTTGCTGGTGGAAAGAACTTGGCTAAGAGCTTCTGTGCTAAATCTTCCCACGTCGATATGGATCCTGACGGCAATGACATCAACCAACTCTTAGCTCTGTCTCTTAAGGAGAAAGGGAATAGTTTCAATCTGATGGCATCATCGAATACTCCATTGTACTTAAATGTATCGCAAACTTCTAATAAATTTATGATATGCATGTTAGGAACATCATTAGGGGCTCCGCTGAACTGTACAGTCTTTTTCAACATTTGAATAATATTTGGATTGATCTCAAAGTTGTTGGCATTGACAGTTGGTTGCCGAATACTTGACTGAATGCCATTTATAGTTGGGATAACATACTCTTTCAAAGCTCTTTGTGATATCATAGGCTCAAACACTGGATTATTGATATGATCATTGTTTTCCTCTATGGTATGAACTGTCAAAGCAAAATAAAAAGAAAATCAAAGTAAAACGAAGAAGATAAAACAAAAATAAAAATTTGAATTAAAAGTAAGTAGCTTGGTATTAGTATTGATCTAAAGAATAGATAAAACTAGTCCCCGGCAACGGCGCCAAAAACTTGATTGGTGTGCTATAGTAGCTAAGCGCAAGTGCACGCTATCGTATCAAGTAATATAGGATTTTAAGTCTAGATATCGATTCCACGAGGACTAAGCAATCTAATTCTATAAATTAAGTACTAAAATTATACCTACTTAACTTTTATTCAAAAAATCACAATCTGAAATTTATTTAACTAATTTAACTCTATTAATTAAACTAAATAAAAGCAAAGAATAGAATTCATAAATAAAGATAATCTAGGGTTTTGACTCGTCCCCTAGTATTTCATTGGATTCATTAACTACTTAGTTAATCCTTTAATACCAATTGATTGGTTTAGACACTAATCTCACCACACGCCTCTATCGATGGTCAAGTGACTATATTACGCATTCTAACAATCACCTATATGTCTATGATAATCAAATCAGAATGTAATTCATTAAGATCAAGTCTAAATTATACCATACATGCCACCTAGGTATATGTCTATCGTAGATGGAACTCATAGTTGTTACTCTATGATCATGCATCAAACTATCCTAGGCAAAACACATGAATCCATCTGTCGAGTTCATCATGGTTCCTCAATCATTCAAAATATTGATCAGGTATAATGAAAGCATTAAATACAAGATAGAATGAATCAATTGAATTTATCAAGTTCATAAACTAAGAATCAATAAAATCCAACTACATACTAGGTTTACATAGTCTCACCCTAGAATAACAATTTAGCCAATCACAAAACAAAAAGTATCAAACCAATCCATAAAGATCAACAAGAACAAAAACATAATAATAAAGAAAAATAAGAAAAACTAATCAAAATATCTCCTTGATATGCTTCTTCCTCAATCTTGGCTTGAAGCTTGAATCTTAATCTTGGTTCTTCAATCTTTGGCTTAGATCTTTGATTTGTGTTATGAATTCTCTCTCTAAGTTTTTTCCTCTTTTCTCTCTTTTTCTCCTCTTTTCTTTTAGAGTTTTTGGCTTTTTATTTATAGATCTTTGTCTTCAAAATACTGTTTTACGAGTTATTGTAGCACAATACTGTTCACGGGTACTGTAGAAAAATATTGTTTCTGACACTGTTACCACATTGAGCGTCGCGGCGCTGGGTTGTGGGCGCCGCAGCGCTTAGTCACTGACCTAGGCGCCGCGGCGCTTAGTCGCTGGCCTGGTGCCCCTTTCGTATTTTGAGCGTAACTTCTTCATTTGATGTTCGATTCGCCTCCTGTTTGTTCCTATGCGTCACATTTTCCATCGTGCATATATTTATGATCAAAAACTATAATTAAATAGCCAAATAGTTATGATTTGAGTAAAATGTAAATGTTGAGTATAAATTATACTAGTGCTTTTATGCCCTTATCAGGCACCTCAACTAGCAGCACTTACAGTGACATCTCAAGACATCTCACTGGCTATGCATCGGAATCCTACATCGCATGCATATAGTGAGACAATACCCCATACACATAGAGCGACTCATATGACTCGACATCCCGACTTTTTGGAGTTAGTGACACACCCCCAAGACCTGCCCATGTGCACGGGATATATCGGCCGGGTCTAATACAATCATCACCACTATAATCTGAGGGTACCAATGGTCTTAAAAACAAATGCAGAAATTTTAAAATTATTTCTCAATTCAAACATGTAAAGGCATGTCTATGAATATATATCAAGATCATAAATCATGGTTATGCATCGAAAGCTGATAAAACATGTATATTCATTATGCGAAACATAATAAACGAAAAGTAAAAGAAATGGCAGATTTCCACTCACAACCGCTCCGCGCTCAATTTCGCTCCCGATTTCTGCTCCCGTTAACGCTCTCGGTTATCTTCACCTACGCGCTACAAATGACATTTAGAACTAAATCGAATGCTAGAATCTCATTTAACTACTAAATGCCCTAATCGACATACAAAGCCCGGATGCATACTACTTTTCGATTTTAGTTACGGAGCCATAATCGAAACTAACTCACCATCCGACGCCCTGAAAATTGTTGAACACCTTATAACTTGGTTGGACATAATTGTCCTTCACCTTTCCAACATGGACAATTATGTCTTATTTTCTTCATTTTTGATTTTTTCATCAACCATATACATTCAATTTACAATATGCACCATTTACACACAACAATTCAATCACAACACCACTCAATTCCTGACTTCCCTAAAGTGGCAGAATTTCACCCTAAGTTCCAACACATTGCTTTTCTCAATTTCTTGTTCCAATTATAATAAAATCATGCCAATTTTATTCTAAAGCCCTAATTACAACCAATTGAAATCTCTACAACAAAATCACCAAAAACCCTAATTCTCACCTTGCCAATTTCTTCAAATTGATGACTCCTTCAAGCTCCAAACTAGAATTCAACTCAATCTAAGTCAAGAATACACATAAGAATGTCAATTGGAGCATTCTTGATAGTTCACTTATCAAACTCATAAAACAATGCTTTTCTCACCTCTTTTTCTTGAATTTCCACTAATTGAGGCTTCAATTGAGTTTAAGGATTCATATGTAACCTTATTTTAGCTTGATTACATATGAAAAATCATGAAAAAAAAACTGAAATTTCACTGTAGCAGCACCTCTTCACCTTGCCCGAATTTGCTCTCCTTTTTGCTCTAAGTGTTTGCTTTTTGATCACTTGAAAATTCTACACACTTCTAACATATATATAGTGCTCCCTCAATTGATCATTTTGCCCTTCAACTTACTCAAAATTACTAATTTTCCATTAGTTAAAAACTAATTATGTAATTAGTTCATTTGTAACTATCTAGTTAGAATAGTTCAAAGAACTAACTAGAACTTCCAACTTGGCAATCCATGAGATTTCTTCTAATTGGTCCATTCTCTAATATATGGATTATGTTTCTCAACAAAGGCTTGTTCCATTCATAACCCTTAAATAGAAATTCATGTAGTAAATTAGGATTTTCTTTTCTAAGCTAATAGAGAAAAATTTCAAAAATATTTTAAGGTTGTCCGGCGCACCGATCGAGTGTGAAATTATCAAATTAGGTCTAATATCTCTCACGTGCACTATAAAGGAAATATTTCTAATATGGTTAAAATTGAGTAACCCTACGGTATGTTATTTGGTCTATACCGAAATTTAAACGCCAATACTACTAATAGGGATTGGATATTACATGTATACTTAGAAATTTATTACCATTCTACGTAATAAAATTGTAATTAGTAGCAAATGGGAATGCAAGATCAAGACTAAGTCTAATGGGTCAATTGAGAGATATAAAACTCGTCTTGTTGTAAAAGGCTTTACTCAAGAATATGAAATTGATTATAAAGAAACTTTTTACTCTAGTTGCTTAACTTACTTCTTTTGGAGTTTATTAGTTATTGTTACAATTTGTGATTGGGCATTATTCCAGATTGATGTGAAAAATGATTTCTTTAATAAAGATCATTTGATGAAGTATATATGAAACCTCCTCATGCTTAGTTTGTAAAGTTTAATGGCATTATTCTAAAACATAGTTTCTAGCCTAATCCTTATAACTCAGCTCTCTTTGTTAGTAAAATAAATTGTGGTTGTGTTCTATTACTTATCTATGTTGAGAATATGATTATCACAGGTGATTATCCTATTAGTATTTCTACTCTCAAGGATTTTCTTCAGCAACACTTTAAAATAAAACACCTTGGCACTTTTAGCTTTTTTTTTTTTGTCTTGAAGTGCTGTCAAATTCTACTAGAATTATCTCCACGGACTAAATATGCATCGAATCTACATACTAAAGTTGGCTTGAAAAATAATAAGATTACCTTTACTCCTATAGAGCGTAATGCCAAACTCTAATCTTTTAATGGAACTTATTTTAGTTATGCCATCCTTTATCGCCAGTTGGTTGGTAGTTTGGTATACCTAACTGTTACTCGTCTAAATACTGCCTATATTGTTTATGTTGTTAGTTAGTTTATAATCGATCCTTATACCTCTCACTTCGCAACAATCCTTTATATTTTACGCTATCTCAAAGGTGTTTACTTTCATGATCTCCATTTTTTGCCTTACTCTTCTTTTGTGTTACAATCCTATGTCGTTGCTGATTGGGTTAGTGATCCTATGGATTGGTGTTCAACTACTGGGTTTTATATTTTGCATGGTAGATTCTCTTTTGTTATGGAAGAGCAAGAAGTAGACAGCAATTGCCAATTCAAGTACTAAGGCCGAATACCGTGCTCTTATTGATACTATCCAAGATATTGTTTGACTGTAATGGCTTCTTAAAGATATATATATCTCTTACTCTATAGCTGTACCATTTTATTGTGACAATCAGAATGCAATTCAGATTACTCACAATGATAACTTTTATGAGCGAGCTAAGTACATTGAGACGGATTATCACTTTGTTCAACATGTTTTTCAAAGAATGGTTACTTTCTACTCTATCTCTTCTTATGATCAACCTATTGATATCTTCATATGGTTTCTTCTCTCTGGCCGGTTCTAAGCCCTAGTATCCAAACTTAAGCTTATTTTTACTGCGCTATCTTGAGTTTGAGGAAAATGTTAATGATATACAGTTGTCAAGACAATTAATTCCTACCATATATACATTTTTACTATTTATATATTGTAACTAATCCGTTACATTTTATTTCTTGTATATATTTTTACTTTCTTATTTGTGTCAACCTAAAACTTATATAAAAACTCACTTTGTATTGTATCATCATAGTAAAATATATAGAATTTTCATATTTTTTCACAAAAGGTATGGCTTTAGAGTTGAAAGTTGAAACTAGCCTTAATGTTCTTAATTCATTGATATCTTAGATACTGTATCAGTGAATGCAATAGTAACAAGTGTAAAAATAGACAAACCAAAAAGATCTATTGGAGATTTGGTGATTCAACAATTTTGTTTGGATAAGAATTGAGATGAATATCAAAGAGGAGAGTCACAAAAAGTCTAGAACATGTAGGACATGTATGGGAAAGTCTAGGACGTGTGGGATATAAAGGGGGAAGTGAAACGAGACTCGAAGATACAAAGGAAGAGAGAAAAAGCGCAGAGCTAGAAACAAAGGCCAGCGCTGCTGCGCCCAAAACAAAACTCTAGCGCCGCAGCGCTAAGTTCCTAGCTTCGTAGCGCTGGACACGTAAAGGTTCAGTGTCGTGGTGTCAGGTCTTCACCGTCGCGGCTCCAGAGTAAAGGAAAGTCCGTATTCGATCCAGATTTTGAATTTTGAAAAGTTTAAGACTTTTAAAACAAGTGAACTCTTACTCCAATAAAGAATAGTGTTAGTAGGCACGAAATAACCCTTATATAAATACTTGTAAACCCTTTAGTTGAGATCAAGCATTAAGAGAGACTCTAAGAAAATGGAAGAACTGGATAGACACTAAGTATTTGTGTGCACTAGGATGGAACTGTCGTTTTGGTGTTCATTGTTCGTGGTAAAATAAGGGTACATTAAACATTAAGTCATTTTAAAAGTTCTTCATTAGATTTTCTTTATAAAATGTTTAAAAAATTAATAAGACAGGTTAAAATTTTTGAATCCATCGTGGACATAAATAATTGATCAAACCACATAAATGATATGATTGTGATATTTATTTTTTACTTTAAAATTTTACTATTTTACTTAATATATAAATTATTTTACAAATTAAAATTAACTAAATTTTTTTACTTTAATTTAATCTCTAAATGATAAAAGTGATTAACAATATCAAAAACATGATCACATTCTGCAAGTGCCACAGTTGATAGACATGTATTTATTTGGTTGGATTGAACGTGTCTCCATGATGCTTGGACAAAAGTTGACCGATCCATATGTATACGAAATGACTCTCAAGTACAGGAATTGCATGCTTGTAATTGAGAGACGCCGAAGGAGACTTTTCAAATGGTGGATTAATATCAGAGGTCTTTATCAACTGAAAAGAAGTTAAATGTGACCCCTTTTTTTGTCAATAGTTTAAGCACTCTAAATGGGAAGTATGCATTTGCTTCTACTTTAAGAGTTCTAGTCAATTTATCATGAGATGCCGGTCTTGTCCAATGTACTGAGTACAGCTTTTTACTGCATAATCCCCTCTTCTTTTTCCTTTCGCTTTTGCTTTTCTGCTTTAATTTGTGTATTTTTGTGGTGAAATATGTTGCTTTGCTGTTACGTTCATCACAAACCACAATGTTTCAATGCTAGGTAGAGGCAGATGCAGTGCTTCAAGATGCAAGGGATGCAATGGGGCCTTTGATGAATGGCTTTTAAAGTGATTATTGTTTTAATGCCGACATCTAATAGCCAGCTAACTTTGCCCAAATGGTTAAAATTATTTGCAGAAGTTATGGTCTATATGAGGACAATCATGTCTCCCTATTATGATTTCTTAATGTTAATGAGCTCTATACCACAAATAATTAATTTATACCACTTCTTAATGTTATTATTAAATAAAAAACATTTTGATCTATCGAGTCTCAAATCATAAGTCATTTTTAAGCTCTTTTTCCTGTTATACCCAAATATAAATCTTATCTTAAGCTCTTTTACTCGATTGCACTGTTATTTTTCTTTTCTTTCTTTTCGGATAACGCTGTTGTTTTCTATTAAGTTCATAATACAGTGTATATATATATATATATCTATATATATATATATATCGAGATGATATTATTGTTCAACCTTGAAAGTAGGCATGTGTTGAAGTGCCAGCAAGAAAAAAAAAGGAAGAGCAAAAAAAGGCAGCATATATATTTCTTGGGATAAAAAAAAAATTATATAAGAATATAAAACCAGAAATATTCTCCTTTATTTTAGGGCGAATGAGAGTTCCATGAAAGACAATTACAATTTTTGTTTTTGTTCATTCAGATACTTTATCTCTTTTACATACAACAAATACGTACTTGTAGTAGTTTTTGCTTAATTCAACTTCACCATTTAATGCACATACAGGTATAGGAATAGCTGTCGGTATTTAATTAGGGCTTTGGTCTCACAAAAAAAGCAGGGCATCGTTTCTCATGTTTAAATTATGCTTGTTTGCTACTTTTCTAATGAAAAATCTTTGCTTTTATATTTGTTCAATATAACATGTGAACTGATATCATAAAATAGTGCAAACTCCGTCTTTAAATGAAACTCAAATCCCATAAATTCCACATCTTGGTTCCCTTTTTTTTTTTTTTTTTTGTTTCCCTTATCTTTGCACTAAGATAAGATGTCTGCGGGTCATAAGTTCAAATATCTTTGGATCTTTTATTTTATTTTTTTTTGTCCACTGATAATGGTGCTCAATAAGATTTATTTGTCTCCCTCAAATTTCACAGAAGATTTTGAGTAACTAGTACTTGATTGATCATATGCTCTAAAATTTTCCATCACTTCCACTATAGAACTTCCTAAATATCGATCATTTGCACATAGACTTTGGTTGAGGCCAGAGATTTCCCACTAAATACCCCTCAATATCAATGTAGATTCGAGTATATATGCTTTTATCACAGTGACAAATAAATGGAAACAATAAATGACTTTTTCTATTTGATTCGTTAGATCCCATTTTACCTGCATCTTTTACTAGCATTAACTAGATACTTTTGAGCCTTCTCTGTCTCCTGTAAAAGAATATATATATATATATATATGTATGTATGTATGTATGTATGATCATGGAATGTGACCTGGCCGTATCCCACCATAACATGTCGATTAATGCTAGCTTGAATTTTAGGTAATTGTGATTGGTAAAACAGGCAAATGCGCACATAAAAAATATATAAATGATCGATTTTGTACCATACTATATAGACTGAAAGACCTGTTAGATCTCGAAAGAGTGAAGCAAAATGGAATGTGGCGTTACAAAGGTATGGAAAAAAGAGCTAAACTTTGCAATCTGATGCAACATTTAGGTCAAATATTATTATTTTTCTAGCAAAAAAATCATGTATGATATATAGGATAAAAAAAAAAAAAGATATGCATGCTTTTCAGTACACTTGTGTTTCCTTGACCTAATTTAGATCAAGAAATTGGAATGTGCCCACTCCATAAATAACACACCCTATTTGTGCAAACTAAATAAATATATAAATAAGAAAAAGAAAAGTAAATCTAACAAAAGATAGAGGTCTAATTTTTCTTGGGTATTTTATGTTCTTAATTTAATTAGGTTGTCTAGATAACCAAGTTAATGGACGCTTGTCTTCATCTAGCATTAATTCCAAGACGTGAAGTTTGTTTATTTAATTTAATTTTCTTAACTGATTTGAATGAGTTTGTAATCAAGCATGATAATTTAAGTTCCAAAAGTTGACTTTAATTAGTCGAATTTTGTGATTAACGGGCCATGTTGACTTCGGATATAATCATCTGGAATCTTAATTAATCTGATAATGAAGTTTTCAAATTTTACGTACTCTATCTAAACTTTATATTATTTCTTAATGAACTGGATTAACACGTATAAATAAAAATTGTTTCTTTTCAAAGACACGGAAGAAAATATTGTCGAAGTACTCAATCTAATCATCGTCAATATTATTTCTGAATTTAGTGGATTAACATGAATATATGAAAAATGAGTTGCTTTAACAATAATATACGTATAAAAATTTGCAACTTGTGCGTGATGATACAAATGCTACTCCATCTAACCCACTGAATTCAAATATTAATATAATCACACGTTTTGTCTACATTTCTCTGGTTGTCAGCCTGAGCGAATGAGAGGCAATTTGACATCCACTACCAAATGTTCATGCAGAAATTTTTTTGGATAAATAAAGCGACTGTAATGGATACAAACCATTAAGTTAAAGGTTACTTTTATTTTTTATGTTTTACCCCAATAACACTACTCATTTAAGCAATAAAGAAAGCATAAAAATGTTAGATTAAAGAGTAAGAAACTAGAATAATAAGCCATCACCATGATAATAAAAAGTCAGATATTAGCATTAGTGGGATGTGCATTTACTTAATATGAATTTTTGTTGAAAAAAAGTGAAGTTATAATGGAAGGTGACATAGAAAGGGAATCACATTATTCTTACAAAATTCGATATTGTTCTCTTCCCCCTTTGGTGGAAAGTGAACGCTCGGCATTTTGAAGTTCAAACAGAAACATAGTTTTTGTTTTGCTGGCGAAGGTGATAACTACACAGCGATGCACATCAACTCTCATTTCTCTATTATGATATTTCGCTCCAATATATACGAGTCACCTTTAAATCCTACATTGTAAGGGTGCTAAATGACTTATTATTATTTTTTTTTTCAATTATTGCATAGAAATCTTACCCACTATTCTTAAAGCACACTGGCATTACATTTCTTATTGTAATTTAACTTTTACTTATTCTAATAATAAGAAAATTCTATTTTCCAGTACAACCACATGTTCTTGCTAAATTTCTTTTTCATTCATAGGACACTTTTTATCAAATAAGTGATTTGTTGATTGTATCTAGCTAATTAAAACTGAATTTATGTACATATGGGTCATTAATGGATACACGTTTCATTTCACCTATATATATTTTTTAAGTAATGTTACACTTTTTAACTTTAATATTAATATTTTTCATCCCAAAGTGATGTGTTAAACACTCAAAAATAATATGATGAATGATTGTAGAAGTTACAATAATTAATCATCGAAGAAGTTCTTAGTACATCAATTGAGATAAAAAAAAGTTATAATCAAAATTGAAAAGTGTAACATTATTATTTATATTTTTTAATAATAATATTATACATTCTAAATTATATTTTAAATAATAATGTGTCATATAATTATTAGGTGATGAAATTGAATAAACTTAAAATTACCTGTTAAATTATTTCATCACCTAATAATTACTTAATATATTATTATTTGAGATATAATTTAATATGCAACTTGGGATGATTAATATTATTCTAATTAAAACCTTAAATGAATTTCTTCTACTAATTAAGTTGAATTAATCTCATTTACATCTATTAAAATGACAAATACTAAACTTGATACATTTATGATATCTTACTAAGGAGAGAATGAATAATGAAAATATTCTTATCAATAAGTTATTTTCTTATTTTATCTTTATCTTTTTTGTTAATATTTTATCTTAATAGTTAGATTAATGGGATCCAACCATGCAAAATCTGATAAGGTTATGGAATCAAAATTTTTGATGAACATTATCCGAGAGAATATATACAGAGCGATGAAGAATATTATCGCTCCCGAGATTGGGGGGGGGGTGGGGGTGGGGTGGTTAGTGACTTTTGGAATCAGCCCTAAATAAGCTAAATGACATTGATACCATCAGTACATTCCAGTTAGATTCTTTTACTCCACTTTGACCCCGCACACACTTTTAACCTATAAATTAAATTGTCCCTTAGCATTCAAACGTGTAATCTAAGGTTCTTAATTGACTTCATCTTTCATATATACTTTCAATTTTAGCTACACCCTTTAAAGCTCCATAAACACATGCTCCCCACGGCCTCTTCAAATCCCCTAAGAGTTATTTTTGTTTAATTGTGGGTTCTTATTTGGAAGCTTTTCGTAAAGGCCGTTTCCAGTATTGTTTTTCAACTAGTATTTTTTAATTTTAAAAAATAAATATTTATCTCTAAGAAAAATATCATTTCGGTTTTTAATTTTATAAATATATATTAATTTAGTTCTTACTTTTACAATATATATCATATTAATCCTTATAAGATGAAAATGGTAATTGTTCATGAACAAAAATGATACTAAAATTTATCAGAATCACCATACAGAGATTAACATTATATATATTAAAAAAGTAAAAAATAAATTAATATATATCTATAAATTAAGGACCAAAATGATATATTTCTTATTTTTAGTATGATAGCATATTTCAAATTTGTCGTCTAGGAACCAAAAAGAAAACTTCGAAGAGAGAAATGTAAGATGGAAAAGAAAATATTTTGCTTTTTGTTTTTTTTTTTTTCAATTTTCTTCACAAACGGTAGGAACACTATATACTTTCACTTTTGTTGATAATTTTCATAAAAGACTTTACCAAAAATTTGTTTTTATAATTTTCAATGTTTAAAATTAAAAAAAAATGGTGTTTGAAAAACAATAACAAACGCCTTCTAACCTCTTATAAGGTTTAGCTAAAAAATTAAAAACTCAAGTCTTAGCTCATTCTAAATTTTGTGAGATATAAAAAGAGCCATCATAAATCTTCTCTAAATTTCACATAAATTTTCTTAGAATTTCATATATCTATTGAAAGACAAAACCTCTCTTGCAACGATTGTTTTGATATCTATTTTGGAATTAGGAAGATGCATGCATTTGTTACCCATCTTCTTTGTTTATTTCTTATTTTTAATTTATTTTCATCAAAATGGTCGATCCCTACACAATCCCACTAAGCAAATGATAAAATGTGGGGGCTAATTGCACGTCTTAGTGGGGGAAAAAAAGAGTCAATTTTCGCAAACGTCATCCACACTGAAAGGAAAAGGTATTGGCAAACTTCGAAAAATTTATTCAATTTCATCAGCAAATAAAAAAAAGCCCCCGCCACTAAAAGCAGTGGTTTTGCAATTTAACGCTGTACGAAACAACTTGTCAACAATCTCCAATTGCCTCTCAATTCATTTGATGGTCTCACTCTCTCTGAAGGCTCCATTGCCAAATCCAATTAGTTGGCATGCAATAGCATCAACTCTTGTGAGATTATGAGTCGTCTCTGTGCAGTGTGCATATTCTGGTGAAGAATCTATACACGTGTACCCACGCACCGAAAGATTCTCCACTTTCTCTCGTCTGAGTTTTTGCCACGTCGAATCTCTGATTTAGAATGTTACAATCAAAACCCTAATGCTAATTAGTCATTAATTAATACATCTCCCCTAATTCATTCCACGTGGCTGCCAATATGCCTAGCATTTATTTATTTTTTCTTTCTCTTTTCTATTACGTGCAACAATAACTACTCTAAGCAATATCATGATGCCAAATTAACCAAAAATATAGGATATTGTGAGATTGTCGAGTATTATTGATGGTACTAGTTTCACTTTTTACGATTTAAAAATAAACAAAATCTATGTGTCTTGATATTGTGTTAAAAAATAGCAGATTTTGAAAACACAGAATTAGTGATCTCTTCAAAAGTTAATATTAGATGAAGTAATGGTACAAAGATGTTTATATATGCTTTTTATTTATAGAAAAAATATGCGTGGAGTTATTTAAAAGGAAAATAGAAGAAACTCTACAAAAGAAAATGAATTCTAAAATAATAAAAAACATAAAATTCCATTTCCAGTTTTTATTACACAAAACCATTTTCACAAAATATGACCCTTTTCCTTCGTCCAAATCAAAATCAAATCATCATGTTATGCTAAATTATAAATGGAGATTTTATGTATATAAATTGGTAGGAACCATTAAGAGAATCACTTATTGGACAAAATATTAAAGGAAAGACCTGGAGGCAAAAGTTGATTGGACCATCGTACATATAGGACAATTATTCTCATTGAAAATTTTCCTTTTTTTTAACAATAATAATAAATTGGCGTAACATTATTTAGCTTTATATGTTAGATAATTAATACAATTATCTATATCATTACTGATCTTGTTTTCCATGTTTGGATCCAAATTTCAAACTAATCTAATTATACCCCTTTGTTTCCCTTTCAAAGTAGAATTAATAACACAATTTTGCTACTTTTCTTCATTGTTTATGGACAAGAAATCCACTAGCAGATCATGAAGCTAAGTTTACTGTTATTAATTCTGTGAATTGTGGAAGATGAGTTAGCAGTGCAGAAGCGATAATGGGGCCTGGGACCTGCATGAGGATCCAACTTATAACTTAGACTTATAGTTGATGTTCAAAGTGCCCATGATTTTACAGTAATTCATTTCTTTATTAAGAATATTCTCTGAATAGATGCCTTACACTAAAGCATCTTCCATTTTTAGGTTTCTGTTGAGAGGGAAAAAAAAAAGAGTGAAAAGCAAACACGCTTTTATATGAAAAAGAAGCTAAGCATTTATTGGTGATTTTTTTTTGGTTTAATTAATTAAATTGACTAATAACATTCTAACAGCTAAGAACATAATCCTCTTGCAAATAATCCCTTCACACCAAATCCATATATTACTTATTTGAAGCTTTGATCTCGATATGATATTGAGATTACTTGTGATGCCTTCCGAATATATAGTGCCATGAATTATCAAATGTGTCCTTGATTTTGATTGCGTGGCCTATTATTAGCCACAATAAAATTAAACAAGGAAAACAGAAACTATTTCTTTGCCATCAAAGTCATTTTGATTTGCGATGGGAACCTTTTAAACTCTTTGATGATCAGTGTGAAAACTTTCGATCAGGAAAGTTTCTTAACTTCCTTTTTCCCCTTTAATTAAATAATGAAAATTAGAAACGATTTTTCGTAAGCTATATCTGTATACGTGTGAAGAAAAAATGTTCTAATTCATAAAATAAAAAAATTAATGCAAATTAGAAAAAAGGAAACGGTCATTTTCTATTTCTGACGATAAGGATAAAGCTCCATTAGACATCAGTTATCATATATATTATTTATAAATATGATGCTATGCCTACGTAGAATGGAAAACATACAGCTTGCATTCAGTATTGGCTACGTCTTGTGTATTCATATTTCAAACATAACACGTTCAATTCGCCAAGGTGGCAAATAGAAATTATCTATATTTAATTATTAAAACAAACAGAAGCCAAGCTTATATGGAATTTTCTTTCGATTAAAGCGATCTCAGATGTAGTGGATGATAAACTTTCCGCAAGTTACTTGCAATTAAATAGAAAGGGTTTTAATGAGTTGACTTTTGTTCTCTGATTTCTCTCTGTGTCTGGTGGCTTCAGTTCAACTAGTATATGCTTCTCTTTTACATTCGGTTATGAAATTTAACCAAAAGAAGTTAATGAAGAAGAAGCAAACTAACGAATAAATACTCGAAAAAAGAAAAATTAAATAAAACTTCCTTTACACCTCTTTTGTGTTAAAAAAGACAAAGCCTCTTAGCAATATGGTTGTGTACGAAGTGTTTCTCTTTTATAAGTTGATAAATAAACAAATATGACAAGGGAAAGTTTTTGCAATTAATAATAATATGCCATAGTTAGGTTTGGTGGCATTTGATTTGACATGAAAAGGAAAATATGATAACAATGATAATGATGTAATTAAAAGGAGGTTCTTCCAAAAACTGTAAATATATTTGCAATTTGTTACCACCTTAAGAGAAATTATAATAATTTTTCCATTATCCTTTTTGAAGGAGATGACTAGTGAATAAAACGATGAAGAGAAACCCATAATTTTAGATAAGAAAATTAATAATACCCTACCAAATTATATCACCCCTTGGTAAAATTTCTGATAGCTATATTATGATTTAGAACAAATGTAGGCAAACAAATCACGTACGAGTTCACACAAGAGCACTTGGGTTTAGATATTCTTGATCTGATGATGGGATCTCAACCGAATAAAATTTTTACGATGTGCATGTGAGTCACTATCCTAATATATATACATATTGTCAAACTGAAATTTACTCACATTTATCATTTATCTCTTCTATTTGAAAGTCTTATTAACATTATTCGTACTGTTATTTAAAAAAAAAAAAAACGATTGTTGCGTGTGCTTTTTTTAATCTTTTTTATGTCCCACAAATGATATGTTAGAAAAAAATATATATATTCCAACAATAAGAAGCAAACTTTCTTCAATTCTCCACACGTCTCTCTCTCTTCTTCTTGTTCTTCTTCTTTTCTCTTATATATATACATATATGTAAACCCTCTCTAGTCCCTATCCCACTTTCTAATAATAAGTTCTCTTTATTTCTTCTTATTCTTCTTCTCATTCACAGTAGTAGTAATAATAATAATAACTTCACTTTATAATAATAAGATTCTCAAAGAAGAAGAAGAAGAAACAACACAACAATGGTGAAGTTCTCGAAGGAGCTGGAAGCTCAGTTGATACCGGAATGGAAAGACGCCTTCGTCAACTACTGGCAACTCAAGAAACACGTCAAGAAGATCAAGCTCTCCAGAACCCAAAAGCACTCGCCTCAAGAGCTTAACAATGACTTTGGCCGCTCCCTTTTCGACTCCGTTCGCTTCCTCGCTCAGAAATTCTCCAACAGACTCTTCAATCGCGATGACAAGACCACCGACAGTATCATCAAGGTAAAACAAAAAGAACAAACACACTGATCAACTTATAAAGCATGAATCATTATTAGAATGAACAAAAATTAGGTTAAAGTACATTCTTGTTGAAGCTCTTTAATTTGGGATTAATTATTAATTATTTTTTTTACACTGCCGAGGGAATCGGGGGTTTGTATATTTCGGGTTTTTACTTTATCGTGTAGTTGGTGTCTTACACCGATAGTGTGCGAAAGCAAAGTGGCATGATCACCATTTTCAGGCAAAAGTTTTCTTGTTTCGGCCGATAACTTACAAGTGAATCTCCGACATTTTTCTCACTTTCTTTTTTCGGATTTTTTTTTCTTTTCCTGATTTTTTTTCCTCGTTTTTGTTTTCCGTTGTTCTATTGTTCCTTCCTTACGTACCACCGTACCAGAATATTGCTATCCGATAATTTCTGTCAGGTGAATTTTGTTTTCGAATCTGTAAAATTTTTAGTCGTTTCGTTACCGCCGATTCATGTGGGTCCCACGGTTTGTAAAGAATGTTTGATTGTCTTGTAGTGCAATCTCCACCACACATTTTAACGGGGTCCAAAATGATAGGATCAAATTAAATGTCAAAAAGAGTCAAATGTTATAAATATCATTATTGGCTTTATTACTAACACTTTGCCTGCTCTTTACAATGTTACTTCTGAGGTTAAAATTACCAATTAACTTTTTTTATAAGAAAAAACTTTCTGTGCGATAAATATCTCAATTTGTAATTCTTTATTTCTTGTTGGATACTAGTGAAGATTAATGGGTGATGTTGTTAGATTCATTATATATATATATATATATATATATATATAATTTGTTTTTCTTCTTGTGACTTTCTCATTTTCTAAAGAAAGCAAAAAGAAACGGTTTAGGCAAATGTCACGAAATTATCGTGACTATCAAAAAAAGGGAAGCTACCCACATACAAAAAATCCTTGAAAGAGACACAAAATGACATGCAAAGGAAAGTTAATTTGTTGAAAAATAATTAATAATAAATTCCATAACATTCTTCTGTTGCAGGTCAAGAGAAAAGTAATGGAAGGAGATGATGAAGTGTATGAGACTGAGCTTGCGCAGTTATTTTCAGAAGAAGATGAGGTATATAAAAATATATAACATAATAAAAAAAATGGTACACTTTGTCACATCTTCTTCCATTAGTTTTTTTTTTTTTTAATTTTGGGTATTTATGTTGATGTGTATGTAATTGGTTGAAACATACATACAGGTGAGGGTGTTTTTTGAGAGTCTGGATGAGGAGCTGAATAAGGTGAACCAATTTTACAAGAATAAAGAGAGTGAGTTTTTAGAAAAAGGAGAGATTCTCAACAAGCAACTGCAAATTCTTCTAGACCTGAAGCAGATTCTCTGTGACCGGCGCCGGAAAGAAAATAATGATGGAATACTTCCTCGTTCTTGGTCAGCTTCTGCTCGGAACTCTGATTTTTCAGGCAAGTTTTCAATAGAATTCTTTTTTTCCTTTTGTCTTTTTGAAAGAAAGTTAAATAGGTGCCACAACGGATTGGCAATTTTATGGCAATTTAGATATAAATTAGAACTAAGGCACCGGGGTCTCACATGTCAAGATATTAATATTGAACTATCTGAAGTGTGAAATTATATGTATATTGCCACTAGATCACGTGCTAGTAACATACCTATATTTTTCTTATTTTTTAATTAATTATTTATATTCTTTTAAATGTTTATTTATAGAATCGTGTGTAGGGTTTTATATTGGGTGCTTTTCAATATTAATAATAAACAATTTGGGTAGCGGGGATATAAGTCTATATCAGAAAAGATCACTGGAATCCCACAGAAACTTTGAGACTTCAAATTGACAAAGTGACCAATAATTGGTTTTGGTTTCATTTATGATTCTTTTCAATTTTGGCCCACAAAAACAATTTCAGATATCAAAAACCCAAAATATGATTAACTGATTATGGATACCCTATGATTTTTTTTCTTAATTTTGTCAATTTTGTTTTTCTTCGGGATCAAATACCCTATTCACACTAGTCCCCATGATCATGAAATTAAAGACCTGTTCATATTATTCCCATGATAAATTTGTGAGTGTTAAAAGATAATAATGTAATTGTTATTGTTGACTTTACATTTATCCTTTCAATCTTTATAATCATACAATTGTTGACTATTATATGTTTATATTCATATTATAATTAATTTAGATTAGAGTTTATATAAAGACTTATTTGTAATTATTTCATAGCAACCTCAATAGAAAAGATGTAGTCCACCGGTGGTTATCGATTTTCTCTCAACTCATTCATCTCTCTCTTTTGCATTTCTTAAATTCTAACATGGTATCAAAGCCAACAAAGTTCTTAGCCTCTCTTTCAATTCTTTCTTTGCCAAAATTTTAATTGGATAGTTTTTGAGCAATTGTTTACTTTTTTCAATCACTCTTCATTTTGAAAAAGTACTATTCACATAAATTTTTTTGCTAAAACTCTAATTTTATTGTTAACCACAGCCAATTACTATTTTAGTTACTATTTACTACCATAGGTTACTGTTCACGAGCGTGAATATACACCACCCACCTCAGAAGACGCAGAATGTTCTGACCATTCTAACCTCACCGAAATAACTTCAATCCAATTTCGATATAGCCCGCAATATCATCTCAATGTTTCTGTTGCCATTGGCCATCCAACTTAGATCTCGGCCAATTCTCAATGCATTACTATTCATTACCAGTTCTAGATGACTCAGAAATCATTTTTGTTCTAAACCCTGTTAGAGTCATATCAATCAAACATCGGAACAATGTACACGCACCATTCAAACTTTCTGCCACTGTGCAAGACCTTCCAATTTAGATCCTGATAATTTTCTAATGAGATATTTGTCACCACCGCCACCATTCAGCTCTTCTTAAGTGGATCTATCAATTTACTGTGTTCTTTTGTTCGTTTGGCTCTTGATTTTTCTATAGAGGTTTTTTTGCAAAAGTTTTAAATTTTTTCTAGGATTAGTTTGTAAACTTTACAAAGTTTTAAAGTCATTTTGAAATTTCTCTATACCTTTGGGGTAATTATGCTATTTATATAAGCTTTGGGGTAATTTTATAATTTTTAATAAGTTTTAGAGTTAGTCTGTTATTTTCATTTATTATTGGATCATTTTGTAATTTTTGTAATTTTATGGGTTTTTCTTTAATTTCTCCAAATAAATTAGTGGATAAATCTATTATCGCGCTTGTCACTCTCCTACAACTTAGTCACTCCCCGACAACATTGTCATCGCCGGAACATTGTCTTTGCGAGAATATTATCACTTGCTAGGAAGGCATCGCAACGTCGTCACTCTCTGAAAAATTATTGTATCTCTCCAATAATTGTAACATCTCTCTCTAACAATAGTGGCATTCCTCTCTAACAATAGTTGTCTCTCTCTCTAACATAGTTACCTCATTCAATAGTAGTTGTCTCTCAACTACACCATTACAATCAAAATATATTTTTCAAACTCAAGCATCTATTTTCTTGAATTTGATGAAAGATGTTAAAGATAATAATATAGTCGTCATTGTTAACTTTACATTTCTCCTTCAAACTCTATAATTATAATTGTTGATTATTATATATTTATATTCATATTGTAATTAATTTAAATTGAAACCTATATAAAACCTCATTTGTAACCACCGATTTTCTCTCAACTCACTCATCTCTCACTCTTCCGCATTTCTCGATCTCTAACAATGAGAGTTCAAAATTCAATTTTAATAGATAGACGCGTGTGTGTCTGTGTGTATAAGAAGCAAAAGTTGATAACGCGGTGCAGTGATTAATATCAACACTGTCCCTATAGCTTTTATATTGGTCAGTAGGCTTATAGATACATCTGTTCACAGCTTTGTGAATGTTGCGTGAGAATTTGGTCTCTCTCTCTCTCTCTCTATGTCTTAACAATTTCTATCTGCTGACGTGATTTCTCCGTATTATTACCAGATAACGATGGTAAAAAAAACCTGTCAACGCTCAATATAAACATATATAATATATGATTTCTCAATTGATATGAGAACTTATTTTTATTTTTATTGTAATAATAAAATTATTATTATTATTACTATGCTCACCATTAAAGTTGGTTATTAGTGCAGATAGTACTCAAGCATCATTGAGTGATAATCCCACTGAAAAGACACAGACAGATGAAGTGATCACAGCACTAGAGAAAAATGGGGTAAATTTTATAAACGCAGCATCAACAAGGACAAAAACGAAGAAGGGGAGGCCGAAGGTGGCGATGAGAATTGACATTCCAGCAGAAACGCCAACACGCACAATCTCAGCTGTTACATCGATGCTCTGGGAAGATTTAATAAATAACCCCAAAAAAGAAGGCCCAGCTAATTTTATTAACAGAAAGAAGATCCAGTGCGCTGAAAAAATGATTAGAGGTGCATTTGTTGAGCTTTATAAAGGCCTTGGTCTACTCAAATCTTACAGGTAACTATTATGTACTTCATTTTTTATTTTACTAATGCATTTTATTTTTAATAAAAAGGGTTTGTTAATATATAAAGACTTTAATACCGAAGGTCTCAAAACAATGTATGGATGTACCGAACATAAATTGGACCCTGTTATCTTCTGGAGTCAATAGATTTGATAGCTTAGTTGTTGAATTTTTTTTTTTTTTATTCATGTGATAACTCTTGCCAATATAAATTAGAAATCAAGATGAACAAAGCTAGACAACTGAAAAAACAAAAAAAAAAAAGGAAAATGTGGGTATAAATGATATATGAAAGCACGCAAGGCACAACAATGGGTTGTCGTCACAAATTGCTTTGAGTTTACGTAACATGGAATAACCTGGTGGCCTGTTGGTTCTTAGGCTTTTCTTTAGTTGATAAGATATACATGTATTCCGTAAATCGAACAAATTCTAATCTTTTGACCCTTTTTGGCAGCTCACTCAATATGGTCGCTTTCACAAAGATATTGAAGAAATTCGACAAGGTAAGGTGGTTTTATATGCAGTGATATGCTAATATAATGCACATAAAGGAAAATTAAAGGGAAATTTATGACTAATTGTTGGATATACTTATGGTCAATAAAGTTTTGCTTCAAAATGGCACTTTCGATCTTCTTTTGTATTTTTTGGACGAATCACTACATTATATACATAATTGAACCCCTCAAACTGTAACTAAAAATAAAAGTAAAAAGGAGAATCAGTGCTAAAAAGTGAACATAAAACGAATTGTTGCTTTTTAAAGTTCTGAATTCAATTTGTACAAAGGTATAGCGTTAAAAATATAACAATTTTAAGGAATGTGTAATGTTTTTCAAGTATGAGTGATTATAAAGACCCCAACAACTGTTGTTTTCCAAAATTTCATAATTAAATTCATCAACCTTGTAAGAATTATTGATCTTTTGTAATACAAATTTGGTTCTAAATAATTGCTTTAACATTACATGTATATTATGTAGTAGTTTACAAGAATGTATGTTAAATAACTGCTCGTAAAATTATTTTTGAAGAAACATCGTGTAAAATGTCAACGAGAAATAGAATTTTACTATTTTCACAATGACCCTTGATCATATATCTTGAAAATGGTTTTCCTAAGAAGAAAAACAATGAAAATTAGTGGCGGTACTTACATTTTTGAAGAAACGTAAGAGTAAGAGCTTGGTGTTTCTTAACTATTGAATTTCCGTAAAAGTTAAACGTGTTCACTTCAGAGTTTCCTAGCATTTGAAGAATGGGTTTCTTAATTTTTATCAATATTTAGCATGTCTTAGCTTATTGACAAAATACTAATTCTCTCATGTAAACAGGTAGCAAATCAGAAGGCATCGGCAAGTTATCTACAAGTAGTGAAGAGATCCCATTTCATTAGTTCTGATAAGGTAAGCATACATTTAACATGCAACTAGTTTTCACAATTATACATAATCTTTTCGTAGCTAGATTTGGAGTATGGGAAATATATATATATAGACACACGTACACATTTCTAATTAGGTGATTTGTAAATATATAAAGAGTAATATTATTATATTTGGTTTGATAAGGTGGTTAGACTAATGGATGAAGTGGAATCCATATTCACAAAGCACTTCGCCAACAATGACAGGAAAAAGGCAATGAAGTTCTTGAGACCCCAGCAGCAGAAGGATTCTCACATGGTCACTTTTTTTGTTGGTAAACACACGCTTTTTTTTACTCTCAACCTCTCCCTTTCGGCGTTATAATATATATAAATACAAAACTCACCCATTCAAGAATCACATCAATATTGCACTTCGGCTTTGCAAAACACGTCATTTGAATAAAAAAAGATTATTGTTCGTAAAGTAACCCTAGTGCCATGATAATAAACGCATTTAAAAAGATTCACTTAGTTTAAAAAGAAAAATAAAAAGTTCAAAATACTTTATCTAAAGAGAACCATTTATTATTTGAGTGCTTGTGGGAAATGACTTTCTCCCATATACAAATTAAGAATATATGATGCCTTCTCTATGGATGGAAATTCGGGGTGCGTCATAACAAGACACAATCAAAACTGGGTCAAAATATTCAGAGTCTAAAAGGAAGGGAAAATGTTAATTGTATTAAAGTAGTTAAGAAATACATAAACATAATCATATAATAATCTTCTGTTTTTCCTCTATCCATTAAAGTAGTTTAGTAAATCCTTTGGTGAAAGATAAGTAAATCTGCAGGAAGTTTTGATTCCATACGAAATCCAGCAACTAGCCACTAATCCCCACAAGTAGAAACAATTAAAGTTGGTGGAAAAAGACGATAGTGCATATTAAAGCCGCCCCACCACCATGACCGAGCACTGAGTCGTTAGATTTTCAAGCAAAAATTATGTTGTTATTGTTTTGACTAATTTGAAATGTTGTCCTTCTTTTGCCACTTTTGCAGGGTTGTTCACAGGTTGTTTTGTATCACTGTTTTGTGTATACGCAATATTGGCACATTTGTCTGGTATATTTTCTGCTAGCACTGAAGTAGCTTACATGGAAACGGTGTACCCAGTTTTCAGGTTCTCACCACTATTATTTTTTTAATATATCATTGATTATAAACTTTTAAGATGTAGGTTGGAAACACATGTTTGGCAGAAAAAAAAAATTAAAATTGTAAAAGCAAGATTTTGACTCTTCAGTGTATCGAGATATACATTTTTATCTTTGTGTAAACTTTCAACATATCTCGTATTATCTTTAGAAGACCTATATGTATAATGTTTATGTGGTCCCTATCATGTGACATTACTACTTATAATAATACTAGGTTTAAAAATCTAAAGTATAACATTTATACATTATAAATGTCACATCAATTAATAGTTATTATGTATTCAATCGTTAGTAATATGATAATTATATTATATAATGCTTGTCGACGAATGACAAGTCGAGCATCATATTTGCTATGAGACAATTTTTTAAAACATCAATGCATATATATTTGATACAAACTTTGGCATTTAAACTTTAGAAGCCCAGGGTTACTCTGGTAAATTACAGATGACCTGCCAAACGGGCTAGGGACTCGTGGCCTTTGCTCCATAACTTTAGGATTTCATGTTAAAAAAAAAAAGCCAACTTGACAAGTACAAGATATAGATTCTGGGAAGAATAAACACTTGACAGTAGGAATTGAAGGATCTTCAATATGTGGAAAACAATTGTTTAGAACTCAAAGATGATTCATCAAGCTTCAATTAATATGCATTGACGGACTCAGCACTAAAAGCAGAAGTTTATTTTGCTGTGCAGTGTGTTTGCATTGTTGTGCTTGCACTTGTTTATGTATGGGTGTAACTTGTTCATGTGGAAGAGCACGAGGATCAACTACAATTTCATTTTCGAATTTTCACCCAGCACTGCCCTCAAGTACAGAGATGCTTTTCTTATTTGTACCACTTTCATGACTGCTGTTGTTGGGGCAATGGTTATTCACCTCCTCCTACGAGCTAGCCGCTTTACGCCAAGCCAAGTTGATGCCATACCTGGAATTCTCCTTCTGGTTAGTCCCATTACTTACATTCGCAAAAAGTATCATGGTATATGCGAATTATAATACATGATAGTAGAAAATTCCATTGAAAGATTTATTTATAGCTCAAGAAATTCAGAGAACTTTTGTTTCCTTGTACATGTTAGAATGGTTCAATTAAGCTCTTACCCGGCTTTGAAGAGTTATGAACTAATTCCTAATCTCATGCCTTTCCAGGTTTCCATTTGCCTCCTCATATGCCCATTTGACATCTTCTATCGGCCAACACGCTACTGCTTCCTTCGCATCATGCGTAACATAATCTGTTCACCATTTTATATGGTACATTTACTTCATTTCTTCAGTACAGAAATGGGCTTCATAAGATAATTTAGAACTAGCAACTGAAACACCATTATCATATGTGCAGGTCTTGATGGTAGATTTTTTCATGGCTGATCAACTTACCAGCCAGGTAACCACTCTAACCTGAAATATAGTGTTATAATCTGATCTATCAAGCAGTATCGTCTCTCAATTGCATTATCTCTGGTTATGCATCTTCTCTGACATCAACATCAACTATTATTTCTTATTTCAGATTCCACTGTTGAGACACTTAGAATCGACAGCGTGCTACTTTCTTGCCGGAAGTTTAAAAACACACCAATATGGAACCTGCAAGAATGGAAGGCTATATAGGGAGCTAGCTTATGTCATCTCATTTTTGCCATATTATTGGCGTGCCATGCAGGTAAACTCATACACCTACTAGATAATTCATTGTAAATCTTCTAGGGCATGTCATAAAATGTTTTGACATTTATAGGGTAAGTTTCTTCTTCTTGCATTCTATATCTTGACTAATTCATGGCCTTCCAATTCTGTTACCAGTGCGCAAGACGATGGTTTGATGAATGTGATCCAAATCATTTGGCTAACATGGGGAAGTATGTATCTGCTATGGTGGCAGCCGGTGCCAGGATAACATACACTAGACAGAGCAACCACCTATGGTTTGGTATAGTCTTGGTAACTTCTGTGTTGGCTACAGTTTATCAATTGTACTGGGATTTTGTCAAGGATTGGGGTCTAATGAACCCAAATTCCCGGAACCCATGGCTTAGAGATGATCTGATTCTGAAGAATAAAAGCATCTACTTCATTTCTATTGTGAGCATCTGTCCTACAGTAAATTTTGGCATTATTGTTCAACATTTTAAAAACAAGCTTCCTAATAGATTGAGAAATTGGATTGTAGGCACTGAATGTTGTTCTAAGAATTGCTTGGGTGGAGACTGTGATGAGGTTCCGTATTAGTAATGTTGAGTGGCGTATGCTAGACTTTTTCATGGCTTCATTAGAAGTCATACGGCGAGGGCATTGGAATTTCTACAGGTACTTCCTAAGTTTCTATTCACACAATTCACTTTACCTGCAATCAATAGACTTAAGTATTAGCCAGATGCCATTTCCTGTGTGACAGTTGACATACTTGCACGCTCTTGTAAAACAGATTGGAAAATGAACATCTAAGCAATGTTGGCAAGTTCAGGGCCGTGAAGGCAGTTCCTTTACCATTCCGTGAGACTGACTCTGACTGCTAAGCTCGTCTCTCGAATAAAATGTACATAAGTCCATAATGGCTGACAGCACGGATTTGCAACTCGAATTGTCAACTGTAAAGCTCCAAGTGTAATGAAGACTGCCTAGTAGCGGCAAGTATCTCTGTTTTAGACTTAATATTTTTCCTCTTGCCCTTCGAAAAGGTAAACATTTTTTATCTTTCAAAGTTGTAAATCAACGTGTCCGTGATGCCACTCATACGGGCCTTTCTTTATGTGCGGTTAAAAGCCACACTTAAATATGAAGGTCTCACTAGATTTACAGCTTCTATGATTGTACATTTGGCATTGTAACCTGGATCGCTTATAACCAGTTATTGGAACTGATGCGTAGGACCACTGTTTCTCTTGTTTGTTACTTTCTAATGAAATTCAACATGTTTGCAAACTAGACTGTCTACTCATTTATATCTTTATACAAAAGTTCATCTGCAACAGTAGTAATTGTCAAGATCCTAATTGATAAACAGAAGGGCTAATAAGGGAATTGGCAACACCTTCTAATAAGCTAATTGTTGAAGAATATTAATCTTAACATTAATCTTTCTTAGCGATTAATCTTTACCTTAAAAGCAACTTAATGGAGTGTCCTTGATTATACTCTAAAAATCCTTAAATATGTGCAAAAACTTCAATCACAAATAATTAAGAATAAAAATAAGAACAAAATTAAAAAGAACAATCACATAATTAATTTACGTTTGGTAACCTAACCTCTCTTATTAAGTTTATAAAGAACAAAATCACAAAAGTCTTTTTTTTTTTAAGAGATTATTAAAGAATACAACAATAAAAAATTCTTGAAGGATCGACTAGTACTTCTTTCATTCATTCAAAACTCAAGTGCACTACCTATAGTACACTCTTGCATACTCAGCAGTCAAGACTCTTTAACGCTCTATTTTTTTCTTAGAGTCTCTTTTAATACTTAATGAATTCTAAGGAGCTATAAGAGTTTATATAGTGTTTATAAAGTTCTTAAAAATTTTAAATCTAGTTAAAATAAGAGTCAATGCATGCAGGAGTTCAAATCCCACTCTAAGAAGTCAATTTGAGTTTAAAATAGATTGTTTCAAATAAGCAACTCTGCAACATTCTATAATCAATGTTGGGGCAGTAAATGCAATTTTGGGCTAACGTTGAAGCATTGTTTAACCACCGTTGGGGTGTTGAACCAATGTTGGGGTGTTCAGCTTCTTAGAATTTTCACTGAAGGGTTCTGTCTTCCAAGGCTGGGGTGTTCAGATTTGAAACGTTACCACTTGTGTTTTCACAACCCTTATTGCTTTTATCTCTCCATTTTGCTCTTTATTCGTATGTTCTTCACATACTTGACTTTGTGATAACTTCTCATTGGTTTTCAACTCAAAATCATGCTCAAACACAATTTTAAATTATCAATTTTAACAAACCCCTCATTGATTAAAAATCTCTCTACAAGAGACTTTTAAGATCCATCCATATAATACTCTATCACTTAGAGCTAATTCTAGTTAAGTCTTTGTCTAGACTTAATTCAACTTGGGCTAATGACTTCAGTCTCTAAATGTACGAATACTCATTGCCTAGGTTATTCATGCCACGCATTCCCTTTCAACTCTTACCATCCAATAACAAAATCTTTGATGCTGCCTTGTTATCTGCATTCCCTCAACAACTTATATTGAGTCACCTACAACCATCCCATTAAGCACATATAGCTCCTTATACTTTTCACCATTTATTATCAATATAGATCATTTTACTACCCTTAGTATTTTCTTTTCCCCACTAATGAATACCCTTATTTATCTAGCTCTAATAGGGATACCAAGTTCTCCCTCACTCTTGGAATGTGTCTTACATTAAGTAAGTCCCTAATCTTTTCATTATACATCATGCATCCTCATCCTTATGTTTATGATTTTACAAGGCATATTATTATCCATTAGTATTTTACCTTGAATGAATTTATAACTAGTAAACTAAGATCTATTAAGACAAACATATAGATACTACAACTAGAATCTAGTATTCATTCTCCAGCATACTTCTTATAAGAGATTATCAATGATTCTACAACTTCTAAGTTTTCCTCATGATAAACTAATATAGCATTTTCATCACTTTTTTTATTTTTGGACAATTTTTTATTAAATGCCCCTCATTTTTATTAAAATAGCACTTTTTGGATCTCTTTATTGATTGATTGTATTTTTTATCTTTTCTCTTTACAATCAAACTTGATGTATTACCGAATTTTGATCTCTTCTCCAATTCTTTTAAATTCAATGAGGCTTTAATATCACTCATTATTAAAGTCTCTCTATCATACATGAGCATATCTATAAAGTGCTTATAACTTGAGTGCAATGAATATAACAGAATTATGGCCTTATCTTTATCTTTGATCTTAATGTCTATTGTCTCAAGATTTATAATAATCTTTTTAAAGGCATCAATAAAGTCTTTTATTGAAGTTTCTTTTATCATAGACAGTTGATACTGTTAGAGCTGGTGCTCACGTGCCATTCCAATATTGTATGAATATTAATTGTTAATATTTATACAATAAACATTTCGAATAAAGATTGTTAATATCATATTAATATGGTATAATGCTTGTAACATTAGAGACATTGTTTGATCTGAAAAAGTTTAGATCTGATCTAAAAGAGTTTAGATCAGAACTAATAGTTAGCAAAGCTGAGAGTTATAAATGCTAAAAGTTAGCACTGTTAAGAGTTAGCAGGTTATAAGAGTCAGCGAGGTCTAAAGAGTTAGAACCTTGTCTATAATGGGACAAAGACCTGAGAGTATACTTGTAATGATATAGTTGCAAAGAGTTGCAATAGGTGTTAAGAAATATCATTATGTAAGTATGTCTCAAAGATAATGTTCCTGATCTATAATCACCAATGCAGGTCTATCGGTGATTTACTTTATATATAGATTAGTGTATGTCTATATCTGACTGGTTCAGATGGTTGTTTTTAACTGACCATGAGCTTAGAGCTTGTATAGGCATGCGGGTATCCAGTCAGGACTGGATACTGAACAGACTTATGAGGACCCCAATAGATATCCTATAACACCGTCAAAGGAAGGTCCTCTCGAGTTGAGTAGTATTCGTGGTCCTTTGACCTGAGCGCCACGGTGGTCTTGTGAGTGATCCATCATGCTTTGGTTCCACATATGACAGAGACCTTTCATGGTCTGACCGCTATGTGTCGCTGGGTATGGTCCGATGCTCATGGAGTCCGGTGTGCGTAGATAAGGGATCCGTCAGCTTACGTAGGTAAGTTGTATATCCGATGCTCCGAGATTGTATTTCATAAAGTCTTGTGGCCACAAGCATAAACCCGGGAAAAGAGTTTCCCATAGGGTTAAACAATATAGCAAAAGTGTTTGCGTATATTGTTTATCGAGATACGAATCTGGAGATAAGTTTATGGATGAGCAAATGGGGATTTGACGGTGCTGATCTATATCCCCGCACATCTAGGATATAAATGATGGAAGGATTATACGTATACGTTATGACCTCAACTTGTATGGTCTGACACGCTGATTTGTAATATTCGTAACGTGTGCGTGGGGCATCGATTACGGATTAATGGAACAGTTCCATTTGACAAATCGGGTGTAGACCTAGAGAGTCCCAATATGAAATGTACTCTTTGAGCACTTGGGCAGTGTACCGTATTGAATTGTTCAATACAGTATAATTCAGTAATTACTAAGGTTACGTTAACTAAAGTATATGGTTACATGGTGGGACCCACTTTAGATTAACTTGGTAACCGAGTAAGGATATAATAGTAATTTCACTTTATGATTATTTAATTGTTAAATAATAAGAATAAATATTTATTTATTTAATTGTTAAATAAATAATTTAATTTAACTATGATTAAAGGTTAATCATATAGTTAATTAAGTTAACCTTACTTAAAGGTTAAGTAAAGGTTAACCTAACCATGGTTAAGTTAGTTAACTATGGTTAAATTAATTAAATATTTATTAACTTAAAGGTTAAGTTAAAATAATCTAACTAAGGTTAAATGTTAACTAAGGTTAGGTTAAGCCAAATGAAATGCAAATGAAATTCAAATTAGTTTGGAATTAATGCATTTGTATATAAAGTGAAATGAAATTCAAAATTCAAAATTGAAAAATGTTTTTAGATTTTAGGTTTTGCATTTTGGGAGCCAATTCAATTTGAGAAATTGAAATTGTTTGTTTTGTGTTTTAAGTGTTAGAACAACAAAACAAATTGAATTAATGGTTACTAAATGTAATAACTAAAAACAAGATTTGTTTTATTTATTCAAGAGTTGAATAAAAGGAAAAACAAATTTAATTAAGTTAAATAGTTTAACTTTGTAAAATGTTTAAGAGTTAAACATAAATGCTGGATTAAGATGCTGCCATTCTAGACAATCAAACCCACCCTTGTTGATTGCTAGAATTGATCAAAGATTCATTTCATAGTGGACTTCAAAGAAAATTAATCCAAAGGCTTCATTGGTGATTTTCTCAATCTCGACTTTCAGTTTAATCAAATGTTATTTTCTGTGTTCATTGTATTCAATCTTTCGCTGTGCACATGTATGTATGAGATATGTATATTGTTTGTATGATGAACACAACCCACATGCAAGAGCACACTATAGTAAATTCGCCCAACACACCCAACAGATACAACTTCTTTTTATCATATAGATGAGTCGCTAAGGACTTCATCATGTAGAATGCATCAAGCTTTTTTCATAAACCAATCACCGTAATCTCTCAAGCCACTCTCTCTAGGTTTCAAAGGTTTCTTCCTTTTGCAAGTATTTTCTTGGGTCTCCTTTAGGATCGAGTCTAACCCTTGACTTATCAGTAGAATCATAACATTTACCTTTTATTGATTGAAAACATTCTACCTATTGAACTTATTTATCTTATGCTTGTGTTGTCATGGTTAACACTACTTAGGTATATTCCCTGACCCTTGGTTCTAATACCAGTTTGTTGAAGGATATTAGTCTTAGCACTAATCTCTCTTAATGATTAGCTTTTGCCTTAATACTAACTTGATAGGATTTCTTTGGCGTGCACTTTAATAAACTCTAAACATGTGTGGAAGCTTTAATCACAAGCAATCAAGAATAAGAATAAGAATAAGATTAATAAGAATAATCACACAATTAATTTACATGATTTGGTAACAAATGCCTACGTTTAGATAAATCTTGGGATCCTAACATCTCTTATTAAGCTCACAAAGAACAAGATCACAAATATCTCCCTCTCAAGAGATTATCAAGAAATATAATAATAAAGAACTACCAAAAGATCTATTAGTGCTTTCTTTGTTCACTCAGAACTTAAGCACTACCTATGACACTCTTTTGCACACTCAATGCTCAAGGCTCTTTAGCTTTCTATTTTCTCTTTTAAAGTCTCTCTTAATGTTTGATGAATTCTAAGGGTTTACAAAGGTACAAGTATTTATATAGTATTTACAAAGTCCCTAAAAATCCTAAATCTAGTTAGAATAAGAGTTCATGCATGTGGGAATCCAAATCTAAGAAGTTAATTCGAGCTAAAAATGGACTTTCTTGAATAGGCAGCGTTGCAGTATTCTACAATTAATGCCAAGGCAGTAAATATGACTTTGGGCTAATGTCAAGGTGTCCATCAACTATAGTTAGGGTATTGAACCAACATTAAGGCATTCTAAGGCCAACATTACATGTGAGTTAATTCAGTTGGAAATTACCTCCAAAAACAACAACCAATGGACATTTTTCTTCATTTTTCCAATTTAAAAGCGTGCAGACTACAATCTTTTTTGTTGTCTCACCTAAGTTGAATCTTCCTCGCTTAGGTCGAGCCTCTATTACAATAAATTGAGAAGTTTAAGTGTCATCTCAGATGCCCAACAAAATATCTTTAGAGCCTTATAGAACTCCTAAGTAAATGAACAAAATAGTTCATTTCCAATGTTATCTGGTTTAGTTTATTATGGGTTATTTACTTATTTATTTATGTTCAAAAAAATATATAATTATAAAAGTATGCCACTTCTTCAACTAAAGATTATGAATTTTATAATTTTTATTTTCTTAAATAGATGAAACAATAAATGAAAATTGTGATAAAATAATATGCAAATGAAATTAAAGATTACTCGATTGCATAATTCTCGATTGTAATTGGATTATAATACAACCATTTTTATTGCATGATATTAGGGATTTTTAACGTACACTCTAAAAATATTCTTAACGTCTTGTAGAAGTTTTTCACTCACAAACAACTAAGAATAACAAAGATCACATCATCAAAGAGATAATAATCATACACTAAAGAAAGTATAAAGCAATTTATATAGTTCGGCAATAATCGCCTGCGTCCATAGTAAATCTTAAGATCCTAACTTTTTTTATTTTGTTCTTTAGTATAAAAAGAACTCCAACAAGAGATGCAAGGAATACCTAAATATCTAAGAGCTAATAAGGATCTATATCACACTATCTTGTACATTCAAAGTATTTAAGTGTAATCTAAGCTCTCTATTTTCTCTCTTATTGATGATTTGATGCATGATATTTTACAAAGGGTTACAAGGGTTTATATAATATTAATACTGATCTTATAAATCCTAAACCTAGTTTGAATAAGAGTCCACATACTTAAGAAGTCTAAAACTAACTTAAATATGAAATTAGAACCAAAGTAAAATTTTTACGAATAAGTAATGTTGTAGCGTTCAAAGTCTAATGTTGGGGCAATGTGATTTTGAGCCAACGTTGTAGCATTCTAAAGCCATAGCCGCAACGTTTTGGCTTTCTGAAATTGTCACCGCGGCGTTCATATCTAAGAATGTCCCACTTGTATTTTTACGCCGCTCCTGACATCCAGCTTTCTGTTTCGCTCCTATTTTTTCCGACCATAACCATTACATTTTTAATTATGTGTCAACTCTTTTTTAGTCTCTAACTCAAAATTAAATGACTAAATTCTAACCCATGATATATCAAATGATAGATAAATGTGACCAAATAATTTTCAGGCATTATTCGACTACAGTTGAATTATAATACAATGATTTTCCTTGTATGATACATCAAATGATAAATGTGATCGAGTATTGTGCAAGCATAGTCAAACTGTACCATTGCACAATATACAACTATAATTAAGCTATAACAAGACTAATTTTAAATGAAACATTAAACAACAAATGCAGTGGAGCAATACGCAAGGCAAGCTCAGTCGACTCAATTTGTATACTAACTCAAAGAAACCAAGATAAAGTAAAAGATGAGATTTGAGTATTTAATAGTCGACGCGTACTCAACTACATTACAGTTCTGCATTAAATCAATAAATATAAAATTGGATTACACAATTCTAAATTTTTTCAAATTTTTGAAACTCTCTAAATCCGTAATAAATTGCTGTCCTTGAAAGGAACAACTTAGTGTCATGGACCTTTTCGAGAATTGTGCAGCCTTAGATGCGTTGCGTGCTAAGCAGCCGAGAAAACCACACAAAGAGAAGAGACACACACACACACCAAGTGTTTGCACGAATGCTCTCTATCTTACTGAAGAGAAAACAAAGCTATGAGATGAATTATACAAGTGAGGATATCCCTTTATATACTAGTAGCCCTTTACAATCGACGGCTGAGATCTGAACGATCTAACGGTATATATATAAGATGGAATAATATGCCCTAGAATATTTCTAGATGTCATCACATATTCCCTAGAATATTCCTTTCTTAATTAAGGTTAACAACCCCAATAAGTCGCGGGCTTGGCCAGGCTCGCGATCCGTTTCAGCAACTCTTAAGGCCTCTATGATGCTTTGTCAGGCACCAAGTATTCGAGAAAATGCTTAAAAATATTTGGGGCATGACATTCTCCCCCAAAAAATTTACGCGACGCCCTTGTCACGTCTTCACTGGAAACAGCACACCTCGTTCTTTAATCTATTGTTGTGCGCTCTCATATTCCCAGTGTGGTTTAATATCGAGTACCTTTTTCCACTTGACAAAGTACTCGCCTTAGAGGTTAATCTTTTCTGTGCACTGTCCATCCGTTGCGGATGAGTTTTGCCCCTTTGTCATCCCATGTGGAAATCCCTAAAGGTCACTGTTTCTGTTCCATGTCTTTCATACCCCCTCGGCATAGCTTCAAATTGCTCTCGGGAGACACCGAATGCAACTGTTGTCTCAAAAGTATCCCCACCTTATGTGAGACGTTGCCAACCCTTTTGGCAACAGTAAATGGCCCCTCGTCCCTGTGATCAAGGCCCTTGTGAAGTAGGCATACTGTCTTGCATTTTGGTGGAAGTATCGTCTCCATCACCAAGTCCCCCGCACGATGCTTGACACGCTGCTGCTTGTCCCTAACCCACTTCTTATGCTGAAAGCGCACATCATCTGACGCCTCAAGTTGCTGAGTGATACCCACACTCTCCAACTCCTTGAGCTATCCCCGCAACTTATCTAATCCCGGTTGAGGCATCTGCACTATAGTTGGAAGCATAAACCCCAACTCTAACTATTTTTCATGCTCGGTATCACCTGGATGTGGCTGCACCTATGGTATGACAGTAGGTACGACCCCCTTGTGCTTCTTGAGCACTTCTACAACCCCCATTTTCCTTTGCGCCCAGCAACTCCCATTAGTTGAATGGAAAAAATGATTTTAATGTTGACTTTCGGCTAAGATTGCCCACCCTTGGGCTTGTTTATCGTCGATATCATGTAAGGCCCTCCTTGCATGATGCACACATAGTTGTGTCGAGAAAAGCGGCATCACATCGTCGGCACCACATTGAAATCATCAAGAGGTGCTATAGAGAAATTTACCTCGTCACGCCATTTGCCTAGGTGGATATCGACCCCTCAAACCACCCCATCCAGTGGCTTGGCCGCAACATTTACCGATTTGAGGAACCCCTCTTTCTTCTCTACGTAAAGTCCCAAGCGCTTTGCCTCTGCACATTTAATGAAGTTGTGCGTCGCGCCCGTATCTATCAGCACTTGAGTCTTTATGTAGTTGATGTAGGCTTCAACATACATGAGCGTCTTTCCCGTTGGTGCGCTGGTACGCCGCTTGGCTTTCATTGTGTTGAGCAGCTGTAAATACCCCATCTGACCCTGCTCACAAGCCTCATGCGCCGTAACCATTATGTTGAGAGTCTTCTTCTTCGAGCAGTCCTTGACCTAGTAATCCACATAGTAAAGGATGTAGCTTGTCTTCAATTCATTCCCTCTATGGTCGTTGCGCTTCTGCTTTTCCTATTTGGCCGGCTTACTTTTCTCCTCCTCATCCTCTAGAGGCTGAAACTCTTTGAAGCCCCCACCTTTGTTGTGATTGGGTCTCGAATGCTTAGACTTTCTCGAGTCACCCTTACGGTAATCCATGAGTATTTCTGCCAATATTAGAGCGTTGGATATTCTGGTCACCCCACGTCGCTTTAACTCATTAGATGCCTATGTTTGCAACCTATCCAGAAAATTGAACAGAAAGTCCTCCTCGCTCATGTTAGGAATCTGGAGCATTAATAGGGAGTACTCCTCGACGTACTCGCTAATGGACTTGGTTTGCTTCAATTCCTTTAACTGCTTTCGAGCGTCGTGGGCCACATTCTCTGGATAGAACTGGCGCTTCAGCTCCCATTGTAATTCTGCCCAGGTGATGATTGTGCAGGTACCCTTGCATATCTCCTTGCTTCTCCTGCGCCACCATAGAATTGCATGGTTGAAAAGATATAAGGTTGCGGTATTGCCCTTGTCTTCGTCCCGCACGCCCATGACGTCAAAGTATCTTTCCATCTGCCAAAAGTAGTTATCCAGCTCCTTGGCATTCCGCTTGCCGCTGAACTCCTTCGGTTTAGGAGCCTCAACTCTTGGCGCCCCTTGAGCAGTAACAGACCCATTCGCCACTGCTCACTTGCACAACACCACATCCTCATTAACAACATCAAACCCTCTACGCAACTCCTCCACTTGGGCTTAAACGTTGTCAAATGTGGCGTATACCTTTTCTTGAAAAGCCTTGATCTAGTCACACTGCCGATCAGTGTAACTCTCGATGGATGTGTCGATGAGGGAGCGCAGCTCGTCCTCTTGAGTGACGAGTCTCACCTCGAGCTTCTCTACTTGCTGCTCCAACTCCCCAAGATGATCCGTCGCCTTTCCCACAGCACCACCGAGTGTTTTCACTATGGTCCTGAACTTATGGCCTAGATCGACAGACTTGTCGCGAGGTACACTTCCCTGGCTGTTAACTTTGGGGTTCCAACCCTTCTCTTCAGTCAAATCTGATAGCATGACGTCTTTCTCCATCTTTGAACCTGCTCTGATACCAAATGTTACGGATTTTTTCGAGAACCGTGTAACTTTAGACGCTTTACGTGCTAAGCAACCAAGAAAATCACACAAAGAGAAGAAAAATATACACCAAGTGTTTGTACGAATGCTCTCTATAATATTAAAAAGAAAACAAAGCTATGAGATGAATTATACAAGTGAGGGTCTCCTCTTTATATACTAACAACTCTATACAATCAATGGCTGAGATCTAAACGATCTAATAGTTTAGATACAAGATGAAATAATATGTTTTAAAATATTCTTAAATGTTATTACATATTCCTTAAAATATTCTCTTTTTAATTAAGGTTAACAACTCTAATAAATTGCAGGCTTGACCCGATTCTTCATTTATATTAATAGATCTTTTAAAAATTTTAACTCACAATTTATTCTAAAATTTTACTGTATATTAATATTTAAAAAAATATTTAAAAATATTTAGAGCGTGAAATTAGACTATAAACATATGGGCATCTGCATAAAGACTTATTCCAAAACTCACCTCTAACCTTTATCTATGTCGTGGCAAGTATGTCTCTGAAGTTGATTCTTAATACGTGGGTCCCATAAAAAATAAAAGTTACGGACTGTAACAGACACGTCAGCGTTACCCGCCAGCGAGGAATTTTAATTTTCCACTCAATCAACGCTTACGACGCATTCAATCCGCAGCTGGATTTTTCTTCAGTAAAAAAAAAAAAAAAAAAATTCCGCAGCTCGATTCTCTCTAAGCAGTCTGTTCAACGGACGATTAAGAAATCTCAATAAAATATTAATATCGGAAGCAGATGTCTTAATTCATTACAAGTCTAAATTTCAGCTGATTGCGATAAGAAGAAGATCGAGAAATCAAACATGGCGACCCGGACAGGTGACATAGTGAGCGGAGTGAATCCGGCTCACCAGCTCGACCTCGATGCCTTGCTTCGTTACGCCTCCGATAACCTCCCTGGCTTCCTCCGCCCTCTTTCTAATTTCAAAGTCTCGCAGGTATTTCCACAAGCATCTGTTCTGTGTTTTTTCACTATGTTATTGTGTGTAAGATTTTTGTTTGTATGCTTATAGTTTGGACATGGACAATCGAACCCGACGTATCTACTCGAAGTAGTTTCTGGAGCGGCATTAAAACGATACGTTTTGAGGAAGAAGCCTCCCGGCAAATTGCTCGAGTCTGCTCATGCTGTCGATCGAGAGTTTCAGGTGGAGTTTCAGTAATTTTTTTCCCATATTTTTAACAAATTTTATTTGTTATGTTCTGTTTGTGCTGAAATGTAATCTAATTTATGTTTATAACAATCCATCCATAAGTACACGTATTCTTATATAATGATTATTTTAGTAGATTCACGGAGAATTTGCCATTTGCATGCGTATTCTAATCATGAAGGAATAGACTTGCAATTTCGACGTAGATAGGGCATATCTATCCTTTATTGCTTGCTTCCATTTTCAATTTTTTTTTAATCTTATTTAATTATTGCATATCAGTTCTTAGATTCTGACCATCGCCGAAATCTGGGCTCATACGTGAAAGCATGCAAGAGTGATCGAGCTGAGCTGCTGACGTATAATCAATGAGGAGCCCAACAAATCGTAATTGACATTTATGAAGTTGGAGCATAACAACTTTCCGCCAAAATTTATCTTTTGTAATTAATTCTTTGCAAGTTGTTTTTTATTCTCTTTAAATGATAAACTTGTATATAAGTACTATAATCAATTGAGTATTGAGCAATAAAACTCAAATTTATTTTTTCTCTTTTTGGATAAATTTTCCTGCATTTTCTTCATTTTCTAAGAAAGTTCTGCTTTTTGAGTATACACAATTCAATTTCAGAGTGTATTTTCCCCAACTATGACGTAAAATTGCTTGTCGCTATGTATATTTTGTTTCCGAAAAGAATTCCCCGTCAATTCATTTTCTTTGTTAAAAATATTTTGAAGCATTTTAAGTTTTTTTATTGCAGAGAAGTTCTACTTTTTCAAAAATATTTTATAAGTTACATAATTTATATTTAACTTTTTTGTGGTAAATTATTAATGATAAATTATCATCATTAAATAGTGATTATAATATTTTAAATTAGTCATTGAATATAGTTAATGTGTGAGAGTTACAATATTTATATATTATTATTATTTAAGAAATTATATATTATAGGAGGTACAATGAATTAAATTATTTTTATAAATATAAAAATAAAAAAAAATATTTTAATTCCTTATTTTATGGGTATACCAACTTAGTCCTCTATATTTCAATAATTATCACATTAATTCATATCGTTAGAAATTTATTATTAAATATTTATTTTTTTATTATTTTTATTATAATACCCTTAATCAAATATCCACAATCAACAGACACATGTTATCACTTAATTAGTTTAATATTTTATTAAATATTTTTAAAAATAAATTAAATTAAAAATTAAAAAGAGAATTGCCACTATCGCCAAAAAAAGGGCCGTCGACTGCCCTTTTTTAGTGATAATCTGACAATAATATTTATCTAATTTTATATCATTAGACTCTATTTTTTCTGATCTACATAATGATGGAGTTATTTTTTGTTTTAAAAAAATAAAAAAAAGACCAAAAATGGTGGAGGGGCAGCAGTCATCGCCGCTCGCTGTCAAATAAGAGGAAGGGGGGTGACTTGCACCACCCCCAACTATGGATAGATCGGTAGTCGACCTGTCCATAAGTGGGGGTGGTACAAGTCACTGCCCCTTCCCTTGTTTGACGGCAAGCGGTAGTGACTATCGCCTCTCCCCCACCATTTTTGGTATTTTCCTGTATTTTTTCTTGTAAACAATGATCCCACCATTGTATAGATCCAAAACAATTGGTCTAATGATGTAAAATTTAGCCTTTATTAATACCTCACCATCGCTGAAAAATAGTAGCCGCTAGCCGACTGGTCGCCTTTTTCGATGATAATGGGCAGTAAATGTATTAATTAATTATTAAATATTTTATTTTTAAAAATATTTATTAAAAATATAAATCAATTATATGATGACGCATGTCCTTTATTAATTAAATATATATTTATAAACTTACTTTTAACAAAAAAAAAATTTAAAATATATTTATTAAATATATGAACCAATTATATGATGACACGTGTCAATTGTAATTAATTATATTAGGACACGTGCCAATTGTAACTAATCATATTATGACACGTGTCAATTGTAACTAATCATATTATGACACGTGTCCTTTTATTAAAAATATATTTATTAATTTACTTTTTAAAATATTTATTTTTTCAAAAACAAATATATTTATTACAAATCTTAACTAGTTGCATGATGACACGTATCATTATTAACTTATAATATTATAACACATGTTATTTTTTACTTTTTAAACTGACATTTGACAGTTTTATTTTAAAAATAGCAAAAGTACTATTTTGTTTTTGAAGATGAAACATTTAACAGTAAATTTCTAACGACATGAATTAACGTTGTAATTATTAAAACATAAGGGACTAAGTTGATATATACCTATAGAATAATGGACTAAAATATTATTTTTCCATATAATAATTAATACTTAAATTATTTGCCGCTATATAAAGGAATACTTACTCTTATTAGAAGCGAGTGAAAGAAAAGAAAAAAAAATGCAAAGTGTTTTATGCATATACTATTTTAAATAATGTATTTAATATTGTGTTTTCTAGCTACTATAACAATATAGACTTGATATTATCTTTTAGTGATTGTATTCATCGAGAAGAACAACATGACCATAAGATTGATTCTTAAGTCATATAAATTCGTTATTACTCGCACGAGAAGTGAACTGTTTAACTTTATGATTGTGCTATCTAACATACCTCTTTTATACTTAAGGTTAGGTTTAATTTTTTTTTTTTACTCTTTATTTTACTTATACATATGTTGTTAATATATTCTATGCCTTTTATATATGATAATATATAATATAAAATATGATTGTAATAATATGTAAAATAAATTACTCAACATTTTAAAGCCAAATATGTTTGGTATGTTTATATTGTCATTATATTTGAACGAGCAAATTTATGTTGATATTACTTTGAGTAGAATTTTTTTAAAAATAAAGAACATGTAAGATCATCATATTATTTGTTAAATAATTAATATGTGATCATATCAATTTGACATATGTCAAATACATGTTGGCTCTCTAATTTTAAGTTTTTAACTTTATTAGATAATTGATTTTATTATGCATATTACTCTCGAAATATTTATTATCAATGTTATATGGACATCATAACTTTATTATTCTCCGTAGGAACGAATTGAATTTATTTACCAATGATCATTCCTTTTAAATATTAATTTCTAAATTCAGTTTACTATAAAAATATTTATTGTGCATTTTTGTAACAAATGAAAATATCAACGATCATGATATTTGTATTTTGATGGTTACTTACACATGAACAATAAAATTAGCCAAAGTCAATTTTTTTTTTGTTTTATGATATGTCAGTTAGTAGTAATAATAATAATAGACTTGTAGTGTTCCAATTTATTTTTTCTTTCCAAGCTTGGTAAAAACTAAATATCATATCAGCTTAAAATTAAAGGAAAAAAACATATTGGTTTCAAGGCTATAGTTTTACAAAACTTTGGAAGTTCATAAGTTATATTTATTTTGTAAGATACATATGTATAATATATCTTGCAAATTGATTTATACGTTACATGTGTTGTTCTTGTATACCTCAAATATATTTTGTAACAGACTTTATTTTTTATTAATTCTTCTTCTTCTTGTTATTAATATTATAATATTATATCATATTAAATTGCTATAACTTATTTAATATTATATTATTACATATTATAAAATATTTTGAATGAAAGAGCCATGTCAACATTATTTGAGAAATTTGTTATGTTTAATTCTCATTATCTATGTGAACATTTGTATATGATTGAAAAGACATAAGTATGCGTTACTCTTTTTTTTTTTGGTCATAGATGATATTTTTATAATACTTTCACATGTTATTATACCGAGACTATCACATATATATCTAAATTAAATATTTTATCTAGAATAAATTATTAATTCTCTATTGAGCTACTTGCGAAAAATATTTGAGACTATTGTTATTGTTGTTGTTGTTGTTAATTAAATATTTTATTTATAATAAATTATTAATTCTCTATTAAGATGCTTGCTAAAAAATTTTGAGACTATTATTATTCTTGTTGTTGTTGTTATTGAAAGCTCTAAATCTAAAACTCTCTAGAAATTACGTCTTAGTCATTTGAGTTGTCTCGAATTACCATGACAAAGATGAGCACCGTCCTCTTGCAAAAAAGAAAACTTCGATGCTCAAGTCACTATATGATTAACACAAGCATGAAGGTGTGTAGGAGTGCTCATAATCAAGAATATAATACTCTATATGATTGTATAATGTATTAGCTCATAGTGTTTTCCAATGTATTTTCTCATATGATTATTTGTTTTTATATCCTTTTTCATGAATGTAAACGAATAAAGCATGCCTTTTTATAGTCCTACATGATAAAGTTTCAATCATAGTTTATATGTAATGATATGTAATGATAGAGTTTAAGTCAATTACAATGTAATCATGCTTGTGATAAGATGGTGATTCCTATCATCTTATCACTACGTGATCATGTGATAAAGTACTAATCATATGATAGATATGAGATATTATAAAAATGAATTCATGCTCAAATAGAATTATGATTCAAGGAAAAAGAAATAGTGTACTCGTACTCATGTTTCTATAGGATAATTTTGTCATTTTACCTTTCTTTGGGGACATTTCGATCTTTTTTCTTTTTAGGTTTGGCCTTGCCCTTTTCCATGAACAGGTTCTATTTCTGGGCCTTTATCCTTCATTCGGGCTTAGTTTGTTTTTCCTTTAGACCCAAGTTTACTTCAATTTTTACAAGCTTTTATTTATAAGTGGAGTAGGCTGCTAGGCTTATTAACAGGTGTCCTTCCACAAGTGAAGGAAAAGGCAGGTCTTTGAATCATTTTTTAAGAATGCATTTTTTCCTTCGCTCCGTCCATTCAGCATACGACACTTGGAGACATCTTTCAATAAACTACACTGCGCCTTAAGTAAGCATTCCACTTTCTCGAGTAAATCTAAGGATCTTAAACTCTACTAAATGAAAACCATACAAATGCACCAATTCAAAAATAAATAACTTGTTGTATTATCATCTGGCTTAACTTTTAAAGTTAAACTCCACTAAGCTAATTTGTTTCCTATAATCTCTTGAGGGGGAAAAAATATAATAAAAATATGGTGAGTTATGTGACTCAATGAGTGGATGTAACTTTAAAATTAAAATAATCTTTAAAGCATATGATACACTCATAAAATAGAACTTTCATAAATAGCATATCTCTTACCATTCTTTATATAAAAGTAAAGTGCATAAATAGATCTTTAATTAAAACATATAAAGTCGCAATGTAAAATTACTTATCATAAAAATACATTTCTTAATCTCAGTGTACAATAATAGCTAAATCAAGAATCATAGAATCATGTACTCAAGTATAAGTATCTAAAATTTATTGTCATATCTCTTCTTAGTTGATCATGGTAAAACACATATAGTATTTAAACTATCATATGCTATATCTATACAAAACAATTACACTAAATTAGTATCCAAGGGGAAACCTTATCGTACTCGAAAATACTTATTAGGCAGAGCATTAAACGTACTCATCTTTATCTCATCTCATATCCTTGTTTTACGCATGCACAGAACAAACTAGCTTCCAAAGAGCAAAGCCCTCATATACACAACTCAAAACCTCTGTATGTTTATAGACGAGTCCTAAAGACCTGAATCTCATATCTCTATTTGAAGGGGGAAGGGTACAACTTAATGGTTTCAAACCATTTCTTTATACAACATTTCATTATATCATATCTCATTCGCTTTAATATCAAATCATTAGAAATCATTGCTATTGATAGAAAATAAACACAATATCAAGATGAACATTTTAAGAGCTAAAACTATAGTATGAATACTTTCTATATATTATAAGACAAATTATTTTATAAAGTAAAGTATAATTTAAGAGAAATAATTATTAAGAAAAAATATATATTGTTAGCTATAAAAATCATGCACATCACACTTTAAAATATATTTTCCTAAAATTATGAAGTAAAATCATAAATAGAGTTTAAGTATCCATTCACAAAACTTATTGTGTGTTATCGAGTTTAAAGGAAAACTTCTCTTCTACAATATGAGTTTTTGACTTATAAACTCGAGGCAGATTTTGCATTCCTTGACCCAAATTATAAATCCTATTTTCATTGGATCCTAAAATGATAATAATTGATAATTTAAACCCATAAAGATATAAAAACCCAAATTTGGTCATAATTTAAAACTTAAAATTTCTTAAAATTTTTTAATTTTGACCATTAATATTCAAACCAACTTTTGTTATGCATCAATACTATTCATTTTCCACAAAATCAAAATATATTGACTCACTTTCTATCTTAGCATTTTCTTTTTCTTGTTTTTCGTTCCTTCTTCTTCTACTGCTCGATTTATCTGTCTCTCTCTTTCTTCTCTTCTTCTTTGTCTCGTCTCCAAACAGCGTCACAAACAAGCAAACATAAAAAAAAACATCTTTAAAGCCCCACATGCCTGTTTCAAATATATATAATAAAAAAACCCACATGCTAAATTCCACACTCATTTGCATTGAGTAATGTGATAATTTTTAAATTATATATTAAAATTTAGATCTTAAATAAGACGTTAAGCTATTATTAGAAGAAAAAAAAATAGTGTAATGAGTAATTTTAAAAATTACAAAATTTAACCATCCAATAGGTAGTTGATACATCATTTCATATTCAAATTTTTAGATCAAAATGTGGGATGTACAACATTATTGTATTTGCATTGTTCACACATACTTCCCTTTTTTTCTTTACAATCATTTCTTTAAATTTTAAAATCTGCACACAGCAAAACCCCACATCCAATTTCAACTTAACTTCATTTCATTATTTTCAATAGGCAGGTCTCACAACTTAAAATAAAATAATATATAATAATTCTATTAGTCTCACTTATTTAATAATAATAAAAATAATAATAATACTCTTAGCCCCACGTATATCATAATAGCGTCTTTTTTTAAGCTAATATTTCACCTAAGCATACACAAGCATGCCATTAGTGATTGATAAAATAAAATAAAATAATAAATCTTGATTACCCATATTTAAATATTAATATGTGTAAGAAAATCTTTAAAAACTAAAATAAGTTTAATTTAGGAGAGAATTTTAATAATAATAATAATACTGTTAGCCCATGTATTTAATAATAATATAAATATAATAATAAATTTTTTTTAAAAAAAAATCACGTGTGTTATACATACCCTACTAGTCATTTATCATGCTAACTATTTCATTTAATTTTTTTTCTTTTATGAAAACTTTTCCAAAGCACAACAATATTTCAATAGACTTCATCTTTGCGCTTATTACGTGTAAATTCCCTTCTTTCCTTCACAGGCCATTGAAGTAGAAGAACATTTGTACGTATAAGAAATTCTGGTGAAAATCAAATTTTGTAAATTAAATAGAAGAGAAACGAGGACACAACAGTTCTTCATTTCTCTATTTTTCTTCTTCCGCAAGATATCATAAACCATATTACCTATACGATGGTCAGTAGCAGATATGAGACTAACATTTTTATAAGCTGCATTAATACCAAAACTGTCAGGACTCGACCCGACCTCTCCTCGAGAATCGAGACAAATTCTGCGATGATATGTAACTAACATACTCTTTACTCATACATATGATACAATGAGACTACCTGCCTCAACAAAAGTGTACATCTAATATACAAAAACATATACAAATACATAGACTAAAACACTTATGCAGCTATGCACGTTGGCCCAATCTCAAAATGTGATGACTGTATCACACTGCACAAATTCATGTGACAACCTGGGAAAAATAGGGAAAATAGGAAAAAGGGTGAGCTTGTGGCTCAGTGAGTGGACATAATCTGAAAATATTATATACTTTATATGTATTGTACACGTATAAATCTGTATGATAAAATAATCATAAAATTGTATACTGAGTAATCAATAAACTTGCACTGAAAATATGAACTGTCATAAAATCTGTGCTGAAATTAAAATCATGACATAGTACTGGAATCTGAAAGCGCAAACTATCATAAAATCTATTATCAAACTGAATATATGTAACATAATTCTGGAAACATGTACTACATATATATACTGAAAACCACACCAAACTTGTACCCAGGGAAAATCTGGTCTAACCTGGCGGAGTAACTTACGCACAGGCAGAGCGGGGGATCTAAGCTGGTCTAACCCGGCGGAATGTTACATCGCTTGGGCAGAGCAAACTAAACTGGTCTAACGCATGCGCAGAGCAACTATATTACAGGGGTGGGTACGCATATGGTGGTTCAAAAACTACTACAATATAATATTGTGACCATAATATTCTGAAATAATTATTTCTGTACTGAACATAATTATAAACTGTACTATAATAAATTCTAAAATATTTCTGAATCTACTAAATAGTATAAATATTTTTCTGTCTAAAATAAATCATAATTAAATCTAATAACGCGCAATTAAATCATAATTGGCTGTATTGAAAATATATAAAATATATATAGTTATCCACTCACAAAAGTGCGCTAATCCTGAGCTGGGTCTGGATTCTGAGATCTACCCGCTATCAGCACACCTCCTATATCATAGGGTGTAAACATACATAATTAGTACCGATATGTATTATAACTATTAAAATCTAAATATTTTAATATCGTAAAACTATTACCCGCTAAACCACTGGGTATAATTCTGACTACCCAACTAATTTCTTAAAATTTCCTTTTTTTTTTCTTTCTTTTTCTTTTCTTTTCCTTCTTTTTTCTTTTTCTTTCTCTTTTTCCTTCCCGTCTCTTCCTTTCCCTTTCCTTTCTTTTTCCTTTTCTTCTTCTTTTCTTTTTCTTCTTTCTTTTCTTCTTCTTTTCTTTTTCTTCTTTCTTTTCTTTTCTCTTTTCTTCCTCTCGGCTTTCTCTTCTTTCTTTCTTTCTCTGTTTTCACTTTTCTTCTTCTTAACCCAAAAAAACACACAATATGTTTAATATATATACGGCGGCCACCGCTTTAACCTCTTCTCTCTCTCTTTTCTTTTTTTTTTTTTTACACTAAGCTTTATATATATAATACACGTGTATTACAATTCCTCCCCCCTTATAAAAATTTCGTCCTCGAAATTCATATACCTCTCTGAAACAAATGAGGATACTGAACTCTCATCTGATCCTCTCGTTCCCATGTAGCCTCTTCTACTGCATGATTCCTCCATAAGACTTTAATTAGCGGTATAGTCTTATTACGTAGTACTTGTTGGCGATAATCTATTATCTGAACAGGTTCCTCATCATAAGTCAAGTCTGTCCTCAATTGAACTGGTTGAGTATCTAGAATGTGAGAAGGGTCGGGTATATACTTCCGCAATATAGAAACATGAAACACATCATGAATGCGTGACAACTCAGGTGGTAATGCTAAGCGGTACGCAACCACACCAACCCTTTCTAGAATCTCATATGGCCCAATATATCTAGGACTTAGTTTTCCCTGTTTCCCAAAACGAAGCACACCCTTCCATGGTGAGATCCGTAAAAAGACTCTATCTCCTACTGCAAACTCTAGCTGTCTACGACGTTTATCTGCATAACTCTTCTGTCTGTCTTGAGCTTCCTTGAGTCTGTCTCTAATAATACTGACCTTCTCACTAGTGGCTTGAATAATCTCTGGACCCAACAATTTTCTTTCTCCAACTTCATCCCAACAAATCGGAGTTCTGCATTTTCTTCCGTATAAAGCCTCATACGGTGCCATCTGAATGCTAGACTGATAACTATTATTATATGCAAACTCCATCAATGGTAAATAATCATCCCAATTACCCTTAAGCTGCAACATACAAGCTCTGAGCATATCCTCTAATATCTGTATAGTTCTCTCCGACTGCCCATCTGTCTGAGGATGAAAAGCTGTACTAAAGTTTAGCTTAGTGCCTAAGGCCTTCTGTAAGCTATGCCAGAATCTAGAAGTGAATCGAGGGTCTCTATCTGATACGATGGATACTGGAGCCCCATGTAACCGTACAATCTCACTCACATACAAATTAGCTAGCCTATCTAATGAGTATGAAATCTTATAAGGCAGGAAGTGAGCAGACTTTGTGAGTCGATCAACAATCACCCAAACACTATCATGACCCCTTCGAGTACGAGGAAGCCCAACAACAAAGTCCATGGTGATATGTTCCCACTTCCATTCAGGAACTGGAAGTGGTTGAGATAATCCTGCTGGCCTCTGATGTTCTGCCTTAACCTGCTGACAAATCAAGCAGTGAGATACAAACTCTGCAATCTCTCTTTTCATACCTTGCCACCAGTAATATTCTCTCAAAGTACGATACATTTTAGTGCTGCCAGGATGCATAGCATAAGCTGAGCTGTGAGCTTCTTCTAAAATCTGTTTCTTTAACTCCGAGTTATTCGGAACACAAAGCCTGTTACCCATAACTAATGTCCCATCAGCTTTCAACGTTAAATCAGTTCGCATTCCATTCTTTACTTCTTGCTTAAGTTTAACTAAATTAGGATCCTGATCTTGCATCTCTCGAATCTGATCAATCAACATAGGCCTGACTTGAAAATGTGCTAGAAGGACTCCAGATTTGGCTACAGACAATTCAACCCCCATAGATCTTAATTCAACTAACAATGGAAGATAAGTCACTCTCAAATAAGCAATAGAGCTAGAAGACTTCCTGTTGAGTGCATCTGCTACCACATTCGCCTTACCTGGATGATAGTCAATCGTACAGTCATAATCTTTTATTAACTCTAACCATCTCCGTTGTCTCAGATTCAAATCTTTCTGTGTGAACAAATACTTCAAACTTTTGTGATCAGTGAAAATTTGACATGTAACACCATATAGATAATGTCTCCAAATCTTCAAGGCGAATACTACTGCTGCTAATTCTAAATCATGAGTTGGATAATTCAACTCATGCCTCTTAAGCTGCCTAGAAGCATAAGCTATCACCTTACCATGCTGCATCAATACACAACCTAACCCCTGTCTAGAAGCATCACTGTAAATTATAAATCCTTCAGTGCCAGATGGAAGAGTAAGAACAGGAGTTGAAGTCAATCTCTTTTTAAGCTCTTGGAAGCTAGCTTCACATTCATCAGTCCACACAAACTTTACATTTTTCCTAGTCAACTTTGTAAGCGGTGCAGCAATCTTAGAAAAGTCTTTAACAAATCTTCGATAATAACCTGCTAGACCAAGAAAACTTCTAATTTCTGTCACACTAGCTGGTCGCTCCCAATTTACTACAGCTTCAATGTTTTGAGGATCCACATAAATTCCATCTGCTGAGATCACATGGCCCAGAAATGCAACTTTATCTAGCCAAAACTGACATTTGCTGAACTTAGCATATAACTGTTTATTTCTCAAAATCTATAGCACTATCTTCAAATGCTCTACATGCTCCTCTGTACTCCGTGAATACACAAGAATATCATCAATAAAAACTATAACAAATCGATCAAGATAGGGACGAAATACCCTATTCATAAGGTCCATGAATGCAGCTGGAGCATTAGTTAACCCAAATGGCATTACTAAAAACTCATAATGCCCATATCGAGTTCTGAAAGCAGTCTTAGCCACATCAGTATCTCTGATCTTTAACTGATGATACCCTGATCGTAGATCGATCTTTGAGAAAATCTTTGCACCCTGTAACTGATCAAATAAATCATCAATGCGAGGGAGTGGATACTTGTTGCGTATAGTGACTTTATTTAGCTCCCGATAATCAATGCATAGCCTCAAAGTTCCATCCTTCTTTTTAACAAACAATACTGGTGCTCCCCATGGTGATACACTAGGTCTGATGAAACCCTTATCTACCAATTCTTGTAACTGAGTTTTCAATTCCTTTAACTCTGAGGGGGCCATTCTGTATGGTGCTTTAGAGATAGGAGTTATGTCTAGAACCAAATCAATACAAAAAACAATCTCTCTATCTGGTGGTAAGCCTGAAAGATCTTCAGGAAATACATCTGGAAAATCTCTTACCACTGGAATATCTTCTAATGTAACCTCATTAACTCTGGTATCAATAACATGTGCCAAATAAGCTGAACATCGTTTTCTAAGCAACCGTTTAGCTGTCATAGCAGATATAACACATGATGGAAGAATTTGTCGCTCTCCACAAAAAATAATATCAGGCTCTCCGTGTCTTCTGAATATAACTTCCTTTCGAAAATAGTCTACAATAGCATGGTGATTAGCTAACCAGTCCATCCCAAGTATTGCATCAAAATCATGTATAGCAAGAGGAATTAAATCTGCTACCATCTCACTACTACCCACTTTGATAACACAACCCCGAAATACGTTCTCAGCCAATAATGATTCTCCAACTGGTGTGGCTACCACCAAACTACAATCTAGGGGTTTTAACATTCTATCCGCATGCACAGCAAAGATATGGGAAATAAAAGAATGCGTAGAGCCCGGATCAATTAAAATATAGGCCTCTCAGCCAAAAATAGTCAGCATACCTGTAACAACATCTGGGGTAGCCTGTGCCTCTTGCTGAGTCAAAGTAAATACATGTGCCTGGCTACGAGGTCGACCTGGTTGACCCCTCTGTGGATCTCTACTAACTCCTAAAGCTCTAGGTTGTACACCAGTACTAGAGATAGGCTCTCCTGTTTGAGATCCTCTAGGCCTCTGAATATTGCCACTGCCACCTTGAAAACCCTGAGAAGCTGTACTCTGTACTAAGTTGCTACTCTGAAGAAGATGAGGGCAATCTCTCCTCAAATGTCCAGCTTGTCCGCAATGGTAGCAACCTCTAAAACCTCTCAGACACTGTCCCTCATGACTCCTCCCACACATGGAACACTGAGGGTACCTTCTTATGCTTGCACTACTACTTAACTGGCTACCACCTCGGGGCCTCTGACTCCCTATGTTGCTTCCAACAGATGGAGGCACAATACTCTGACTAGAACTCTGTCTCTGTCCTCCTGATAGTATAGGGCTCTGACCATACCGTTGTCTACCAGAATACCCTGCATGGGATGTCTCTCCTCCAGATGCTCTACTGCTACTTGATCCACCAACTGACCAACTATGGCCTGGTCTCTGCTTGAATGACTGGGCTCTACGTGCCTCTACTAGGCTTCTCTCAACTCTCATTGCAGCCCCTACCAACTCACTGAAATCAATGTGCCCCATAGCTGTAATTGTTGTCCTGATATTGCCTCTAAGGCCCTGTTCAAACCTCTTACATTTATCCCTCTCATTCTGTATTGCATAAGAAGCGAACCTCGATAACTCTATAAAACGATTCTCGTACTCCTCTACTGTCATCAATCCCTGTTCTAGCTCAAAGAACTTACTAGCCTGGATGTCTTGGTAAACCATAGGAAAGAATTTAACATTAAATTCTTTACAAAAATCAGCCCAGCTAATCACCCCTCCATATCTACGTGATACTGATCTCCACCAGTGGTATGCCCCACCCTCAAGTAAAAATGTAGCAAAGGAAACTCTCTCATCATCAGTACATCTCATAACATCAAATATCCGTTCTACTCTAGTCAACCATGACTCTGCATCAGCTGGCTCTGTAGTGCCTGAAAAATTCTCTGCCCCCAAACTACGAACACGCTCTATTGTATTCTCTCTCTTAGGTAGTCCCTGTGTTTGTCTCTCCACTGCAACTGTAACTAAGTGAGCCAGTCTATCTATGGATTGCTCTAGGGCAGGTCTATCAGGCTGTCCCTGTGTAGGCTGTGTCACAGGTTGTGGTACTGGCTGAGGGTGCATCTCCTCTACAATAGGATCGGGCTGAGTTTGAGGTATGCATACAGGGGGAACTGACTCAGCTACTTCCTCTCTAATAGATTTATCCCTTCTATCTGATACTAAGGGAGCTCCCAGTTCAGCCACAAGTTTTGTGCGAGGTCGGCCACGTGGACGCATGATGAAAATCTATAAAATACAACAATTTATTAATGACATCTCTAACATGCATGTATCATGTACTAGTCTACAAAATCTAAAACCATGCTTTGATACCAAACTGACAGGACCCGACCCGACCTCTCCTCGAGAATCGAGACAAATCATGCGATGACATGTGACTAACATACTCTTTACTCATACATATGATACAATGAGGCTACCTGCCTCAACAAAAGTGTACATCCAATATACAAAAACATATACAAATACATAGACTAAAACACTTATGCAGCTATGCACGTTGGCCCAACCTCAAAATGTGATGACTGTATCACACTGCACAAATTCCTGTGACAACCTGGGAAAAATAGGGAAAATAGGAAAAAGGGTGATCTTGTGGCTCAGTGAGTGGACATAATCTGAAAATATTATATACTTTATATGTATTGTACACGTATAAATCTATATGATAAAATAATCATAAAATTGTATACTGAGTAATCAATAAACTTGCACTGAAAATATGAACTGTCATAAAATCTGTGCTGAAATTAAAATCATGACATAGTACTGGAATCTGAAAGTGCAAACTATCATAAAATCTATTATCAAACTGAATATATGTAACATAACTCTGGAAACATGTACTACATATATATATTAAAAACCACACCAAACTTGTACCCAGGGAAAATCTGGTCTAACCTGGCGGAGTAACTTACGCACAGGCAGAGCGGGGGATCTAAGCTGGTCTAACCCGGCGGAATGTTACATCGCTTGGGCAGAGCAAACTAAACTGGTCTAACGCATGCGCAGAGCAACTATATTACAGGGGTGGGTACGCATATGGTGGTTCAAAAACTACTACAATATAATATTGTGACCATAATTATTCTGAAATAATTATTTCTGTACTGAACATAATTATAAACTGTACTATAATAAATTCTAAAATATTTCTGAATCTACTAAATAGTATAAATATTTTTCTGTCTAAAATAAATCATAATTAAATCTAATAACGCGCAATTAAATCATAATTGGCTGTATTGAAAACATATAAAATATATATAGTTATCCACTCACAAAAGTGCGCTAATCCTGAGCTGGGTCTGGATTCTGAGATCTACCCGCTATCGGCACACCTCCTATATCATAGGGTGTAAAAATACATAATTAGTACCGATATGTATTATAACTATTAAAATCTAAATATTCTAATATCGTAAAACTATTATTCGCTAAACCACTGGGTATAATTCTGACTACCCAACTAATTTCCTAAAATTTCCTTTTTTTTTTTCTTTTCTTTTCCTTCTTTTTTCTTTTTCTTTCTCTTTTTCCTTCCCGTCTCTTCCTTTCCCTTTCCTTTCTTTTTCCTTTTCTTCTTCTTTTCTTTTTCTTCTTTCTTTTCTTTTCTCTTTTCTTCCTCTCGGCTTTCTCTTCTTTCTTTCTTTCTCTGTTTTCACTTTTCTTCTTCTTAACCCAAAAAAACACACAATATGTTTAATATATATACGGCGGCCACCGCTTTAACCTCTTCTCTCTCTCTTTTCTTTTTTTTTTTTTTACACTAAGCTTTATATATATAATACACGGTGTAATACACGTGTATTACAAAAACCATTCATAAGCTTCAGGTTGATTGGCTGATAGTTTATATAACACCCGTTTTCCTAAATTACTTTTATCCATTTTTTTAATTATTAAACAAATGGGGTTCACGATATTATTATTATATATTTATAATATTATTAGTTGTGTAGAGTCAAAGAAAATTATTATATATATTATATATTAAATTTTTAATATATGTGGGATTCATATAGCGAAAATTGTAAATGTTTGATGTTGGAGAAAAATGGGGAATGGTGGCTCTTGATTTTTCTTTATTATTATTATTTGTGTTTCTTTTTTTGTTGACTTGTTGGAGATGAGAGGAAGGAAAAAAGGAAAAAAAAATAGAAACGGAGAGAAAGGGGGAAGGAAATGAAAAAGAAAGAAAAAGATGAGAAAGAGAGAAAGGAGAAATGGAGAGGAAGAGAAGAAGGGAAAGAAAAAATATATATATAATAGAAAGAAAGAGAAAGAGAGAAAGAGCAGAGGGGAAGAAAGAAAGAGAAGGAAAGAAAGAAGAGAGAAAAAGAGGAAGAAGAAGAAGAAGATGATGAATAATTAGTTGTGAGTGGTTTTTTTTTTAATTTTTAAATTTGTTTGATATATTTATTTTTAATTTTATATTTGATTAATGTGAGAAATATGTATGTATATATATGTGGGTACGTATATATGTATGTACATGTGTATATGTATGTATATCATATTTTATTAGAAACAAAAATGATATATATATATATATATATGAATGTATGTATGCATATATGTATGTGTGTGTATGTAGTATGTATATTATGTTGTATTAGTCATGAATTTGATGGGTATGTATATATGTATATTATATTTAATTAGCTATGAAATTGATATATTATATAGATATATAATTGAATTTAAACATATTCTATTTATTTATATTTATCTTATAAAAATGAGATGAATTGAAATATATAAATAAATATGTAATTAGTTAAAAAAATATTATATTTGAGATAATAATTTTTATGCATCAATAATGAGTAATGAGTTTTAAGTACTTTAGAATTTAAAGAGTATAAAATATAATATAAAAACAAACGTTATAAGTTTATGTGTTGTATAAAAAAAATGATTTTGAAATCATTAGACTATACTATTTCTATTCAGATAGAGATATAAGATTCAGACATTTGGGGTCCGTCTGTACACACACAGAGGTTTTGGGCCATGTGTATAAGCGCTTTACTCTTTGAGAGCGAGTTTGCTCTACGCATGTATAAGACGAAGATATTAATTTGCTTTGCGCATGCGTAAAACGAGGATATGAGATGAGATAAAAAAGAGCACATCAACGCTCTGCCCGATGAATATTCCGAGTACAAAGAAATTTTTCCTAAGTACTAGTATAGTGTGATTTTTAGTATAAGTAAAATATGTGATATTTTTATATTCTTTATATAGTTTACCATGCTCAGTTAAAAAAAAATATAGCAACAAGTTTTAGATATTAATACATCAACAAAAGTTTTATGATTAGTAAATATACAATTTCACAATTATTTTATATTATAAGTTTTAAAACAACTTATGATATTCGTATATGTCCACGTTTACTACATAATTTTTTTAATATTATTTACGAGGCGCACTCTTTATAAATGTTTAATTTTATTTATAAATATATATATATATATGTATTTTTTACTACTTACTGAGTCATTAGATTTATTCTTTTTTTTTAAATATTTGTTTTTAATATTACAAAATTTATGAAGTTCCGTTGAATCACGTGACACTTGTGATATGTATCCATATGTACTAGTACATTTATGAGACATCAAATACGATCTTGTAAAAGTATATATTTTTATTTTTCATTCCCTTTGCCTAATAAATTTTAAAGAATTAAACATATAGTTAACGATTTAAGATCTCAAATTTGCTCAAACACCAAGATGGAATCATGGCGGGTCGTTTCAGTTTCTCCTAATTCCAGAGGAGCAAACTGCTGTAACAAGCTACATTAATCCAATGGTGAAAACAAATTGACCAGATTGAATTGGAAACGACATTAATATTTTACTACAAATAATCAAAAAAATTAGAATAAAAACACACGAATGACTATTATAATCAGATTATACTGAAAATACGACAGGGACAAACAAAACCCATAAAAAAGAAGAGTCATAAAACGTAACCAATTTAATTAGAAGAAATTGAAGGTCAGTGAACGTTGTCTTTCAAAGTTTTAAAACTTTGTAAGAAAATTTCCACCAATTGAGCCACACCAGAGACCGAGAGTTCATGCCAATGAAAAGAATAAAAATGATTTAAAAAAAAATTAGTGGCATCAGCATCCAAACACGGTAAGTCAGTTCATGCTTCATATCCTCTTATCATAAAATTGAACAGATTCACAAAGAGTACTAAGCTGAACCGCACATTAGTAGAACTTTTAACAAATTGAAAGAATGTAAAGGTTTTGGACAGACAAAAGACTCAAATTAGAAGATGCTGAAAGGCTAAATATCACTGAGAGGCACAAGAAGTGATGACCACAAAAACATACATATATATCCCTGTCTCTAACATCATCTTGGGATGAAATCTCACATGCCGTTGTCAATAAAGAATATACAGAAGCCTGAAAAATTCGCGAAACTTCAGATGACAGTTTTTCTCTCCAATTTTTAGATAAAAGATATAAGTACAGCAAGGTGCAATCTTTAAAATTAGACATACACATTGCCTTTAAAGTCATAATTATTATAAAATAGAAACCCTAACAATTAAGTGAAATTAAATTAACATTTGATAAACATATTTTTTTAAAGAAAAAATTGTAATATAATGAAATTATGTTAACTGTTTAGATCCTCTTGATCTGATGATAGGATCAACCAAATAAAAATTTTATGATATGCATGTGAGTGACTATCCTAATATATATACATATTGTCAAACTGAAATTTACTCACATTTATCATTTTTCTCTTCTATTTGAAAGTCTTATTAACATTATTCCTACTCTTATTTATCAAAAAATATTCCAACAATAAGAAGCAAACTCTCTTCAATTCTCCACGTCTCTCTTCTTCTTCTTTTCTCTTCTATTTAATAAGAAAAAGAGAGAGCTTGTTTGTTTGGCAAGAAAGTAACTGTTTTATTGAAAATAAGCTCTCGTTCAAAGATACAAAATGAATCGAATTACATAACAAAGGAACTATAAAACGTCAAGTATTTATAATGAGAATCAAAAACCAAATTCCTTGAATTTAGCTGCAACTTGCACAGCCACTTGCATTCTGTTATAACAGATTCTTGGCTCCAATATAGTGTGATCTCAGCTCAATCCAACACGCTTTGTTTTCCAATAATCTTCTGCCACATCATCAGCACCACAATATTGCTCCCTTTTTTTATTCTCAGTATACTCTCCACTTTCTGATAATAAGCTCTCTTCATTTCCTCTTCTTGTTCTTCATCTTCTAACTTCACCTTATAATAATAAGATTCTAAAAGAAGAAGAAGAAACAACACAACAATGGTGAAGTTCTCGAAGGAACTGGAAGCTCAGCTGATACCGGAATGGAAAGACGCCTTCGTCAACTACTGGCAACTCAAAGAACACATCAAGAAGATCAAGCTCTCCAGTACCCAAAATCGCTCGCCTCAAGAGCTTAACAATGACTTTGGCCTCTCCATTTTCGATCCCATTCGCTTCCTCGCTCTAAAATTCTCCAACAGACTCTTCAATCGCGATACAAAAACCAACGACAGTATCATCAAGGTAACACAAAAGAACAAAAAAACTGATTAACTTATAAAGCATGAATCATTATTGGAATGAACAAAAAATTAGGTTAAAGTACATTTTTGTTGAAGCTTTTTAATTTGGGATTAAATTTTTTTTTTCATTTTACACCGCCGAGGGAATTGGGGGTTTGTGTTATGTGTGTTTCGGGATTTTACTTTATCGTGTTGTTGGCGTCTTTCGCCGATAGTGTGTGAAAGCAAAGTGGCATGATCACCATTTTCAGGCAAACGTAATATTGTTTCGGCCGATAACTAACAACTGAATCTCCGATATTTCTCTCACTTTCTTCTTTCGGGTTTTTATTTCTTTTTCTTGATATTTGTTCCTCGTTTTTTTATTTCTGTTGTTCTATTGTCCTTTGCTTACGTACCGTCGTACCAGAATATTGCTTTCCGATAAATTCTAGCAGGTGAATTTTAGTTTCGCTTTGTAAAATTTTTAGTCGTTTCGTCACCGTCCGATTCAATTGGGTCCCGCTGATTGAAAATAATGACCGATTGTTTTGTAGTACAATCTCCACCGCACGTTTTATCGGGGTCAAAATGATAGGATCACTAACACTTTGCCTTCTCTTTACAATGTTAGTGCTGAGTGCTGAGGTGAAATTTCCAAATAATTATTTAAAAAATACTAATTTATTTGGAATAGATATCTCAATTTCCAATTCTTTATTTCTTGTTGGATATTAGTGAAGGTTAATGGGTGATATTGTTACTTGTTAGATTCATATATATATATATATATATATATATATAAATATGTATGTTTTTCTCTTTGTAATTTTCTCATTTTTTCTGAAAAAAAAGGCAAATGTCACGAAACTCTCATGACTATCAAAAAAGGGAAGCTACCCACATAAACAAAAACCTTGAAAAAGACACAAAATGACAGGCAGAGGAAAGTTAATTTGTTGAAAAATAATTAATAATAATAAATACCATAACATTCTTCTGTAGCAGGTCAAGAGAAAAGTAATGGAAGAAGGAGATGACGAAGTGTATGAGACTGAACTTGCGCAGTTATTTTCTGAAGAAGATGAGGTATATAAAGTAACATAATAAAAGAAATGGTACACTTTGTCACATCTTCTTCTATTAGTTCTCTTTTTTTTTATTTATAATTCTTGGTATTTATGTTGATGTGTATGTAATTGGTTGAAACATACATACAGGTAAGGGTGTTTTTTGAGAGATTGGATGAGGAGCTGAATAACGTGAACCAGTTTTACAAGACTAAAGAGGGTGAGTTTTTAGAGAGAGGAGAGATTCTCAACACGCAACTGCAAATTCTTCTAGACCTCAAGCAGATTCTCGGTGACCGGCGCTGGAAACAAAATAACGGTGGAATACTTCCTCGTTCTTGGTCATCCTCTGCTGGGAACTCTGATTTTTCTGGCAAGTTTTCAATTGGCCAAGAATTTTTTTTCCCTTCTTTATAAAGAAAGTTAATTATATGCCATATACACAATGGATTGTCAATTTTATGGCAATTTATATATTAATTAGAACTATGGCAGCAGGGTCTCACATGCCACTAGATCACGTGCAAGTAACATACCTATATTTTTCTAAAGTTCTTTTTTATTTTTTATTTATATTCTGTTAAATGCTTATTTTATAGAATCTTGCATTAGGTTTTATATTGGGTGTTTTTCAATATTAAACAATTTGGGCAGCCGGGGATATAAGTCTATATCAGAAAAAATCACTGGAATTTTGAGACTTCAAATTGACGAAGTGAATAATAATTATCTTTTGTTTCATTTCTGATTCTTTTCCATTTTTGGCCCACAAAAAAAATTTCAGATGTCAAAAACGAAAATATGAAAGAATTGGTAAATAACGCGGTGCAGCAATTAACAACAATACTGTCCATGTAGCTGTTATTTTGGTTGGTAGGCTTATAGATACGTCTGTTCACATCTTTGTGAACGTTGCGTGAGAATTTGGTCTCTCTATATTTTAACAATTGCTATTTGCTAACGAGATTTCTCCTGTATTATTATCAGATAACGATAGTAGAAAAATCTGTCAACGTTCAATATAAACATATATATATATATTGATTTGTCAATTGATAAGGGAATTTGATTTTATTATTATTACTACTACTACTATGCTCACCATTAAAGTTGGTTATTAATGCAGAGAGTCAAGCATCATTGAATGATAATCCCTCTGAAACGACACAAACAGATGAAGCGTTCGCAGCACTAGAGAGAAATGGAGTGAATTTTATAAACGCAGCATCAACAAGGTCAAAAACGAAAAAGGGGAGGCCGAAGTTGGCGATGAGAATTGACATTCCAGCAGAAACGCCAACACGCACAATCTCAGCTGTTACATCGATGCTCTGGGAAGATTTAGTCAATAATCCCCAAAAAGAAGGCTCAGCTGATTTTATTAACAGAAAGAAGATCCAATGTGCTGAAAAAATGATTAGAGGTGCATTTGTAGAGCTTTATAAAGGCCTTGGTCTGCTCAAAACTTACAGGTAACTATTATATACATAATTTTTTATTTTACTAATGCATTATATATTAGTTTTTTAGATCTTATAATAAAATGGGTTTGTTAATATATGACTAGTTGTAATAAACTAATAATAACATCATGTTTATGCCCACAAGATATAAGAAAACAAATTAAAATTTGTAGATGTGTATTACCAGATGTCTCAAAAAGATGTATGGATGTATCTGACATAAATTGGACCTGATATCTTCTTGAGTCAATAGATTTGACAGCTTAGTTGTTGATTTTTTTTTTCATTCATGTGATAACACATGCCAATATAAATTAGAAATCAAGATGAACAAAGCTAGACAACTGAAAAAAAAAAAACATGGAAAATGGGATATAAATGATATACGAAAGCACGTAAGGCACCGTCGCAAATTGCATTGAGTTTACGTAACATGGAATAATCTGGTGGCCTGTTTGTTCTTAGGCTTATCTTTAGTTGATAAGATATACACGTATTCCGTAAATCGAACAAATTCTAATCTTTTGACTCTTTTTGGCAGCTCACTCAATATGGTCGCTTTCACAAAGATATTGAAGAAATTCGACAAGGTAAGGTGGTAATATATGTCAGCATCATCACACATCATCACAATGATATTGAAGAAATTAAAAGGAAATTTATGACTAATTGTTGGATATACTTTTGGTAAATAATGTTTTGCATTAAAATGGCACTTTAGATCTTTTGTATTTTTTGGACGAATCACTTTACATTATATACATAATTGAACCCCTCAAAATAGAAGTAAAAAGGTGAATCAGTGCTAAAGAGTGAATATAAAACGAATTGTTACTTTTTAAAGTTTTGAATTCAATTTGTACAAATGTATAGTATTAAAATGTAACAATTTTAAATGGTTAGTTTCTAATATTAATCTTGATGAAATGATGTTTTTTTAAGTACGAGTAATTATAAAGACCCCAACAACTCTTGTTTTCCAAAATTTCATAATTAAATTCAACAACCTTGTAAAACATGAATTACTGATCTTTTGTCATACAAATTTGGTTCAGTATAATTGCTTTTATATTACATGTATATCATGTAGTAGTTTACAGGCATATATGTTAAATAACTGGTCGTAAAATTATTTTTGAAGAAACATCATGTAAAATGTCAACAAGAAATAGAATTTTACGATTTTCACATTGACACTTGATCATAAATCTTGAAATTGGTTTTCCTAAGAAGAAAAATAATGAAAATTAGTGGCGGTACTCATATTTTTGGAGAAATGTACAAGTAAGAGCTTAGTGTGTCTTAACTATTGATTTTCCGTAAAAGTTAAACGTGTTCATTTCAGAGTTTCCTGGTTTTTGAAGAATGGGTTTCTTAATTCTTTATCAATATTTAGCAAGTCTTAGCTTATTTACAAAATACTAATTCTCTAGATCTCATGTAAACAGGTAGCAAATCAGAAGGCATCGGCAAGTTATCTACAAGTAGTGAAGAGATCCCATTTCATTAGTTCTGATAAGGTAAACATATATTTAACATGCAACTAGTTTTCACAATTATACATAATCTTTTGTAGCTAGATTTGGAGTATGGGAAATATATATATATAGACACACATACACATTTCTAATTATTTAATTTATAAATATATAAAGAATAATATTATTATATTTGGTTTGATAAGGTGGTTAGACTAATGGATGAAGTGGAGTCCATATTCACAAAGCACTTCGCCAACAATGACAGGAAAAAGGCAATGAAGTTCTTGAGACCCCAGCAGCAGAAGGATTCTCACATGGTCACATTTTTTGTTGGTAAACACACTCTTTGTTTCTCTCAACCTCTCCCTTTCGGCGTTATAATATATATAAATACAAAACTCACCAATTCACAAATCACATCAGTATTGCACTTCAACTTTGCAAATCATGTCATCTAAAAAAAAAAGAGTGTTCATAAAGTTAAACGGAATTGCAGGTTTGTTTGATGTTGAATAATATTATTTTCCTCTTATACCATTTTACAATGTGAAGATCAAAATATATATGTATATAGTGTGAGCCATTATTGGAAGTTTATAATGGCTCAAATACACTTAACAAAAATATGTGATAGTTATGAATGTTTCTAGCCTTTGAAGATAGGAACAGTGGGACTTGATTACATCTCATCCGATTTTGTTGTTGCCTGGTTGTCATATTTGTTTGAGACTTTCTTAAGTTGTTTGAGTCTTGGAAGTATGATTGAGTGTTGATTCTATCAGCCCACCTTACGCTTGGCAGTTGCCAAAGAGTGAAGTCAAAGCTTGAAATGAGATTTTTGAGAGAGGCTTGGTGAAGACATCAATAACTTGTTTAGAGAATGGGGTGAACCGCGTTTGAAATAAACCCTTGACTACTTTTTCACGAACAAAATTATAGTCAAGCTCAATATGCTTGGTACGAGCATGAAGACGGGGTTTTTTGGCTATATGAAGAGCACTCTTATTGTCACAAATTAAAATTGGTGATTGAGGGAGGACAACGCCAGTGTCAAGTAGCAAGTAGGTGAACTAGGTGATTTCAGTAATGGTGGCGGCCATGGATTAATATTTAGCTTCAACACTGGAGTAAGAGGCAATTGCTTGTTTCTTGGAACTCTATGAGATGTAGTTGGCACCAAAGTAGATATAGACGTCAGTGGTATTGTGTCTTGTGTAGGGACATCCAGCCTTATCTGAATAAGAAAATCCATAAAGAGTCAATAAGCTTTGAGTTAGAAAAAGAAGGCCAAGATTTAAAAAGCCTTTAAGATAATGCAAGATTCTTTTGATAGCCTTGAGGTCTACTTAAGTAGGCTTTTAGAAACTTTGACAAACTTTATTAATAGCATGAGTGATATCTGGTCTAGTGAAAATAAGATATTGTAGACTGCTAACAATACGATGATTTCAGTGGCATCCACAATGTTTGTGTCATCAGTTGAGGAAGTTTCCTTTAAAGCTAGCCATTAGTAAGCAGCGAAGCATACTGGTGGACTAAAGTAGATCATGAGTATATTTGGCCTCAAACATACCGCCATTAATAAGTCGTATTTCAACACTTAAAAATAATGAAGAATACCGAGATTTTTTAGTGCAAATTTAGAGCTTAAAGTGTAAATGATGGACTGAATCTTGGAATGATTGTTGCCTGTAATGAGAATATCATCAACATAAAAAAGAATTAAAATAATAACAGAATTATTACGAAAAATAAAAAGGGAGTTATCAGACTTGCTGTTTGTAAAGCCAGTTGCAAATAAAGCATATAATGGACATTCAAACTAGGCCTGAGGGCTTGTTTAAGTGCATAGAGAAACTGATTGAGTTTACAAATGTATGATGGATCAGACTTATTGATGAACCTAAATGGTTATTCCATAAATAGTTTTATAGAGATGGCCGTGAAGAAAGGCATTGTTGATGTCAAGTTGTTTATGGTCCATTAGTGCTATACAACAAGGGCGATCAATAGAAAAATGGTGGTGTGCTTAACAATCAGGCTAAAATTTTTTATAAAGTCTAAACTTAAGTAAAGCCTTTTATCATTAAGCTTGCCTTAAATTTGTCAACCATCCATCTTCCTTATATTTAATGCAATAGACCTATTTGGAGCCAATGATGTTGGCATAGGGTAGGTGCGAGACTAATGTCCAAGTATTGTTATGATGTATTACTTGTAGCTCTTTTTACATGGCATGGACCTATCGTTAATCTTTGAAAGTAGACCTGAGGGTTTTTCATTCAGTAAGGATTATGGTAGTAAAAGCATGGTATGGAGTTTGTTTACTCGTGTTCCATGTGATCAATGTTTTATGGTAGGTTGGAGTTGGATAAAAGGAATTCTATGTCTAAGTTTTTGGTGATGTCAGGTAATTAGTGTTCTGTGAGAGACGGAGATAAGGATATAAGGATGTTGAAATTTTAAAAGAGATGAGATGTGGGGAGAGTTGTTGATGGTATTGGTATCTCTATGATTAATGAGGAAAGTTTTTGAAAGGAGATTTATGGGGTTGTAATTTTAGGAAAAGTAGGAACTTGCATAAAAGTTTGTTTAAAAGAGAGTTTGAATTAATCTCAAGTTCGAAATTGAAATGAGTAATGGTGAATGTTGGATTAGTGGTCGGAGAAGGAATGTTATTACCAAATTTGGCAAGGGTTTGAAAAGTCATATTGGTGGAAGAATTCTAGTCAAGGAGGAAAGGTTTAAGTTCTAGTTTTGTGGGACTTCGGAAGTGGCTATGTGACTGTCCATTGTGAGGGATTTTGAAGTTGTATTGGCATCCAAATTGGAAGTTGGTTGAAGCCACTCATCCTTGCTATAATATATAGTCAGTGTATGTTCATCCTAAAAAATAAGAAAATAATTTTTCTTGTTAGAAAAAGGAAATGGAGATTCATCAAATACAACATGCTTAAGGATATATATATATATATTAGGGTTTAGGCAATGATAGCCTTTGTGAGATGGACTATAACCTACAAACACACAAGGGTAAAATTTATGATAATCTCTTAAATAAGGAAAACATCTATACCCTAATATACGAAGATGATTGTAGTGAGGTGATAATTTAAAAAACAAAAATTCGTATGGATTGAACATATCATTTAACATTAATGGCATGGGATTAATAAGATAAACAATTGTGGAGAAAGCTAGTTTTAAAGGCATGGAGGCATGAAATATCATAGTTAAAGTAGTTTATGTGATATGACGGTGTCTATGTTTTCTTTCTGAGACACCATTTTGTTTAGGTGTGTAGGGGTATGAAAATTGTTTCATGATGCCATAAATTCAAAGATGATTATTAAAGGCGGTGGATGAAAATTCACCTTTTCCATCACATTGAAAAATTTTAATCCAACAATCTAATAAATTTTCAACCTGAAGCTAAAACTTTAGAAAATAATGATTAAAAAAAAAGTCATCTTTATGTTTCAATGGAAATAACCAAGCAAAATGAGTGCAATCATCTATAAATAAGGCATAATAATGAAAAATTTTGTGATGAGTTTACTAGGGTAGGTCCCCATAAATCACAATGGATTTTTTGCAAATGAAACTTTGATTTTTTTTATTAAATAATGTAAAGGAAATTTACAACTTTTTTCCCTAATTGACAAGATGCACAAATCAAGGGAATCTTTGTCCATTTAGAAAAGTTAATTTTTTCCTTCAAATTTTAAGTTATTTAAAACTTTCTTATTAGGGTGTGTCCAAGTCTTTAGTGCTAAGTCTTTAGTGTTATATGTCAAAACTCTTTTCTTTTATTGTATTGAGAGCATGTTTCTCCCTTCGTCAAGTGCATAGAGGTTTCTATGTCTAGTCCCTTTGGCTAGTACCTGCTTTTATTTTTCCTTAACAATAAAATTGTCAAAATTAAAAATAAAAAAACCATTGAGTGTCATCAGTTAATTGTGTAATTGACAAAAGATTCTTTCTTAATTTTGGTATTACTAGCACGTTTTTAATATTTAAATTATCATGAGGGTTTTAAAGAAGCATTACCAGTGTGGGAAATATTTAGGCCCTATCCATTACCAACATATATTTGATTAGTTCCTTTATAAGGTCGTAATGAACAAGTTTACTAGCTAGATTATTGGTCATGTGAGAAGTAGCTCCAATGTTTGTATCGTTGTAATTTAAGGCAGAAATGGCTTCTTCTTCACTTAAACAACTATCATATTGATATATGTAATCAACTACAATGTGATTTATGCATTCACAAATTTGGCATGCAATGGGTTGTTCTTGTGCAACAACATTGTTGTTATTTCTTGAACTAGAATTATTGTTGTTATTTCTTGTACCATAATTTTAAAGGTATCCATTTTTCTAGTATTAAATTTGGTGTCCATTACTTTATTGGTTATTTTGATAATAACCTTTGCATGAAGTGTTTCAGTACATACCATGACGCTTATTATTTTGAAATTTGCCTCAACCACCATCTTTATTAATTCGACCTCCTCTTTGATTTCGATCATTTTCTCTAGCCATAAAGGACTTGATTTGGGTCGGCAATAGATTTGTTTTCTTCTTTTTAGCCATGGCTATTTTTTCATAGGTTTGAAGTGCAATGATGAATTGTTTCAAAGTGGGAAATAATGGTTTAGCTAACATGGCAATCTTAAAATCCATGTATTTAAGGTCAATGGTTCTTGCAATTTGAAAAATTTTATCTTTATTAGCAACCAGCTTTCCTATTCCTACTAAGTTGTCATAGATGTTTTTGAATTTCTTAAAGAAATTCTTAAGTTTTAAGGATTGTTTTTTGAAAGAGAATAGGTTATCTTTTAGCCATATTTCTTATTTCATTGATGTAGGAAGGATGTGTTCTTCTATAGAGAGCCATATCTCTCTTGTTGTTTGTCTTTTAATAAGAAAGCTAAGCATGTCTTTGACCATCATCACTCTAAGTTAAAACATCATCAACACATCATTATTTTTTCATTGGAGAAACTCTAGGTTGACAATTTGCTTTGTATCTTGAATGATGGTTTTTTATATAGCTTCAAAATCAGCTATGCAATATTTTAACCCAAGCCTTGAGTTGAAAGGGAATACTTGTGAATGCCAAGCTAAAACATTGCTTGAAATTTTAATGGAGATGAAATTAGAGCATTTATAGAATGATTCAATGGTTAGTTTGAGTTCTTGAAGGGGTACCAAGAAGATAAATTTGCAAGAGTGATTTGTATGCTTTGATGCCATAAATGGAATTGTAGTTTGTTTGAAGTAGAATAATATTGTTTTCCTTTCATGCCATTTTACAATATGAAGGTGAATATATATATATATATATATATATATATATATAATGTGAGCCATTATTGGAAGTTTATAATGGCTCAAACACACTTAACAGATATATGTGATAGTAATGTTTCTAACTGTTGAAGACAGGAACCTTGTGACTTAAAGATTGCATCTCATTTGATTCTATTGTTGTCTGGTTTCCATGTTTATTTGAGCCTTTCTTTAAATTATTTGAGTCTTTTTAGAAGAATGATTGAGTGTAGATTCTATCAAAAATAACCTTAGTGTCATGATAATAAAGACTTTAAAAAGATTCACTTAGTTTAAAAAGAAAAAAGTTCAAAATACTTTGCATAAAGAGAACCATGTATTATTTGAGGGCTTGTAGGAATTAATTTTCTCCCAGATATACATATACATACTACGAATATATGTTGACTTCTCTACGGTTGGAAATTCGAGGTGTGTTATAACAAGACAGAACAAAAACTAGCTTAAAATATTCAGAGTCTAAAAGGAAGGGGAAAAAGTTCATTATTTAAAAATAGTTAAACAAACATAAACATAATCATATAATAATCTTTTAGTTTTTCTCTAGCCATTAGAGTAGTTTTGTAATAGTATTTTATACAATAAGGTAATGTGACTTTTATTTTAACTTGAGATGCATCACCAAACAAATAGAGTTTTCATTGTATTCCCAAGAGAGATCTTTGTAACTTGTGATTTAATAAAAGAGGCGGGGAACTTAATCTACCATGGATGTACGCAATTGCTAGGAACCACATAATTCTTATGTTGTGTGCCTTAATTTCTTCTTGACTATTCTCTTTTGATATTTATAATTCTGCATTGTCAATTATTTGTGTGTGAAGAATCCTATTAAGATCTCTATCTTTCCAGCCAGTTTGCGACTCTCTAATGCTAATGGTCTCCCTCGCCGCATAAGGACTGCACCAACCCCTATTCTTGATGTTGCATACTCAATCAAAAGAATATAGGAAAAGCCAAAACCTATTCCGAAGTAATCACCTGTTTTAACTTATTAAATGCTACGCTGCCCTACTGAGATAAGGACATGCAAAAGCCCTTTTGTGAGATCGGGCCAACAAATCGAAGCTTTGGTTATGGCTACCTATAAGTATGAAGCTAAGAAGTTTAATAGACATAATGACTTCAACTTATAGAAGGTTAAGGCAATGGATTTGTTGGTGAGTCAAGAGCTTGACTCTGCCTTTAAGGAGATTTTAGTAACCACTAATGTGAAAATTAAGCTAGAGACATTGACATATGACTTAGATCATAATTTTATAAAGAAGACACATAACACTATAGTTCTTTCATTGAGTGATGAGGTTTTAAGGGAGGTTGTCTGTAAAAAGACGGTGATAGGTTTTTTTAAAGAAGTTGATGACTTTTATATGATGAAATCATTAAAAAATTATCTACGTTTAAAGAAAAAACTATATTAATTACCTGTGGTTAAAAGGACACTGATAGAATACCATATTGACACATATAATAGGATTATAATCAATCTTGAGATAATTGATGTCAAGATTGAAAATAAAGATAAAGTTATAATCTTGTTAATTTTGCTATCGTTGAGTTATGAGTACTTTGTTGATACTTCCTCTATGGCAGGGAGTCATTAATAATGACAGATGTCAAATCCTCTCTGAACTCAAAGGAACTATGAAAAAGATCAGAGACCAATGTAACAGATGGACTGATTGCAAGAGAAAGATCTAATGAAGAAGAAGGAAAAAAAAAGAATTACAGATCAAAGTCAAGGTGTAGACCCAAGACTTGTTTTTATTGTAAGAATGAGAGACACTTTATTAAAAATTTCCCAAAAATAAAAGAAAAGAAGAAAGAAAGTGATGTTGTAGTAATCTATAAAGAAGACAATGATACTGCCATGTTATAGTAGTATATTAAAAAGACTATGATAGTGCAAAAATCGTAATTGCCTATAATAAGAAGAATGTTGGTGAGTGGATACTTGACTCAGGTTATACTTACTGTATACGTCCAAATAAAACTTTATTTATTGATTATCGGCCCATTAATAAAGTAAAGATATTATGGGTAATGATATGGCATGTCAAGTCATTAGTGTTAGTAGTGTTAGGTTGACACTATATGATGGAAAAGTAAGAAAGCTACTAAATATAAGACATGTTCCTAATTTAAAGAGGAATTAGTTATCTTTAGTATAGCTAGATAAGTTGAATGTTCATTCAAAGCAGAGAATGGAATACTTAGGGTAATTAAAGGTTCTATAGTAGTAATAAAAGGTGAGAAACGCAACGAGTTATATGTGTTACTTGGAGAATCTACCTTTTGTTCTACATTCATTGGTGTTTATAATAAGAATATGCTGAACAAGTTATGGAATATGAGATTAGTCTATTTTAGTGAGAAAGATCTTAAAAAATTATATGATCAAAGAGTTCTTAGCAAGGAAGAGATACAACCTTTAGAGTTTTGTGAGGATTGTGTGCATAGAAAAGCACATAAAGTCAAGCTCAACTCTAGAGAACACAAGACTAAAGGGACACTATATTATATACATTTAGATTTATGGGGACCTACATAAACTACAACTCATGGTGGATGTATGTGTTGAAGAATAAAGAACAAGTGTTTACAACTTTCAAATCTTGAAAAACATTTGTTAATAATTAAAAACTAGTAAGAGAGTCAAGAAACTTAGGATAAATAATGGTTTTGAGTTTTACAATATTGAGTTTAGTAGTTTCTGTGCTAAGTATTGTATTGCAAAGGATAAAATTGTAAGATTAACACCACAACAGAATAAGTTAGCAAAAGAATGAATAGAACCTTACTTGAGAGAGCAAATGTATACTGACTATTATAGAGTTGTGTGATGTATTTTAAGGGGAAGCGGTAGTCACAACAGCCTACTTGATCAATAAAAGTCCTTCCTCAATAATTAATTTAATGACAATAGAAGAAAGATGGTCAGGTAGCACTTTGAAATATGGTCACTTGAGGGTATTTAGGTGTCTTGCCTTTTTACATGTCAAACAAGACAAGTTGGAACCAAGAGTCTTAAAAGAGATATTCATGAGATATCTAGAATGAGCAAAGGGATACAAAGTTTAATGCATAGAATTAAAATCACCAAAGAATGTCATAAGCAGAGACGTGACGTTCAATGAGTCAATTATGGTAGAGATTAATTAGAAGACAAAAGTGAATGAGATACAACTTATGCTTAAAATAGTTACAGCACTAGAAATTATAAGAGTAGAAATAGAGTATAAGATGAGATCTGATATGCACTTAGGTCAGAACTTCAAAGAAATAATATTGAGAGATGGACTGCAAACCCCAACAAGTACCTTAAAGACCACTCAAAAATAAAGTTATAACTTGAACAATACCAATTAGCTAAAAATAGGCTAAGAAGAACGGTCAAGCTACCAATAAGATATGCTCATGCAAACTTAATTACCCATACCTTTAATGCAGCCTATACTATTACATATGATGAGCTTAAGTCGTACAAAGAGGCCGTGAGAAGTTTTAATAGTGAAAAGTGGCAGCATGTTATAGAAGACGAGATTAGTTCTTTTATAAAGAATAAAACATGAAAGTTAGTAGCTAGACCTAAGGGCAAAAAGTTAGGTAAGTGTAAGTGAGTTTACAAAGTCAATGAGGGGATCTCAAGTGTAGAGCTTATAAGGTTTAAGATTAAATTAGCTACACAAGCCTTCACCAAATAAAAAGGATTGATTTTTATGAGATAATTTTTTCTATAGTCAAACACTTATCGATTAGGATTCTACTACCATCTATGATAATTTGAACTTATATCTAGAGCAAATTGATGTTAAGACTGCATTTTTTCACAGAGAATTGGAAAAAAGGATATACATGTCCCAACCGCAAGGGTTTGCAGAACTTGAAAAAGAGGATCATGCTTGCATATTAAAAAAGTCTTTATATGGGCTGAAACAATCTCCTAGATAGTGATATAAAAGATTTTATGATTTTATGCTTCAATGTAGCTTTAGTAGAAGTAAATATGATGGTTGTGTATACTTTAAGACATTGAGAGACGATTTATATATGTATTTGCTACTTTATATAGATGATATATTGATTATATGTCAAGATAAAAATGTTAAAAGAGCAGTTGAATAGTGAGTTTGAAATGAAAAATTCAGGGTCAACCAAAAGAATCTTAGGTATAAATATTATTAAGGACAATAATGAAGTTATATTCTTATAATAGTAGAGATATATACTCAAGGACCTTGATAGATTCAAAATATCTGAAGCGAAAGATGTATCAAAAACTCTGTTGGTTATTCATTTCAAGTTGTTAGCAATACAGTCACCAAAAACTAAGGAAGAGAAACTGGAAATGCAAAAGGTACTGTATGTGAGCGCTATGTGGTACATCATATATGTGATAGTATGCACAAGACCTGATATAGCTCAAGTAGTAAGCGGGATGAGTAAATATATAGCTAATTTGGGTAAGGAGCGCTTGCTATTAAATAGATTATGAGGTACTTGAAAATGACACCAGGGTATGGACTATTGTACAAAAAGGCAAATACGAATGTTGAGATAGTAACGAAGTATGTAGATTTAGATTATGTGGATGACCTTGATAAAAGAATGTTGTTGACTAAATTTATATTCATATTGTTTAAATGTAGTATGTATTGGAACTTAATTTGCAACATAAGTTGGCACTATCAATTACAGAGTCTAAGTATATAATTGTTGGTGAAGTTATAAAGGAGGTCATATGGTTGAAAGGGTTATGTTCAGAGCTAGTAGCAATGAAGAAAATAAAAGCTTGTGCGCAATGTGTTAGCCAGAGTACCATACATTTGACTAAACATAAAGTGTCATAAGAGATCAAAACACATTGATGTAAGATTACATTTAATCAGAAATATTGTACAAAGTGGTGAAGTTAGTTTAATGAAGATATTTATAGCAGAAAATCCTACGGATATGTTGACAAAATTATTACCCTCAATTAAGTTTAGTTTATGTAAGAATTTAACTGGAATCACAATAGTGTAGTCAAGCGTGTGATGAAGAGAGGATGGATTTGAGGAAAACCTTAGAGATTTTGAATCAAAGTATTGATTATAAAGAATAGTAATTAAAAATCATCTGCAAGATGATTTTGAATCGAGCCATAGAAAAGGAAATGACATAAAGTTGAAAATAAGGCAAAAGGATAAAGTTAGGACTAAAGTTGAGGGCTTAGAGCTGGATGTTGTTTTCAAGTTTTAGCACCACGATGCTAGCTACTCAGTGTCACAGCACTCAAGTCAGAAACCCCAGCACTGTAGTGCTCAAGTCAAAAAACCTAGCGCCCGCATCACCGATGCAATTTTTCTGTTTTAGTTAATCTAAACTTCTTCTTTTTTTTGTAAAACTCGGATTAAGAATTGTATAGGACAAGAAAGGCAATATTTAAGCCCATATTTTGACTTGAGAGGTACATCAAATAAATAAAGTATTTATTGTATTTCAAAAAATATCTCTGTACTTTTATAAAAGAGAATAGAATTTTAATCTATCATAAATATAGACAATTATTAAATTATGTAACTCTTATGTTATGTACTTTAATTTTTTTTTTATTATTCTCTTTTGATTTTTATAACTTCACATTTTAATTACGTGTGAAAAATCCTAACAAAAACAATTAAATTTAGTTGACAAAAAGAAGATGGTGCGTATTAAAGCCGCACCACCAAGACCTAGCACATGAGTCATCAGATTTTCAAGGAAAATTGTATTGTTATTGTTTAGCCTAATTTGAAATCACTTTTGCAGGGTTGTTCACAGGTTGTTTTGTATCACTTTTTTGTGTATACGCAATATTGGCACATTTGTCTGGTATATTTTCTGCTAGCACTGAAGTAGCTTACATGGAAACGGTGTACCCAGTTTTCAGGTGCGCACTTCACATTCTTCTCACCACTATTTTTTTTTTTAAATATATCGTTGATTATAAACTTTTAAGATGTAGGATGGAAACAAATGTTTGGTAGAAAAAAAATTTTAAAAATTTTAAAAGCAAGATTTTGAACCGTTGATGTATCGAGATATTATACATTTTTATCTTTGTGTAGACTTTCAACATTTATCATATCATCTTAAGATGGCCTATATATATAATGTTTAGAAACTGTGACATTACAACATTAGAAGCACAAGGTTACTTAAAGATGATTCATCAATAAATTATCATCCATCACACAAATTGACTGCAGAGGCCATTGAAAGATGAACTGCCAAATGGGCTAGGGACTCGTGGCTCACTTTCTTCCATAACTTTTGGATTTCATATAAAACAGTCAACTTGACAAGTACAAGATATAGATTCTGGGAAGAGTAAACCCTTGATAGCAGGAATTAAAGGATCTTCAATATCTGAAAAACAATAGCTTTAGAACTTAAAGATGATTCATCAAGCTTCAGTTAATATGCATTGAGTGACTCAGCACTAAAAGAAGAAGTTTATTTTGCTTTGCAGTGTGTTTGCATTGTTGTGCTTGCACTTGTTTATGTATGGGTGTAACTTGTTCATGTGGAAGAGCACGAGGATCAACTACAATTTCATTTTCGAATTTTCACCCAGCACTGCTATCAAGTACAGGGATGCATTTCTCATTTGCACCACTTTCATGACTGCTGTTGTTGGGGCAATGGTTGTTCATCTCCTCTTACGAGCTAGCGGCTTTTCGCCAAGCCAAGTTGATGCCATACCCGGAATTATTCTTCTAGTTAGTCCAATTATTTTCATTTGCAAAAAGTATCATGGTATAAGTGAATTAAACATATGATAGTAGAAAATTCCCTTGAAAGATTTATTTGTAGCTCAAGAAATTCAGAGAAGAGAACTAAGCGTCGTGTAACTTTTGTTTCCTTGTACATGTTAGAATAGTTCAATCGTGCTCTTACCTGGCTTGAAGAGTTATGAACTAATTCCTAATCTCATACATTTCCAGATTTCCATTTGCCTGCTAATAAGCCCATTTGACATCTTCTATCGCCCAACACGTTACTGCTTCCTTCGCATCATGCGTAAGATAATCTGCTCACCATTTTATAAGGTACATTTACTTAATTTCTTCAGTATTGAAATGCGTTTCATAAGATAATTTAGAACTAGCAACTAAAACACCATCATCGTATGTGTAGGTCTTGATGGTAGATTTTTTCATGGCGGATCAACTTACTAGCCAGGTAACCACTCTAACCTGTAATATAATGTTATAATCTTATCTATCAAGCAATATCATCTCTCAATTGCATTATCTCTGGTTATGCGTCTTCTCTGATCATCAACATCAACTATTATTTCTTATTTCAGATTCCAATGTTTAGACACTTAGAATCGACAGCCTGCTACTTTCTAACTGGAAATTTCAAAACACACCAATATGAAACCTACAAGAATGGAAGGCTATATAGGGAGCTAGCTTATGTCATCTCATTTTTGCCATATTATTGGCGTGCCATGCAGGTAAACTCGTACACCTCTAGCTAATTCATTGTCAATCTTCTATGGCGTGTCATAAAATGTTTCCACATTTATAGGGTAAGTTTCTTCTTCTTGCATTCTATATCATGATTAACTCATAGCTTTCCAATTCTGCTACCAGTGTGCAAGACGATGGTTTGATGAATGTGATCCAAATCATTTAGCTAACATGGGCAAGTATGTTTCTGCTGTGCTGGCAGCCGGTGCCAGGATAACATACACTAGACGGAGCAACCACCTATGGTTTGGTATAGTCTTGGTAACTTCTGTGCTGGCTACAGTTTATCAATTGTACTGGGATTTTGTCAAGGATTGGGGTCTCCTGAACCCAAATTCCCGGCATCCTTGGCTTAGAGATGATCTGATTCTGAAGAACAAAAGCATCTACTACATTTCTATTGTGAGTCATCTGTTCTAGAGTAAATTTTGGCATTCTTGTTCAAATTTTGAAAAACAAACTTCCTAATAGATTGAGAAATTGGATTGTAGGCACTGAATGTTGTTCTAAGAATCGCTTGGGTGGAGACTGTGATGAGGTTCCGTATTAGCAATGTTGAGTGGCGTATGCTAGACTTTTTTATGGCTTCATTAGAAGTCATACGGCGAGGGCATTGGAATTTCTACAGGTATTTCCTAAGTTTCTATCCCACACAGTTCACTTTACCTGCAATCAATTGATTATTAGCCAGAAGGCCATTTCATGTGTGACAGTTAACATACTAACACGCTCCTGTAAAACAGGTTGGAAAATGAACATCTAAGCAATGTTGGCATGTTCAGGGCTGTGAAGGCAGTTCCTTTACCATTCCGTGAGACTGATTCTGACTGCTAAGCTCGTCTCTCAAATAAAATGTATATAAGTTCTTAATGGCTGACAGCATGGAATTGCAATGTATTCTGCTGCCTCAGGCTAGAACCATCCACATTTTATTTCAACAATGTGGAAAATCTCCTCACCATTCATCGGTCATAGATCCAACTCGAACTCACAACTGTAAAGCTCCAAGTGTAATGAAGAAACTGGATTTGCAGCTTCCATGATTGTACATTTGGCATTGTAACTTGGATCAGCTTATAACCAATTTAATCGAACTGATGTATTGGACGACTATTTCTCTTATTTGTTACTTTCTAATTGTTGCAGGATTGTTACAGGAAATTAGCCATAACACTAATCTCTCATAGCAATTAGCTTTTTGCATTGACTCCATTGTTGGGATTCTAGATGCTCTAATACCATCATGGCTTGGTAGTTAGCATCTTAAATCATAAATAATTAAGAATATAAAAGTTTAACACACCAATAAAGATAAAAAAAAAATAAACCACAAGACACTAGATATACGTGATTCAACAAAACGCATATGCCTACGGCAAATTCATGATCGAGCTTCTTTTATTAATCAGATCACTAAGTATCTCTTAGATTACCATGATCTTAAAACCTCTTAGTACCATCACTTGTAGACCTCTAAGTATCTCTGGGATCACCACAATCTTAAGACCTTTTAGTACTCCTATTCCCCATAAGATATTTTACCAAGGAATACAAAAATAGCTTAAACTCTCTCAAGAGGATCTCTCATCACTCTTAGTACACTTAATACTCGAGTTATCTCATGGTTAAACCCTAGTGCACTTAGCACTTAGTTCTTAACTTTTTTATTCTCTTTTATATTTACATCTTTGATACTTGAGATACTTTAGGAATAAGCCTAAATTGACTTGGAATAAGAGTCATTGCATGTTGGAGTCCAAATTCCACTTAAAGAAGTCAATCCAAGCCAAAAATAAACTTTTCCAAACAAGCAATGCTATAGTGTTCTCCATCTAATGCTAGGACATTAATGCGACTATTGTACAAATGCTAAGGCGTTCTCTAATGAACAATGGAGCATTTTCCATCGTTGGGGCATTCTGAAGCTAATGCTAGGGTGATGTGCCATTTGAAATCCACGTTGAGGCGTTCTATCTTCCAAAAGCATTCAAACCTGTAGCGTCCCACTTGTGTTTCCTTACTTTTTGGCTTCCATTTTGTTCCATCCTCGTACGCCCTTCACGTGCATGACTTTATAATGACTCTTCATTGTTATCCATCTCAATTCAAGCACATACATGATTGTTGAATTACCAGTTTCAACACTAATGAAATTCAACATGTTTGCAAACTAGACAATTTACACAATTATACTTTTATACGAAAGTTTGTATGTAACAGTGGTAATTGATAAGCTCCTAATTGATGAATTCTAGGCTAATAAGAAGATCGGCAACACCTTCTAACAAGCTAATCTTTACTTAGTTGGCAAGTAATTGGTGCATGGTATGTGATAAATGCATTGCACTTCCTAAATGACAACAAGATGGAAATTTACTCCCAACAGGGTTCATATTTTGATCAATGGTCAACACAACATCACTAGACTATTTGCTGACTTAAAATATCTATAAAGAGTATATTTTGAATCGAATATTTATACGTTTTAAAAATGTAAAAATATTGCATCTGAATCTAATCATTTTTGTATGATGTACAAAAATAAGTAATTAGAGCAAAAAAGAATAATCAAATGAAAGACATAATTTGAACTAGAATGATGAATTTTGTATTATATACGAGTTAAGACATTTAGAATTTAACAAGGTTATGATCAGATAACTTAATTACCTCCAAAAACAGCAACCAATGGATATTTTTCTTCATTTTGCTAATTCAAAAGCATGCGACTGCATACCTTTTTTGTTGTCTCACTTAATTTGAATCTTCCTCGCTTAGGTCGAGCCTCTATTACAATAAATTAATAAGTTTAAGTGTCATCTTAGAGGCCCAATAAAATATCTTTAGGGCTTCAGAGAACTCTCAAATAAAAGAGAAATTATCACTAATAGCTCATTTTAAAAAAGCTTTAATTTTTTATAGCAAAAATTATTTGGCAAATTTATATTATTAAGAAGATAATAGATGGACAAAATTGTCTTTGTTAATAACATGACTCAAAAAACTTGTTGTTTGAGCAACAAAATCAGCACAAAAAAAGTTGTTATTGTCCAAATAGATCTGGAAAAAAAATACTCTACAGATTGAGAACAAGCAATTTTATTAATCAATCTATAAGAAGTTATACTTGTATGATTTTTTTGTATTTGTTTTTCTTATGTATAATGAGAGTAAACAATGTATTTTAACTATTATTTTTGTATTTAGTTTATAAAAATATAAATATGAAAATATAGTGGTAATGTATTGTTATGAAATAAAGAAGAAAAAGTGTGTCGACGAGAAAATATGGCGAATTAAGATAAAAGAATATAATAGGAGATGAAGAAGAAGACAAAGCTAGCATTCCCTGTACCTTATTGTGGGGTTGCGCAATCCAGTTGCATATCTCGGATGCGAGGCGCGAGGGATTCCGGGCTTCATTTTTTCGTCCTCATTTCATTATTTTTGCATATTTTCTAAATTTTTATTTCCCAACTTATCTTTTAAGCTTTCAATCTTTAAAATATCACTACTCAAACACTTGATGTACTTGTTCTTAAGATTGAATTTTTAAAGTATTGTTTGAGTGCGTTTTGAAGAAAAGTTTTGAATAACATTATGGAAGAGATGCAAAATATACTTTAAGAGTAAAATGGTCCGAATTTAAACTTTGTGACTATTAAAGATTGTATTTTAATTTTATGGCTATAAAAGAATATGGGTTTAAGATATGGCTATTAGTGATTATTTTCCCAAATAAAATGACTAAAACAGTTCATTTCCAATGTTATTCTCTTTATTACAGGTTTATTTATTTATGTATGTCTAAAAAAATGCATAATTATAAAAATATGTCCAATTTTAAAAATTACAAACTTTATATATATTTATAAAATTTATTTTCAAGTGGGTAAAGTTCAAAATGTCCCTTAAATTGATGAAACAATAAATGACCATTGTGGTTAAATAATATGTGAATATAATTAAATATTACTCGATTGCATAATTCACTATAATTGGGCTATAATACAACCATTTTTCTTGTATGATATATCAAATGAGGATAGATGTGATCTCGTAATTATGGAGCATTACTTGACTACAATTAAATTATAATACAATCATTTTCCTTGCATGATACATCAAAGATAAATGTGATCGATTAATACGCAAGCACAGTCAAACTGTGCCATTGCAATATATTCAACTATAATTAAACTGTAATACCGAAAGCCTAACAGAGCCAGAGCAGACGCAGATGCCAATTCCAAGCTCAGTAACAAATGAAAAGCATCTCAAAATGAGAAAGGAAAGCATATGGCTTTGGAGAAATTAGTTATAAATCAGTCAAAGAAAAAGTCAATTTTTTGTTAGGAGTTTGTTATATATTCCCGCCAAAATCAACAAACTCGGTCTCTCTTTACTTATGTGTATTCTAGATAGTTCTTCTTACTATAAATACAAGTCTCAAAGTAACAATTGTAATTAATCTTTTTCATTGAATAAAATTCTCAATTTCATTTTCAATTTCTCTCGCTTATTTTCTATTTGGTATAGTTTCCAGGAAACTAAAATATTTTCTTAGAAAATTAAAACTCTTGCTTGAAACCAGAGTTCTCTCTTAGTGTTAAAGCTAATGGCGAGTTCCTCTAACTCAAATTATACACATAAATCAAACTTAAATACTCAAACAAATTCTCTTGCAATCATACATAATAATAACTTCACTTTCTTAAATCCAATCAATCTGGTTGGTTCATATACACAATTTCAATTAAAACACCATTCAAGAAAGCATTGTTCACATCAATTTATTTCAATTGCCATCCTTTTATTACAGCAAGGCTCAAGATAACTCTTATTACGCTAGCCTTTACAATACGATTGAAGGTCTTGTAAAAATCAATGTATAGAGTTTAGTGAAACCCTTTAGCTACTAACTTGGCCTTATATCTTGCTATACTACCATCAAGATTTCCCTTTATCTTAAAAATCCATTTATTCCCTACAACTTTATAATTTGGATGGTATGGAACTAATGTCCAGTTTCTATTAGCCATCAAAAGCATGATACTCATCAACCATTGCTTATTTCCAGTAAGACTATTGCAATGCTTCTTTAGGAGTACTTGGAACTTCTCTTCTATTTTGGCAACAAATTTTCTCTCAACTCTTCTATTTTTCTAATGTGTATAAACACATGTATATCTCTATATTATCCCTTTTTGGTTCAACAAGGTGTTGAAGGATCTATACTCTCCCCCAAAATTAGATTGTAGAAATTTAATTTTCTTATCAAAAAGTCCTTCTATGTGTGTTTGTAAGTATTGAAAATTTGATAACATTTCTAACTTTTGTTTTAATAGATAAATCTAGGTAAACCTATAGTAATCATCCTTATAGTAAACATAATATCTATAACCATCCCCTGACAACAATGGAGCTGACCCTCAAACATTATTATGAACTATCTCAAGAGGTTAAGTTGTTTTGGTTTCTACTAAATCAAAATGCAACTTTTGCTTCTTTCCCATTTGACAAGTTGAAGAAAAAGAGATTTTACTATCTTTGATTGATGTATTCAGATTACAAGAAGATACAATTTGCTTAATACATTTAAGTTAGGATGATTAAATCTTTTATGTAATACATCAACCTTGATGTGTACAATATTTAACAAACAAACTATAAGGCTGACAACATCAGTCTTTTGTTCTAAGACTGATTTATTTATCTTACAGTCAATAAAAAGATAAATCAGAGAAGATTGACTTGATTTTAAACTGAGATTGATAAATTGAAAACATGAACCAATAGCAAAAATGTGAATGAGCTGGTATAGTTCTTCTCTAGCAATGCCTCTAAGAAGAATCTTTCCCTTCATATTCTTAACAACACACATATATTTAGTAAATTCAACATAAAAACCATTTTTATAAGTAAGCTTTGAAATACTAATAAGGTTCTTTATCATTTTAGGCACAAAATTTTAATTTATATTTAATGTGTGTTTTCAAAAAATAATTGCTAATATGTAAGATTTTGAGCTTGTTGCCATTACTAACAATAATACTTTCCATACCTTTGTATTCATTGCCAAAGGCCATGTTATTGAAATTATTTGGTAATATGGTTAGTAGCTCTACTATCTATGTGCCAGCTTATATTATCACTTGTTTCAAAAGCTGGTTTAACAACATAGGCAATAGGTTGACTTTGTGTATTATTTTAAGTTACTGCTGACATTTGAGGAAAAGTTGGTATAAAGTCCTTCTTAAACATGTTTCAACATTTAAAGGCTCTATGACATCTCTTTAAGCAAATTTGACAGATGATCTTTGAGTTATTTCTTCCCTAACCACCAAAGAACTATTTCTCTCTACTTTTCCTTTAAAACTATCTTGAAAATTCTGAGAGTTCTGATTCATTCTAGTACTAAAATTTCTATTTCCACCAAAGCTAGCTTTATTATCAAAACCTGACTTAAACTTATGTTTAGAAGTCATGTTAGCTATATTATCTAACATGTGATTTCTATAAATGCTATTGGTGAGTTCAATCATTCCTTATTGACCCATCAAAACTAAGTAAATATTAGCCATTGACATTTCCTCTGATATAATTGATACAAGGAGGGCCACTGGATTATACTCAGTACCTAAACCAGTTAGCAAATAAATGATCAAGTCTTCATCTGAAACTGGATTCCTTGCCATTGCTAACCTATTTGAAATTTTTTTCACTTACATATAGTACTTATTCATACTAAGATTTCTATTCCTATTAGCTTGAAGTTGAGATCTAAGTTGTATGAGTCTAGCTAAAGATTGACTGCCAAATATACAATCAAGATGCTTCCAAATTTCACAAGAAGTCTTACACTGTATTATTGAACTCAATAGTGAATTTTTCATTGAAAAGAATAACCAGCTCATAAACAAAGACTCTTATCTTATCCATTGTAGATACCTAAGATTTATAGCTAGACTTACATTTAGATCTATAACAACAACTAATTAACTTAGAAAAAAATACCTTTCGCCAATCAAGAGATCTGTAAGATCATTGCCTGTAGCATAAGCAAGAACTTATGATTTCCAAAGGAGAAAACAATTACAATCTGATGAACACTTAAAATTACATATTTAATAAGAGTTTTATATCATTATTTTGTATTATTAGTGTCTTTAACCCCCCCTAACTTAAGTATGTTTACAATATTATACCTAATTAGCTTTTAACTATTTTGTGGTAAGTACGGTAAAATGGGCATAACTTTCTACCTAGGAATTCAATTGGAGTGATTCTTGATCCTGTGAAGAGCTGACTCAATAGACTAACATATTATATTTTATAAGGCATTTAAAGTTTGAGAGTTTAGAAGGTGAAAATGGTCTGAAACAGAACTGATCTGCAATATGGGCCCAATCTGAACAGTTATCAATATTTGGCTCATAACTATTGAAATACGTATCTAATATGTATAAGACAACTCAATTTGAAAAAAATAAGAGACTTACGAGTAACAGCTAAATTGAACCACATCAATTCTAAATTGGATAAGCAAGTAGGTGCATTAATGATAATCAACATAAATTATTTATCACTATTCTTGACTTTTATCATCCAAGTAATCCCCTCTTTATTTGTTTCGATTTATCCATATTTTTCTATAAATAAGTAGCATGTTTATGCCCAAAATATGTAATTAGAGAGCTAGATTTTAGTTCAAAATACTTTTCTTTTGTATTATCTCTTTGTAATATTATTTCTTTTGTTTACTATTGTAAAGTCATGTTTCTCTTCTTCCACTTCTTTTCTTTTTCTTTAGTTTTATTATGTCCAAGTAATTTTCTTTATGCTAAGGTGAAATGGTGAAACTCTTGGTAAGGTAATTCTTAACTCTTATTCATGAATTTAATATTTTATTCTTAAATTATGCAAATTTATTATGATGTATTTATTTTATTTATAATATTAATATCCTTTTTTTTTAAGTGGTGTATCTTGATTTAATATTGACAAACTTTATACTTGGCACAATAAATTCTTGAAACCATTTACAAGATAATCCAACTGGCTTTAAAGTACCAAAAAAGTCAGATCATATATGTAGATAACAAAAAGATTTATATAGTTTGAAGCAAGCTCTAGGGGCTTATTATGAAAATCTGAGAACAACTTTAATTCATTGGCGATTTTATAATACCAAATCTGACTCCGGTAAGGAGATTTAAGTTAAGTTGAATGCAAGCGTTCCTCTCATTATTCTAGTATATGTGGATAATAAAAAATTTGATGAGTCGGTTGAACAAGAAATTTGCACTAAAAGAGCTGGTGAATTTAAGCTATTTTCTTGGTAGTGAGATAATTAAAATTGGTTTAGTTTTGCATTTGTCACCACACACAAAAAATATGTGACTAACTTACTTAGCAAAACAAATATAGCTAAACCTAAAACCTATCTAACTCGTATGTGTTCTAGTCTCAAATTTACCAAATTCATAAATAAATTATTTCCAGATAACTCTCTTTATAAAAGTATTTTTGGTGCCTTATAATATGTAACTTTAACAACGCCAAAGATCTCATTTGCAATGATTTAGTCAAGTTAATATATCTCTTCTCCATCTCGACTTAACTAACAATGTTGTAAGAGATTACTAAAATACTTGCAGGGAACTAAGACTCATGGCATTATTTTCAAACTAGGGACATCTTTGAACCTTGTAGCATTTGTAAATGCTAATTGGGCTTGTACTTTTGATGATAATAGATCATATGGTAGGAATTATTTTTACTATACTGGTAAATTGGTTTTCGGAGTTCTAAGAAGTAAAGGATATTAGCCAAGTCAAGTACTAAGTCCAAATATAGAGCATTCATTCAGGTTGCAGTTGAAATTACCTAGTTGGAGTCTTTTTACTATCTAAACTTCATCTTAGGTTTCCACACCTATTATTTAGTGTGATAATTGATAAGGGTTAATTATGTCTAATATTTTCATCTTCCAATGTTAATATTTGGGTTTTCTATATGCTTTATTGTTATTTTATAGGTTTAGAGTCAACAGAGTAAATATGTATAAAAATCCAAAGAAAATAAGCCAAAAATATCAAAATTACTACAATACCCTGCTACAGTGCCCAATGCCTAATTTAAAGACATAAAACTTATAAATATAAGACCAAAAAACCTAATTCAAGAATCAAGAAGAGAGAGAAGAAGATAGAGAAAGAGTAATTTTTAGAGAATAAAAAATACTAAAAGATGAAGACTGCAAAAAAATTACTTTTATCTCTTTATCATTTTAGTTTTCTATGATTTTCATGATGTTAGTCTTAATAAACTCTAGACTGCTAGTTTCACTATAACCTAAGTTTCTATTCTAAGGTTACAATTTTAAACTTGATATGTGATTGAATTTAAGTTTTTTTTTCTTATTTTTATGAACACAATAAAAGAATTGCTCAATTATTCTATGCTTAATGCTTTCTAGTTACTAGATTACTAATAAGATTGTTGTAGGAACCCTAATGAACTTGGCAAAGGAATTTAGGTGTTGGCCTTTAATAATTTGATATATGATCATAGGGTAACAACTAAGAGTTTTATATATGATAGAAATATACTTATATGGCATATATGGTATTAATAACCTCGGTTCTTAATAAATTTTATTCTATTGTAGTTACCATAGACATATAGGTTATGGTTAGGGTAAGATATGGTCACTTGACTATCGACAGAAGCTTGTGATTATATTAAAAATCTAGCCAACAATTTATATTGAATGATCAACTTTAAAAAAAGATGAATTTGTTCAATTAACATAGTAAGGGATAGCTATAATCTTAAGTTTTATCTATTATTGGTGATTATATCTTCTTATCTTTAGTCTTATCTTGATTGTTTGCTTTCTATTTATTAGATTAGATCAATATATTTTGATTTTCAATCATCTAAATAAAAATAAGAAGACACAATTTTACTACTTAGCATAATAATAACAATAATTTCTCGTGAAAACAGTACTCTACTGACTCTTTGTTACTTGTTTACATTAGTATGCACTTGCGTTTAGTTAGAAATTGCACATCATATTTTTGGTACAATTGCTGAAGAATTAATTTATTGTTCTTACTAATACTAATGCAAATCTATCTTCTAATACTAATCTATCTTACTTTTACTTTAGACTTTTTATTTGTTTTATTATATTTATTTTATAGTTTCTTTTCTTTTATTTTTGTTTTTGTACAATTGCTTTTTAATTATAGTTTTTCTTTTTGTTTAGGTTACCTTTTAAAATGGCCTACCAATTTCAAATTTAGTAGCAAACTGTAAAACATAGATCTCTGAGAGATTATTCAATCTCAATGATTAATAACATTCAACCCAACATATGTCGACTAACCATAAAAGCCAATTACTTTGAAATTCAATCGGGAACAATTCACACGTTGAAAGACTCATTTCAATTTAGTGGACATCGATGTGATGATCCAAATGAATATATTATAAATTTTCTAGAGGTTTGTGATTTTTTCAAATACGGTGGAGTCTCAAATGATGCAGTACAATTACAACTATTTCCTTTTTCACTTTGAAACAAAGCAAAAAGTTGGTTAATGTTATTACCATTAGGATCAATTTCAACATGGAATGACTTGGCCCTAAAATTCTTATCCAAATTCTTTCCACTAGCCAAGACAACAAGAATGAGAAATGACATAACCTCTTTCATATAATATGACTAAAAAACATTTTATGAAACATAGGAGCGATATAAATATATGCTGAAAAAATATCCACATTATGGGATTCCAAAGTAGTTACTCGTACAAACTTTTTATAGTGACTTGATGAGGTAGTTGAGGACCATAATAGATGTCGCAGTAGGTGGAGTACTAATGAATAAGTCAACCAATGATGAATATGACCTATTAGAGGAGATGACATCCAACAATTACCAATGGCAAGTAAAAAAAGTAACCCTAAGAAAGATCACAAGCGTACATGATGAAGGGGCCTTCATCTCACTAACTACACAAATTAATCTATTGTCCAAAAAATAAATGTTATTGGAGCTAATATTATAAATAGTAGACTTATCACTTATGATTTCTGTGGTGGCAGCCATTTAAATGGCCAATGCATAGAGACTGTAAACTACATGGGAAATTATTTTGAGCAGCAACACAGCTCTAATTCTAACTATTACAATATGGGGTGGATAAATCCTCTTAATATACCAATACAACCTCAACAGCAGCATAAAGAAGAATCAACCCTAGAGGAAATGTTTATGTACTACATGAAACGAAAAAACACCCTCCTCTATAATCACACAACCTCTTTAAAGACGTTGAAAAATCAAGTGAGCCAATTAACCACATCATTGAATAATCATCCACAAGGTTTTTTGCGCAATAATACCAAGGTAGACCTAGCGAAGATAAAGAGCGATGCCAAGAAATCAATAAAAACTATTAACAGGTGCTGAAACATCTCAATCAAAGAAGAGCCATATTAGAAAAAATAAACCGATAAAAAAAGAGTCAACTATAAAAGAAAATGAACCAGTGGCACTTTAAAACAAAGACAACCCATACATTTCACTACCACTTATCCTACAAAGACTCTAAGAAAGTAACTTTAAACATTTGTACTTTTTCAACAATACATTTTAATGTTTCAAGGTTGACATAGTAATTTCAAAAAAACCACCACCATATTCTAAAGTAGAACTAATAGAAGCCCTTCAACTACAAGCTCATACAAAACTGTGTAAGTTAAGGAAAAAGAAGGGGCATGGCAAGATAAGTCTTTTTGGTAAGACTTAAAGCAAAGTTGTTGGAGCTGCTTCTTGAAGATATTCTTATAGAGCTATGGAAATTAAAGAAAATGAATATCAATAGGCATCGATTGAAGTTCTATAGGCATAACACCGCTGACATATAGTTTGATCCTCCATAAGTCAAGAAGAAAGAAGTTAAGCTGATGACTTTAAATTAAACGCTTTTTGGGTGCCAACCCAAGTAAATATTTTTTATGTTGTTTATTTTCTTTCTTTTTTTTCCTTTTAGTGCTAGAACAACAAGTCAACATTCAAGAAGTAGAAAAAGAAACTATAGCATTAGAAGATTGAAAAATTCAACACTATCGTATCAAGACTCAAATGCCGCAATGTTGAGCCTTCATTTACCAGGGGAGTTTTCTACTCTCATTTTTATTTTTTGCCATTAAGAATAATGTCAAACTTAATTTTTGGGGAGGAAAATATTTATCCATGTTTATTTACTACTTCATGAATTTTTCTTGTTATTTTACATGTGTTACTTTTTTATTTTTTTAGTTATTTAGTTTTGGATTTAGTATGATAATTAATAGTCAATGATAATAACTTGATTGTGTTAGATATGAGTCTTGGGAAACAATAGATATTACAATTGTTCTCATGCTTAATTCTTATATCTAGTTTTTTCTTAAACACATTGAGCACATAATTATGATTGTTTAGTTTGTTTGCTTACTCAGAGAACTTTTATATATGACAATGACACTTATAATTTTCATAAATTTTAGAACTTATTTGATTATCACTCAATGCAAAAATCTAGGTCATACATGATTAAGGAAATAATTTTAGGATATGTTTGGATCGTTTGAGCCTTTCAAGCTAGCTTATTATATTATTTTTATCTCTAGTCACCCACTTTATGCCTAATGGCTATTTTTCTTTCTTAACCATAATTATACCTTAGCATTTGAAAAAATAATATTTTTTTCTTTCATAACACCCTTCACACCATACGTATGCATAGTGGTCTTGTTTTAAGGCTATGTGAAAATTATTGATCTTATTGGAAGAATGAGTAGAATGAAGAGTAGTTGTTTAAAAAGGGTTGTGAAACTTAAGTTTAGGGGTATAATGGCTTGAAATGTTTACTAAAAAGAAGAAAAGAAAGAAAGGAGGAAAAAATGGATAAAAGTTTACTATACTCCTGGCTTTAGAGAGAGAGAGAAGAAGAAGAAGAAGAAGAAGAAGAATGAACAACCAAGTAGACAAAGGAAATGTAAAATACATTTGGGGGAACATTTGGGAAAGTTGATGAAAAATTTTATAATCCAAGAATAAGAATGTGTATTTATAGTGTGAATTAAATTAAAATTTATTCATTTTATCCTACCTTCACCCTAACCATACATTACAAGCTGAATAAAGTCCTATTTGATCCTTAGTTATGTATAAATCTACATTAGTAGAGAGTGATATGAAAATCAAGCGTATAGAATGTGAATAAATAAAAATCCATAAAGATCATCTATTTTATCCTTGTCTTTATAAATTAATTTGAGTGCAAATGACTAAATGAGAATAACTTACACACACACACACACCCCATATGAATCACATATAAGGTAAGGCTAGTACATAAATTGTCATTCTAACTTTTGTGGTATCTAGAGTTTTTCATGAGTTATAGATTATATGCAATCTTTGAGACATATTGTTAAGCACTAACAACCCATCTTCTTGTCTTTTTTCTAGTTTCTAGGTTTTAGATTTATTTTTTTGCTCAAGGATGAGCAAACTCTTAAATTTAAGGGTATTTGATAAGGGTTAATTAGATCTAATATTTCCATCTTCCAAGGTTAATATTTATTCTTTTAAATTAAGATTATTTGATTTTTTTATGTGTTTTATTGTTATTTTGTAGACTTGGAGTCAATAGAGCAAATAAAGATAAAAATCCAAAAATATCAAAATTTCTACAATATTCTACTACAGTAAATTGCTATATTAACATGCTATAGTGCTTAGCGTTGCGGCACTGAGGGAACAGTGACTCATAGACAATAATCCTAATGTAACTTATATTTGATGTATTAACCTAATTTGAAGACATAAAACTTATAAATAGAAGACCAAAAAGTCTAGTTCAAGAATCAATAAGAGAGAGAATGAACAATTTTTGGAGGATTTAGAAGATTGAAGAGTATAGAAAAATTAATTTTTTCTTTTCAACTCTTTATCTTCCTAGTTTTTTATGATTTTCATGATATTATTTTTTATAAGCTCTAAATATCTAGTTTTTATCATGACCTAAGTTTCTATTCTAAGATTACAACTTTGAACTTGATTTATGATTGAATTCAAGTTCTTTTCTTATTTTTATGAACTCAATAATAGAATTATTTTATACTTAATACTTTCTAGTTACTTGATCACTAATTAGATTGTTATGGGAACCTTAATGAACTTGACAAAGGAATTTAGGTGTTGGCTTTGAATAATTTGATATATGATCATAGGATAACTAATTTGATATATAACATATATAGTATTAATCAATTGACAATGGCATATTTGTCATATATTTTTCATATTTTTATTCTGATATTTTATTATTTTATGATAATAAATGGTTATTTATATGCATTATTATTATTTATAGGGAGCAAAAACAGGACTAAAATATAAACTTTTCAAAATATGGACAGGTTGCCCCAACGCTACAAGGATTTTCGCCCCAACGCTAGAACAATGATTAAAATTCGAAAATTAGAAAAATGACCCATTTAAGTCGTAGTATAGTGCCTCAGCGCCAACTTGCCATCATACTAGCAATCACCCAGCGCCTCAGTGCCAGCATTTTATCGCTCCAGCGATAAGGCCTTTTACACGTAGCGCCTCAGCGACAGCTATATAGTGCCCCAGAGATAATACAATTCTTTACTTGACAAGAATTGGAGATTTCAAGCTCAAATTAATCTCTATAAAATGCCACTTGTCCCCAGCATTTAGAAAACATCCAAGAATATCAAGAATATACAACACAAGTCCTAGAGAGCAACTGGAGCTTAATTAAAGCAGTCATAGAGAGAGATTCAATACGTTCTTTAGTATCAAGAGTTTCTTAGGTGGCGTAATTAAAAGCAATTTGACGTCTATATCGATTTGCTATTGATTGTATCATAATTTTTTATTATTTTTATCACTGTTTTCTTGTAACCATGAACTAAATTTTCTTTCTAAGGTTAATACTTGAACTCAATATGTGTGCTTAATTGATATATCTTTTTAATATTTAATAAACTTAGTTATTTTTTATTCAAATGACTTATTTTTAATATTTCAATATGTCTGACCAATATAAGATGAATGAATTAATAATATTTTGATAGACTCAGAAGAGAAATCATTATATTTAAACCTAAGTAATTTAATGCAACATGATTATAGAGTAACATTCAATGTTGCATATGCAAGTTTCAAATTAGGATAGAAATATACATAATTGACATGTATAATCAATAAGACTTAATTTTAGTAAATCTTAATTTATTACAAGTACCATAGGAATATAGGTATTTGGTAAATTAAAGTATACTTGCATGACATTGGAAGAGACTTGTGCATACCTTAGTGTCTTGATCAATAACAAAGATTAAAGGAAATAAATATTAAATGATTAATTATTAGAAAGCATATTGAGAGATAGTATTGACCCTAGGTTTTCACTATATTACTATCACCTAATTCTATTTACATTGTGTCATTACTTTTAAATTTTTTGCATTCATTCTTAGATTTTATTTATTTTTCTGAATAATTATTAGAAAGACATAATTTAGTACTTAGTTAAAATGTAGAAATTATCTCTGTGGTTCGACATCCAACTTATTAAGTCCATTTATTACTTGCATACGATAGTGTATACTTGCGCTTAATTATAAGATATAGAATTATTACATCATCGATCAGTTATAGTTCTTAATGAATCTTATTCTATTCTGATTACTATAAATATATTGATAATTGTTAGGGTAAGATATAGTCACTTGACCATCAATAGAGGCTCGTGATAATATCAGAGATCTAGCCAACAATTTATATCGAGGGATTAACTTAAGAAAAGATTAATTAATTTCATTAACATATTAAATGATAGTTGTAATCCTAGGTTTTATCTATTATTGGTGATTATATCTTCTTATCTTGATTGTTAGTTTTCTGTTTATTAGATTAGATTACTATATTTTGATTTTCATTCGTCTGAATAAAAATAAGAAGATACAATTTTAATACTTAGCAAAATAATAACAATAATTTCTTATGGGAACAAACTCTACTCATTCTTTATTACTTGTTTATGATAGCGTGCACTTGTACTTAATTAGAAATCATACATCAATAATTAAAGGAAAAGCTTTTATTGGCTAATCTCGTGTTTCCTGGTCATACAAAGCACAATTAAGTAGACATTCATTTTGTGAGAGAAAAAGTGATTAATTGAGAGCTTTACATACGGTTTATACCTTCAAATTCTCAAGTAGAAGTTATCTTTACTAAAGCTCTACCTATTAGCAAGTTTTGGATATTGGCATCTGATTGGTGCTATAATAGTTAAGCGTAAGTGCACGCTATCGTATCAAGTAATATAATATTTTAAGTCCAGATATCGATTCTACAGGTACTATGCGATCTAATTCTATAAATCAAGTATTAAAATTATACCTACTTAACTTTTATTCAGAAAATCACAATCTGAAATTTAATTAACTAATCCAACTCTATCAATTAAACTGAACATAAGTAAATGGTAGAATTCACAAATAAAGATAATCTAGGGTTTTGACTCGTCCTCTATTATTTCATTGAATTTATTAACTTCTTAGTTAATCTCTTAATACCAATTATTGGTTTAGACACTAATATCCTCACAAGCCTATGTCGATGATTGAGTGACTATATTACAAATTCTAACAATCATCTATATGTCTATGGTAATCAAATTAAATGTAATTATACCATACATGCCACCTATGTATATGTCTATTCTAGATGGAACTCATAGTTATTACCCTATGATCATGCATCAAACTATCTTAAGCTGAACACATAAATCCATCCGTGGAATTCATTATAGTTCCTTAATCATTCAAAATATTGATCAGATATAATGAAAGCATTAAACTTAGATAGAATGAATCAATCTATTCTATTAAGATCATAAACTAAGAATCAATAAAATTCAAATCCATACTAAGTTCACATAGTCTAACCCTGGATGAACAATTTAGCCCATCACAAAATCAAAACTTGTTAGAATGTGTAGGGCTTACCCCAGCTGTCACCTGGGGTCCACCAGGGTATGCCAAGGCCCTAGCGCCCCAACACACCCAGGCGCAGGACATACCTCCCCTCCCTCAAACTCGGGATCTCATCCATATATGCCTAACGAGTCCTCGTTAAGTGCCGTAGCTTCAGGCATGATCAGGCATTTTCGTATTTTGAGTAGAATTTCTTTATTTTAAGTCAAATTTACTTCTTATTTATTTTTATACGTCACATTTTTCATCGCATATTTATTTATAATCAAAATATAATTAAATAATTAAAATTTTATAATTTAAAATAAAATATAAAAATTAAGTACAAATCATATTAATACTTTTATACCATTATCAATATTCAAACTCAGCTATAGATGATACTTGTAAGGGGATGAAATAATAACAGAGTCAAAGTAGCTGTAGATGCCAATGTGATCAATAGATGTAAATACCAGTGCCAACTCAGCAACGAATGAAAGCATCTCAGAATAAGGAAGGAAAGCATGTGGCTTTGGAGAAATTAGTTACAAGTCAGTTAAAGCAAAAGTATAATGTTTGTCAGGAGTCTGATATATATTCCCGCCAAAATCAACAACTCGGATCTTTTTTTATTTATATGTATTCTAGATAGTTCTTCTTACTACAAATACAAGTCTTAGTGTAACAATTGTCATCAATTTTTTTTTTTAATTAAATTCTCAGTTTCATTTTTAATTTCTCTTGTTTATTTTTTGTTTGGTATATTTTCCTGCAATCTTTAATCTCTTGCTTGAAACCAGAATTCTCTCTAAAATGAATACCACTAATTTTAAATGACACAATATACGACAAATGTCGTGGCAAGGCAAAGCTCAAATCGATCATTGTTGGCTGCATATAATTCGACTCAATTTGTATTAATTAACTCGAAGAAACCATTATTAAGTAAATGGAACGATGCGCGTATCAGAGATACGATTAGGTATTTATTAGTCGACTAGTCAAATAAATATAAAATTAATGGGATATGTATTAATACTTAGATTACACAATTCTAATAAATCAAAGTTAAAATAAGGATATTTTTGTATATTCACGAAGAATTTGCATGCGTATTCTAATCATGAAGGAATAGACTTGCAATTTCTGCGTAAATAGGGCAAATCTATCTTTTATTGCTTCTATTTTCTATTTTTCACTATTAAATTAAAAAAAATTAATAATAATAAATTTGTAATAGAAATATCCCCCTATCACAAATTTGTGATAGAAATTATTACAAATTTTAATTTATCAATAATTTATACTAAATTTTATCATAATTAAAAATTATAATTTTTTTATTAAAAATTTGTGATAAATTTTATCACCAAATTGTATTAAAAAGTATCAAAAAATTAATATAGAACAAAACAATATCGTTTTTTAAAATAAAATTATTTTAAAAATTTTTAAAAGATGACATGGAAATTAATATAAACAAAATTATGTAATTTTTAAAAATGACGTGAAATTTAGTATAAACAAAATGATGTCGTTTTTGTTTAATTTTTTATATTTTTTCTAGAATATATAAAATGGTGCTGTTTAATAATCAATTAAATATTTCGCATTATATTATTTTGTCTTTTAACCTTTAATTTAAAGTAAGAATGAGCGAGTGGTTGAGACCCGAGTCTAAAATTTCCCTCTTCGAACGAGTTCTTGAGTACAATCCCGCTTCTGCTTTATTTTCATTTTTGTATTTTTTATTTACCATCAAAACGGCGTCGTTAATTTCTATTGGTGCTTCAAAAATCCCAACCTTCTCCTCTGCGACACATTCACTCATCTTAACACAGACGCCAAGGTTCTGTAACTTTATTATATCTATTTGAATTAGAAATAGGGCTACAGTTAGGTTGGATTTTTTTGAAACCCATTTCTAATTTTAGTTTTTATTCTGTTTTCTAAATTCTCTCTTTCTAGAATGGAGAAACCAGATCGAATTTCGCCTGCGTCATCATCTAATATTTTTCCTTCCATTTTTTTTGGTTGATAGATTGGATGTAGCAGTAACTGATATCGGACCACCAGCTGATTGGATGAAGATCAATGTACAGAGGACTGTTAGAAATTGTAATCTTCATCTTTTATAGGTTTTTGTGAGCTTGAAAGATGGAGAAGGAAACCAAGACAGCAACTGAAGATCCAAAAATCGATTTATTTGAAGACGATGATGAGTTTGAAGAATTTGAGATCAATCAATGTTTTTCCTTTTTCGTGTTTTCTAGTATTTATTATAATTACTCCTTATATCATATTGTCCAGTATTATTTTTTAATTTGTTTTAATCTTTTATTTATTTATGTTGGTTAATATAACTTACACTTCATGAGCGTATGTCAGTCTATTAAGCTTGCGTTACTTCTCCTAAAAAAGAATAATAATAGTAATAACAATAAAAATATTGCAGAAGTCCTTGGTTTTTCTATGTCCACATTCAATAATCCATTGTTTAAATTGTTTGTTGGGTGACAATATAATAAACATAATTTTTTCTTTCTTTTTTTTTGAAGAGGATGGAGGGATTATTAACATCTTTTAACAAAATAATAATGGCTGTATGTTGTATGCTGATTGCATTTTCTAAGTCATTAGCTTTGTTTTCTGTGGCTGATCAAGTTGGGAACTTAATTTAGTATTTGATTTTGAGAGTAATTGCATTTGATTGAGATTTGTGGTATATATAAAAAGATTGTTGATTTGAAAGAATTTTCCCTTTGATTGAATACTGAGAATGTGCACAAGTTATCGAGGTTGAAGTAAAAGCTATGGTTTATAGGATAAGGATTTGGTGAATTTGAGGTCTTGGGCTGGAACCGAAGATATTTGACTGTTAGATATGGCAACTGGAGAGGGGAGGTGGTGTCATCAATATCTTGTGCCTCTTGCTTTAATCAGCAGAGAGATGAGGAGTGAGAAGATGGAAAAGCCGACTATTAGACACGGGCATGCAGCTTAGTCCAGGAAAGGGGAGGATTATTTCTTGATTAAGACTGATTATCAATGAGTACCGGGAAGTCCTTTATCTACATTATTTCTTACTTTTCTAGTGAGTTGACATGCATCTCACTTTAGATTTGATGGTCTCTTGAATGTAACATAATTTTTATGGGTTATTAAGTGTTAATTTGCATCCTTCACTTGATGTTGTTCAGCTATTTCTTTATTGGATTGTATGATTTACCTTTTCTTTCTTTTCTTTTTTTTAATCATTTCATATCTTTGATTGGCAAAATGGGAATGCGGCAGCAATTTATACAAGTGAGAATTTGTTGAATCATGTGTTGAGTGCTATTCCACGTGGACTTGGGCCAGGTGAACGGCTTCAGGCTCTGCCTCGGACCTTAGTTGTCGGTTTTGTGAAGACAGACAAGGAATTTCAAAGTAGAGGCATGAAAGTGTCCACGTTCTGGTTTTCATTCTTTCATTTGTTTTGTATTCTACATCATATGTTTTGTATAAATCAAGAGGAAGCTAATGTCACTATACTAGGTTAATTGATTACATTGCTTGGATGTAGGATATATATTACTTGGATGTAGGATGCTATTGGTGGGATTTACATTACTAATGATATTTTATTGATTTAATGTATATATCAATTTGTGAATATTTGTATATTATTATATATATTATAAAATATAATATAATTTAATATATATTTATTATATATATAATAAAATAAAACAAATTTGCAATTTGAAAAAAAATACAAATATATTATAATTTTGTAATCAGCATTTATTACATATTAATGATACACCTCTATCACAAAATAATAATAAAAATTATATCATCATATATTTTTTGAATAACCTCACATGATGTCATAAATATTGACATTATCATAATGTCATTTGCTAAATTATATGTCATGTTAGCTGTCATGTAAGTTGCCATGTCACCTATAAAATTTAAAATTCATAAGTTTGTGATAAAGTGTATTTATCACAAATTTTATTTATTACAAATTTATAATAAAAATGATCTATTACAGTTTAGTGAAATAATTTTAAGTGATAAAATACATCTATCACAAAATTCTGTTTGTGATATCAGTTCTTCTTCGATTCTTACCATCGTTGAAATCAATTTCAGAGTGCATTTTCCCCAACGAGAATGAGGTCAAATTGGTCGTCTTTTATGTATATTTTGTTTCTGAAAAGAATGTCCTCATCAGTTCAATTGTTTGTGTTATTCACGCCTCATTTTCAAAGCATTTTAAGTCATTTTCACATTAGACGAACTGGTGCCGAAATGATTTATCAGGTTCGTTTGTTTCATAAAACCCTGCAAATTTTAATTAATGACTACTTCTAAGGGTCGATTTCATCATTGGGTTTGAAAGATTTAAGGAATCTTGTTCCCTTTCTAAATATGGTTGTTGAAGCAATTGCTAATGCATTTTTTTTTACAGGAAAGCTTCCTCTGCTGGTAGGTATTTTCACTGTTAGCTTCAGCTGAAAAGCAAAAAGTTGTCCTTTCAGTGCAAATTTTGCACATTCCTTGACTTGAAATGTAACATGCATAAGAAAGCTTCCATTTAATCCATTTATTTCTATAAATAATATAACATACAGTATTCTAACTATGTATATAAACTATTTTTTTTCTTAATACTTGATGGAAAAATTTTGGATTTTTGTTTCATTGTATTGTCTTCGTATCTATAAGTTTAGTGCCATGTAAGAGGTTTAAAGTTTGAAATCCTAAGGAGAAATAGGTTTATGTTTTCATTTGTGATAAAGGAAGATAAACTGAAGGTAGTTGCAAAGGAACCATGGCACCTTGATAAGTCACTCATAGTGCTAACAGAGATTTAGGGAATGGATGAGATCACAAAAATTCCATTCTAACTTACCTCATTTGGGTTCAGATAATGTTCCAATAATGTGTATGCAGAAAGAGATGGCGTGGCTGATTGGTAGTAAAATTGGGTTAGCAAAAGAAGTCAAATTGGATGCGCAAGGAAGTTGCCTTGGGAAATTTATTCAAGTTAGAGTCAGGGTAGATAACACAAAATCCCTTAGGATGTGTGTTAAGGTGGGAGTGAAAGAGCTAAATAGAAGTAATGCTTCCAGTGCTCTTTGAAAAACTGCCCGTATTCTGTTACAAGTGTGGCAAGGTAGGACACGGAAACAAGGAGTGTGAGGATTACAGAATGAGACTGCAGAGAGAGAAGGAAAAAAGGAAGGACCTAGTAAGAAGTAAGCGAAAGCACTAGATTTTACGTTTGGATTATGGATTAGGGCAGGCGCAATGGGGGAATTCCAAAAACAAGGACAAGAGAAGCAGTAAGCAAAACGGATGAACGAAGATAAAAAGAAATATATTATGGAGTGCATGGAAGTAGAGAATTTAGTAGGTAGAGATAATAGTGGGAGGAATAGTGGAAGCAGCAGGGCAGAAAACTAGAATCCATATCAGAGTGCTCAGAATGATAGGAAGGAAGAAGAAGAAGAAGTTGACCCACCAATGGAAGATGGAGAAAAACCGATTAGGGGTAGACCCTCAAAATCGATTGAGATCCTAAAGCATGCCTATAAGGGTAGGGAGAAAAAGATGATAGACATAGACATAAAGAAAAGCTATGACACAAATGGTATTAATGTTGTGCTGGGAAAAGAGAATGAAGCGACGGGGAAAGGTGGGAATGATTGAAATAGAAAAGATGGGTAAGAGCACAAAAATGGAGAGAAACTAATTTGTAATAGAGGGACCAAGTAAGCAAGTCCACAATTGGAAAGCCCAGGTAGAAGAAAATGGAGCAAAAGGGCCCATATACAAAGCTCAAGGCAAAAGAAAATGGAAGCCTGGAGTAAAAGTGTCTATTTTAAACTCAAAAGAATAAAGGCCCAGAATTGGCAAAGGAAAGAAACGGAAGCAGAGGTTTTAACCTCCCTCCGCCACCCAAAAAAAAAACGTGGGAACATGGAGGCAGTCATGACAGTTGAAATACTAGAGGAGGTAAGAGAAATAAAATTGATTACAAGCAGAGAAGACCATAGTATATTGGCGGCTGCCAAACCCTAGCCCCGTCAAAATCTAAGAAAATCTTATGTTTGGAGAGTCTTGGAACAATCCGATTTTTGATAAAGTTAACACATACCAAGTATTTTTGTATGAAACGAAGTTGCATGAAATTCAAATGAGGAGTGTGAAGGAAGACTAAGATTTTAGAATCGTTTTGCTAAGATTAGAGTTAGGTCGAAAGGTGAGGTAGCTCTTAAATGGAACGAAGTAGACTATATTCTATCTTACAATAAGTACCATATAGACGTAGTAATAAAGAAAGATAGAGAAAGTTCATAGAGATTTAAGGGGATTTACAGAGTACTAGAAGTAGGTCAGAAAAGCCACACATGGCAACTCCTAAGCAAGTTAACAAAAATGTCAGAGCTTCCATGGGTGTATGTGAAGAAGTAGGGGGAATTTTAACGAAATTTTGGATTTAAAAGAGAAAAATGGTAGGAATCCAAGGAGTGTTTCCACTATTGAAGATTTTAGAGAAGCTATCAAGCCCAACAATTGGGACGATATGGAATGAAATGGCTTCTTATATACTTGGTCAAACAATCATTTTTTCTTAGAGTTAATTGAGAAAATAATTGACAAATGTTTTTTGCATTGATAGCTAGGCTAACTATTTCAATAGTTTCAAAGTTCAGTATACAGCAGGTATGGGCTCTAACTATTGCCTAATCATGTTGGAAGCCAAAAAAAGGATTTTTGGGAAAATAAAGGAAGAAAAGAGTCTATCCAAGATTTCCTTTTAAGAACTCTTTGAGTCTTTATAAGAAGAGATGCCAAGAAATAGTTCAGAAAAGTTAGAGCTCGCAACAAGAGATTAAAGGTAAGGCTATGGACAAATTTCTAGAGAAGATAAAAAGAATTAAAGTAGAATTGAAGAGATGAAGCATTTCAAAACTATGTGAGAGAAAGAAGAAATTGAAGGGTTTACTGAAAGAGTTGAATCAAATAAAAGAGCTAATCAGCAATATGATTAGAACTATAAAGTGGGGGAAGTGAAAAAATAAATTAACCTAATAATTCATAAGGAGGAGATTTATTGGTAGTAAAGATCCAAAGTTAGTTGTCTGAAAGAAGAGGATAAGAGCACTAAGTTTTGTCATGCAAGAGCAAGTAGTTGAAGAATGATTAACAAGCTTAGTGGTCTCCTGAATGAAGAAGACAAAGAGGTAGATGGGGGGAGGGTAAGGAAATGGAGGAAATTTTGAGCAATTACTTTAAAAGCTTTTTGAGTCCTCATATCCCTCTGATGATTAAATAAAAGATGTGATTCAAGGGATTAGCTTCACATTATCGAAGGAAGTGAAGGATGAACTAGGCAGACCCTTTACCAGATAGGAGATATCCATAGCTATATAGTAGTTATGCCCCTCTAAGGCCCCTGGTCCATATGGATTTCCAACTAGTTTCTATTATAAACACTGGGAATAAGTTTAGGAGAGTACATTGTAGGTTTGTTCTCATATCCTGAATCAGGGAGTAAAATGTTGAGGCTATCAACCATATTATTATTGCTTTAATCCCAAAGATTAAAAACCCTAGAAACCATTAGAATTCAAACCTATTAGCCTCTCAATGTAATTTACAAATTTATTGCTAAGACAATTGCTAATATGTTGAAAAAAGTTCTCAATTTATTACCTCCCCAAATCAAAGTGCCTCCATACCTAATAGGTTGACTAGTGACAAAATATAATCATAAAGTATGAATATTTACATAAGATTAAAACCAGAATAAGAGGAAAGAATGTGATAGGGGCGTAAAAGTACTAGTATGATTTGTACTTAACTTTTGTATTTTACTCCAAATCATAAATATTTGGCTATTTAATTGTGTTTTCTGATCATAAATAGATGCAAAACAAAAAATGTGATGCATAGAAACAAATAAAAGGTGAATCGAACGCCAAACGAAGAAGTTATGCTAAAAATACGAAATGGGTACCAAGGCTGGGTGCCGCAGCACCCATTACTGACCGCCGTAGCGCCCAGGTTAGTAGCTGAGCACTGTAGTGCCCGTGCAGCATATAAGAGCCACTCTCAACTCTTCTATTTCAACTTAGATTCAAAACCCCTCACCCTTAGGGTTTCTTATACCAATAAAAATACTATTTTGAGGTCAAATACACAAACTTTGGAGATGCAAAAATAAAGAGAAAGAATTCACAACACAAAATCAAATATCAAAGTCAAGAAATCAAGATTCAAGATCTAAGATCAAGATTCAAGTTTCAAAGTCAAGATTGAGAGAGAAGCAACCCAAGACATCTTCTTGATTAATTTTTATTCTATTTTCTTATTATTATGTTCTTGTTCTTACTATTCTTCATAGATTAGCTTGATACTTTTTGTTTTACGATGAGCTAAACTTGTTATTCTAAGATTAGACTATATAAACCTAGCATATAGTTGAATTTCATTGATTCTTAGTTTATGAACTTAATTATTATAATTGATTCATTCTATCTTGTGTTTATTACTTTCATTATATCTAGCTAATATTATGAATGATTGAGAAACCATGATGAACTTGACAAAGAGATTCATGGTTGAGTTTAGAATAGTTTGATGCATGATCATAAGGTAACAACTATTGGTTCCATCTAGGATAGACATATATCTAAGTGGCATGTATAGTATAATTTAGACTTGATCTTAATGAAATTCATTCTAATTTGATTGCCATAGACATATAAGTGATTATTAGAATGTGTAATATAGTCACTTGACCATTGATAGAGGCTTGTGATGAGATTAGTGTCTAAGCTAATAATTTATATTAAGAGATAAACTAAGTAGTTAATAAATCCAATGAAATACTAAAGGATGAGTCTATACCCTAGATTATTATCCTTTAGTGAATTTATATCTCTTATTTGTTTGCTATTTAGGTTTAGTTTAATTTGATAGAATTAGGTTAATAAATTCAGTTTCAGATTTTGATTTTTCTGAATAAAAGTTAAGTGGATATAATTTTAGTAATTGATTGAAGAATTAGATCACGTAGTCCCTGTGGGATCGATACTTGGACTTAAATACTATATTACATGATATGATAGCGTGCACTTGCGCTTAACTAGTATAGCACCAATCAAGTTTTTTGCGCCATTGCCGAGGACTAGTTTATCTATTCTTTAGATCAATACTAATACCAAGCTACGTACTTTTAATTTATATTTTTATTTTTGTTTTATCTTCTTCTTTTTACTTTGATTTTCTTTTTTATTTTGCTTTGACAGTTCATACCAGTGAGGAAAATAACTATCATATCAATAATCTTGTGTTTGAGCTCATGATACCACAGAGAGCTTTGAAAGAGTATGTTATCCCAATTACAATTGGTATTTAGTCTAGTATTCAGCGACCAACCATCAATGCTAATAAATATCAAATCAAGCTGAATATTATTTAGATGCTGAAAGAAACTGTACAGTTCAACAGAGCTCCTAAAGAAGATCCTAACGTGCATGTCATAAATTTCTTGAAAATTTGTGTTACCTTTGAATACAACGGAGTCTTTGACGATGCTATCAGATTGAGACTATTCCCTTTCTCCTTAAGAGACAGAGCTAAGAGTTGGTTGATGTCTTTGCCGTCAGGATCTATATCAACGTGGGAAGAATTTGGCTAGTGGGAAGATTTAGCACAGAAGTTCTTAGCCAAATTCTTCCCACCAGCAAAGACAGTAAAGATGAGGAATGACATCACCTCATTCAGTCAAATTGATTGAGAGTCATTGTATGAGGCATGGGAGCGCTTCAAGGACATATTGAGGAAGTATCCTCATCATAGAGCCCCTAAATGGCTATTAATCTAAACATTCTACAATGGATTAATGGGCCATTTTAGGACTATTGTAAATGCTACTGCTAGAGGAGTTTTAATGAATAAGTCTACAGATGAGGTTTATAATCTATTAGAAGAAATAGCATCAAACAGTTACTAATGCCCAGCAGAAAGAGTTACACCCAAGAGAGTTGCCTGTATATATGAAATTGACGCATTCAATGCATTGATAGCTCAAATCAATACTTTATTTAAGAAGTTTGATGCATTGAAAGATGTCAAAACCCGGCAAGTGACATGCTACTTTTGCAGTGATAACCATATGAATAAACGGTGCATGAAAGCAATGAATTATGTGGGTAATTTCAATTGTCAATAATCTAACCTACAATCAAATTCCTACAATTCAGGGTGGAGAGATCATCCTAACTTCTCTTGGTGTAACAACCAATGGGAGTCATCTAGACCAATGAATCCCCAAGATTCCTGCCACCACAAAAAAGGAAGCTGGCTTTAGAAGACATGTTTATGCAACATATAAAGTCCAACGATGCCATCCTATAGAATCATTCAGCATCATTGAAGAATTTTGAGGTACAAATTGGATAACTTACTACTGTAATTAAGAGGAGACCTCAAGGAACTTTACCAAGCAATACCAAGACAAATCCTAGAGGAAGTGTAAAGCAATGTCAAGCCGTCAACTTACAAAGTGGTAAAATCTTACATGATAACACACAACCAACACTACTTTTAAAGATGAAGAAAAAGGAGAGGGTTGACCAACAAGAAAATGTGCAACCATATAAACCATATATTCCTTTCCTTCAAAGGCTACAGAGGTGCAATACAAGTACTGAAACTGAAAAATTGCAACAAGAAAATCCTGAAAGTGTAGAAAAGAAAGATGGACAGTATACAAGTGTAGAAAATGTATAGAAATAGTCCTTGCAGTCATTCACACCTTCTCCACCCTTTTCATAGAAGCTACAAAATAAGAGATTAGATAAGCAATTTTCTAAATTTCTTGATGTTTTTAAGAAATTACATATTAATCTCCCTTTTGCAGATGCGCTTGAACAAATGCCTAGTTACGTCAAGTTCATAAAAAACGTCCTTTTCAGAAAGATGAGACTAGAGGATTATCATATCATAGCATTGACAGAGGAGTGTAGTGTTATTCTTCAGAAAAAAACTACCTCCTAAGCTCAAAGATCCTAACAGATTTACCATACCGTGCTCCATTGGTAATCATGATCTTGGTAAAGCCTTATGTGATCTAGTAGCAAGCATTAATCTCATGCCCATTTCTGTCTACAACAAGCTAAGTTTGAGAGAAGCAAAGCTGGTTAATATCACACTTCAACTTGCTGATCACTCTCTTGCCTACTCAAAGAGAATTATTAAGGACGTGCTAGTAAAGGTAGACCAATTCATCTTCCCCACCGATTTCATTGTTCTAGATATGGAAAAAGACAAAGAGATCTCTATCATCCTTGAAAGACCCTTCTTAGCCACAGGACATTCGATCATTGATGTTTAAAAATGGGAGATGACCATGAGGATACAATATGACACTGCAATATTTAAATTCTTCAAGGAAATTAAGTTGCCATCTGATGATGAAGACTACTGTAACATTAATGTGGTGCACCTAAATACTAAAGAACACAAAGACATGGAGATAATAAACCCTCACATAAAAAAGAAGGCGTTAAGGTATAAAAAGAGAAGAAAGAAGAAGAAGAAGCAGTAGTTTGATGACAGGATCAAAAAGAAAGGCACAAAAGAGACACTTTATCGGTCTAAGATTCAAATCTTTTCAAAGAAACACGAGAAGAAAGAGGAACAAGTTGCTGCCTAAGATCTAATAAAGAAGAAGTGGAAGCTGAAAAAAGGAATCCTAACAAACTCACATATAAAGATGCTTACACCATTGACTTTGATCCTCCATAAGAGTAGAAAGAGCCTTGCCAAGCCGATGGCATTAAATTAAGCGTTTATTGGGAGGCAACCCAAGTAAAAATTTATTTTTATTAGCTTATTTTCAGTTTTAGTTATATTAGTTTTTTTTTTTAAGGAATAAATCAGCAATTCAAGCATTCAATGAAGCAGTATGAGCAAGTGCAAGCGTTGAAAGTAACAAAACTCGTAGTCACATTCATCAGAACACAATGTTGCACTACATCAACTTCAGTTACTAGGGGAGTTTCTCTTACTTTTAAATTTATTTTTAGACATTAAGGACAATGTCTAATTTAAGTTTGGAGGTAGGAAATACATTTTCTTATGTCTATTTTGCTGCTTATATTGGTTGGTTGTCTTATAGAGTAAAGTTTTGTTTTTTAGGTTGTTAAGTTTTTGTTGAGATAATGATCTAATATTGGCTGAATTTATTTTCATAAGTCTTTAAGAAATAATATATGCTTAAGATAACTCTTATATCATGATTCTTGCACTGAATTCAAACTTATTTCTGATCACTTATTCTTGAGCACATTGAAATAAGTTTGTATTAGTTTAATTTTTTGCTTAATGTTATTCATGCTTAAGTAGTACACCACAGTCTCGAGAATCAACACTCTAGAACTTGCTTGATTATTACTTGAGGCAAAATCCTAGATTTCACATGTTTAAAGAAATGACATTAGGCCATCTTTGGATCGTTTGAGCCTTTTCAAGCCTACCTTATATCTATATTTATCCTTAGTTACCCCATTTAAGCCTAATTATCTTTTTTTTTTTCTATTTAACTACATTACAAGCCTAAAGACTTTGAGTTTACTTACCTTAAAATCTACCGGTAACACCATAAACCTTAAACTTATTTAGAAATATTCTTAAAATGAAAAATGTTGTGGATGTATGAAAGAAGAGTACTGCAATGAAAAGTAATAAGTCTTGAAGGTGCATATCAATCTAAGTTTAGAGGTACATAAAAAAATGTTTAAATGCATAATGCCCCCAGCTTAAGAAAAATAAGAAATTCTTTGCAAAAATGTGATGAAAAGAAAGATGGAAATAGCATAAGTTTAGAGGAAGAGATGAAGAATCAAGGAGAAGAGGAATCAAGAGATTTTTAAGTAAATTTTAGGTGTTAATGGTGTGATTTGCGCTTTATATATTTCTTTATATCCCACCTTTAACTTAGCCTTTTATTACAAGCTAATTAAAGTCTTAAATAGATCCCTAAGCATGTGTAATTCTACATTAGTGGAGATTAATATGAAAAGCAAGCTTATGGTAGTGTTATAATTGAAAATATGCCGAGACATCATACTCATGTATTTCTTAAGTATTTAGTAAATCTATGTTCTATTTAACTAATTACTTGCCTATTACACACATACGCATAAGTGATCATTTACAAGGGAGAATGAAGTACTTAATCAATGGTATAAGAATTGTTGAAAGTTATTTATTGATTTCTGAAGAGCCTTGTGCTATTTTTAACAATCTTAATTTGAGACTATGATGATAATTGTATAATCAACTGAAGCTTATTTTTAGTGTTTAGTTTTTATTTTTGAGTCATGAATAATTTGTGAATGTTTTTCTTTGTTTTGCACAAGTACGAGTAAAGTCTAAAGTTTTGAGGTAATTGATAGGGGCGTAAAAGCACTAGTATGATTTGTATATAAATTTCATATTTTTCTCCAAATCATAAATATTTGGCTATTTAATTATGTTTTCTGATCATAAATAGATGCAATATAACGCGAAGGAACAAACGAAAGTCGAATCGGACATCAAACGAAGAAGTTACGCTCAAAATACCAAATGGGTACCAGGGCTGGATGCCGCAGCGCCCATGACTGACCGCTGCGGCACCCAGGTCAGTAGCTGAGTGCCGCGGTGCCCACAACCCAGTGCCACGGCGCCTGTGCAACATATAAGAGCCACTCTCAACTCTCTTATTTCAACTTGGATTCGAAGCCTCTCGCCCTTAGGGTTTCTTATACTAATAAAAATACTCTTTTGAGGTCAAATACACAAACTTTGGAGAGACAAAAACAAAGAGAAAGAATTCACAATACCAAATCAAAGATCAAAGTCAAGAAATTAAGATTCAAGCTTCAAGCTTTAAGCTTCAAAGTCAAGATTGAGAGAGAAGTAACCCAAGATATTTTTTTAATTAGTTTTTCTTTTATTTTCTTATTATTATGTTCTTGTTCTTGCTGTTCTTCATCGATTGGCTTGATACTTATTGTTTTGTGATGAGCTAAACTTGTTATTCTAGGGTTAGACTATGTGAACCTAATATGTAGTTAGATTTTATTGATTCTTAGTTTATGAACTTAATTATTATAATTGATTCATTTAATTTTGTGTTTATTACTTTCATTATATTTGGCCAATATTATGAATGATTGAGGAACTATGATGAACTTGACAAAAGGATTCATGGTTGAGCCTATGATAGTTTGATGTATGATCATAATGTAATAACTATGCGTTTCATCTAGGATAGACATATACTTAGGTGGCATGTATGGTATAATTTAGGCTTGATCTTAATGAATTACATTCTAATTTGATTACCATAGACATATAGGTGATTATTAGAATGTGTAATATAGTCACTTGATCATCGATAGAGGCTTGTGATGAGATTAGTGTCTAAGCTAACAATTTATATTAAGAGATGAACTAAGTGGTTAATGAATCCAATGAAATACTAGGGGATGAGTTTATACCCTAGATTATTATCCTTTAGTGAATTTATATTTCTTGTTTGTTTGCTATTTAGGTTTAGTATAATTTGATAGAATTAGGTTAATAAATTCAGTTTCAAATTTTGATTTTTCTGAATAAAAGTTAAGTAGATATAATTTTAGTAATTGATTGAAGAATTAGATCACGTAGTCCCTATGGAATCGATACTTGGACTTAAATCCTATATTACTTAATACGATAGCGTGCATTGCACTTAACTAGTATAGCACCAATCAGAAGGCTACGCAGCTCTCAAGCTTTATATAAGTAAAGCTTATAATAGAATTGAATGGAAGTTTTTAAATAAAATTATGAGGAAAATAAGCTTCTTTGAAAGCTAGATTAATGTGATCATAAGGTATACTATATCCACAACCTTTTTAATTCTGCTAAATTGAAAAGTTAATAAAAAGTCAAAGCATTTAAAGGGTTATAACAGGAATGTCCTCTTTCTCTATATCTATTTGTATTGTATATGAAAGTGCTCTCAAATTTCTGCACAAAGTAGAGAAAGATAAGCAGATTAAATAGATCCAATTCAACTCTATTTTATCTATTTCTCTCTTTATTTTTGCTGATGATAGCCTAGTTTGTGTTAAAGGTTCTACAAAGGATTGCAGCAAAATTAAGTAACTCTTTAATGTGTATGCAAGAGCTTCTAGTCAGGTGTTTAATTATGACAAGTCATCCATCTTCTCAACCCATGTGTTTCTAAATCTCAAGAAGGTGTTAATGTATGAGAAATATTTAGGTTTGCCTTCAATGGCAGGGAGAAATAAAAGGCAATTATTTAATGAGGTAAAGTTAAGGATTTCCAGTAAAGTGTTGAACTTGCAAGGGAAATACTTCTCCAGTAGAGGCAAAGAAGTCCTAATCAAAGTTATGGCCCAAGCTATGCCCACTTATGCAATTAGTTTTTTTATAGAGGTTTGTGTGATAACATCAAAAAATTGGCTACTGGCTTCTAGTGTAGATCTAAGTATTCAACAAGAAAGATGCATTGGTTAGGTTGGCAAAGGCTTTGCGAGCAAAAATGTAGATGAGGCTTGGCTTTAAAGATCGTGGCTGCTTTAACCAGCCTTTACTGGCAAAGCAATGTTGGAGAGTTGTTCGTTTTCTTGAAACTTTAAATGTTAAAGTTTTTAGAGCAAGATATTTCAAGATTGGTATCTTGGAAAACAAAACATACAACAACCCTTCCTATATATGGAAAAGCTTGTTACGGGGCAGAGAGTTACTAAAGAATGGGATTAGGTAGCTAGTTCAAAAAGGGGATAAAATAAAAGTGTACACTAGCAACTTGATTCCAAGAGCCTCTTCTTTTAAACCTTATTCCCCAAAGGTACTTAGCTTAGGGTATAAGGACAACACTTCACTAAGGATAAGGCAAAATATATTCTTAGTGTTCCCTTCCCACCAACAAAGGAATATGACTCTATTTGCTAGCACTATAACAAGAGAAAGGTATATTTTATCAGGTATATTTGCTAGCAATAGAGGCTTTATCAATGGAACCTTATTGGAAGTTGATCTAGAACTTAAAGATTCCTCCAAAAGGTCAAATTTTTCATTTGACTAGTTGTGTCTAATATTCTACCTATGGCTATTAACCTAAACTCTAGAAAGATTATTAAAAGACCTATATTTTAGAAATGCAGAAAAGATAAGAAGGGTTGCTTTCATGAGTTGGTCTATTGTAAAGAAGCAAATAAGATTTAGAAGTCCTCTAAATTTGAAAATTCGGTCTCAAGAATCAAGAGTATGAAGTCGTGGGAATTCTTATTACAAGCTAAAGATAGGACTACAAAAAGAAAAAAATGGATTAGATAGCTATGATTTTTTGGGCTAGCTGAAGAAGCAAAAACAACCTTATAGTGAACGAAAAGCAAGAGCCCCCAATCAAGATGCTAAATAAGGTTGATGATTACCTTGAATCCTTTCAATCTGAAGGCTATACCATAAAAATTTCAACACAAAAGAGACCGACAAAGACTACTTAATGTCAGAACTCTATTCCAAAAGGCTAGACTAGAATGAAAATTGATGCGACCACCATAGCAACAGAAAAAAGAGCTAGTTTAGGAGTTATGATCTAAAACAGAGGGAAGAACCTATGTGTAATGGTAATATCTGCCAGTGAATTCTAAGGGAACGTAGAGATTGTATAAGCTAAAGCTATTAGATTTGAACTACAAATTACAGATAAAACTGGAATCCATAATATAACATTGAAGTTTGATGCAAGAAATTTGGTAGAAATGGTAAATGTGCATATCTCAACTCTAAAGAACATTAAGTGAATGATACAGGAGATTCAGAGAAAGCTAAAAACCATTAAGTGAATTATCTAAAAGATTCAGAGAAAGCTGGAATCTAGGAATCCTGCTAGGATGTCATATACTATAAGATCCTATAATGTTCTAGCACATAAGCTATCAAAATTTGCTTAAAATAATTTATGTTCTCAAATTTAGATGGAGAATTTCCCAATTCTTGCGTAATAGAAGTATCATTTTTAAAAAAATGTTCAGTGTTTAAATTATTTCCCGTATCACTCAATTTGAAGCCCTTTAAATCTTTATTGTGCTAAAATTGGATTGCTTTTGAGAGCATAGCGTACACAATCTATTCATTTGCTTATAATATTAAGTAGCTTCCCTTTTGACTTCTGCATGTTAACAGAGAAATTGTTGGAGCAGAGGAAAGTTGTGGTCCCAATTGCCAATGTTTTATGGACTATTTGTAAGAAGTGAAAAATATTTTTAAAATTTTGTAATTTTATGGAATAATAAGGAAGCTGAAAGAAATTTTATAAAAGACGAATTTGTAGGGAAACGGAACTTTAATTTTCTCACTTGTTTTTAACTTCTTTATAGCTTGGTTTACAAATGCAAGATGTGGGGCTATTTATAGACTTAGCAACCGCCTCATGCTTTCAATTCGGACCACATGTTTACAACTACTTTTAGATTTTTATATTAATAATTAACTCAATTATTTAACATAATCATGCAGCTAAATTATTATCCTTAGAAAATTCTAGAGCTTCTAGAATCTAGATATTTATGAAAAGATTACAAATTATTTAATTTTTAATACCCTCTCTTAATTTGTAATCTTCATTTGATCTCTGAAGATCTTAAACTTTTCAGTTGGCAATGCCTTCATAAAAATATCTGCAAGTTATTCCGTGGTCCTGCAAAATTTTATCTCGATTTCTTTCTTCGCCAGTAACTCTCTAATGAAGTAATGTAGAAGCTCAATATGCTTTGATCTGCTGTTAAATACAGGATTCTTCATCATAGCAATTGCTGACATATTATTATAGGAGATGACATAATATTACAGTAGATGACTATATAAAATTCTTGTATCTGGTGGAGATCTTCTAGTATTTTTCTTAACCATACTACTTCACAAGCAACTGTTGTAGCTGATATGTATTCTGCTTCTGCTGAAGATAGTGCCATTGTGCTCTACTTCTTTGATGCCCATGTTATGACATTTAATCCAAAAAAAATACATACCTAAAAGTACTCTTCCTATCATCAATTGATCCTGCCCAGTCACTATCTATATAGCCAATTAGCTTGAAGTCTTCTTGTTGAACATATTGAATACTATAGTCTTTAGTTCCTTTAACATATCTGATAATCCTTTTTGCAACTATGTAATAAAGCTTGCTTGGCTCACTCATAAATTTGGATACTATGCTTACTGTATTGACAATATCTAGTCTTGTGTTTGTAAGATAAATCAGAGATATGACAAGATTACGGTAAGTTGTCGCATCCACTTTCTAAGCTTCATCATTCTTTGAGAGTTTTTGGTTTGTAGCCATTAAAGTTTCAATTGGCTTACAATTTTCCATTCTGAATTTCTTGAACATATTTTTCTTGGTAGATAAATAAGCATTCTTCAGATTGTAAGACTTGTATGCCAAGAAAATATCTATTAAGGTCAAGATCTGTCATCTCAAATTCTCTCATAATAGCTTTCTTAAACTCTTCTGCTGGTCTTGATTTTATGCTAGTATAGATCAAGTCATCCACATATAGGCATACAATAAAGAAATCATGTTGATTACTTTATTAATGTAGAGAGATGGCTTACTTGGACTCCTTTCAAATCCATACTAGCAGAAATATTGATCAATTTTATTATTCAAGCACGTAGTGCTTGCTTTAGACTATACAATACTTTTTTGAACTGATAAAATTTATCTTCCTTGCTTTTTGGACATATCCTTGGGGTTGCTTCATGTATACTTTTTCTTTGAGCTCTCGATTGAGAAATGCTAACTTTTATCTAGTTGATAGACTTTAATCTTCAATTGAGCTACAATTGGAAGAACTGTCATTATTGTCTCCATGCGAGCTATTAATGTAAACGTCTCATTGTAGTCAACGTCAGGTTGTTGAGAATATCCATTTGCGAGTAATTGAGCTTTATGCTTTTAAATTGAGTCATCTTCATTGTATTTGGTCTTGTAAATCCATTTGAGACCAATGACTTCTTTTTCTTGAAGGGGGTCAACAAGTTCCTAAGTGTTATTTTCTTAACAACATTTATGTCTTCATCCATTACCTTGACCCATTTTTCTTTTTTAATAGCTTCTTCAAATTTTTGTGGTTCAATTGTAATTAGAGCAGTGTCACAAGTATCATCAATTTCTCTGAGAGAACATACCTTTCTTAGTGATGGTGATCTTGACCTTGATGGACTTATTTCTGATGAGGTTGGTGTTGTGGTTGGCTTTTCTGGAGTTGAAGTTATTGTTTCCTCTTCAATCATCATGGGAGCTTTAGTATTATCAGAAACCCAATTCCAAGTCTTCATCTCATTAAATAGAACATCTCTAAAAATTACCAGCTTATTTATTTTTTAATTTATCAGACTGTATCCTTTTAAATCTTCACTATACCTAGTGAATAAATATTTCTCTCCTTTTTCATCAAATTTGTTTTTGTATTTTGATGGAGTGTGAGCATAAGTAATACACCTAAAGATTTTGAAAAAGTGCACCTCGAGTTTCCTTTTATGTCATGCTTCAAATGGAGTTCTGTTCACAACTGCTTTTATAAGAGATTTATTGAGGATGTAGACTATTGTATGAACTACTTCAGCCCAAAATTTGTTAGGAAGCTTCTTGGCCTTTAGTATGTTTCTGACCGTCTCAACAATTGTTTTGTTATACCGTTCTCCAACACCTTTCTATTATGAGGTGTAGCACGCAGTTAATTCTCTCTTGATTCCTTGCTCTTAGCAATATCTTGTGAACTCCTTAGAAGTGAATTCTATGTCACAGTCTATTATGAACACTTTCAGTTTTTCTCCACTATACTTTTCTATTAGTGCCTTGAATCACCGAAAGGTGTCAAATGCTTCTAACTTCTGATTTAAAAAATACACTCACATATACCTATTGTAGTCATCAATAAAGAGTAGAAAATATTTTTTTTATTAAATAATGAAGTATGCGTTGGTTTACAAATATCTACATGATCCAACTCAAGTGGCGCCTTGGCTCTCCAAGATGTCTTGGTGAATGGAAGCCTATGAAGTTTTCTATAAATACATCCCTCACAAAAATTTTCTTCATTTTTGATAAACGGAAGACCAATCACCATATTCTTCTCTTTCAATAATTTCAAATATCTATAATTTAAATGTTCATACATTCAGTGCCACTAAAGTAATTCACTCGTATTTGCAACTTTCAGGCTATGATTTTCATTTAGTGGCATAAATAAGGGGAAGACTTTATTTGGTGACATTTTTAATTCTGCCACCAATTGTTTATTTTTTTTTGTCAATTATGATGCCAAAATATTCATTAAATTTTACCGTGTATTTGAGTGAATCCAAGAACATAAACATATTAGAAATAAATTTAGATTAACCATTTTTTGCCGGTATAGAAATAGTTCCCTCACCTTAAACGCTTTGTAGTTTTCGTCTCCAAATTTAAATTGAGAAATTTCTTTTTCCTCAAGGCTAACAAAGCAGTCACAATTTTTTATCATGTGATTACTGCAACCACTATTCAAATACAATATCTTTTTATTCTTGGTGAGCATTCATACAAGTAAGAAAAACTTAATCTTTCGATTCATTTTCTTTTGAAAACATTTCTTCATTATTTTTTTTATACCAACAATTTTTATCCATGAGATTTAATTTATTTCACCTTCTATATTTATATCGACATTTTTCACTTGTATTGCCAGATTTTTTGCAAACATTGCATTGGAGGTTTGAAGAAATATACTTTTGCTCATTCTTTCTGTAACACACGTGTAGTATATATATAAATCTTGCTGGCAGAAAAAAAAAAAAAAAAGAGAGAGAGAAGAAATGAAGCGGTGGCCGTTTTTATATATATATATATTTTTTGTTTTGCTTTCTTCATTTAAGAAGAAAAGCAATTGAAACAGAAGAAGAAAGGAAGCAAAGCCGAACAGAAAAGAGAAAGAAAGAAAAAAGAAAAACCGAAAGAAAGAAAAGAAAAGAAAGAAAAGGAAGAAGAAAAAGAAAAGAAGAAGAAAAGGAAAAAGAAAAGAAAGGGAAAGGAAGAGACGGGAAGGAAAAAGAGAAAGAAAAAGAAAAAGAAGGAAAAGAAAAGAAAAAGAAAGAAAATAGGAAATTTTAGGAAATTAGTTGGGTAGTCAGAATTATACCTAGTGGTTTAGCGGGTAATAGTTTTACGATATTAGAATATTTATATTTTTATATTTATAATATATATCGGTACTAATGATGTATTTTTACACCCTATGATATAGGAGGTGTGCCGATAGCGGATAGATCTCAGAATCCAGACCCAGCTCAGGATTAGCGCACTTTAGTGAGTGGATAATTATATATATTTTATATATTTTTAATACAGCTAATTATGATTTAATTACGCGTTATCAGATTTAGTTATGATTTATTTTAGACAGAAAAATATTTATACTATTTAGTATATTTAGAAACGTTTTAGAATTTATTATAGTACAGTCTATAATTATGTTCAGTACAGAAATAATTATTTCAGAATAATTATGGTCACAATATTATATTGTAGTAGTTTTTGAACCACCATATGCGTACCCTCCCCTTTAATGTAGTTGCTCTGCGCATGCGTTAGACCAGTTTAGTTTGCTCTGTCCGAGCGATGCAGCATTCCGTCGGGTTAGACCAGCTTAAATCCCCCGCTCTGCCTGTGCGTGAGTTACTCCGCCAGGTTAGACCAGATTTTCCCCGGGTACAAGTTTGGTGTGATTTTCAGTATATATGTAGTACATGTTTCCAGAACTATGTTATATATATTCAGCTTGATAATAGATTTTATGATAGTTGCGCTTTCAGATTTTCAGATCCCAGCATGATGTTATTTTTTTGTTTTAGCACAGATTTTATGACAGTTGATACTTTCAGTATAAGTTTATTAACTACTCAGTACACAGTTTTATGATTATTTTATCATACGGATTTATATGAGTACAATACATATAAAGTATATGATATTTTCAGATTATGTCCACTCACTGAGCCACAAGCTCACCTTTTTCCCTATTTTTCCTATTTTCCCCAGGTTGTCACAGGAATTTGTGCAGTGTGATACAGTCATCACATTTTGAGGTTATGCCAACGTGCATAGCTGCATAAGTGTTTTAGTCTATGTATTTGTAGATGTTTTTGTATATTGGATGTACACTTTTGTTGAGGCAGGTAGCCTCATTGTATCATATGTATGAGTAAAGAGTATGTTAGTCACATGTCATCGCAGGATCTGCCTCGATTCTCGAAGAGAGGTCGGATCGGGTCCTGTCAGTTTGGTATCAGAGCATGATTTTAGATTCTGTAGACTAGTACATGATACATGCATATTAGAGATGTCATTAATAAAGTGTTGCATTTTATAGATTTTCATCATGCGTCCACGTGGCCGACCTCGCACGAAACTTGTGGCTGAACTGGGAGCTCCTTTAGTATCAAATAGAAGGGAGGAATCTATCAGAGAGGAAGTAGCTGAGTCAGTTCCCCCTGTACCTATACCTCAAACTCAGTCTGATCCTATTGTAGAGGAGATGCACCCTCAGCCAGTACCACAACCTGTGACACAGCCTACACAGGGACAGCCTGATAGACCTGCCCTATAGCAATCCATAGATAGACTGGCTCACTTAGTTACAGTTGCAGTGGAGAGACAAACACGGGGACCACCTAATAGAGAGAACACAATAGAGCGTGTTCGTAGTTTGGGGGCAGAGAATTTTTCAAGCACTACAGAGCCAGCTGATGCAGAGTCATGGTTAACTAGAGTAGAACGAATATTTGATGTTATGAGATGTACTGATGATGAGAGGGTTTCCTTTGCTATATTTTTACTTGAGGGTGGGGCATACCACTGGTGGAGATCAGTATCACGTAGATATAGAGGGGTGATTAGTTGGACTGATTTTTGTAAAGAATTTAATGTTAAATTCTTTCCTATGGTTTACCAAGACATCCAGGCTAGTAAGTTCTTTGAGCTAGAATAGGGATTGATGACAGTGGAGGAGTACGAGAACCGTTTTATTGAGTTATCGAGGTTCGCTTCTTATGCAATACAGAATGAGAGGGATAAATGTAAGAGATTTGAACAGGGCCTTAAAGGCAATATCAGGACAACAATTACAGCTATGGGGCACAGTGATTTCAATGAGCTGGTAAGAGCGGCAATGAGAGTTGAGAGAAGCCTAGTAGAGGCACGCAGAGCCCAGTCATTCAAGTAGAGACCGGGCCATAGTTGGTCAGTTGGTGGATCAAGTAGCAGTAGAGCATCTGGAGGAGAGACGTCCCATGCAGGGTATTCTGGTAGACAACGGTATGGTCAGAGCCCTATGTTATCAGGAGGATAGAGACAGAGTTCTAGTCAGAGTATTGTGCCTCCATCTGTTGGAAGCAACATAGGGAGTCAGAGGCCCCGAGGTGGTAGCCAGTTAAGTAGTAGTGCTAGCATGAGAAGGTACCCTCAGTGTTCTATTTGTGAGAGGAGTCATGAGGGACAGTGTTTGAGAGGTTTTAAAGGTTGCTACCATTGCGGACAAGCTGGACATTTGAGGAGAGATTGCCCTCATCTTCTTCGGAGTAGCAGCTTAGTACAGAGTACAGCTTCTTAGGGTTTTCAAGGTGGCAGTGGCAATATTCAGAGGCCTAGAGGATCTTAGATAGGAGAGCCTATCTCTAGTACTGGTGTACAACCTAGAGCTTTAGGAGTTAGTAGAGATCCACAGAGGGGTCAACCAGGTCGACCTCGTAGCCAGGCACGTGTATTTGCTTTGACTCAGCAAGAGGCACAGGCTACCCCAGATGTTGTTACAGGTATGCTGACTATTTTTAGCTGAGAGGCCTATATTTTAATTGATCCGGGCTCTACGCATTCTTTTATTTCCCATATCTTTGCTGTGCATGCGGATAGAATGTTAAAACCCCTAGATTGTAGTTTGGTGGTAGCCACACCAGTTGGAGATTCATTATTGGCTGAGAATGTATTTCGGGGTTGTGTTATCAAAGTGGGTAGTAGTGAGATGGTAGCAGATTTAATTCCTCTTGCTATACATGATTTTGATGCAATACTTGGGATGGACTGGTTAGCTAATTACCATGCTACTGTAGACTGTTTTCGAAAGGAAGTTATATTCAGAAGACACGGAGAGCCTGATATTATTTTTTGTGAAGAGCGACGAGTTCTTCCATCCTGTGTTATATCTGCTATGACAGCTAAACGGTTGCTTAGAAAATGATGTTCAGCTTATTTGGCACATGTTATTGATACCAGAGTCAATGGGGTTACATTAGAAGATATTCCAGTGGTAAGAGATTTTCCAGATGTATTTCCTGAAGATCTTTCAGGCTTACCACCAGATAGAGAGATTGTTTTTGGTATTGATTTGGTTCCAGACATAACTCCTATCTCCAAAGCACCATACAGAATGGCCCCCTCAGAGTTAAAAGAATTGAAGACTCAGTTACAAGAATTGGTAGATAAGGGTTTCATCAGACCTAGTGTATCACCATGGGGAGCACCAGTATTGTTTGTTAAAAAGAATGATGAAACTTTAAGGCTATGCATTGATTATCGAGAGCTAAATAAAGTCACTATACGCAACAAGTATCCACTCCCTCGCATTGATGATTTATTTGATCAGTTACAGGGTGCAAAGATTTTCTCAAAGATCGATCTACGATCAGGCTATCATCAGTTAAAGATCAGAGATACTGATGTGGCTAAGACGGCTTTCAGAACTCGATATGGGCATTATAAGTTTTTAGTAATGCCATTTGGGTTAACTAATGCTCCAGCTGCATTCATGGACCTTATGAATAGGGTATTTCGTCCCTATCTTGATCGATTTGTTATAGTTTTTATTGATGATATTCTTGTGTATTCACGGAGTACAGAGGAGCATGTAGAGCATTTAAAGATAGTGCTACAGATTTTGAGAAATAAACAGTTATATGCCAAGTTCAGCAAATGTCAGTTTTGACTAGATAAAGTTGCATTTCTGGGTCATGTGATCTCAGCAGATGGAATTTATGTGGATCCTCAAAAAATTGAAGCTGTAGTAAATTGGGAGCGACCAACTAGTGTGACAGAAATTAGAAGTTTTCTCGGTCCAGCAGGTTATTATCGAAGATTTGTTAAAGACTTTTCTAAGATTGCTGCACCGCTTACAAAATTGATCAGAAAAAATGTAAAGTTTGTGTGGACTGATGAATGTGAAGATAGCTTCTAAGAGCTTAAAAAGAGATTGACTTCAACTCCTGTTCTCACTCTTCCATCTGACACTGAAGGATTTATAATTTACAGTGATGCTTCTAGACAAGGATTAGGTTGTGTATTGATGCAGCATGGTAAGGTGATAGCTTATGCTTCTAGGCAGCTTAAAAAGCATGAGTTGAATTATCCAACCCATAATTTAGAATTAGCAGCAGTAGTATTCGCCTTGAAGATTTAGAGACATTATCTATATGGTGTTACATGTCAAATCTTTACTGATCACAAAAGTTTGAAGTATTTGTTCACACAGAAAGATTTGAATCTGAGACAACGAAGATGGTTAGAGTTAATAAAAGATTATGACTGTACGATTGACTATCATCCAGGTAAGGCGAATGTGGTAGCAGATGCACTCAGCAGGAAGTCTTCTAGCTCTATTGCTTATTTGAGAGTGACTTATCTTCCATTGTTAGTTGAATTAAGATCTATGGGGGTTAAATTGTATGTAGCCAAATCTGGAGTCATTCTAGCACATTTTCAAGTTAGGCCTATGTTGATTGATCAGATTCGAGAGATGCAAGATCAGGATCCTAATTTAGTTAAAATTAAGCAATAAGTAAAGAATGGAATGCAAACTGATTTAACGTTGAAAGCTGATGGGACATTAGTTATGGATAACAGGCTTTGTGTTCCGAATAACTCAAGAGTTAAAGAAGCAGATTTTAGAAGAAGCTCACAGCTCAGCTTATGCTATGCATCCTGGCAGCACAAAAATGTATCGTACTTTGAAAGAACATTACTGGTGGCAAGGTATGAAAAGAGAGATTGCAGAGTTTGTATCTCACTGCTTGATTTGTCAGCAGGTTAAGGCAGAACATCAGAGGCCAGCAGGATTATCTCAACTACTTTCAGTTTCTGAATGGAAGTGGGAACATATTATCATGGACTTTGTTGTTGGGCTTCCTCGTACACGAAGGGGTCATGATAGTATTTGGGTGATTGTTGATCGACTTACAAAGTCTGCTCATTTCTTGCCTTATAAGATTTCATACTCATTAGATAGGCTGGCTCAATTGTATATGAGTGAGATTGTACGGTTACATGGGGCTCCAGTGCCCATTGTATCAGATAGAGACTCTCGATTCACTTCTAGATTCTGGCATAGCTTACAGAAGGCTTTAGGCACTAAGCTAAACTTTAGTACAGCTTTTCATCCTCAGACAGATGGGCAGTCGGAGAGAACTATACAGATTTTAGAGGATATGCTCAGAGCTTGTATGTTGCAGCTTAAGGGTAATTGGGATGATTATTTACCATTGATGGAGTTTGCATATAATAATAGTTATCAGTCTAGCATTCAGATGGCACCGTATGAGGCTTTATACGGAAGAAAATGCAGAACTCCAATTTGTTAGGATGAAGTTTGAGAAAGAAAATTATTGGGTCCAGAGATTATTCAAGCCACTAGTGAGAAGATCAGTATTATCGGAGATAGACTCAAGGCAGCTCAAAACAGACAGAAGAGTTATGCAGATAAACGCTGTAGACAGCTAGAGTTTGCAGTAGGAGACAGAGTCTTTTTACGGATCTCACCATGGAAGGGTGTGCTTCATTTTGGGAAACAGGGAAAACTAAGTCCTAGATATATTGGGCCATATGAGATTCTAGAAAGGGTTGGTGTGGTTGCGTACCGCTTAGCATTACCGCCTGAGTTGTCACGCATTCATGATGTGTTTCATGTTTCTATGTTGCGGAAGTATATACCCCACCCTTCTCACATTCTAGATACTCAGCCAGTTCAATTGAGGACAGACTTGACTTATGATGAGGAACCTGTTCAGATAATGGATTATCGCCAACAAGTACTACGTAATAAGACTATACCGCTAATTAAAGTCCTATGGAGGAATCATGCAGTGAAAGAGGCTACATGGGAGCGAGAGGATCAGATGAGAGTTCAGTATCCTCATTTGTTTCAGAGAGGTATACGAATTTCGAGGACGAAATTTTTATAAGGGGGAGGAATTGTAACACACGTGTAGTATATATATAAATCTTGGTGGCAGAAAAAAAAAAAAAGAGAGAGAGAGAAGAAATGAAGCGGTGGCCGTTTTTATATATATATATTTTTTGTTTTGCTTTCTTCATTTAAGAAGAAAAGCAATTGAAACAGAAGAAGAAAGGAAGCAAAATCGAACAGAAAAGAGAAAGAAAGAAAGAAGAAAAACCGAAAGAAAGAAAAGAAAAGAAAGAAAAGGAAGAAGAAAAAGAAAAGAAGAAGAAAAAGAAAAGAAGAAGAAAAGGAAAAAGAAAAGAAATGGAAAGGAAGAGACGGGAAGGAAAAAGAAAAAGAAAAAGAAAAAGAAGGAAAAGAAAAGAAAAAGAAAGAAAATAGGAAATTTTAGGAAATTAGTTGGGTAGTCAGAATTATACCTAGTGGTTTAGCGGGTAATAGTTTTACGATATTAGAATATTTATATTTTTATATTTATAATATATATCGGTACTAATGATGTATTTTTACACCCTATGATATAGGAAGTGTGCCGATAGCGGATAGATCTCAGAATCCAGACTCAGCTCAGGATTAGCGCACTTTAGTGAGTGGATAATTATATATATTTTATATATTTTTAATACAGCTAATTATGATTTAATTACGCGTTATCAGATTTAGTTATGATTTATTTTAGACAGAAAAATATTTATACTATTTAGTATATTTAGAAACGTTTTAGAATTTATTATAGTACAGTCTATAATTATGTTCAGTACAGAAATAATTATTTCAGAATAATTATAGTCACAATATTATATTGTAGTAGTTTTTGAACCACCATATGCGTACCCTCCCCTTTAATGTAGTTGCTCTGCGCATGTGTTAGACCAGTTTAGTTTGCTCTGCCCGAGCGATGCAGCATTCCGTCGGGTTAGACCAGCTTAGATCCCCCGCTCTGCCTGTGCGTGAGTTACTCCGCCAGGTTAGACCAGATTTTCCCCAGGTACAAGTTTGGTGTGGTTTTCAGTATATATGTAGTACATGTTTCCAGAACTATGTTATATATATTCAGCTTGATAATAGATTTTATGATAGTTGCGATTTCAGATTTTCAGATCCCAGCATGATGTTATTCTTTTGTTTTAGCACAGATTTTATGACAATTGATACTTTCAGTATAAGTTTATTAACTACTCAGTACACAGTTTTATAATTATTTTATCATACGGATTTATATGAGTACAATACATATAAAGTATATGATATTTTCAGATTATGTCCACTCACTGAGCCACAAGCTCACCTTTTTCCCTATTTTTCCTATTTTCCCCAGGTTGTCACAGGAATTTATGCAGTCTGATACAGTCATCATATTTTGAGGTTGGGCCAACGTGCATAGTTGCATAAGTGTTTTAGTCTATGTATTTATAGATGTTTTTGTATATTGGATGTACACTTTTGTTGAGGCAGGTAGCCTCATTGTATCATATGTATGAGTAAAGAGTATGTTAGTCACATGTCATCGCAGGATCTGTCTCGATTCTCGAGGAGAGGTCGGGTCGGGTCCTGTCACTTTCCTTTCCACTCTCTACGATTTTTAAAATTTCTTCCATGACCATGTGGCTCTTGAAATGCCCCCTATCTCTTATTTTGTTTTTCAAAATTTTCACCCCTCCTTTCATTGAAATTTAGCTTTGATTGAAATGTTTGTTTAGTTGATTGCTCTATAAATCTACTCATTCTTGCTTCATGGGCCTCCAAAGAACTCATTGGTTCATGCAGAGAAAACTTTGATAAATCTTTTACTTCTTCTATGGCAACAACAATATGCTCAAATTTAGAAGGAAGGCTTCTTAATATATTTTGAACAATTCTTTTTTCTTTAATATTATTTCTATAACTTCTAATTTTATTAATTATTCTACACACTTTTGAGAAAAAGGCTTGAATTGATTCATTATCTTTTATAAATAAATTATCAAATTCTCTCCATAAAGATTGAAGTTTAATGGAGATTACCTTTTTTGATCCTTGAAATTCTTCCTTCAAATTCTCCATACATCTCTTAAATTTTTAGATGCCAAAATTCTTGAAAAAACAGTTTTCCTTACCCTTTGTTAGATAAAGAGTAAGGCTTTAGCATCCTTCTTCTTGTATTAATTCTTAAGGTTTTTGGGAAATAAAAGGAATTTTCATTCAGATGCTTCAATATTCATAATTTTCTCCATCAAATATAAGGATAAGATTTTGGTTGTAATTAAAGGTATTGGTGTTTAAGTTTGAGAACATGAAAATACTAACTCTGATACCAAAAATTTGTTGGAGCAAGAGAAGGTTGTAGTCTAAATTACCAATATTTTATTGACTTTTTTTTGTAACAAATGAAAAATATTTTTGAGATTTGATAATTTTATAAGAGAATAAGAGAGCTGAAAGAAATTTTACAAGAAAAGAATTTGTAGGGAAACGGAACTTTAATTTTCTCACTTGTTTTTAGCTTCTTTATGTCTTGGTTTACAAATGCAACATAGGGGTTATTTATAGACTTAGCAACCGCCTCATGCTTTTAATTTGGACATGTTTTGCAATCACTTTTAAATGTTTATGTTAATAATTGACTCAATTATTGCACTTAATCGTGCACCTAAATTATTGTCCTTGCATGATTCTAGAGTTTGTAGACTCTAGATATTTATGAAAAGATTACAAACTATTTAATTTTTAACAGAAATAACCTTTCTGTCTGTAAGCTTTTCTTCAACTTGTCTCATTGATGAGATACATATATCATGTATGAATTGCAAGAACTGTATATCTCTTCTTTTTAGGACAAGAACGTTTGCACGACAAAGTTTTAAATGATAATCAGAATTCCTTTTTTCTTTTTCAAAAGAATGATGGAACTCTACTTCACATCCATGTCATTACAATATATAAATGTGATAGCAGATGCTGTGATGATAAATAAAGAATTTCCAATGAAACCTTAGATATGTTACAGGTTTTATTTTACTAGGGTTATTCAGAAGAAGAATGAGATGAATTAATAAATTTCTGATGATTGTTCTCTTTTTAAAGATTCTGCTATTTTCTTTGAGAGACAGTAAGCAGTGGACTGGATGGTGATCATGGGATTGACACCAACAGCAGTTGGAAGAACGCTAGCATCACAAACATATAGACCTTCTGCTTCCCAGCTCTCACCATTCTCATCAACTGCTCCCTCTTTTTCGCTAATCCCCATCCTACAACTTCCCATTTGATGGGCGGAGCAACAGATCATCCAGTCCTCCACTTGTGATAGAGGCCCTTCCATTGGATAAACCATATCCAGAAACTCTTCCACTTCCTTTCTGTTAACTCCTTTACATTTAAGTCTCTGCCCGTCACTACGATGGGTGCCCACCTCAACAGCTCCTGCTGCTATTAATATCCTCAATGCCTGCCTCAATCCAGCCTTCAAATTTTCTGTGTCTAAGGAATCAAATTTATAGGCTATCCTTCCCTCTACCTTAACTTGTCCAGATCCCCCATCCCTAATTATTGCTATAAGGTGAGCTGTTCTTGCATACTTTAACATCCTTTCCTTTACGTCAGTTCCAGACTCCCAAGGGCATAATGCAGCAAATTTTGCTGGTGATAGTTCAGGAGTTTCGATGAGGGCTCTTATATCAGAATCCTGAAACCACTTTGTTTGCCGATGTGATTATTCCACCCTCATATATTTTTCCCTTGAACTCTGAGTCGGGAAAGTATCCCCAGGCCATCAAAACAGGATGGAGGTGAAGGTTCTCACCAATGTTCTGATTCTTCAATCCACTAGAGATCATTAGAGGGGGTGTCAAAAGAGCCCCACATGCCGAGATTGTTGCATTGGCTTCAATCTGAAGTTTCATTGTGATGTTATTTTATGCTTTTGCTATCACTCCTGAGCACTTCTTTGTCCTTGTGCTTCCATTATTAGTCTTTCCCAATATGAACCTCTCAGCTTTGCAACCTGTTATAATGACTGCACCATGATCTACAGCATCAACAAGCCATGTACAATCAGTCCCCTTTTTATCTCCTCTTTTACAGCCAAAACCACAAGATCCACAGTAATGGTTCTGTGAGGAATGTCGTGGCACACTCTCAACTTCAAGACCAAGATTTTCACACCCTCTTCGAAGTACTTGGTTCTGGAACCCCTCCTGTACACAATTCTCTATAACGCCAATTCTCTCACACACAATATCCATAGTAGAAAGTGTAATACCCGTGTTTGATTTATATATTACCTGATGGCAGATTTTAAAAAAAAAAAAGAAAAGAGATAAGAAATTGAAGCGGTGGCCGCCGTATATAAATATTTAACTTTTTGGTTTTTGCTTCATTGAGATGAGGAAGCAAAACCGAAATAGAAAAAGAAGAAGAGGAAGACGAGAGAAGGAGAAAAGAGAGAAAAGAAAAAAAAATGAAAGAAAGGAAGAAAAAGAGAAAAGAAAGGAAAAAGAGAAAGAAAGAAAAGAAATCGAGAAGAGAAAGAGAAAGAAAAAGAAATAAAAAATTTTAAGAAATTGGTTGGGTAGTTAGATTTATACCCAGTGTTTCAGTGGATAATAGTTTTACGATATTAGAATATTTATATTTTAATATTTATAATTCATATCAGTACTAATGATATATTTTTACACCCTATGATATAGGAGGTGTGCCGATAGCGGGTAGATCTTAGAATCCAGACCCATCTCAGGATTAGCGCACTTTTATGAGTGGATAACTATATATATTTTATATATTTTTAATACAACCAGTTATGATTAAATTACGCGTTATCAGATTTAGTTATGATTTATTTTAAATAGATAAATATTTATACTATTTAGTATATTCAGAAATATTTTAGAATTTATTATAGTATAATTTATGATTTTGTTCAGTACATAAATATTTATTTTAGAACAATTATGCTTTAATGATATTATATAGTAGTAGTTTTTGAACCACCATATGCATACCCTCCCCTTTAGTGTAGTTGCTCTGCGCATGCGTTAGACCAATTTAGTTTGCTCTGCCCGAGCGATGTAATATTCCACCGGGTTAGACCAGCTCAGATCCCCCGCTCTACTTGTGCGTGAGTTACTCCACCAGATAAGACTAGATTTTCCCAGGTACAAGTTTGGTGTGGTTTTCAGTATATATGTAGTACATGTTTCCAGAGTTATGTTACATATATTCAGCTTGATAATAGATTTTATGATAGTTTTCCCTTTCAGATTTTCACATCCCCGGTATTATGTCATGATTTTAGTTTTAACACAGATTTTATGACAGCTCATACTTTCAGTATAAATTTATTGATTACTCCGTATGCAGTTTTATGATTATTTTATCTTACAGATTTATACGTATACAATACATATAAAGTATATAATATTTTCAGATTATATCCACTCACTGAGCCACAAGCTCACCCTTTTTCCTATTTTCCCTTTTTTTTTCCCAGGTTGTCACAGGAATTCGTGCAGTGTGATACAGTCATCACATTTTGAGGTTGGCTCATGACACGCATAGCTGCATAAGTGTCTTAGTCTGTGTATTTGTATATCTTTTTGTAAATTAGAGTACACGTGTACACATTTTGTTGAGGCAGGTAGCCTGATTGTATCATATATATGAGTAAATAGTATGTTAGTCACATGTCATCGCAGGATCTACCTCGATTCTCGAGGAGGGTTTAGGTCGGGTCCTGTCAGTTTGGTATCAGAGCATGGTTTTAGATTCTGTAGACTAGTACATGATACATGCATGTTAGAGATGTCATTAATGAATTGTTGCATTTTATAGATTTTCATCATGCGTCCACATGGCCAACCTCGCACGAAACTTGTGGCCGAACTGGGAGCTCCCTTAGTATCAGATAGAATGGAGGAATCTATTAGAGAGGAAGTAGCTGAGTCAGTTCCCCTTGTACCCATACCTCAGACTCAGCCTAATCCTATTGTAGAGGAGATACACCCTCAGCCAGTGCCACAACCTGTGATACAGCCTACACATGGACTACCTGATAGACCTGCCTTAGAGCAATCCATAGATAAACTAGCTCAGTTAGTTACAGTTGTAGTAGAGAGACAAACACAGGGACCACCCATGAGAGAGAACACAATAGAGCGTGTTCGTAGTTTGGGGGCAGAGAATTTTTCAGGCACTACAGAGCCAGCTGATGCAGAGTCATGGTTGACGAGAGTAGAACGAATATTTGATGTTATGAGATATACTGATGATGAGAGGGTTTCCTTTACTACATTTTTACTTGAAGGTAGGGCATACCACTGGTGGAGATCGGTATCACATAGATATGGAAGGGTAATTAGTTGGGTTAATTTTTGTAAAGAATTTAATATTAAATTCTTTCCTATGGTTTACCAAGACATCCAGGCTAGTAAGTTCTTTGAGCTAGAACAGGGATTGATGACAGTGGAGGAGTATGAGAACCGTTTTATAAAGTTATCGAGGTTCGCTTCTTATGCAATACAGAATGAGAGGGATAATTTAAGAGATTTGAATAGGGCCTTAGAGACAATATCAGGACAACAATTACAGCTATGGGCACAGTGATTTCAGTGAGTTAGTAGGGGCTGTAATGAGAGTTGAGAGAAGTCTAGTAGAGGCACACAGAGCCCAAATATTCAAGCAGAGACTAGGCCATGGTTGGTCAGTTAGCGGATCAAGTAGTAGTAGAGCACCTGGAAGAGAGACATCCTATACAGGATATTCTGGTAGACAACGGTATAGTCAGAGCCCTATGCTATCAGGAGGACAGAGACAGAGTTCTAGTCAGAGTTTTGTGCCTCCATCTGTTGGAAGCAACATAGAGAGTCAAAGACCCCAAGGTGGTAGCCAGTTAAGTAGTAGTGCTAACATGAAAAAATACCCTCAGTGTTCCATTTATGGGAGGAGTCATGAGGGACAGTGTGTTCCATTTATGGGAGGAGTCATGAGGGACAGTGTCTGAGAGGTTTTAGAGGTTGCTACCATTGCGGACAAACTGAACATTTGAGGAAAGATTGCCCTCATCTTCTTCGGAGTAGCAGCTTAGTATAAAGTACAACTTCTCAGGGTTTTCAAGGTGGCAGTGGCAATATTCAGAGACATGGAGGATCTCAAACAGGAGAGCCTATCTCTAGTACTAGTATACAACCTAGAGCTTTAAAAGCTAGTAGAGATCCACAGATGGGTCAACCAGGTCGACCTCATAGCCAGGCACCTGTATTTGCTTTAACTCAGTAAGAGGCACAGGCTACCCCTGATGTTGTTATAGGTATGCTGACTATTTTTGGCCGAGAGGCCCATATTTTGATTGATCCAGGCTCTACGCATTCTTTTATTTTTCGTATCTTTGCTGTGCATGCGGATAGAGTGTTAAAACCCCTAGATTGTAGTTTGGTGGTAGCCACATCGGTTAGAGAATCATTATTGGCTGAGAATGTATTTCGAGGTTGTGTTATCAAGGTGGGTAGTAATGAGAAGGTAGCAGATTTAATTCCTCTTACTATACATGATTTTGATGCAATACTTGGGATGGACTGGTTAGCTAATCACCATGCTACTGTAGACTGTTTTTGAAAGGAGGTTATATTCAGAAGACATAAAAAGCGTGATATTATTTTTTGTGGAGAGCGACGAGTTCTTCCATCATGTGATATATCTGCTATGACAGCTAAACGGTTACTCGGAAAATGATATCCAGCCTATTTGGCACATGTTATTAATACCAGAGTCAATGGGGTTACATTAGAAGATATTCCGGTGGTAAGAGATTTTCAGATGTATTTCCTGAAGATCTTTCAGGCTTACCACCAGATAGAGAGATTGATTTTGGTATTGATTTGGTTCCATACATAACTCCTATCTCCAAGGCACCATACAGAATGACCCTCTCAGAGTCAAAAAAAATTGAAGACTCAGTTACAAGAATTGGTAGATAAGGGTTTCATCAGACCTAGTATATCACCTTGGGGAGCACCAGTATTATTTGTTAAAAAGAAAGATGGAACTTTAAGGCTATGCATTGATTATCGGGAGCTAAATAAAATCACTATACGCAACAAGTACCACTCCCTTGCATTGATGATTTATTTGATCAGTTACAGGGTGCAAAAATTTTCTCAAAGATCGATCTACGATCAGGGTATCATCAGTTAAAGATCAGAGATACTGATGTGGCTAAGACTGTCTTCAAAACTCGATATGAGCATTATAAGTTTTTAGTAATGCTATTTAGGTTGACTAATGCTCCAGCTGCATTCATAGATGACAACATGATTTGTAAATTCATAAAGTTATTAGAACCCGTTTCTATTGAAAATAATTTGGTAATACATGATACAAGTTAAAACCCAAAATAGGTATGAATTTGATGAAATACCCGACAGATACCCATAAGGATATTCGCGAATATTTACATTTTTTTTTCTAAAGAGAAGACCAAATAATGTAACTTTGATTGGAGGCCTAAATGAAAATTTGAAAGAATGATCTCTTCTTTTATCCATCAATTGTTCTCACTCTCACTTGTCATATAAATATTGTATCTTTACTTTGTCATCTCTCATTCATTATTCTTATAAAGATATTTACTCATAGTCGTCAAATATTTGTTTGATTCTCAAATGACATATTTTGACTTCTCTTTATTCTTTATTTTATTGACATTGCATTACTTAAAATAAATATATGAATATTTTAATATAGATTGGTTGGTGTTTTATTTTTTGTTTAACTTTTTATTTATTTTCTTCACATAAGATTGATAGCCTTTTTTTATTATTTTTTTACTCTTTTAGTATTTAATTTGTTATTAGCTTAGTTGGTTGGCAAATTGGCTTATCTTAAAACTATAATATATCAATATAAAATTATTTGTAAGACATATTCTTAAATCTTGAATTAAGTCTATAAAAAATCAATTTTGTTTAATTGGGTTACTTTGTAATTTTGTTGTCCAATATTTGTATTAACTATTTATGAGTTTCTTTTATTCATTTTAACTTGAAAATGAGTTTAACTTCAGTGGAAAGATTTTTATTGAATTTAAATTTGTGATATAATGTTGATTATTATATTTTATAAATTCTTTTTAAAATTAATCTTATAATTTTATAATTTTTACCATATTAACTTACAATCCACTTAAAATTCACAGATAATCTATTGCAAGCTTGATAATAGTACATATTCACTAGAGTGGTTTGGTAATGAAACTTTGAACCCGTAATAGGTTTGGAAAAATTTTAATATTGCATTTTGAAATGGATACAAATTGTGATTTTAAGAATATCTATCTTAAACCCAATCGGTTGTTACCCCTAATTGTATCTTTTTATTTTCTTCCCAGGAATTTTATTAAATTATGAAAGTGATTTTGACAAATTAAAAAAAAATCTTTATCACTTAATCGATTTAAATTTCTTTAAATGATAAGATATTTCTCACTTGTAATTTTTCATTGTTAACAAGCCAATTTTCATGACATTCTAGTAAGAGTGAAATTTATATCTTTCTTTTCTTTCTTTTTTAAGCACAAATTCATGGGCAGTACTTAATTCCACTAATATGATATGCCTTTAATCTGTTGGAATAAAATTTGATTTTTCATATTTTTTATATATAAAACTGGAATTTTTTTATTTAAGAAAATACTTACCAAACAATCATTTATATAATCATTTAAAACTCTTTTCCAAAATATAAAAGCATGCGTAATTATGCTAAATAAAGTTAACCATAAAATCTGAATTAATTATAGTACACTTATATTCTAAAATAGATAAACAAATAAAGGCCCTCAAATTTAAAATGAAATAATAATTGTAGCAAGAAATATCACTAATATTGATTTGAAGTCTCTTATATATGTTTATTAATCATTCTTTTTTTCTTTTTTTTGAATTTTGTCGCCTAAAAATAAAAAGTACCCCTAAATGGAGTAACTGAAAGGAAGGGTAGCTTCTTTCTTTTTTATTCTTTATTTTTTTTTCCTGAAGGGAGAAAAGAGCTTTGTTTTGTTCCAAATGGTAGTAAATTAATTGATTATATTATGTTCGCAACTTCAATTAATATCTTATGTAAATTCAAGTGAATATAGTAAAATTAGTGCGTGAAAAATATATAACAAGGAGGATAGCAGCAGGAAAAGGGAAAATAATAAGGAGAATCAAGAATGAATGTTACCCAGGAGAAGAAAACGAAGAGGCAGAGAACTTTGATGTAGATAAATGCAATTCTAACGGGGGTCAAAAGCCAGTGCTTGAACCACTTCTGCAAAACCTTTTCCCTCTTCTCCAATGAGATACGCGAGAAGTTGTTAATATAAGGCCATTTCTGGCTCAAACAAAGAGACCCACAAAGCACCAACGTGCCCACCCTTGTGGACAGCACCAACAAAATCACTCTCACCAATATCACTGCTTCCTTCAAACCTCTCTTCACCAGAACCTCTACCACCTGCCCTTCAAAGAAAAAGAAAAAGGATCAAAGATTGGACATGTGTTCGTGAGTACGTCTATGAACAAGAAGGGCTGTTTTACTAACCTCATCGGGGAGTGGAGGTTGAGCCCCAGAAGCTTTGTAAAAGGACTCGACTGCCTTGCCTCATTTACCCTCCAAGGAAATTGAAGGCAAAGGAGGCAACACAGCCTCGCATAAGCTGGCCAGCGACTGCATCTCAGCTGAACTGAACCCATGATTGTATTTCCCCACCACTTCTCTCCTTCCACTCAACAATGGATGCCATTCTTTTCCCATCTTGGCCACTATTCAATACAATAATAATATCGTTGCTTCTTTAAAGTCAGCTTGACTCGTGCTCTCTTTATAATTTATAGGCTGGAAAACCCAAATATTAAATACGATGATCACTGATGTTTTCTATTTACGGTAATGGCCCATACATATTGATTAGTGTTAACCAAATCAATATGGGAATTGGGACCACTCTGACTAAGTTGCGTTTGCAATTGCCTTTAGAGTCATAGTTATTATAAAATAGAAACCTAACAATTAAGTGAAATTAAATTAATATTTGATTAAAAAAATACATTTTTTAAAAAAATTAATAATATAAATTTTTATTACACAATTGTTAAATAAAATCAACTTTATATTCAAAAGGAAAATTACAAGCATTCACTAAATATTATAACTCTTAGAAAATTAATTAAACTAAAACATAACTATATATACCAAACAACCCTAATATTACTACACTTTTCGTTCTCCTTGTAGGAATTACAAATATGAATTAGCTAACGTGCTGCCACGTTCAAAAACCACAATTTGGGATTGCCCACAAAAAAAGGTAGAAAATATTTTCCTAACCAATAAATCATCCTAACTGCTCATTTAATGTATCATCTAAGCGGTTTAGCTTTTGCAAAGGGCAAAGCCACAAGTGGAGAACTGAGAAATAAGAATTATTTCGTTCTTTGTTATCAAACCAATTACTGATTGCCACGTGGTTGCTAACTTGCCCCCCCTGCCTAGCAACTACCTACCTACCATGGCCATCATTGTTTGCATAAGATATTGTTAATAAGATGTACAAGGATGTGTCCGGAATGATCTATTTAGGTTTTTTTTTTGGAACAAAAATTCATTTTTTAATTTATTTCATCTATTCTATGATCGGAATAAGGGAGATATACGTTACACCACGATTTTAAATCAGAAGAGAGATTTTAAGGGGGGTAGTTTTCATGAATTTGGTGAGATTTTCTATCATTATTATTTTGTAAGCCTATTTTGAATAATCCTCTTATTTCTCTAGATTAGTTTGTCTTGTTATTGTATTTTGGTTCACCAACTATACGAAGCCAACGCATTATTTGGGTGTCCCAAGATTTGATTTCCAAAGATCTTAGATGGAGCTAAAAAAAAGTCTATTGTTGGTAAATATATGTTAATAAATTAAGTTGGAATTGAAAGATGAAAGTGAGGTCGGATTATTATTGTTGTTGCTATTGTTTGGGAATGATTTTTGGTTAAGGCCCGCCTTAAATATGTTACAAGTGTAGAATAAGGAAAAAATTTATTTGTTGGATTTACTGATGTTAAGAGTTGAGTTTGAATCTTTGATTTGCTGGTGTCGAGATCGAGATCGAGATTGAGTGAAAATCGAGCTAAGGACCAATTGCAAGCTGAGTTATCTTAAGAGACCTGAGGAATACAAGAAATACGAGGTCAATGATAGACATCGATGGGATGATAGGTGACAACCCTTCAACTCTTAAGTCAAATAGTTGCTCACTAATGATTTTATCCCTAAGGTTTTCATGAGTTTAAAAAGAAGATTGAAAAAGATTTTATCTTACTAGATTATTGTCTTTTTTATCATTCTTCTCTTACTTATTCATAATTGGAGATAAAGTTTGAGCATATGATAAATCAGCCTAGAGATACCCTTCAAGAGTGTTGAAATGTATATATGGTATATGATATTTGTATATAAATGGTTAATATTATAGAATAAAAAACCCTAGGTAACCTTCCATTTAAGATTAATAACCTTCTAATTAGGGTTGATAGCTTCTCGTATATAATCTTGTATTTTCTTCAATGTTGAATGCACAAGAATTATCTATTTCTCTTTATTAGTTCACATGGTATCAAAGTCAACTCTTAGCATCTGATTTGTCTTTTTTTGGTGACGTCACATGTTATTTTCCAGTCACCGAGCTCTCCTCTTTCCGGTGGTTGTGGCCTTAGTTTTGTAATCCTCAGTGACTCACCAGCAAAATTATAAGAGATCGTCGTCAAACCTTACCAGACGCATTGCCACGGGCCATTAATCTCTCCAGCCACTCCGTTACCGGTCTCTTTTCTCTTGCAACCGTGCTATCTTCTCATCACCTCCGGTGACCCTCAAACAATGCCAATGATCTGTTCTATGGCATCCCAATGCTCATCGATCATCATATATGCCTCTACTCACCACCCAGACCTCTCGGCCACCGGACTCCAATTTGCTTTACTGATATACGTGAACTCTCATCATCGTCGCCATCTCTTGAAAAATACTTTATTTCTTTTTTTTATCTGTGATTCAATATAAGTACTAAAAACTTCAAAATAAGTTCTATCTTTTTATTTAATTCGACTCGTGTTATTTTTACTAAAAAATTGGTACGAAGTATTAATTGTACCTCATAGGCCGCGTCTATTGAATTATGGTGTATAGGACAAGGCTTAGAGGATCATTCAATTATAAAGGCTACAGATTTAAAAGACAAAGATAAAATTGAGTGAAAAAAAATTGATACCTTACTCTATAATCAGTTATGGCAAACAATCGACCAACAACTGTATCCCATTTATAAAATCCATAGCACTTGTTTTGATATCTAGAATCAGACTAAGTTGTTATATACTAATAACATCCAGAGACTATTCTGTTGTTTCTACTCTTGTCAATTTGAAACAACAGAGTATGGATATATCAGAATTTCTTGGTCGAATGGCCTTATTCAAGGTTAAATTCAATTCACTCATGACTCTTGGTAAGACTACCGTAGAAGACCTTGCATAGAATGACAAATTTTTTATAGTTCTGACCCTAGCTTCTATTAGTCTTAAGCTTTCACTAGTTTGCAATCAGATGCTTGCTAGTGTTGTCGTTCCTTCTTTTGATGATGCATTAGCTCAGCTTCTTTATATTTCTTCCCCAAGTCACGTTCTCAGATCATCTATAGTTGACTCCTCAATCTTGCCTTCTCAGTCACAGAGTTATTTAAAATGAGAACAAGGCAATCGTGGAAAAATATCACCATAAGTGTAGTTATTCTTATCAGCGGGAACATACCTGAAAAAATATTACAAATTATATGGACGACTTCCTTGAGATACCAATCTTGCTCAAACTGATCACTATGAAACCACAAACAACTAACCTTCATCCTTGACTATTACTGGTGCTGACTATAAGGACTATCTTAAATATCAAGTAACTAAACAGTCTACCTTCTCTAATGCTTCTGTTGCCTATACTGGTAATTCAGTTGCCTGCCTTACTCAATCCTCATCTCTAGAACCATGGACTCTTGATTCTAGTGCTTCAAATCATATTTCTTATAACCTTCGATTGCTTTCTTGTATTTGAGTGAAGATCATTACCATCTGTAACTTTAGCTAATAAATTCAAAACCATTACTAAAGTCATTAGTCGAGCAGATCATCTGGCTTCATTATCTTTAGACTTTATCCTCTATATTTCACATTGTTCTTTTAATCTTATACCTGCCAGTAAAATCACTCGTTCTTTAAACTATATTATCAATTTTGTTAATAACTCTATTCTTATACAGGATCGTAGTACGAGACAGATAATTATTGTAGGATGTGAATCACAAGGGCTTTTTCATCTGAGTCTTTCTCAACCATTTATCATATGCACTATCACTAAATTTTCAGCACTCATTCATAATCGTATGGGACATCTAAGTCTGTTAAAACTTCAGAAGATAGTTTCAAGTCTTTCTAATTTATCGCTCTTGAATTATAAGTCGTGTCAACTTGAAAAACACTCTTGTGAGTCATTTCCAAAGCATGTCAATAATCGAGCTGTGTTCCCTTTTGAAATAGTTTATTTAGATATCTGGGGTCTTAGTCAAGTTTCTTCTATTTTAGGGTTTAAGTACTTTATTGTGTTTATTGATGATTTTTAACGTTGCAATTGATTATTTTTAATGAAAGATCAATTTGAATTATTTTTAATCTTTGAATCATTTTGTGCTGAAATTAAGACACAATTCTTTATTACTATTCGTATATTGCATAATGATAATAGATGTAAAAAAAATTCCTTTACTAAATTTATATCTTCTTAGAGAATTTTACATTAGTCTTCCTGTGTCTACACTTCACAATAAAATGGAGCTGCCTAGCATAAGAATAGACACCTCATTGAAACTGCTCGCACTTTACTTATACACAATTATGTTCCTCTCTGTTGTTAGGTTGACGCTGTTCTTACTGCTTATTTTTTTATAAATTGAATGCCCTCCTCAATCTTACAAAATAAAGTTCTTCATTTTACTTTGTATCCTGATTAACCATTGTATCCTCTTTCACCACATGTCTTTGGCAGCATATATTTTGTTGATATCTTCTCTCTTGGTCAGGACAAGTTATCCTTGCAGTCCATTAGATGTATTTTTCTTGACTACTCACATCTTTAGAATTCTATAAGTGTTACTCTCCTGACACACGTCGATATTTCTTTTCTGTTGATGTTATATTTTTCAAGTCTTCCCCTCTCTTTCCTTCCTTTCTTTCAAAAAATAAGTTAATCAAAGAGATTATTCTAGTTCCTTACATTACTTCTCCTCCTGAGTCAATCATTAAACCTGTACCTGTCCTATAGTATTATCTTCTTATCGAAGAATCTCTCTTTTCGGCTCGTGATGGTCTTGTTTCTTTTTATCTGCAGGTGATGACATTGATACCACTCCTGAGGCTCTCATTGACTCAGTTCCTACTCTAGATTCCTCTTCTACTAAGGTCCTGCCTCTTGCTAACAAGTTTTCAATTGTTGTCCGTAAAGGTATATGATCCACTTACAACCCTCATCTGACATACAATTTCTTAGTTATCATCGACTATTTTTACCATACTATACTTTTGTGTTTATTTTTTCTTCTATCTCTATTCCTACCACTCTTCATGAGACTCTTTCATATCCGAGGTGGTGTTAAGTAATGGTTAAGAAAATGATTGCATTGCATAATAATGGTACATAAAATCCACCAGGACACTCCACTGTTGGTTATTGATGAGCTTATACTGTCAAGATTAGACCCAATGGTCAGGTTGATATGTTGAAAGTACGGCTAGTTGCCAAGGGATACATACAAACTTATGGCCTAAATTATTATGAGACTTTCTCTTCTGTAGCTAAATGTCTTCTATTCAATTGTTCTTATCTATAGTTGTTATTCACTAATGGCCTTTGCACCAACTAGACATCAAAAATACATTTTTTTAAGGTGAACTTCAAGAAGAAATCTATATAGAGCAACCACCTAGTTTTGTTGCTCAATGAAAGTCTGGCTTAATATGTAAACTTTGTCACTACTTGTATGGTTTAAAACTGTCTCCTCGTGCCTGGTTTGATCATTTCAGTATTATTATCCAAAACTTTGGCATAATTCAAAGTAAGTTAAATCACTCTATTTTCTATAAGCATACATCACAAGGCCAATATATATCTAGTACTCTATATTAATGATATTGTCATTACTAGAAATGATAAGAATAGTATTAAGTAATTGAAAAATCACCTGTTTGATCATTTTCAAACCAAAGATTTAGGATTGGTCAGATACTTCCTTAGTATAGAGGTAGCTCAATCTAACTCTAAGACTATTATCTCTAAAAGAAAATATGTTTTAGATATTCTACAAGAAACAGAGATGTTAGACTGCAAACTCATAAACTCTCCTATGGATTCTAACACTAAACTTCTTCCTAGACAGGAGAAGTCTCTTGTAGATCCTGGGATATCAGAGACTAGTTAGAAAGATTAATTATCTCACCATTACACGGTCTGATATTTTCATTCCGATTAGTGTTTTCAATTAGCTTTTACAGTCTCCATATGATAGTCATTAAGATACAATTATTAGAATCTTATGATATATCAAGGGGTACCAGGTAAAAGTTTGCTATATGAGAATAACGATCATACACAGATTGTGTGTCACGCCCTAAACCCAAAGGATCCGACATATGACATCACTTACATTCATTCAATATATATGCACTCATAAATAATTTTTCATAAAATTTTAAACTTTAATTCAACATAGGAATCCTTAGCTAATTGCTAGTAAGTTCAACACTAAAATCAACCCATAACCTAACATATAAATATAAACTTCTATTGACAATATTTAAACATTCATTTCAATTTCTTTCAGAATTATAACAATTGAATTATGACTGGGACAATTACTAAACCAGAGACACGCAGAGTTTTCTCAAAGATTAACACTCTACTACGTCACCAGTAGCAACTTTGTTACCGAAATCCCAGAATATATTCATTGCAAATTCTTACTTAAAATCATCCAATAACCATTCTTGGTGAAACTTAACCCAAATCTAGCCACACACAATAAAATAATACATATGTATTAATTCAATAGGGATAAATCAAATATCTTATCCTACGTGTCCCCAAATAAAACACTCAGCAACCTAACAACTTAGAGAACCCAAGGAACGGCAGAAGCCTTGCCAAATCCGCTAAGCACACATGTACTTTATTTACTTGAAATCACCATAAACTATAATGAGTATAAAACGCAGTAAGCATACTAGTTTTTCATATATCAAATACAAATATATATATATATATGTACACAATGCATACGTATGATATGATGTGGTAAATCAAAATTATAATCTTATCAAATCACATGTTATGTAAGTGCTTACAAATTTTTTCAAAACATATAATAGGAATACCATCACTCAACTACTACTTAGTAGGACTTATATATCACATATCACATAATAAGCCAAATGTCACTCGTAGGTGACATACCGTATGAGAGGAATAGTACAAGTGAGATTTTTAAATTACACATATATAATGCTCATGCCCGAAGGTAAAAGCTAAACCCTTACCCTGATCATCGGTGAGTCCTCTCACACGCACCAATACGCCAGCACACGAATGTGATGACTCACTCTTCCTTTAGGTACCAATAAGATCCTCCCTATATATGGAACACATAACATATATCAATCTCGAAGGAAATGCCACACATAAAGGCTCCACAAATCACCTAAAATGCCTATTAAGTAAATAGTGAGTTCAAACATCCTCAAAACACAAAACGTATCTCATAGACATTTTTCACTTCAAAAACTTTTTTTGTTAAATACATTTCATTTTGAAAGCTCACTTTCAAAAACACATATATGTCATGTATGTCAATGCTCACATTCATAAACACATGTCTTCACATTTCATATCAAATATACTTTGGCATAACATAAACATATTTCTAAGCACATTTACAAAATTATACATAGATAATTACTATGCTTATTGTGATTTCAGTAAAAGTCTAGTATACTTACCTCTTAACACTTTCGGGTACAAAGCTTAATTCTCCTTAACCTATCAATGGAGATTAATCCTTTCATAAGTCTCACAATTCACACAAAACACTTTAAATAGCTTACAAAATTATACATATTGCACTTATCACATCGAATTGGTCTAATTACTTAGTTTCTCAATACCTGTCATTCTGACCATTTACACTTAACAAAATTTTCTTATAAATCAAATGATGTCTAATTACTCCAAAATTAGAATATATCTTTCTTATATAAGAATATTATATCATAATTTATACACTTTCCATTTCATGAATACCATTAAATCCAAACTATTATTCTGGCAGGATCAAAATATTTACTGAACAGTATTCAGTCTCGTAATTTTATAAAATTAGATACTAACTAAAAAATTACAAAACTACCACAGAATTACTCTTGACACATATTTTAATCCATGATAAATATTTCACTTCAAAATCCCTGCTAAAAGTATTTTAAAACCATTTTATTTTATAGCTTTAAAAATCTATTAATCAAATACGATAATGAGCTAACACTCTTTAGAAAATCATAACAATTTAACCACATTGATCTAAATTCTTAATTCTGAGTATATCATATACACATATAAACTTATCATTTTCCATAAATTCATAATTTTTGAAGATCATTAAGCATATCAAAAATTATTTGTTACTGTATCATATTGTTAACACAATAAATTTCCATAATTACAGGGTCATTTTGGTAATTTTACTACAAATTCAATTTCTAGAATTTTTAATCAATTCAAAGTCTCAGATAATTCTAAACATGTCTAATTTTATATACTCAAAATTTAAAATTAGAATCGAATCACAACAATTTATAAAACTCCTAAATCAAGAGACTATCAAGTAGAAATTCTACAATTCATCATGATTTATCAAGTTGCCTACATAGATCATCATCAATTCTCACAATATCTTACAAAATACACATCAAATTCTCAATTAGACATATTTCCAAAAATAAAAACTTCAAATAATTAACTTAATTAACACCAATAAATTGAGAAATAGTTGTGATATACCTCTTAAAATTCAAATTTTCAATTTCTTCTTCTTTTTCTTCTTCTTCTTCTCTTTCTCTTCCCTCTATTTCTCTCTTCTCTCTCTCTAAAGGGATAGCTCAACCCAAAAATGAGTAAATTAGAATTTCCAAAGTATATTTTTATACTAAGAGGCTAATTTTTAGTATTTATGAATTTGCCCCAAAACTTTCAAAGTATTATAATTTGGTCCCTAAAATAAATCTAAAGTCTTGCAAACAAATCCAATACTAATAGTATGTCATTAACCTATACAAACACTACTAATAAAAATACATAAAACTTGTAAATAAACCCAATACTAATAGTATGTCCTTAACCTATACAAACACTACTAATAAAAATACATAAATCAAGTATCACCCACATACAAATAAAATATATATTTATATATATATATATATATATAAATACTTATTCTTACAAATTATGGATACTGGTTACTACATTATTGGATACTCAGATACTGATAGGGCAGATTCTCTATCAGATAGACGTTTTACAACCGGGTATTGTATTCTTGTTGGAAGAAAGCTTGTATCTTAAAAAATTAAGAAGCAAGACGTTGTTGCCAGGTCAAGTGCAGAAGCAGAATATCGTGTTATGGCCTTAGTAATATGTCAGCTTATATGGTTGAAGCATTTGATCCAAGAATTAAAATTTTCAAACATATCATAGATAAAGTTACTTTATGATAATCAAGCTACACTTCACATTTCATCTAACCTAATATTTCATGAAAGGACTAAGCATATAGAAATTGATTGTCACTTTATTCAAAAGAAGATTATGTCTAGCTATATTTCCAACAGTTATGTCAGCTCAAACGACTAATTAACAGATATCCTTACTAAATCTCTCAAAGGTCCTCGAATTGATTTTATTTGTAACAAGCATAGCGCATATAATTTATATGCTTCAGCTTAAGGAGGAGTGTTGAAATGTATATATAGTATATGGTATTTTTATGTAAATGCTTAATATTACATAATAGAAAAACTTAGATAGCCTTCCATTTAGAATTAATAACCTTCCAATTAGGGTTGATAACTTCTCAGATATAATCTTTTTCTCTTTATTAGTTTATAAAGAGCAATGCATGGCGATATTTAAATGCAGAATTGGCCCTTTTATAAGAGGCATTTTGGAGAAATGACTCAAATGAAGGCATGTGGGTAATTATGCCCCTCTGACATTTGGAGTACTAAATATCTTCTTGATTTAGTATTTTTAGAGTGACCAACTTTATTAGGTGAGCTGGGAACATTGATTAGGCAACTGACCTTATCCCTCTAAGCTTGGCAAATTTAATACTAGATCAATCCAATAACCACATACAACTTTGATCGATGTGTCAATAGAAAATAGAGACCCGGTACTTACTAAAGTGGAGGCTTGCCATTGGCTCTTTGAAACTCATGTTGACCGTGAGTTTTTTAAAGAAAAAAATTATTTTTATAGTCTTCTATTAAATTATTAAAATTTAATGTTAATTAGAAATTTTTAAATTTTTAATGCTTTTTATATATGTTGATTAGAAATATTTTATTTTATTTTATTTTATTTTATTTTATTATTTATCTCATAATAAATGGATATGTATATGTTAAATGTTATAAATTGTAACATAATTTTCTTGTTAGTTTAGTTGATTTAACTGTTCTATTTGCACCTCCATTAATTTGGGAGTGTTTCCTTGTAGCTTATATATATATATATATATATATATATATCAATTGAGATTCAAAATTTAATACAGATAACCTGAATTCAAATCTTTTATGGGAAAAATGTCCAATTACTAATAAATCTAACATGAAATTTAAATATTTTTTAATTAAATTTTAATTTTAATGCAAGTAATCTAAATTAAAATGTGTTAGAGATAAAAATATCTAATTACAAATAAATATTTAAAAAGTTTTTTAAAAAAATGAAAGCAAATGCAATGGATTATTTCAAAAACTATAAGGGAGTAACTAGCTACTAGCTCAAACAACACAAAGGAAATTTTCCTATAATTAAGTGAGAGTTGTTTTTTTAACTAAATTCATGCATGTATAACATATACAAATGATCTTACGTAATGAAATTTCCTTGATTAATTTATAAATAATTAATTCAATCCAATATAAAAGAAAATTCCCCATAATTCTTTATTGGTTTAATTGATGAAGTAGAATAATATAATAGAAAAGGAGACAAAATGAAAAAGGGGAAATGAATATAAGAAAAACCATCAAACCTCATCCTGTTTGTAGTCAATGTAATAGAGTTGGACTTCAAAATTAAATTGTAGAACACAAAAAAAGGCTTGTTTTTTCAAATAATTGTTTGATTTATAATTTAGATTTTCAATTTTGTTTTAAAAATTACCTTTTATAATAAATCTTTAAAAAAACGTGTTTAGATGAGTAATGAGAAATACTTTTGGAAGAAATTTGGGTTAATTTCAGTTTATCCTAACCAATATCGACAATTGTCACCACATACTCGAATTTATTCATCAACTCAGCACCACACCACACCACACACCCACAAAAAGTTTATTTATTATCTCTAACCATCGACTATGATTGATCACGATAAAGAAGTTTTCATCCCTAATTCTTTGTAAAATAAATATAAAATGAAGAAATCATCATGAAACTAAAATATATATATTCGATAAAATACCTTCATTTAATTTAATTTTGTTATTTCATTTCTTTTTATTTTTATTAAATTTCGGCATAACTTTACATTTTTTTTATTGTAAAATTTTCATCAGACACGATAGTTATAGGAGAAAAAAGCGGTCCAATTGATTCGAGCTTTTGATCATATCTTTACCATTATAGTTCTCAACAATCATTAAATTTAATTTATTGACTTTCAATAAATTTAATTTATTGTCTCAAATTGCCAAATTTAAAATGAACATTTTATTATTTCACTTTTTTTTTTAATCGATATTTTATTCAATACCTAATGCAGGAAAGCTATAGATCCATCACGGACAAAAACAAATAGACTTGTTTTTTTTTTATCTTTTTTTATTTATTTTAAAAGTAATGTTATATATTTTTGTAAAGATATTGATTGAAAATTATCGAAATATAATTTGGAGATCAAGCCAAGTGCGTATGGTGTGCATGAATCGAAGACGGCTGTAAAAAGATGCGAAAAATAAAGAAGGGTGCACCAGCCGCTTACGCCGCGACGACCAGGCGTGAGCGCCGCGGCCTCCAGTACAGAATCTGAACGCCACAACGCCAGGAGGCCAGCACTGCAGCACTCAACAGAAGCGCACCAGCGCCGCGGCGCTGGAGACAAGAACAGTATCCCAAAATAAGGAAACTTCCTTATTTCATCTCCACTTGTTTCAGGACTCCCTAATACGACTCTCACACGTTTAGGGTAAACCTAGGTCGTCCCAATGCCTATATAAAGGCTATCAATTGGCTTGTAAACACATCTTTAGGGTCAACAACAAATTTTAGTGATCAAATATAGATCTAGGTGATCTTGGTAATCTTAGTGATAATCTTTGTGGTTCTTTGTGAGAGAAATCCCTAGAGTGCAAGAGAGAGTATTCTTTGTGATCTTTCTTGTAAAATGCATACTTTATGAGTGCCTTGTGATTCATAATAAGAGAAGAGTGTGATCTTGATCCATCGTGGACGTAGGCAAATTGCCGAACTACGTAATTCTTTGTGTGTTCTTCTTCTACCCCTTTCTCTCTTTATTTCCTAATAACTTATTCTGCATTATTATATTATTTGGGTGAATTTTTTGCTTGTTTGTGTGTTTCTGCTTCAACAAACTGGTATCAGAGCATTGGTTCAAAGTAGACATGGCCACACCCAAGTACGAGGTAGAGAAATTCAATGGTACGAATGACTTTAACCTGTGGAAGATGAAGGTTAAGGCGTTGTTGGTGAGCCAAAGGCTTGGTTCGGCATTAGAGGAGACTGCAGCTCCATCTAGTGATGAAGAGAAAACGCCAGAGTCATCTAAAGCTGAGGCAGAAAGAAAGGACATTTAAGAAAAAGCTCATAGCACAATCGTTCTGTCATTAAGCGATGAAGTACTAAGGGAAGTAGCAGGTGAGACGACGGCAATAGGTCTTTGGAAGAAGCTTGACTCTCTTTATATGAGAAAATCGTTGGCCAATAGATTACATATAAAGAAGAAGTTGTATCAGCTATCCATGTCAGAGGGGACGCCGATGAAAGATCATATAGACGCCTCAATAAGATCATCCTTGATCTTGAGTCTATCAACATCAAGATAGAAGATGAAGATAGAGCAATTATCCTGCTGAGTTCACTCCCCAAGAGCTATGAGAGTTTTGTTGATACGCTATTCTACGGTAGAGAAAGTTTAACGATGAGTGATGTGAAATCACCATTAAACTCAAAGTTATTAGGAAAGCAGACCGAGGGCAATGCAGAAAGCTTATCTGTAAGAGGAATGCTTTCATATAGAGATGGGAAGAAAAAATGCTCAAGGTCGAAGTCTAGGACTCTTAGGAAGTGTTATTGCTGCAAGAAAAATGGGCACTTCATAAAGGACTGTCTTGAGAAGATAGCACAAAACAAGAAGAAAGCGGATGCTGTGCTTGTCTATGATGATAGCTATGACAGTGCAGAGACATTCGTCGCTATTGATGGTATGAACTCTGAACAATGGGTTTTAGATTCTGGTTATACTTTTCACATGTACCAGCACAAGTCTTGGTTTACAAATTTTCAGCCCATTAATGGTGGAAAAGTGTTAATGGGTAATGACATTGCATGTCAGATGATGGGAATTGGTAATGTTAAGCTTAGGCTGCATGATGGGCGAATGGGAGAGTTGACAGATGTTAGGTATGGTCCTGACTTGAAGAGAAACTTGATCTCACTGAGGACTTTAGACCAGAATGTTTGCTCCATCAGGATCGACGGAGGTATTTTAAAAGGTTTGAAAGGTTCTATGGTGGTGATGAGAGGAGCGAAGCGCAAAGGTGTTTATGTGCTTAAGGGTGAAGTCGTGAGTGGGTCTGCACTATTCTCTGTAGATGATGAGAGTATGCAAACCAAGTTATGGCATCTTAGACTGGCACACCTAGGCGAGAGAAACCTAAAAGAGTTATATAATCAAAAGGCGTTTGGTGAGGATAAGTTCCAGCCCTTAGAGTTTTACGAGCATTATGTGCTTGGGAAAGCACATAGGGTGAGGTTCAGTACCGGCGAGCACAAGACTAAGGGGACTCTTGACTACATACACTTAGATCTTTAAGGACCAACTCAGACAACTACTCGTGGTAGTGCCAGGTATTTTCTCAACTTGATTGATGACTATTTGAGAAAGCTGTGGGTCTACGTGTTGAAGAGCAAGGATCAAGCCCTTAAAGTATTCAAGACTTGGAAGGTTCTTGTTGAGAGTCAGACTGGCAAAAGAGTGAAGAGGTTGAGAACTGACAACGGCCTCAAATTTTGCAACAAATAGTTTGATGGATTTTGTGCCAAGCATAGGATTGTAAGGTATAGAATGGTAAGATCAACACCGTAACAGAATGGGGTAGCTGAGAGGATGAATAGGACCCTACTTGAAAGAGTTAGATGCATGCTTACCAATGCGAAGATGTCCAAGACATTCTGGGGAGAAGCTGTAGTGACGACAGCTTACTTGATTAATAGAAGTCCCTCCTCAGCAATTGACTTCAAGACGCCAGAAGAGAAATGGTCTGACAATCTTCTGAAGTATGACCACCTCAGAATATTTGGTTGCCCTACCTTTGTACATGTTAAGGAGGGAAAGTTAAAACCTAAAGCTATCAAAGGGATATTCATAGAATATCCCAAAGGAGTAAAAGGATACAAAGTGTGGTGTAAAGACTTAACACCACTAAGAAGTATCATAAGCCGTGATGTGACGTTCGATGAGATGACGATGCTGAAAACCTCCCAAAAAGATAAGAAAAAAGAACCTATGACCAAGGAAGACTTAGCACCCGAGTCAATAGAAGTTGAAGTAGAGCCTGAAAATGGATCTGATATGCCTCCAGATCAACACTTCAACAAGGAGATCCTTGAAGATGAACCAAGAACACCGGCAAGCTCCTCTAAGTCCACCCAAAAGAAGACTAGAACTCCTAAGTTGGAACTTGAAGAGTACCAGCTTGCTAGAAACAGGCTGAGGAGAATGATTACCCCACCAGTCAGGTATGCACAAGCAGACTTAGTTGCTCATGCTTTTAATTCTGCTTACACTCTTGAGTATGATGAGCCTAGGACATATGGTGAGGCTATGAAGAGTGAAAACAAGAAAGAATGGCAGCAGGCCATGGAAGAAGAAATTTGTTCTCTTAGGAAGAATAATACCTGGAAGTTGGTGGAGAGACCTCAAAAGAAGCTAGTCGGGTGCAAGTGGGTGTGTAAGGTGAATGAGGGGATACCTGGGATTGAGCCTATGAGATTCAAGGCTAGGTTAGTAGCACAAGGTTTTACTCAGAGAGAGGGAGTCGATTTTCATGAGATATTCTCTCCAGTTGTCAAGCACACATCTAGTAGGATTTTGTTAGCCATATGTGCAAACCTTGATTTAAATCTAGAGCAGATGGATGTAAAGACAGCTTTCTACACGAGAGCTTGAAGAAATGATATACATGGCACAGCCGCAAGGGTTTAAAGAGTCCGGAAAAGAAGATCATGCTTGTTTGCTAAAGAAGTCATTGTACGGGTTAAAGCAATCACCTAGACAGTGATATAGGAGATTTGATGAGTTTATGATGACTTGTGGCTTTAGTAGGAGCAAGTATGACAGATACGTGTACTTCAAGAACATAAGTTGTGGGATGATGTATTTGCTTCTATACGTCGATGATATGTTGATCGCATGCAAGAACATGGAAGAAATACAGAAGCTCAAGAAGCAGTTGAGTGGCGAGTTTGAAATGAAGGATTTAGGAGCAGCAAAGAGAATTTTAGGCATGGATATTGTGAGGGAAAGAAGAGATGTTATCTTCTTATCTCAACAGTGATATATAGTCAAAATTTTGGAGAAGTTTGGTATGTCAAACGTGAAGGCTGTCTCTACTCCTTTGGCCATGCATTTCAGACTTTCAGCAGCACAGTCGCCAACATCCGATGAGGAGAAACTGCAGATGAGCAAAGTACCATATGCAAGCGCTGTGGAGAGCATCATGTATGCAATGGTTTACACAAGACCAAACATAGTACAAGCTGTGAGTGTGGTGAGTAGATACATAGCGAATCCGGGAAAAGATCACTGGCTTGCAGTAAAGTGAATTCTGAGATATCTCAAGGGAACGTCAAATCACGAGTTAATGTATAAGAGGGATGAGCACAGCAATGAAATGGTAAGAGGGTACGTAGACTTAGATTATACAGGTGATCTTGACAAGAGAAGATCGTTGATGGGCTACGTATTCACAGTGTTTGGGTGTAGTGTGTGTTGGAGATCAATTCTACAACACGTGGTTGCACTATCTACCACAGAGGCAGAGTACATAGTTGTTGGTGAAACTATCAAAGAGGCCATGTGGTTAAAAGGCATATGCGCAGAGGTATTGGCTAGTGAAAATGTGAACACCAGTGTGTATTGTGATAGCCAGAGTGTTATACACCTAAGCAAGCATCAAGTGTTCTATGAGAGGTCGAAGCGCATTGATGTGAGGCTCCATTACATTCGTGAGATTGTCCAAAGTGGTAAAGTTAGTCTAACAAAGATAGCGTCATCTAAAAACCCTGCTAATATGTTGACTAAGCCACTATCCTTGGTTAAGTTCATCCTATGCAAGGACTTAACCGGAGTCACTACTTTGTGAAGGTGACTGAAGATGCGAAAATGAGAGATCGAGTTGCTTTGTGGATGATTTTGAATCAAGGAGGGTATTTGTGAAGATATTAATTGAAAATCATCGGAATATGATTTGGAGATCAAGCCAAGTACGTAAGGTGCATACGAATCAAAGACGGACACGAAAAGAGGCAAAAAATGAAGAAAGATGCACCAAGCGCTAGCGCCGCGGCGACCAGGCGTGAGCGCCGCAGCGCCCAGTCCAGAATCTGAGCGCCGTAGCACTCAGCAGAAGCACGCCAACGCCGCGGCACTGGAGACGAGAACAGTATCCCAAAATAAGGAAACTTTCTTATTTCGTCTCCCACTTGTTTCAGGACTCCCTAATACGACTCCCACATATATAGGGTAAACCTAGGATATCCCAAGGCCTATATAAAGGCTATCAATTGGCTTGTAAACATATCTTTATGATCAACAACAAATCTTAGTGATCAAATATAGATCTTGGTAATCTTAGTGATAATTTTTATGGTTCTTTGTGAGAAAAAATCCCTAAAGTGCAAGAGAGAGTGTTCTTTGTGATCTTTCTTGTAAAAGACATACTTTGTGAGTGCCTTGTGATTAATAATAAGATAAGAGTGTGATCTTGATCCGCCGTTGATGTAGGTAAGTTGTCGAACCACGTAATTCTTTGTGTGTTCTTCTTCTACCCCTTTCTCTTTTTATTTCCTAATAACTTGTTCTGCATTATTATATTGCTTGGGTGAATTTTTTACTTGTTTGTATACTTTCGCTTCAACAATTTTAAATTTATATCTCAAATAATTAATTGTTAAGGAACCGTTTAATAATTACTCTTTTTTTACACCATTCATGTGACATCAGCTAAGAAAGAATGAAACTGTGTAAAGGAACTTAGTGTGCATATCTAAATCATATTGGTTGAGCTCACATTGAAGCTCTCATTTACCAAACAAGCAAAATTTCAGGATCTATCATATTCAAGTTCCTTGGTACCGGTGCCTCCGATATTTCTAATTCTAACTGCATGCTCATGTTTGACATTCGTTTCTCAATAAGGTAGAAAGATTTAATCAAGCAAATGATTTCCTACAAAGTAAATTAAGAGTGTGAAAAAGTTAATTAAAAATTATTGGGATATAATTTAAAGAATAAATTAAGTACGTTGAGTATGTAATGATCAAAGATAAACGTAAAATGAGGACAAAACACAAAAAGATGACAAAGACGCAATGGTAATGTCCAGACGTGAGCATCGCGGCACCAGGTTGTGGGCGCCATGGTGCCCCAGACAGTACCTAAGCGCTATAGTATTAAGTGCCCAAAGTTACAACATCGGGCGAGCTAGTTCAGTGCCACAGCACTAGAGAGTGGGCGCCACAACGCCCAGTGCTAGAAAAATGCTTTTTTATTTTGTTGAATTTCTTACTTGTTACAGGTCTCCTTAAAACTACTCCTACACGTTTAGAGTTAACTTAAGTCGTTCTAAAACCTATATAAAAGCTCTCTATTAGCTTATAAATACATCTTTGTGATCTTTGTAACATTTTAGTGATTAACACAACATCTTTATAATATTTAAGTGATCTAAATGTTCTTTATGATTCTTAAAGAGAAAAACCTCATGTTTACAAGAGAGGAAGAGTTCTTTGTGAGACTTTCTTATAAAATGTATATTTTGTGAGTACTTTGTAATTCATTAATAATAGAGTGTGATTTGAATCCGCTATAAACATAAACAAATTGTTGAATCACATAAATTCTATGTGTTTTCTCATACCTTTTTTTTTAAAATTTTTAATTACTTATTTCTATATTATATTATTTAATATATTTACTTGTGTAATTGCTTCCGCATCAATAAAGAAATTTTCACTCATTCAACAGGTAAATAATCTAAAACCCCATATATATCATTTCACAATTAATGTTTAAAAAAAATGCTTTTAGTGTCTACCGATTATTCTTTTACTTTTACTTTATAATTAATGCTTTCATTTTACAATTAATGCTTTCCCTCTACAAACAATTATAAATTTTGAAGCCTCAACATCTATGTACTAAATAACTATTAGTCAACTCTAATAAGAAGAAAATTATGAGGAAGGTGCTCTATTGTGAACAAAGAATTCGGATGGACAAGAGACTTGAGATCTTAAAGCTACTAAATTATTTTGGGAAAAAAAAATAGGTTAATTAACTGGCCATCAGTTTCACTATTTGATGCAATATAATTATATAAACCAAAAAAAAAATTGTTTAATTGAATTTTAAAAAATGTTACAAAAAAAACGAATATTTAGTCCTGAAATCATTTTACAGATGAAAAAAAAAAGTGAAAGAAAAGGGAGAAAAAAGAAAGAAGAGTTAGAATAACAGTATTTTTGTTTTGGGGTGATTCTGTCATTTTTAAATTTATTTTATAAAGAAGTAATGGTAAAAAAAAAGGTCTGTATCTCAATTAATCATAATCAATAGTTAAAATAACTAAATAAAGGAATATTAACCTGTCACCCTCCCAGATTAGCATAAATGATACTTTAACTTTAATAATATTGTCACCTCCTTTACTTAATTAAAAAAATAAACATATTCACATTTTAAAGATATAAATCATGAGAATATTTTCATATTTTTAATAAAATAGAGGGGATGACAATATAATTAAACTAAAGCTGTAATTAAAATATAATTTATGCCAACCTCAAAAGGTGACAATATTAATACTCCTGTTGATGAGTTATAATAAATTTGGATGTAGTTTAATAATTGTCAACATTGGCTGGTGTTAAATTAAAATTTCATTTGAAAATATAGGTTCTACCTAATGTGATAAAGAAAGAGATATTATAACTATATGTCTCATCACCTTTTTTTCCTTTTATTAATTTTTTTTAAGTATATTGGAAAATTCTTGTTTGAAAATATGGTACTGGAACACTCAAAATCAAGTTTACTAAATTTCAAGAGAGTTAAAAAACAATTTCTTTTGTAAGATGAAATTCTAGTTCATGTTGGGCCTAAAATTCTTTAAACTATATCACCACAAATTAATTTAATTTAATTTAATTTTAATTAGTCTCTTCACAGTCTTTTGATATATAATTAATTAAATATTAATAAATTTATAAATGTAATGTAACATTAAGAGAAAAAAAAAATCACCATAAATTCATAACTCGCAATTAAAACATTTTTAGAGATGAAGCAATAAGTAATGATATTGACATAGTGATATTGCATAAATTAAGCTTTTAAGGCACGCACATGTGACATGACACACCAGTCTCATCTCTTCTTGATAAAAGCTCAGAAGCTATCGACCATTCAAGGACTACAACTCGGCAACGACCATTTTGCTCTTTAAATAACTTGTGTTTGTCAATGGCGTTGTTACACATGCAACTAGTTTGTGCCTGAAATCTTTGATAGTGATACAAAATTTTCTCGTCGTCTTTACTAGTTAATTATAAGCAGAAAAAGTAGATATATGTCATAGTAATGTTGTTTAATTTTGAAATCGAAAGGTTATTAATATGATGTTATATTTCATAACTATAATATAACATTCTTATTGCGCATAAATTAAACCCTTGTCTCAGTATTGCTATCACTAGTAGTTTAACGTTATAAATATAGCAAAGACGTGCAGCTATGTGTCACAATTTGCCAATAAGATGAGAAATCTTCGAGGTCGTGAATAAGAGATGTTTAGTGATAATAGGAAATGTATTTAGTTTGGTAATTGGTAGTGACCATTGAATAAACTCTTACGGAGAAGATAAATTAAAAAAAAAAAATTAAGCTGAGGCTAAAACACGTAATTAACTCAACTCGAAAGTCATTAATTAGCTCAGAGTAAGAGATGTTGACTCCATTTGGATCCTTCCGAGGCCTCAAATCCGATCAAAGTGGATAAATCATTCCACGAACATAAGAATGCTGCCATTGGTGTTGTCACGCTAAACTGAAATGGTCCTTCTTCTTTGAAATGAAGCTTTTTAAGAACTTTTTTCAATCAAATAGTTTGGCAAGCATATGCTTTTGAAACTATAAATTCAGCTTCAGTTATCGAAAAAGTAACAATTGATTTTTTTTTTTTTTTAAGACCACAAAATAACCCCCAAACCCAGTATGAAAATATATTGCAAAGTACTTTTTTTATCATCTTGATCTCCAACATAATCAATATCAGTGAAGCTAATCAAATTTGAATTTTCTTCTTTCTTGTAAAACAGCCTATAATCAGCGGTACTTTACAAGTAATAAAAAATCCTCTTTACAACTAGAGATTACATCTCGCTTGAGCATTCCATGTGCCTATTAATGAAATTTACAACATGCACTATATCACGTCCTCCATCTTCTTGCTGTGAACTTGCATTTTGTTGATAATTGCCATTGTTCTTGGGAAAAAGGTCTGAAACCAATTCTCCAAATTTAATTCGAAGTGTTTCAAACTCCGAACAAAGTGTTTGGGGCTGCTACCTCTTTGCTCTTGTTTCTTCATACTTATTAATATAATATGGTATCCTTAATATAATTATTATGGTAACAATTATATTAATGATATAATATTTTTATTTTTTATAACTTGTAATTATTTTTTTTATATTCATTATTATTTTATAATAAGTTAAAATTTTTATAAAGACTCCCATTATACAGTTCAATTACATAAAACTACATTTCATCATATTTTTAATAGTACTTCTTCATGGAATCCTAAATCTACTTGGAGATGTCATTGTAAAGATTGGTTTACAAGTTTGAGCATCAATGGCTTAGAAAAGATAATTTTTTGCCTTAGATCCTTCAATCGTTCCCTTTCTATCTTTGCTCTTTAGCCTTCTATAGTTACGTACATTCTTTTGGTTTATTAATTTCATTAGAGATAACCTGTTAATAATTTTTAGATCTTAGAAAATTCTCCATCAACATGCTCTAATAGTCATAATAATTAGGAGTTGTAAAATAAGTTACAACACGATTATTTGATACGAATTCGACACACTTTGAACGAATAGGAGTAAAGGTAAATTAACATAATTAATAAATAGGTCAATTACTATTACCCATTTATTAATCGTGTCAAATATGGATTTGAGTTATACGATTTGCAAATTCATTTAAGAAATGTTACTATTTAACTTACTGTTGAACTAAGTGAATTAATTCACAATTTATTTAGAAAAGAATTCGTATTTATTCATTTAAAACTCAAATTCAATTATAAAATTTAAAATTAAAAACTCTAATTATAACTTTTTACTTCTATTCACTAAATTATTCTATACAATTTTTTTTAATTATATTTTAAAATAATTTTATTATTAGATGAATCAATACTTAATTTTTGATATAATTTTAAATTTTATTACTCGTGACTTAAATATGTTTAATCATATTAAATAAATTAAATTTAGTGTTATTATTCATTTAAACGAATATAATCGTATAAACGAATTGAATTTGATTCATTTATTTAAATACAACTAATCATGTCATATTGTGTGTTGTGTAATTCGAAGATTAATAAATTCAAATCTGTGTTGATGAAAAAATATTTTATAACACACTCGCACGCACTGGATTATTAATATATATAAATTGAAGAAAAAAATTTGAAACCCTAAAAATCTAATTTAGTCTCTTCTCTATTCTCAATTTCTCTGTGTTTCATCCTTTAATTTCGCAACTCTCTCATCTTTCTGTCACCCTGCAAGCTACAGCAACCAACAAGTCCAACAATGTCCAATTTCATCTTTCTTTCACCCTGCAACAAGCCATCACGTCTTCGCTACCTTGCCGTCGCTGCCTCGCCATTGTGCCTTGTCATCACCACTTTGCCATTGCACCTCGCCATCACCGCTTTGCTGTTGCACCTTGTCGTCTCACCTTCTTGTCATGATGGTGAGTCATGCGAATTATTTTTTTCTTCATTTTTTTATTTAATCTAGTTACATGCCTATTATGATTAAATATGGTTGTAGTTGCTTGATTTGGATGTGAATTTACATATTTTTGAAGATTGGGATTTGGATTAGAATATGAAAAAGGAATTTAGAGATTGAAAGAAATTGAAAAACCGATAATTTTGGTTATATTTGATTTTCTATTATTAAAAAATTAAATAATTACAGTTCGATTCGATTTCAAGCAAAATCAGACCAAATCGAACCGTATCCACCCCTAATCACATTCACAACCAATCGAATTACCTTTAGGGGCAAAATTTTAAACTATAATTAACTGTCAATAATTTAAATTATAACATATAATTAACAATAGTACAAACACAATAATTTTGAACCTAAAATGGTAACTAATTTCTCTCTAATAATCATACAAAAATATAATTAAATAGTTCTCTTTAACTAATATAAAAATATATATTTCTGAATTTCAAGTCATAGAGGAAAAAAAACTTAGAGATTTTAAATAATTAATTTGGACAACTCTTAAATACATTTTTATGACTTCATAATATCAACAGTAAATAAATAATATAAAAAGTATGTTCACAGTTGCATGTTTGGGACTTGCACATAAATATACTAATTACAAATTTACAATGTTCTAAAAGAATACTTTGTCTATAAATGCATATTTTGGGGCTTATATATGTTTGAGTCAATTAAATTAATAATGTGATAAGTTTATAAAATAATACATTAACATATAAAAATAATTATCGTAGTTTCGTATAGAACTCACTTATTATATAAATTAATATATAAGTAAATTATATATGATGTATTAAGAAGGTCTTCATAATATATGTATTTAGTGTTGTCTGATTAAATATTTGTAAAATAAAATAATGTAGTGCATTGAACAATATAATGTTATAATAAATTCTACTTTGAATTAAAAAGTAGATTTATAAATTCACTTGTTTAAATAAAATAACAATATTTTAGAGAAATAAAGGTGCATTTGCAGTAATTTACTTCTAGTATGGAATTGATTGATTTGCCCTTCATTTTCGTGTTCCCTCCTTTCTTTACTAAACATTTTGACTTAACATCTTCTATATTTGAGAAAGACATTCAATTCCAAAGCCTAAGTTGATGAATTTTGGCCGTTGATAAGTCCTTAACACTTGCTGGCCGTCAATTCTTACAAGCTAGATTGATGGTCACGACGCACCTGCTTATCTCATGCATTCAGTAACATGATAAGTTCTGAATTTAATTTAAAGAGTGGACAGGTGGCATCAACTTATTGAACTAAATAGATTGGTTCCAATAAAAAATAATCTTTATAAAGGAATAACATAATAATTAAATAATTAATAATTAATTGATTTTTTTTAATCTCAAAAATATTAAGTCATCAAAATTCTGATATAGATTGTTGCAGAATTTTTTAGTATGCATTTTAAAAAAAATTTAGTATTCTACAAAAGTCTTTCACTTATAAATAATTAAAAATAATAAATATTATTAATTAAAGAGATAAACAATCAAGCAAATAAAGAAAACACATAATTAATGTGTTTAACTCTATAAACTGCCTACATTCGTGGTGGATCTTAGAATTGTAATTTCTTTTATTTTATTTTTTTAGATACAATGAATTTCCTACAAGAAATATAAAGAATATTTAAATACTCAAAAGTCATTAATGATTTATATCACACTATTTTGTATGCTTAAAACATTCAAGCGTGATCTAAATTTTTTATTCTCTTTTTTGTTGATACTTTAATACTTAATGAATTATAAAAATTTATGTAATGTTAATGCTAACGTTAAAAATTTTAAATTTAATTAAAATAAAAACTAATTTAAACATGTAATTAAAACTAACTAAAATATTACTTTTTTAAAAGTCTACACATATGTCCATATTTTTAAAAGAACCTTATAAAAGTCAATTTGGAGTTTTTTATAATAAATTATGATTAAACCATTTAAGCATGCGCAAATAAACAGTGCAAATAGGTTAGCCAGTTCCCCACTGATTTTTAAATCAATTTAAGTCGATATCTATACAATCAAAACTATTCAAATTAGTATGCAGTTTAGCCAAAGCGATCTTCCGTTTTCTTCACACAATGTTCATACATCTGAATTTCTAGAAAATAGTTTGTGGATTATCAAAACGGTCACCAATTTATATGTAAAAAGTGTTAAACGGCTAAAAAAAAAAAAAAACAAACTTCAACATCTAGTTTTCTTATTTCTCTACAACTATCTAATTCAAAACAGCTTAACGAATATCAAGTTACTATATTTCGACATCTTTGAGCTCTATAATACTTAAACCTAAAATTGATTCTCAAACAAGTGTACTTAAACTTGTAAATTAACTCATTTTGATAGTTTATGATTATATCAATTATCCTTGTAATATTCATTGTGTTGATTTTATTTGGCTGTTTGTAGGTATTACTTTGAGGGGGAAGTGAGAAATTCAATTGTTCTAGGTTTTAGTTTGTACTTTTGAAAATTAATTTGAAAGGATTTTTTTTTTTTTTTGACACTTTTGAAAAATTCTAGTGTATTTAATTTTTGGCCTTATGTTAAAGGTAAGATTAGTAAAATTCTTAAGCCAATTGCCTGAGGCATGGATATAGGGTTGTGAAGTGATGAATTACTTAAATATTTAATATTATATTTTTATCTTTTATAATCTTTAATTTTTCATATTAATCATTTGTTTGTACTCAATTGCTTCAATAGTTTAAGTTTATATTTTAACCATTTGTCTATTTAGTTTGATTGTGTTACATTCATATCACGTTTGCACATAGAGTTTTAATTACACAATACACCCTCTTTTGAACTGCCTGAGCTAAAATTTCAAGAGCAATCCTTGTATAAGATTATTAAAACTAGATAATCTAATATTCAAATAACTACATTGAATTCATAAATTGCACAATATTTATTCAAAAAAAAAAGGAAGAAAGAAAGATTAGATACTTCTAATCCTGATAATAAGAGAGTTTGTATAAACTGTATAGAGATTGTTTTAATTCATGATGACAACCACAACCATTGTTATGGTTTTTCTATATGATTAAAAGTGTTTTTAATGCCAATAGTTCAAATAAATTTTTCAAAGTGTTTGACTGTAAATTAGATAAGAACTTTTGAGATAAAAAATTTTACCTCTTTGAAAAGTTTAAAGTTAAAATTTTTGGGTAGATATTAAAGTACTTTTTAAAAATATTGAATTATCTAAAATAACTCTCTTAACATAACCTTAAAATAATTTTTTATTAAAGTAATTACCCTTGTTTTTTCGAAAAGCCGTACTTAGCAATGAAAGCACTAATAATTTTTTTTTTTTTAAAAAAAAAAAAGCATACTTAAGATAATTCTAATAACATAAACTCTACTTGAAAAGTAATACCAAATGGACCTGAGTATGTGTAAAGATTCGTTCGTTCTCGTACTGATAAACATGCACTTCAATTTACATTGAGAAACACAAAGAAATTAAGATAAGAAAAGCCTCTAATGGCTTAGCTTTCGTCAAGAATCTTGCTTGTTTTTCCGCTGTTCAAGCTTATCAACAGCTGCCTGCGGTTCATCCGTGCCTCCAACAGCTCTAAATACACTCAAAAGGCAAATGCCGTCGAGCACCAAGCAATTTCCTGACCCTTGGTCTTCGAGAAAGATAAGTTTCCTATATGGTTGTACTTTTGAAGCTGTGCACTTGGCCAAGAAAATGTCTTCCAGTTAGTATATATTTTCTACATGCTTCTTGTCCGAAAAACAAATCAGGGACATGTAGCCTCTCTAAATATTATTTTTGGCGTAAAGAAAATGAAAATTGCATTTAAAACCACCCTAAACACGACTTGCAGGTTTCTTATGGTTTCATCAGTATGATCAAAATCAAAGCAGAAATGGTCTCAATGAAGTTGTACCAATGGGCAATCCTTGCAGCAACATTATAAGAAAAAATTGCCTCTTGAAAAACATGCACAGGTGTGAAATCTTATGACTAACACGCGAGTTGATCTGAAATCACTATGACAAATATGCATCAGAATGGGTACCTGGATTATGGTTAACGATGTTAAATAGTATGCATCTTTGACAGGAATCATTGGTGCCGATAATACCACAAAAATTCTTCTAGTTCCTCAGGTCCCATCAGCCTGCTCTTTACTCATCATAATATCAATATATTTCAAATCTTTAACATCAAAACCAACCATCTTTATCTAAAAGACTAAAACCGCACTAAAAGATTTGGCAGCAACAACAGATTCTGAAAACGAAAAATGATAAATTAAAGGTAGATGCAATTATTAATATGAGTTGAATAAATGATATCCCCATCTACTCTTCTAAAATGCAAATACTATCATCCTTCTGATAAGAGTTCTAGAACCAAATTAAACATGCTCCATTCCAACAAGCAGCAAAAAATGCAATTCAAATGATTATAATGAATTAAAGTCACAACAATAGTGTCACTGTTGTTAATCACCACTCATTAAAGTCACAAGTTACCTATAGTTTGTGAACAGAAGCCCTGAAACTCCAGGATAAATTGCTGTCTACCTCTGCAAAGAGAAAATTACTCCAAGCTTTAAGTTTTTAACAAATTCAATTTGAAAGAACTTCATTCTTAGTAACATAAAATTCAAACACTCAATGCTCTTTCACTTACTCAAATTTTACTCATCAACCAATCAACCAATTACCTTGTGCCATTTTAAATGATAATTCCAGAACCTAATGGGAATCAATTGCTACCTCCATCAACCACACCCGGCAAACAATGACTGCAACAACACAATCAACCAAACAACTAAGTCAACATTTTTATTGCCAAAATACACAAAACAAAATCATGTTTCCTGAAGAGTGATAATAAACATAACTTAAAATGAATCTAATAAAATCACATACCCATTACACATTATATATGAAGATAAATTTTCAAATAGTAGTATGGTAGTACAACTTCTTTATGCAAATTTCCATTTTTCTAACCAAGAAAATCTTGATATGAACAATTAAAAGTAATCTAAAGCTTCTACATTTCTCACAATTAAAAACACAGCTGCCACACTACAAACTTTTTTCCTCTTTATATTTCTGCACTTTTTCAGCAACCAAACACCAAACTGAGCAGCATAAAATTCATATTTTCATCAAATCTAAAAATTGAAAGCTTCTAATCAACCAGAATTAAATAGGAACAAGAACAAAATGATTAATTTTTAAATTAACAGCAATATAATCATAGAAGTCAAGTTGATGTTTAATAAAGTGAGAAAGGATGAAAAATTGGAGATGGTGTTGGACCTGATAGAAATAATTTAAATCTAAAAATTGAAAGCTTCTAATCAACCAGAATTATATAGGAACAAGAACAAAATGATTAATTTTTAAATTAACAGCAATATAATCATAGAAGTCAAGTTGATGTTTAATAAAGTGAGAAAGGATGAACAATTTGAGATGGTGTTGGACCTGATAGAAATAATTTAAATCCAAAAATTGAAAGCTTCTAATCAACCAGAATTAAATAGAAACAAGAACAAAATGATTAATTTTTAAATTAACAGCAATATAATCATAGAAGTCAAGTTGATGTTTAATAAAGTGAGAAAGGATGAACAATTTGAGATGGTGTTGGACCTGATAGAAATAATTTAAGTATTTACATTTTATTCCGTATGGCTGCATTTGTTTTGTAGTCACTTGATGTACCTTATAAGACTCTTTATGTTTGTGAGTTTTAGTTTCTTGCCTTTTTTTTTTAATGTTCCTGTTTCAAACAGAGGAAAATCATGTGGGAACTGACAATAGTAATAAGATTATTCACTCTGTTCTTTTGCCTTAAATTCTCTTATGGTTTTCTCGGGAACCAGACAAAGAACACATACACACAAAAACATACAGAGATACGAAACTCCAAAATAAAACACTACAAGGACACTACAACTCACAAGTTGTTGATTCTTTATAACTGAATCTGAAAAAACAATATGCATATATATAAAATCTAAATAATATATAATCTCAAATGTGCATCATGTTCAAATTGCATTACAAAAATTATACAAAATTATAAAGCCACGAGTAAATCATAAAAAATCACCAATTCAACATTAAATATCTAGCCTGAGAAGGATTATTCTAGCTACTTTCCGATCTTGCCATGGCATAGCAGAAGATGTTCTCAGGGTTCCTAAAATAACTTTCATTTAAAATATGATAGAATATTATGCAAGGATATTCCCCATTTACAACTACCCTTGAAAGAACTTTTCTGTTCATGGTTAATGTTGAAATGAAAATAACAATGATTTCTTGCATAGTTAATATAGCAAATGGCTAGTGTTCAAATTAACTTTGCTTTTACCAACTTATATTTCAGGAATTCAACAGCCACTCGCACACAAAACATTAAAATACAGAGAAAGAAGACCCCAAATTTATCTAATACAGAGTAAGGAAATAACTACAGCTTAATAAAGCGGCAACTTTTGCCATCAATTCCATTTCAAATTTAGTCAAAACAGAGCAACTTCATTGATGTAAAGTAAAGAAATAAAAAAAATACATAATACTATGCGTGAATACAAAAGGCTAATGCTAAATAATATCAAATGTCCATTTTGTTCTTAATATCAAAACTTCAGTTCTCTGAAATTAATTTTGTGTGTTAAATAAAGAGTGAATAATTAGATGGACTCCTCAAAGCAGGGTAGAAGATCCTGCTTGTGCAAAAAACTGAATCCAACAAACAATATTAAAAGTTTATTTTTATTTTAAAAGTTAGATAAAAATATTAAAAAAACAAAATAGTAGATTAAAAATAAACATAAAAAGATAAAGAAATAGAAATTAATTAGAGCATTGGACTTACAGAAGAAAAGCTAATAAGCCACCTCCATTACAAAATATTTGAGGAAAACAGGAACTTTGTTCTTGAGGAGCATTTATTTGCTCTCTGCAAATTGGTTCAATTTCCTCCTCGGCAGATCTGGGAATACTTCCAGTAGTTCCACTCATGTTGGCCATATCATGTAAGTCAATGTCATTATGCAAATTCCTAAATTCAGAGCATTCTTCTTCACTGTGGGCGCCAAATTTTAGAGTAAACATGTTGGGCTTGGTCTCGTTGGGATGGGAATACACTGGACACACCCCACAACATTTCACCTTGTGACCTTTGATTTGTCTGGAAGTATGTCCTCGAAGGAAAAACTCAAATGAGACAGCTGTAAGATGGCCAGCATGCAGTAGCCTAACACCCCAAAAGAAATCAAATCCAAGACAGACATGATCAGAGTCAATGGACTCCAGATCAACAAAATTATTGTCAAAGTGAGTCCCTGTTTCAACAACGCATCTAGATTTGACTCCAAAAGGTTCACCACCAGCATTAGAATCTTCCTCAAATTCAATAACAGCACAAATAGCGAATCCAATGAAGTTTCCGTTACAATGATGCTGTGGTAGTTGAATAGTTATTAAAGACCCTGAACATTGATTGGTGAACCAGTCAGGAATTCCACCTCCAGGTAAACAAATGCTGATCCTTGGTGCTTCAAGAAATTCCTGTAATATGAAAATCATGATTTAAAATGTAAATAGTAAGAGAGAAGGAGAGGAGAGAAAGAGAGAGAGTCTCTCATACCTTTTTATAATACAGTCTCAGTGATGAAATTATCATATGTTGAATTCTTCGTAGTGAATCCGCCAAGACGTTATTTGTCTCTTCATTCAGATTCAAGCAATTAGCAAATGTAAACTCTATTCCACCCGCTGAATATCCATTGTGGTCTAGGGATAACATTTGCAGTATGGATGCATCTAATTCTTCTAGACGTGATGGAAGCTCTGGCAAGGATTGGAGCTGCTTGCAATTCTTTGCTTCTAAAATTTTGAGACAAATTGGAAGCTCTGGAATTAATTGAAGCATACTGCAATCACTCAAGAAAAGCCTATCCAAACAAGAAAGCTGCTTGATACTTGTTGGTAAACTCTCAAAATTATTTCCACATAGATCTAAGAAATCCAACGAGGATATGCAGCCAATATCTTGAGGAATTTCCATTATACCACAATCAACTAAATCTAAACGTCTTAAAGAAGATAAACCTGATAATAGAGGCAACACCAAACCTCGGCATCCAGAAAATGAAAGTGCAGCTAGTTTTTCTAAATCTATGATAGATGATGGTAGTTGCCTAATGGCCGATCTCTCTGCATCAATGTACTCTAAAGATTTTAAATTGCGTAGATTCTCTGGCAAGCTATCAAGTTTAGAACAATCCATTAAGATCAAAACTACAAGCCCTTCTATATGTTCAATAGAAGATGGGAGCTCCTTAATCGCTGTCGATTGTAGACTAATAAATCTTAATTGCTCCATTTTATCAAAGATTTCTGGTAACCTCTCGAGTTTAGAGCAGTTACCAAGATGAAGAGCGCCAAGAGATTTCAATTTACAAATGCTAGCTGGAAGACTCTTCAGCTGAGTGCAATGCTCCAGATAGAGGATTTCAAGATTAGTTAGGCACCCGATTAATGATGGAACTTCTTCTATTGTTGTCCAGCTTACATCTAGTTCTATTATATTTCCCGAAATTCGTGGAAACTCTATCAGATTAGCACAATGGGAGAAATCAATCTTTATAGGGGATGTAAAACAAACATTGCCTGGAAAACATCTAACACTTTCGCAGCCCTTCAAACACAAGATGCTGAGATTGTTGAAATTCTGGATTGATGGGGAAATGTAAAGAAAGTTTGTGCAATTCAAAAGATTTAAGCTCTCAACATTTGGGGTCTCTGATGTGGCTGGGATCCGAGTGAAATATTGGGAGTGTTGAAGGTCAATAAATTTTAATTTGAAAGCTTCCTGTAATGAAAGATAACTATTAGCAAAATAAATTAGCATAAAATAAAATTTCACACGTAATATTAAAAAAAAAAAAGACATACATAGGCATCATTATTATACCTTTTCTCCTTCCCAAAGTTGTTCAATTTTACTGTATGGTAAGTTAAGTTCAATGAGGTTCTCTGGACTAAAGTTCGATGGCAATGTTTTCAAAGGATATCCATGCCAATGAAGATATCTCAAGTCATCAGAAAGATATCCCAAACCTTGGGGAAGATGCACTTTACAACCCATTACTGTAGATCCCACATCCGAAACACCAAAACACGGAGACATATAAAATTTAAGCAACCGAAGATTAGTCATATTTGCAAAGGCTCGGGAATCTAGATATATCTCTCTTATTTTGGTCAAATCTAAGAATATGCCTTCAATTGCATCAGTCCCCTTATAAACAAAAGAAAAGGATAAGTAAGCATAAAATGCACAAAAACAATCACGAAAATTTTAAAGATCCTCTTAGGTGAAAACAAATTTTGCATACATTTATTTTTTTTATTCAAAATATATATAAGGGGAAAAAAACATAGATTCTTACCTTATTTCTTTTTAGTACAGAATAAACTTCCTCATGATGCCACAACCTGCTACGTTTTCCTGGCTCTTTTTCAGATTCTTGGCAAACAATTTTCCGACCTATTTCTTGCAATAAATCATGCATTTGCAATGTGTCGTCTGATATAGTTATGAGTGACTTATTAACTAAGATACTCAATCCATGATGCACTGAATATAGATTAGGGTCATCTAGTATCATTGTCACAAAATCTCTATCCTCTCCTTTGAAAAAACACGCAATGTCAAGAAATAAACTCTTCTCATTCCCGTTCAATTCATCATAACTAATCTTCAACACTTCATAGATATCAGGGTAAGAAAGTCTTTGTAAATTATATAATGAATTTTCCCAATCTAGTTTGCTCTTTTGACAAAAGGAGGAACCTAAAACTTTAAGAGCTAATGGATTGCCTTTGGCATAATCCACAACCCTCTTTGAAAGTACCAAAAGATCTCGAGGGCATCGGTTTTGTTTAAAGGCATAATTACAAAAAAGCTCAAAAGCTTCATTATCATTGAATTTTTCAACCTTATATACGTTCTCCACTCCAAATTTATCAAGCACACTTCTATCTCTAGTGGTGACAACAATTCTGCTCCCTAGACCAAATCGGTTAGGCTCTCCAGCTAAATATTCTAATTCTTTGAAATTATTCACATCATCAAGAACTATAAAAACTTTCATTCGTTGAAGCCTCTCCATAGTATACTGTGGTAGGTTGGGACCTTCTGTTTCAACATTTTCTTCTAATATTAGAGAAAAAGCATGCTTTTGAAGATGTTCTAATCCACCCCTTCTCTCAGATTTTTCTCTGACATTTGCCATGAAGCATTTACCATCAAACTCGCTAGAAATTTGTTTAAAAAGAGCTTCAGCAATGGCTGTTTTGCCTATACCACCCATGCCCCAAATTCCTACAATTCGAAAATCTAACACTCCCATGCATAACTTCGATTTAATTTGCTCAATTCGTGAATTTAGTCCAACTAGGCCTTTGAAATTACTTGAAGTTGTTATGCTTTCCAGTTTCTTCAAAACATTCTTGACAATTCCTCCTACAAGTTTCGCCTCCGGCCTAATATGTGTGAAGATGAAAACCAACGAGTCAAAGTAGAGAAATTCAAAACCAGAAAAAATGAAAAATATGTATTTTCCCCCTTTTTCTTAATAGAGCAGATAAATGATGAATGATCTTTTTTACTAATTTTTTTAAAAACAAAAAAGAAAAGGATGTCTGAGAGATTTAACAGTTACCTGATTTTCATAGATTCAAGTCCGGATAGATAGGATGCTTGTTTTAATGCAATCCTCCATCTCTGAACCTTTTCTGGCGTCTCCTTGAAATTTTTTTCATGCTTAATAAAAGATTTTCCAAAATTTCCAGTCTGCTTCCGTACATCGGATGGATGTACATGGTAGAATACGGGTATAACAAACTGGCTATTTTTTTGCTTGCATTCAAGAATCTCGACCAGTTCATTCAGACACCATTCCGAAGAAGCATAGTCTTTAGAAAAAATAATTACCGAAATCTTTGATCCTATGATTGCATTCAAAATCTCAGGCCACATCTCCCCTCCTCTATTACCTTCTTCATCAAAGAAGGTTTTTATTTTCTTTTGGCACAAAGCGGCATAGAGATGGCTGGTAAAGTTATCACGGGTATCCTCCCCTCTGAAACTCAGGAACACCTCATATTTAGAAGAAGAAGATGATGATGATGATGATGATGAAGCCATAATGGAAATTTGACAGAAACAGAGTTTGTTGAGAGCAGGGGTTTTGGACATTAATTTTCCAATGAGCTATATGTGACTTTGCTGCCTCCTTTCCTTGGTGTTTGCTTTGTTGTTCTTGTAGTTTTCACCTTTCATAATTATTTTATTACTTTTGAGGAACTTCCAATCTCTATCATTTGTGCTCCTTCCTCATGAGTAAACCATAAAATGCTCAGTGAGTCATTTTCTCGAACAGTTTGATGACAATCGTCCAAACAACCCACTACTAATTTTCCCGCTAAATTCCAAAACCCAAACAACCTCAGCAGATACCATAGTAAATATGCTACTCGGGAAAAGACATCAACAAAAATTTATAATAAATTTATGCGCTCCGTCGTAATTGCAACGGTCTCTGAATTATGACTTCGTGACCTTTGAACCAACCGTAATGACTTCTGATCCATTGACAAAATTCAACGCTCTCTTTAAAAAGGCTATAATACCCTTTTATTTCTTGCCAAAAAAAACAAAACAAAACAGATCACAATTCACAGAATTACCATCCAAATCCAAATACAAATAGTACAAATACTATAAAATAAAATACGAATTAAGAGATGTCTCATAAATTCCCATCGATGAGTTCAAAGATCACGTTGGTGGAGCTCTGAAACTTGGTGTCTACCAATTAACAATGGTATTTGACGTTCAAAACAATAAGTATTAGGCAATTTTGGTATTAAGAGTGATATATGAAAAAATAAATAAATATTTGTGAGTATTCAAGTAAAATATATATTTAAAAAAATAAATGAAGGTTGAATAGCGCTACTCTATTTGCCATTATTTAAACTAACAATCAAGTATTTTTGGACTTTTATGAATTTGTTTTAGAATTGTGCTATAAATACTTTTAAAAAATAATAATGCTGGTTTATAAAATTTGCCGTTTAAATTAGAATTTAATGTATCAATTATTGATTAATATTATATATTCATTAAAAAATTAATAATTATTTAATGTGTAATAGTCATTATATTTTAATTAATAATTTTTCTTTATTAAAATTACACCAAAATTAATAAATAAATGAATAAATTGACTACTAATTATACATACCTTATTCCTGGCTATAAGTTAAGGAGCTTCGGAAATATAGTTTTCAACGAGTTAAGCAGCCTATCCTACAACATACGAAGCGATAGACATGACATGAACATGATTTTGATTGCCACCTTTTACTTCATGTCCATGGTCCTCCACGAGCAACCCATTAAATTCACGTTTCTGTCTTGAAAACACGTCTTAATCTAGAATACCAGATTAGAACTGCGATCCATATATCAAGAGAAACAGTCCAATAACCCTTTCCATGAACATGAACTTCAGTATTCAAAACAATCATCAGTAGAACGTAGCATTCAACAGTGAATTCATAAATTTCACAATATTCCATTGGGGACAAACAAAAATGTGACTATTTCTGGGAACTGTTTCAATTACTCAAGTTACGTGTTGGAGAGACAGAGCTCCGCGTGCAAACAAACCGCACACGCACAACATGGTGTTACATATTTGTACGAAGAACATGGTGCACCGCCGGCGACCAAGCAACATGGCGACGCCTACGCAGCTCCTGCCTTTGAACGGCAATGTTATAAATAGGCTGAAACTTGGATTTCCATATACTGCTTTTGAACAAAGATTATGCCGGTACTAATCAGTACCCCCATTAAATAACGTCGACAGCAGCAGCAGCAACGACTACAAGTATTTTTTTCCTTCAAAGCTGACGGTATTTTTATTATTTAATAACTAATAAAAAAACATTATTCAATATTATTTTGATTATTTAATCTACAATTGCTATATATACAACATGTTGCCTATTTCATATCTGGTAAATATAGGATTACATATTGTTATTTACTTTCAACCGTCAGATTACAGTCCAGGGGTCTGGATCACTTACTGAATGATACAGGGACTTTCAGGTTTCCCTAAGCTATTTATCAAATCATTACAAGAACTTACCTTACTTTAGTGAGAACAATCAATTTCAGTGACAAATCATTATAAGAACTTACCTGAACTAGTAGCCGTGTCCCTAAGATGAAAGTACCAAGCAAGGATAAACCCATGAATATACCCATCACAAATTTATAAAACACAATTTTAATAAGATTTGGCAGAATTTGTTCCTAAGATGAAGAAACTATAATAAGTATATACACAAGGGCATACTTTTCAATCCATTTAAACAAATGTGCTTAGTGACAAGCCAGTATAAAATGAAAAACTAGAAAAAAGATGTCAGATAAAATATCTAGTAAAGCATAGTCTTTCATATGAGAAACAAACAGATTGAAGCTTGATTGAGTTGGCTGATACCTCTGGGCTGTAATTGCTTATTTATGAAAACAGTGAAAATAAAACCTTCCACTTATTAAACCATTTTTCTATCATATGTACCTCTTCAACATTGGTGGTACTGAAATCTAAATTCATCCTCCCAACTATGACTAAAATCTAAGACAATATATTTAACATTATGCATTTTACATTTTACATAAGCACTGCTTCAATAAATTACTTTTAATGTCTACAAAGCATGCAAATAGAAAACAAAACATAAAAATAGTTTCTGAAGCCAAATTACAGGACCTTGAAAAGCATGTATCATATGGTACCTATGGTATGTGCTGCCACAGAGCTGGGCGATCTCTTGATATTAGGAGAACACGAGATGCCAGGTAATCAAAAGAAGGGGCATACAAGTCATCTGGGCCAATGACTTCTCTGACTTTTTGGATACTGTTGTTATCACTTGTGAAGGACTGGAACCCATCATCCCTCGAGGCATCAAAAACAAACAGCCCTAGCCCTGAAATGCCCATGACAAGATTTGAATTTCCCCAAACTTGTGTTATGGCTGAGTAATGAGAGTGAGCATTGGATTCTAGCATAGAGTAAGTGCTAAGTAGCCTCTGTTTCCGCAATGAGAACTGTTGCACCTGTGAAGACGGCTGTGTTTTCCCTGTTGACCTCACATTTGCACAACCAAGAAATATAGAATCGCCACGAGAGAAAACCGAGTGCACATTGACACCAAATTTTGGGATCTTAAGACCAACTCCAGATGGGTGGCGAAAGTCCAATATATTAATGGAATCAGGAGTGCAGAACACACCATCGTTTCCTTCCGCTTCTGCAGAAGTCACTCTGTTTTCAAATATTAATTAGTTTAGTAGTAGTAAGAAATATCACTATAGCTTCTTCACGTGTGCACTCAATTGTTACACCAAATGTGAACTAAATTAATAAATCTAGAGACGCTAGTGTAGTTCCTGAATGACTAATTGAGTGGAAAGAAGAATAAAAGTTAAGATGAGACGAGCAAGCAGTGATGGAGGCATGCACAATGCAAACATCAAGTATGAAGAAAATTGTGAGAAAGTACACTCAAGGGAGCAATAAAGTGAACCAAAAAATGCAGAAATAATAAGAACATGAAATAACTACAGAATGGTATGAAGTCCACCTTTGCCGAACCCCTCCACCCAATTCAGCATCAGTGTTATTCACATGAAGAGCTTGAATTTGTTGCCCAGAGGAAGAAACAGACAGCAATGCTTGAGGATTGGGAGAGTTCACATCCCACAAGGATATTGCTTCAGCTTCAGCTATAACTACTTTTCCTCTGTTTCTCCACTGCAAAGGACTAGAATAATCCATTGTTGCCACGGGCTTTTGAACTTCCCATTGCATTATTTGCTCACCATCTCGGATATCATGGATTGTAACAACCCTTTCAGAACTGGCAGTTGAGACAATAAGAGGTCCACAGGGTTTATACCACCACTGCTGAGTTTCGGGCATCAGCAAACTAGACAAAGCATTTCTTCTATATGTACTGTTATTGGGTAAGGGTCCAAGGACAGTTCTGGGAGTGGTTGTTCCTCCACCTTCAATGTGGAAAGCTCGCACATCTTTGCTATAAAAATCCCATGAGCAAAATCCTGAATCAAGAGTATTCCCAGCAGATGCAGCGACAACATATTTTCCTGAGCAACCATCTGCACTAGCAGCACGGATTATCCAACAATCTCTCCATATACTAGGTGAAACTCCTGTTGGGGGTTTGTACACAGCCTTTTCCTGAAATAATGATAGACCATAATTGAGAAAATATATCCCAAGTGCTATCCCATAATTTATTACAGTAAAAATACATAGAGACTCTGCGTCTTACTATGCTCATAAAGAAGCTTTGCCATAAAGAAAGAGCATCCACAAAAGCGAGAGAAAATCATATAATCCATTCATCAAGTCAAACAACAGTTATAAGAAATGAATAGAAATACACCCAACTTCAGGAACAGGAACCATGTAAGATATACTAGACATGCACTAAATTTGAAGACTGAGTTACGTCATAGAGTGTTCCAAGTGAACAAGGGGCCTATTCAATGGAAAATTTGGCAAATTTTGCAATAACTAGACACAAAATGAAAGGTTCTAAATGGGGACAAGATTACATACTTCACAATTAGCAATGTCATAGAAGGAGCAGGATCCATCATCATGAGCAAGAAGAACTGACTCTCCCTCTGACACAAACCACCCTCCTGTTGAAGTCTTTTGGCCTATTGCATTCGGCTGATAAATGTAGGTATCTTCAGTCTCCTCATCAACCATAAATTCTTGTCTATTCTCCTGATCATCAAACTCATCAAGCCTTTCATCAGAAGTGAGTATTAGCTCAGCATTACCTTTACCACAGAACATGCCTGGTAAACCTTGTTCTCTAGAATTGGCAGCGCCATCTGTTTCAAGAACTTCACCACACTCCAGATCAACCTGATCAATCCTTGTAGTGACCTTACTTTGACCCTTATTCAATGAAGCCAAAAATTCTAATGCTATTGGGTTCTCCTCAATAGGGCTCAACAACTTCTCCTCCACCATTGAATCACAACAGGGTCCTACAACATTAGATTCATCACTTTGAGAACTCTCTGATGATGGTTGCATTGAAATTCGATTTTTTAGCAGCTTATGATGAGGAAACAGTCTAGCTTCCAGTTCCTCACTCTTCAATGGCTTAACTGAACTACTCACATTTTCCACTCTCTTATATTGACTCTTCTCAACAGCCTTGCTTCCTCCATCATCATTTCCCATACTTTTTAAGCCAACAGTTTTGCCCCCCGAGTCACCAGCAACATTACCCATAGCCTTCTCAATCCCAGAAATCTTTTCCTGAATATCAGAAAGAATCACTTTTGTTGCATCAGGGTTATTCATATCCAACATCTCTTTAGTTCTCTTGATATCAGAGGCAATCCTTTTCACCTTCCCTTCCAAAAATGTAAGCTTCTCATGAAGCTTACTTGGGTATTTGATACCAACCCCTGTACCTACACTTTCTTCACTCAATTCCTTCTGTTTCAAAGTCTCTGAAATCTTCGAATCACTTATAGCTTTCTCATCAGACTCTTTTAAACCCAGATCAATAGAAACCCCAACCTTTTCATTTCTATCATCAGATTTCAAGATTACAACTTTACCGCAACTATCAAGTTTTGAGCCAAAATCTAAACAACCCTTTTCATTAGAAGGCTCGACATTATTATTAACACTAATTCCACTTGATTTCCCAAAATTTGAGCTCAAGTTAACACCTTTACTACAACTACTTCCTAAAACCCTAACCCCAGCTAACTTCCTCCTACTTTCACTCTTTTTCTCTAAATTGACACCGAACCCTTTATTTTCTCTCAATTCAGTAAAACCCCTTTTCTCATTACCACCAAATTCGGCCCCTTGGACACTCGATTCCCTAAATCCCTTCTTTTCAGCAGAAACCCTAGAAACCTTATCTTTCTTCAAATCACTATAGACCCTTAAAAATTCAGAAGGACTCTGGCTCCTACCTCTCGGGGCCGATGATGTGGACCACCGGACGCGTGAATCGCTGTTCTCTCCGGCCGCCTTTTCAACACGCGGCACCGACTTGATCACAGGCTTCTGGGACTGCTGCCGAGTAATGGGCTTAGGGTTCTCTTTTCCTGAAGATGATTTTTTGAGTGCTGAATTAGGGTTTTTGTTTGAGATTGAATTTGGAGTTAGGGATTTTGCGGCTGTGCCGCCGCGGTCTCTCTGCCGGTGAGTTGATGAAGAGGACATTGATATTTTTGGTATAAAATTTAATTAAATTAAGTTGGAGCAAATTGATTTTTGGAAGAATAAATCTGAAATGTTTTTCTCTTCCTGCGTTGTGATTTTATGGATTGACTTTAAATGACGAGTTGGGTGATTGGGCGGGAAATAGATATGATTTTGAGTTTTGAAATTTTTTGAGAGGGCTTGTTACTGTGTACACAGCTACAGGTTTCGTCTTTGCATGAAGGTTAATATAGTCTTTTGACTCTCTTTTGTTTCTTTTTCGAAGGTTTATTCTTTGGAGTCCTTTTCTTTTTTTTTTAACTTTTATTATCGTAGATCAAAAAATTAAAATATTATAAAATATGCTATAAAGAAATTTTTATTTTGAAGTACAATTGTTAGCATAACATTACTCTACATTATTTTAAAAACAAATTTTTTTTATTAAATTTACATTTAATTATTTAATTTTATAAATAGTGTACCGCATACCATTCTCAATTCCGAACACGTGAAAGAAAAAGGACTACAAAATTACTTACTTTCCTCTATTCAATTATTTATTTTTAAATTTTTTTGTAAAAGGAATTTAATTATTATAATTTTAATAATTAAATAATATTATTATTATTATATGAAATATGTATTTATTTTTTATTATTTATTATAACTATTATATTAAATTTTTTAATTACATTTCAAATTCTAATTATTACTATTATATCAAATAATTATGTATTTTTCTAAAACTTATTATTATCATTTATTAAAAATTTTAATAAACAAACTGATTATAAAATGACATATTTGAACATTTACAAAAATTATAAACAAACTGATTATAAAACACATCTATGATATTAGTAATGATTCTGATACTTGGAATATGATGAAAACAACTTGTCACTCCAATCCAATTCCTACTCATTCTGATTCCACACCTTTTTATCTCATTATTGGTAAGGAATGACATTTTAATTTTTTTTTTTTTATTAAATTAACAAACACAGAAAAATATTTTATTTCATTGCAATGTCTAATGTCACAGCATCTGAAAGAAACAAAGGTATGTGATCAACCCATATAGCATCAACATGAGAAGAGAGAAAGAAAAAAAAAAAACTTAGCTAAAGTATGAACAACCATATATTTAATATACCGATAAAAAAAAATTAAGGCTTTGAAATTCACTAATATGATTAAGAATACCTTGAATAATAGTACCACCATATGAGAAATATTCCAACAGTCCGACTCAACAAAAAATCTATACTCCTAAATCAAAAGTGAGGGCTTAATATAAAGCAATCCCCTCTGCAAGAAAAGCATCAAAATGTCCAGGTAAAACTCGAGCACCAGCAAGAACCGCCATACTCGAAAGAGATCTTGGAATGAGTACAATAGCCTCAACGTTTATTTCAAGAGAGCCAGGGTGCGGTGTTGTCCAGAAGGAAGAAAAACAAGACAAACTTGGGACTGCCAGTTGAAACCGTTCGTTTAATTCTTGGTATTCATACAAATGACAACAATATCATCTAAAATACCCATACTTCTTTCTCTCTCTATGCTCCTCTCCTTTCATTTTCTCTTTCACTCTCTACTACTACCTGAGAAAAGAAAAGAACCAAGGTTTTTATATAAAATTTGCTTTAAACCTCTTTTTGGTTATCCCTTGAGTTGAATTTAGATTTAACTTATAAAAAAAAAAATATTAATTTGTTCCTTGTGGAAGAAAAAAAAGGAGATGAATTACTTGCTCTTTATTCAAAAAACCTCCTAATTGCTTTCTGTCTAATATTCTTTACAAAATCATTTGAAATTATTGACCAGCTTATTAAAACAACTCATATGCCATGGCGCAGTAAGATGGATAGACAGAGTAAACGTCATGAATGGTCATTTCAGTTCTTCAACACATTGAGCACAAATTGAAAGAAATATAAATATGTTTGCATGCAAGATTCAAAGCAGATGGAAGAATGTCAAGAACGGCTTACCATACAAAAAAAATTAATCTTGGATGGAAGATGAAGACTCCAAAGAAACTGCAACCAAAAAGGAGGAGGATTTGAAGCTGCGTGGTTAGATTGTCGATTCAATGTCATGGCAAGATGATATCCAAAATGAACTATGTATGTTTCTTTAGGATGGAAGTGCCATATTAGTTGATCACTAACTTATTGAAAACCAGCCAAAATGGGTAAAATAAATTTTTGATCATTCAGTAAAAAGATTTCTCGAATCAAGGAATTATAATTAATTTTCATTTATTACAATCTAATCCAATTTTTGTTATACAATCCAATATGGGGCGTACTCAAAATGCCTAAAATGTTTTACATTAAGGCAGCCCCTCTCAATGAGCCATTACATTAAAATAGGTATCTAAAGCAATAAAAGGGGTACATTTCGATAAAGCCCCAGAAAATAATAGTCGAAAGCCATATGAGTTGGGCCGTATCTCGACCCGATCCGGCTCAATTACCTTCGGTCTCTCACGGTCACTGGAACTGATTCTTCTTTTCTTTGAAATCACCGTTTCTTTGTCGTGGCCGCTTTCATTCACCACCGGTAAGCGTATCTCTACCTCTCTCTCTCTCTCTCTAATTTCTTTTATAGGATTTACATAATTGTAATCACTGTTTATGGGGTTTTTAGATTTAAATTAATTTAATAACCTAAAATCCTTCCTAATCAAATAATTCAAGTTACTTTATACAAAATTTCAAGATGGGTATCGAGAATTATCAAGAAATATTAGTTTTATGTTATTGAAATTATTTATTTTTTAATGAAAAAAATATTTCAAAACAACAAAAAATTGAACCCAAATCACTGTAATAAAGAAATTTCTGTTTATATGATTTTTAGAATAATTTTGTTTAGGAATTTTAATGGAGGGTATTGCCCATTTGTTAGGAAATGATAATCTCTTTGTCCGTTAAGATAGCCAAATTATTTATTTCTTTATTTACTATTTGATGAATTCTATTTCAATAATTCTGCTATTTTGTTTTTGTTTTTTTTCTTTAATCTAACTTTTGTGGAGCGAGTAATGTGCTGTGAGTTTTTTGTTACATTGGGGTTACATACTTTGGTATTAGGGGGATGTGATGGAAGTTTGTTTCTTTACTTGAGAGTAATCATTTGACGAGTAAGATTTGCATTTTGTTTGCATAAAGTATCCGGGTTTAACTTCCTATTAAACAATCTCTGTATTAATTGTTAAGTGCAACCTTCAAATTTGTTTATCAAACTTTTTAAAAATTTGAAAAAATAAATTGACCAAATTATAAATTTTCAAGGACTATGTATCCTGACCATGGCAACATCATTTTCGACTTTCAGGGAACATGTTACTATAGACTGAGTTTAAATAAGCAGAAGAAACGAATACCTAGCACAGAAACACAGAGATACATTTGCAGAGATGGCTCTGTGTAGAGTACGCTCAGCTTCATCGACACTCTTTAATAGGCTTCTTCGTCCTCCCATTCTCAACAACAGCACTACTTATCGCTATATGTATTCCGGTACACATACTTTTGTACTAGCAGTTGCTCTCTTAATTGTTGAAGCTTTAGTTTTATAATATTCTGTTTGTACTTCCACAGAAACTGAATCACTGCATGAGAAGATTTTGAGGCAGATGGCTCATCTTGACATAAATTCTCAAATAGGAAGCTGCATGCCACTTGCTGCCATGCGTATTGGAACCATCATTCACAATATTGAGGTAAACCCAGGTCAAGGTGGGAAGCTAGTTCGAGCTGCAGGGACATCTGCAAAGATTTTGAAAGAACCCACTTCAAATTACTGTGTGATAAGGCTACCTTCTGGTGATGTGAAAGTGATTGACTCTAGGAGTCGAGCCACAATTGGTACAGTGTCTAACCCCAGCCATGGGTCGAAGAAGCTTAGAAAGGCTGGTCAGAGCCGTTGGTTGGGTCGGAGACCTGTGGTTAGAGGAGTGGCCATGAATCCAGTTGATCATCCTCATGGTGGAGGTGAGGGACGCAGCAAAAGTAGTGGTAACCATGGAAGGTGTTCACTTACACCTTGGGGCAATCCCTGTAAGTCTGGTTATAAGACTGCATCTCCTAAGAAGAAAAAGAAAATATCTATCTGATAATATTCTCTTTGCATGCCTTTTGGTATTTTTGGAATACCGTTGTGATGTTTATTATCCTTGAGGTTAGGTTTAGACCCTTTTTACTGATCAATAATGAAACTGAAGTTTAATTTTGGATTGAGCTTTTATGAAGTTTAGTTTCTTCAACTGCCTGCTGCCGCTGTCATTGGGTAAAACTAGTTTTGTTCCTGTCATTTCAATGTAGCATTTGTTGATTATTCCTGATCTCAATATTTTGATGTTAGAAATTTGTGATAGGAAATAGATACAATGTAGGATAGAGTTCATTTTTTGTCTTCATTATGGTCATTGCCTTCTCATGAGTTTTGAGATACTTCTACACTTTCTCATACATTCTAATTGGTTAGTTGCAAATTTCTTCAAGGTCAATTCACACGTCTCGTGAATTTTACATAGTGTTTTTCCATGGTTTACACGAGACTTAAAAAGATCAAAGCATTTTGTGTGATTAGTGTTGACTTGCGTCGTATTACTTTAAGGAACAATAGTTGCGGTTAGGCTTTATCTCCATGAAAGGCACAAAGCATTTCATTTGATAGTCTTGACTTCATTAAACTCCTTACTACAGATTGTTAGCTCTAACATAAAGCAATGCATGTCTATCAAAATAAAAAAAAATTTGTGATTTACTACTTGATCGGTTCTGAAAAGTGCAGTTGTCTTTACAAGTGTGTTTAAACACTACTAAAACAATTGAAAAATAATGAAAGCTTTTTTTTTTCGTATTTTTTATAATGCTTGATTAAGATAGATAAAAGCATGTTTTGGGATGAGAAAACACTCAGGTTTTCTTCATGCAGCAGTGTTCCATGTACAAACTAACTCATTGGAAAGTTAAATGCTAAAAAGAAAAAATAAATGAACCAATAAATAAAATAAATAATGTGATAATAACTTAATCAATATTATCATACTGCGATATGTAGTATGAGTGAGCTTATATGATTCAGTTTTAGTTTGTACAAATGATTTTATTTTACTTCATAAAGTATGAAAACCAGGTCTTCATTTTGAGGGGCTGGTCGACCAACATTCATATGCATGTCACATTTCTTTTTATATTTTCTGCATGTTCCAAATATTTTGTTCATGTCTTAAGTCTCTATCAACAATCTCAACTGACACAGTTATATTTTGACAAACTTCAAAATTTTGGAAAATATAACGTTAAGGTGGGGATTGGGGACTGTATTATGAAACTGGATGTATGGTAGAATAACTCCTTTTCCTTTTTGACGGTGCTATTTCAGTTCTCTTTGAAAGGATTGCAGGTTCCTGGTAGAGATATCTGAAAGTACTTTCTACAAAAGCATTCTCATAAGCACTTTAGCTAGTGCCAACTCTGCAAAATGAAAATTCTACTCCAGTGCCAACATTGTTTATAAGTTTGAATTCATCTATGCATTACTAACTTTGTGCTAGTGGCATCCACCCACTTAATTCAGTCAAATCTTTTTGAACAATTTTATGGTAGGTACAATTTTTTTTTTTTTGTGGTAATTATATTGACTATTGAGGAATTTCATATTCATCGTTAATCGGCATCACTTTAGTTATTAAATACTATTAAAATGACCACAGTGCCCTTTTGAAACTAATGGTCGACCAGTCCAATAAAATAAAAAAAAGTTAATTATAATTAAGGGTATTTCAGTTATTTAAACAGTGACCTGAATAATAGTGTCTCGAGGACAAAAAGAAAAAAAAAAACGTTGGAAAAAAAAGCGATAGAAAATTACATAGAATAAGAATTTAAATATTGGATAGAATATTATTATATTATTTTGTATTGTAATAAAGATAATATAATTTCATGAGATCTTATAAAATTTAATAAACAATGTAATCAATAATAAACGGATTTTAAAGTTTATTATATTTCTTAAAATTATATAAATAGTAAGAATAAACTCATCTCGAACAAACTCAGTTGCAAATTTGATTTGCATATTTTTAACTTGTGAATTATCTTTCTCTCTTTTGGGGCATTTCAGTGACTAGGCAGTAAGCACACTTGACCTATAATGTAGAAACATAACAAAATAAAGAAGAGCAAAAATAGATTATCACAAAGCAGCAATATTTCATTGACTGAACTCGTCTATTCAAGATAGACTAGCCTCATGCTCCGCATTTCTCCTCGAAATGCGGGAGGCGTGCCTTGCCAGATGAATGGCATAACATTTTTGCCTGAGTATGTCCTCAGAAATAATGGGTAGTTTTGGTTCACAAGCACTCTTCTCATTTGGAGTGAAGAAGTCTTTAGAATTAGTTGTATTGTTAGTTCTCGATTAATATTGGGGAGCTTTAGGGGTAGTGCTCGACCCACTAGGAATAAGGGCTTTTTGATCATGGAGTGAGGAGGGATTAATCTGATGTATACTTAATGATGAGCTTTGGTTAGCCTTAAATTGGGCTCAGCTACTTTGAGCTTTAGTAGGCTAAGCCCAAGATTTTAAGGGTAATAGAAGTTTTTAAATTTTTAGTGTTGACTAATTAGAAGTAAAAATTCTATAAAGTATTCTACTTATTAAATCACCCTTTGGGAGAGATATTGCAAAACTCGAACCTTAGATTGTAGAGTCCTTACCAAGGTGCTCATTTGCAAGGAGCTTTAAGGTGTGTGGCAGTCAGTATACTTAAGGGTGGCCTCGGGATTATTAGTTTGAAATTAAAAATTAGCACCAAAAACATTAAATATAGGTGGCTTTTCAAGAGCTATACATGTTTCGGCTATTACTTAGTGGTCGTATAACTTCAATTTCTATAAATGTAGTCTTATCTTAAACCGTTGATTTTAATTAGACGACTAAGATGACTCTTAAGTCAAAGTGTTTGTCTAGTAAAAAGATGCCTCACATGTGACTTAATCTCAACCTTCAAATCTCCTCATTCAATGGATGAGATCATCCCTAATGCCCTTTATAAATTTGCACAGTCGCCATTTCTCGACATTTTAGCATTTGTTCAAATTTTATTTAGGAAGAGAAAGCTTCTATTTTGGAAAGAAAAGTTTTATAATTAAAGATTGTTCATTTTATTCCAATGTGTAATCCACCCCAGATTTTTTATTTCACTTTCAAGGAAAGCCCTTTTCACTGTTTTTTTTTTTATTTTATTTCATTACTTTGAGCCATTCTCTAGGTTTTGCTATGTATATATATATATATTTTTTTTCTTTAAAGTTTAAGTGCTTAGTCATCATTTGTTGAGTGGTTGCCTTGCTTTATTTGAATGTTTAGGTAATAAGTTGTCTAGTCTTGTAACTCATCACAAAAAGTTATGTTAGAAGACACTTGAAAAGATTGAAACCTCCTAAATTTAGCTAAAGAGCTCGACCAAAGAATGTTGAACAACCAAATGAGAATCATCAAAACTAGTAAACAAATAAGAAATTTTCAAAGTTAATTTAAATACCCAAACCAAATTCTTCACACTATTGATTTTATAACTACAATAAACCAAATATATATCATGACAAAAAACACTAATACATATACCCAAATAAAGAACAATCATAAAATTAGTAGTACTATTTTGCCTTTACAAAAAAAGAAAAAAACTTATAATTTTAAACTTTTTTGGTAGTAAAAATTAAAAAAATCAAAGTGTTAAATTATTTAGAATACACATATTATATTTTAAAAGTTTTTTTAATTTTTATTATATACCCTAAAAATATTATCTATTAAAATAATTAAACAAATTTTGCTAAAAGTTATAAATAATAACTGGTTAATAAACTTTTTTCTTTTTTGAGAAGCTCTACTTGTGGAATCTCTACTTGAAAAAAAGTCTAATTATAAAAGTCACATTAAGACGTCCCTTATAATAGTGATAGTAAAAAAATAAAAAATAAATAAATGATAAAATTTAATTCTTTAATTAAAAAATATACGATACTTTTCTCTACTTGAAAAAAAAGATTAATTATAAAATTCATATTAAGACGAACTTTATAATGGTGATAATAAAAATAAATAAATAAATGATAAATTTTAATTTTTTAATTAAAAAATATACAATACTTTTAAAAAAATTTGCTAATTTCTTCCTTAATTAGAGAAGTCAAATGGATTGGACTACCTAAGCTTATAATGGGCTTAGCCCGATTTATGTACAAGTCCAATTAAACTCATCGATTAGTTGTGCCTAAGCTTATAATCTACAAGCTTGATGAGTAGAAACCTCTAAAAAAATGGCCTAAACTTTAAGTTTGTTAGACTCAATAATTAAAAATATTTTATAATAATAATAATTTTCCTTTAAAATGTATAATAAAACTTTGTTTTTGTAATACACGGTGACTATTTAATCAAGAATATTATTGATTAAATAATATTATATTAATTTTGTGAACCTTTTATACTACATAAATTTTATTTTATTTTTGTCATCTTAAATTCTTTGTTAATCTGAAAAATATATACTTTTTTATTTACATATTTGAAGTGATATTATAATTAATATAATTGATCGAATTTGTATTAATGGTTATGTTTTTTTTTCAAAAATTAATCATTTTAATGGGTTATTATTATAAATACTCCTAAAATAAGACTTAATTACATAAATACTAATGAGTTTTAAATTTTGGCAACAATATTCAAAGGTTTAAAATTTCACCAATGCACTTCTTTAGGGAATCTTTTGTGAAAGTTAAAATATTTTATATCATTACAAATGAAATGGCTAAATTGTCAATAGTAATAGGATTAACTTGATTATTATACTCTTTTATCGTGATTTTTTTTTTATTTTCATTAAATTATTTTTTTAACTCATTAGTATTAATAATTATTTAATAATATAATTAACTTTATACATAATCCATAAAGAAAAAAAAATGTATCTATTCCATGAAAATTCATCCAAATTTCATATTTAAGATAATATCATAATTGAATTACTTCAAAGTACAATCACTTTTTCACATAGCTTCATTGCTTTGCCTCGCCAATACACCTTAACTCATGAACAAACTCTACATTATCCACAACAACCATCACTCAAAAATTCAAACAACCATTCCCACAGTACACAAATCAAATTTCACTAGAATTTCGTAAAAATAAAATTTTGCTTCAAAAATATGAGATCAATATTACTAACTTAAAACTCTAATAATTTGCACAAAAAGTACTCAATAATGCCCAAACCCACAAAATAAAAATTCTCAAATACAGAAACTGAGGGATTGAAGTTATTTATCCAAAAAAGAAATAAATTCACCAAAAAGAATTTTAGTTTATTGAAATTGAGGGATGACAGAGGGACGGACAGTAGTGGCCTTGATCAAAACTTTGATCCGATGACTATGGTGTATAAATCAGTGCCTTCGGTAGTGGTAGAGAACGGAGGAACCGATAAGTGGAAGCGGGACAAAACTGGTGCCTGCAGTGGTGATAAATAATGTGGGACCAATGAGTTGAAGCGAAACGATAACGACTTTGATCTTTGATGGTATGGCTAACGTACGTGGTGGTTGAAGTTTTGGTTGCTATCAAAGAAGAGATCAAAGGATTTTTTTAAAGGTAAAGATCGTTTAAATGTAAAATAACATTTAAAATGTTAAATATTTTTTAAAAATTTAATTGTTAAAATGATTTTATTACTCTTATCTCGTTAATTTTGGTTGCAAATTTTCTAGTGGAAGGGCATTAGTGATTTGTTTTTTTTTTTTGAATTTTTAGGTATTATTACTAAAATTTAAAACTCGAGAGTATTTATGTATTTAGGCCTTATTTAAAGAGTATTCATGATAATAACTCTATTTTAATTAATAAATTGACCAATTTATAATTCATTGCCATAAAATTAATACAAGTTATAAAGCAAATAATAGTTGATTCATGATTACATTTTGATAATGCATGTGTTTAATAATAGTGCTATTGATTTACTTATGAAAGAATTAGAACCTCCTCAAGAAAGACAATTTTTTTTTACATGAAATATGTGTCATATTACAAATTTGATTGTTCAAGATAGTATGGAACTCTATTGAAAGTGAGCTTAAACTCATTAGAAAAGTTGTTCATTTTACTATATCTTTTTCTATTATAAAATAAGAATTTTTTGTAATGTGTAAATTAATTGATTTAACATAGGTGGTAGGGTATTAGATGGTCAAATGACTAAATTAATAGGCGATATACTTGAATACTTAATATGCTTGAAAGTTTGGGATGCAATTTTGCATCTAGAAATATGCTAATAAAATTTGCAGTGAGTTAGATTTAAGGAATATTTCATTAGTGACCCATATTTTTAGGTAATTTTTTTTCCAGCCTCAAATGTAGAGTTGATTTTTTTGTAGTCAAGAAATGGACAATTAGTCAATTATACCCTTAACTTATATCTCCTCTCTCTACCAAGAGTTTCAAATTTTCTCTCTAAAAAATACCTTAAAAATAAAATTTAAAAATGATTAAATTATGAGTAAAATTTTGTAAAAGATAGTTGGTTATGTTGTGGTAAAGTAGTGGAGGTAAATAAGAAAAATAAGAGTGAAATGATATGAATTTGTTCGAATTCAATCCACAAGGCTTTCTTGTGCGGGAGATTGGCTATGAAAAATAATTCATATAGGCAATCTCTCACGCAAGAAAATCATGTGCGAATCATTTTCGCAGCATTTCTCGCATGTAGAAAAGGCTATGTGAAATGTGCATATCTTTTATATTTTTTTGACATTATTGAGGACATGCCTTTGATTATCTATATATTTTAATTTAATTTATTTGATATGTTTAATTATAATAAAATATTATTAAATATATAAATGATTAAATTAATATATTTTTAAATTATTTCAACAAATATATCGTATAATTTATTTAATAATATTTTCATTATAAATCATTTATAATAAAAATACGGCCTACAATCAATGCTCAAGCCTAAAATACCTGGTCATGGTCTAATTCATAGCGGGCCTCCTATCCTGGTTTATAGATTGAATTAGTTTCATGTTACCTTCTCAAGGAAGAATAAGTCTCTTCCCTCTTCAAAGGTGAAAGTTGGGTCATGAGTAACTTATTATAAGGAATTTGTACCAAAGACTATCGTCAATTTGTATGAATCAGATGCAAGCTCTATTATAGCTTCATGGATCTCCGTTGTTTATCAAATTTATTTAATTAATTATTAAATAGAAATAGATTATAAAAATAAAAGAAATTAAAAAATTTATAATTGAATAATTTATTTATTATTTGTTATTTTTTTTAATAAAAATAATTAATAATAAATTAACAAAAAGAAAGCCATTTCGTGCGTGAGAAATGATTTCGTCGATCTCAATTTTTTTTCATTTTCATTTATCTTATAACTTTGTCGCAACACAATTTATCAAATTTTCACTTAGTTTATTAATGATCTAATCATGTTCATAATCTATTTTTAAAGTATTTTTTAGAGAGAGAATTCAAATTTTTTGGTGGAGAGAGAAAATATAAATTAGTGGTATAATTGTTTAATTGTTTATTTCTTGGTTATAAAAGATGAACTCCTACACTTGAAACTAAAAAAGAATATTGTCTAAAAATATGAATAAAAATTTCCTTACATTTATATTTGTTATATTTGTAATTAAAGTTAAAACATTACAAATAATCGGTAGTTTACTAAAATTATAATAATACAATTCTTACATTTTTCTTTATCCCGTAAAAATTTGTATATAAAATTGAGCATTCTATTACATGCTAATGATTTTTTTAATCTAATTATCATAATATTAATAAAAATAAATAGTTGACGACCATTTAACTTATTTTTACATAATACTAAATTAATTCAATTTAGTTTTACGGGTTGGTTCGAAAAAAATGTTGACTTAAGCCTAGTTTGATAGATTGATTGAGCCTCATAAATGGTGATGGGTTTTGGTTTGGCCTAATTTGTAAGTCCGCTTAAGTTCACATTACTTTGCCTCGATCTAGCTCGCTCATTTGACACATATACTCATAATTTTATTTTTATTTATTTATTTATTTATTTGCAAATGTCAATTACTTTTTGTATTTGTCTAAAATTACTTATAACATCTCTTTTGATACTGTTTTTTTTTTTATACTTTATCAATCAAGTATACAGTACTTCGTTTGATTGGATGCACAAGATTAATAAGTTTTTTTTTAATGCTTTATTATTGTCAATAATACATGAAAAGAAAATAAATTGAGAATCAAATATAAAAGAAAGAAAAAAATGTATAAGAAATATATTTTTTCTTTTGGGGGCAATAACCGAAAAGAAGTATTTAAAAATGAATTAGTTGTCACCATTTGATTGGTCACCGCCACTCCTTTCTGCTTTTCTGTTAGCCACAGACACACCGACCAGGAAAATAACAGTTCCAAAATATAAATTAAAAAACAAAATTACAAGCAGAGTGATACCGACAAGTAGTACGTCATGGCTTCTTTAAGTCTCATCTCTCTCTTCCATTCTCCAACATTTCTTTCTCACTTTTCATCATCTTCTGCTTCCGTTTCTTCTTCGTCCACCAGTTGTGTTCTTCCGCCGAGTCCGCGCAAAAGTCGGGCTCTTACAAGATCTCTTTCTTTTCAATCTCCAACACGACGTCGTTCGATCGTTTATGATAAACATTATCAAAGTAGAAGAAGCCTTGTTTTGAGGTCGACCCTTGATGAAGTATCTGTTCTTGACCCACCACCTTCTTCGGATTCCGAAGCCGACAAGAGTCAGCTTATTGCTTCTTTGAAGTTCAAGTTGCTGGTAAAAGTTCTGTTCTTTAATGGGTTTTTGTACGATTTGGCTCTCATTTGGTTAATTATGCATTTGAGCCTTTATTTTGTCACCTGGGTAGTTCTTGTTTTGTCGATTATTGATTCCGAGCCAGCTACTATGCCTTTAGCCGGTTCAATATTTGCTCCCAAGTACTAAAGTATGTGTTAATCTAATTTCGTGAACTGGATTCTCCTTGTTTTGTTACTTATCAGTTATTAATAACTCGCCCATTTATGGATGTAGTTTGATTTTGAACCTTACACGAGTAATTATTGAATTAGACTTGTGAATTTAGTGATTCTTGTTCCGTTACTTGTACATTATGTCTTTTTAATGGTTTGAATTGTTTCGTTTAAATCAGAACTATTTGTTTCCTGTTCCCAGCTTGTTGTATGTCAGGTTAAACTTTCTTTTGCATGATTGTGAGAAATGATGTTTATAGTTTCTACATACTACATTCAGATGTTGATATCAGGTGCTCTGAATTGAGAACTTTTTCAGGCTGTTGAACTTCTTGTAATTAAGAAAATTGGGAAAACAAAGTAACTAACTCCTTTAGAACCTGTTTTTAGTTTAATCATAGATGTAGAGGGAAAAGAGGGAGGGAAGGAAGTGGTTTTTGTTGGTCTAAAATCCACTTTTATTTGGCAGCGTTAATGCATTAATTCACATGAGGGAACTAAAGCAGTCACTAAATAAGTGTTGACATGGTTAGGAATAAACATGAAGGTGCATATGCAGAACTGTGTGTTTATTTGTTCTATTATGGTAGTATCTTCACGCGTTGGGGTTGGTTGATGCAGAGTGCTGTTTCTGGGCTAAATAGAGGTCTTGCTGCAAGCACAGATGATCTGCGAAAGGCAGAAGCTGCTGCCAAGGAGCTTGAAGCAGTTGGAGGACCAGTAGACCTCTCAGTTGGTGTTAATAAGCTACAAGGGAGATGGAGACTTCTATACAGCAGCGCATTCTCATCTCGCACTCTAGGTGGGAGTCGCCCTGGACCTCCCACTGGAAGGCTACTTCCCATAACTCTTGGCCAGGTTTGTTATGTTCACTTCTTAATTTTTTTTTTCCAAACTCTTGCCATCTATTTTGCCTTAGTAGTTCTGTACTGCTGTTGTGGAGCAGCAACAGCAGCAGTAGCTGTTAATCTTTCTTCCCCCCTCAAGCTCAACTGTCTAGGTGAGACATTGAGCTTGCTTGTTAACTTTTGAAATCGTGTAATAGGTAATGCCTTTGTGAATATATCTGCAACCTGAGAAGCAGTCTAACATCTAAGTCTCCATTAAGCACCTGTCTAACAAAGTGTACATAAACTTTGATATGTTTGATGCAGCTACGAAACACAGGATTAGCAGCTAAAGATGCTGCTCCTTCATTATTACACCAAACAATAGGCATTGAGGTTTGTGGTAATTGAAGTTTTGAGAGAAAGGATTGAAGCCAAGTTATTTCAGTAGCACCATGAGCTAAAGCTCTGTATGTTGATTCAGTGCTAGACCTGGATACTACCTTTTTTTTTTCTTTGAACTCCAAGACACCAAATTTCCTGCGTAAAACACACAATATCCACCTTAGGATCTCCTGTCATCTGAATCACAAGCCCAATCTGCATCAGTAAATGCAGAGATATTTAAAGGCTTAAAGTTGATCCTGGTTTGTAGAGCAGTCCATGATTTGTTGTTTCCCTCAAATGCCTCAGGATTCTTTTACAACATTGCCAATGTAGCTGAGAAGGTAGAGTAAGAAATTGACTAAGTATCTTTACTACAAATGATATCTCAGGTCTGGCGAAGGTTACATACTGCAATGCACCTATAATACTCCTGTAAAAAAATTGATCAGAGAAAGGATCATTTATTTCTTTGGTGAGTTTCAGACCCGAGCTCATAGGTGTTGGACACCCTTTTGCTTGAAGCATATTAGTCTTCTTGAGCAAATCACTAATATACTTAAATAAAGAGCTGTACCAAATCTTGTGTCTTCAATCCCCAAGAAATAACTAAGATTGCATCAGCATTAGCTGTACCAATTCTTTATTCATTTTTTCTATGACTCCCTGAATTGCATCAGCATCCTCACCTGTCACTATAATGTCATTAACATATATTAAAACAAAAAGTAGGCATCCTTTTTCCTTTTTCATAAACACAAGTGTCTGACTTGATATTTCTGAACCCCTATTTCACCAAAGCTGATCTGAGTTTATCATACCAGACCCTTAAGACTTTCCATATAATGCCGTGCGTACCTAAAACACATAATCTTCTTTTCCATTTTGAGCAAACCCATTTGGTTGACTCATATATACTGTTTCAGACAACACACCATTCAAAAAAGCATTATTCACATCAACTTGTTTCAATTTCCAACCTCTATTCACAGCTAAACTCAATATTACCCTTATGGTACTGGCCTTAACTGTAGGGCTGAATGTTTTTGAAAAATCTACACCAGGGGTTTGATGATAACCTTTAGCTACTAGTCTATCTTTGTATCTAGCAATGCTTCCATCAGAATTCATTTTTACCTTGAATACCCAATTGTTCCCAACAACTTTATACTCTGGCTTGTATGGCACCAAGCCCCATGTCTTATTGTTCACCAAGGCTTGATACTCTTCCTGCATTGCTTTCTTTCAGTGGTTTTGTTTCAAATCCTGATTAGCTGTGGTTGGTGTCTCTTCAATTTTTGCAACAAGAATTTTAGGTTTGTATATTCCATCTTTTGACCTTGTTACCAGGGGATGGTTATTAATAGCAATATTATGTTTTATACTTGGTACTACAACTGAGTGAATTGAAGTTTCTTCATGTGGTGATATGTCAGGAGTAGCAGTATTATGTTCTGGTGGTGTTATGTTTGTAGTTGTGTTGTTGTGTTGAGCAAAAGGTGTCTGTGTTGAAGGTGTTTGTATTTGTGTGTGTGGAAAAGAAGAATCTGTTGTTTTACTTTCTCCAGAAGCACTAGTCAACTTTGGACTTGTATCAGCAGAACAAGGAAAGGAAGACACTTTTGGACAGGAGAATGAAATAGAATAAAAGAGGCTGAAACAATTATGAACAGACTCTTGAGTTTTTGTATTGAAAGAAGACAAATTCTCAGCAAAGGAATGATCATTGTTAAAGGGAAATTCTTCTTCATTAAACACCACATTTCTCGTTATGTAAATCTTCCATTTTTTACTCGAACACTTGTAACCTTTATGTTGAGGGCTGTAACCCACGAACACACACTTCTCTGTATGGAAATTAAGCTTGTGTTTTGAATAAGGCCTAAGGTGAGGGTAACAAGCACTCCCAAATACTTTCATGAATGTCTAATTTGGTTTCTTATTGAAGTTCATTTGAAAAGGTGATTTATGTTTCAAAGTTCCCAAAGGCATTCTATATATGAGAAATACTGATGTGAAGAATGCTTCCCACCAGTTTTAAAGGCATAGAACTTTGAGTCTGAAGGGTAAGACCTGCTTCTACAAGATGCCTACCTTTCCTTTCCACTTTTACATTTTGGTGGTGAGTATAAGGGCAAGAGAACCTATAGCTTATCCCTCTTTGACTTAAAAACTTGTTGAAGGTTCTGTATCCCCATCAAAGTCAGATTGAATTATTTTAATTTTCTTCTATATTTAATTTTTCAACATGGTTTAGAAAATGCTCAAATGTTGATAGAACTTCTAAATTCTGTTTGAATGGATGAATCCATGTGAACCTACTGAAATCATCTACATAGGCCACATAATATTTATATCCATCACCAGAATGTATAGGAGCTGGATCCCAAACATCAGGGTGGACCATTTCTGAAGGCTGAGATGTTTTGGTTTCGTACTATCAAAGTGCAGCTTGTGATTTTTTCCCATTTGCCAAACTGAGCAGAAAGAAATCTCATTCTTATTCATTGACGTGTGTTTATTACAATGGGTAACTATTTCTTTAAGAACATCAAAGCTTGAATGATCAAACCTTTTGTGGTAGGTATCAAGCTTACAATGACTTGAATTTGACAAAGGACTTATAGGGCTGATTACATCAGTGTTTATACCAACATCTGATTTATTTATATTACAATCACCAAAGAGTGACATAAAAGGAAATTGACCCAAATTGGAATCCAAATATACTAGATAAGCAGACAAATTAGAAGCTGAATTGATAGTGTGCTGATACAGTCCATCTTTAGCCAGCCCTCTGAGAAGAGCTCTCCCCTTTATATTTTTAACAACACACATTGTTTTAGTAAATTCAATGGCTAAATTGTTTTCAAAGGCCAGTCTAGAGATGCTGATAAGGTTTTTTGTTATTTTTGCTACGTAGAGAACATTCTTTAGCATCAGCTTTCGTGAATTTAGAGTTTTCAAATTGCAGTTACCAATATGTACAACTTTTAATTTGCTGCCATTACCAACAATTAAACTTTACATACCTCTATACTCACTGCTAGAGGCTAGATTGCTCAGATCGTTGGTGACATGGTTTGTGGCCCCACTGTACATGTACCATCCCGTGTTATCTGCTCCTTTTGCAATAGGTTCTGCAATGAAGGCTGCTGGTTGAGGCTGTCCATTACCTTGAACTCCTGCTTGAATCTAAGGTTGAGGAGGTACAAAGTCTTCTTTGAACTTGTTCCAGCATTTGAAGGCACTATGTCCAGCCTTAAGACAGATTTGACAGATTATCTTTGAATTGTTCCTTCCTTGGCCTCCAAAATTGTCTTCCTCTACCTCTGCCTCTGAAGTTACCTTGTGAGTTCTGAGGAAATTGATTCATTTCATTACCAAAAATCTTGGAGTTATCGCCAAAACCAGGCTTGTTAGCAAAAGATGCTTTGTATTTTTGCTTTCCTGTTGTTGTGGCCATATTAGCTGACATATGACCACTTGACATAGTGTTTGACAGTTCTATCCTGCCTTCTTGGCACTCATTAGTATTGAGTAAATCTCAGCTATCGACACATCTTCTGATTTCATTGACACAAACAGTGCTACAGGATCATATTCCGATCCTAAACCAACCAAAAGGTTCGAGATAAAATCTTGATCAACAACAGGCTTACCAGTCATAGCAAAACTGTAAGCTAGGCTTTTTACCCTCATGAAATACTCATTCATACTTTGATTACCTTTCCTAACAGTTTGAAGTTGAGATCTGAGTTGTGTTAGTCTTGCAAAAGACTGACTACCAAACATTTGATTCAAGTGTCTCCAAATCTCATGTGAAGACTTATATTGAATCACAGAACTCAAGACTGAATCTGTCATGGTCGTAAAGAGCCAACTCATAAGCAAGGAGTCTTGTTTCCTCCATTGCTGATACCGTTGATTGATAATAGAGATAACTTTTGCATTTTCTAAAACTGCAGACTGATTGGGACAAGATCTCTCTCCTATAAGTAGATCTTCAAGATTATTACCTCTGGCACAGGCTAAGACTTGCGTTTTCCAAAGAAAATAGTTATTGCTATCGAGTTTGACAGAATTTGAGAAATTGAAGCTGTTATTTTATGAGATTGACAGTGGGTTCATTTGAGAGTTTAAATTTGTGGTTTGAGCATGATTAGATGTTGAGGAACTTGCCATTGGCTTTGATACCAAGAAAGAAATTCAAGTTGTGATGAAAAAAGTAATTTCTAGGAAAGTTAAATTATTTTCCAGGAAAATAGTCCAAACAGAAACTGGAGAGAAAATGAGAGAAATACTAAAACTGAGGGAATTCTTATTAATAACTTTCAATGTACAAAATGAATGGAAAATACACGGCAGTATTTATAGCCAACAAAATTACAAAGGAATCAAGAAAATTGAGTTTGTTACATTTGGCAGGAAATAACAAACTCTAGTAACGAACTTTAAAAATATCAAAAACAAACTGCTCAGCTGTCATTAATTTACGCATCTGAGTTGTCATCATCTGACTCAGCAACCATCACACGTTCTGGCTGCTGTGCTGGCTTCTGATGTGGACCTACCAGTAGCTGGTGATCTGGAATTTGATTCTGCCCTCTGTACTGCTGTTGTGGAGCAGCGACAGCCTCTGTACTGCTCCAGCAAATGGTGAATAACCTCACAAGACAGCAAATGGATATTATCATTGCCTGTTTAAATAAGCTTTTTTCTTGTTTGAAAAAATGAATGTGTATATATGTCTGTATCAAAGTGGGATAACAATTTGGTCAACTTAGCTGCTCCAAAATCATCTTCTTTAAGCTTGAAATATGCACAAAATTTATTGTATAACTAACTCTCTTCATGAATTTTCTAAGATTTAAATGATCATTTTGTTGTGTGGCCAGGTCTTTCAACGGATTGATGTCTTAAGCAAAGACTTCGATAATATAGTAGAACTTGAACTGGGTGCTCCATGGCCCTTGCCACCTATTGAAGTCACTGCCACATTAGCCCACAAATTTGAACTCATAGGTTGGTGCTTCTTTTGAACCTATTTCTCGTAATCTAATTTCTGTAACATCTATTGCACGAGTCTTTTTTTGAGGAAGAGACCATTTTCTGATGAAGCTTCTGCATCAATGAGAACAGGATCTGCAAAGATCAAAATAATATTTGAGAAAACAACTGTAAAGACAACAGGGAACTTATCACAACTTCCACCCCTAGAGTTACCTCGGCTTCCAGATACACTAAGGCCTCCGTCCGATACAAGAAGTGGTGAATTTGAAGTTACCTACCTTGACAATGATACTCGTATCACCAGAGGAGACAGAGGCGAGCTGAGGGTTTTCGTGATCTCTTAATTTCCTTGCATGTGCAGTTCCCTTACCAGTTCCAGCTTGTATCTACATTGTATTATCTCATCTTCTTGTCATTTTATTCTACTTTTTATTTCGTTGGATGTTTACCCAGAGCGGTGAAAAGGAGGCCGCATGAAAAGCAGTTCTTCCTGGAACAACTGAACTATTGTCCAAATTTATACTTGTCATACACTGATACAAGTTTGCCACTTCCATCAGTTATAAAGCAAAAGTGACTCAGTTTGACATATAATCATTCTGATTCACAATCAATTGCATGTTGCATTGTGCATCCTAGTGCATTTTCAACTTAACTACTGGTTCATTTGGTTGACCTGGTTATTGGTCAATCATTTGTTTTTATCCACAAGCAACATGCATCTTAATTTGATAGGGGGCTTTATACAGAACTTTCAAAAACTTTTTATTGAAAAATTCTGTTTTGGGATGTCCTAATAGAGAAGTAATTTTTTCGATGAGGAGCAGCAGTTAAGAGTATTTTTGAATAATTAAAAATCTTGAGGGCTTTATCGTTAATTAAACATTTCATAGTTCCGGAAAAGCTTCTTGTAAAAGAAATTTCAGACGTGTCAGTTTATTTTATGAAAAGAAACGAAAATGATGCAAAAATCTGTACTTAGATATCTTTGAAAAAAAAATCTGCACTACTTGGGCCATAAGAGGTTGGGCTTAGTCTTGCAGGCCGCAGAGTTGTTTCAGTTGGACCATTTTGTCCCCGCAACTTCGAAAAAAAAAAACAAAAAATACATTTCAAAGGAAGATCAAATATCACATCGCATTTAAAAAAAAAAAAAATCACATCGTCTCATAAGCTTCCAGTAGAGAGACGTTAGAAACTGTAACGGCTATATTTTGTTTAAACTTCAAAGCCCTAATTTTAATTTTCAATTCCTTCTTTCCATTTCCAGAACTCTATCACAGCTCTCTGTCTCTCTCCGTCTGCATTTCAAGCATTTCCAAAAACATTCTCTCTCTCTCTCTCTCTCTCTCTCTCTTTCAACGTAACAGCGAAATTGAATCTTGAATTTTTTTCCTTTTTGGAAATACCCAGAAAATTAGCAAATTAATCTGAGAACATTCTTTAGAAAAATCCCCACAATCTTGAAATATAAACCTCAAATTCTCTTCAAAACCTCGGATAAAATCTTGAAAGCTCTTCTGAGTATCGCTCAAAAATGGCTCCAACGCCATCATCTTCCAAAGCAAATCAAAGTCTTTTAAGAACCCCACAATCAAAACACAGACTTAACTTCACCTCCGGTAGAAACACAACACACGCATCACCAAACCCCAACTCTGCAGCCAAAGAAACCGCATCGCAAGACCACCCAATTGAAGTAATTGGTAGAATCCGCAACTTCCCTAACACTAACGCCAAAGAAAAGCCCATTTCAGTCTTGCAGGTGAACCCAGATAACCAAACTCTGAGAGTCAGGGCTGATATAGGTTACAGGGATTTCAGCTTTGATGGGGTCTCTTTAGCAGAAGAAGAGGATCTTGATAGCTTTTATAAGAAGTTTGTGGAGTCAAGAATCAGTGAAGTGAAATTAGGGGAAAAATGTACCATAATGATGTATGGACCCACTGGTTCTGGCAAGAGTCACACAATGTTTGGGTGTGCAAAGCAGCCAGGGATTGTGTATAGGACTTTGAAAGATATATTGGGAGATGAGAGTGATAATGGGGAGAAAATGGGGTTTGGTACTTTTGTTCAGGTGACAGTTTTGGAGATTTATAACGAGGAGATTTACGATCTCCTGTCGAGTAACAGTGGCGGTGGATTGGGAATTGGGTGGCCTAAAGGCAGTGGATCTAAGGTAATTTTAGAGATCACTTTTTTATTTGAATTTTTTTTTCTTGAGTTCTTGGTTATTAAGTTTTAGTGATCTCATTCCTGTTTGTATTATCTAAGGTATTTTTGGTGTTGAGAGTATTAGATTTTTCTCACTTTGTGTAATTGTACCTGTATGCGCACTCAGGTGGATACTGTATTTTCGTTATTTTCATAATTATGTTTATCATTATCCATTGCTCCTAGAAATGATGGTATCAAATTCTTTTAAAAGTTTTTATAAAATGAAGTTGTATGATTATGGAAAGGAGACGGTCACTGTTATTTGTAGGACAGATATTATTAGTTGTTGTAAGTTTGATTATAAAATTAATTGAGCTTGTGACTTGATTTGGATTTTGTAAATTGAGGTATTTGATGGTGTTTCATTACATTAGAGTCTACGTTATAAAATAAGTCTGTGCGACTATTTTATTATTAAAATTAAGAGTAGTGTTAAGTATCTCAAATTGTATTTCAAATTATATTTCAAAAAATGATGTGTTAAGTAAACATTGGGTGATGAAATAGTGTAAATTCCAAAATCATTTATTACACCCAATGTTTACTTGGCATTTCACTTTTTGGGATACAATTTGAGATATAATTTGGGATGCTTAGCGTTACTCTAGAATTAAATCTAGGAGTGCAATTGACATTTTGTGTATTCTCCATTCAAAAGGACAATTTTCTGGCTTTGAGTGGCATCATATGGCTGAAAGTTCAGACATAATTGCTTCAGAAGATTCTCTGAGTTTTTTTTTTATTCTTGGTCTCTTCTAAGTTTTAACGTGATCAAGATTCAAGAAGCAGGATTCTGTCTATCATGTTCTGCATCAATGAAGCAGGTTAAAATTTTGTCGACATGCATCACTTTTAACCACTTCATCTTATATGATGTTGTGTAGTTGACAATATACACACCTTTTTAATTTTATCTGGTGATTCAATGGGCACTTTGTATTGATTCTAATTTTATTTGTGAGGTTATTATGCCATCTTTTTCTATGGGACAACTCTTTATTTGACAGTGCGTATTTGATTTAGTAATGCATGGTACTGTGTTGTTGTTGACAATATAAATGCTTTCCATTTTACTTGTTAATTTAGTTCAGCTGCAGACTTGATTATAATTTTATTTGTTGATATAGAGGCTGCCATTATTGCTATGAGGCCTCTCATATAAGCAGAATATTTTATCAACCCACTGTGGGCCCTATGTTCTTCTAGATTATTTTTGGTTTTGAACATTTATTTTGCAGGCAAGACTTGAAGTGATGGGTAAAAAGGCAAAGAATGCGACCTTCATATCGGGAACTGAAGCTGGAAAGATTTCTAAGGAGATTCAAAAAGTAGAGAAGCGAAGAATTGTGAAAAGCACGCAATGTAATGAAAGAAGTTCTCGAAGCCACTGCATGGTATAATGTTTGTTGAACTTGATTATTATTTACCGTTCTGTTAAAAATACGCACAAATATTTCTCAATGCCAATAAATGGTGTGACACTTGTTGAAACTTGCACAATTATTATCTTGCCAAAATGTCTAGATATTTGAGGATAACCTGCCCTATATATTTGCACAGGTAATCCTTGATGTCCCGACGGTGGGAGGACGATTGATGCTTGTTGACATGGCTGGTTCTGAAAACATTGACCAAGCAGGTCAAACAGGATTTGAGGCAAAAATGCAGGTACCCAATCATGAATATCTTCAGACCTTGTTCGTTCTTATATTAATTGTAAAGTTTTTTGACTGCCTGGATTGTGCTCAAGCTCTTCCCCTAGCACTATCAAGGAACATTAATTTATGCTTCCCTTGACATTGCAGACAGCTAAGATTAATCAGGGTAATATTGCATTGAAGAGAGTGGTTGAGTCTATAGCAAATGGTGATTCTCATGTACCATTTCGTGATAGCAAATTAACTATGCTTCTACAGGTATGTTCCACAAATAATTTTGTCAACAATGGTGAATTTTGACAAGGTTTTCATGTTATAATTGTTTGACAGGTTTTATCCTTTTCCAGGATTCTTTCGAGGATGATAAGTCCAAAATTTTAATGATCTTATGTGCTAGCCCAGATCCCAAGGAGATACACAAGACGATTTGCACCCTTGAATATGGAGCAAAAGCAAAATGTATCATTCGTGGCCCTCATACACCAATTAAGGATAAAACTGGCAATGAAGATTCTGCATCTGCTGTTATTCTAGGGTCAAGGATTGCTGCCATGGATGAGTTCATTTATAAGCTGCAAATGGAGAACAGGCAGAGAGAGAAAGAGCGTAATGAAGCACATAACAAACTTCAAAAAAAAGAGGAGGAAGTTGCTCAACTGAGAGCTACACTGCAGATTGTGGAGGTTAAGGGATCTGAAGTAAGTGAACAAGAAATTAACATGAAGGTGACTGAGCGAACTCAGGTTCTGAAATGTGAGTTGGAGAAGAAATTGGAGGAGTGTCAGAGAATGACCGAGGAATTTGTTGAAATGGAGAGAAGGAGAATGGAAGAAAGGATACTGCAACAGCAGCAAGAAGTTGAAATGCTGAGAAGGAGATTAGAGGAAATTGAGTTTGAGCTTTGCAATTCTCGGGGTAGAGAGGTTCGCAGTTCAAGGGACTTGGATGGAAGCAGCTTTGCCAGAAGGGTGATGGGCATGTATGCCGATGAGGACCCAGGGATGGTAAAATCTATGGATCTGGACATGGGTGATTCAGAGCCATTCATTCGTGATGTGAAACATGTAGATGGGGCCAATCATCAAGAAGAATATACTGGATTTCAGGGTTTTCTCAATTGTTCTAATCAAAAACCTTCAAATGTGGTTGTTGATCATGATGTTTTTGCATCAAAATACGGTGACAAAGTATGTTTGAGCACTGTATATGAGGAAGAAGATATAGAAGAAGAGGAGGAGGGACATAAAGATAATATGGAAGATGAAGAAGTAGAGAAGGTTATAATAGAGGAGAAAAGGGTGTCTTCAAGTGCGTCAGTTGATGGAAGGCGCCCCTGTATCAATTTTACCGCAGGATTCTTGGCATCTTCCCCCAAGAAACCTGAAGATGCAGAGTCCTACAGAAGATTAAGGATTCAAAACATATTTACTCTTTGTGGAAACAACAGGGAGCTTTCTCAACAGGTCATTAGAACTCCAGTACCTTCGAAAAGGAATACTGAAAACATTGATCCTCTTCTGCTTGGAGTATGCTGCTTTTAACTTAGTAAATTCAATTTCTCTCTGATTTTTTCACCTATTTTTCACTAACTTGCACTGCTTAATGCAGGAACCTAATGGAGCTACAGTCCTGCAAGAGAATGAAGGAACACAGCTGATCACCAAGCTTCCATTTTGTAACCAGTTAAATGGCCACCTTATTTGCTTGGGACCTGTCAAGGGAACTCGGTATCAAACTGAAGTCCCATCTAGCCCACTGCCATTAACTCCAATCGAAAACAAGCTTCCTTTGAGTGCTTTCCCACTGCCATTAACTCCAATCGAAAACATGCTTCCTTCGAGTGCTTGCTTTGCTAAGCAAGATGATTGTCTATCTCCTGATGTAGCTCCACACTTGACTTCAACACCTTTCATTACTCTTCGAAAGCATATTAATTGAATAAGTGTGCTGTTCTTTGAGTATATTAACATGTGTACTCAGATTGCTCAATTGATTTGTTGATAATCGGATGCATGTATTATATACATAGTGATATGCTTCTTTTGATGATTGATCAGTGCCTTTTAAACAACTCCTTTATATATCATAATTATCTGCTGATTTTTTTTATTATCTACACCTATGACTGCTCTTCATTATTCTGTTTCTCTTCATTATTCTATTTCTCTTTTTGTGGGTAAGTTATTGCTGAATTGTGTGAAACTCTTATGTTTAATAAAAATATCAGTTTGGCAAATAGTATCAATATATATATATATAAATATTTCAGTTTCACACCTAAAAGTGTATGCATGGTCTCTGTGTATAAATTGCATTGGTAAATGTATAATAACAATAGCATGTCTCAAAACTTAATGTTATTACAGGTTCCATCCATCATCGTTTTCTTTCAGACATTACTTATTGATGTTAATTTTCACTTATCTTAAAATAAGATACTTCACAACTTAATCATCGTCTAATTAACCAATGAATTAATCACAATTGTGTCATGAATGCATCACAAATTGTTGCATAGGGGTGCGTAATAGTGAAGCACTCGTGGCTCTCTAATTTGCGAATAAGGCGGCCCTTATCAGATGGTGATAAAAGAGGTTGATGATCTTGTTGCTTTTGCATCAAAATATGCTGCTAAAAGAATGTCTTTGAACTGCAGAAACCAAAGGAAGTAGAGTGTTACTGAAGTTTAAGAATTCAAAACATACTTTTTGGGAACACCATGGAGCTCTACCACTATTATTATTTTGTATGGATGTTAATTTATTAAATTATAATCAATGTATAAAAAATAGTTTACTTCAACATTGTTTAGTTAGACTTTTATATGGGTTAAAATAGATTTTTTAATAAAAAAATTCTTTTTATATTTTTCGATTTGTTTAGTTGCAATTGAAAGAGAGCTTTTGATTTAAAAAGCTCGTCCGTAATTTTTTTTTTAATATTTGTGTAATAGATATATATTTTAATAATATTTTCTTAATTTATAGTATATTCTTAATAAAATAAAATAAAAATATTTAAACTCAATTTAAAGAACAGTTTCATTGTCTATTTGAGATTTTGGCTTGACTTTAGCACCATCGAATTGAAAACTTTATGACACAATGATAGTACTATTAAAAAAATACTAAAAAATGGCAAACACCAATGAAAAAGATAACAAATTTCAATGAATTTTTTTTTGATAATTTTAAAAATAAAGGGTGAAACTATTCTTTAATTCAAATTTTAGAGGTCTAAATATATATTTTTTAAAAATAAAAATAAACCACATTCAATTAATATATTTTAACATTTTCTTAAAAGTTATTATATTTTTATATCTCTATAGTTATTATATTTTTATAGGACTTACTACTTAAATTTTTTTGTTATTTTTAATTTTTATATCAAACACAATAAATTTATTTGATTCACTAATTGCTATTATTACTTTTACATGGATTCTTGTGTTTTAAGAGATTGAATTTTAGAAAATATAAGAAAATTTTAAATTTCTGTATAAAAATATTGAATTGTTAAAAATTCAGATGTAAGTTTTATTAAATATTTTTTTGTGTGATAATTTAAGAATATATAAATTCTTTTAATGTGTAACCAAACCACTTAAAACTTTAAAAGGATTTTTTTATTTAACAATTAAACGATTAATGTTTTTTTTAAAAAAACCATTACTTCTAAAAATTCTATTTAAAAAAATTATACTTTTAAAAATTTATTTAAAAAGTTCATCCAAATGAGTTTATAATAATAATATTAAAAAAAGGGCACCTAGAACTTATATAATTTGCATTTGCATAATTATTTATTTTATTTAGTTTTTACAATACATTAAATATTAATTGAATATTTATATACTTCTAAGTTTCATTTGTTTAAATATAAGATGATATTTTATTCTTTAAATAATATTAAATATATAAGAAACAAAATTTATATATATTGGATATTATTATTTAAGAAATAAACCATGATGATGAAGCAATAGTGAACTTGATTAATGGATATTAATCATGCTCCACAAAAGGTGTATATACAATTAGATATTAAATTGAAGAGGAAGAGGAATGGAGAGAGAAATAGAATTTATCGCGAGACAAAGTTTAGACAGTTTATTCACTTATCATTAGAGACCAAGTCAATCCTTTTTAATATGAAATTGTAGATGTTGGAGATTTGATTATTTAATAATTTTATTTGAATAAAAATTAAAGTGAATATAAAAGAAGAGAGTCATAAGAAATTTAGTTTGTATAAGACACGTATAAAGAAGTTTAGTACGTATATGACACGTATGAAAAAGTTTAAGACGTATGAAACATGAAAGAAAAAGTAAAACAAGGCTCAAAGTCGAGAAGGAAGCGAGAAAAAGCGCGGAGCTGGAATAGGACCTAGTGTCACGGCGCCCAGGGTTGAGCACAGCGGTGCCCAGAATTGAACACCAGCGTCGCAGCTCCAAAGCTGGGAGATATTCTATTTTTGATCCAAATTTCAGGTTTTGAAAAGTTTAAGACTTTCAAAGCAAGTGAACTTTTACTCCAATAAAAAATATGATTAGTAAGCACGAAATAACCTATATATAAATATTTGTAAACTCTTTAGTTAAGATTAAGCATTAAAAAATGACTTTAAGAGAAGGAAAGAACTGAGTAAATACTAAATGTTTGTGTGTGTTAGGGTGGAACAGTCGTTTAGGTGTTCATTGTTCGTAGTAGAGTAAGGGTACACTAAACACTAGGTTATTTTAAAGGTTCTTCATTTGATTTTCTTTGTAAAATTTTTAGGGAGTTAATAAGAGATGTTAGAATCCTTGAATCTACAATAGATGTAGACAATTAGCTAAACCACGTAAGTGATTGTATTGTGATCTTTATTTTTTGTTTTGAATTCTTACTATTTTATTTAATATATTAGTTATTCTACGACACAAAAGTTAGAGTTTAAGATTAAATTTAAAATTTTTCACTTTAACCTAATCTTAAGGGAAGAAGAACATTTTCTCCATCAATAGTAAATTATTTAACTTATTCAAATAGAAAACGATCCCACTTACATGTGATTTTTCACTTCCAGGATCATATTAAATGAAACCCTAAAAAAAAAAGCTCTAAACCAAAAAAAAAGGCGCCAGAAAGCAATATCTGATCATGTAGCTGCTTCCACCTAAACTACTTCCTAAATCTTTTTCGAGTAGAACAAATAAGAATCCAATACTAGAAATCATCAACCACATTTGGTAAAATCTAAAATCTATAAATCTGAAAGATTTTTGTTGTTGATTAAAATAAATGACAAAACCCTGAAATTTGGTATATTCTTATTGATGATTAGCTCGATCTACTTGTTTCACATCACCAATGAATGGCTCTGTCTGTATCACCACGTCCAGATCCATAGATTTTACCAACCCTGGGTCCGCATCAGTATATATGTTGATCAACCTTTTTATAAAGCTGCTTCTATCCAAGTCCCTTGACTCTATCCCTTATGAGTGAAAGTATTGTTGGAGCTGGTGCTCACGTGCCATTCCAATATTGTATGAATATTAATTGTTAATATTTATACAATAAACATTTCGAATAAAGATTGTTAATATCATATTAATATGGTATAATGCTTGTAACATTAGAGACATTGTTTGATCTGAAAGAGTTCAGATCTGGTCTAAAGGAGTTTAGATCAGAACTAATAGTTAGCAAAGCTGAGAGTTATAAATGCTAAAAGTTAGCACTGTTAAGAGTTAGCAGGTTGTAAGAGTCAGCGAGGTCTAAAGAGTTAGAACCTTGTCTATAATGGGACAAAGACCTGAGAGTATACTTGTAATGATATAGTTGCAAAGAGTTGCAATAGGTGTTAAGAAATATCATTATGTAAGTATGTCTCAAAGATAATGTTCCTGATCTATAATCACTAATGCGGGTCTATCGGTGATTCACTTTATATAGATTAGTGTATGTCTATATCTGACTGGTTCAGATGGTTGTTCTTAGCTGACCATGAGCTTAGAGCTTGTATAGGCATGCGGGTATCCAGTCAGGACTGGATACTGAACAGACTTATGAGGACCCCAATAGATATCCTATGACACCGTCAAAGGAAGGTCCTCTCGAGTTGAGTAGTATTCGTGGTCCTTTGACCTGAGCGCCACGGTGGTCTTGTGAGTGATCCATCATGCTTTGGTTCCACATATGTCAGAGACCTTTCATGGTCTGACCGCTATGTGTCGCTGGGTATGGTCCGATGCTCATGGAGTCCGGTGTGCGTAGATACGGGATCCATCAGCTTACGTAGGTAAGTTGTATATCCGATGCTCCGAGATTGTATTTCATAAAGTCTTGTGGCCACAAGCATAAACCCGGGAAAAGAGTTTCCCATAGGGTTAAACAATATAGCAAAAGTGTTTGCGTATATTGTTTATCGAGATACGAATCTGGAGATAAGATTATGGATGAGCAAATGGGGATTTGACGGTGCTGATCTATATCCCCGCACATCTAGGATATAAATGATGGAAGGATTATACGTGTACGTTATGACCTCAACTTGTATGGTCTGGCACGCTGATTTGTAATATTCGTAACGTGTGCGTGGGGCATCGATTACGGATTAATGGAACAGTTCCATTTGACAAATCGGGTGTAGACCTAGTGAGTCCCAATATGAAATGTACTCTTTGAGCACTTGGGCAGTGTACCGTATTGAATTGTTCAATACAGTATAATTCAGCAATTACTAAGGTTACGTTAACTAAAGTATGTGGTTAAATTGGTGGGACCCACTTTAGGTTAACTTGGTAACCGAGTAAGGATATAATAGTAATTTCACTTTATGATTATTTAATTGTTAAATAATTAAAATAAATATTTATTTATTTAATTGTTAAATAAATTAATTTAACATAACTAAGGTTAAAAGTTAACCAAGTGGTTAAGTTAAGTTAACCTTACTTAAAGGTTAAGTAAAGGTTAACCTAACCATGGTTAAGTTAGTTAACTATGGTTAAATTAATTAAATATTTATTAACTTAAAGGTTAAGTTAAAATAATCTAACTAAGGTTAAATGTTAACTAAGGTTAGGTTAAGCCAAATGAAATGCAAATGAAATTCAAATTAGTTTGGAATTAATTCATTTGTATATAAAGTGAAATGAAATTGAAATTAAAAATATGGATTTAGTTTTTTAGGTTTTGCATTTTGGGAGCCAATTCAATTTGAGAAATTGAAATTGTTTGTTTTGTGTTTTAAATGTTAGAACAACAAAACAAATTGAATTAATGGTTACTAAATGTAATAACTAAAAACAAGATTTGTTTTATTTATTCAAGAGTTGAATAAAAGGAAAAACAAATTTAATTAAGTTAAATGGTTTAACTTTGTAAAATGTTTAAGAGTTAAACACATATGCTGGATTAAGATGCTGCCATTCTAGACAATCAAACCCACCCTTGTTGATTGCTAGAATTGATCAAAGATTCATTTCATGGTGGACTTCAAAGAAAATTAATCCAAAGGCTTCATTGGTGATATTTCTCAATCTCGAATTTCAGTTTAATCAAATGTTATTTTCTGTGTTCATTGTATTCAATCTTCCGCTGTGCACATGTATGTATGAGATATGTATATTGTTTGTATGATGAACAAAAACCCACATGCAAGAACCCTAAGTTAAATTCGCCCAACCATATAACCCAACAAGTATGTGGTGACCATCCCAAATTTCTTTTTTTGCAAACAAATAAGTCAACTAATAAGAAATAAATCTTTTGGAATAATATTGTTTATATCTCCGTTGGAGTGTTATCTGAATACTCTTAAAAAATTCAATTGATAAGACGTCACTCAAAAGCAGCATCAAAAGGGCTCATGATAATAATCACTTATGTAAGACTTTGGATCTAACTTGGAAAAGCTATGCATGAGATCAATAAACCTTGCAATTCACGATTAAACTTTAATGTATGTGCTAGAATGGCTTAGATTTATTGTCAAAAACTAATACCTAAGGAAATGAAAATGGTGAAAACTGAAAAAGAGAGACTTAATTGACATTTTTGTAAATTATAGAAGCTTTAAGTTATTGTCATTTCATTTGCCTTAGATGATGAATAACATATCGTTTATGCTATATATGATTATATATAATTTGATAAAACGTTATTTTAACTAAGAATAACATTGTGTTAGAGCTTAGTGTGTGGATTCCACAAAGAGTAAAATATGTACTGAAATCTTAATCTTATATAGGAATTTGCATCTTAAAGTTGTGCTCAAACATAAATTCTCATCAAACAAATAACCTCATTTAAAGTATTTGGACGAGGGCAATTGATAAAGGTTTGAATTCTGTAATTTTCTTGTCAATGAATGACCAATGGCTCTGCATCACCATGGCATTTAAATAAAGGCAAATAAGCCATCCAACAGTTTTGTGCAGGTTGTGATACATTTCTATCACCATTGATATTACTTTATTGATTATTATGATGAGTAAGTCGCCAAGTATCTTATTTCAAGAGAACTGTAATCCATTAAGTGAAAGTAAACTGTTGAAGCAGAATAATACAAACAAACAATATAATTCAAACAATATACCACAAAACAAGTAATTGAAAAATTAAAGAGAGAAAGGTAGAAGAGGAACATACAAAATTTACGTGGTTTGGTAACTTGTCTACGTCCATGGTGGATCAAGATCACGCATTTTTATTATTGAATCTCAAGGCACTCACAAAGTATGCATTTTATAAGAAAGACCCATAAAGTAATCACTCTCTTTTACAATTTAGAGGTTTTCTCTCACAAAGAATCACAAAGTATATTTGATCATAAATATCCCACTCTAATCATAAAGATTTGTGTCTTCTCACTAAGATTTCACTAAGATGTCTTAAGTTGTTTACGATCCAATAAAGAGCATTTATATAGATTTTAGGACGATTTAAGTTTATCCTAAATGTGTGAAAATTGTATTAGAGAATCTTGAAAGAAGTGAAAATCGAAATAAATAAAATATAATTAGGAAACACCTTTCTCGTGCTTGACGCTGCGGCTTCTAAGTGCTGTTTTAAGTGTTGCAGCGTCCAGGTGCTGTTTTGGACACTGTGGCACCTACAACTTGGTGTTGCGACGCCCACACGATGTACACTAATAAATGGCATAGAGGATATTATAATTCTATGTTATTAAAATCTAAATCTAAATATCTTGTTAAAACTAAAACTAATATATTATACACTTTGTGTTGCAGTGCCCACACTTAGGCATTGTCAGATGAGTTTTTTATTTTTTTTCACGTTTATTTTTTATTTTTGTGTATTTAACATATTTTATTTATTTTTAAAATTATATTTTAATAATTTTTAATTAATATTTTCGCATAAACATAATATTAATGTTCAGAAAATGATAAATAATGAAAACTATTAACAGTATTGTGACCCGAGACATATGACATTGTTATTACACATTCAACACTGTTATACACGTGACCCAAAAAAATTTGAACAATAACAAAGTTTAAAAGTAACTTGTCGAAATAAAAAACTGGATAATGGGTCTCAGTTTTGGATCTAGTGAAAAATGATGCAATCATTTTGTTCTCATCCACACAAACCCCCCAAAACCCCTCCCCCCTTCAAAAAAAAAATAAAAAAATATTGCCATTATTCTAAGACAAGACGTAGTACAGCAAAGCCTTTGGTGTTTAAAAGAAGTATCAAGTTGCCTTGCAAATTGTTCCCAATGATGACCTGTGGTGCCACTAAACGTCCTTCCTTTTTACTAATAAGATACCAATTGAAAAGGCAATGATTCTCATAACCATACTTATATTTTTATTTTTTCATAACATGCAAGACACGTTAAATCAAGAATAAAAAAAAATATTATTTTCTCAGACAATATTTTGTTTCTTCAACAGCTCAAATTCTCGGGCAGTATTTTTCTCTTATAAAAAAAAAAAAATTGATTTAAATTCTCCCTGTATTCTTTGTAATTTTCTAATTTTGAAGAACTTTCCTCCCAAATGTCCTTCAAAGGAAAAAAAAAGAAAAAAAGAATCAATGTACTCTGATAATAAAAAACATGATTACTTCCTCCTATCTTTTTTCTTTATTAAAATTGCTTCTTTTCTCTAACCAAAACTCAAAACCCATAAGTTTATTTCCGCCACTGCTAAATCGCACTATGTTTTTCTTTTGTACTTGAAATCTCAAACCGGCAATCTTTGGAATTCCAAGTGGTACCACTAAGATTCTATTTATTGCCTTTCTTAAGTTTGCTAATAGAATTACATTTTTTTTAGGTCATTCAATTCACATGCAAAGTGGGACCGTTTTGATTTGAATAAATTAAAAAAATGTACGATATATGATTGAAGGACTCCAATGATAGAGAATAAAGATAGATACGTCCAAACTATGCCTCGGTCAAAGCAAGGCTATTTACGTGTGTAATTTTAAAATGAGAGTAATGCAGCGACAATTGCTTTCATTTCATAGTCTTCAAAGTCCACAACTAAAAGAGAAATTTTTTAATCAACCTTATAATAATAATAAACATGACCTAATTTTAATAGTTTACGTACTGATAACACTTAAAATATATTTTAACTGAATCTTCATATTTTAAGTGTTGAGACAAAAAGTTAGGTGTCATAAGTGTTAAAACACTTATATATATTTTAATTTCCATGTGAATTAGTCAATGGGGAATCAAAATTAATATCTTGTGTACACAAAATAGTGGATAAGCATAGTGTAATCCAACATTTTGTGTACCATAATATAAAATGTAATGTAACACTTATGTATATTTTAATTATTTTTAATTATCTTACAGCAAAATATGATGTAACAGCCGAGAGTCCTAATTCTTTTAATTGAGGATTTTGGGATTCTAATTGGATTGAAATGTTTTCCTAAACGATTCATTTCAGCAAAAGCACTTTTGTTTTGGTAGAAATAAATAAATAAATTTAAAACATTTATTATTAATATATTTTGTTATGAAAATATTGATATCAAGTTTCTGTCACGGTCAGGATTGGAGTACAATTTGGTTTATGTGACAAATTTCGATAAAATTATAAAATTTCATACTTTTGGGCACAAAAATTATTTACTATTTTAATTTATGTCATCTTACTTAAAAACTAATTAAAAAGATTATAACCCTTTATAATAGATGAATCAAATTCCACCTATATAAGATAAATAATATCAAATTCTAATATAACTAAAACAATAAAATATGATTAAAATACGAAAATCTAATAAAACTTAAAAAAGTATATAAATTAAATAAAACATCTTAAAATTATTGTACATCAAGAGTGTTGAAAATAAAAGGCCTTGATAATTTGTCACTATAAATATCATATTAATTAAAAACTGATTTGTTAGGCTATTTCGTTTTTTGTTTTCCTGGGGAATTGATTTGTTAGAATGTCCAGGATATGTAGGAGACCATATAAAAATAGAACTGCTGGCCTTAGACAGTCAATGGAAATAAAATGTTAAATAAAGCTATGTCCTTAGTGAATAAAAAAAAGTATCTTGGGTTTTGATTGTAAGTTGAATTAATGATATTAAGCATCTTATGATAGTTAGTTTAAGTGAACATGCATTTGGTGTAGCATTACAATAGATTTTCACATGATTTGATGTGTTTAGACCTCTGCTAAACCAACAAGCTTTCTAAGTTATCTTCTTATTGATTTATATTTATATGTTTTACATAAAGCCCTTTTAACCTGGATTTGGATTCTGTATATTGAGTTATTAATTGAAGTTGCATTATATTAGAGTCTACATTCGAGTATCTGTGCAAAGACATCTATCCAATAATGTTTAATGTTTAATGTGATCTTTGTTTTTAGTTTTTTAATTTTAATATACTTAGGGTAATTTGATAAACTAGTCATTATATAATATAAATGTTTTTACAAATGAATGAATGCATAAAGTGTTTATACTGGTATCCCTTCTAACCCATAAAATTATTTCATTGCTGTTAGATTATAACACCGAAGATGCAAAAAAGGGACCAACAGGCCGCTGAAAAGTTAAAAAAAAAAAAAAAAAAAAGACGAAAAGAAGAAATAGAGATAAAATAAAGATCTTGAGACAAAGAAAAGAGTTGTGTCCCTCTCCGATGGATGATTGAAACAAAGGGCAGTTGGGTTTTTTGTTTTTTTTTCTCGTTTTCATAGGAAGTGTTGAAATTTTTTCTCGTTAGTTTCAGGGCGAGAGAAAAGCAACCCACTTTTTCATAGGAAGTGTTGAAATGCGAGAGAAAAGTCACCATTAAATAGTTCATTTGTCAACTAGTTTAAACTTTAAAGTATTTACTGTTTTAAGGGTAAACTGCAGGATACTTCTAGGCAACCTCCACTTGGACATATACCGTTTAGTCAGTCTTTTGTTTCCTTTTCTTTCCAACATACCCGCGTGTTCTTCCTTATAAATACTTCATTATTAGCATGGCATTGGCATTGTCATTCTCACCTCTGCTAAATCTTAGCAAGTGATTGTTATCTCTGCTGAATCTTAGCATGAATTTTTCTATTGATGCGAGGTTGTCAATTCCGCCGCTGCTAAATCTCATCATTTTCTTTCTGTTCCTGAAATCTGAAGGCGGCAGTTCTTGGGACCTCCAAGATGGTACGAGTAAGATTCTTCTATATCCAATTTTAAAGATGCAATTCCCATTCGTGATTCCTGCCATGCTGCTATCGCTTCTATTCCTCTTCAGTGCCGTCAAACTCCCTTTCAAAGTGGGCTGTCCCATAATCTCGTGTAACAGAGAACTCTCGGTTCTCTTGGCTCTGTTAATACTAGCTTCAGTTATTTTGGCTCCATCACTTTTCTTGGTGGTGTATTTCTGTCTCATAATCTTATCATTCTGCTACGCAATGCTAGCTTCTCCGTTCAAGCGCTTCTTCAACTGGTGCAGACCGATCCCCAGTAATGACATCCCCTCTATCAACGAGAATGCTCAAGAAGACGCAGAACCAGCTGCTCGTCAAGTTGAATTAAGGGATGACATAGAAGCTGGTAACCTCAGCTAGCGGGGAGGGGGCAAACGTTTTGTTCGATATACACGATCGTTAGCCCACTCTGCAAATTTTTTTTTTTTTGGACAAATGCACTCTGCAGTTTCAGTTTTACTGGAACAAGTTTATTAAGCAGTTTGGTCGGGCATGGAAGCGACTAAATCCATGTCCTTGTAATTGTTGTTGTTGTTTTGTAGTTTTTCTTTGAGAACTGTCATGTAGCTTTTAAGAATGCAGAGAAGCTTATTTTTATTTTGTAATTTTACTTTTTTTCTGTTTTAATTTTAATTTTAGATACAACAGAAACCGTATAATTGTTTGGGCCAGTTGGGCTATGACACATGGTTACAACGACAGATCATTACCGTTGGATCTACCTCTAGATCTTCCCAGATACATGCGACAAGTGCACATTTTTTATTATCACAAAAAGTGCGACGTTGGCCCTTCTCCTTTTCCTTCCCCTCTCTTCTGTTTCTTTTCTTTTTTTCCCCTCATCTATTTAGATCGTTTTCTTCCTTTCTTTCTCGCTTGCGTACGAGTTTTTGCTCCAGTCATCTCGTTTCCGATCGACTATGCCGAGATGCGGTGGAGCTCCGTCGAGCCCCGCCGGCCTCCGCCGGGGCTTATCGGACTCAGCCGAGCGTGTCTCTGCCTTGCCGCGCCTTGGGCCAGTTTCTCCGGTTTTCTCGGGCGTGGGTTGCAACCAGCTTCTCAGGCGATCATCTTGGCCTGCAGCCCATCCAGCCGTCCGCCGCCAGTGTATGAATTAATTAATCAGCACCACATAATAGAATTACTTATTATAACAAAAGGCAAATTAATTATGGACGAAAAAGAATTTTAAATTCCATTAAACAAATTGGCAACACTCGTCACTTGGTTTGATATATTAAGGTAAAGTGATTGGTTAGTACATCAGTAAATCGTATAGTAGATATTATAATTTTATGTTATTAAAATCTAAATATCTTGATAAAACTTTATTGACATGTTTTTATAACGAAACGTATTACCATTCGAGTTTCAGATTAAAATAACAATTAAAATATTATTCCTTTGCCTCTTTCGGACACTGACAGTATTTTGTTTCTTGAAAAGCTCCGAGTCTCAGTCTCCGTCAGTATTTTTTTCCCCGCCTTTCAGAGTTTTATTTATTTACTTGATAATCAAATTCTTTGTTCCTTCTTATTCTTTTTTTTTATTATTATTATGGGAAACAGAGAAACAAAAATCGAATAGATAGTTAGGGTTCTGGCGTTGAATTCTCCCGAAGAAGAGGTTCATGTTGTCATCTTCATGTGCTTTTCCTTTTATTGTTGTTAATTTCTTATTTTACTCTGTTTATTTCTTTATTTCTTAAATTCTGAATGCCTTATGCTGTGCTATTTCGTTTCTGTTTCATTGGGGAATTGATTGGTTAGATTGTTCAGGATACATAGGGAACTATATAAAAATAGAACTGCTGGCCTTAAATAGTCTAATGCCAACACAAGTGGCTTATTTAGGTACATGTATCTTTTATTTTTTCCAATATTAGCTTTAGGAAGATTATATTTAATTCTTCTGTTGGCGTTTAATTTCACCATTTTCCATATATTCTCTATCAGGAGGCCTTGCTTTTTCCATGTATGTAATATAGGATCCTTGCAGGAATAGAAAGTGTCTTGGGTTTTGATTATCTGTTAAATTAATGATCTTGAACATCTTATGGTAGTTAGTTTAAGTGAACCTGCATTTGATGTAACATTACAATAAATTTCACATGATTTGATGTTTTATACCGCTGCTAAACCAACAAGCTTTATGAGTTATCTTCTTATTTATTTATATTTTTTGAAAAAAACCTTTTTAATCTGGATTTCTTGCAAAATTCTAATATTGCAAAGTATTTGATTGTTCATCCATGCATGTCTAAAGGTCAACTAGTAAAAGATACATTGTTCATTTGTTTGTCTCCTGACTGTATTCTGAGCATATAGAGTTTATTTGACTGACTGGACTTCAGTTAATATTGAAAACTCAGCGCGTAACTCCCAAGGATAAGTTTTCAGTAAAGGCATAAAATAACCCAATCTATCAATTTTTTTTTTTTGAATAGATTAATTGGTAAACTTGGTAGAATTTATGCCCAAAGAATAGTGAAAACATGCAATGCGATCTTATTGATAATGTGATACTTGTATTATATTTACATGTATATAATAATATGCTTCTTTTCGGTGTCTTTTAAATGTTAAATTTTTATCATAATTCTGAGCTGCTTTGACTATTGTATGCCATTTCCGTTTTTGAGAGCTCATCCCCTGAGTTGAGATTAGGTATCTGAGTTGGTTTGAGAAAATCATACAAACCTTACCTGATGGTGTAATTAAAACTGATCCATTCTTTGCAGTGCATGATGAATAATCTTTATTGGCTAGATCTAAAACTGATTCTCATCCTGTTCCTATTTTCCCCTTGGTGAGTTATTTATAAACTTTGTAAAAACTATCAATTTTTTTGCTGTTGAATTATAACAATTTCGGTTTGGCAAATGTACAATATCATCTGCGCACTCGTGTATAACAGTGCTGAATGTGTAATAACAATATCATGTCTCATGACACAATACTGTTAACCGTTTTCATCATTTATCATTTTATGAACAATACGTTTTGTTTGTTTTCACTTGGTGGATTATAACACTCTAGACATAGGATACTTGGCGACTTGATCATCATACTAATCAACAACGTAATCTCAATTGTGACAGAAATGCATCACAACCCGCACATAACTGTTGGATGGCTTATTTGTCTTTATCTAAATGGCATGGTGATGCAGAGCCACTGGTCATTCATCAACAAGACAATTACAGAATTCTGGGCTTTATCAATTGTCCTCATCCAAAACTTCAAATGAGGCTATTTGTTATTTTTTTTTTCTTTTTCATCTGAACAGGGCGAGAATTTTCTGTTTGAGCACAACCTAAAGATGCAGATTCCAGACTGCAGAACTTGGCATCTTACCATCTGACTAGAAAAGTTTTACTGAGGTTGCAAGGCAATTACCAAAAGCAAAGGTTTCTCTTTATTAGACTGAGAGCTAGCCATATTATATAATTGATTTTTGAAAACTTATCAAGGCGGGTTGATCATTATATTTGATTTTTGACTTTTGTAGGATTCAAATCTTTTTACACACTTATTTTGATACTGCTGATATACATGGCTATAAAAGCCGCGTCACTCTCTTTTTAACTTACTCCTTTTCTATGTCCTCTTATGATCTCAATTCCAGCTTCAGCTTATAGTACTCTTATCACCTCTCCCCAATCTTGTTCATAGTCAAGCATAGCATATGGATTTTTCTATTGATTCGAGGGTTTTGTTTCCGCCGCTGCTAAATCTCACCATATTCTTTTTGTTCCTGAAATCTGAAGGTGGCAGTTCTTGGGCCCTCCCAGATGGTACGAATAGGATTCTTTTGTATCCAATTTTAAAGATGTAATTCCCATTACTTATTCTTGCCATGCTGATATTACTTCTTCACAGCCATATTCTTGGGCCCTCCCAGATGGTACGAATAGAAAGTGTCTTGCCTTGGGTTTTGATTGTAAGTTGAATTAATGATCTTGAACATCTTATGGTAGTTAGTTTAAGTGAACCTGCATTGGTGTAGCATTACAATAGATTTCACATGATTTGATGTTTTAGACCTCTGCTAAACCAACAAGCTTTATAAGTTATCTTCTTATTTATTTATATTTTTTTTTAAAAAGCCTTTTTAACCTCGATTTCTTGCGCAATTCTAATATTGCAAAGTATTTGATTGTTCATCCATGCATGTCTAAAGACCAACTAGTAAAAGATACATTGTGTACCCTGACTGTATTCTGAGCATGTAGAGTTTATTTGACTGACTGGAGTTTAGTTAATATTGAAAACTCAGCACCTAACTCCCAAGGATGAGTTTTCAGTAAATGAAGGCATAAAATAACCCAATATATCTATTTTTTTTTTGGAACAGATTAATTGGTAAACTTGGTAGAATTTAGGCTACTAAATACATATATTTGATCTCAATATTGTAGAATTTAGTGTATGTGACATTCTCTTTAAGTTTAGAGGATAAATTGTATGGCTTCAATATATTTTCACTATTGTTGAGTATCCCCAAACTTTAGGGGCATGTATAATTGTTATTTGAAATTTATAGTCATTACTACAACGTGCATAAATGCTCAAGCAAGAGCGACAAATAAGTCCTTATTGATTAAAATTTACCGTATGAGTTGTTGTCGAGGAAACCCGAGGTTAACTGATAATTCATATATTACAATCTGATTCAAATTCTCTTACAAAAAAAAATAAAAAATGATTCAAATTCTCTCTGTTTTCTTTTTAATTTCTTAGTTTTAAAGAACTTTCCTCCCAAGTGTCCTTCAAAGGAAAAAAATAAAAATGAATTTAACCGAAGTGTACAGGGTATAAGAGCTAACAACCAGTTAATCAAAAACATGATTACCTCTTTTTTCTTTATCAAAATTGATTATTTTCTCTAACCTAATTGGTCTCTACGAAAGCTCAAACTCACCGCTCAACTTCTTCCAAGCTCAGCTAGAATCTTAATGAGAGGTCATGTAAGTTGTGAGCATGGATTTCTCGATTGATATCAGGTTTTTATTTCTGCCACTTTTAAATCGCACTATGTTTTTTTTTTCTATCCTTGAAATCTCCAACTAGCAACTCTTGGGATTCCAAGATGGTACAACTAACATTCTTTTTATATCCAATGTTAAAGATGCATTTCCGTTCTGGTTCTTGCCATGCTGTTATTACTTCTCTTTCTTTTCACTCCCATCAGATTCTTTCTTAACGCAAGCCATCCCATTTGCTCATGTAGTGGAGAACTCTTGATCTGGCCTCTAATAATACTTGCCTCAATCAATTTTGCTCCATCACTTTTTATTGGTGGCCTATTTTTGTTTCATAATCTTATCAATCTGGTATCCAATGCTAGCTTGTTTGTTTAAGCGCTTCTTCAACTGTTATGTTGACACACTCTGATAAGATTTCCCACTATCTTTAACGCAGACTAGCTCCTTGTGAAGTTGAACAGAATGTTGAATTTTGATATAGAAGGTAATTACCAGCTCAACCAAAACATGAACATGATAACTTGGTAGTTGTGGTTGATTGATGGCTAGCTGTGACTGATACCACATGTAACAAGAGACTGCCTCACGGTAGGAATGTTTCTTTGCAACATCTAGTCATTTGTGTCATTTAGAAAGTCTAGAATACTCTGGGTATATTGTGTTCATGAAAAGTCAATGCATACTGACTTGAATTAAATGGAAGGAGCACCATATTCCAGGAGCATCAAAGAGTCTCTTTTATGTCATGTTCCGAGTAACTTATCTATTAACAATTAATCAAAATTGCTTGTTTGTAAGCTAGTTTACTAAAGCTGTAAGAGTCTTTCCTGTTTCATGTTTTGAGTTATTAATAAATAGTCAACGTTGCTTATTTGTCAACTAGTTTACTGAAGCTGTGGTTTCTGGTATTGGGAGTCTTCTTTAGCCTACTTGAAAAAGATATAGGAAGTAGTTTAGGTGGAAGCAGCTATATCAGTGAACAGATACTGCTTTCTTGCCCCTTTTTTTCTTTGTGTAGCTTGTTTTTTGTTGGACTATTATGATTTACCCAAGGAAAAGTGGTTGAACCAAGTTGTTGATATGTCACATTTGGCACTAATAGATGCGTGGCCAAGATTTTTTTCTATTATCTTTTGTAACCCACTAAGCTTTAAACTCACCGTTACTGTGGCTAAAATTTCACTTCTCGTTTGGCTACATCTTATACTGTAAGGTTTATTAACCACGTCCACTGCTCTCCAAGTTGGACCTAGTGTTTCATGAGCAGTTTAGATGCTGCTCTTGCCTTCAATCTTATAAATTAAATCTTTAGAGTATTCAGATAACCTGAATGGAGATCTGATAGAGCTTCATAGAGGCATATAAGGGGTGAGATAGTATGAAAAACAGGATTAATAATGTCTTTGAAGTTAGAAGAGGAGCTTGGAGCTATTTCTATTTGGGCCATAGTTAAGGATATATTCAATGAGGTTGGTCAAGAATTTGGAGTTGGATTTCGAATTGTTTGGAGGGCCAAAGAGATCTGGAGAGACTAAAATCTGTAGAGATGTAAAAGGATATCTCAGTCTTCTGCTACAGAGAGATTGAGGGATGGTCGAAATGAACTTGCAGAACAAATATATGCTTGTGGGCATAGAATTGGTTTGCCTTTGAGCAACTGCTGAAAGGTTTTGGATCCAGTAATTGATGGAGATGAAAAAAGTTGCAAAGAAATTTGTGACTTGATTTGGATTCTGTATATTGAGTTATTTATTGAAGTTGCATTAAATTAGAGTCTACATTAGAACGATCAGTGCACACTCTTCTTTTCGTTCAAATGAATTCTAGGATTGCAGTCAACATCTACTAGTTCGTGGCAAAAAGCAGATTTTTTTTGCTTTTTGAGTGCCACCATATGGCCTAATGTTTAGCATATTTGCTTCAACAGATTCTATTTGTTGCCATTCTTGTTCTCTTTTAAATTCCACTGTTATTCAAGATTCAAGAAGCAGGATGTTGTCAAATTTATTCTACATCACGATTCACGAAGCAGGTCAAAATTCTATTCACTTGTTTAATTATAAACCACTTCTTATCCGATGCCGTGTTATAGACAATTTACTTGCCTTTCTAACCGTCACTGGTGATTTAATTGACATCTAGGTTGATGATAACTTTTTTTGTTCCCTTAATTTATGCCACTTCTTTTTTATAATGGAACTCCATGTTTGACAGTATTTGATTTAGTTAATATTTATAACTGTGTGATTGACAATATAGTTACTTTTCACTTTCGTCTATTGATTTAGTTATGCTATTAATTTTTATCTGTTGATTTAGTTAAGCTATTAATTTTCTCTGTTGATATACTGGATGTTATTGCATTTGCCCGTCATATATTGTCACCATATTTTATCAACGTAATGTGGGCATTGTTCTTTCCCTCATCTGTTTTAGTTTTGGACATTTATTTTGCAGGTGATGCTAGAATTGATGGGGAAAAGAGCAAAGAACGTGAAATATCCAGAACTGAAGCTGGAAAGCTTTCAAAGGAGATTCAGGAAGTGGAGAAGCAAAGAATTGTGAAAACACTCAATGTGATGGAAGAATTTCTCAAAGCCACTGCATGGTATATTGCTTGTTGAACTTGACTTTAATTTAACAAGGTTCTGTTAAAAGGTACACAAACATTCCTCAATGACGTCATACTCCTTGAAACTTGCATAGTATAGTATCATTTCAAAATATTTAGGAATAACATGTCATGTGTAGTTGCCTAGATAATCCATGATGTCCCATCAGTGGGGGGAGAATCGATGCTTGTTGACATGGCTGGTTCTGAAAACAATGACCAAGCAGGTCAAACAGGATTTTAGGAAAAAATGCAGGTGCCCTGGAAAAAATATCTTTCTGAGCTCATTCATTCTTCAGGTAATTTCCACGTACAATTTTTGTTTATGGTGACAATTTACCTGGTTTTTCTTTTATCTTTGTTTGCTAAGTTTTTCCCCCTTTAAGGAATCATTTTAAGATTGTAAGTCGAAATTTTAACAATACTGTAACACTTCAAATTTTTGCGCGTGCAAAACATGCATTAAAAGAGGATGCTATTAATTTTATTAAAAAATTAAAGTAGTATACATTATAGGTTACATGAAAATTTGTCAAATTTTTATTCATCAAACTAAAAATTCTTAAAATCTTTTATAAAAACAAAGATAAATCTTTAAACTAACGTTTTAACTTCTAGACTATACTTACAACTTAAATAAAATAGAATTAAAACTATTAAAGACATAACTTTCTTTTATTGAATGTCTAACTCCAACTTTCAAAGTACTCACTAGACTTAATTTGTAAAAAATATTAATGACGAAGAGTGAGTCATCGTTTCAGTAAGTAAAATCATTCATAATGTATGAGAGTTTTTATTTGAAAGGTTGTAAGTCTTTTAAAATATCATAAATAATATTAATAAAAGATTTTCCTTTCAAACTTATCGAATCAAAATTTTTCAATATCATAAATCATTACGAAAATTGATTCAATAATATTTTTTTGTAAACTTTTATATAAAAAGGGTTGTTCATGTTATATAGTGTCATATGTACTCTCGTTAACTCGACCAATATTAGAATTTTATAATGTCACCTATACCTCCAATGATCTAGTCAATTTCAGAATTTTATAATGTCATTTATACTCCCACTAACTCGGCCAATAATAATTTGTAAATGATATCAGTTGGTTCAAATCATATATCATGTCAATATCATGACATAAATAATGAGTTAAATTTTTTTTATTAAATTTCAAATTTAATGATCAATTTTAGATTCAATAATCAATTCATTTTAAATATCATAGCTTCTATTATTTCATAATAATATAGCTTGCAACATTTTTGTAACATTATCTATTTAACTCAAAATTGAACCTGTAATTTTGAGTTGTCATGTAACGATCCATTGTTTTGCAATCTTGTTTAAGGAGATGTTTAAAATTATAAACAAATCTTTTATTTGAAAACTTTGAAAAATAAATAAACTTTAAAGATAAATTATACTTTTAACTAAAATCAATGAAAATTCATTTAGTTGAAAAATCATAAATAAGTTTCGGAATAACAATAAATCATAAGTATCTTGAAGCATTTTCTATATTTCGAATAATATAATAACATTTCTTATTTGAAAAAAAAAGGATATATTATGAATAAAGTTACTTACTTTGACAAAAGTCAAATACTTCAACGAATATCTCTATTTGTCTGAAGATCGCAAATATCCTACTCATAATTATTTATCTTTTATAACCATTTTCAAACTAGATATATCTATCAACTTGTGACTCTTTTTTTTTTTTCCATTTTAGTATTGAGCTGTATATGTTTCGAAATTCGTATCTCATATTCTATAAATTGGATTCGTATAAATTTTATTCTATCATGTTTTAAACATAAAAGGGTTCAACATATAATTTATTCGGAATATTTGATTTAGCAAAACTATATAAAAAGTATTTTTGTTTCTGCTTTATAGACTCTGTCAAACAATTTTAGTATATGAACATAATTAGTAAGTTAGTTCATAAAATATTTTACAGTTGTCTAAAAAATTATGAAATTAAAACTGGAATAACTAGACATATATAAATGCTAGTATATAAAATTTTAAAAAATTTGAAGATTTTTTGATAGGTGAAACTAGTTTTAAAATTCGAGTCTACTATTGAAATTTCTGTTTTCCAACATTACAGTCTCTAATTTAAAAATTCATATAAAATTAAATTCTTAAAGATTTTTATTAAAACAAAATCATCTAAAATCCTTATTGTGTTAAACTTTGAAAAGCAAAAATCTTAGTTCAAAAATATGTGTATCAATACAGTTTATTCATATATATATATATATATATATTGCTATTGAATTTTTTATTTTTCTAGGATTCTACTCACTACTTAATATACATATATATTTAATAGTAAAAAATAAAGAGTTGATGAAAATCAAAGTTTTAAATAGCCATTATGAACTATAATTCATGTGAAAGAATATGACTTATAAAATAATTAGTCAAAATGTTAATTTATTTATAACAAATACACTACTCATAATAAACTCAACACTTTATTTTCACTTTACATATTCTCTTTCTATTTCTTATTTCTATTCTATATAACCACCTTCTCATAAAGCACTTTCATTTGCAAACTTATCACAAAAATATGTTAAACTAGATATGAACTCTACATAAATATGAAAAGTTTAACTAAAGAAACTATAGTAGAGAATCGTATAACATATCTTGAATTAAGATACCAATCAACACTTAACTATCTTCTTTTTTTCTTTTTATTTTTCTCATTATTTTTACATTAACACGTAATTGTTCTTTGACTTAACACTCTCAACTCGCACAAACATTATAGTATTGACCATTTTCAATCAATTTCTATACTCTTTCTCATATAGATACTATTTATATATAGTGTCTATTGGAGTGGTATATGATGATAAACTCACTCATTTAAGGTGGACATATTAGGTTTATGAATAAGTCATCAAATTCTGTATTTATTTGCTAAATGCTTGTGGTAGGTCATATTTAACACTAGACTTAATTTTATCTAAAACATATGTATAAGTTATTAATGAATGGGCTATCAAGATAGGACTAAATTAGATATTTATTTACTAAGTGCTTGTATTAGGTCACATTCAACACTGGACATAATTTTATCCAAAACATATGTAAAAGTTATTAATGAATGGGTCCTCAAGATATGATCAAATTAGGTACTTGTTTGCTAAGTACTTATGTATGTCATTTTCAACACTAGGCATAATTATATCTAAAACACACATATAAGTTATTGATGAATGAATCATTAAGATAGAACTATATTAGAACTTTCACTGGATAACCTTCAGTGTCTGAATTTTGTAAATTCACATTCTAACTCAAAAATTATGAAACTATCTCAGACTTACTTATGACACATATCTTAGTTCACCATAAATCATTTCAGGCAAATTTCATTGACAAAGTATTTTAAAATAAATTTATTTCAAACATTTCAGAATCTATTTGCAAATTCTTATAATGGGTTATCTTATTTTTAAAAAATCATAACAATTCAAAAATAATGAATTAAATTATAAGATTTGAATATGTCATTCTAGACATCTATAAATTTAATATTTCAAAAAATCATAATTTTATAAAATTATTTGATAGATCAAAATTAATTTTTTATTTATTCATACTGCAAAAACAAGGGATTTTTATAATTTTATGGTTATTTTTTAAAAATTACTAAAAATCGAATTGATGGACTTTGTAAACAATTCAAAGTTTTACATGACTATAAACATGTTTTAATTTATATTTTCAAATATCAAAACTAAAATCAAACTATAACATTTTATAAAATTTTCAAATTAAGATATGGTCATAAAAAAATTAATAATGCATTTTTATGATTTACATATAATTATACACATAATATATTTGTATAAATTATACACAATAATTTCACTAACCTCACATATTTCATAATAATATTTTTGACCACATATTTTAATAATAGTAAAATAAAATAAAATAAATGCAGTATTACAATACTTTGTGCAAGCCTAGGGTAATAGAATAGACGATTTGCACCTTTCCACTATGGCGCGAAAGGAAAATGTACAATTCTTGGCCTTCAGATGCTAATTAAGGATACATTTGGCACCGAGGATTGTTCATCTGCTCATCTGCCCTTGTTTCCATGGACCAGTTCATCTATGAACAGCTGATGGAGATAAGCTCAGATAAAAAGACCAGAATGAGGCACATGACATGCTTTTAAAGAAAGATGAGGTAGTAGATCAGCCGAGAGCTGAACTCCAGCTTGTGGCGGGTAAGGGATGTGAAGCAATTGAACCAGAAAATTAACATGTAGGTGACTTGGGAAGCTGGAGTTCTGAAACACGAGTCGGAAAGAAATTGGGGGAATGTCAGAGAATGGCCGAACAGTTTGTTGAAATCGAGAGGACAATGGAATAAAGGATACTGTAACAGCTGCAGGAAGTGGAAATGCTGAGAAGGACATTAGATGAAATTCAGTGAGCTTTGTATTTCGGGGGATTGAGAAAATTGCAGCTGAATGGACTTGGATGGAAGCAGCTTTGCCAGAGGACTGTTGGTCAAATATGCTGATAAGGACCGAGAGATGGTAAAATCCATGGATCTAGACGTGTGATGCAGAGCCATTTGTTCGTGATGTGAAACATGTAGATGTGCCCACTCATCAACAAGACAATAATGGAGTTCAGGGATTTCTGAATTGTTCGCATACATAAACTTGTAACGCTGTTGACCATGATGTTTTTGCATCAACATATATGTTGGACCACTGTGCATCAATGCAGGATTCCAGGCGTCTTCTCTGAAGACACCAAAAGATTCAGAGTCCTCTAGAAGATTAAGAATTCACTAACATATTTACTCTTATGTGGAAGCAATGGGGAGCTCTATTGACAGATGACAACTACAGTACCAGCAAGAAGGAATACCGAAAACATTGATCGTCTTGCATGTTGTAAGAACTTCAAACACAAATGGTTTAGAAAACTAAGCCCATTGCAGAATCTGTAATGGCATTGGCTGCAAACGAGAATTGAAAGCAAACATAACCCTTCTAGTGAAAAGCGTTAATAGGCAGATTAAGTGTGCGTGAAATGGGAGGCACTGAAAGAAAATCCTGGAAAGTTCTTTGCCACTCTAAAAGTTTTAAAGGATGCATCTAGCCGACCTGTAGGAGCTGGTTGAGATATATGTTGATGAGACAATCAACTATTCACTTTTTCTTGTGATTGGAGTATGATGCATTTTCTTCATAAATTCAAATTTTATACTATATTCACTAACTTTTCTTTAGATACAGAAGCGAATATAAAGACTATCAAAGTTATTGAATTTCCACAATCATTCATATCAATTATGTGCGTTCTTCGTCTTTGAAGTTCTTATGGAGTGTAGTTGCATTGTTTTATGCACGATCCTATTGGAGCTCCGGTCCTGAAAGAGAATGAAGGAACACTTATGCGTACCAAACTCTCACTTTGTAACTAGCCAAATAGTCACCTCCCTTGCAACGGTCAGGGGCACTCATCATGGTAACTGAAATATCATTTAGCCCACTGTCATCAGGTTCAATTGAAAATCAACTGTCTTGAAGTCATTGCTTTACCAAGCAAGGTGATTGTCTATCCCCCGAAGTCTCTTCCCACATAAGTTCAACTCACTTCATTACTATTCGAAGGCAATAGTTGTACGAGGTGTTCCATTGTTCGAGTACATTACATGCGTGAACAGATGCGCAATGTGATCTTATTGATAATCAGATACTTGTATTACAATTATATGTTTTGATGATAGATCGGTGTCCTTCAAACGTTAAATTTTTATCATAATTCTCAGCTGCTTAGATTATTGTATGCCATTTCAGTTTTTTGAGAGCTCACACCCTGAGTTGGGATTAGGTATCTTAGTTTGAGAAAATCATACAAACCTTACCTGATGGTGTAATTAAAACTGATTCATGCTTTGCAGTGCATGTTGAATAATCTTTATTGGCTAGATCTTAAACTGATTCACTTTGTTACGCAATGCTAGCTTCTCTGCCTAGGAGAAGACGCTTTCAACGAGAATCAAGAAAATGTAAGCACAAGAAGCCCAAGTTGAACATATTAATCTTGATGTAGAAGGTAATTAAATTACCCGAACGCCGCCGAGAGAACGTAAAGCAGTACTTGTTTCATGTTTGGAATTCCCTGACTAGACACTAGCGACTAGCTGGCTATATATAATAACAAATGTCAGCTAGCTTTTGGGAGCTGCCATTTCCAGGTCTCTGAGTGATCAGTACTCTGCATCACCAGGAATATATTCAAGCAGCAGTTTTGCTGGAACGCGGATGGAAATGCTAATTATATCAGTTGTTGTTACATAACATATGTTTTCTCGTACTTCTAGTTTGTTGCTTACTACGCTCATCACTTTATCCCGTGTGATAATTAATATTTTACATAATTCAGTAAAATTTTGGGGAACCATTCTGCACACTTAAACTTGATGATTATAGCTCTCGAAATTTCCAATTATGCAACAACGTAATGTAAACTTGACGACCATCATTAATTCCAATGGAGTGACTGCGAGTACTTGAAGCCATCTTGTTTGGAGGTCAGCCCAAAAGCCAAATTATCGTTTGAAGAATACTTTTACTCATTTTTTTTCTTTACAAATTTTCATTTTAGAAAATATTGTTATTATTATAATTATTAAAAAAATTATCATCAATACTTTTAAGATATAATTTAATTACAACAATACTCACAAGTATTATTGTAATTAGGTTATATCTAATTATCCTTAATTATTATTATCGTTATCATTTAATTATTATTATTACTGAGTTAAATTCCAATTAAATCATTTATCCATCATCACATTATAAGTTATTTATATATCACTTAAGATGAAAATATTTAAATTTAATAAATTAAATAGATATTATCCAATTTTATAATGTTATATTTATATATAAAAAAGGTTTAAATGAAAATGAAAAATTGTACCTACAAAACACGGAATTTACATTTTATTTTTACTCAAAACTATAAGTGGAGATCCAAAGCGCATGTCAATACATGGTACTATGAATTTTTGTTTTTTGAAACAACAGTTTTATGTTATTGAAAACCCAATTATTTTAGTTATCTGGGTTTTGTATAGAAAAAGTGGTAACTCTTAGGAAATAATATGAAAAAAAAATGAAGAAGAATAGCTGATATAATAAGGGGCAAAATTAGAATTTAAGGTGGACAATAAGTTTTAAATTAAAAAATTATATTACGTTAAAATTTAATTATATAAAAATTTTAATATTAAATTTAAAATTTTTAATGATTAAATCATAAAAATATTTATTTTAAAAAATAAAAATTATAAAAATATATTATTAAATTAAAAAAGATATAAAGATGAAGAGGACCAGGGCGTTAACCCTAGGCTCCAATGAAACTCTGTTGCATATAGTAGTTACGTACCATTTTTACTTTTGTTTTAAACGCAGTCTTCCTCACTTACATTCAAATAGTCGTTCTCTTCCCTATTCACCTTCATTTGTATCATTTTCTTAAAAAAAAAATTTATAATTGATTGTAATTTTAATTTATTCGTTTAGTTTTTTCTAATTAATTTTTGTAGTTATTACGTGTTTGTCTAATGTTAAGATATTTCGTGTCTCTTTCCTTGGAGAGTTGGTTTGATTGATTGATTATTGAGAAAATGAAGGGAATCCTTAGAAAATTGGTAGTAATAGCCTTAAGCAATCTAATGAAACTATTTGAAAAAGGAGAGAGCGAAATTGAAGAGAAGGAGGAATATAGAAATAGGATTTATTTTGAGGTGGGTGTAAAAAGTGATCTTTGCTTTTCTTTTTTCTTTTTTTAATATACTTATGGTAATTTGATGAATTTGTTAATATAATTTTTTTTACAAATGAATGAATGTATAAAGTGTTTATACTGGATCTATTTCAGAGAACTGCAGCAAATATAACTCAAAAATATTTAAATTGTACAAAAATAAGTATGATAATTAGAAGTTGTACATATATATATTTGGTTACAATTTGCACAAGAACGAAAATTATTTTAGCAAAAAAATGAAAGATTTCTTTTATCCCTTCCAAGCAGGCAATTTTTAATTGTAAATTTTTTTGAAAATAACTCCTATTTTAATGCGTTATTTTATTTTAATAGAATTTAAAATACAAAAAGGCAGGAAAAAAATACTGATGGAGACTAAATACCCTTTTAGTTGGAATTTTCTATTGGTCAAATTTTTTTTTTTAATGTTAAAAATTTATTTTAAATTTTTTTATGACCTTTAATTACAATTAACGAAGAGCTTGTAGAAATTAAAAAAATTATTTTATCTCTACTTTCAAAAACTCAAAATTTAAATTTTTGTGAATAAATTTTTTTGAGTTTTTTTAATATATTTAATGTCACATTTACCATAATAATATTTTCTTATTTTCATATTGTACCCTTAATAAAAATAAATCATATTTAACTAATATATTTTAATATTTTTAAAAATTATTATACCTCTAATTTTTCATATCTCTACCACTATTATATTTTTATAAGAATTTATTAAAATCTATTGTTGATTATTTTATTTTTAATTTTTGTATAAAATATAATAATTTATATTGATTCGTTGATTATTATGTGTTGATTTTACTTAATTATTATTTTTTTAACAATTTTAATTTAAGAAAATACATGACAAATTTAAATTTTTATATAAAAAATTAAATTGTTTAGAATTTGAATATAAATTTTATTAAGTATCTTTTTTAATAATTTATAACAGATAAATATTTTTAATAATATATAATTAAATAATTTAATACTAAAAAAATTATTTTAATTAACAACTAAATAACTAATAAATTTTTTTTAAAAAAACTCTTCTTTTAAAAATTTTAATTAAAAAGTTCAGCTATGTCAATTTGAGGCCTGGCCCGACTAAAGGTAAAATTTAATTGTTTTAATTCTTGATCACTTTTCATTTCTTTCCAATTTTCAATTTTACGAGATGTCAATTTGATTCTATTTATTTTTTGGCATATTCAGGTATAAGAAATGGTTTCCAAGCACCTGCTTCAATGAAGAATATATGAGATAGCTAACTAATTGAGCACGTTTTTGCAATTACAATCTTCTCATTTTCACTCCCTTAAGTTATTCCCTTATTTTTTCTTAAACATTTAAATTGACATGAGAAACTTTTCACTTATGAAACATCAATCAGTACTCTTTATTTTTATTCTATATATTGAGTGTATTACAGAGAGTTGAGTTTCTTTACAAATCATTAGAGCTAAAATTAATTATTGTTTTTATTCAAATTTTTTAATGTAATATTATCATTAATATTGTATTATTATTATATTTGAACTATATTTGATTTATCAAATCAAATATAGTAATAATATAATATTAATGATAATATTATATTAATATCCTCTTCAAATTTAAAATAGTACAGTTGAAGCAAGTTTGAGTTGGAGACTAAAATTTGAAAATGAATAGGAAGTAAAGATTTGGTAAAAATATCAGTAGGTTGATCTTCAGAAGAGATAGAGTGAAGAGTGTTCTCTGAGAAACATATTGTCGAATAAAGTGACAATCTATTTCAATGTGTTTAGTTCGTTCATGAAAAACATCATTGTGAGCAATTTGAATAATACTCTGATTGTCACAATAAAGAGGTATAGGGCTAGTGTGAGAAATACTCATATCTTTAAGAAGCCAGATAATCTCTTGAGTAGTATCAGTAAGAGCACAGTACTCAGCTTTAATATTCGAGGGAGCAGTAGGTATCTGTTTCTTTTTTTTTTTTCAGAAAAGAAGAGAATCACCTAAAAAAAGACAAAATTCAGTAGTTGATCGTCGATCTGTAGAATCATCCGCTCAATCCGTATCAGTATAAGCTCGTAACATGAGAGAAAAATGAGCCAAAAAATGGAGACCCTAAAAAAGTGAACATTTGAGATAACGTAGAATATGAAAAAATGCTGCATAATATTACATTAATATTATATTATTACTATATTTGATTTGATAAATTAATTATATTAATAATATAATATTCTTACATTTTATAATATATAATTATTTTCTTTCATGTATAGTATTATTTTTTTATTTTATAATAAATTACAATCTATATAAAAATTTTATTGTACAGTTTTATATTTACAGTGAAATATACATATTTTATATTTTTTACAAGTTCAAATTATATACGAGGTATTAAAAATTAAAATTTAAATATTTGTAGACAAAGAACAATATCAAAAAATTGTAGATACTTTACACATTTATAACCAATCAATCTATACCCGAATATATTTCCTTCATTAATTGAACATAAAAGTCTTCTTTTACTCCTATATATCTATTTTGTTTAGCTATATGAGGTGTAAAAAAGAGAAAGAAGAAAAAGATTCATCGATTTTAGTAATTTATATAAATTATAAGTTGAGTAATTATATACTTGTATTTGACTTGTGAAGATTCTTAGTTTAATGAATAGTTCACATTCTCATTAGTACTCATACCTAATAATATACCATAAATATATATATATATATATATATATTAATTGAGGAGAATATTTAAAGACAAACTTTTTATTCATTTGAAATTTTTTTGGAAATTAAAAAAACACTAAATATATTCTCTTATCGATTATACATACATCTTTTTATTGATATGAATAATAATCTATTAAACACACGATTAAATTCAAACTTTTATAAAGTTGCATGACACTTTTTTCACTTTATATATATATATATATATAATCACACTTTATATTACAATAATGTAAAAATACTTGTTATAAACCATAGGAAAAAAAAAAAGGATCCAACAAAAAGTGATAAAAAGAATAATCGAAGTTACATTAGAAATAATTAATGAAGTTTAGCTTACTGAAAAAGGGTAAAGGACAAAAGGACTGAAAAAAGAATTGTAAATTAACATGAGATGCCTAAATTTAAAATAAATAAAATTCTAAAGGATGGTTTTTTTAATATTACAATAATGTACTAATATTTACAATTAAGAGTTTATCAAGATATATAATAATAATATTTGTTGAGACATAACTCACAAATTTAGATTCAAGAAAGGTTAAATCTAATTCATTAAAAATTAGAAAAATTTACTCATAAAAATCTATCATAACATATAATAATCATATATATTGAGGTTAAGAAAGGCTAAATTTGGTTAAATCTAATTCATTAAAAATTAGAAAAAATCACTCATAGAAGTCTATCAAGACATATAACAATGATATATGTTGAGGTGCAACTACAAATCTAAACTTAAAAAAAAAAAAAAAAACTAAATTTAAACTAAATTTAATAAATGGATATAATTTTAGATCAACTTTCTTTTCTTTTTATATATATCAAATAACTGCAAAGTATAATCCTAAAAAAAAAAATTATAAAATTTACCAAACACTACAAATAAAAGCACAATAATTCTTAACAAAGCTTAAAACACATTTTGTGTGTTTCCTTTTCTGGTCTTCATTGCAGAATATTTTGAGAAATTGAAAAGAATTATCCAGTTCTTTCTATCTGTCCCTTCTGTTGTCATCCACCGAATGCATGTGGCCACCTTTTGACTTCATTCTCCACTTGCACATCACATGTATTGAATTATATGAACTGTGAGTCATTTTATAACAACATACATAGACATAGTTTGTCATGGAGTTCAAATTTGTAGTTTTGATTGGTGAAAAATAAGATATTTTTCCTTCAGAGAGATTATGCTAAGATTTTTGGATTGCACTTTATAATTAATTCGAACAAATTTTTAACTCAGTTCAGCCGAGTTTCGATCAAAACAAACAAACAAAAAATAGGATCCATCTTATCCAAGGCCACCTAATTTTGGAAATGAAAAATGATTTTTCATTGTAATTTTTTTTTAAAATAACTCTTAATGCGTTGTTTTATTTTAATAGAATTTAAAATACAAAAAGGTGAGAAAGAAAAATATTGATGGAGACTAAGTACCCATTTAATTGGGATTTTCTACCGATTAAAATAATTTTTTTAATGTTAAAAGTTTTTTTCAAATTTTTTTATAACCTTGAGTTACAATTAACGAAGAGCTTATAGAAATTAAAAAAATTATTTTACTTTTATTTTCAAAAGTTCAAATTTTAAGTTTTTGAGAATAGAGTTTTTTTTAATATGTTTAATGTCACATATACTATAATAATATTTTTTTATTTTCATATTGTACCCTTAATAAAAATAAATTATATTCAACTAATATATTTTAATTTTTTTAAAAATCATTATATCTCTAATTTTTTATATCTCTACAACTATTATATTTTTGTAAGAATTTATCAAAATTTATTGTTGATTATTTTATTTTTAATTTTTGTACAACTACAACTACTATAAATTATTAAAATTTTTATTTTTTATTAATACGATAATAATATAATATTAATCAAATAATTAACACATTAAATATTATATTATTTAAAATATAAATTTTATATTCATATATGTATGCATAATGTTACCCTTAAAAAAATTATCCAAAATTATGGATTATTCTCAAAAATGAGAATGGAAATTGCATTTTGGATATAAAAGAATCTTTCTCGAACCATCTTAGAGGGTCTAAAACTGCCACCTTAAGATTTCAAGACGGTGAGAAATAAGAGTCGTGTAAGTTAGAATTGAGATCAGAAGAAGAGGACAGGGAGAGTTCAACAGAGAGAGAGAGAGAGAGAGATAAAGAAAGAGAGTGTATTGTGTTGCAGCTGAGAGTGGATTCCACGAAGCTTCTAAAATGCCTATCAACGCGCTTAATTTTTTATTGCATCCCTTCTTAAATGGTGGCACCCGCGGCCATTTTTTTTTTTTTTTAATAAATAAGTTAACTATTATGAAATAAATCATTTGGCCATTGGAGTGTTGACTGAATAATACTCTTAAAAAGGTCGATGGCTAAGACGTCACTCAATCACGTGTGTAAGAAATAGGATCTAACTTTCACACGTACAGATTTATTGCAAAAATCTAAACCCCCCTAAGGAAATGAAAATGGTGAAAACTGAAAAAGGGAGACTTAATTGACATTTTTGCAAATTATAGAAGCTTTTAATTTATTGTCATTTCATTTGCCTTAAATGATGAAGCAACATATGGTTTATGCTATATATGATTATATATAGTTCGATAAAACGTTGTTTTAATTAAGAATAACATTGTGTTATAGCTTAGTGTGTGGATTCCACAAAGAGTAAAATATGTACTGAATTCTGTAATCTTTTAGAGGAATCTGCATCTAATTAAGCTTGTGCTCAAACATAAATTCTCACCATGTTCAGATGCAAAAAAAAAAAAAAAAAAAAAAAATTCTGACAAATAACTTCATTTGTAGCATCTGGATGTGGACAATTAATAAAGCCCAGAATTCTGTAATTGTCTTGTTGAGAGTTAAAAGTTTTGTTCCCTAAGAAGGTTTTATTGTGATAAAAACTTTAATTGTAAGTTCGTCTAATACTACTACTACTACTACTTTACGCACATGGATGGGATACGCACATGCATAACAGTTTAATGGGCCTACTTGATTCATTATTTCCTGTGACTCCTAAGTTCTAATCGCTAAACTCATTTCATTTACATAATCATGCTCCACAAAAAGGTATATATATATATATATACTTGGATATTAAATTTAAGAGAGAGAGAATTGGAGAAATAAGATTTATTTTGAGGTAGGTATAAAAAGTGTTATTTGTATTTTAATATACTTACTTACGGTAATTTGATTAATTAGTAGTTATATAGTATAAATTTTTAAAAAATGAATGAATGTATAAAGTGTAAATTTATACTAGATTTCTATTTCAGAGAATTGCAGCAAATATATATGGCTCCAAAATATTAAAAATAAATCTGACAATTAGAAATTGTCCATACGTGCTTACAATTTACGCAGGCACGATATTTATTTTAATAAAAAAAATGAAACACTTCTATTACTTCCAGCTGGAAATATTTCAATTCGACTGTTTCATCTGAGGCAAATGTCAAAAATGCCCAAAAACGAGAACGCAATTTTGACATTTTTGGCTGTCAAAAAAGTCACCAAGCCACCCACACAATTTTTGGCTGGGCATTGTTCACAGTTTTCTCGGATAGGGATATCCTCGGCATTGGAATCAACTTTTGCTTAAGGTAGAAAGCGGTTTTAATTCCATTGACCACATTTTTTCGGGGGTATTAACACTGTCACCCCTTAAGTTGGTATAAATTATATTTTAATGATAGTTTTAATTTTAATTATATTATTACTCTTTTATATAATGAAAAACTATAAATACCCTCAAAATTTTGTTATTAAATATAAATGAGGGTATTTTCAATTTTTTTTTTGTTAAGTAAAAGAAGTGATAATGTAATTACAACAAAGCCAACATCAATTTTTAATTTATGCTAATTTTAGGGGTGACAGTGTTAATACCCCTATGTTTTTCATTATATATCGAATAGTCAGCATCATCATCGGAATTGAAAATGGTGAAGACTGAAAAGGGAGACTTAATTGACATTTTTGCAAATTATAGAAGCTTTTAATTTATTGTCATTTCATTATTTTAATGGAATAATGATACGTCTGAGGTGGCCATTGGACTTTTTGTCTTTTCGAAGGGGGTTTTGCTTTTTCTCTCTTTTCAGTTTTGTCCTCCACCCCACCCCACACCCTAAACCTTGTGTAATTTGCGATAGTATAAATCAAGTCTCTCTTTTTTAGTTATTACAAAATTCATTTTTATGGGCAGTTGTTGAGAGGTAAGTATTGTCCCCTAAGATTTTACTATGACAAAACTTCAATTGTAAATTTGACTCATACTACTTCTGGTAGCATATGCATATACATGAAAATTTAATGGCCATACTTGATTCATTATTTCCATCGAAATCACTGATGCCTCTTCTAATCCATAAAATATTTTCATTATTGTTTAACATTTTCGGTGGCACGTGCACTATCAATATCAGATGCTTCCTTTATTGACCACAATATTATTATTTTTGAATAAATAAAAAATTTTCAAATCCGTGTTTAAAAAAATAAAATTTTCAAATTTGACATAATTATTTATTTTAAATGTTTTTTTAATAAATTAAAGAAAAATAATATAATAAAGTATGTAACTCATTATATAATAAACAATATAGTCACACAATATTATTTATTAAATTTATAATTCTCGCATAATTTATAATGTATTATAAAATTTTAACACTCTGATAAGGAAAAAGATCAATATCCTCTTGAGTACGCTGCACAGCCACTCATTCATCCTCACTAAAAGCAAAATCTATCTCTCAGATATTCTTTCATCACCAATAACTCCTTTTTATTTAAGAAATAAACCGTGATGATGAAGCGATATCCAACTTGATTATTGGATATTAATCATGCCCTACAAAAAGGTATATACTTGGATATTAAATTGAAGAGAAAGAGGATTTATTTTGAGGTGGATGTAAAAATTGATCTTTGCTTTTTTAATTTTAATATAGTTACTGTAATTTGATAAATTAGTAATTATACGATATAAAAAATTTACAAATGAATGATTGTATAAAGTGTTTATACTGGATTTCTATTTCAGAGAATTGCAGCAAATATACATGGCTCCAAAATATTAAAAAATAAGTCTGATAATTAGAAGTTGTCCATATATGCTTACAATTTACGCAAGCACGATATTTATCTTAATAAAAAAAAAATGAAAGACTTCTTCTATTGCTTCCGGCTGGAAATTTTTCATTTCTTTTTTTTTTATATACATTTACAAAACACATACTACACTTTGGAAGAGTGGGAAATCGAGTCTAACTAGGTTCTAGGGTGAGCGAAATTTTTTGTTTTGACTCGTATCATTTTGGACTTTAATCTTGGGCGACCTAACGATCTGAGTCAAATGTCAAAAATATCCAAAAACGAGTGAATTTTTGACACGATCACTCTGTTACCCACTACATTTTTGCCTAGGCATTTTTTACAGTTTATTGGAATAGGGATAGTTCAGGGATTTAAGCTTACACATGCTGTATATTTCTAAGCAACTTCCTATATATATATATATATATATATATTACAAGACTTATTACTTTAAGTAGAGAATTCCTGAATCATATAAATGATATATATTGACGTATGTTTGAATCTAATTTTTTTTTAAAAAGATAAATAACTAAGGTTTGAATTGGGGCTAAATTTAATGGGTACATTAACTCTCTTATTGAGGAATTGACACCTCTTATTGAAGAATCAAAACAATCCTTCAATAAAAAGACAAAAAACACTATCTAAGAGACATATAAAACCATTCATATATATCCTATAAAACAGGGACAATGCCACAAATATACACAATTTCTATGACTATCAATTATGCAACAAACCTCTCCATGTCACACCAAACCAAAAACCCGGAGATACCAATAACTCAAAATAAATTCAACAAAGTCCATAGAGCTAATTTTATTAAGCGGTGGTGCGGCAGATTAGATGCCAACGAAAATTGCTAGTCACCAAAAAGGCCAAGACGTGACTGCAATGAGCAGTATGCTCGAAAAGCATACAATTGACACATCAAATAATATAATACTAATCAAATAATTGACACATCAAGTATTATATTATTTAAAATATAAATTTTGTATTATGTATGTATGCATAATATTGCCTTTAAAAAAATTATTCAAAATTATGAGTTATTCCCAAAAACCAGAATGAGAATTGCATATAAAATTGGATAGAAAAAAATCTTTCTCAAACCATTTTAGAGGGCCCAAAACTGCCAGCTTCAGATTTCAAGAACAGAAACAAAGACGGTGAGAAATAAGAGTCTTATAAGTTAGAACCCTGCCAAGTTCGAGACGTTGCAAAATTGCATTATTATTACTTTGTATTTGTTTGAAAAATACTTTCTGCCTTCTTTTTTTAATATTATGATTCACTTAACAGTCCATCTTGTGGAAGAAATTAAATTATATGGGCCAATATATTGATGCATGCTTTAATAGTTAAGTGTAAACGCTTGCTATTGAATCAAGTAATATAAGATTTAAATTCAGATATCATTCCTACAGAGAATATGGATATGTTTCTATCAACCAATTACTAAAAATTTGTCTACTTAACTTTTATCTAGAAAATCAAATCTGAAACTTAATTAATTAACCTAAATCTATCAATCAAACTAATACTAAATAGCAATTAAACAAAGAGATAGATCCTCAGTTAGTAATAATCTATGGTTTAGACATATCTCTTAGAACTACATTGGAGTCATTAACCTTCTTAATTAATCTCTTAATACAAATTGATTTATTTAAACATTAATCTCATTACAAGTATTTGTCGATAGTCAAGTGACTATATTACGCATTCTAACAACTACTTATATATTTATGACAATCAAAATAGTATGTAATTCATTAAGATCAAATCCAAATTATACCATACATGCCATCTAGGTATATGTTTATCCTACATAGAATTTATAGTTGTTACCCTATGATCATACATTAAATTATTTTAGGCTAAACACATAAATTCCTTTACTAAATTTATCATGGTTCCCCAATCATTCATAATATTGATAAAATATTATGAAAACATTAAACACGAGATAGAATAAATTAATTGTATTTATTAAGTTTATAAACTAAAAATTAATAAAATTCAACTACAAACTAGATTCAAAAGTCTAATTCTACAAACAAAAACTTAAGTCATGATAAATAAAAAGGTCTAAAGCGTTGAAAAGATAAAACTAATTTTTATACAATTTTCAATCTTTAATCTTCTTAATCTTAAAAAAAAAAAATAATCAATTGGAAAATCAAAGATTTCTTGTTTGATAGCAGTGCTAGTCAAACAAAATGAATGGAATGTGAGAAGCAAGTGGAGGTGGCTTAAGAAAGTGGGACTCACATAGAGCGCTAGTAACTTTAAAATAAGTTTATTTATATTATTTTATAAGGGTGGAAAAAAATTGATAGCGGAAAAATTGAATTGAATCGGTTGATTTGGTTTGATTCGATTTGATTTTTTTACTATAAAAATAAATTTGATTTTCTTTTTAAAAAATTGATTAGTTCGATTTTTTTAAAAAGTAACCGAACCAAAAAATTAATTTTTTTAATAAATTTTAATTAAATTATCACGTGATACTAAATAATTAAAATTTTAAAAATATAATCATATATTTATTCACACGTCATATAAATTTTAATTAAATTGTCTTGAAGTGGGACCGCTTTTTTACGAGTCGAATTTTAAATGAGAATTATCTTCTTCTTCTTTTATATTTTTGAAACGAAGCCTTTTTCTGTATGTCGAGTTATTTATTGGTTTCATTATATTAGACTCTACATTCGAATCGCACTCTCATCCGCGACATCCATTGGATATTTTTCAAAAAGCAAAAATGACAGGTTGATTTGTGGTCTTTGCTTTTTAGTTTTTTTTTAAAAAAAATTTAATAAACTTACGGTAATTCGATAAACTAGTAATTTTATAATATAAATTTTTTTACAAATGAATGAATGTATAACGTGTAAATTTATACTGGATTTCTATTTCAGAGAATTGCAGCAAATATATATGGGTCCAAAATATTAAAAATAAGTCCGATGATTAGAAATTGTACATACATGCTTACAATTTACGCAGGAAAGATTTTTATTTTAATAAAAAAAATGAAACACTTCTTCTAATGCTTCCAAATGTCAAAAATGCCCAAAAACGAGAATGGATTTTTGACATGATCACTCTGTTACCCACAACATTGGGATACATCTAGGCAACTTCCTTGAAGTTGGCTTGCTAGACTTAGGAGTTGAACGTGAATAATTGTGAGAAAAGTAGAAGCAACATGCATCAAACTGTAATTTATGCTAACCTCAGGGGGTGATAGTGTTAATACCCCATATTGTTTCCAATATATATATATATCAGTGAATCCTCGTCGGAATGTTTCAGAAAATATACTATTGTTGTTGAACAAGAGTATTTTCAGAAAATCTCCTCTTGCTTCGTCACAAAAATTCACCCCCGGTGACGAATCTCTTCTCTTTCCTTGTCACAACCACTCAACAACACCCCCTCCCCCCTCCACCGGTGACTTGGTGACGAATCTCTTCTCTTTCTTTGTCACAACCACCCAACAACACCCCCTCCCGCCTCCCCCGGTGACCTGGTGACGAATCTCCTCTTTCTTCGCCACAAAAATTCCCCCCTCCCCAGGTGACCTGGTGACGAATCTCTTATCTTTCTTCAATTAACCCGAGACAACCAACTCAATCAATATCATTGTTATCTGTGCTGAATCTTAGCAAGTGATTGTTATCTCTGCTGAATCTTAGCATGGATTGCTCTATTGATTTGAGGGTTTTTTTACCGCCGCTCCTAAATCTCACCATCTTCTTTCTCTTCCTGAAAATTGAAGGTGGCAGTTCTTGGGACCTCCAAGATGGTACGAGTAAGATTCTTTTGTATCCAATTTTAAAGATGCAATTCCCATTCCTGATTCTTGCCATGCTGCTATTACTTCTCTTCCTCTTCACAGCCATCAGACTCCCTCTCAGCGCGAGCCGTCCCATTTTCTCGTGTGACCGAGAATTCTCTGTTCTCTTGGCTCTGTTAATACTAGCTTCAGTCATTTTGGCTCCACCACTTTTCTTGGTGGCGTATTTCTGTCTCATAATCTTATCACTCTGTTACGCAATGCTAGCTTCTCTGTTCAAGTGCTTGTTCAGGTACCGGCGCGGATCGACCCCCACGAACTTCATCGCCTCTACCAACGAGAATGTTCAAGAAGACGCAGAACCAACTCCTCCTCAATTTGAATTAAGCATTGGCATAGAAGCTGGTAACCTCAGCTAGCTGTCAGCCAGAGGGGACAAACTTTTAGTTTTAGATGGACTATTGTTTCCAAATATACGCATTTGGCTTTTCTTGTAGTAACACTTGACAGTTGATTACTTGTCAGCTAGCGATTTCCAGTTTCAACAGACTGCAGTTTTAGTTTTACTGGAAGCAGCTTGATGGAGCATGGAAGTGGCTAAATCTATGTACTTGCAATTTGTTTTTGTTGTTATGTAGCTCTTAGGAATCCAGGGAATCTTCTTATGAGTAACATTGCTCATCCTATAATGAATAATCGAACATATGCGATTTTATATATTTTTTTCAAATAATATTAAGATATAAATTAATTAATCAGCATCACATAACCGAATTACTTATTATAGCAAAAGGCAAATTAATTATAGAGGAAAAAGAATTTTAAATTCCATTAAACAAATTGTCAACACTCGTCACTTGGTTTGATATATTAAGGTAAAGTGATTGGTTAGTACATTAATAAATGGCATAGAGGATATTATAATTTTATGTTATTAAAATCTGAATATCTTGTTAAAATTGAAACTGGGATATTATAATTTTAAATGAATTAAAAAATTATTCTTTTCTCTTTCTCGGACACTGACAGTATTTTGTTTCTTGAAAAGCTCCGAGTTTCAATCTCCATCAGTATTTTTCTTCCCCGCCTTTTGGAGTTTTATCCATCCTTTTTTTACTTTTATTCATTTACTTGATAATCAAAATCTTTGTTCCTTCTTTTATTATTATTATTTGAGGAAACGAGACACAAACATTGAATAGATACCTAGGGTTTTGGCGGAATATCCATGGAGTCATCAAGAGATGAAAAACCAGATAAAAAAAGCATTTGAATTCTCCTGAAGAAGAGGTTTATATTGTCATCTTCATGTGCTTTTCCTTTTACTGTTATTAATTTCTTCTTTTACTCTTTTTATTTCTTGATTTCTGTAATTATAAAGTATTAATGCCTTATGTTGCGCTATTTTCTTTTTTTTTTCTAGGGTATATGTAATTTATAGAGTAATGTTATATATTTTAAATTATATTTTAAATAATAATGTATTAAATAATTATTAAATAATAAAATAGTATAAATTTTAAAATTATTTATTAAACTATTTTACTATCTAACAATTATTTGATACGTCATTATTTAAAATATAATTTGTGATTATAACATTATTGAAATGCGAATATGGACTAGTGATTTATATAGTGTTGGGTAATTCATACTTGTTTAACCAATTAATAAGAGAAAACCCAGTTAGTCTTTCACGGGTATATGTAATTTTTTTTGTAACAAAAAAAAAAGCTGTATATTTAATGAGTAAGAACTAGAAAATCTTTAATATTTTGATTGTGATGGAAGCACGTGGAGTGGGGTACTAATGACCGCAGTTACAATGAATTGAAAGTTAGAACTCAAAAACAGATTGAAAGTCCAGACTTGGCAAAAGAGAAATGGAAACTGTTGATTTTTCTCTCGTGTGTATTTTCATTGCATTAACTCTAAATGTCCAATAGCATTGTAGTAGATGCCGCTCGGTTGATTTAGTTCGTTTCAGTAACTCTAAATGGTTACTGTATATTTCCCTTGTATAAGATCACATGTGCTTTCATTTAATCCGTCATATATATGTTTTTTTTCTTGCTCTTCTAACTTTAGCATTTGCTCCACTACAGTTCTCAGTGAGTTTCAGTCTTTGTTCCTTTAATTTATCTTGTGACAGATAGACTTATAGTTTAAGCTCAAGAAAACAGTAGCCATGAAGGTGAAAAGATCCGAGACAATAAGAAATCTCAAAGCAATGATAAAAAAAGCGAAGGCGGAATCAGAATTTAAGGTGAGTGTGCCAGACGTTTAAAATTAAAAATTATATTAATTTAAAATTTAATTATATTAAAATTTTAATATCAAACTTAAAATTTTGGTAAGAGTAAATTATAAAAATATATTCTTAAATTAAAAAAAAAAAAAAAAAAAAAACTCAAGGTTGGAGGAGGGCCATGAACCCCCAAGTCTCTAAAAAATGTATGCCACCGGTGAGAAGGAAGGCATTTTCAAAGACCTACAATAACTTTTTTTTTGCCGGTGATTGACTTGAGGATGGCTGTAGGATCATGAATTATGGCATTCCCAATAACTCAACTATCCATCTTGTTCACAAAGAACCATATCAGTGGAAATTATACTTTAAAATGCCAACAATCAAGAAAACCTTCGAGTTCGAAGTGCAAAAAAGTGATACCATTAAGAATATCAAATCCATCGTTGAGGCAAAAGAGGGTATCTGCTCAACTGAGTACACCATATATTATGTTGAAAATCTTGTTCAAATTTTTTTGACTCGACTCTACCATGACTATAATAAAAGTTTTTTTTAGTGTAAAAAAACTTCATTGTTTTTTTTTTTTAAAGCTGTTTGATTATAAATAAAAGAAGAATTTTTTGATTAAAAAAATTATTTTGTTTCAATTAGAAGAAGTTTAAATCTTGAGTTTTGAAGTGTAGAAAGTAAAGAGTTTTTTCAAAAGTTTTAAATTAATTTAACATACTTTATTTTATTTTAAAAGTTTTATTTTAATACTCTCCTAACTTAATCTTTAAAAAGGAAAAAATAAAAAAGATCTATTAAGGTGATTACATAATTTTTTATTAAAAAGTAGAGTGTTGGCAAATTGCATCATGCAAGTTTGACCAATAATCTATTTGATCCATTATTAAACAAATCGCTATTTTTTTTTTTTATCAATTCAATATATCGAAAATGTAAATTTTAATTCACCCAAAAAAATGCAAATCCAAATTTAATCTAACTCGATCCAAAATTACTATGAAAATAATAATTTCATTCAAAGATATCAAATAGTCTAGTTGCTCAAGTCTAAAATGGGTTAAACTTGTTATATTATGGTCTAATTTACAATTGCGAATTGTGTAATAAGTGAACTAATCTTAAGTTTTAGACCTACTAACTCAATTAAAAAAATTTTAAAAAAATGATTTTATGATGGTTCTAACAAGTAACTTATATTCAATGCGAGTAATTTGTTAATTTATTTGATGGTGAAATTATTTTACTAATAAATCATCGGATGGTTCCAAAATAGTGAAAAAAGTAATGGTTTCATAATGTCTAATGCTCTTTTGATTAAAATAATATTATTATTACATAAATCATAAAATTTAAAATTTGATAGTGTTCAAAGGAGTCAATATGTCCCTGATTAATAGTTAGTCATACGATGTGGTCTACAATTAATTAATGCCGATCACCACTTGTTGATGAAAAATGAGTTATTTAACAAGGTTAATGATAGTTAATATTAATTTTAATGAAAAAATTAACTGATAGAATACAAATGTCATTTATTTTTTTGACAAAGAATATATTTATTACTTTTACCATACTTCAGAGTCCATTGGTCCTTTTTTGTATTTTTAAAACCATTCCATCTTTTTTTAAGATTTATTTAAAAATTACTGTCCAATAATTTTTTTTAATCATTATAGAAAAGGAAGATAATATTTTTCTAATTCTACTTAAAAAAAAAAAATTCAAAGCTTTCAAATTTTATAGTTCATAACTTCTTTTTCTAAAATCGGAGTTTTTGTTTCTAAAACCAATTTTGTTTTTGGAAGAACAAGAAGCCTCTTTTACTGTTCTTCTAAAACTCAAAATTCAACTTTCAAAACGAGAAATTCTTCTCTCTTTTTTTAAAAAAAATTTAAAAACTTAAGTTTCAAATACATTTTAAACAAAAAAATTTATGTATTAAAATTAATCATAAGTTTTTCACGGTCCATTAATTGGGTTTATTTTGGCAGTTTAAAGGATGCAAGTGAAGTGGAAATTGCTCGTTATAAATTCGCCAACTTGTTTACACTCTATGACGGTCTTGACTTACTACCCCTGTCTTCACTCTTCAACTTTCCATCTTGTGCTCCATTTGAATCATTGAGTGCTCAACCATCAACACTCCATTTGAATTTTCCTGAAGAACAGGTTTATACTTTTATCATAACATAATATGTGTATGTATTGTTAAATTATAATTCAATTTTTTCGTGGGTGGTGCAGTCAGACGCAAAAGAAAAAAGTTTATGATCATTTTTGTTCTTGTTTATTATTGTAATTTTGGATTTATTTAACTTAGTCAAATCATTGGAATGGTAAGTTTAAAAAAAATTTAGCCACCTTCTCTATTTTTGTGAGGCATTATATGTAAAATGAGGCAGTGCGTCTTAGTTTCAGGGATTATTATGTATTTTCGTCTATTTAAGAGGAGTAAAAAATGAAACAAATGGGTGAAGATTACCTTGATTCAAAAAGTGGGTCATTGAGTTGGCCTTTGGGAAGTTTGGTTCCATGGAAGAGCCAATTTATCTTTTTTCTTTTTTCTTTTTCCGTTCATATTCATGTTTTCGTTCATATGTTTTTCGGTGGAAGAAAGTAAATGATGCCCCTGTTAGAACTAGAAGAAAGGAAAATAAAATGTGAAAATGTGCATTTGGAGTTCATTTTACAAGTTCAATTACACGTTTTGCTACATGTAGAATGATTTGAACTGTAGTTACTATGTTATATAGTGTTTAGGAACGTAAATGAATTTTTAATTCACGAAAGATCATGAAATCGAGTAGTTTGGGTTTCAAATTGCATGTTTGGGGGTTGAGTTTTAATCCACAATTGCCATAGAATCACTCATTGTCAAATACAATTGGGTAGGCGGTGAGTAAACATTAGCCGTCAAAATTAAGAACCACTGCTGCTATAGACGTAGCTTTTAGCTGCTTGTTTGGAGATACAATCCCTAGAAATAATGCATGCTAGCAGATTTCTATATGTTATCTTTTCTCCATAAATATGAGGGATGAACTGAATTTCCATTTTGATGTAATACTTAACTTTTATTAAGAATACAGCTATGCAACCGGTAAGGTTTTTACGGGAATTGCAACAGATTACTTGTTACTTTCCAATCCCACTCCATTCATGATTGTCGTGTTTACAAGTGTGATTTAACGAACACCATTTTGTTTTTGCCTTTTCCGAAGTAAGCAATTGATGGTTTCATGAATGGTGAAAAATGCACAAAATGTTTATTGTCTGCATGGACGCAACAAAGCAGAATGGAAATCATCTAAACTTGCGACTTCTGAGGATACTTATTCTCAGTATTTGTTATAGGGATTCTTTTTATTCTCTTTGTTTTTCAGATAAATATATACTTGAAGATCATGAAAACAGTTGCAATGAAAGTCAAGAAATCTGAGACAATTACGAATCTTAAAGCTAGGTCTATGGCCCATCAGAAGGAAGGGACATCTGAAGAAATTCAGGATCTCTTCTTTGCCGGGGACAGGCTTAAGGATGGAAGGCTTATTGATTATGGTATTCAGGGGAACTCCACTCTCCATCTTATTCTCTGCAATCTCAGCAGAATAAAGTTATTTGTGAAAATGCCCCGATACTGTTCAAAACATCAAATCGTTAATTCAAGCTAAAGAGGTTATTCAATCTAATCAATTCACCCTTGTCTACAATTGGAATCTTCTTGAAGAAGACATGACTCTGGCCTTTCTGAATATCAAGAGTGAGTCAAGCCTTCATTTGGTCTTTTGTCAGAAGATGTAATATCAATTTCTCTTAAAGCACCAACTGAGATTAAGTCAAATTAAATTAAATTAATTACAACATCAAGTTCAAGATTAAGCTCAAATATTTACAAACCCAATTCTTGAAGTTTTTAGATTAGGTAAGATATTTTAAGTTAATAATTAAGAAGATAAGTATTATAAACTTGTGTGGTTAATAAATTTTTACATTATTTTATTTGTGTGGTTTTGGTTTGTTGAAACTAAGTATAAATATCCCCTTCCCTCATTTAGTTTTGCAAGCAAGCAAGTTAAGAATAAAGAGTTGATCAATTGTTGAGAGTTTAGAGTATTAGAGAGTTGAGCAAATAATAAGCTCAACAAAGAGTGTGTGGGAGTTGAGTTGTGAGTGTTATGTTGTAAATGAGAAAGAGTGAGAGTTTCTAAATTTTGTGTTGTAAGTTTTATATTAATAAAAGTGTTCCATTTGTGCTCTATTATTCTCTACAATTGGTATCAGAGCGGGACTGTCTGGGACTGCTCAAGTTGTAGGATTTCTAAGAATTCTGAGTATGCTCTGTGGTTGCAGCTTTGACTGATCTTCCACATCAGAAAGGATTTTTAGAAATTGTGAGTGAGTGAGCTTCTGTGTTTCGTGAGTAGTCTGTGACTCTGCAAGTTTGTTAACAAAACTTGTTTCTGAGGTACTGCCAACACGATGGGTGACCTTCAAGTCGTTGGAGGAATCAAGAAGCTCAACAACCAAAATTATAATACATGGGCGACGTTGATGGAGTCTTACCTTCAAGGCCAAGATCTTTGGGAGGTCGTTGGCGGGAATGAAGTGAAGCAGTCAACAGACGAAGCCACTTTAAAGAAGTGGAAGGTAAAAACTGGTAAGGCTATATTCGCCATTAAGACCACAGTTGAAGAAGAACTGTTAGAGCACATAAAGAAGGCTAAGACGCCAAATGAAGCATGGGACACTTTTGCATCACTCTTCTCAAAGAAAAACAACATGCGACTACAGCTTCTAGAGAATGAACTGTTGTCAATTGCACAACGCAACATGACGATCAACCAATACTTCACAAAGGTAAAGTCCTTGTGCTGTGAAATATCTGAGTTAGATCCTGCCGCTGCCATTGCTGAAACTAGGATGAAAAGAATTATCATCCATGGTTTGAGGCCCGAGTATAGAAGTTTTGTTACTGCTGTACAAGGCTGGCCAACCCAACCATCTCTTATTGAATTTGAAAATTTGCTTGCTGATCAAGAAGCGATTGTCAAGCAAATGGGTGGAGTCTCTTTAAAAGGCGATGAAGAAGCACTCTACATCGACAAAAGAAAATGTCGATTTAAACGACGTGTTGGTGGAGGATCTAAAAGAGATGATGACAAGATAAAGAGTTATCATCAAGAAGGTAGCTCACAAACAGGGGGAGTACGGAGGGCTCGCGGCAATGGTAGTCAGTCCAACCAAAAGAAAAAGTTTGAAGGAAAATGCTACAATTGTGGAAAAATAAGACACATGGCAAAAGATTGTTGGTCTAAGAAAAGGTCTGCTAAGGGTAATGCTGCCACATCAAACTCAGAAAGAAAAAGTGAAGATGAGTGGGATGCTGAAGCGTCTGTCGCTATAGAGGAAGAAGACCTATCACTCTCAGTGATAATGCCTGGACGGATTGACTATAAAAATGATTGGATCGTCGACTCAGGATGTTCAAATCATATGACTGGTGACGAAGAAAAGCTGCAAGATACGACTAAGTACAAAGGAAGTCGCGTGGTGGTGACAGCCAACAACTCAAGATTGCCTATAGCTCACATCGGTAACACAGTCCTTGCACCTCGTTACAGTCCTAACAAGGTAACACTTCAAGATGTCTATCATGTCCTCGGCATGAAAAAGAATCTATTGTCAGTATCACAGTTAACATCTTCTGGACACTATGTCTTGTTCGGTCCACAAGATGTTAAGGTGTACCAAGATTTAAAAATCATGGGAACACCAACAATGGAAGGAAGACGACTAGAGTCAGTCTATGTACTATCAGCAGAGTCAGCTTATGTAGACAAGACTCGAAAGAATGAGACAGTAGATTTGTGGCATGCACGATTGGGACATATAAGTTATCATAAGCTAAAAGTGATGATGAGCAAGGCAATGCATAAGGGTCTACCTCAACTTGATGTGAGAGTGGATACAGTGTGTGCGGGATGTCAGTACGGCAAGGCACATCAACTACCATATGAGGAGCCAAAGTTTAGAGCTAAGGAGCCATTGGAGTTGGTTCACTCTGATGTGTTTGGACCTGTCAAGCAGCCATCAATTAGTGGTATGCGGTACATTGTGACATTTATTGATGACTTCTCGAGGTATGTATGGGTTTTCTTTATGAAGGAAAAATCAGATACTTTTTTGAAGTTCAAGGAATTTAAAGAAACAACTGAAGGAGAAGTTGGAAAGAAGATTCATTGTCTCCGCACAGATAATGGAGGAGAATATACCTCTAATGAGTTCTCACAATATCTTCGAGAAAATAAGATACGACATCAGTTCACATGTGCCAACACGCCACAACAAAATGGTGTTGCAGAAAGGAAGAATCGGCATCTTGCAGAGATTTGTAGAAGTATGTTGCACGCAAAAAATGTACCAGGAAGATTTTGGGCCGAAGGAATGAAGACTGCAGCCCACGTGATTAATAGGCTTCCTCAACCAAAGTTAGGGTTCATATCACCCTTTGAGAAGTTGTGGGATATGAAACCTACAGTGAGTCATTTTCGAGTATTTGGTAGTATATGCTATGTGTTTGTGCCAAATCACTTGAGAAATAAATTCGACAAAAAGGCAATCAGGTGTATCTTTGTTGGATATGATAACCAGCGCAAAGGATGAAAATGTTGTGACCCTACTAGTGGGCGGTGCTACACATCAAGAAATGTGGTGTTTGATGAAGCATCTTCATGGTGGTCGCCACAAAAAGAGGAGCTTCCAGATTCAAAAGAAATAGAAGAACGACTACAACAAAAGATAGATGATCAAATTGCTGAAATCCGACCAAGCCAAGAAGACCTTGATAATGGAAGCAGTGATGACAACACTGAGCAAGAGACAACTCAAAGTCCTTGGCAAACTGGCATCTATCAACAACCAACAACGGAGGCCAAATATGAAGGAGCAGAACTTGCAACTCCTCAGTCTCATCCTCGAAGGTCAATAAGAATACGAAAGCCTAATCCCAAATATGCTAATGCGGCTATGGCGAAAGAGGAAATTTTTAAGGAACCTGAGACTTTTGAAGAAGCATCACAGAACTCTGAATGGATTAAAGCTATGGAAGAAGAAATTATAGCGTTGGAGCAAAATCAAACTTGGGATTTAGTGCCAAAGCCAAAGGATGTGAAACTTATATCTTGTAAGTGGGTGTATAAGATCAAAAGACGTCCTGATGGATCGGTGGAGAGGTATAAAGCTCGGTTGGTAGCTCGAGGATTTTCTCAACAGTATGGACTAGACTATGATGAAACGTTTAGTCCAGTAGCCAAGATCACCACAGTACGAGTTCTACTTACATTGGCAGCTAGTAAAGGTTGGATATTGTGGCAAATGGACGTAAAGAATGCTTTTCTACATGGAGAGTTAGATCGGGAGATCTATATGATTCAACCAATTAGATTTGAAAGCAAATTTCATCCTGATTATGTGTGTAAATTGAGAAAGGCATTGTATGGATTAAAGCAAGCTCCAAGGGCGTGGTATGGTAAAATTGGAGAATTTCTAACACATGGTGGTTACTCTGTAGCACCAACTGATTCTAGCCTGTTCGTCAAAGCTAATGGAAAGAAACTTGCAATTGTGCTGGTATATGTGGATGACTTAATTATCACTGGAGATGATGAAGAAGAAATTCGTCGAACAAGAGAGAATTTGGCGGTTCGCTTCCAGATGAAAGAGCTTGGACAACTTAAGCATTTCCTTGGGCTCGAAGTTACTCGGACAGCAAAAGGAATTTTTCTAGGACAACAAAAATATGCCAAAGATTTGTTGCAGAAGTTTAGGATGCTAGAGTGCAAGCCTATCTCAACACCGCTAGAAGCTAATGCCAAGTTGTGCGGTCATGAAGGAAAGGATTTAGAAGATGAAACTATGTATCGACAACTGGTAGGAAGTCTCATTTATTTGACATTGACTCGACCAGACATTTCTTATGCAGTTGGAGTAATAAGTCGATACATGCAAAATCCTAAGAAACCTCACTTAGAAGCAGCTCAACGAATATTGAGATATGTGAGAGGCACAATGGACTATGGTCTCTTCTATAAGAAAGATCAAGATTGTAAAATAGTTGGGTATTGTGATGCTGACTATGCTGGAGATCATGACACACGACGTTCGACCACTGGGTATTTTTTCAAGATTGGTTCAGGAACAGTCTCTTGGTGCAGCAAAAGGCAACCGACTGTATCATTGTCAACTACTGAAGCTGAGTACAGAGCAGCAGCAATGGCAGCTCAAGAAAGTACATGGTTGATGCAATTGATGGAGGATTTACATCAGCCAAGAGATTATAAAGTGTCAATATATTGTGATAATCGGTCAGCAATTTGTTTGGCAAAAAATCCAGTTTTTCATGCAAGAACAAAGCATGTGGAGGTGCATTATCACTTCATCCGGGAGAAAGTTCTGCAAGAAGAAATTGAGTTGTTGTATGTTAAGACCGAAGATCAAGTGGCTGATTTGTTCACAAAAGGCTTGGGTGTTGATAAGTTTGAAAAGTTTCGAAGACAACTCAACATGGTTAGAAGAATGGAAGTTGGTGTTGAGGGGGAGTGTTAAAATTACAACACCAAATTAAATTAAATTAATTACAACATCAAGCCCAAGATTAAGCCCAAATATTTACAAGCCCAATTCTTGAAGTTTCTAGATTAGGTAAGATATTTTAAGTTAATAATTAAGGAGATAAGTATTATAAACTTGTGTGGTTAATAAATTTTTACATTATTTTATTTGTGTGGTTTTGGTTTGTTGAAACTAAGTATAAATACCCCCCTCCCTCATTTAGTTTTGCAAGTAAGCAAGTTAAGAATAAAGAGTTGATCAATTGTTGAGAGTTTAGAGTGTTAGAGAGTTGAGCAAATAATAAGCTCAACAAAGAGTGTGTGGGAGTTGAGTTGTGAGTGTTATGTTGTAAATGAGAAAGAGTGAGAGTTTCTAAATTTTGTGTTGTAAGTTTTGTATTAATAAAAGTGTTACATTTGTGCTCTATTATTTTCTATAATATTCTGAAACTCAAAAATAAACTTTTTTACTGTTCATGATGTCAAAGCAATAGTTGGTAGTATCGTATGCATTTCTGTCAGCGATCAGACTATTATCTCTGTAGTAATGCAGCATCAGGATTGCAAGACTTTGGCTTTTTATGACATCAAAGAGGAGTGCATGTTAGAGATGTTGCCTCCATCAATTCAGATTTTTGTTAGAACGCCAACTGAAGAGGTTCTGAAACTCAAAGTTAAAGTTTTGTTCACTGTTGGAGGTGTCAAAGCAATAGTTGCAAGCATGCTTGGTGTCTCAACTGGCAACCAGGTTTATTCTATTTGGGAAAGAAGCTTGAGGATTGCAAAACTTTGGCTTGTTATGACATCAAAGATGATTACAATTTAGAGGTGTTACAATCTCGGATTCAAGTATTTGTTAAGATTTGGAGTTGAAAAACCATATTACTTGATGTGCAGTTATATGATACCATCAAATATGTGAAATTCAAGCTTTTTGACAAACTGCAGATTCCTCTTTAAGATTCAAAGTATTGTATTTGCTGGAAAGCGGCTCGAGGAAAACCATGATCTGGAAAGCTACAACATACAAAAGCACAGCCATATGGTTTTTGCACCCTCATCGACGATTATCAAAGTGCGATTTAACTGACATTGAACCTTATATATTACAGTCCACTTTCATTTATGATCTGAAGGACATGGCTAAACTGAAATTTCAAGCTCCAGTAAAGAAAATGTTATTCCATGGAGTAGCACTAGAGGACGACCGCGGTGTGGCTGATTATGGTATGAACTGGACTGCAAGAGTGCTTCTTGTGTTTTGAAATGTGGATTATTTTGGAGAAATAGCAGAAAATGTGAGGCATGCTAACAAGCTGTTGGCCTAGTAACAGTTTTCCTTTGCTTGGCCGAACTTCATGTTGTAAGCTTCAGGTAATCATTTCTTTAATGGGTTTTCTCAGCATTTTTGGAGGTAACGTAAAATAATAACAGAGCCGATCTCATGTCATATTTCAGCTAAGAAAATAGAGCCTCTTTTCTGCGAAGGAAAAATGAAGATCAATGTAGTTGACCAAGAAATTGATTCCCAAGACATTTAGGGAGTGTTTACTTGGAAGGTGTTGGGGGAATAGGAGTCATATAAGCCGTTCTATTAAATACATATATGTATAAATTTTTTATCTCACATTTAAAATTTTATAAAGTTCAATTCATGTGATAATCAATATAATATAAAATTTAAAACATGCAATGAAAAACTGAAGGCATGTAACAAAGAGTGAAAGAATGATATCATACATTAAATATAAGATAATTCTACCCCAAAATTAGAGATGGTAAAATGCCTTATGGGGATGGAGATTTGTGAAGCTTTATTTTGAATGAGATGGGGATGGGATAATGTTTATAAAAATAAGATGGAGCATAAAAAATTATTTTTTAAATTATTAAAAAGATAGGGATGAGATTAAGTCTCCTCATTTTGCCCATGTCTTATTTTTTTATGAATATAATAAATATAATTTTGTAGTCTATATTTGTATATTAAAGAATTTACTAACATTTTATTTTATAATTTATATTTAATTAGAACATACTTTAATAATATATTTTTATTAATAATAACAAAGCACTTTTGTTTTTAAATTGGGTGATCATTGATTTTAATGAAAGAAGCAATTAACAAGAAAATTAATGATGCTAGATATTAAAATATTATTTATATATTTTTTTGTTATTTATTTACTAATTAATTTTTTTAAAAGATATTATTATAATTTATTATTTGATTTTATAATTATAATATAGATTAAATTTTTATGTTATTAAAATTTATAAATTTAATATTAATAAATAAAAAATAAGTTGGAAATAGAAAAGACATTTTTCGTATGAGAATTCTCCATGTTTATCGCATTATATTTTTTAAATAATAAAATAAAAAATAAAACTTAAAATAAAAAATAGACAAAATACGGAAAAACCTCCCCCGACCCTATTATCGTCACTTCTTAAAACTCATCACTTAAACATTACTAAATTCCTCTTGAGTCCTGCACTTTCATCTTCATTCCTTTTTCTCCATTTGCTTCTAAACCTAAACTTAGTTGTCCCTTAAATGTAGTTCAAACACTAATTTTATTTTAGAAATGATTTTCCAACACACAATTAAAAAAAAAAACAATATCAAACATGTTTTAAAAATTAGTGCTACACATATAAAGCCACAGCTAATTAATGTTGAAATAGTTAAGCAAATACTAACCATTTTGTGAATTGTCATTGTACCAATCGTTTACTATATTATTATAACTTACCAACTTTTTTTTTTTTTTGTAATTCTATATTATTTTATTATAATTTTCAATTGTTTTGTTATAATTCTTAAATTTTATCAAAAATTTAATGTTTGTAATTAAAAATTATTAATGTAATTATATAATAGTTGTACAGTAAATAAATTCATAATTAGAATTCAAACTTTATATCATAATATTTTTACCTGTTTTCACTGAATTATTAATTGAAATATTTTTTGAAGTCATAAAATCAATCAAAAATTTAAAAATAGAAAAAAAAAAGTGAAATAGTAACTATTTATTAAAAATTCTTTCAAGATTAAAAAAAATATTTTTTTAAAAAGGAAAAAATAATTGAAGCGCGTACAGGATGAAAATGAGAAAAATAAGAATTAGCAAAGAAGAATATGAATACAGAAAGACAAAAATTATCAAAGAAGAACATAAAACATAGAACACTAACGTGACCGTTAATTGTTATTTGTGACACGTGGACGAATTAAAAAGAACCACGTGGCTCACACAACGTTGCCGCAAGAAGATGGAGGAGACCAAATTCAGTAAATAATGGACCAATTAGAATTCTTTGTTAAAAATGAGGGGATTCCAGGCTGTAAAAATATATGTTCATTTAGCTTCCCACTTGTCAAAATTAGCTCATAAGTGGCGGTTAAAAAAAAAAAGTTAAGAAAATATTTCAAAAATTGCATCAAATGACAATTGGCGAGGAAGAAGGCCACAGAGGCACAATCCTTTTGGGCCATCAATGTAACTCCACGTCATCCTCATAAAAATGCTCAGCTCTTTTTTTTTTTTTGTTAAGAGGCAAAACCTTCCCCCACAAGAGAAAAATAAAAATTACTCGATCAAATGACAACTTGTTCTCCAAGCATAAAAAGCTCAGTTGCCGAACAACTTCTAAGTTTAGTACTTCACAAAAATACCCTTAAAAAAGGGGAGAGTCGCCACTTATATATCTCTACATGTTGTCCTTAGAGGTAAAAGCACTAGGCCCTTACCCACTAGTTCAAGGTAAAAGACAAGGGGTATGTATGTCAATCACTTTCCATTCAATTTTTTTTTAAAAAAAAATTCTTGGTGCAATGGAGTTGATGTTTGGCATTCGTACACTCCTAGAAAAATTTCATCAAATTTTTTTTTTTTTGAATTTTCGGGGTTTTAAATTTGATTGGGTGTGGATTCAAAAAAAAAAATTTTGATCGGGTGTTATAAGACCAAGTGAATGCCAGTTGTAAAAGGCGTTACCTGTACAAATTGGGTCGCTACTTCACTTTCTTCGTCAACTTCCTTCTTTACTCTCTCTCTCTCTGTACTCTGACACTCTTCACCCTTCTCTCTTCTTCATCTTTCCATCCATCTTTTTTAGGTTCAAACGACCCAAAAAAAAAAAACATTGGAGTTAGTCTTTTGGTTTAATCTCTATGGAATCATCGAGAGTCCAATCATCATCAACACCCCTTTTCAATTCTCCTCCTGAAGAAGAGGTTTACATTTCTATCATATTGTTTCTTTTTTTTTTTTTTGGTGTGGCCAAATTATATTTCACGTTTCCTTTAATTTATTTATTTTTATTCTTTTTTGTGGTGGTGGGGGGATTTCAATTGAGTTTGGTTGTCAGGAAAATGGACAAAAATAGAAGAATGGAAGTGATGATCTAAAACGGTTAGACGGAATTTAAAATTAAAATTATAAAAAAAAGGAGGGAGAGAGAGAGAGAGAGAGAAATAGTGTTGAAATTTATTTTCCTAGTTGAAGAAAGTAAAATAAGGATGCCTGTGTTTGAAAATTGAAGAAATTGAAATAAAATGTGAAAATTGGCATGTGGGTTTCATTTTACAAGTTCAATTACTACGTGTAGAATGATTTAGGATGTTTTCGAATGTAGGCTGCGATGTTATGGTGATTGTAAATTTAATTATTTAAAACTTGTTAATTCATGAAAAAGGATACGTAACAGAGTGGCTTGGGGAAAACGAAATGGGTACTTGTTTCCTTAAGCTGCTTACTTGGATGTGTGATGTTGTTTTGTTTACATCATGTCATCTGATCTCTAGAATGCATGCTAGTAGATCTTTGTATGTTATTCTTTTATGGGTTAATATGAACTAAAGTTCTTCTTTGTATAGTATTTCTAAACATTTACTGTATAAACTGCAGCTATACAACCTTTTTACGTTTGTACGTACAGTGATCATGTCAGAATTACAAGTTTAATTCAGTGAAACATTCTTTTTTTCCCCTCAAGTGTCAATTGGCTGTTTTGTAAATATGAAAATGGTGTAGAATTTATATTCTCTGCACGTATACATGAAACAGAGTAGAAATCATCTATCATTGTGAATTTTAGTGACATTTATTCTTCGTGTTCCTTTTAGGAATTTGTTTTCTTTCTTTTCAGATAAACATATACTTGAAGATCATGAAAACAATAGCCCTGAAAGTTAACAAATCTGTGACAATTGAAGATCTCAAAGCTATGTTACATGATAAAGAAGGGATATCTGAAGATATTCAGGATCTCTTCTTTGCTGGTGATAGGCTTAAGGATGGCAGGCTTATTGATTATGGTATTCAGGGGAACTCCACTCTTCATCTTATTCTTCGGAATCTTAGTGAAATAAAATTATTTGTGAAAATGCCAACAAACCAGACAACCATTATGGTGGAAACAACGGCTCATGACACTGTTCAAAACATCAAATTGTTGATTCAAGATAAGGAGGGTATTCAATCTAATCAATTCACCCTTGTCTACAATGGGAGTCTTCTTGAAGAGGACATGACTCTGGCCTCTCTGAATATCAAGAGTGAGTCAAACCTTCATTTGGTCTTTTGTCCGAAAGATGTACTATCAATTTCTGTTAAAGCACCAACTGGAGATATTCTGAAACTCAAAGTTAAACTTTTGTTTACTGTTCATGATGTCAAAGCAATAATTGGGAGTATCATAGGCATCTCTGTCAGCAATCAGATTATGATATATGCAGGAAAACAGCTCGAGGATTGCAAGACCTTGGCCTTTTATGACATAAAAGAGGAGTGCATGTTAGAAATGTTGCCTCCATCTCTTCATATTTTTGTTAAAACACCAACTGAAGAGATTGTAAAGCTCAAAGCTAAAGTTTTGCTTACTGTTCAAGATGTCAAAGCAATAGTTGCAAGCATGACAGGTGTCTCAATTGGCAACAAAGACTTGTTCTATTCAGGAAAGAAGCTTGAGGATTGCAAGACCTTGGCTTGTTATGACATCAAAGATGATTACATCTTAGAGGTGTTGCCTTCTCCAATTCAAGTATTTGTTAAGACTTGGAGTGGAAAAACAATAACACTTGATGTGCAGTTATGTGATACCATCAAAGATGTGAAAGTCAAGCTGTTTGACAAACTGCAGATTCCTCTTGATATTCAGAGTATTATATTTGCTGGAAAACGGCTGGAGGAAAACCAGGATCTGGCAAGCTACAACATCCAAAAGCACTGTACTCTCCACATGGTGTTTGCGCCCTCTTCGAGGATTATGAAAGTGCGATTGACTGATATTAATCCTTCTATATCACTGTCGACTCTCATTTCCGATCTGAAGAATATGGGTAAACTTAAATTTCAAGCTCCAGTAAAGGAATTGTTATTCCGCGGAGTGGCATTACAGGACAACCACTCTCTTGCTGATTATGGTATGGACTCCACTGCAAAAGTGGTTGTTGTGTTTTAAATGGCTCTAATACCAGTTCATTCTATGTTGGTCGATGACATTATTGTGGCCCACTAATGAGTCACACATGTGAAACCTGTTAGTTAGTTGCTTGAATGGAACCGCATCATAGGTCCCTTTTCTTTTGTTATCTTTTGGATGATTGGGTTGTTAGGGTGTATGTGTGGAGTGAAGTGTAGTACTAAACATATGAACTCTTTCATATAAGTAGATGCCACCTTAGTTTGCATACGATTGTTGTATGTGTTGTATTATTGTACATTCTGTTCAGTGCATATCAGTTTGAAGTTTAAATAATTGCAAAAATACTACAAGTATAACCACCAGAAGCAGACGTCAGATGTTACTGGAGCCTTTGTCATCTGTGCTGATATTTGAAATTTCTTCTCAGAAACCACTTTCTCTAGCTTAAAAGTAACCATTTAAATCCAAAGTGCCATAAGGAGCTCTGTAGATTTTACCAAATTAAACTTCTGCTATATTTTCAGAAACATTATCACTAGCTGATCTAATATCCAAGTTGTGTTGGATTGAGTTAGGCTAATACCATCCCTGGCTGTTATGATTTGCTAATGCTGTCCTTGAGTTTCGAGGTTGGATTCCAAAAGTTTCCTTGATATATATATATATATTTGTATCTTTTCAATCAGAATTATTTGAAGATCCTACAAAAATTGCATTTGTGTGGAGCTCGAAATTTTTAAATGGCTCTTGATACTATCTAGCTTCTAAAAGAAAGTGATTAATAAAGTGTAGATCTTATGAAATTGACATTAAGTTTCAAACATACATTCTCTAACGTGGTATTGGCGGTGATGAATAATCATATAGTTCCACTTATGTGGGAAACTATTTCTATCCCGAGATGTGCGGTAATTTTATGACTTGGTGGAATACTGGATGCTGTAATGAATGAGATTGACGTGAATAATAACAGGTCTCAAGCTATTTTATTCTCTGCATTTCTAACTAGGCTTACAAGTCATAATAAATCCAAGCTCTCTTTACTACTTTTTCTGGGGCAAACAGCAGCCTCTACATCGAAGGATAGTTCTTTACAATGGTTAAATATATAAACTTCCTCTCCTTCTAAAACTGAATTTAGCTCTCTCTCTTTGTTCGTCATTCCCTGACCTGTGTCAGTCTTAGATTCTGCATCAGGAAACGTATCACCTGAAGGATTCTGGCCTCTTGATTTTGATGGTTTTGAAGTCCTTTCGCTGCCCTTTGATTTTTTACGGCGAGATGGTTTTGAAACACCCGCAGGATCTTGACACTCAATGCTAAGATTTGAGTTATGCGGTGCTCTTGGGGAATCCAATAAAGGTCTATTTCGCTTAGATTGCTTTGTTCCATCAGAGCCCCGCCGAGATGGGGAATCTAATGGTACCTCGCGGCCATTAGAAGACTTGCTCCTTGACCTATTCTTTGGCTTCTCAGTTGATTTCCGAGGCTGTGTGTCTTGATTTCCTGCAGTAACTAGGAACATTGCAATAATAAGTACATATGTTTTGCAATTGAGAAAATTCCTCATTGAGGTAAAAAAAAAAAAAGGATTAGATTTCAAGTTAAAGAGTGTCAGCTCAACCAAGCTAAAATTTGTGAGAGATTAATATGAAAATGAAAAGAGAAAAAAATTACAGTAGTATCTTCAGTCAATAACAAATTGAAGATTTTCTACAGGGAAACAAAAACAAACCTTCTGCTGCCAAATCTTTCGTGGGGTTCTTCGATTCTTTAACAGAATTCTGAGTCTGGTGTGCAAGTTCTGGAACAGATTTAAATCCATCCATCTGCACAATTATTTAAATTCTTAAATGTAACAAATCTGATAAGAAAATGCTTTGACAAAAGTAGTAACACAATTTCTCTCAAGAACTACTGGTAAAATGTGACAACAAAATGCCCTTAAATTGAAGTGAAGTAGTTGCTGGAATCATTAAAAGAGACAAATGAGGAAGGAAAATGAACAAAAAAAATACCCAGCTGGGCGCATTTGCCGATTGACCATCCCAGCCAATGTGAGCTACATGCTTTACATCTGTGGGAAAACCGATTTGCATTTCTTGTTCTTTTGCATCTACAAGACCTTTACAGTGAGGAATATGAAATTTATTAACCATCTTTGCTCTATTTCTAAACTGAGAAGACAGTGTAAGATGGAAGTAAAAACATATATGTTAAAGATATTGCAGAGAAAGGAAACTTAACACTACATACCAAATATTTGTGCAATGTATCTTAATCCTTTCAAAAAGCCCTCGACTGTTGCACTCATTTCGGCTTATATCCACCCAAAAGAAAACTTTCAATGCTCAGGTTCCTGCTGCTGGTTCAAGTACTGCAATCTAAAAATTTTATTAACAAAGAAGAAAACTACAGATTTCATACATCCCAAGTATTCTTGAGACTTGCATTTTCTATTAGACAAACTGCACCACAAAGAATGTTACTGCCTCTTATGATGAAGCGACCAAAAAATTTCCAATCTCACCCACAGAAGTCAATTGCAGACACATGATGTAAATTTCATTTTTCTCATTGTCCTTGTAACTTAACAATAAAAAATTTCCCAAGAGCGTGAAAAATATCTAATTGTTTCTCAATCCATCAATTCTTTAATTTATTTAAAAAAGAAATGGTTCAATCAAGAAAAGAAGAAGAAGTAGAAGAAGAAGAAGAAGGAGAAGAAAGAAGTGATGAAATGTGAAATGGTGGGTGTTTTTGGTTTGGACAGACGCGTTATCGGTTCGTGTAACCAGTGAATGACCAAATTTCGAGGTAAAATAGAGAGGAGCTAAACCAAAAATAAATCTTAAAGAGGAGTTGGCTAAATATGTGTAGCCGTTTTCATGAAAGCGCGGGAAAAACGGGTGGTATCTTGTAATGTCCGGTAGCTGTGACTTGTTAACAAATTTCTCTATTCTTAGTCTTACACTCTTTCTTGTTAAATTTCGTCTTAGCTCTTAAAAGGATAACTGAAACTTACTGGACACTGAATGAATGCTTATGAATTACAGTCTGTCATTACTCTGCTGCTCAAACCCTAACCCAACCCGTTAAATTTATTCCTTATTTATCTATATATAATTTATTTATAGTAATTTTATTTGCTTCCAGAAGTATCATTTAATAACATCTCCCAAGCCTCATTTTAGTTAATATTCATTAAAATTATTATTTTCTAATTTAAAAATCAAAATTTACTTTAATAGTTATTAAGTGTGAATCTCGCAGAAATTATTTTCTTATTTTCAATAACTCTTTGAATTTGTAAGGAAGCATTATTGTAAAAAAAAAAAAAAAAATTGATATTTAAATGTGATGGACGCGGACATGTGTCATTCAAACATTACTTTTGTTGCTTTTATAGGTGGCTTGAATATAATAAAGTATTTAAATAATATTACGAAGCCAACGAAAAGAAGAAGCGAAAAGGAAATCGGAGAAAAAGAAAAAAGAAAAATGAAAATTCCGAGAGAGAAAAGAAATAAAGGGAAAGGGTAATTAAATTTATATTAAATAATTTAATGGGTAATAGATTTATGGAATTAGAATATTGATATTTTAATTTTTATGATATATATTAATATTAATAATATATTTTTACACTTTATGATATAAAAAAAGTATTAATAGTTGATAGATTTTAAATTTTAACAATTTAGGATTAATATATTTTTATGAGTGAATATATATATATTTGATACAACAATTTATAATTTATAATTTAATTATACCTTATTATATTTATTTTATTCATAATTTAATTTTAGACAGATAAATATTTATGTTAATTAATATATTAAAAAAATTTAAAATTTATTATAATATAGTTTATGATTATGTTAATTATATAATTATTTATACTTTTAGAATATTATATGGTATTAATTTTTAAACTACCAGATACGTACTCTCTTCTTTAGTTTAATTGCTCTACACATGTATTAGACTAGTTTATTTGCTTTCCTCGAGTGATGCAGCATTTTATCGGAGTAAATCAACTCAGATCTCTCTACTCTGTCTGTGCGTGAGTTACTCTGTCATATTAGATCAACTTTTCTCCAAATACAAATTTAGTGTAATTTTCAATTTATTCTTAAATTTTATGACAGTTTATATTTTCAGATTTTTAAATTTTCAACATTTAGTTATGAGTATATAATTTTATGATTATTTTATATTACATATTCATATGTATACATTATTTATAATTAAATTATTAGTATAAGTTATTATTTATAATTCGTATAAAATATATAATATTTTCATATTATGTTTACTCATTGAAATATAAACACACTATTTTTTTTATTATTTTTTTAAAATTATCATAAAAATTTATATAATGTAATATAATTTTCACATTTTAAAATTAACTTACGACACAAGTATCTACATAAATTATTATATATTATATATTTTTATTGAGATACGTAACCTTATTACATGAAATGTAATAAATAAAAAGTTTGATAATTATGTATATTTTTTTATAGGATCACCTCAACGTCGGTCCTGTCATTTAATGTCATTGAGCCATCAAATTGGATGTGTCCAGTCTTGCTTACTGTTACGTGGACTTATTTCCTTAAAATGATCTAATTTTATTTATAAATGAGACAGAATGATTGGGCGATATTAATAACAGGCCTGATACAGTAAAAAAAGGAATTGAATGTATAGTTTAAGTTCTCTTTTTTTTTTAACCTAAAGCCTATTCTTTTGTAAAAAATACCCACTTTAGGGGTTAAGGAAACAAAATCTTAAACTACCTCAAAATTTTGCTGCTTTCAAGCAATTTGTTTCCAAAGTCGCTCTAAAAGATCTCAGAACACTACAATAATAACTATTTTCTAATTCTTATCATTTATTTTTCTTCCTAATCTTTCTTTTTTATGTTATTATTTGATATAATATAATATAATATATGTTTGGTCATTTTTTAATTTATTTATAAAGATATTTTTAATATAATACGTTACCTTAAGGGTATTAAGAATAATATCTCTTACTTATATGATAATTTAATTATAATTTTTCGTATGAAAATATATAAATATGTTATTTACTTAAACCCTCATTTATAATTTTTACCTAAACCCTAACATTTTCATGAGCCGTCTCTACAGTCCACATTAAATTCTATCGTTACTTAATAAAATGTTGTAAGATATTGTATGTTTTTCTAGGAAATACTTCCAACTTTATTGTCCCAACTCCCAGTCCCAGTCAAAATATATATTTTTTTTAAATTCGACATTTAAATTATTTATTGATAATTATTAAATTGATCCTTTATTAGTGATTTATATTTATATTTGTCATTTAAATTATTTTTTTGAAAAACTTTAATTTAATCCCTTTAAAATGAATTAATTATCCCTACAAAAATGAATTACATTGATGACCAAGTACATATTATAAAAATACGCAATATATGGTAAATATAGATGTGATTGTTTTAAGCAGTCAAATACAACAAGAATTATTATTATATTTTAAATATATATTAATACAATAAAAAAGCAAAGTTTTTAATATATGACATTGTCAAAAATAATTACGTTAATTTTTTAATTATTATTACACACATTATATAAATATATGCTTTTAAAAAAAAAATTAAAAGGCTTTCGTACATTAATCCTATTAAAAATAGTTGACATATGCTTATCATAATAAATTATTACAGTATTACATAATTTTATTATAAAGACATTTCAACCTTTAATAAAAATGCATATATTAATATGTGAAGGTGAATAATATATATTAAAAAAGTAAAAATTTAAAAAAAAATTAAAGTATAGATCAATCATATTACACAAGATATACTATAATAAAATAAATTTACGTATTGAAAACTGGGTAAAAAGAGTAATATATAAGAAAACAAATTTAGATTTGTTATAAAAAATATTGTAGTACCATAAGTAATTAAAATTTGAAATTTATGTATTTACATATACAAAAATGATATAAACAATTTGTTAGTTTATTGTCATAAGAGTGGTTGTTATTTTAGAAATTATGTGGTTTAATTTAAAAAATTAAGTAAAAAATAACACAAAGTTTATAGTGATTAAGGTGGCCAATGATAACATTTAGTTAATGCTATAATCAAATTATTATAACAATGTAAGTATAGTATTACATATAAAAACATGAAATAGTTATTACAAAACAAGAACTTTTGATATAAAATATAAATATCTTATAAAATGAAGAAATGAAAATAGTAAAAATATTTATTATACAAATTTATAATCTAGTTTCATAAAAACATCAACTCACCAAACAAAGATAATAAAAGTTCCACTTTGTTAAAAAGAATTTTAAGTGTATTTGAGCTATATATTTTTTTTCTAATTCACTACTTTATGAATACAAGTCCTCAAGTCTTGAATTAAAGTAATAGAGTTGTGCTATATGAATTTAAAATATGAATTCACTAAGTCTACGAGATAAAGTTCACACTTTGTCAAATTGGATTCTAATTGCAATCTAACTACATATTTCCTCGTATTGTCACTAACTCATAAACATAAGTCTTAAGTCTTATTATAAAATAACCAAGTTGTTGTTCAGGAATTCAAAGTATTCGTGTGGAATTCACTATTTACAATAATCTCTTCGGGTTTTAAATAAAGTGTCTATACTTCTTGAAAAAACAAATATCCTAACAACTTTACTTAATATAATTTATGAACAATTAATTTTATTTCTCAACGGTAGTCCTAACATAACTTTACTCAAATTTGATTTTTTTAATTATTTAAATAATTTAATTATTATATTTTTTATTTAGTGAAATAATTTTTTAACACTTTAAATTTTTTATTTTTTAACTAAAATTTCAATCTAAAATATAATAAATGCATGAAAGGATTAACATAATAAATAACTTATCAAATCTGGTAGCCAGTTTAAAATAATCTTACAACCGACACTAACTGACTGATCGGTTATTAGCCAATTTGTAACCACCTTGTGGTAGTAAGGTTTTGCTTTACTACTTATCAAACTGGCTAACCGATTTAAAACTACCTTACAATTGGTATAAATCGGTTGACAATTTCACCATAAGATTTTCTATTAGCTGATTACAATAAGATACATGGTATTATGAAGATTAAAATAATTTAAAAAATTTATATTCTAAATATTCTTTGATAATTTGTAAAAATTTTAGGAATCCAAAACATAATGAATATAAATATTAATTGAATATTTTGAAATCAAGTATTTATAGAAATATTGTACTTATGTTTATCTAAGGATAGTAAATTAATAATGTTATTTATTTAATGTGAATTCATTAAAGTATTTTATTTATCTAATAGTATAGATGTTTGATTGATTTTGAATGTATAAAATACTATATTATTTTTCTAATAATATAAATATTACAATTAATTGTATGAATATGTAATTAATAACATAACAATATAAATTAACTAATATATTCAATATAAATATTGAATTAAGTATGAAACAAAGTTTAGATTAATATTTATTAGCAAATTTTTTTTAAAATTAAAACTAATGTCACATTAATTTTTTTAATTAATATAACAATAATTGTATAGTGCTAATAAATTTTTGGCAATTAATATATTATCTTTAATTTATTAATTTCATAAAAGGGGTCTTTGTTAATTGTTTAATCTAAGAGGGTATATTTTACATTTAACCAAACATATGAGGAGGCTTTTGATACTTTTCATCATCCATTTTTCAACAGTACACTATTGGTTTACGGTTTAAAGTGTAATCAAATCTCAGCCGTTGAATTTGATCCAACGGCCAAATTTTGGACTGCACAGTAAGTCGTAGTGAGCCGGCATGGCCCAGCAAACCGGATTCCCCCGCCATCTTCCTCCCTATTTTCTCTGAGTAAGCTATTTGTTATTCTTTGATTGGAGTTTTGGCTAAAACACGTTTCCCTGGTTTCAACAAAATTTACACAAAATCAAAAACTAAAAATTCAATCTAACAGAAACGGAACTAGTACCGTTTTACATTTCTTTTTATGCAGGTAGAAGGTAAAATAATTCGCAAATTTATTTGAACTTATTTTTGTTAAAATATATTTGATAAGATTTAAAACGGATTTAGAATAAATTTAAAATATAAAATTAAAATTTACAATAAATTTAAGACTAGTGTAATTTTAACAAATGTTCTGCAAATAAGTTTTAGATTTGCAGATATTTATATATTTTTTTATTTAAAAAAAACATCAAATAATATTATTTTTAATTGTAACTCTAAATAAAATTAAAATAATATTTTTTTATCTCTTTTTTAATCTATTAATTATTCTTAGCTCATTTATTATATATATATTGTCCTTCAACTTTTTCATCTCTAATTTTTTATTCTTGTAAAATTATTAGTATACACTCATCAAATATTAATTTAATTATTAAATAATATGTTTCGATCTCTCTTTAATTACATTACTTAAGTAAACAATATAAATATTTTAAAAGAGATGGGTTGATTTTTTTTTAACATTTTTATTTTTTTATATGATACATATTGATAGTCATTTTATTTTATTTTCTTACTATTTTATAAGCTTAGTTAATTATCAAATTGACTTATTTTAAAATTATAATATATTAATATAAATTTATTTATAAGACGTGTTTATAAATCTTAAATCAAACTTTAAGAAAATTAATTTTGTTTTAATTGAGTTATTTTTTAATATTGTTGTTTAGTTTGTGTTAATTATTTTTATTAATTTTAACTTGGGATGAGTTTGTTTTAATTTAAAATTTTTTTTATTAAATTTAAATTTATAATATAATTTTGACAAATAAATTATAGAGCTAAGACTAGATCAAACGTTTGTCCATTGGAATTAGGCATGGACGAGCCTCAATCGGGCCAACAAAATGTAAAAATAAAAAAAGTTTCCCATCACTTCATTACTTGGTGTAGAATAAAAGATCACTATATTATGTTTTATGAATTTATTATGAATTTAATAAAAAAATACATATATGCTAAAATGGATTTGATAACGAAAATTTAAATTCGTAACTGAGTTTAAAATTAATTTAATATATCATTTTTGAAGTGAATGTGAGTTTAAAAGTATTCATTCTAAATTCAATTTGTTGTCATCCCAAGTTTTCCTCTCCCATACATTTTGAATTTATGATTTATTTCAAATTAAAAAAGAAACTAAAATGCTAACAAGCAGTTGGAATTTTCGAAATATAGTTTAGATAAATTTTACGAAATAATAAATAAGAGATATTATTTCTATTGTATGAAAATTTTGAAGTAGTTTTTTTAGTGTATAGAAATTGTGCTGCAAAAAAGTTCTAGATAAAATCTGTATCTTTTACTTATCAAAACAAAGAATTTGTCCACTGAAAAAAAACTATTTCCAAAATTCATCACTCATTATATACAAGTAATTGGTATTTTTGCAACCCACTTGGCAATTGCATTGTCCAATTCCTCAAAAACACTCAAAACTACAGTGTGAAAATCTCTCTTTGTAAAGCTTCTTGCAACTGTAAGATTACAGCTCAAATTTCCAAGAATTAAACACTTGAAGAAGATGAATATTTCACATCGCCATTACAAACCACACAGTTGAAACTTGGTATGTGACTGTCCAAATCAAGCATACAATAACCAAAAACTTTATAGCTGAAAGTACAAATTCAACAAGAAGAGATCAGTCAAAGGGCGATAAGGAGTACAGACTTGAGTCACTAATAATTTGTCACGCTGGAGGTTTAGAAACCGCAAACATGGTCCAAAAACTATAACGAGAAAGAAGATGCCAGGAAAGAGTAATGCACAACAGGACTGATCATGAGATTCTTCCATCATGAAGCTTTCAGATCATCCATGCCAACACTGGCCTGTATCAAAAAAGAATATTTCCATCAGTAAGCAGGTAGAATGAAATTGTCATGCCAAATCAACGTAGTAAAGGACAAAGGAAACAATTTTCTTCTGTAGAGACCATTTTTTCAGTCTCTTTTCTTTTTTTCTCATATACCCCATAAAACTTTCATTCCGCTTGCTGCTTTATACATATCCCGTGGGATCAAGATTCTAATGTTTCATTTTATTTTTTTAGCATTTTTTCTTCTTCCTCCTCCGTTTGCATGTGTGCACATCAGAGAATTTACAAGTAGCAAGGGCATTGATAGACAATTATATATAAATGACTTGAGATGACACAAATGCCCAAACCACGATAAGAAACAGAGAACTATGTATGTGTTATGGGAAAACAAGACCTGACCTGAACCCTGATCTCATTTAAATCATCCTATTTTGTAAAGATGGCAAGCTCCAAAGCTTTACTATTCAACATAACAGTGAATTTCAAGTGCAACCATTAAGGTACTTGAAAGCATCTTACCAGAAACTTGTGGTTCTCTTCAAGAAGTGGAGAAAAAGTAGCACAAAATTTCTCCATGTCAGCAGTAATATCACCAGAGCCAGAGATCACATCCATGAATTTCTTCCTATCTGGCGCAAGCTTCATAGCAACCTGCACAGCAGTAGCATGAACCATTGCAACAAAAGATTGAAAAATGAGCATCATTTTAATTAAAGTATACAGGTTATAGCAGTATCAGGGGGAGTTGAACTATGTGCTATTAAGATTTAACTTATGCATTCTAATAATCCTTACAGAACATACTGACTTGTACTTAAAATTGAAAGGATTTCTTGGTGATAAAGGAAGAATAGAGAAGGCATTAAAAGGAAGAATTGAGATTGAATGCCTTCATATTGAAGTTCCGTGTACACTAAATCTTTCATTAACTTTTAAATGTCTTCAATTTTGAAGAAAACCAAAGGATAAAATTATATATGGATTGGATAGTTAGTGCAGTTTAAAGCTTTCGAAGAGTATATTTGATCCATAGCCAACAAGAAGAAGACATCAAGAATTATGATAAAACAAGGTGAATAAGCTACCAATATGTTTAGAAAAGGAAGCACTAAATTACAATATTATTATCAAAATTCTGAGTACAGCATGACTTTCTGTGATCTGACTTATAAAACAATATTCATTTCCTGAAATAAGTATTCAGCATTTAATTGAGGAATGAGGGGGTTTGACATTACAGTGAAACTTGAACTTGCAAGCCAGCCATGATATTTTTTCAGGGTCTTGCTGTAGGAGTCTGTACATACTTGTGACATTGTCCAATCTAGATGTACAAGCAAGTTGCGGAATAATTCCACAAGGAAATCCATCGCTCTGAAGAATCATAAAAAATGATAAAATCAAGGCAATTGAATATAGTTCACCAAATTCACATATATCGTTTTATGGTCTGCCCAAGTGGCTTCACAACAGAACATTTATGTAATGAAAGTCTCAACAATGCCAAGCAATAGATTTCTAGACTGAAATCAAAGATCCCTGTTTAAGCATAAGCTAGGAACTACTGGAGTCAGAGATGCATCAGGGGCAAAAAAGCAAGGCATTTGCATGTGTCTGAAAGAGAGCAGCTAAAGTCTAGGTCACTTCTTATTCCATTCCTCATCTCAACTTCAAAGTAACACCCAAGAAAAGTTCCGTCTATCTACTCCATCAAATTCTTGGGACCTAGATGGCAATGGATATATTTCAATACTATAAATATCTACGCATTAAATAAATTTGCATAATTTCTAGACTAAAAACCAAGGAAAATAATAGTAATCATAATAATTGTGCATGCACAAGGTCAAAAGACAGCAGGAGTGCTGTATACCTGGTCAACCAAAGTAGACCATTGGTACAACTAGATGATCCTTTTGCCGTTTTAGCTTCCACTTCTACTCGTACCATGCTGTACAAGTGATTGAATTCCGTGGGATTGGATAAATATTTATTCTCCAACCTCTACAAGCAAATAAACATAAACTCAGCATAAAATGAAGAATTCCCAACAAACTATACCAAATATCACCTGCAGTAAGTTGTTTTATAAAGTATTAACTCCCAAAGAATAAGTCTAGCTATATATTTTACAAATACGGTAGCAATGATAAATTACAGCTCACAATCTCCATCCACCGTCTTTGACAAAAGATACACAAGCATTGCTAAATGCATGAACACAAGTTTCAAGAGAAGATAAATTAGAAAAATTAGTGATTAATGCGTAAGGAAGAAAGAATGTCTTACCGTAACATTACCACCAATATCGCTCTTTACGAGAGCCATAGTAGTTCCAAACTTATCTGATCAGACCAAACACAATAATTCAATTTTTTTTCAGAACTTCATTTGTAATTTATGCGCAGGGATACAAATTTATCTAATGACAAATTTCCAATGCTGTTAGTGCAACCAAAAAAAAAAAGTACTTATCTCATGAATTAGTACAAAATAAAAGAACTGGCTAAAATGCTTTGCACAAATTAAGATGACGATCAGAAGTTTTTTTCTTTTTTAGAAAAAAAAAAGGTAGCAGTTATCAAACGACTAAGCAACACCCTGATCCTATTGGTACGAAAATAGTACTTTGAAAATACGGTTTGGAATTTTACAAGAAAGCAAATGGCTCAACTAACCAAATGTTATTAGAGAGGCTATGAGAAAACGATCCAAAAGATAACAAATCAAAGAAATGATCTCTTTTTTTAATTAAAAAAATGATACCTAGAACGGGTAAAATCAATTTGCAAACTTCCAAGAAAGGCTTGGTGAGCATCTCGCCTTGCTCAGACTTGACATGCTTCATTCCTTCCAGTGATGGAGTAAACACTGTTCCCTCCATTTTTCTTCTTCACTATATAACAAAACACACACACAGAGTCAAATTAATAAAAAAAAAAATCAAAAGTTGATTGGATCAGATCTAGAGAGAGATGGAGACAAAGAGATCTGTACGTGAAGTGATTTGTGAAGCGAAATGCAGAGAGATTGAAGAAGACGAATGGAAATGAAATGATGGTTCGTGGATCAAGAGTGAGTTGCCTTTCTAAATTGAATGTGATTCGATTTCGATTCTTGGCGAAAATCTCTCTCGGAATCAGATTCTCCTTCTTGTTTTTTTTATTGATGGAGGGTAATGGTATCAGTCTGAATTTTTAGAATTATATTATATTTCCGGCGAAATTGGCTTCACGTTAAGTCCAACTCACCGCTAATCTCGCTAGAATAGTCCCCGGTAATTGGCTATTTATTCTGGTCGCGTACAAATATTTTAGAATAGATTTGTCAACGATAATCACGAATTTGATATATTTTTTTTATAAAATTTGATATAAACATCTTAAAATAAATTTGTCAATTAGAATCACAAATTTGATATATTTTTTATAAATTTAACTTATTGATTTGTGACAAAAATTTTAAATCAATAATTTGATATCTTCTATCATACACAAAGATAGAAATGGTGAGAAACTTGCATTTAAAAATTGTGAATTCATAAATTAATAGAATCTTAAATCACAAAATTAAGAATGATATGTAAAAGTTTAAAATAACAATGTATTATACTAAAGTAAAAAATCACTAGCTTAATAAGAAGTATTAAAAGAAGAATTAAGAAAATTACGATAGGATGGAATAAATTAAAATGCTTAATGGTAAAATTACTAGAGAAATGTAAGAACTTAAAAGGACTACAAGAACCTAGCGAATCATCGAACCACAATACAACCTTTTGAATTTGAGAAGCACCCTTTTGATAGTCGAAGGAAGCATAAACTCTCTCGGCTTATTTGTGAATAGAAGAGAAAAGGATTCCTAACCTTTAAAGAGAGAGTCATCCTTCGAGTAAGAGATCACACCAAAGAAATCACGACCATACTCATATTTGATCAGAGATTAACATTGGGATTCTTTGAGACAAATTAAGGTATCAGCATGAATAAGAGTAATTTAGACAAAAATGATGCTCGAAGGATACTAGACTAACTCAAAAGGGAAAATGAAGATGTATGAGACGTTATAGCAATACTGAACAAATGTAGAAAAGGTAGCAGAATTGAGGAGGATGTTAAAGAAATGCTGAATAAATATAAAGAAGGTAACAAAATAGAGTAAGATGCAAAGAGAATATTGAACGGGATTAGGGAATGTGACAAGCAACATAGCTTAGCACCTAAGCCTAGAGATCCCTTGAAAGAGAAAGTTCCAAGTATAGAAGAACGATTGTGTTAATATGTTGAGAGTGGTGGAAGGCAGGAACTTCCCCTACCCCAAGAGCAACCAAATGGGAAAAAAAGTCCACTCTTATTGCTAACTTAGAGATATAAAATTACCAATAGGCTTCAAACTACCAAGTTTACCAACTTACAGTAACAAGTTAGACTCGTACAAATACATAGACCAAATAATCGACTTGTTATGTCGGGCTTAAGCAAAAATAAATATGTTGCTTGTTCCATATGAACCTAGACAAATAGGCCCTCATCTAGTACTGAAGCTAAGACAGAGAAGCCACTTATCATCTCGTAAACTGATTAAAAAGTTCATTTGCGCTTCTAATGAGCCTACAAAAAGGCTAAAAATCCATAATAGTTATAACAACTCAAGAAGGTTAGATTAAAAGTTTGTAGAGTTTCATATAGTGATTCTACAAAGAGGTAATTCAGCTTGGGGAATTTGATTTGCCAATCTCCTTAAAGCCTTTAAGGCAGGGTTAAAACTGAGCCAATTTTGGTACTATCTGTTAGGGTTGGTGCTTACGTGTCATCCTTAAATATACATATAATTGTGTACTTATTCAAGTGTACATTCTCATTAAATCGCTAATACCAATTAATATGGTACCATGCAATGTAACGTTATAGACATTGTATGATCTGAAGGAATTTAGATCAGATCTAAAGGAGTTTAGATAAAGGCTCAGTATTAGCCACGCTGAGATATAAAATGCTAAATGTTAGCACATTTAAGTGTTAGTTGATTATAATAAGCGAAGATCCAAAAGTTGGAGCCTTGTCTGTAATGGGACATAGACCTGAAAATATACTAGTAACTGCATAGTTGCAAGAGTTACAATCAGGTGCTGGGAAATACTAGTTGCGCAAGTTTGTTCTCGAATACTATCTCTGATCTATTTCTGTTGATACGGATCTATCGGTGGATACCTTTAAAAATATGTCGTACCTATCGGGTATAGATGGTTGTTCCTAGCCGATTGTGAGCTTGGAGCTCATATAGAAATATGGGTATTCAGTTAGGATTGGATATAGGACAGACTCATGAGGGCCTCCGATAGACATCCCAGGTAAGCCGTCAATGGAGGGTTCTTTCGAGTTGAGTAGTATATGTGGTCCTTTGACCTGAGTGCCACAGTGGGCTTGTAAGTGATCACCATACTTTGGTTCCAAACATGTCACAGACCCTTCATGGTGTAACCGCTGGGTATGGTCCGATGCTTATGGAGTTTGGTGTGTACAGATATGGGATCCGTCAACTTATATAGTGAGTTTGATATCCAGATACTTCGAGATTGTATCTCAGAAAGTCTTGTAGTCACAAGCATTAATCCCGAGAAAGAGTTTATGCCAGGGGAACAACATGACAAAGGAGTTTGCTCATATTGTTCAGTGAGATACAAGTTTGGAGATAAGACATGGATGAGTACAAGGGGATTTGGCGGTGATGATCTATATCCCTGCACATCTAGAATATCATGACAGAAAGACTATACATATGCGTTGTAACCTTAACTTGTATGGTTCAATGCGCTGATTTGTATATCCATGACGTGTGCGTGGGGCAATATTCACGGACTCATAGAATAGTTCTATTTGACAAATTGGGCGTGGACCTAAGGAGTCTTGCAATATGAAGTGTACTTATTGTGCACTGGGGTAGCGTGCCAGATTAAATTGTTTAATCCAGCAATATTCAGTATTTTTACAAAAATGCGTGCGTGTATGTATTTAAGTGTTAAATACAATAATTAGTCAATAATTGTTATTTACTAATTGTATAATGACATATGGTGCATTGTGAACCTTCGGTTAAGTTTACCTAAGTGTGAGATTTAGTGGGACCCACTAAGGGGTATACTAGGTAATTATTTATGAGGGGGAAAATAATCATTTCACACTATTATTATTTAATTATTAAATAATCATAAATATCTCACTATTATATATTATTATATATATAATATTATTTTATTTTGGGTGCCAAATAGTTGGCACCCATTTATTTTATTCTTATATTATTATTATATAATATATTTTATATTATTATATATTTATATAAGAGATGTGTGTGTAAAAGTGTAAGTGTGTGTGTGTTTGGTGAATGGAAATGGAAGAGAAAGGAAGAAATGAAATTCATTTCTTCTATGTAGTGCTGAAAAAGAAAGAAGAAGAGAAAAAATAAAATTGTTTCATTTTTCTCCATGGTACCAAAAGAAGCAATTGTGAATTACTTTAAATTTCATTTCTTTATCTTTTTAGAGAAAATGAAGAAAACACACTACTGGCCATTTTAGGGGTTTAAGAGTTAAATCCAGTGTTGGTAATCTGGATGCTATTCTATCTCACCAAGCCCATCAAGTTGGTGACTAGAATTGCCCACGGGTTGGTCTCCATGCAGACTCTGAGGATATACATGTATAACATTATACGTTAAGGTGAGTTATCAACACTACTAATATATTAATGTGATTAATATATTTTATTTATTGTGTTTATTGTGTGTTTAAATGATTCCACCACGTTTAATATGTATATGATACGTATTTTAGACAATAGACATAATTACACATGCATACACCCGTGTATATTAGATCCCCGACAAGAATGGTAGCAGAGCCATTTATGACATATTTTGGTGTTATTTGAGTAAATAGATATAAAATGCCCAGTGTAAATGACACATTTTAAGTGTTGAAACCGGTATGCCAAAAGGAGAGCACTGAGCGCTAGAGCGCTAGAGGGTTGGCGTCGTGGCGCTGGGAGTTCTTTCTCCTTGCACTGCAGTGTTGGTGAGCCCGCACTGAGGTGTTGAGATTCTAGAATTTGCGCCCCAACGGTGATGGATTGGCGCTGCAATACTGGGGGTTCAACCTCCCAGTACTATGGCAATGCCATCTGGCTCCACAGCGATGTACTTGAACAGTAGCAAATGAACATTATTTTTTTACTGTTCACAGCTACAGTACTTTTTTAACAGTGTTTCAAATTTAATTTTACATGTGTAGGTTTATGAGATATAGTGATAAAAGTTATCAGTTTACATTATAAACTGGGGTTTATAAGATACAGTGATAAGAGTTATCAGTCTGTATCATAAACCAAGATTAATTTTTCTGTGTTGGTAACCACAATGGGAGCCCTACTGGTGGGAGTTAGTTGTATTTACATAGAAAAATTAATTAATTGAGAGTCATCCTCCTCAATAGATGAAGACTTAGGATAGAAACAAAAATCTCTCTTAATCAAATTGAAGAATATTACATTATGAGATAATGTTTTATTCTAATCCATCTTGTCAATACGGTGTTAAACGAGTCACGTCGGCCTTTTCTCAAAATTGCTATAGCGTGAGGGACTTGGTCGGTTGGGCTTGGACTATACTAGTTAAACCTGAGATGAGGCAAATATATGCGAACGTATTGCTCAATATTGCTACAGCGCGAGGGTAGTATCGGTAGTATATATTTGATCATTGACAAGTTAATCTGGAATACACTTACCCAATATTACTATATCGCGAGGATGAGGTGTATTCAAGATCAAGTGGTAAGAGTTACATGATATGCAATTGACAAATGTTGTCTATCTATTGGGTTTACAAAGGCCAATAATACTACAACGTGAGGTCCGAGTAAATTTTAATGAGATCTACTTCCCGCTGTATAGTTTGAAAGAGTTTAAACTATCTATTCCCATTCGAGAGATTACCAGGATTATGTAAAGTAGTGAGAGAGCGTTTTAAATATAAAAAAAATGTATAATTAGTATACCCATGATTTAAAATATTTCATTAGCGATTTAATGACCATTTCGCTTGCATCTCCCATTAATTTTGGCATGTCAAGTATAATGGCCACTACAAACTAGTTGGTGTGTATAGTTGATGTAGTCTAACTCAAGGGTACTAGAAAGTACTCCGACCGATAGATGAATCTAAAAAATATTCTGAATTTAGAAAATTCTTGGATTTATTGTTGATCAGAGTTTGTCGTAATGTATTTAACACCTCTCTCAGGGATATAAATAGAGGGGGTGTGACTCTCTTTGTTCAGGGTACTTCATCTTTTACTTCAAGTATATCTAGTGAGACCAGATATGTGAGGAGAAGAAGATGAGGTGGATACCCAGGATAAATCCTTAGAGATAACATTTATCTAAAGATCAACAAGATGACAAAGTAGATAGAAAGTGTTTCCATTGTAGTAAGGTTGGGTATTAAAACTTCCACTACCCTAAAAGCCTTATCATTATCCGGAAGACTCCCACAGGTTTGTGTTTGTTAAACATAGATATTTCTATGGCATTTGATACTAAGACGTGCTGGGTATGAGATACCGTATATCCCCCTCATATCTGCAATTGTTGTAGAAATTGAAAGAGACTAGAACGCAACAGCTTGTAAAAGTAAAGTTAAGAGCAGAAAATGGTGATTTTTTGCAGGTCCAAGTTATTGGACAGCTTGACTTACTTCCTATATACAATACAATAGTTGTATTGCATAATTGGTATGATATCCAAAATATCATTTGACATATTGTGTCCTTTCGTATACTTGATAGTGAAGGATATCATATAAGTATTAGGAATTGTTCTTTATGTTCATATGATGTGAATAATATTTTATTAACTGAATGTCAATTAATAAATGGATATAATATACAATTAGAAATGTCTGTAGATTGGAATCCTTAAATGATATAGAGTTATGGTATATAAGTTTTGGTCATATAGGCGTGAGACGCTTATCCATCTAGTTAAGGATGGTTGGATACCTAATCTGACCAAAAAGACTTAACTAGTTTATGAATATTGTATTTACGGAAATGACTAAACATATTATAATGTATATCACATCCTTTCAATTAGATTGAGGTAGTTAGAACATTAACAGCAAGTTTTTCATTTGTTTAAGGAAGAATGAGATTCTCATTCACTATACTCTTTAGGGTAATCCATAACATAATGATGTTTAGGAGAGGAAGAATCAGACTTTATTAGATATGGTACGATCGATGATGAGTGTTACCAATCTATATTTATGAGAATCTACTCCAAATACAGTTGCTTATTAAGCAAAGTTCCATTAGAAGCTGTTCATTTTATTCCGTATGAGATACAGAAATGAAGGAAGCTGTATCTTAAATGGGTGTGATGGGAACTTAAGCTCAATTAAGCAGTGACCTTTTAGCACACTTCCCAGTGGGTCGAAAAGGATTTCTTAGTCACATTTTAGGTATATTTGATGCTTGAAAGTAAACTTGGAGTTTTCTTGATAGAAGAAAAATAATCCTTTGACCTATAGGGAGACTATGTTAGACATCGATTCGGAAAACGACAAGAAGCCATGTAAACAAAATTTGACTCTATGCATCAGAGTCAAGTCTGGCACTTGATTAAGCTACTCGTGGGAATTGTTCTCATTAGTTGTAAAAGGTTTACAAGAGATAGTAGGACCAGATGGAAGGTAGAGACCTTCTAGGCTCTATATTGGTTCTAGAAAGGCAATCCTCAGTGATCTGAGATCAACTAAGAGGCCTTTGGATTAGTATTGATGCTAAAGTCGATTAGAATATTATTCGCTCTTACAACATATTATGACTTTGAGGTTTGGTAGATGGATGTTGACACGTCCAGAATATCGAAGTTATTCCCAAGTGCAGGATTGTTGAAGTAATAAATAACCCGATGAGAACGAGGTCGATCCACAGGGAAGTAGAATTAAAATTACAAATTATAAACACTTTAAAGATAATTAATGCAGTATAAAATGTTTGCAAATATTATTTCAATTAACCAATTCAAATAAAAAGTTAAGGTTATGGAGATTCACTATTGGCATAAGAAATAAGAATATATTTAATTTTTTTATAACTCAATTGGAATTCTCACACAAAGAAGGTTCTAACCGGAAAATATAGCAATTAAAGTTCATCATCATTTATATATTGATTAGTATTTATTGTTTTTTAATTATTATACACCAAATCTTATAAATGGATTCAAGTATTTATTATGCCAATATTTATATTTGTCTACAATAAATCAAGACTCCCACTTTACAAGAAAGGTTATATACACCAAATCTTGTAAATGGTTTCAAGAATTTATTGTGCCAAGTATTAAGTTTGTCAATAATAAATCAAGAATCACCACTTTAGAAGAAAGGGTATTAATTCTACAAACAAAATAAATACATCATATATAAATTTGCATAACTTAAAAATGAAGTATTAAATTCATGAATAAATATTAAACATATCTTATTACCTTGCCAAGAGCTTCACCCTTTCACCTTAGCTTAAACAAAATTATTTGGACATAATAAAACTAAATGAAAAGAAAAGAAATGGAAGAAGAAATAACATGACTTAATAGTAAACAAGAGAAATAATAGTACAAGGAAATGGATACAAAGGAAAAGTATTTTGAACTAAATTCTAACTTTTTAATTACATCCTTTAGGCATAAACAAGCCACCTATTTATAGAAAAACATGGATAAATCGAGACAAATTTGGAGGGAACCACTTGGTTGATGAAAGTCAAGAATGGTGGCAAGATAATTTGCATTCATTATCACTAGGGCACCCACTTGATTATCCAATTTGGAATTCATGTGATCCAAATTAGCTGTCACTCAAAACATAAAAGTTGTAAATAAGTCTCTTATCTTTCCAAATTAAGTGATCTCATACGTATTAGATATGTATTTCTATAGTTATGGTCCAAATACTGATAACTATTCAAAATGGGCTTGTACTACAGATCAATTCTGTTCTAGGCCAATTTTCACCCTCTAAACACTCAAATTTCCAATTCTTTATGAAATACAATATGTTAACCCATTGCGTCAGCTCTGCATAGGATCAAGAATCACCTCAATTGGATCTTTAGGTAGAATGTTATGCCCATTTTACCAAACCTGCCACAAAACAGTTATAAGATAATTAAGTACAATATTGTAAACATACTTAAATTAAGAAAATTAAATACACTAGTAATACAAAAAAATCATGTAAAACTCTTATTAAATGTGTAATTTCAAGTGTTCATCAGATGTAAAGATGACATTCTTGAGTGGGTATCTCGAGTAAGAGATATTCATGGAACAACCTGAAGATTTTATGTCCAGCCAGATTCCTGGTCTAATGTGCAGGCTGAAGAAGTTTATCTATGGACTTGAACAAGCCCTTTGAAGCTAGAATCATTTTTTTGATGAGATAATTAGATTATCTGGTTTCATAAAAAATGAAAAGGAAATTTATGTGCTTGAAAGGTCAGTGGGAGCATGATTGTATTCTTGATGCTCCTTTTTAATGACATACTAGTCATTGAGAATGATGTCGGTATATTATTGTCGATCAATAGTAACTCATAAGAATTTTTTCATAAAAGATTTGGGAAAGGCTTCATTTATACTAGGTATAAAGCTTTATAGAGATAGAGTTAGGATGCTGATAGGACTCTTCCAAATCAATTTCATATCAATAACGTCTAAAAAGGTACAGTTTTGTTAACTATGAATTAGTTAACGTATCGTTTGGACCTGATATTCATCTTTAAAAGAGAATGTCTCTTTAGATGGAAGATGAGAGAGTTAGAGTGTCTAACACACTAGATACATCAGCTCTTCAGAGCTTGATGTATACTATGATGTGTTTGAGACCTGATATCAGTATGGCTGTAAGAGTTATGAGCGGATACCGATCTGATTTAGGTGATCGTCATTTAATGGTAGTCAAACATATCCTGAGATACCTTGAGGGTACGAAGGATGAGTTTTTCAAATATGAAGAAAGTGGCTTACAAGTGAAAAGATGCACGGAGTCAGACTTTTAGTTTGACCTAGATGATAAAGAGTCTACATCTGAGTATGTGCTCATTCTCATTGACACTAAGTGTGTAGTAACCAGTATCCACGACTGGTAAGAATAAGTATTTATATATGTATAAATATACGTATTTTATTTGTATGTTGGTGATACTTGAATTATATATTGTTATTAGTAATATTTTTATAGGTTAAGGATATACGATTAGTATTGGGTTTATTTGTATGACTTTAGATTTATTTTAGGGACCAAATTGTTATACTTTGAAAGTTTTGGGGGCAAATTCGTAAATATCAAAAATTAGCCTCTTAGTATAAAAATACACTTTTAAACCCTAATTTACCATTTTTAGGTCGAGCTACCCATTTTAAGAGAGAGAAGAGAGAAATAGAGGAGAGAGAAAGAGGAGAAGAAGAAGAAAAAGAAGAAGAAATTGGAATTTTGAATTTCAAGAGGTATATCATACGTATTTCTCAATTTATTGGTATTAATTAAGTTAATTCCTTTAAGTTTTGATTTCTGAAAATATGTATAATTGAGGATTTGTTGTGTATTTCGTAAGATCATATGAGAATTGATGATGATCTATAAGATAGTTTGATAAATCATGATGAATTATGGAATTTCTGCTGGATAATCTCTTGATCTAGGAATTTTATAAATTGTTGTGATTCGATTCTAGTTTTCAATTTTGAGTATATGAAATTAGACATGTTTAGGATCATCTAAGACTTTGAATCGACTGAAAATCTCGGAAATTGAATTTGTAGTGAATTTACCAAAATGACTCTGGAATTCTGAAAATTTCCTGTGTAAACAGTATGATACAGTGGAAAATAATTTTTGATCTGCTGAATAATCTTTTAAAATTACGAATTTTTGGAATATGATAATTTTATATGTCTAATATGATATACTCGGAATTGAGAATTTGGATCAATGTGGTTGAAGTGTTATGAATTTCTAAAGTGTATCAGCTCATTGTAGTATTTGATTAACAGATTTTTAAAGTTATGAAATAAAATAGTTTTAAAATACTTTTGGCAGTTATTTGGAAGCCAAATATTTATCATGGACTGAGATATGTGTCAAGAGTAATTATGTGGTAGTTTTATAATTTTTGAGTTAGTATATGATTTTATAAAATTGGGAGATTGAATAATGTTCAGTAAGTATCTTGATCCTGTCAGGTTTGTAGTTTGGATTCGATGGTGTGTATGGAATGGATTGTGTAGGAATTTTGATATAATATTCATATATAAGAAGTATATATGATTCAAGAATGATATATTCTGATTTCGAAGTAATTGGACATCATTTGATGTATTAGAAATTTTTGTTAAGTGTAAGTGGTCAGAATGACAGGTTTTGAGAAACCAAATATTTAGACCAATTTGATGTGATAAATGCATTGTGTATAATTTTGTAAGCTATTTAAAGTATTTTGTGTGAATTGTGAGGCTTATGAAAGGATTAATCTCCATTGATAGGTTAAGGAGATTTAAGCCTTGTAGCTGAAAGTGTTAAGAGGTAAGTATACTAGACTTTTTACTGAAATCACAATAAACATAGTAATTGTTTTGTATGATTTTGCAAATGGGGTTAAGAATATGTTTATGTTATGTCAAAGTATATTTTGATATGAAATATGAATATATGTTTCTGAATGTGAGCATTGACATTGAGCATGGACATACATGTGTTTTTGTAAGTGAGCTTTCAAAATAAGATGTGTTTAATAAAGAAAGCTTTTGAAGTGTAATATGTCAATGAGAAATATTTTGTATTTTGAGGGTACTTGAACTCACTGTTAACTTAGTAGGCATTTTATGTGATTTGTGGAGCCTTTATGTGTGGCCTTTCCTTTGGGATGGGTATATGTTATGTGTTCCGTATGTAGGGAGGATCCTATTGGTACCTAAAGGAAGAGTGAGTCATCACATTCGTGTGGTGGCGTATTGGTGCATGTGAGAGGACTCACCGATGATCAGGGTGAGGGTTTGGCTTTTACCTTTGGGCATAAGCATTATATATGTGTTATTCAAGACCTCACTTGTACTATTCCTCTCATACGGTATGTCACCTACGAGTGACATTTGGCTCATTATGTGATATGTGATATGTAAGTCCTACTAAGTAGTAGTCGAGTAATGGTATTCCTATTATGTGTTTTGAAAGAATGTGTAAGCGCTTACATGATATGTGATTTGATAAGATTATGATTTTGATTGATCACAGCATACCATACATATGCATTATGTACATATATGTATTTGTATTTGATGTATGAAAAACTAATATGCTTACTGAGTTTTATACTCATTATAGTTTATGGTGATTTCAGGTAAATAAGGTGCATGTGTGCTTAGCGGATTTGGCAAGGCTTCTGCTGTTCCTTGGGTTCCCTAAGTTGCTAGGTTGTTGTGTGTTTCATTTGGGGACACGTGGGATAGGATATTTGGTTTGTCCCTATTGAATAAATACTTATGTATTATTTCATTGTGTGTGGATTGGATTTGGTTTAAGTTTTATAAAGTGTGGCTATTGGATGATTTTAAATAAGAATTTGCAATGGATATATTCTGGGCTCCCGGTAACAAAGTTGCTACTGGTGACGTAGTAGAGTGTTAATCTCTGAGAAAACTCTGCGTATCTCCGGTTTAATAATTGTCCCAGTCATAATTCAATTGCTATAATTCTGAAAGAAATTGAAATGAATGTTTAAATATTGTCAAGAGAAGTTTATATTTATATGTTAGGTTATGGTTGATTTTAGTGTTGAACTTACTAGCAACTTGCTAAGGATTTATGTGTTGAATGAAAGTTGAAAATTTTGTGTAATATTATTTATGAGTGCACATGCAGTGAATGAATGTAAGTGATGTCGTGTGTCGGATCTTTTGGGTCTGGGGCGTGACAAAGTGAGTTGGAATAACACCAAACTAGGACTCACTGCTGATTTATTTAAAGCGCAGCGGAAGAAGCAGTGTAGATTAGTAGGTTTATCACTAGGCTTGGAAGAGTTCCAAGATAAATAGATCCTTTCCCATAGTTTTGTGATAAAACTAGACAGTTGAATAGACTGAGGTACCAAGAAGACACCAGTACTCTAATTATGATGAGAAGAGTCTCATATGATTAGAGAGATCTTGGCTTAAGGAGATGTGATTATTTGTAAAAGTGTTCTATAAATAATTTGGCGGACTCATTATCTAAGGTCATGACTCCAAAAGTGTTTATAAAATATATGGAGTCAATATGTATGAGATACCATCAAAAATGGCACTAGAGCAAGTGAGAGATTGTTAGGGTTGATGCTTACGTGCCTGTCACGCCCCAGACCCAAAAGATCTGACACACGACATCACTTACATTCATTCAATAATACTTAAACATTCATTTTAATTTCTTTCAGAATTATAGCAATTGAATTATGACTGGGACAATTAGTAAACCGGAGATATGCAGAGTTTTCTCAGAGATTAACACTCTACTACGTCACTAGTAGCAACTTTGTTACCGGAAGCCCAGAATTTATTCATTGTAAATTCTTACTTAAAATCAATCCATTACTACACTTGGTGAAACTTAAACTAAATCCAACCACACACAATAAAATAATACATAAGTATTTATTCAATAGGGACAAATCAAATATCTTATCTCACGTGTCCCCAAATGAAACACTTAGCAACCTAACAACTTAGGGAACCCAAGGAACAGCAAAAGCCTTGCCAAAACCGCTAAGCACACATGTACCTTATTTACCTGAAATCACCATAAACTATAATGAGTATAAAACTCAGTAAGCATACTAGTTTTTCATATATCAAATACAAATACATATATGTACACAATGCATATATATGATATGCTGTGATCAATCAAAATCATAATCTTATCAAATCACATATCATGTAAGCGCTTACATATTCTTTCAAAACACATAATAGGAATACCATCACTCAACTACTACTTAGTAGGACTTACATATCACATATCACATAATGAGCCAAATGTCACTCGTAGGTGACATACCGTATGAGAGGAATAGTACAAGTGAGGTCTTTAAACTACACATATATAATGCTCATACTCGAAGGTAAAAGCCAAACCCTCACCCTGATCATCGGTGAGTCCTCTCACATGCACCAATACGCCACCACACGAATGTGATGACTCACACTTCCTTTAGGTACCAATAGGATCCTCCCTATATACGGAACACATAACATATACCAATCTCGAAAGAAAGGCCACACATAAAGGCTCCACAAATCACATAAAATGCCTACTAAGTTAACAGTGAGTTCAAGTACCCTCAAAACATAAAATATTTCTCATGGACATATTATACTTCAAAAGCTTTCTTTGTTAAACATATCTTATTTTGAAAGCTCACTTTCAAAAAACACATGTATGTCCATGCTCAATGTCAATGCTCACATTCATAAATATATATTCACATTTCATATCAAAATATACTTTGACATAATATAAACATATTCTTAACCACATTTATAAAATCATTCATAACATTTACTATGTTTATTGTGATTCCAGTAAAAAGTCTAGTATACTTACCTCTTAACACTTTCAGCTACAAGGCTTAAATCTCCTTAACCTATCAATGGAGATTAATCCTTTCATAAGCCTCACAATTCACACAAAATACTTTAAATAGCTTACAAAATTATACACAATGCATTTATCACATCAAATTAGTCTAAATATTTGGTTTCTCAAAACCTGTCATTCTGACCACTTACACTTAACAAAAATTTCTAATACATCAAATGATGTCCAATTACTCCGAAATCAGAATATATCATTCTTGAATCATATATACTTCTTATATATGAATATTATATCAAAATTCCTACACAATCCATTCCATACACACCATCGAATCCAAACTACAAACCTGACAGGATCAAGATACTTACTGAACATTATTCAATCTCCCAATTTTATAAAATCATATACTAACTCAAAAATTATAAAACTACCACATAATTACTCGTAACACATATCTCAGTCCATGATAAATATTTCACTTCCAAATCACTGCCAAAAGTATTTTAAAACTATTTTATTCCATAGCTTTAAAAATCTGTTAATCAAATACTGCAATGAGCTGATATAGTTTAGAAAATCATAACACTTCAACCACATTGATCTAAATTCTCAATTCTGAGTATATCATATTAGACATATAAAATTATCATATTTCAAAAATTTGTAATTTTTGAAGATCATTCAGTAGGACAAAAATTATTTTTCATTGTATCATACTGTTTATATAGGAAATTTCCAGAATTTCAGGGTCATTTTGGTAAATTTACAAAAAATTCAATTTCTGGAATTGTGAATCGATTCAAAGTCTCAGATGATACTAAACATGTCTAATTTCATATGCTCAAAATTCAAAACCAGAATCGAATCACAACAATTTATAAAATTCTTGGATCAAGAGACTATCAAGCAGAAATTCTACAATCCATCATGATTTATCAAGCTATCTTATAGATCATCATCAATTCTCAAAATATCATACGAAATACACATCAAATCCTCAATTATACATATTTTCAGAAATAAAAATTTAAAGAAATTAACATAATTAACACCAATAAATTGAGAAATAGTTGTGATATACCTCTTAAAATCCAAAATTCCAATTTCTTCTTCTTTTTCTTCTCCTTCTTCTCTTTCTCTCCCCTCTTTTTCTCTCTTCTCTCTCTCTAAAAGAGGTAGCTCGACCAAAATGAGAGAATTATGGTTTTAAGAGTGTATTTTTATACTAAGTGGCTAATTTTTGGTATTTACGAATTTACCTCTAAAACTTTCAAAGTATTACAATTTGGTCCCTAAAATAAATCTAAAGTCTTGCAATTAAACCCAATGCTAATAGTATGACCTTAACCTATACAAACACTACTAATAAAAATATATAAATCAAGTATCACCAACATACAAATAAAATACGTATATTTATACATATATAAATACTTATTTTTACCAGTCGTGGATACTGGTTACTACAGTGCCATTCCTGAATATACATATACTTGTGCACTTATACAAGTGTACATTCCCATTAAATTACTAATATCAATTAATATGGTACAATGTAATGTAACGTTATAAACATTGTACGATCTGAAGGAGTTTAGATCAGATCTAAAAGTGTTTAGATAAAAGCTCAGTATTGGCCACGTTAAGAGATATAAATGCTAAATGTTAGCACAGTTAAGTATTAGCTGGTTATAATACTCAGCGAAGATCTAAGAGTTTGAGCCTTACTGTAATAGGACATAGACCTGTTATTTCATTATGTATTATTTCATAATGAGCCAAATGTCACTCGTATTATTTCATTTTTGAAGATCATTCAGTAGGACAAAAATTATTTTTCATTGTATCATACTGTTTATATAGGAAATTTTCAGAATTCCAGGGTCATTTTGGTAAATTTACAAAAAATTCAATTTTCGAGATTTTCAGTCGATTCAAAGTCTCAGATGATCCTAAACATGTCTAATTTCATATACTCAAAATTCAAAACCAGAATCGAATCACAACAATTTATAAAATTCCTAGATCAAGAGGTTATCCAGCAGAAATTCCATAATTCATCATGATTTATCAAACTATCTTATAGATCATCATCAATTCTCATATGATCTTATGAAATACACAACAAATCCTCAATTATACATATTTTCAGAAATCAAAACTTAAAGGAATTAACTTAATTAATACCAATAAATTGAGAAATACGTATGATATACCTCTTGAAATTCAAATTTCCAATTTCTTCTTCTTTTTCTTCTTCTTCTCCTCTTTCTCTCTCCTCTATTTCTCTCTTCTCTCTCTTAAAATGGGTAGCTCGACCTAAAAATGGTAAATTAGGATTTAAAAGTGTATTTTTATACTAAGAGGCTAATTTTTGATATTTACGAATTTGCCCCCAAAACTTTCAAAGTATAACAATTTGGTCCCTAAAATAAATCTAAAGTCATACAAATAAACCCAATACTAATCGTATATCCTTAACCTATAAAAATATTACTAATAATAATATATAATTCAAGTATCACCAACATACAAATAAAATACGTATATTTATACATATATAAATACTTATTCTTACCAGACGTGGATACTGGTTACTACACTTCTACACCTTATCCCACAAGTGGTAAGACTCCTTATTCAGAACATCAACTAGAGCCTTTATGTTTTTCATTCACTCTTCTAGGCGTATATTATATCTTGTCAGCTCTAAGATCATACTTTCAGTCAAAACAAGCCTTTTAACAGCCTTATCATAATTGACTTTATTTTAATGCTCGGTTTTAAAAACTCCACTTTCTGTAGTTGTCTTGGCCATTTCCTTTAACTTTTGCTCAAAGGCTCTTACCTCTTTATCCTTAAATTTGATTTGCCTCCCCACTTTGACTAAGTTCTTCGTTAGGCTTAGAGCCTTTAAATCCTTACAGATGCTTTTAGGGATAGTTTTTGGGAAAAAAAGATGAGTCATATATTGCCTAAAAATAAAATCAAAATCAAGGCAATTGACTAAGGAGAATTTAACTTTAAAATAACAGTAAGAAAAGAAGACTTACCTCTATCACACTCACAAGTGACAAATAAAAGTCAATAAAAGTATCTCAGTTCTACATCTGATGAGCATGAGCTGGGTTGACAACCTTTACCATTCCCTAATAAGTAGGAGCAGGCGCTCAAACTTGCTCCGAGATGCAGCATGTAAGTTACTCGATGAGAAATTATAAGGGTTTCTAACTACTAGCCAATGAATAGCCTCTAAGTCAATTGGCTATACTCTTAAAAGAGTAGAACTAGATTCTAATGGGATTGAGTACTCTTGAGATGACCTCTGAGGAAGACGTGGAATTGTAGTCTAAGGTAGAGTACCTCGATCAGAGGCCAATGAGTCAACTGCATTTTTTCCCTTTTCAATCACTAAATGAGTCTTCTGAATTGATGTCTCAGAGACCTCTGTGTTTTCCCCAAGAGTAGTAATAAGAACTGTCCCTTTGACCATGCTAGAGCAAGTTTTTAGTAAATCCTTGAACTGTAGGCTTTACAGAATGCTTCTGATGTCAAGTGCATTTCCTACTATTATTCATGCCTTACATAGCTATAAAAGAACAAGCAAAGGGTATATTAACATGGAAAACTAGGAATAAAAAATATATAAAGGATAAAAATATACTTCCTTCATTAGGCTCACCCCAAGACTGAACTCATCGATTGTTCTTCCTAACCAAAGGAATCTCCTCTTCCTCAGTCTTGGCCACTACTTTTGTCTAATCACTTAAACTATGAAACCTAGATTGATTGAAGCTGATATTACTCCTAAGAAAGAAACAAAATCAAGTAAATTTGGTTTTAAATTTGTCTTTATGTCTTTAAGACAATCCCTTACATAGTACTCTTCCTTGTGACAAAGAAAACATTTTTTAGATTTTCTCTTTGGTTGGTTGTTCTTCTTCTCTTGTGCAAACAAAGTTTTTTCACTATCGAGTTCAAATCTCTTTATCAATTCTTTTGAATTCAATGATATCATTCATCTTAAGAGTCTCATTCCCATATAATAGTGTATCAATAATACTCTCATAACTCTTTGATAACCAATTTAATAGGATGATAGCTTTATTTTCATCCTTCATCTTGACGCCTAAATTTTTAAGACTTATGATAACTTTATTGAAATCGTCAATGTGGTTTCTCAATAAAAACCCCTTAGACATAAATAGCTGATATAGTTCTTATTCGTAAGTGGTCGATTAGCTAAAGACTTCCTCATGTATAAAGTCTTGAGTTTCTTCTATAGACCCGAAGTTGTCTCCTCTCCATCTACCTCCCTCAATACTTTGCTACTCAACGTTAATATTATGGTGTTGTGAGCTCTCTTCTTAATTGTGTCTTAATTTATCTCCCCAAGCTTCAAGGTTTTCTTCTCTTTGTTAGTTGATGTACAAGCTTTCTCCAAAGTTGGGTCTAACCATTCCTTAAGTAGTAGAGCCTTCACATTTTTCTTTCATAGATTGAAGTCATTCATCCTATTGAATTTCTCTTTATCTTACTTGATAGTAGTGATGGTTTAAATGCCCTTTAAGTGTATTATCGAACCTGGCTCTAACACCAATTAGTTAAAGGAAACACTATTCTCCTTAGAAATTAGGTTGAGCAATGAACCCTTAATAGAAATCAACCTTAAACCTTAATACCCTTGCATAGTGAAAATATAAGATTGACAAGCAAATATAACAAGAATATAAAACAAATCAATAAGCACACAACACAATCAATATACGTAGTTTGATAATTGCGTCCACGGTAGATCAAATGGTCCTAACTTCTCTTATTAACTCTTCTAGAGAACTTTACAAGGAAAATAATACGAAGAATTCTCAAAGGATCTTTGAATGGTGTACCTTTGTTCTTACAAAAATAATGAACATCCAAACAACAGTTTTACCTTAATGACCACAAACACTTAGTGTTTACCTAATTCTTTTTTTTCTTAGAGTTTCTCTTAATATTTAATCAATATAAAAGGTTTATATAGTGCTTATATAGTCCATAGAAACCATAAACTTAGTTGAAATAAGAGTTCTTACTTATATAAGTTCTAATCTCACTTTAAAAAGTCAATTAAGCTAAAATAAGAAATACCCATAAATTTTTTAAGATTTTAATGATTTCTTCTTCTTCCAATGAGAATAAAGAACTACATAACTTAATAAGATTGTCGATATCCATAACTCTACAAACCTCGTACCACTAATCTATCACTTTTTATCACCCATTAACAAACATACTTCTGTAACAGGTAAGAGTAAATGGCCAAATATGGGGTAGGTGGTAGATGGCCAGAGTTTTAACTACTTCACTTAGTGGGATAGATTGTACGTGCATGAATGATTTTATAAAATTTTATGTCTATTTTAATTTAGCAATAAGATAGTATAAGAAAAATACTTCAATTGTGAATTTTCACATATGTTTTCTGTTAACACCAGTAAATTTCCCACACTGTATCTCCCACCAATGAACTACTCGTTTGGGCGAGTTGATAAATTGTAGAAGATCTAATTCTGTGTTCTTAATTTTTCTCTTTAGAAAAATGTAGTTCAAAAGAAGCACTAATGAAAAATACGTAAAAGTAATTTTAAAATCTTTTTTTATAGTACAAGAATTCTTATGTTATCTAAACTCTTAATCTTAATAGGATTAGGATAAAAAAATATTTTTATATTATTTATTTTAGATAATTAAAAGGATAAATATAATATCTAATATTATCTCTAATTAAATAAATTAGATAATTCATAATTATCTAATTAAATAAAATAATCTAATTAATTTAATTTAAATAAATAATGTAATTATTTAAATAATTTCATAACTATTATAGATTGGGTCAATAATTGATTAAGCCCAATAAATTTAATTAAATTAAATATGAGCCAATTAAATTAATTAATTGGTCCTAATAAGTTTAATCAAATTAAACTTGGACCAATTAATATTTTATATCTAACAATTAATTCAATAGTCAATTTCAGTGTTTATTAAGCTAGTATGGTGATCTGATGAACCTACAAAATTAAGTTCCAATAAATTAAATCATTTGATTAAACTCTTTAATCAATATGATTTTATTTATTAACTTTATATTACTCTAATAAAAATATAAAGTTGAACTCTTAATTTTACAGATAAATTATAAAATAGAAAACTGTCTTTGTCTATTTAATAATCATTTTATATAGATCAATCATTCACAAGTGTTCATAATTAGAGTTAAATTGAGTGTCCGTTAACCTCTATAATTACATATTTATCTTTGATTTGTATTGATCCTCTTTTGAACATTTAATTTATCAAATTCACAAATTTATTATTATTATTTTTAATTCTTAAAGAAAATTGAGCGCCCATAATGTTCAAGAACAAAATAAATTATCAAAGGAACAACTTATTTAACTTCATTTGGGAATTAGTGAATTCCATATCTGTGAGAAATATTCTCAGCTATCCATTTTGTTAAATTTATAAAATACTTAGTAATTGATTGAAAATCTTTTACAATTTTTTTCTTGTAAATTAATAGACATAACTCAATGCATAGGAATTCATTAATTATTCAAGATTAAAAATAATTTATATATGATTATATTGTGATAAAATAAATTCTTTTTACTAATAGAGATTAATAGAGAATTAATTTTATCGTAATCTAGTTGTATATAATTAATATTATATAAAGTGCCTCTATTTTCTATATTAATACATAGAATAATCCGGATAAGACCATTGTATATAATATACAAATGGACTGCACTTAAAGTCTATCAAAATAAAGTTTTTATCTTTATTTAAATTAATAACAAGTTTAAATTATTACACTTAAATTTAATCATTTCGTATATAATTATTATATACTAAATTTAAGGTTATTTATAATAATAAAAAAAATTCGTAACATTTGAATAAAATAATTATAATTATAAATATAATATTAAATAAATAATTTTTATTAATTATTTTTAATAATATTTAAATATAAATAATTATATTTTTAAGACAAACTTCATACGACGACCACGAAAACCTACTCTTCTTTTACGTGAATCTTTCCGAGGTTCTCAGAGAGAAAGCATGAAAAGAATGTAACCATACTACAACTTGTGAACGAGTGGTTGTATTATTATAACATTTGTTAACGTGGGTTAGTATGGTCAGTGCAGTGCAGCGACATTTGTGAAATGAATCATGCCTTTATGTGTAGGCCAATTGTTGAGCCCACTTTGGCTCGATTCTTTTTAACAAGGCAGCGATTTGGACAAGACGAAGATTTTATAAACTTTGCCCGCCTCCACTAGCCACTCCCATATAGCGATGTGATTTAGACTTTTTAATGCATGGATTAAATATTACAACTTAAAATACTTTTTTACTCGCCACATAATCCCGTTATTTATGTATTATATATTAATAATGCCCTAAGACTATGGACATCTTTCTTGAGAAAAACAAATATATATATATATGTAAATACGGATTGGAAAAATATTGTTCAAAATACATTCAAATTACACATCTCATTGTACCTAAAAGTCAATCTTATTAAACTAGTGTTCTAATTTCAATATTGTTAAAAATATTTCATATTTTTATATTGTATATAAAAAAAAATCATGTAATCTTTTACCCTTTTAAAATCTCTTTCCTCTGTACTAGTCTAAGTTAAAATAATAATGTCTTCAATATTTTTTTATAATAATATTTTAAAATAACAAAATATATTAATATTTTATATGTGTTATATTAATTTACCACTTTATCTAAAAATTGAAGTTGATAGGTGAATATCAAGCATTAATATTAATAATAAATCTTTAATAGTTCTCGTCATATAAAATGTAGTTCGAGTCTAATATTAATATTAATTATAAGTTTTTAACAGTTTTTCTCAAATGAAATATAGTCGGAATAGATCTGAATTAAGTGAATCTTCCGTTTTTTAATATTAGTATTAAAGGTAATCTTTAACAGTTTCTCTCATATAAAACGTGGTCTAAGTAGATTTGAATCAAATGAATCTCCTGTTATTAATATTAAAGATAAAATTTTAATAGTTCTCATCACGTGAAACATGGTCCAAATAGGTTTAAATCAAGTAAATTCTTCGTCTCGTAGGTTAAAAATAAAAAAATTAACTGAAAACAAAGATATTGGGGCTCAAACTCAAGATCTTAGCTGTAATAACATATTAATTTACTACACAACTTAAAAATTTAAACTAATAGGTGAAAGTCTAATATTAATAATAAAGATAAATCTTTAATATATTATAACAAATTAGTTTAGTCTGATTTAAAGACATTTATTTTAAAAAAACTTTTAAAAAAAATTTATTTGTTGTTATCAAGAAATATCAGTATTTCAGATAAAATAATTTTTTTTACATCAATTATTAATGCTTTTAAAAATCATTGATGGCAGAATCCTTAGGAGAAGATATAAAGTGCTTTAAGAATGTGATTCCCATTTGATCAAATTCTAAATAGTCCTCAGAATATACAATTTGCATTCACTTCTTTTTATTTATTTTTTGTAACATTTTTTTCTTGTGTATATAATGGAACCAAATTCTATATTCCATAGTAAAATAACATTGATTACAAAACCAAAAAGCAGACTCAGCACTAAAAGAATAGGTTGTTGTCGGTTGGAAGTTAAGGCTTGCAATTATATTCCATGCAACAAACATGCAATCTCCATACACAACCACAATGGTCAATGTGAGCAGGCTGGTGGGAGGTTCATAGCAAAAGTTGATAGTTTCAGTGTGATCTTGATTGTTATCTTTTACTGCAATAATATAAATGAATCTCCCAAAGTACCTTAATTCATTTTAATGGAGATTTTTGGATGCTTTAAATTTATTCTTCATAGAAACATCAAATTTGTTAACCGGGGTCATTCTCTTTCTGCATCCCAACAATTGCTTTTGCAAAAAGTTGAAATGTCACAGCAACAATGGAAAGCAAAGCACAAGGGGAAAAGATAGTTTATTATTTGGAAAACTCTGCTGGGGTTACATCAAAATGCTTCACCAAGCTCACTATATAGGCAAAAGTGGCAGGATACAGATTTTTTTCACAAGATTTTAAGTGGGTATTTGATTGCATTCTTGACAATCTTTTTGGTAGCAGCATCACCAAGATCAATGCCACAAATATCAGCCAACCTGATCAGATAAAGCAGCACATCAGATAGCTCTTCTCCTAGATGCTCTTTATCTGCCTCTTCCCAATTTGGCAGGCCTTTATCCACCTCTCCTCTCCACTGGAATATTTCTGATAGTTCTCCCACTTCACCAACCTGCACATCAAGTATTGCACAAACAAAAGGATTTTAGATTAAGATTAGACAGAGAGTGCGTTGCAACCACAAATATTTTAATTGTCATTGTGTTTGTTTTCAATATGCAGCATAAAAGTTTGATTTTGCTGAGAAATGACCAAAGCATCTTCAATAAGTCGGAAAAAGGTGGGTGGCAAAGTGGCAAATTCCCCAAGTACATATTCTCAGTAAATCTCCACAAGTAAAAATGCCCTTAGAGATTCTGGTGTTTTATTGGTTCTTGACCATACAAGTTTCCCTTCGTTGAAGTTGCTCTTGTATAGGCTTATGGTGTGGTTTTATGAGCCATTCATTTCCCAAGCATGTTCCTAGTTTCCAGAACAGGACAAAATTTGTGTCTGGAATCCATTTTAAGTCATGGACAATATCAATTATCAAGTACCATGTCACCATTCATATTGCTGAATTTTCCAATTATTCTGTTAATCTGAACTGATGGGAGCCTTGCGAATCTGTTCTCATACCAGTGGTAGAGCATACCTGTGTATTTTAATCCTCTAAAAACTCAAAAGAGGGCATTTCAAACTGATAGACAAAGATTTCGCTATTTAATAACTTTGTTCATACCTTCAGATAATAATGGTTATTATGATGCATTAATAGCCTTCATGTTAATATTAATATGCCAGAAAAGAGACATTTCATATTGACAAAAAGCAGAGTACTGCTGCTTGGAAACCCTGTGGCTCTTCATCAGTCACATTTAAAAGCTACGCAAACAAGGATATACTTTCACAATAGGATTCTGTTCATATTTAATAATCACGATCATCAACGAATATGAAATTGCAAATGATGCATGGAAATATGGAGATGAATTTCCAAAAAGGGTTTTTGCATTGTTGTAGACACAAGTATACGATGATTGATCAAAGTTAGGGCCACTAAAGGAAGAAGATTACCATAGCAAGGAGTAGATTCCTAGGACTATGAAACTTCTCCCAATCTCTAGCCTTGGCAAATTCCTCAAGCTTCTTAGAGAGGTCTTTGAGACTGATGCCCACAACTCTCTCTTCTGCATTAATTTCTTCTCCTTCTCCCATGTTTTCACTTCTTCTCGATCTGATGTATGGAGAGAAGAGAGAGCTCTTGTGGCTTTAAAGGAGAAAAAGTCAGTTTAATGTATCCTAAGAAAAGTGTATTCTGTGTGGCAAATAAATATATGAAAAGGAAATGGCTTAAAGTAGAGAAAATGCGTTTCTCATGGTTTATACATAAGATTCCTTGCAGCCCCTACCATTGAAAATGGCCAACTTCACTTCCTGAAATTAGTAGATAATATTCCAATTTATCATGTTTTATCTATCAAAATAAAAGACAAATTGAGCTAACCAAACCTAACTCCATGGTTTAACATCTCCATTTCCCGAAAATCTACCAGCTAACAATGAAGCATTTTGGGGTGAAAAGGCTCATTCAAGATCTCAAAATCAAAAGAATGTCAAGTCTTTTTTCATTCAGTAGAGATTTCAACTAATACTCCTTGGTTTAGGTGCAGCAGTAGGTATAAGGTCATTTCTTTGATTGATCAAGCAACAGAAACAACTAGACCACATTGCCAAAATTCTATAGTTCAAAAAAATAACCTTTCTTCATCGACTGGACCATATGCAATGTATGAAAATTACAAGCAGAAAGTATGTTTTTCATGCAAGTAAGACATTTAATTTAATGCTATTTGGCTTTATCTTTTCTGGATACTTTTCTTTTGAAACTGAAACTGCAAAGCATACACGGACCCTCTCCCTATATTTAGCAAAAGGGGCAAGACAAAGTTAAAAGGTTAAGACTTTGTGGCATTTTCTTTCTTAGAGAGAATCATATTATATTATATTTGAGGAACTTCTTTACTCAACACTCCTATTAGCATAGAATCTATATCAAATATTTCAAAACAATGTATCCGCAAAATTCTTGAGGCTTTTCTATGCTCACATTTGATCCACAATCACTGTTGTTTAATTTAAACCATCTAGAAAAGAAACATAATTTATGTATTTTGAGGTGATCACCTGGGTTTTACATGTTACAATATTTGAGAGAATGTTTCAAATAGTTTGTCCAGCACATCTCCAGGAGTTGACTGTTAAAAGAGGAATAATTATAAGCTTAAATAAAGATCAAGATTGAAGATTCACAGAATGGAATTACATGAAATTGTAATAGCATATGTAAAACATCAGGTCTAGGTCATTCTACTAAATTCACCCCACAAGAAGATTAGTGTTCACATTCTTCATAGTGGCATATGAATCTGTATTTTGACTATTCCATAGATTAAATTAACATATTCAAGTCAGAAAGATTATGAATTTCCTGTGTTTGAATATTATACTAGTCGGCAATTTGCTTATCTTCAAGCAGATAAACCATTTGGTTGGTGACAGGAAGCTAAGAGATTCTTCACAAGAAAATTCAACTTGAAATAATTTCTTAAGCATTTCATAATCACGATTAGCAAAAGATTACACCCGAAAAAGCCATAATAATTAACTAAGGTATAAATTGAATTGCCGACTGTACGACCTGCGTAGGTCATATTAAAAACTTTTTGAAGATAATGTCGGTCATCTAGAACCTGGAATCTTATTCCAGTCAAAGTTTCATAAACTAGAGTCTAGCCGAAAAAGCCAGAGATGGGTTCCTTGGCTGTGTTGCTAGACTTATTCTAATAAGTGATATGTATAAAGTTTCTTAAAAGGAGAAAGAGAAATTCCCTTCTTCTGTGGCTATAACCCAAAACAGTTTGTGCTCTTTTTTCTCAGCCAATGCTTCAGAAACGGTGTTGGGATTAAATAAATAGGACAGTCTTGAGTAACCCATCTGATGATTTTCACAGTACATTTGATTCAGAGTGAAGAATTGCAGTTAACACTTAGATAGCATAGACATTATTTAAATCGCTAGCATGTAAAAATTAGTACTTTGCAGTAAATAAAAAATGACTTAAGAATTAAGAAAGACTCACAATCATCTCAAATTGCCATATATTTAGAATAGCGTGATCCATTGACTGAAGTTTCACCTTCCTTCACCTCTCGCTGTGGATCGATCTAGCTCAGTCCTGACATAGTTTTCTTTAATCATTCAAAATCTTCAAATGACAATTTTTCAAACATGACACTATAACAGTGTTGCAATTTTTATCCTTGCCATATTATAAATTCCACTTAGCACTTCATGAACTGTTGTGAAATAGTTGTCTTAAAAGTCGTGTCATAATTTATATAAAATATAAAAGGTTGTCAATCTTAACTTATAATATGTAGGATCAAGCGGAAACATCTTTCAATCTAAGAAATTATTGAAGAAACTTGAATACCAGTGTCATTTCTATCGTTTTTTTTAATGATCCTTATTGGATTTTTTATTCGGCTTTAAAAATTTTTACGACAAGAGTTGAAATTATTTTATACTGTTGACAGAGGAAACGGTCTTTTCCTTTTTGAGGTTATATTGAAATAAAGAGTTCAAGATTCAACTTAAAATTCTAACTTCTTTGCGTAGCGGAATAACTTATTAAACAAGTAAAATAGTAATAATCCAAAGCAGAATATGAAAAAGTATAACACAATCTTATGTAGTTCGGTCAATTTGCTTATATTTACGGTGGATCTAAGGATCCTAACCTCTCTCATTAATTCCCTAGAAATTTTATAAGAAAAACCCAATTTGAAGAACCCTCAAAAGAACCTAATGTTTAGTAAGTCCTTACTCTACCACGAGCAATGATCACCCAAACGATAATTCCACCTTAGCGCACACAAACACTTAGTGTCTATCCAGTTCTTCCTCTCTCTTAGAGTCTCTCTTAATGATTGATCTCAACTAAAGAGTTTACAAGTATTTATATAGGGTGTATTTCATGCCTACTAACCTTATTCTTTATTGGAGTAAGAGTCCACTTATTTTAGAAGTTCAAAACTTCCTAAAACTCAAAATCCGAATCAAAAACGGACTCTCTGTCGCATCTGGCGCCGCAGCGCTCACCATATAGCGCCCACAGCCGCGGCGCTGGGTTGCTGTCCTAGGCGCCGTGGCGCTTAGCCCTGGTAGCATCCCTGCGTGTTTTCTTCGCGTCTTCGAGTCTCGTTTCGCTTCCCCTTTCGTGTTCCACACATCCTAGACTTCTCCATACGTGTCCCACACGCTCTAAACTTCTTGTGACTCTCCACTTTGGTATTTATCTCAATTTTTGTCCAACCAAAATTGTTGAATCAAAATTTTTTTAACATTTACTAAGACGGGAAAATGATTGCTGGACACTAAGGTTTAGAAAATAGTAATAATTTTTGTTAATTTGAACGTGTGAGAAAGTTGATTAAAAATTATTGTAATATAATTTAGAGAATAAATCAAGTGTGTTAGGTACGCGAGGATCGAAGACGAACGAAAAAATGAGGAGAAAACAAGAAGACGGTGCATATGTGTGGGCGCCGTGACGTCACAAACAAAATGTGGGCGTGATGGCACCAGGCAGTGGGCGCCGCGGTGCCCCAAGTAGCGAATGGACGCCGCAGTGCCAGAGAGCCGGCGCCCGATGAGGGAAAAAGAGTTTCCCGTTTTGTTTTGACTCCTACTTGTTCCATGACTCCCTAAAATGACTCTCACACGTTTAGGTTAGCCTAGGTCATCCTAAAACTTATATAAAGGCCATCTATTGACTTATAAACACATATTTGTGATCATAATATTCTTTGTGATTCTTATTGGAAAAAAAACCCTTATTTACAATAGAAAGTTGCATTCTTTGTGAGCTTGAGAGTTTTTTTTGTAAGAGTCATACTTTGTGAATGCATTGTAATTCAATAATAAAAGGAGTGTAATCTTGATCGGCCGTGAATGTGGGCAAGTTGCTGAATCACGTAAATTTGTGTGTGCTTTCTCATACCTTTCTCTCTCTTAATTTTCTTTATTTCTTGTTTCTGTACTATATTACTTAGGATATTTGCTTATTGCTTCAACTACTAGTATCAAAGCTTGGTTTTAAGCAAATATGGCCACACCCAAGTATGAGGTAGAAAAATTCAATGGGTCGAATGATTTCAATCATTGGAAGATGAAGGTTAAGGCATTATTGGTGAGTCAGCGGTTAGGCTCAGCATTAGAAGAGACTACAACTCTATCTTGTGAAGAAAAAAAGACACTAGAGTCATCTAAAACTGAAGCAGAAAGAAGAAATATTCAAGAAATAGCTTATAGTATGATCATCCTATCATTAAGTGATGAAGTTATAAGGGAAATAGCATATGAGATGATAGCAATTAGTTTTTGGAATAAGCTTGATTCTATTTATATGAGAAAATCGTTGGCTAATAAATTGCATATAAAGAAGAAGTTATATCGGTTATTTATGTCAGAGAGGACACTTATGAAAGATCATATTAATACATTTAACAAGATCATTATTGATCTTGAGTTTATTAACATAAAGATAGAGGATGAAGAAAAGGTGATCATTCTGCTAAGTTCATTTCTTAGAAGTTATGAGAGCTTTATTGATACATTACTCTACGACAGAGAGAGTTTAACGATGAGCGATGTGAAATCATCGTTAAACTCAAAACTATTAGGAAAGCAGATTGAGGCAAATGCAGAAGGGTTATTTGCAAGAAGAATGACCTTACACAGAGAAGGGAAGAAGAATGGCTCGAGATCAAAGTCCAGAACTTCTAGGAAGTGTTATTGCTACAAGAAATATGGACACTTCATAAAGGATTGTCCAAAAAAGAAGGCACAAGACAAGAAGAAAGTGAATACTGCGCTTACCTATGTTGATAGCTATAATAGTGCAGAGACTCTAGTCGCTACTGATGATAAGAGTACTGAACAATGGATTCTTAATTTTGATTGTACTTTTTATATGTGCCCACACAAATCTTTGTTTATAAATTTTCAGCCCATTAATAGTGGTAAGGTATTAATGATAAATGACGGTGTATGTCAAGTGATGAAAATTGGTAGTATTAAACATAAATTGCATGATAGGTGAGTAAGAGAGTTGACTGAAGTTAGGTATGTTTTTGACCTTAAGATGAACTTGATCTCACTAAGAACCTTAGACAAAAATAGGTGTTTCATCAGAATCGACGATGGGGTTTTAAAAATTTTAAAGGGTTCCATGGTTGTGATGAGAAGTGAAAAGCAAAAAGGTGTTTATGTGCTCAAATGAGAGGTTGTAAGTGGGTTTGCATCATTCTCTATAAGTGATGAGAATATACAAACCAAGTTGTGGCATCTTAAACTAGCACACTTAGGTGAGAGAAAGCTGAAGGAGTTATTTAGTCAAAAGCATTTGATGATGATAAGTTTTAGCCATTAGAGTTTTGTAAATATTGTGTTCTTGGGAAAGCACAAAGAGTGAGGTTCAATATCGGCAAACACAAAACCAAGGGAACTCTTGACTAAATACACTTAGATCTTTAAGTACCAACTCAGACAGCTACTCTTAGTGGTGTTATATATTTTCTCAGTTTGATTGATGACTATTCAATAAAGCTTTAGGTTTATATATTGAAAAGTAAAGATCAAGTGTTTGATGCGTTTAACACTTGGAAGACTTTTGTTGAGAATCAGACTGGAAAAGAGGTGAAAAGGCTACTGACTTACAATAGCCTTGAATTTTACAATAGAGAATTTGATAGCTTTTGTGCCAAGTATGGGATTGCAAAGTATAGAACAGTAAAATCAACACCACAGCAGAATGGTGTAGCTGAGAAAATGAATAGGACTCTACTTGAAAAGGTTAGATGCATGCTTATCAATGCGAAGATGTCAAAAGCTTTATGGGAAAAAGTTGTGATGACTTCAGCTTACTTGATAAATAGAAGTCCTTAATCAGTAATAGAATTCAAGATACCAGAAGAGAAATGGTCTGGCAGCCCTCATAAGTATGATCATCTCAGAATATTTGGTTGTCTAGCCTTTGTTCATGTGAAGGATGGAAAGTTGGAACCTAGAGCTATCAAGGGGGTATAGGATATTCTAAAAGAGTTAAAGGATACAAGGTATGGTGTAGAGAGTTGACACTATAAAGAAGTATCATAAGTTGTGACGTGACGTTTAATGAGACGATAATGTTGAAAGCCTCCCAATAAAATAAGAAAGAAGAATACGTGCCTAAGAAAGACTCAGCATCCAAGTTAATAGAAGTTGAAGTGGAAACTGAGTGTAAATTTGATATACCCCCAGACCAACATTTCAACAAAAAAATCCTTGAAAAAGAGCCAAAAATACCAACAAATTCCTCCAAGTTCACCGAAAGTAAGACTAGAACTCTTGAGATAGAACTTGAAGAGTACTAGTTAGCTAGAGATAGGCTAAGAAGAACAATTAACCCACAAATCAAGTATGCATAAGCAGATTTAGTTACTCATGTCTTCATGTCTTCAATTCTACTTACACTCTTGAATTTGATGAGCCTAGGACATATGGCGAGGCTATGAAAAGTGAAAATAAATATAAATGGCAGCAAGTCATAGAAGAAGAGATTAGTTCTCTTGAAAGAAATAATACCTGGAATTTGATAGAAAAACCTCAAAAGAAACTAGTGGGGTGCAAGTAGGTGTATAAGGTTAAGGAGGGGATATCGGAGATAAAGCCTACGAGATTCAAGGGTAGGTTAGTTGCACAAGATCTTACTCAAAGAGAGGGAGTTGATTTTCATGAGATATTCTCTTAAGTCAACAATCATACATCCATTAGGATTCTATTAGCCATGTGTGCAAACCTTAATTTACATCTAAAGCGGATAGATGTAAATATAGTTTTTCTGCATGAAGAGCTTGAAGAGACGATTTACATGGCACAGCCGCAAGGGTTTTTAAAGCCTAAAAAAGATGATCATGTTTATTTACTGAAGAAGTCATTATATAGGTTAAAGCAATCATCTAGATAGTGGTATAGGAGATTTGATGAGTTTATGATGGCTTGTAGCTTTAGTAGGAGCAAGTATGACGGATGTGTGTACTTTAAGATCTTGATGAGTTTATGATGGCTTGTGGCTTTAGTAGGAGCAAGTATGATGGATGCGTATACTTTAAGAGCTTGAGTAGTGTGGTGATGTATTTTTTTATATATGTCGATGGTATGCTGATCGCATGTAAGAACATAAAAGAAATACAAAAACTCAAAAAGCAGTTGAGCGGCGAGTTTGAGATGAAAGATTTGGGAGCAGCAAATAGGATATTAGGTATGGATATTGTGAGAAAAAAAAGAGATGTTATTTTCTTGTCTCAATAACGATATATACTCAAGATTCTAGAAAGGTTTGGTATGTTTAATTCAAAGGTTGTTTTTACTCATTTGGCTATGCATTTTAAATTGTTAGCAGGACAATCGCCAACATCCGAAGAGAAAAAACTGCAGATGAGTAAAGTACAGTATGCAAGCACTGTGGGGAGCACTATGTATGCGATGGTTTACACAAGACTAGACATAGCACAAGCTGTGAGTGTGGTGAGTAGATAAATAAAAAAAATTCAAGTAAGGATCACTGGCTTGTAGTGAAATGGATTTTAAGATATCTCAAAGGGACGTTGGATCACGAATTTATGTATAGAAGGGATGAGAATAAAGATGTAATGGTAAGAGGATACGTAGACTCTGATTATGCAGATGATTTAAACAGAAGATCGTTAACGGGTTATGTATTCACAATATTTGGGTGTAGTGTACGTTGGAGATCAGTTCTACAATATGTGGTTGCACTATCTACCACAGAGGTGAAGTACATAATTGTTGGAGAAACTGTTAAAGAGGGCGTGTGGTTGAAAGACATATGCTCAGATGTAATAGCTACTGAAGATATGAACACTAGTATGTATTGTGATAGTCGGAGTGCCATACATCTACGCAAGTATCAAGTGCTTCATAAGAGGTGAGTTTTCTATCTTATAAATATATTAATATGATTAATATATTTAATTGTTGTGTTTATTGTTTAATTTACACACTTCCGCTGCGTAGAATTCGTATATGATACGTATTTAGGCAATAGACACACTTGCACATGCATACACCCACGTGCCTTAGATCGCACACAACAAAATAAACAATGACTCGATACCATAAATTGGCCAACGGGCTATCAAATAGTGATACGGCATCGGTCACTCGGTGACTACCCACCAGATCAAGATCAAATTATAGTATATGTCTGATCAGAGATACAGATCAAAATCACCAGAGATACAAAACAGTTTAGTACTGTTATAACACCCTATTGGCATGCCAACTACCAATCCTTACCTACCAATGTTTAAGTTTACCCAAGGCTCCTTAATAATTTAATAATTATATTATATTAAACCTAATTTTTTTCTTTGAATATTCATAATTAGACTCAAATTTTTTTTAAATATTAACATATAGATCTAAAATTTTTAAAAATTCACATACAAGTCTTAATTTTAAGTGAATTTTTTTTAAAAAAAATTCACATATAAATCCAAATTTTCAATAACACACATACAAGTCCAAAATTTTACAAATAAGTTCAAGATTTTTACTAATTTACATTTGGGTCTGAAATTTTACATATAGGTCCAAATTTTATCTAATTTCACATATAAGTCCAAATTTTACCCAATATTAAAAATACATTTAATTCACTTAGAACCAACATAATAATTAATTAAACATACTATTTACATTCAAGTATCCATCAAATAATTTAATTACACAATTATACACTAATACGCTAAAATAAAATTTTAAGTTCAACGTAAGTGTACACCAAACCTTAAACACCCTCTAAGTGGCATTCACTGCTTATCTTTCTCCTTTCCTTGGCTCTCCTTTGTCAAGCCTTCACCTTAATATTCAAGAATAGACAAATAATCAATAAAATTTCAATTAATCGACAATAATGAGCCAAGCTAGTATTTGTGGTGAATCCCCTTGTTAAATAGTCATGCATTACGATAAGAACTCCCAACTCTCTGGCAAAGACAGCCCTTTTTATCATTTCTTCGCATGTACTTGCAATAGCATTCAATTAATGGCCTTTGATTTCACCTGTTTCACTGAAAGTGCATTATGCGTAGGGTAAGTATATACCTTTTAATTTTTTCTTAAATTTTACACATCTCACATACAAAATACATGCCGTAGAATAAAATACATACAATTAAATATAAATCTTATTACACTAATGAGATAATAGAAAATTCACCCTTGAAGTGTACTTTGCACAATTTTAGTTAAGGGCTGAATGAGATCCATTGAGCTACAATAGTAATATTCTTTTTCTCGACGAAAATAAAAAATTTGAAGCAACTCTTGCTTAATTTTTTGTTTCTCTTGGCCCTTTCAATATAAAATGTGCTCACCATTTTCTTACCAACCATTTGAAAGAAAAAACACGACTTCAATTTATAGGCATAGATCCTTCCATTTGACCAATAGTATAAGAAAGATAAGTGTCAAATTATTTATTCAACAATTTGTTTTAAGGCCAGCAATGGTAAAAGATAAGTATGAAGAAGGCTTAAAGCAAATGAAATAAACAGAAGTTGCCACCTCCTACTTTAGCCGAATTAACTATACCACAATTTGCTTAATAAAATATTTTGGCCGAATTTCACATGCCTTTGAAAATTAATTAATTTAGCCAAAATTAATTATTAACATTTGGTAATTAAATAGGCTAATAAAATCATGCCACGTGTCATACCTTAATAAATTAATGGCATGATATGTGGAATCCAATAAAAAGATAAAAGTGGCAAGTTCCACTTATCGAGATCTCGAACTTAACACTTAAGCCTTATAATCTCCCTGAGAGATCTTGAAATAATTTTAATTTTTTCGAGAACTTCTCAGATTGAACTATTCAATCTGGTGCACTACGCCAATGCTCAACGAATATACTTCATATGATTGCGCAAAACTTTTCCCTTTCCATGCATTTTTCAGGCTCTTCCCATTCTTTTTGGTAGGCAAAACCTACCTACCCTAAATTCTTTCACTTTTTCTTTTAAATTCTAGCTAGCTAAGTAGGCTTGCTTAACTAAGTTAGAATAAACTAGTAAATGATAATCTAAATCACATGAAACAAAAACTAACAATTTTTCAATATGGATCACAATTGTTTTTTTTCTGCTTGGAAAGAACTGGAAAGCTGCTAGTACCAGGTAAACCCTGATTTGGCACTCCATTTGATACCAGGAATCTTTCTCCCTACCTAATTAAATAGCCGCTTTCCATACAAGCTTCTTTGTATAACCTTATCATATCCCACTCAAATGCAAAATTTCATAATTCTAAATGGCAATTGAAGTTACAAACCCTTAAAACCCAAAATTCATATTCAATTAAATTTTTTTTCCACTAACTCACTTTGAAATTCACCTTTCCACTTAAAAATAATCCTTAGAACTTGATGGAAATGGGTTTAATTAAGGGTTTGGGGGCTTGATTTACTAAGAGATGTAAAATTGTTGAATTTAAAGAAAAATAAAAGAAAAATTGAGAAAAAATGCAAGGGGGGGAACGATATTATTCTTGCAAAAATGGATATTTTTCCATATTATTCCTCTTTATACACTCGTCACTTTTCTTGCCAAATTTTTCCTTAACTAAATCCAAAAATACAAAAAAATATCATTGGTTAGAAATGGTAGCATTTGATTGGTTCAAAAATTCAAATAACTATTCATTAACTAAACTAGTTAAAATCTAGTAAAAAGTAACCAATTCTACCACTTTCTAATTCATTTGGTGGCTAATTACTATTGATTTGTGATTAAGTGTTAGAAAAGTGTAAATGGCCAAGGTTTTAATTCCATGAATTCATTCATATCATACCAACACTTTTCCAACCAATCAAATTCTTTCATTTTCTTTAACAAATAAATTTAATCTTAATAAATAAATAAATTATTTTTAATAAATAAATATTCTAGGGTGTTACACACAGCACCAGGCAGTAGGCGCCGGGGTGCCACAAGCAATGAGTGGGAGCCGCAGCGCCCAATGCCAGAAAAAGAGTTTCCTATTTTGTTTCAACTCCTACTTGTTTTAGAACTCCCTAAAATGATTCTCACACATTTAGGGTTAACCTAGGTTGTCCTAAACCCTATGTAAAGGCCCTCTATTGGCATGTAAATATATATTTTTGATCATAACATTATTTGTGATTTTTAGTGAGAAAAAATCATTGTTTACAAGAGAGAGCTGCATTCTTTGTGAAGCTGAGAGTTCTTTCTTGTAAAAGGCATTCTTTTTTAGTACCTTGTGATTCAATAATAAAGGGAGTGTGATCTTGATCCGCTATGAATTTAGGCAAGTTGTCAAACTACGTAAATTTGTATGTGCTTTTTCCTTCCTTTCTCTCTCTTAATTTTTTTAATTGCTTATTTCTACGTTATATTACTTGGGATATTTACTTCTTGCTTCAACAGAATGATTTATACCTTTATAATAGTTAAATTTACTCTTATTTAATTATACATTGTATATTTTCATTCACTCATTTTTTTTATTTTAATAAAAAATTTAAAATAAATAAATAAAATAAAATTGAAAAACCTAAAAATAGTAACTGGCCACTAGTCTCACTAGTGCCGACAGTAGTCTTGCTGAGATTGACTTATAGTTGATATTATCAGACTCAAAATTTTGTGGTCTATCTAATAGTGAAATTATTTTTGTCAACAAAATACTAATGGAGTATCCAAAATAAAAAGAAGAGTGATGGCCACTACAGTATCACTATCAAATAATGATACTTTTGTATAGCCACAACTTCAGAGTCATTGTACGAGAAATCTAGCTAAAAGAGGTGACAATACACTCCACACCCTTCATTGGAAGATGATGTGATAATGGTTGTTGCCTTTGACAGTCCATTTTTGCCTTCTTCATCTCTTGTATGGCTAAACCAACACTAATATCACATGGATCATGAAAATTTGAATTTGATAGTATCTTTGTTGAATGGATTGAATCCTATTTATTATCATCGAAAACCAACCACCGCTACATAACTCTAACGATGATCAGCAATTGTAACTTCTTTTCTTTTTATTTCTTATTTAATTATAATAAAAATTATATATATAAATTATAAGATTGTGTCATATGTCCTTTCAAAGTAAATAAACAAAATTACCCCCTTTTTATGTCTAAATTAATAGAATTAGTTACTTGACAAAGTTTTTTTGGTCACTTTTGAAATTATATTGGTTTATTAGTCACTTTCTAACTTTGGGTCCAACAATCTTTCTTTCCTACTAAATATATATATATATATATTCGAATTAGCAAAAAAAAAGTGTAATTATTTGTTATACTTATAACTCACGTAAAATTATTAAAATAATAACATATTTTTTAAAAATATTGTAATTTTTTAATATTACATTATAATTACAAATTTATTGATATTTCTAATTTAATAATCGAGACTTTTCGAGATTAAATTCATTCTTGCATGGTTCTAAATTAAGCATTTCAATATAAAATGCAAGAATTTGTTTTTTGCACGCTTTAACATTGAGGTGTTCAGGGTAGATTTAAAAGACTGTTACATAGTATTAATGACGCTTGTTGTAGTGATTTTGTGATTATATGAAAAGCTGCAAGAATACAATGATCTGGCCCTGAATATTAGGTCTTAGATTTTCACCCCTGTAAGTTTAGGTGTAAAGTCCATCATGCCTTTAAAGAGCTATTAGAGTCCAAGAGATATGGTGTTGTGAATTTAGTTTAACAGTCTCAAGTGAAAAAGATTTTTTCAGATAAACTCGATCTTAAACTATGAGAGACATGAGAGTTGGGCTTGCACAATAAATAATAGAGAAACACAATTGACAAATGTTGTTTAGAGATTGTTGTAGTGATTTAGACCTTTTTGAAGTATTTTGCATATATTGCAAGGTTTAGGTTTCATGTTGTAGGAAACACTAATTTTAAGGTTAAAGGGAACTTGCCTCTTGAACCTTGTAAAAAGTTATTAAAAATTAGTTTTTGAGTATACTGAACTTTAGAACATATACAAAATTGTTGAATTATAAGTTTTGATTGAGCAAAAAATAAGGGAAGGAACAAGAGACTACACTACTTGCATGAAGAGCAAACTAGGTTAAAAATATGGTGAAATTTTATGTTTTATGCGTAAAATGGGCTCTTTATAGAACTAGAGTTTTATATTAAGTCAAGACTTCTTGTTTAGCTTCTAATATTTTTAAAATCTAATTTAATTAACGAGACTTATCATTTGTTGAAAAGAAAATTAAATTTAATAAATAAATTTTAATTAATTTTATTTTGAATAGAATAAAAAATTATTATATTAATCACTTATCATAGTAAATAAAAAAATTAATCACTTGCCATATTAAATAAGAAACTTAGTTATTCTTTTTTTGGAATGACTTTAAGAGCTAAAACCTACCTTATTGAACTTGTATATCTCTATTAGTATTAATTATATGGGTTTACCTTTTATTTTGGGCTAAGTTCATTTAAGTAAGACTTAGCAAAGTAATTCACATATTTTAGCCCTTATTTAGTGTAATTTTATACCCATCAAATTATGACCTACAGATTAAACCCAATTAAATAATTTTAGGTCTATGTATCTTTATCTTATTTAACATACCTAAATATATTCATGGCAAAAACTATAATTTTTATAAATTTTTATACAATAACACAAATATGTAAGACTAAGAAAGATTAAATCTCTAATAATTAAAAAAAAAGGAATAGAGACAAATATTTAAACATACAATTTGAAAAATATAAGTAAGAGGGGTTCGTGGTTGAGCCACTTTAATTTTTGTCCTAATTTAAAATTATTTTTCTTTTTATTTTTAGCACAATTTTAAATTATTTATCAAAAATTAATCTAAATTCATATTCAATAGAATTTTAATATTGATAGTTGATAGATATGTCATATAATTTTTTAAAAAAATTTTATATAAAAAGAGTTCTTAAAATTAATATACTCGTTAGAGTTTTAAAATACATATTGAGAAATAATTAACCTATTGTTTCTTTGTTCTTAAAATGACTTTGGCAAGAATATTATAAGAATTCCTTTCAATCTCTTATTTGGGTATCTTGATTATGAGGCTTCGCTAAAGAGACCAATTTTTTTCCATATCTATTCTTATTTTGTGCTGAAGGCTTATTGTCTTTAATTCAGAATGCTAAGTCAAGGAGTAATTCGATGGGTTTAAAATGTAGCAGACATAGTCAAATTATCTCCCATTTATTCTTTGTAGACAATAGTTAATTTTCACATGGACAAAGAAGGAGGATTGCTTGGCAATTAAAGAAGTGATGAGGCTTTATGCGAAGGCATCTGAGTAATCAATAAATTTTCAAAAATCGGCGATTTGTTTTGGGGTCTCAGTTCCTTCTAAAATGGTCGGCCAGTTGAATCAATGCTTAGGTAGGGAGAAGGCAATGAGTCACGGTAAATATCTAGGGTTACCTAGCTTCAATAATAAAAATAAGCAGTGCCTTTTTGCTTTTATAAAGGAGAAAATTTGAAGTAAATTAAAAGGTTAGAAAATGCATTTGTTTTTTTTGCAGAAGGAAGGGAAGTTCTAATTAAAGCTGTCATTCAAGCTATTCCTGCTTACATCATGAATACTTTTCGCTTCCCAAAACCTTGTATACATGAGACTCATAGATTATGTGCTCACTTTTGGCAGGGAGGAGATGAAAATAAGAAGAAGATGCATTGTTGTACTTGGGAGACCCTATGCCGAAATAAGAAAGAAGTGAGAATGGATTTTCATGATCTTAACACTTTCAATAAACCGATGCTAGTGAAACAAGGGTGGAGAATCATTTCCAATCCAAATTTTTTGGTGGCTAAAGTCCTAAAAAACCTCTATTTTTATAACACAATTTTTTTAGCAGGTTAAACAAAGGGCTTCAGGCTCCTTTGTTTGGAAAACTAGAAAAGTATTCTATAAGGTCGAAGATGGCTCGACAATTTCTATTTATTATTACCAGTGGCTTTCGAGGCCCTTCTATTTCAAACCACTCTTTTCCTCATTGGCTCCCGGAGCATTCTTTGGTGGCAAATTTAAAGCTTTCATATGGAAGTCTTATTCAGGAGTCCTTTACAGATGAGGAGTAGCAAGTAATTTTGAGTATCCCTTGTTCTTCATCTCAGCAGAATAGGAGTGATTCCTCAATGTGGCATTTTAACATGCATGGATAATATTCAGTAAAGGATGGCTATTGGCTAATATGTGATCTTAACAATTCCTCTAGTAGTAATGGTTTTTCGGCCTCTCAAGCTTGATGTCCCATAGAAGATCAAAGTCTTTATATAGAAGGTGTCAAATGAATGGATCCTAACTTTCTCCAACCTAAAAAGGCATCATGTGCCAATTGATGAATCCTATCGACGATGTGCAAAGGGAGGGGAAAACTCAATCTTGCTTTGTGGTTGTGTAACACTTTGAAGGAATTCTGGAAATCATGCTCTTTCATGGAAGGTATTATTGTGACACATAAGTCATTAATGTTTGACTTTGTTATTTGTTATAGGGCACAACTTTTGGATCAGCAATTTGCATTGTTAATATTATTTTGTTGGAGGCTCTGTTTATCAGAAACCAATCAATTTATGAAAACCAAAAAGTCCATGTTGTTGAAGTTCTTAGCTGATCCAAAGAATATTAGGACAAGTACAAATTGACACAATTACAGCAAGGTAAAGTAATTCATAGGGCGCAAGTTTTATGGCATCCTTTGAATGCTGGTAAGCTCAAAATTAATACAAATGTAGCTCTCAATGAAAAAAAAATAGAAAGTTAGGCATTGGTGTAGTGATTCGAGATCATCTTGGTGTTCTCTTGTTGTCCTCTTCCAATCCGGTTAATATACTTTTTTTTTTTATCGTGATAACAGAGACAATGATGGTTCTGCAAGGGCTTCGTTTAGTCCTTGAGTTAGAGTTAGATGTTGAAGGTCTCATCAAGGATATAAACGCTAAAGTAGTTTCAGTTTCGGAGCTCAGTCTGATTCTTTGAGAAATTGATGATTGCGTCAAGTCTTTTTCTTTGTGTTCTTTCGTATTCACTCCCTAATCGGCGAATAAGGAAGCTCACAAACTAGTGAATTTTTCTTTAAGCTTAGATCATGATTTTATTTGGAATAGCAAACGCCAAGCCATAATGATACTTTTGTTAATGAGGATTTAAATCCTCCTTCATTGAGCTAGTTTAACAAAATATTTGATTTTTTTTAAGTCTTGATTATGAATAAAATGTGCCTAAATTGTAGCTATACATCTTAGAAGAAATCTTGAAAGATGTGAAAAAGTTAGTGCTACTTTGGAATATTAACAAAGGTTATTTTTATAGAAATGACTCATTTTTCTAACTCGTTTTTTTAGTTATAAATGAATAGACTAATATTTATTTGTTAAAAAAATTTAAAAATAGACAATTATATCCCAAACTTGTTTTCTCTCTCCATTTAAAAAAATTCAAAAAAAAAAACTCGCTCTCTCTCACACTCATGCATTCTCTCTCTATGAAATTTTCTTAATTCAAATTCAGTTACATCGGAGATTTAGAAGTCAATATTATGTAAATTGAATTTTGGTTATCCTATTCCTCACTTGGAATTCAGAAAATGGTCAATTCTTGATAAATTTTTTTTTAAAAATTTTGGATAAAAAATTAATTTGTGTTGAATAATGGTAAGAATGATTAGATTATGAAAAAATAGGTAAAATATGTTTGAAATATAAATTGGAAAAGTGAAAATTTATGAAAATTCAATAAAAAATATCATAGAATGTGTAATATCCTAAATGCAGACGATGACTGCTCGTTGTCTACATCAAAACATTTCATACAGTGGCTTTGATTGAGCCATGCAGGCATGCCCACTGTGTGTTGCGTGGCGCACTTTCTTTTTAAAATTTAAATTATTATTTATTAAATTAAGAAAAATTAAATAAATACATAATTTTAATAATAAGTTTAATAAATACCTAATTTTAATAAATTTTTAATTTTATACTTTAGTTTAGTAAACTATAAAATCAAAATCAAAATTTAATTAATTAACAAAATAAAATTTTGAAAATTGAAGTAATAATTTATATAATTATATAAATTAATGTTTAAAAATAAAAAATAATTTTAATTTGTAAAATTGAAAATAATAATTTATTTAATTATAGAAATTTTGTTTAAAAAAATAAAAATAATTTTTAATTTATATAATTGAAATAATAATTTATTTAATTAACTAATATGTATTTTTGTTTTTATTTATTTAATTTTAGTTATTTAATATGTTTATTTGCTTAATAATTGTATTAATTTTATTTATTATTTATTTTTGCAAGAAGAATCACATTTTTAAACAATATACAATTTCTTAAAATGAGTTTTTTGTGTGCGTCAATTATATATTATTTAAAATTGTGAGCCCTTAATGCTATAAGACAAAAATTGATGTCTAATCAGATGAAATTATTTAAAAAGACTTGTATGAGAGCATAATTTAAATTTGACCAATCTTTCTTTTTTTTTTGGTATTTTTGTTCATGAGATTTTAATGTAGGAGATAGAGATCACTAATTTTGTACGAGAAGATGTAGTTTTATATTGGCAAGAAGCGGATCTGATTCTCCCAACAAAAGTTTGTTATAATTACTAAGTTAAAGAAGAGAGGTTACCTACCCATTAAAGAGTTGAGGAGAAAATTAAATAATCGTTTATAGAAAACATTTTTTTTGGGTAGGAAAAATTTGACTTACAAGTTTATAAATACTTGGTTCGTTTCCTTAGACTTAGGGTAGTTCAATGATGAAAATTTGACCTAACATTTAGTTGGCTACTAAATTTTGAGTTGAGAGTGGGTTGCTTTTTATGCAAAAAAAATGTTCATCGATTTGTGAGCATATGACTCCAAATAAATAAACATCTTTTATATATAATTTCGATTTAAAATTTTTTATTATAACACATTACAACCTTTTATAAGTAAATACCACAATATGGGCGAAACACACAATATTGGTAAAAGTAAGAAACTAAGTTAAAGCAAGTTAGAAAAAAAAGTGAGAAAAATAATAAAGAATAAAAATTATCAATAAAATGTAAAAAAAAAAACCAAAATAAAATCCCACAATATTAGTGCTTAAAAATTAAGAAGAAAAAATAAATTAAGGCAAAAAAGTTAATAGAAAAATTTTAAAAATTAGCAAAATCATGGTTATTAAAAAACATGCAAAATGGGCATGCGAGACATGCAAATTGTCTAGCGAGATGCTTGTCAAGCCTCGTCTCTCGCCCAAGAGGTACGAATTAGTGTGCACCTCCTAGGCGCAAATAAGTTTACACATTGACTTTTACATGTGAGAAATGGCATGCGAAAATACATTTTAAATAATTTTTTTATTTTTATTAATTATTTAATAACTAAATAGATTTTAATTAATTATTTATTATTGCATACTTATTAATTTTTATTTTAAATATTTTAAAATAAATCTATATTATATATATTTGCGCATACATTCTAACATGCGTAATGCATTTTATAAAAAAATTGTAAGAATTTTTTAAATTCTCTAAATTTGTAATTTTTCTCTTCACTCATTCTATTTCTCTTTATATCTTCATCACCAATTGTGGAGTATGTTTCCTCGTATAAATTGTAAAAGGAAAGCCTTTTTTTTTTGTGTATTTTCATATTCATGTTTTATTTTATATTTTTGTTATTTTAACAATTTTGTTTATTTTACACTGTTTTGGTTAAAAAAAAAACTATCCATCACTTTGCAAATTAACTTAAAATATTAGTCATTTATGAAAAATTCCAATTAACAAATTGGGCTTACCCGATCCAAACCCGAGACAGAAGGAAGAAAACCCTAGAGCTAGATGGGCCCAAAGTCCTTATAAAATTTTCGTAGTTAAAAACCCTAACTTCCAAAACATCAACACTCGTATCTCCTCCGCCTCTCGCAACTCTCTTCGTCTCTCTCACACAATCTCACACACCCACGCAAAATGGTCCGTCTCTTCTCCATTTCTCTTTTCCAATCTTCGTAATTCGTAACTCCGTAGTTTTGTATTTTGATGTTAGTTTGTTTTATCTTATTTTGCAGCCGTTCAAGAGATACGTTGAGATCGGGAGGGTCGCCCTCGTCAACTACGGCAAAGACTACGGCAGACTTGTCGTCATCGTCGATGTTATCGACCAGAACAGAGTATGCTTTCTCTCTCTCTCTTAGCTTGCATGAGATTTGTTATTAAAGATTTGTATAAATTGTTCTAAGTGTTACTTGTAAGAACTCAGTCTCTGATTTAGTTTTCGTTGTTTATCACTCGCCATTTCCAATATAAGAATGCTCACGCTTCTTACTTACTGTTAGGTTTTACAATGACCCATTTTCTTATGTTTTCTTTATGTGTTAGTAAATGTAATGAGTTGGTTGTAAATGTTAATTAAATTGTTTGGTAGTTGGCTTGTGATGTTTAAGAGGGGTAAGATTTAAGTCACTGAAGTGGAAAATGCACATTCTTCCATTTTGTTTCCACACTAATTTTATGAGCAAAAAGGATTATGGGATATGTGTTTAATGTTTGTTTTGGATATTATGATGCCTTTGATTTAATATTTTTGTTTCATAATTCTATTTACTTTTTCATCTTATAATGCATGCAGTACGACATCAACTATCATTAGTATTCATGGGATCCTTGTATGGGATGTTTACAATTTGTAACTAGAAAGTTCTGAGGATGTGGTAACTGGGAAGTATTTTAACAAGGAATTGCTTGTGTTTTGATAGGCTCTGGTTGATGCCCCTGACATGGTTAGAGGCCAAATGAACTTTAAGAGGCTTTCACTTACCGATATCAAAATTGACATCCCCCGAGTTCCAAAGAAGAAGACACTCATTGAGGCTATGGAGAAGGCTGGTAAGGACAATTTCTTTTGCAGAAATAACTTTTTCCCCATTTTAAGCATTTTCTGATTGATGTTATTTAATTTATGTAATGGCAGATGTTAAGAACAAGTGGGAGAACAGCTCTTGGGGCAGAAAGTTAATTGTCCAGAAGAGACGGGCAGCACTTAATGACTTCGACAGGTTCAAGCTTATGCTGGCCAAGATCAAGGTTGGTTACAGTAGCCTCTTGTGTTTAGCAGTTTGTCATGGATTTTATACACTTTGTTTATTATCAAGTTTTGAAAAATGCTCTTTTTGGTAGTCCCACAAATCATCTTAGCAGTCTTAAGCATTTGCAATAAGCAATTTTGTGTATTAAATACATTCTTTGAGATCTGGATGGAGCTAATAAACCTTGTCATTTTGCACCTGCAGAAGGGAGGATTGATCAGGCAGGAGCTTGCAAAGCTGAAGAAGGAGAATGCATCCTAAGTGTTATCTGATATGTGGCACCCAATTTTGTTATCATTATGACAAGGTGTTTTCAGGAATGTTTTCTTTTCATTTTTCTATTTGTTGTGAGATTAAGCACAGTTTAAGGAGACTCCTTTTTCTATATGACACTGTAGTCAGTTTTATTGGCAAATCTTCCATGTCTGGGTGTTTGTGTTACCTGTTAAGCATTTTACTTGGATTTGTGAGAACCTTGTGCTCTGTTTGCCTAATTTCTCAGATGGTCTGGTTATTGCTATTATAATCATTACATGCATGTATGTTCTGGTGTTATTATTATGGAGGGGTTGGAGTAAGATTGCGAGGGTAGAAGTTGATTCTGTCCTGTATGGTGATTGCAGAATGCTGTGTTACTTAAGACTTAACATTCAGATTATAATGATTTGCAGTCTGATTACTCTTTGAAGCTAGTTAGAGTGAGTGAATAATGTTAGGTGTTGACGACTGAACCCCCTTTCTTTTTTTTTTTGAAATCATGGCAGATGTAATATCATTTAACTAAATCATACATATTACATTATAGGACTTCTGATATAAGATCAGACTAATTATTGGGATGTCAAACTAATATCTTGACTTAGGAATGCTCGAATCTACTACTATTACAAGAAAAGAAATATATTATCCAACCGTTAGGATCTTCTACCCCTTTCAAGTGTTAAGTTTGTAATGCATGGTCAATTATATTGTCAAACCACAATGGTAAGAGTAAAAGTGCTTTAAATTTTAGCAAGAGGATTTGGGTAAAGAGAGCAATCTATTTTCACCTGATAATTTGGCATGCTATTTGTGAGCCCTCACCTCAACAATTGAAGTCTTCTCATTTTCATTTGTTGAAATGGAATTTTGCTGTTGAAATGGAACGAGATTGGTTTTCCAAAGGGTTCTTCAGTTGGTTGATTTCATGTAGTTTTGCTACTTTTGTTTTAAATGTATTTATGCTAAATGTCATGCACTTGTCATTAATTTAAAAGATTATATATAATATTGTTTATTTGTTTATATATATATATATATATATTTATTTTTATTTGAGGTAGGACGTGATATTTTATTTTATCTAATAAAATGACGTTTTGTCATGGAATGATTTAAATTTAAGGGTCAATTTGGCTTGTTATTGCCCATCCCTTGGGATTAGTAGACTCATTATTTATATGACAATTTTTGTTAAGTTTAAGATATAATTTTTAGAGTTTACATGGTTTGTAATGTCTTCCTCTGGCGATACAGGGGTTTATTTTTTGGGTAATTTTTATTGGGACGATTTTTTTGGGTTTATATTTAAATAAAAATTTAAATTTATTTTAATATTTTTAATTATGAGTTGGATGTTTGTTATTAACTTAAAAAATTAATAAATTATTGATTTAAAAAATTAATTTGTTAAATAATGTTGTAATGAGTTAATTAGGAGTTAGATAATGTTGTAATGAGTTAATTAGGAGGGCTAAAATGCAGAGGTTTATATTTTATAATTAAAAGGAAAAATATTTTATAATTAAAACGGAAAATGATAGTTTAATTTGTCTCGAATTGCTACGTTTTTATATGTTTTAAACATTTCTTTTTATTATTTGTTCATTCTTAAAAAAATGTTTAGATGTAATAAAATTGTTTAAAAAATATTAAAATTTTATAAGTTTGTTTTTTAAAAAAAGAAATAGTGCCAATTTTCCTAACTAAAATATAGCACATTATTGACCATCAAATTTACTTTTGAAGCAAAAATTTCAAATGCCATCAATTTTTTTTTAAAAAAAAAATCTAGATGACAACCTCCCAAAATCTTTTTCAAAAAAATCTCACTTTTTCTATAATTTCCATGTCCACACTGTTTTTCTATAATTCCCTTATCCACACTGAAAGGCCTTCCCTCTGATGAATAAACATTCAGTATCCTTTGATTTTTCTTCTTTTTTATTTAATTTTTTTTTCTCTATTTTATTTTTTTGTTTCTCTAGGGTGGCTAGATCCACCCCAACAAGATGATAGATGCTAGACTTTGTCGCCCACGCTCTCTTTCAGAAAGCATCTGAAGCCCGTTGCCTTTGGCAGTCATCGTCGAGCAAGGAACCACTGTCACTCGAGCAAGCACTGCTCATCATCAACTATTGCTCAGCCTTTGATTTGGTGGAACAACATCACCTAGTGGCTTTCAAGTTCCTCCCCCAGCCACCTGCGCAAAGCAACTCTGGCACTATCTCATGCAAGTAGTGTCCAGCGGCTCATCAATTCTTGCCGTTCCAACATCCTTCGAATTATGTTGGTTTAGTGATCGAAGCCTAAAATTTTACATGTTTTAATTGTTGTTTTGTGTTATCGTTTGATGTTGGCGGATGGTTGAGGGACTTAAATTAGCTAATCTTTGAAAATGTTGGTAGATGTTATAAGTCATACGACGGTGTTGTAAGTAGACCTACTAATTTAGGTCAAATAATTTTTCTCTTTTTACAGGATATTTTATTATGTTTTATATTATATTTTTTTTCCCAATGGATTGTTGTTATTTTGTTTTAGGGTTTATTTCTCCGATACGGAAATAATTTATTCCTTTTCATTGTAAGAGTTTGAATTCAAACATATATCAGCGTGTAAGTATATTAATAAGTCTCGACAATCTTTTGCTTGTATTATTAGTAGTCTTCGGATGAAATATCAATATTTCATCAACAATATAATGTCGTTATTTAAAAAAGAAATTACTTTTGAAGTCCAAACATGATAAACATGCACATTATTACTATAAGATGTTAATTAAGTGGTAGCCACATGATAGGAGCCTGCCTGTCAAAAACTGCAATATTAGGGGTATACTCCACGACTTACAAACATGACATCTTCTTTCTTGCATGCCACATTCATTCATTCATTATTCATTGACTTTCAACTCTAACAGGTAAAGCATGAACCAATGTGGGTATTGGTGTATTAGGTAACATAATTATTTCAAATAAATTGCCTACCTAGCCCACCAATATAAAATTATGGCAACTTAAACTCTTTTGCCCCAACTTTTGAAACTTTCCAAATACCCCTTGTAGAAAGTTAGGAGAAAACAAATAATTTATGTCTAAATGTGATCATACATATCTGCAATTTGAATGACTGAGTTGTCATATCATTCAAATTGCCCCCATAGAAATTATGACCGAGTTGTCAATTTTAAGTGACAGTATTTGGTATATATATATATACTCTTTCTCTCCTCGTTTCCACTCTGAGAAAAGAGTCACAGAGAGTGGATTAGAATGACTTTGACTTAAAACAAAAGAGGAAGTAGAAGCTGACCGTTACATGATAAATATTTAGCTCAACAGACATAATTAAAGTCCATAAATTTTCTCATTAATACCATTAACCTAAAAGCAAGGCTTCCAGTTCCAGAGAAGTATCTCAACAGTTTTTAGAACTTTCAATTCACTTGAAATACCTCCCTCTCTCTAAAAAACAGGACTCTTCATTAACCAATTCTTCTGATACATCTCTGTATCTCTCTCTCTCATCTCCTTTGTTTTACATTTGGACATCTTTTTGCAATATTTTCATCAAAAAGTCTTTTATCAGTTTTTAGAAGATAAAGATGGGACTCAGGGATCTTCATCTCAAGTTCAAGGTAAGCTTCTCATATTCGTTTCTATAAATAAAGAAATGATCTTGGATGCTCTGATTAGTTTGGTTATTGGATTTCTGAATTCTAGTTGATCACTTCTTTTTAATGCTACAAACTTTAGCATGCTAAAATATGAATGGAAAAGCAAGATGATCATTTTTGTGGTCACATCCCAGATGAGTAGTCCACCAAGAATCAAGATTTTTGTGTTCTTTGGCTAAAACAAAGTTGGTTGCTAAAAACTATTTGTAGTGTAAATACAACTGGTTTCTTGATTTGTTCTGTAAGTTGATTAAATTTACATATTACTGGTCTCTGTATCAGGAAGACATGGTAATGGTTTAGTGTCTTGAACTTGGCATTAACAATTGTTTTCCATTGACGTGCTTGCATTGCTGGACAGGCGATCCGGCTGAGAAGGTTCCTCATAGGAGGCGGTGCAAGCAAGAAAAGAGACTCAGACATTTCAAAGAAGCCGTCATGGATGATGCCAATCTCTCATGGCTATCATGTTGTTGAGGATCAGTCGTTTAAAGGCGGTTCTGATAAGTCAGACGGTGACTCAGTTGTTGTGCAGAGAGAGCAAGTTCAAGAAATTGAGCTGTGGTTCTTTGGAGTTTTTGAAGCCCAAATTGGGGATGCAATTACCAAGTTTATGCAATCCCATTTCTTTGATAGAAAGCTCAAAGTGGTAAACCAAAGTTTATATTAAATGTTTCTCGCTTAAACTTATTTTCTGAACATCCTAATGACATCCACAGATAAATATGCCACAAGTCAAGCTAACATAACATTTTCACGATATCAAGAATATATTTTCTCCGATTCATGACGAGCAAATGCTATAAGTATAGCTCACGAATGAGATATGGTTGTAGCTCAAGATAATGAATTGCCAATTTTCATGATAGTAGGCCTACTCCATAAAGTAGTTTAATTTATGATATTGCTATTTGTCTGATTTGCAGTCTCAAATCAGGAGAAAGTGTGCAGAGACAACGAGAAAAGCGTATCTTGGTGCAAGAGCAAAAGTCAGAGAGGCACAAAAGGAAGATGAGACATTGAGAGCTGATTCAGCATCTGTGATGGTGATCAATGGAGAAAAGCTTGTTATTGCAAACATGGGTGACTACAAAGCTGTTGTTTGCAGAGATGGTGTGGCTCATCAGATTAGCAATGGACGTCAGCGTATGTCCAAAAGACATTGGTCGCGAAGACTCTTTTCAGGTATAAACACTGTTGTTCCAATTTATGTGAACCAACAACTAAGTTTTGTAAATTGTTTAGTAAGTGTTTATAGTCAGAGGACTGCTTCTGAAAGCAAATAGCCTAGTTGCAAATAAGTAAATGTGGCAAAAAAAAACAGAAAGTTCCCAGTGTTCTCTTCCTGTTATTCTTCTGGCAACCAATAACATAACATTTCAGCAGAAAACAAATTACAGAACCCAGACGAGAGTGATTAACCTTGATCAAAGAACAGGTCATCTAATTAATACATAGCCTGATCATCTATTAGTACTTGTTTTAACACATGCACAGGCAGCATACTGTAACAATATCTGATATTGGATGCTCTTTTGTGCCTAAAGTACGCATATTAGCATGCGACTCGGGCAATGCAGCAGGAATTAAGCACTTTAAAGGCTCAGAACTTGCAGTTGGAGCTGAAAAGATAGATTCAGATACTGAATTTATCCTCATAGCAAGCACTGGCATATGGGAGGTGAGATAATATTTTCTCGAAGTCTACTTGCGCTAATCATCACTTAAAAACACACCATAGTATGAAATTTATCTAATTATCAGAACTAAGTTTCTAGTTACTAGAAACCAACTTTTCCTTTCTGCGCAGCATAGGCTTTTATTTTTTACTGCTTATTGTTTTCGCAGGTAATGAAAAATCAAGAAGCCGTGAGTCTGATTAGGCACATGGAGGATCCACAAGAAGCTGCCGAATGCTTGGCAAAGGAGGCACTAACTAGAATGAGTAGAAGCAACATTTCTTGTGTTGTCATCCGTTTTGATTAATACGTGTCATAAGATTTTGACCGTCATTTATGCAATATAAGAATATCAATTACTGTCAAATATGCAATTTGATGGTATTGTAGGCCAAAGAAGTAATGATCTTAAAAATGAAAAACTAAGTGACCCCCAACTCTGTTGACATTGTATTGATCACATGGTACTTACGGTTTCCACACCGGAACTGTATATGCCCTCTATTCTTCTCATCAGCTTTATATTCTTGCGCTGTTACCCATCCATCGATCCATTTGGCCAGGATAAGATAGAGGAAACAATTGTAGGGGAAGTCCTCGTAATCTTACATGGTCTTTTGTCATTTTTCAACTGTGGTTGTGTGAATATAATACAGTAAAAATAAGCTAAAAACTAAAATCATTAGAAAGTTAAAAAATGACAACAAATGTACAAAGACCAATTTTTACAACATAGAATGTACTTTTTTCTTGTTACAAGGAAAATAATTAAAACACAAAATATGGAACAATTAGCAGCCAAATGGCACAAATGAAACATACTTGCTGCTTCCCTCACATTCACTCCTTCAGCTTTAACAACATCCAAATTGTCAAGTTGTCACCTTCTTTTCACTATTCTTGCTTCGAAAGGGAGACAACAGGGAGAAAGATCGGGAAGCTGCAGCCATAAGATTAAATACTCATCCACATTTATTCAAGTAATATATAATGCTATAAATGTGGGGAGAAAGAAAACAATGAACTGTACTGAGAAAGATATAAGCATCAAGAAAGCTTACACTTTTGTGGAGTAGAGGTAGCAGTTGGGGTTTCGTCTTGAGAGATCAGATTTTTCAATGTATGAACTGGTGACAACAACAAAAATTGATGGTCAGCTTACAGGGTACACAGATTAGTAATGACTAATTTTCCCATAAATTCACCATTAGCCTAGAACTCACACTTCTAAACATCTCCAAGTTGCATTCTTATAGTAGATGACAATCTTCACGCATGTATAGAGAGATAAAATACAATCCTATGAAATAACATTACCGACTATCTCATATACTGCCGGTTAAGAGATAAGGAAAACAGATTATATCATGGTTTACACAGAGTAGAGCTACTTATTAATGATTATATACTTCAATTACAGCTAAATTAGGTGCTCCTTTCCGAGCTGTAATGATATACAGAGGTGATCAATTCCTCTTATAAAAAAAAAGGGTTAGCAGTTCCTGAAATATTGATTGCCTCATCTGAACTTGCATTCGAGTAATGTATAAGCAGCTTCTCACTGCTAGAGTATTCTTTGAACAATTTGGCTTTTCTGTGATAAAAGATTCAAAATTGTAACACAAAAATGGTTCCCTTGTAACATTGGTGTGCCTTTTAAATGATCTAGGTCAGGTAGATGCCTGAAGATAGATCTGCAAGTTGAAGTTATGATTGTTAATTCTGCAATACATTGTACAGCTAATAAAAAAAAATTACCAGTAATGCTTTTGGTTTGAAAATTACCAATATTAAATGCTCTACTCTTTCATTGAATTCTGATGAGCTCAAATTCTAAGTGCTCAATGACATGTATGCTTTTGGTTTGAAAATTACCAGTATCTTCACAATTATCTTACGGTTTGAAAATCTATATATACATCAGCATACACAAGGATGGAGTATAACGTAGTTACCTTCACTAGCCGATGCAGTATTTGTGACAACATCATCTGCCTCAGAACCACTGATGCTCACCTTGTCAGACTCAACATTACCATCACCTCTAGATGAGCTATGATTCTTTTTTCCAAACTTCAACAATCTTCTAAACCCTTTTGATTCCTTTGTCTGAGGCTTATCCGATGCTTCTGGGATTTTTTCTAGTTTCAAACTTCTAGAATCAGATACATGAGCTTTAATCATCTCTACTGCTGTTGTCTCATTCAGTATGCTTGCAGGGGGTGCTCTTCCATACTCTAAATTTTCAGTACATGGGTCTTTTATAGAAGAGAGCCGAGCATAAGGGGCTTGATATGGTATTTCACTAACACTGAAGCTTGAAACTTTTGTCAATTCCTTCTCCCCATTGTCAGAGTTTCCTGCCGTGACCTAAAACAGAAAATGTTACAAAATGGGTGTCAGATCATCCATAGATATGTCAGAATTTTGTTCAATTGTTAAGATTTTTTGAAAGAAAAAGAAAAATGAAAACACAGATAACCACACTGTTCTCACTATTTATGAGACTGATTGCAAACACAAGAAGAAGCATTGCGTGTGCTTAATTAAAGCTCAACAATCAAAACTCAAAAATAAAATAAAACAAAACAATTTCTTCCTGCAAGTTTGAAGTGGTCTTTGATGTATGTCATTATCAGTGACAAAGATGAAATTAAACCATTAAAATTGGCAATACAATTATATGTGTTAACAAAGGGTGATACAGCCTAATAACTGTAATTTTTAACCTCAATTATAACAACAGTGCTGAATACAAGTGTAGCAGTAAAAAATGTTATAAATAATTTGATCACTTACAATGCTTCTCAATAAAAATCAACATGCATTCACTCTCAATTGGCAGAATTGCAAAATTTTAGATTCTAAGGTGCACATCAAATCCACCTGAATTTATATGAACAAGCACATATAAATGGGATCATAGCCATTTTTCATTTCTGCAAATCTTACCAGTCCTACCTCATGGGCAGAGGGTTGTTTTTGTTCTAGGTGCTCAATGCCTTCTCTATGAACTTCATCTACAGTTAGTGGTGATGGTGGTGCATGAATAGCAACATAATCTGAAACTGCCTCAATTTTCTCCTCTAGTTTATAATCATCACTGTGTCCCTTCTGAACCCCCATATTTTCTTCTCTTGCGTGCACAGCAGGAATTGAGGGTTTCTCACATTCGAGCATCACAACAGTCTTCTCAACTACCAAACTGTCATCCCCATCACTATGATGTGAAATTTTGTCATTAGTCCTCTTCAGTTCAGTGCCCTCAAAACTGGTGGAAGATTTAGTCCCATTTACCTTTTGTGTTTGTTCTTTTGCCACTGATTTACCATTGGTAACATCAGGTTCATTAGATTTTCCAATTTTCAGTTCAGGAAGAGAAGCAGCCTTGCTCTTATCATGGTTCACAATTGCAGATATTTTCTTACTCTCAGACCCAACAGATGCTTTTGGTTTTGATACTGGTTCGGCGCTTCGTGGCTTAACTGAAGATACAAGTTTACTGCTGCCTATTTTAGGCTCAGATAATCTTCTAATTCTTCTCATCGAAGACTTTGTATCAGGTGTTACTGTGCTGTTCTCTTTTTTTGCTTCAGATAATGATGATACTGACTGGCTTAACCTATTTCCAACTGCGGGGCTTCCAGCATTGAATTTTCTGGTCTTAGAGGCTTTGTTAGAATCAGCAGATCCAAGAGAAGTAGTTCTGACAGGGAATCTCTGTAGGGGCGATGATGGTCCAGGTTCTGAATCACTGAACTTTGAACCCCTGTGAGCAGTTGGAGAAAGTTTTGTTGGCAATTGTTTTCTTGTTTGATGTGATGGTAAAGTTGATTGAGCAGGGATCGAACTGCACCTCACAGCAATTCTCTTTTGTCTCTCCATCTTCAATGCTTCCAGTCGTTTAAGTTCTTCATCTTCCTAAAATAAATAAATAAATAAAAATTAATAAATAAGATGGATAAATGTGTAACTGTGTTTATTTACACCAGTGTGCCAGAGAAATTACAAGTTCTCTGATGCTACTGGCTATACAAACTGGAATTTGTATTGTAGCCAAAATTCATAGTTGCTTTACTACAAATGTTTTTGAAGTTTCAACACAGCTGCCAAAATCACTGGCCACTTGGCTATGTGTTCTTAAGTTTTCTATTAGGAGCTAAGGGCTCAATAAAGTTAGCAAAGTACCCTCTGTTTCTTCAATTTTTGCATATCAGCTTTATAGGTCCTCAGCTTCTCAGCACGTGCTCTTGCTTCATCCAAAGGACTCAACTTTGAAGGTTTCACTCTCCTTATTGGCCCCACGGTCTTCTTATCTGAACTACCCATAAGTTTTGATTTTTGGTCCTTGTCTGACTTCTTGGACCCTTGCTTGACATCAGCTACAGCCTCCTTATTGTTCTTGTTCAGTGAAACACCACCGTTAACATGAGCTTGCATTTCATAATCTAAAGCAGGATCATAACCGGTTGCCCCTTTTTCTGTTGCACGCTCAGGCATCAAACTTAAATCATTTGGCTCATAACTGACTTGGTTTCCAACCCTATTAGATGCATTTTCTGCCTTCTGATATGATGAGGGGAACTCAGAATCCATGTCCACAGCATTTCTTCCATAATTTCCAGCTTGATCTGGTGATATGGACCTGAATGGAACTATGTAAGAATCATTATCCATGTTATTTGATGACCTTCTATCCAAACTATTAGCCGCTTGCTCAAATCGATTAACGACAAGTGGGTCAGATGGAGAGTTCCCATAAGCTGATTGACTTTCTTGGCTATGAATCACAAAATCATCATTTGCGCTCCTCCTATAACCACCCCTCCTGCCATCTATTTCTGAGGATTGTACATCAATTTGACCATCTCTGAACCTTCTACCATCACCAGATTGATCCACTCTTCCAGAAATCAATAATTCATCATTCGATGCCTCTGGCCTGCGCGCGAGGCTTCCACTAATATTATGCATATCCCCTTGTTGAAATTCATCAGTATCTCGACGATTAGAAAGTAAAGGGTCATCACCACCTGCACTTTGTCGTCTTCTTGCTCGAGTATGCTTTTCAGTTGCAAACATGCCCTTGTCAATACGCCCCTCTTCATCAGCATCTCTAAGTAGATAATTTTGAAATGCTAGCCATTGTCCACCATTTTCCTCCTTCCTAGAAGATGCTCCTGCCATGTCAGGTGAATTAAAAGCATCCACAGATTTCATATGACCTTCCTTTATTCTTGAAGTACCTTTGTGCTTTGCTTTTGGCGTACTGGCCTGTATATCTTCATCCTCTTCATCAGTTTCAGAATTTGAAGCTGATTGTGATTCAGCATCTGAAGAGTTTTGCTTCTTTGAAGTAATGTAGTTAATGTTCCGAATGACAACCATGCCAGATTGCTTTTTCCCTGATCGACTAGCCTTCTTTCTTGAGGATTCTTTCTCCAGTTCAGTATCATCCTGAGATATCCCTTTCAACCCATCCATCTCAAAAGATTCTAATTCAGTATTGCTATCCCTGCTATCCATGGAATGCCTTCTCTGTCCCATTCTTTGACCAGAAATTAGTCTAGGATCCTCAACTGATGGATAAGATGGATGAAAATATGGACCATTTCCTGGATAATTTTGATAGTAAGGCATGCCTTGCATCGGATATCCTTGAAATACTGGTAGTGCACCTGGTGGAGAATGAATAGGCCAGGGAGGGAACATAGGATGTGGAAACTGCCCTTGAAGATATTCTTGACTGCCAGGTGGCAGTTGATTTATAGGCTTCTCATCTGGCATCAAAAAATTTCAAAACATTTTAAAGATAAAAAGAATATAAATAAAATACCATATTACTAAATCATTCAAAGACATGAATTACATTAATCAAAAGCCATAGCCAAAAGATACACAAAGTCATTCAAACTTCTATGTTCTTAAGTATGTGCTTAGGAGACCTCATAGGTCCAGAGACACTTTTCAGGTTCTCAGACCTATATGACAGTTCCAATCTTTTAAAGTGCCAATCCAGCAGTCCATGTTAATGTTGACACCAAGATCCACCTCTGTGCCCCCATTACATGAAGATAAGGCTTCCAAAAAAGTACTATCACAAACCGAAAATTGAGTTTTCAGAAATAACCCATCTGCATGATGAATACAAAATTTAAGAGATTCACACTAAGTGTCCATAAAGCCAAAACAATTTGTAGATGTTTTTATCGAAAACAAAAAAGGAAAAGATACCTTTCTCCATTTTCAGCAATAAGAATGACGGTTAGTCATTTCAACAACCAAGCATAGGGATGCATCATAAAACTATTCAAACAGCAATGATAAATGAAGGAATTTTTCACATGTAAGATAACTCTTCTGTTATGAGCTCATACCTGCATTTCCATCAATGCTTGCTTTGCCTTTACTTTCTGAATTTTCAATGAATTCCTTCTGCTTGTTGACCATGTTAGAAAATGTAATCCCTGATGCATTCAAAGCAGAAAAATCTGATTGGTTGGACATTGCCTCAGCTTCAATTTCGAGCCATTGGCCAGTTTCATGCTTTCTTTTCCATAATTCGACAAATCTTAGACAAGCATCCCTGCAGCATTAATACATACAATGTCATCAAGAAAATGATCTCATACTAATAATAATTCTGACATAGGTCAATTATTGAAGATCATAGTTTAAAGAAAATGTTGTTTACTTCAAACGTGAGGCTCCAAAGCTTTCAGCAAATGACATCAATGGTGCCATGAGATCAACGTCAAAACCTGCAGCTACAGCACGTGCAAAGGCCATGCCTTGTTCTTTCTGTAAGACAGTTTTCCGTGTCTCTAGGACTTTCAAGAGCTGGACTCTGATGAACATATCATATACAGTATGCAATTAAGCCCATGAATGTGCCAATGAATACATACATGTGCACACATACATATGCAAAAACAAAGAAATCCGGAACTATATGCCTACTGTCTGATATGTCCACATTGGTTAATTGTAGTATTTGATGTGGCTACTTGTTTAAACTTGTATTAAATTGCCTAAAAGATTGAATTTGTAGAAAAGGAATGCTTCTCCATATAAGTATTTTGCCTACCTAGATAAGAAATAAATCAAGTGCAGAATAGACATTATGCAATTCAGCTATCTGTTTGGCTTCAGTAGTACTTATAACAGCTTAGCAGTGCTTAGACATCTGTGCTTTAATTCACTTCCAAAGAATTAATGGACATAAAAACTGTACCGAAGTCTGTGAGGTTCTAAATGATCAGTAAACAACTATCCTTAATGTTCCATGTATGACCATTTACATTTGTTTTTCTAGGATAATAGTTCATGATAGCCATGGTATGTACTTTGAATTTCCCTCCTGCACAGCTGAGCCATTAGCCTCAGGCAGATGTTCTCCAGGCTGCCAGATTTCCATAGAAAAACAATCAAACAAACATAATGAGAAAAATTATTCTACAATGAGATACACTTGGTTTCCAATCACCTTGTAAAGAACAATGGCTTTCTCCTCGTTAGAGTCCAACAAGGGCAAGCTGCCTGTTCAAAACCATGGGTAATTTAAACCAATAAGGAACTTGTCAAATCGAGGACCTATATTTATTTTGCAAAGTGTTAAGTTAACAAAAGCTTATGCTCAGGTAATAATAGTGTTTAAGCCTTCAACACTCGAGCCCTTGCACATGATCTCAACACAACCACCACTAACTTGACAACAAATACAAACACAGTAAATTTAGTTAGTAAACCAGGATTCAAAGCAAGATCACTTGGTCAAACCTGCTCTAACCCAAAACTTTGAGCATCTAGTTATTATAATACAAAACACCACAAACATTGTTGACGCATCTAATTGCTATTGACTGGAAAGAATTTCACCACAAATATTTACATTAAGATAAACATATTTATCCTTTTCTTCAGTACCTTCTTTGCTTTCCATAGGTTTTGTGGGAGTTTCTTCCATCTGTCAAACAAAACGGAAAGGAGAGGAAAAATTGAATTTGAGCCCTATGATACAAAGATTAGATAAAACCTAAAAAAGTTACTCACAGTAATCGACCCTATCTTGTTGTTGCTTTGAATTGCAATTGCCTCCTCAATCTGCAAGATCTCAGATTCTATCGTATGAACCCGTTCCAAGATCTCTGGAGTGCTCACAAAGCGAACAAACCTATATAGATCAATATATATTAGTCCTACAGACCAATTTATTGTTTAATAATGTCAATGTAGCACCAACTTTGCTCCACAAATTCTGCAAAGGCCAAGCAGAGATGCAACATATGCCGCATCATTTAAACAGCATTCCAGAAATTATTTTCATACATTTGAAAGCAAATGATTGATTTCAATCTTGCCCCTTTTTAGTAGAAGAAAGAGATGAATAATTCTACATTAGCATTATAGCAGAGCCTAGTCATCAGTAGTTGCACCAATTACAATATTAAACCCCAGGAACAGTCCTCAACACAAAACAAACCTTTCAACTGTTCCCTTCGTGAACCATGTTGCATCGATGTCAGGTGCTGGCTCGAGAATAATTGAATAGCCACCCTTGGCCATCTGTTCCTGTGCAGTTTTTAAGTGAGCATGAAATGGATTCAGCAATCCTGAAGCCAATTTCTCTGTTTTTCCAGTTGCAAATATCACCAAATCGCACCTGATAACAAAAAGGCAAAGTTCATGTATCCATAGAATTGTAAATTGTTGTAGTGGAATATTACAAGTGAATGTGCAAATAAATTCTCTCTACAAAACTTACAGTTAAGAGCCAAAAAAAAAGAAAGAAAGGTATACATATATGCATATATATGTACATATGTGTATATATATGTACATGCGTGTATGTAAGTAATTGCCAATTACTCAGAAGAGAGAACTAATATACTTCAAAATTTGATCAAGACAAACCAGCAAGTCCATCCTATGATTTATAAAGGCAATACCAGTCCGTTTTAAGATTCATAAACCATAATTCAATCAACAAAATACACTTGTGTTGCTAACGAATGTATATTTCAATGAACCTACAAAAAATAAACCCCCAGAAAAAGAAATCAAAACAACTATATTAGAAGCACTAGAACAAATATACCCAGACTAGAAAACGAATCCGCCAACCACAGAAACTTCAACATCCAAAAAAATATCTATAAACCACATTATTACCACAACCCAGATCACTCGCTACATAAATAAATTCCCACAAAAAAATAAAAATCACGGAGACAATAAAATTTTTCATCTAACCCACCAAATTTTCAATACTTCTTATCAGCTATATAATCCTCATATGAATGCATAAGCCAGAATTTGAGAACAAAAAGAAGAGTACCGGGTCCGAGTGGGAGTGAGCTGGAACACAGCCGAATTAAGCGGAGTGGACGACTTCATTTTCAACAGAATCCGATCTTTAACACCGAGATCAATAAAATCACAGAAAAAGAGAAGACTTTCGTTTTTCGTTTTCTATTTCAAGAAACTCACTCAATCTCGGGTTTATAAACAACTTTCCATCTCCCCCATCATAAAGAGAAAGCTGCTCAGTGAACTCTAAACACAAAAGTTTTGCAGAGAGACCCCAGAAGAGGAAAGTGCTTTAGAGAGAGAAAGTTAAGTGGGTCTCTTCTTTGAGTATTGAGTAATGGGTTTCAGAATTTAGAGAGAGAAACTAAAAGCTTTTCTTGGGGAGAGAGGATCCAAAGATTGTTGCTTTTTGTTTGTGTTGTTGGTCTTCTTCGGATGCTCTTAAGAAACTTGGAGGGCTGCGACGGGAACCTTTCTTTTAGCTCTGAATAAAATTATAATAATATCCTACCACGTTGTCGATTGTTAGAATATAATTTTTCATATCGGTTGATGTAAATATGAGAAAGGACGGGGGTGTGATTGTAATTCGATCTAAAAGTTGACAAAAAATCATGGGAAAAGCGGTAACGTAGAGACAAAGAATTTGACAACGATGATGTTAATATTTGTTGGGTCAAAATTACGGGAAGAACCTTACTTATAGTTAATTTCCAACGGTAACATTTTAATGTTGATGGAACTGAGTGTAACAGGTGTTTTAGTCAAAGAGTGATCTTAACTATCATCATTCGGTGCTTCATAAAAATGGGTTTTGAATTTTGATTGATAATTATATCACGTTTTTACAAGCCTTGTTGCTTGACCAAATTTAGGTCTTACTTGTAAGCAAGGAAAAACACAAATAACAATCTTTGTTTTTCGGTATTTGGAAAATGAAATAATTTTGGATCTAAAGTTTTAACAAGCTTGATGTTAATGTTGCAATATTTAAGTAATAGTTATTAGGGATAGATAACGATTCGGTTGAATTAAAATTGAATTGAACTAAATAAATTTTTTTTTAATTTAATTTAGAGTTTGACTCTTTGTCAGAATTATTTATTACGACCGATCAATTTGATTTTAATTTAATTTCGGTTCAATTTAAAAAAAATACACTTAAAATAAATTAATAATTAAAAAAAAACGAAATCGAACTAATTTAGTTTAGTTCAATTTCTTATGTTTGAACCAATCGATTTCATATAAATAAAATCGATGAGTTCGATTTTGGTTCGATTCGAAACAAATTAAAACTGAATTTTGCTCACCGTTAATAATTATAAAGCATTTTTTTAAAAATATATTATACATTATTTAAAGTAATTTTTAATACATCTATATGTCTTTATGTATTTTCTTAATAAAAAAAATAAGTAATAGATGAGAAGAATGACATTGACAATAAATATAGCCTAGAGTTAAAGGATATAGTAATAGAATTGCAATTATGATATAAGGTAGGCAAGAAGTGTTATGAGTTTGAGCAAGCCATTGGCATATACAATTAGATATTATTAACCAAATCATAAGGAGATACAGAGACACCAAACTTGCCTTTAACCCTTTTGGTAGGCTTTTGAGGCAGTTAATAAGATAATCATAATCACAAAAGAGTCTTTCAACCCAATCCATGATTGACAACACTAAAACGAAAATTGCCACAACTTATGAGAATTCTGTCATTTACAACAACAATTATTGATTTTACTTTAGTTTTGCCCCTGCATTTACATTATTGATCCATCAATTCATTTTATATAATTCTAAATTGATAGAGAGGTAAAAAGTTTCATTTCTTTTAGTAGCAATGTCTAATGTACCTAAAAAAAAAGAAGTCATTTGCACCAAGGGAAGGGTGGTATAGAACTTTCCATCTTTAAGTTTATTTAACTAAGTAACTCTAAGAATCATATATTATAATTGTCTAATATTTAAAATGTCCCATTAGTCCCAAGTAATATAAGAAAGAGGCAAACTAATTTTGTTTCATTATACTCATATGAGGACAATTACCAATTCGCCACATGATAAGAAAAAGTAACCAAAAAAACAAATGGTACGTTTCAAATGGAAATAAGGCCAAGGAAAAGGAGAATCCTTTTTTTTAATTTTTAATTTTTAATTTTGGAAAATTATTTGTTAAGCAATCAATTATCAAAGAAGAAACCAGAGTGATAAGGACTTCCTTTGATATATTCCTTTTATGTAATGTAATGTTTGTGTAAGTGGATGTGGTGTTTCAGCTGTGTTGGTGTTTTTTTATGTTATGGGTTATGCCCCACGGCTCCCACCGGGATTTCCTTTCGGCAACCCTCAAACAACACTCGTCAGCCGTCAGGATCGGCTGTCTCATCAGATACAATTACTTTAATGCCCATCAGATATCATCTTTATTTGGAAAAACTTTCAAAGGAGCCCAAAATTTAGCCTATTATTTTTTTTAACCACAAACAAAGTCCTTAAATCTTTATTAGTCAAAATTAGGGTAAATGAATAAAATTGCCCTTATTTATAAAATATAACTAAATATTTAAAAATCCAACTAAAAAAAATCATTCTTAAAATTCACACTCCAATAAATCCGAATTTGGAATAACTAAATTTCAATCTTCTTATAAAAAAAAAAGATACAATTATTTTATATCATTATAAAATTTCAAATTGTTTTGTACATATTTACAAATTTAAATTTTTATAAATTTGACTCACGAATGTAATAGTTATATTATGAATTTTTTGTGCTTATTTTACAAATGTATGAGTATGAAAATGTAAAAATAGTGTAATGTGATTAGAGAAGAAATAAGGTTTGATCTTGGGAATTTTTGAATCTAGAGAAGAAAAAAACTAAATTGATGCATTATGCGCACTCCAACTGCGAGGGATTGGCGTGCAATGTAATATTTGCACCAAAATTTCTAAACGTGTTTTTTTATTTATTTTAATCACATTTTTTAAATATTTTTTTTATAGATGTCATAAAGCGTGAATTACTCGTTATATGCTTTAAAGGAAGGTGAAATTTTTTTTAGTAATGATGATGAGAGATACATTAGGTTCAAAAATATTTATATTTTGGTTCCAAAGAATGTGAAATATAAAGAGTTATTAAATATTGTGTGTCGTACAATTAGAGTTGATAATGTGTAGTATAAATTATCTCTAAGAATTTTTATTGATGCAATAAGAGTGAATTTGAAACCAGTTGAAGTTGGAAATGATGATGATGTGCAATTTTTTATAGGGGTCAATAAAATTTTTTTTATACTTCTATATATAACAGTGGATTATAGAGCTCTCATATGTAAAGATAATGTGGAGGCGCTCGTTGAGAACCAACAACCCTACCATAATCATTTTATGTCAGCAAATGGTAACAACCAAGTAAGTGGTATAGCTCAAACAATACCACATATTGTGTTTTACACGAATACTATAAATAACTATCGTTATTTTTATATAATGTTCAAAGAAGACAGAACTTATAAGCACTACAATAGTCAGATGAATGAGATGATGATGGTAATGAAAATATTGATAATGAAATTAAAATTGATGGATTAAATAAAATACTGAAAGACAGACAATGTTCTGTTTTTAATAGTTCGCTTAATGAGGTACACGATTTGTATAATTCGTGTACATGAAAAGATGAAATTGAAGCAAAACTTTCAGTTTATTCCTCTAATATCATTATTGAACTTAGTTATATCGGATAAGGTATCATATTCTAGAATTAAGAATATGTTTGTAGGAAAGTAGTATGATTGCAAAAGTAAACTTTATCAAGCTATAAGCTTATTAATACTTAAGAGTAATTGGAGCTTCAAAGATTTAAAGTCTACAAAAGATTATTTTGAAGCAAAATGCGATGATGGGAGTTTGTAAATGGCAAGTACTTGCAGTGTCAATAGATGCGCATAAGCACTTTATCATACAGAAAATAAATACAAATTACACATATTAGTTGGACCGATTGCATGATAGTCACCAATAAGCGAAGAGTCGGATTATTAAATAAATTGATAAAAAAAAGTTTACATTAGTCTGTAGAATTTACAAACTGAAGGAAATCCAAACTGACATACATGAAAAATTTAGTAAAAAGTTAACATGTTTTATTACTTAACAAGTTAAGGAGCATGGATGTAGGTTAATAACTGGTACTTGGGGGGATTTGTTTAAATTACTTCATGCATACTACTATGTGTTGGAATAATAGAACCTTGATATAGTTACTGTCATGCCCCAAACCTAAAAGATATGAAACATGACATAACTTACACTCATTCAATAATGTGCACTCATAATTAATATTGCATAAAATTTCAAACTTGAATTCAACATAGGAATCCTTATCAAGTTACTAGTAAGTTTAATACAAAATCAACCAATGACCATACTTGGTGAAACATAAACCAAATACAATCACACCTAATAAAATAACATATAAGTATTTATTCAATAGGGACAAATCAAATATCTTAAACTATGTGTCCACAAATGAAACATTTAGCAACCTAGCAACTTAGGGAACCCAAGGGACAGCAAAAGCCTTGCTAAATCTGCTAAGTACATATGTGCCTTATTTACCTGAAATTGCCATAAACTATAATAAGTACAAAACTCAGTAAGCATACTAGTTTTTCATCAAAATAAAAATACATATATGTACACAATGCATGTGTATAATATGCTGTGATAAATCAAAATCATAATCTTATTAAATCATATGTCAGGTAAGCGCTTACATATTCTTTCAAAACATATAATAGGAATACCATCACTCAACTACTATTTAGTAGGACTTTCATATCACATATCATATAATGAGCCAAATGTCACTCGTAGGTGACATACCGTATGAGAGAAATAGTACAAGTGAAGTTTAAATTACATATATATATATAATGTTCATGCCCGAAGGTAAGAGCCAAACCCTCACCTTGATCATCAGTGAGTCCTCTCACATGCACCAATACGCCACCACACGAATGTGATGACTAAATCTTTCTTTAGGTACCAATGGGATTCTCCCTACATACGGAACACATAACATATACCAATCTCGAAGAAAATGCCACACATAAAGGCTCCATAAATCACATAAGGGGCCTACTAAGTAAATAATGAGTTCAAGCATCCTCAAAACACAAAACGTATCTCATAGACATTTTCCACTTCAAAAGCTTTCTTTGTTAAACACATTTCATTTTGAAAGCTCATTTTTATAAACACATGTATGTCCATGCTCAATGTCAATGCTCACATTCATAAATATATGTCTTTCACATTTCATATCAAATATACTTTGGCATAACATAAACATATTTCTAAGTACATTTACAAAATCATACATAGACAATTACTATGCTTATTGTGATTTCAGTAAAAATCTAGTATACTTACCTTTTAGCACTTTCAGTTACAAGGCTTAAATCTCCTTAACCTATCAATGAAGATTTATCCTTTCATGAGCCTCAACATTCATACAAAACACTTTAAATAGCTTAAAAAATTACACATATTGCACTTATCACATCGAATCGATCTAATTACTTGGTTTCTCAAAACCTATCATTCTAACCACTTACATTTAATAAAATTTTCGTATACATCAAATGATGTCCGATTACTCCAAAATCAAAATATATTATTCTTGACTCATATATGCTTCTTATATATGAATATTATATCATAATTTCTACACAATCCATTTCATAAACACCATCAAATTCAAACTATTAACCTGACAGGATCAAGATATTTACTGAATAATATTCAATCTCCCAATTTTATAAAATCATATACTAACTCAAAAATTATAAAAATATCACAGAATTACTCTTGACACATATTTCAATTCATGATAAATATTTCACTTCAAAATACCTACCAAAAATATTTTAAAACTATTTTATTCCATAACTTTAAAAATCTGTAAATCAAATATTGTAATGAGCTAATACGCTTTAAAAGATCATAACAATTTAACCACATTGATATAAATTCTCAATTTTGAATATATCATATTAGATATATAAATTTATCATATTCCAGAAATTCGTAATTTTTTAAGATCATTCAGCAGATCAAAAATTATTTGTCACTGTATCATACTGTTAACACAGGAAATTTCTAGAATTTTAGGGTCATTTTGGTAAATTCACTACAAATTTAATTTCTGAAAATTTTAATCGATTCAAAGTCTCAAATAATTATATACATGTCTAGTTTCATAGTCTTAAAATTCAAAACCAGAATCGAAACACAACAATTTATATAATTTCTGGATCAAGAGACTATCAAGTAGAAATTCTGCAATTCATCATGATTTATCAAGCTATCTACATAATTATCATCAATTCTCAATATATCTTACAAAATCCACATCAAATCCCCAATTTTTCATTTTTTGAGAAATCAGAACTTAAAGAAATTAACACTAATAAATTGAGAAATAGTTATGATATACCTCTTAAAATCCAAAATTCTAATTTTTTCTTCTTTTTCTCTTTCTCTCCCCCTCTATTTCTCTCTTTTCTCTCTCTAAAGGGGTGGCGCGACCCAAAAATGAGTAAATTAGGGTTTAAAATGTGTATTTTTATACTAAGAGGGTAACTTTTAGTATTTACAAATTAACCCTCAAAATTTTTAAAGTATTACAATTTGGTCCCTAAATAAATCTAAAGTCTTGCAAATAAACCCAATACTAATAGTATGTCCTTAATCTATACAAACAATACTAATAACAATATATAAATTAAGTATCATCTAAATACAAATAAAATATGAATATTATACATTTATATTTATTCTTTTGGTGTTGGATAAGTAGTTACTACAGTTACTCATAAATTAAGTATCATTCACATATAAATAAAATATGAATATTATACATATATTTTTATTCATTTCGGTGTTGGATAAGTAGTTACTACAGTTACTCATTTTGAAATTGATGAAAATAATCACTTTAAGTATTTTTTGTGTCGTTGGGACCATGCATAAGAGATTTTTAATCATCCATCCGACTAATGATTGCAATTAATGGAACATTTTTAAAATATGTGTATCTAAGTATAATGTTTGTAACTGTATGTAAATATGAAAATAATCAAATATTTTTATTGGCATGGGAATTGTTGACTCTAAAAATGATGTTTCTTGAACATAATTTATGGTTAAACTACAAGAAGTTATTGATGACATTGAGGATCTAGTATTTGAATCTGATTAACCCACAAATATAGAGAAGACCATTTAGGTTATGTTTCCTAATGCATATCATATGGTTTGTATCTATCACTTGAAGGAAATTTAGTAACAAAATATAATATACTGACGAAAAAGGAAAAAAAAAGATTTCTGGCTATTTACTTTATTGCTACAAAGGAATATCATTTTTATGACTTTATAGACTAAATTAATAAGATATAAGAGATGAAACCTGAAATGGTGAAGTATTTGGAGAAGGATGTTAGTTTCAAGAAATGGGCTCGATCAGTGAATGCATTTAGAAGATACGAGATCATGATCAATAATATTGCAGAGAGTAAAAAATGCACGATCTCTTCTTATGGTCACTTTGGTTGAGTGGATATGAAAGTTAATGCAAAAGTTATTTATTCATAAGAGGCAGTAAAAACAATGACATCCTTTCTGAAAACTTAGGCAAATCATAAAGGTTGGAAGCACAATGATAAATTTAGTCGAATAATAGTTCATTTAATTAATAATCTACAATTTGTAGCGAAGAATAAAAGTAAAAATAGAATAGTGAACATTATCGCGAAGATATGTAGTTGTCAGAAGTTTGACTTTCGATAATTACCTTATACTCATGTTATTATGATATACAGATAGACCATATTATAGTTTAAGAGTCTTTATTCACCTTATTGTACAAATGCTTATTTTGTGTATATAGTGAGTCAGTCCTTCAAGCTGACCATCAATTAGATTGAATAGTTATAAACAAATTAAAAAATATTAACATTCAGCCTCCTATAGCACGCTAATAATTAGGAAAGTGTAGGACAAAGTAGATTCCATTATAAAAAAAAGGAACCAACAAAAAATATGTTTAATCCCTGTAAATAGTATGAACATAACCACCAAACTTATCAGAACCCTGTTACTTTATACAACAATTGATTTTTATTTGTTACTTATGCTTTATTTTGTTATTATTTGATATTATGCTTGTTTGTAAAATTTAAATGATATTTAATGTCATTTTTCATTTGTCATTTTGTTATTATTTATAGTCATCTTAAAGTTGAATTAAATTATCTAAGTAAATAATATCAAAAACTTCCACCGAGCATAAGGACAAAATAACATAAAAATAATATAACATAATACATTATATTTATTTCAAGGCATGGGTCTATAGTTCTATAGCTATTTTTTGTCTAAAAAAGCTACCATTCATGGGTTTGAAATTAAATAGTTGACTCAACATTAGACACTCAATAAACTTATAAACAAATATTCTACAGTCTCTACTTTAGACCCTATATTGATACACACATTCCTTTAATCAAATCATCGAACAATAATAAATCTTGAATAACGTATCTCATAAAAGTATAAAATCTGTATGTTTGGAGATAATGTGACATCAGAATACATAGAGGAGCAATATGAGCCTCTAGCATACCATCAATATATCTATTAATACTTAAGCATAGATAGTGATCTTTCAGTGTAGCAAATCAACCTTTGTCGCAATCAAATGCTCACCTTTGTAGTTAAGGGAATATATACCTACATAGATAATTATAAATTATTTTATGAGTTAATTGTATAATAAATAAATAAATAATTAACAATGTCTATTACATCATCAACATCAGCCCATCGTTTACTATCAAGGAAATCTTCTTTAAATCCCAATTCATATGACAACAACATTGAGTCCCATGTAATACCAAATAAATCATGAGCATAATCATTGTACATAGGTTTATAAGACTCTTGAAATAATTGATGACATAAAATTAGTTAAATTATATCAACTAGATGATGATATAATATAAAACACAACAATCTATCAAAAAACTTATAAAAAATATGTATTTGCAACCACGCATCCTTATGCAATGCTTACTAATTTTTACACTAGCATTACTAAATCAATTTTAGATACTCATTAATATGTTGCAAAATTCAATATATGTGTATAAATATTTTTTAAAATATTTTTACCAATAATTTATATTTAAAAAATGCAAGAATAAACATATCCTTACAAAATCGTCAAGCCAATTATTTAGGAGTTTATAAAATCATATCAAGTCAACATCAATCCCAGGTAAATTAATATCCCTCTAATCATTTCAAACCCAAGTATCAAACTTTGCTTGCAAGGCCAAGTCTATTGGTTATAATGGATCCATGTGAACTTTAAACTCATTACAAATGAGGACTTACAATTCTATCGTCCTTTTTTTTTGTTATCTTTCTTGGTATGAAATTAGTAAAAATGGTGTGTTTTACCTACACAACCATATATTGGCACCAAAATATACTCATCGCTTTTGCAACATTAGAAAAATTTTGCACACTTGCAAGATTGTTAAGTTCATATTGCATGTTTAAATGCAATCATTCTTATAGCTAGTTGTTGGACTTTGAACGTCATCATTCACATCTTCTCCAAACTAAAACAAAATAACACCAATGGATGTATTAAGTTATATGATTTAATTTTTGTTAGCTACATTTTCTAGTGCAGTTTAATGTTCAAAACTTACTGTAGTCGATCTATATCTGTAAAATTAGTAGATAACTGAAAATATTGCATCATCAATGTCATTTCATACAAGATATATACTTTGCCATGCTCCATCCTCGACATCATCGACTCTTCTACCCACTCAATCCTTTCCATCACCTTTGCTTTGTCAAACTTCATTTATTCTTGTAAATCATCAATCTTCAACACAATAACATTATAATTAGATGATGATGTGTTCTACTCAAACTATATATAAAATAATCATAATCAATCTACAAGTAATACTTATCAAAATCAAATTGTTAATAAAAATAAATAAGCATTAAATATAAAACTGTTGTTATAAATGTTTGCGGGGCTTCTTTGTGATAGTCACGCTCAACATCTATATCATCTTTGAGTCAGTAAAATGGACATTTCTTACAATAGTATTCAATTTAAGATCTCTTGCATAACTCCATGATGGAATCCCCACAGTAATGATTTTGAAAGCCTCCTCCTCATTTTCATGTTGTTTCGAGATTAACTTCCTATATACCTAGAACCTACCAAAATTAAAATTATATATATATATATATATCAAATAACTGTTAACTATTAACATAAAATTATATATATGAAGGTGATAACAAAGAGTAAAAACATACAAAATTCTTGTTTATTACATGCTTTTCAATTTTTTTGTACAACGGATTTCTCCTACTGTGCTAATTGAGCATATATAGAAAGCTGTTATTAACTTAATGTTACTATTTAGTACTGTATAAATGTAATTATTGATTTTTTTAATAAAAAAATTATTATATCTTTTTAAAATTAATTTATATTATTACAGTTACAATGATAGAGGAATTTTTGCATATTATTAAACATTATAAAATTTTTGGTAGTTAAAGAATCTATTAAGAGCTAAATGATAAATTTCCTAAAATATTCTATGAGCATCATTTTCGGTGCCCTTTGGCCGGTACTCCATCTTCTCTTCTTTTTTAAAGCTATATAATTATCTGAAATGAAAAGAAAAATATTAGGACATTTTAATCATGTCTAATAAAAACAATTAAAAGTTTGCTGCGGGGTAATGCCTTTATCTATTTGTTTGATACACTGTCTTTAACTTTTTCTTATTCTTTCCTCGTTTATCTATATATTTATTAAACCCCAATCATACATCATGTGGCCTTTTCTTTATAATTTTTTTTTATTACTTAATAACATTATTATATGTATTCTTAAGTTATATCTAGTAGGTCCATTGTTTCCAAACTGCTATTCGTGAAGGGCAGCTCCCTCCAATTTGTCTTTGGTTTGGCTCTGGGTGGTTGGTTCATGAATTTTGCCTATTTCTTTCTTGTTCTTCTCTTTGATAGCAACCACTAACCAAGGCTTAGACCATGCATTCAACAATTGAAAATGAATACATGTGGTTGGTCGTCTCTTTTGAGTTTTGATGATCACCCACCTTTGTCCACACCCTTTAATTGATTACATATTCATAATAACAATGTCCATACACAACACAACATATAAATGCCATTGCCATATATATATATATATATATATGCATTCTGTTGCATCATATAAAGGACCCATTCATGATTCATCTAATGTTACAGCGATGCTGCAACAGAAAGACTAAAAAGCATTTATTCTCTCATGATGAATTGTCATCATTACATTATCTACAAAAATCATGTCACTGTATGAGATTACATTCATTAAAAAATTTCACATAATTTACCAGTGTCCCAGCGAATATTGGCGATCATATTTTTTCTTGGCTTCACCGTTATTATCAGAAAAGCTTCTGAAGGGAACTTTGTCACCATTGAAATTTTTAGGACTAATACCAGCAAGCTTTGAGTAAATTCCACTCAATAAACCATTTGATTCTTCAATTTCATCATCCTCAGCTTCAATCAAAGAACCTGCTTCTTCAGATTGAGGGCTATCCCAGAGATGCAATCCTTCCAAATCATTGTTTTTGTAAGTCCAAGGCTTGTCTTCTTTTATGCCTCCTTGTGAATAGCTCGTTATGGGTTCTTTTGAGGGTGATAGTTGATCAAATTTGTTCAACTCGATTACATCATTCCATGCGGAATCTGTGGTAGTGTAGGAGCAGGAGCTGAATGACGAATCCGATGCTTCGGATGAAGATGGTGAAGGAGATGATGAGGAAGGAGAAGCCAAAGAATTGTTTCCAAATCCTTGGATTTCATTTGTTATTCTTAGAGCTTTTAATCTTGCCTCTCTGAGTGTTTTCCCTCCTCCTGATAGTTTTAGTATATGTTCTGATCTCCTTTGCATGTTAGCACCCCAATTGATCCTACAACACCAAAATTTACATTAACCCTTTGTTTCAATGGTCACTCTAGTCAGAACTCTTGATGTCAGAGAAGGATTCTGGTTATTTGAGCCTGCAAAAATTAGAGTGCTGCTATTGCATATGACAAGTATAAATATGGTGAAGATTTACCCTCTTTCATCGATATGTTTAAATGTTCCAAGCTCTTGAATGATAGCAGAGTCACATTGAAATTCTTCAGCAAAATCCTCAGGACCATGAGTTAATAAGAACTCGAGAAGTACCAATGATTTATAGGATCGCCTCCATTGCTTCCAGTCAATACTATATAACCTGCATTAATTTTATTTAACGAAATAGCTAGAAACATTATAATCGTGTTCCCATGTTAACTAATCACAAAGATTACATTCAAAACTTCATAAATTTCTCAGTTACCTTGTATGTAGAACATCAACAACTCGCCAGTAATCTTCTATGTCGCAGGATGCCTCAGCTATTTTCGTCATTGTTCTTGCATCAGGCCCCCATGGATCATTGTTTGTTACTTCCTCAGCCAACCTTTTAATTAAATATATACATGTTATATGATCATGGTGAAATGTTATTAATATGATAATGAAATTAAGGGCAAGAAAATAGTGCAATAAAATTGAAATTAAAAGACTTACAATTCTGCTTCAGAAACATTAGAGAAGGCCAGCCTTGCAATTTTGTATTTCTCTTGAAGAAAACAAGATGCCTGCTTCTTTATCTGGTTTAGAACCGTTCCCATAACTATCCTAAAATCGCTTTCAACAATCTTGGATTATAAATCTTATTATATTTGATCAATGAAGAGAAAGCTAATCTTTACATTAACAACCCATCAAAAAAGTAAAGAAATTTCCCTTCAAAGTTAAATGTAAAACCATTTCGAGCAAATCTCGAATCCTTTATTCTTATATAGAGATACTAAAAAACCTTTGGTGTATATATGATTCTGGATCAGATATTATAGGAGGAGAAGTGAATTTAAATATATGAGAGTAATATTATTAATTTCACCAATGTATTTCATGATTTTGCATAAAAAAAAAAAATGTTTTGGTATTATTGGAAAAGAAATACTTGGTTAAACTCAAAATCAGGATCTGTAAACAGTCATAATCATAGATTTTTTTGGTGCCTGAGGTTTATGGATCTATTTAATATAACCTTCCATTTGATGCATGGCTTCCATTTTTAAATGAAACGTGGAAACTGGAAAGTCTTCACAAGCTATGTTTAGTTATTTTTTGTTTCCCTTTTTTGTCTAAAAAAAAAGACACCATTATTTGCAATATGAAAGTTTTCGGAGGACAATTGTTAATAAATTGTATGCGTTTTGATTATGTTAGACTTGTATCAATAAACAAATTCTTTCTCTAACGAAGATCTGCTGTTAAAAAATTTGAACTTGAACTTATGTAACATTATATTGCTCAAAATAATGCTGCTTTTTCTGTTTTAATTTTAAAGACTAATTTCATTTAAAACAAAGCAATTTTATAATTTAAATTAAACAAAAATAAATTTTGACAATAAGAATAAACCATTAAAAGGATGATATTAAGATTTTTACGTGCTCTAATAATATTTATTGGTAATTTAGCATTTCAAAACTCTAGTGCACGTGAAAGTTTTAACCAACAATTATTAAGAATTGTAAAAGATCACACACACAATAGAGATAGTAATCAAACACATAAGGCATAAGAATATACGTAGTTCGACAACTTACTTATGTTTATAGTAAATCATAGGATCCTAACTTCTTTGATTAACATGGATTATTAACGAATCACTCAAGATCACAAATATCTTCTCAAGAGATTATAAGGAATACAACAATAGACAATCTCTCTAAAGACTATCCAATACTTTCTTACACACTCAACACTCGAAAATACCCATAACAACAATTTTTTATACACTTAATACTCAAATGCTCCTTATATAGCATCTTTGTGCACTTAGCACTCAGCGCGCAAGCACGCTTTGAGCTCTCTATTCAGCACTCTTTTTGATGTTTTATAATGCATGCCATTCTAAGGGTTTTACTGTTAGGGATAGTGCCCTCCAAGCATGCACTTGTACTATTTTTATGAAATAAATAAATTTACAATTTTATATGTCACGCTCCAGACCCAAAAGATCTAACACACGACATAATTTATATTCATTCACTACTGAGCACACATACAATCTTATTGTTTCTAGTATATTCCTAAATTCTTATTTATGGGTTAGTCTCATGTTTAAAAATATAAATATAAACATTTATTGACAATATTTAAACATTTATTTCAAAATTTTAAAATTATAACAATTGAATTATGACTGGGGCAATTAATAAACTGGAGATATGCAAAGTTTTCTCAGAGATTAACACTCTATTGCGTCACTAGTAGCAACTTTGTTACCGGAAGCCCAGAATATATTTATTGCAAATTCTTACTTAAAATCAACCCATAACCACACTTAATAAAATAACACATAAGTATTTATTCAATAAGGACGAATCAAATATCTTAAATTATGTGTCCACAAATAAAACACTTAGTAATCTAGCAACTTAAGAAACCCAAGGGACAGCAGAAGCCTTGTCAAATCCGCTAAGTACATATGTACTTTATTTACCTGAAATCACTATAAACTATAATGAGTATAAAACTCAGTAAGCATACTAGTTTTTCATATATCAAATTACAAATACATATATGTACATAATGCATGTGTATGATATGCTGTGATAAATCAAAATTCATAATCTTATTAAATCACATGTCAGGTAAGCGCTTATACATTCTTTCAAAATATATAATAGGAATACTATCACTCAACTACTACTTAGTAGAACTTTCATATCACATATCACATAATGAGCCAAATGTCACTCGTAGGTGACATACCGTATGAGAGGAATAGTACAAGTGATGTTTAAATTTCACATATATAATGCTAATGCCCGAAGGTAAGAGCCAAACCCTCACTCTGATCATCGGTGAGTCCTCTCACATGCACCAATATGCCACTACATGAATGTGATGACTCAATCTTTCTTTAAGTACCAATATGATCCTCCCTACATATGGAATACATAACATATACCAATCCCGAAGGAAATGCCACATATAAAGGCTCCACAAATCACATAAGGTGCTTACTAAGTAAATAATGAGTTCAAGCATCCTCAAAACACAAAACGTATTTCATGGATATTTTCCACTTCAAAAGCTTTCTTTGTTAAACACATTTCATTTTGAAAGCTCACTTTCATAAACACATGTATGTTCATGCTCAATGTCAATACTCACATTCATAAACATATGTCATTCACATTTCATATCAAATATAATTTGGCATAACATAAACATATTTCTAAGCACATTTATAAAATCACACATAGATAATTAATATGTTTATTGTGATTTTAGTAAAAGTGTAGTATACTTACCTCTTAACACTTTCGGTTACAAGGCTTAAATCTCCTTAACCTATCAATGGATATTAATCCTTTTCATGAGCCTCAACATTCATACAAAATACTTTAAATAGCTTATAGAATTACACATATTGCACTTATCACATCGAATTGGTTTAATTACTTGGTTTCTCAAAACCTGTTATTTTGACCACTTATACTTAACAAAATTTTCTTATACATCAAATGATGTCCAATTGCTCAAAAATTAGAATATATCTTTCTTAACTCATATATCCTCCTTATGTATGAATATTATATCATAATTCCTATACAATCCATTTCATAAACACCTTCAAAATCCAAACTATTACCCTGATAGGATGAAGATATTTACTGAACAGTATTCAGTCTCCCAATTTTATAAAATCATATACTAACTAAAATATTATAAAACTATCAGAATTACTTTTGACACATATTCCAATCCATAATAAATATTTCACTTCAAAATCTCTACCAAAAGTATTTTAAGATTATTTTATTTCATAACTTTAAAAATATGTTAATCAAATACTGCAATGAGCTAACACTCTTTAGCAAATCATAACAATTTAACTACATTGATCTAAATTCTCAATTCTGAGTATATCATATTAGACATATAAACTTATTATATTCCATAAATTCATAATTTTTGAAGATCATTAAGTAGATCAAAAATTGTTTTTCATTGAATCATACTGTTAACACAAGAAATTTCTAGAATTTTAGGGTTATTTTGGTAAATTCACTACAAATTCAATTTTTAAAATTTTCAATCGATTCAAAGTCTCAAATGATTCTAAATATGTCTAATTTCATATACTCAAAATCCAAAACCAAAATCGAAGATCAACAATTTATAAAATTCCTAGATCAAGAGACTATCAAGTAGAAATTTTATAATTTATCATGATTTATCAAGCTATCTACATAGATCATCATCAATTCTCACAATATCTTACAAAATTCACATCAAATCCTCAATTGTATATATTTCTAGAAATTAAAACTTAAAGGAATTAACTAAATTAACACCAAAAAACTAAGAAAGGGTTATAATATACCTCTTAAAGCTTAAATTTCAACTTTCTTCTTCTTTTTCTTCTTCTTTTTCTTCTTCTTCTTTTCTTTCCCTCCCATTTCTTTCTCTCTTTTCTCACTTTAAAAGAGGTGGCTCGACCAAAATGAGTGAATTAGAGTTTCAAAAGTGTAATTTTATACTAAGAGGCTAATTTTTAGTATTTACGAATTAGTCCCCAAAATTTTTAAAGTATTATAATTTGGTCCCTAAAATAAATCTAAAGTCTTGCAAATAAATCCAATACTAATAGTATATCCTTAATCTATACAAAAATACTAATAAAAATACATGAATTAAGTATCATCCACATACAAATAAAATATGAATATTATACATATATATAAATATTTATTCTTTTCGATGTTGGATAAGTGGTTACTACATTATACTTAAAAAGTGTTCATAATTTTATGACGTAAATATCATAAAATTCCTTATTTATTTATGTGAACATAACCTTAGTATATAATTGTTATATACAAGAGGATTAAGGTTATGGATAATAAATTGAAAAAATAAGGCCCGTAATAAATTATATAGAGTTTAAGATCTTTAGTTAAATATTACTAGTGTGGTCCACAAACATTTAGAATGTAGTTATTTTATTCAGATCACTAATGTAGTGACATTATGGTGGAGACATTTTATATAATATGATTATATAGGACTGGATTAGACATAATTTAAATTCTTATATAAAATATCGTTGTTAATTAAGAATTTAAAAAACGTCAACTGATAATCATATGCAGATCAACTTTAATCTTGAGTGATCATAAACTCCTTTTTGTGTTATTTGAAATACTCATTACAATTTGTCTGAAAACATACTAAAAACTTGTATTTTGGTGGCATAGTGAGATAAGCAGCTGAGAATATGATTTACAAATATAGAATCTATTCCTTTATAACAGAAGTTAGAAAGAAAGTTTCTTTAAAGGTTAATTTTGAAACTGAACAGTTAGAGCACTCAATTTGTAACACAATTACAAAATAACTGTTTACTGGTGAATTAATGATATTTAAGAATAAAGAAATAATTAGAGGGGTAAAATAGTAATTGACCTAGTTCTAATTATGAACCATCTATAGAAGGTTAAATTGCATGTAGTGATGGAATCGATTGACTGCTATAAGTTTTTTGAGTAAATTATATCTACAATTTCAAGAGTGTAATTCCAAATTTTTACTAGAATAACATTGGAATTAATAAATTGGATTAGTTAATTAAAGAGTTAATTATCCAAAATTTATTGAAGTTTGAAATTATAGATCCATAGATTCCCAATATTACCTCTTTAGTTATTACAGTGAATAATTAAAAAAAAAATTGTGTTATTACACAAATTGCTTGTGTTCAAAAAATATTTTCAAAATACGTATGTTTTATATTTGAATAAAATTAATTAATTAAGAATTAATTAATATAGATAATATCTTATCTAAATATAATTAAATACTTAATTTAAGAAATTAAATCAATAAAATGTTAAGAATAACTTTTGAAATTATAAAAAAAAAAAATTTAATTTTAGTGATTTCATTTTATTAAAAGATTATTAGTCCATTTATTTTGAAAGTCTTATAATACTCATTAATAGAGATTATATGTTAACCATAAAGAGTGAAATTTTATGTGATTTACATATATTAAGTCTCATTTTAAAAAATAATGATTTAATTAATAAATGTTATTAATTAAATTATTAAATTAATATAATAGTAGTTTATTATGTTAAAAATATTTTAAAATGAGAAGATTAGTCTAAAAATGAGATACACATATACATAAAATAAAACACTCTCTCACAGGATATGTATTTTTTTCTTTTAGAAAAAAAAAATTAGAAGCCCACTCTTGGTCTCACTGTAGATCAAGAAGCTTGATTTGAAAATCCTTTAATAGAAAAAAACCTAGCGTAGATTTAAGGTATAATTTTATTTCTTATTAATTTTTATTTATTTTAAACATCAAATCCATATATTTTTAAGAGGCCAAGATAAAAATATTTTTATCCAATGAAAACAAAGATTAAAAAAATTTTATTTTCTATTTCGTTGCATTATAAATGTCATAACACCAATATTTACAAAGGTTTATATAAACTTTAAACCGTTCTTAGCGATCATATTTCTTATTAGATTAAGAGTTTACATGTAAATAAATCTAAAATTGACTCAAACAAATAAAATCGCGTTTAAAACAAAACTTTACTAAAAGTTGGCGTTGCACCACAGCCTCAACTCGCTCGAGGCCACAACTCCAAGCCTTGAAACCTCCTTTGCTTTCAACTTTTGACTTTTCATTTTTATCCCTTTTTCGTCTATTCAATACATACTCAATTACATGCCAACTCGTGATTGATCTTCAACTCCAAATTATATTTAAATGTGATTTTGAATTATTAATTTTTAACAAATTAAATATAACCATTTATACACAAGGAGAGAGGAATTCTTTTTTCTTTTTCACAAAAAAAATCAACTTTCATTACCAATTAATAAATTAAGTTTTATTAAAGATAGTTCCTTCCCTCTTTTAAGTCGTACTCTACTACTATATATATATGTTTGTGTGTAAAAGTAAAACAAATCTTTAATTTTAAGAAAATTTATTAGTTTAGTCTCTAAAATTTAATTGCTTTTTAAAAACCTCAATTAATTATTATTCTTGAAAAAGAAAAACATTTAAAATACACTTTTTTTAGGATAATAAGATAAATTCAATCAAATATAATATTATTTGTCATAATTAATCATCTCAATTTATCTTATTACCCTTATAAAGTGCACTTCAAACACTATTCTTTTAAGGGATAAGGCAATTTTATCTCAATAGTTTGGCTTAATTAACAACTTTGTCCTAATTAAATATGAAATGTTTAATTTTACCCCAATCTATTAGATTTTGCCATCAATTTGGATGAAAATAGTATTTTTAATATACAATTATCAGTTTACCCTCATTGTTTACCCTTTAATTTTGAACACATGATACAAACTTATCCATTAACTATTTTTGAACACTTGACTCAATCTCATTCATTATTTAATTTAATATAATTAAAATAAATAAATTTTAATAAAATGATATGTGTCATAATTTGATCTGTTAATGATGATACGTGTTATGTTATTATGTAATTGATTTATATTTTTAAAAAATAAATTAATAAATATTTTTAATAAAATGACATGTATCTTAATATGATTAGTTACAAATGACATATGTTTTTTTTTGGTAAATAAGAATTTATATAAATGCTAAATCTAGCAGGTATTACAAAGCAAACTCAATAAAAGAAAAAGAAAGACAGTACAACTCATAGAGGTTAACTACCGTTACCACCCAGCTGCTAAGTGGTCAATCCCTTGGCCATTTACAGTACTTATACATTTAAGCCAAGTAACATCCTTAATCTTTTGGTAGACTTCGCTTGTAGAAGGAGTTTTCTGTTGGAAGACCTTCAGATTCCGTTCTCTCCAAATAAAGTAGATTGTAGCGCAGAACGATACTCTTCTGATCTTACTGAGGGTAGATTTGCCTTTAGATTTTCTGCAAAAGAAGGAGATTACTCGTTGCCATCTGTTCGGGCACTGATTGAGTTGGCACGCCCTTAGTACCTTGTGCCAAATTTCACTACAAAAGTTGCATTGGAAAAATAAGTGTGTGATTGTTTCCTTGTCATTACCACAAAGAGGGCAATCATCTGATGGAATAACCCCCCATTTTTTAAGTCTCTCTTTGGTAGATAATCTGTTTTTCAAAGCTAACCAAGCAATGAAGCTGTGACTAGGTATATGTTGTGTTCCCCATATCAGTTTACACCATCCCACCTTAGCCTCATTATTCTTAAGACATCTCCAAGTACTTGCAACAGAAAACTTTGCATTGGAACTAGCGGTGAATGAGATTCTATCTTCCCTTTCCGAAATTGAAACATTTTTGCGAAGATAGTCCCATACCTGAGAAGTGTACTCGTCCAACGGGTCAGGAAGGTTCCAATGACCATGCTGCCAAAGGTCATTAACCTTAGCATCCCGAGGAATATCCGCGTCGGAGATTTCCATGTGTGGAAATTTATTAACTACTGATTCTCCACCCAGCCATGGATCCCACCAAAATTGGAAGGACTTGCCGTTTCCCAATTCATAGGAGAACAACTGTTTTATCTGACTTCTCAACCCCAGAATCTTCCTCCAAGTCCAACTACCATCCATTGGCTTTGTGATACCCCAAAAGCTTAGCCTCCGCAGTTTGTTATCAGTTACCCATTTTGCCCACAATGAAGCTTTCACAGCAACCAGCTCCCAGATGTGTTTAGTGATTGCCGCTGAATTCCACAAGCTTATAGATTTAATGCCAAGGCCTCCTTCATTTTTACCTTTGCATACCTCATTCCAGCCCACTGAACCTTTCTTCCCCTGCTGGTTACTTCCATGCCATAAGAAATTACGACATTTGCTTTCAATTTCTTTGGTGACTGATTTAGGCAGGATGAACATAGAACTCCAGTATACATGCATGCTCATTATGACTGATTTTATTAATTGCACCCGCCCCGCATAACTCAGATATTTCACAGTCCAGCTGGAGATTCTAGCAGATATCCTATTAATAAGCTCCTGACAGTGGACTCTCTTTAGTGCCCCAGAGATTAAGGGGATCCCTAAGTATTTGATAGGCAACGCACCTTGCTGGAACTTAGTCACTTGAAGGATTGTCTCCTTGGTAGGTTGAGGCACATTCCCAAAGAAGATGAAGCTCTTGCCAGCGTTTAGGTGCAGCCCAGAGACCATTGAGAAATCATCAAGCACTTGCTTAAAGTGGCCTACTGACCTGACATCCCCACTAGAGAACAATAATAAGTCATCTGCGAACATCAAGTGGTTTAGTTTCAGCCTGTTGCACCCCTTGTGATATATAAACTGGTTCTGAGGAATACAACTTAAGCGCCTACTAAGATATTCCATGGCCACAACAAAAAGCAAAGGGGACATGGGATCCCCTTGCCTCAAACCTTTCTTCCCCGGAAAAAAGCCTTCTAATCTACCATTTACCATGACTGAGTACGTGCTTGTTCTGACACACTTCATGATGATGTAGATAAAGTGATAAGGGAAATTCAGCCCCATTAATACCTCTTCTAGGAAATCCCAGGATACCGAATCGTAGGCTTTGCGGAGATCAATTTTAAGAGCACACCTAGGGCTCCCGTTGTTGCGCTCATAACCCCTCATGAGCTCATGAGCTAGTAAAACATTATCTGATATCTGCCTGTTAGGAATAAATGCTGATTGACTAGAGCTAACCAGGTAGCTCACCACTCTTCTCAGTCTGCATGTTATTATTTTGGTGATGCATTTGTAGAGGACAGTACAACATGCGATTGGTCTATAGTCCCCCAAGCAATGAGGATTATGAACCTTAGGCACAAGGGTAATGGCCGTGGCATTTATGGGGTTGTAGAACTGACCTGAGGAGAAAAAATGTTGCACAGCTGCAGTAACCTCCTTTCCTATTATGTGCCAGCATTTTTGAAAGAAGTAACTGTTATAACCATCCGGCCCTGGGGCTCTATCACCATTGATGCTGAAGATAGCACTTCTGACTTCTTGTTCTGTGACAGGGGCATTCAACATGTCTCTATCATCTTCCTTCAGTTTAGGGCCCGCGTCCATGATTCTCTTTTGTATTGACGCCCTATAGGAGATGGGGGTACCCAACAAATCTTTGTAGTATCGTACAATGGCTTCTTTCACAACCTTGGGGTCTTCAACAATTTCCCCATTGGGGTTTTCAATTGTAATGATTCTATTCCGAGCTCTTCTCTGCTTAACTGACTTATGAAAGTAGCTGGTGTTTGAATCCCCCATTTGAATCCATCTGATTCTGGATTTTTGTCGGACAATGCTTTCTTCAGCATAAATAAGATTCCTTAAATGTTGATAAATGCTCCTTTCCTCATCTTGAAGGGTTTGGTTGAATGGGTCATGGATCATACTACTCTGCAATGAGGCCAACATCAGTTTGTAGTCTTCAATCTTTTGCTGGATGTCCGAAAAAAAGACCTTGTTAAGCTCTTTTAGCTTGGGTTTTAAAAGCTTTAGTTTGAACCATACCCTGGCCATTGGGGAGCCTTGACAATCATGCTGCCACTCTCGCTCGACTGTGGGAAGAAAATCACTGTGGGTACACCAGGCGTTGAAGAACTTGAAAGGGACCTTCCCAATATATGATGCTCTCGAGATGGAGACCACGAGCGGAGAGTGATCTGAAATGCCCGCAGGGAGAACTTCACACTCTGAAAAATCCAATGCATCCAGCCAATTACCATTAACAAATGCCCAATCAATTTTTCTCCAAATTCGTTGTCCACCTATTTGATTGTTACACCAGGTGTAGCGACATCCATGGTTCTTTAACTCAAATAACTCTAGTCTCGATATCCAATTTTTGAACTGATCTACCATGTTATCATTAACCCATTGACCCCCAATTCTGTCATTGTTGCTGAGTACATTGTTGAAGTCTCCTTGGATTAACCACGGTGTAGTGCTGGGAGCCAAATCATCCCTAAGGTCCTTCCACAGGTTCTCTCTCTCCATAATAGCAGAGGCACCATAAACCAGAGTCCAGTAGAACATAATACCATCAATACTCACTCTACTATGCATGAATTGCTGGTGCTTTTGTAAGATCGTGACATTGCATCTAGCTGGATTAAAGGCGATCCATATTCTTCCCATATCTAGGCACTCAGAATTATTTTCTAGTTTCCACTCCCTTAGTGCCAACTTCTTCCAAATGGTATCTAGATTAGACAGTTTTACTTTTGTTTCTAGCAATCCCAAAATACATAATCGACAAGATTTAATCAGAGCCCGTACCTCTGATTGTTTGCAGGGGTCATGGAGACCCCGAATATTCCAGCTTGCGATCATTGTCCCCTATATGGGGATTTAGAGTTCCTCTTGGCACGTCGACCCTTCCCTATAATTCCCACATCATGTGTCAGAGTAATAGTCTTCCTTAGGTTGAATCTGTCAATTCCCTGGATTACCTCTGGTCCCCCGCTTCCGGGCATTTGTTTTGTTGCCTTATCTGTATGGCCATGCGCCTCATTCCCCTCTGTTGCCTGTGTCTCCCCTTCTGTTTTACTTAGGTTTAACTGTTTTGGTTCTAGCATTTCAGGGTGTCTAATAGGTACTTCAGTTTCCCCTTGATTATTCTGAATCTTCTCTTTTGCTTTCCACACTTGTTTCGTCCCTGTTAAGCAGTCTTTCCCCTCATGACCAACCCTTTTGCAATTAGTGCACACGGAAGGCTTCCATTCATAAGTCACCTCCTGCCTAACCATATTACCTTCTTCGTCTTCTAAAGTAATCATGGAAGGGAACTCACCCTCCACATCCATATCCACCAGGACCCTCGCAAATGCCAGCCTTGTTCTGTTTAGAGTACATTGATCACTAAATTTAGGGGATCCCAGCGAGCTAGCGATACGACTCAACAGAGGGGGGCTCCAGAATTCCCACGGTAGTCCTGGGAATTGCACCCAAATAGGCAAAGTTCTGATACTGGCTACATCCATAACCATTCTGGGTTTCCAAGCTTTGAGGATCAAGGGACGTTTATCAAAGGTCAGTGGACCATCCTGGAGAGCTTTTTGTTGCCCATATTCATTTTCAAAGTTAAACAGAAACACCCCATCCTTAATGGAGTGAATCGAAACAAGACCAAATTGCCTCCACCGACGCATTATAAAAGCTTGGAGAGGTTGAAATTGAGGACACAATCCATACACACACCCAATTAATGCATGTTGCCACCTTTTCTCTTCTTCTTTGAGTTCATTACTATTGAATTTCACAATTTTCTTACCGTTGGAAATTGTCGGGGGAACAAATTGTAGTTCACTGCCATGGCTTCGAGATCGGTTGTCAGCAAATAAAGATACCCAGGGCCTGTTGGACTGTACGCTCTTCCTGCCCTCGCAATCAGCATCTTTAGCACCCGCGGGTACTGTAGCAGCAGCGGGCACTGTAGCAGGCACAGACACTGTAGCAGATGCGCCCATTATAGCAGCAGCAGTAGACATCGCACCGAAGCCCGACCCACGAACAGCCGGCGCCGGGAGACTGTTGCCGACGGTCATCACCGCGGGACGCCCGTAGCTCCTGCAACTGGCCGCATTGTCATCCGTAGACCCTGGAGCCACAGGAGGAGCCCCGACGGACAGCCCAGCGGCCGCAGAGACCGGGGCCAAGGAGGCCAAGCCAGCCTCAGTTCGACCTCCATTCACGAGCGCCGGGGCGGCCCATGTAGACGCTCCAATCGCAGGGGGGCCAGGGGCCTTCGTACCAGCACACCGGGAGCCGGCAGAGAACGACGCAACCCCCTGTGCAGAGACGATGACAGCACCTGCATGAGAACCGACGGACCCGGCCGACGCACCTGCAGCAGCTCCACTGCACAGAGGGTCACCAGACCAGCCCGTAGGCAGCTCGGACACGGCTGCCTGAGCTTCCCCAATCCCGGGAGCAGCATTCGGGGGAGCAGCATTCGGGGGAGCAGCCGCGAGGGACGCCGGCAGAGGAGCGGCAGCAGAAGGAGCGGAAGCAGATGGAGTAGCGGCAGGAGCAGTTGGAGCAGCAGCAAACTGGTTGCTGCCTTCATTCAATAGAACACTTGGCTGGGAAGAGCGATCCCGGAGACAGCGAGCGGACGGAGACGGCGGCGTTTTGCTCGATTTTTTCTTCCCCATGGGATACGGCGTAGGTTAGCCCTGTGCGCCGAGAGAAAAAACCCTATACGCCACGTCACCTAATTCACTGCTGTCAATACTATTTCTTTTACAGAGAGTGGTATTGATTGAGAGAGATTGGTTTTGTCCGTATAACTTAAGTCTTCAGGTGAAGTTGTACTAGAAGCTCGGTGCTGAACCGCTGATCGAAGGCACAAATGACATATGTTATTATGTAATTAGTTTATATTTAAAATAAAATATTTTTTAAAATAAAATAAAATAAAATAAATAATGTATAATTAAAAATAGAATCTTCCATATTCACCAAAAAAGGGCAGCCGATGTTAGGCAATAAAAATATTTAAAATTTACATCATTGAACTCCTATTTTCTTGATCTACACAATAGTAGAGTTATTTTTTACCAAAAAAAAAAAGTCGGCCGCCATTTGTCAACGATAATGAGTAGTAAAAATTTCTAAATTTTATTTTATTGACCCTTTTTTTTTATTTATACAACAATTAAGTCATTTTTAAAAAAAAAGGCAAAAAAGGGTAAGAAGGGGCGATGGCCACCACCACCAAGCGCCGGCTCTCAAATAAGGGGACAATGACTTGCATCTCCCCATAATAATAATAGGACCAAGAAATTGTCAAACAAACTGATAGTTTTGTATGCTTTATGTATGCATGATTATGAATTTTATGTTGATTTTATAACATTCATTCACTAATCTTTTAAATTATAGATCTATTTAATAAAATATAAATTTATAAATTGAATTTTGGAGTCATCTATTGCCCAATCAGCTTGAATTTTGATGCACATAATACATTTGATAGTATTATCACATCTAGGTGGCTAATCAGTTAAAGCAAATTTACATAAAGTATTAAGACAATGAATAGTTTATAAATACAAATTTTGAGAATGTCTATATATAAGTACAAGCATATTTGTATAGTAATTTATATATACAAACATATTTTATTTGTGCATAATTGTAAGTTATAAATTTAAATATATTTTAAAAATTAGTGAATAAATTAAAAAATGAATTCTATATGATCTATAAAATTTATGAATACAATTTTTTTTTAAAATTATTAAAATTAGTTAAATATTATATTTGAGACAATAAGAGACAAAAACATTAATATTAGAAAGAAAAATGAGTTGGATGATATAAGAGAAAAAAATAAAATGAGAGATAATACATTATCATTATGGTGGGGTTCATTAATAGTTAAATGAATTTTAAAAATATATTAATTACACATTAATTTTAATTTTAATCATTAAATAAAAAGTAATTTAATAATTTAAAATTGTGTAAAAAAAAAGTGTCATAAATGCTGCTCGTGTATATATATATATATATATATAATCTAATATTGAATTAAAATTGTTAGGCTCATTCTCAACCTGCCCATTCAACCCAAACATTGGTTCAATTTTTTAATCTACATTAAAAAATTCAAAAAAATATGCCTACAAAGTTGGGAGAGGAGTCCAATTTTCTCTCTAATTCTTATCTTCAACTAGGTAGAATTTGTTTCGTCGATCCACAACCTCCCTAAATGGTCAATGAATATTGTAAGAAGATGAGAAAGGAATTAAATAACACAAATTTAAATGTAATTCAAATTGCAAATTACATTTAAATAGATAAAAAAGTTTCTCAAGAGAAATTTGTTGATTCCTTCTAAGAATTCTCCTATAAACAAAAAAGAATAGGAAAAATAATTTATGTTCTCTCTTAAATCATTGTTTAAATTAAATAACTCATATATTTTACATTTATACTTGAGAAAAGTTACTCCTTCTTGTAAAATAGTTTGATCCTCCAAAGAGAGGGGATCGTGAGATTTACAGTCAATTTATTGAGAATTCATTTATTCACATATTATTTGTTTTTTTTAAAAATATTAACTTGAGCATTAAAATTTTCTTTCTCTTTCTTTTTTTTAAGCGGTTATAATGCGCTTTAGTTATATTACAATAAAGAGCAAAATTGTAAAATTAATTGAACGTGAAAGTTCGTTAAGGGGCTTCAAAGACAAAAAAAAATTTTAAATTCTAAAATATGGATCAAACTATGAAACCATGGGCGAAAAAGGGGGCCGCTACCCCCAGAATATAAGTGTTTTTCTTATGTAGCTCTTTGGAGATATGTACATTCAATTATTTTGGAAAATGATAAACAACCATAATAATCTGTATGAACGAAAAATTACAACTTGAAAGATGCTAATTTTAAATAAATAAATAAGTAATAAGGAAATCAACCTGTACTCCTTTTAGGTTTAGTCATAAATTAACTTATTTTTTTATAGTGTCAAAAAGTATTAAAATTTCATTAATGTTAAAAATATCATTTAAATTTTTTTTTGTATAATTTAATAATTTTCTCGTTAATAATACATGACTTAATATTTTTAGCCCATATTAATTAAACCATTTGACCATTCTTAATTATAAATAATATTTTGTGAAGATTATATATATACCCTGTAAATAAAATGGATGAGTTATTAGATATAAACTAAATAAATGTTAATATCCAAAAATCATAAACAATGATAAGTTAAATGTATTTTAATTAACATTAAATTCAAATAAACTTACAAAAAAGAACAAATAATTATAGTAATAATAAAAAAATAATTTTTCCACAATAGTCATAATCTTTATATTTATTTTCAGATTAATTTAAAAAATTATAAAATAATTTCTTGTCATAATAACTTTTTAAAGCACAATATTTGATATTTTTGTTGTACACACTTAATTGAATTTAATGTTAATTTAAGATAATTCAAACTAATTCTTGGCTATACTTTTTTGGTACAAACATTTATTCAATTTATATATAATAATCCATCTAATTTTTGTATAGAGTATAGATATTAGTTTACAAAATATTGTTTAAACTTACTGTAATCAAGTGGTTTGGTCAAGGGTTCAAATCCCTATAGATTCTCTTCTTATTTTTTTTGCTCTAAATTATTTAAGAGTGAAATTGTCAAATTATATATTATCAATGATAAAATTATCAAACACTTTAAATTCTTTTACATTCATTTTTAAATCTTTTTGCTCTAAATTTTTTAAGGATAAAATTATTAAACTATATTATTAATTATCAAATTATCAAATCATATAAAAATTTAAAAGATAACAAAATATTTATAAGAGTAGAGTAAATTAGGTGCTTTTTGAAACTATACGGGAATAAGTGAATTTATAACTAAACCTCAAGAGGGTAATGATCCAAACAATGAAAGGAACTTATTGACATGTAGACACATACTCTATACATTATGAGTGTAGTTAAAGACATAGTTTAATGGTAACCACATCTCTTAATTAATGTCGGGGTCTAAGTTTGAATCTTCTTACTTGAATTAAAAAAAAAAAGAGTAATTGTATTATTGTATATATAGGAATACCATGTACTTTGACCTTATCAAAGCACTAGAATATAAGTAATTTAGTTTAGAAAACAAAAAATCATAATCAATAAGATGTATATAGAAAAATTTTGACAACTTGAAAGATGTAATTCTGCATAAAAGGTAAAAAAAAAAGAATTTGTTGACAATTAGACAAGCTCAGATTACGAGTAATTGTTTCATTATGTATGTACATATACAATGTACTATAATCTTATCAAAACAATGAAAATGAGTGGTTTCCCTGCCGTTACTCTTTTGACCTGTACACATTTAATTTGTTTTGAAAAATGACAAATCGTAATCAATGATAATCTGTATATAGAAAAATTTTGACAACTTAAAAGTTGCTAATTCCAAATAATTGCTCAAATAGATAATGAGTGTGTGGTTGCAGGAATTAGAATCTTCTCTTAAATTAAGTTTATTTAAATTTTTAAAATTGTTTTTGATACATATTAATACCTAACATAGATGATTAAAATTTATTTTTTTATTAATCATTAATTACATGCTTATATTTATTTAAATGAAATCTTAACTTAAGAGAAAATCTTAATTCTAGTTGCAAACATAGTTTAAGTGTAATCATAATTCTAAACTAATATCAAAGTCCTTTCTCATGTCTAGAAAAATCTATTATATAATACTATAATTTTCAAAATAAGATAGAATGGATCATAATTTTATACATAAATAAGGATTAACTCTTTTGAAGTACTATAGATTCATATAAAGATTCGGCCGGGAGGAACTTATTGGTAGAGTAAAATTTCGGATAAATATATATATACAATCACTTATTATGCTTATTGTATCTTTTTTCCCACTTTGAATCTCAATAATCCTGACCTAACAAACAAGTATAATATTTTTTTTTCATAGAAAAACATTTAGTATTCTTGTGTAACTGGGAACTTATACAAATTTTGTGTTATTACCTTTAAAAGGAATCAAGAGTCTAATTATGAACAAGGGAAGAAAAGAGGTAAGCATGCAACAGAATCAAGGTCAAACTTTCCGACGAGCCGAAGAAGAAATTAAAGAGAGAAACATTTATTATTAGACAATGTAACAACGCAGACAATAACGAGAAAAACAACGGTTATGACATGACCTGGAGATATGACTCTCTAAACTCGATAACAACAACTAATATTATTAAAAACTTTTGAACTTAATTTGATGAGATTCTAATAAAAGAAAAACAAATAACATATATATATATATATATATATATATATATGAACTGGGCATCCTTCAGGTTTTTAAAGACCTAAGGTCAAATCCAGATTGATAGCACCATCAGTGCTGGTGCCATTCTCCTGAACATCACCAAACTCCAGCTCAATTTCATCCGGGATAGCAGCAGGTTGATTCGGCTGAGCATTAGCAGAAGTCCTGGCGGCCCTCATCATGTTACCATTTGGAGGAGCTAAATTTTGTCTGCGCCCGACTTGATGAGCAGAAGACTGCTGAATTTTTCGTTGCTGTATAAAAGTCTGAGTACTGCTGGCAATCGGCGGTGGCGCTTGAGGCGGCGGCGTTGGCATTAATGGAGGAAGAAGAGGTTGGTTTTGGCTAGGACCGAAAGAAAGGCTCCTTCGCGCTGCTGCTGCTTGGTTCTGAACACGCGCATAGTTGTTCTGCACAAGCCCTTGAGATGCAGAGACCGCTGCTGGCCCTGGGGCAGATAACGTATAAAAGGGCTGCTGCATTAAAGAGTTATTATTGGGAAGAAAACTATTCCCTTCTCTTACATGAAGATCATAGTGGTTTATGAGAGCCTCAATGCTAGAGAAGACGTGGTGACAAAATATGCAAGGTTCTTGAACCGGAGTTGAATGATGAGTTGGTGGAGCTCGGTTGAAACCATTAGGGTTTCCAAATCCTGATGAGTTCCACCCATAGCCAGACATGGTTAAGGAATTGTGTAATGAAAGATAGATAGATAAGATGGTTAGATCAAAACGAAAGGCAAGAAAGGAAGAAACTAGAGAAATTGGAAAATGAAAATGATTTCTCTGAGGGAAGGAAGGGCTAAGATGATGTAATTTATAGTGGATTTTTTTTCCCTTTTGCTGAGAAAATTTTCACCAGGCCGTTGAATGTGACATATTAGACATTTATGGTAGCAAAACCATGTTTGAACTGGCTTTGTCAGATAGTCATAGCATGTTTGTATCTCTTAGTTAAGTCGCTTAGAGATGCCTCGGGATAGTGACTTAGACGATGCCTTAATCCCTACTCATTTGTGCAACCACTCAAATCTATATACTACAATGTTATTGTTAGTTAACACCCACAGGATTTCTTTTAGAAGCTCAAATTAGATATTCAACATTTTTGTGATTAAAAGAATCAAAGGGGAGATCATCAAGTTATAAAGATGCATGAGGACTGAATGTATATGTGGTATTTAGACTCTTTGAGGAATTTAGAGAGAGAATTTTATTAAAATTACCTATATTTTAAAATAAACTAAACGTTGTCTATTATTTAAAATTTATATAGGAAATATATTGTTTCGTTCATTAAATTTTTTAAGTTAAAAAATTATTACATCATTTCAATATTTTAAATTCCCAACTTCATGATTAGAGAAATACGACTAAGCAATTATATGTGAGACAAGAGTATTCAGTTTTCATAAATTAACTTATTTCTGCAAACACACTTAATGATGCAGTGGTATATGGACAAAGAGATATATTTTAAATTTGGCCCATTTTAAGAATACATGAAGTTATAAAATAAAACTAAATTTAAGTTGATTTTTCAAAATACAGTAAATTTAGTATGTTAGATCTTATTGATGCAAATAATACCAAAAGAAAACTTAAATCTAAAGGTTATTTCATAATTGAGTAATAACAATAAGGGCTATTTAGTCAGAGGCTACAAAATCCCCTTATTGATACTACCACTATTTATTATAATGAGACTAAAAAATCTACTTAAATAAGAATCACTCTTAAAATAAGAATATGACTTAAAATAATTACTTAAATAATTAAATAAAAAATAAATTAAAATAAGAGTTAAGTTGAATAAAATATTCTTAAATACCACAAACTTCAATTTAATTAGTAATTTTTACGCTTCTTGGTCTCCATCACTTAAAAAGGCATATAGGACTAGCAGTTAATAATGCGTGTATAAACGTTGTTATTAGGCAGTTAACTCTTTCAAGTAGATTATTATTATTATCCATGACTCTTCTAATACTCTTTTCCGTTAATTTTTTTTTTAAATCTTAATTTTTTTAAAAAATCTTTCTTACTAATTTTTGCTATTCTTTAGTATTTTTTTAGATGAAACAATATTACCATCATATAAATTATAAAATTTTAAATATGATAATATTAATAATAAATTAAAATCTTATTATCACCGTTGCCAAAATAGGTCGTTTTTTATTATTTTAAAAATAAGGGGTAAAACTATCTTTAGATCAAATTTAAGAGATTAAATATCTTTATCCCTTATTACATTTTAGAAATTATAGAGTTTTGACTTCAAAATTACTTATTTATTGAATGTACATGAATCTTTTTGTCCGATGAATCCCAACACATGAATGAAAAGTTATAATTTTTATAAAAACAATAATTTATTTATTTTTTATATATCTAGTTAGAGTCTTAAAAGGAGATAAAAAAATCCAACATTAGCTTATTTTTTTAGTTATGGAATATTTTATCAATAGCTAATATTAGGAATTTAATTATCCCTCTAATTGTTTTTTGAATTATATACCTTTTGGCAAATAATATTACATATTATGTGTATGAGAGAGGCTAATTATGTTTTCGGACATATATAAAAGTTTTACTACTACAAATATAATACACTTTTTGAATAAATTACTCTTTTGAGTTTAATATTTTTTTAGAAGAACTAAGAGTACTTGTTTCTCAATAAAAACTTGATGCTTATCAAGTCAAGATGAATAGAGATTGAATGTATCTAATTTTAGTTAGATTTTATAAAAATTATGGTGTCTGAATCTTCATTAAATTATTAGATTTATAAATAAACTAAAAGAAGAAAATTATATAAAACTTAAATAAAAAATTTTGTCGTTTCGTAATTTAATAATTCTTGAATTCGTACATTGAGTGGCATCTGGATTTTTTTTTAAAAAATGTTTAGATAAAAATGAGAATTTTCACTTATTAAATACCAACTTTTATCCTCTATTTTTACTAATGATCATAATCTTAAAACACATTTACAACCACACCCAACAACATCCAAAAAGTAAATGGCATCTGAAATATAAGTTGGTTAGATTTTATGAAAATTCTAGAGGGCAGATTTTCATTAAATTATTGGATTTACAAATAAACTAAAAGTAGACAAATATTTAAAACTTACATAAAAAATTTGTCGACTTGTAATTTATTAATTCTTAAATTTATATTTATGAATTAGTTGTTTTAGACAACACTCAATGGCATCTGAGATTTAAATTGGTTAGATTTTTTCGAAAAATCTAGATGCTGGATTTTCATTAAATTACTAGATTTACAAATAAACTAAAAGTAGAATTTTACTTAAAATTTACAGAAGAGTTTGTCGTATATAATTTATTAATTATTTGAATTCATATTCACAGATTAATTGTTCTAGATAGCACTCAGTGGTATATAAGATTTAAGTTGAAAATTCTAAAATTAATTCTGAATAGTTAAAACTTAAATAAAAGATTTAAAAATTTCTTGCAATTGTTTTTTTATAAAAAAAGGGAGGGAGAGAATATTTAAATTTGAGCATCGCCCCAAAGTATATCTCAAATAATTGTAAATGTGTTTTGTGTCTACACCTATGTGAATTTGAGTAAAAAAATTAATAACAAGAGTTGATATTTAATAAGTAAGATTTCTCATTTTCATCCAAACCTATTTAAGAAACTTTTATTGAGATATCAAAATTAATTAGAAAATATGGTTATAACTAAACCATCACCCATACTACTAATTTTAAAATGATATAAATTTAAAATAGAAGTGTTCAATTATCTTTAAAATAGCCATAAAAGGGGATAGAGTTTATGGTTAACAATGCATATAAATATAATAATCTTGCCATACATGCATTTAGCTACAAAATTAGCCAATGCCTGTCCTTTAATGATTGTCCTTAGTTTGTACTGAATATCATATTCATTGAGTTCTGTTGCCCATTTGACTAACTGTACTGATAGGATAAGCTTGTGTGAATTTGTCTAAGGTTCTGGTTTGTTAGGACGATAACGGTGTGTGCTTGGAAGTAAGGTTTAGCTTTCTCTCTAGTATGACCAATGCAAGACCAAGCTTTTTTGTTGAGGGTATTGACTCTCTAGGTCAGTATAGGTTTTGGTACAAAATAGACAAATTTTTTGGACAACTTCTTTCTTCTTTAATAAAGACTAAACTCACGATATGAAAGAAGACCCATAAACATATTAATAGCTGGTCTCTTTTCCTTAGTATTAAAAAGTTAAATAGGTGTGCAAGGTAATCCTTTAGCAGTTGAAAAGTCTCATAATATTGTGGCATCCACCTCGTCTTATTCTTCTTTTTAATTGCATAAAAAAATTAAAAATACTTATTAGTAGCTTTGAAATAAATCTCCTTGACACAACAACTTTACCAATCAGTCTTTGAATTTTTTTAATTGTGCTTGGTGACTTTATCTTGAGGAGTGCCTTGATCTTATTCGAGTTATCATCGATTCTCTGTCGACTCAATATGAATCTAAATCACTTTCTTGACTCAACTTTGACCACACACTTTTCAAAGTTAAGTTTTATGTTGTGCTCTCTTGAGGTCTCAAAATTTTTCTTTAGACTTTAACATAGTCCTCGGCTTTCTTTGACTCAATGATCATATCATCTTGTATATCTCTATAGTTTTATCGATTAATGGTTTAAACAGATGATTGACCAATCTCTGATATATAACTCATACGTTCTTCAAATCAAAAAGCATGATCTTGTAACAATACGTCCTTTGATGGGTGATGAATGAGGTCTTCTCTTAGTTCGAATGAAACATTATGATCTAATTATATCATAAGAATGCACCCACAAAGCTGAAGAGTAGGTGTCTAGCGGTGAAATCAACCAACTGGTCCATCTTCGATAAAGAAAAGCTGTCCTTTGGATAAGCTTTGTTCATATTAGTAAAATCTACACACCTCCTACATTTTCCATTGGATTTATTTACCATGACACAATAACAAGCTATTCTAGGTAATGGACTTCTTGGATGAATCTTGCGATCAATAATTTTTCAACATAGTGTTCAATTTTTCCTTTAGTTTGGCTTTGAGATAGGAGCCAATCTTGACCATCTTATGGGGATTATTTTCCTATAGTCGAATATTGATCAACTTGTTAAGGCTTTTGTGACTTTCATTATTGCTCTTCTATTGGGTTTATTACGTTGATATAAAATTTTCTTTTAGTCAATGTCTGTTTACGCTCAAAATATAACGCGGCTATCGCAGTATAGATTGAGGTGTCGATCCCACGAGGAAGCTCTTGGCAAAATAGGTTGGTGAAGTAAAATATTAAAGCAGTAGCAAAGGGTTAATTGATTTAAATGGATGAGATAGAATTGTCTATGAATTGAGAAAAATGTCTTATGATGATTTAAGTAAGGCTTTGAGAATCATAATTATGCTTTATAAATCTACTCTATACTTTGATTCGATATTTATAACTCAACTGAAAGTTTCACATCCCAAACAATCAATCGGAAGGTATGTAATATATAGCACATTTGATAACACATATATTTGATTTAGTTAAACTCTTTGCAAGCATTAACACACATCATGTTATTTATACAAGTTATCTAAGATCGACAATATATCATTTTGACAATATTGCAGTAAAAGATTAACTTGAATATCAAACATTTATTGCCCTTACATGTTATCCAAGATCGACAATATATCAAATTGACAATACTGCAGTAAAAGATTAACATATAAAACAATGTAACCAGTAACAATTATAAATCAACATGAATCACATAAGAAAAGCATGACTGAATATATATGAGACATGAGAATTATAACCTCTGGATTATAGAAAATAAAATAGATAAGAGTTTAATTAAAACCAAACTTACAACATTTATAGCTCTTGACACCGAATCAAAGCATGGAAGTAGATTTACTACACATAAAAGTTCATCTCTTAGCCTTGCTAGGAACTCTAGCCTAAATTATAATACATGTTAATGAGAATAAAAGAAGAGAGAATTCTCTCTTAAAAATGTCCTAAGGGTCTCCTTATATAGGCAATGAATGGACATATGTCATGAATGACATCAATCTTCAATAATTTTAAGCCAATAACTCGTATATCCACTTGCAGTGCATTTTTGATAATGTAAATGATCAATTCAGCTTCTGCAGCCGACATGAAAGTTGTATAATTTTGACTCTTCTTTCCATAGGCACTGATTTCATGCAAATTGGATGAGTATCTAATGAGATATGAGCAAAATTCTAAAGATACATCAGAATTTGGCCAACAACCATTTTACCCACTTGCAATGCGATTTGGTCCATAATAACGGCTGATTTGGACTTTACCATAAACATACAAGTTGTTGATAGTTAAGTCAGCAATTCACAGCTTCAAGAATTATACCAATTGAGTACGTATTTTGTGAGATACAGTCCAAATACGTGAGTTGGGTCAAGCTGGGTAAGAGTTGTAGTCCGATTCTGTTGTATCTCAATTTTTGGCCCATAACATGTTGGATTTAGCTTTTCTATTATTCTTCAAATTTGTGTAAGATTGAGTCATGTTGCACCAGGTTCAATAATTTCTTCATTTCGATTTCTACATTGAGAGTTATGTCCAGTTTACCTAAACCTGTCCAAATAACATTCATTAATCACAATTTAAGGAGAACACTTTATTTCAAGCTAAAAATACAGAAAATACTAAAATTAGTAACATTAAATGGTGATTGAATCTCTTAACAACATGCATTTTCATGTGTTCATCAATGTCACATAACAACTCATTATTAAGTTTTACTCATAAGACCATTTTTACTCTTTTCTTGCCTAGAATTTTAATTCAAATAATCAATGGATACTACTCTTGAATTCATTATGAATGGTCACTCTATAAGGATCTCATACGGGAACGGTTAATCAACTACCATAAAACTCACTATCATGGTCTTTACATAAGGTTACTCTCCCATAAAAATAGGGAGAGTGACCAATCCCAAAGGCATAATACAGCCTTCCCTAAAACTATAGAGTGCATTTTACATTTGTTTTTCACTTTTAGATCCTTAAGGCTAAGGTTATTCAAAGTCTCTTTAAAGATTATATCTATCAAACTCCTTAGGTTGATGAACACCTTATTTATATCTATCCCGATCACTTATAGTATGATTACTAGTACATCATCATGTGAAAATTGATCCATTGAGCATTTTCTTCTATGAACACAATAAAGATGTCCTAAATTTGAGGCTTTTTGGTAGACAACATGTTATACATCATTTAGTGTCCTACCAAAAAGTACTACGAGTAGTTCTTTTCTTTCAATTGGAATCTTCATCTATTGTTAGTCCTCTCGCAATTATCATGGTTAGTTTTTATTGGGTGGTGTACTTGGTATTTTATCAAGGGCTATTTTGCACTCGATCCACCCTTAACTTATTCAAGTATCTATTTTTGGCCAGTTGGTATATCCGTTCTTTCAAGTTATGGCCATCATTGGTTGAGTGGCTGTGAACTTTGTGAAAATTATTTTCTATCCTTGTTCCTTTTATATGTTGGTGTTCAGATGGCATTGGGTTCGTTAAGTAGTCCTCTATCTATAATAGCTTTAAAGATGACATTTATAAAGGGGCTGTAAGAGGGATGAAGTATAGGTCATCCTCAACCCTTGCTACCGTGGGTAGAGAACTCCTTGATCTAACATTTTGTATGTCCTTTATGGATCTCTATTTTTTAAAATATTTGTTCAACCTTAATAGACTTCTTTCTTTTCTCCCTTTATTCCACCTTCTCTTAAGAGATCTTCTTTAATATTTTGGTGACTTTTTAAATTCCTTCTCCCAAGTTTTTCCTTAGAGTTATATAGTTAATGTCTTCAAGCTTTTTTTTTTCTTAATTTTTTTTTGTAAGTCTATTCTCATTCGAAAGCCATAGAGTAAGTCTTAATGGGGTTCTCGGTAATGTGGTATCAAAACCTATTCAACCGCAACCTTTCATTCAACGTCTTCAAACCAATTAGTGATTTGTATGCTCCAACTTAGATGAACTTCTTGTAGAGCTTGTTTATGAAGCTTTTCAAATTCTCTGATCATTCCTGTTTAATCTTTCTTAACTGCCAAGGATATGTAGCTCGATCACAGGATCCTTATAAATATGTAACAAATATATTGGTGAGTTGCTATATAACGAGATACTTTTGTGTTTGAGTCTTCAATACTATAAAAGACTTTATTCTTCTACCTTAAGGTGGAATAATATAAAATTTTGATTTTGTCTAAGTCTCGCAATTGATAATAAAATAGTCACCTAATCTGTATAATATTTCAGATCTAAGATTCTATGGTAGGTTGCAATGTTAGTAAATATTCTAGATAGGCAGCTCGAGAAGGAAGGTGAATTCGATATTTAAAAATTAATGTAACTAATATAAATAATTTATGCAATTATTAAAACATAAATAAATTTAATAACAAATAATTACAATAAGTAATAGAGTAAGGGATAGAGAGAATGGTACCCGGATGTTTACATTGTTCAACACTCCACATGGCCTATGTCTACGCCCCAAGCAACTCCTCTTGAGGATTCTACTAGCTTTCCTTAAATCAAGAACAAGAATCAATACACTTGACTTCCAAGGTGTCAAGAAACCTTTATAATAAATTAGTTTTCAAGGTACCAATTAAACCCTTACAATAAAAGAGTAACAACTCTCCTCTTAAAGTATTTCCCCACAAACACTTGACTTACAACAAAAGAGTAAACACTCTCTTCACAAAGTGTTTTTCACAAATACTTGAATAAAATCAATAAGAGAATTAATAAATAAAATAATTTAAACTCTAAAATGAGTAAATATGAAAGTGTAGAATAATGAAGCTCTCAATTTTGATATATGAAGTTTTTCTTCCTCGTCTCTCTTATTTTCTCTTCTATTATATTTGAGCTTAAAATGAGTGATGTATTTATAAGGAGTAAAAAATAGACATTGCTATAGTAACTTTCTCGTGCTGCAGTGCTACTACAGTGAATTAACCGTTGCTACAGTGATGTATAGTAGCTTGACTGTTATACAGTAATTAAACTTTCTACTTTGGTTCAACTTTAGCATGCTTGAATAATTTGGTCATAACTTTTTGTAGGCAACTCCAAATTTACTTCCGTAAAATTCTTTGTAAAGCTGACATAATTATCTTTCTATTACCATCAAGTTTATTTACATTTTCTATCTCATACAGTACCAGTGTAATTTTGAATGTGTCCTTCTATTTTATTTGCTCATAATTTACGTCACTTATGCATTTAATTCTTTCAATGCTTGAACATAGGATTTGTTATTATCAAAACATCAATATGTATGACAAAAAAGTCAACAATTAGGTATTCTAAAAGTAGTGGATAACTCCATATCCCTGAGATCATCAGTGATTGACTCTCTTCATCTTGTTCTATAAGGTTAGTTCTTATTACTCCCTGGTTTCTACGAACCTTGCTAGTCTTTGCTCTAAACTTCTCAATTTTTCATAAAGAGCTTCCTTTTTAGTTCTAAATCTACATACACTCTCACCCTTATTCTTATTTTTTTCTTATATGAGTCGTTGAGCATCGTGTTCATCCAATTCACACTCTTTCACGCACACACACACACGCACATACACACACGCACATGCACACGCACACGCACATGCGCGTACACGCACACGCACACACACACGTGCGCACACACATACACACACGCGCGTACACGCACACGCGTGCGCACACACGCACACACACATGCGCGCGTGCGCACACACACATACACACACATCTCATCCTATCTAAGTTACTTACTTGTGATACAGCAGGTAGTAGGTCTTCATTTCTTTCATGATGTCTTTCATTCCGTGATTTGGATTCCTGAATTTCACGATATTCTTTACCTTGTTCCCACTTTTATTTTTGTTCCTGAGTGAGACTTTGGCTTGCGCCCACATTATTGGTTAGTGGAAGAGCTCTACAATCATCTGTCACTCCAAATGATGGTAATTTTATTTATAAGGCTCTCATTTTCTTCCTGCCCTTTTTTACATATTCAACACATCCTCCAACAGCTTCTTTATATTCTCCATTTCTTCTTTGGTTTTTTTTTCTAATTCTTTCAATAGTTTTCGTACCAAGTCCAAATCTTCTTAGAGTTTTCCTCAAATGACAGAATTCTCCTCTTGATAATCTCTTTCTTTCTTCTCGCGGCTCTCTGAATTAGAGTTTTTGATATGTTTTAATCTAAGTCTCTATTTCCTATCATCTTTTCTTGACTATTCTTCTTGCTCATTTTGAAATATTAATCTCCATGACCTTTTGCACTGCATCTTACAGACAGGATCAAACTGTTAACCATTGATTTTAGGTTTCTTGATCAAACTAGAAGTTAAAATTGAAATCTTTGGCCAGCAGTTGAATTTGTATTCCTAAGGAAGTGATTTTGGCATGTTGATAGATTATTGTTGTTCTTCACGAAAATCCCCTAATAATTGAAACTTGAGTGCTACAAAATAAAGATTTGTTATGGCTACACCAATAATGATCTCTAACATAAACTCTCTGATGCTTAAATCAGAATAAAGCTATTAGAGAAAATACTGACGATTTTGAAATGCAGAAAGAATCGTAAAAAGTATTTTTTATAGAGAAAATCCCTATCCCCGTATGTGAATAAATACTCCCTTTATATAGAGTTAAGGTAGTTTGAGCTCTAGGATAAACTTCTCAATCCTCTAGTATTTTATCTATTCTTGAATTTATTTAAGGTATATTTTTATTTATATATGGACTCTTTGGTATCATATTGTATTCGTTATCGGTCTTTTGAGTGTTGTGATTTACTTATCTTTAGACTTCCTAAAGTCGTTGAGTCATCATTGGGATGTTAGTAGTATTTGCCTTGATAAAGAGTGATCGTTCATTTTAAGGGGTGCTTGGCCCTGTGAGAAAGATCCCTGCAAGCCCTTGGCTATTCATCTTTGGCTTTTTGAGAAGGGACTCCTCGACCACATGCTAAAAGTGGGTAGACATCAATTAAAAAGGGTGCTCTCTAATTGTAGTTTAAAGAATGCCTGTTTATAGTAAGAAGGGTTTTTTCTTTTTGTAGACTAATAACTTTTCCACCACAAAGTGGTGCTTGTTGAGGCTCTAATTGAATTTAGTATAGCTTTGGTCCATTCAATAACTTTATGCTTTAAAGAGTTGGGAAGACCAACTTTTTTGTAGTCTTAAATTCGGCTCGGTCCTCTTAAATGTTTGTGGACTAGACCTAAATTATAAGGGACAACATTTTCTCTCTTTTTTTTTGTGATTTCTAATACATAATTGTCATGCCCCAAACACAAAAGATTTGATACACGACATAACTTACACTCATTTAATAATGTGCACTCATAATTAATATTGCATAAAATTTTAAACTTGAATTTAACATAGGAATCCTTAGCAAGTTGCTAGTAAGTTCAACAAAAAAATCAACCCCTGACCATACTTGGTGAAACATAAACTAAATACAATCACACTTAATAAAATAATACAAAAGTAGTTATTTAATAGGGACAAATTAAATATCTTAAACTACGTGTTCACAAATGAAACACTTAGCAACCTAGCAACTTAAGAAACCTAAGGGACAGCAAAAGCCTTGCCAAATCAGCTAAGCACACATGTACCTTATTTACCTGAAATCACCATAAACTATAATGAGTATAAAACTCAGTAAGCATACTAGTTTTTCATATATCAAAATACAAATACATATATATACACAATGCATATGTATGATATGCCGTGATAAATCAAAATCATAATCTTATCAAATCACATGTCAGGTAACTGCTTACACATTCTTTCAAAACATATAATAGGAATATCATCACTCAACTACTACTTAGTAGGACTTTCATATCACATATCACATAATGAGCCAAATATAATCCATCGATGACATACCGTATGAGAGGAATAGCACAAGTGAGGTTTAAATTACACATATATAATGATCATGCCCGAAGGTAAGAGCCAAACCCTTACCCTGATCATCGGTGAGTCCTCTCACATGCACCAATATGCCACCACACAAATGTGATAACTCACTCTTCCTTTAGGTACCAATAGGATCCTCCATATATACGGAACATATAATATATACCAATCCCAAAGAAAATGCCACACATAAAGGCTCCACAAATCACATAAGGTGCTTACTAAGTAAATAATGAGTTCAAGCATCCTCAAAACACAAAACGTATTTCATGGACATTTCTACTTCAAAAGCTTTCTTTGTTAAACACATTTTATTTTGAAAGCTCACTTTCATAAACACATGTATGTTCATGCTCAATGTCAATACTCACATTCATAAACATATGTCATTCACATTTCATATCAAATATAATTTGGCATAACATAAACATATTTCTAAGCACATTTACAAAATCACACATAGACAATTACTATGCTTATTATGATTTCAGTAAAAGTGTAGTATATTTACCTCTTGGCACTTTCGGCTACAAGGCTTAAATCTCCTTAACCTATCAATGGAGATTAATCCTTTTTCATGAGCCTCAACATTCATACAAAATACTTTAAATTGCTTACAAAATTACACATATTGCACTTATCACATCGAATTGGTTTAATTACTTGGTTTCTCAAAACCTGTCATTTTGACCACTTACACTTAACAAAATTTTCTTATACATCAAATGGTGTCCAATTGCTCCAAAATCAGAATATATCTTTCTTGACTCATATATCCTTTTTGTATAGGAATATTATATCATAATTCTTACACAATCCATTTCATAAACACCTTCAAAATCCAAACTATTACTCTGATAGGATGAAGATATTTATTGAACAGTATTCAATCTGCCAATTTTATAAACTTATATACTAACTAAAAAATTATAAAACTACCACAAAAGTACTCTTAACACATATCTCAATTCATAATAAATATTTTACTTCAAAATCCCTGCTAAAAGTATTTTAAAACTATTTTACTCCATAACTTTGAAAAATATTTGATCAAAATACTGCAGTGGGCTGATACACTTTAAAAATTATAACAATTTTATCACATTGATCTAAATATTTAATTTTGAATATATCATACTAGACATATAAATTTATCATATTTCAGAAATTCGTAAATTTTGAAGATCATTTAGTAGACCAAAAATTGTTCGTCACTTTAGTACATTGTTAACACAGAAAAATTTCAAAATTTAAGGGTTATTTTTGTAAATTCACTAAAATTTGATTTGTTGAATTTTTAATCGATTCAAAGTCTCACATGATTCTAAACATGTCTAGTTTCATATCCTCATAAACCAAAATTAAAATCAAAGTACAAAAATTTACAAAATTCTCTGATTAAGATACTATTAAGTAAAAATTCTGCAAATTCATCATGATTCATCATGATTCATCAAATTCAAGTTATTTATATAATCATCATCAATTCTCAATATATTTTATAAAATTCACATCAAATTCTCAAATTTGTATATTTTTATAAATTAAAACTTAAAGAAATTAACTTAATTAACACCAATAAATTGAGAAAGAATTATGATATACTTCTTAAAACTTAAATTTTAATTTCTTCTTCTTTTTCTTCTTCTTCTTCTTGTCTTTCTCTCCCCTCTATTTCTCTCCTTTCTCTCTCTAAAAGGGGTGGCTTGACAAAAAAATAAGTGAATTAGAGTTTAAAATGTGTATTTTTATAATAAGAGGCTAATTTTTAGTATTTACAAATTAGTCTCAAAAACTTTCAAAATATTATAATTTGGTCTCTAATATAAATCTAAAGTCTTACAAATAAACTCAATACTAATAGTAGGTCCTTAATCTATACAAACAGTATTAATAATAATACATAAATCAAATATTACTTACATATAATTAAAATACAAATATTATATTTACATAAATATTTATTATTACTGGTTATAATAAGTAGTTATTATAATAATATTTTTGAAAATAATTAATAATAATATTATTATTATTCTCGTAAAGGTAAACTATAGCCACTCAAAATCTGTTACAAATCAGAGCATGAAACTAAAGATACTATGAGATTAAAGAAAAATATGCGCATATTTCAAAATAATATGAAACTAAATGTACTATGAGATTAAAGAAAAATATGTGCATATTTCAAAATAATTACATGCGCTGACAGACAAACATAAAATTCTGAAGTTCTCACAAAACACAACTCGAGCTGTACACGTACCGAAGCAATTGCATTCCAAGAGCTGCTTTGCCCAGTATAAATATTAAAGTCATAAAAATGTTAGCTTTACCTTCCTGTTTTGCAATTTATTATTTATAACATTGAAGAGTGCAGCGAGCATGGGGGCTCTAGCTGAGCCCCCCAAGGTATCACATCCCCACTTGAGTTCAATTTTTTTTTTCTTTTAGGTGGTGCGAAAATAATGATAATTGTTATAATCCTCCTTTCAAAAAAATATATATATTGAAGAGCGCAGCATTCTTTTTAGCCAATAATGATATATTTCTCTTATTTTAATTTTGATATTATTAATTATATTTAAATTTTATAATATTTAAATTTATTTATTATATTATTTTACTATTTAATAAATATTTAATATATCACTTGTGATAAAAAAAAAATTGTTTGAACTTAAAAAATATTTGACATCTCATTTAAATATTTGAGATTATAATTAAAAAGTGCTTCTTTTTCTTTGAACCACTAACGACAAAGCAAGTCAGTTTGCATGAACATGAAGATGAAGATGAAGATGGTGTGCCTCTAATTCATTCTCCTCAACCAATACAATTAACTAATTATCATAACATTTAATACCCTAACTAACTACTGTTTCTCTGATCAAGTATAATATAATAATATTAAAATTAATTTAAATCATTGAATTTAATTAAATAAATAAATATAACAAATATAAATAATCTCACTATTAATATCGTTAAAAAACTTTCTAATATTATAAAGAATCTATCAATAAAATAAACAAATAAATAAGTTGATTACAACACCATAAAACAAAAGCAGCTACATATTATATCTATCTTCCATTTAGTTTTTTCTTTTTTCTTTTTTTCCTTTTAAAACAAAAATATGACACATACGATGAAAAACCCTATCCCTAAATTAGATTTGTCTTAATTAACACTTGTTTTATAAAACAAGGCTCTATCGTTTCACAGCTTCAATGTTAAATCCAGCATCTCCGAATCACGAACACTATTGTTGCCGTCGTCTCTCTCGACATTGGGGATCTTTTTCTGCAACTGATCAAGAAAGGGCTTGGTGTAATCACTGTTTAAACGCTCCTGAATAGCACTACGGTGCTGTGGCCGAAACTGAAACCTCACCATACGTGGCTGTGGCCCAGGTTCGTTGCGATAACGCTGGGGCCCGAATTCCAATTGTCTCCTCGTCAACGGTGAAAGCTGCACCGTTGGGTTTGGAAAGGGACCCAAAAGACTTCGAGGGCTGGCACCAATATGAGGGACGTTTCTTTCTTGCAACGGCTGTGAAATATTATGATACCCACTTTGGATTGGCTGCTGCGTAAAATTGGGTGGTTGAAAATTTGGGTTGTCGGCAAAGTGCTGGTGATACTGATGATGAAGATGACGAGGAGGAGGATCTCTTTGAGAGATCATGAGGTTGATTTCATTTGGCCTTCTAGCGGCAGCAGTTTCATCATCAACCATGTGAGTTTCGAGATGGTTTATGAGGGCTTGAGTGCTCAAAAACACTTGATCACATATCCGGCAAGCAATCTGTGTAGCGCCAAAAGTCCTTTTTCGTGCATGATTATTATTCGGTTCATGCATGTTGCTGTTGATGCTGCCCACTTGCCACATGTTCCAGCCAAAACCAGCCATGGCTCAGAAATTTTAATTTGCTCAGTTATTGTTATTGAAACTGAAGTTTGAAAATACTTTTGAATTGCAAAGAAGAAGAAATATGGATGAATGACCTTACATTGATGGTGAATTTATAGGTAATTTTGAGATCATATTTGTTTTTTTTTTCTTGTCTGTAATATGATGCGTTGGCATGAGTAGCATTAATTGTTGCACCAAATTATTTAATGTGCTTGGAAATTTTTTTTTGGCATTCTTCAGAAAAGCGTTCGACTAATTTAATGGTAATTAATTTTTGTCATAATAAAACCCCAAGTATAACAGCTACCTTGGGAAAGGAACTAATGAAAGTGAACATATTTGGAAGGGATGATAGTGTTTTTATTGAAGAATCTAATATGTTCGAGGGCTAGGGCTAAAGAGATTGGATTGATATCAAATGCATTAAAGAAAGTGCAAAATGGTATTGTAAATACGGCAATTTAATAAATCTTGCAATTTCTTATAGAAAGCATGAGAGAGCATACCAAAATACACACAAGAATTCATAAGAAATTATTATGATTAACTTATTTATCTTTGAAGTCATTATCTCTCTATTTCTTCTTTTTGGTAAGCTATTCTTTCTGTTTGATAATATAGAAAACTTGTTAGAAATTGTTATGAAAGTTTCCCATTTTTGAAAACTTCATTTCCTTTCTTATTGTTCTTTTAATAACACAACCAACAATTTGTCTTAAATTTTCATTAGTACATTTGAGGAAATGACACGAAGAATGTTATATCAGCATTCTTTTTCAATGTCATTAATGATTTTACATCTGGTATCTACTCATAAGATATCTTTCCATAAATAAAACGAAGTTTCATATCTTATTTAACTTTGGTAACAATTATTCTTGATGGAAGTAAAAACATCAAAATTGACGGCTCATTAATACCTCATATCTCACCTTTTTAAGTAAAATCATCGATGGTAGTGACTGCATAATAAATTACATTAATTAGCACATAGCACAGTAGTGCAATATTTGTAATATGAAAATAAAATATTAATAATTATTTAATAATTAATAATCATCTATTAATAATATATATCAATTGAAATGTAAATTTTATATTTTAATTATATTAGTGTAACACTACTTAATTAAAAAATATATTAATTGTCACCTCAATTTCTTTTATAATGACGCTACAAGTAGAAATTAGTTATACAAATTAATTATGTAAATTCAATTATATTATTTGACGTGATCTAATATAATTAATATAAAAAAATAAAAATAATGACTAAAGGTGGCAAATTTACTAAATTTTAACTATTAAAAACAAAGAAATATCGAGAATCAAACCTAATCAAAACGGTTTGATTTTTTTTGTTAAATTTGGTTCCATCAATTTTATATAAATAGAGTTAGAATAGAAATAAATGAGAATTGAGTTTGCTCATCCTTAAATAATATGATAAAAACTTAATCAATTCTTATGTAAAAGTAATATAAATAAATTTGTATGATTAAACTTGTATATTTAATATTAATCTTTTTAAAATATTCATCAATTGTTAATTTAATTTTTCAAAAGTTGAAATAAAAATTTGTATGGCAACTATTATGACATTTAATATAAAAAGTTGATTAATTCTATATAAATATCACTCATTGATTAATTCTATATAAATATCATATTCATAATAATATAAAAAGTTGGCAATCACTTTTAACTCATGTCAATTATTAATTGGTGAGTATTGAGCCATATCTCATTAGGTATAACGAGCCCATGCCAAGTGTTCAAAGTCTATTTCAATAGAGAAGGCCCTTAACAGTAGACTCATTGTCTCAAGTGCCGTAACAGTTAACTTAAACCTATGGTTTCTACAAACAAGTCATGGATGCAATGAGAGGCAGAACGGGCGAAACTCAATATTTATTTTAAATTATTACATATTAAATACTGTTTTTAAAGGCGATAATACACTTTTAATAAAGAATTAATTTCGATAACATAAATTCACTAAAATAATTATTAGGAACACATTTAATTCAAGTTTAATTACTAAATCATAACTAAGATTATTTTGAGTTATTATCATAATTACTTATATAATAACTCAATTGATCTCAACTCTTATAAAAGATAAAGAAGCTGATTAGAAAAGGGAGACACTTTTTAGAAGATACAATTCTTTATACTAAAATTTGACTTGACATTCCAAGAATGCAAACAATACTCTTGAAATAGAAAATATAATTGTTTTTAAGCACAAAATATATACAACCTTGCTTATTCTTGCACCATTATCTACTTGCATACACATTTTCATAATTTTATTCTACAATTACTGACTTGAGCATTGAAGTGTTCTTTTTTTACAGGAGGATGAAGTGTCTTTTTTGTATTTATGAAAAGTATGTCGGGGAAGCAAGATAATTTTTCTTGAATTTGTACCAAAAAAACTTTAGTGGCACTGTTTGTGGAACATGGCCAAATTAAATAATAATTTTTGAAGTTCTCCAAGTTAACAAAGAAAGAAATGTTCAACTAGAGGGCGAACTTGAAAACCACTAAAAGAGGAGAATCGAGCACCTCAGATCTATCAACATTGGAAAATCTAGTTCCCTTAAAGATGTAAATATTCTAAGCCAAATAGTGAAGCAATTAGAAGAAACGATAAAAGAGAACCAAGAGCTTAGGGACAAGTTAACTATCATTGAAGGGTGTGATGAATAGATTAATAATCTAGGTGGTGAGCAACATTAAAAAGAGATCTAGCATGTTAGAGCTCTTGGAGTAAATGTCGTTGTGCATTAAGGAACTAAGAAATAGGGAATCCCTGAAGGTTCAAGAAATGTGGATGAGGAAGACATAAGAGCTTTAATCTTGAATGCTGTGGGAGAACTTTATGCTAAGATTGGAAAATTTAGAGTTTTAGAATACGTTATAACTCTAGCAAGAAGAGCAAATCAAGATCTATTTGTGAAAGCTATCAAGCGGGCAAAAAGACCATATAAGTTTTATATTCTAAATTTATAGATGTATGATGGGATTGGAGGTTCAGAGAAGCATATTTTCTATTTCAACACACGAATGATAATGAATGCACAGGAAGATGTATTAAAGTGTCTCACTTTCCCTTCTAGTTTAAAAGGTCCAACCCAGACTTAGCTCTAGGGGTTGAAGGAAAGCTTTATATCCATCTTCAATGAACTAACTACTCAATTTATACATAGTACATGCAACCAAAAGAAGAAGAAAATAACTTTATATCTTATTTTCAAGAAGTAAGGGGAAATTAAGTCAATTAAAAGCTTCCTCAATAGGTTTAATAGGGAGCTCAGTGAATTGAAAAACTATGATATGGAGATAGCTGCCCAAACATATCAAAAGGGGTTTAAAACGTCTACATCATATTAATGATATCTCATGTAGAAGAATTTTTCTTCATTCAAGATAATCAACTAGAAATCAGAATAATGGATCCACAAAGAAAAGATGAGGCAACTATAAATAAAGAAGCTTTCATGATCACTATTAGGAAATATGGAAGTTTCTCGTAGCAAGATAGGTATAGAAAGCAAACTGTCACTTAAGAGGAAGAAAATAATGAAAAGAGGCAAAGAAATTTTTAACCATAGATTCCAATCAACACCTTAGTAAAAAATGTTTAGGCGAAGCACAAAGAATCGAAGCTTTTAAGGAAGTCAAAACCACTACTAATATTAGAGGTGCAAAGGAACCATATTAAATATTATGTCTTTCATAACAAACATAGGCATGACATCAATGATACGTTGCGGCAGACACATAGACTATCAAAGCCATGTTACCATTTTCTAGGTTGTCAATACTTCCCTTCAGCTTAGTAATTCCCTCTTTCAAGGAAGTCACTTTATCTTTGTTGGTAGTCAAGGATACATGCAAATCTATCATCTCTCTTAACAGGCCACTGTCAACTCTTTTTAGTACATTGTTATCTATGGTCAACTGCTCAATAGTCTTCTGCAGCTCTATAATAGAAGAAGCATCAACAACATCTACCTTCAGTGTTTTATTCTCTTCTTTAAGCCTTTGGAGCTCTCTTCAACAGGAGGATCCAAACTTTCTTGAATTGGTCCTCCTTCTTTAGCTACTCATTTAATGAGTTCACTTATTATCGAGATTCATTTAACTCTTGTTTAAATACATCCGTATTCAACAAGCTATCCTACAAATACTTTCAAAAAATAACACATATCAAGTACTTAAAGATAGTAATTTTAACAAGTAACAAATACAGAACGAGTCACTTACCATTACTAAGAAAACATAACATTTTTGCTTTTATGCCTTATGTTTAGAAGCCTTATTAGCACTTTTTGGTCAACCCTAGTAAACAATCATAATAAAATTGTCATTGAATATTCTCTATTTGTCTAAAGAACAGTGGAGTGCTTCACCACCTCTTTAGTATTCCATTTGATAAACAATGAGTAAATTCAACTCCATCCCTCTAGGCATAACAAAGACGAGATCTTGGTGGCAAATATTGACTTGAGGGATCCCTGCCACTTCTAATAGCACCCCTACTTCTCATTCTCATTCTTCCGCAGGAGTGATGAGTGTATTTTAGATCTATAATTTAGCCTTATTTATTTTAATAATTATTTATTTTTGAGTAATTTAAAGGCTATTATGTGTTAAATATTTTTGTTATAAGGTAAAATCAGGAGAAGATGAAAAAGGATGAAATTGGAGTAAAATGAGAAAAAAAAATGCTACAGTAATCTTAACAGTAGTTGTGAACATTGGTTTTGCTACAGTAATTGTGCTACAGTGACCAATGCCCCTGGGTCTAAAAACGAACGCCACAGTGTTCTAATGATTCTATAAATATCTTATTTCGCCTCTAAATACAAAAATTTGACCTATAACCTAACCTATTTTCTCTCAATCTAACATATTTCTAACCCAAAAATCATCCTCGTATTATGTAAAAATAACATTTAAAGCAATTTTAAAGATGGATTACTCATTCAAAAGCATTTGGGCTAATCTTTAAAGGATTCAACCATGGCTATGGATTGGTTAGAGGCCACCTTGTCTTCATAAATTCAATTTGGAATTGATTTTATCATGTTTTATTATTGTCATTTAGCCTTTAAACTGTTGTTATGTTGATTTAATTTCATTATCTAGGATTATAAATTTTGAACTCAATATGTAGACTTAATTGTAGTATTTGATTCCCATTGTTATGATTTCAGTTTATTATTCAATTTGTGTTGTTCTTAATACTTTCAATATGCTAGGAATGGTGATTGGATAATTATGGAACATTAGGATAAACTTAAAAAAGGCATCCTATTGTTTAGATCTATACAAATTAATGCATGATTGTAGAGTAGTATTTATAAGTTTCAATATAAGATAAGAATATACCTATATAGCATGTATGGTCAATATAACTTGTTTGTAATGAACCTTAATTTATTCGAATTACTATAGGAAAATAAATTTTTAATAAATTAAGGTATAATCACTTGACTCTCAAAATAGACTAGTGATGAAATAAGTGTTATGGCTAATAATTGAATTGAATAATTAATAATAGGATAATGAATTTATATTAAACGATAGCTATAATCCTAGATACTTTTCATATAGTGATCGCGTTTACACTGCTTGCACAATTAGGATTGATTTGTAGATTTAATAATTAGTTTTAACATAAACAAAAATTAATTTATCATTTTTTTTAAATAAAAGTGAGAAGACACAATTTTAGTAATTAGTTAAGAATAATAACAACTCTTCATGGGATCGACACTCAACTCATTATATATTACTTGTTTCCAATAACGTGAATTTGCGCTTAGTATAAAAATTGCATAATATAGAGAATCGAGAGTAGAGCCCCTAGGGTTGAAATAGCAACTAGGGTTGCTACTTACACTAATTAAGTCCTATGTAAAAACAGAAAACAAAAAAAAAGTCAATACAGAAAAAGAAAGATTCACAATTCAAAACAACCAGCTTTTTGGGGCTTACCATAGGGAACAAAGTCTTCCATCCCAACATTAAAATCAAATAGAAGAGGCTCAGCTTTAGAGCTTGAGTCTCTTTCAGCAAAAGTAAAAACTTTAAGGTCTTGCAGTAGAACTAAATCCAGAGTCACGTAACTATCTTTTAAGTCTCCACTTGCAAAAGGAGATTGTTAGCATCTAGAGGAATATTAGAAGGAATGAAATCCAGTTACCATCTCAGGAAACCTATACTACATCAATATTAAAAGTTGCAAAAGAAATAAAATATCATAAACTCAATGGAGTAAAACCAAAGGAAGTAAATAAAAGTAAGGAAAAACTCACTTATGTTGGGAAAGATCCCCTTATAAGTGTAGCTTCTATAAAAATCCTCACCAAAAAGCCCTTCATTACAACTGAGAGGGAATAAAATTTCATCGAATAGGCACTTGTGAAACATGATGCGATTATAGAATGCCTCGGAATCAAAGGACATAGAACCTGTGGAGATTTAAAGGTCTGAAGGCGTCAAAGTCAAAACATAGTCAAGTTAAAGTCTTTTAGGTTAAAGCATAGAGAAAATGATTCACTCGTTCCTGGCAAGCATAGGCCAATAGAAAGTAATGGTTGTACAATTGGGCATAAGAAACTATCTCTAAAATAAATTTCTTGAGAAACCTCTCCTCCCAAGAATAGAAGAAATGGAGAAACTGGGCTTGTTGTCGTAAAAATTGTTGGAGGTGGCCACCTCTTATAGGTAACTAAGCCTCTTCTAATCGTTGCTAACAAAGATAACATACTTCTTAAAGCTAACATTTTGTCATCAAAATTAGAGAACAACTTTTACTTCTTAGGGAAGAAATAATAGTTGACTTCTCCTTATTTGAGAGTACGGGTGATGAATATGTCATAAATGGTCAGGGAATAAGGATGAGGAATTATATAGTTAATGTGAGTCACATTTTAAAGCAGATGGAAGATGTTTGGATGAACTTGAAGGAAAGACAGACCGGTAATATGAAGAAACTCATGAATGATAGGAGGAATAGAGAACATAAAACACGTTAAGTGTTTCCTGGAGAGAAGAAGTTCATCTACTCAAATAAATGGTGGGTCATTAAGAGATTCCCCCATGTAAAGATTTCTAATTCAAACTATTTTTAAGAATTAAAGCACAGATTTTAATTTGTCAATGAAGAAATTGTTCAAACCCTTCACCATTATTATTGTACTCGCAAAATATTTTTTAAAAATTTAGAGTTTCTTAATTAACAAGGAAATAAAGAAAATCAAGGAATTAAAAGGTTGCTTTTGGGTAAAACAAAAGGTAAAAAATTAGGGTAAAATTAAAGGGTCGGTTTATAAGGCAAGAAATTAACTGCTGACGTTAGATGGGAAGTGACATGGTTAATAGAACAATAAGAGACAACAACAAGCAGAAAAGTTGAAAGATTAACAGAATATGTGGTGCTTGTTGATTGGTCAAGTAAAAAAACATGTATTATAAGCTTCATATTTAAAAGATACATTCTTTTACTTATATAGGCCATCTATTAGGCCTATATTTTACTAGACCAAACCAACCTATATTAAGTGTTTAAAGTCTACTTCAACAAAAGAGGCCCATGATAATAGACCCGTTGTCTCAAATACAAACAACTAGTAATGGGTAACCTAGACCCACTAACCTATAGTTTCTAAAAAAGGGTCACGAATGCCATGAGAGATGAGAACATTAGTAATGCCATTAAGTGTTTAGAGTCCACTTCAACAAAAGAGGCCCATGATAGTAGACCTGTTGTCTCAAATACAGACAACTAGTAATGGGTAACCCAAACCCACCAACCTATGGTTTCTAAAAAAGGGTCACGAATGCCATGAGATAGGAACAAGCTAGAACGCGGTATTTATTTCAAATTATTGCATATTAAATACCCTTTTTAATGGCCAGAATACACACTTAATAAAGTATTAATTCTGACAACATAAATTCACTTAAATAACCGTTAAGAATACATTTAATTCAAGTTTAATTGCCAAATCATAACTATAATCATTTAAGTTATTACCATAATTATTCATATAATAACTCAATTGATTTCAACTCTTATAAAAGGTAAAGAAGCTGATCAAAAAAGGGAGACATTTTTGAAAAATACAATTCTTTATACGAAAATTGACTTAACATTCGATAACTCAAATAGTACTCCTAGAATAAAGGTTATAATCTTTCTAAGCACAAAATATATATAACCTGCTTGTTCTTACACCATTATCTACTTTCACACACATGCATTTACAATTATTAACTTGAGCATCAATGTGCTCTTTTTGGCAAAATGAGGGAGAGTCTTTTTGCAATCATAGAAAATATATAGGGGCAACAAGGTAATTTTTTATAGAGTTCATACTGAAAAACCTTCAATGACATATTATTTAGATACAAATTTTATATCTTCATTGTATTAACATTATAATTTATAAAATGTCGATATCAATCTTGGCACAACTTTTTTTTAAAATGCAATAAGGACCAAATATTATTTTTTGTGTTATTTATAGTAAAAAACATAAATAATTAATAAATAAAAAGTAAGGAAAAAAAGTCTTATGAACTCACTCAAGTCTAAAGTAAATTTGAGATCACTAATTCAATGAAATCCAATTAGAAATTAAATCATATAATAAATTATTCGATCCAATCAATCAAAATATAATAAGAGATTTAAATAATTTAATAAAATAAATATTTTTGACCTTTTTTTAGAACAAACACTTTGACTTAACCACATAAAAAATTATTTTTCTTTGTGATTAATAAAGTTTTTCAATTGGTCTGTCGTTGTTATTAAGTTTCAGTTTTAGATAAGCAAATTTTAATAGAAAAATAATTGTAGAATTTATTTAGCACTAAGAATTTAATTTTGTTATAATAATTTAATTTACTAATGTTATATTTGAAATTAAGACAGATTTATAAATAATTTATTGAGAAAGTGAGTTTATTAAATAGTTCAAATAGTTTTACTCTATGCAAAAATAACACTTTTGACTTTTGAGGTGTATAAAAAAATTAAAAATAACAAATTCTAATAAGTTTTATTGTATTACGATTTAAAATTAAAAAATGATGAATGATTTTACTAAAACATATTTATTATTAAAATAAACATTTAAAAGGGCATGAAGCGTGTTAGAATGTCTAATGAACTTGTTTAGTATTATTTTAGGGTACTTAATAAAAGAGTAATACTAGGTATCTCAAAATTTTATTTTAAATTGTATATTAAAAGTTTTGTGTGAAGCAAACAATGGGTGATGAAATAGTGTAAATTTTAAAATTATGTATTATACCTATTATTTACTTGACACATCACTTTTAGAATACAATTTAAAATAAAATTTTAAAATACCTAACATTACTCCTTGATAATATTAGATAAATCTTATCTGACACAACACAACACAACCTAACGCATTTAAAAGTAGGCTTGCACTACGTAGTTGTGGCTGTAACATTACAGCGCATTGTCAATAATCACTGAATTTTTTTTTTTCAAGGAAAATGAATCCAGTTCATTAGCATAAACGAGGGAAATAATCATTCCATACCTTTACAATAGGAGAATTCAATGCATACTTGACTAAACAGTGAGCCAAGGAATTATGAATTCTAAAAATATAAGTTACATTAACATATGAAAACCTTATTAGCAAAGATTTAATATCTTGAATACACCAAATAACCTCTTTTAGAGAATTAATTTGGTTTGTCACAAGGAGCACTACATTCCTTGCATTTGCTTCCACTTTAACATACTGCACATTCTTCTTCAACATAATTTGGAGATAAACCTTATAGCTTCAACCTCAGCAATTTCTACATCATCTCCAAAAGGACTTGATCCTACCATAATAGCCACAACCTATTACTATCATTCCTATTGAAAACACCTAAACCAGTCAAGCTATTATCTTGATTTATAGCAGCATCAATATTAAGTTTAAACCGACCTTTAGAAGTGAAAGATAAGAGATCAGCCCCAATTGACTTATCTATTAAATCAAAAGCTTCATGAGCCATTGTCAATGAATTAAAAGATTCATGAAGCCTTTTAATTTTGACTATCAATTGGGTAGGAGTTTCCACAATCCCCTTTAACAGCATACAATTTCTTCTATTCCATATAGTCTACAAAAATATAACAAACAAAATAAAATCCTTTGTAGATGAAGAATTGAAAACAACTTGAAGCGCCTCACTAAGGTTCCTGACTTGAGAGTTTAGAATGAGGTTGGTCACACCTATTTCTTTTCAAACTTTCTTACCTTTTTTGCACCATGGAAGAGCGTGAAATACTCCCTCAATATCTTTGTAACATCTACTGCATAAAGGGGAAGTTAGTACCTTCTTAAAGAACAACTTTTGACATGTTGCTAAACTATTATTCACAGTTGTTCAAAGAAAGATTTTGATCTTTTGAGGGACTAGGCATCCCTAATTGAGTTTTCATCTAGGATTTTTTTTTGTTTCATTTAGGGTTGTCCACATACTTCAGTTTAAAAGCTAGATGGTAGCAACTTTTAACAAAGAATAAACTTTTTTATCATAGTGCCATAGATCCTATCCCCCTTTGGAACCCCTAGGAGCTTAATAGAACTAATCACTTTTACATCCTTCTCTAAAAACACTAATCTTAGTAGAGTCATATTCCAGCTACCATTTTCTAGGATAAAAATGTTTACTTTGCTGTCTATTAAGAAAAGAGGTAGGGAAATTAGCTTGAAAATGGACACCTTTTGGATCCAATTGTTGTTGAAGATGTCCAATTTCTTGCCATTTCTAATAATCCACCTAACACCTTTTGTCAAAAGTTATCTGCCTTAAAGCAAACTTCTCCAGATGTATGAAGGTTTTTACCCTGGTTTAGTACCCTTATATTATCTAGCCTCTAAGACCTTGGCAGTAAAGGAATTTGGATTTTGAATGAATCTCTAGCATTGTTTAGCAATAAGAGACTAATTAAAATAAAAAAGTCCTTGAATCCTAATCCATCACTGCCTTTACTTGAGCACATCTTAGACAAGCTTATCTAATGGATTTTCCTTTTTTGATCATTTGACGCACCCTACCAAAACTTTGCAAGAATTTTTTGAATGTCATCACACAACCCTCCTAGAATTCTAAACATTGACATAGTGAATGAGGGGATGGCCTGGGCAATAGCTTTGATCAGAATTTTCTTACCCCTCATAGAGAATAATTTCTTATGCCAACCCCTAATCCTGCTGAGAATCCTTAACTTGATATCATTAAAGAACTTTTCTCTTGTTTTTACCCACCATGAAGGGTAAGCCAAGATACTTTTCATAAAGAGACACCTCATAGAATTGAAAAACCCTTTGAATAGCTTAAACTTGATTGCTGGACATATTTTGACTAACAAACATGGTAGATTTATATTGATTGAAGATATGTCCAGAAGCCAAAGCATAATAGTAAAAAATGTTCTTAAGTACTAAACAACTCTGCATAGAGGCTGTCATACACACCAAGCTGTCATTAGCAAAAATGAAATGTGAAATTGAAACTGTGTTGCCAAACCTTATCCCTTTGATCAAATTCCTAGATTTAGCCACTTGCAGGAGATTTAAGAATACCTTAGTACATATGAGAAATAAGTAAGGAGAAATTGGGCAACCTTGTCTGAGCCCCCTTTCTACCTTAATCCAACTTTTAACCTAGTCATTAATCACCACAAAAAAAAAACGATGTGATACATCTCATAATGAGGTTAATCCATGGTTCCTAAAATCCTATTCTCCTCATAGTGCATTTCAAAAAAACCTTATTCTACCCAATAATAGGCCTTACTAATATCAAGCTTTAAGGTTATAAACCCATCTTTTCCTCTCTTTTTTTTTTCCTAGTTCTTATCCTGTGTAAACACTTATAGCCAACTAAAATGTTATCTGTGATTAATCTCTTAGGCAAAAAGGCACTTTACTTAGGAGAGAGAGAGAGAGAGAGATTAATTATTGTATTGTTGTATCAAAGGTAAATCAATTATCTTTTACAGTAATTACTATACAAATATCAAAATAATAAGTCACGTGTTAACAAACTTAATTGAGTAGGAATTAACATTATCACCCCGTAAAGTTAGATGTGTTGAGGTGAGTGTGTGATGTATAAGTGTATATATAATTTTAAAAATTTACAATACGCAGTGGAAGCATATTAACAAAATACACTTAATTAATACAATTAAATGCATATAACACATATATGTATATGTATAACTAATATACAAATTTGTAAATGATAAACACTTACCTAATAAAGGTATCTTTACAAATCTTCAAGTCTTCCAATTTTCCTAGTGAAAAGCTTACCTTGAAGTGTATTCTTGAACAATTTTAACCTACAACAGCCCAGTGGGATTATGAAGTTAGAATAGTATATTTAATTTAGAATTTTTAACAATATATTTTGTGTTTAAACACCTTGAATACAAATATTTGTTTTAAAAAATGGAGATGGTGAATATATGTATACAACTCTTGTATAATTCTTGGAAACAATTTCCATAGAAAAATTATTTTGAACAACTCTTGTCCAAAATTAATTTTTCTTTCTCCATTTTTATTTATACAAGTTAGGCCACCCATGAGAAAAAAAAGAAGAAGAGATGTCTCTTTTGTTGTCATAACTCTTGGAAAAATACAAAGAACCTCTCTTTCATAATTCTCTTGTTCTCTAAGCAGTTAAGAACAACAAAAGAACAAAAATTATCTCTCTCATTCACTTGGCCGAATCATATATTGCAAAATGAATGAATGAATTCATTTTTTTGCTTTGCCAACATAATCATCTTAATACCCTACCACAATATGCCATTATGGAATTAATTGATGGTCATTAAGAAAGTGCTCTATTACATTTAATGGTTGGTCTTTCTTTCAATTACTTTGCTTAATAAATTAAAACCCTTTCAATATTATAAGCAATATGCATTTTTATATTTGAAAGACAAATGGTTCATAATCATGCTTTCAAATAATTATAATAATAATTAAATTAATTATTCAAACACTTTTGAATGAATAATTTACCATACTAGTTTTTACTAGTAAGGTTAATTGGTTAATTCAAGGTAAAAATAATTCATGGACTAACTTGTGTCACTTGTTAACATTCTATTGGTTAACAATTCTTGTTAACTAATTAAGTAATGTATTTAATACTTAAATCTTGACAAATGCATCCTGGGGGATCCCGAAATAATTATCTGATTTTGCTGAAATTTTTTAGATTGAATTGTTCAATCCAGTACACTACCATAATACGCAACAAGTACACTTTATATTGTGAGACTCTCTAGACCTACACCTAGTTTTTCATATGGAGCTCTTCCATATTTTCATGAACGATGCCCTACACATATATTACAAATATTACAAAGCAGCGTATTAGACCATATAAGTTAAGATTTTAGCATATTCATATAATTCTTCTGTCATTTATATCCTGGAAGAACATATATATTGATCATCACCATCAAATCTCTATTTGCTCAACCGTGAACTTATCTCTAGATTTGTATCTCCAAAAATAATATCTGCAAACATTTTTGTAATATTGTTTATCCCTACAAAAAATAGTTTTTGGGGTTTATACTTATGGCCACAAGATTTTCTGAAATATAATCTCAGAGCATCAGGATATACAACTCACTCATATGAGCTAACGAATCTCATATTTACGCACACCGAACTCTATAAACATCGGATCATACCTAGTGACACCCAATGGTCAGACCATGAAAGGTTTCTGACATGTATGGAACCAAAGCATGGTGGATCACTCACAAGTCCACTGTGATGCTTAAGTTAAAAGACTATAAATACTACTCAACTTTAGAAAACCTTCCATTTACGACTTCATGAAATGTCTATTGGAGGTCTTTGTGAGTCTGTTCAGTACCCAGTCCTCACTGAATACCTGTATCTTTGTATGAGCTTCCACTAAACTCATAGATTTCTAAGACTAACCATCTGGACCATCTAAATATAGACAAACACTAATCTATATAAATTGATAAAATTAGATCAGGAACATAGTGTTTGAGAATATATTTGTATAATAAAATTTTCTAACACCATTTGTAACTACGTCATTACTAATATATTCTCAAGTCTTTATCCCATTTCAGACAATGTCTTAACTCTTTAGATTTTTCTAATTCTTATAACCTATTAACTCTTAACACTAATCCAACTCCTTTAGACCATATCTGAATTCTTTCATATTATACAATGTCTGAAATGTTACAAATATCTTACTATTTAATAATTAATAATATTAATGATTTTATTAGAAATGATAATTGTATAAATACTATAATTAAATATTTTTATATAATTGGATGGCACGTAAGCACAAATCTCAATAAGATAAAATAATATTTTAACCATAATTATTAATATAATAACATTATTACCAATCTCCGCCAACTCATTAATAGTTAAACACATTTGTGGCCATTACTGACACAGTTGGTAGTCAACTGATGACCAACTTATGATGATTAGCGACAAATTAACTCGAAATAGACATTATTAAATTTTAAATTTCGTAATCTACTTGATAGTAAGGTTGTTTTTGTCAATAGAACACTGAAAAGGGGCCAAAAATAAAGAGATAAGTTGTAGTTACCATAAAGCTATCGTTAAACAATGGCACAGAAACAACTTTTGAAAGAGGGGCACTAAATAAAAACAAGAGGTATCCATAGAAAAAGATCATTCTCCTAGCATAGGTTTAAGTTCAGTCTCAATAGAAAAAATTGGAGTACCTAACAACGTATCTTTAAAGATCAAGAACTACGAGATTGCATCTTTTATTTCATTCTAGGGTGACGGTGCGATACTTTGTAATAAAACTCATTCTTGATAAAAATATTGTATTGTATGGTAATCAGCTCTTATGCTACAAATAGTAAAATCTAAACTAAACCTTGTTGCTCTTCTTTTTTTGGGAAGGAGGTGTACCACCACCACCATTAGATTCCCGGTTGATGATTTAACTAATAGAGGTGAAAGTGCACCTCCATTCGCCCTTGTTTGACAATGAACTTATGGTAGCTACCATTTTTCTCTTCACTTTTGGCACTCCTTCAATGCTCAGATAACGAAAACAACCCACCATTAAGTAGGTCACAAAATTGTGAGCTTAATAATATCCATTTCGAGTAAATTCATTGTCAATCATTGTTAGTTAACCAACCGACTAATGGCAACGGCAGCAAGATGCTCCTTTTTAGTTTTTAATAATTTTTTATTTTCAATGAATTTATTTTAATAATTTTTAATCAAAAATAAAAATTCAATTACATAATGACAAATGTCATTTTAACGTATTATATTACAACATATTTTTATTTTATATTATATTTTAATTTAATTATAAAAAAAATTAATTACATTATGACACGTATCATTTTTAATTAAATTAAAATTTTAAATAATAAAAAACAAAGCTCACCACAAATTTTTTCACATGTTCTTTTATGAATAAAAATACAAAATTGTCCTTCTCATTGTCCAAATTAACAAAAATTATTAGCAATGTTGGCATGATGTTAATAGTGTCGTGTTATGAAACTAAGGCATAAAAGGTGTCTTTGCAGAGTATTAGGGACTGAGTTTGGTTGAAACTCTATACTTGGCCCTTAATATTACTAAAACATTGGCCCTTAAACATGTTTGTCATAGGCAAACTAATAAACATGAATATAATATAATTTATCACATCAATTCAAAGTAAAGCTTGTTTTACCTTGATTTAGAGATATCTGGGTCGACAGTTAGGTTTGTATCAAATCAACTATTGACCTACTTAATTTTCACACAATTTGTTTTATAAATAGGTCATCTCACATGATCCGTTTATGAAATAAAATATGATTAGATTGGTAAGTACCCATTAATTTGCTAACTTGTCACTTTTTTTTATATTGTATTAAAAAAAATTATTAAATTTATTTACTAAATTATTTTTAATATTTTTTTAAATACCAAACATACCCATTCTATTAAATAAATGAATAAAGGGTTAACGAGTTGATTTGTCAACCCATTATTTAAACGAGATGTAAATAGATTGACAGGTTATACCTTCCTAATCTGAACACGATAAATGAGTCAAAATTCTCTCATCTAAATTCATATTATTTTATATCGTGTTCGTTCAAGTTTACGGATCTAAGTGAAAAATTGACAATTTTTTATTAAACCACTTAGAGCATGTTTAATAGTTTATATTGTATTAAATAGAATTATTATACAATATTTTTCAGCTAATTTTTGGTACTAATTTTATCATGTACTGGATTGTTCAAAATTTAAAAATAATACATCACTTTTTTAATCAAAATTGACCCATACCCTATTATGGGTCAAGTATGGATGATATGCTTTTTAATTAAAATTATATTTTAATATAATACATATAGAAAATTATTTTTTTATTATTAATAATTTTAAAAAATATACAAGGGAAAGCAGCAGTAAATTCTAGTCACCTGGCCACCATTTGCCACCACTTTCTAACATTGAAAGCCAACCATTAACTATAAATTTGATATTATCAAATCCTCGCCGGTAGATTTACGAAATTGGGTTGATGTAGGGTGTATGGTTCGCAAGAAAATGAAAGAAAATTTTCAATCACATGTGAAATCGACCACTAATGACGGTGAGTGAACAGAGAGCTACCACCATTCTACTGATCGAAAAATATTAAAGTTGATAGTGGAAGCAGTAATGCTTCATTCATTGATGTTTAACAGCAGACTTTTAGGTGGCCGAACTTCCAATTTTATTTTTCCAGCAAACGATCAATGATGATGATTGTATAATTGAATAGATTAATGAATGAGGATCCTAAAAATATTAATGGTAACATTAATCATTATCGAAGTACCGACAGCCGATGGTGGAGAATAGTTGCTCAAGTTTTTTTCTGAGACTTTTTTTCTTTTTTTAATAATTATGAAATAATGAAAAATAATTTTAAATAATATAATTTTTGTATTAAATAATTTAAAATTCCAATAACAACACCAAATATAATACTATACTAAATTTAACACATTCTATTCAATCCCTTCTAATTTTTATTATCCAATCCAGTGCGACGTACCAAACACACCCTTAAAAATGAATATGGATAAAAGAAAAAGGACTAAGTTAATTTGTTTTAAAAATAATTTATTTAAGAGTTATATTTAAAATGAACTCTTAAAGGTAAGAAAAAATAACAATTGAACCCTTGAGGTTTTAGAAAGAGACTTATTCAACCTTATGATTTTTAAAGGAGATAAAAAAAAACCCCTGCTATATAATGAATTTCGTCTGTTCAAAAAGTAAAAATAAAATTAAAATTCTTTTATACCCCTATTTAAACAAACTTAATAACACGTATTATCGTATTATTAATTTTTTTTTTAAATTAATAAAAATCTTTAAATAAATTAAACAAAAAAATTTTAAATGAAAAAAGAAGCAACAGCCACAGGTCAACGATGATCGTCGTCACCCTCCAACCCCCTCCCCTCTTCGGTCGAATAGCAACCAGCCACTAATGACTAGTAGCGAATTAACTTATATTTTATATCATCGAACTTAAAATTTTAAGATCTACGTTATGGTATAGTTATTTTCATCAATAGAATATCAAAGAAGTGCTAAAATGAAAAAAGAAAATGACGACCACTATATCTCCACTGCCAAATGGCAGCAAGTAGATGTGCTCCGTCACCTCCATCAACTAGATTGTTGGCAGGCGAATCAATGGTAGTGCTGGTGGTGCTACACCTCCACTCCATTGCCCTTTGGCGACAAATATATGGTGGCCGCCACTTTATTTTTCTATTATGGCACTCCTTTAGTTCTTCGTTGATGATGTAGAAGTTGAGTTAATCCACCTTAATCACCAACGGCAGGTCGTCTTCCAGCCACAATGGTCCCCAATAGTCGTTACTTTTATTCTAGTTTTTAAATTTTTGAAATTTTTTTTTTAAAAAAATTATAATATGGTGACACGTGCCATTTATAGTTTATTACAAAATAATACATGTTATTTTATTTATGGATTTCGGGTGAAGGGCAATATGGGTGACTGATTTTTTTTAAGAGGCTTTGTAAGGGGAGAATATTGAAAATTAAAAATTTTTTTTGGGGGAAATATTTTTATTTGTAATATAAAATTTATAATATTGATTTATAATATGATAAAAGACATATTTACCTTTAAAAAATCAATTTTAAACATAATATTTTAGACAGCATGGACTAATTGAGTATTTATATAAAAACAATTAAGGACTAAATTGGCAGTTTCTCATTAAATTAATATAAAGATAATAAGTATATTGAACTTTTTTATTGAATATGAATGATATATATCAATGCATATAATGATGTTAGAAGTCATGATTTAGTGATATTTAAAAGTGACTTTTATTATATAAGGAAAATGGACTCCTAGACCCTTGCATTTTTACGAAAGAGATTAATACACTCCTAAGCTTTTAAAAGGGATAAAAAGACCAATGTCAAATAACATATTTTATTTGTTTAAACGGTGAAAAAGTTAAAAATGTGAAAAATATTTTTATGCTTATATCTAAGCAAATTGAGTGACACATCACCTGCACTAGCCCCGTATGGCGGTAGAGATATGATGGCCGCCACTTTATTTTTCTTTATTTTGATTAGATTTGCTGCAATGCTACCATTCCAACCCTATCATACGGCGAGGGAAGACGTCAGTAGTCGAGTGGGAAGTGCGCAGCTACTGAAGATGGGTTAGTACACTAGAGCTAAAATGAAGCAATCAAAGCAACATCCTTGGATAGAACGATGGTTAAATAATCAATATGGTCAAGATCAATATGGTACCCACAGGGAATTGGAACCATACGTCGAGCCAATTACTAATCTCTATTCATATTTTTGTCTAAATGAGAGGAGGCGTCATTCATTACTATATATCAAATAGAGCGCACATTCATTCTCTAGTTTACAGCTTTGCGATTGTTGTGTTTTCCTCTTTGATAGAGGGGAGAAACTGATTTATGGGTATTTGAATTTACGCGCATCCGCCCTAGTGCTTCCTTGATGAAAACAAACAACTACATCATGCATAGATCTCAAAATTTTGAATTTGATGATATGAAATTTGAGCCAATCCACCCCGGTCACCAACAGACGGTTGCCAACCAAAAGTTATCACTGGCTTCTACTTTTTTTTAGTATTCTAATTTTTTTTGAATTTATTTTAAATTAAAAAATAGAATCATACAATAACACATATCATTTGTAATTTATTACAAAATTGCATGTCATTGTATAATATTATGATAAAATAATTATTTTATATTATGTTCTGCTACTTGTAATTTTACTCTAAAATAAAATAATTATTTTATATTAATTTAAGAAAGCACTTGCATCACATAAATCTTAACTGGAGTTCTTTTTTATATTTTAAACTTTTAATAGGGCGTATTAATAATTACACAATACAAAATGTGGCGTGAAAATACCACTACTTTTATTCTTTAAGGGAAATTTTCTGAAATAACCAAAATATTTAAGGCTCACTTTTAATTTAATCAAATCATTTTCTAACTAGTTTAGCCAAAGTTATATAACTTAGGCAAAATTCTGTTCAAAATATTGTTCATGATCCTGTGTTTCACCACTATTTCTCTTCCCCACGGCATAGCTGTTGCCTGTTTCGTTGGCTATATTTCCTCTAATCAAACCTAACTGATTTATACTATTTTAGTTTTGAACTCTTTCTAATTTTTTTTTAATCATGATTTAGTAAATATAGGTATGTAAAAAATGAAGGTATTTTCATCTATTTAATGTTGTACTTTTACTAATTAGAAAATAACAACTTAAATAAATTTTTTTCTAATAAAAAAAAAACCCCAAATTTTTTGTTATTACAAAAAAGAATTTTGTTTAATAATTAATTTTAAAAAAAAACACACACACACACACTATACAACGATCTAATAAATAGATAATAATACTCCAAAAGTAATCAAAATTTAGTCAATGGATCAATATCTTGTGTAGCATTGTAATGCAGGTGTTGAATATGATATTAGCAGAAAATAAATAAATAAAATCTGAGTTGAGAGTGAAGCAAATCTGGTCCTCATTCTCCAAGGGGCAATACAAATCTAACCATCTCTCTAATTTTCTGTCTTAACTTAAAAGTGGTGAGCCTCATCCTCGTATCATAATAAGACACAAACCCCTTCGCTCAAAAAGCAAAAACAAAAAATAACACAGTTTTTTATATCTATTTCTACCATTGAGGCTTCATGTAAAGATATCATTCTTTAATATAGTAGAATATGAAAAATAAATATAATGAGGGGAATTTTAATAATAAATTTGAATAACAAAACATAAAACAGATTGATATCTAATTCAACTAACAGTTGTTTAAAATCAGGGAAAACAAAGAAAACACAACGTAAGAGGAAAAATGACCAAGAACTTTAAAATGATTTTTCTGTGTGTGTGTGTTTTGTTTTTGACGAAGTTTGAACTTGCATTATTCTTTGCAATTGTGAAACTTTTTGTGAGCAAAAGAAAACCCTTATATGGAACTGCCAAAAGCTTTCAACATACCAGGGTGGCAAGCACTATTGTCTTGATATATGCAGGACAGGACAGGACGAGAAAAGGAGAATAGTATAGAGAAGAATAATGGAAGAAAATTCAAATATCAGAAAAGAGAATAAATCAGTGATGGAAGCAGGATGGGGGGGTATAAATAATTGGATAAGCAATGGAAGAAGAGAGGAATTAGGATGAACAAGGGAAAGAGAAATTTACAAAAAGACAGAAGAAACTACAAAGAGAACCCAAATAGAGGAGGCAACATCGGACTAAAAGGCACTTCAATAGATATTGTAATTTATAAAAATAAAACCATAAGTCATTCATTTTATTGTATTTTATGATCAACAATCAATTTCTACTACAATCTAATACGTGTACAATCAGCCAAATTTTTTTGAAGAAAACATACAATATCAAAGAAAATAGAGAAGGATAAAAAAAACTAATACGTAAACATTGTTTCATTTTGATTAGGAAAAGAAGGGGAAAAAAAGATAAGAGATACAATTTAACTTCCTATCAACTATTTAAAATTTTAAATACATTGGTCTACTGACTTCCTGCAATAAGTGGGAGCACATGCCCCACCGGTTCATATGTACCTCTGTCAATACATAAAAGCATCAATGGCCTTCTACAAGCCCCTGCAGTTAAAAAGCAACAAAATATAAAAATCTTTTTTTTATTTTTCTTAAGGGAACATCTTTAAATTTTGGGAAAACAATACAAAGATGCATTTCAAACACGACATTGTTTAACGGATACATGAGTGACAGAAATATGAAAAGCCACTTCACAGTACAAACCTAATTAATCAAAAAAGGGGGCAGAACTATCAAAAGCAATTTCACAGCACATACCTAATTAATCTCAAAACGGAGCCTCAAGTGATTCATCCCATATATCTCCACTTCCATTTGAAACATCTTCGGCCTCTTCTTCCATGGAAAGTCTTATATATTCTCTATGTGCAAAGCGATCCCATTCTGTCAAAGTTGGATTCTCACGCTCCTACAACAGTACATATTTTATAAGCAGCCTCCATTCAGTTCCTCAAATTGATGTTAAGATGGAAACCAGAAAGTGGCACTTACTTGTCGGATAAGAAAAGGATCACGACTTTCAAAGGCGATGAACTTATTGAGATTGAAAAGAATATTGAAAACATTTCCAGAAAGTTTGCTGCCTTTCAAGTCACGCAGAGTGATGAAGCCCTCATTCTGTAAATAATTATTAAATTGAACAATGACATCCAGAAAACCAAACTCATACTTAAAACAAAGAACTGAAAGCCAAAGATGAGTTCTCGATAGAAACCAAGAGTGACCTCTGGTCCAATCATGTCAACAATCTGGCATAATATATCCTCAAATAACACAGGCTCTTGAGCCATGCACTCCATCCTGTGCAACTGCTCCTCATAAAAGAACTGCATTTCATTAGGTGTGAGCATTCCATTCCCATCCAAATCAATGCATTTAAACCTGAATCAAGCAATCTGACTGGTCATCACATATTATAAATATAATTAAATCACTACTGAAAATGCAGCAGAACTATATGATCCATTTTAACCCCCGCCCCACAACTGAAGAAATCAAGAAAAAATTATGCACATTGCAGTCAGATAAAAGAATTCAGAATGATTTACAATTTAATCCACAAGAAGGTTAATCTCGTTGTATATCCAGATCTGACTAATCATGCGTGGATTTCTTACTTAAATGTCAAAAGGGAAAGAGTGTCCAATTTTCTACATACAGATTTGAAATCAATGTATCTGCATATTTGTATCAAATATACACATATAAATATATTAGCAAGCTGAGACACGTTGAATTCAAACTCATTTTAGAGATGGAGAACAAAGTAATGCTCACCAGGATAAATTCATAAGATTAGCTCCGCCACCATACATTTGTGTTCACTTAAAAAACCAAGTCAGCTACTTATATAGAGGTATTCCAACAGCAAAGTGAAAATGAAAATTTTGACTTTTGTCAATCAATAGTGAAAGATGATTAAAGCTAAACTTCTTGCTACTGAACAAGGATGAAGCATCAATAGAGGGACAGCCATGTAAGTCAAAACAGGTGATAAAAGTTATAAAAAAAATCCAATCTGCATCAAATTATGCCAGCAGAATTGCTGATTCAGTTCGAACTACTAATCTAATCACATTAAAGATAACTCCAGCACTATGAAGCACATGAATACACAGCATGCCCATAAATGAAGATGTGCCAATCAGAAAGGAGGTAAGCTAGCAAGATATAGTTAATCAGTTTCTACAAAATTGTATTAACAAATTAAATTTATATAGACGCCAATAAGACTTTCAAGTTTGCAAGGTTTCTGTCTTCATAAATCATCTCATTAGTGAAAAGGAAGCAAATGTACCAGTACTCTAGGGCAGGTTCAGAAGATTTATCCTCTTCAGATAATATAAAGTAAATGAAATCTTCGTAACCCATCTTTCCTACAACTTTGCTAGTAAATTTCCTTGGAACCTGAAATAAAGTTAAAATCATTATCAAAATTATTTTTATAAATGCGTCACATATGCATAGAATATTATTTTCTTTCTCAAATCTAAACTTGATAACCAGAGTAAGAATGATACAAAAAGATGACATAAATTCGAACCTGAGAAAATATTCTATCAACAATCCGGTATGTAAGAGCATGGTTACCATATCTGATAAGGTTCTCTTTGTCAATAAAAAAATCATGGTCTGTGTCGAGCTCCCAAAATTTGCAGTATATTACATAGAAGTGTTCATAAGAGAAGTACCTGAACTAACAAAAAATAGAAAATAGAGATTACTCCTAAAAAAAAGACAGAATTATAAATATCTTTTTCTTAATATCCGCATTTTTAAAATAGCACTCAAGTTTGCATAAGCCATTTTTCCATAAATAAATCTATTATTTCCCACAAGAAAATGTGTAGGGATTCCAGAATGGGAAAGAATGATCATGATTTTATGAGGCATAATGGAGTAAAAAGGAGAATATACTTCATGGTTGATGTTATGAAGGAATGAAAGCCATGGGATCAAAGCTAAATCAGAGAGCAGGTTCCTCTATGCCACTGGATGCTAGAAAGCAACATAAAAGTAATTGTTTTATCTTCTAAGTGCACCAAATACCACAACACAAATTTGTCTGCAAAGTGCAATTGTCGGCAAATCCTCAAGGCAACTTGAACAGGAGAAACAGAGTAAACCTGTTTTCTGCAGGAAACATTGTTATCCACAAGTTTTAGAGAGCATATTTTCAGCTGGCAGACTTACTTCAGGACTTTGTTAATGTCTTCTTCCTCATCTACATGCTGCATTGCAGCAAGCACGTTTCCACGCTTCAATTCCCTAAGGGTAAGACGACCAGTCCCCGATCTATTAGTGTAGTAAAATATTCTGTAAATGACTGTTTCAGCTGTTCCATAGCAAAGGGAAAAAAATGTATAAGTAATAAAATTTTAAGTCAAAACCAACTATATATCACTTCATCAAAGCATAAATTGGCACTGATGAGACAATACATATAGTTAAGTTCATTTATTTTAAATGCAATTGGCTGCAAACCATATTCATTACATCCTTAGTTCCTTATGAACATATTTGATAAATAAGAGGAACAGGTACCAGTTTTCACATGACCCTGAAAATGAACTACCAAATTCTACCACTATTACAAGACTAATATGAAACAAAACTAATTATACACATACTGATAAGAACACCAACAATTATTTCAAAATAAAAATCACATAGAGATTTAGAATAAATAATACTATACATAATTTTATCAAAATGATTAAGGCAAGTGCATTCAATCACTTCTTAATGAAAAATATTAAGAGCAGTTGGTCAGTTTCCGTATGACTTGGGGCAAAGGGTTCTAGCTGCCTAGGTCCCCAGGCATCAGGTGTGAGACTTAAAAATTCAATTTGCCCATATCTATACAAGAAAAAAGAGTACCAATGGGTTGTAACCATACCATATCTTTCCTGAAATTCAGGGGTGCTTTGCAGAAATTCCAACCCTGGATGCGATGCCAAAAGTTCATGTAAAACAGGTTTGAAATCATCCTGCATTCAAGATGAACAATTAAGAATAGTAATAGCCAATCACTCTGCAACTACAATATCCCTTTCTACAAATTCCACCAAGCAGATGATGTATTTTAAGAACACTATCTTCTAAGTTCTTGATCTCTTCATTCTGTAGCAATGATATCCAGAATTGCTTGATGCTAATCTCCGACAATGTTTTTTTTATCTCATTTTTCATTATATTGTTTTTACTTATGTCACTCTTATTAGCTCCCTGTTTACTAGGATTGAATACCCTTTCCCACACCCCCTTCCTGCCCGCTCTATATATATATATAACCATATTTTTGACATAACATCTTATATAATTTTTAAACTGTTAAATTAATATATATTAGATGGCTCAGATGCAATCAAATGTGTAATTAATGCACATTTGTAATTTAATCTAAGCCACTAAATGTACATTGATCTAACGGTCTAAAAGTTGTGAAAAATAGTGTCAAAAATATGATGCCATGGATCCTATTCCTATATATATGTATATGTATAAAGAAGAAGAAGAAGAGAGAACCAAGGCCTCTGTAATGAAGTATTTTATATTAAATAGAGACTACATGAAATAAATGCATATGAACCTGATTAAGGTAATTGCAATCTGGTCGCTTTAAAATTGTGTATATCCGGGTTGCTAAATCCATTGTCAACATGTTGCCTCTCACCCAATAATCAATAAATTGATCCCTACAATGTGTCACAAGGTAACTAAGTTAACACACATTAGTGATATCATCATTATCTGGAAAGGATTGCAAAGGACACAGGACACAAAGGTGCCATATTTCTTCGGTTATTATGTTTAATTAGTGAATCAGTTCACCTAATTCCCTCTTCTGGTAAAGAAATTCAGTATACCAGAAATTCTATAACTTCTCTAAGAACATGTGCATAGAAATTCTTAATGAAACAGGATTTTCATACCCAAAAAGAGAGTGTACCATCATTAAAAAAAAGAGTTTAAAGCAGTTCTACAAGCAGAAAATCCACAAAAATAACAAATCTGTCTATGAAGTGAACTGCATCATGACCATGCATGTATTATCTGTAAGTATATGAGCTAGTATTACACAAAATAAATACAAAATTCACTCTTTACTGTTCTTCTAACAAAATAAAGGCTAGAGACTGCAGGCACAGGCACCCAAGTGCAAGCACACACATACAGAGCATCATCAGCAACCAAGATACCAAGGAGACAGTAGAGATTCCATAGAGAAAGTATTATAGCTGGAGGAAACAGTAACTACCATAACAGAAAGCTATAAAATTAATCATGTGAAAACATATTGAGATAATATGATAAAGAAGTCGGAGATGGTTGTAGATGCATACTACGGCAGCAGAGAAAGAGGCCCCAGATTCATAACGGCAGATCACAAATATTTGATCTCTCTATCTATAGAAATCAGCCAACCAACAATAGAGATTTAAAGAGAACATGTTTCACATGGTCTCAGTAGCAAACCTTAAGCATCATACACCACCTACCGAATAGTTTTCAAAACACCCAAAAGTTCCTTCAGATCAAAAGCTACCATGTTTCTTAGAAAAAGAACAAGCACAGCTAGAAAGTTCCCCTGCAACCCAAAGGGAACCAAAGGCAGGCCTCCGATTCCCTGTAACAGTTTCACCGAAACATTACCAGTAAATCCTCCACATAGGAACTCAAGAGAAATTTTTAAATTAGTGTTGTCAATAAGTATATGGAATATCCATCCTTGCAGCCAACTCCCCAAAACGAATCTTCTAGAAAAAACAAACCCCCATTTCCATGCACAAGCCAAAAAAACTACCTAAAAGAATTAAAAATAAGAAAGAGAAGAAAAAAGAAGAAGAGAAACTGCTTAACAAATAGAAAATCATGGTCATTCCTTCTCTATAAGAAACCATCATCTAAGTCCATTTAGTTGTCTGGAGATGTGAACCATGAAAAGAGACAATAACGGACCGGAATCATCCAATCCACCCCAGCAATAAACAAGCCCAAGAAACTACTGTTCTTTTTATTAACTTTTATTATGGATAAGCACAGCTGACCAGCTGGGAAGAGTGGACTTAACCAAATAGAACAACTTAGTTATACTACTGCAAAACAAGTCATGAGAAGCAACAAGAAACATCCGTAACTATGAATAACAGAACTTTGCTGCAGCCCCCTCTATCAGTTGGAGTACAAATCATAGTTCTGCTTTACATAAACTTCTTCAAACTCACAAGACTAAAAGCAAAAGTTACCAATAAACACAGAGAGAGTCTTAACAATGCACTGATTGACACAAAAAACAACCTACCTTGTCACAATACCAGTGCCATCAGTGTCAATCTTCCTAAACAGAGCGGTAGAGAAAAATGAGGGTAGCTTGCATATTTCCCTTGTGACAGACTTAAATTCTGACACAGGAAATAAAAGATGGAAAATAAAAGGAAAATTTTCAGTGGGTTTATAAGAATGTTATAATGAGAACTGATAAGAGACCCTTAGAAAATTCAACAGATAGCAAAGGTTCTCTCACCTTGTACTTGCAGTCCATCCATGTGACCATAAAAATGCTGATCAATTTCAAACAAACACTGCTCTCTCATTTCATTTGGAGGTGGACGTCCATTTTTAAAGTAAAACTGGAAGCGTTTTAAGAGTTCAATTTAGACCACAAAACCATTAATCATCACCAGACAACTATTGTGCTAGCTTGTATGTATAAAACATTAGCATTATGCAAAAAAACAATTGCACCAGTATTTCATACCTGAGGTATGACCTCGCGTACTGGTTCACTGACTATTTTTAATGGAGAACCTAGAGAAGAAGGACCAATCCTCTGTTTTGTAACACGAGGAGAACCAGAAGCACGTGGTGAAAGCGGAGGAGTACTGCCAGCTGGAAACATTGAAGGTAACGAACTGCTAGAAGAAAAATTCAGACTAGTTGAATTGCCAAGCACATTCAAAGGAGTTCCGGCCTTTGCATCAGCCAGCAAAGACTTCACCTACATCATAACACCACAAAAGAAATACATCTAAAATAAAACTTATCCAATTAATGAGTCCAAAATGAACCATAAAGATTAAATAAAATGTGTATACATTAAGTCAAATACTTCCAACTCAAAAAAACCAATTAACATTTAAATAAATAAAAAACAAAACAAACAAACAAATAAATAAATAAGTATTTTGGGCCTCCCATTTTCAAATCAAAGGCTTACAACAATGAAAGCACAGTATTCTAAAAAAAAAACAATGAAAGCACAGTACTATGTTTTTTATTCCTTCCTGAAGGATTAATCATTTGTCCAAGCTATCTTTTGTTTATTAACTTGTTCATAATAAAGCATAACTCAGCCTATATCTTACTCTGAATCTCTAGCTTAATCTTATCACTCTTGAGCATCTTTTGCCCATCAATATTCAGTATTCCCAGTTCATAACCATAGCTTGGCTAAAACTCCGCCTAAGCACTTATCCCACTGATATCACTACAAGCTGTCAAATTCTTAATTGGTATTCAAATGTATTACCGTTGATAACCCATTTATCATTAAGTGACAACCAAATATGCTCATGAGACGGCTTACATATATAATTTAGGAACATATTTTCTTACTACAGGAAGCTAAAAGCTTACAACTGAAACATTTTCGCTAACTGAGCATTGCTAACAATTATAGAAATAAAACAAAAATACCTATGTTAAGCTAAAATATAAGCTGAAAGAAAGCCAAAGATGATTCAGAAGCTAATAATAGGATGAACGAATAAATAGATAAATAATTGATAGAATTACCAGCTTGTTAGTGTCGGGAAGCGAAAGCCAAATAGAAAATAGCTCTTCAGCAAGGTAGGGACTGGATTTGAGGGCCAAAGGTGAAAGTTCAGGTAACTGTAGCAAATCCGCGTCAAGGGACGCCATGTCACCACCAGTTACCTCCATATCCATCGTTATCAATTCAGTCAGTGTTGGCAAAAACCCTAGATCCCAAAACTAAAAAACAACCCCAAATTCCAATAACAATCTCAAATTATACTAAACCGATACAATTTGCATCGCTTTTTTCCCCTTGGTTTTTGATTTTTTTTGTTTTTGTTCTTTAGTTATTTCTCCATCTGCGTGAAAGAGAGAATTGGCGAGTTTCTGAAAGACGGTGTTTGCTCGAGCGTTTAGTTATGAGAGAAAAGAGAGGGAGAGAGGGGAAGTGGGTTTTTGGAGAAGAAGAGGAACAGCTTTAGCTTTGGGTTTGGCTTTGTGGGTTTACGGAGAAATCAGTAAAGAAAGAAAAGTGGTGGTGGGCTCGGGTGTTTTTGGCTTCATCTGGACTCGTAATAAATGAAAAGTGTTTGATAAAATGCCCGCACAAACGCATGCACGCGCACTGCCAGCGCCACGGATGCACCCCCCACTGTTTTAAGTTCAACCCAAAACTACAAACAAACGGTAACTGCCAGCATTTCATGTTTTTCTTTTCTTCTTTCTACTTTGCTTATTTTTTTGTTATTCTATTCACTCTCAAATATTATATTTTAACTGTTGTATTAAACATACATTCCTTTGTTTAAATCTTTCTTACAAAAAAAAGAAAACGTTATACTATTTTGTTAATGGTATTCATTAGATGGTATCAAATAATAGAAAATTTTCAATAAAAAGATGGTCCTTGGGCTCTTGGCAATTGCGGTTAGGTGAAAACTATAAATTCGCTGGACCAAACCAAAACAGTTTTGATGAAACCAAATCCAACTATTAACAATATGATTCAGTTCTCGGATATAATTGTACAAATTGTACTAAAATGTAAAACATCCCATCATATAAAGTACAAATGTTTGTAACACAGACGGTACATTAAACCAAGTGAAGAGCATAAACACAAGGAACATAAAAACTACAGGCTACACTATAATATTTAGTGAAGTCTAATTCTTCTCGAAAAAGAAAGATACAATAAAGGTTCTTATTACAACTACTAGTGCTTCAAATTTATGAACATTTCCCTAAAGTAAATATCATTTGATCTCTTCCTTGCAAGAGTCTAGTAGCATTAGCATATATTATAATTCGCAAGAATCCCCCACCAGGCACAAAGAGAGCAATTTGAACATGTTTGATTTCAAGCTTGCTCAAGCTCCCGCTGTGAATGAAGGTCCAACAATGGATACACATATACAAAATGTGGTAAAATCATTACAGTTGCCCGGATCTTGATAAGGAGCATTAAGAAATTTTTCACCCTCAATACAAACTTACCATATAGTTATGTCCTATTTCCTCTTTCCCACGCCAATTGTCAGGAGCTCAAAGCTCCTAAGTGCATCATCATGACCACTTCTTGTGGCTGCAGTGCGAGAAAAGGATGATGATTTAGACTCGTACCCAGGTTGAATCCTTTGGGTTGTAGACAGGCGACCGCTGCTTGAGACCATTCGGCTTGAACGATTCTCACTAGGCTCACCGGAGGAGCTTGGTCGGCTGCTTGATACAACAGCCCTCTTTGTAAGACTGCCATTTCGCAATAAGGAACGAGTCCTTTCTGAATCGGCTTGCTGAGAAATTAATAACAGTAGTTCAGAAGAAAAGCAGTATTGTATTAAACATCTATTTAGAAAAGACAGGAGTGACCATGTAAACTTTACACCAACTTGAAATGATAGGGAACTAAGGCAAGACAGTTAAAGCGTAAACAATTATGCATAAACTTACTCACCACATCCTTTGATGACGGCACATCATCAGAAGATCTGTGTTTCAAGTGATCACCATGCAAACCATGACCAGAGCCATTCCTTCTGGCAAAAGCCTCAATTCCACCAGAGAATCTATCTCGAACCTCTTGCCCCACTAGGTGCATATAAAAACTCGTAAGCTTTTTTTTTTCTTCTTCAAATTAGCAAGAAAACTAACAGCAGAAATTTTTACGAAAATTTTTAAAAAAAATTCAACAGATCCATCTGCTCTAGAAAGAAGTCATAGAAATCTGCACTTGAAAACAAAAGTAAACATCCCTCACCGAAGCAAAATAACAGATCAAAAACTTGAGCCTAGCTGTACTCATAGAACTATAAGCAACCATCAGCGGAAAATATTAAAACTTGTTTCCAAACCAAACTGCAAAAGAAGCTGACCTGAGGGCCTCTCTGTTCTTTCAGCTGATGGTCCCGCAGGGTTCAATGCTGGTTTCCCACTTGGCTGATGAATTAAAAAGAAAAGGGACAAGATGATTATATTAGAATTATATTTTTTAAGAAGATACAGAAGCAAAAATATTGTCCTTGCTTCCCATTAAATAAATTCCAACAAACTGAAAACTACTTACCCGTGCTCTGGAACTGGAGCCAGTCTGTGGATATTTCAATATAGTCCAATCAAAAACATAGTCAAACTGATAACCTGCACAAAATTGTTGGAACTTTGATTCTGTGTTTTTTGGAGACGAGATGAGATAATAAATGCAAGAACTGATGCTCAGAGCGTTAAGAGTTAACCTTCTCGAATAAACAGGTCACGGAAGAGCCTTTTCAAGTATGAATAATCTGGTTTATCTTCAAACCGCAATGACCGGCAATAGTGAAAGTATGATGTGAATTCTGACGGATATGATTTGCAAAGGACCTGGATAATAACTTATCAGTGTTAAAAATTAGAACAATGAGATCCAACAACAGAACACAACACAACTAAAACAGTGCCTCCAAATATAACTTTTTCTTTTTGTTTGTAAACAGAAAAATTTATTGAAGATCCAGCCAATATAGCAAACTATATTTTCCCTGTACTCATATGTTTCATCAAATTGATACCTCTATAGGAGTAAGCATCTTCTTCTCACTAATCTTGTCATATTTCTGCTTTTTGGTGCCTGCTTTCAATCCCTGCCAGGGAAGGCTGAGAAGTAGAAACACAGTTAAGATATGATTAAGATCTCTAAAAGTAGGTTAAGTGAGAGATTTAGTTGTGTCAAACCTTCCCCTTAGAAAATACATGAGCACATAACCAAGAGACTCCAGATCATCCCTTCTGCTTTGCTCTGAAACAAAATAGTACAACAATTAGATCAACTAAAAAGCTTGGCAAATCCAAACATGACACAGATAACAAAAGACAATCTTCAATTATTCAATGAAATAACTTAACTCACCAACTCCCAGGTGAGTGTTAACACTTGCATAGCGAGCTGTTCCTGTGAGATTCTTGTTTTCCCTGCATGAAAAATATAGTGAATTATTGATGACAGACCATTAGAAAAGATTAAAAAAAAGGATAAAGGTTTTACATTCATCATTATCACGGGAATTTGAAAACAAACCAAATTGGCTGAAGGTATGTAAAGATGTATCACAGAATAATACACCACCGCCAAGAGAGGAATAGAAACACGCACATATTCATATAGAGGAGCTAATTCAAACGTACTACTAGGAGCCTAGATCTTGGCGCTTTTCCCAATGTATGATGAAGACTAGGGAGAAGAATGAAGAGAATTACTAAGATTCTTCACAAAACACAATGAATGCCTTAAAGAAGTTGATAAAGGAAAGAGATTTTTCCAGAACTGAATAAAGACCCTGAAGAAAGGTTATAAAAGAAGCATAAAATTTTTTCTATAAGAGGTGAACCTCATTCAAAAGGAGATCATCAATTGAAGAAAACTTAGAGAGCTTCACTTTAGGAATCTTCTGCCAACATCCTTTGTAACCTTACAAAATTGTAAACTTACAAAGTCTACAAAGGCATAACTTCTTCCTCACTCTCGGTTTTGCAGTGACAAGTAATACAAACATTTGAGTTCAAGCTTCTCCACAGTCGACTCCATTTGGTGAAGAAATCATGTCCTTAATTCATATACTTGGAGTGTCTTTGGCCTTTCAGATAAATAATTGATCACACGCATGAATGACTCAAATGTTGCCTATTGGTCCTTTTTTTCACTTCATCTCTAACACCTTTTGGTCTTATCTTGGCCATTCCTACTCTTCCACTTGTATTCTGTAAGCATTTGCTCATGCTATGCCATTATTGGAGACAAGTAATGCCATTTACATTAGGACCAATTATTCCAAAGACTCCAGTCAGGCATCAATACCAAAAGAGAGGCACCTCCAGCATAGAGGCAGACTTCTCCAACGCCTCAAGACTTTCAAAACCTTGTGTTCTTAATATTCCTCACCCATTTCAAAATTTGAAGAGATGAAGAAATCAAAATTCATAATAAATTGAAATAAGAACCTTTGGAAGCCCAAATCATTGATAAGTAAAAGCACTACAGGAACCCTATTCAAAACTCTGTGTTCTTAGTAATCCTTACCAGTTTCAAAACTCAAAGAAAGGAAGAAATCATAGGTTCATGATGGATTAAAATAAGAACCTCAGAGATACCACTGCTTTAGTAAAAGCACTGCAGGATTCCTAAGCATGCACAGAACATATAAATATTGTCTAATTATCTTTAACCCCACTCTACTCTACAGTAAATGCATATAAATATTGTCTAATTATCTTTAACCCCACTCTACTCTACAGTAAATGCATATAAATAATCATGAAAGGCCTAGAGCTTGGCCTTCAATGCAAAAAAGCCCAGCCCCTTCAAACCACAAAAAGAAAAGAGAGAGAGAGAGAGAGAAGGATTCACTGTTTGTATACATCAGACCCTAAAACTATATCTTTCACAACAAATTACACCATTAGCATTCAATTTGAAGGCACCATTAGTGCACGAGTAACTCAAATCAAATAATAATGCAACATTACAGTTTATGAGTGAGTCCAATTGTGGAACAAGATCAAGAAGCCATTACAGCAAATTATGCAAAACGGAAAATGAAAATTAATACCTGTATGGTATGTGCTTGTGTGTTTGAAGGTCCCTATATTTCTTTGCAAGGCCATAATCAATGATGTATACCTGTGATTCAAGGCATAAGAAACCAGCACAAAAATGTTAATAAAGCAACAAATTACTAAGTACATCAATGAGATGTTTGACCAATTCATTTCAAGGTGTGTGAAGTAATATGAATCAAAGTATTTATAGCTTTAGGTTCATGGAAAGAAAACAGTAGTTCCATCTTGCAAGGGAAAGGAGCAGTTTCTTGCGCTATATAATAACGACAGCAGATGGTGATTTATGAATAATTCAAGCAATCTATAATAAATTCAATATGAGCTTTGCCTTTGCTCTCCACATGATGTTTCAACAATTCTTACCTATGACTATAATATATTCTAGCCAGAAGAAATTTGGAGACATTCACGATCTCAAAGTCCAATATTTTCAATCCATGTCACATAAAAAAACTTAACATGCAGTTACAATTTTGTTGTACGAAGGAATTCAAACATGCAAATGCACAAAAGAAGCATATACATATATATGAATATACCTGATTTGATTTGCGCCCTAAACCCATTAAAAAGTTGTCAGGCTTTATATCACGGTGTAGAAAACCACGAGAGTGCATGTACTCAACTCTGTTTATCTATATAAGACAGCAAAAGAAAACACCATATAAGCATGGAATCCGTATCAACCAGGTAAAACATTCTTGAGACCATTGGCATACTTACTAACTGATCCGCAAGCATCAAAACCGATTTCAAAGAGAACTTTCGATTGCAGTAATTAAATAAGTCTTCCAGGCTTGGTCCAAGAAGGTCAATAACCATGACATTATATTCGCCCTCAACTCCAAACCATTTGAGATGGGGAATACCCGCTTCACTCAAATAAAGATATTAAATAAATAACAAGAAAAGGAAAGCAATATATTGATCTCAAATCACATAAATAACCCACTGTATCAATTCACTCCAACTTACTTCCTCCTTGAAGAAGCATGTACAATTTTGATTCATAATGAAGCTGAGGATGCTTGGTCTTCACAGATTCCTGGACAAAAAGGAAAAATAAATGAATGCAGTAAAAAAATTAAGTTTCAAAACATTGCCAATATCATATATAAAGACTAGTAAATTGTTACATTGAAAGAAGGAAAAGAAACTTAGATCAAGTACTCAAAGGAGTAAACAAAAAATGCACAAGTCAAGAGCAACTTTAGGGTGCACATTTTGATTGCAAGCTCATATAAGGAGCTCAGCTAAATTTTTGTAGTTCGCCAATACAAATAATTATCAGCAGTATGCATTTTAGTATAATTACACATATCACTCTTTGGCAAACTCCTCAAATATAACTCTCAAAAACAGAAGTCCAATTCATTGAAGTATCAACTGAAAACTTGAAGATAACAAATTTCTCTTTTTCGATCTCTAACATACTAAGACTAACTGCTCTGAAGAAAAGCACTGAAAAGCATAATAAGGACATCTCCATGAACAAACTTCACTATCTAATCAACTCATCAAAGTCCTAGCACCAGTAGTCTGGTATCTATTACAAAAGATCAGGAATGTAAAAATCAATTAGTGAACTTACTTTGCACACATAAACACGAAATTTTTGCATAAGTATATATAATTTCATGGAAATTCTTCATTCTTTGATAAACAACAACTTAAACCACGACTCAATACTCACATTATGAATATCGCAGAGAAAAGCAAAAAAGTTTTTTAAATAAAGAAATTACACAATTCAAAACCCCTCATGACATCCAATGCACGATTATTTATCTTCCAAAAGAGAAATCAAACTTTCCTACAATTTCAAAAAAGATATATACAATAACAATCCAAGTCTCCTACATACCAGCTTAACAGCAACTTCCTCCCCAGTTTGCACATTAACACCTACAACAAAGAAAACCAAACCACCATGAAAACATAATCAAATAACAAAAACACAAATAAAAATAAAAATAAAATCTTATAATTTTAACACAAGAATGCCATTAAAGAACCGCAAATTATACACACCTAAATAAAGCTCCCCAAACGATCCGCTCCCGATCTTGCGTCCCAGCTTAAACTTGCCCCCTATTAAATGATCCATTGATCTACTTTAATCTTAGCCAAAAATATTATACAACTAAATTTCACCTTTTCCCCTAGAATCTTATATCACAATCAAATTTATTCACCAAACAGAAAACGACCCACAAAAGATTCCCTTGTCAGAGAATCTTAGATCCATCAAATTTATTCAGAACCCAAAAAAACAATACAATTGAAAAAACCCTTCGTGATCTATCTTATTACTGTACAAACAAGACATGAGATTGCTTAAAAAAAAAAGCAATACCATTTGCTGGCATTATTTTGGAATCAACATAATGCATTTTTTGGAAGAAAAAAAAGTGGGGTTCGAAGAGAAAATGATGCGAAAAAAAGATGACTTTTTTATCAATTTTTTAAGGGAAAAAAACAAAGAGAGAAGAATCTTAGGCAAGCAAAAGTTGGGGCAAGAATTAGGGGGAGCAGAATCGGATCTGGGTTGGCGACGAAGGCTGAGCTTGATTTTTCTCGGGAAAAATTATGAGAAAAAAAATTGAAGAAAGAAATAACAGGAGAGCAAGAAAGGGAGAGAAGCCAGAAGGGGAAAATGGATGATGATCGATGAACCAAAAACCGGATGATGTTATTGGGTTTTTGTTTTTTTTTTTTTTTATTATAACAATTAATTATATTTTTTATTTTATTATTTAATAAGAAGGCCGTCCGTAGTAATTTATTAATTATTTATTTATTTATTTATTAATTAGTCTTGTTCTTACTTGAAAAATAATCTTAGTGGGTTGTATTGGGGCATTTATGTCTTTTCACAACTTTTTTTGATTTAATGATGATGATTGATAAACAACAATGATTATGATGAATTGTGAAAGGGGTTAAAAGAGGCTTTAAATTAGACTAATTCACAAGTTTAAAAAACAAATGTTATAACGTAATGATTAAACAAACAAGTTTAAAAAACAACTATTACTATTATATTTCTTTTTTTTACTAAACTTTTTCTTTTCTCCATTTCAAATTAATTATTTTTGCCAAAATCCAGTTCATTCCAATATTTTCAAAATTAGTTCAAACAGATTTTACAAGTTAGAATTTAATCCTATCTAAATCAATTTAGTTAATTGATAAAACTGATGTGACTAACTATTAATACGGAATTCACTGTCACCCCAGTAAAAATTAAAATATATTTTTAAGACATTGAGACTAAATAATCAAACGAGTGTTGTTTTTTCTACGCGAGAACAGGACTTCTTAATTTTTATAAAGATAAATTTTGGTATAAAGATGGTCTTTAATAATAGAGTTATTTTATTATTTTTTAAAAGGAGATTTAGGTCTAAACATATCTAATTTATCTTGTGTAACGTTTTAATAATATATTTGATTTTATATTAATATTTTTATATATAATTAATAAATAGTATTACGTTTATTTGATGAATAAAAAAAGAAATCAAATGAGTGAGGAGCCAACATTGTTAAAAATAAATAAATAAATAAATAATAAAGAAGGAATCATTCAAAAGTAAGTATCCAATTAAGATTAGACAACGTACAAAATGTCTTTCTATTTTTCTAAAAGGAAAAAAGCAGTAAACATGATGGTGACTGTGAGGTCTTTCGGTTCTCCTTTCATTTGTCAAATATATACAATTCACAACCAAAAAAAAGCATAGTCTATAATCTATAGATAATTAGGTTTGGAAATATATACAAAGATCAATACATCTTTATGGGTGGGAATGTGGGCGCATTTTTTTCTTGCAGAGGAATAGAATAATCAGAGAAGGCAGGGGGTAGAGGTAGTGGTAGCTTTTCATAAAAATAGTAGTTGGTAATGGAATTGACTTCAAATGATTTGTTTATTAAAAGCTCTGCTTCTGCTTCTGCTTCTGCTTCTGTCTCAATACCAAATAATACAATACCCATTTCATTTTTAATTTCATCCGTCTTCTTCTTTCGTGGAATGCCCATTGGGTGGGCCTACATCTAGGGGTACCCTACACTTATTTAGGAGGCAGGCCTACAGCCCCAATCAATTATTCATTCACGTTCGGCCCACAATCTCCGCAAACACCTTCCCACTTTGTGTAAAGGTAATTTGCTTGTTACTGATCTAACAAGCTAGTATTTATTTTTATTTGAGTTACAATCTTCCACAGCCCTATTTTTTACTTTGCATTGGGGTGATTTCTATTTACCTAAAAGATTAACTTTTTAAGTTAATAATAAACGTTCAATTTATAACAAATAATATTAAATTAAACTCAATCATATGTAAATCTTCTAAAATTATTATAATATAAATTATTATATGAGTAATAGATTTTTAAAAAATAAAGGAGTGAATATTACGAATCAAATATATCTTAAAAATTATGTATTTTAAATTTAATAAAAATTATTACATAAATAATAAATTTTTTATAAATAATAAAGATGAGCTCTACAAGTCAGACCTACACTCTTAACCCCTTAATTTGAACTAGAATGTAATAAGAACATTACATAATTAAATAAAAAAAAATATCGCATTAAATAAAAATTAAGTAAATTTTTAATATATATAAATATATAATATTATATAATAAATTAATATTTTAAGTTAACAACAAACAACTCCATCTTATTTATCCATTCTTTTTTTTTTTTAATAAACTTTGTCTATTCAACTTCACTAGCATCTTCTATTTCTGTTTTCATCTTAAAAAAATATCTGGATCAACGTCTGATTTTCAATTTAGTTCAGTAACCAAACTATCTAAAAAAGTTAACGTAGAAAATTTGAAGTCAATTGAAATGACTCAATTTGGGTCCATTTCCACGGCATGGCATGTATTTATCAAACACGTGCTTACTTTTATTCTACCGGTGGCGAATTTAAATCACAACACTTGTATTAAATGAATCTTTAGACTGACAAGCTCAATTGTGACTAAATACAATTACAATGACGTTGATGAATTTTCATCCCAAGAAAAAAAAAAACACAAAATCATAATTTTAAAAATAGAAGATTTGATACTTGGTTAATTTTATAGGTAAACCTCCTCTGTAATAATTCATCAGAAGTGAATGTAATAATTCAAATACAGTTAGGATGCATACAGATAGAAATTATAGTTGCTCAAGCGAAAAGAACCCAGAAGGATTGTCACTAACATCATCTCTAACTGCATCCTGCATGCCTGTATGCTATGGGAGTGAAAAATGCAGCAGGTTACATGTTAAAAAGCAGTCACCAATAATCTCCACAGGAACACTTACAATCCCTAAAATGGTGAAAACGGCTATTATCCCTCACAATTATTTCTCTATGAACTATCTTTTATATAAACTTTACGGCCGTGTAGCAGTCTCCACTGACACGAAGGTTCTTTAGTATTCGAATTGTTGTGCCAGGACGGGTGCTAATAATACCATAAACTATGGCAAGTCTCTCATTGGGATTGTGTAGTAAGTATTTTTTCTGTTCCTCTTAAACATCATGGAAGACTTATTTGGTGTCAGTAACATACCCTGTTTGTTCCATCCGCTCGAGAAGATCTTCCATAGCCTCTTTCATTTTGCCATAATGCGGATAGGATTCATCTCCGGCCACAAAACAATGTACTTTGTTTTTAACTTCAGCCCAGCTGCAAGCTAGTGTCTTCTTCATGCCCTTGTTTCTCATAGAGATTCTCAACCTTGCTGCTGCATCTTTCCATCTCCGAGCATATGAATATGTTTGATAAGAGAACATAAGCTCCTATGTCATAAGGATAAATCATAAATATTTTATCAACAACCTTTTCAGCTAACTCAACATTCTTGTGGACTCAACAAGCAGACAAAGACGGCCGACCAGGCGCTCCAGTAGGTCCAGCATGCATGATACATATGAACTCATATGCTTTCTCTAACTTTCCTACCCGACCAAGAAGGTCTGCCATTGCAGCATAGTTTTCTAGGTTTGGAGCAAACCCATACTCCTTGGTCATATTATTGAAATAACTCCGAGCTTTATGACAAAACCAGCATGACTACAAGTAGTTAAAACAGCCACAAAAGCCACAGAATTTGGCTTCATGCCCTGCTTTTCCATCCCCTCAAACTAGGAAATGGCATCACGGGCATTTCCATGCAAAGAATGTCCCGTGATAATTGCCAATAATTGCCATCCATGACACTATGTTACGGAGCTCCATTTTATCAAAAATACATCTTGCTAACCTAATGTTCCCACCTTTGGCATACATGTCTACAAGTGAGATGGTTATAAAAAAACTCAAGATCACAAATATCTTCCCATAAAAGATTATAAGGAATTTCTAATAGCCAAAACTCTTAAGGATTTATGCTGCACTATTATGTGCACTCAAACGTTATCTAAACTCTCTAGTTTCTCTTATTGATACTTGACTAATCTAAGAAGTTAACGAATGTTTATATAAGTTACAAAACGTCCCTAGAAATCCTATTTCTAATTAAAATAAGAGTCCACATGTTTAAGAAATTCAAAACTAACTTAAACACGTAAATCCGAGACAAAACGAAAAACTCTACACAACTTAGCACTGTGGCGCTACGATCCGATGCAGCCACACTGATGCAATATCGATCCGGCGTCGCGGCGTGCTCAAGCCAGCATGACAACGCTCACACCTGGATATTGTCTCCTTGTGTTTTTGTGCCCTCTTGCTTCCGACTTTTGATTTTTATCTCTTTCTCGTCCGTCTAATATGTACTTGACCATGTGTCAACTCTTTATCAGTCTCCAACTCAAAATCATGCTTGAACACAATTTTGAATCACCAATTCCAACATTTCCTTAATGCAGTGTTGCCAAATGAGCACAAGCAGGCATGATACTGGAAAAAGATACATGCCTTGGTTTTATTTTAGCCATTAGCATCTGTCGAAAGAATTTCAGTCCTTTGTCGAAAAGGCCTGCACAGACCCTGCAATAATTGAGCTCCATGAGATGGCATCTCTTTGATGCAAGAGATAAAATACACGGAGTGCATCTTCCACTCGTGTACATGTTGGATACATGTCAATCAAGCTACTTCCAATATACAAATTAGTATTTAATCCATGCCTGATGGCATACCCATGAATCTCCTTCCCCTTACCAACATCCACATAATCTGCAAATATAGCAAGGACACTGGACAAAGTGAATGCATCAGGCTTTAAGGTAGCATTCCCCATTCCTCTAACCATCTTCAAAGCTTCTGCATATGAGCTATTTCATGCAAGTCCACAATCACAGTATTCCATGACACAAGATCCATTATTGGCATGGTTTCAAACACCTTCCTCACACTATCCATTCGCGAAGGCATTGCATGATTATTTACTCCACACAAATAATCATCAACTTGCATATCTCTATTGATGTAAGGTAACTCACATATTTCATCTAAACTCGCATCCATACCCACAACCTGCATTCAAGTTTATGTATCAAATCATATGTATTATCATTAAACTCATTACAGGTAGCTAAACCACTACTTAATTCACCATTTTCATTTGTTCAGGAATTTTATCAAGCAATACATGTGCATATGTCTTGCTCCCTCCATTCACTTCCAAACCCTAAAATCTGTCATACATCGTGATATGCAAACTTTAAAATTTAGCGTACATGTTCATGACAGCATTATTTGTGTACAAATCAAAATCCATGTCGAGTCTAATAATGCAGCCATGGACAGACTCGCAAAACTTCAAGTCCAACAACAAAGTACACAACTTTAAAACATAAGGGACTATATTGTGATTTGGGTATATACAATAAAGGCCATCATTTAGACAAAATATATCAAGCACTGAACAAAATGGCCATTGTCATTACGAGGTTAAATTTGGTGTAGATAGCAAGGAGTCTGGAGACAAAATAATGAGGCTTGGGGTCTTGGGTTTTGAGAATTTGGGAATGGAGTTGTTTGGCTTGGCATTTGGTTTTTATGGTGCTGGGGCTTTTGAGTCGGTTTATTAGGGTTTTGGTTCATGTTTGTTTGATCGATCAGGTTCTGGTTATTGGGCATAGTGTTTTCATTTCTGTCTTGTTTGTTGGCGCCTTTCGCCTTAGCGGTATATGAACTGTCAATCCAGTTGCCTTCTCTTCTCACGAGGGTCAATGTTAAATAAATAAACTAATTAATGAAGTTAAATAGAGTTATTCATGAATATGATTACTCGAATACATTAAGTACACCCTATACATGTATCATAAATCTTTATTGAATACGACATTTTAGCGATCAATTTTCGATCTAGTCAATTTAGAATCATTATATATTCAAACACCAGATAAATCAATGATTTACCAAAATTTTTCTAATTAATCCACTTCTGACCCAACTCCTGAGAGGGAACAAAGATATTTTAATTTCTTCTGGTTTTACAAACCTGATTAAGGTTACGACATATTCTATATACTAAGTCAAATTGATGAATATTATAGTTTATAGAAACTACTTATTTAACAAAGTTGATTGATTGATACGAGTCAATTTTCTGTTACAATAAATTGATGAAACAATAACTGATCCAATAGCTACTTTAGTGGCTGCAATAGCTATAACAAAATTGAAAAAAAAAAATATCTCCTTTTAATTGTCGATTATAAAAATAATCAAAGAATGTTACGATATTTATATTCTAAACATAGTTTATGCGCTTGGCCAAGACTTTTCCCCTAAACCCAAGGGCATTCAAATGTCCAAGGCCTTCCACTCACACGCTCTTTCTAAATGATTTTTTTGTCACAGCACAGCAGCAATTGATGCAATACACCTAATTTTAGCTAGGCTGGACACTGAATTTCCCACCCATTAACCAACATTTGCTATCTGAACTTAACTGAGTCACAAATTCTCTTCAACTCAACTCAAAACTACCTGCATCAGATAGTTCGGATTCATGCCTAAGCCATCATGTCAAAACAGTATCATGAAAAAATGCAAGTGTTATCATATAAACCACATAACCCGAACAGACAAGCATAAGAGATATGGCCACCAAAGTTCTGATTGACAACCTACGAACTCGGTAATTGAAAAATAGACCAATATACTAAACAAAATACACAATAGTTTTACAATGTCAAGCCTCAAAATTACTTTCTAGCATTCAATTCAGAGCTCAGTTTTTTCAGTGTCACATAGGGGCATTGTTCCTAAAGTAAACGCATAGTGCATACATAGAGAAATCAAAGTGCGAAACTCAACAGCCTGCAGAGAACCTAATTGAAAAATACCTCATTGCACAAACAAGAGTGGCTCAATCATCCTCTCTTTCAGGGGGCAGACCACAAGGCAAAAGCATTTTCTGTACATAAAGGTTGAAAAGAATAAACATTACAAAATTATGAAATAAGATAATGTCCAAGATGAGAAAAAATTAGTAAAATAGTCATTTGACACACGCAGACAAATAGTGACACACACAGACAAATAGAAAATGCTAATTACGAGTAAAAAATTTATTCCTGCACTGGAATATCAACTATTAGTAGGATCCCATTCCACCATTGATAGCCCAAGCCAATATCTCCCAAGTTACCTCACTCTAGCAAAAAATTGAAGACTAGAATAATATAATAAAAAGGAAAATTTGTTCTCTGACGATTGGATTAAAGTTCAAACTAAAAATATCAAGAAGATAGTTCGTAAAGTCATTATGTACCTATAATACCACTGTGACAATAAATGGAAGACTAGATAACTATAGTAGAAAAGAAATGATAACCTTTGACAATTGCCTAAAAGGCTGATGAATGATGACCTATACCATAAGCAGGATATTTTGTTCCTAATGGTACAAATTTTGATCCTCATCACATAGTACTAAAAATATTTAGAATATTCCTCATCACTCTTCTCTACAAATATGTGTTGTTCTCTTAGTAATGGTTACATAACAGTGGGTTATCAAGACAAAGTGGTGAACTGCATCAAATTCACTAAATATCAACAAAGAGTGTGCTTATAAAAAGCATAAAAATGCCAGCGAACTCCATGAGCCTCTAAATAACATTCTTCAATGCAGTGCTTGAGATAGACCATACACCATGAGGTGAAGAAAACATTAGTAGCAAGGAAGAAATACCACTTCAATAGCCGGTTCTATCCTACACAACTAGATCCACCATTTTGTACCTTGACAACCAATTGACATCCAACAAAAACAAAAAATTTCAGACAAAAGTAAAAGGCAACTACACAGTTCCTAAGAGATTTAGAACCCTATATTAGATAATACTATGAAGGCAATATTTTCAAGAAAACCCAAATTGCATTCTCAAAAATTTGGGTTAAATACAAATTATATGTACAAGTAATTCTCATGATTCACAGACAACAAAGAGCAACAGAACGAAAGAAGAAAATGATGAAAACCTGCATAAAGTTGTAGCGTTCCCTCCCGATAGATTCATTCTCGGCAATAGCAAAGAAAGCCAACATGGTATAGTGGCCAACATAAGACGCATAGCTATCGCGCTGAATGTTCACAGCCCACTCACTGAACAATCGAAGACAAAATTAATTAAGACAACCCCAATTAATAAAAATAGGGGGAAAAAAAAAGAAGCAAAATTTATTTTCAGATTAATTAAGAATTAAGAGAGAGAGAGAGAGAGAGAGAGAGCTTTACAATCTATTCAAGTCGGCATGGCCAGTTCCAACGTATTTGGCCTGCAGATGCTCTAGCTGGGAGTTTATATTAAACCTATCACTCGCCTGCAAGTTCATAAATAACAAAAGCTAATTAATTTATCAGATTTTTTCTAAACAAGAATAGAAAGAAAAAAATTGAAACTAAAGCTCGAAAAATTGGCACATGTAATTCAAATACCACAGAGAATGTTGCAAATTCGTTCAAAAGAAGAAGAAGAAGAAGAAGAAGCAGTATAGATAGTTTCAATTAAGAAAAAGTCACCTGCATTTTTTTACTGTGCTATGAGAATAAGCAGCTAACAGGCGAGGCGAAGCACAGCAAATATTAAACGAGTTACATTCAATCTGGATGTTAAGTATTGAAAATAACTCACGACTCGCACCCGTCCAGGGTATTCCCAACACCGCCTCGGTATTTTATGGGTTGAGGAAGTCTGGCGGGCCTATGGTTATAAATAAATAAAAATTAAATATAACTCAAATATTAGAGTATATAAGGTAAAGATCATATTATATTGATTCACTTTGTTTTATTTTTTTTATTAAATTTGATAGAATTTTTTTTTTATTTCCTTTTATTATCAATTGAAATTATTGACAATTTTTATTTTTATTTAATTTTAAAAAAATGAGTAATTTTATTAAATTTAACAAAAAAAAATTATAAAAATTGATGAAAATTAGTAATTTTAAAAACAGGTGAGTAAATTATAATTTTCACTATAATACGAGAGTTCAAATATCTTTTACCCTAAAAACTATTAGAGCACAATTGAAAAATATTAAAAAATATGTTCTCATCGTATAGAGGTTATACATATTTATAAATAAGAGGAACTGATAGAGGGTGGAATTCATTGTCTCGCCCTACAACCCCATAATGCTTCTCCTTAGATTCTATTATTTTTATTGTATTTTACATTATTAATAAATATTGAAATTTGTACTTTCATACTATCTTATAATATATGAATATTTATTTTATTATTTATATGATTATCATTTTATAAAGTTATTAATATTATTAATTATTAAATAGTAAGATACTTGTTACGTTTCGGACATAATCTGATCTAAAGGAGTTTAGATCAGTGATAAGACTTAGTAACGCTAAGAGTTGTAAGTGTTAAAAATTAGCAGGTTATAAAAATTAACGAATTTTGAAGGAATTAGAGTTTTATCTGAAATGAAATAAAGATTTAAGAATATATTAATAATAATGTAGTTACAAAGAGTTACAAATGATACTGAAAAATATCATTATGCAAATATATTCTTAAATACTATGTTTCTGATCTATCTTTACTGATGCATGTCTATCAGTGAAACCTTTCATACAGATCAATGTATGTCTGTATCTGAATGGTTCAGAGGATTAGTCTTAGTAAACCACAAACTTAGTGAAAACTGTTAGAGTCGCTTACGTGTCATCTCTGAATGTATATATACTTGTGTATTTATACAAGTGTACATTCCTATTAAATTGTTAATGCCTATTTATATGGTATTATGCATGTAACATTACAAGCATTGTAGATCTAAAGGAGTTCGGATTGTCATGCCCCAGACCCAAAAGATCTGACACGCGACATAACTTACACTCTTTTAATAATGTGCACTCATAATTAATATTGCATAAAGTTTCAAACTTTAATTCAACATAGGAATCTTTAGTACACATACAATAGTGAGTTCAAGCATCCTCAAAACACAAAATGTTTCTCATGAACATATCACACTTCAAAAGCTTTCTTTGTTAAACACATTTTATTTTGAAAGCTCACTTTCAAAAATACATATATGTCAATACTCAATGTCAATGCTCACATTCATAAACATATGTCTTTCACATTTCATATCAAATATATTTTGGCATAACATAAACATATTTCTAAGCACATTTACAAAATCATACATAGACAATTACTATGTTTATTGTGATTTCAGTAAAAGTCTAGTATACTTACCTTTTAGCACTTTCAGTTACAAGGCTTAATTCTTCTTAACCTATAAATGAAGATTAATCCTTTCATAAGCCTCAAAATTCACACAAAACACTTTAAATAGCTTACAAAATTACACATATTGCACTTATCACATCAAATTGGTTTAATTACTTGATTTCTCAAAACTTGTCATTCTGACCACTTATATTTAACAAAATTTTCTTATACATCAAATGATGTCCAATTGCTCCAAAATCAAAATATATCTTTCTTAATTCATATATCCTCCTTATATATGAATATTATATCATAATTCCTACACAATCCATTTCATAAACACAATCAAATCCAAACTATTATCCTAGCAATATCAAGATATTTACTTAACAGTATTCAATCTCCAAATTTTATAAAATCATATACTTATTCAAAAATTATAAAACTACCACATAATTACTTTTAACATATATCTCAATCCATGATAAATATTTCACTTCAAAATCACTTCCAAAAGTATTTTAAAACTATTTTATTCTATAACTTTAAATATCTGTTAATCAAATACTACAATGAGCTGACACTAATTAGAAAATCATAACAATTTAACCACATTGATCTAAATTCTCAATTCTGAGTATATCATATTAGATATATAAACTTATCATATTTCATAAATTCATAATTTGTGAAGATCATTCAATAGACCAAAAATTATGTCATTGTATCATATTGTTAACACAGGAAATTTCCAAAATTTCAGGGTCATTTTGGTAAATTCACTACAAATTCAATTTCTAAAATTTTCAATTGATTCAAAGTTTCAAATGATTATTTATATGTCTAGTTTCATAGTCTCAAAATCTAAAACCAGATTTGAAGCACAATAATTTATAAAATTTTCTGATCAAGAGACTATCAAGTAAAAATTCTGCAATTCATCATGATTTATCAAGCTATCTACATAATCATCATCAATTCTCAATATATCTTACAAAATTCACATCAAATCCCTAATTTTTCATTTGTCCAAAAATTAAAATTTAAAGGAATTGACTTAATTAACACCAATAAATTGAGAAATAGTTATGATATACCTCTTGAAATCTAAAATTTCAATGGGTTTTTGAAAATGAGCTTTCAAAATGAAATGTGTTTAACAAATAGAGCTTTTGAAGTGTAATATGTCCATGAGAAACATTTTGTGTTTTGAGCATACTTGAACTCACTATTTACTTAGTATACATTTTATGTGATTTGTGGAGCCTTTATGTATGGCATTTCCTTCGAGATTGGTATATGTTATATGTTCTATATGTAGGAAGGATCCTATTGGTACCTAAAAGAAGAGTGAGTCATCACATTCGTATGGTGGCGTATTGATGCATGTGAGAGGACTCACCAATGATTAGGGTAAGGGTTTGGCTCTTACCTTCAGGCTTGAGCATTATATATGTGTAATTTAAACCATACTTGTACTATTCCTCTCATACGGTATGTCACCTACGAGTGACATTTGGCTCATTATGTGATATGTGATATGAAAGTCCTACTAAGTAGTAGTTGAGTGATGGTATTCCTATTATATATTTTGAAAGAATGTATAAACGCTTACCTGACATAAGATTTGATAAGATTATAATTTTAATTTATGACAGCATACCATACATATGCATTGTGTACATATATGTATTTGTATTTGATATATGAAAAACTAGTATGCTTACTGAGTTTCGTACTCATTATAATTTATGGTGATTTCAGGTAAATAAGGCGCATGTGTGTTTAGTGGATTTGGCAAAGCTTCTGCTATCCCTTGGATTCCCTAAGTTGCTAAGTTGACAAATAAAATACTTATGTATTATTCTATTAAGTGTGGTTGTATTTAGTTTATATTTCACCAAGTATGGTCATGAATGAAACTTTGTGTTTAACTTACTAGCAACTTGCTAAAGATTCCTATGTTGAATTTAAGTTTAAAATTTTATTCAATATTAATTATGAGTGCACATTATTGAATGAGTTTAAGTTCTGTCGTGTGTCAGATCTTTTGGGTCTGGGTTATAATAGGATCAGATCTAAAGGAGGTTAGATAACGGCTCTTAGTCAGCCACGCTAAGAGATATAAATGCTAAATGTTAGCACAGTTAAGTGTTAGCTGGTTATAATACTCAGCAGATTCAAGAGTTGGAGCCTTTTTTATAATTTGACATAGACCCGGGAATATACTAGTATCTGCATAGTTGCAAGAGTTGCAATCGGGTACCAAGAAATGCAAGTTGCGCAAGTATGTTCTCGAATAATTGTCCCCGATTTATTTCTGCCGATGCGGGTCTGTCAGTGGATACCTTTTTTTATATAGATCAGCATATGTCGTACCTATAATGTATAGATGGTCGTTCCTAGCCAACTGTGAGCTTAGAGCTCGTATTGACATATGGGTATCCAGTTAGGACTGGATATGGGACAGACTCACGAGGGCCTCCAATAGACACCTAATGTAAGCCGTCAACGGATGGTCTTTTCGAGTTGAGTAGTATACATGGTCTTTTGACCTAAGTGCCACAGTAGGCTTGTAAGTGATCCACCATACTTTGGTTTCACGCATGTTACAGACCTTTCATGGTGTGACCGCTGGGTGTAGCTGGGTATGGTCTGATGCTTATGGAGTCTGGTGCGTACAGATATGGGATCCGTCATCTCCCATATGGAGTTAAATATCCAAATGCTTCGAGACTGTATCTCAAAAAATCTTGTAGTCACAAGTACCATCCCAGTAAAGAGTTCCGTCAGGGTGGAACAATATGGTAAAGGAGTTTGCACATATTTTTCAGTGAGATACAAGTCTGGAGATAGGACATGGATGAGCACAAGGGGATTTGATGGTGATAATTTATATACTCACACATCCAGGATATCATAAGGGAAGGACTATACATATGCGTTGTAACCTCAGCTTGTATGGTTCAACACGCTGTTTTTTATATCTATGACGTGTGTATGGGGCATTGCTCACGGACTCATAGAATAGTTCCATTTGATGAATCGGGCGTAGGACCTAGGGAGTCTCACGATATAGAGTGTACTTGTTGTGTATTGGGGCAGCGTGTCAGATTAAATTGTTTAATCCATCAATATTTAGCATTATCACAGAAATACGTACGTGTTTGTATTTAAATGTTAAATATAACAATTAGTTAATAATTATTATTTACTAATTGTATAATGACACCTAGAGTATTTTGGACCCTCAGTTGAGTTTACCCAAGTGTGAAATTTGGTGGGACCCACTAGGGGGTGAACTTTGTAATTATTCATGAGGGGTAAAATAATCATTTCTCAGTTTAATTATTTAATAGTTAAATAATTAAAATATCTTTCTTTATATATATATAGAAAGAGAGAGGGAGAAGACAATTTTGGCCAAATCGACCGAGAGAGAAAAGAGAAAGAAATGGAGGAAAAAGGAAAAGAAAGAGAAGAAGAAAAAAAAATATGAGAGAAAATGAAATTATTTCATTTTTCTTATGCTTCCAATTGGAGCAATTATAAAATGCTTCAAACTCTCTATTTTTTATCATTTTGGAGAAAAAGATATAAACACACTCCTGGCCATTTTGGGGATTAAGAGTTAATCCCGAGCTGAATATGGAGCTTCTATTCTAGCTCACCAAGCCCACTGTGTTATTGACTAGAACTGCACACGAGTTGGTCTCCATGCGGACTCCAGAAAAAATACGTGTATAATGTTACACGTTTTGGTGAGTTTTCTAACCTATAAATATATTAATGTGATTAATATATTGTATTTATTGTATTTATAAATTTACACATTTTCGCTGCGTTAGGCAATAGACACAATTACACATACATACACCCATACGTATCTTAGATCCGCCAACAAAAACTCGTATATAGATACAGGTATTCAGTAAAAATTGGATACTGAACAGACTCACAAGAACCTCAAATATGTTGGTAGTAAATAAAATTTTTTCTGTTTATATAAAAATAAACGCAGCGTAAGCTAATACCCAAATCTGTATAGGGACAAAAGATTACCTCAATTTCTCGTTATGGTAGATCTTGCATTGACTGATTGCAATCTTTTCTACTATTCTTAATCTCCAAACTCAACGCGTGTGGGCACGTAGATCTTTCTTAATCTCTAAAAATACTTATACCCAAATCTGATAGAATGATATTAATTAAATTCTTTTCCCATGTAAGAATACGTAAAAAAAAACAATTTTCTCTCTATATGATTGTGGTGTACTTTACTGCTCCATACCTCTCATATATATAAGAATCTCCTTTGAGTATTTAGAATTTGATTAGGATTTGAGCTAGTAGAGGGACTGCAAGACCCATGAGCTTCATATCTCTAACTTAAAAGGCCTAGTCTTTATTATCTCATAATACACAAATTCTTCTAAGTTAACCCCAGACCATTCCACTAAAAGTCAAAAGTCGTACTCTAGTAACCCATGTTATATAGTAAAAGCCCATTTAACTAAAACTCTTTCTAATTAAATTGGGTTTGATTTTTAGACCAATAATAACCACTTAATTGACTCTCTCATTGATGTCCATAATTAAAGTTAGGCCTTGAAAAAATGTCTTGCCTCTTTAATTACTTATTTGCCTTTAAATCACTGAATGCTCTAATGATCACTTTTAATATGTCTATATTTGTAAATAAATATTATTATTCAAGAAATAATTTATTGAATAAATTGTGACCACAGATTCTAATGATCAAGTACTCTAAACAGCATAAGTGGACATTATTTATTAAATTTCATCTTGCAAATATATATTCCTACGACTCATAAAATTATATCTCCAAGCTATCGAGGTTTTGACCGTTTATATGGATCTCACTCCGTGATAACTCAAAAGATACAACGCATGAATATAAGTTCATTACCTGCTCAGGATTAAGATCAATCAAGCTTATTAAAGCTTTTGTGAATTAAGATCTACGACATTTAGTTACCCAGATCGAAATTTACAGTAGTCTCATTCAATATAATATATACACTAGTTTTTCTACTCGAAGTCTCTACTTCGATGATCAAGGTAAATCATTCATTATAAGAAGGAGAAAAACTACAACCTTACATAATGAAGGAAAAAAACTACAACCTTACATAATGAAATGTCCTCTTTCATTAATGGTTGTGAACTAGATTTAATTTATAATGCACTTGTGATCTATACCATCTGTATTAGCATCATATGCCTAATACATAGATCACATACTTTATAAATATGAACTTATCAATATATGTTCAATGATATATATGAATAAACTTTATTAATATAATAAAATATTATTTCACATACTTTAAGGACATAAATAACATTATATGTCTAACAATCTCTTACTTGCCCTAAAGCATATCGAGTAACTATTGAACCCTTATATTATTCATATGAGTTTCAAAACTCTTTGCCAGCAATGATTTAGGTGAATGGATCCACTAGATTATCTATTTACATAATCTTAGATACCATGAGTTTACCATTTTGCACAAAACTTTCTTACTAAACTTTATTTCTTTTCAATGTGTTTTCTTCTCGTATTTGGTTTCTTAAACTGTGCTACTGCCCTACTTATTATCTTAATAAAGAAAAATAGGCATCTAAGCACTAGGTACCATTTCAAGTTCCATAAGGAACTTGCGGAGCCATACAGCTTCTTTTGCAGCTTTTGAGGTAGCTACATATTCAACTTCTATGGTAAAGTCTGCGATGCATAATTGCTTTACACTCCTCCAACTTATAGCCCCACCACCTAAAGTAAACACATATCCTAAGGTAGATCTCTGGGCATCCTTATCTACTTGAAAATCTAAATTTGTATACCTAATAGGTATAAGATCCTCACTGGAATACACTAGCATATAATCTTTCGTTCTCCAAAGGTATTTAAATATATGCTTTACTACAGTCTAGTGTCTTAGTCCTAGATTAGATTGATATTTGTTGACCATTCTAATTGCATAATAAATATTTGGTCTAGTACATAGCATTGCATACATGAAACTTTCTACTGTTGATGCATAAGGAATTCCTCTCATGTGATCTATCTCTTTAAAAGTTTAAGGAAACTGATACTTAGATAGATAAATTTCATATCTAAAAGGAAACAATCCCTTTTAGAATTATGCATGGCAAACTAGGTCAGAATTTTGTTAATATACTCAGCTTGGAATAAGCCTAACATCCTTCACTTAAGATTCCCTTAATACTTTTATCTCAAGGATGTTACTGACTTCTCTTAGATCATTCATATCAAAATAGTTAGATAACCATATTTTATCTTAAGATAACCATATTTTATCTTATGATAACGCTCTTACATCAGGATTTTAATCAAAATCAAACGATTTGATTGCCTGATCAAATATGATGTTCTACGATCTAAGTACTTGTTTAAACCCATAGATAGATTTTTGCAATTTACAAACTATATGCTCTTAACCTTTAGCTATAAAATCATCTTGTTATATCATATTGATACTTTTATTAAGATTGTCATTAAGAAATGCAGTCTTGATATCTATTTTTCAAATCTCATAATCAAGATTTACTGCAATGAACAAGAGAATTCTAATAGACTTAAGCATGACTACCGACGAAAAAGTCTCCTCATAATTGATACATTCTTTATGAGTATACTCTTTAGCAACAAGCCTAGCTTTAAAGGTTTCCATCTTTCCATCTACCCATCTCTTTCTCTTGTAGACCCTTTTACACCATATAGGTTTTATCCCTAAAGTTTTCTCTATAAGTTCTCAGACTTTATTGGAATATATGGAATCCATTTCTAATTTATAGCTTTATGCCAATGGTTTGCAGCTTTATCAACCATTACTTCATTGTAGTTAGTGGGATCTAGTTTATACTCATTAAAGATTGCCTGAAAGGACTCTTTAATTAACATGTACTCAGTTGGACATCTAATAATCTTCTCACTATAATGAAGTACCGGTGATTATTGTTCTGTAACTGGCTCTGGTTGGATATTATGATCTGGATTGGGAATTAACTCATTGACTCTATCAGGCGCAATAATAGAGTTCCCAGATAACTCATCAAGAATTATCTTACTTCTAGGTTTGAATTCTTTCATATAGTCTTCTTCAAGAAAGATTGCATTAGTGCTAACTAATACTTTTTTATCTTGAGAACTATAAAAAAGACTGCCTCTTGTTCCTTTAGGATAGCCAACAAACAGACAAACTTGACTCAGATTCTAACTTATCTGTCTTCCCTTTTAGCATATGAGCTGGACAACCCCATATATGTATGTAACGTAAACTTGGTTTACGTCTTATCCACATTTTTAAAGGTGTTTTAGGGACTGACTTAGATGGAATTAAGTTAAGAAGATACATGACTGTTTCTAAGGCATAACCCTAGAACGAGATGGGTAAAGTTGAATAACTCTCATTGACCTCACCATTTTAAGGAGAGTTATATTTCTCATTTGTGTTATACCATTTTGCTACAGTGACCGTAGTATAGTCAACTGGGATAATATCTCATTGTCTAACAAATAGGTCATGAACTCACTATAGAGGTATCCGTCATCTCGATCAGATTGAAGTGCCTTTATGTGTTTTCCTAATTGTCTTTCCACTTCTGCTTGAAACTCTTTAAATTTATCAAACACCTCAAACTTGTGGCATATTAGGTACACATAACCGAATCTAGAATGATCTTCAATGAAAGTGATGAAATATTCATAACCTCCATTAGCTTATGTGCTCATGGGCCCACATACCTCAAAGTGCATTAATTCTAACATTTCAATGGCTCTATTATCTTTAGTATTAAATGGCATTTTGGTCATTTTACCTTCTATATAGGATTCACAGACTGATAATGGTTCAATATCTAATGAACTCAAAGGTCCATCTTTGACCAGTCTTTGGATTCTATCTAAACTAATATGACCAAGACGTAGATGCCATAGATACGTTTGATTAGTGGGAGTCACTTTAGTCCTCTTATAGTGATTAAATTCATTATTCAATTCTATGTCATACAATGAATTGATTTTAGGATATATGTAGTATAGATTGTTAACTAGTGTACTAGAACATATAAACGACTTATTTCTTTTAATTACCACAGTTTAGTCAAAAATAACAGAATAACCAAATTTATTCAAATAACTAATTGAAATTAAATTATATTTGAGTTTCGACACTAACAAACAATCATCTAATACTAAAGTCCTAAAATTATTAAAATAAAGTTGAACAACTCTCACTGCCTTGACTGCAACAGTTGTGTCATTTCCTAGACTAAGACTAATCTCTCATTCATTAAGAAATTGAGTTTCTTGGAACCTTTACAACTAATTGCAAATATGAATAGTGGCTTCGGAATCTATTATCCAAGAATTTGTAAAGTCAACCACTAAATATATCTCAATGAAAAAAATATTACTAGAATGTGAAGCTGTCCTTTTAGCTATTGAAAACTTAACTAAAGGATAGTTTCTCTTTCAATGCTCTTTAATGTTACATTAAAAATATTTTTCTTTCGGCCTTACTACCTTTTTATGAATTTGCACAAATCCTGAATTAGATGTTTTCTTTTGCTTTTTCTTCTTCTTCTTACTATATTTTCCCTTAAGATTGAGACCAAAATAGGAAGATTGGCCCTTTAATCAAGTGACTATTATAAGCATTTATTTCATCTTAAAGTACATTTTCATTAGGTTTTAGAGGACATTTATCAATCAAGATATATCTGTGCCTTTTAGCTGTGAGTTCAATATCTAAGTTATTTTTTCAATTCATATAATTATTCCTGATTAGCTTATTTTGGTTTAGGACAAATGCTAATGGGATGAATGAGGATATAATTTTAAAAAATAAATTCATACATGAGTATATATTATCTGATAGCATGTGAAACTTTTGCATGAATGCATGAAATGCATTTATGTAGAGCTCTTTAACTATATTATGCATCGGTAATCTATTTTTCATTCAGAATACGCCTCCGTAGGGTGGCCTTATCAGTCATAAATCAGACCAGTATCACACTAATTTATTATTATTATCTAGATATCTCATATCAAATAATAATAAACTACTGATTCTTTAGCCCTTAGATTTAATTGACAAGAACTCTATATGCAAGATATTAATCAACCTAAGTTGAGTGTACAACCATTATTTTAATCTTTTATATTTCCCAATTAAAAAAGTCACCATAGGGTAGTCAGTTTCGTATGAGTCCTATATTAGATCTTATCCTTTAGGAAAGTTTTATCTAGTAACCAGTTCTGATTAATATTTTCCGTAGAGAGCTCACAAGATTTGAGGCAAGACATTAATCTACCTTACTATAAGACCAATAATGGAGACTATGAGCTTTATGCCTAAAACCTTCTCTCACTCAATATTTTAATTCTTAGAGTTTTTAATTAATTTATAAAATGATATTTTACTCATTAATATCTAATTTTATTTTTATAAAATAATTAATAAGGTTATGTTAAATAATAAATTAATATAATATTAAAAATATGACAATAATTTTATCTTAATCTCATTAGAACATTAATGTCATACAATATGATATATTTTATGCATGGATATGTGAATGTGGCACCTTTAATCTATTTGACATGTTATTCATCCAATCAATTAACTAGATAAATGAATAACCCATAATTCATAACATTTTCTAAGAAGAAAAACATTTAAAACTAAGCTTAAATTCTTCAAAATCTTCCTTGAAGTAAACTTAGGCTTTTTTATAATGTTGCCTCCTCTTACTTCTCTCCTTTTATGGGCTTTAATTTTGAGCCTCTTAATTTTCTTTGGTCTACTTATTTTTAAAATAAATTAGGCATATTTTAGGTTTAAAATTTCTTTGGATCTTCTTAAAAAATTTAAATAAAAATATTTTAAAACTCAATAATTTTAATAAAATAGCTCAAATAAAATTTTATAAAATTAGACCAAGAAGTTTAGACAAACTTTAAATTTGCAAATACCCAAAATTTAGTCCAAAAATAAATTTGAGTTAAATTTAGGACTTTAATGTAAATTTCTCAAAGCTATTTGGTCAAACTGTAATTTCTTAAAATTAGAGGGGTCGAGTAAGAATAATATATTCTGTTATGGTCTATTTGCATAATTGATAAAAAAATTTAAAGGCCTATTTATACGATATGTAATCAAACTTGACCAAATCAAAATTAATTAAAACAAAGAGGGGTTGAAGTAATAAATTTCAATGAAAAGCCTAATTTCACATTATCTATTTTCTGTGCCGCCACCCACTTTTTCTCTTTCTCTCTCTCTCTCTCTTTTAACATTTTTCTTCTCTTTTTTTTTATTACAACCAAAATAATAACAAAAATATTTATTTTTTAGATTGCAAATCAAACCCTAAACCATTTAATTGACTTATAAAAAAAAAATCTAAAAAATCACCAAGAATTAACCTAATCCTAAATAATTATAGGCACGATCATTCATCACATAATTAATAAAAATAACAAATATAGATTAGATATGCAATTGGTGCCACAATAAACAATTGTTACCTCACATAAAAATAAATTATATATGTAATATGAAACAAGGTGGCTCTGATATCAATTGTTGGTAGTAAATAAAAGATTTTCTGTTTATATAAAAATAAACGCAGTGGAAACCAAATCATTTTATTCATAATTATATGTATAGTGACAGAAGATTACCTCAATTCCTCGCTATGGCAGATCTTGAATTGACTGGCTGTAATCTTCTCTACTATCATCAATCTCTTCGTTGTGGGCACATGGATCTCTCTTAATCTTTAAAAATATTAATATCAAAATCTGAGAGAATGGTATTAATTAAATTATTTTTTCACGTAAGAATAAGTAAAAAGTATTTTTTTTTCTCTATATGGTTGTGATGTACTTTACTACTCCATACCTCCCATATATATAGGAATCTTCTTTGAGTATTTAGAATTTGATTAGGATTACAAAATTAGAGTTTCATTAGGATTTGAGCTAATAGAGGAACTGCATAAAAGCTATACTCTAGTAACCCATGTTATATATTAAAAGCCCATTTAATTAAAACTCTTTTTAATTAAATTGGGCTTGGTCTTTAGACCAATAATAACCACTTACTTGACCCTCTAATTGATGTCCATAATTAAAGTTAGGCTTTGAAAAAATGTCTTGTCTTTTTAATTACTTATTTTTCACTAAGTCACTGAATGCTCTAATGATCACTTTTAATTTGTCTATATTTGTAAATAATATTATTATTTAATAAATAATTTATTGAATAAACTGTGGCCACAGATTCTAATGATCAAGTACTACAAATAGCTTATGTGGACATTATTTATTAGATTTCATCTTGTAAATATATGTTCCTACGACTTATGAAATTATATCTCCAAGCTATCGAGGTTTTGACCGTTTATATGGATCTCACTCTGTGATAACTTAAAAGATACAACGCATGAATGTAAGTTCATTACCTGCTCAGGATTAAGATCAATCAAGCTTATTAAAATTTTTGTGAATTAAGATATACGATATTTAGTTAATCAAATCAAAATTTACAGTAGTCCCATTCAATGTAACATATGTACTAGTTTTTCTACTCGAAATCTCTACTTCGATGGTCAAGATAAATCATCTACTATGAGAAGGAGGAAAACTACTGTAGGGGTTATGTCTATCGAGTGTGTGATAATCCGAGTGTATACGTAATTTTAAAAATTACTATATGCACAGCGGAAGCATGTTATAAAATACACCTATTTTAACAATTTCAACATATATCACATACATGTATAAGTATAACAATTATACAATTTGTGTATGATGAACAATATTGTACTAAAAATATAATGTAAAATACTCACCTAATAAAGGTAGCTTTACAAATTCTTCAAGTCTTTCAATAATTCATGTGAAGAGCTCACCTTGAAGTATATGTTGAACAATTCTAGTCCATAACTTTTAGTGGAATTAAGGAGCTAGAATGGTAACTTAGTGTTTAGAATTTTCAGCACTTGTATTCAAACTCTTTTGAATATATTTTTTATTTTTTAAATAGAGATGGTAAATATTTTCTATACAACTCTTATATTAATTAAAAATATTTAACATACAACTCTTGTATATTAATCTTAAAAATAATTTCTACATGATAATTATTTTGAACAACTCTTTACAAAAAAATTATCTTTTCTCCATTTTTATTTCATTCATTTTTGGTCATCCATTAAAGAAGGAGATGAAGAAAAGTTTGTTTATTTTTCAACACTTGAAAGAATAAAACTCAAAGAACTCTCTCTTACCTCTCTTCCTCCCATTGCCGAATTCTCCTTCACAATTGAATGAATCAATTCAATTGTTTTACTAAAATTCATTTTGTTTATTCAACACTTTGATTAAACAAAAAGAAGTACTCCACCAATTTTATTGTTGCTCTCCCACTTAGGATTAATTAAATCAAACACTAGAATAATGGCCACCTAAATTAATCTTTACCTAACAATTATAATTATTTTAATTATAATGGGTAATTAAATGACCAACATTTAGGCCCCTCATTGTATTAAAATACAATGTCATGATCTATATATATTATAATATTATCTAATAATATAATAACAATATATAATTTAATTATTCAAAACAATTTTGAATAATTACTTTTTACCTTACTAAATTTTACTACCATGGTTAAATGATAAAAAGGTAAAATCAAATCATACAATAAATTTTGTCACTTGTCAATATTCTATTAATTAACAACCCTTATTAATTAATTCAATGATGTACTTAACAATTAAGTCTTGACAAATGTACAATCCGAGGGATCTCGAAACAATCGTTCTATTTTGCTGAAATTTATTGGATAGAACTATTCAATCCAATCCGCTACCCCAGTGCGGAACGAGTACACTTCATATTGTGAGACTCTCTAGGTCCACACCTAATTTATCATATAGAGCTCCTCCATACGTCCATGAATAATGTCCCACACACACGTTACGGATATTACAAATTAACGTGTTAGACCATGAAAGTTGAGGTTATTACATATTCATATAATCCTTCCATCATTTATATCCTTGAAGAGCAGAGATATAAATCATCAATGTTAAATCTCTTATTTACTCAACCATGAACTTATCTCCAAATTTATATTTCATTAAACAATATTTACAAACACTTTTGTGATATTGTTTATTCCTTCGGAATATCTTTTTCGAGGTATATGCTTGCGGCTACAAGACTTTCTGAAATACAATCTCGGAGCATCAGGATATACAACCCACTCATATGAGCTGATGGATACCATATCTACGCACACCGGACTCCATGAGCATCGGACCATAACCAGCGATACCCAGCAGTGAGACCATGAAAGGTTTCTAACATGTGTGAAACCAAAGCATGGTGGATCACTCACAAGCCCGCCGTGGCGCTCAGGTTAAAGGACCACAAATACTACTCAACTTGGAAGACCTTCCATTGACGGCTTTATGAGATGTCTATTGGATGTTTTCGTGAGTCTGTTCAATATCTAGTCCTTACTGAATACCTGCATCTCTATACGAGCTTCCTACTAAGCTCATGGTTTGCTAAAACTAACCATCTGAACCATCCAGATATAGACATACACTAATCTATATTAATGGATTCCACTGATAGACCCGCATCGATAAAATTAGATCAGGAACATTATGTTTGAGAACATACTTGCATAATGACATTTCTTAGCACCATCTGCAACTCATTGCAGCTATGTCATTACTAATATATTCTCAGGTCATTGTCTCATTCCAGACAAGGCTCTAACTTCTTAGAATTCGCTAATTCTTATAAAATTACTAACTCTTAGTACCACTAACTTTTAGTACCTCTAACTCTTAGTGTTTATAACTATTAGCGTTACTAACGTTTAGCCTTGGTCTAAACTCTTTTAGACCAGATCTGAACTCTTTCAGATCATACAATATCTGAAACGTTACAAGCATCTTACCATTTAATAATAAATAATATTAACGATTTTATTAAAAATAATAATTGTATAAATACTATCGCTATATATTTATACATTATGGGATGACACGTAAGCACAAATCCCAACAACTACAACCTTATATGATGAAATGCCCTCTTTTATTAATGGATGTGAATTAGATTTAATTTATAAAAAACTTGTGATCTATACCTTTTGTATTAGCATCATATGCCTCATATATAGATCACATACTTTATAAATATGGGCTTATCAATGAATGCTCAATGATATATACGAATAAACTTTATTAATCTAATAAAATGTTATTTCACGTGCTTTAAAGGCATAAATAACATTATATGTCTAACACAATAAACATCTCATAAAGCCGTCAATGGTAGATCTTCTCAAATTAAGTTTCATTTAACAAATGTAAATAATCTCTATATTTATGTAATTTCATGTAAATCAATGGTGCTTCAACTTCAGTACATGATTAATGTAGTCTATAAATGTAGTATTATTCTTGTACTTTTGCTTGTTGTTCTTAAATTTCATTACAAAACTTCTTGTAACATGGTCATGTAAGAGTCGTATAGTAGTTTATACTGTCACCCAAGTTAATAGAGTAGATTTTGTTATTATACAAGACGTTATGTATATGGTCATATATGAGTCTTATATAGTCTTATACTATCAATTATGTCAAGGAATTGCTTTTTGTTTTTTTTTTCACAAGACTTAATGTTATATAATCTTGTATGAATCTGGTCCAAGTCTTGTATTGTCACTAAAGCCAGTCTAAGACATATTACTTTGTAGTAAACTTTGCATATATAAACTTGTATAATCTTATAAAGATTTTGTATAGTCACCTAAAGGACATTGTAATGAATAATTTTTCTATAAGATTTAACGTTAAATAGTATTGTAAGAGTCTTGTACCACTCTTATATTGTCACCTAAGTCATTATAATACATTATAATTTTTATAGACTATATATAGAGGGTATTATAAGAGTTGTATAACAATCTTATTTTTTACTTCTATGAAGACTTAATGTAACACATATGGTCAAACTCACTTGTCAGCACAATTTAAATTTTCGTGATAAATTCTAATTTTGTCTTTTACAAACAATAATAGGATAACGGGTTAAAATAAAATTGATCTTTTTGAAAATTGTGGGACAAAATTAAGAATTAACCCAAACTCCAAAGATAAAATTATCTTTATCGCATTAAAAAAGTTATTTTGCATCTATTTATAAAAACTTAAAATTTGAGTTTTTAAAAATTTTATTTTTTGAATTTTTTATTATATATTTGTATTATGTCACATATACTCAATATTTTTTTTGAACTAATATATTTTTATTATTTAATTAAAAATCAACATATCTCGATACCTCTACAACCATCATATCTTTATATGGCTATTTATCAAAAAATTTATTATTGATAAATATTATTATTTTATTAATTTTATTTTTAATTTTTGTACCAAATTCAATAATTTATTTGATTTGTTGATTGCTATATATTAACTTTATTTAAATTTTTTTATGTTTTAAGAGATTGGATTTAAGAAAATACAAAATAAATTAAACTTATGTATGATAAAAATTAATTTATTTAGAATTTGGATGTGTTATTTTTAATAACAATAAATACTTTCAATAATGTATAACTAAATAATTTAGTATTTTAAAATAACTTTCTTAATCAAGGAAAAATGACATTTTTATCCTTAAAAATAGCCTAATACTCAATTTTGTCCCTATTGTTTCAAATTATCCAAATTTACCCCTTCCTGTTAGTCAATAATCATTAGATTTAACGAAAAAGTTAAATTTTTTGTACAAAGACACTTTTGCCTATGTTAAAATTTAAGTGTTAATATTATTTTCATGTGTCAATAAATAATTGGCATTGATAAAAAATTGAACACGTGGTATATTTTGATAGGTTCAAATTTAATATTAATTTTTAAATTTATTTATTTTAAATAAATTATTAAAAAAAGAACTCTCCATTGGCACAGACATCTAGTGATGGCTCACCATTGCTGGCCACCGGACTCCGACTATAAAAATTATTAAAATTTATATCGTTGGACTTTATTTTTTATGATCTACACAATGGTGGGATCATTTTTTATTAAAAAAAAAAAGACCAGGAGACGGCCAAATATGCAATAGGAGCCATGGGAGGTAGTGATCACCTACGATGTACGTTAAACGGAGCAACAGTGACGTTCACCGCCACCACCATTAGATAGAACATTGGATAGACGACCGTCGATCTATCCAATGGTGGTGCCACTCTGTTTGACATGCACCACCGTGGCCAATGCTCTCCTCCACGGAATGAAAATGTATGTTAAATGAGGTGGCAGTGACGTGCACTATTACCACCATTGAATAGATCGACAAACTGCTTTGTTTAACATGCACCGCATGTGGTCGCATCTTCCTATGTCTCTCATTGCATATTTAGCAGCCTTCTAGTCTTTTTTTTAATCAAAAATGATCCAACCATTATATAAATTACGAAAAATAGAGTCCAATGATATAAATTTTAATTATTTTTATTATCGAAATTCGGTGACCGATGGTGGCCTACCATTATCGAATGTCTGCTGCTGATGGTAGTGACCCACTAGTAGAGTTTTATTTATTTAATAATTCATAATTATTTAACACATGTCATAGTATATAAATATTTTCTTATTAAGTTATGATTTTGTCATTCAATAATAAGATTTAATGATAATTAGACTAACGAGATAAACAAATCTAAATAATTCAAAACATGGACAAAATTGAGTTTTAAACCATATTTCAAAAACAAAAATATCATTTTTCCCTTACTAATAACCAAACAATTAATTATTCTTTTTTTTTTAAAATTATTTTTAAAAACCGGCTGAATCCTTAATTCTTATAGTTTCTTTCCCCAAAAAAAAGAAAGTCCTTGCGGTTAGAGATCTTGCTCTCAACTCCAAACTCCAAAATAAAATTTCTTGATCACATCTACTAGTTTCTTAATTGCAATTCTACATCTCCCTGTTGCTTTCTTTTAGCCGAGAGAAAAAGAGGGAAGAAAAGAGGTAACGATTCCTTAGTAGCTGTCCCCAATTCACCTCCTTACTAAAATAAAATTTCCCTTCAATTAAAAATTAAACCCCCGGACTCTGTTGATGGACTCCATAAGATGGACTCCATAAAAGTGTATCTTAACAGATATCTTAAACTAAAATAGCCTTTTTTTAAAAAGAAAATAAAAGGTGAAAATATTTTCCCTTCAAACTCGAGCTTTCAAAAAAAAAAACTCGAGTTTACAAATGAGGTTATAAACGCATTATTAATTAATAGTATTAGTAACGGGAGAGAGAGAGAGAGAGATCGGGCCCTTTTTGTTTCCTTTTCCAATACAAACATAAATTGTACACCGATCGTCAACAAGAATACATTTAGTTGATAATTACAACAAAAAACGATGCTACACAAATTTCTTGCAGGTTGGCAGAATTGATAAAAGGGGGGGGAAATACAACAAATTCAAAGAATATTTACTTGTTAAAAATATTTATTTTACAACGATGACGATCCTATTCCTACCTTTACCCAAAAGCCAATTAGCGTCTCAAACCCACTCGTTTTTTTTGGGGGGCCTTCGCCCTCAAACTTCACCACTCTAAAAATATGCAAAGGTAGGAAGAGGCAAAAACAAAAGCAGCTATTCACCCGAGAATAGAATCCTCTTTGGTTGGATTTTTACAGCCATCTGATCCGATGTTAGAAAGAAAACAGTGTAAGCTCATTGGGATTTACCCTCCTTCTCAGGAGCTTCTATTTGAGGAGGCAAAAGGTTTAAAAAGCTCCCTTGAACTGGTTGATTCACCGTAGCCGACTCACCTTCTGTAACATATAAGTCAAATTAATACGTGGTAACGGAATACACTCTGAATCACTAATTTCATACAATGGTTCCTTCTATGTTTAATCCCATTCCTTCTTTTTTTTTTTGGGTTGCACGTGTTAAGGGAATGTGGATCCAGTGGTGGTTTCCTTATAGTAGGTGTCTTGCTAGTAAAAATGCTAAAAATCATGAAATCCCAAAATTTTATCTTAAGAATCAAAATAATTATTCTGAAGAATAAATAAAGGCACTGATGGAAAGAAAGCTACGCAGCCCTTACCAAAAAGGGATTTTATGGAGGGCCTCTTAGGTTTTGTGCTCTTCTTCTTCAATTCAGCTGTGCAGAGAACCGGAAAAAAAAGGTCACATATAAAGATCATACCAAAGCTGGAAAGTTGCATAGATGATTTACCTGTGCATGTGGCTCGTATTATTTATAAATATCAAGAGCATAGGAGAGAGAAAATAATATGTATCTGATCATCTAAATTAATATGACAACAAGCCAAGGGTGAAGATTAACCCTAGTTATCACTCATGACACATTCTTAACTTAAAATGCTTCAGCAGAGTAATTATTTAGAAAGATGAGTTGGAAACAAGAAAACTAGAATAAATGAATGCATGTACACTAAGTACAAAGATGGCAGGAGCAACATACCAATCCCCGGTAATTGATTATCATTTACGATTTCAAAGTTCTTGTATGTATAACCCACAAAATTTATATCCTTGGATGAGAGCATCTGCAGCAAAGGAAAAAAACAGCAACCATACATTAAACATTTAACACCAGAGTACAACATCTTAGCAACAAATCATCACATTTCATTTGCAGCTCATAAAGCAAACAGCTTCTACATTAAACCGGCATGTCCTGTTCCTCAAAAAATAAATACTACGACTTCAACACACAAGACCAGAACAATTATACCAGAAAGCTAGTGATAAATCATTCCAGCTTTACAGTATCGACCATAAAACCTAAGCAGGAAATATATCTTGAACTCTCCATAAATACTGATAAATATATATAGTGGGCATGTCACCTACTTTTTGGACAATGACACACCCATTAGTGCAACAGAATGTCAAGTGCAATGCTTAATACATTACAATACAGCGCATACTGCAAAACATGCGGGAGTGTTGCTCTCTGTAAGGCAGGCCACATCACTTATTTGATCAGTACAATGAAGCACATGAAGTGAAGTGCTTCATAGATTCCAGAACAGTTGAAACACATCCATATGGGTCTCTCTCTCTCTCTCACACACACACACACACATATATAAGAAACTCGCAACTGATTTAAGTAAAGCCAACCAAGCAGAAGGAAATGAAGATTCTCCCAAAATTAGTATGATGAACCATTAAGACAGATAACAATAAAAATAATGAACGGAAATGAAGAGCCAAATTGCTATTGTTTCTTATCAAATACTATGGGGAATGTTTCTGGCAAATTTGCAACGAGAGGTCTTCGCTAATTGACATTTTCTATATTAGCTTTTTAGGCTAGCAGTATATAAAATTAAAATGAAAGGCACCGACCTTTCTCCATGGACCTGATTTTGTTGAAGTCTGGATTGGGTTGTCGACCTACAGAACGAATGCGAAGAAACAAACTTGAAAGATTAGCAATATAAACAATAAACCAACATATTTGCATATATAGTGAGATAATGAACATGCTAGCATGTATGGTGAGAAACAGCTTTGAAACATTAGAGATTTAAACAGTTAATCAACATATTTGCTCATATAGTTACAATCTACCTCTTCAAACTTCTCAAAATTTTGAGTATCCAACTCATCATTGACTTCAGGAATAATTGCAGCTTTCATTTGATACAGTGTGTCCCACTCAACACCTTTAAACCATGGGTGAGCCTGAAAATAATGAAGTGAAACTAGTTAATTCGTCAAATTTCAACTCTATTATAAAACTTGTTAAAGAATTTAGAACAGAACACACCACACAACACCTTTATTTCATCTGCGCCTTTTGTACCAAGCCTGTGTTCAACATTACACAAGAGTTTACTGATAAGCTCTTTTGCCTCAGGAGAAAGTTTTGCCTCTTCAGGAAATTTTAAATGAGTTCTCCAATTTACTATCTGTATAAAGAAAAAACAAGGGTCAATATTCGATTATGTAATGTGAGAATGACAAATGGAATCAGGAGTATGGAAACATGAGCTAAACAAAGGAAACACATAGACATAAATGGCAACATAAAGATGCCTACTTTACAAATCATCACGGCCTGAAAGCATCACAAATTACAAAACTACCACTCAAGATCAGGAAGAAAATCACATCAGAATTTAGATAAGCCAATAAATGCTATGGGAAAATTTGTACAGGCCTATGCCAAAGCATGCTTTGCTCCGCTTCTTAAAACGTCCAAATTGCAATGCTACAAATACTTACAACCATGGCCCAATAGCTCAGCTTTGTACTAGATCGATCAAAATGAACAAAGTACTAACTGGTATCTCAAGTTACCTTCCTACAAGTTGACATCGGCTCATCTGAATAGAAAGGTGGATATCCCACAAGCATTTCATACATGATAGCACCAAGAGACCACCTAGAGAAATATTAACAGACACTCATCTCAAGGAAAATGACATCTTTAATTAAAAGAATTGACATTGTTAATATACTAACCAGTCACATTCCATTCCATATCCTTTCTTCAACAAAACCTCCGGTGCAATATAGTCCGGGGTCCCAACAGTAGAATAAGCCTGGAATTTCAATATTCAAAATGGTGAACAACATTAATTAATCTGCAGCTCCCATAAAGCCCTTCATAAAGCTACCTATAATGCACACAAGATGGAAGAAAAAAGAAAAGGGAGATTTGGGGTGGGTCTAGGAAGAGATTTTTTGGTCATTTCTAGAATTCAAGAACATCAAATGTCTTCAAAATGAAAATTTTAGACAAATGGAACGTGACAATCTCCATGACAACCACCTTGAATTTTTTACCAGCAGTGACTCTGAATTATTATAAAGATAAGGAACCAATGAATTTCTGATGTCTGGTAAGATTACTAATGTCGTCACTGTAAAAATAAGAACAAAATCAGGTACATTATAGCAGACAACTTACAAGCATTCTCCTGTTCCTCTGCCAATGCTGAAGTTGCTCCTGTTGTGTGCGTTTTGGTGCCACAGGACGCCCATCACTCTGAAGAGCTCCACTGAGGTTATTTCCTACAGAAAAATCTTTTTCCTGAAGATTACTGCAGTCTAATGGTTTACATAATCCAAAATCTGATAATTTCATGTGACCATTTCTATCAAGCAGCAAGTTGTCAGGCTTGATATCTCTGTAAAGTATAAAACAATTTAGGGTTAATCATTACAAACAACATAAGAGAACCATGATATACAACAAGAGTCATACATGAACTCACCTATGAATATAATTATGTTTATGGATAGATTCAATAGCAAGGACAGTTTCCCCAACATAAAACCTGGCTTCATCTTCAGTAAGTTGATCCTTGCGCATCAGTAAAGTCATCATATCTCCACCAGGTAGATATTCCATAATAAGATATAAATACTCGTCATCTTGGAAAGAACAATACAGTTTTACAATGCAATTGCTATCAACTTCAGCAAGTAAATTTCTTTCAGCTTTCACATGTTCAACCTGAATATTATAAATTAAATGTAACAATGAGAATATTGAAGGAATCCTTAAAGAGATTGTCTAGCAGGCACAATAGGTTGTATACCTGCCCTCTACGAAGCATCTCTGATTTCTTAAGCTTTTTCATAGCATACACATGACCAGTTGCCTTCTCCCTACATATTCTAACCTGCAATCACAAAAAGATAAATAACTGATACCCAAATAAATAAACAGATCCATTTACTACTTTGTATACCTGTCCATTAGAAATTAACCCCAGTGGAAATCTCACGAAACAAAGTTAGAAAAAATAAATTCATATATGGACAAAGTATTCTTTTGATAGGATTTTTTTTTTCTTTTATCCAATTTTTTTTTTTTTCATTTATGGACATAGTATTAAAAGTACCACTAACTAAAAACTCCATCCAAAGCAAGGACTGCTTATCCAAAGCCATCCTCCTGATCACTGCTAGAATGAAGAGTCACCAGCAGAAAAAGAGAACTTAAGGTAGTGCATACAGAACAAAATTTGCATGTAGATATGAACCCAAAATCACTGGTCCCAGAAGTAATTCCTTCTTTGGTGTTGGTAAGAACATTAATGCAAGATCAGTAAATGAAGCATGTTTTGCGGTTCAAATAATTAAATATAAAATCATATAAAAAATAGAACATCAATCAATTCATTTGGAAGATTTGTATCTGAACTAAAAAAGATCATTATTGTAGAGACACAGAAATGTTTATGTCATGACAACATTCAAGTCAAAAAGGGGAAAATGCAAATGAATAATGACACATTATTGTTATTCAGGATTTTATTATTATTTTAGTGGGATTAGGTGTCCTACATCAGGACATCAAAGCATTCCAAATTTTTTTGGATATTCCAACAAAACTAAAACAGACCACATGATGCATTTAAGAAATTCTAATACACCATGACAAAACAATAGCATAATGTGCTAACATGTAACTCAAGAATCTTTCATCTCTCTAATCAACCTCCCTCCCCCACCCAGAGAGAGAATAATAGAGTAACAAGAAAATTCATAAAAAAGATAAACATTAATTCAAAATCTCAAATTCTACTAGCTGACCTTTCAATACTAAAGGGAAGAACAGCATATTAAACACATTTCAGCACCAAATTATAATTTATATAAAATATATTCACATTACTAATGCAGTATTATTTGAATAAAAGAAAATTAATACCTCTCCAAAAGCACCCTTCCCTATCATTGTCAATGGCTCAAAATCGTCAGCACCCATCTTGTGTCTCTGGAGGCGCATATATTCTGTTTCCTTCTTCTCCAAATACTTTAGTAAGTTGTTTTGCTCTTCCTCAGACACCTCTGCATCAGCCAACTTCTTTTCCAAAATATTGCGTCTGCATCAAAACACAGTCAAGATACTAAAGATTCAATATAAATGAATAATCACATTTGAGACAACATCTGAAAGAAACTTCAGTGCCTCATTATCTAGTTTACAGAACCAGGTAAAATTTGTAAAATTGCTGATGTACCATAACTTTTTACCAGCATTTAGCTTATTAGTTACAATGATTGCAATTAATACTGAACACGTAAATCTATTGCTCAAGAGCATTAACCATAAATAGAAACCAAAATATTTATGTCTTCTCTACTTTAGGTTCCAGTTCAGACCGTAAACAAATTATATTATTGGCAATGCAACCCAGCAGACAGCCACGAGTGACAATTATTTATGTCCACCATCTGACAACCTAAAACTCCAATCTATATCCAACTATATGATCCTAGTTTAATGAAGCTCATTATTTCCAAGAATGGCCAATCCCAACCTGTATTTCACTCAAATCATTCATCAAAGTCCTAAGTTTAAGAATTTACACCATCTTCAAGCTAACTACAAATTTTGGCAATGATGCACCTTGGGAGAGTCAATAAAGAGCTTTCACTCGAGTTAAATAAACCACCCCCCTAATCGGGATAAATGAAATTGAAGAACTTTAACTGGGGTTACCAACCACACATCATCCATAAATCAAGAAAGGTAATTCCTACGACCCTCAGAATCTAAGTTACATTCAAAGTTAGCATTTTTATTCAAATTGCCCTATTGGTAAAATCAAAATTTGATTTCGAAATCAGCAAAATCAAATGCATTGTAATATTAAAAAGACGCATTCCTCTGGGTTCTCACATTTCCATTTGCTGCCAGAGAATTATCCATTCTTTTGCTAAGAACTTCTTGGATATTAATTCAGATGAGAACTGAATGAAAAGCACTTTCAAAGATAATTGTATTCTTTTTCGCGTATTTAGGATTGGCTATCACCTCGGAGCCCTTTCAATTCCCAAACTACCTAAAATGCAGAGCCAAAGTTATGGAAACAGGCCTGTAAACCAGGCTGCACTGAAAACATTAGGATAGTTGGGTTACACATAGATCGATAATTATCAGCGTCACCTAGCCTTTGTTACAAATATCCTTTGAAATCTAAAACGAAAATGTTTCTTACTTGATTAATTAAATCTATCCAATAAAAAGTGATTAATTAACATAAGAGCTTGACAAATAAACCCAAACCCTTGACCATGTCAATCATCAGTGTTTTTGTGAAGAATAATAATGAGACAAACTTGGAAAACATAACTTATTAAGTTAAGAAATAATTAAATTGACTTAGTTAAAACGAAGTACAGTTGTACATTTTAATGCTATGATCGAGCTTGTATCAGCAGAATCACACCTTAGCATGATCAGGGTGAAGCTAGCTCAAGGCAACAATTTGAGTGCAGATTGATTTACAAAGAGAGCAGAGGACTGAAACTTTGGAATAAGCTTTTACAGGTTTCTACGAGGAAATCAGGCGAATGAGTCTAATCATACATGTAGTCAAATCTTGTTTAAGTAAAAACTTGAAATCAAAAAGAAACTGCCTTTCATTCATGGCACATAAAAAATTAGCTGACAATTACCAATTGCTTCACTAACTTGATTTATTAATTAAATAGGAAACCTCTTACCTACTTAAGTGATTCGGCCACCATAATTTATGGAACAATTTTAAAAAAAAAATTGTATCACAAAGGTAGACCCAGAGAGTTTTCCATATCTAGTCATTTTTTCATCGGATATGAATATGTTGTTCTACTGCTTCTCATCCTTTTCAGTTTCTTATTCTACTACTACCATTTATTAAGGTGATTACCGATATTCCATCCTTTTTGTGCACTAAATACAAGTGCATAAATTATTTCATCTCAACCAAGTTTGTACTATCCATATTTCTCCATATCTGTTTACATTTTCGTCAGATAAAAATATGCTCTTCAACTGCATGATTTAGCACTGTAATGATTTATAAACTGCCAATGTAGAAGAATAACCACAGTTAAAATAGGCGAGATTGCTTAATGTATTGAACATTCAGCGCCAACCGTTTAGCTTAAACAGGTGTGGTTCGGCCAGAAAACATTGATTGTGTACAGACATCCCTGGGTTGGTGTGGTTTGTTTCAAAAATATGCGGCCCCTTTAAACGCGCATCATCAATGTAATCCAATTCCGACCCAAATCTTATTATACAAACACTCCCTATCAAGATTTTTATATAGAATTTCGAGACTAGAGAGTTTCTTTGGAAATAAGGACTTGAATATCGTATTTTTCAATTTAATATGTAAAACAGAAGTCATAAACCAAGAATATCTTTAAGATAGAGATACAATAAAGATCATACTCAACCAAAAACTTAAAATTCTAAATTCTCACCCTCCAAACAGTAATAGCCAAAAGATAAAGGCATACTAGAATGGCAGAATGGATAAACTGTATATCTGATATAGGTTGAAGTAGCAACAAAATCCATGGTGTGCAAAAATTGTCCCAGTTAAGATAACTAGTATTTGTAACTCCCTGTTAGTTGAGAAAATTCTTCAAAAGGAATTGTCATTGATCCGAAAGGATGGAACAAGTGGTGATTCTTGGGTGTACTTGGCCATACTTCACCCTACAATTTTCATCATGCAGTATAAAAATTCATGCCAGTATGATCTGCAAACTACTTCTTGTCAACTTAAAACCCTTGGGCAGACAAATTGAGAATTTGAGATAGTCGGCATTCCAATTTCCATCATGAACCTCTTAAACCAAAATACTTCCTAGACCAAACACAACCTATAAATATTCTAAACTGTTCTTAGATTGTTTTCAGATTTGAAGAATATTCTAGCACTAGGATCCCCCAGTTCCCTTTTATCACAAATACATAAGCCTAACCCAACTTAAGAATTTAGCCGCCACATTTGATAAAGTCATTGCAAACAAATTAACAGCATTAATTGATAAAGTTGAGAAATCAACTGAAAACTTACATACAAAGGCTACTAATAAGAAGATTCCACCAATATTTCGGTTTTCAATTTGTAGATGAGCATGATCATATGGTAAACACAGAAATATAAAGGACATCCAAGTAAAAGAAAACAATTTTTTGACAAGTCTAAGATACACAGCCCGAGAAGCGTTCATTGACAAAACAAACCATTTTTTGACAAGTCTAAGATACACAGCCCCCATGAAAGTCAACTTGGGAAAGAGAAATGGATATTATTTTAGTATATATTATGAGGGCCATCAAATGCTTGATGAAATTTCATCCCAGCCTTGTCACTTTTATGCTATCCCCAAGAACCAAGTATTTGTCAATATCTAGATGCCATACACAGTATATGCAATAAAGATTCACCATTAACTTCCTATTCAACAGCAGAACAAATTTGATAGCAATTTAGTGACACCTTGAGTTGGAAAATATATATTAATTACTGAAAGTCAAAGAAGAAATGAAAGGACACTTCTTCTGCATCATGACTGGGGAATTAGGACTAAAACAAAACCCTATCAGTCACTTATTGAAGACCCACAAACAAAATCCTCTAAGAGAGAAAAGGAAAGAGTTCGAATTTGCATTATAATAATTATATAATAACTTCCAACAAATAGAGACTAGGAACAGACAACTAAAATGATGAGTAATATGAACCTGACAAGCTAACCAATAATACTTGACATCATTGCTATGAAAAGAAGCTCTGAAATCATACCGCTCCCTCCTCTCCTGGAGGCTCTTCATCTGCTTCTTGTAATGATTTTCAATATATTGTTTTGCAGCAGCAGCCTTTTGCTTGGTGACATTAGATGGTGCTTCTTCACTTGTTTGTGCTTTTGACACCTCCTTTCCATGGCCTGCAGTTTCCTTTTTCTTGGAAGGCTTCCCCTTATCTTTTGACTTCAACTTATTGAACCAACACTTCACAGAATCCATTTGCTTTAGTTTGTATAAACCTTGCCCTGTCAGTTCACAGTCTTAAATGTACAATTTATTTGAGTAATTACTGAAAAATACACTTTCATCAAGCAAGAATCTCATTTCTCATTTGGATACATGTAATTTCATACGGATCAAGGATTCACGGAGAATATAGACCTCCTACTATCCTGTATAGACAAAGAAGACAAATAACATCCAATTAGCTTATAATGGTTCATATTGCATACTTATTGATGTCTAACCAATTCAAAGTAAAATCCACATCAATAGTTCCAAAGAGGAAGATTATAATGTGCAAAAGTATTTGACTAATAAGCACCACTTGACAGCTGAGAAACTGTAAGCAATGGCCACCATTTTCTTAATAAAAGCAAATTTAGAGCTATTTCCATTTGACAAAACTCTATTTCCTAATTACTTCAACAAAAACCACCATCAGAGCTAAAACTCCCAACAGATAAAAACAGTTGCAAAATTCAAAACAAATACTTGATTGATAAATAAGTTAAAACCAAATGAAAAAATAGATCAACCTAGAACATCTGAACACACACACACACACACACACACACAAATATGTTGTAATTTGCTCAACAAATATCACTTAAAGATCTCTATACTCTTAGTTTCTCCTACATTCTCTCACCAACCAAGCAAAATCTGAATTTCAACTAAAACAGAAGAATTTTTTTATAAAAAAAAAAAAAAAACAATATTCAGCTGATTAGCAAAAGACTCTCCAAGACCAGCATTTAATTTTCATATATATGCGTACACTCTCTCATCAAGCAATCACAGAGTCAAAACTTGCATATAATAGCAAAGCATCAAACTTAACTCGAAAAGTAAAAATAAAAAATAAAGAAAAAAAACGTTAATACAAAATTCATTAAGAACATTTCACAGCAACGATCTACAGCACCCCAACAACTCAAATTCTCAATTCTAAAAGTGAAATTTCACTTCAATTTCAATTATCTCATTCTCTTCACACATTTTCTCGCCAACCAAACAGAGTCACTTCTCCAAGAAAAAAAAAACTCAAAACAAAATCCTAATCCTCCATATTAACCAAGAAAGAAAACGCACAACAGAACGCAAAAGAAAGAAACAAAAACCACCAAATGAAAATCGTCATTGAAGGCCACGTGTTAATAAACCCTAAATTCAGGCAAATTAACGCACCAAAAAGCAAATCAGATCATTCCAGAGACTTCGATTCCGAAGAGACAAACTGAAACCAAAAAAATATATAAATTGTAAAATGAAGTACCGTAAGAACTGTACACGACCGAACCTGATAGAGATTAGAACCCGCGATTTTCGGTAACAAAAAGTTCTAATAACAACCGAGAAAGTGCGAGTATCAGATTAAGAAGAACCACGCTAGTTTTGTTGACGACTTTTGGTGTGTGTCTCCCATTGGTTCAGTTTCTCTTTCTCGTTCAAAGCTTTTTCGTTTCTTTTTTAATTATTTTTTATTTTATTTTGTATAATCAAGTTTTTTTTTTCTAATTTTTTTAAATAAAAAAGGTTCTGTTTCTGTTCCAGCAGTTACTGTGCGTTTTCTTATTTAATATTGAATTTTTAAGTGACTTTTTTTTTCTTTTTTAGGTTTTTCGGGATCCCGTCCTGGAATTGCGAATTTGGTATGAATTTCTCGCGATATATAACGAGAATTTTTTTATAATTTTCTTACAAAATATCGGCGATCTTCCTAACATTTGAGCAAGTAGTTGTGTAATAATAGCACGTGAACAAATTCTTAACAAACTCAAAAAAACATAAATTGAAGTAATAATGTTATTTGACGGCTATAAATCCTATATATTTTTTTTATAAATAAATAAATATTATAAGATTATCGCATCAATTCATACAAATAAGTTTGTAAAAATAAATATGATAGTTATTATAAAAAGTATTGTTTATAAAATTTTAAGATGTAGATTGCATATTTATTTTTAAACTTTAATAACAGAGCTTAAAATTATATTAAAAATAAAAATAATTTAAATAATTTTTTTAAAAGATTTAGATGAAAATGAGAAACTTCTCAGGAAAATACTAATCTTTATGTTTTATTTTTACTCTAATTTCAATTGTCATTAATATCTTATGCATTCACAACAATTTAAACTACACTCAAAGCCAAATCTAAATAAATTAAAAAGTATAAATGTCATTAAAAAAATATAAATTTTTACATATTTTAAAAATAAAGATATATTAATTTATATTTTTTATTTTAAAATTTGACATAAATTATGAATTCTTATGTAATATAGTAAATGAAATTAAAGTTCAATATCAACTTATCAACTTTTTCTACCAATAAATAATTTAGCATTAACAACTCAAAATTTGTGTCAAAATTTTAAGTTAAAAATACTCCACCCTTATAAAAAAAAATTCTTAACAAATATTCTGAAATTATAGTAAAAAAAAAAATTTTTTTAAAAAGTACAAGATGGGTTTGATTTATCGCGAGATGTAACGAGAAATAAATGGATAGGACTGGAGAGAACGCGGGGGCCCAAATCCAATCCTCTTAAGTTTAGTCAAAGGAGAGATGGATGCAAATTGAAGTTAAAATTGACATAATTAGCATTAATTTGCATCCCGTGACTTTTGCCAGCTTGTTAAAAAAAGTCTATAAATAAAGCAATACCGCGTGGACCCCACGTGAAATTGATGTCAAAATACTTGTAACTAGTAAAGAGTTTCTCTCTCTTTCCGTTCAAAGATATTTAAAATCCTTTAGCTCAAATAAATATATTTAAAATTTGGGTAATGGACATATAAATCTAAAGTTTAATAACAGTAAGAGCAAATGTCGGTTGGTTAATCGAGAAACTAAATTTTTAGTTTGATTTCGGTTTAATTCAGTTTAAATAAAAAAAATATACTAAAAATAATAATAAAATTAAAATTAAACCGAATCAAAATGATTCGATTCAGTTCATTTTAATAGATTTGAACTAATCAATTTTAATTCTGATCGAGATTGAACTAAAATTAATTTTGTCCACCCTAAATAAAAGACTTTAAAAGATTCTCAAAGTTTTAAAAGACTCATAAAATTTTTTATACGAAAATTGTTTAAATTAAAAACTCTATTTTTTGTCTTTTAACAAAAATCATTATGACCTTTAAAAATATTTGATAAATAGTTTTTTTAAAATATATATATAATTAAACATGTTAACTTTTCTAAACTAAAAGTTTACACAAAGAATTTTTCCTTCTAAAAAAATTTAAAACTCTCTTAATTTAGCGTCGCTGCTAAAACCATAAGCACTCTTAATTTTAGTTTTCTTCTTGTTTAGTTTTACGCTTTTCTTTTGTTTTTCTAAAATTTTTATTTTATTTTTTCTCTGTCGGGCCACCAGTCTTTTCCATATTGGTCGTGGACATCCTTCACCAACTATTACAAGGTAGCGGTCGAGATGAGCAACATCACGTTGCCTCACCTCAAGCAACCATGTATCTTAGCCAAACATCATTGAAGCCGACACTCGCCTTAGCTATAAGATGTTCAGTCTCTACCATGCTAGCCCGTGGGTTCTTTTTCTGCTGGCGCTTGCTAGGATGCGATCAAAATTAGCGCTAACTCACTGTCATTCCCCTCAACGACCTTGTAGTTCACTAGCATCCACCAATTGAAAAGTCAATCCGAGCAAGTGTCTATTTAGGTTTTTGCCGAACTCTGACGTGCCGCCATCAGAAACCGCCGCCCTTATCCTCCACTAGCACCTTTAGAGAACTTGCAACTAATGTAGCAGTCAAGTTCTTATAAGGCACTAAGGTGATATAAACCCAATGTTGTGACCTGCACTAAACTTATTTTTACTGTTGTTATTGTATTGGTTTTGCTCTCTTGCTGTTAGTTGTAACCTTGAGTAGGTTGTATGGGTATTACTTGTTATGGAAGGATGATATTGAAATAATATTTTCTTCTTTTGCTCATCTGCGTAGGATATGTTTTTTCCTTCCTGTGTGAGGGTAGGTTTTTGTCTCTCTTGCGTGAGGGGAGGTTTTGGCCTTTTATACGTGAGGGTAGATTCTTTGTCCCTTCTTTCGTAAAGGTAAGCTGTTTGTTCCTTTCTACATGAGGGTAGATTTGTCCCTTCCTACATAAGAGTAGGGTAGTAATATTAATTCTTATCTAGGATAGTCTCCATTAAGGGGTTTGTATGTTCTTTCCATGAGAGATTAGTATATTTGAATGAGTTATAATAAATCTATCTTATTTTTCTATAACCCCTCGACAATCTTTTAATTTTAAACTAGGAGCCGTATATTATAATATTGTAAACTTATTCAATGATGTCACATCATACATTTGAATGTTATTAAAAAAACTAAAAATTTACACAAGATAAATAAAAAAAATACAAAGGTTGTCTGCATTTTTTTATCCTATTATTTATTTTCAATAGTATATTTATGTAGGATAATGGAGATTGAGGTAGTCTAATAATTAGCCTCTCGTAATTTTAAATGGTGGGTTTGAATATTTTATTTCTCCTTCTTATTTATAGTACAATTTTTTTAAATATAAATATGAATAATAATTAATAATATCATTAAAATATTAATTTGAGAAACATAAAATTATTATTTTAGTAAAAATGAATGACACAATAATAAATGATTCAAAAGCAATACAAATATTTCTAATGCCTCAAAAAAAAATTTATTTACTTAATATGTCGCCCCTCTTCCTCTAAAAACACATATCTGGGCCCAGAGCCTCTAGCTTAAAAAGAATTCGAACCCTAAGAATCTAGTCAGAGAACTTTTCAAGAGAGCCTCTACTGAAGCCCACCAATATTTACAAAACGGCCTACTCCGAGAAGGAGCCTATGGCGACAGTCATCGGAGCAAGTCTTGGCATTGCTAAATTGCCTAGGATCTATTCAGATTCAAATGACTGGTCGGCAGACTGAAGCATTTAGTGTTGGCATGTGTCAGACGCACAGTAGAAGGATATTTGATGTGTGTCAGAAGTGCACCAGAATCAGAATACCCGAAAGGTCCTCCGAAGACCAGTATTATAAAAAAGAGAAAAAAAAGACACTTAAGAAGGATGATGCCCAAAATTTTAGAAGAATTAACAAAGAAAATAGGTTTCCTTTTTTTTGAATACACTTGTCACCTTCTTTTTATCGGACTCCCTTTCCTCATAGAGAATTTTTTTACTTAAGCATCGGATAGTCTTTGCCAGAACCTACCCCAACAAGATCATCACGGTAAGTCTTACTTGTGATTTATAGGTTCTGCCATAGCCATTGAATGAGAGAAGACCCAGGCTCCCGTAAATAAGTCCAACCAGGATGAGGCTCAAGGGTTGATTCTCGCTAACAAAATAAATTTAAATCTCGTTGGCCCGAAGAACCACTTTTTCGGTAAACAGTTTTTGGCGCCGTCTGTAGGAATCGAGACGAAAAGCTATGTCAAAGAAGGCAGGAGGCTATGGCGGAACAGTCATCTACCAGCAAAAATTGCGTTACCAGAGAATAAGGCTCATTGCCACCTGAAATACAGGCAGAGCTAAAAACCCTGAGGGAGGAAAGAGAGGAACTTAGATAACTCATGACTGAGTTGATCAGAAGTAAACGAAGGGAAGTAGGAAATAACAGCAGAAGAGAGTCTACGAAAGAGATTTGGGAAAAAACAGAACGGAGGAATAGATCGAAAACTTTGCACTATTTGACCGAAGAACAAGGCCAAGTCAGGCAATCTTCAAAAGAGAAAAGGCAAGGACTGAAGATTTCGAGCAGACGGCGAGAAAAGAGCCGTATGCCGAGTAGTGCAGCATCAACATGGAGAGTCAGGCCTGGAGAGTAAGATCTGTGATTTGGAGGAGAAGTTAGAGAGGTTCTTAACGAAGAAGGAGAAAAAAGATCAGCTTCCTATAAAGAAGACGAAAATGGAGAGAAGATCACCGTTGATAGACGAGTTAAGAGACATGGGGCTCTCAAGCGGGTTTTGACTCCCAAATCTGCCTATACAAGGGAGTCACCGACCCTAACCAATATATTGACCAAATTACTGATCTAATGTCACTTGCAGGACTAAGGCAAAACTATATGTGCAGACTCTTTCATATGAACTTAAAAAGGCCCGCTCTACTCTAGTATAGAGGTTTGAAGCAGTGCAATATCGCATTCTATAACGAGCTGACCGAGAAATTCACGCACATTGCCAGGACAATTGAACAAACAATGAAAAAATTACTTAAAGTACTCAATGGTGGCACACCAAGTTATGTGCAACGCTCCCCTACCCAAAAAGCCTAGGTTGCAGCAGTAGGTGCCAATCATGTTCACAGATGAGGACACACAGAGAGTCAGTTATCCTTATGATGACACATTTGCGATAGAAGTGTTGGTAGCAAGGGAAAAGGTGAACATGGTATTCATTGATCTAGGTAGTTCGATCGACATAATCTTTAAAAAGACACTGAATGAGTTAAAAATTAAGAACCTGCACATAGAAAGAACCCAGACATCGTTGCAGGGGTTTGGTGACGACTGTGTGATGTCGATCGGGGTAGTGGCCCTACCTCTCACCATAAGACATAAGCCCCACGAGAAAACCTTTGTCACACCTCAGACCCAAAAGATCTGACATACGACATCACTTACATTCATTCAATAATATTTAAACATTCATTTTAATTTCTTTCTGAATTATAACAATTGAATTATGACTGGGACAATTAGTAACCCGGAGATTCACAGAGTTTTCTCAGAGATGAACACTCTACTATGTCACCAGTAGCAACTTTGTTATCGGAAGTCTAGAATATATTCATTGCAAATTCTTACTTAAAATCAACTAATAACCACACTTGATGAAACTTAAACCAAATCCAACCACACACAATAAAATAATACATAAGTATTTATTCAATAGGGACAAAACAAATATCTTATCCCACGTATCCCCAAATAAAACACTCAGCAACCTAGCAACTTCGGAAACCCAAGAAATAGCAAAAACCTTGCCAAATTCGCTAAGCACATATCTACCTTATTTACTTGAAATCACCATAAACTATAATGAGTATAAAACTCAGTAAGCATACTAGTTTTTCATATATCAAATACAAATACATATATGTACACAATGCATATATATGATATGCTGTGATCAATTAAAATCATAATCTTATCAAATTACATGTCATGTAAGCGCTTACACATTCTTTCAAAACATATAATATGAATACCATCACTCAACAACTACTTAGTAGGACTTACATATCACATAATGAGCCAAATGTCACTCGTATGTGACATACCGTATGAAAGGAATAGTACAAGTGAGGTTTTTAAATTACACATATATAATGCTTATGCCTGAAGGTAAAAGCCAAACCCTCACCCTGATCATCGGTGAGTTCTCTCACATGCACCAATACGCCACCACACGAATGTGATGACTCACTCTTCCTTTAGGTACCAATAGGATCCTCTTTACATACGAAATACATAACATATACTAATCCCAAAGGAAATGCCACACATAAAGGCTCCACAAATCACATAAAATACATACTAAGTTAACAGTGAGTTCAAGCATCCTCAAAACATAAAATATTTCTCATGGACATATTACACTTCAAAAGCTCTCTTTGTTAAACACATTTCACTTTGAAAGCTCACTTTCAAAAACACATATATGTCATGTATGCCCATACTCACATTCATAAATACATATCTTCACATTTCATATCAAAATATACTTTGACATAACATAAACATATTCCTAACCACATGTACAAAATCATACAAAAGAATTACTATATTTACTGTGATTTCAGTAAAAAGTCTAGTATACCTCTTAGCACTTTTGGGTACAAGGTTTAATTCTCCTTAACCTATCAATGGAGATTAATCCTTTTATAAGCTTCAAAATTCACACAAAACATTTTAAATAGCTTACAAAATTATACATATTGCACTTATCACGTCAAATTGGTCTAATTACTTGGTTTCTCAAAACCTATCATTCTGACCACTTACACTTAACAAAATTTTCTTATATATCAAATGATGTCCAATTACTCCAAAATCAGAATATATCATTTTAAACTCATATATCCTTCTTATGTATGAATATTATATCATAATTCCTACACAATCTATTCCATAAACACCATCAAATCCAAACTATTATCATAACAGGATCAAGATATTTACTGAACAGTATTCAATCTCCCAATTTTATAAAATCATATACTAACTCAAAAATTATAAAACTACCATTAAAATACTCTTGACACATATCTCAATCCATGATAAATATTTCACTTCAAAATCACTGCCAAAAGTATTTTAAAACTATTGTATTCTCTAGCTTTGAAAATCTGTTAATCAAATACTGCAATGAGCTGACACTCTTTAGAAAATCATAACAATTTAACCACATTGATCTAAATTCGCAATTTTGATTATATCATATTAGACATATAAAATTATCATATTCCATAAATTCGTAATTTTTGAAGATCATTAAGCAGATCAGAAATTATTTGTCACTGTATTATACTATTCACTCAGGAAATTTCTAGAATTTCAAGGTCATTTTGGTAAATTCACTAAAAATTCAATTTTTAGAATTTTCAATCAAGTCAAAGTCTCAAATAATTCTAAACATGTCTAATTTCATATACTTAAAATTAAAAACCAAAATTGAATCACAAAAATTTATAAAATTTCTGGATCAAGAGACTATCAAATAGAAATTCTGTAATTCATCAAGATTTATCAAGCTATCTATATTGATCATCATCAATTCTCACAATATCTTACGAAATACACATCAAATCCTCAATTATACATATTTTTAGAAATCAAAAATTAAAGAAATTAACTTAATTAACACCAATAAATTGAGAAATAGTTGTGATATGCCTCTTAAAATCCAAAATTTCAATTTCTTCTTCTTCTTCTCTTTCTCTCCCTTCTATTTCTCTCTTTTCTCTCTCTAAAGGGGTAGCTCGATTCAAAAATGAGTAAATTAGAGTTTCAAATGTGTATTTTTATACTAAGAGGCTAATTTTTTATATTTACGAATTTATCCAAAAAACCTTCAAAGTATTACAATTTGGTCTCTAAAATAAATTTAAAGTCTTGCAAATAAACTCAATACCAATAGTATATCCTTAACCTATACAAACACTACTAATAATAATACATAAATTAAGTATCACCCACATACAAATAAAATATGTATATAAATACTTATTCTTACCGATTATGGATACTGGTTACTACAACCTTGATGAACAAATTCGTGATGGTCAACTAGCCATTTTCAAACAAGATCCTCTTTGGGTAGCCATTCATGGTGGGTACGAACGCTGACATGTCTATTCATTACGTAAAACTAAAATTCCCGACAGATGAAAGGATTAGAGTAGTATTATGGGACCAGAAGGCAGCCAAAAGTTGTTACGCGGTAATCGCGAGGAGGGCATTCTATATTTCCACAGTCAAACCAATGAAGGACGTGCACAAATTCTCAGAGCCAACAGAAGAATTGCAAGATATACGGGTTAGAGCTAAGGAACCTAAGAAAGTGGTCATGATGGGAACTCAGTTGAAGCCAGAGTTCAGGGAAGGATTGGCTCAGCTGGTTCATGAAATTTTAAACGTCTTCGCTTAGTCCCATGAGGATATGTCTGGGATCAATCTAAAACTGGCTTCCCACAGACTGACTGTCAACCCCACATCCTAACCAGTTAAGCAGAATAGGAGAATCTTTAACCAGGAATGGAACGAGGCTGCAGCAATAGAGGTAGAGAAACTATCAGCAGTAGGTTTGTCAGGGAAGTCCATTACCTTAACTGGTTGGCCAATGTGGTAATGGTGAAAAAAGTCAATGGGAAGTGAAGGATTTGCATAGATTTCACCGATTTGAATAAGTCGTGTCCAAATGATACTTTTTCTCTCCTGAAGATCGACCAGCTCATAGATTCCACGGCTAAATGCGAGCTGCTGAGTTTTATAAACGCCTTCTCCGACTATAATTAAATCCTGATATTTCCCCCCTGATCAGAAAAAATATCATTTATCACCCACCAAGAGACGTACTCCTACCAGGTAATGCCCTTCGAATTAAATAATGTCAGGGCTACCTACCAGAGACTGGTAAACAAGCTCTTTAAAAATTAGATCGGTAGGAATATGAAAGTCTACGTGGATGACATGGTTGCCAAGTCTATGAAGGCGAAAGACCACATAGCCGATCTAAAGAAATTTTTTGTGATATTAGAGAGAATGAAATGAGGCTAAATCTAGAGAAATGTGTCTTTGGGGTAAAGTTCAAAAAATGCTTGGGCTTCATGGTGAACCAGAGGGGGATAGAAGCCAATTCAGATAAAATGCGGGCCATTCTAGAAATGAAGTGTCTGACCACGGTAAAAGAAATCCAGCGACTCACAGAAAGAATCGCGGCCCTAAACTGGTTCATTTCTAAAGCCACGGACAAGTGCTTCACCTTTTTTTAGGCCATAAAGAGGAATGAGAAGAATGGGTGGACTAAAGAATGCGAGCAGGCCTTTCAACAGTTGAAAGGCCACCTTTCAAAACCAATACACTTAACCATCTCTGTATAAGGGAAGGCATTGGTACTATACTTGGGAGTCTCCGAGTGGGCTGTAAGCTCGGTACTAGCCAAAGAAAAAGAAGGGGTGCAACGGCCTGTATACTATACATGTAAATCCTTCATCAACCTAGAGACTCGATACCCTCCTCATGAAAAGTTAGTTCTAGCCCTGATTGTGTTTAGAAGGAAACTGAGGCCTTAAATTCAGGTACACACCAACATTGTATGGACTAACCTACCACTAAAGCAGATCCTACACTAACCGGACCTATCCAACCAATTGATTAATTAGGCCATAGAGTTGAGTGAGTTTGACATCCACTATAAGCCTCGAACAGCTATCAAGGAGTAGGCCTTAGCCGACTTTGTAGCCATATGCACCTACGAGTTAATAGGGGTTGAGGAGATGAAGGCCCGATCCACCAACCCCACTTTGGAAAAATGTCTCATCTACATTGATGGGGCATCCAACCTATAAAGAAGTGGAGCGAGGATAGTTCTGGTAAACCTTGAAGGAGACGAGGTCAGCTACACAGTTTGCTTCGGGTTCAAAGCCTCGAACAATGAGGCAGAATACGAAGCCCTTTTGACCAGGTTAAGCGTAGCTCGAACGCTGAATGCCAAGGGAATGTTAGTAAAGAGCGACTCCCAGTTAGTGGTGAATTAGGTCAATGACAGCTTTAAGGTCAAGGAAGAGAGAATGGTTGCATATTTAACAGATATGAGGAGCCTGGTTAGCCAGTTCCGGAAAGTACAAGTAGAATTGATCTCAAGAAACAAAAATCACCGGGAAGACATCATCACCCAAATGGCATCAGTAAAAGATGCTCGTTTGCGCCGAACGGTCCTTATGGAACTCTTAATAAAGCCCAACATCCAGAAAGAAGAACAGGTCATGTAAACTGAGTCATAACTAAGTTAGATGGATCCCATTAAAGACTACATTTTGAACAGGATAATCCAGACCTACAGAAAAGAACCTCGAAGAATTAAATATCGAGCCGCTAAGTACTCTATGATCGGTAATATATTATACCGGAGAGGTTTCTCACACCCTTATGTGCGGTGCCTGGGCCCACTAGAGGCAGAATGAGTCATTAGAAAAATCCACAAGGGGGTCTGCAGTAACCACTCCGGGACAGAAGCATTGACTTACAAGGTGTTCAAGACCAGGTATTACTGGCCGACTGCCCAACGGGATGCTAAAACCCTAGTTCAACACTGCGACACATGCCAAAGATTTACAGACAAGATTCAAGAACCTGCAGAAAAACTGACAACAATGAGTGGACCGTTCGCCTAGTGTGGACTTGATTTGATTGGACCTTTGCCCAGAGGCAAAGAGTCTTATAAATATGAAGTCGTAGCACTCAACTACTTCACCAAATAGATCGAGGTTGGGCCATTATCAATGATAATAGAGAAAAGTGTCCGGGATTTCATTTTGAGAAATGTGATATACCGCTACGGGATCCCCCACACTATCATTACCGACCATGGGAAGCAGTTCGACAACAACTGTCACACCCCAGATTCAAAAGATCTGATACATGACATAACTTACACTCATTCAATAATGTGCACTTATAATTAATATTGCATAAAATTTTAAATTTAAATTCAACATAGGAATCCTTAACAAGTTGCTAGTAAGTTCACCACAAAGGTACACCCATGACCATACTTAGTGAAACATAAACTAAATACAACCATACCTAATAAAATAATATATAAGTATTTATTTAATAGGGATAAATCAAATATCTTAAATCATATGTCCACAAATGAAACACTCAGCAACCTAGCAACTTAGGAAACCCAAGGGACAACAGAAGCCTTGCCAAATTCGCTAAGCACACATGTACCTTATTTACCTAAAATCACCATAAACTATAATGAGTATAAAACTCAGTAAGCATACTAGTTTTTCATATATAAAAATATAAATACATATATATACACAATGCATATGTATGATATGCCGTGATAAATCTATTAGCGTATTTTAGGGTGTATGTATGTGATTGTGTACATATTGAAAAAACTAAACACATGTATCATATATCAAATTTGGCAACAGAATTTATCATGTAATCAACATATACATATGTACTTCAATTCTTAACAACTTAAGAATACAAAAAACATACATTTGAAGACCTTCGATGAAGATTTTAATTTTTAGATTTCTTTGCTCCAACTTTGAGCTTACTTTGAAGTGCACTTTTGTTCAATTCTAGTTCACAACAATTCAATGGAACTATGAAGCTAGAATAGCAGCAGTATAATCTCCAACAACAAGGTTTTGATTACTTGAAAGAAAAATATGAAGGATTTATTTTTCTTTCTCCTTTGGTTTCTCTCACAAGTCTTTGTTCAAAGAAAAACTCTCTCAAAACCAACTCTTCTCTTTTCTCTCAATCCTTGCACGAATTTTTTTGATTCACACACTTATTAACACACATGAAAACTCAACCGTTTTTAGTGCTCTCAACACTTCACAAGTGCTCTACCAAAATTAGATTAAGTGGCCAACTACCAAAACTATTTTTGGTAGCAATTTTAATGGTCTAATAAAATTAACCATTAATCACAAAATAATGCTCCACTTAATTTAGTTTATGTTTCTCAAATTAGGTATGTCTTCCATTTAGGAATAGAATATCAAATAAATAAAATCATATTTTATTTATTTAAATAACATTTATTTAATTATTCAAAAACTATTTGAATAATTAATATTTACCTTATTTGATTTTATTAACATGGTTAATGGGTGAATTCATGATAAAACAATTCATGGAATAAATTGTGCCACTTGTTAACATCTAATTAGTTAATAACTCTTGTCAACTAATTAAATGATATACTTAACATTTAAGTCTAAATAAGTGCACAATCCGAGGAACCCTAAAACATATTTTCGGTTTGCTAGAATTTCTAAGATGGAACTGTTCAATCCATTATACTGCCCCAGTGCACAATGAGTACATTTCATATTGTGAGACTCTTTAGGTCCACGCCCGAATTGTCATATGAAACTCCTCCATACGTCTATTAACGATGCCCCACACACACGTCACGGATATTACAAAGCGACGCGTTAGATAATAGAAGTTGAGGTTATAACATATTCATATAATCCCTCCATCATTTATATCAGGATAGAGCAGAGATATAGATCAACACCATCAAATCTCCATATGCCTACCTAAAAGCTTATCTCTAGAATTGTATTTCAACAAATAATATTCTCAAGTACTTTTGTAATAGTATTTATCCTTAGGGTTAAACTCTTTTCCCATGAATTACTACTTATAGTCATAAGACTTTCTGAAATACAATCTATATAGCATTAGGATATATAGTACTCACCCAAATGAGCTGATGGATCCCATATCTATGCATACCAGACTCCATGAGCATTAGACCATACCTAGCAACACCCAGCGGTCAGACTATGAAAGGTTTCTGACATGTGTGAAACCAAAGTATGGTGAATCACTCACAAGCCCACCGTGGTACTCAAGTCAAAGGACCACGAATACTACTAAACTCGAAAGACCCTCCATTAACGACTTTATGGGATGTCTATTGGAGATCTTTGTGAGTCTGTTCAATATTCAGTCCTTACTGAATACATGTATCTCTATACGAACTTCCACTAAACTCATAGTTTGCTAAGACTAACCATCTGGACCATTCAAATATAGACATACACCAATCTATATATTTATTAAGGTATTCACTGATAGACCAGAATCAGTGAAGATAGATCAGGAACATAATATTTGAGAACATATTTGCATAATGACATTTCCTAGCACTATTTACAACTCTTTGTAATTACATCATTACTAATATATTCTTAGGTCTTTATCTCATTTTAGACAAGGCTTTAACTCTTTAGATATCACTGACACTTATAATTTGATAACTTTTATCAGTGCCAACTCTCAGTGTTGCTAATTCTTAGCACTGATCTAAACTCATTTAAATTAGATCTAAACTCTTTCAGATCGTACAATATCTGAAACGTTACAAGCATCTTACCATATATAAATATAATTAGCGATTTATTGAAATAATAAAACTAGTATAAATATTAAATAAATATTCATACCTAATGGGATGACACGTAAGCATAAATCCCAACAAAGTTAAAATAATAATCTTATCAAATCACATATCAGGTAAACGTTTACATATTCTTTCAAAACATATAATAGAAATACCATCACTCAACTACTACTTAGTAGGACTTCCATATCACATATCATATAATAAGTCAAAAGTCATCCGTCGATGATATATCGTATGAGAGGAATAGCACAAGTGAGGTTTAAATTACACATATATAACTCTCATGCCCGAAGGTAAGAGCCAAACCCTTACCCTGATCATCGGTGAGTCCTCTCACATGCACCAATACGCCACCACACGAATATGATGACTCATTCTTTCTTTAGGTACTCATAGGATCCTCCCTACATACGAAACACATAACACATACTAATCCAGAAGAAAAGGCCACACATAAAGGCTCCACAAATCACATAAGGTGCCTACTAAGTAAATAGTAAGTTCAAGCATCCTTAAAATACAAAACGTATCTCATGGACATTTTTTACTTCAAAAGCTTTCTTTGTTAAACACATTTCATTTTGAAAGCTCACTTTCAAAAACACATGCATGTCAATGCTCACATTCATAAACATATGTCTTTCACATTTCATATCAAATATACTTTGGCATAACATAAATATATTTCTAAGCACATTTACGAAATCAGACATAAACAATTACTATGTTTATTGTTATTTCAGTAAAAGTCTAGTATACTTACTTCTTAACACTTTCGAGTATAAGGCTTAATTCTCCTTAACCTATCAATAGAGGTTAATCCTTTTATAAGCCTCACCATTCACATAAAATGCTTTAAATAGCTTACAAAATTACACATATTGCACTTATCACATCGAATTGGTCTAATTACTTAGTTTCTCAAAACCTGTTATTCTGACCACTTACACTTAACAAAAAAAATTTATACATCAAATGATGTCCAGTTGCTCCAAAATCAGAATATATCTTTCTTGACTCATATACCCTTCTTATATATGGATATTATATCATAATTTCTACACAATTTATTTCATAAACACCATCAAATCTAAACTATTATCCTAACAGGATCAAGATATTTACTAAACAGTATTCAGTCTTCCAATTTTATAAAATCATATATTAACTCAAAAATTATAAAACTATCATAGAATTACTCCTGACACATATCTCAATGCATGATAAATATTTTACTTTAAAATCTATGCCAAAAGTATTTTAGAACTATTTTAATCCATAACTTTAAAAATCTGTTCATCAAACAGTACAGTGAGATGATACACTTTAAAAAATCATAACAATTTTATCACATTGATCTAAATTCTCAATTTTTTAATAAATCACAATAATATCAAATGATTCTAGACATGTCTAGTTTCATATTCTCAGAAACCAAAACCAGAATCAAAGTACAAAAGTTTACAAAATTATCGGATCAAGATACTATCAAGTAGAAATTCTGCAAATTCATCACAATTCATCAAGTTATATATATAATCATCATCAATTATCAATATTTATTAAAAAAATCCACATCAAATCCCTAATTTTTCATGTTTACAGAAATTAAAATTTAAAGAAATTAACTTAATTAACACCAATAAATTGAGAAAAAGTTATGATATACCTCTTAAAGCTTAAAATTCTAATTTCTTCTTCTTCTTCTTCTCTTTCTCTCCCCTTTATTTCTCTTTTTTCTCTCTCTAAAAGGGGTGGCTAGACCAAAAATGAGTGAATTATAGTTTAAAAAGTGTATTTTTATACTAAGAGATTAATTTTTAGTATTTACAAATTAACCCTCAAAACTTTTAAAGTATTACAATTTGGTCCCTAAAATAAATCTAAAGTCTTGCAAATAAACCCAATACTAATAGTAGATTCTTAATCTATACAAAAAATACTAATAATAATACATAAATTAAGTATCATCCACATACAAATAAAATATGAATATTATATATATATATATGTATAAATATTTATTCTTACCAGTTGTGGATAAGTGGTTACTACAACAACAGCTTCAAGAACTTCTAAAAACACCTCTGAGTGCAATTGTCATTTGCCTCTCTTGCCTATCCCAAGACCAATGATCAAGTTTAATCTTCCAACAAGTTGGTCAAGAAGTTACTTAAAATGAAATTGACAAAAAGAAAGAGAGCATAAGTAAAAGAGTTGCCAGAAGTATAATGGGCGCTCTAAACAACTAGTAAGACAGCAATATAACAGACGCCATTATCATTAACTTCTGGGAGCGAAGCAATAATTCCTGTAGAGATAGGAACCTTAACTCATAGGGTGCTAAACGTCTCTGAGGTCGTCAATAACAAGCTGATATAGGGACGATTAGATTCGATCGAACGGCTCAGAAATCAGGCTCAGATCCGAGCTGCGATGTACCAGCAAAAGACGGTTAGATATTATAACAAATGGGTCAAGGTCAGAGAATTCGATGAGGGAGACCTAGTGATGGGGAGAGTGGTGCTCAACATAAGGAATCCAGTAGACGAGGTTCTTGGGCCAACTTGAGAAGGGCCCTACAAAGTCATCAGACGCATCAAATGAGCCTATGAGCTCGAAGAAGAAGACAGACGCATCGTGAAAAAGCCATGAAATGTCGAACTACTAAAGAAATATTACTCTTAACTACTTTTTATGCAATGGTAATTCTTTATGTACGAATATTGTACTTAATAAAGTCGTTTGCATTTTTGTATGTATGACCATGAAGAACGACCTGCTCAGAATCTGTGTTGGAATGCTCACAAACGTTGCCCTAAGGCTATCTAATAGAGGCCCTACAAGGATTATTTTCGAAACATTATCGAGGTCAACCTAAGTAAGATGACTATCTTTAAAGGTACGCCTTGAATCGTTTAAAATACCCTATTACATCATTCCATCACGACATCATCATAACATCATCATTACATCCCATTTTGTCATTGCATCATCGTGTCGTCCTCATTTTGCCATAACTAATTCGACGCCCACAGAGCATTTCACCGTCACCGACTCGATGCTCACTGAGCATTTCATCGTAACCGGTTCAACATCCATGGAGCATTTCATTGTCACCGATTCAATGTCCATAGAGCATTTCACCATCACCGATTCAATGCTTATAGAGCATTTCGCCGTGACCGATTCTACACCTATGAAGTATTTCACTGGCATTGGCTCGACGCTTACGGAGCATTTCATTATAATCAGTTTGACATTCATTGAGCATCTCTCCATCAGTGACTCAATACCGAGATAAGTAAGACAGCTCAGCGGGGCGAGGACTGTGGCCTTTTCATAGTATCACTGTGGCCTTTCTATAGCACCCATAAGATGCTATTCAGCGTTATTACACTGAGTCGGTCTCTAAAAAATGCTGAAAAGTTGCTTGGCCAAATTTATTACTCTGAGCCAACCTACGTTCTTCTAACGATCTCAATGATCACAAGCTATCCGTTCAATGATATCATGCTAAGCAAACTATTATACCCTACCTGCTTCGGTATGAATAACTGCTACATCGTACCTTTGTTAATAAGGGTATTATTGAGCTGTCTTTACAGGAAGCTCTTCATCACAATGACAAGTTGGCTATTGTTTTGACATGCCCGAACAAAATCATATTCCTACGACCGAACTAGTTAAACACCTCTGATAACTCTGATCTGAATGTCTTTATCAACACTAACCTAGCTATTACGTGGAACTTGCGGTTAACTTTAGTCAATAGCTTATCAAATTGGTTATCCCAATAAAGCATGCTGAATAGGTCTTTATCTTTTAATCAAGAATAAATTCGCGAAGCTATCATTGGCACTCGACTAACCAAGCCTAAATGCCCTAAGGCAGGGGAAGAGCTGATCATCTATAACCAAAGCTTACCGAAGTATCCAAAAAATAACTATTATTGTTTGAATATGGCAGGCAATTTGACAGTATGGTTACCTTTTCTTGTTACCTATTTTATTATCAGTACGGTTATAAAAAAATGATCATTTGCAACTTAGCTACTATGAGCAGCCCGACTATGATAGCATGTTACAGATTTAAAATGCAGTTCGACTATATTATCAATAATTCCCCAAGAGGAAACAAGTTTACTACAAAATATTGGAGAAGAAACAGCAGTGCAAGGAACACTAGAACTGACTAGATTTGTATTCATACATAAAAAATGTTACAAAAATTCTAGACCTTACAAAAACTTTTCTAAACTTTGCAAACAGAAATAAAATAGGGAAAAGAAAGAAGAAAAAGTGGAGGAGAAAGAAAAGGTTGAAGAGAAACTCATCGATTCATGCAGCAGAGGCTACGTCAGGGATCTCCAAGTTTACGATAGGAATCGCCTTGGGATTAACATCGACCGGAGGATTAGCAGGAGCAGGAGGACTAGTTGGAGCTTCAGCTAGCCCAAGGAGCTGAGTGGCAGCAGTCGCAATAGCTTGGCTCTAGTCGGCAACAAGGGTTGCCTCACTAGAACCAGCAACAGCAACACCACCACCAGCAGCAGTTGCCTCGGTCAAAATAACTTCATCAGCACTAGTACCAAAAGGCACTGATGCCTTTTGAGTGTCTCGAGCCTCTGAGGACTCCCCTTCATGGTATGAGCCCCCAATGGTCATGTTCCACAACCACTTAAGGTCAATTTTTGAGTAGTGCGCTTCAAAGAGGTTAATTGACTTTAAGAACCCTTCTATCGCCCTTTGGTAGAAGCCTTCATCATGATCGACATATCAGTGATTCCTGTGCTACTTAAGTTCTATTGCCAAAGAATTCGTTCCTTGCTCGATTAACTCTCTCCCCTTCTGAACCACTTGATAAGGGCAAATTTGTCATATATTTTTTCATGTTTTTATTATTGATATTTTATAATTTTATGAGAATAGATGGCTATTTATGTGCTTTATTGTTATTTATAGGGACTTGAACGAAATTTAAAGAAAGAATGCAAAAGGAGCAAAAACAGGGACTAAAATGCAAAGTTTTCAAAATATGAGTCCAGAGCCCCCGCGCCACGACTATTTTCGCCCCAGTGCTAGAATAGTGATCGAAATAAGAAATACGACCTGTTGAAGTCGCATCGGGCGCCCCAGCGCCATACAGTCACCGCCCCAGCGACAAGACAGAGCCCCAGCGCTATCATCCTACCGCTCCAGCGGTGAAGGCTTTTTCACGCAGCGCCCCAGCGACAACTTCATAGCGCGCCAGCGGTAGTGCGAGTCCTAGTCCGACGAGAATTGAGATTTTCAAGCTCAGATCAATCCCTATATAAAGCCACTCGTTCCCAACCTTCAAGAATGAATCCAAGACGACCCAAGAGCACCAAGAATACAGAGCACGAGTCTTGGAGAGCAATAGGAGCTTAATTGAAGCAACTTTAGAGAGAGATACAAGACGTTCTTGGGCATCAAGAGTTCCTAGGCAGCGCAATTAAGAGCAATTCGACGTCTATATCGGTTTGCTAATAATTGTATCATGATTTATAATTATTTTTACTGCTGTTCTCTTGTAGCCATGAGCTAAACTTGTTTTCTAGGGTTAATACTTGAACTCAATATGTGTGCTTAATTGCCATATCTTTGGAATATTTAATAAACTTAGTCTTTTATTATTTAAATTACTTGTGTTTAATGCTTCAATATATCTGGCCAATATATGGTGAATGAATTGGTAATATTATTGATAAACTCGGAAGAGGAATCATAATATTTAGACCTAGGTAATTTGACGCATGATTGTAGAGTAACATTCAATGTTGCATATGCAAGTTTCAATTTAGGATAGGAATATACCTAATTGGCATGTATGATCAATAAGACCTAATCTTAATGAATCTTAATTTATTACAAGTACCATAGGAATATAGGTATTTGATAAATTGAGGTATACTTGCATGACCTTGGAAGAGGCTTGTGAATACATTAGTGTCTTGATCAATAATAAAGACTAAGGGAGTTAAATATTATAAAGTTAATCATTAGAAAGAATATTGAGGGATAGTATTAATCCTAGGTTTTCTCTACATTGCTATCTTCTTATTCTCTTTGCATTGTGTTTTTACTTTTATATTTTCTACATTCATTCTTAGGTTTTTATTTATCTGAATAATTATTAGGAAGATATAATTTTAGTAATTGGTTAAAATGAAAACATTATCCCTGGTTCGACATCCGACTTATTTAGTCTCTTTATTACTTGCATACGATAGTGTATACTTGCACTTAATTTATGATATAGAAATATCGCATCACCACTATGAGCTATACCTCAAGTTCCTCACTTTGTCACATCAGTTCAGCAATGTAGGTCCCCGCCAGAGCCAGAGCGTTGGTCATCTTCTACTAGACCAATTTTTTCTAATGGTTAAGCTTAGATAACTTGCTCTTTGCCTCAGCTCAGGCGGTCATCATCTCCTCTAATTTGTCCTCTGCCTCATCCACGCATCCTCTTCTCCTGCTCAGTGATCCTCTTCGCCTGTTGGGTCTTGGCTCAGGATCAAGCAAGATCATCCTCAGCCCTTTGAGCTCAAGCTGCCATGCCAAGAATATTGGCCTAAAATTGAGAAAGAAGGAAGACGAACTGCATAAAATATAAAGAAGAGTCAGAATAGGTGAGTGCATAACAAGAATGAAACAGGAAAGTAGGAAGTAATTACGTCAATAGCAGACCCCATTGCAACATTGAACCCTATAACAAGGTCTAGAGAAGACACTTGACTTGCCCAGGTTATGGTTACTTACCTCTTTAGCTCCTGCATCGCGGGGAGTAGGAAACCCAGGTCCTCTCTTATTTCTGGGACAAGCACAAAAGCGAACACTCGAGATAGAGGACCTTCGCTGGATAACGGCCCCTCCCGCTTTATGGAGCTAGACACTGCCACGGGTCACTTGACCGAGGTAATTTATATTAGGACGAGCCCGTGAACATCGCTCCCTGCCTTGAGTTTGAAGGGTAGGGGTGTCTTGTGATCTAGGAGTCTGAGTAGAGGATCGCTTTTTCCACGAAGAGCTGCTCTGAACTTATGGCCCTTCTCGGACAATTAGGCTCTGTATGGTCCTTTCTTCACTGGCCTGCTCGTCGGCAATTTGATCGGATGACCCATTTTCGTAGGACGATCCTCTTACTCAGCTTCCCCTTGAACCAAAGCAGAACAGCATCTCTATAATATTGTCAGGGTTCAAAAGACCCCGACCACCAGAAAAAGAAGAACCTTTGATCCGGCTCTGTTTTCTCCTCTCACCACCAACTTGTTCAAACATCTCTACATTGTGCACATAGTATAAACTCAAAAAAAAAAACAAAAAAAAAGATTGGTTTTAGACTGAAATAAGAACTCACTTCGAATGCAGGAAAGAGGCAGCATGGAGGTAACCAAGCCTGATCCAACAAGGCTGGCTAGTAACATCAACTCTTGAACCAAACAGACATGCCGAAGTGTGATGGTTACCTGATTAAGGGTATGTTCAGATATCTCTACGTCAGTAGCCTAGGTCACTACAAAAAATTCAGAGATGTTAGCCAAGTTATGCACACAAAAAAAAGACAAGGACTTGTATCCGCAGAAAAATCAGTAAGGATGACCTACTCTCCCCACAGGATGTACAGACCGGCTAATACTCTTTAGGAATTAGAACCTAGTTGGGATGGAGCTATTCCTAAGCGGGTCAACATCTTAGCAAAGTAACGCTGCATATGGAGCCTAAGGCCCAGCCTCAAGAACTCCACATGGATAGCCACTTTACCACTGATGGGGCTGCTCATGTAATCTTCTTTAGTAGACAGCCTAAGGGTAACCGACTCAGGGATATCATAAGAATGCCTAATAAGGTCTAGGTTGATCTTGTTCAAGCAAGACTTATGATATCTAATGTCCATCGCGAACCTTACCACATTCATATTATTGGCCTCTTCAGGGTTCATTGGGTTATTACATTGTCTCTCTCTGATATTAGAGACACGCTTGGCCTCATTAAAAACTACTCCTAACGAAGAGGGCACATCACTTGTTGAGGTGGACACCCCCTCACCAAATCTAGCCCCACTACACCTTCTGACCAGTGGGATCTCAGGGGTCAATTCCTCTTCCTCCTCCTCTTCATCCTTAGTCATATTTACAGTTGAAAAACTTAAATTGTCTCTAGAAGCCATTAGAGCAAAAGAATGTTTCCTTAAAAAGCTACTAGTACAATAGGGCAAGGACAGATACAAACCAACCGCACCCAAAAAGTAATGAAAGCAGGCAACATATATCAGAACTCGAAACACAAAGGCAAATAAGGCAAGGAAACAATGATAAAAGCATAGAAAATGGCCTAAGAAACTATAAAGTTACCCAGAAAAATAATACAAACCCACCCCTCAAATATCAAAAAAGTTAAGAAAAAAGCTTCATAAAAGGAAAGATGAAAGAAACGCGAACTTACCAGAAGGAAGTGCAGAAATAAACAACCAGCAACCGCAGCAGTCAAAATTATGAAGCAGAGGAGATGCCTTCAAAGAAATAGAGTCACATCAGTGCAGCAGAATGACGGCAAAGAAGAGAAAATATAGAGTAAATGACCAAATGAAGATGAAGATAGGTATTTATAGACAATAGTGGAGTAATCTAGGCCGTCCAGATTGAATGAACGGACAAACAAGATCAGCTGAAGAAATGAAAAGACAATTGTTGGAAAACAAAAGTAACGCTACGGGTTTCCAAAAGAATAGAGACTCAAACCGACAGATCTAGCCGATTAACGGCCCAGATTGCCTCGGCTTACCAAATGCCAATTAGAGAGCAGAAAAAACACAGCCTTTAGATCTCGGATAATTATAGCCACACGATCAAGAGTAGATCAGTGACTAGTAGTGAATTTCTTATTCGAGAAAGTTCTTATACTCGCCAAAGCTAACGCTTGAAATGACTTATTATTATTAGAAGAATTGTGAGATAGTCACGCATTATATGGCATTGATAAATCCGAACGGCTATAGCATCATCATGCCAGGCCGAGTAGCCCTGATATTCCTAACCACGGCCAAAGCGTTTGAAGACAGTTTACTCTAAAAAAATCCATTTGAACTAGCTTGGACAAAATGGCAAACCAACTGAGACAAAGAAATCCAACAGAGATTATGAGGACAGTCTGGACTGGCCAGAACCGAATATAGTTTCCAATTTTGAATAAACTCAAAAACTAGAAACTGGTGGACCCATGTTCCCCTTAAAAAAATACATCTGGGCCTAGAGCCTTTAGGCCCAAGAAGAATTCAAACCCTAAGGACCCAGCCAAGAGAACTTCCCAAGAGAGCCTCTCTCAAAGCTCACCACTCTTACTGAACGGCCTACTTCGAAGAGGAGCCCATGGTGACAGTCATCAAGGTAGGTCTTGGCATAGCAGGATTTCCTTGGATCTATTCAGATTCAGGGGATCGGGTCAGCAGACTGAAGCACCTTTTCAGTATGACAGACCGTGATGCAATCGAAACTACCCTTTAAAATACTAACAAGATCTGTTCATCTCGAATAGCATAATTAAATGCAGACACCAGGGCAGAATGACTGTCTGTCGAACAAATATAGTTGAGTCACTATAAAAGATCTCCCAGGAAGACCTCGGAATGCGTCAAAATCGAACAGGAATTAATTATTAGAAGACCGACCCGAGCAAATCCTTCTTAACCTCACACTTAACCTAATCCACCGGTGAAGACGGGTATAACGAATATGCGGAAAATATGTCCAAAATAGATGTCAGAATGATATTTTGTGTGTGTCAGACGCACAACAGAAAGATATTTGACGTGTGTTAGAAGTGCAGTAGAAACAGAATACTCGAAAGGCCCTTTGAAGACCAATATTATAAAAAAGGAGAAAAAGACACTAAAGAGGGATGATGCCCAAAAAATCAAAAGAATTAACAAAAAAAATAGGTTTTCTTCCTTTCATTTTGAATACACTTGTCATCTTTTTTTTATCGGACTCTCCCTCTCCATAAAGATTTTTTCTGACTTAAGCATCTGAGAGTCTTCGCCGGAACCCACCCCTATGAGACCATCACAATAAGCTCTGCTTGTGTTTTGCAGGTTCTGTCGTAGCCACCGAATAATAGAAGACTTAGGCTCCCGCAAACAAGCCCAACCAGGACGAGACCCAAGTATTAATTTTCACTAACAAAATAAATTCAAAACTCGTTGGGCCGAAGAACTATTTTTTTCGATTAACATAATCAAAAGTTAAGAAATGAGTTAATGGTATTTTTTATTGTATAGAAATGTTTATGCCAATACAAAACAAATATCTTAAATGCTTATTTACTTATATCGATATTGTTTTAATTCATATATAATTAAAATTCTATTTAGAAGAATAACGATAGTCTACTTATAGATTTATAATATAAAAATGGGATAAGGATATTTTTATCCTACGAATTTGACCTAATTTTTAATTTTATCTCATAAGTTTTAAAAAACCTAATTTTGTCATAGTCCATTAGTAAGATTCCGTTAACTTTAACATTGGAGGGGCAAAACAATCATGACTTGTCAATAGTAAGATGGCCTGACGTAAAATATCTACGTGTTAATCATTGATTTGTCACTTAAATAATAAAATAAATAAAAATAGAGCAGCTGCTGCTGCCGTCGTCAGTAGTCAACCGGCCGCCGGTGACCAATTGCGATTTGACTCAAAATTTACATCATTGAGCTTAAAAATTTTGTGATCTACGCAATAATAAATTTTTTTTTATCAACGAAGTACTGTAGATATGTCAAAAGTGAAAAAAAAACACTGCGGGAGTCGGTGGCCACCATCGTTCGCTGTCAAACGGTAAGGTGGTGGCGTGCACTGCCCCTACCGTTGGACAGATCGGCCGCTGATCTATCCAACGGTGGGGGCAGTGCACGTTCTTGTTTTCTTTTGACAAAAATGATTTTACCATTGTATAGATATAAAAAAAATAGAATCTAATGACATAAATTTGGCCTATTTTTGTTATCAAAATTCGGTGACTAGTGGTGGTCGGCGACAGCAGTTGCTGATTTTAGTAGTTCAGTTTTATTTATTTTAATTATTTTTTAATATAAAATAAAATTTAATATTCATTAAAATTTTGAACCTATTAAAACGTGCCACATGTCTTTTTATTTTTAATAGTCTATTAATAATCGACACGTGTACATTGTATAATATACTCACATCACTATTTTTAATTAACATAATAATTGAAGATAAATTTGTTAATGTATAATAAAAAAAAATTTAATTAAAATTAATAGAATCTTATTAACAAATTAAAATAAAATTGAATTTTTTAAAATTCGTAAGATAAAATTAAAAATTAAATTAAATTCATAAAATAAAAATATTCTTATTTCATATAAAATTTTAATATATTATTTAAAAATTATAATATTATTTTAAAAAAAATTGGAAGAAAGAGAATGAGTAAATGAATAAATAAAGTTGGGGCAAGTAACGAAGCTGAGGTAGAGCACTCAGACATGAGTATGAATTAAGAAAACTGTCGAGAATAATTGCCTAAACGATGTTTGTGTTTTCTTTTTCTTTTTGTTTGCGTAACCTAATTAACACACAATAAATAAATAAATAAAAGATAATAAGCACATTCAAAATTCAAAGCCCTCGATGTCCGCCTCAGATACAGCGCGCATTACCTGTCACGTGTCACCTCCACTATCATTTGACAGTTGACAGCAAGGAGCAAGCCACTGCAATTCTTCTCGCCTCAGTTTCTTCCACAAACCTTCCCTCCTGCTAAAACCATTGCATTACGACGGACCGATTATAAGAAGCCACGTGTTGGTGATTGTGCCGTTTGTGGGTATAAGAGACAATTGCATATGGTTAGGTAATGTCGCCATCGAAGAAAATGTAAAATGGTGGTAATGGGAGAAACGGTGACGCTGATGTGACATCACCTCCAGTCGTTTTAGGGGTAAACAAAGGTCGTTTTTGTTTAATCTCATTTAAATGCTTTTTTTCTTAATTGACTTTCCAATCAACTTTGCATGCGTAAATTGGATCACTTAAATAAATAAAAGAATATATTAAATTATTTATAAAGTGAGAGTAAATTTTCTCCCAATTATTAAAAACAAACTACTCTCTTTCTCAAAATTGCACTACAATTAATTTAATTTACATTGATCCTATCTTGTATTTTCAAAATTTAAAAGTCTATAAAGAAAAGCATTTGTTTAAAAAATCCATTAATAAAAAGTTTATAATGCATTATTCATTAAAGTGAATTATAGATTCCTCTTTCTCCAAATAAAAAAAAAAGTCCATTAAAAAAAATACATGCATGTATTTATGTATTAAAAATTGATGTTTTTAATTACATGGTAACCTTAATGAATAAAACTACATATAAAAGAATGGGTTGCTTAGAAGTGTTTTGAAAGTTATTTTTACTAGTAATATTATAATTTCTTTCTATAAAAAGGAAATTGTAATTAAAAAAAAAAAAGGAAACATATGTGATATGGACTTCTCAAAAATATGCGCCAATAATGTATTTATGTATCTTTCAAATCGAAAATGAATGGGTTGCTTATAAGAAGCAAACAAGTTCCAAAGATTTTTGGAGTAAATCTTGCATTTTCTTTATTTAGGGGGTGGAGTGGAGGGGGACACATAAAATTGTGCATGTGTGAAGAAGTGATGTGGTTTTTTTAGCAATTAGGAAGGGTGGGGCTAAAAGCAAACCTCAAATAAGAAAATAAGAATTGGAAAAGCAAAATTAACCCCACAGGAAGAGAAGGCAAAATGAGTGGGAGATGGGGTTGGGTTCCCTTAGAAGTTAGAAGTGGTAGGGCATAATGAGGGATTGGGTGACCATGTGTTAAGTCGTTTGAATGTGCAACAATTCAAATTAAAGAGAATAAAAAGTTATGTGTAAGCTATAGACATTAATTTCTCACATTACCCCACCTTGAATATTACTTTTTGCATCTCAAATAATTAATTTTGAATCATTATATTACCTACTTAAAAAAAATTCCATGTGGTGCCAATTTGTTGGATCAATAGTACTTAATTATGGGTCCAAGTCCACGTACCTTGAAATAATAATATCTATTTCAATTGTACGGTGATACTTAGCATGTTCAAGTTAATCTTTATTATTTTAAAATAATTATATAAAATGATTTGGCTTGAGTAAACTCAAACTAGGTTGTCAAAACGTATGGAACCTTATGTATAATTATTTTTAATTTATTAATTTTAGATTTATTTAACATGTCCGAAAGGACGAAACTGATCATTCAAATGGTCTAAAAAATATTTAAATATCATATACATGTCGAGTTTTATATTCATACATAATTGATAAATTAATTTTTTTTTTTAAATGTTGCATGTGGGTTGTGTAAATTAATTATTTTTAGAGGTGGCATGTGGGTTATATTGTATCGGCACAGCCCATCAAATTTTAATCTTGATTAGTACACTATAAAAATTTGTTGTGCTAACTTAAGCACGACAATTTGAAACAAAACTTAACACAATTCATGGCATGACATGAAATTATACTAAGTTATGCTAGCACGATAGGCCCATTGAATAATATTTATGAGACTTTTTAATATTTTTTAAAAATAATTAAAAAATAAAAAAGAGATTGTTATAGGCGACATGAATTTATTGATGACGAAACTTATTACAAGTACAGCTTACACTATGTAATAATTAAATGAACATAATTTCAAATCATTATATAGTAATAGATTCAACATAAACAATTAATAATTGTATTATAATATTGTGTTATAAATATTATAACCGAACTTTGACTTATACTAATCATTCTAACTTAATGTACATCTGTCAACATGCTGCAAAGTGTACGGAGGATCATTAGAGAATTTTTATTTTTTAGGTTTAATAATTAAATTATGTTATTTTATGTTTAGATATTTTTTTAATTTTAAATATTTGTAATTATTTTTTGTGATATTTTTATTACAATTATAAATATTGTGATAAAAAAGGACCAATTGAGAATTCTCAAAAAGTTTCAGCCACTAGCCATCACCCACCAGCTTAAACTCTCACCTTGCTTCACTGTTCCAAAATCCTCTTTGGTTACGATTAGGGTGAGAGTTTTCAAACTGGTGGCTAGGGTAATTAGAAGGGAGATTGAAACAGTGAAACATGTGAGAGTTCAGGTTGGTGGATGGAATTTCTTAGAAACTCTCTCTCAACAACTCTCGTGATCTCACCTAATCATTCTTTCATTTGAACTATATCTATATCCATCATGTCTCAAGAGATCTATTAATTATAATTAGTTAGAATGTATTGTAACTAACTATAGTGGTATGATTTTAATCATTTATTTTTATATTTGTATTCAATAATTTTAAATTTGAAATAATATCAATAAATTTTTATTTTTAATAGAATTACAATTTCAATTATGAATTACACAATTATAATCCAATATAATCTTAATTGTTATTACAATTATTAATTTTAATTATTATTACAATATTTATAATTGTAATTAAAATATTTATAATAAAATAATTATAAATATTAAAAAATAATTAAAATATCCAAATAAAATTTAAATATTTTAAAAAACAAATATTATAAAAAATAGACATAGCCTATAAGTCATACCGTGTTGAGCCCGTGATGGGCCGTGTCTAGCACGACACACTGAATCACAGATTGTAATCCAACATTAAACAACTCTTTAAATCATATCGTTCAAGCATGACACTGTAGCATACTATATCAAGCACACTATTGTGTCGTGCCAAGCTATGCCACTTCTATGTGGGCGTAGTTGAGGAGAAAACACCAACTAACTTAAAATAAAATTTTGGTGATACAATATGTCTTGACCTTAGACAGAAAATTTGTTAAGACTAATTTAGAATAATATTTTAATGATGCTGTTTAAATATCTTGACAGGCAAAAAGCTTATAAAGATTTATATATATATATATATATATTTGACAATAATAAAAACAAAATCTCATATTACAACAATAATAAAACTTGAATTCAATTCTTCTTCAAAGAGAATGGAGGTGAGCTACGACCAAAATATTAAGCCTGAATCATGTAGCTGCTGCATTTGTTCATATTTGAACATAAAACAATTTCTCGTAATAACGAAAGTAATTCACTATTCAAGGAAAAGATTAAAGAACACAACATGGAGAGGTAAAGATTTAAGGAATTTGGGAAATGATTATGATTGATGAACCGTAAAATGACAGAAATAAAAGAATGTGCAAATAATTGAGTTGACACTGGACCATCTGAGTGTATGAGATAGATGTACAAATATTTGTTCAGTTTGCATACATATTCTATATAATTGGGTTAGTTGCTATGATTGAATTGGCCGACAATTGGTGGAAGGACATTCATTGAGATGAAGCCCAGAGGCTGCAGCTTTTGATGATGCCACATGACATGAATTTTCCCACCAAGAATAAGTTTTGCCGTTTACAAGAAAACAAAAAGGATATAAACATATAACAAAGAGAAATTAACAAGAATGTGTGTCTGTGTTGAAGGTAATGGTAATGGACTTGCTGGGGTCCAAAGTGTCCCAATGAAAGGGGAATTTCAAGTCAAATGGCGTAGGTAGATAGAGCCATGAACATTTGGAGATGGAGTATGTGTAGTAGGGTAATGGCAATTTGAATTTGTAGCTCTCGTTTTTGGTGAAACAAACATAATTATGAGGTAGTTAGATTGGTGATTTTTCAATCTTATCTTGTGGGCAATGTGTTACCTGCGCCTATCAGAAACGGCTTTGCCTCTGGTGGCTGGTTTCTGGACCATTTTGCTTAAATATGTAAAATATATACTTAAAACAATTATTAATTCTTTTTTATAAATATATTAGATTTATTAATTTAGAAAATTTTCATTATTAATAATTAGTTGAACATATATGTTGGTTAAACTATGTATTTATTTCAATGTTTCAAAATATGTAAACTATTTTTTGCATAATAATATATATTTGTAATTGAAAAAATTTAAACTTTTTAAAGTTATCTTAATATCTTGAAATTTTTATAATTAAATTAATATACTTAAAAATAAATTTGATTCTAATTAAAACTCCTATTATAATTTAATATAAAATCTTAGAACTAAAAGGGTATCTTTATATTAAAAAAAATCAAATTTTAATAGTTGATTACATATTCTTATTAAACAATGGAACTATTTCAATTTTCTATTTCTTTCCTCATTTTTTTTCCAATTCTCCAAACACTATAGGATATAACTTTAAAGAGACAATTAGGCAATTATTATTATTATTATTATTATTATTAAAACCTTCGAGGTAAAATCTAATTTCATTAATGTTCACTAATTTAAAAAATATATATTAATATTCAACAATTAGTGAAATTTCGTGTTAGTTAACAAAAAATGTATGTCTAATGTATGAAAAGTCTAAATTATTTTTTAAATTTAAAAAAAATTATGAAATAACTACTTTATCTTTACACAACAAATGAAAATGCACAATTTTTCATAAAAATTTATCTTTTCAATAATAAAAAATTAACTTCATATTCTTTGATTTAAAAAAAAATAACAATTTTAAATTATTATATTTATATAATAAATAAACAATACATAATTTTATTAAATAAATAAATAATACAATCAATAATAATACATAATTTTGTTTCTTCTAAACGACATACATAATTTTGTTGCAATACAATAAATCAACAACAATATTAATAACATCACAACAAGAAGAACCAAAAAATTATATTTATATAAAAAATACATAAAAAAATTAACCATTCCAAACTTAAAATCCTTCTTTCTTCTCAGCACCCATCTTGAGATCCCATTAAAACTCTTATCTTTCAATTACTAAGTAACCTTCTCGGCCTCCACAATCTCCTTCAGTAAGTAAACCAGACAACACAAATGGACCTTTCACTTGGAATAAGTCCCGGTCACATGTAAATTGTTCAATTAAAGAATGCAACATTTAATCAACTCAAAAAATCTGCTCCTGACTTTTTCCACCGAAACTGTTCAGTTGAAGGCACCTGCGACGGCATCGTTTTGGAGCTTACAAACTGTAGGGTAGGTGGCTGTAGCTGTGTTGGAGGAGGAGATGGCTAGCCTGTCTTTTCTATATTCCAACCGCCAATTTCCTCGCTACAGATCAACCTCAAGCTCGACTCCACCAACTGACCTTCAACGTGCCCAAACCTCATCCTCGACTCGTCCACAATCGTCGCCTCCGATTGTTGCTGCACTTGTCTTCTTTCTTAGAAATACTTTTACCTTCACCATTAACAAGTCTCCTCAAAATGTGGGTTCGGAAAGATAAGGCTAGAAAAGATGTACATACAACGTCTATGAAAGAGATTGCCTATAAATAACTTGAAATTCATTTATAAATAACTTGCTAAGTTTCAAGCCAAGCCACAACTTAAAAGTACTTCAGCAGTACCTTTTACCCATTGAGTTATTAAACATCAGCTGAAGTATCTTCTATAACACTTTTAACAGGATGGAATTTTTTTTTGAAGAATGGCCTATAGATGCTGATGAGTTCATGGCTTATCAAACTAAATGGTTACAAGGTAAAGTAAAAAAAAATAATAATAATGTAAACACCACTTAATGCTACAAAATGAAATTGTTTACTGCTTCCCTACTTGGGACAAGCTTTCCAAATCCCTCGAAGCCAGAGAATGTAAAGAGAAACAGCTGATCTACGTACACGCCAAAGCCAGTGTAATTTCCTATTCAATATCCCTGAAGCTTTCACTTGTCAGCCACATCTTCTTTTGGACAATAAATACAACTTCATCCCCATACTGGTCTTCTTCAGTTGCCACTGCTTCCCAGTGTAAAGCAGTTAGATACCTCTTCACAAAGTCTACCACTGATTGTTTGTCCCGGATGATAATGAAACCGCTAGGCCTGAGCACGCGATCCATTTCAATCAGCAGATCCTCGCCACTGCATCCTTTTTTCTCAATATCAGAGAAGACAGTCCAAGCATGGAGTAAATCATATGTCCGGGGGTATGTTGAAAAGGCTTCACACCTGACAAAATAATTGGTCCAATCAAAAAACTGACAAAAAAGTTACCACATCCAAACTCAAAACTGAATTTCATTATTTTCACCTACTTTTCGGGTGAAGATTTCTAAGAGGTTAAATGTTAATACAAATGAAAAAGATCATCAATCTAATTTCAATCAAACAAGTTTTAACAGTCAAGCCAAAACATATATGATCAAAGCCAGGCAGAATTGCAAACTTTCTTCATTCCACTGAACAAAGGCTAAAAATAACTTTGTCCTCCCACAAAAATCATAGACTCTAGTAATTGTAAAATCAGAACAAAGTAGATTGACTCATCTAATTGACCAGCATAATCTGAGCACCTTAGAACATAACTCTTTTCTTTTAGCCAGGCCAGAGTAGAAAAGAATAAATAAGCTACATCTTAGAAAACCAATACTCAGTTATACTCCGTCAGTTTGTTCATACCAGTTGTGAACAGTCCCAATCAGCCCTCTGTCGTATATCAGCTTCAAAGTTTTTGGTCCATCCTCAGGAACAACATTCATCACCCAGACATCTTTTTCTTTTAGAGCTGCTGCAAATGACCCCAAGTTTGCTTTCATATCCATCAAATTCCTTAGAGTATCAGATTGTATCTTTGGACTCAAGAGATTCCAATAACTATCCACTCTATGTTGCCAAATTTCCTGCATCAGACCAGCAGTATTTTAGACATTGTTTGGTTTATGTCATCACCATACTAATTCCAACGCATGCATAGGGTAACTATAAGAAATTCACATTGACAAAAGAAATTGTGTTTAATCACCGTATCCTTTTCAAACATTTCACTTGAATAGCCAAAATCAGCAAGTCGCGGAGAAGAGGCAGTCAATCTAGCAGGCCAAGGTGCCACTCCACTCCCCTTAGCTTTGTGATCATCTGACAAACCAATAAGATTATTAGTAAGCAAAAAACCTCAATCTCAATTTTTTTGCACTCAGTTGGACTTCTGAAACTCGTGCAAAACAAATTAATGACAGTCAAAAGCAGATTAGGAAATATGAAGATCATTAAGCAAAATTCCATATTTAAATTCAATGGTTTAAAATGATCAGAAAATCTGGGAAGCTGCCAACTATTAAATTAAAAACGAATGGTAAAGGTTACTCAAAATAACAGGTGGACCATATAATTCAAAGGCCATTATGCAGAATCCATATTGCTATTGTATTGCAGGGTGCAATTTGTTGGTACAAATTAATTCAACTGATAAGATCTCTCAGAATGGTATAAGAGGTGTAAGGATTGAATTTCACTCACATTAGGTTTAGATTAGGGCTTAGTTTACTCTGAATACAGAAAAAAAAAAAATCAAAAGACAAGTAAAGGAAAAATGAATATCTTGATTTAGAGGAAGAAGAATCAAAACTGAAACTTCATCAACTCAAAGCAAAAACTAAAACAACCTTTAAACACTTTCCATCTTCTTTCAAAAAATGTATTCTTATGTTCCTAATTCTTCAATTGAACTTTAATTTCTGTTTGGTTTCGTTTTTTTTCTTCTCTATTCTTTTTTTCTTTTAATAAATAAGAACCTTAAGAATTTATATATTAAAAGAAAAAAAAACAATTTCTAATAACAGAATTTACTATCAACTTAAAAGAAACCTTAGGTGTTTTGCTTCAAAAGAGTGCATCAATTATGAAAACCGAGAAACAGTGTGACAAAAGCAACAGAAAAAGAAAAGACACTCACGGTTGGAGTATGGCGTGATGCAAGCTTCCATTTGGACACCCCACACTTCATCTGGATCATCATCAGAGCGACAGAGAGGGGGCTGAGCACCAGGTGATCTTGCCAGATAGCAGTCATTAGTTAGAGGTTTTTGCCAAATGACAGTTTGGTTCCTCTTTGCAGCTATTCTCCAACACATGCGTTCCACAAGGGCACTCATCTCCCTCCATATCCTCAGATCCTCTTCATCCTGTGCATAAGCTTCAGGAGATGAGTAGGCAAAATAGCCTCCTGGTCTGAGCAACCTATCTAGCTCAAGAAGGAGAATCCCATCCCTCTGAAGCCAATCAATCCTACAACGGGAACAGTGAGCAAGTTCAAAAGATCTGCTTGGGTAAGGAAGCCTCTTAGTTCCTAGAACACCAAGATATGCGGGAATTCCTCTTTCTAGAGCAAACTGGATTTGGTTTTGATGCACATCGTTTGGTGCTAAGGACATTGTTATGACATTGGATGAAAGAAGATAAGCTCCAAAACTTGCAACACCACATCCAACATCAAGAACAGTTCGCAACCTTCCTTCATTGTTTATGCTGTTGCTGGAAAAGTTGAGCATCTGCCAATATAAACCAAAGATACATTTATTGTTTCATTTATGCAGCAGAAGTGTTAAGAAGATCCATAGAATCGAAGAACCAGAATTACATAACAGTAATAAAGAAAATCTAGAAAAAAGAGCGCACAAGAAAATTGAGACGCAGGAAGAAAGAGAGGCCGACAACCCTGTGACCGGAGATTCAAGCATTTTGGAAAAGGGATTTAAGATCAATGAACATTATTTTGTTTTCTTTTTCTTTTCTTGTTTGATAAGATTAGTAAGGTCAGCAAGCTTACATTAGCAATTGAAGCAATATACTTATCAGCTCCATAGTGGAAATGAGTGCCTCCCCCCGGGAAAACTATCTTTTCACCTTTCACAACCATCCAATTTTGATCAGACTTCTCATGAGCAAGGTGAGTATGAGGTATGTTTGCTTTCCATACTTCATCTCTACTTTTGGGCCACTTAATTGGGATCTGCAACATCATGCGAACAAAAAACAATTAATAACAAGCCTCATTCTTTATCTACCACAATAAAGTAGAAGATATACTCTACTATATTTTACAATAATATGATGATGAGAAAGTGATTTTATTTTCTCTAAAAAAAATTCAACACCATTCTACTAAGCAGCTTTGGCATATTCTCACCTTGTACCCAGGTGGAGGAGGAATTAAGCAATTGTACCGTCTCTCAGGAGAAGGACAATGACGTTCGTAGTGCTCCATCAAAGATAAGTCCAACTTCAATCTCATTTGATATATGAGATGCCTGTCTAAGCAGGGAATCAGTTCTGAATGCCGATCATCACAAACCTTAAATCAATAGAATATAAATGAAACCATCACCAAATAAATCCAAATAGAAGTAGGAAAAACATACAAATCAAAAGACCATAAATGCCCAGCGACTGAAGAGAAACAAGATAGACAAGAAGAAGAGGCCCTAAGGCAGAGGTAAAGATAGCTTAGCGGTATTAAACTTACTGGAAAACTCTTTGGTGCAACATCATCCTCGCCATCTTCATGCATAAATTTTGAAGATTGATCTTGCTTGCCATCATTATCCTCATCGCCACCCAGGTAAGATGACCCAAGTTTTCTCAAAGATTTTCCATATGCTGAAACTGATGAACCTTCGTTTGAAGATCCATAATATGCATATATAAAAACAACAAAGATGGCAACAATGCACATAGAGGTAATTAAACGCTTCTTTTGGCCTCCATCAGATCTTCCCCTCATCTTTTATTTAGATTTGAAATCCTCAAGCGGTGCCTTCAACTTTACTTGAAGCAGAAAGAGATTACAATGTGAATCTCATCACACTAAGATTACTGAGTGTCTAAATCAATATCCTAAAGGTGTTTTCTTTGCCGCCCCAAACCGTTAATACCAAAATAATGATGTACACTTCAAGATCTATCAGAACGAAGCACACCCGACAGACTGGATCAATCTGTAGAAGCACAACCAAAAAATAATCAATTTTTCTTTTTTTACTAGAGCATATTACTGTAATGCACATAAGTTAGCTGTAAGTGGTGCATGTGCTTTGAACAGTTCAAACAAAAGCCAAGACTAATTACCCAGAAAGCCACAAGATCATAACTAATGCTGGACAATTGAAACCTTTCAGATAATTATCAATCAAAATATTGAAGTGCAAGATATCAGATCCTGGTTCTTGTAATTCTTAGGTGAACTAAGCTACACACCATAAACCAATTAACAAGGAAAGCTTAAAGCAATATTAGGAGCACCAAGGGAAAAATATTAATGAACCATACTAATCAAGTGGTGGCATATGTTTCAACCTCACACACTACTGAGTCAAAACCGGACTAGTTCAAATATGGAAAAGGCTATAGAAATTAAATATGAAGCCCAATTGAACAAATAAAAAAAAATGTATAAATTAATAAACATGCCTAATGGCAAACAACTAGACCTTAACGCTGTGAGATAACATAGTTTTATATACAACACATAAGAGTAGGTACAAAAGCAAGATGCCAACTTATCTAAAAGGAATTGAATCCATGTTCCTAGTCAAAAACCATGAATTGGAAATGCCAATTACACAATCAAAGAAAAATAAAAAGGAAAGCAATGACGTTCTTTGATGAAACCACCGGTAATGGACCAGCTAATGAAAGGGATTGGATCCAAGAAACTGATAAGTAAAAAAGAAACTCAAGACATTTAGCTATACAACTAATAGTCACTGATCTTCAAAAGTTATGAGATGAAACAAATGAAAGAAGAAAATATGACAATGTCAGAACTCACTCGATGAACTTAAACGTCATAGATCTAAATCCGAATCACAAATAGAAACATCGTCCAGCATTAGAAGTCAATCAAGAACCCATAAAATTCACACATTTAAGGTAAAAAAAAAACGATAAAGAAACTCAAGAAACTAAAGTAAACTTAAAAACCCGGAAATCACTTCGACCCATCAAACCAAATCCACTGGGCACCAAAACTAGTAAACAGAAACAACCCCAGAATGCAAAACACAATCAGATCCCAGCAAAGATTCAAACTTTAAGCAAAACTGTAAGAAAGAACGAGCATAGAAGAGCAAGAAGCTTACTGGGTATCAAATTATTGAACCAAAAATAACGCAAATGGGTATAGGTAAGATCTAAATCAGATAGCGAGCTCTCTAATTCTCTAATCTCTTTACCAAGCAATGATTTAGATATAGTGGGAGTGGGGGACTAGATCTGAGAGGCTACGCTTATGCAAATGCTTTTTCCTTTTTTTTTCATTTTTTTGTTTTCTATATCTGGACAGCCAGATAGATACACACTATACTGAAAGTAATAAGCGTGTGAGTGTGAGCGCGTAAACAGTGGGTACGTGGAGGTCGTTAAAAGTTCCGAGATCTATCTCTCTATCAATCTGCAACTTGCCCATTTCATTAAATTTAATATGAAAAATGAAAACGGTGTCTTTGTTACCTTTGGTAAAACCAACAGCAATGATTTCGCCATTGCAGACTCAGATCTATTCAGTCATGGTAAGATAACATTGATTGTTATTAATTACGGGTCGTTATTTAATTAAATTAATTAAGGGTTTAGTTTAATTAATGCAATGGGATACAAATTTTTGTTTCTTCTTTTTCTTTTTGTGGGTAATTTAGTGTGTAAAATTTACGTGTTTACTTTTGTTTGTTTGTTAGTTAATTTTGAGATTTGTGTTTTGTTAATAATTGTTGTGTCGGTTGGGTTATTTGGTTTCCCACTTGATATTGACAACATTAACAATGGTGCTCGATCACCGTCGCTACTGGCTCGGGGACTACGTGTTTAACCAAAAAAAAAAAAAAGAATAATGACATCACTTTCTATTTGGATTATGGAATAAACAAAAGTAAGAAAAAAAAAAAGGAACGATCCACTTACTATCATAGGGGAATTTTCATTTTGCTCCCCCTAATTTTGCTCATTTGCTAACCGGAGTAAAAAGATGCTAAAATTGCCATCAAGTACCCTGCTTCATAATAACCGTTTGTGAATTTGACAGAATCAAGGGCAATTAAGTAATAGCATCAATGGACAGTTAAAATTAAACTATTAGTAGCAATTAATCGCCCACCAACTGTTTGCTGAATTTGAGGTTGTGGTTCATTCTTCTAGTATGAGAGTTGCTGCTGATGTTGCTCAAGTGGCTTTTCACCACGAGCAACTTGTTCTGATGAATTTTTGGACGATGACGCCTAAGCATGATTAGCTAGCTCACTGCATGGAAATAAGTTCCTGCATTTTCAAATTTCCCATTCGTATGTCTGGATCCTTCCTAGTTGCAGGGTCCAACATTCCCATTTTAGCTTATGTCATATTATTTTTGTAATATGAAAATTAATTTGTAATATTTATAAATTACCACAATGTATGTTTGTCTGTATTTTTTGTATTGTTAGTTACGATTATACATAAGTAAATTATTTAGATATATAACCATACTAATTTATTTTTATTAAAAAATATTGCATGTATATTAATTAAAGTTTTAAAATGGATTGAGGGGCTGTCCTTGGTTAGCACTTGGCACTGCCAATTTGATTTCAGCAATTAACTATTATTGGTGGGAGAGTAATGGTTCACAATATAGTTTTGATAGTGAAGCATTGTTTATTGAGGGCATTTTGGTATTTGGCAAAGATTTTGTCAAGTTCAGAAACGGCAGTCAAGAGAGGGGTAGTTTTTTTAATATCATTTTTATGATCATTTAACCCAGGTTGGCAAATGAGCAAACTTGGGGGAGCAAAATAAAAATGATCCATTATCATACTTGTTAAGATACAACGAAAACCTTACACATAAAAAGAGCCAACATGCCACCTTGGCCCTTGCAGTTGCCTTTTTGTTTTTTTGATGAGTAAAAGAATATTTATGATTTCTGAGAAACAGCCTCTCCACTCTCCACTGAGATATTCATATCACCCCCCACCCCATTGCTCTCATTTATTATTACTACACGTTGCAACTTGCATCTTCCTAGATTTTCCCTCCTTATTTAATATATTATTATTATTATATGCCCTTTTCTAGATTTGCAATGAACCAGAATGGGTTTCCATTTTTGAATTCCTTCGTCTCTTCAAGCTTGGTACAAGTTAAATAATAATAATGTTCTCTTAATTTCGCCGGCAAGCCAAATCACTACAAAACTCAATTTATTATAGCTCACAAAGTATGAGCCAAAAAGTCTAGGACCAATCACAAAGTATGAGCTTTTGTGAGCTCAAAAATTTGAGACCAAACGTTATAAAGGTATATGCATGTTCTCAATTTGGCTTGTAATCATTTTTTTGGTAGCATTGTCTTCAATTATGGGACACTCTCCTGAGCTAATCAATCACCGCAATTGTGCACAAGTTTTCTAAAATGGGCTCGCCACCAAGAATTATGGACTCGATATATCTTCACAAATACGATTTCAATAATTTCAGTATGAGTTTTACATCGACAAGAACATTATTTAAGTAAATCTTCAATATATGAATTCAAGAAGGAAAGTTTTAATGACTTTTAACTTTAATAGGATTCTATAATAACATATTAAGCTCACATACAACTTTATAAATAAGGTTCAAATTACTGAGTTAGAGGCAGGATCATCATCATAAGGATCAATATTGACATCCACAAAAATCTAGGCATTACATGTAAACCTGTATACACAGATTACTCTACCATATAGAGCTTTCTTAGCCTTCAAACACTCAACAAAACTTTCACTTCGCCACTCATTAATTTTTATTCTTACTCTCATATTCATTTCTCATTTTTTTTTCAGTTGTTGCTGACTTAAACATCGAAGTACCTTCACCAAAAAAACTTCTAAAGCAGCTTGATATGTGATTTTTAACTTAGTATAAGTGTATGCTATCATAAACAAGTAGCATAAGATGAGTAAAGTATCATTCACATGAAGAATTGTTGTTATTGTTTATTTAGAGCCTTCAAGCACTTAGCAAAACTTCTACTTCAGCACACATAACTTTTTATTCTAACTCTCATATTATTTTATCATTTTTCATTCATTGCTGACTTAAGCATCAGAGTGCCTTCACTGAAAAAACTTTGGAGGCATTCTGATGTGCAATTTCTAACTAAGTACAAGTATATGCTATCATAAACAAGTAATATAAGATAAGAAGAGTACCGTTCTCACAAAATTGTTGTTATTGTTTATGTTAAGTGCTAAAATTATTTCTCCTTACTTTTATTCAGACGAAAGAAAATTAAAAAATAGAAGCAATAATAATATATAAAACCTAGGATTACAACTATTCCTTGATATGTTACTTGAATCAATTAATCTTTTCTTAAGTTAATATCTCAATATGAATTGTTGACTAGATTCTTAATATTATCATAATTCTTTATCGATGGTCGAGTGTCATATCTTATCCTAACAATTAGCTATTTGTTTATGATAATCGAAATAAAATAAGATTCATTAAAAACTGATCTATTAATATCGTATATGCCATGTAGGTAAATGTCTGTTCCACATGAAACTTATAGTTGTTACCCTATGATCATATATTAAATTATTCAAGGCCAATACAAAAATTCATTTGTCAAAAGGGTTCCCACAACAATCTAATTAGTGATCAAATAATTAGAAAGCATCAAACATTGAATAATTGAATAATTCTATTATTAAGTTCATAAAAATAAGAAAAAAGCTTGAATTGAATCACATATAAAGTTTAAAGTTGTAACCTTAGAATAAAAAATTAGCTCATGGTGAAATAAGGAGTTTTAGAGTTTATCAAGAATAACATCATGAAAATCATAGAAAACTAAAAAGATAAAGAGTTGAAAAAATAAAACTAATTTTTACTGCAGTCTTTAATCTTCTAGTCTTCCTTATCATCTAAAAATTGCTATTTCTATCTCTTATTGATTTTTCAAAATAGGCTTTTTGATTTTCTATTTATAGGTTTATCTTTATAAATTAGGTCAAAACATCAAATATAAATCAGCTTAGGATTTCTCTCTTTTTTTTAATCTAGGCCAGTATTATTCATGAGTTTACTATTCATGTGACGCCTTGGCGCTTATTTCTGGGTGCTACAACGCTGAACACACTATCTTGAGTGTCACGGTGCTCATTCTTTAGCACTGCAGTGTTGGCATTGTAGTAAAGTTATTGTAGCTCGTTACTGTAACGGTTTACTATAGCATGGTATTGTAGCAAATTTGATATTTTTGTCTTGTTTTCTTTAGATTTTCATATCTATTAGTTCTATTGACTCTAAACCTACAAAACAACAATAAAACATATTAAAAATCTAAATAATCTTAATTTAAACAAATAAATATTAAGTTCAAAATATAAAAATATTAGACCTAATTAATCTTATCATAGCCCCACCTTCTTTTTTAATTGTAGGATTCCCAGTAGGCCCAATATTCTTGGAGCAAACTAGTATAGCCTAGTTCCTCCCAAAGTCCAGTTGTTGCCCCCAAAGTCCAGTTACTACTCTTAAAAGAAATAAATATAGTTTGTTGACTTCAAGATGGCCAATTTTAAGGTTAACAATTTGGCGCAGTCTATGAAAAGTAAACAAAAAGCTATTAGAAGAATGAAAATCATGAGGAATGTGTGTTCAAAAACTATAAATACCCACTCCATAACTACTCGAAATAATGGTCAGAATTTACAGGCTGATGAGAATCTTAGTTTACAAAATCAAGAAAAAACTATGGAAGTACGAAACAATAACATATCATCCCAAGATGGAGAATCACTAGCTTGGCAAGAGGTATTGAAAGAGCAATTGAAAACATAACGGTAAGATAAGGATGAGTTAAAAAGTTTGATGGTTGAAGTACTAGATAAATGTAAAAACTTGGGAATATAAGAATTCTGGAAGATTATTGAACTACAACACAACCTTTTAGATCCGAAGAACACCCTATCGATAACTAGGGGAAGTAGAAACCCCCATTGACTCACCCAAGAATAAAGGGGAAAAGAGTTCTAAATAAGTCATTTAAAGAAGAGAGTTACCCATTGAGTAGGAGATCGCACCAAAAAAAATTACAACTATACCTTTATTTTAATCAGAAGTTAGTCATTCAGACCTTCTAAGAAAAGCCCGAGGTATCGATATGAATAGGAACAATTTGGGTAAGAACGATCCCTAAAAGATATTGAACGAGCCCAAAAAAGAAAATAAGAATGTACGAGATGTTAGAGAGTTCTTGAATAAGTAAGAGAAGGCAACAAAATCAAGGAAGACGCCAATAGATCTTGAATAGGCACAGAGAAGATAACAAAGTTGATAAGGATGTAAGGATAATATTAAACAGGATTAAGGAATGAGATGAGTAGCAAAGCACAATAACTAAACCTAGGGACCCCCTCAAAGAAAAAGTTCAAAGTACAGTAGAGCAATTACTAAAAGCTTTCTATAAAGAACCCTTAGATGTACCAACTAATGACAAAACCTATGCCTCGATTTAAACACTATTTATTGATAGAACCTTCACCTCTAAGAGATATAAGGCTGGTATTATCCTTGTTAGCCTAGAAAGAGATAAGCTCAACTATGCGATCAAATTTATCTTCTTTGCTTCAAAGAATGAAGCCGAGTATGAAGCCATTTTAGCTAGATTGAGGGTCACCCATTTACTCTTCGCCAAAAAAGTCCTCGTAAAAAATGACTTATAGTTCATTGTCAACCAAGCCAATAAAGAATTAAGACGCGAGGAGATCACATGGTTGCCTTGAAAGTGTGCTAATTCATTAGAGTGTATGCATGTGCTATGTGTCCGTTACAACAAAAATATATGTATCTCATACACAAATTAATAACAACGAAAGCAAGAAATTTAATTCCCTAGTGCAATCAACACATAATTTAAATTTCATTACTATAATGAAAAACAAATATTAAGTGTTTATTTTTCAAGCCTTTGGAATTAGGGTATGAAACTTAGTCCCGCCTTGAATTACACTCGATGGCAATTTTATCACTTAACTGAGGTAAGTTTGAGTGTCTAGAATGACAACCCCAATTCAGCAATGTGTTTAACAACTAAACACTTTGATTAACTCTTAATCATTAGCTTAACACTTAAATTATATAATCCAGCAATGAAGTTGTTTTTGATTGTTCAAGTGTTGAACTATAAAAAGCAAACTCCAAATGCTTCCATGGCTGGCCAAAATGGAGAAAAAAAAATGAACAATTGATGTCTTCAACACTTGAAATACAAAATGCTCTCCAATTCTCTTTTGAATGGCCAAAGAAAAAAACGAGCCACCAAAAATGAGTTAATTTTCATCTATTTATTTTTTCTAATTTCCCCTTATTTTGGCAAGTCAAAAATCATCCTCTCTATGTATGGTTTGGCATGCCTAAGCCATTTATTTATGTGTTTATATTTGTTTAATCAAATTCAACAAATTAAAACATATATTTGTTATTAATAAAATATCATTGTTTGACTTTTGAAATATAATATATAGCATATTATTAGTTTATTCAAAATAAACAGAACAAGTAAGGGAATAATGATAATCTTAAAATTAAACAATGAATGTACCACTTGTCATCATCTTATTAATCAATAATTATTATTAACTAATTAATGTACTTAACATTTAAGTTTTAACAAGTGTATTAGGTGTTGATAAAATCATGGGTGTATACATATGGTGTATGTTCATCACACAAATATATATATATATATCTCATACGTATACAAGCGTAACAGAAGATTAAATATTTATATAATTAATCAAATTAATTATAAAATTAAGAATATCACATTTGAAACCATTAAATTAAATTATTTGGAGTCCACATGAGATAAACTTGTTGACAATTTTAGTAATCAACTGGGGTAGGTTTAATTAGCTAGAATAATAGCATAATCCATCAATAATTTAACTTTTAAATCATTTAGATTAACACTTACTTTAATAAAAAAAATTAATTTATTTTATCTTTTATTCAACTTTTGAACAATTAAAACAAATCTATTTAGTTTTATAAAGAACAGCCCTAATGAAATTAAAAGAAGAACTATTAATTTCAACTCTTAAAATAATAAAACAAGAAACAATTTCTTTTCTTTTCTTTTCTTTCTCTCCCAATGTCTCACAAATGTAAAAAAAAAAAAAATCAAACTTATGAAATTTTGAATTTTATTTTATTTTATATATTAATGCATAAATTTTAAATAAATTTAAATTTTATTTAAATTTTAATTAACTATTTACTTAACTAAGGTTAACATTTAATCTTAGTTGAGTTAAATTAACTTAACTCTTAAGTTAATAATTATCCAACTAACCTAATCCTAGAGTTAACTATCAATCCTAGTTAGGTTAACATTTATTTAATAATAATAATAAAATATCTAGATATTTATTTAACTTAACCTTAATTAACAATTAACCATGATTTAGTTAAACACAAAATATCTTTTAACCTAATCCTTTGGTTAATAATTAACCATAATTAAGTTATAGTTTTATTTAATTATTATTTAAATCAATATCTTGATTATTTAATAATTAAATAATCAAGAAAGTAAAATTATCATTATACCCTTACTACGTTACTAAGTTAATCTAAAGTGGGTTCCACCATAACTATATATTTTAGTTAACTTAACCATAGTAATTTGTTGTATTTTATACTGCATTGAACTATTCAATACGGTATACTGCTCAAGTGCACAACAAGTACATTTTATATTGTAACTCATTAGGTCCACGTTTGATTCGTCAAATGAAACTATTTTATGAATTTGTGAACAATGCACCACGCACACGTTACGGATATTACAAAAAAATGCATTAGACCATACAAGTTTAGGTAAAAATACATACGTATAATCCTTCTATCATTATACCCTGGATGTGCGAGGATATAGATTAGCACCGTCAAATTCTTATTTGCTCATCCATGAACTTATCTCCAGATTTCTATCTCGATAAAAAATATAAATAAACACTTTTGCGATATTGTTTAACCCTATGGGAAACTTCTTTCCCGGGCATCAGATATACAACATACCTATGTAAGCTGACAGATCCCGTATCTATGCACACCGGACTCTATAAGCATTGGACCATACCCAATAACACATAACGATCAAACCATGAAAGGTCTTTGACATATATAGAACCAAAGTATGGTAGATTACTCACAAGCCCACTGTGGTGCTCAGGTCAAAGGACCATGAATACTACTTAACTCGAGATAACCTTCATTTGACGGTTTCATAGGATATATATTGGGATCCTCATGAGTCTGTTCAGTATCCAATCATAACTGGATACCTGCATGCCTATACAATCTCTAAGCTCATGGTCAGCTAAGAACAACCATCTGCACCAGTCAGATATAGACATACACTGATCTATTTAATAGTGATTCACCGATAGACTCACATTTGTGAATATAGATCATGAACTTTGTATTTGAGAATATACTTGCATAATAACATTTCCTAGCAACTATTGTAACTCTTTGTAACTATGTCATTACTAGTATACTCTCAGGTTTTTGTCACATTTCAGATAAGGCTTCTAATTCTTAGAATTTTGCTAACTCTTATAACCTGTTAACTTTTAACAGTGCTAACTCTTAGCATTTATAACTCTCAGCATTGCTAACTCTTCGTCATGGTTTAAACTCTTTTAGATCAGATCTCAACTCATTTAGATCATACAATGTCTATAACGTTACAAGTTTAGTACTATATAATTGATATTAACGATTTTATTAGTAATGTTTATTGTATAAATATTAAACAATTAATATTCATACAATAATAGAATGACACGTAAACACCAACTCTAAAAAAGTATAAATCTCGAGCGATACTAAAATAAATGTTCGGTTTGTTAGATTTTACTATATTAAACTATTCAATCCGACACGCTACTATAGTGCATAACGAGTACACTTCATATTGCGAGACTCTCTAGGTCCACGCTCGATTTTTCAAATGAAACTCTTCCATGAGTCCATGATTAATGCTTCATGCACACGTCATGGATATTATAAATGAGCACGTTAAACCATACAAGTTAAGGTCATAATGTAGACATATAATCATTTCGTCATTTATATCTTAGATAAGTAGAGATATAGATCACTACTGTCAAATCTCTATTTTTTCATCCGTAAACTTATCTCCAAACTTGTATCTCGATAAACAATATATGCAATCACTTTGTGATATTAGAGAACCTGCCATTGACAGCTTTATGGGATGTCTATTAGAGGTCCTCATGAGTCAGTTCAGTATCCAATCCTTAGTGAATACCCGTATGCCTATACAAGCTTCTACTAAACTAATAGTCTAGTAAGACTAACCATGTGGATCATCCAAACATAGACATATACTAATCAATGTGAAAAAGGTATTACCAATAGACTCGCATTGGTGAAATAGATTAGAAACAAAGTATTTGAGAATGGACTATATAATAACATTTCATAGCATCATTTGCAACTCTTTGTAACTATGTTAATACTGATATATTCTCGGGTCTTTGTTCTATTTCAGACAATGTTTTAACTCATTAGATTTCGCTGACTCTTATAACCTACTAACTCTTAGCATTTATAACTCTCAGGGTTGCTAACTCTTAACACTGATCTAAACTCCTTTAGACTAGATTTGAACTTCTTCAAATCATACAATGTCTACAACATTACAAGCAACTTACCATTTAATAAAATTAATTAGCGATTTAATGATCTATCTATTATATAAATATCAAAATAAAATATTTATACAAAATGGGATGAAATGTAAGCATAAATCCTAACATGCTTATCTTTAGAAAATCAATGAGCAGATAAAAATGTTCAAAAATGTTGAAATCCAAAAGATACCAAGGGCAAAGAATCATAAGGTAGATATATTAGTAAGAATATCCTCAATTGAAGAAGTTCGAATACCACAATCAATCCCTCATGAGTTCATCATTGGACCTAGCATCAGAGAGATAGAGAACGAAATGATCATGTAAATTGATCCACATTTGAGTCAAATGGATCTTATTTGAGAATATATTGAGAATAAAAAGTTACCATAAGCTAATAGCACGCAATTAAGGTACAAATATGCTCGATACACTATTATTGATGGCATCTCTATCGACGAGGACATTTTCTCCCATAAATGAGATGTCTAACACCCGAAGAGGTTGAATATGTGCTTTACAAAATTTATGAAGGGATTTGTGAAAATCACTCTAGAGCCAAGGCCTTGGTTCATAAGACTTTGAGGATGGGTTATTACTAGCCCACCAAACTCTAGAATGCAAAGGAACTAGTCAAACAATGTGATGCATGCTAGAAATATATTAATAACGTTCATGTTCCACCGTAAAATTTAAAGACAATTACTAGTCTCTAGCCTTTCGTTTAGTGGGGCTTTGGCTTGCTAGGCCCCTTACCCCAAAGAAGATGCTCAATCAAGTACACCATCGTCTCTGTCAATTACTTCACCAAATTGATAGAGACTAAGCCACTAACAAGCATCACCTAAAAAAATGAGAGACTTTATATTGAAAAAAGTGATTTACAAGTTTAGAGTACCACACACCATCATTATAGACTAGGGATGGTAAAATTCGGATTCCAATCCTGATTTTGCTCAACTCGAATCTAAATCTGAATTTGAATTTTTTTCTTAGGCCCAAAACTTGAGTTTAGCCCAGGTTTTCTTCGAGCTGGGCCGGATCCAAACTTACATTCGGGCCGGGCTGGATCCGGGTTAAGCTCGATTTTTTATTTTATTTTTTTCAACTTTTTTTGTTATTTTGGTAAATTTTAAATTTTTGGCATATTTATTCTATAGACAATTGTTAAATTTGTATTTATAGTTTTTATTGTATAATTTATATTTATAGTTTAATATATATAAGTGACATGTATAATTTGCATTTATAGTTTAAAAAATATTTTTTTCCTTGTTACAATTTTTTTTTCTAATTTTTTACGTTAAATTTAAACTTTTTGCGTATTTATTTTATAAAATAATTGTTAAATTTGTATTTATAAATTTTATTGTATAATTTATATTTGTAGTTTAATATATAATTTGTATAAGTGACACATATAACTTACATTTATAGTTTAAAATATATTTTACTTTTTAAATTTTTAGGTTAAATTAAAATTTTTAGGGTATTTATTTTGTAAAACATTTATTAGATTTATATATTTAGGAATCAATTTAGAAATTTTTTAAAAATGAAAAAAATAAAGCAGCCAGATCCCATCAATGTATGTCTTTCGAGAAAACTTAGGAGAACTACATTGTTTGCCATTTGTTCAAATATCACAAATATATAAATTGTTGAAAAAAATTAATTCGCTTGTTTTGTCGTAATCAATTTAATAAAAAATTTAAATCTTATTTAGCTCCCACTAATTTATTCGAATCTTGCACTCCCCAATCTCGATATAAAAATTTACATTAGATTAAATTTCTTAATATGGAATTAAATTCTTATTAAAATTAATTAACCTCACATAATAGACTTTTGGTCAATTAATTCTAATAAGTAGGAAACTATTTCTTTTCACATCTCATGTGAGCTATGATTCATTTATTATGCTATAACTTTGGATACCTCACATAATGGACTATTGGTACCCTAGGTTAGTTAAATCCAAATCAATACTATTTTTTAAAATGGCATTTCCACCAAGTCCTCACATAATAGAATCTTGAACAAAATGAAAATTTTCATCCACGAATAAGATATAATTCTTTTCGGGGCATAAAAATCATATCCCTCACAAAATAGAATATTGGAATTTAATATTTATGCCAAGGAACTAATTATACCCTATATTAAGAGGAATTGATTTAATAATTTTTTCCTTAAGGGAGATTTTAATTTTATTACCATCTAGAATTTAGTCAAATTTTATATTTTAATATACTAATTATTCATTCATCCCATGCATAAAAATATAAAGCATGTGGGTTGATCAATGAAATTTTCGAAAATATAATTCTAAGGTAAACTATTTACCTTATCTTATATCTTTGTCTAGATCACCATCCGTATATTCTTTGGGTTCCCGTCCAACCGCTCCAATTACATAAGCAATCTTAGGCATGCAAGCCTGATGAAACAATTAATAATAATAAAATAATTATTATTACATGCCATTAAAAAATGTTACAACCCTTGAATATTTTTCGAAAAATAAATGGCACCCATTGATTAACCCTTTAATCTAACATTCATCTATCACATGAATAAATATTAAATTAAAGCATCCGTAACATTTAATTTAAATAATTAATATACTATGAATATAAAATTAGTAAGTGCCATAATATATATCTCATATACATTGCATTGTGTACAAACATTAAAAGTGCATTTGGTAATTATTTAAAACTTTTGGGGCATGCAACAATTGTAATTTTCAAGCATCATCATGCTTATGTTATGTTCCGCCCAAAATTTTAAAATTAATTTTTTTATCAAATCAATCACTTTTAGAAAACTCAATGGACTTAAATAAATCAAGTAATGATAATATCTCATATTATTTTCTTAATATATTTTGAACTTTACAAAAATACTAATCATTATCATTTTAATAATAATAATAAATTTATTTCTTCCATACTATGACAAGTAATAATTTTGTTTCAAATATTTTTCATGCATGACATAAATAAACCCATTCAATTATAACATCTCATATTATAATACATTTAATTTTGAATACTTCAAAATTTAAATTATCAAAATTTCATAATTATTGATAATGCATGTTATGCAAGTCATGACAAATAATCAAATTATTTATCATATCATACAATTGCCAATTAAATACCTTTTACATATTTTACTAAAAAAAATTTACTACATGATTTTCTTTCCCAAAACAATCCAACATGCTAATCTATCATTTAAACCATATACAACACTTACATATAGCCACACCATATTACTTTTATAAAACATATCATCATATTTGACATATATATGCTCCCAAAACAATAACTTGTCCCTTGAGCATGTAATCAACATAAAAAAAACACGATAAGATTACAATAAAAACAATCCCATAAAAATATTTTGTTGCATCACATGCAACCTACAAGCCCATACTTATACATCTCATGCATCTAATAGTTCACATGCATATACCATAAATTCTAATCACATTAGAGTAAATACACATAATTTTTTCAATAGTATATGACATAGGCCAAACCACAAATGACCTTACATGATGATATTTTGCATCAAATGCAACATGCAAGCTAGTATATATGCATTTCATGCTACCATCCATTCATATGCAATATATTCATAACATTTATGCTTTTTTCAAGTGATTTTGCTTAAAAGGAATATGTGAAATCCTTCATGCTCTGATACCATTTGAAAGAATAGTGTAAGAATGATAAAAAATGTTAAAAAATAGACATGCATGTTGGTATAGTACACGGTTTTGGGAGATGAGTGCACATTGAAAGTATTTTGATGAAATATGCAACATACCTTGAGTCTAAGTTTGCTTTGATAGTTGGATGGTTGAGTTGTACATGAAAAATACTAAGATTGTAAAGTGAGCACCACCCTTGAGTGAAAGATGTGCTTGGCTGAACTCTTAGAGAGAAATAAGAGCCATTTTATGTTTTCTCACACTAAGAATATTTTTCTCTAATTAACTTGAGTTTTAGATTAGTTTATATACTAACCAACCTTTTACAAATTACAAATTCTGCCCAAGAATTTCATAAATTCTTTTATGGCATTTGGGGTCTTAAATCCTTTGGCCCAAAGACAATTTCATTGTCCATGGCCCATGTAAACTCATTAGTTCACTTAAAGTCCATCAATGCAATTTAGCCTTTAAACTCTTTAAAAGTCTTTTAAAGCGCACTATATAATTATCTTAATATATTAAGATAATTAATTATTAATCTAGTTAATTATTTTTTGAATATTTTAATTCTTAAAATATTTTTGGATTATTTCTGTGTAAACCTTTACGTGAAAATATGATTATTATTCTCGGAAGGTGCTAGCCATTTCTGGATAATCAACTCTCTCTCTCTTTCTAACACATCTTAACACCAAAGGTATATGGTGTGACATTTAGGACTATTGTGGGTTAGTCGTGATCTAAATTCGAACGGATCTAAAATGCCCAACGACTACAGGATACATCTAGCAATGTTCCATAGTCCTTAACCACAATAGCTTGACAACTCATTGAAAATTTTGTTTCTTGTCATATTTTTCATGTAGGTAATATCCCTCTGTTGTCTAATCCTGATCGATTTTGGATTCACAGAATGTCAAAATTTCAAACTTGATACTTTTCATAATCATTGATCGATATGTTTGGAACTTGTCACCACGAATTCGTTATATGACATTTTTTATACTCTAGCCAGAGATTTAATTTTTTGACATTTATTGACGTTTCTTTAGGAACTCGAATCCCGGATAGAGTCAACGGTAACTCCTATCATTTATACTTGAGCCAACGAATCCTGTATTGACAACTGACAATTTTCGCGAACGAACAATGAATAACTAAGTAGGCTTTCGTCCAAAGCATAACTAGCTTCGTCTGTATACACCATATGAACCATACCATCCAAATCGTTACGATCAAGATGTCTCAAGTCGAAGGACTACATCGTACACTAATATGAACAAATGATGAATCTTTGACTACATGCAATACCATGTGATTCATCATTTGATGATCACATTCGACAATTGATTCTCAAACTAATAGTCCACACTAATACCTCAGTGACATAACCATTATGTCATTCAAATTCATATTATCTCATGATATCCTTTTTGAAAGCATTCAGTGTGTCTACTGTGCAGTATTATTGTCCGGATAATACTACTTCCGTAGGGAACATGTTCGATAATTCTATCTAACTTTTAAATGAATTATTTGGATATTTATATGCATACTTTATTTAAATGCATGACTAAATAAAGGAAACAACTTACACATATGAATAAAGAATGTTTTTTATTAAATAATTATTTTATTGGTTTCATAATATTATGTCTTTGAAACCAACAACACGAATGGTTTCTAAGGCTTACACCACCAAGTTCTGAATTGAGGGGCACAAAGAGGGAATCCTTAATGCCTAAGCAAGGTAAAAAGAATGAAAACCTCCTTGAAATACCTTTTGAGAGGTGAACCTGGAGAAGCCTAAAAGCCAAACTTAAAGAGGCATACATCATATCTCAGAATATGACTGTCAAGAAGACTTAATTAATTCAACATTTCTAAAGACTAGAAAAAGACTATCATGAGGCAAGAAATCATAGGGAAAAATAAAGATTTTCATTGATATGTTGAGAATTTACAAGAGTATTTATAAAAAAAAAACATAAGATTTCAAGCATCAGTAGCATGAGAGATATGTTGATCAACATTTTGAGGATGGACAGTCTTAACAACATGTGTAGCCGAGGAGATCTCAACAAGAGAGCCATCATCATCTTCTTCATCACTTGAGGAATTAAGGCATTATTCAACCATTGGAGGTAGATGTCTAGGTAACGCTTTTTGAAAGGATTGACAATTCTCTTAAATCCATCCATAACCCTAAAAGTAAACGCCTTCTTCTCGACCATCATAAATTTATCAACTTGCTTTTCGCCTTATATACTCTGTCTCGCAGTGAACTAGACTCCTTCTTCAGAGCATCAATTAGCTCTTTCATATTTTTCATTCGCTCATCCAGGTATGTATTTTACTTTATCATCTCTAATATCCTACTTTTGGTAGAGATTAGACCTCTAATAGCCTTATCCTGGCTAAATTTACTTTACTGCTCGAGCTCATAAACTTGAATCTCAATTGTAGTAGCCTTGGTGGCCATCCCTTCATGCTTTCCTTCAACGACTCTCACATCTTTATCTTTAAGTTCAATTTGATTCCTTGCCTTAGCCAAATTCTTCCTGAGGCTTGGAACCTTCAAACCTTTATAAATACACTTAAGGATAGTTCTACAGTAAAAAAGATAAGATATACACCACTTGAAAAAGAAAAGTCAAGATTAAGGTAATTGGATGAGGGAAGATCGACTTAAAAAATAATGAAAAGGAAAGAAGACTCACCTCAACTACACTCATAAGTGATGAGTGAATAGTAGTAGAAGAAAATTAGTCTTGTATTTGATGAGCACAAACTGGGCTAATAGACCTCTCTCATTCCTTAATAAGCAGGACCAAGTACTCGAACTTGCTTCAAGATGCAGCGAGCAAATCACTTGAGGAGAAAGTAAAAGTATTTTTGGCTACCAGCCTATGAACAACCTCTCAGTCGATTGGCTTCTTTCTTAAGAGAGTGGGGCTAGACTTTAATAGGATCAAGGACCCTTGGGATAACCTCCAAGAGAGGCATTGCATTTTGAGGTAAAGTAACTCGAGTTAAAGCTGAGGAGCTAGCCACTCATTTCTCCTTCTCAGTCACTGAGGAACCATTCGAGCTGATGTCTTTAAAACCTCTACATTTCCCTCAAGAGAAATAGTTGTACCGTCCCTTAACCACGCTCGAGCAAGTTACTAACAGCTCTTCAAGTAGTAGGTTTTATAGAGTGCTCCTCATGTCGAACATATTTCCTACTATTATCCTCATGTTGCATAGCTATAAAATCATAAGCATAGGCTATATCAACATTGAAGACTCGAAATAAAAAATGTAATGCATAAAAGCAAGCATTCACTCCTTTCCCTAAACTCCCCTTAAGGCTGACCACATCAATTGTTATTCCTAACTAGAGGAACCTCCTCTCTCTCTCATGATCAATTGACTTAAGCTTAATTACCACTCTTACCTGACACTCAAACTATAAAACCTATACTAGCCTTGGGACTGGCATAATTACTAGCAAGGATAGAATATCAATCTACTCTGATATAAAAAACAAGGTCAATCATTACAACTCGAAGGTAAAAAATAATCAATAAACCATAATCATCAGGCAAAATATCACGTATCAGAAAGCATACAAAACATGTGTACAAATTTATAGAATCCCAAAAGTCCATAAATAATCCTAAGAATAAGCCAAGAAAGAAGGCATTGATAATAAAAACCAAGTTATCAAAAGTAATGACTTATCAATATAAAAAAATAACCCAAGAGAAAGTAAATTGTTGGTAAAAATAAAAATCGAAGTTAGAAAATGGCAACTACGAGAATACAAGTGCTTTATTCCTCTCTTAAAAAACTAAAAAAATGCGAGCACTAAGGATCAATCTTCAGATAGGCTTTCAGATTATTGTATAAATCTTATCCATGGATTAAATCCAACAGTCTCAATGGAATCTTGCTTAAAGCTGTCTTTTCAACTGCTAAGTACAATTGAGAGTCGTTCAGATTCTAAGAGATCCAAGGGTCAGAAAGACCTCATTGTCACCAAGCCGCCTTTGAAGTATAACTGATAAGAGAAATTCATAATTCAGAAGGACTCATATTTAATGTAATATGATTGCTTAAAAATATTTTAAGGCCCCACCATGCGACTTCCTCGAGCTAATATGGTTTTTAAGAAACTAATGAAGTGTTGAAACTGGTGCTTACGTGCCATTCTAATATTGTATGAATATTAATTGTTTAATATTTATACAATAAGCATTTCAAATAAAATCGTTAATATTAAATACATATGGTAAGATGCTTGTAATATTTCAAATATTGTATGATCTAAAAGAGTTTAGATCTAGTTCAAATGAGTTTGGATTAACGTTAAGAGTTAGCTACGTTGAGAGTTATAAATGATAAGAGTTACTACTGCTAAGAGTTAGCAGGTTATAAGAATTAGCCAGATCTAAGCATTTAGATCCTTGTCCGAAATGGAACAAAGACTTGAAGGTATACTAGTAATGACATAACTGCAAAAGGTTGCAATAAGTGCTAGAAAATGTCATTATACAAGTATGTTCTCAAATTCTATATTCCTGATCTATTTTCACTAATGTGGGTCTGTCAGTGAAAACTTTATTTAAATATAGATCAATGTATATCTATATCTGTATGGTACATATAGTTTTTGTTTGTTAACTATGAGCTTAACGGAAGCTCGTATGGGCATGTGGGTATTCAATGAGAACTGGGTATTGAACGAGCTCAATTAAGACCTCTAATAGACATCTCATGAAGCCATCAATAAAGGGTTCTTCGAGTTAAGTAGTATTCGTGGTCCCTTGATCTGAGCACCACGGTGGCTTGTGAGTGGTCTACTATACTTAAGTTCACACATGTCAGAGAGCTTTCATGGTCTGACCACTGGGTATGGTTCGATGCTAATGGAATTCAGTGTGTGTAGATATAGAATCTGTCAACTCATATAGGTGAGTATTATATTCAGATGCTCTAATATTGTATTCCTGAAAGTCTTATAGCCATAAGCAATATACTCGAAAAAATATTTTGTGTCATAAATAATATCACAAAAAAGTTTGTGAATATTATTTATTGGAATACGAATCAAGGAGATAAGTTTATGATTGAGCATATGAAGACTTGACGGTGATGATCTATATCTCCGCTCTTCCAAAATATAAATGACTGAAGGATTATACGAATAGGTATTAACCTCAGCTTGTATGGTTCAACAGCTATTTTGTTATTTTCATAACATGTGTGTGGGGCAATGTTTATGAACTTATAGAAGAGTTTCATAAGATAAAATGAGTGTGAACCTAGAGAGTCTCACTATATAAAGTGTACTAGTTGTGCACTGGAGTAGCGCATCAAATTGAATAGTTTAATTTGAAAAGTTCTTTAAAAAGTCAAACTTATTTTAAGGTCTCTTCGAGAGATCATAGAGTTTAAGTGTTAAGCTCGAGATCTTAACAGTTGGGACTTGCCACTTTGTTTTTTTTATTGAATGCCCCATATTATGCTATTAATTTGTAAGATGAGTGTGAATTTAGAGAGTATCACTATATAAAGTGTACTAGTTATACACTGGGGTAGCGCATCAAATTGAATATTTCAATTTGAAAAGTTCTTAAAAAAGTCAATTATTTTAGGGTCTTTTAGGGAGATCATAGAGTTTAAGTGTTAAGCCTGATATCTTAACAAGTGGGACTTGCCACTTTATTCTTTTTATTGAATGTCACATATTATGCTATTAATTTGTAAGTGTTGTGTGATATGGTGTGTGATGTGTATAGATGTGTATAATTTCAAAAATTAAATACGCAACGGAAGTATTCATACATATTAAACAATATGTAACATATTCAATCATGTATGATCATTCAAGTACATATATATATCTCATATATATATTTCATGCATGATATAAAATGAATAACAAATTAATAACCTACCCGGATATGAAGGTAGCTTTACAAATCTTCAAGAACTCCAAGCTTCAATTTTGTTGAGCTCACCTTGAAGTGTTCCCTTGCACAATTCTAGTTCACAACTAAATCCGGTGGGATTGTGAAGCTAGAATGGCAGCCTTGAATTTCCAGCAAATGATTGTTTTAACACTTAAAACAATTTGTCCTTATGATTACTACCAAGAGATGAGAAGAATTTGGTGTTTTCTATAGTTCTTTACAACTCTATATGTTGTAGCTTGGTAAGCCTTTGCATTTTCTCTCAACACTTTGAGAAAAACACTTAGGAAAAGCTCTCAATTCTCTCTCTTTTCTCCTAGAACGAATTTCACTCTATCTTGCACACATTGAACTCTTTCAATTCTTTCTTAAGTGCAAAGAATGATTTCTCTTAGTGCTCCACCACCACTTAACCATGTTTGCCATTACAAACATTAATCTATCATATTTTTCACTCACCAATTTGATTCAACCAATTGAATCAATTTCTAGAGAGTAAATGGCATTTAATCAATGTTAAGTGGTTTTACCACTTCCTTAGTGCATCATTTAAGAATTACAAAGTGGTAAACTTTCCTTATTATTAATAACAAGTGCATTCTCCATTAGTAAATGGTGTTTGCCACTTATTCCAATTAATAATAATAATTTGATTAATATATAAAATATTAATAATTCAAAACTATTTTGATTATTTACATTTACCATATATGTATTTACCAAGCAAGGTAAATAGGTAAATACATGGTAAATAATTTATGGAGCAAGATTATGTCACTTGTCAATTTCTTATTGGTTAACAACTCTTGTAAACCAATAATGTGTTTTACCTTCAATTATTGACAAGTGAATAATAAAAGGAACTTAGAAACATTTTTCATTTTGCTGAAAATTGTTGGATTAATTATTCAATCCAATTCGCCGCCTCAGTGCACAACGAGTACACTTCATATTGTGAGACTCTCTAGGTCTATGCCCGATTTGTCATATGAAACTATTTCATACGTCCGTGAACAATGTCCCACACACATGTTACAGATATTACAAAACGGCGCATTAGACCATACAAGTTGAGCTTATAACATATTCGTATAATCCTTTCATCATAAATATCCTAAAAGAGCGGAGATATAGATCAACACCGTCAAGTCTCCATGTGCTCAACCATAAACTTATCTCTAGATTTGTATTTCAATAAATAATATCCGTAAACACTTTCACGATATTATTTTCCCAAGAAATTCTTGGATGTCTGCTTATGGCCATAAGACTTTCTGAAATACAATCTTAGAGTTACATGATACTTTACTCACCCAATTGAGTTGATGGATCCCATATCTGTACACACCGGACTCCATGAGCATCGGACCATACCCAGCGACACCCAGCGGTCAGACCATGAAAGGTATCTGACATGTGTGGAACCAAAGTATGATGGATCACTCACAAGTCCACCGTGGCACTCAGGTCTAAGGACCACGAATACTACTCAACTCGAAAGATCCTCCATTGACGGCTTTATGGGATGTCTATTGAAGATCTTTGTGAGTCTATTCAATATTCAGTCTTTACTGAATACTTGTATCTCTATATGAATTTCCACTAAACTCATGGTCTGCTAAGACTAACCATCTGGACTATCTAGATATAGACATACACTGATCTATATATATATATTAAGATCTTCACTAGCAGACCCGCATTAGTGAAGGTAGATCAGGAACATTAAATTTAAGAATATATTTGCATAACAGCACCATTTGCAACTCATTGCAACTATGTCATTATTAATATATTCTTAGGTCTTTGTCCCATTTCAGACAAGGCTCTAACTCTTTAGATTTTACTAACTCTTAGTTCTGATCTAAATCCTTTAGATCAGATCTGAACTCGTTCAGATCATACAATGTCTAAAATGTTACAAGCATCTTACCATATTTATAAATAAAATAATTAGTGATATATTGAAATTATAAATGTATAAACATAAAGCAAATATTTATACATAAAAGGGATGGCACGTAAGCACAAATCCCAACAACTCCCACTTGCTTTAGTGCCATTCACGATGGTATCTTATACCCATTGACTCCACATGTCTTTCAAATATTTTTGGAGTTAAGGCCTTAGTAAGTGGGTCCGCTACATTATTCATAGAGTCTACTCTACGAACTATTACATCTCCTCTAGCCAAGATTTCTCTTATGATATGGTATTTTCTTTCCACATGCTTAGACTTTTGGTGTGCTCTTGGCTCTTTTGCTTGTGCAATGGCTCCGTTGTTATCGCAGAACAATGGTATAGGATATATTGAACTCGGAACTATTCCAAGTTCAGCGATAAACTTGCGTATCCAAACCGCTTCTTTTGCTGCTTCTGATGCTGCAATATATTCTGCCTTTGTTGTGGAATCAGCGGTCGATGACTGTTTGTTACTCTTCCAACTGACTGCAGCACCATTGAGAATGAATACATATCCAGATGTAGACTTTCTATCATCTAGATTAGATTGGAAATCTGAATCTGTGTATCCTCTCAACACTAGGTCATTTTCTCCATAAATCAAAAACTTGTCCTTAGTACCCTTAAGATATTTTAGGACATGTTTTACTGCCATCCAATGGCCTTCGCCTGGATCAGACTGATAGCAGCTTGTAACACTTACAGCCATACTGATATCAGGTCTCGTACACATCATGGCATACATCAGACTTCCCACAGCTGATGCATAAGGTATACTAGACATTCTAACCTTTTCATCTTCACTCTGAGGACATATTTTCCTCGAAAGATGAATGCCATGTCTAAAAGGTATGTTAACTGTCTTACAGTTACTGAAACTATACCTTTCCAAGACATTATCTATGTACGATGATTGGGAGAGTCCTATAAGCCTCCTAGCTCTATCTCTATAAAGCTTTATACCTAGTATATATGAAGCCTCTCCTAAATCCTTCATGGAGAAATTCTTACTTAGGTAACTTTTGACTGATTGCAACATACCAATATCGTTTCCAATAATGAGTATGTCATCCACATATAGAACCAAGAAGACTACCATACTCCCACTGCTCTTTTTAAACACACATGATTCTTCTTCGTTCTTGATGAAACCAGACCCTCTGATTACCTCATCAAAACGAAGATTCCAGCTTCGGGAAGCTTGCTTAAGTCCATAGATAGACTTCTTCAGTTTACATATTAGACCAAAAGTTTGGCTGGATGTAAAACCTTCGGGTTGTTCCATATAGATTTCTTCCTCAAGATATCCATTTAAGAACGCTGTTTTCACATCCATTTGCCAAATTTCATAGTCATAATACGCAGCAATTGCTAGTAAAATCCGAATTGACTTAAGCATCGCTACTGGTGAGAAGGTTTCCTCATAGTCGATCTCAGATCGTTGAGTATAACCTTTCGCCACCAATCGGGCTTTGAAAGTCTCCACTTTCCCATCGAGCCCACGCTTCCGCTTGTAGATCCATTTACAACCGATAGGAACAATTCCTTCAGGAAGCTCAACCAAGTCCCAGACTTGATTGTGATGCATAGAGTCAATTTCAGATTTCATGGCCTCTTGCCATTTTCCCGAATCGATGTCCAGCATCGCCTCTTTGTAAGTTAAAGGATCATTTTCTTCAATCAAGAAAACATCAAGAGCACCTTTAGATATGGAACCATACCTTTCAGGTGGCCTTGATATCCTTTCTGACTTACGTAGAGGGTGTGTCAAAGGTATTCTGCTTGATTGAGCCCGAAGTTCCATTGTTGGTTCATTTTCATTCTGATTGAGTTCATCTAACTCAATCTTTCTACAATCTCCACGATTCAGGAGAAACTCTTTCTCTAGAAAAGTGGCATAACGGGATACAAACACGTTTCGTTCCTCTGGATCATAGAATTGGTATCCCATTGAATTCTTGGGATATCCAATGAACCTGTACTTGTAACCTTTAGGTGCAAGTTTATCCTGTTGCGTAACTTTTACGTAAGCAGGACAACCCCAAATCTTAACATATTTAAGACTTGGTTTCCTTCCAGTCCATATCTCATGTGGAGTGGATGGAATGGCTTTTGATGGAACTCTATTCAATAAATGAGCAGCAGTTTCCAGTGCATATCCCCACAGATATTCAGGGAGATCAGTGAAGCTCATCATCGATCGAACCATATCCAATAAAGTCCGATTCCTCCTCTCCGAAACACCATTGTGTTGTGGAGTACCTGGAGGACTATACTGAGCGAGAATCCCATTCTCCTTTAAATAATCTGAAAATTCACTGCTCATGTATTCACCCCCTCGATCTGATCTAAGGCATTTGATATACATTCCGGTTTGTTTCTCTACTTCATTTCGAAACTCTTTGAACTTTTCAAAAGTTTCTGACTTGTGTTTGATAAGAAACACATATCCATATCGTGACAGATCATCGATAAAGATAACAAAGTATCGAAAACCACCCATAGCAGTGTGATTCATTGGACCACATACATCACTATGTATTAGTTCCAATAAATCAGTGGCACGGTGTCCAACACCAATAAATGGAGCCTTGGTCATTTTCCCTTGAATACAAGATTCACAAACTGGATATGATTCTATGGTCAGATCAGGTATCCGACCATCCTTAACCAGACGGGATAGGCGTCTTACCCCTATATGACCTAATCTCATATGCCACAATTCTGTATCATTTAAAGTTCCCGCACTATTTTTAGCATTCACTTGTACATTCATGACATTTCCTGTTGTATCTAATATGTAATGCCCATTTATCAACTGACATTCAGCTAACAAAACATTATTCAAATCATACAAGCATAAGGAACGATTCCTAACACGCATATGATATCCTTCATTGTCCAATACAGGAATTGAAATAATTTGCCGGATAATGTTTGGCACATAATAACAATTATTCAATACAACAATTTTATTACATGGAAGCATCAAATTGAAACATCCAATAGCCTCGACCTGTAGGAAATCTCCATTTCCAACACGAAGCTGTACTTCTCCTGGTTGTAACTTTTTAACTTCCTTCAGACCCTGCAACACATTGCAGATGTGAAAAGGACAAGCGGTATCTAATACCCAACCAAAGCTAGCATTAAATGCTAAGGAAATATCAATAAAAGGCAAGTGTATACCTGATGGTGTCTTCTTAATCATGGCAAGGTACTTTGGGCAGTTTCGCTTCCAATGCCCATCCTCACTGCAATGGAAACATTTTCCACTTGCTTTGTTCTTTCGTGGGTGCTTGGATATGTATTGCTTTCGAGGACCCATTCTAGGTGCATTCATTACTTTCCGTTTATTCTTTCCTTTGGACTTCTTAGAAGTCCTTCGGGTAGATGATGCAGCACCCTGAACATAGAGGACCGAGCCCCCTTTGTTCATGTCCTCCTGAGCAGTTATTAGCATGTTATGCAGTTCAGCATAAGTAGGAGTCAATCCTTGCATATTGTAATTCATTATGAACGGTGCAAATGACCCTGGAAGTGATTGGAGAATCAAGCTATTCCCCAATCCATTGCTCAGTATGAGATCCATTGTTTCCAGCCTCTCAATGTATGAAATCATTTTGAGGACATGAGGACTTACTGGACTGCCCTCGGGAAGTTTAGCTTGAAAAAGCGATTTGGCAACCCTATACATTTCAAATTGAGGTCGGTCACCAAATAACTCTTTCAGGTGGAGCATGATACTCCCAACATTGTCCATGTGGACATGCTCCCTTTGGAGCTCCGTAGACATAGACCCGAGAATGTACGATTTGACTTTCAAATCGTCATCCAACCATTTCCGATATGTCTCATTTTCTTCTGGGGAAGCATTATCAGAAATAGCTTGTGGCATGCGCTGATCAATAACATATCCAAGCTTTTCAGAATCTAGAACTATTCTGAGATTCATAAGCCAATTAGCATAATTTTCTGCACCTTTTAGTTGGTGCGCATCAAGGATGCAAGCTAAAGTGTTGTTTGAAGCCATTTGATCTTCACAAGACAAAAGAAAAAGATGTTAGCGGAATATTTCAATCACTAATAAATAACGTTTTAGATCATGGGTATAACAGTTATACAATTTTTAATCTAAAAACGCCCTCCCGCTATTTTACGTAATCCCTTTAACCTCTCAAATGGGAAAACGATAGTTTAAGTATTCTTTAAACTATATAGTGAAAAGTGGATCCCTTTGGCATTTACTTCAGCCGCACACTATAGCGATCTAGGCCTTAGTAAACCCAAAAGGTAGATAACTCTTATCAATTGCATCTCATGCAACTCTTAACACTTGATCCTAAACACATCTTATCCGCACACTTTAGCGATCTAGGATAAGTGTATTCCAGATTTACTTATCAATCATTAAATATATGTTATTGTTATTAACCGCACACTTTAGCGATCTAGGGTAATACTTTAACATATATTTATCACATCTAATGTTTAAACGATATAGCCCAAGTCACACTAATCAATCCCTCACACTTTAGCGATCTTGGAAAAGAATCGAAGTGACTTGTCTAATATTGTATTGATAAGACGGATCATATTTAACATTATATCATAATGAAAATATTACAATCTGATTAAGAGAGATTTTATTACATACTCATTTCATCCAAATGAATAATATAGATCATTTATACATAAAGAAATACGCAATCACAACTAACCCCCACCAATAGGGCTCCCATTGTGATTATCAGCGTATTTTAATGATCACATCATGTTATAAAAACTATTGAAGTACAATACAGCAATAAAATAAGTCAAAACATGATAAATAAATTAAAAAAAATTCCAGAAACAGTGATGAACGCTGCGGCGCTGAAACACGGGCGCTGCAGCGTTCATAAAATTAATCCAGGCGCGGGGGCGCCCAGAAGTAAACGCCGCGGCGCTGACCAAATAGCGGGCTGGCGCTGCAGCGCCATATATCTAGCACCTCGGCGCTGGACATAATATCAGCCGGCACTGCAGCGCCCATATCCCAGCGCCGCAGCGCTCAATTCCAGTATGTGGGCGCCGCAGCGCTCATAGGCTGTAGCCGGGGCGCTGGCCAAAATTAGGCTGGCGCCGCAGCGACCGCTAGCTAGCGCCTTAGCGCTGGATTCTAGTATTTGGGCGCTGCAGCGCTCATATATTGTCGCCGGGGCGCTGGCCAAAATTAGGATGGCGCCGCAGCGAGCGTCAGATAGCGCCTCAGCGCTGGACACTGTTACTGTGTCCGATGCACTAAAATCAATTTTCTTCTTTTCCGGCACCCAAGTCAACCGATTTAAAACATGATCAAATATCATATAAACAATTTTAAATACCAACATATCCAAGAATTCATAAAATATCAACATATTTACTCTTAAACATCAACATGCTTGAAATCAAACATCATCATGTTGTTCATCAATATAACATCAACATGTTAACTACAACAACATCAAACAACAAACACCATATCAGCATGCTCTGATACCACTTGTTGTGTGATATGGTGTGTGATGTGTATAGATGTGTATAATTTCAAAAATTAAATACGCAACGGAAGTATTCATACATATTAAACAATATGTAACATATTCAATCATGTATGATCATTCAAGTACATATATATATCTCATATATATATTTCATGCATGATATAAAATGAATAACAAATTAATAACCTACCCGGATATGAAGGTAGCTTTACAAATCTTCAAGAACTCCAAGCTTCAATTTTGTTGAGCTCACCTTGAAGTGTTCCCTTGCACAATTCTAGTTCACAACTAAATCCGGTGGGATTGTGAAGCTAGAATGGCAGCCTTGAATTTCCAGCAAATGATTGTTTTAACACTTAAAACAATTTGTCCTTATGATTACTACCAAGAGATGAGAAGAATTTGGTGTTTTCTATAGTTCTTTACAACTCTATATGTTGTAGCTTGGTAAGCCTTTGCATTTTCTCTCAACACTTTGAGAAAAACACTTAGGAAAAGCTCTCAATTCTCTCTCTTTTCTCCTAGAACGAATTTCACTCTATCTTGCACACATTGAACTCTTTCAATTCTTTCTTAAGTGCAAAGAATGATTTCTCTTAGTGCTCCACCACCACTTAACCATGTTTGCCATTACAAACATTAATCTATCATATTTTTCACTCACCAATTTGATTCAACCAATTGAATCAATTTCTAGAGAGTAAATGGCATTTAATCAATGTTAAGTGGTTTTACCACTTCCTTAGTGCATCATTTAAGAATTACAAAGTGGTAAACTTTCCTTATTATTAATAACAAGTGCATTCTCCATTAGTAAATGGTGTTTGCCACTTATTCCAATTAATAATAATAATTTGATTAATATATAAAATATTAATAATTCAAAACTATTTTGATTATTTACATTTACCATATATGTATTTACCAAGCAAGGTAAATAGGTAAATACATGGTAAATAATTTATGGAGCAAGATTATGTCACTTGTCAATTTCTTATTGGTTAACAACTCTTGTAAACCAATAATGTGTTTTACCTTCAATTATTGACAAGTGAATAATAAAAGGAACTTAGAAACATTTTTCATTTTGCTGAAAATTGTTGGATTAATTATTCAATCCAATTCGCCGCCTCAGTGCACAACGAGTACACTTCATATTGTGAGACTCTCTAGGTCTATGCCCGATTTGTCATATGAAACTATTTCATACGTCCGTGAACAATGTCCCACACACATGTTACAGATATTACAAAACGGCGCATTAGACCATACAAGTTGAGCTTATAACATATTCGTATAATCCTTCCATCATAAATATCCTAAAAGAGCGGAGATATAGATCAACACCGTCAAGTCTCCATGTGCTCAACCATAAACTTATCTCTAGATTTGTATTTCAATAAATAATATCCGTAAACACTTTCACGATATTATTTTCCCAAGAAATTCTTGGATGTCTGCTTATGGCCATAAGACTTTCTGAAATACAATCTTAGAGTTACATGATACTTTACTCACCCAATTGAGTTGATGGATCCCATATCTGTACACACCGGACTCCATGAGCATCGGACTATACCCAGCGACACCCAGCGGTCAGACCATGAAAGGTATCTGACATGTGTGGAACCAAAGTATGATGGATCACTCACAAGTCCACCGTGGCACTCAGGTCTAAGGACCACGAATACTACTCAACTCGAAAGATCCTCCATTGATGGCTTTATGGGATGTCTATTGAAGATCTTTGTGAGTCTATTCAATATTCAGTCCTTACTGAATACTTATATCTCTATACGAGTTTCCACTAAACTCATGGTCTGCTAAGACTAACCATCTGGACTATCTAGATATAGACATACACTGATCTATATATATATTAAGATCTTCACTAGCAGACCCGCATTAGTGAAGGTAGATCAGGAACATTAAATTTAAGAACATATTTGCATAACAACATTTCTTAGCACCATTTGCAACTCATTGCAACTATGTCATTATTAATATATTCTTAGGTCTTTGTCCCATTTCAGACAAGGCTCTAACTCTTTAGATTTTACTAACTCTTAGTTCTGATCTAAACTCCTTTAGATCAGATCTGAACTCGTTCAGATCATACAATGTTTAAAACGTTACAAGCATCTTACCATATTTATAAATAAAATAATTAGTGAGATATTGAAATCATAAATGTATAAACATAAAGCAAATATTTATACATAAAAGGGATGGCACGTAAGCACAAATCCCAACAGTAAGGGCATGACACGTAACATAATTTATTTGACATATTTAATTATTAAGTGTTAATAATTATATGTTAAGCAAAATTGAAATGCTTAAAGTAAAGTTAGTTGGCATTTTTATAATGGCGCGCATATGAATTAGGCCAAATAAATTACAATTGTTGGACAAATTAATTAATTTCTAAATTGAGCAAATTTCGACCAAGTCAAATGCTTTAAGATATTTATATTTGTCATGCTTAAAGCATGAGGTAGCCATGTTAATGTAAGATATCGAGTGTGTGACATACAAGTGTATACGTAATTTCAAAAATTAACTATGCGCAGCGGAAGCATGTTACATATACACTCATTTTAACAATTAACCACATATATCACATATATGCATAAGTATAACAATTATACATTTATAAACATGATGAACAATTGTATTAAAACATAATGTAAAATACTCACCTAATGAAGGTAACTTTACAATTCTTCAAGTTCTTCAACAATCTATATGAAGAGCTCACCTTGAAGTATATGTTGAACAATTCTAGTCCATAACATTTAGTGGGATTAAGGAGCTAGAATGAAAACTTAGTTTTAGAATTTTCAGCAACATGTATTCAAACTATTTTGAATACAATTTTGTTTCTTAAATGGAGATGATAAATATTTTCTATACAACTCTTATATTAATTAGAAATATTTAACATACAACTCTTGTATAATTCTTAGAAACAATTTCTACATGATAATTATTTTAAACAACTTTTTTCAAATAATTATCTTTTTCTCCATTTTTATTTCATTCATTTTAGCCATCCATTAAAGAATGAGATGAAGAGAAGTTTGTTTATTTTTCTAACACTTGAAAGAATAAAACTCAAAAACTCTTTCTTACCTCTCTTCCTCCCATTGTCGAATTCTTCTCCAAGAATTGAAATGAATAATTCAATTGTTTTGCCAAAATTCATTTTGTTTATTCAACACTTTGATTAAAAAAAAGGAATTGCTCTATCAATTTTATTGTTGATCTCTCACTTAGAATTAATTTAACCAAGCACTAAAAAAATGGTTACCTAAATTAATTTTTACCTAACAAATATAATTACTTTAATTATAATGGATAATTAAATGGCCAACATCTAGGCCCCTCATTGTATTAAAATACAATATCAAGATCTATATATATTATAATATTATCTAATAATATAATAATATATAATTTAATTATTCAAAACAATTTTAAAAAATTATTTTTTACCTTACTAATTTTTACTACCAAGGTTAATGGTAAAAAGGTAAAATCAAATCATGAAACAAATTTTTTTCATTTGTCAATATTCAATTAATTAGCAACCCTTATTAATTAATTAAGTGATGTACTTAATAATTAAGTCATAACAAATGCGTATCCCGAGAAATCTTGAAACAATTATTCTATTTTGCTGAAATTTATTAGATCGAATTAATTCAATTCAATTCGTTACCCCAGTGTGCAATGAGTACACTTCATATTGTGAGACTCTCTAGGTCCACATCTAATTTGTCATATGGAGCTCTTCCATACGTCCGTGAACGATGCCCTACACACATATTACGAATATTACAAATTAGCGCGGTAGACCATGCAAGTTAAGGTTATTGCATATTCATAAAATCCTTCCATCGTTTATATCCTTGAAGAGCAGAGATATAGATCATCACCGTCAAATCTCTATTTGCTCAATTATGAACTTATCTCCAGATTTATAATTCATTAAACAATATCCACAAACACTTTTGTGATATTGTTTATTCTTCTGGAATATATTTTTCGAAGTTTATGCTTGCGGTCACAAGACTTTCTGAAATACAATCTCAGAGCATTAGAATATACAACCCACTCATATGAGCTGATAGATACCATATCTACGCACAACGGACTCCATGAGTATCGGACCATACCTAACGATACCCAGCGGTCAGACCATGAAAGGTTTCTGACATGTGTGGAATTAATTCATGGTGGATGATCACTCACAAGCCCACCGTGGCGCTCAGGTCAAAGGACTACAAATACTACTCAACTTGAAAGACCTTTCATTGACGACTTTATAAGATATCTATTGGATGTCTTCGTGAGTTTGTTTAATATCCAGTCCTTACTGAATACCTGCATCTTTATACGAGCTTCCTACTAAGTTCATGGTTTGCTAAGACTAACCATCTGGACCATCCAGATATAGATATACATTAATTTATATTAATGGGTTCCACCGATAGACCAACATCGATAATATTGTGTTTGAGAACATACTTGCATAATGACATTTTTTAGCACTATCTACAACTTCTTGCAGCTATGTTATTACTGATATATTCTCAGGTTTTTGTCCCACTTCAGACAAGGCTCTAACTTTTTAAATTTCGCTAACTATATGAACATGCTAACTCTTAGCATCATTAACTCTTAGTATTTATAACTATTAGCGTTGCTAACTCTTAGCACTGATCTAAACTCTTTTAGACCAGATCTAAACTCCTTGAGATCATACAATGTTTGAAACGTTATGAGCATCTTACCATTTAATAATAAATAATATTAACGATTTTATTAGAAATGATAATTGTATGAATATTATCATTATATATTTATACATAATGGGATGGCATGCAAGCACAAATCCTAACAGTTAAAGCATTTAAGCATTGTCATGCTATATATGTTCGCATGAGATGGCCGATCTACATATGTTTTGAAATGAAAATTCATTGTCAGGCAAAATGAATAAGCATGAGCTGCATATGCCCTTTTGTTTTATGGCCATTAGCCTTAATTATATTCGGCCAGCATTTGTATTTTTACTTTTCAAGCATGATAAGGGACAATACAATTTTTCATGCTTTTTCATACTTGTTATACGTATAAAATCTACTTAAAAACTATTGGACTAAGTGGCGGCCATGAATGCTATAAAATGGAGCTTTTCTTCATTTGTTTAGAACAAGTAATTCAAAACAAATATAAGTACAAATAACAATAGAAATAATAACAAGTTCTGAGAGATTAAGGGAAGTAATAATTGCTTCAAATAAAATATTCCGGTATGAATAGAAGGATACTATTCTACCTCGAAGAATCCTACTAAATGCTAGACTAGAACTGCGTAAAGTACCATTGTATGATGAGTTTCCTGATATTTCATTAGTGTAATAAAATATTTATTTATATTTAATCTTTTGTTGTATATTTTTTGTATGTGTGATATGTAAAATTAAAAATTAAAATGTACGCATTCACCCAACGCACATCACACTTTCATAAAGAACCAATGAAGGTAATAAATGAGGCCACCACAACCCCCCGAGTTGAGATTCCTATAACAGTCCTTGAGATAACTTTGAAAATTTATGTTGACAAAATTCCAAGGATTTAAGTATCATATAGCCTATTACAAAACCTTATTGAGCAATGCAAGTAATCTTTGGATAAAATACTACGGAAATTTGAGAAGTTAAAAATTTAAGCTATTAAATCAAGTATTATTAACTAAATGTCATTCAAAACATCTATAAGCATATCAAATATATGTAAAATCAAACAAGATACAACATAACTAAGATAGAATACATGGGAGTTTAAAAAAGAGAAGAGTTTTTCATTGATAATAAAAATTATGTCAAAAGTTGGATGCAAACGAAAAGTAAAAGAAGAAAAATAGAAGAAAGCTTAAATATAAGAAGTAGAAGGTTGGTCTTCAACAACACTGGTACGGCAGAAACATCTTCAGTTCGAGGATCTTTCTCGATCTTTAACACATAATTATTAAGGGGCATGAGAGGAACCTCCAGGATTTTTTGAAGAGCTGGAACCTCAATATCGTTATTAGCTTCCTCCTGGCCAACAAACAACTCATCTAACCAAGAGAGGTCTACGTCAGCATAGTGTTCTATGAACATGTCCATAACCTTGGCAAAAGCTTCAAAGACCTTTTCAACCAATTGGCCCTCTAAAGCTTTAAACTTTCCACTAGCTCATCATTCTCCTTCAAGAGGCAAAATTTTCCTCTTGCAGATGTCCTACCCGAGCCTTAAGCTCCTTTATCTCTGACTCAATGACAAAGACCCTACTTTCTACCATCACTGCCTTAGCTTCAGCCTTCTCAACCTTAGTAATTATCTTTGCCTTAGCATTATTAACCATGGCTGAACAATCATTAAGATCCTGCTCAAAGCCTTTCATTCTTTTCCTAGCCTTATTCGAGGTCCCCTTCAACTTAACCACCTCAGCCTCGACCACAACTGACTTTTCGTTGTTTGTCACTACTTTATGAAAAGCCTTATTGTGATTAACAAGAGTCAACACCTCATGTAAAAAAGAACTAAGCAATTAAAATAAATAAGACATCGCAAAAATAAATAAGCAAAATCTATAAAGTTATCTCTAAAATGCACCTTAAGCTGTAAGCAAGAAATTGGAACGGGTTGCATATTAGCATTGAAGCAGCACATCTTTTAGGCACTGAATGCATTATCTCCTTCATTAGGGGAACTGTGTGCTCATACATCTTATTCTTTATAAATAAGAGTTCAAATTAATGAAGAGACACTGTTCATGCCTTGACTAAGGTTTTCGGATAGAAGACCCACATTGAACTAGTGGGAGCAGAGGTTGAAGCCTTTGCCAGCTCCATCCCCTTATCATTTTTTGATGCCTAAATTAGACTTTTCTTCTTATTGCTAGAAGAGCCAATCAAGCTAATGCCTCCCTTAGAACTCTTGCTCGACTCCTTATCATCATAACCAAGTAGGTTTATAAGGTTCTTTCATTTTTTTAATTCCCCAAGAGAGAGGGCATCATGGCGGAGAGCATGATTCTTTCCTCATCCTATTTCTATAAAATAAAAAAAAGGGATTAGCTTACTAGAGCAAACAAAACCTTTACACACTACAGAATATAAGAAATTACCTTAAACAGTGAGCTAGGTAATTCACTAATAAGACCGGTGCCCTTTAAGTTGGCCTGAGAGATGAGTTCTTTGTATAGAGCATCGAATGCTCGAGCTTTGTCAATTTGCTTCTTCTCTTCATTGGTAACCTTGGGCTTGGCCGACTAGTACGTAGTTGAACATAAGGAAAAACAATGTTAAGAACACAATAAAAGACGAAGACATCATATCTCTTGAATATTAACAAATAAAAAACCTTTCCTATAAAAGACTTAAGGACATAATGAGACCTAATAGTCATTCGTACTCTTGCCTTCACTCCCCACCAACAAAGCACTAAGAGTGTTTCCTTTTTCACCATTATAAGTAGTCAGGTAGTGAAAACCCTTTTATTGATCAACGTTTATTTGGGTCTAGTACAAGTATTGGAGTTCAGAGAACACAGGGTCACAAAAGCTAGCCTCATACTATATAATATAAAGGCTGACTAGTATCATCTAAGAGTTTGAATTTAGCTAGCACGACGCCAAGTTTAAATGAGCCAATATATCCACAAAATAAGGGCTGAAAAGGCAGCCTCAACCCCAAGTTAAATAAATATAGATTAAGGGCCACCTTTATAGCCAACGGCGTATTTGCATGCTCATCATTTTGGGGGACTTTTAAAGTAACTACCTCAAGAATATAAACTACCTCCTCAATTCAACAAGATCCCGTTCGTCTACATTCAAATAATGATAGAGTGGGAACCCAATTTAAAAGAAATCTCATCATTGGTTTAGGGAGCGAACTTCTTTTTTCTTTTTATTGGGCTTGCTCAACTAACTGGAGGTTCCCACATGCTCCCATGAAACTCGAGATGGAATCAAGCTCAAAAAGCCATACCAGGTGTAGTAACCAGTATCCACGACTGGTAAGAATAAGTATTTATATATGTATAAATATACGTATTTTATTTGTATGTTGGTGATACTTGAATTATATATTGTTATTAGTAATATTTTTATAGGTTAAGGATATACGATTAGTATTGGGTTTATTTGTATGACTTTAGATTTATTTTAGGGACCAAATTGTTATACTTTGAAAGTTTTGGGGGCAAATTCGTAAATACCAAAAATTAGCCTCTTAGTATAAAAATACACTTTTAAAACCCTAATTCTCTCATTTAGGTCGAGCTACCCCTTTTAAGAGAGAGAAGAGAGAAATAGAGGAGAGAGAAAGAGGAGAAGAAGAAGAAAAAGAAGAAGAAATTGGAATTTTGAATTTCAAAAGGTATATCATACGTATTTCTCAATTTATTGGTATTAATTAAGTTAATTCCTTTAAGTTTTGATTTCTAAAAATATGTATAATTGAGGATTTGTTGTGTATTTCGTAAGATCATATGAGAATTGATGATGATCTATAAGATAGTTTGATAAATCATGATGAATTGTGGAATTTCTGCTGGATAACCTCTTGATCTAGGAATTTTATAAATTGTTGTGATTCGATTCTGGTTTTTAATTTTGATTATATGAAATTAGACATGTTAAGGATCATCTGAGACTTTGAATCGATTGAAAATTCTGGAAATTGAATTTATAGTGAATTTACCAAAATGACCCTGAAATACTAGAAATTTCCTGTGTAAACAGTATAGTACAGTGAAAAATAATTTTTGTCCTACTGAATGATCTTCAAAAATTATGAATTTGTGGAATATGATAATTTTATATGTCTAATATGATATACTCGGAATTAAGAATTTGGATCAATGTGGTTGAAATGTTATGATTTTCTAAAGTATATCCGCTCATTACAGTATTTGATTAACAGATTTTTAAAGCTATGGAATAAAATAGTTTTAAAATACTTTTGGCAGTTATTTGGAAGCCAAATATTTATCATGGACTGAGATATGTGTCAAGAGTAATTATGTGGTAGTTTTATAATTTTTGAGTTAGTATATGATTTTATAAAATTGGGATATTGAATACTGTTCAGTAAGTATCTTGATCCTGTCAGGTTTGTAGTTTGGATTCGATGGTGTGTATGGAATGGATTGTGTAGGAAATTTGATATAATGTTCATATATAAGAAGGATATATGAGTCAAGAATGGTATATTCTGATTTTGGAGTAATTGGACATCATTTGATGTATTAGAAATCTTTGTTAAGTGTAAGTGGTCAGAATGACAGGTTTTGAGAAACCAAATATTTAGACCAATTTTATGTGATAAATGCATTGTGTATAATTTTGTAAGCTATTTAAAGTATTTTATGTGAATTGTGAGGCTTATGAAAGGATTAATCTCCATTGATAGGTTAAGGAGATTTAAGCCTTGTAGCTGAAAGTGTTAAGAGGTAAGTATACTAGACTTTTTACTGAAATCACAATAAACCTAGTAATTGTTTTGTATGATTTTGCAAATGGGGTTAAGAATATGTTTATGTTATGTCAAAGTATATTTTGATATGAAATGTGAATATATGTTTCTGAATGTGAGCATTGACATTGAGCATGGACATACATGTGTTTTTTGTAAGTGAGCTTTCAAAATAAGATGTGTTTAATAAAGAAAGCTTTTGAAGTGTAATATGTCCATGAGAAATATTTTGTATTTTGAGGGTACTTGAACTCACTGTTAACTTAGTAGGCATTTTATGTGATTGTGGAGCCTTTATGTGTGGCCTTTCCTTTGGGATTGGTATATGTTATGTGTTCCGTATGTAGGGAAGATCCTATTGGTACCTAAAGGAAGAGTGAGTCATCACATTCGTGTGGTGGCGTATTGGTGCATGTGAGAGGACTCACCGATGATCAGGGTGAGGGTTTGGCTATTACCTTCGGGCATAAGCATTATATATGTGTTATTCAAGACCTCACTTGTACTATTCCTCTCATACGGTATGTCACCTACGAGTGACATTTGGCTCATTATGTGATATGTGATATGTGATATGTAAGTCCTACTAAGTAGTAGTTGAGTGATGGTATTCCTATTATGTGTTTTGAAAGAATGTGTAAGCGCTTACATGATATGTGATTTGATAAGATTATGATTTTGAATTGATCACAGCATATCATACATATGCATTGTGTACATATATGTATTTGTATTTGAGATATGAAAAACTAGTATGCTAACTGAGTTTTATACTCATTATAGTTTATGGTGATTTCAGGTAAATAAGGTGCATGTGTGCTTAGCAGATTTGGCAAGGCTTCTGCTGTTTCTTGGGTTCCCTAAGTTGCTAGGTTACCGAGTGTTTCATTTGGGGACACGTGGGATATGATATTTAATTTGTCCCTATTGAATAAATACTTATGTATTATGTCATTGTGTGTGGATTGGATTTGGTTTAAGTTTTATAAAGTGTGGTTATTGGATGATTTTAAGTAAGAATTTGCAATGGATATATTCTGGGCTCCCGGTAACAAAGTTGCTACTGGTGACATAGTAGAGTGTTAATCTCTGAGAAAACTCTGCGTATCTCCGGTTTAATAATTGTCCCAGTCATAATTCAATTGCTATAATTCTGAAAGAAATTGAAATGAATGTTTAAATATTGTCAAGAGAAGTTTATATTTATATGTTAGGTTATGGTGGATTTTAGTGTTGAACTTACTAGCAGCTTGCTAAGGATTCCTGTGTTGAATGAAAGTTGAAAATTTTGTGTAATATTATTTATGAGTGCACATGCAGTGAATGAATGTAAGTGATGTCGTGTGTCGGATCTTTTGGGTCTGGGGCGTGACACCAGGTCCTCTACTCTAATAGGTCCCCTCACTTTCAATCTAAGTCTTCAAATCCCAAAGTACTCTCATTATCTATTCCTCGGGCAGAGCTACTCTTAACAGTTAAGCCCTCACTATATTGACCAAATTCCTAACCAGATATATTTTGTAAGCCATCTATTAAAGACATAATTTATATACCTAAATAAATAAAGAGTGCACCTTATCACAAGTTTGTGCAGACAGACCAACAAGATGAAAACTCAAAGTTGAGGACCCAAAATGAGCACTCAATTCTTAAAAGACAGATCCGAAAATATACTAAACATAGAGAAAATACACCAAAACAACAAAAACACCAAAAGGTAAGAAAGTTGGCATCGAAATACTTGTGCAAAAATTACAAAATATAAGAAGATTTGTATATAGGATCAAACTACAAAATGTGTAAGGATTTTGAATCATTAAAGTCTCTTTCTTTCTTAATAATTGTTAAGTAAAATCAAAGTGGTAGAGTAAAAGAAACCACTCCCTTATATACATGATTTTTAGGAGTAATCATAGCTTTTGACATGAAATCTAAAGGCTATAGTACCTCTAAAGGCAAATCGTCGCTCTGAATAGACATATTCCTTCAAATAGCACATCTCATCCATTCAATCAGCATTGCCAGTCATATATTATTACCACATCATCACAAATTCACTAAATGAGGGACAATTGTTTAGCAAGTTTCCTAATAATGCACATTCTTCAAAAGGTTACTAAATATTAAATGCACCTTTTCAAATAATTAATCCTATCTCGCTATGAACAATGACTGCGTCTTATGAGCTCAGAGACCATTTACAAAGGGGAATCTCACTAACTAGTGCATTCATTCCCTTATGAAGACATTTGTAAAGGAGAATTTCACTAATCAATGCATTCATTCTCTTGCTAAGATATTTACAAAGGAAAATCTCACTAACCAATGCGTTCGTTCTTCTACAAAGACATTTACAAAAAGGAATCTCTCTAACTAGTGCATTTATTCCCTTTTAAATACATTTACAAAGGCAAATCTCACTAATTAGTACACCCATTCCCTTGTAAAGATATTTATAAAGGAAATTTCACTAATCAATACATCAATTCCCTCATATAATACTCGATCCTGAGCACTACCTTAAATTAACAAGTTGAGGACTCTAGCTGGTCACGTCAAAAAGGTATTTTAAAAGCTATTAAATCTAGGGCATCATACTTATAAAGTTTCAAGCATCAATAAATTGATGCTAAAAACTAAGAAACCTTTATTCCCCACCCCCCTCCTTTCTCCTTAATTCTAGCGTACAAGTCTATACAAGTTCAATCACTACAAAGCCCAACCCTTCTACTATTGCCCACAAAGTATAAGCCCAAGAACCTGAGCCCAAACGTTACAAGGATACATGAATGTCCTTAAACTAGCTTGCAGGCCTCTTCTCACTAGCATCATCCTCAGTCATTGAGTACTCTCTTTGAGTTAATCTACCACCTTAGTCGTGTACGAACGTCCTAAAACAAGTTCACCATGAAGAATCACGAACTTGATATAACATTTACAAATATGACTCTAATAATCTCGGCATTAGTCCTACAAATACAAGAATGGTCTAACCTAATTTAAGTAAACTCTAATATATAAATATAAAAAGGAAAAATCTTAATGACTTTTAACCTTAATAGAATTCTACAATTATGTATTAAGCTCATATACAACCCTATAAAATAAGGTCCAAATTATTGAGTTAGAGGCAAGATCATCGTCATAAGGATTAGGATTGACATCCATACAAATCTAGGCACCAACATTTAAACTTGTATACACAGACTACTCTACCAAATTTGGAGACTTCTTAGCCTTCAAGCACTAAGTAAAACTTTTACTTCATCGCTCATCACTTTTTCTTATCCTTTTATTATTATTTTTTTTATTTTTCTAACTGTTGCTGACTTCAGCATTAGAATGTCTTCATAGAAAAAACTTTCAGTGCGACCTTACTTATTTTATTATAAAATTTCTAATGAGCTAAGTATTCTTGAAGTGACCAATTTAGTTGAGTTCCTCTCAGAAATTGGTTACTACTCTAAAAAGAAAAACAAACAAATTTAGCTAGTTAATTTTAAGACGATCTAATTTTGAAGTTATCAACAACAACAACAATAATAATAATACTAATAATAATAACAATCGCAAAGAAGGAAACTTCTTTAAAACTTTACTTTAATTACTCAAGCCTGCTATATATTTTTCAATCTTGTCTTTAAAATGCCTTAAATGTCCATCACCTGAACCTCATGTCCATGTTTTATTGATTTGAGTTTTTATTTCAAAAAGTAAAATCTTAATCCTATATTATTATTTATTAGTAGGAGTTTTAAGTAATAATATATATAATATTTTAATATAAAATTAAAATTAAGAGAAGATTTTTATTCCAAGGACAATGTTGAATGTCGTCGAATGAATGTTCATGTAAAAAACTGAAAACAAGCAAACCCAGCCCAGTTAAAAATGTTTTTCCATTTCTCAAAGGCAATTTGGGCTTCAATTTGGCATCCAAATGAAGCATTTTATTTTGGCAATTGGTTGCTAAATTCACCCTAATCTTCTAAGAATAATATGGTACACCAGCATTCATCAAAACCGATTGGGGGGAGTCGGATTCACTCTTTAGCAAGGATTTTCCCTTTTGGGGGTACTAAGAAAGACTCCGGCCCGTTTAGAAATATCCAATTTGTATTCTAAAAAACAGTCCAGTATAAGGTCCAACATCTACTGGACCAAACTGTAATCCAAGGCATCAATCTGTCATATACCATCACTCCCAACTGAAAATCAAGGTTGTTAAGCCCAACAATTGCCTATTGGTTTGGATTGGCTTGTTTTTTTTTTATTACAGCCTCACTCCCCCATTATTTGCCATGAAAATGCTCATTCTAGTTTATATTTCATGTGACAGTAATGCTACCATTAGAAACGTTTCCTTTTTATTTTTGCTTTTATTATTATCGATTTCAGTAATATTATGTTTATACAATTAAGATTTAAAATTTATATCTTAATTAATATAATATTTGATGTGTCTATTATTATTATTATATAACTACCACTTTAATTAGAAGTAAAATCCAACAAATGTCTGCAAGTAATATTCATCACTTTAACATTTATATACTAACTATAAAAATTTAACACTACTCTTAACAATTTTAGTTCTTTATAACACGTATTTTATATATAAATACAAATAATTAAGTTGGTTGAATTGGTATAATTATCATTTGTAGTAATAGGTATAATTTCGCAATAACCACACCTCTTAATATATCACTGTATCAAAATATGTATATATAAAAATAATTTTAAGTTATGTAACTTACCGTATAAATTTTAGTAGAATTTTATAATATATTATAAATTATGTAAAAAATATAAAATATTATAAATTTATTAAATAATAATATATAATAATATTATTAATCAAATGATAAATTATATAATTTATTAAATTATATATATATATATATAACACAAACACAAACTCAAACCGTATAATAAACTACGTAATTTATTAAATCGTATATAACACAATCACAAACTCAAACTGTATAATAAATTAAGTAATTTATTAAATCATATATATATATATATATATATATATATATATATATATAACACAAACACAAACTGCATGTAATTTCTTTTAAAGATTGGTGCGAAGATCAATTCATACTCATAAAGAAAAGGGTAATTTTCCTTTAGTTACAGAAGCATACTTGGAGAGACATACTTCCATCCAATTCCAAACCATCTCCTTTCTTTCTTGTTAACTAAATGGGTACCTTATTTAGACCTGCACGACCAGAAAGGACCTGATTAATACAAGCAGGAGAAAGAAACTTTTAAGACGTATCTTGGATGACTAAATCAGTATCTGAGACAGAGGGGCCTTCTCTCGAAGCGTATCATGTGCGAGTTGCTTGCGACATGAACAATCGAGTCTGAAATGGGTCGAACCGACCCAAATTTGAGACGGGCTCCATCCATGTCTAATACAGGTACATACTGTTAGTGGTGTCTGGTGAATGTATAATTTTGAATAAATATGAAATCAGGTTTCACGTCATTCTCCCACTCTCACTCACCACCGAAAAAGGAAAAGCGGGAAAAGAGTGACAGGGACAGACTTGAAAACAGAAAACACTGACGCAGATATGACAAGTAGAGCAATGTCTGGTCCACATCAACAGATACGGTGACTTGCCGACGGTGAGGATGGACCCGCGTGGCACAAATCGGAAGTGGGGTGATGGTATTGACCGGATTAAAAGGAGGATCAGAAGAAGCAGCCGAATAATAAGACTTAATTAAGGGGCTGGGGCCAGACATGAATGACAGCAGAGCACGTGGGCAAGAGCGAGGAGGGTAGAACCTGTCAAACTGTCAAAATGCTGAAAAAGACTTTGACACATTGAGAAAATAAAATAAAATAAAATAAAGAAAAAAGAAAACGAGTGAAGTGACATATGAATGGGGGTAATTCTCGTACCCGTTGTATTTATAGCATCTTTTTTTAAGATTCTTTTGCCTCTCCCCTCTTCGGACTCAGGACTTCAGACTTCAAACTTCAAAGCCTTTTTTGCTTTCTATTTCTAAGTGGTACAGTAAACAGTAGTAATGCTGACATATTCTTCCTCCCCTCTGCTCTCTATCTCTATATCTTTGATTCTGGCTCTTGCATTCAATTCATATCAAGAATCCATAACTGGGAAAGGCAAATCCAGGTAAACTAAACTACCCAGCTGCCTTTTGTTTCAACTCCATCCAATTACTTTACTGCCATAGGGAATAGGATGATCGCAAAATCTCATAATCTTTTCAAATTAATTGGGATGTTCTAATTTCCAAACTCTGAAGGTTAGTGAATGACAATAGTTGGTTTACTGATTATTAAACAATAAATGTAAACAGTTTTTCACCGATTATGATTTACAAGGGAGACTATCCTGAAAACTGTACACAAATGTTAGCTGTTTGTCAAACTAAGAGGGTTAAGAGTGGGCAAGAAGCCCTACGTACACACACCCAAAATACTCTACTCTTCAGTCAAAAAATATGTCTACCATCTATGCCTATTAATATGTAAAGTCCTAGCTAACAAATTCATTATTATTAGCTTCCCTTCAAGACTACAACACATTTTTTCTTAAATTGTTTATAAGACTTGATTATATATATTCATAAAAAAATTTAAAATGTTATGCATAAAATTTGAAATCTTAAAATGTGTAATAAGCAACTTGAAATTATAATATATGATCATAACTTAACGTGCAATACAAAACTTGAATCATTCAACACAAAACTTGAAACTAAAATGTATGCATCTTTATAAATTTATAACATAGTAAATCCCGTATATATATAATTCATTGGGACCTTATTTAAATTAATTTTTTTTTATATTACAATTTAAAAAATTACTCTTAAAAACAAGAAGATTACTCCTATATATATATGCAGACAAATGAGATATCAATTTTAATTTATTAAATACTCATCGTGATTGATGAGAAAATTCAAACCCATTTCTCCAAATTCGAGTAAGGAGACCACCCATCAATAGGCCATCTAATGGTTCACGGCAAGAGCACACAAAACTCTTGCATATATTGCTATAACGTTAAATTGTGCTGAAGTTATAGCAATGACAAAACCACCATTTGTAATATCAATCGTCAGTCTGCCTTTCACATGCATGCAACACCTGGTGGTGCGGCAGCAGCTGTATCGTTGTTCTACAAAATTAAATTCCATTTTTGCCAAACATATTGCGGGCTTGCACTAATATAGAGATCAAGCGACTCGATGTTTATTCTCAGTTTCTTGAACTAAATCCAACTGTTGCATGCTTTCACATGCATGCGGAACGAGTCTGAAATGGGTCGTTTTAGGGTAAATGCTACTTATCTTCTGTTAGACTCGTTAATTATTAAAATCTCTTTAATATTTAATAATATTAAAAAAGCTCTATGTATAATTATAATAATATAAATTAATTTTGTAAAGTTATAACAGTTTTTTTATTTAAAAAATCAACAATTACTTTAATACAATATCAAATAATAAAAATAAATTGTATAAATAATAAAATTAGCACACTTATACTATAAAATAATTAATAAAAATAACACAAAATTTTTATTATATTATAAATTATTATTTAATACGAATATTTGTATTTTTTGTTAAAATATAAATATTCAATGTCAATGTTATATTAATCTAATAAATAAAAAAAATTCCTCAATTGTAATATAACATAAATTTATTATTTATATAGTACTATTTAACTATTTAAAATTATGTTATATAATATTAATTTTACTGTTTATACAATATTTTACTATTATTTGATAATGTACAAATGTAATTATTTATTTTTTAAATAAAATGACCGTTATACTTTTTTAAAGTTGATTTATATTATTATAATTACAATGACAGATATTTTTTTTTTGTTGGATTATTATCAAATATTAAAAAGGTTTTTTATAATTAAAAAAATTATTAAAAGGGTAAATGGTATATTTCTGTCATTTAACCTTATCAAAAATTTTAATTTGCTGATTGCACAATCTAAGTGACTAAAGTTTTTTGATTCATCATCACTATTTACAAGGAGTCTTGTAAGCAAAAGACGAGTTGAGAATGATTATTATCTCGACTAATTAGATTATGTTTAGGTATACAAAACTCAAAACTACCTAATTATTCTAGTAAAAGATATCTTTAGAAGAGTTTTGAGGAATAGTAAGAAACTATAATCCTATGGATTCAATTTTCTTTCTTTTTTTTCTTAAAAAAATTCCTTCCATTGTTAAAAGAGAATTAAGTTTTGTATGATTTTTAAATTAAAGATTGGTTCAATATAAAGTATTTCTAGTTAATTTGGGTAATTTAGCAACAAAGGGTTTAATAAATACAAATTTTATTTTATAATTTAGTATAGAGTAGTGCTATGCATATATAATTAGAATATAAATTTTGTATCATTAAAAATATGTAACCAATTGGTAGTTATTACTTGTCATGTCTTTTTTTTAACTTTTTACCTTTTGTTAATATAATATTAATTAACAATTGACGCATCAAATACCATATCACTTAAAATATAAATTTTATATCTCAACTATGTATACAACATTACTTAATAGTATTTATCAAACACTCACTTATATCCACACTTAACTAATACTTTTATTTTATAAATACTTATCACAATTCTAGTTGGAATTTTTATGTGCGGAAGTCTTTATCAACAAGTATTGAAGAATTATAAAAGATCACAAACAATAAAATAGAGATAACATTCAAAACACATATAAGACACAAAAATATATGTAGTTTGATAAATCTTATACGTACACAGTGGATTACGATATTCTAATTTTTTTTTTATTAACCAATAATTATCAACGAACCACTCAGAGATCTCTTAAGAGATTACAATAAATATAGTAATAGATGAGTTCTCTAAAAATTTATATAGTGCTTTCTTGCACATTCAGCACTCAAACACTCTTCATAGCACTTTCTTACACATTTAGTACTCTCAAGTACTCAACAAACTCTCTATTCAAAACTCTCTTTGATAGCATAACAAAAGTTTATATAAGTTTTTAGGTATTCCCAAAAATTCTATATATTATTAGAATGATTATTAACAAACCACTCAAAGATCTCTTAAGAGATTACAATAATAAATGAGCTCACTAAAGATCTATATAATGCTCTCTTGCACATTCAGCACTCAAACATTTTTTATAACACTTTCTTACACACTTAGTACTCAAGTACTCAACAAACTCTCTATTCAAAACTCTCTTTGATAGCATAACAAAAGTTTATATAAGTTTTTAAGCATTCTTAAAAATTCTATATATTATTAGAATGATTATTAACGAACTACTCAAAGATCTCTTAATAAATTACAATAAATACAATAACAGATGAGCTCTCTAAGGATTTATATAGTGCTCTCTTGCACATTCAGCACTCAAACACTCTTCATAGCACTTTCTTACACACTTAGCACTCAAGTACTCAACAAACTCTCTATTCAAAACTTTCTTTGATAGCATAACAAAGGTTTATATAAGTTTCTAGGCATTCTTAAAAATTCTATATATTATTAGAATAAGAGTTCACACGTGAAAGGATCTAAAATTAATTTGAACATGTTGAAAATAGACTCAAAATAGAAAACCTAGCATTATGGTGCCACGTGTCGATGTCGTAACACTGCTGCGACTTCAAGTGGGTGCCACCAAGACTGAACCCCACTGCCCAACTACTGCCAGGCCAGTGTCGCAATCCCAAGATTAGGAAAACGCCTCCTTGTGCATTTAGAACCTCTCCTTACTTTCAGCTCTTTATTCACTCCAAATCTAGTCTATTCATTACGTTCTCAACCTTATACTATCCCTTTTTTAGTCTCCGATTTAAAATAATACTTAAACACAATTTTGAATCATTAAATTTTAATGATACTTTTATTCAAACATACTCTAAATTGATTGACTAAATCCAAACACTTGGTGGAACCAGTAACATAATGAATTTTTTAAAGATACTTACATGAAAGAATTAGTAAAGTAGTTTTTTTTTATAATAATTAGGCTCAAAAGCACATTTTGGCTTTTTTTATTTCCTAGTCACTTTTTCATATATAGGCAAAGTTATTACATGTGATGAGAATGAAACAAAACGAGTGAAAATTGCATTTTGCCTGTTAGACCCTAATGAACATGAAATGTCTTTAAATGCATTTTCCGACCTAATGCTCAAAGAATTTGATACCAAAAACAAAGAGCAAACAAAGAAAATCACTTATCTAGGTCAGGTTTACAAATTTTTTATCATTGATACCTCCTTTTCCCTATAATATGTAATCAAAATAACAAACAGGCAAAGTATAACATATTAAATAGACTTATAGTGTGTTTGGAAGTGCTTTTTTTTTTTAAATAACAAATAGTTTTGGATTAAAGACTCAAAAGGAACAGTTTGCATACTTATAAGGAATAGCGTTTTGGATAAAAATGCTATTTGGTAAGAAACTTTTGAGTAGAAATGGCTCTTGGTTTGTCTAAGTGCAGAAAATAATTATTTTAAAATACCTATGAAGGTATTTTTTTTAAGAAAAAATAATTAATTCGCTTTCACTATTTTTTTTAATAAAATATTCAAATGCTGTTCTATAACAAAACACTTCGGAACTGTTTCTTATAAATCTATATATTTCGAGAGCATTTTCATATTAAAAAGTTTCCTTTATTTATTTGACGAAACAATACAAATGAGATAATAAAGCATTTTCGAGTATTCAACCGAGCTTATGTGATTGTAATAATAAGTAATAAGCTACAGGAACAGCGGCAGAGGAGACATACATTAATTTTTAAGGTAATAGTAATGCAACATAGATGTTCCTCAAAAAGAAAAAGTAATGTATCAAGCAGAATCATAGTAAAATTCATAAAACAAAAACATCATATGGAAATATAGATTCAGGTGGAAAATATCTTCTTTTTTTTTCAATAACCTATATCCTTTTCATCTTTAAAGACATGTTTTTGAAACGAGGAAAACCGAAAAAGAAAAAGAATCAGGTGGAAGACTCCTAGAGTTGAACTATATCTATATTGAATTGAAGCTGTAGCCAAAGGCAAAAATTTTCTACTTAGCCTGTAAATGTAAACTAATCTCCGTTAGATGCAAAGTAGGTTCTATAAGATAATAGTTTCCTATACCTTACCAATTCAACAAATATTCAAACAAGGCATAATTTGGTCAAGATAATCAATTTTCATACAATTATTAAAGTAATTTTGATTCCACTTAAATAATAAGGCATCCAAAGGTGCAATTTTTTTTACAATGTTTGCCCTTCATTAATATGAATATGGGCATATAGAGTCTAATTTTATATGAAGAAGCAAACAACATAAGGTCATACAACGATAAATTCCATATTTGGTCGAACAACTTAATGCATCAACACATAGAATATCACCAAAAGCCGCATTCACCTTTTCACTAGTGCGAGAGCATTATTATGAGAGAATATAATTAACCACTAGCCAGATCAATGATAATTTCTTTGCATCCAAGAACTTGACAATTTTATTCATAATGCTAGCTTGATTCTAATAATTATTCACTTAGATATATAAGATTGAAGGTCCAGTAGTATCAAACGTAGCCCTAAAATAACTTTAAGTACATGATATACTATGATAACAAAAATTGATAAAAGAATAGCCTCTTGTAATAGAGATTCAGATATAATTGTTAGGTGGAGCAAGCCCACAACCAATAAGAAGTAATATAAAATTTCATGGCATCATATAAAATTGATTTAATTAACATTTTCCTTAATTTGGCTTAATGGGTCTCCTCATTCAGAGAAATTAGAAACATCTAGATGTAATCCTACATCAACCTAATCTGATAGATCCTCAATTATTTGACATGTAGTGGTAATAATACCATATCTATTGAATCTATGGCTACCACTCACCAACAAAAAGATAAAAAAAGGAAACAACATACTTGGAAGGAAAATCATAAATAGCATCAAATGAACACACTGATCATAGATTGACTCATCTTTCTAAATCAGATGAACACAAATTAATCCATTTGAGGATTGATACTTAGTTTCTACGACAATATATGCATCAATGTTCATATAAAACAAAATGCCACAAAAGTTAAACAAAGGAGGAGATTTCAGGGAAAGAGATTGATTATTCAACTTAAACTAAATCAGCTAAGATTGGGAAACTGATACCTCTTACTTGGGTTGAAAGTTTTTGAGAACCTTAATCATCAAAATTTAAATAGACTTTCAATCTTTTTGACCACAAAGAAATGTCAAAATTGACCCACAGTTATAGAATTAATACAAATTTGGTCAATACTAAAAATGCGAAGGAAAAAAGAAGAAAGAGTTCAGGCATATGGATATGAAAAAGAAAGAACATTCAATAATCAGCCAAGCATGGAGAGCCAAAGCCACTATGTGTTAGATGGGTTGTCGGGTAGACTGTTAATTGTGGTGTAGATTTCCCGTTAAATCACAAATAAGATTCTATTCTATTACCCCAATTATATATCTAATAATTTTGCAGATACATTTGTGATCTTGCATATATATATATATATATATATATATATATATATATATATATATTTCTTCTCAAATGCGGTTTAGTGGAGAATTTACAGGATGCCACCGTTGAATATTAGGGTTCATGTGATGATGATTCTCAATTATTTAATGATATCTCCTCTTTGGGGAACATCCGAGACTGAAATGACACAATGGGGAAATGGGATGTGGATTGGGTAATAGATGAGAGTTGAAAGAGTATTGATCATTCAAGACAAAGACCCATTCTTTTATTGCACTAACTAAGATATCCAAGATTAAGGACCTAGCCAATACACAACTCTCGCATGGAATCTCTACTCTGCACTGCAATAAGTAGACTATTGAAAGTTTAATTGCTTATGAAACTCCATTTCTAGCTTAAGCCACCAGGCTTACGTCACTACTCCAAGGGCTTTGGTTCTCTTTCTTCACCATAATAAGCTCAAAGTAGAAGCAAAGCATTGACAGGAAGGCAAAAGAAGAAAAGCTAACCAACATAGATGATACTATAAATAAACAAATAAAGGGATTGACAAAATCTGACAGATGATCCTTGCACAACCCCTTTTTAATCACTAAATGTATGACCCATTTATAAGAAAAATTGGGTTATTAAAAAACCAAAAAAAGAGACGCACAACGTGATCTGCAGAATCTATTACATTGTCATAAATGGATCGTCAAAGTACATATCAATGACAAATTGGATGTGAAGTCACATACATGGATCTTAAGTACTACTATTACTACGTCTATCAATAATATAATTATCGATCTTAACTCCTATTACAAACACTGTTTTCATCAAACAAAAGGTACTTAGGGTACCCATTAGTCCAGTTTTGGAACCATAAATAAACATAATAAAGAAATAGATATATATATATTATATATATATATATCATGCAACATATGTTTTTATAAAAATATAAAGATAATTAAACATACCCATAAAAGGCTACTCCATATAAGATTGATCTTAAAGAGCATTTCTGTTCATGCAGCTCCGTTACCATTAGGAGGAGGCAACATTGGCAGAGACTGAGGCTGAGGTGGACGCTTTCTCTTCTTCTTCTCGTAGCTGATTCCTCTAGCTTTTGCCTGAGAATCACGAACTTCTCGCAGATAAAGCCTAACCGCGCGAGCTCCAAAAGGGTTGGCCTCAGGCTTGCCACCGTGCTCCTCGAAGGCGGCGCGAAGACGGCCGATGAGAGCGTCGAGGCTGCCCCACGCCTGGCGGAGCGGGCAGGGGCAAGGGGCAGGAGGGTTTGGGTGCCCGAAGAAAGGGCAGAGCTGAGTATGGACCTTGGTCTTGCCAAACTGGTCAAGGTAGCGGAGGAACTCGAGGACGTGAGCCCCGCTGCAGCGGTCAAGGGAGAGTGGGGGGCGGTGGTTTCGGAGGTACTGACCAAAGGTGTTCCAGTCTCGGCGTTTTTGGTTCTCGTAACGGCTGAGAGTGGAGGGAGAGGTTGATGAGGATGCTGATGGTGATGCAGACGAGGCTACAGTGGCCGAGCTGGCGGTGGTGATGGCGAGGGCTGTTGGGTTATTGGCCGTGGCGCTGGTGGCGGTGGCAGCTGCTAGGGTTGCTTGGGACATGGTGCTTGAGATACCAAACTCGTGAATTGAATCCATGGCTTCAGTGAGTTGTTTTGGGGGTGATCTTGAAGGGTTTGGTTTTCTAGCAACTAAGCTTGCAGGAAGCAGCACTGCAGAGAGAGAAAGAGAGGAAACTGAGTGGCTGACAAAAACGATCAAGAAAGAACTGAAACTAGACAGAGCAAGATACTGTTCAGGTTTTTTATGAGTTAAGATTCAGTTGGATTCAATAATCAATAATGGTAAGATAGTGAGAAAAAGAGAATAAACAAAGAAAAAAAAAAAGTAGATAGATGCGCTCGAGAAGTGCTAATAACACAATATTAGTTAGGTTTAAGAATGTAAGATGTGGGTGAAACAAGTTTCCGTGATTTCACTGTTCATGAACATTGATCCGTAAAAGATGCTTGATCACTGGTAAATTTCTCTTGGTTTTCAATAATGCCATGAAAAAGAAGTGAGAGAGAAGGGTTTATGCTTTGGAGAAGATGATGAGGATTATATATATAGGGAAGAGGAAACAAATGGCTTTAGTAGGGTTAGCTAGGCTATGATTTCTCTCTTTCTTTCTTTCCTTCGTTCTTTTTTTTTTTTCTTTTATTTGAGATTTTTTTTTTTGATCAATCCTAGAAAATCTAGAAAGGCTTATGATATTAGTTGTGGGCTTTTGCTAACTTTTGTTATTAGAACTTGCCAGATATTTTTCCCGAAAAAGGGGGAAGCAATTCAGTTCCTATAATTCCTGCAAACACAAAGATAGGGTGAGTGAGAGAGATGAAATGAAAAAAATGAAAATGAAAATGGGCAAGTCACAAGTGAAATGAAACTCATGTTTAGGGCTTTTATGGAAAAATCCAACACTAATAAATAAGTATCAAACAATGAATTCCAGGTGGCAGGAGTCAAGTATTCTTTCTTTCACTAATTATAGATAAGTATGAGAGAACAATTTTTTTTCTTTTTTCAGATATATTATTATTATTATTGTTGTTGTTGTTGTTGTTGTTGTTATGATTTCCACTACTGCTTTGATATATCAGATTTTGTTCTTTGCATTTCTTTTGGTCTGTTTCTAATATTATGGGCAAGCAATGTTCAGTATAAATCGTTAATATGAAAATTCTAAATTGTATTTCTTATTTTAAATTTTTAAACAAAATATGGACGACAACTCTTTATATATAGAGAATTGAATTTTTTTTATACAAAACGTTTAATTCTTTACACGAAAGGGTAATAAAATTTTTTTTTTTTTGATAAATTTTTGCACAGAAAATTAAATATCTGTATTTTAAGAAAGGTATGCAACAATACCAAAAAGAAAAAATATTAATACAAATTACGACTTATTTAATTTTATTGAACATTATACTATGCATCTTAGTCTTGATTAATGTAAGCTTCTAAATAATATTTATGGTTGCCTGCCAAGTCAAGGTTGATGCTTCAACTTTTTAACCCTTCTCTCTTGCAAGATTGTCAACAAAATCAAAACGTAGGTCCTGTTTCTGAAGTTAATTTCACGAAAAAGCGACAGTATTTCTAAGTGAATTTCTTATGACATCGTTAATAACCTTGAGCTTTGATGTCAAGTTCATTAATGCATCTAAGTTATCCAATCTACTTTCGTGTCTGATTGGTTGAGTTTTACTATTGATAAAAAAAATTTAATGACAAATTCTCTTTTTAATTTTTGTTGATGATGCTTTATTATAATTAAAGAAGAATTTTTGAAGATTTAAAAAATATTTTATATATATTTGTAAAATTTTAAATTTTAAAATTTTAAAAATATTTTTTTTAATTTTTGTATAATATTACATATATTTTAATTTTTTTTCTATAATATATTTTTAATAAAACATACTCAACTAATATATTTTTAATATTTTTTAAAAATTATCATATTTTTAATTCTTCACGTCTTTATAATCATTATATTTTTATAAAAATTTATTAAATTTTTTTATTGATTATTTTATTTTTATTTTTGTACTAAATATAATAATTTATGTTAATTTATTGATTAATAAGTATTATTTTTACTTGATTATTATATTTTTAAAAATTAAATTTGAGAAAATATGTAATAAAATTAAATTTGTATATAAAAAATATTAAATTTTTTAAAATTTAAATAAAATTTGTATTAAGTGTTCTTTTCAGTAATTTGATAATAACTAAACACTTTTAATATTGTATAACAAAACAATCAATATTTTAAAAGGATCTTTTTAATTAACAACCAAATGATTAATGACTTTTATTTTTAAAAATTTTATTTCTAAAAATTTTACTTATAAAATTCTATTTGACTAAATGAACCCTTCATATTTTGTGTTCATTTTTCAAAGTCATTAATCATGATATTGGAAGATAATTATCGACGTTTCTTCCATTTCAAAATGTTACAAGTTTTGGCATGACTAATAATGATACATATATTCAACTTTTGTGTTAGAATAATACAAATCTTAAAGTGTACCTATAATGAATTTTAAATTTTTTACACGATTTTTAAAAAATGTATATATATATATATTGACTATTTGGCAATAAATTACAGGTGGTTGGATCCCCATTTTTACATAGATAAGCCTATTGAAGCTCACCATAAATTCTTATAATATTTATTTGAGATAAGATTACGATTCTAACAAATGTCTAGACTTAAATTCGTCAAAAGTGAAAAAATATACACTTAGCCTCGTAGACCCCTTGTCGGCCTCACCACTGAGCCATGCCATTAAGCGAGGTTCTATAATAAAGGTCTTTAAAAATTACATTTTTGAGTGATTGCAGATGTAATATACCTTGACGACTATTCTAGTTATATCCTACGGTAAATGAAATCCAATTTATGTCAATATGACATATATTTATTTTTAAACTGAGTAGTAGTATTTTACTCTTGTACTTTTAGGGTTTTAATTTGAAACAATAAAATTAACAGACCTAAATCTTTTTTTTTTAATCTTACGTTTATATAAAAAAAAAGGTGGACATGTGGACGATGCTACTATTGTTTTCTATATTTACCTTTTTATTCTCACACCAAAACACTCTCATTAAAAACACACTTTTAAAAGCCAAACTTGTTCTGTATCATCTGGAATAAAAGAAATTTTCATCATCAATACAAGTTATATGAAGTTAACAAGATTTATTTAAATGTGTAGGGGTTGTTTCTCATAAATAGCCTTTTAAAAAGAGAAAAATGATCACTAACCCTTTATGGTTTCGGCCAATGTCTATTTTCGGTTTCAAAAATGACAAATTATTTTTTCGTCAAACATATTCTGTTATCTTTTAACTTTTTGTATGATTTAATAATTTTATCCTTAATAATACATAATTTGACTTTTTTTAACCTTTTGCATAATTTGACAATTTTACCAATAATAATTTATGATTTAACAGTTCTATCCTTAAAGAATTGAGAGCAAAAGAATCAAAACTTAAGCATATTCCATTATCTTTTAAAATTTTACTTTATTTGATAATTTTATCCATAATAATATATGATTTAATAGTTTTGTCTTTATCCTTAATAATATATAACTTAACAGTTTTATCTTTAAAGAATTAAGAGTAAAAAAAGAAAGAAATGAGTCTCTAAAGGGATTTAAACCCTTGAATTTAAATGTAAAAACCATTAATCTTCACTACTTTTTCAAATTTAAGTTTACTTGACGCTTTATAAAGATATAAATAAATTAGATGAATTATCTAAAAGTATTTTAAATAATGTTTAATTCAAATAAACTTACAAAAAATGAGTTTTTTTAGAAACCCATTATAAGCTTCTTCCCATTTTTAATTATTCTTCAATTAATTGAAAAAAATAAAAAGTATTAATACTTATATTAATTATAAAAAATAGTTTTTCAACAAAAGTCAAAAATTATTTTCCATATGTAGTTATCAATTACCATTTAAAAATATTTTTTCTACTCATTTGAGAGTATAAAATAATTTGGCATTATTTATAATAATTACATTTTAATTTAAAAATTAATGCAAATTAGTTTCTTATGAGTTGAAAATAATTATCAATATTTATTATTTACAAATTATTTTTGTTGTGTATCCTCATAAAATATAATTTAAATTTAGAATTCTTTATGAAAATTTATTTTATTATTTAATATTAAATAATAAATTCACTTGCGAGCTTGAAAACAACTTTATTTTTAGTATGTATTATATTTTAGTAGTTTATTTATTTTTAGATTAATTTAAAAAAATTATAAAATAATTCAATTTATAATAAACTTTTAAAATTTAAACTTTAAGTCTTTTATTGTATATACTTAATTGAATTTATTATTTATTAAAATATGTTATACTAATTATTTATTTAATTTATAATTAATAATTCCTCTAATTTATTTAAAGAGTATATATATTAGTTTTCAAAAATATACATTTAGTTTGTCCTAAGTGTTAAAGTTTCATTACTTTTATCTTTGAAGTTAAGGTTTAAGCTCATGTTTTTTCTTTTTTTCTCAAATTTTTAGGAGCAAAAGTTTCAAGCCATTTATTATTAATAATAAAATTATCAAATCATACAAAAGTTAAAAAGATAATATAAAATTTTTAACGATCAAAGGCAAAACTGTCAAACTATTTATTACAATGATTAAATTGTTAACTATAAAAAATGTTAAAAGACAACAAAAAATTCTTAATGGCAAGGGTTTCGTCATTTTTTAGACCATAGGGGGTAAGTAAACATCAGCCGTTGTCAAGTCATTTATTATCAAAGATAAAATTATTAAATCATGCAAAAAGTTAAAAAGATAACAGAAAATTTCTAATGATTAGAGGCAAAATTATCAAGCCATTATTATCAATAATAAATTTGTCAAATCATGCAATATGTTAAATATAACAAAAAATTACTAACGATAGAAGAGTTTTGATTTTTTTTTTAAATTATAAGGGACAAGTGGACATTATCTTTGTCAAATTATGACAAAATTATCAAATCATTTATTATCAAAGATAAGATTATCAAATCATGCAAAAAGTTAAAAAGATGACAAAAAATTTCTAATAATCAAGGGCAAAATTGTTAAGCAATTTATTATCAATGATAAAATTATCAAATCATATAAAATGTAAAAAGTTAATAAAAATATTCCTAGCAGTAAAAGAGTTTTGGTATTTTTTAAACCATAAGAGATAAGTGGACATTAACCATTGTCAAATCATGCAAAAAGTTAAAAGATAATAGAAAAAGTTAGAAGATAACAAAAACTTTCTAATAGTCAAAGGTAAAATTATCATGACATTTATTATGAAGGTAAAATTATTAAATTATTCAAAAATTTAAATGTGAGAAAGTTGATTAAAAATCATCACGACGTAATTTGAAGAGTAAGACAAGTGCATTGGGTGCGCGAGGATCAAAGATGGTCGCGAAAAGATGCAAAAGAAGCAAGTGGTGATGCCCAGGCGTGGGCGCTATGGTGCCAGGTTGTGGAATGTTCCAGCGCTGTGGTGCTAGGTGCCCAGTGTCGTGGTGCTTAGGTGAAATGTTCCGGCACCGCAGCGCTCAAGGTAGGGAAGCATTTCCCAAATTTATTTTCGTCTTCCATTTACTTCATGACTCTTTAAAACGACCTCTACATATTTATGGTTAATTTAGGTCATTCTAAAGCCTATATAAAAGTTTTCTATTGTCTTGTAAACATCATCTTAGAGATTAAATACAAATCTTGGTGATCTTTTTGTGTTTAGTGATATCTTTGTGATTATTAATGAGAGAAACTCCTTATTTACAAGAAAGAGTGTTTTTTTTATGGGTTTTTCTTATAAAAGGCATACTTTGTGAGTGCCTTAAGATTCAATAATAAGAGAGTCTGATCTTGATTCGCGGTAGACGTAGACAAGTTGTCGAACTTCGTAAATTCTATGTGTTATTTCTTTTACATTTCTCTCTCTAGATTCTTAATTGTTTGTTTCTATATAATATTACTTGAGATATTTTGCTTGTTTGATTGCTTCCACTTCAACAAACTGGTATCAGAGCTTCATTTTAAACAGACATGGCCACACCCAAGTATGAGTTAGAGAAATTTAACAAGACAAATGACTTCAATATGTGAAAGATGAAGGTTAAGGCGTTGTTGGTGAGTCAACAATTAGGTTCGATATTAGAAGAGACTGCAGCTCCGTAAAGTGAAGAAGAGAAGATGTCAGAGTCATCTAAGGCTGAAGTAGAAAGAAGAGACATTTAAGAAAGAGCTCACAGTATAATCATTTTGTCATTAAACGATGAAGTACTGAAGAAAATAGTAGGTAAGACTTCGAAGCTTAACTTCCTTTATATTTGAAAATCATTAGCCAATAGATTGCATATAAAGAAGAAGCTGTATCAACTGTCCATGTCAAAAGAGACGCCAATGAAAGAACATATAAATGCCTTCAACAAGATAATTTTTGATATTGAGCCCATCAATATCAAGATAAAAGATGAAGATATGGTGATTATCCTGCTCAGTTCACTTTTCAAGAGTTATGAGAGCTTTGTTGATACACTTCTCTACGGAAGAGATATTTTAATGATGAGCGATGTGAAATCATCATTAAACTCAAAGTTATTAGAAAAGTAGATCGAGGGCAATGTAGAAAGTTTATCTGTAAAATAAAGACCTTCATATAGAAATGGAAAAAAAAATGGCTTAAGATCGAAGTCCAAGACTTATAGGAAGTGTTATTGGTGTAAAAATAAGAGGTACTTCATAAAAGACTGTTCGGAGAAGAAAGCATAAGATAAGAAGAAAGTGGATGCTGCGCTAGCATATGATGATAGCTACAACAGCGCAAAGACTTTAGTCGCTACTGATAGTAAAAGTACTGAACAATGAGTTCTTGATTCTGGTTGTACATTTCATATGTACTCGCACAAGTTTTGATTTATAAATTTTTAGCCCATTAGTAGTGGTAAGGTGTTAATGGGTAATAATATTGTTTGTCAGATGATGAAAATTAGTAGTATTAAACTTAGGCTACATGATGGACAAGTGAGAGAATTGGCAGAAGGTAGGTATATTCCTGACCTTAAGAGGAACTTGATCTCACTAGGGAATTTAGACTAGAATTAGTGTTCCATCAGGATCGACAGAGGGGTTTTGAGAGTATTGAAAGGTTCCATAATGGTAATGAGAGGAGATAAGCACAAAGGTGTTTCTGTACTTAAGGGTGAAGTTATAAATGATTCTGCATTATTCTTTGTAGATGATGAGAATATGCAAATCAAGTCGTGGCATCTTAGACTAGCATACCTAGGCGAGAGAAACCTGAAGGAGTTATTTAGTCAAAAGGCATTTGGTAAGGATATGTTTTAGCCATTGAAGTTTTGCTAACATTGTGTGCTTGATAAAGCACATAAGGTGAAGTTTAGTATCAGCGAGCACAAGACTAAGGGGACTCTTGATTATATACACTCAGACCTTTGGGGACCAGCTCAGATAACTATCCGTGGTGGTGTTAGGTATTTTCTCAAATTGGTTGATGACTATCCAAGAAAGCTGTGGGTCTATATGTTGAAGAGTAAGGATCAAGTGTTTGATATGTTCAAGACTTAAAAGGCTCTTGTTGACAATCAGACTGGCAAAAGGGTGAAGAGGCTAAGAACTAACAATGGTCTCAAGTTTTGCAATAGAGAGTTTGATGGGTTTTGTGTCAAGCATAGGATTGTAAGGCATAGAATAATGAGATCAACACCACAGAAGAATGGCGTAACTGAAAAAATGATTAGGACCCTACTTGAAAGAGTTAGATGCATGCTTACCAATGCAAAAATGTCCAAGGTATTTTGGAGAGAAGCTATAGTGACTGCATCTTATTTGATTAATAGAAGTCCTTTCTCAGCAATTGACTTCAAGACTCTAAAAGAGACATGGTTTGGCAACCCTCCTAAGTATGATCAACTCAGAATTTTTAGTTGTCCTGCCTTTGTCCATGTTAAAGAGGGGAAATTAGAATCTAGAGCTATCAATGATGTATTCATAGGGTATCGCAAAAGAGTGAAAGGATACAAGGCATGGTGTAAAAATTTGATACCACCAAGGAGTATCATAAGCCATGACATGACATTTGATGAGACGACCATATTGAAAGCCTTTAAAAAAATATGAAAATAAAGAATCTGTACCCAAGGAAGACTCAATACCCGAGTCAATAGAAGTTTAAGTAGAGCCTGAGAGTAGATCTAATATGCCATCAAATCAGCACTTCAACAATGAGATCCTTGAAGATAAACTAAGAATATCGACAAGTTCCTCCAAGTCCACCCAAAGAAAGACTAGAATAACTGAGATGGAACTTGAAGAGTACCGACTAGCCAAAGACAAGTTAAGGAGAACGATTAACCCACCAATCAGGTATGCACAAACAAACTTAGTTGTTCATGCTTTTAATTCTACTTACGCTCTTGAATTTAATGAGCTTAGAATATGTGGTGAGGCCATGAAGAGTGAAAACAAGAAAGAGTGGCAGTAGGCCATGGAAGAAGATATTAGTTCACTTAGAAAGAATAATACTTAAAAAACTAATTGAGTGTAAGTGGGTGTATAAGGTGAAGGAGGGGATATCGGGGATAAAGCCTACGAGATTCAAGGCTAGGTTAGTTACATAAGATTTTACTTACAGAGAAGGAGTAGACTTTCATAAGATATTCTCTTCAGTTGTCAAGCACACATCCATTAGAAATTTGTTAGCTATATGTGCAAACCTTAATTTACATCTAGAACAAATGAATGTAAAGATAACTTTTCTGCATGGAGAGTTTGAAAAAATGATTTACATGGCACAACCACAAGGGTTTGTAGAGCCTAGAAGGAGGATCATGCTTGTTTACTAAAGAAGTCATTATATAGGTTAAAGCAATCACCTAGACAGTGGTATAGAAGATTTGGTGAATTTATGATAGCTTGTGACTTTAGTAGGAGCAAGTATAATGGACGTGTGTACTTTAAGAACTTGAGTTATTGGATGATATATTTGCTTTTATACGTCGATGATATGTTGATTGCATGTAAAAACATGGAAGAGATACAGAAACTCAAGAAGTAGTTGAGTGGCGAGTTTGAAATGAAATATTTAGGAACAGTAAAAAGGATATTAGGTATGGTATTGTGAGGGAAAGAAGAGATGTTATCTTCTTATCTCAACAGTGATATATACTTAAGATCCTAGAAAATTTTGGTATGTTCAATTTAAAGGCTATCTCTACTTCTTTGACCATGCATTTTAAACTTTATAGCAGCATAGTCACTGACATCCGAAGAAGAGAAATTACAGATGAGTAAAGTACCATATGCAAGCGTTGTAGGGAGCATCATGTATGCGATGGTTTACACAAGACCAGATATAGCACAGGCTGTGAATGTGGTGAGTAGATACATAGAAAATATGGGGTAAGGATCATTGGCTCGCAATGAAGCGGACTTTGAGATATCTAAAGGGGACGTCGAATCACGGGTTGATGTATAAAAAAGACGAAGACAGTAGTGTAATGGTAAGAGTATACGTAGACTCAGATTATGCAGGTGATCTAGACAAAAGAAGATCGTTGACGGGTTATATATTTATAGTGTTTGAGTGTATTGCATATTAGAGATTTGTTTTACAACATATGGTTGTACTATCTACCACAGAGGTGGAGTACATAACTATTGGAGAAGCTATTAAGAAGGTCATGTGATTGAAAGGCATATGCACGGAGGTAATGGCTACTAAAGTTGTGAACACTGTTGTGTTTGTGACAGTTAGAGTGCCATACACCTAAGCAAGCATCAAGTGTTTCACTAGAAGTCTAAACACATTGATGTGCGACTCTATTACATTCGAAAGATTGTCCAAAGTGGTGAAGTTAGTCTAATAAAGATCGTGTCATTTAAAAATCTTGCTAATATGTTGATCAAGCTACTTTCCTCGATTAAATTCATCCTATGCAAGGATTTAAGTGGCTTCACTATTTTGTGAGGGCGGCCAAAGATGCGGCGATAAGAGATCAAGATACTTTGTGAATGATTTTGAATCAAGTAGGAGTTTGTGATAAAATTGATTAAAAATCATCGGGATATGATTTGGAGATCAAGACAAGTGTGTTGGGTGCATGAAGATCGAAGACGGATGTGAAAGGAGGCAAAGGACGCAAGTGGTAGTGTCCATGCATAGATGCCGCAGTTTCCTAGATAGCACTTGAGTGCCGCGACACCTAAGCAGGATGTTCAAGCGCCGAGGTGCCAAGGATTGAGCGCCGTAGCTACTAGTGTGAGGAAGTAGTTTTCAAATTTTTTTTTCTCCCATTTATTTTAAGACTCCCTAAAATGACTATCACATATTTAGGATTAACCTGGGTCATTCTAAAGCCTATATAAAAGCTCTCTATTAACTTGTAAATATCATCTTAATGATTAAACACAAATTTTGGTGATTTTTGTGAGCTTAGTGATATTTTTATGATTCTTAGTGAGAGAATCTCATTATTTATAAGAGAGTATTTTCTTTGTGAATTTTTCTTGTAAGAGGCATATTTTGTGAGCGCCTTGAGATTCAATAATAAAAGTGTAATCTTAATTTGCCGTAAAGGTAGATAAGTTATCGAACTACATAAATTTTATGTGTTATTTCTTCTACTTTTTCCTCTCTAAATTCTTAATTGCTTATTTCTACATAATATTACTTGAGATATTTTACTTATTTGATTACTTCTGCTTCAACATTAAAAGATAATAAAAACTTTTAATGATAAGTGAGTTTAGTTTTTTTTTCCTAAAATTATAGAAATACATGGACATTAATCGTTTTTAAATTATGCAAAAATTTAAAAGTTAATAAAAAATTCTTAATGGTTAAATATTTTAGTAGTTTTTGAAACTATAGAGAGTGAGTGAATATTAATCGATTATCATAAAGAGTAATGGTTATTTTTCTTCTAAAAATTTGTTTAGAATGTACGTTGAGCAAAGTATAAGATCACCAAAGTTGTCGAGTAACATTATAAAAAAAGTTTGTGGAACAAACACGAATTGTTTGCGAAATAGGATGAATAACTTGTTGCAAAGGATGTAACCGAAAAACCTCCTGGCGTGAGAATGAAAGATGAGGAAAAATTGTATAAGGAGAGAGGAGAGTTGAACTCGGAATGAGGTTGTTCTGAGCTTAGTTTGGAGTCAATAGTTAGAGGCATAAATTGCTCGACTATGTTCTAGTACTGTATGCCTATTACTCATTTTGTTGAGCACTTCATGCAAAAATCATGAGTACTCGACAAGGTGTTGAGTACCATTGCCGTAGTTCGTCCCTCACCTTTGCCACCTTGTTTAATTAAGGATCTAAGATTAAATCGTTCCGGATAAATTATATTGCACCCAAATAAATATTTTCACAATATAAAAGTGAGAAAAATATAATAAAACCTTTATGGATATACCCAAAGCTTTATATTACAAAGAACAAATGTATATGTAAAATACAAAAATAATTTAACATAAGTCATGAAAATGTCTATTACTTGAATAAAAAAAGTAATGAGTTGATGAAGAACTTCTTTCTCATTTTAGAGAGAGTTACTTGTTTTTGTATGTAATGGACATGTTTCGTAGTAAATGAAGAAGACATTGGTAGTATCGTTTACATACCCCTCTTTTGGTTATAAAAACAAATTGGGGCTTGGTTAAAACAATGAAAAACATCTTAATTTTGCTATTTCCTCTTAAAGCCAATACTTATATTGCCAATTAATTTATGTATATGTTAATTCTGAGCATTGGCATAAAAGAGTAGAAACTTTTTCATTAAATATGTTTATATATATATATATCTTTATATAAATAAGATAAATACAAAAGAGTAATATTATATATATATAATTAAGATACAAAATTTATATTTTAAATGATGTGTCAATTATTGATTGATATTATATAATTATTATATTAATAAAAAGTTAACAATTATCTGATAAATAGTAATTATTGATTGGTGACATATATTTAAGAATACAAAATTTGTATTTTAACTATATATATATAGTATTATTCAATACAAAATGCTCTTTATACTCATTATTTAAATCTAAATTTTTATTTAATGACTTATAACGATTAAAATTTAATCGAAATATAGTTTTTCTATTTATCTTTAATGTATTAATATCATATATATATGTAAAAATTTGTATAAATATAAACATATACGTAAAAGTAAATTATGTAATTTTTATATAATTATTATATTCATACAAAAATATATCATGTAATATATTATTATTATTATGTCTACATTTAATTATATCATTTCCTATAGTAGGATAATAGTAAAATTCGCCGAACACATATAAATTATTTTTAAAACTTGTAAGACTTTCAAAAATATAATATACTAAATAATTAATTCAAAAATTAAATAAATTTTGAGGTATTAAAAAAATAATAAGAGGATAACGGCTAAATAACTTAAACAATAAGAGGGAAACAATCATTTACCTAACAAAACAACAATCAGCAATCGCTTAGATTACCTCGCCTGTATATGGGAGAGTGATGGAATCACTTAGATTTAATTATTTTATAAACTTTTTATCTCTTTTTTTGTTCTAACAAGTCATCTTTTATTTGATGATTGACCCATCGAACTGTTTATCATTTTCGTAATGATAACAACTTCATTAAAGAAATTGTTGATTGGTTCCTAATAAACCAAATGAATGTCAACTTCATTGAACCAGAAATTGAAAAATGAATTCATTAGAAATATTCAAAATAGAAAACTTCTGAACAAAAGCAAATGAATTTTTCATAAATTAGATAGAACAATTTTAAAAGTGAAATCAAACAACAAAATAAGCAACGAAAAGAAAACACATGCTTCATCTTGAAGAGAGAAATCAAATGTTTACATATATAGACTCTAAATTCGACTACCAGGAAAGAAGTAGATTTGCTTGTGAGCATGTAAAATTTAATTCAGAATATTTGTTTATATAATTAGTTCAGGTTTTGTTATTCTTTAATGGATTTCTTGTCGGTGGGTCCTTGGCAGAATTTGTAGTACTTGTTATTTATATTTTTGAGTGATTTGATTTTGAACGATTACCCCAGTAGACCTGTAGTAGATTTGGTGCCAGCTTTCAAACGTCAATCAGATCAACTTCAGCATCAGCATATCGTTTTGAAATTATAAAAGCATCCGAATTCTGATCTGCTGGTAAAAACGTTTTTCATGATATTCTTGTGACTCCACTAATCACAAGAAAGTTTTATTTAAATTATTGAGTTTTGAGTTATTCAAACCCAAAATTTTTCTTAATTTAATAATATTGATCTAATCTATACAATATCACACATCAACTACGTTCTATATTCTCACATCCACATTCAATTTATGAAATTTTATACATTTATGAAATATTATTCGAGTAAAGTATACCGAACTCTAGAGCCTAAGAAATAGGTAGATTTTTAAATTTCCAAATAGTTATAAAAATTATTGTTAGAAGATAATTTTTGTCTAATTTAATTGTTAATAGATCAAAATAATTAAAAATATTATTATAGTCTTGTATTATGATTATTATGCTCATTTTATGTTAGAGTTTTGGTGATTCAAAATTAAAGATAATTTAATTTTGAGTTGGAAGAGAGAGAGAGTCGAACACGTGATCCATGATGCATTGAATGGATAAAAGAGATACGAAATGAAAAGACAGATAAAAGGAAGGTAAGAACGCAAGCCTAGGTCTGAGCATTGCGTTGCATCGCGGCGTCGAAAGTAGAATATCCAACACCACAGTGTTGGGGATTTACCGCACTGGTGCCATGGCGCCTCCAGTTCGAAAAACTTCCTATTTTATCTAAAATTGCGTGATTAAGTTAGTTTTGAACTTTTTAAGCATGTGGACTCTTATTCCAACCAAGTTTAAGATTTCTAAGGGCATTTTATTCATTATATAAACCCTTATAATTCTTTATAATTAAAATCAAGCATCAAAAGATACAGAGTGAGAGAATAGAGAGTGCACACTTAAGTGATTTGTGTGCACAAAAAAGTGTGGTATAAATCTTTAGGACTCTTGGGTATTTGAATATTCTTTATAATCTCTTGTAGCGTTCTTTAGGTACAAAAGAGCGAATTAATAAAAGAAGTTAGGATCATAGATCTATTGTAAACATAGACAATTTTGCTGAACCATGAATATTGGTGTGTGATTGATTTTTCTCCTTATTGTGTAATATTTACTTTTCTTGGTTGTTTGAGAGTAAACGACTTTCGCAAGGAGTGAAGGATTTCTTGGGCGTATACCAGAAATCTATAATAAACTAGTATCAGAGCGAAGTTTGGTTTAACCATAACTACTCTCAAACAAGAAGTAAATAAGTTTAATAGACAGAATATCCAGAGCTGCGATGTTGGGGATTTGCCGCACTGGTGCCGTGGCACCCCTAGTTCGGGAAACTTTTTATTTTATCCAAAATTTCATGATTAAGTTGGTTTTGTACTTTTTAAGCACGTGGACTCTTATTCCAACAAAGTTTAATATTTTTAAGGGTGTTTTATTCACTATATAAACCCTTGTAACTCTTTATAATTAAAATCAAGTATCAACAGATACAAGAGAGAGAGAATAAAGAGCTTAGGGGCACATTTGAGTTATTTGAGTGCACAAGAAAGTGTGGTATAGATCCTTAGGGTTCTTAAGTATTTGGGTATTTCTTATAATCTCTTGTAACGTTCTTTGGGTACAAAAGAACTAATTAATAAAAGAAGCTAGGATCGTAGATCTACTGTGGACGTAGGCAGTTTTACTGAATCGCGTATATTGGTGTGTGCTTTCTTTGGTGTGTGATTGATTTTTCTCCTTATTGTGTGATCTTTAATTTTCTAGGTTGTTTGAGAGTGAATGGCTTCCGTAAAGTGCGAAGGATTTCTTTGGCATATACCTGAAATCTGCAACAAACTAATATCAGAGCAAAGCTTGGGTTAATCACGACTACTCTCAAACAAGAAATAGAGAAGCTTAATAGGTGGAATGACTTCAATTTATGAAAGATGAAGGTGATGGCTTTATTGGTGAGTTAAGGGTTGGACTTAGCCCTTGAGAAAACTCTAGCAACAACTAGTGAAGAAAATAAGCCGATAAAACCTGGTGTCTTAGATGAAGAAATCATTCATAAAAGATCCCATAGTACAATAGTACTATCATTGAGTGATAAAATTTTAAGGGAGGTGGCTGAAGAGAAGACAACAATGGGTCTTTGAAAGAAATTGAACGCACTATACATGACAAAGTCTTTGGTGAATAATCTGTATGTGAACAAAAGGTTATATTAGTTGGCTATGACTGAAGGAACTTCTATAAGCCACCATATTGACGCCTTTAACAAGATTGTCATTGATCTTGAAACAATAGATATCAAGATCGAGGATGAAGACAAGATTATTATCTTGTTGTGCTATTTTCTTCTAAGTTATGAGCACTTTGTGGATACACTCATATATGGTACGGAGACTTTAACGTTTAATGATGTTAAAATCTCATTGAACTTTAAAGAAAAATGAAAAAGATTGGAATCTGAGAGTGCAATAGAATTAGTTGCGAGAGGAGAAGATAATAAGAGAAATCAATGGGGTAGATCTAAGAAGTGCTACTTATATAATAAAGAGTGGCACTTGAAGAGAGATTGTCAGAAAAGAAAGGTAAAAAAAGGAAGAGAGCTGTAATAGTCTATGATGAAGACTTTAAAATTACAGAGATCTTAGTAGCTTTTGGTGAGAAGTATGCTGGTAGATGGATACTTGATTTCGGGAGTAGTTACCATGTGTGTCTAAAAAAATCATTATTTACCAATTACAAATCCTTTAGAGGAAAGAAAATACTAATAAGTAATGATGCAACATGTAGGGTCATGGGGATTGATAGTGTTAAGGTGAGACTGTATGATAGGAAGACTAGGGAGTTACATAGGGTTAGACATGTGCTTAGAGTTAGAAGGAGTTTGATATCCCTAAGAATGTTGAATCAAAAGGGATATTCATTTATAGCAGGAAAAAAAAAAGAATACTGAAGATAATGAAATGATCTATAGTGATGGGAGGTGAGAAGCACGAGGGGCTGTATATCTTTTACAGCAATGCTTTGGGGTCCTAATATGGAGTTGTTGAGGAGATACTTATTAAGGGACAACATTGGGGTTTTGCTCACCGTAGTGATATGGATCAAAAGGGAATACATGAGAGAATACTAGGTGTTGTGATGGTGTCAAAAGTGACACTGAAAATTATAATGGGATCTGTATCCAAGGGAAGGTGCATTCGTACCTTAAATAGGTTAATTTAAATAAAGAGTTAACTAGTATTAACGCTAGGTAATAGAGCATTAAAGTAGATGGATCATGATAAAGCTTATTGAGAAATTTTAAATCAATGAGAGGTTTTGTTATAAATTTGTTATTCAAAATCAAGGGTAATTTGATTTTGAGTTGAAAGACCAAGGAAGAGTCGGACATGTGGTCGATGATGCGTTGAATGGACAAAGAGGTGCAGAATGGGAAGACAGATGCAAGAAAGGCAAGAACGCAAGCCCAGGTCTAGGTGTATCCAGCGTGCGGCGTGGGGCTTTGTCGCACTGGAGTCGCGACACCTCTAGTTCGGGAAACTTTCTATTTTATCTAAAATTACGTGATTAAGTTGGTTTTGGACTTTTTAAGCACATGAACTCTTATGCAAACTAGGTTTAGGACGTTTTATTTATTATATAAACCGTTGTAACTCCTTGTAATTGAAATCAAACATCAAAAGATACAAGAGAGAGAGAGAATAAAGAGCTTAGGGGCACACTTGAGTGATTTGAGTTCATAAAAAAATGTGGTATAGATCCTTAGGGCTCGTGGGTATTTTGGTATTTTTTATAATCTCTTGTGGTATTCTTTAGGTATAAAGAACGGATTGATCCATTGTGGATGTAGGTGATTTTTCCAAACCATATATATTAGTGTGTGATTGATTTTTCTCCTTCTTGTGTGATCTTTATTTTTCTTGGTTGTTTAAGAGTGAACAACTTCCGCAAGGCATGAAGGATTTTTTGGACGTACATCAAAAATTCGCAACATTTTATTTTTACTGAATTTAAAAATAAAGTGATAAAAACACATACACTTGGTAGGAGTAGAACTTGTACCCAAGATTTTTGACTAGAAATTAAGCACCTTAACTATTGTACTACAAGTATTTTATTTACATCAAATTGATTTCTTTTTTATGCATAAAATACAATACTATGAATAATGAATTATATAAATTAAATAAAAAATAAATGCAATAAATTAAAATTTAAAAAAGTCAAACAGCCACCAATAACTGGTGACCGTCACCGTGGGTGATCAGTGGTGAATGGATTTAAAATATATATTATCGGACTTTAAATTTTGAGATTTACGTGATGTATTATTATTTTCATCAATGAGTCATTAGAGAAGGGTTAAAAATAAAAATAAAGTAGTAGCCACCATATATTCGTTGCCAAATGGTGGTGAGTGGAGATGCAATGCCACCACTATTATGATCGTTAGTCGATGATCTAATAGATAGAGGTAGCAGTGTTAAATAAACCTAGCTGATGTACATTAGCATTAGTAGTTGTATTTGTTGGGATTTGTGCTTACGTGCCATCCTTTTTATGTATAAATACTTGCTTTATGTTTATACATTTATGATTTCAATATATCACTAATTATTTGATATACAAATATGGTAAGATGCTTGTAACGTTTTAGACATTGTATGATCTGAAAGAGTTCAGATCTGATCTAAAGGAGTTTAGATCAGAACTAAGAGTTAGTAAAATCTAAAGAGTTAGAGCCTTGTCTGAAATGGGACAAAGATCTAAGAATATATTAGCAATGACATAATTGCAATGAGTTACAAATAGTGCTAGAAAATGTTGTTATGCAAATATGTTCTTAAATTTAATGTTCCTGATCTATCTTCACTAATGTGGGTCTGTTAGTGAAAATCTTAATATATAGATCAGTGTATGTCTATATCTAGATAGTTCAGATGGTTAGTCTTAGCAGACCATGAGTTTAGTGGAAACTCGTATAGAGATACAAGTTTTCAGTAAGGACTGAATATTGAACAGACTCACAAAGATCTTCAATAGACATCCCATAAAGCCATCAATTGAGGATCTTTCGAGTTGAGTAGTATTCGTGGTCCTTAGACCTGAGTGCCACGGTGGACTTGTGAGCGATCCATCATACTTTGGTTCCACATATGTCAGATACCTTTCATGGTCTGACCGCTGGGTGTCGATGGGTATGGTCCGATGCTCATGGAGTTCGGTGTGTACAGATATGGGGTCCATCAACTCAATTGGGTGAGTAAAATATCTTGCAACTCCAAGATTGTATTTCAGAAAGTCTTATGGCCATAAGCAGACATATCCGATAATTAATTTTATCCTCGAGAAAAATAATATCGTAAAAGGGTTTACGGATATTATTTATTGAGACACAAATCTAGAGATAAGTTTGTGGTTGAGCAAATGGAGACTTGACGATGTTGATCTATATCTCCGCTCTTCAAGGATATTTATGATGGAAGGATTATACAAATATGTTATAACCTCAACTTGTATGGTCTAATGCGCCGTTTTGTAATATCTGTAACATGTGTGTGGGACATTGTTCACATACGTGTGAAATAGTTTCATATGACAAATCGGACATGGACCTAGAGAGTCTCACAATATGAAGTGTACTCGTTGTGCACTGGGGCAGCAAATTGGATTAAACTATTAATCCAACAATTTCCAGCAAAATAAAAAATGTTTTAAGGTTTCTTTTATTATTAACTTGTCAATAATTGAATATAAAATATATTATTGGTTTACAAGAGTTGTTAACCAATAAGAAATTGACAAGTAACATAATCTTACTCCATAAATAATTTACCATGTATTTACCTATTTACTTTACTTGGTAAATACATATATGATAAATATAAATATTCAAAATAGTTTTGAATTATTAATATTTTATATATTAATCAAATTATTATTATTAATTAGAATAAGTGGCAAACACCATTTACTAATGGAGAATGCACTTGTTATTAATAATAAGGAATGTTGGCTACTTAGTAATTCTTAAATGAAGCACTAAGGAAGTGGTAAAACCACTTAACATTGTTTAAATGCCATTTACTCTCTAGAAATTGATTCAAATGGTTGAATCAAATTGATGAGTGAAAAATATGATTGATTAATGTTTGTAATGGCAAATATGGATAAGTGGTGGTGGATTATTAAGAGTAGTAATCATTCTTTACACTTAATTAAGAATTGAAAGAGTTCAATTTGTATAAGTGAGAGTGAATTTCGTTCTAAGAGAAAGAAGAGAGAATAGAGAGTATTTCTTAAGTGTTTTTCTCAAAATGTTGAGAGAAAACACAAAGGCTTACCAAGGTTCAACATAAAGAGTTGTAAAGAACTAAATAAAACACTTAATTCTTCTCATCTCTTGGTAGTAATCATTCATAAGGACAAGTTGTTTTAAGTGTTAAAACAATCATTTGCTGGAAATTCAAGGCTGCCATTCTAGCTTCACAATCCCACCGGATTTGGTTGTGAACTAGAATTGTGCAAGGGAACACTTCAAGGTAAGCTCAACTAATTGAAGCTTGGAGTTCTTGAAGAATTGTAAAGCTACCTTCATAACTGGGTAGGTTATTTACTTACAAGTTATTTTATATCATGCATGAAAATATATATGAGATATATATGTGCTTGATTGATTGTCACGCCCCAGACCTAAAAAATCTGACACACGACATCACTTACATTCATTTAAAAATGTGCACCCATAAATAATATTACACAAAAATTCAAACTTTAATTCAACACAGGAATCCTTAGCAAGTTGCTAGTAAGTTCAACATTAAAGAAAATCAACCCATAATCTAACATATACATATAATCCTCTATTGAACATATTTAAACATTCATTTTAATTTCTTTCAGAATTATAGCAATTGAATTATGACTGGAACAATTATTAAACCGGAGATACGCAGAGTTTTCTCAGAGATTAACACTCTACTACGTCACCAGTAGTAACTTTGTTACCGGAAGCCCAGAATATATTCATTGCAAATTCTTACTTAAAATCATCCAATAACCACACTTTATGAAACTTAAACCAAATCCAATCCACACACAATAAAATAATACATAAGTATTTATTCAATAGGGACAAATCAAATATCATATCCCATGTGTCCCCAAATGAAACACTCAGCAACCTAGCAACTTAGGGAACCCAAGAAATAGCAGAAGCCTTGCCAAATCCGCTAAACACACATGTACCTTATTTACCTGAAATCACCATAAACTATAATGAATATAAAACTCAGTAAGCATACTAGTTTTTCATATATCAAAATACAAATACATATATGTACACAATGCATGTGATAAATTAAAATCATAATCTTATCAAATCTCATGTCATGTAAGCGCTTACACATTCTTTCAAAACATATAATAGGAATACCATCACTCAACTACTACTTAGTAGGACTTACATATCACATATCACATATCACATATCACATATCACATATCACATAATGAGCCAAATGTCACTCTTAGGTGATATACCATATGAGAGGAATAGTACAAGTGAGGTTTTTAAATCACACATATATAATCCTCATGCCCGAAGATAAAAGCCAAACCCTCACCCTGATCATCAGTGAGTCCTCTCACATGCACCAATACGCTACCACACAAATGTGATGACTCAGTCTTCATTTAGGTACCAATAGGATCCTCCCTACATACGGAACATATAACATATACCAATCCCGAAGGAAAGGCCACACATAAAGGCTCCACAAATCACATAAAATGCCTACTAAGTCAACAGTGAGTTCAAGTACCCTCAAAACACAAAATATTTCTCATGGACATATTACACTTCAAAAGCTCTCTTTGTTAAACACATTTCACTTTGAAAGCTCACTTTCAAAAACACATGTATGTCATGTATGTCCATGATCACATTCATAAATACATATCTTTACATTTCAGATCAAAATATACTTTGACATAACATAAACATATTCCTAACCACATTTACAAAATCATACAAAATAATTACTACGTTTATTGTGATTTCAGTAAAAAGTCTAGTATACTTACCTCTTAGCACTCTCAGCTATAAAGCTTAAATCTCCTTAATCTATCAATGGAGATTAATCCTTTCATAAGCCTCACAATTCACACAAAATACTTTAAATAGCTTAAAAAATTATACACAATGCATTTATCACATCAAATTAGTCTAAATACTTAGTTTCTCAAAACCTGTCATTATTATCACTTACACTTAACAAAATTTTCTAATATATCAAATGATGTCCAATTACTCCAAAATCAGAATATATCATTCTTGACTTATATATCCTTCCTATATATAAATATTATAACAAAATTCCTACACAATCCACTCCGTACACACCATCGAATCCAAACTACTAACCTGATAAGATCAAGATACTTATTGAACAATATTCAATCTCCTAATTTTATAAAATCATATACTAACTCAAAAATTATAAAACTATCACAGAAATATTCTTGACACATATCCCAATTCGTGATAAATATTTCACTTCAAAATAACTGCCAAAAATATTGTAAAACTATTTTATTCTCTAGCTTTGAAAATCTGTTAATCAAATACTGCAAATAAGCTGATACACTTTAGAAAATCATAACACTTCAACCATATTGATCTAAATTCTCAATTTCGAGTATATCATATTAGATATGTACACTTATCATCTTTCACAAATTCGTAATTTTTTAAGATCATTCAGTATGATAAAAATTGTTTGTAACTGTATCATACTGTTTACACAGGAAATTTCCAGAATTTCAGAGTCATTTTGGTAAATTCATAACAAATTCAATTTTTGAAATTTTGAATCGATTCAAAGTCTCAGATGATCCTAAACATGTCTAATATCATATACTAAAAATTCAAAACCAGAATCGAATCACAAAAATTTATAAAATTACTGGATCAAGAGACTATCAACCAGAAATTCCACAATTCATCATGATTTATCAAGCTATCTTATAGATCATCATCAATTCTCATAAGATCTTACCAAATACACATCAAATCCTCAATTATACATATTTCCAGAAATCAAAACTTAAAGGAATTAACTTAATTAATACCAATAAATTGAGAAATAGGTATGATATACCTCTTGAAACTCAAAATTCCAATTTCTTCTTCTTTTTCTTCTTCTTCTTCTCTTTCTCTCCTCTCTATTTCTCTCTTCTCTCTCTCTAAAGGGATAGCTCAACCCAAAAATGAGCAATTAAGGATTTTAAAAGTGTATTTTTATACTAAGAGGTAAATTTTTAATATTTACGAATTTACCCCAAAAACTTTTAAAGTATTATAATTTGGTCCCTAAAATAAATCTAAAGTCTTACAAATAAACCTAATACTAATAGTATGTCCTTAACTTATAAAAACACTACTAATAACAATATAAAAAAAATGATCACCCACATACAAATAAAATATATATATTTATATATATATATATATAAATACATATTCTTACCGGTTGTAGATACTGGTTACTACATTGATCATACATGTGATTACATGCTTGAATTTGTTATATTGTGTATAACATATATGAATACTTCCGTTGCGTATTTAATTTTTGAAATTATATGTATTTATATACATCACACACCATATCACAACAGTATTTCCTTTGTTTGATTAGATACTATTTTTTTATGATAAATATATATATAAAAAAGTATGAATTTATTTTCATTATTATTAGAAAAATCTTTCCACTAAAAATATTAGTATTAAACATAAATTTTGACAAATTGTTTTTATTTGAATCCTAATTTTAATTTTAAGTTAAGTGGATCTTTTTAATTGAAATGGAATAAGAGAAATTTAAGAAATCATAAAGAAAGTTAAAAAATTACAAATAAAAAAAAATTGAGATCTAACCAAATGATTTTAGTTTTGGTATTATATTAAATAAGCTATTAATTTAAAAGCTTAAAATTATATTTTAAGGTCTAATATTAATATTAAAAATAATTCTTAATAATTATTATGACTTTGTATACCCCATACAAATGACAAGGGAAAACATATGGCCCTAGCAATTTCTCAAAGCATTACCTATAGGTATAATTTAATAGGTATAAAATTATATTAAATCAACTTAAAACAAGTGGATCCAAGCTAAAGCACATTAAAAAAGTATTTAGTTTTAAAAAAAATAGTAAACCCATGTCACTACACTAATAGAAATTATAGTCTTAATAAGACACTATTTAGACATTTGACTCTTTAAAACAAATTATGGTAAGTTTTTATTTAAATAGTATGTAATAAATATAGTAGTATTTTATTTTAAATAAAATAATATTTTATTATTTTTATTTATTAAATTCATTTTCTCTTTTAGAATAGTAAAAACTTATTAAATAAATTATTTAAAAGAAAAAAAAGTATTAAGCAAAGAGTTTTAACATACTACAAAACCTACGAAGCTCTTACTTTTAATGTGAAAAAAGTCTTTTGATAATATTTGACAGCCTTAAAACACACTTAAATATTGTCTTCTTCGATCTAGGGTGTGACACACAAAACAAACCCTAAGGCACTACCTTAAAGTAAATGACAACTCTTTCATTCTCTTATTTCTTGCATTCTTCATACAAGAACCCATTTATTACTATTGCTCTACGGGATTTAAAACTTTGAAGAAGTATATCTCTCCCAACTTACACGCTTCACATAAGTTTTACAATATCTTTCATTATTCTTAAGTACACTATAATGCTATTATTTTTTTATTATTTATTATACAATTTTAACTCTCACACCTCTTATAATTAGTGATCACATTTATTTATTAAATCTTTTTCTTTCAAGTTGGCTTGAGTAAATTTATAATTTTTATTTTTTGAATTTTAAGAGCTCTACAAAAATTTGGTAGGCTTTATTCTCAAACTCACAATTATAATGAGGTCAAAATCTAATATTTTATGTTTTGTACAACAACGTATGCGCGAAATATTTTACCGTTGTAGTCAATAATATTTTGTCATGTAACAATCTCCCAGTACTGTCTAAACAATGATTAAACTTTCACTAGGATATGGAAGCGCAAGTGTCATATAGAGATAATTAGATAATATTTTGTACAAAATTTGATCTCGTACGTAGGCGAAGAGAGGGGGCGGCTTAGCTTGGATAGCTTTCGAAAAAAAAAATAGTATAAAATAAATGATACATAATTACTTAATTATTTCAAGCTTCTTGACTTTATGTTTTGGCTCAATTTTTTTATTTTTTAAATTAATACACATTAAAATATTTATATTTCTTATAAATAATAATTTAAATTTTCTTTTATTTTATCTAGAGCATTCATCTCAGCAAGTATTTTTTTTCTTTATTATATATACATGTGTGTGTTTTAAAGTAAATTTAATTATATTGATTAATTTAATCTACTAAAATTATTATGTCACGGTTTATTTGAAATAAAAAAAATAAAGAATTAGTTTTTACTTTAATAAATTAATTTATTTTGTGTCTACTCTTTTAATTTTCACGTCAAGAATATAATATGCTATGTAATATAATAATGTGAGTTTATTATTATTTTTAAAAAAAGTAAAGTATATTATATTTTTTATATAAAATATAATTTTCTCTTTTTCGTATGGTTATAATTTATAAAATAATATTAAAAAATTAGCCCAACCGAAAAAAAAACTCTAGTTATGTTTTTGATCTAGTACATTTATATGTGAATTATAATGAACAAATACTGCCATATTACATTAGTGTATCTAATCCAGTCGAGATGAATCATACATAATGCTTGTATCTTATGCATATTTCTCTTTGAGTGAGTGTTTATCAATCATAATAAAATTTGATTAAATTCATTTTTACTTCTTTTACATCTGTGATTAGGTCCGAAAATTGGTCGAGTTAAATCAATTTTGTATCGTGTTGTTGATAGACTGTATTAAATTTTACTAGGCTGAAACCCAACTCAACAGTTTAGTACATCAAAAAATAAAATTCAATTTCACTCGTTATTTTTATTTTATCAACCAAATTGACCTATTTAAGTAGGTCAATTTTACTTTTAAAAAAATATAATATTCATAGTAAATAATTGTTCTAAAATTTTAAACATAAAACACAAACAAAAATCTACAAAATCAAAAATTAAAAAATATAACAAGAAAACAAAGAAAATGATTCAAGTTAAAAAATCCATAGGCAAACCATATTAGTTATTTAAAGGTACAAGTGATTAGGAAGTTAAAACGAAAACTGATTCTGACTTTTAAAAAATAAAAAATAAACTTAGAACATCTTTTGTCATGTATAATTGTTGTGTGAAGGGAGAGCATAACAAGTAATATAACAATAAATAAAATATAATTTTTATAAAAAATTATTATTAAGTATTAAAATTATGTTTTTATTTTTATTTAAATAATTAAAAATTAAAATACATATTAAAAATTAGTAATTTAATAATTTTAGTTAGACAAAAATTGAGATAAATATCAAAATAGAGAGTTACAAGAAGTCTAAAACATGTGGGACACGTATGAAAAAGTCTAAGACGTGTGAGACATAAAAGAAGAAGTGAAACGGGACTCGAAGATGCAAAGTAAGAGAAGAAAATGCGCATAAGAGTACCAGGGCTGAGCGCCATCGTGCCCAGCACAGCAACCTAGCGCCGCAACGCTGGGTCCCTAGCATCGTTGCAATAGACGCGACAATAGCCAGTGCCGTGGCTCCCAGGGATGAGCGTCGGGGCGCTAAAAGCGTCAAGATATCCGTTTTTGATCCAGATTTCGAGTTTTGAGAAGTTTAGGATTTTCAAAACAAATGGACTCTTACTCCAACAAGGAATAAGGTTAGTAGGCATAAAATAAACCATATATAAACTCTTTAGTTGAGATTAAGTATTAAGAGAGATTCTAAAAGAGGGGAAGAACTAGGTAGACACTAAGTGCTTGTGTGCGCTAGGGTGGAACTATCGTTTGGGTGTTTATTACTCGTGGTAGAGTAAGAGTTCACTAAACATTAGGTCATTTTGAGAGTTCTTCATTAGGTTTTCCTTATAAAATATCTAGGGAGTTAATAAGAAAGGCTATGATCCTTGGATCCATCGTGGACGTAGGCAATTGGTCGAACTACGTAAGATTGTGTTGTGCTATTTTATATTCTGCTTTGCATTCTTGGTATTTTTCTTGATTAACAGGTTAATCCACTGCGTAAGGAGGTTAGGATTCTTGAGTTCTTCGCTTCAACCTAATCTTGAGAGGGAGAAGGGTATTCCCTCCCTTAATAAACTAGTATCAGAGCTAAAAGTTTGATAATACACACTTAGAATATTTAAACCATGGCTGCAATCAAGCAAGAAATAGAGAAGTTCAACGGGATGAATGACTTCAATCTTTGGAGGAAGACGGTTAGGGCTCTACTAGTAAAGGAAGAGCTAGCCTCAGCCTTGAAAGAAGCCAGCTTATCAATTAGCGATGAGACGACAATCTCAAAATTTGGGCAGGAAGATTGGGACACAATTCAGAAAAAAAAACTCACAGCACCATAATTCTGACATTGAGCGACGAAGTATTAAGGAAAGTTAGTGATGAGGAAATCGCTTTGGGGCTATAGAAGGGACTCGAGGCATTATACATAAAGAAGTCTTTTGCAAATAGATTTCTTGTGAAAAAGAAACTACACCAGCTAACAATGCACGAGAGATTTTCATTGAGAGCTCACATTGACGAGTTCAACAAGATTATCATAAGTCTTGAGCAACTGGGCATCAAGACTGAGAATGAAGACAAGGCCATTATCCTATTAAGGTCGTTGCCGAAGAGTTATGAGAGCTTTGTGGATACGCTGTTGTATGGTAAGGAGTCTTTAACGATGAATGACGTCAAGGCATCATTGAACTCAAAAAAATTGACAAAGAGATCTGAGTTCGAGAGTGGAGCAGCATTGCTTGCACAAGGAAGAAAGAGTAACCAATCAAGGAGCAGATCCAAGAAGTGTTTCCTTTGTAATAATAAATGACACTTTGTGAAGGATTGTTCGAAATCAAAAGGTGAAAGAGGGTGTGCTACAATCGGTACTAAGGAAGATACCAAAGTTGTAGACACATTGATAGACTCAAGGGGAAAGGATGCTAGCAAATGGATACTAGATTCGGGGTGCAGCGTCTATACGTGTCCCAACAGATTGATGTTTACTAACTACAAAGTCAAGAGAGGTGAAGCTCTAATGGGGAATGACATGACTTGTGAGATTATAAGAGTTGGTGACATAAGACTGAGGATGCAAGATGGAGAAACTAGGGACTTATATGGTGTAAGGCATGGTTCTAAATTGAGGAAGAACTTGATATCCTTAGGCAAGCTCGACGAGTAAGGGTATTCGATTAGAACGGAAAAATGAAAACTAAGGGTAAAGAAAGAACCTATAAGATTTGAGGGTGAGAAGCACAATTGGGTGCTCTATGTGCTTACTGGGATGGCCATGAGTAGCCCAACGCGGGGTGTTGGGATAATACAGACCACTAGGCAATATGCAAACCATGCTCACCGAGGTGATGAGGGTCATAAAGGAGTGCAATGCATCTATACCTTATGTAAGGTGCACGAATGCCTTTGGAGACCAAAGTCACCAGCTCGGGAAAAGTTAAGTCTTGGTGGAGACTTAACTGGACTCAACTCTATGTGATATAGTATTGATGTGGATCAGATTCCGAAGCCTTCTTATTTAGAAGATTTTGAATTAAGGAAGAGTGTTTTTGGAAAATTGGTGATTCAACAATCTTAGTTAGACAAGAATTGGGATGAATACAAAAGTGGAGAGTCACAAGAAGTCTAGAACGTGTAGGACACGTATGGAGAAGTTTAGAACGTGTGGGACACAAAGGGAGAAGTAAAACGAGACTTGAAGATGCAAAATAAGAGAAGAAAACGCGTATAGAAGTACCATGGTTGAGCGCTGCGGTGCCCAGCACAGTAACCCAGCACTGTGGCGATAGGGCGACATTGGTCAGTACCGCAGCGTCCAGGGATGAGCGTTGCGGTGCCAAAAGTGTCAGGATGTCTATTTTTAATCCGAATTTCGAGTTTTGAAAAGTTTAGGACTTTCAAAACAAGTGGACTCTTACTCTAACAAAGAATAAGATTAGTAAGTACGAAGTAAATCATATATAAACATTTGTAAACCCTTTAGTTGAGATTAAGCATTAAGAGAAACTCTAAAAGAGGGGAAGAACTGGGTAGACACTAAGTGCTTGTGTGCATTATGGTGGAACTGTCGTTTGGGTATTCATTGCTCGTGGTAGAGTAATGGTTCACTAAACATTAAGTCTTTTGAGTGTTCTTCGTTAGGTTTTCATTATAAAATCTCTATGGAGTTTATAAGAGAGGTTAGGATTCTTAGATCTACCGTGAACGTAGGCAATTGGCTAAACCACGTAAGATTGTGTTATGCTCTTTTATATTATACTTTAGATTCTTGGTATTTTGCTTGATTAACAGGTTATTCCACTGCACAAGGAGATTAGGGTTCAAGGTTGAATATTGGATTTTTCGCTTCAATTTAATCTCAAAAGGGAGAAAAGCATTCATTCCCTCAACAATTTATTCTAAAACTTAATGTATCAAGAAAATTATGCAGAGATAAGCTAAAGATAGAATTTAGCAAATCACCAATTTCAAAGAAGTTTAAATTATAATTATCTCTCAATATTTCACTTGAACCTTATTACTTCTCTTAATTTAATCTATTAATATGAATTGTCAACAAAGAATTTTAATGTATTCACAAGTCTCTTTTGATAGTCAAGCAAAATTATCTTACTTAATTAATTATCTATATTCCTATCATAGGTAACTTAAGCAAGACTTATTAAAAACATATTCTATCTCATATAAAATTCACAGCTATTACGTTATGATCGTACATCAATTTATTTATAATCGCACACAAAACTTCTTTTTCAAGTTTATCAGGGTTTCTAAATCAATTTAATTATTGATCAAGTAATTAGAAAGTATTAAGTACAGAATAGAAAGAATATATCAATATTTACTTCATAAAAAAAAAAAATATAAGCAATTCAAGTTACATATTAAGTTCAAATTATAGCCGTAGATAAAGAATTCAGTTCATAATGAAATCTAAAGTTTTAAAAAATAATAAGGTCAACATCATAAAGAATAAATCAAAATTAAAATAGATAAAAATAAAAGAAGTAGGTCAAATTATGCCCTAAGATCTTCAATCTTCAACCTTCAATTTTGTTTTGCCTTGATGTTCTTTTCTTTGATTCTTTAAAGAATTTCTCTGAACTCTAAAAAATTACTTTTATCTTATGCTCTCTCTAATATTTCTTTGATCTCCTCTAAAATAGATTTTTTTATCTTCTATTTATAAGCTTAATCTTCAAATTAAGGTAATACTTCACATCAAAGTCAGAATAAGAATTTTAAATTTAATATTCAATGTCGTGACCTTGACTCCCCAACGCTACAATGCTAGTTCATTGATCGCATTATTGTGGCAATGCTAATCTTGAGCACTATGACACTCACATTCTGACTTCAAATTAATTTTTGGTCGGCCTAATGCTGCAGCTTTAAATACTGGCACCACAACGCTCAACTACTGACTCCGGGGATGATTTATTGATATTCCAACATTGCAGCCTTAATTTCTGAGGCTTGGCTCTCTGTTCTCTTAGTGGTATCTTGCTTTTGATGCTACTACCTTAAGTTTTTACACATGACTATTCTTTTTCTCCTTTCTAGAGTTGCAACATTAACTTCATGGCTGTTGCTCTAAACTTTTGATCTCTTTTTGATTGTTTTACCTTTTTTTTTTAGATTTTTATCTCGGTTCATTTTGACGACTTCAAACTTATAAAATAACAATTTAATGCATAAAAAGTCAAATATTTATATTAAAAATAAATAAATACTAAGCCTACAAAAACTCAAATAATATGTCTAATTACGTGTATCATAATTAAAACATAGTTAAACAAGAACATTGACATAAAGTTAACCAAATAAATATTGTGAATCCGTTTAACTCAAACATAAATAAATCGACATAATAACAAAGTAATCATCATTTAGAATAAATGAACAAAAACAAGAATTGAGGGAAAATTTTGGAAAACAAAAATTTAAAGCTTTTTTTTTAAGTATGGAGAAAAAATAAGTATAGCTCAAGTTTAATGTACATATGTAAAGATCTTTAGATTTATAATTATGTGGCCAATTAAAACTCACTTTTCTAGCTATTTTTTATTTATTAAAAATGATTTGTATAAATTATTAAAATAAATTAATATTGATGGGTTTAAACTAACAGAATAGTTTTCAAAGACTCAAACTTAAACATGATCTATTGTAATACAAATTTGAACGGATTGACTCGTTAATAACCTGAACTAATAAAATTAAACTTGAACCCTTGTTTTAAGATGTTGAAACATTGATACAAATTAAAAAAAAAATCAATTAAGAAAGAGAAATTCAACAACCATCAAGAATGATAATACATCAAATCAATTATATATGATATAAAGAGACACAAAATTTGATGTAGTTAACTCAAATTGTATTGTAATAAAATTCTAGAGTACAAAACACTTCACTCTAATATCCCCGAGCATTCCAAATCTCATTGTGAGTACAAAGAATTAACCCGATATTCATTGACATATTAAACGAGTTAAACTAGGTGTATACACCACTCTTCTTAGATCCTAGGATCCAAGGACCATATTTTGCATGCAGCTCTTCACAAGCATATGTGTGTGTTTCACATGTTTACATTAATTCTTAAAGTATTTTGGTTTGGAATTTTTGCAGTTAATTATCTTTTTATTTTTGCATTACTCTTTTAATTGACGAATTCATACTCAGTCTTCTTACAAAAAAAAAAAAATTAAATTAATGTTTATTAAAAAAAGAAGGTGCTTGTGTATGGAGAATTGTATGCAAGAATAATTATGGTTATATTATTTGTTGTATGAATGAATTAATAATGATGAATGAAAATAAATAAATACCTTTTTTATAAGGTATGAGTTTAACTCCTTTATAAAATATGTATGTATGAATTTAATTTAAAATATAATTAAATGAGCAATAATTTATTTTAAAGTCTCTTTTCACTATTCTTGTTAGTGAACAAATTTTAAAGGAAACCAACTATGAACTAACTTTTTCCAAAATCCTTCCATCTATTAGATTTATCTTACAATTTAAGATTTATTAAACTCTTAAAATATGTTATTTCTTATTTATTAGTATCCACTTGAACGCTCTTGGACAAGTGGCGTATTATAATTGGTTGATACAAATTATGTTAAATTTGGTACCTACCGAAGTCTCCCACGAATATTATATATCCAAGACCTCTTGACTAATTTGGTTTCATTATTATTCTAAATGAAAGTTGGATTTATCGATCACATCATTATATTTGGGTTAGCATCATCTGTCTTCTTGAATAGTCATTATATTTGTATAAGCTTTTACGAGGAAGTAGATTTAAATTATTGATTATATTATTATATCCAAACTAATATTGACTATCTCCGAAAAAGTAAGCTTAGATTATCTTTAACAATTATGTATCTATCTATACATTCATATGTTTATTTTATAACTTGAAAGTAAGTTTTAACTGAATTTAAATGAAATTAATATGTAAAGACATTGTTGTATCTTTTTTGCACTCTATTTTAAAATATGAAAGAATTTATCAATTTTGTAGTATTAATGAATAGCAATTTAATGTAGTGATACTTGAATTCGAGCTTTTGTTGCTGCCTTGTCCTATTAGTGGTACAAAATCAATGATAAGTGAGCTGCAATAACTTTATATTAAAGCATTCAAAACTTGAAAGATGAAGATTAAAGTTGATACTTTTAAGTTTAGGGTTTTTATCTTTAGTAGGTGTTGGCCAGAACTAGTGTTAATTGAATCTGGTACTGTGAATAATGGTAAATGTTTCGATGGTGATTGTGGAGGCTAATTAAGATAAAGGGTGGTAGATTGTAATAGTGAAGAGCTCTTGGATTTGCTACGATTTATGATTTTTCTAGCAATGATTGGTGGCAAGCTAGCTAGGATTAATTGGCTGGCAATGTTTGAGGTTATTCTTAGGTTCATTCAATGATAGTGAGGTTTAAAGAGACGACAACGTGAGCGACTTGAGGTGGCGACGATTTTGTTGGTCTTCTTGAGTTGGCACGTAGTTTCTATTGTTAGATTGGAGACACTTTAACCGATTCTATTGGTGATGGTTTCTTGACTCCGATGGTAGTCTTCATTGATAAAAAAGATAGTTGGAATGATAGCTTTTGATGACAATATGCGAGGGTTCCTAGTGGAATCAATAAAGCTACACGGATGCTTTTTTGTTTTCATTTTTTAATTTTTTTTCTTTTTATTCTTTCTTTTTTTCATATTTTTCTTTTCTTCTTTCTTTCATATTTTCCTTTTCTTCTATCTTTCTTTCTTTTTGAATTCATTTTTTTATTTTATATTATTTTTGTTTGGTGGTCAGTGCGTGAGAAGATTCTTCTAATTCCCCACATATAGCCTCGTTAGAGTTCCCTTACTTCAAAATTTTCGTTGTCAATTATCTTTTTACATTTGCATTACTTCTTTGATTAATGAATTCATTTTCTGTTTTTTTTTTGAGAAAAAATACTCTAACGCTTAAGTCAATATTTATTAAAAAATAAAAGTGTTCGTGTATAATAGAGTATAAACATAGATAAGAAGCATTGTATTATTTATTATATGAATAAATAAATAGTAACAAATGAATAATTGTCTATTTTATAAAGTATGAGTTTAATTCATTTTCAAATTATGCATATATAAATTTAATTTAAACTTTGATTAATTAGTGTACGAATCCATTATAAATTTTTTTTCTAATATTTCTCTTAGGAGAGAAATTTTAAAAAAAATTAATTAATTTTCTTCTAAAACCATCTCATTTCTTAGAATTATTTTACGATTTAGAATTTATTCAATATTTAATTTATATTATTTCTTATTTATTATTATTCACTTATGAACAGGAGGTGCACTATAGTTAACGGGTATAAATAATTTTAATTTGATACCTATAATTCCTATTTATACTTTGAAAGTAATGTCCTCTTTCTTATTAGAATTGTATTTTTTACCGTTGGTACAAATTTGACACTATATAATAAATAAAATAATTCATATAATAAAACTACTAAATTCTTAAACTAAATTAAATAAGACCTAACGAATACATTCTCAACAAAATAAAGTTAAGTCTTTCTTAATAAGTTAATACGAGTGAAAACATAACACAGATATTGAGTGAAAGAGAAGTGTAAATAGAATATTTTGGGTGGATGAGCAGCAATTTGGCCATTAGGTTAAGTGGAAGACCATGGGCATTACCCTTTGTGTGAAAATCAAAATAAAGAAAGTTGGATTTTGACAGAGAGAGACAGAGAGAGAGAGAGATGATGGATGGAGACAGGGATAAAGCCACTGGGTTAAAATTAGGAGGGAATAACATGATTTTGTTTCCTTCAACCTTTTTTTTGCAGTGCCAGTGATTGACAACTCTTTTGTCAAATGACCAAATTACCCTCCAATCACTAATAATGATCCATTCAGACACGTCTTTGTTTTTTTTTTTTTTTTAATAATGTATATTTCAATTTCAAACCCTGAATCAATAGCATGGATGTGTCCATCAAACCGCTGTTCCTCAACACACACTGCATATGCCAACAATTTTCCCTCTGTGAAACAGCAACACACTTGCTGTACTTTACACTGATGAGTGATGACTGACCTCTTTTTCTTTTCTTCTCTTTACTATTTAAAAATAAATTATCAACGTTGTTAACTTGCTTGAATTGCTTCTACTATTCACGCAGCGTTCAGATCTCTATGCCCAAAAAGAATAGTGGCCGCAGTCCGCACCCAAACCGGTGAATGGTGATGATGTCGACTCTTTAGTTTTACTATATAATATACGTTCGGATCTTCATGAGTAATGAACACAGTTCCTATCATATTCAAATGGACGATGTCAACTCTTAACTTTTAGAAAAAAAATGCCTATGATTCAGCCTCGAACTTCCATAAGAGTAAATCACGAGCTTGACCATTTGGCCAACTCCGCGTGGACCTACTGTAAGATTTACACACACCTTTTTTCTCATTATTTATTTTATTATTATTACGAAATTTGTAACTATACTCTTAAAAGCTCTTAACAAATCTTTCGCGTAAAAACAATTACAAATAATAAAATTACATAAGCAATGAGATAAATTATCAAGTAAAAAAAAAAAATATAGTTAGTGTATGTGATTTAATAAACTGTCAACATTTATGATAAATTTCAAAATGTTATTTTTTTTTTATTATCTTCTTTTATAAACAAAGAATCTCCACAAAAGGATATAAGAAATATTTAAATAATTAAGAGTTTTTAAAGATTTATATTATATTATTTTTATTTTTTTTCTTGTTGATAATCTAATATTTAAAGAATTGTAAAAAGTTATAAGAATTTATATAGTGTTAATATTGACCTTAAAAATTTAAATTTAATTAGAATAAGAATTCATATGTTATATGATTCCAAAATCGACTTTAGAAAATAGTTCTACTCAAAAATGATATTTTTCTAAATACGCAATGCTACAAAGTTTAATCTCCAACGCTAAGTCAGTAACACAATTATTAGACTAACACCGCGACATTCATCAATCATCGTTGAGGTGTTGAACTAATGCTGGAGCATTCTAAGATCAATGCTGAGGCGTTCGATTTTTTAAAATTATTGTCGTAGTGTTGAGATTCCATCGCTACGTCATTCATGCGTTAGGTCCCCTCTTGCGTTATCTTTTGCATTTGGTTTCCGTTTTCGACTATTACTCGTTCATCCAACATGTCTTTAATCTCATCTCAATTCTTTTTTAATTTTCATCTCAAAATTAAACTTATTTTTGATTGTAAATCACCGAATTCTAACAATTATAATCTCATTTTCACGTTCATTTCTTCTCTTTTTCCAGTTGTATGCTCCTAAGACGTGTGTGACAAAAGAAGTTGAACACTAAAAAGCCGTTTGTACTTGAAGCAGAATTGTTTTAGATTTTAATAATCTTTTATCTTTGTAAATATGTAAGTGACAATGGCTATGGATTCCCCGTATAATTGTTGTACCAATGCCAAGTCCTGTATCGCTGCAAGTAGAATTGAACAGCCGCTGGTCCGAGAAAAGATGCAAATTGAGTGCCTTTAAATTTCATGGTCTCGTCTCAATTCTCATAGATCACTTCACTTTTGCTCTCCAGTTAGGTTGTTGGTTCTACAATGCCAGGCACCCAACCCATTCTAATTCATCATTAATGCAATAATAAGTGCATGCGTTGGTTATTTCTCATACAATTCTCTTTGGCTGCTAATTAATCGTTTCACTTTTCAACATGAAATCCATTCATCAACTTCCCTGGTGCCCAAAAATGTATATATGTAACTGATATATTTCGGTCCATATACCATGTGCACTTTCTTCTGCTAAAATCATAATCAGTTTTTCCTGCTTATTCTATTGATGGATTGGTGAAAAAACAGCGATGTGAATGTAAATGTTAGCTAATTCCAAACAAGTAAATCAACATGGATTGTGGAATATTTTTGTAACTTGCAACCTTATTAAGATCAAAACTTGTATGCTTCTTTTTTCCTCTTTATCCTCTCTAAAGTAAATATCTAAGCAGAATATTAATCTTTGACCGTACATGAATCGCTATGCTAAACAACTATTATTCGTCTTTGTACGAAATCTAATCACATATTAGTGCTTTAACTAAAGGCTTATTATGATCCTTCAATTTTACAGCGAAGAAGAATGAAATCAAGACAAGAAATTGGCAAAGTGGCAAAGCATATAATGAATTTGTTCCCTTTTCTTTTTTTTTTCTTCCCCCACTCCCTTTGATTGGATATTAAAGCAAAATAGAATAGAGATTTCATGTCTCAAGCTTTTCAAGATATTATGTGCTTAAAAAAACTTTGCTTTGGACAAAGTTTAATTAACTTCAAATGTTAAACAGGGAATTTGCTTGATTCGGTGGTATTGGACATCAAATTTAAAGTAGAGAATCAAAAGTTCCATTGAAGCTATTTATAAAGATGAGAAGAATTGTGGCTGTCATCATTTAGGGAATGGAATCTTAGTTTTCCCACAGTAAGAATTCAACTAGAAGAAGATGATTATTAAGGAAAAGTCACTACTTATAATTGACAGTCACCATGCACCAATATAAATATCTTTTAAAAGTTTTAGACGAGGGCGAGAAACTTTACCCACTAAAATACTCAATCCCTTACCCCTAAATAGTTGTGGGCAAGCTGCGCCCCGAGGGCTATATGTATATATCAACTTTTTGTTCCCTTTATTTTTCCTTCTACTTAGAGAATGAATGTGCCCATGCTAAGGTGCCTGCTTGTATGATTTTTTGCTTGTGGAGATAAAAAGGTTACCATGCTTAAGAGTCAGGAAAATGACTTGTATTTTGAGGATCAAGTGATTAAATTTTTTTGATCAATTCAAAACTGGCTCCAAATTTTGAAGGTAATTGTTACTATGTTGATTATGGAAGTTCTGATAAAATGTCTTCAGTAGCCTTTGCTTTTGCCAAGCAAGAGCCTCGCTCTTTGATGATTTTATTAACCGTGTCCTACACGAAGTCATTGAGGTTGTAGGTTGATGATTAGGGTTTCTAAGAGTATAATTTTGCAGGCTTTAGTTGGAGAACTTTCTCTTTTCAATTTTCATAATTCAACGGAGTTGGGAGTGATCCGAGTAACATGACTACCCATCAACAAATCTATCGAATTGGTAAAAAAAATTATTCTACAAAAAAAAAAAATTAACACATCACTGAAAGTCGAATATAAATGCTTTCAATTCAATTTGAGATTAAATGAAAATTGTAAGACCAAAAATACAATTTATTATTTAAGAAGAATGATTTTACTTTTATTTTAATATTAGGACAATTTATAAAGATCATATCACCCACTTGGCCACTCTTGACCTCTGGTGCCAAGAAATAAAGCTGTCTCGTACCGGAGGTGTGAACGTTTGGGCCCATCTAATTGTTGGGTGGGGCTAGGAACTATTACTCTTACGTTTCTTTTCAGTCCTCACAATCACAAACGTTTACGAGTCATAACTTACAAGCAGAAGCAGATACGCTGTTGGTCATGACTCATACACACACATTCAAGACTGCCGAACCTGATTGTTAACCGCCCACTACCGGCAGCCATGGCCACATTGTTACAAAGCTACAACAATTTCAATGACTAAAATCTAAATCACATGAAATCAAGAAACAGCACATCGAAATCGCTGTAATGTTGACATTGTAAAGAGTAGTGGATGCTTATGCAGAAAAGATTCACTAAAGCATAAAGTGCATAAATAATATATGGTGTCTGGGTCCAGCCATCCCGCCCTTGACTAGATTGGTAAATCCTTTCAACAACCTAAGTGGCTGAGAACTACATCACACTCCATAGAGGATTTCCAGAATTGACAACACTACATGGCTGACACTGAAAAGAGATGGTGCAGGCAGGTAGAAGCAAAGCAAAAAGCACATCATCACTACCCTACCAAAGGCTGCATTTTCATTGGGAATAGACAGGTTGGCATTCAACTGTTTTCTATATATTCTTTAAAAAGTTTGGGAAACATGAGATTTATTGCTCAATAATGGTCTTATAATGATTCATGTAATGTACTTCACCCGACACAATTCAGTGGCAGACAACTAATCTACAAGGCATACCCTATTGCTAGATAGACTAAATATAACGATCCAAAAGTAACAAAGTTAAACTTTCTTGTGACAAAGGAGAACAACAAAATGCAAACAGCCTAGCTGTGAGGTTTGTCCTCTGTTGTTAGGAAGGTGAACAGCACGAGTAAGCCTGTTTTATTTAGCTCTTATGCAGTTAGTAACTCCACCATGTGAACAGAAAAAAAAAAAAACATATGGGCTAGATAATTCATTGATACTTCAAATGAAATACTTTCATCAACAACTCTACAGAACAATGCCAATTCCAAAAGACTATTTCAATCATGATTCAACCTTTGAATCTTGAGTTGCAGTCTAAAACACTATATAACTATTAAAGTTTGTAAAATTTAGTTATTACTTGACATTCTCTTGCATATTGCTTCTTGATCACAATCACCTGTGAGTGGCTGACGAAGCCTTGTATTCTTTGATCTTAACTTTTGCCTGCAGATATAATTACCAAGTCATTTCCAGTGGTAGTTTTAAAATGGAGTATAAAACAAAAGATTTGTTTTTCCTTACCGGTTATTGCTTCATTGGATTCTGCCTTAGTGGTCAAACAGCATACAGCCTTACAACCTCGTTGATCTTGGCACGACAGACTGGGCAACCCCATTTTTTGGCTGTGATCTCTTTCAAGCAAGACATACATCCAGCCATGTGACCACAAGGTATACAAGCCCCCTCAACTGGAGCATCCAAACATATCACACATGATGAAGTAGCATCTTTATCTTCTTTCACTTTACTAGTGCTAGCAGGTGCTTGCTCAATAGTTGGGGAAGACATATCAACAGGACCTAAATCAATAGATGGGTACTGAATTGGACCATCTTCTATTATCTCATCAGCAACAGGTGGAGCTGAAGGTATTGCTTCTGGAGTATGAATCATTGTCTCAGTAGCAGGTGTGTTATTGTTCTGAATCTTAGTTTTCTTAGATGAGCTGCCACTTGAACTTGCTTCATGTATTTCCCATTGACTGCTACTTGCTTTAGAAGGCGCTGCTGGTGCACCCTGTCCACTATTTGTACAAGCATCTACAGAGTTACTCCAACTGGTGGATGCAGCACTTGGTCCACTGGTGGTTTGGGGATCATAAATTGGTGTCTCTGCAGTAGCAGACTGGATAGAGGCATTGATTGCCTTTGCCAATTCCAAATCTTCCGTATGTGGTGGAGCAGTTGCTTGAACAACAAGATTCTGAGGATTACGGAGAAATGCGGGATTTACCTAACATTACAGACATTGATGTCAAGTGTTGTGAATAAAGGAAAAGTTAATGCAAGGCATAACATACAATTTGTCAGGAAACAGTATCTGTTCATTCAGAGGCATTTGATGATCTCTTAAAGCATACTAGTGATGCAGGACAGCATTATTATGTAGTAGTCGAATTTATAGTTTTACTGATGAAGGACCTCAAAAGTAATTTATCGATGATGCATAAGTTAACTAACTGCTTTATGCGCATATACTGAAGAATGACACAATCATAAACTGAAGCATTTTACCTGCGGTATTCCTTTGCATGCATTGCAAAACCTCTGAAGCTGTTGCTTATCACTTGCATTTGCAGGTGAAAGTTTAATACGTGTTTCTGGACAGAAAGCAAGTCAAGTTTAAGCCTCTGACAACACACATCTAAATCATGTAATGGATCAAATAGATATAAAGAATAGGCTAATCGTCAGTAGAAAGGCAAACATCAAAATTCCCCAGATATCTGTTAAGTCCATTTCAGAATAGAGGCAGGAGCATGGCAAGGGCACGATTTTTTAGGTTTCTAACTTCATACATCATCACTCACTTGCTCTCATAATATGATGTAGAACTTGAAATAATTAAATAGTTATTATACTTCTGCCTAAGTGTTTGAGGCCTACCTTCATCTCCGCCTCCTGCCTCTCAGAACTATTCATGAATGTAACATTCAATCAAAATGTAAAGACTAGGATGAAGGGGATATTAACTTCCAAAATAGAGAAAAATAGGTTTAAAAATAAGTATTTCAGAATCAGGAAATTACTGGTGGAGTTGGTAACAATAATCACTGAAGAATCAGAATCTTGAAATTTTGGTTCCTCCAAATTGGCCTTCCACAATGCGATCAACATTCGTGGTTGGGCATCCTGCTCATCATTGGTAGTAGCATATAAGTAAACAGAGAACTATAATTCTTTTTATGGCCAAATGGGTCCATTAGTTAAGGAAAAGAAAACAAAATATTAAATTTGTACAAGCATCTATTAGAACAAGCATGGTGAAGTATATAATAGTAAACCCAGATAAATATATTAGATAGACTCTCTATAAGATAGTAAAAAGACAAGTCTTACATTGGGAATGAGTGTCAATTGGGGGCACCAAACTTCGTAAACTATTGAGACCACAAGGCCCTAAGAGAAAATTGATACAAACTCTGAATACTAATAAATGGTCAGGCATTAAATTGGCACTAGGAACCTAATTACCACATGCCATACTGAACCAAGGCTCTGTAAGCAGGCTTTAGACCAGTGTAGAAAAACAATCTCAGACAACTAAATAACATGATTTACCTAATTACTGCATGCATAAGGATATTGCTGTCATAGTAACACCAACAACTCACTAAGGAAACTGAAAAAAGTATAATTGAGGGCCAATGACACCTCCAACATCAATGAGAGATACTAAAAGAAGAAAAAAAGTACATTTTTTTATCATTAAGAAACTGTCTTTAAGAATACCAAGGCACAACATGAAAGGATCCTAAGAAAATGCATCTCACCCTGAAAACAAGTTTGAGAGAATAATTCTCAATCTCTATATTTCTCTCTTTAGAATTTACAAGAATTTATAGATTACAAATATAACCTATAAAGGAAGAAAAAAAAATCTTATACAAATAGGGAATCCTAATATTTACAAGATAAATAATTCTTATTGGATTAATATCCTAAATTAAAAAAACCAATTCTATTTAGGATAAGAGCTTCATTTTTCCATACACTCTATCTCAAGAAGTTTTGTAGTAAAAGTATTGTTATATGAAGAAGCTCCAACAAATACTAGACATGAACTAAAATAACAAGTCTGTGCCCACAAACAATTAATGGATAGAATTCAGTAGAAACTTTTACCACAGGAATATAATAAGATACAATTGAGAATTTTCAAACCCCTACCCCCATTCAAAATATATTTGAGCAAATGAAATACCTCGACTATAATTTTCATGCATATTACTACATTTAAACATAAAAATTACACTTCCGTAAAAAGCCTTAATCCAAAATTAACATCAAAAGCAATGAAAATAGTGGAGACAATATGTTGGAAAAGAAATTAGAAAAGACCAAAAAACAAAAACTGAAAGAGATGGTTTTGTAGTTAAAATTTCAAGCATCCTATAATCCCATCAATAGTTGTTTAATGCGGTGAACAACAGAGATATAAAATATTAGAATCTTTGAAACGAATAAGAATTCAATTCTCAACAATTGAAAGAGAAATCTATAATTGTAATACCTGCAAACTAGAATATATTGCAAGCTCCAACTTGAAAGGCTTTGTAGGGTTACAGGAACCAGTTGGTAAAACAACAACCCAACTGAAAACACAACAGTAAGAACCCCTTTGTGAGAAAAATTCCTTTACTTATAGATTGACAGAATATCAGGATTAAAGAATGTCATATTGTTTGTATTAGAGCAACTCATCAAGCTATATTTCTCTGATTGACACAGATCCAAATGTAACCGGAAAAAGGACGAAAAACTTCAAAAAGAGAACCTAAGAACTTGATACCCACACTTTTCTTGAAAGCAACTGAGGAGCAAGTAATTCAAGAAATCCTGGCCCATAGAACTCTCGCAACCAACCAGAGAATAAACGGATGTGATTCTACAAATAATCAGAAAAATTCCATCTTTAGGTATCATCTTACTAAAGAAAAAGGACAACATATTCATGGGAAGATAGAGCATAATAGAACAACAGTGCATAATTTTTTTTCAGGTACCTCAATGGCTCGCACAACATTGCTGCACCCTTTTGCTCTAGCAACTTCAAGAGGAGTTAGACAATCGTCGTTCATCACTAATGCATTTGCTAAAGATTTGAACACGTAACTCATTAAACTTCTGATGGTAGTGGAAACCAGAAAAATATTTGTAACTCTTAATAATTTAATTTAAACACCCCATTGTGCAGCGTACCTCCATGTGAAAGAAGTAACTTCACAGTATTTTCAAGGCCTCTTTTTGCTGCATGATGTAAAGGAGTTCCACCCTGACGACCTAAAACAGATTCCGCAAAAAGGAAAAAAAAAATCAAAGCAAAACTACATGGTATTTCAGTTATTCCTCGTATTGCTAACAGTACTTAGCATGCAATAGATACACTAGAAAAGATCCACTACCTGTCACCCAAAGCTCTAGTAAAGTGTGATTCATTCTCATTTCCCTAACACAACACTAGTGACTCCATATCAGTTAAACTACATTTGAGAAACAAATTCTTGATCTTGTACAACCTTACAAAAGGCACAATTTAATCCCATGCCTCTAATAAGAGGCAATGAGACTTTACCAGCTAAGGTACATGAACCAAAAAATGGTTCTCATAGAAACTTGGTAAAGGCATGATAAAATCAGGGGTCGTTAATATGATACTGAAGGTGTGTTTGTGACTACCTTTGGCACCATCAAAAACACTTTAAAAAATAAGTAAAATCAATTTTGTAGCTATTAAAAAAAATGGTAAAGGTGTTTTTCTGAGCTTAATATTTTTTTTTTTTAAAAGCACTGAAAATGCTCTGTGAAGAAGCAATGGTGATAGGTTTCTTAAAATAAAGCACTTTCTGAAAAAAAAAAAATGCACTTGAAATACTCTTGTCAATTAATCTATGCAATGTTTCTTTTTCTTTCAACAATCATACAACAAACTTTTACCAATTTCACACATAAAACAAACAAAAATTGATCACATTCAGCATCAAAATTAATCAATTAATAAGAATAAGAAAGAAAGGCTCTTACCAGGACGATAAGCATTGACATTAGCTCCAAGCTCAACTAACGTTTTAGCGACATCATAAAGCTCTGGATTCATACACGCCACTATTAACGGCGTTTTCCCTTCTTTATCGATCCACTGCAAGCAACCATCATTGGATATAATATATATTCAAATTTTAATTTTTCCCAAAAAAAAACTAAAATTGATTAATATATTTTTTCTTGTCCTGATGATCAAAAACATTATAAAAAATTCTAACCTCGAGGCCGGCGCCGTCTCTGCGAAGAGCTTTGGTGCCTTCCGTGTTTCCATTAGTCACTTGTTGATACAGCAACTCGTCCTTGGATTGTTGTTGTCCCATTTCCGTTTGTTTCGCAAGAAAATCCGCCGGGAAATTTTTTCCCGAAGAGCCGGAAAAAGCTGATTAAAAAACGCGTAGCTTTACTTCGTGGTTAACATTAAATCGAGAGAAAAAAAGAGTAAATTTAATATTCAGAGGAAGATTATTATTATAATTATAAGATGGCTATCTTAGCAGTGAAGGTAACAAAAGTCAAGATGATTTAATTTCAGTGAAAGTTCCTTTGGATTTTATGTTTTGTTTTTCATTTTATTGTTGGGGCTGAAACCCCCGGCGAGTGGCGTACACGTGAGGTGACGCGGACGCGAACTCATCTTCTTTAGTAATAAGTATTTTTCCATTTATTCATTGTTCTTTTTTAAGAAAAATAAAATTGTTTTTACACATGTATTACACTGTAAATTTTACGACACTAATTGAAACTAATTACAACATATAATTATCTCCCATTAATGCAACTGCTATAAGTTACAATACTAATTAAAACTGGTTACAACATAAAATTGCATCCTTCTTCAATAATTAGTGGAATGAAAAATTCTTACTTGTCTTAAATTATTAACATTATAACTACTCTAAAATGCGTATAATTGCCTCCCCCTAAAAATTAGAGAAAGAAAAAGTTTTTTAAATTCTCTAATCTTGATAGTCACTAAATTTTTTAATATTTACCAAAATTCAAATCCTAAACTTATCGGTAAATGCACAAGCTTACACACTAGAACAAAATAATTTAGTACAATTAATTTTTTTTAAACATTACATTAATATAAACTAAATTCAAATCTCCAAACCCTACTTTGAATGAAATTTAAATTCTAAATAGATATATATTTTTAGCCATTGAATTTTATCCATTCGATCAATAAACTACCCAAACTAAATAGAGGAGATGAAACACAAAATTTTGAAAAACAAAATACAAATAATTGAGATTGGGCAAATTTTCCTTTTTATTCAAAATCGCAACATGATAAATCTTATGTCAATTATTTAGGTACTTTTAGAATGGAAAGTTTTATAATCACATTTAAGTAATAACAATTCACTAGTATTGGGAAAACATATATTTTTTTATGAAGAAGGAAAAAGAAAACAAATTTAAGAGTTAGTAATTACTTTTTTTTAAAGAAAATAATTAAAATAACACAATGTTATCTATTGATTATTTGTTTGTTCTTTTTAAAAAAAAAAAGAATATTAAGTATTTATTTAAAAATAGGTATCTTCTAAGTTATAAGCATGTTATAGTGTCACACTATTACATTTCCCTATCATATGATATCCTTATGTATAATAAATTTATAAAAGTCTAATATTTGGTTACAATGATACAATATTTTAAATTATAATAATTATTTTTTTAATTTAATAAAAAGAGTATTCAAATTGGAAACCTCAACATTAATATTGGTAACATTAATCTATGCATAGGACCACAAACATACATAAAATGTAATGTCATATATGACAATTACAACCTTTTAATACTACTAAAGAAGTGTATTATCACACTTATTTTATAATAAGCACTCAAATATTTTTTTAATTGCATTATTTCATTATACAGAAGCCTTATTATTAAGAAATAATTCTGGAATCATTTCAGAATTATTCTTTTATACCCTCCTACCATATATACACATTATTAATGTAAAATATGATTTTCTTATATATGTTACTTTCTTATTATGTAATAAAGTTACAGCCTATATAAAGGCTCCATTGTACATCTTTACAATTTACAGTGAAAATATATTATCTTTACATTTATAACATGATATCAGAGTTTTGGTTTCTTCACTGTCATTTTATTTAGCTAAGAGATTTATCGGAAATTTTTTCAAAACCCGACGAAATCTACCGGAATTTTTCAAAAAGTCACCAAAAAATTTTGAAATTTTGTTGTCTTAGTCACCGCCCATCTCCAATTACTCAGAATCCTCTAGCCGTTTCAACGCCGTCGACGACGAGCCGATCCGAGGTCAGAAACCGCCGGATGCGTCGCCGGAACGCCACTGCCGCCGACCACTGTCACTTCAGATCCTGGGCGTTCTACGGCGACGTGACCGACACCGCTCACACCCAATGAATCCCCCATCACCGACCGTTCAGTACCACCGCCGACGCGTCAATCCGAGGTCAGAAACCATCGGACGCGCCGTCGGACGCGCCGCCGGAACTTCATTGTCGCCGATTACTTTCACTTCAGATCTCGGCCGTTATACGGCGACGTGACCGACACCGCTCAGAAAAAAATAATCCTCAGTCACCGGCCATTCAAACGCCGCCGAGTTTACCTCATTCGGAGGTCAGAGCAAGCCGGACGCGCCATCTGAAGTTTACTGGGTTCTATTAAGGGCTTGTTTGCAAATTTTTCAGTATTTTCAGGTCAGATCATAATTTTCTATTCTTTTAGGCCTTTTTTGTAATTTCCAAAAGTTTTGGGGTATTTTTGAAATTATAATATTTTATAGAGGTTATTTTGTAATTTTTTGAGAAATTAGAGGCTGTTTTATAATTATTATATTTTGAGGGGTTAATTTATAATTATTAAAATTTTGAGGGTTTACTTGTAATTATTACAAGTTTAGGGGCTAGATTATCATTATATAAAAAAAGAGGAAAAAAAAAGATTTTCTTTTTGGAATTTATGGATAAGTGCAGTATTTTTGTCGGTTCTACTCTACTTCAGCCATGTCACATATCTGGAATATCTCAAGGTGTGATTTTTACAGGAGTTATTGTTACTACTGCACAGGATAGTGTGAATCATTCCCTTAATTACCTTGAATCTTTACTCCTTCTAGTCCTCTTTAATTCTGGTAAACCCTTAATTTCTGTTTCTTCCAATATTTCAGGTAATTCTTCTTGGTATTTTGACTCTGCATGTTGTAATCACATGACTTCTGATCCTACAATTTTCTCCTCTAAAACTCTTAATTCCTATTTACCATCTATTCAAACTGCTAATGGTTCTCTCATGAAAGTTAACCATGTTGGTCACGTGTCTTGTCCTAATCTTTCTGTATCTGACACATTTTTTATTCCTAACCTTACCTTAAATCTTTTGTCTGTTGGTCAATTATGCGAACTTGGTCTTAATGTCTTGTTTACTGCTTCTGGTTATTGTGTGCAGGATCTAAAGACCGGTCGGACGCTTGGGACAGGCCGTAAGTTTGGACGTCTGTATGAACTTATTTCTTTAGATTTATCCTTTACTCATGCTGTTCATGTTGTGAGTCAGTTTATGGTCGCTCCTCGTACCTCTTATTATGCAGCAGTTCTTCATATCTTACGTTATCTCAAAGGTACACTTTTTCACGGTCTCTATTTTTCGGCTCACTCTTCTCTTGTGTTACGAGCTTATGCTATTGCGAATTGGGCAGGTGATCCTACGGATCGTAGATCAACTACTGAATTTTGTCTTTTCTTGGGTGATTCTCTTCTTTCGTGGAAAAGTAAGAAACAGACAGCTGTTGCTCGCTCGAGTACTGAAGCTGAATACCGTGCTCTTACAGATACTACCCAAGAAATTGTCTGGCTCCGCTGGCTTCTTGAAGATATGGGTATTTCTTATACTGGAGCTACACCTCTTTATTGTGACAATCAAAGTGCTATCCAAATTGCCCACAATGATGTGTTTCATGAGCGGACTAAACATATTGAAACAGATTGTCACTTTGTTCAGAAACAGATTGTCACTTTGTTCGGCAATACGTTTCTCAAGGCACTATCATGCTCTGCTCCATCTCATCTGAGGAGCAACCTGCTGATATTTTTACCAAATCTCTTCTTCCGCACCATTTTCATGCTCTAGTCTCTAAACTCAAACTTGCTTCTACTGCGTCATTTTGAGTTTGAGGGGAGGTATTAAGGAATAATTTTAAAATTATTCCAAAATCATTTCAGAATTATTCTTTTATACCCTCCTATCATATATACACGTTATTAATATAAAATATTATTTTCTTATATATGTTACTTTCCTATTATATAATAAGATTACAGCCTATATAAAGACTACATTATACAACTTTATAATCTACAATAAAAATATATTCTCATTATATTTATAACTTACCTTCATTACACAGAAGGCCCAGCAATAATTTTTCCTCCTCATTCTATATCTTCAGATCCAATTGATACAATAACAGTACTGAAGTTTATGAAAGCATTAATGATCCCAAGAAAATAATCTATTTATTAAAAAAAAATGCTTTCCCAAAATGTAAAGGTATCATGTCCTAAAAAGTTCATCTACTGTACAGCTAAAAGTAGCAGATTACAACACAAAGAAGATAAAAAATGAGACCAACAAAAAGAATTAAATTCAAACTTTTCTGCCACTACAGGTATATAACATTCAAGGACACCTGTTCCTCCACTGGCATTGTGAAGCTTCTTCACCATTTTGTTTGTCTGACTTAATGCGAAGTAGAATCTTCAATACCAAATTTTCATTTTCTTTTTCATATCATCTTGTCTAGAAACATTTGCATTGAAGTAGTTAATTTATGGTGATGCTGAGGGAGAGTGGCTCCTTGATCCTACTTTCCAACTTTCTAGTATGGATGGAGACTAAATGATGTAAACTAAGGTTCAGAAGATGGGGGTGCACTATCAGTTTCCTCAGAAGGTGCTGGATTAGAGGGGGGAGCACTCGATGGCAATGAAAGAGAGGATGATCTAGATGTAGCAGAGCTGCTGCCAGTCTGTGGGCTGTACCTCTTAAGCACCCTATCCTTGTTTTTATTCCACCATTCTTCTGCTTGCTGTTCATCAAATCTCCGTTTACTGCACAAATGGTGGGACACAAATGTAATGAATGACTTAAAAACAAAATGTTCAAAAGGAAGCATAATGTATGTTCAGCAAACTCAAGCAATGATCAAAATAGTAGATACAAGTTTTATAACTCCATTTTGTGTGTTTGTCTGTGTTCATTTCTCAACGTGCAGTTTAAAATCTTTGAATGTTTGTGGATATGTGTTCATATCTCAATTTCAGAAAGATAAAGGTGATTTATGGAATGTTGAGAAATCAAGGACAGATTGAAACTAAAACTCTTATATATATATATATATATACACATATCTCAATTTCAGAAAGATAAAAATCAAGTACCTGAATCTAACGCGTCTGAAGATCTTGGCACCACCTCGACGTTGAACAAAAGTTATGTAAACACCAGGTTCAAACTGTTCAATACTTTCTTTTTCTCCAGGTGCTTGAGGTGGTTTATGGTGAGGTATAGTCTCTCTTGTTAGTCTTGCATTAGAAACTGATGGTCCACTATTCTCCTGAAGATTACTTCCTCCATCATGAGACAAGTCATCAACTTGAGCAGCATCTCCATGTTTTTCCATCCTGTTAGAAGGCTCACTTTCTAATGGGTTTCTATCAGGTTTATTTTGTTGATCAGAATCTACAGCGGCTGGCAGGTGAGAAGAGCTTTCAGTTGCTTGTCCATCAGGGCTTAAGATTGTAGGCAAGCAAGAAGAGTTTTCAGATACTGCATTCGTCTCTAGATAAGCCTCAGCTTGAGCACAAATGGCTTTAAAGGTCTCATTATCTTGAAACTCAGGGAGCAACTTGTCTACCATCTCTTTCAACTGAATATCACCAAACACAGTGACTTCGTGAAAATTCACAGAGGCAACTTTTCACTTGATAAATTATCATTAATGACAAAAGAATCAGTTTTAAAGTTTCCACATGATATCAGTAGTGATCAATTTGGTACTTTTTTTCCTCCGAAACATAAGGGTAAAATGAATGATACAACTGTAAATAGCAGGAATATTAAAATAAGGATTTAATTCTTGAGATTTGTGTGTTTTTAGTGAAAAATTAGGAAGGAGGTTGTTCCCAAAACAGCAAGTGTAAGCATGCCAGAGGGGCTGCTAAAAGACACTTGTGCAGTGTTTGCTCTTGTTTATGAATTTTGGTTTTCATCAAATTCTAACCCAACTTAGCAAGTATGGTTCAGACATAAACCAATTTAAAGATTAGGGCCAAACCAAATCAAAGTAATATAAACTAGTGACTACTTGGCATTGCCGCTGAATTTTGAGCCTACTGGCCAAAACATGGTGTTTGGCATAGTTTGGTACAGGTTGAAACGCTACCAAAGGTCCAAAGCTATAAGAAAGAAAAAGAGAGAATGAAAAAGCTGCTCATTCCCTAGTCATATTCTTGCATAATATTCATGTTTGTGCTGAAAACATAGTTTATTTTTTTTATTTTTCATAAGCTATATAGTTTATTTTTATTTTTCATAAGCTTTAATATCATCATATTTATTAAAATGTTCTATACCAGCACAGGGGCATCCACATTAATTTTAGTGACAGTGAAACATTGAACGTATACCTGTTCTGAGATGGACTTTACAAATTCATTCGCTGCTCTTAACTTGGAGGATTCCCCTGCAGCCAATAAAGTAGCATCTTGAGCATTTATTTGCATTTTCTTAATCTCCACATCTTGACCATCACACTTGTGCTTCAAACTTCTCAACTGAAGCCAGGGAGAAAAAGGAAAAGAATTAGGCCAGATCCAAGGACCAGATTCTAGATATAAAATCCTACATAGACAAATCAATGGCTGTATGCAACCATGCAAGCTAAATTTGCAAGAGTTTGTAAATTTTACTTGGTTTTGCAATTTTGCTACGTCTTGCGTTAACACTTCATTTGATTTCTTGAGTCTTTCAATAACAGTCCTAGAAAATCCAGTGCGTGGAGGGCTGGGCCTTCTTGAGTACGGTGAAGTAGGGCTTGAGTTAAAAGGAGGCTGTGGTGGTGGCTGTTGCACTTGTGTTGGTAGAGGTGGGGACGGCGGTGTGGCAACAGGCCGCCAAACATAATTTAAAGCACTCAATGAACTTGGAAAAGCAATGTCCTTTAGATGTGTAAGTGATGGTACTTGGGAAGCTCGAACTATGGAAAAAGAATCAGCCTTAGATCCAGGCTTTCCTGACTTGATCTCAAGGTATTTGATTGCTTCTGTAGAGGGAGGCAGCAAAATCTTTGAAGACCTTATCTCTTCCTTATCAATTCTCTCTCTGCCATCCATTGAGCGTCGAGGAGTAGCAACTTTCCCACTCAAATTAGAAGGATTACCAGTCTCGGCAGTTTTAAGTTTTGCATAACAAGCATCACACACGCGATGTGGCTTTCCTGGAGTTGGAGCTAATGCAGCTTTCACAGCTTTTTTGGAACTACATGCATGGCAATGCACCAGTCCACAATTATAACAGTTGTGTCTCTTTCTAGTGAAACCAAATGCTTGTCGGCAACCAGAGCAAACTGATTGGTCCGCTCCAGAGACCCACTTATGGATGCAGATACAGGAAGTAAAATTTGAGCCACAGGATATATTTTTCACATGTCTATCTTTGAGTGCTTCAACTAGTGTTGGAGTTTTTCTATCTTCTAGGTCCCCATGTCCTAATCTTCCATTTGCACCTCTTCCCCAAGTGAATACTTCACTTCTTGAAGTCAGGACAGCAACATGGTATGCTCCACAAGCAATTTCTTCGACAAATTCACCTACCAATCTATCTTGTACCAGGCAAGGAAGCTTCCCTTCAGAATTAGGGTTGCCTAGTTGACCATGTGCAGTGCTACCCATTGTAAAGACATGACCTGATGTAGTGAGGGCAACAGTTAAAGTATGTCCACATGCTAGTTGATGGAAGTTGTAGTCAATAAGAGGAGAGACACAGGTGGGAAGCAAGTAAGTATCTTTGTTTCCATGTCCCAAGTAATATTTGTGACCATCACCCCAGGTGAACAATTTTCTTGATGAAATATTTGCACTTGACTGGCCTATAACTTCTACAATAGCTGCTGTATGCCATACTCCACATGCAACTTTCATAGTTTTTAGTCCACTCAATGATTGAACTTCTTTTGGATAAGCAACATTTTCTCGATTTCCATGTCCCAGAACACCGAATGATCCATCTCCAAATGTAAATAATTTTCCATTAGCAGTAGCCAAAGCAGTATGCCATGATCCACATGCAACAGATAAAACTTGAAGTCCTTCTAACGGACCTGAAACTCTTTTTGGTATCCAGTGGCTAACGTCAGTGCCATGACCAAGAAATCCAGCATTATGGGTACCATCACCCCAAGTAAATAAATCGCCGGATGTAGTTACAGCACATGTATGATGCTCACCACATGCAACAAAATCTACATTATTAACTGCCAGAAAGTCAACGAGACAAGGACGACTAAAGTCCTTTTCAATTCCATGACCAAGTCTTCCACCAGATTCCTCTCCCCATGTGAAAACCTCACCTTGCCTTGTTACAAGAGCAACATGCCGTACACCACAGGCAATCTGATGAACATCGAGAACAACATTTGATTCTAAGGGTTTAGGAATCAGCACATCAACTTTCGTAGCCAATGAAGGAGAAGCCCCATCAGACCAAACCTCACCCCATACGTAAACATCACCTAATGATTCTATGTCATCTGGACCAGATCCTCCACTTGAACAGCTAGGAGAGCTTGAAACACTAATTCGAAAACCATCTCCAACACTTGTTCTTAGTTGCATAATTGTATGTTCTGATGCCACATCTGAGCTTGCGAAATTCGAAAATGAATCGCGAGAATCAACAGACAGCCGATTGCGGGCAATACTATTAGAGTACTCTAGGGTTGACCGTCCGTTTTGAAAGAAATCGCCACCATATATCTGAAATAGAAACATAAAAACTTAGATGCTTAACAATTACATTTCTTCGGGACACGGAAAATTTTGAAATAGTACAGAGCCAACAATATTCATATTTCTCAAGCTTCTAGTGATAATGATACAGACAACATCAATGGTGAAAAGCATATATCAACCTAATTCAATGAGTAATGACCTCATGAAAAACACTGCATCTATAAAATGTACCATGAAAATTGTAAGTTTTTCAAGATTGTCATTGTATACTGTATCAAAAAAATTGTTCACTAGTAGCCAGATGTAGTTTTTATTTTCAGTTAAATAATGCATTAATAGGTTTTGGACCATAAAATTGTAGAGCCAGTTTTCATGGTAAAATTGCCAGACCACAATTTTTCCAATTTAATTATCTGGTCATTGTGCTCTAGATTCTTTACAGACTGCAAACTTGGGATTGTTTGAATTGTTCAAAATCTAAAATCTTCTATCTATCTTTCTTTCTTCTCCAACATTTTTCAATATAAATGCAAGGGTCAAAAACTTAGCTTGTTTCTATGCTTTGAAGTACTTAATTCAATTAAATGAAAAGTCCATAATCACATTGTTGAACTTGAATTAAACATGTATGAGAATCATATATATGTTAACCAAAACAGTAACAGTCCCCTTAAATAGAGAAAAAGTTTGTAGAAGGAATAACATCTAATGTAAGTAGATTCAGTTGCAATCAATTCTGAGCCCAAACTGCCAAACATCCAATTAACAAATTAAATCAATATGTTTCTAGTATTAGAACAGGGTTAGCAACTTGGCATTTGAGTAGTTATTTCAGCTATTCTATTTTTCCTTTTAAATTCATTGAAAATATTTAGAAATTCCCCTCATTATGAAGTCAATGATAAAATCTATTTTACTTTATTTTGGTGGGAAATTGACTAAATAGACTTGTGATCAAGGTGCAGGCTACGCATCACCTATCATTTGAAAGTAGGAAATAGAAGCATTGTCTCCATAAACAATAAAGAAAGTAAAAATAGAGCTCGCGGACTAGCTCATCAAAGTTAAAAGGAATCTTCCTGATATGAAAACTCACATCGGAAATATCACTCCTGGTATGTCTTTTTTTACTTCTTGCAACTAATGTCTTAAGCCCTGCAAACCACACCTCTGTCTCAGCTTTGTCCTTGCAGATCTGTATACGGGAACAATCAAAAAGCAATTCATAGATTTAAACATGTCATCAAGCTGAAGATAAAACGAACAAGAAAAAAATAAATTGAATTTGTTTAGTAGCACCAACCAGGTCAAGAGATCTTTCACCGTTATTATATAAAAGTGAAAATGACAAGTAATCCTTTTCAGGGCGCAAAAATCTTTTAAATACAGCCTGTTAAAAGATAGCAAAAAAATTGGTTATGTCCCGCCAAACCAGAAACACAGGTCTTGGTAGTTAGTACAAAATTGAAGGTCAACTGAACTAGAATATGTACTTCAATTAGCTTCCAAAAAGGAGGTTAACTCACGGTTCTCTGTCCGGGGATTATCTTTGATATGTGAGATAACTTCAGATACTTTTCTTCTCCATGTGATAACCAGATAAGACAAGTTTCATCCTGTTAAAACCACTAAAATTGAAACCATATATATACTTAAGGGTATTGACAGATGCAGCATCTCCTCACACATTTTAAAAATATGTACTTGAGAAAATACTAATACAAGTTTGTTATAAGTTATAACTGCATTCAGAAAATGGAGCCAAAATTCACTAAGCACTATATCATAGGAAATGGAATATAAAATGATCTTGGCGGCACCCTAAACCTTGCTTACAGTGTTTCTCATCAAGCTTTTGTAGATCAATAATGCAGAAGAAATATGGATACTACTAAAGAAATTTCGTATTGGAGTTTGAATGTTTACAACACAGTTCCCCTTAAATTCGAAAATCCTCCTTAGAACACATCATTTAGGAAACATTATCTAATGTTTATAGAAGGAGCATAATATAATGAAATTCCATATTCAAAGTTGGTAAAGAATAACTCACTGGAGAAAGTCTGAATGCACGAAACTTGGGTTTCCCTTTCCGGCTGTACTTCAGTAATTGAGTACCTTTTTTTAAAGCAATCAGTGCCTTCAAGAGTGATGGGAAAAAAATAAAAATAAAAATCAGAACCTAAATAAGATTTCCAAATATGATAACCTTCGGTAAAAATATAATCACAAGAACTTCTTAAAGATATATAAATTGCAGTCTCAATGATGGCTCCAATTTAAATTTCAGGAATATTTCAAATTTTCCTCATGGCTACTTTAAAGCCTAGTAATAGTTTATTGATTAAAATATTTCGACAGACTAGTTACCAGTATCCATCAACTCCAGCGAATATTATATGGGATTAGGAAATTATGCAAGCCATGCCAGCAGCGTTAGGCTTAGAGGCATCTCCATAGATGAGTAAATGGATAGCTGAACATCAATATTGTTGTTCGTTTTCAAATATATCCATCCTTTTTTCCTTTTGTAATTTCATTTCAACACTAGTCTTTTCCTGATTTATAGGTAATGTACGGTTGCTAACAAGACACTTCATTTCTAGCACTACCTTACTCATTGAATACATCTCTTCTTTCATTAGCAATTTTTAGCTGATATGATTGATTAATTCACTTAATTGACTGAGAAACTGACCAAGTTTTCTGTTCATCAACCAATGTTGTAAGATAATTTCTGTATCTGGGTATGTCTTACTAATCATCAATAAACCAAATTGGCCAAGAACTTCTACAACATCAAATAACCCATTTACATACATAGAATACTACTCCAAGTAACAGAGAAACTCCATAACAGCAATAACACATGAAATGAAAAACTCAATTTTATTCAATTTTCACAGCTTTGCCTAAAATACATGAGACAGATCAAATCTTGCCCACATCGAGATTTAAAAGGAAAGAATACATATTAACTCTAGCTACATATTAGCAAGCTGACTGTATCATATATTTTCAAAGAAAAAAACGATAATTTATTATTTCTATTTAACTCTAATATGTGAAACTCTTTTCTAAACATGTACTCTTTAAGCAGAGCTTTAAGTGAAACCCTAAAAATGAAGGAATGAAAAGGGCAAGGAACTAACTTGCTCAATGTCACGCTCAGGATTGACATAACTAACAGGATCTGCCATTCCATGTGAAAATATCGAAAGGAAACCACCGACGAAAAAGAAGCTCTTCAACCAACAACAACAACTGCATCAGGTGGTGGTGGTGCGGCGGCGTCCACTTCCTTTCCCCTGTCTTCATAGATGCATTTATTTTATTTGTTTCTTCTTTCTGCTACTAATTCCTCTCATCAACCTACAGCAACACCGCTCACTCTCTCTTTCTCAATTTCAATTAATTTTCAAAAGCTCCTCATTGCTATCGATCATCGATCGAAATAGTAAAACTCTCTCTCTCTTTTTATTTTCAAAATTTCGGGTTTTAATTGAAAGAAAATCTGATTGACAAGAAGAAGACGATGAATTCTTGATCGGGGGAAATGAATGCAAATGTGAAGAGAGAGATAAGAGGAGAAGTAAGCGGTGTGTTTGCAGCTCTAAAGAAATTTTGCTCAGATATTGGCGCGCTTCTCTCCTTGCTTCCACGTTGGCATCCACTGTTAACTAACTAAACTTCTTTTCAAGTTTATATTTCTATTTATTTCTTTTTTTTACCGCGTGCCATGTGTCATGTATTATTATTCTTATTCTTTTTTTTTTTTAACAATTTTCATTTTGTTTGCGTTTTTTTAAGGATACCAACAGGGTGGGTTTATGACGAATATTTTTAAATTTATATTTGTATTAATTTTAAAAAATAAATATTAAATATTTTTTAAATTTGTTGTAAATTTAAAATTTTATTATCAAATCAATTCTAGTATATATTTATTTTTTTATTATACCTATAATAAGTTATTTATAAATTTTAAGTAGTTATAAATTAATATATATAATAAGTAAATTAAGAACAACTGATAAATTAAAAAAGAGATAAAAATTATTATTTTAATTTTTTTACTTAGTATTACAATAAAAATAATATCGTTTAGTCATTTTTAATAAAAATAAAAATATTTGTAAATATGCTACCGTCTTAAATTTGTCATAAATTTTAATTTTATATATTAAATTTATTTTTAAATATTATCAAAATTTTCATAACAAGAATAGGTTCTAACAAATTTGTGAGTCATTTTATCGTCTAGTCTTCCTTAGTAGTTTAATACGGATATGTTAAATAAAAATCAATTATAAGAAGTTATTGATAATAAGGATTTGCAAATCAGTCAAACATGAAATAAAATTTTGAATAAAAAAAAAAAAAAAAAATCTGATTCGCTCTCTCTCCACGCCCATTTCTTTGAACTAGGCATCTGAAATTTTGATTTCAGAGGAAAAGATAAATAAATTATGCTTATGGCGTTCAGAATGCTACTTGGGCCTGGGGGGGGGGGGGGGGGGGGAGGGGGGGGGAATGAAAATGGTTGCATTGGAACTTTGTTAACAAGTCTCTAAGGGAAGAATTAAGAGCAGGGTGGACATGTTTCCCTTGGCTATTCATACATAAAATATATTTTCTTGCTGCAAAAAAAAAAAAAAAAAATTTGTTTTTCCCACTAAAACTTGAAAATGGCTTCAATATCTTCCATTACTTCCGGTGGCAAAGGCCGGTCAGTCATCACAAATGCATCGATGTCTTCTTTTAGTTGCTCAACAGAGGTTGCTCCGTCGTAAACGGATGGTCTCGTGTGAATCCGAGCACCAGCTGTACTGGAGTTAGGCCGTGCTTCTTAGCCATCTCGATGTATTCTATTTCTATTATTGTCTCCTTGAAAGCAGAAGAACAGCAATAGTTGCTGAATCAAAGCTCGACTAAATAGAATGGGCTAAGAGAAATAGTCTGCTACAGGTAGTGCAGATTAATCAAGTAGCAGGCATGTGAATAACGAAGCTGATAGATGAGATCGACAATGGAAGATTATATTGCTGACGTGGAAATTAATATGTCAATCAATATTGTAAATAAGAATTTGTTAGAAAGTTTGCTAGAGAAGTTGTTACATTTCCTGCCAAAAACTCACTTATTCTATTTTTTTTTTTGTATTCTTCATACTATAAATTAGATTGTGTAGTTGTAAATAACTTTAAGCTGAAAATACAAGATTCTTATTTTCACTCTCTCACTTCTAGATATCTCAATTCCCTCGGTTTGGCTAAACTTTCTTACACTTTCTTGCATTTTCTTGAAAAACTACAAACAACTTTTAGTGATAAACACTTTTGTTTTTTGGTATTGGAGTCATGGCAAGCTCTTCTAATTCACAACAAACTTATTCGTGAGCAAATTTGAACAATCAGATGAACTCCTTGATTGTGAATCAAAGCAATAGCTTCACCTTTGTTAATCTAGTGAAACTTGACAAAAATACCTTCCTTCTCTTGACATTTTGAGCATTGGCATCAATAAGAGGAAGGATTTGGAAGAGCTACTAATAGGTAAGAAACCTTGTCATGATCGATACATCTTTAGTTACAGATTTGAGGTCTTACCTTTAATTAATCCACAATATCACTTATGGATGATGCAAGACTCAATGTTAATGAGCTAGTTGTTCAGCTCAATGTTTGAATTTATTTTAAGCTCTGTCATAAACTGTAGAACTTCTCATGAGATCTGGAAGAACTCAGAACAAATGTATAGGAGTTAGTTACTTGTTAGGTTAACTTAACTAAGTTCTCAACTTCAAACAATTAGAAAAGGTACAATGAGCATGAATGATTATTATCTAAAGAAAAAACGCTTATTTGATGGCCTAGTTATGGCAGAAAACCAGTGCCAAATCAAGATCTAGTCAAATATCTATTGGTTGATCTTAGATTTAATTATGATTCTGTAGCATTACTTGTCTCAATTAAGAGTGGAGATTTGTCATTAAGTGAGATATATGCTATTTTACTGAACTATGAGAGCAAAGTTGAGTTATCAAACTCAGTTTCAAGAGTTAGCAGTAGTATGATAGCTAACATAGCTACTGCTGGATCTAAGTAGAAGTATAAAGAAAACTTTGATAATAAAAGCAACTTCAATTAAAATAATAAAGGTAAAAAAAAAATAATGGTAAAAATTTCAAGGAGCTCTTAGAGGCAGGGACAGAGGAAGATAGAACTACAACAGTTATAACAAAAACAACTTAAAAATTGTATGTCAAATTTTTATGAAGACTAGTCATAGTGTTCTAAAGTGCTGGAATAGATTTGATGAGAAGTTTGAACCACCAGTACCTTAAGCTCATAATCAAAACAATGCTCATAACCATGCAATAACCTATATGCCAACACTTGTAATAGGAGTAACAAATGAGGACATGGGGTGGTACTTGGATCGTAAAGTCACTAATTATGTTGACAGTTGCAGCAACAACATGTCCAACAGGTTTGAACATAAAGGTAAAGACCATATAATTATAGGTAATAGAAATTAATTGAAAATATTGAGTATTGGTACATGCATTCTTTAAACTTACACATCACACAAATTAGAATTAAAAAACGTTCTATTTACACCTAGCATGACCAAAAACTTAATAAACATATCAAAGTTAGCTACAGATCATAACCTGATTATAGAGTTTAACAAAAAAATTTATATTGTCAAGGATGTGAAGGGGAATATTCTTCTTTGAGGAATTGTTAGAGGAGGACTATATCAACTGTTCAAACTTGATCTCAGTTTAATTTCTAATGCTACTTAAAATTTTACTTTTAAGTCCTTTAATTCCAAAACCATATGTAACAAAACCACCTTATTTGTTGATTGCACTATAGATAAGTCAGTGTCTGATGACAGACTTGACAATATCAACTAATGTTTAGTTGGTGAAGAAAATAAGATAGTCAATTTCATTGATGTATTGCATAAGAGGTTTGGCCATCCAAATAAGGAGATACTTAGACAAATTGTATATGATTGTAATATAAAATTCTCAATGAATAAAGATTTATCAAATTACTTTTGTACACCTTGTCAACTTGGCAAAAATCATAAACTTTACATTGACCCTTTTGAAACCAAAATACAGAAACCATTATAAATATAAATGTAGTTGTACGGGGTCTAACAAATCTAATCTTAGGTGATGGATATAGATATTATGTAAGTTTCATAGATAAATTTACTAGGTTCACTTGGACTTATCCTCTACAATTAAAGTCACAACTAGTGAATATATTTCAAATCTTCCAAACATGTATAAAAAGACCACTAATCTAGAAAATCAAGACTGTTTAATTAGACTTCGGAGGGGAATTTAAAAGTCTAACCAAAATTTTGAAAGAAAAGGGAATAAAACACAGGTTCTTATACCTTTACCTTAATTACCAAAATGGGAGAATGGAGAGAAAGTACAAGTGTATTTTAGAAATAAGATTAACATTACTTGTATAAAGTAAAATGTCTCTCAAAAATTGGTGGTATGCTTTTGATACAACTACTTTTTTTTTTTATAGAAAAAATGGCTTTGGAAGTCCTACACTTTGTACCCCATTTTGAGCTTTTGTTTAATAAAAAACCAAATTACATTTATGAAAGCGTTTGATTGTGCATGTTACTATATCTGAAACCATATCACAAACACAAACTAAATTTCACATTGAAAAATATGTTCTTATGCGATATAACAGTTATCATAAAGGGTATTTATGCATGACATCTAAGGGCAAATTTTATATAGTCAGACATGTTGTGTTTAATGAATCAAAATTTTTTTAGTCAAATAAATCTTTTGTTGATTGCCATACTAGAGCTAATATAGTTCCAAACTCTGCAAGTTTAGAAGAATTACAATCTTAATTAGGTTAGTATATAGATATTCTTCATCAAAATGTCTATTTTAGTTATGAATGCAATATATTAGAACAAGATAATCCTTCTCATGATCAAGAAAACATCGCACAGAATCTACAAACAATAACCAATACACACATACACACACACACTTAAAACTTTATCAATTCCCTTAAACACAAATCAAAATCACACACTTAAAACTTTATCAATTCCCTTAAACACAAATCAAAATCCTAGTACCTCACTTCAAACTAGAACCAAAAAACCCTATAAGATGTAGTACCAAACTTAAATACTTTAAATTTGCACTCAATGACAAGATCTAAAACTAATATTTACAAGTCTAAGACTTTGCTTATTGATAAGGGCATATTTATATATATATATATATATATATATATTTTTTTCATATTTTTATCTTGATATTTTATTAATTTATGAGAATAAATGACTATTCATGTGCATTATTATTTATTTATAGGGATTTGATTGAAAATAAAAGTAAGAATGCAAAATAAGCAAAAATTAGGGACTTAAAAGTAAAAAGTTCATATTCTGGAATTTCCTCACAGTGGTATAAGGCTTATCGTTCTAGCGCCAAAACCTGAACCAAAATAACAAAAAGAGAAATAAGACCTGTTCAAATCGTAATATTTTGCTTCAGCACTGACCATCTACCGCACCAACGATAGCTCGTTGCTCCAACGCTATAACTACACCGCTCTAACGATCTTGGGTTTAAGGCGTAACACCTCAACGACAGCATGATAGCACCTCAATGATCACGCAATTCCTGACTCGACAATAATTGAGATTTTCAAGCTCAAATTAATCTTTATAAAAGGCCACTTGTCTCCGGCCTTAAAAGAATACACAAGAGACACCACTAAAGGCTCTCTTGATCCATGAGAGCAATTGGAGTATAAGTGAATAATTTAGAGAGAGAATTTCAAAAGAAAGCAAGAGATTACTAACGAATCTATAGCGAGTTAACCAACTGCGAATTGACATCTATATTGGTTTGCTTTTTGTTGTATTATGTTTATCTTATTTTTCAACCATAATTATCTTGTTATCATAAACAAATTTATTTTTTATGGTTATTATTTAAATTCAATATGTGACTTAATTGTTATATCTTTTTAATATTTTTGAATTCAATCCTGTATTATTCAAATTATTTGTTCTTAATGCTTCATTATATCTTATCAATATCGTGATTGATCTAGTAATACTTTAATAAGCTCAAGAGAGGCATCATTGTATTTAGACCTAAATAATTTAATGCACGATTGTAAAGAAATTTACAAGTTTCAATTTAGGATAGAGATATACCTAATTGGCATATATAGTCAATAAGACTTATTTTTAATGAACCTTAATTTATTATAATTACTATAGAGATATATGCATTTGGTAAATTAAGATATACTTACTTGACCTTGAGAGAGGCTTGTGAATACATTAGTATATTGACCAATAATAAGAATTGAATGACATTAATACTAAAAGGATTAATCTTTAAAAAACATATTGAAGGATAGTAATTAACTACATGCTTTCTCTATTTTTCTATTCTCTTAATTTATTTAAGTTGTGTCATTTATTTTCTACACTTTTATTTATTATAAACTAAGATTTGATTTTTCTGAATAATTACAAGAAATATATAATTTTAGTACTTGGTAGAAAATAAAAATTATCATTGTAGGTTCAACATCTGACTTTAAAAGTCTATTTATTACTTGTTAGGATAGCATATACTTGCGCTTAATTATGTGATAAAGAAATATCGCCTCACTTACAATAATATAAAGAGGATCAAATGATACACCTAATGCAGCAGCAGAAGCTCTAAGGTTTTCTCACTAGAAGAATGCTGTGAATGATGAGTATCAGGCTTTGATAAAGAACAACACTTGAAAGCTAGTACCTTTTGATTCAACATATAAAATAGTTAGAAATAAATAGGTGTTTAAAAAAAAATCTAGATGGAAGTATTGCCAAATACAAAGTAAGATAGTAGCCAAAGGTTACCATCAGACATCAAGAGTTAATTTCTTTAAAGCATATAGTCCAATGGTTAAAGCTAGCACCATTAAAGTAATAATAAGTCTAACTATCACAAAGGGCTAGAAACTAAGGCAATTGGATGTGATAATACTTTTCTTATTTAGGATTTACTTGAAAAAGTATATATAGCTCAACTAAAAGAGTTTATTATAAGAGGTAAATAGATTTTTGTTTATAAATTACAAAAAGCCTTTTATGGCTTAAAACAGTTATCAAGGGCTTGGTATGAAAAACTAAAAAATGCCTTAGTAAAATGGGGTTTTACAAATATTAAGTCTATATCTTAGCATTTTTAAAAACATATAAAGCTAGTATTACAGTTATGTTGGTATATGTTGATGACAATATAATAACAAGTAGTGATGATGCTGAAATCCAACACATAGTTAAGCAGCTACGTAATGATTTTGCTTTTAAGTAATTGAGAGAGTTGAGTTACTTTTTTAGGATAAAGGTAACTAAGATTGGTCAAGATTTGCATCTGTCTCAAAATAAATATGGCAAGAGCAAGCGGCTGTCCCACTCTTATGAGTACTGGCCTCAAGTTGTCTATAACAAATAATGAAAAATTTGCAGATGAATTTTTATATAGAAGTGTAATAGGAGCCATACAATATGTCACCTTAAATAGACCTAAAATCTCTTCTTCAGTGAATAAGCTGAGTCAATTCCTTTCAGGACCATTAACAATAGTGGTAGTGTTGTAAAAGAATTCTCTAGTATTTAAAAGGGACTAAACATTATGGGTTGATTTTCAGACCAGGAAAGACAGTGAACCTTTACTGATGCAAATTAGGTATGTGATTTTGATGATAGAAAGTCCTTTGGAGGGTATTATGTTTACTTTACTGATAATTTGGTTTCTTGGAGTTCAAAGAAACAAAGAATAGTAGCTAGATCGAGTGCATAGTCAAAGTATAGGCTTTGGCTGTAGTTTGCTGCAATCTTTATTTGCTGAACTTTCTATCCATTTAAATTTAGTACAAGTTGTATGATGTGACAATCACGGAGCAGTAGCTCTTACTACTAACTCAATGTTCCATAACAGGTCAAAACACATAAAGATGTATGTGAACTTTGTAAGGAATAAAGTTTTTAATTATGAGATTGAAGTGAGATATGTGCCCTAAAAAAATAGATTGCAAATGTGTTTACAAAGGCCTTAGCTATTTCCAAATTGAGGGAGTTATGCTTTAAGCTAAATGGTGTTCCCAAATAGTTGAGTTTCAAGAGGGATGAAAGCAAAAGAACAACAATTGTTGCTGAATTAGAGCTCGACTAAATAGAAAGGATAAGAGAAATAACTTGCTACAGGTGATGCAACTTAATCAAGTAGCAAGCATGTGAGTAATAAAGCTAAACGTGATGAGATCCACGATGGAAGATTATATTGCTGATGTTAAAATTAATATATTAATCAATATTGTAAATAAGAATTTGTTAGAAAGTTTGTTAGAGAAGTTGTTACATTTCTTGCCAAAAACTCACTTATTCTATTACTTTGTATTTTTCATACTATAAATTAGATTGTGTAGTTGTAAATAACATAAGCTAAAAATACAATATTCTTATTTTCACTTCTAGATATCTTAATTCCCTTTATTTGGCTATATTTTCTTGCACTTTCCTATATTTTCTTAGAAAGCTATAAAATAACTTTCAGTGATAACCACTTTTGTTTCTCTACTAGAATTCAATATCAAACATTTTAAACAATTACAAAGAAAAAGCTAACCAAATAATCAAAATCCTTGCACTTCTATTCAACTGTCATGCTTCTAAAGATGCCAAAACACAAGAAACACATTCATACTTAGTAAATAAACTACTACCAACTTATACCTATAATGACAATTATAATTAGATTTCTTGGCCAGACACTTGTTTCATTTGCATTATATTTGAGTTGTCGTAAGCATAATCTAGAAATATTTATCTATCATTAGTAACATTTAGGTGATCAACATATCTTAACAAGGGATATCTTATATCTATCCATGTAACAAGGGAAGAGGTTCAATCTTCCTTTTCTTGCATCTTCGGAATTTGTGTATGTATATTTTTTAGTCAACGATCCACTACCTAGGGGAGAATAGGAAAATAATCCAATATTACAGTTCATTGATTGGATGAAAAACTCCAACTAGATTCATTGCTAAGAATCAATATACAGGGTTTACTGTTAGAGGAATCACTCTTCTCCCCGTGAGATAGGTTAAAGCGAAGAACTCTAGTTAAGTTTAATCTCAAACCCTAACCTCTTTACGCAGCAGAATAACTTGTATATCAAGTAAAATAACAAGAATTCAAAGCAGAAAATAAAGAGCACAACATAATCACTTACGTAGCTCAGCCAATTACCTACGTCTATGGTAGATTTAAGGATTCTAACCTCTATTATTAACTCTTTAAAGATTTTATAAGGAAAACCCAATGAAGAACTATCAAAAGGACCTAATGTTTAGTATACTCTTATTCTACCACGAACAATGAACACTCAAATGACAGTTCCACCATAGTACACACAAGCACTTAGTGTCTACCCAGTTCTTTACTTCTTTTAGAGTATCTCTTAGCTTGATTTTAACTAAAGGGTTTACAAGTGTTTGTATAGGGGTTATTTTGTGTCTACTAACCCTATTCCTTATTGGAGTAAGAGTCCACATGTTTTAGAAGTCCTAAACTTTCCAAAACTCAAAATTGGAATTAAAAACAGACTTTTCCTTGCTTTGGCACCACGGCACAGAGGTTCTGGTGCTGTGGCGTTAGAGTTTTATTCTGGGCGTTGCGGCGCTGGTCCTTGTTCTAGCTCCTTACTTTTTCTCGCTTCCTTTGCATCTTTGAGTCCCGTTTCATTTCTCCTTTCGTGTTCCACAAGTTCTAGACTTTCCCATATGCCGTACACATTCTAGACTTCTTGTGACTCTCTTATTTGATATTCATCTTAATTCTTACCCAAACAAGATTATTGAATCACAAAATCTCTAACAAACCCTTCCTTGATTCAAAATCTTCCAAATAAGAAGGTTTTAGGATCAGATCCACACCACTACTTTAACACCTAAAGTTGGGTTCAATTAAGTCTTCAACAAGACTTAACTTTCCTTGAGCTTGTGAGTATGGTCTCCAAAGGCATTCGTGCACCTTGTATAGGGTATAGATGCGTTACGCTCATTTTCGACCCTCATCAATTCAGTGAGCACAGTTTGGATGTCGCCTAGTGGTCTATATTACCCCGACACCCTGTGTTGGGCCATTCATGGCTATCCCAGTAAGCATATAGAGCCCCTTTTTGTGCTTCTTACCTTCAAACCTTATAGTTCATTTTTCTACCATCAGTTTTTCTTTTTCTGCTTTAACCGAATATGTCACGCCCCAGATCCAAAAGATCTGACACACGACATCACTTACATTCATTCAATAATATTTAAACATTCATTTTAATTTCTTTCAGAATTATAGCAATTGAATTATGACTGGGATAATTAGTAAACCGGAGATACGCAGAGTTTTCTCAAAGATTAACACTCTACTACGTCACCAGTAGCAACTTTGTTACCGGAAGCCCAGAATATATTCATTGCAAATTCTTATTTAAAATCAATTCATTACCACACTTGGTGAAACTTAAACTAAATCCAACCACACACAATAAAATAATACATAAGTATTTATTCAATAGGGACAAATCAAATATCTTATCCCACGAGTTCCCAAATGAAACGCTCAGCAACCTAACAACTTAGGAAACCCAAGGAACAGCAGAAGTCTTGCCAAATCCGCTAAGCACGTATGTACCTTATTTACCTGAAATCACCATAAACTATAATGAGTATAAAACTCAGTAAGCATACTAGTTTTTCATATATCAAAATACAAATACATATATGTACACAATGCATGTGTATGCTATGCTGTGATAAATCAAAATTATAATCTTATCAAATCACATGTTAGGTAAGCGCTTACATATTCTTTCAAAACATATTACAGGAATACCATCACTTAACTACTACTTAGTAGGACTTACACATCACATATCACATAATGAGCCAAATGTCGCTCATAGGTGACATACCGTATGAGAGAAATAGTACAAGTGAGGTTTAAATTACACATATTTAATGCTCAAGCCCGAAGGTAAGAGCCAAACCCTCACCCTGATCATCAGTGAGTCCTCTCACATGCACCAATATGCCACCACACGAATGTGATGACTCAATATTCCTTTAGGTACCAATAGGATCCTCCATACATACGGAACACATAACATATATCAATCCCGAAGGAAAGGTCACACATAAAGGCTTCACAAATCACATAAGATGCCTACTAAGTCAACAGTGAGTTCAAGCATCCTTAAAACACAAAATGTTTCTCATTGACATATTACACTTCAAAGCTTTCTTTGTTAAACACATTTCATTTTGAAAGCTCACTTTCAAAAACACATGTATGTCCATGCTCAATGTCAATACTCACATTCATAAACATATGTCTTTCATTTTATATCAAATACACTTCGGCATAATATAAAGGTATTTCTAACCACATTTACAAAATCATACATAGACAATTACTATACTTATTGTGATTTCAGTAAAAAGTCTAGTATACTTATCTTTTAGTACTTTCAACTACAAGGCTTAAATCTCCTTAACCTATCAATGGAGATTAATCCTTTCATAAGCCTCATAATTCACACAAAATACTTTAAATAACTTACAAAAGTATACACAATGCATTTATCATATCAAATTGGTCTAAATACTTGGTTTTTCAAAACTTATCATTCTAACCACTTACACTTAATAGAATTTTCTAATACATCAAATGATGTCCAATTACTCCAAAATCAGAATATATCATTCTTGACTCATATATCCTTCTTATATATGAATATTATATCAAAATATCTACACAATTTATTCCATATACACCATCGAATCTAAACTACTAACCTGACATGATCAAGATACTTACTGAATAGCATTCAATCTCCCAATTTTATAAAATCATATACTAACTAAAACATTATAAAACTACCACATAAATACTCTTAACACATATATAAATCCATGATAAATATGTCACTTCAAAATCACTGCCAAAAGTATTTTAAAACTATTTTATTCCATAGCCTTAAAATTCTGTTAATCAAATACTGCAATGAGCTGATACACTTTAGAACATTATAACAATTTAATCACATTGATCTAAATTATTAATTCTGAGTATATCATATTAGACATATAAGCTTATGATATGCCACAAATTCATAATATTTGAAGATCATTCAGTAGGCCAAACATTATTTTCCACTGTATCATACTGTTCACACAGGAAATTTCCAAAATTTTAGGGTCATTTTGGTAAATTCACTACAAATTCAATTTTCAGAATTTTCAATCGATTCAAAGTCTCAGATGATCCTAAACATATATAATTTCATATACTCAAAATTTAAAACCATAATCGAATCACAACAATTTATAAAATTCCTGGATCAAGAGACTATCAAGCAGAAATTCTACAATCCATCATGATTTATCAAGCTATCTTATAGATCATCATCAATTCTCAAAATATCATACGAAATACACATTAAATCCTCAATTATACATATTTCCAGAAATCAAAACTTAAAGAAATTAACTTAATTAACACCAATAAATTGAGAAATAGTTGTGATATACCTCTTAAAATCCAAAATTTCAATTTCTTCTTCTTCTTCTCTTTCTCTCCTCTATATTTCTCTCTTTTCTCTCTCTAAAAGAGGTGGCTCGACCAAAATAAAAGAATTAGAGTTTTAAAATTGTATTTTTATACTAAGAGGCTAATTTTTAATATTTACAAATTTGCCCCCAAAACTTTCAAAGTATTATAATTTTGTCCCTAAAATAAATCTAAAGTCTTGCAAATAAACCCAATACTAATAGTATATCCTTAACTTATAAAAACACTACTAATAATAATAAATAAATCAAGTATCGTCCACATATAAATAAAATACGTATATTTATATATATATAAATATACATACTTATTCTTACCGGTTGTGGATACTGGTTACTACAGAACACCCTTCCTCATCGAGCTTGTCTAGGGACATCAAGTTCCTTCTTAGATTAGAAATATGCCTTACACTATATAAGTCCTTAATTTTTTCACCTTGCATCCTTAGTCTTATGTCACCAACTTTAATGATCTCACAAGTCATGTCATTCCTTATCAGAGCTTTACCTCTTTTGGCTTTGTAGTTAGTAAACATCGATCTGTCGGGATACATATGAATGTTGCACCCCGAATCTAGTATCCATTTGCTAGCGTACTTTTTCTTTGAGGCTACTAACATGTCTATAACTTCGGTATCTTCCTCAGTACCGATTGCAGCCTACCCTCCTTGGCCTTTTGATTTCAGACAATCATTCATAAAGAGCTATTTCTTATTATAAAGGAAACAGTTGTTAAAGTGCCTTCAAAGTGATTAGTCAACAGTCTTTCTAATTTTAACTCTTGTCAAATTATGTTCAATTTAGCAGTTGGAAATATATGTCCGAAGAGATCCACCAGTAAATAGTGTTTGCAAGCTTAAGAATCTATCATTGGAAATTAAATATTTTCAGTTGTAAAGATAAAAAGAGAGAGTATCAAAAAACAACTTACCATTAAAACGACATCTAACTAGCAGATTGTAACTATTTTTGATACAATCTTTGGTAGTCCTTCAACTTCAGTTGTATGAACAAACTCCATAAGTCCATATGAAGTCTTGTTAGAAACAACAATGTAACATACCTATAAAAATTGAAAATTATCCAGCACGCAAAATTGTAGAAATTAGGAACTCTATCATATTATAACAAAAACGGCACTTTATCTAAGATGCATGCAACACACAGCTGTTGAAGTTCATTATCTGGTTTTCAAGTTTCATGTGCATATCCTGATACTGAAGTAACCACGTCCTTCGTTACTTTGAGGTTTAAGGCACTTTAACAGTTTGCTTTCATCTAAGGCTATGGGAGGCAAAAATATTAAGAGAGATTATAGAATAGGATTAGGTTAGTTGTTCTGCACAGAACATCAAATTATATGTTTTCTGAATGCTTGCTACATAGTGGATTGACACCTGAAACTAAAGTCTAGTTGGTTTATTAGGCATTGCGTTCCCTGGTTCAATAAGTTCTTGAAAGGCCCTCAGTTGCTCCATAAATGGCACACTTGACTTCTCAAAAGTAGATGTTGTATATTCTTCTTCTTGAGGAAGCCTTTTTGGCCACCAATCCTATAATTACTATTCTATAGGTGTTTCCACCTTAGGTGAACGTAGAAGTTGTGTTTCAGCGGGTGGTCCTATCTTGTTCGACTTCTCAATTATTTTCATCACTCTCTCGTCCTTCCTCGTCTCGGCAAGTTTGGTTGCCATTTTTGCTCCCTTCTTCTCTTTGGGTGGCTTTAATGAGTTGTTATAGCACTGTGTAGCATGAAGTTGCTCGCCTTTAATATCTATCGTTCCTCTTTCAGTGGTCGAGACTATCTAACCACTTGGTGTAGGGTGAAAAGAACAACTTTCATATAATGTATCCAGTAGCATCCAACTACAACTGCGTATTGAAAACTAGATAATCCACTTTCAGTCACTTCTCAACTGTTGTTACTAGAAGTCTGATCATCCTTTTAACCTGGATCTTTCTTCATACGAATGTTATGGGTTCAATGTTGTATTCTCGGATGTCTTTTTTGTTCAATTTCATACCTTGGAAGGTACTCAAAATAAGATATTTGTGCTACTTTTTCTGTTGACCAATATTCATAATTTGATATATTTTCAACTTTCTCGTGAATTCTCTTACCAATATATAAAATTCTGCAAATTACTGGGTTTGGTTACTTGTACTTGAAAACTAGATCTGACCCTAAAATTGGTTTGAGTTTGTATTCTTTATCAACAAGGTTCAATCCGTTCTCGGCCTGCTGGATAAATAAAAAAGAAAATTTAAAATGCGGACTGGTTAAGCCTACTGAAAATAAGTCTAACAACGTTAGAAAGCGAAGAGAAGAGAAAAAGATAAAGGTTCGGCTAATTGATTTTAAGCCGAGGCCCATTTTGCTACTTCAACTCAAGAGTATAGGCTACTCAATGAATAGTGAATCCTTTTCGTATTAGTATTATTGGTTCTATCAAACTATGAAAAAAATATAAATGAGATAAGAAAGGTATGGAATTAGGAATTTCCAATTAATTAATACATTTAGGGATTGATTGGGTATTTAAATTTTTTAGGAATTAGAGCGGTAATTTTTCTTTTTCTTAATCTCAAATATTTATTTCACTTTTTTAAAAAAATATTTATTAAAAATTTTCAATCAATTAATATATTAAATTAACAGTTTAATTATTGTGCTTTTATTAAATTATTCATTAAACTATTGAATTTTTTAAAATACATTGATTAGTTTTTATCATTTAAATTTTTTTGTTAAAATTAAATTTATAAAAATAAATACATCTTTTATGTTATTATAAATTAATATTATAAAATTTATATTACAAAAATAAAAAACTAAATTTTAATTCTTATTCCCCTAAAAACCACTTGTGTCCCCAACCTAAAACTAAGCCTATCACCTCCACCCAACCCCCATCATGCCCACCACCCCAAAACAACCCTCTCCCCTACTCAACCGCCGCCGCCCAAACCAGTCTCCACCCACCATCTCACCAAATAATCTCAAGAGTAATTAAGCGGAATACAGACAAAAACAAACCGCCAGATACAATTAAAAAGAAAATGACAGAGCTAATTTCTGTAGTCTTCTCAGCATTTCATCGCCACATATCTCCGAGCACAAACGAAAAATGATGTATGTGTCACAAATTTAGGATTTGGCAACCATGCATGTACAGACAAGACCCAAAATGAACTATCGGAGGAAACAGCAAGTTCTAGCACATGGGCAATCAAGTGCTATCCCTTACATCTTATCCATCGTAAAAAAAAATTTAGAAAACACAACAGATTTGACGTGATTTATATAATCATTTAATAAAAGTTTATCAAAATAATCTCATAGTTCTTGATTTACTTTTATTAATTTATATTATATTTCAAACTACAACATATTTATCTATTTAATCTTCTTAATGCACAACTGAATTTTTTGTATATTACGATCAACACAAAGAATATCTTTCATATAAATGCACGTATTTAATCCTCTGCTTTAACAGCCAAAATTTTCAATTAAAATTGCATTAAATAAATTGAAAGAAATTACGATATAAATAATTGATTATTAAAATAGAGCGAACTCTAAGTAAATTTATTCTATTATGACATAGAGTAAACATATCTCAAAATAAATTTTTTGAATTCTCTCAAAGCAAACTTTCATTCATTTATTTAGGAGTTTTAATTTTTAGAGGTTGCCTATGTAGTCAACACTTGCAAGTTTTGGTTAATAAAGCTTGTGTGCATTTTAGTGGCTAGAAATTTTTTTTCTTCTCAATAGTTGATAGAATTGAGTTTGTTCCCGTAATTTTTCAAAGCGTTTTACTACACAGTTTCAAAGTATATCTTTGGCCTAATTCACTTTTCGAGCAATTGAATGGTTAGGCTTAGAATTTATTATCATGGGGGATCATTACTCTTGTAAGATGAATTTAATATCGTGGAATAGACTTGGCATGACAAAGAAGCCTGGTGTGGTAGGTCTTTGTAGACTGGACTTAATAAAACTCGTCTACTTAAACCTCTTTGAGAATTACATCAAGTGGATTCTATCTGCTCAAAATTTTTAAGAAAACAGTATAATTTTTTAGATGCAAGTAAGCGATATCTCAACATATCTCTTTTGAGTGGCTTTAAATCTTTTCTTTCCTATTTTCATAAGATAACAAAATGGATGATTGATAATGGAACTTCAATTAATTTTTTGTATGATAGATAGCTAGATGAACTCATTCTTTTTTTGTTTTGGCTAGTTTACGCTTAGAAGGTATGGTCAAAGATGCAATTAAGGAGGGACAATAGAGGATTTCAATTTCGCCAATAAATGGTAAGACTGATAATTTAGTATGAATTTCGGCCAAAGATGGAATTTTTTCTTTAAAAGAGAGTTATAATTTTTTTAGAAGTCTCACAATAACTGATTCAACTTTATTATTTCTTTGCAGTGGTTTTTTCTCTCCCAAAATTTTTATATTTATATGGCGTCTGCTTCAAAATCTTCTTCTTACTGATGAATTATTATGGTCTTGTGCTATTTGTGTCGTTGCTCCTTTTGTATACACAAGACTAAAACGATTGACCACATTTTTATATGCTATCCTTCAATTATGGAGCTTTGGTATTGGTTAGCATACATGTTTAAACAAAATCTTTTGTTGGTTTCAACTGCTATGGAATTATATAAAGTGATTTTATAAAAAAAATTTAGTCCCCAACTGTTAAATTTATAGAGGTTATCGACTGCTTATTTGTTCTATTTGATTTGGAGAAGTTGGAATCTCTTAAATTTGATAATCGGAGTTTCAATTCCTTTGGTATTAAGGTCAATTGTTTTGCTCATATTTGCTGCTTTACTACTTTTTGCCCTGGATTTACATTTGGTAATGATATATCTATATTAGATCATATGGGTATTGCCATTAATTTATGATGTGCTCCAAAAATTACTGTTTATTTTTGGAATTTTCCTCCTCAAGGTTGGATTAAGATCAACACAGACGGACTTTTCAAAGGTAACTCAGGTATGACTGCTTGTGAAGGAGTCTTCAGGGATAAGGTCTTCTCTTGTCCCAAAGAAATTAAGATGACCTACTATGTAAAAATAATGGAGTCATCTTAACTTTGGAGATTACTATTACTTGCGGATGACATAAGATAATTTTGGAGTTTAACTCTATCTTAGTTTTTTATATTCTTTCTAAGCCTACATTATATCCTCCATGAAAACTTCACAATAAGTGGTAACATTGTAAGGATCATATAATCGTTTACAATTTAAACTTAATCATACATTTAGAGAGAATAATGTAGTGGCAGATAAACTGACAAATCTTGAGCTACAATTTGATGATTTTACATGGTGGTTATGGCTGCCTTTGGATATTACTTCATTGCTATTTAATGATGCAAATGGAATGCCAAGTTATAGGTTTCATTAGTATTTTATTTTTATATAAGATTTTACCCTCATTTTTCTATTATACATTTTTTGTACATCTCATGAATTTTTGCTAAGGGTATGATATTTTTAGCCCTTTATTTTTGCAACTCTTTCTTTCTTCTTTTATTAATAAATTTCTCGAACTATCGAGTTTGCCTTATAAAAAATTCTAAAATAAAATCAACAGCTTTAAAAAGAACTAAAATTAGTAAAATATCTACTTTAAATATCTAGATTTGAGTGATATAATATAAAAAATACAAGATTTAAAATAAATACTAAATTAAAATAATTGACAAATACTAAAACATATTAAGTAAAATAAAACATGTATACAAATAGAAAAACTATTGTAAGAAACAAATGTCATTGTTATTAGATTTCATGAAAGAGTTCACTTTTCAACTAATACATACCACCATAAAAAGTTAAAGGTGAAAGATAAAAAAAATAAGAAAGGTATAAATTTACAGATCTAAAATTATGACTACTTGGTAAATTCATGAAATTGTAATCTTCTTTATATTTTAGATGCTCCCATCATGTCAGCAGTAAAGATTCATTGCTAGAGCCTAGCTAACATGCAAGTAAGCGTAGATAAGGTCTAACTTTTACTAATTTCTTTTTTTTTTTAAGAAATGGAAAAGATAAAAAAAAAAAAAAATTTAAAAAAAACTTTTAGTAGGTTGTAATAAAATAACATTTAGTATTGCTAACTTTATAATCTCAATAAATTAAACTTTTAAGGGAAATCTAACTCTTCTGCACACACACATCTTATTTAAAAAACGAATATGTGAATTTTAATAAGATGCTGATGTCCGCACCTGAAATAAACTATATGCATACATACATATATATATATAATGTGTAGGTCAAATCGTGGGGAATGACATTACTCTATTACAAAAAATGTGTAGGTCAAATTGTGGGGAATGACATTACTCTATTACAAAAAATGTGTAGGTCCGATGCGGATAGAGAGAATAATGATAAGCAGGCACTACCGCTTGGTGGTGGAATGTTTTTCCTCAAATTTTCAGCACCGTTCAACAGAGACTTCAACGAACGACAGATTTAATGGTGGACAATAAAAGATTGGCGGTAGTGATTTTTTTTAAATATATATATATATATATATTTATATAATTGTTGTGTTTAAGTAGTACTGCTTAAAAGACCATAAAAAAATTGCCATATTACAATGATTTTGATGGAAACTTAAACTACTTTTTGGCGTATTGCTGACATAACAATTTCGAGTAAAAATATTGTTGATCTATTCTTATTTTACTCATATATAGTGTATTTTTTTTATTTTTTTATAAATAATTTTTTTTACATACTGTTAAACTTATAAAAAAAATTAATCCAATCAAAAATAAATTTAATTTCATTCTTAAATATTAGAATAAATAAAAATATGTATACGACAACACCGAAACGTATAATATTGTATACAAATTTTCTCCATCAAATTTTATCACCCAACATTCACGAACAATGCAGCATAATTGGCATAAATGCATGCATGGTTTCTTGTTCGTGGATCGCCAACACGTACCCAAAAGAAGCTGATTATGTGTAAACAAGTTAAGAGTGTTTGCAGCCATATATGCTACGCGTGATGACATTTCGGCATGCAAAAGAACCAAAACCCTTGAACAAACCATTCGCCACGTCCAAAACCGCAATCCATTTTTGTCACCTATAAATACCAGCCCCCTCTAGCCCCCTCTTCATCACTGCAGAGTTCGAAAGCATCTTTCTAATCACACAGAGTGTCCCAAAATGGCTCACTTGTCTTTGCTCTCTTTCAGTCTTGGCTTTCTCATTCTCTTCCACAGTTGCTTTGCTCAGATAGCGCAGGTAACAAGCAGGCAGCAGCAGCAACGCTTCCAAACCCAGTGCCAAATCCAGAGACTCAATGCTCTTCAGCCTCAATTCCGGCTCCAGTCCGAGGCTGGTCTCACAGAATTGTGGGATCAGAACAACGAACAATTACAATGCGCTAATGTTGCCGTGGTTCGCCATACCATCCAACAGAGAGGCCTCCTAGTTCCTGGATACAGCAATGCTCCTGAACTTATCTACGTTGTTCAAGGCAAGCACGCATTATATTAAATTGAATCATTATATATATTCTGTTCTTACGGATCTTCATTACTAATATGTATTTTGAACTGTCGTCTTATTATGATCAATATAAAGGTAGAGGCATTCAAGGAGCTGTATTCTCGGGTTGTCCTGAGACGTATGAATCAGGTCAACAACAACAATCACAGTTTCAGTGGGGATCATCCAGTCAAGATCAACACCAAAAAGTGAGAGAAATACGGGAGGGTCATATCATTGCATTGCCTGCTGGAGCAGCTCACTGGATTTACAACAATGGCCAATCCCCTCTTGTTTTGGTCTCACTTGTCGATGTTGGCAATTATGCCAACCAGCTTGACCAGTTATTCAGAGTAAGAAAAACAAATCAATTACTAGCATAGAATGTTCAATCAATTCAATAGTGTTATCATGTTCATTCGTAAGTTAAAATATAATGCTCCCATATTCTAATTATTTATGTGATGTTTTTTGCTGCAAGAAATTCTTCCTTGCTGGAAACCCGCAACAAGGATTTCAAGGTCAGGGTCAAGGACAGGGTCAAGGTCAGGGTCAAGGACAGGGTCAAGGTCAAAGTCAAGGCCACCAACAACAGGGCGGCAATATCTTCAGCGGCTTTGACGAGCAGATTTTGGCAGAGGCTTTCAACGTTGACACACAGCTAGTGAGGAGACTGCAGAGGCAAAGTAGTGAAAAAGGTATCATTGTCAGAGTCCAGCAAGATCTTCAAGTAGTTTCTCCTCAAAGAGAATACGAGCAAAGACAGCAGTATGGTGGCGGCAGCTCGGACAATGGCTTGGAGGAGACTCTGTGTACATTGAGGCTACATCACAACATCAATGACCCATCACGTGCTGATGTGTACAACCCTCGCGGCGGACGCGTTACCAGCGTCAACTCCTGGAACCTTCCCATTCTTCGTTACCTTCAGCTTAGTGCTGAGAAAGGAGTCCTTTACAAGGTAAGATATTTAAAATGGACGTAAAAAACATTTAAACATTGTCACATGACAAAGCCGACGATAATATTATATTAAGTAGTGTTAGACATTTTAAAATTTATCCTAAAAATTATATATCAAATGAAGTGATGTGTCATTCATATTCAAATCTGAGCGGTGTTTTTATTAATTGATTGGCATGTAAAAATGCAGAATGGTATCATGGCACCACACTGGAACATGAATGCGCACAGCATAGTTTACATCACAAAGGGCAACGGCCGAATACAAATCGTGTCAGATAGCGGAGACAACGTATTTGACGGCCAAATCCAGGAGGGTCAGCTCATAGTTGTGCCACAGAACTTCGCCGTGGTGAAGCAAGCGGGCAACCGGGGATTTGAGTGGATAGCATTCAAGACTAACGGGGAAGCACAGATCAGCCAGCTCGCTGGACGGGTTTCGGTGATCAGAGGGATGCCAGTGGACGTGATCGCGAACGCGTATCAGGTTTCCAGGGAGGATGCTCAGAGGTTGAAGCACAGCAGGCAGGAGATGACTGTGCTTAGTCCTAGGTCTCAGAGTCAGTGAAGCTATTGCTAAGGGTGAAAATGTAATAATGTAACTCTAAGCCCTGTAACTTGAGGTAAAAACTATAGAATAAAGGGCTAGTGGACATGAGGAGTGCTGCGGGAGTATGTAAGTTGTATGTGCGAGTGAAATAATAAAAATAAATGTTTCTTTCCGCACAAAAATGATATTCACACTGTTCATCTCTAACCCAGCTACCAAATTCTCTCAATGATTCTTTTTTTAGTTTGTTAATGTTATTTCGGGTGTTCTGGTAGAAAATTATTGCCTTGAGAATGCCTTTGGATTCGATAAGGAAGTCAAATTCAAACTTAAAAAAATAATGTATAGGGTCGTTGGATACTGAAGTTATTCGATTTGAAATCTCTATCTTAATTAACAATTTATTTTTGCTAACTTCTTGTACTATTTTTATGTAAAAAAAATTATAATATTCAAGTTAATATTTGTAAGAAAGAAGGGATTAAGAAGGGATTATAAAGAAGTATTTGTTGTATATTTGTTGTATATATTTTAGATGTTTATGAATGAATTCAGTGAATTATAAAGAAGTATTCATGAATATTTATAGTTTATGAGTTCAATTTTTTTCAAAAGTCTGCATGTACAAATATGGACCTTAGTTAATATTCATTACATTCCTTTAAAGTGATATTCAACAGTGTTTAAGATGGATTCTATTTCAAGAATTAATTTTTCTATTAAAACTAGGAATAATAATGTGACTGAAAATAAAAATTATAATTTGATTTGTTCTTTAACTTTTTGTAAAGCCTCTTACTCAATTATAAAAATTTACGGATCGTTGGATCGAATTACTTGTTTATTGGACACTAAATATAGTTTCTAAGCCATTGAATCGTGCAGGATCTCCCATTTCAGGGACCTAATCCACCTTTTTTATTTAAGACACAAGTCACTTTCTTCTAGGAGAAACAAAAGTCACTTTCTTCTAATAGGAGAAACAAATCATAAAGATGAAGAATAATTGGATTGTTTTAATAATAAATTCAACAAATACCCCCTATAAGTAAAGTAGTATGTCTTATAAATGTGAAACTTATGAGATACACTTCTTTCGCTTTCTAACCACATTTTTAATTTTTTATTCTTTTTCAAATATTATTGTTCTAGCTAGAACTTTTTCGATCTTAGTGATATTTTCATCTTTATAGGCGGTTACACTGTTTAAATATAAAATCTAGTAGCTTTTTTTTTTCCTATTTTATTTTTAATTTTGATTTCAAGTAACTTTAAGACTATTTCATCTTTATCTTTTCAATTTTTTCTTCAAAAATTTTATTTATAGGCAAAAGGAGAAAAACAATAGTAAAAAGTCTCAACTCCTTCTTCATAGAGGAATTAAAGCATGCATTCTACATTCCTATTGGTGTCGAAATTCGAGCTCTCCCCATTGGTGACCCTATTAGGATTCAAAAAAGTAAAGTCCATGGAATTACCTATTCCACTTATTATTCTTGAATTTTTGCATATGACCAATCTTTTTCCTTTCCAAATTTACTCTAATGTATTTCACTTCCTTTAAGATGTTTCTATTTTAAACCACATGATATGGCTACCTTACGACCTTACATTGTACCATGTCTTTCTGACACAACTTAATTTGCTAAAAAATAAATTAGTTTGGGTTTTTGAATGGTGATTAAGGTTTTTCTCTGATTTTGAAGATAAAAAATGGCTTCAAAAAGAGTGTAGTGAAAATAAGTGGGGAGTGGAAGAGGCTAGGTTACCTATATGAAGTAAATACTTCATTTAGGAACTACAATTGGAGAACCAGCCTCACTTTCCCTTTTATCCCAGGGAGAGAAAGATTTTTAAAGAAGTATTTTCAGAAAAAAGGCAATCTCCCATAAACACTTGTATTGCCCTAAGTTGTTGTTAAGATATACTGAGCTTCTGGGGGTACATCACTTTTCCTATGCCTTTACTGTGGAGGATGGAGTATGGACTCTGACTCCTCATTGACCTAAGCATTGTAGCAAGCACTCAATCCTTTACTACTAGATACTTCCAAAATTGCATATTGTTTCTCGACCTTCTGTATCTAGACATTCTGTTTCCACAAAGGGGATTACTAAGATGGTAAGAACATCTTTGTGTGTTTTACTTATAAGGGTTCTTTCCCAACATTGGCGAGTTAAAAAAAGAGTATTTCTTTTTATTGTGTTTTTTCTCTGTGCATAATTGTTTTTTATTCATTGTACTTGTGCACCTGTGACAGTGGGGTCATTCAGGTCTTAACAAAAGATGAGATTTTGGACTTTGCTTTCGTTAATGCTTCCTCGGGTTTTGACAGCTTCCCCGGTGCAGGTGAAGAATCCAGGGATGATTCTAAGGCCTTTGATTTGTCTCTCAAGAATTAGAGGTTCCAAAGATGGGTTACTAATGCCTCTACTCATGATTTTAGTGTTGACTTAGGAATTGTTGATCCATCTTCTAGACAATCGGCTGTTAATCCTCATTCCATTTCAGTTTCTTTTCCCAAGTGTTTCTTATTTCAATTAAGGCCCAGAGTTCTTCACCTGTTAGAGCTAGTTCTGTGGTCCCTGTTGTAAAGGTAGTCATTCCTCTAGCCATATCCAATCACGAGGAAGAAAACTTTGTTTTTGTTAGTTCTTTTATTTTTATTTTTATTTGACATTTGTGCAAAGTTTGAATACCGCTTATTATTTTACAAATCTCCAAGCTTTCATAAAAGGTCTTTCGGAAGTCATACTTGGTTTCTTGTGGCAATGGATAGGAAAATGGAGGACCCAACAAAATAAAGAAAAGGGGGTCTAAGATTGTACCTAGAAGAATGAAGGCTTCTCTTATCTCCAAAATGCAAAGAATTGAGCTCTCTTTTAAGGTTTCTTTCGTCATTCTTAAGATGTTTTCTTCTAATCCTCCCCCAAAATTTTTTGTTCCTCTTTGTAAGTGTTTCTTGTGGCTTTTATTTTTATTTTTATGATTTCATGTACTGACTTATTTCGATTTTATAGAGGATGCTATTAATATAGAAAGTGATTCAGAGGTCCTACTCCTCTTAGGATGAAGCTAGAAAGAGAAAGTAAGAGCGGGCCTTGTGGCATTAGTACTAGACCAGAGATGGGAAGAGGTCCCCAATGTATGTATTCTCCTTCATTCTTACCCCTACGTGCTTCAAAGAGGGAAGAGGATAAATTGCCTCCCGAGTTTCAGAAAGGTGAGTTTGGGGATGTGGTGAGGAATTCTATAGCCTTAAGAATAGACAGGGAGAGTGTGGCTGCTATTATTCACTTGTACAAGTATAGCCTTGCTTCCCAAAATGAGTGAAAAGAATTGGAGTTAAAGAGTGCCTCTTTTTGCATTATAATGAGGTTTATATTATTATTTTTTTTAATTTTGTGTTTGTGAAGTACCACTTCCTGACTTATTGCAATTTGGTAAGCTTTAAAGGATATTCTCTATATAGCTAAGCATACTAAGGTGGGCTTATGCTTCAAAATATTAAGTGAAAGTGTTAAAGAGAAAGTTAGAGAAGAAGTATGGGGAGGAGGTGTTTAAGCGGGGGATGGATCTTCTTTTTGGAGGATGACCTCAAAAGTATGGAGGCTGAGAACTAGTAGTTAAGGGCTGATGTTATTGACGAACAAATAGTGACCAAGTTATGACATGCCATCAAGACTTAAATATGGAATTAGGGGAGGTCAAACATGCTAATAAAGTTCATCTAAGGGAGAGGGATGACATGATTGCTTCGTTGAAAGCCAACAAACATAGGATATCCTTTCTTGAGGATGAGTAGATAACTTAACACATAAGAATGATGTTTTGGAAAACTCAAATAGTCAACTCGAGGAGCAAGGTTTTACGGCGAACATGGAATTGCAAAGGAAGAATGATGAATTATGAGACGTTAATGACCATGCTTTCTTAGGTGTTGATCTATTAAAAGCTTTAGGGGCACGAACAACTTAGTTGAAGGTAGTAGTTGAAGAGTTGTGGATCGCTTTGAAAGGTTCCTAGCAAGTTGTTATTGCTCAAATTTGAGATGGTGGTTTCCATAAGTCAATGAAAGAAGAGGATTGATGCTGCCAAAGATGTATATAGGCATGAGGTCTTAGTGGCATTTGCTCAATATTTTAAAAGTAGCTTCTAGTTTGGATATAATCTTGCCATTTATTGAGAATTTTCAAAAGACTTCAATACAGAGTGTGGATGGTATCATGGTTTGTCCGCGAGGCATTTAAGTGATGAGCCTCAGTGGATCAACTATAATTTTGCTAGTGAAAGGGCCTGGGAGGTAAATTTGATGTTGTTGATGTCTCGGAGGAATTATTTGATGAAGACATTTGATCTTCCCTTATAATTTTGTTATTTTGAAAATTTTATACATTTGTAATTCTTAATTAAAGAAGTTTTTATTAGTTGATTTATTTTTCAAACTACATATTTGTGTATTGCTTTCTGTGATAAAATTTAATTTAAATGTGATAAGAATTTTTACAAAGTGTTACTTCCCTAAGCGTTAGTTTAAACGAAATATAAAAAATAAGTCAAATAAAATGAGTGATACTTCTTGGTATTGCCTCGATCATTCCAATGTCTAGTCATAAGTTGTATTCATTTTAACTGTAGGATGTAACCTTAAAGAGTCCTTTAGAAGTGTGCTTCCAAAAAGGGTGCTTATAGGCACATGACCCCTCATAGGAAATCTAATTCTCAAGTATGTTTATTGGGATCGAACATTTATTTTAGTTGTTTCGCATCTCTTTTGGCTTCTTGAGTGGAAGGCTTTCTTCTATATCCATTATTGGAGATGGTGCTTACGTGCCACTTTAATATTGTATGAATATTAATTGTTTAATATTTATATAATATATATTTTGAATAGAATCGTTAATATTAAATATAAATGGTAAGATACTAGTAACATTTCAAATATTATATGATCTAAATGAGTTTAGATCAATACTAAGAGTTAGAAATGCTCAGAGTTATAAGTACTAAGAGTTAGCACATTATAAGAATTATGAAATCTAAAGAGTTAGAGTATTGTCTAAAATGGGACAAAAACTTGCGAATATATTAGTGATGACATAGTTGCAAAGTTATAAATAGTGCTAAGAAATATCATTATGCAGTATGTTCTCAAACACTATATTTTTTATCTATCTTTTTTGATGGGGGTCTATTGATGAGATCTTTTTTTTTATATTTAGATCAGTGTATGTTTATATTTGGATGGTCTAAATGGTTAGTCTTAGCAGACTATGAGTTTAGTAAAAATTTGTATAGGCATGTGGTATTCAGTAAGGATCGAGTATTGAACAAACTTACGAGGATCTCCAATAGACATCTCATAAAGCTGTCAATAAAAGGTCTTCTCGAGTTGAGTGGTATTCGTGGTCTTTTAACTTGAGCACCACGATGGGCTTGTGAGTGATCAACCATACTTTGATTTTACGCATATCAAAGATCTTTCATGGTTTGACCGCTAGGTGTCACTAGGTATGGTCTGATGCTCATGAAGTCTGGTGTGCGTAGATATAGGATTCGTCAGCTCATATAGGTGAGTTGTATATCCTAATTCTTGAAGATTACATTTTAGGAAGTCTTGTGGCCACAAGCATAAATCCTGAAAAAGAGTTTTTCGTAGGGTTAAACAATATCGTAAAAGTGTTTATGGATATTGTTTATAAAAATATAAATCTGGAGATAAGTTCACAGGCGAGCAAATAAAGATTTAACGATGATGATTTATGTCTCTATTCTTTCAGGATATAGGTGACATAGGGATTATATGAATATGCTATAATCTCAGTTTGTATAGTTTAACGCTTTGCTTTGTAATATATGTAATGTGTGTGTGGGACATCATTTATGGACTTATAGAAGAGTTTAATTTGACAAATCAGACATGAACCTAAAGAGCCTCATAATATGAAGTGTATTCATTATGCACTAGAATAACGGATTAGATTGAACAAGTTCGATCCAGGAAATTTCAACAAACAGGAATTTGTTTCAGGATTCCTTTGAGATGTACACTTGTCAAAGCTTAAGTATTAAGAGTATCAATTACTTAGTTAACAAAAATTATTAATTAAAGGGATGATGACAAATGGCAAGATCATGGTCCTTGATTGTTTGACTTTTCTTACAATAATTAAATTGGTTGTTAGACAAGCAATGTTAATTAAATAATGTAAAAGTTGTTTGCATTATTTAAAGTGGTAAAATTGAATTAATTCAAACAAAAAGACATAGAAGCATGGCTTTATGGCACTGTTGTTTGACAATAGAGAAGAAATAGAAAATTTTGAGATATTTTTTTATTCTTAACACACATGTGTGTGTGGCCGGCCATGGGTAAGAAATAGATAAGATGTGCAAAAGTGTTTTGTATTATATGAAAATATTCTTTTTGTTTTACATTACTTTGGTCAATAAAAGCAAAGAAACCAAATGGGCATGGGCTTTAGCATGCCTAGTGGGGCCAAAAGTTAACAAAAAGGAAAAATTGAGATAAAATGAAAATGGTTTTCATTTTGGAACCACCCATTATTTGGCTCGACCTTATTTTGCAAGAGAAAGAGCTTGTATTTCAAGTGTTAAAAACAAAACTATTTGTCTTCTTCTTCTTTTATGGAGGCCGACTAAATGAAGTGAAAGATTGAGTGACTGATTTTGTTTGTGCAAGAGTTGCACAAACAAAATTCATTTTAATTTTTTTGAAACAAAAGCTAGTGTTACTTAGGAACAAAATAAGTGGTTAAAGAGTTTAACGAAGTCTGAGTGTTTAAATACTTGGGTTTTTTGAAAAATTTCATTAAAGTTATTATTTTAGCATTCTAAATCCACCAGAGTTGAATTTAGAATGGCTGACGTGAGCACTTCATGGTGAGACCACAAAAATTTGATTCCATACTAAATTGCTTCATAGATACGTTTTAAATTAATGTATGGAGACTTCAATTACATGTATTTATTGCATTAGAAAATTAAATTTTTAGTTCCATTGCACTATATGTATGTATGACATGCATAAGTTTAATATTGAAGAACACATTGCACATGCATACACTCCATTGAATTAGCACGCTTTCATCTATCTCTTATAGTAGTAGGCTATTTCCTAAACCTTTCTCATTTGGGATGAATTACCTTTCTTCTGTGTTGTAATTATGAAACATATTTTTTAATTGTAACTTCGTCTTTCTTCTCATTAATCCATTATTCGCACTTATGGTTGATTAATTCAAAGGAAGTAAAGTTCTTTTGAATGAGATACAAATAGTAGAGTTGACATCTTTACTATCTTCGGTAAGCTTGGGAGGTTGTTTCGATGTTATAGCTCCCAAGTTTGTTGAGTTCTCGATTGAATTCGTTGAGAAAGTAATTTCATTCTCTCTTTGTTTTATAAGGAACAATTTAATATCGTCTTCTTTTTCTTTTGATTTTGAATGTACTGAGTGATTAATTGGGCCATCAACTTATCAAATGAGGATATTGAGTTTTTCTTTATCCCTTAGAACCATGCCTAGGTTGAACCTTTCAAGCTTAACAGGAATGTGATGCGTCCATCATGCACGTGCATGATCATCTTCGCGTTAAAGTAAAAGATATGTTATTTTAGATCTCTAATCCCGCTGTACATTTAAAAGGTAGATATGTTAAACTCGTATGACTTCTTTGCAAGCTCTATGGAGGCCACAAGAGGATCCCAATTTGCTCTCCTTGCTAGAGTCATTGTGTCATCGATTATTCCAAACTTTTCTGTCTTTGGATATAATCCTTTTACTTTCCTTATAATGGATTCTCTTATATCGTCTCCATCAACCTTCCTAACTCCTTCTAGAGTCTAATCTCTTCTCATTCCTTAGGGTGCATATATGTCTATGTCTTTTGTTTCTTTTCTTTTTTGTGCTTGCCCATTATGAACACATCTTGGCCCGTTTTCTCGATATTGACTTTTTCAAAGTCATCATTCATTTTTTGAATCCCTTGATTGTTGCCACTTTGCCTCTTATTTCACGATTTTCGTTCCTATTCTCTTTGAGTTGTTTGTAAATTTCTATTAGTATGTTTGCTTCCCAGTGTCGTAAGTTTGGGTTGGTTATTTTCCATATTTCTACATTATTCGAAAGTTCTGAAAGGTTCCTTGCTTATGTTTCTTCCTGCCATATTTTTGCTTAGTCTAATCATCTTTTTCTGGTGAATTGGTTTTTTTTTTCAAAATTCCCACAATCGGCACTATTGAAGTTCTCTAATTTAGAACTTTAACGTCAATTACCAACTTATTTTTGTGTACTACTTCAATTAACAAAAATGTACCATTCTCTTGAGAAAAAAAAATACTTTAGTGTCAAGTTAGTATTTATAAAGAAGGAGTATTGTATGTGAAAGAATATTTATACGAACAAGTAAGATCATAATATATATTGTATAGATTGTAGTTACTTATGAATGAATTATAAACAAGTATTCACGTATATTTATATAGTGTATGAGGTTAAATAATTTTCAAAGCATGTATGACCTAGTTAATATTCATTAGGTTTCTTTTAGGTGGTATTTATGAGTGTTTAAGATGGATTTTGTTTCAAAAAGTTAAAAAAAAAAAAAATTAAACTCAGAAACGATAATGTGAATAGAAGTAACAATTATAATTTATTCACTCTCAACTTCTTACAAAACCTTTTAACCGTTTAAGAAAATTTGTAAATTATTGAGTTGAATTACCTGTTTGCTGGGCACTAAATCTAATTTCTGGCATGTAGGCTCTCCCATTTTAGGGACCTGAGCTGCCTTCTTGACTTAAGACACGAGTCCCTTCCTTTGAGTAAGAGAAACAAATCATGAAGGCGCAGGCGATTGGGTTGTTTAAGTCACATAGATATATTTGTATATATAAATACAAATATATAGCAATGGTTTTATCCGGTTTTATTTGTTGTCAGAAAAAAAAAATTGCCTACTCGCGATTTGGGACAAAATAGTTTATAATAAATTATCTTAGTTACTATAATATAAAAAGAAAATTTATTTGTCAAATCCTTTCAGGTTCATCTAAATCAAAGGGATATAAAAGGAAAAATAAAATAATTATCTTAGTTAATTATAAATTAAACCCTTTATTAATATGTGGAAGTAGGTTTTTCACCTCATACCTTTTATAATTTTAATTTGAAAGATTTTTTACTGCTTCAACTAAGTGATACTCATTTATTAAATATTGAAACTCACTTATTAATACTGTAAATATTTTTAATGAAAAATTAAATGAGTGATATTCATTTGTATTTCATCAAATCTCAGGGAAATTCAATAACATGTCCTTAAATTGAACAACAACTTAATACGAAAATTTAAGCCAATGAATTCTAGCCAATCCAGGTATATAATAGCTTATAATAAGTACTTTATTTCCATAATTCTAGAATATTTAACTCTCGCAGAAGCACTTTAAGAAAGTAAGTTTGAATTCGTACAAAGACAACATGAAACAGTTGATAACTTCGTGTACAAACTTCGATCTGTTTTTTTATTTATTTTTTAATGCCCTTAAAGTAAACAACTTAGTGAATATTAATCTCTAAAGAGATCATTTATTAATTTTCAAGCTTAATTTTTCTGGCCAGTGCACGAAGAACAGCATCATTCTCGTATTGTTTGCAGCGCTTGTGTAAATAGACCAGCATATTGTCCATTGGTGGTAAGTTGTCTTTGATCACAGGGTGGTCCAGAAACTTGCTCTTCCACTCAGTAATGGCTGGAAATTTCTTTGAGTCAAGAATCTGCAGTGATCCAATTTCTTCCCAAAGAGGAAGCCAACAACAGATCCAACCAATTGAAATATCCAAATAACCAATGCTATCTCCTCCAAAATAGGTCTTTCCTTTGAGTTGTTCCTCCATCTTTTCCAAAGCTTCTATTATTTCTTTCACAACAATCTCTTTTTCTTCTCCTTTGGTCCACATTGCCTTCCATGCAGATTTCAACAGCTGAACAAGCAATAACAAGATTTGGTTATAGAATCGAAATATTTCTATAAAACAGAGTAATATTATGTACTCTTACGTAAGTCATTTTTCATATACATACTATTATACAATGACATGGCAACTAATGCATGTTATCAAAACATTTTGCTAATTAAATGCTAACGTTCACTAATCACTCAACCGCTTACACTTCACAAAGCTAATAACAAATTTATTTTACAGTAGCTCGATCTCAAATATATTCAAAGTAATGCTATATATTTTAAATTATATTTTAAATAATGATGTGTCAAATAATTATTATATGATAAATAATATAAATTTCAAAATCAATTATTACATCCAATAAAAATTTAAAATATTATTATTTAAAATATAACTTAAAATATAAAGTTGAAATGTATAACTTACAAAATTGAGATATATAACATTATTGAAATAGTAAAAGAATGTGGTTACCGTGTTTGTAAGTGTTATGACTAGTCAACGCTTATACATAAATTTCAAGTAAATTTATATGATTGATGCATAGATATCCAAACCGATAATTAAATTCTTACACATGGTGTAAAATGTCTTCCCAACAAACAAACACTTAAATGTTCATAGGATTCTAAAATATCCATATGCTCCACCATTAATATATATAAGCATTCCTAGTGGGCCCAGACCATCTTATGTTAACTTCCTCTAATTTCTAACCATCATGAAAATTTGCTTTCACAAAATATGACATTGTTGAGCCAACTATTTTACTGCTGATTTGTCTTCGGCAAATGCGGAAAAAAAAACATTTCTGTTCTTATAAATTCATAGTTCTATAAGGAGTTTGAACTCACAGCTTAATAAATTTTTATAAGCGTAACATATATGATCTAATGCAAAGAACACTGACCTTCTCCTCTGCAAATTTAGCCCAGAATCGAGCCAGGGCTCTTTCATAAGGATCTTGTGGGAGTAATCGGTCTTGCTGCCAATTCTCATCGATGTACTCAAGAATGATAAGTGACTCGGGGATCACTTTCTTATCATGAATAAGCACAGGAACTTTTTTATGAACTGGGTTCAGTTCCAAAAGCCTAGCGCTCTTGTTAAAGATATCTTCTTCAATGTATTCATACTCAACACCCTTTAGCTTCAGGGCCCATATCACCCTATAAGAACCTGGGCTACACACAAACCCTAAAAGCTTCACTTCTATTCCCATGGTTTTGCTGCTTCTGCTTTTGCCTTTGTGACTTTGTGAGACGATACTCCACTGTATTTATATGCACAAATCACAACTAAACCGAATATTGATTAAAAGAGAAGACAGACGGCAAGTTTGACTACTGTAGATCACTGGGAATTTTAAAAAAAATATATAAATAAAAATAAAAAATTGAAAAGACATCACTAGCGCATTTGATTTGTGGAGTTGTTGTGGGGAGATTAGAACTTTAGGTAGACAGAGACACCCTACCACATTGACTTATCCTAAGATATGATTAAATTATGTCGCGGTGTCCAATTACTTTCTAGTTTACTATTTAATTTCTTTGTAGAAATATATTTGAAACAAGTTACAGCATTGGCAAAAGCTTCTGAACGAATCCATATTAGAATAGAATTATGTAATAATTGTTTAAGAAATTCACCGATTTTATACCTTTAAAACCCTTCTTAAAAAAGTGAAAGGATTCCTTAGAGACGGAGACGGAGACGGCAAGTTGGACAAATGAACTGGTGACCAGTCTAAGCCAAGGTCTCTATATATACCCACTCATCTAAGTTGTTCGATTATCTTTGCCGGCCAGTCGATATGTCTAAGAAAATTCAGGGTCATAGCAATTTATATAATACACGATATCTCTAGTTTCTTTAAATTTTAATAATTAATCATTCGACTGTGCACAAGTTTCTGTAAGGAAAACAAAAAGATTTAACCACTTGAATTTACTAAGTTAGAATGCTTTAAAAAATTTAATTGAAATCGTCAAAATGATTTGATTAGTTAATTTTAATTGGATTATTTAATAAAAATTAACATGTATTTTTTTTTTAAAGTTTGGATCGAAATGAGAAATCTTTCATTTATGGAACACCAGCTCAGGATACTTACACATTCACGACTAATTGAACTGTAAATTGACATGTATTCAAAATTTTCTCTCTTATTATTATTATTTAAAAAAAATACGAATAATTAATTTCAAAATACATAATTGCACGTGAGATATATTTTTATTAGTTTGGCGTACAGATGATGTAGTACGTGCGTGAGAGCCGGCCCTAGGCTAAAAATAAAATTTAGACATTTTATTTATTTATTATTAAAATAAAGTTATTAATTAAATGTTTGTAGGATAAATTAAATCTTTGTATAGAGCCTTTCCTTTGTTTTTGAGATGTGAATTTTTTTTTCTGAATTGCTAACATTATATAGATTTTTTGAAACACAAAGACGTTGATTAGATCTTACATATTAATTAGTTTATGACATGTAGTTACATATTTATGTTTCATGATTTTCTTAATATTGAAAAATGAACAGTCTAGAAAGAAAATAAAAAATGAAGTTAAAAGAGAAAATTTTGACCTTTTAATAAAATATTTTTGTATTATTAGAAATACAAATCATTAAATTGAGGCATTGTTGTTGCCGCTATATAATTTATCATTTGGAGAAAAAGAAAAAAAAAAAGGGGGCCTTACTGATAATAGGAGGTCTTTCTTTTGGCTGGCTGTCGGCAACTGCCTCAGTTGCCTATGGCTCGAGCTGCTACTGACGTTCGTTTCGACTATGACATAATTTTTTACCCACTGATTTTTATGCAATTAAATGGTTAAAGTTAATGGTGAAGGAAAAAATGACCTTCCCCTTAAGTATTATATTAGATGAAGGACTTCAATAAAAATCAGTCTTAAATTTTAATATTTTTATACAGTAAAAATATGAGATTATCAAATAAATATAATAATAATTTAAAGTAGATTAATAAGATTATAATACAATTAATATACGTAATTCAACAATTACTTATTTTATGGTGAATAAAAGGATCTTAATATTTTTTTATTAATTTTTCTAAAAAAATTTATAAAAAAAATAATAAAAATAATTCTCAAAGAATCTATTGTTATTTCAAAAACAATTAACATCGAAATAATAGTTTCACACTAAATACTCACAAGTATTTAGTGTTTACCATTTTTTTTTTTTAGAGTCTCTTATAATATTTAATCTTCAATAAATGATTTACAATGATTTATATAGTAGTTAAAGCGTATTTACAAACCCTAATCTTAGTTGGAATAAGAATTCATGTATTTAGGAGTCCAAAACCCCATCAAAAAGTCAAAAAAGAGCAAAAACAGACTTTCTTGAAATTGGGTGTCGTGGCGCCAAACCCGACCTCACTCCAGCGTTGTAGCCTGGCTTCCAAGTCCTGTCTTCCTCCTTTTTTGTGCATCCAATGCGAGTTTGACTTTCACATGACTCTTTGTTTAGTATTCATCTCAATTCTTATACAAGATTATTGAATTATTATTTCCAACAAACTCTTTATTAATTCAAAATCTTCAAATAAGAAGCCTTCTGAAACTATTCACACCAATGCTCTATCACATAGAGTTGAGTTCAGTTAAGTCCTCATCAAGAATAAACTTTTCCCAGGCTTGTGACTTTAGTCTTCCAAGGTACGCGTGTTTCTTGCATTAGGTATAAATGCTGCACTCATTTTCAAACCTCATCACTTCGGTGAGCATTCTTTGGATGTCGTCTTGTGGTCTGCATTACCTCAACACCTTACGTAAGGCTACCCTCGGCCATCTCCTTAAGTACAAAGAGCCCTTATTGTACTTCTCATATTCCAACCTTATAAATCATTTTACTACCTTTAGTTTACCCTTTTTCGCTCTAATTGAAAGCCCTTCTTCATCTAACTTTCCTAAGCATATCAAATTTCTCCCCAGATTAGGAATGTGCCTTACTCCATATAAGTCTTTAGGTTCTCTACTTTCTATCCTCAGTCTTATATCTTCAACCGCTATGACATCACAAGTCATGTCATTCTCCATTAGTGCTTTACATCTCATGACTTTATAGTTGGTAAATAACGATCTGTTTGGACACATATGGACGCTACACCCAAATTTTAGTATCTATTTGCCAACATATTTTTTCTTTGAGGCTACCAATGAGTCAACAATTTTGATATCTTCCTCAAGGCTACTAATTGTAGCACTCACATTCTTTTCTTTTAGATTTAGGACAATTCCTCATAATGTGCCATTCCTTGTGATAAAGAAAATACTTCTTGGATTTCCTATTTGGTTGGTTACTCTTCTTATCTCGTGCAAACAAAACTGTTCCACTCTCGAATTCATATCTCTTTGTCACTTCTTTTGAATTCAAAGATGCCTTAACATCATTCATCGTAAAAGTTTCTTTCTTATATAGCAATATATCTATAAATGTCTCATAGCTTTTCAGTAACGAACTTAATAGGATAATGGATTTATCTTCAATCTCTATCTTGACCCAAGGTATTAAGACTTATGATGACTTTGTTGAATTTGTAAATGTGGTCTCTCAATGAAGATCCCTCGAATATAGACAGTTGATGCAGCTTTTTCTTCATAAGTAGTCAATTTTTCAAAGACTTCCTCATGTACAAAGTCTTGAGTTTCTTCTATAGACCCAAAGCTATCTCTTCTCTATCTATTTTCCTTAATACTTCGTCACTCAATGCTAGTATTATAGTGCTATGAGCTCTCTTTTAAATGATGTCCCAATATTTTCTCCAGTTTTAAGGATTTCTTCTCATCACTAGTTGATGAACGAGGTTCCTCTAAAGTTGAGTCTAACCCTTATTGACTAATAGAGCCTTTATCTTTTTCTTCCATAAATTGAAGTCATTTATCCCATTGAATTTTTCAATATCTTGCTTGATAGTAGCCATAGTTTAAATACCACTTGAAGTGTATTATCAAATTGTGCTTTGATACCAGTTTGTTGAAGGGAAAACTCCATTCCCCTTAGGTATCATGTTAAGTAAAGAACTCTAATAGATATCAATATTAAACCCTAATACCCTTACACAATGGAAATATGAGATTCTCAAACTAATATAACAAGAATTCAAAGCAGGTCAATAAGATCACAACATAACCAATATACATTGTTCGGCAATTGCTATCATAGCCTCTCTTATTAACTCTTCTAGGGAACTTTACAAGGAAAATAAAAAGAACTCTCAAATGATCTATTGAATGGTGTATCTTTATTCTTCTAAGAATAATTAACGTCCAAACAATAGTTTCATCCTAATGTCCACAAGCATTTAGTATCTATCTAATTCTTCACTTCTCTCTTAGAGTCTCTTGTAATGCTTGATCTTCAATAAAAAGTTTACAGGGGTTTATATAGTAGTTAAAACGTACCTACAAACCCTAATCTTAATTGGAATAAGAGTTTATGTATTTAAGAGTCCAAATTTCACTCAAAGAAGTCAAAAAATGAGCAAAAACAAACTTTTTTAAACTAAGCACTGCAGCGCCAAACGTGACCTTGTTCTAGCGCCGTGGCACTATGGCCTGGACATACGTCCTCAGTTTCTTTGCCTTTTCTAGGTTTTCAAGTCTTGTCTTGCTTATTTCTTATGCGTTCAACGCGTACTTGACTTTCATATGTCTCTCCCCTTAATATTCATCTCAATTTATACTCATACAAGATTGTTAAATCACCATATCCAATAGTTAAAAATAGTATCAGTTAACTCAAATTTTGTATAAGAAGTTTTCAAGGAACCCTTGTGTTCAATTAATATCTGCTAGAAATTAAATTCTTTTTTTTTCCCATAAAAATAGTAAATGAATTGCAACTAGATAAGGATTATCCCACTGTAATTCGGATGAAAATTCTTAATTCTTACTTCTCTATGAATTTTTCTGTGCAATGATTAACTGTTGGTTGAAAATCTGCACTTGGCTCAATAGAAGCGACAACCAACAAGTGCATTTTGCGTCCACAAGCAATGGATGGACTCTTAGTGCATGTATTTCTCAAAGGGTTAAACTTTAGGGTCACACTCACAAAAGAATACACGACTGTTGTATCCTTTTACCACTTGTAATATTGCTGTAACAACTGTATGGAAAATGACTTCTGCAATGTAAATCATCAAACGAGTAAAATAAGATGTTGTATTCCATAAGGTAAAATGTCAAACTTTTGATAAGATGTAATACTGCAATGTTTTCAAGTGATACAATGCACATGGCAAGATAATTTGACGTCGGAAACAGAATCGTCACCATGCAAATTAGAAAGAACACCTAGAAGACTTGATCTTGACGTCGGTCGATGAAAATTAAAAACAACGAAAAAATTGCTCTGCTGTACAATCTCCATCTCCGGTGGACTTACATTTGAGTCTTGAGACATTTTTCGTTAAAAGTTAAGGCGAAATAATGCTTTACCAAAACCATAGATTGTTGACTTTGATGCGTGTGTTTTTACTTTTAGGCTTTTAGGTTCAGCCTATAGTTTCACCATAACCAACAAAACCGCTTTAGATTGAACTAGTTGGTAAAAGGTGACGTGGCGTAATAGGGTTTTTTCTCTCGGCGCACAGGGCTAACCTACGCCGTATCTCATGGGGAAGAAAAAATCGAGCAAAACGCCGCCGTCTCCGTCCGCTCACTGTGTCCGGGATCGCTCTACCCAGCCAAGTGTTCTATTGAATGAAGGCAGCAACCAGTTAGCTGCTGCTCCAAATGCTCCTGCCGCTACTCTATCTGCTTCTGCTCCTTCTGCTGCCGCTCCACTGCCGGCGTCCCTCGCGGCTGCTCCCCCGAATGCTGCTCCCGGGCTTGGGGAAGCTCAGGCAGCCGTGTCCGAGCTGCCTACGGGCTGGTCTGGTGACCCTCTGTGCAGTGGAGCTGCTGCAGGTGCGTCGGCCGGGTCCGACGGTTCTCATGCAGGTGCTGTCATGGTCTCTGCACAAGGGGTTGCGTCGTTCTCTGCCGGCTCCCGGAGTGCTGGAACGAAGGCTCCTGGCCCCCCTGCAATTGAAGCGTCTACATGGGCCGCCCCAGCGCTCGTGAATGGCGGTCGTCCTGAGGCTGGCTTGGCCTCCTTGGCCCCGGTCTCTGCGGCCTCTGGGCTGTCCGTCGAGGCTCCTCCTGTGGCTCCATGTGGCTACGGATGACAATGCGGCCATGTGCAGGAGCTACGGGCGTCCCGCGGTGATGACCGTCGGCAACAGTCTCCCGGCGCTGACTGTTCGTGGGTCGGGCTTCGGTGCGACGACAGCTGCTGCTGCTATAATGGGCGCGTCTGCTACAGTGTCTGTGTCTGCTACAGTGCCCGCAGCTGCTACAGTACCCGCGGGTGCTACAGCTGCTGATTGCGAGGGCAGGAAGGGCGTACAGTCCAACAGGCCCTGGGTATCTTTATTTGCTGACAACCGATCTCGAAGCCATGGCAGTGAACTACAATTTGTTCCCCCGACAATTTCCAATGGTAAGAAAATTGTGAAATTCAATAGTAATGAACTCAAAGAAGAAGAGAAAATGTGGCAACATGCATTAATTGGGTGTGTGTATGGATTGTGTCCTCAATTTCAACCTCTCCAAGCTTTTATAATGCGTCGGTGGAGGCAATTTGGCCTTGTTTCGATTCACTCCATTAAGGATGGGGTGTTTCTGTTTAACTTTGAAAATGAATATGGGCAACAAAAAGCTCTCCAGGATGGTCCACTGACCTTTGATAAACGTCCCTTGATCCTCAAAGCTTGGAAACCCAGAATGGTTATGGATGTAGCCAGTATCAGAACTTTGCCTATTTGGGTGCAATTTCCAGGACTACCGTGGGAATTCTGGAGCCCCCCTCTGTTGAGTCGTATCGCTAGCTCGCTGGGATCCCCTAAATTTAGCGATCAATGTACTTTAAACAGAACAAGGCTGGCATTTGCGAGGGTCCTGGTGGATATGGATGTGGAGGGTGATTTCCCTTCCATGATTACTTTAGAAGACGAAGAAGGTAATATGGTTAGGCAGGAGGTGACTTATGAATGGAAGCCTTCCGTGTGCACTAATTGCAAAAGGGTTGGTCATGAGGGGAAAGACTGCTTAACAGGGACGAAACAAGTGTGGAAAGCAAAAGAGAAGATTCAGAATAATCAAGGTGAAACTGAAGTACCTATTAGACACCCTGAAATGCAAGAACCAAAATAGTTAAACCTAAGTAAAACAGAAGGGGAGACACAGACAACAGAGGGGAATGAGGCGCATGGCCATACAGATAAGGCAACAAAACAAATGCCCGGAAGCGGGGGACCAGAAGTAATCCAGGGAATTGACAGATTCAACCTAAGGAAGACTATTACTCTGACACATGATGTGGGAATTATAGGGAAGGGTCGACGTGCCAAGAGGAACTCTAACTCCCCATATAGGGGACAATGATCGCAAGCTGGAATATTCGGGGTCTCCATGACCCCTACAAACAATCAGAGGTACGGGCTCTGATTAAATCTTGTCGATTATATATTTTGGGATTGCTAGAAACAAAAGTAAAACTGTCTAATCTAGATACCATTTGGAAGAAGTTGGCACTAAGGGAGTGGAAACTAGAAAATAATTCTGAGTGCCTAGATATGGGAAGAATATGGATCGCCTTTAATCCAGCTAGATGCAATGTCACGATCTTACAAAAGCACCAGCAATTCATGCATAGTAGAGTGAGTATTGATGGTATTATGTTCTACTGGACTCTGGTTTATGGTGCCTCTGCTATTATGGAGAGAGAGAACCTGTGAAAGGACCTTAGGGATGATTTGGCTCCCAGCACTACACCGTGGTTAATCCAAGGAGACTTCAACAATGTACTCAGCAACAATGACAGAATTGGGGGTCAATGGGTTAATGATAACATGGTAGATCAGTTCAAAAATTGGATATCGAGACTAGAGTTATTCGAGTTAAAGAACCATGGATGTCGCTACACCTGGTGTAACAATCAAATAGGTGGACAACGAATTTGGAGAAAAATTGATTGGGCATTTGTTAATGGTAATTGGCTGGATGCATTGGATTTTTCTGAGTGTGAAGTTCTCCCTGCGGGCATTTCAGATCACTCTCCGCTCGTGGTCTCCATCTCGAGAGCATCATATATTGGGAAGGTCCCTTTCAAGTTCTTCAACGCCTGGTGTACTCACAGTGATTTTCTTCTCACAGTCGAGCGAGAGTGGCAGCATGATTGTCAAGGCTCCCCAATAGCCAGGGTATGGTTCAAACTAAAGCTTTTAAAACCCAAGCTAAAAGAGCTTAACAAGGTCTTTTTCTCGGACATCCAGCAAAAGATTGAAGACTACAAACTTATGTTGGCCTCATTGCAGAGTAGTATGATCCATGACCCATTCAACCAAACCCTTCAAGATGAGGAAATGAGCATTTATCAACATTTAAGAAATCTTATTTATGCTGAAGAAAGCATTGTCAGACAAAAATCCAGAATCAGATGGATTCAAATGGGGGATTCAAACACCAGCTACTTTCATAAGTCAGTTAAGCAGAGAAGAGCTCGAAATAGAATCATTACAATTGAAAACCCCAATGGGGAAATTGTTGAAGACCCCAAGGTTGTGAAAGAAGCCATTGTCCGATACTACAAAGATTTGTTGGGTACCCCCATCTCCTATAGGGCGTCCATACAAAAGAGAATCATGGACGCGGGCCCTAAACTGAAGGAAGATGATAGAGACATGTTGAATGCCTCTGTCACAGAACAAGAAGTCAGAAGTGCTATCTTCAGCATCAATGGTGATAAAGCCCCAGGGCCGGATGGTTATAACAGTTACTTCTTTCAAAAATGCTGGCACATAATAGGAAAGGAGGTTACTGCAGCTGTGCAACATTTTTTCTCCTCAGGTCAGTTCTATAACCCCATAAATGCCACGGCCATTACCCTTGTGCCTAAGGTTCATAATCCTTATTGCTTGGGGGACTATAGACCAATTGCATGTTGTACTGTCCTCTACAAATGCATCACCAAAATAATAACATGCAGACTGAGAAGAGTGGTGAGCTACCTGGTTAGCTCTAGTCAATCAGCATTTATTCCTAACAGGCAGATATCAGATAATGTTTTACTAGCTCATGAGCTCATGAGGGGTTATGAGCGCAACAGCGGGAGCCCTAGGTGTGCTCTTAAAATTGATCTCCGCAAAGCCTACGATTCGGTATCCTGGGATTTCCTAGAAGAGGTATTGATGGGGCTGAATTTCCCTTATCACTTTATCAACATCATCATGAAGTGTGTCAGAACAAGCACGTACTCAGTCATGGTAAATGGTAGATTAGAAGGCTTTTTTCCGGGGAAGAAAGGATTGAGGCAGAGGGATCCCATGTCCCCTTTGCTTTTTGTTGTGGCCATGGAATATCTTAGTAGGAGCTTAAGTTATATTCCTCAGAACCAGTTTATATATCACAAGGGGTGCAACAGGCTGAAACTAAACCACTTGATGTTCGCAGATGACTTATTATTGTTCTCTAGTGGGGATGTCAGGTCAGTAGGCCACTTTAAGCAAGTGCTTGATGATTTCTCAATGGTCTCTGGGCTGCACCTAAACGCTGGCAAGAGCTTCATCTTCTTTGGGAATGTGCCTCAACCTACCAAGGAGACAATCCTTCAAGTGACTAAGTTCCAGCAAGGTGCGTTGCCTATCAAATACTTAGGGATCCCCTTAATCTCTGGGGGACTAAAGAGAGTCCACTGTCAGGAGCTTATTAATAGGATATCTGCTAGAATCTCAAGCTGGACTGTGAAATATCTGAGTTATGCGGGGCGGTTGCAATTAATAAAATCAGTCATAATGAGCATGCATGTATACTGGAGTTCTATGTTCATCCTGCCTAAATCAGTCACCAAAGAAATTGAAAGCAAATGTCGTAATTTCTTATGGCATGGAAGTAACCAGCAGGGGAAGAAAGGTTTAGTGGGCTGGAATGAGGTATGCAAAGGTAAAAATGAAGGAAGCCTTGGCATTAAATCTATAAGCTTGTGAAATTCAGCGGCAATCACTAAACACATCTGGGAGCTGGTTGCTGTGAAAGCTTCATTGTGGGCAAAATGGGTAACTGATAACAAACTGCGGAGGCTAAGCTTTTGGGGTATCACAAAGCCAATGGATGGTAGTTGGACTTGGAGGAAGATTCTGGGGTTGAGAAGTCAGATAAAATAATTGTTCTCCTATGAATTGGGAAACGGCAAGTCCTTCCAATTTTGGTGGGATCCATGGCTGGGTGGAGAATCAATAGTTAATAAATTTCCACATATTGAAATCTCCGATGCGGATATTCCTCGGGATGCTAAGGTTAATGACCTATGGCAGCATGGTCATTGGAACCTTCCTGACCCGTTGGACGAGTACACTTCTCAGGTATGGGACTATCTTCGCAAAAATGTTTCAATTTCTGAAAGGGAAGATAGAATCTCATTCACCGCTAGTTCCAATGCAAAGTTTTCTATTGCAAGTACTTGGAGATGTCTTAAGAATAATGAGGCTAAGGTGGGATGGTGTAAACTGATATGGGGAACACAACATATACCTAGTCATAGCTTCATTGCTTGGTTAGCTTTGAAAAACAGATTATCTACCAAAGAGAGACTTAAAAAATGGGGGGTTATTCCATCAGATGATTGCCCTCTTTGTGGTAATGACAAGGAAACAATCACACACTTATTTTTCCAATGCAACTTTTGTAGTGAAATTTGGCACAAGGTACTAAGGGCGTGCCAACTCAATCAATGCCCGAACAGATGGCAACGAGTAATCTCCTTCTTTTGCAGAAAATCTAAAGGCAAATCTACCCTCAGTAAGATCAGAAGAGTATCGTTCTGCGCTACAATCTACTTTATTTGGAGAGAACGGAATCTGAAGTTCTTCCAACAGAAAACTCCTTCTACAAGCGAAGTCTACCAAAAGATTAAGGATGTTACTTGGCTTAGATGTATAAGTACTGTAAATGGTCAAGGGATTGACCACTTTGCAGCTGGGTGGTAACTGTAGTTAATCTCTATGAGTTGTACTGTCTTTCTTTTTCTTTTATTGAGTTTACTCTGTAATACCTGCTAGATTTAGTATTTATATAAATTTTTACTTACAAAAAAAAAAAAATAAAACAAAATTTTATCGGTGTCTTTCTTTAAAAAAAATATTACAATAATTTATAAATATTTATAATAAAAAATTTATCAACACATATAACAATGACTCCTTTAAATATTTTAGCGATATATTGAAAAGGCAAAAGTCTCTTGTTTTCCGTTTCCAAGTCGTCTTTGAACTCATTCGAATTTTTCTTTTTAGAAAATTAAAATTTTATTTCCTTGGACTATCATTAGCCGTTTGATCGAAGTAGCAAGGGATTTAGATTTCAATTGATACGATTCGAAAGTAAATGGGTTTGATCGGAGAGCTAGCGGAGGACGTGTTTGTGAACTTTTCTCAAGTTTTGGAAGGTGCTCGAAGATTGAGGAACAGCAGAGAGCATACTCGGAGATCTTAGATTAGAACGAGTGAAATTAAAGGCTTCATTTGGAATTGTGATGTACAACTGTAAATAAAAATACTAGTTATTATTTCAAAATAAGGTAGATAATTTTTTTTTTATTAAATGCCCATACTTAAACGATATATTTATTTATTTTATTTAAGAACTAACCAAAGTTAATATGTTTACATTTATGTCTTTACAAGTTTTTAATGTTATATTTATAATATAAAATTTGAAAAATATATAAAATAAAATAATACTTAATTATACTAAAGAAATTGTGACTTTAGTTCATGAAAAATAGTTGAATAAGTCATGTAGTCCTTAAAAAATTCTATTATTTTAATTTTGTTTTAGTTCTTTTACTATTTGACCCCTCTTAGTAAGTTAATGATTGTCTATCAAATTATTAATTAATATTTATTAAAAACTTTAAGCAACAAAAATAATTAAATTAAACTAAACAAATATAATATAATACTAAATATAAAGCAGATATATTTTATGCTATCCAATCCTATTCGAGTATAGATTTATTTTTAATACTTAAAATCAATTGTTGACTCTGAATTTTAAGTTATCATGAACTAACGAGTTAGATTTGTATTTTCATTAGAACAATAATTGGGTCTGTTGCCTAATCTTACTGCTAGGATGATGACCATTTATTATAATGTACATGAGCATGATTCGTATTTGTGCTTTAAAGCACATGTTGGGCTTTTAGAGGCTTGGATTCAATCAAGATTAGAAGAAATAATCATAAATAAGCAATAAGACAAAATTATAGTGCTTCAATTCTATATGAGTCTACATCCACTTCACTGATTTTATAGAATTATAGTAGTTTAATTTTATATGAGCTTACATCCACGCATTATTAAAGAGAGTGCATATATCGAAAGTATTTGGGTCACTATAACATAAATGGATAAAATTAAAAATATGTTGTCTCGAAGCCTCTTTGGGTTCTTTCAAACTATAAGAGAGCCTTTAGAGGCTGTCTTGGAGATTTAAAGGCTATAACTTGTATAGAGAGAATTCAAAAGAAGAAATAAAAAAAGTCCAATGAAGAAAAGGGGGAAGCCCCTTCATTGTTTCAACATGTTTTATATGTCTTGTTATACTTAGTAGTAGAATTCTTATAGAACTAGGACAAATTATTACTTTTCTAAATTAAGACATGCCTTAAGATTATTGGTGCCGAATTTATACTGAGAATCTAGGAAATCTAAGATCTTCAAAGATAAGAACAATTTTTGGGCCCTCAGGTTGTTTCTGAGTCTTAAGTCTTCGATAAGTTGTGATTAAGCATCTTCTCACCCGCTTAAGGGGAAAAGGCGGCTGACCTTCGGTTAGCTTAGGTAATGCTAGTTGCTGAAGAGTGCCTGTTGAAACCAATGAGTTTTTGCTGGTATCAAGGATGGCAAAATTCAGATTCAAAATTTTTGTATAAACTCGAAACTCGGGTTTCACCCAAATTTTTTCGGGTACAAGTCAGATCTAAGTTTAATTTGGTTAGATGAGGGTAACTCGGCCAGGATTTAATTTCTTTTTAATTTTTTTTAAAGTTTTTGAGTTATTTATTTTGTAAAGTAATTATTAGTTGTATAATGTGTGTTGTATAATCTATATTAATAATTTAATATGTCTTAAACTTTATTAATTTTTATCCTCTTATGATCATTAAAATTTTAAATATATTTTCTTACCTAATATTCATCGACTCATCTTTATTTTGCAATAATTTTTATATTAATTTCAAAACATGATAATGTACAAAAATACAAATTTATTGATTTGATTGTAAATTTATAATGCTGGTAATTCAATAATTGAACGTCTTTTATGAATGAATAATAATAATATTTTGCTATAAATATATTTACTTAGTAATTTGTAACTTAATACTTACTATAGTCTGTAAATAATAAAAAAAATCAAATAATGAATTAATGCTTGTTAGTTGTTACTACTTTCAAAATAATCAAAATAAAGTTACACTACCAAACAATTCATTTCAACCGCAATCAAAAAAAATTATATAATCCATATCATCTAAAGTTCCAAAGTTTCATAAACAAAATACAAAATACCATCCATAATCTAAAATATACAATAATGCATATCATCTAATGTTCTAAAGTTCCACAATCACTATTATTTGTAGTACACAAAATACAAAATATAATCCATAATCCAAAAATACATTCAATAATGCATGTCATCCAAAGTCCAAATAAATAATACAATTATAATCCATGAAAAACAACTTAAAGTCCAATGAACTCACTTTCCTCTGTGATAACTAATTTAAATTCCGAAATTCAAACTTAAAAATTAATTAAAATTAACAATAGTAAATCATTAAAAAATTTCAATTAACTTTTTTTATAAATGACAATAATAGTATAATAATTTGTTACACAAGCCATTTTTACTTTGTAATTCAGCCCAATACCAATATTGAGTATACAATAATGTTTCTACAGTCTTTAGATGAAGTCTATCGTGATGCGAACTCAAATGTCTACCTCTCATACTGAAAATGGATTCCCCACTCATTTTATATGTTTCTCTACTTAAATGTACCTTTTATTTCTAATTAATAAGATTTCTTGTATCTTCAAGATTACTAAAAACAAAGTTATCTATCAAACCTTCAAATGATCTGCCTAATAACTTGGAAGATTAATAATCTTAATTCGCAAATTTAAACAAATCCATTCAATTTAAGTACATACCTCGTGAGGTTTCCTTTATTTTCTCAATATTACGAACAACTCTCACACCAGTATGTAATTACAATCGTACAGAGACAACATGAATGAGTTATTGAACAAATATGAATGCCGCCCTGCAACCAAATATCATTTATCAATTTTCAAGGCTTTGTCACTGCTGGTTAATGGAAAATAACATAAATCTGGAATTAGTTGTTGTCTACGCCTGTAAAAATAAGCAAGCATCTCCTCCTCAGGTGGTAAATTGTCTTTGATCACAGGGTGGTCCAGAAACTTGCTAATCCATGCGGTAATGGCTGGAAATTTTCCAGGGTTCAGAATCTGAATTGATCCAACTTCTGCCCAAATGGGCAGCCAGTTAGAGATCCAACCAATTGCAATGTCCAAATAACCAATGTTATCTCCTCCAAAATAGGTCTTTCCTTGGAGTTGTCCCTCTATCTTTCCCAAAGCTTCTATTGTTTCTTTCACAGCTCTCTCTTTTTCCTCTCCTTTCTTCCACATTGCCTTCCATGCAGAATCTGAAAGCTGAAGAATGAATAACAAGAAATTGATAATACAGTTAGAATACGAGGGTGCCTCGTTATTGTTTTCTTAATTGGTGTTTTTAAGTTTGTTTCATAGAACGAAGATAGTGTTTTTGATTTGATAATTTTTTAAATAAAAAATGTTTGGTAGTGTGTTCTAAAATGGTAATCTGAAATCTGAGTTCAAACCACTCTCTCCTATTTTTTTTTAAAAAATTTGTAATTCAAAAATAAAAATAATAAAAATCTATCTGGTAGTTTATTTGAAAATAACATTTAATATATTATTAAATAATACAAAAATTAATTAAATTAAATTAAAATCTATAACTTGCCTTATTTAAGAGAAGTAAATAAATTTGAACCTATTTGCGAGACATACGGAATCATTAACTGTATTGATTATATCAATTAAGTGATTCTGTAATAAAAATCTAAATGAAAGTGAAAATCATTTATCGATCTTTTAAAATCATTTGTGAGAATGAAAACCATCTTTTCCATTTCATTTAAAAAAATAATTCAGAGACTATTTTTACTTTCACAAAACGATTTTAAAATGAACTATTTAAAAAATAATACCAAACTTACCGCATATGAAAGGCTCCAGAATCAAATGTAAAATAAAACATAACAAATTATTTATTTCTGAAAATTTGACAATTTAGTCCTTGTGTTTTTATTAAAATATTTATTGAATTTCTAACTTTTTTAAAATACATTAGTTTGTCTCTATTGTTCAAAAAGTTTTGTTAAAATCAATTTTTGAGGAGTAAATATGTTGTTTACTCTATTATAATTTTACATTAAAAATAATAATCAATTCATTTTTCATTTTTTAGTTCCCTAAATTTCACTTTTAACATATCCATCTTTTTTTTTTAATTTGCCTCCATTTTTATTTTCATTTCTCCCTAAAAACAACCAGCTTCTCCAACCCAAACCAGTGACACCACCCCCCACCCCAAAATTAGCTCTCTCCCCCACCTAAAACTAGCCCTCCCCCACCAACAAATCGAAAACCAGTCCCACACCCACCACCACCACCATCCGCCTCCATTCTGCTGCTACTCCACTGACCTCTCTCCTTTCATACTCGCCACTTATATGATAGAAAAAATTAAAATATTAATGTGTTATTGTTAAGAGTTATAATTTAGTAATTGGTAGTGTTGTTAGGATAGTGATTTAGTAATTGATGGTACTATAAGGATTGTGGTTTCATAGTTTTAATTTAGTATTTTGTAATTAATTTAATTTTTTATTCTTAATTTCTTCGAGTTGTAATTTGGACCAATCAAGATTTAATATTCTCATTTTTAATCAATACTAGCAACTAATTAATTTAAAACTAATAATGATTATCTAATTTTATTTTTTTAATTATTATTATTATTTTTTACATTATGAGGAGGAAAATTGAACCTAAAACTTATAGGATGTACTGCAAGCCCATTAACCATCTGACTATTTAAAGTAAGTATAATTTTTTAATCATTATTAAAAGTTATTATATTAATAAATATATTATAACATGTTAGTTGAGGGTAAAATAGTAAAAAAATATAAAAAAATAAACATTTAACGAAAATTTTTGAATGCTAGGGACTAACTAAGGTATTTGACAAAAGTTATGAATCGATTCAATAATTTTCAAAAGGGATTAAACTGTCAATTTTCTTTTATTTTTTAAAATCATTTGTGAAAATGAAAACCATCTTTTCTATTTCATTTTTCAAAATTTGAGAACAATATTTTTATTTTCACAAATGATTTTAAAAATTATTATTTAAAAAATGATATTTTACTACTCTTAACTCGACATCATTATATAAAAAACTCGAGAATCAAATGTAAAGTATGAGATAAGATATTATGTCTAGATAGAAATAAAAAATTTTATTTATTAAAACATCAACATTAGTTTTGATGTGTTGAGATGAAGAGCCGGTTTCAGAATAGTGTGTTAAATTATACTCTTGTAATCTATGTTGACTGTTGGAATCTCTCTCTCTCTCTCTCTTTACGTATCTTAAATTAGAGCTCAACATGTCTCTTTATTTATTTTGTAATCTATTTTATGAGTATATAGTAATATAGATTTGACTTATCTTTTACATGTGAACTAACTCTGATATAAATATAAATATATATATATATATATGTAAAAAAAGTGTTCAATGTTGTTACTTGAAATATACAGTTACATCATATCGTAGTTCTAAACAGAATTCCAATTCTACTATATTAGTCGATCGTAATATGAATGAACAATATAACACACTCACCTTTTCCTCTGCGTATTGAGCCCAGAACCGAGCCACGGCCCTTTCATGAGGATCTTGAGGAAGCAATGGCTCTTGTTGCCATGTCTCATCGACGTACTCGAGAATAACAAGCGATTCAAGAATCACTTTCTTGTCGTGAACAAGCACGGGAACCTTTTTATAAACTGGGTTCATTTCCAAAAGCCTAGTGCTCTTGTTAAAGATATCATCTTCTACGTATTGAGATTGAACGCCCTTTAGCTTTAATGCCCATATTACCCTGTACACATACGGGCTAGTCCAATACCCCAAAAGCTCCACTTCTATGCCCATAGTTTAATTTGCTGCTTGCTGCTGTGCTGCTTCTGCTTGTGACTTGCGAGGTGGCACTTTTGTATATTTATATACACAAATCAGAACAAAGAGTTTTGAGTCTTTGACAAGACATGATGGATGTAAAGTTTGACTACACTAAATTAGTCTGATTTTATGGAATTGTTATGTCGAAAAGATTAGAATTTAGATGCACTGACAGAGATACTTAACTACTACATATTTGATAAATTTCATTGACCTTTATACCTTAATATATGATCAAATTAAAGTATAGGTTAGGTTAACGTGTGCGTCAAGAAATTAAGCATGATAGATACTAATTGATAAATTTTTTATAATTAAAAAACATAAATGTAATTTTCACTTACCACCACTCAATCAAATCTTCTTCGTCGACCTTCTCGTGTCAAAACACAAATTAAAGATAAATATATGTGTAATTTCCGTTCACACTCCTCTCAATCTTTATTAATTGGCCTGCTTAGGTACAAACACAAATCGAATATATGTTTCCCGAAGATTGGTGTGAGACATTTGAAATGATACCGATGATTTTGCTTCCACTACAAGATTTTACCAAACTAGACTATTTTGTTGGCTACTGTTGGGCTTATTTTTTCTTTGAATTTGTTGAATGGGCTGAAATAAGGTGACCAGTCAATAGAGGATATGAGACTGCCTCAACTATCAGGATTAGATCCTATTTTCGAATACAAGTAACTCAAATTTGTTAATCTACATATTTCATAAATGGATTGTGAACATTGCGAAAAGATGAAAATGAATTAAATTATAAATTTTATTTTATTTTAATTATTTTAATTATAATTTTATATAAAGAATGACTCCTCAAAAATAGACAAATCTTACTTAAACTCTTCTGTTAATTAAAATAAAGGGCGAAAATATTAATAAAAATATAATGTACATAAATAATAACTTAAATATAATTTCACTTTATGGTGTTTTTTATTGGGAAAGAGTAAACTCACACTTATAAAAATAAAAAGTTAATCATCTTACTAGAATTATTCATTAATCACTCATTCACTACTCATTCTATTGAAATTAAATTATTCAACTCTACATATTTGTGCATATACTCCTTCTCATACATGCACCATTTTTTTTTTTTAACAAACACTAACTTGAAAAAACCTGGGTGAATTAGTAATTTAAAAAAGTTATTAACCACAAATGTTTTAAATTAGGGAGCTTTAATTACTAAGAAAATTGTACAAATTTATAAATTGATTTAAGTATATTAAGTCAAGTTGATGATTTTTTTTTACACTTGTTTTCTTAACATGTATCTTTGTGCACATGTTCTTGACATTAGGGGTAGCAAAATAGGTAATGACATACTTATTTGACATAAATTTAACAACTTTTAAGTGAATATGAATAAAGATAAATTGACTTGATTAATAAACAGGTTAAATTTGTGTTACCTATTTAATAATTATGTTGAATAGTATTTAGTTTGTAATTCGTAAATTCGTTTAAGATACATTACTATTTAACTTACCGTTGAATTATATAAATTAATTCACGATTCATTTAGAAATAAATCCGTATTTATTCTTTCAAGACCCGAATTCAATTATAAAGTTTATTTTACATGTTCATCGTTTAAAGTTTGGACTTGATAATTTGCTCTCTGAATTTGATTGAACTTGGGTTGGCTCTCTTAATTTAATTATTTTGACTCTTTATTACCTATTTTAGATGTTATTTTATTTTGTATTTTGGTTTATTTTTAAGTGGATTCGATGCATGATGATTTTTTTTCAATTGTGTCGGATGAATTTTATTTTATTTAATTGTATTTTAGAATAATTGTATTATTAGATGCATTAAATACTCAATTTTTGATGTAATTTTAAATTTAGTTAATTGTAACTTAAATGTATTTAATAGTATTAAATGAATCAAATATTTCATATAAACAAATAGAATTTTGTGTTATTATTCACTTAAATATATATAATTGTAAACAAATCAAATTATTGTATAAGTGAATTAAATTTGATCTATTTATTTAAACGTGTCTAATCATGTTATGTCGTGTAATTTGAATATTAAACACATTAAATTTGTGTTTAAATTATATAATAATATATATAAAAAATTATTAATATCCTATATTAACATGACAAATATGTAATTCATTTACAAGAATTACCACCCCTTTCTGAAACCATTAAAGTATAAATAAAATTGATTGATTCTCGGGTTGTTTGCTTATTTGTCTCAAATTTGAATTTAGTTTATTATTAGCAATCATTAGTTTTGAAATTTTTTTTTCATACTAACTCTGAATATAGCTTATTTTTAGATATTTTAAGTCTGAATGAAAAAGTCACTGTTTCTAATTTTTATATGAACAACAAAATATTTTAATAGGTTTCTTAATTTTCTCTACTTTTTTTTTTTTGTGAAATATGTAAACTATATATTTTTTTTTTATATGATTGATTTTTATTTTTGAAATCTTGCAAATAATTAAGTATTGACTAGCTTGCAATATTAAACAAAGACAACCAATTAATATCATATATAGTAACAAAAAATTTAAATAATTTAATTAAATCAAAATAAATATACTTTTTATAATTTATTAAGTTATCATAATTAAAATTATCATTTTTATAATATTTATATAATTTTAATAATCATCTTATTAATTATTTAACTTATAAATATTTATAAATATATTAACACTAATAAGGACATAAATATTAAATACTAGATTTAAGATATTTTTGTTTTATAAAAACAAATAACTTAACACTTAGGTATTTAAAAAACCAAAAACATATATATTATTGAGACATAAATTCAAATTTATTCACACTTCAACTAAATTCAAACCTATTTATATATATATTTTAAAAAGGCTACCTTATTCTTTCATGAGTTATTTTTAAATAAATACCAAATAATTATGGAAGATATTTTTTTATGAATTTAAGAAACTTTATCATTAATATTAAAATTTCCTGAATCCTATTCTATCTTTAAAAAAATGTAAATAAGATCCTTAAAGTTTATGCTTCCCTCTAGTTTTCGATTCATAGAGTATGCTCTCAAACATTTTACGGACATAATGGTTAGGGCTCACCGTCCTTAATAAAGCCCAATAAGTAAAGAGGTGTTCTCGAGCTAGCTCATAATCCTTGATCTTTCCAAGAGAAGTCCTAGGTATTGGGTGCCCTCCTTGAACAAGTCGACAACCCTAGTTTAAAATAGACTTATTACCAAGAATTATGATATCCAAGATTCCCTCAACAAATATAATCCTTATAAATTGATAGGAGTCTTGCAAGAGTAAGAAAGATCTATCATTCTTTTGGTAAAACTTTAGTAAATAAGTCCAAGAAAGGGCAGCCTAGATGTTTTCCTAACCTAATAGAATTCTATGATTATGAGTTGAACTTACATCGCAACCCCATAAATAAGGTTCAAATTATTGAGTTAAGAGAGATTTTTTAGAGACTCTAAATAAGTATTTTTCTCTCTTTATCACTCTTTTATTGTTTTTCTATTTTTCTTACCTTTTTCTGGCTTTTATTAAGTATGAGAGTGCCATCGCTAAAAATACCTTTTGTGTAGTCTAACTTTTTGGTTGAAAGATCCTTATCAAGCTCATCATCTTTAGAGCGAATAAGTTTAGCTTAGTTTTTATTAAGCCCAACTACTTTGTTAGTTGTTGTAAATAAATTCAACTAGTTGATCGCTCAAATTTTTAGGTTAACAACCTATAATGTTATATAATATCACAATTCCCTGCAAACATGAATAGAAAATTAGGCTTGGACTTAAGTAAGGATATTTGATTTCTTAGAAATTCAATTTATATAAAAACATTAAAAAATCAGGCAACTGAATTCGTGCCTCTATAAAAAATTTAATCACCTTAGCTCTTATGGTTTTAAAAATTCTTTTAACTCTCATATGGTGCTATTTGTAATTTATTAATTGTTAATTTCTTAACAATTTCAAACTCTTTTTCATCTTTGATGAGCTAATGGTTGATGAGTTATTATTGATACTTTAAAGTTCATCTTTGATCAGTACCCATTTTTTTTTATTTTTCATTTTATCTATTTTGATAAATTTAGATGGTCATTGGATTTGATTTTAATAATAGAATTTGAAAACAATTGGATTTGATAAATTTCATTTATGCATTCACAAGAATTTGATCAATTGCATAAGTGGATGTTGGTGGTCATTTGACTAATCTTTGGCTAGTGAAATCGGTGTCCATTTGTTTTTTCCTTTGCTTATTTATGGCAATTACCAATTATTTTGTTACGATTTTCATGTGATTTTTATTTTTATGAGAATTGATGATTTAAAATTGTGTTTGAATATAATTTTTAGTTAAACATTAAAGAGGAGTTGAAATATGGTCAAGAAAACATTGAATGGATGAGTAAGGGTTGAAAACAAAAGTCAAATATGAGGAGGGATGCAAAAGTACAAGAAAAGACTTGACACATTTGAATTGTTGGGTTTTGTGCTCATATATCATCCCAACTTTGTATATATATTCTATTTTCATATTTATGTAATAAATAAATATTTCATTAAATCGCTAATTAATTTTTATAAGGTAAAATGCTTGTAAAATTTCGGATATTATATAGATATGAAGGAGTTCATATTAGGTCTAAAGAGTTAGAACCTTATTTGAAATGAGGACAAAAACCTAGACATATATTAACAATGACATAGTTGTAAAGAGTTGCAAACGTTGTTAAGAAATATCTTTGTGGAAGTATGTTATCAAATTATAAGTTTCTAATTTATTTCCACCGACGCACGATCTATCGAGTGGAACCGATTTATATAGATAAGTGTATATCTATATCTTGTTTATCTAGATGGTTAACCTTAGCAGACCATGAGTTTAGTGAAATCTTGTATAGATATACACGTATTCAATGAGAACTGAATTCTGAACAAGACTCAATGAAGACCTCCAACGGATATCCCATACAACTGTCAATGAAGGGTCTTCTCGAATTGAGTAGTATTCGTGGTCCCTTAACCTGAGCACCATGGTAGGCTTGTGAGTGATGGGTGTCAGAGACCTTTTATGGTCTAACTGCTGGGTGTCATTGAGTAATTGATGAACGTTTAAAATTACACATTTAATAAGAGCTTTACATCATTGTTTTGTATTACTAGTGTATTTAATTTTCTTAACTTAAGTATATTTATAATATTGTACCTAATTATCTTTTAACTATTTTGTGGTAGGTTCGGTAAAATTGGCATAACTTTCTACCTAAAAATTCAATTGGAGTGATTCTTAATCCTGTGAAGAGCTGACTCAATGGAATAACATATTACATTTAACAAAGTATTTGAAATTTGAGTGTTTAGAGGGTGAAAATAGCCTAAAATAGAACTGATTTGTAGTACAGGCCCAGTTTGAACAGTCATCAGTATTTGGCTCATAACTATAGCAATGCGTATCTAATATGTATAAGATAACTTAATTTGAAAAGATAAGAGACTTATCTACGACTTTGATATTCTTAACGGTCATCACAATGCCCAGCCCTTGGCGCCATGGTGCTAGATCTCCTCGCCCAGGCACCGCAGCACTAGGCATCTAGCGCCGCGGCGCTAAGGTTATATCTTAGGAATTACGGTGCCCACAACCTGGTGCCGCGGCGCCCATGCCTGGGCACCGCCTCTTGCATTTTCTCCTCTTTTCACATCTATTTTCGATCTTTGAGCACCTAATGCACTTGGCTAGCTTTTCAAATCATATAATAATTTTTAATCAATGTTCTCACAAATTTTCTCCTTGATTTAAAATGATTCACAAGATATCTTGATCTTTCATCTCCGCATCTTTGGTTACCCTCACAAAGTAGTGACTCCGGTTAAGGCCTTGCATAGAATGAACTTAACTGAGAGTAGTGGCTTAGTCAACATATCAGCAAAATTTTTAGATGACGCTATCTTTATTAGACTAACTTTACCACTTTGAACAATCTCTCAAATGTAATGGAGCCTCACATCAATGTGGTTAAACCTTTCGTGAAACATTTAATGCTTGCTTATGTATATAGCACTCTGGCTATCTCAATACACACCAACGTTCACATCTTCGGTAGCCATTACCTCTATGCATATGCCTTTTATTTACATGGCCTCCTTAATAGCTTCTCCAATAGCTATGTACTCTATCTCTGTAGTAGATGGGGTAACCATATGTTGTAGAATAGATCTTGAACATACACTACACCTAAAAACTATGAATACATAACCTATCAATGATCTTTTTTTGTCTTGATCACTTACATAATCTAAGCCTATATATCCTCTTACCATTATACTGTTGTCCTCATCCTTTTTATACATTAGCCCGTGATTCGACGTTCCTTTGAGTTATCTCAAAATCTACTTCACTACAAGCTAGTGACTTTACTCGGATTTTGTTATGTATCTACTCACCATACTTACAGCCTGTGTTATGTTTGGTCTTTCACAAACTATTGCATACATAATGCTCCCCATAGCGCTTGCATACAGTACTTTAGTCATCTACAGTTTCTCTTCTTTGATGTCGGTGATTGTGCTACTGAAAGTTTAAAATGCATGGTCAAAGGAGTAGAGACAACATTTGAATTGGACATACCAAAATTTTCTAAGATCTTGAGTATATATCGTTGTTGAGATAAGAAGATAACATCTTTTATTTTCCTCACAATATCTATACCCAATATCCTCTTTGCTGAACCCGAATCTTTCATCACAAACATGCCATTCAACTATTTCTTGAGTTTCTACATTTCTTTCAAGTTTTTACATGCGATCAACATATTATCGACGTATAGAAGCAAAGACATCATCCCACAACTCAAGCTCTTAAAGTACATCATCCGTCATACTTGCTCCTACAAAAATCACAAGCCATTATAAACTTATCAAATCTCTTATATTATTGTTTAGGTGATTATTTTAACCCATATAATGACTTTTTCAGCAAGCAGCATGAACTTCTTTTTCGGGCTCCACAAACCCTTATGGTTGTGTCATATATATCGTCTCTTTAAGCTTTCCATGCAGCAAAGTTATTTTTACATCCATCTGTTCTAAATGTAAATTAAAGTTTGCACATATGGCTAACAAAATTCTAATGGATGTATGCTTGACAATTGGAGAGAATATCTCATAAAAGTCAACTCACTTTCTCTGAGTTAAACCTTATACAACTAATCTAGCCTTAAATCTCGTAGGCTCTATTCTCGGTATCCCCTTATTTACTTTATATACCCACTTGCACCCAACTAGTTTCTTTTGAGGTTTTTCCACCAATTTTTAGGTTTTATTCTTTCTAAGAGAACTAATCTCTTCTTCCATGGCTTGTTGCCACTCTTTCTTGTTTTCACTTTTGATAACCTCACCATATGTTCTAAGCTTATCAAATTAAAGAGTGTAAGTAAAATTAAATGCGTGAGCAACTAAGTCTGCTTGTATACTGGATTGATGGGTTAATCGTTCTCCTTAACCTGTCTCTAACTAGCTGATACTCTTTAAGTTCCATCTTAGAAGACTTAGTTTTTTTTTTTTGGTGGACTTAGAGGAACTCATCGGTGTTCTTGGTTCATCTTTAAAGATCTCTTTGTTAAAGTGTTGATCTGGAGACATATTAGACCTACTCTTAAGTTTTAGTTCAACTTCTATTGACTCGGGTGTTGAGTCTTCCTTGGACACAAGTTCTTATTTCTCATCTTTTTTAGAGGCTCTCAACATGGTCGTCTCATTGAATGTCACATCATAGCTTATGATACTCATTAATGGTGTCAACTCTCTACACCAAACCTTATATCTTTTCACACTTTCGGGATACTTTATGAATACCTCTTTGATAGCTCTAGGTTTTAATTTCTCTATATGAAGGCCTTCCTCTTATAGATAAACTTTCTATATTGCCCTCGATCTGTTTTCTAATAACTTCAAGTTTAATGATGATTTCATATCGTTCATCGTTAAACTCTCTCTGCCATAGAGTAATGTATCAACAAAGCTCTCATAACTCATAAAAAGTGAACTTAGCAGGATAATCGTCCTATTTTCATCTTTCATCTTGATGTTGATAGACTCAAGATCAAGAATGGTCTTATTGAAGGCGTCTATATGATCTTTCATCGGTGTCCCCTCTAACATAGACAACTGATATAGCTTCTTCTTTATATGCAATCTATTGACAAACGTTTTGAATATAAAGGGAGTCAAGCTTCTTTCAAAGACCAATCACCATTGTCTCACCTACTACCTCCCCCAGTTCTTTATCACTTAAATATAAAATGATTGTACTATAAGCTTTTTCTTGAATGTCTCTTTTTTCTGCTCCAGTTTTAGATGTTTTTGGCGTCCTTTCTTCTTTATTAGATAGCGCTGCATTCTCCTCTAATGTTGAGCTTAACAATTGACTCACCCACAACGCCCTTCATTTTTTACAGATTGAAGTTATTCGTCCCATTAAATTTTTTTACCTCATACTTGGGTGTGGCCATGTCTACTTAGAACCAATCTCTGATACCAGTTTATTAAAGCAGAAGTAATTTAACGAGAAATATAACCCAAGTAATATAATGCAAAAATAAGCAATTAAGAATCTTGATAAAAAAAAAGGTAGAAGAAACAATACATAATTTACGTGGTTCGATAACTTGCTTATATCTATGACGGATTAAGATCACACTCTTTCCTATTAAATCTCAAGACACTAAAAAAATATGCTTTTTATAAGAAAAACTCACAAAGAAATCACTCTCTCTTGTAAACAATGAGTTTATCTCACTTAAAATCACAAAGAATGCTATGATCACAAAGATGTGTTTACAAGCTAATAAAAAGCCTTTATATAGGATTTAAGACTACTTAGATTTACCCTAAATGTGTGAGAGTCATTTTATGGAGTTTTAAAATAAGTGGAAGTCATATCCAAATTGGGAAATATATTCCACGCTAGGCGTCGCGGCGCCCAGCCCATAGCGCTGTGACGCTGGATCTCCTTGCCTGGGCGCTACAGCACTGAGCATCTAATGTCGCGGCACTCAGACTTTGTCTTAGGTGTTGCGGTACCCACAACCTAGCACCGCGACGCTTATGCCTGGGCACCGTCTCTTACGTTTTTACCTCTTTTTGCATTCGTCTTCAATCTTTGTGCACCCAAGTATTTGACTTATTTTTTAAATTATATTCCGATGATTTTTAATCAACCTTCTCACAATTAAAAATAAAAACGCTCTAAAAAATGTAGATAATATTAATTGGACCATTTAATTAAGTACGTAAAAAAAAATAATATGTATGTTTTACGGAAAAAATTGACCATTTAATTGAGTAGGAAAAAAGATTTCAATTATAGTTAAAAAAAAGAAACATATAATGAAATTTTTTAGGTATTTTAAAAAATATATAAAGGCTTTGAAGTATCGACCTAAACAGTAAAGAGTAAAGGAAGAAATTGATATTTTACTTTATACATAAATAATATAATGATTAAACAAGGAAGAAATACAATATGAAAACTGTGATAAGCGAAGAAATCTTGTAGAGTAATAAAATAATTGATTTTATAATTCTTGATAATTCACATGAGTGTGAGTATAATAAAGGAAAGACAACATGTCGTACATAGGGATGGCGACTAACACTAAACTCGCAAGATCTATTGGAAGCAGTTACTCTTTACTACTCGATTCTATCGAATAGAATTTAGTAAGGCTTTAAATGGATTTAGAATAAATTTAAAACATAAATTTGATAAGTACATTATCGGTATAAGATGGGCATGGGTCGTTTTTTTTCATAAGTTTAATTTTTGATAAAAAAGATAGACTTATGAAGGATTTGGGGTGGGTTTGAATCTTTATTTTTAGAGTGATAATATTTCTAACCCATATTTTATGTAATAAACATTCTTACTTATTAAAACACCTCATCAAAAGTTTGAAATATTATGAATAAATTCTTGTTATTCCTAAAATGCCATTAATGTTTAATATTTTTAATAAATTTCTTTTTATTTTATTTCACACACCTTTTACATGGAAAACTCCAAACTCGAAACTCTTTAAAAATTACGTTTTATCCCTCGTTTGATCGTCTCAAATAAGTGAAGAAGAATATAATTCTCTTGCAAAAAAGAATACTTCGATGCTCAAATTAGTGTATGATCAACACAAGCATGCAATGTGTGAGAGTATTTTAAATAAGAGAATTATGTTTTTATATTTTCTCTATTACTTTCTATATGATTTTTTGAATGAATATAGAATGAATAATACATGCTTTTTATAGTGAGAGATATGACATAGTTTGAGTTAAATATAACATAATTGTTTTGTGAAGAGATGATGATTCTCATTATCTTATTGTTACGTAATCATATGATAAAACAATAATCAATGTTAGATAAAGATCGTGATTAATAGAATTCATGCATAAATAGAGTTGTATTTGAAAGAAGGAACGAAGTATTCTCATCTTCTTTGACCTCATTTGGATAATGAAGTTTTTTACCTTTCTTTGTGCTGGTTTGGTCTTTTTCTCTTATTGGGCTTCACAAAAGGAGTTTAGTTTAGTTTTGCTTCCTCTCCAAAACTTCTCTTTTGGGCTGTTCTAAATGTAGTATGCTTAACTTATTTTATTTGTCTCATCCTTATTTTAAAGAATTTAGGGATTTTTTCTTTAAGTGGAGTGAGAATAATAATAGGCCCAACATACAAAATCATTGCTTTTTCATTCATAGAATCATAATTTTGCACAAATATATATAAGGTTGTAAAAAATTTATTTTTTATTGTATATATTTTATTTTATTTTAAAATTTAGTGATTCAAAATTATATTTAAATATAATTTTAAATTAAAAACCAATTAAAAATCAAAACAAGGCCAAGAATGTAATAGACAGATGAAAAAAAAAAAGGGAGCAAAACAGAGTGGAAGGAATTAGAACATGTGAAAGATGAATTTGCAAGCCTTGAGGCCCCAAGGAAACCAAACCATGGCTCCAAGCCTAGCAATCATTGGGTGTCATGGCTCTAAATTTTGGTGTTTCTTATTTTTAAAAGTAGTTTAATATGTTTGAGTCAATTTTGAATTCCCTTACACGTGCAACAAGATATAGGGTTTTTAAGGATATCTAAGAACCTATATTAACTCTTGTAAAGTCATTAAAGAGGCAAGCATCAAAGAAGTATCAAGAAGAAAATAGAGAGCTTAGGGAGTGCTTGAAAACTTAGTGTGTAAGAGGATGTTGATGTAGACCATTGGTGAGCTAATCTATTGTAGTATTTCTTATATTCTCTTAAGTGTTTTGTGATTATTGAGTGATTTGTTAGTAATTATTAGTTAATAAAAAAATCTAGAATCTTGTTATCTACTATAAATATAAACAAGTTACCAAACCATATATATTCTTATGTTTTATTTATGATTAATTATTTTTTTATTTTGTGTGATTTTATCTATTCTTAAATATTTGTGGATGAAGACTTTCATATGTAAAAATTCTAACATTTTATTATTTAAAATATATTTTAACTCAAAAAATAGTAAAAAGTGCAAACATAAAAATTTAAGATTTATGTGATATAATTTTTTTAATTAATATAAATAATTATTAAAATAGTATTATTTATTTCATTCAAGGTTAAAATTGTAAGTATAAAAAACTTTAAAAGATGGAGTGTTTTAAATTATTTCATTACCCCTATTTTTATCACAGGTTTAGATCTAAATTCAAGTCTAAGACAAAATAAATCCATCCCCTCAACAACCCCCCACCAGAAAAAAAAAAAAAATTACCCTATTGCCATTTTTGATTATACACAATTGTGGGGATATTTGACAACAAAATGGACTAACTTTCTAGCCGTTGCATTATATCTTGTTGATTGCCTTGATTGACTTAAAGTTTAATAACTCATCTTTGTTTGATAAAGATATAAAAAAATACCAATTTCGTTCTTGATATAATTTATAAGTATCAACTTAATTCTTATTTTTTTTATAAATATTCAATTAATCCTTATAGAAATGACACTGATCATGATTAATGTTGAAGCAGAAGCACACAAACAAGCAGAACAATTCACCCAAGCAATATAATAATACAGAACAAATTACTAAAAAATAAATAGAGAAAGAGGTAGAAGAAGAACACACAAAATTACGTGGTTCGGTAACTTGCCTACGTCCACGGCGGATCAAGATCACACTCTTCTCTTATTATGAATCTCAAGATACTCACAAAGTATGTCTTTTATAAGAAAGATCACAAAGAAAACTCTCTCTTTCACTCTAGCGATTTTCTCTTACAAAGAACTACTAAAATCTCTTGTTTATCACAAAGATTGACAAGATTATGTTTACAAGCCAATTGATAACCTTTATATAGGCTTTAGGATGTCCTAGGTTTACCCTATACGTGTGGAAATCGTATTAGGGAGTTCTGGAGCAAGTGGGAGACGAAATTAGGAAGATTCTTAATTTCGGGATACTGTTCCCGCATCCAGCGCTACGGCGCTGGCTTCCTGGCGGCGCTGGCTTCCTGGCGCCGCGGCGCTCAGGTTCTGTTCTGGACGCCGCGGCGCTAGCGCCTGGTGCGCCCTTCTTCATTTTTCGCCTCCTTTCGCGTCTGTCTTCAATCCGTGCACACCTTACGCACTTGGCTTGAACTTCAAATCATATTCCGATAATTTTTAATCAATATTCTTACAATTGAGAATAAAAATAGCAACAAAAAATAATAAAAACATTCTTAAAAAGACTAATTGGGTATTTATAATAAAAAAAATAGTAAGAATTAAGTTAATATATATCAATTAAATCAATGACAAAACTGATATTTTCTTAAAGATAAATACATTGGCTGCTGGACTTTTGAGTAATTGTAACATGATCCTTGTTGAGAATCTATGATTCATATCGATAAGAAAATTGTAGATTATTAGGTTAAGAATAATAAGATGTTTAGGCATATGTACGTAGATGATTTAGTTAAGCAGTCTTACAAATGAATTGACGATTCAACTGTATATTTGATTGAGTACTTCTCTCTTGCGAACATTCATATTTGGTTAAAATTCAGATCAGAATTGCTAAGAGACAAATTTATTCGATTCTTTATATAAGGAGTTGAGTAATTTTAGAGCTTTGTCTCAGCAAATACATAGTAGAAAATGTCATTAAACCTCGGAGGAACGGGAATAGTTATATATCTCTTCGCTGCGCTTGTGACAATAGACGAGCATCTTGTCCCTTGGTGGTAAATTGTCTTCGATCACAGGGTGATTGAGAAACTTGTCAATCCATGCAGCAATTGCTGGAAATTTTACTGGGTGTAGAATTTGCATGGATCCAACTTCTTCCCAAACAGGCAGCCAGTAAGAGACCCATCCAATTGCAATGTCTAAATACCCAATGCTCTCACCTCCAAAGTAGCTCTTTCCTTTGAGATATTCTTCTATTTTTCCCAAGGCCTCTGTTGATTCTTTTACAGCCTTCTCTTTTTCCTCTCGTTTGGAACACATCGCGGTATATGAAGCATACAAAATCTAAGACCAACATAATAGATGATTTGTAACCATGTCGATAGTTTTTTATATTAAATCAAAATAGATAGGTAACAGTTTCACAGACGCCACCTAACACCTAAACAACATTTTATATCTAAAAAAATAGCTCAGTTTTCACACATCAACATAACCGATTCATATAATACTATTAAAGTTTGAAAACTTAGAAATACTCGCCTTCTCTTCCAAAAATTTAGCCCAAAATCGAGCCAAGACTCTCAAACGAGGATCTTGAGGGAGCAATAATGGATTTTGTTGTTGTTGGAGAACCATTTTTCTCTTAAAATTAGGTTAAAATAAATAATTCTAATCAAATTTAACTTTAAACAATAATTTTTTTATCAACAGAATAATTTAGATATCAAGTAAAAATAACAAAAATTCAAAACAGATAATAAAGAGCACAACACAATCATTTACGTGGTTCAGCTAAATTGCCTACATTTACGGTAAATTTAAGAATTCTAATTTCTCTCATTAACCCCCTAGAGATTTTACGAGAAAAATTTAATAAAAAAATTCTTAAGATGACCTAATGTTTAGTGTACCCTTACTCTCCCACGAACAATGAACACTCAAACGACGGTTTCACTTATTGATGGAGGAATCGCCCTCTTTCTTGAGGTTATGTTGAAGCAAAAAACCTCGAGTTCAACCTAAAACCTTAACCTCTTTGTGCAGTGGAACAACCTATTTATCAAGCAAAATAGTAGAAATTCAAAGCAAAATATAAAATATCACAACACAATCTTACGTGATTTGGTCAATTGCCTATGTCCACGGTAGATCCAAGGATTCTAACATTTCTTATTAACTCTCTAGAGATTTTATAAGGAAAACCCAATTGAAGAACCTTCAAAAGGACCTAATGTTTAGTGAACCCTTACTTTGCCATGAGCAATGATCACCCAAATGACAGTTCCACTCTAGCGCATACAAGCACTTAGTGTCTACCAAATTCTTTCCATCTCTTAGAGTCTCTCTTAATGTTTAATCTAAAATAAAGAGTTTACAAATGTTTATATAGGATTTATTTCGTGCTTAGTAACCCTATTCTTTGTTGGAGTAAGAGTCCTCTTGTTTTGGAAGTCAAAAACTTTCAAAAATCAAAATCTGGATGAAAACAGACTTCCTGTAGCGTCTGGTGCTGCAGTGCTCATCCCTGGGCACCGCGGCGCTGGGCATGACACCCATTGCCACAGCACTGAGGACCCAGCACTGCGACGCTGAGCTTCTATGTTGGGTGCTGCGTCGCTCAGCCTTGTTGCCCCATCCGCAGGTTTTCTTCGCTTCCTTCGCATCTTCGAGTCCCGTTTTGCTTCCTCCTTCGTGTCCCATACGTCCTAGACTTCTCCATACGTATCCACAAGTTCTAGACTTCTTGTGACTCTTCTATTTGGTATTCATCTCGATTCTTATCTATCTAAGATTGTCGAATCATCAAATCTCCAACACCACCCTAGTGCACATAAGCATTTAGTGTATACCCAGTTTTTCCTTCTCTTAGAATATCTTTTAATACTTAATCTTAACTAAAGGGTTTATAAGAGTTTATATATGAGTTATTTTGTGCCTACTAACCCTAATTATTATTAGAGTAAGAGTCCACTTATTTTGAAAGTTTACAATTTCACAAAACTCATAAATCTAAAATAAAAATGAGTTTTGCCTGCTCTGGCGCCGCGACGCTGAGTTAGTCATGGCTAGCACCATGGCGTTGAAAATCTGGTGCCGCAGTGCTGGGTTTTTGATCTGGGGGCTGCGACCCTCAGCCCTGGGTACCACGGCGTTTAGTCCTGTCATCAACTTCGCGCTTTTTCTTGCTTCCTTCACATTTTTTAGTGCTATTTTATTTTTTTCTTCATGTTTCACATGTTCTAAACTTGCTCATACGTGTTCCACACGTCTTAAATTTTTTGTGACTCTCTTCTTTTATATTTTACATAATTTTTATTTATACAAAATTATTAAATCATGATATCTTCAAATAATTACCATATCTCATCAATGTACTCGAGAATAACAAATGACTCGACAATTACCTTCCTTGTCATGAACAAACACAGGAACCTTTTTATGAACTGGGTTCAGTTCCAAAAGCCTGGAGCTCTTGTTGAAGATATCTTCTTCAATGTATTCATAATCAACACCCTTTAGCTTCAGTGCCCATTCTACTCTGCAGACAAATGGGCTACACCAAAATCCCAAAAGCTTCAATTGTGTTGCCATAATTTCTGTTCTTCTGTTTGGATGCGTTGGGAGTTTATGTATAAATTTTTCTACGAAAGACACTAGGTAGTAGGCACTAGACAGAAAATTTATTGGATCTACAGGTCTGAGACCGAAATTTTGACGATCAAATAAGTTGGAAAATAACTTGATTTTAAGTTGAAATAAATGGAATAAAACAAATTGACAAATTGACATTTTATGAGATTTTTTTCCCCCACTTGAAGTTGCATGAATCTACCATCTAGTCTATTAGCATGTCTGTGGCGCATGTTGCTTAGAAGGGTATTTGATTTCAATGCTAAGCATAGTCTTCGATATCAAAATAAGGGAAAAAAACTTTTTAGGCCCCTAATTTTATTTGAATATATTAATTTACTTTTTAGTCTCATCCGTCATGACATTATCAATTTTATATTAAAATAATATATATAAATATTAAATTTTAATTTTCTTTTCTCCAACCCAACCCACCACTTTCCTCCACCCTAATCAGATTTTAAATTTCATTTCCCCTTCCCCAACCCCAAAAAATATTAGACCCCCTACAGATTTAATATTTGGTAATTATTGAATCAAATTTGTAAAATATAAAAACAAATTATTGTCCTTATTTTTCAATATTTTTAACTTTTCTTTCTTTTTTTTAAAGGATGGATAAACCTAAAATCTGACTTTTCTTAATCACACCCAAATCATCTACAAAAATACCCAAATCAACGTTCACCACACCCAAATTAATACCCAAATCATCTATAAAAATACCTAAATTAACACTCAACCTTCACCACTACCAACACCTAAATCATCTACAAAAATACCTAAATTAATACCTAATTTTCACCACACTCAACCTAGAGAATTCTTGCACTCACACAAGTCAAATATTATTCAAAATACTCAATCAAAAATCAAATTTATTTTTCTAAAAAATTTAATCGATTTGGATGAGATTTTATTTTAGTAGATGTAGGAACAATTATTTATACTAAAGATAAAATTGTTACTTACTATTAGTGCACCCATTAAGAGTATATTTGTAAATTAAACAAAGTCAATAATAAATCTTCTCTAATTATAAATAAGAGGCTTACTAGGTAAGAAAGGCATCTTTCTTATTTATGTAAAAAACGTTCTCTCTCTAATGAAAGAGCTATTATTTCCTATCATTTCTCTCTCTATTAATCTTCTAGATTTCATAAATTATAGAGACTATGATTCTTCATATGGCGCTGTCTGTGGGTTGTTGATTACAATTTTTTTAATGATTTCAAACTATTTAGTGAAAAGATTCATGATTTCTCAAGTTTAGATTAGTAATTTCACCATCTTCCATAAAATTCCATGATCTATTTTAGCTTAGTTTGCATCTTTATGTATTAGTTGATCTCATTTGATATCACAAACACAAATCAATAGTCGTTAATTTTTTCCTTGATTTGTCTGATCGGGTTCTTAGATTAATAATAGTTTGTGAAATGAATCATTTGCTGGATCTTTGATAATTTTCTTTTGATTTGTTCGATCGAAATCTTTAAATAATGATAGTTTGTGAAACGAATCATTTGCTAGATCTTTGATAATTTTGCTTTGATTTGTCCATTGAAGTTATTAGAGTTCAACAAATGCAGGTCTATGAACTCTTATGAGATTGACATACAGAGGAAAAGTTCTGGTTCATTGCAATTTGATCAGTATCAAAATTTTGTTATGAAGACTGTACACGTCAGCTGCATAAGTGGAAGTTTGTTATAAGTCTGTTGGAGTTTTCCCACCCTTATCATTATTGTATTTTGTCAGCTTATATAGTTCTCCAACTAAGTAAATTGTTGTATTCTGAAAAACAATGTATGAATTACACTTTTAATAAATATAGCTCTGCTTATTTTCTCTGGGACTTATATCAATTTTTTAGCATTTTCTCGGTTCCCAAACACATAATCAAACTTTAATATGGTATCAGAGCCTTGAACATGGCTAATAATACTTCAACAACAACACATACTGCTGGATTGAATTCAACTCATGCTGGATCAAATCAAAATCATCTTTCTTTCAATTACAACTTTCCTTCAATAGTAAAAATCGATCGAACAAATTTTGTCATTTAGAGATCGTAAATCTTGACAGTAGCAGGGGGTAATAGACTTGAAGACATTTTCATAGGTGTTAGGACCAATCCAGCTCAACATCTCAGAAATGTGACTCAAGATTGATCTGTTCTAATCTCTGAAAACCCTGAGTATGATGCATGGCTTAGATATGATCAATGTTTGTTAGGTTGGCTTTTCTCGACCATAAATGAAGTTATTCTAGGCTTAGTAATATGAAGCAGTTCTAGCTATGAACTATGGTCTTCAATTGAAAAATAATTTAGATCTTAGTCTAAGGCCAAGATAACATAACTCAAAATGCAACTTTCAACAGTCCAAAAAGTCTCCCTGTCCATGTCTGCTTACTTTCTCAAAATAAAAGCAATAGTAGATGAACTATGCACTGCAAGATTTGTAACAGAAGATGATGATTTTATTAGATACCTAGTTGCTGGATTAGGAATAGATTATGATCCTATAGTTGCTATCATCATAAGTTGAGCTAGATCTATATCTCATAGTGAGCAGCGCAAGAAAATAGAAATATGCAGAATATGAGTGTAACAAATGCCAATTATGCTAATTTTGAAGCAAACTATGCATTTAGAGGCAGAGAAAGAAACAATGGTTATACTAGTAATTTTTTTGGATTTAGAGGAGCACAATATTTTGGCAGAGGCAAAGGTTTTACTAGAAACTCATATACACCAGGTGTTGATGCTATGAATAATTACCAATCTGGTAGATTTGGTAGTTTTGGTAGAGGATTTCACCAAGGGAAAAGATTAGGTTTATTTACTAATCAGTAGCTTATATATTAGATATGTGAGAAACAAAGTCAGATAGCCTCTAAATGTTATTACAGATTTAATAAGGACTTTCAAACCAAGGATAACTATGGTTATAGTGCCCATAGACCTGGAAATGGATCTAGAAATGGACCTGGAAGTAACTTCAATGGTTCAGGAATAGCAAGTGGTTCTGGTAATCAAAATCCTGGTTCAGTAAGTGGTAATAAAGGTGCATACATGGCAGTTCAAGGTTTTTTTTGCTGAAGATGCTTAATATAATGCAGAAACTACAACTGAACTCTCTTCAGACCCAAATTGGTATCTTGATTCGGGTACTACACATCATCTTACATATGATATCAACAATCTTGGAACAAAGGAGTCATTCACAAGTAATGATAAACTTATAATTAGAAATGGTCTTGGTTTAAATATCCTATATATTTATACCTCTATTTTTAAATCAAATTTATACTCATTAACGTCTTACATGTTCCCAAAATAACAAAGAATCTCATTAGAGTCTCTAGATTGGTTGCTGAAATAATATTTGTATTGAATTCGATGCAAATTTCTGTGTTATCAAGAACAAGAGACGGTGAACTGTGTTAATGAAGAGCATTGTTGTGAAGGGTTTGTACAAGCTGATGCTTAATCCATCACTTCCAATACAATCTAAACATATTCATCATTGGTCACCTACATCTATGCTTTCTTGTTTTAGTCCTTACGTAATATGTTCTATAAATAAGAATCAGAAATGTGCTACTGATTCATGTAATAGTTCTTCCTATATGACTCATATTTAAGAGTCAACTTTGTCTTCAAATACTCAGAAAACCAGTAGCTTGAATCTATGGCATTTGAGGCTTGGTCATTCTAATCCTCATGTCTTGAAATTTGTACTCAAAATTGTAAACTTGCTTTTGATATAAATGATAAACAAAGACTTGATTTTTGTACATCTTGTTAAATGGGAAAGCTTCATAAACTATACTTTCTAGTTCACTCAATATCAACCAAATAATATTTGTCTTTGATATATATTAATTTGTAGAGGTCTGCATCTATTCAATCTAGAGAGGGTTATTTCTATTACATTAGTTTCATAGATGATTATACAAGATATTATTGAATTTTTCCCTTGAAAACCAAATCTGATGCACTAAAAGCTTTCATATCATTCAAGCTTCAAGGTGAAAGCAATTTAGCTTACCCATAAAGGCCTTGAAGTTAGATTGGGGAAGAGAATTTAGATACTTTTCAACATACCTGAATGACAATGGTACATAACATAGAATATCTTGCCCATATTCTCACTATCAAAATGGTGTTGTAGAGAGAAAACATAGACATATTGTAAAAACAGGCCTTACTCTATTAGCTTAAGCCAAAATGCCTCTCAAATTCTAATGGGATGCCTTTTACAGAGCTTCTTTTCTTATTAATAGGTTACCTACACCAATTCTACAACATCGAAGTTCATTTCAAAGATTGTTTAATAAGAAACCTATTGATGCAGAAGCACACAAACAAGCAAAAATTACCCAAGCAATATATGCAGGACAAGTAATTAAGGAATAAAGAGAGAAGGGATAGAAAAAGAATACACAAAGAATTACATGGTTCGGCAACTTGCTTATGTCTACGGCGGATCAAAATCACACTCTTCTCTTATTATGAATCACAAGGCACTCACAAAGTATGCTTTTTACAAGAAAGATCACAAAGAAATACTCTCTCTTTCACTCTTAGGGATTTTCTCTCACAAAGAACCACAAGGATTTCTTAACCTATCACAAAAATTGTTAATGATCACTAAGATTCTTCCTTAATCACAAAGATGTGTTTACAAGCCAATTGATAGTCTTTATATAGGTTTTGGGACGTCTTAGGTTTACCCTATGCGTGTGGGAGTCGTATTAGGGAGTCCTGAAACAAGTGGGAGAAGAAATAAGGAAAACTTAAAACAGGAAACCAATTCCTGCAACCAGCACCGCGGTGCTCAGCGCTCATCGCTCATCGCTGTGGAGCTAGTGCGCCTGCCTGAGCATCGCGGCACTCGTCACCGGCGCTCAGGTGCTGGATTGGGCGCCACGGCACCCACACATAGTCTCGGTGGCGTTGGCGCCTAGTGCGCCCCTCTTCGTTTTTCGCCTCCTTTCGCATCCATCTTCTATCCTCGTGTATCCTATGCACTTGACTTGATCTCCAAATCATATTCCGATGATTTTTAATCAATTTTCTTACAAAACCAGACTATACTTTCTTAAAACCTTTTGGCTATAAGTGTTTTTCCTTACTTAGACCTTACCAAGCTTATAAGCTTAACTTTCACACTAAGTCACGTTTGTTTCTTTGTTATAGTTTTGTGTATAAGGGATATAAAAATGTCTACACTCTTCATGTAGAATGTATATTGCTATATATATTATGTTTAATGAGTAAAACTTTCCTTATGAGAGGTTGTTTAATGTTTCTGTACATAAAACAGAATCTACTTCACATATTAATACTGTTATACTTCATATTCCATCAGACAATGCAACTTATAGCAGAAGTATTGTACAAAATCCTTTTTAGATATAAGGGTCTACTGTAGTTTCAATTCTCAATAATACAACCATAGAAACTATTATCATTGATAATCTAACTAATATTCAAACACTTCAAACACTTCAAACACCATCACAAAACATAAATACTGAAACCTGAACACTTCAAACACTATCACATAACATTAATTCTGAATCCTCAACATACACTTATCCTATGCAAACAAGGTCTAAATTAGGAATATTTAAATCAAAGACTTTTTCAGTGAAAGTTAATGCTTTACTAAATGAACCTCATAATGTTCAAGATGCATTAACTGATCCCAAATAGAAGATAGCAATGACTGAAAAGTTTAATGCCTCAGAAAGAAATAAAATATAAATTTTGGTACCTACATAAGAAGCAAACAAAGTCATCTCTAACAAATAGTTTTTTAGAACTAAGTATAACCTAGATGGATAAGTTTTGAAGCACAAGGCCAAGTTAATTGCTAAAGGCTTTTTGCAAACTCTTGGAATTGACTATTATAAAAAATTTAATCTCGTAATCAAGCCTTCAACAATTAGAATTATATTAAGTCTTTCAATGATGAATAGATAGGCAATGAGATAAATTGACATTAACATGTTTTCCTTAATTGAGAGCTTAATGAGGCTGTATTTATGACTCATCCCAATGGATTTATCAGTTCAAGATTTCTTAATCATGTGTACAAATTAGTTAAGGCACTATATGGACTTAAACAAGCTCCTAGAGTTTGGTTTGACAAGCTGAAAACAGCCTTACTGACCTGGGGATTTCAGAATATATATTGATGACATTATTGTCACCGGACCAGTTTCTGCTCATTTGAAGGCTTTTATTCAAAAGCTTAATCAAGCTTTCTCCTTGAAAGATCCGAGACAGCTTAAATACTTCTTGAGAGTTAAAGTAAAATATACTACTAATGGTTTGCATCTTTCACAGTTTAAATACATTTGTTAAAAAGGGCTAAAATGAGTGACTGCCATGGGTGTGATACACCAATGATTACAGGATATAAACTATACAAGGCTGAATTAGAATTTGTTGCAGAGTTTCTTCACGATCCTACTTATTATAGAAGCATTGTAGGGGCTATCCAGTACATCACTCTTACCAAACTTGAGTTGTCTTTCTCTGCTCACAAGCTTAGTCAATTTCTTGTTGCACCAGCACTAAACACTAGAAAGCTTGTAAGAAGGTCCTTAGATATCGTAAAGCAACTTATTCTTATGGTTTATAAATTGAGCATACACAACAACCGACATTTGAAGGATATTCAAATGCAAATTGGGCTAATGATCCTAATAATAGAAGATCAATTTGAGGGGGTATTACATCTACCTTGGTGCTAATTTAATTTCCTAGTTATCTAAGAAGCAACAATTAATTGCTAGATCAAGTGCTGAAGTAAAGTATAGAGCTCTTGCTTCAGCATGTTCTAAACTGATCTGGATTCAATTATTGTTATCTGAGCTTATTAGTATTCACTTGCCTCAAGTTGCTGTGTTGTGGTGTGACAATCAAAATACACAAGCTTTGGTTAAACATCCTGTGTTTTACTCTAAAATAAAACACATTGAACTGGACGTTCATTTCAGTCAAGATTAAGTTGTTAATAATGCAATAGACATGAGATATGAGCCAAGTGAAGATTGGATAGTTGATGTTATTACAAAGCCATTATCAATCACTCATTTTGCTTATTCTAGATCCAAGCTCAAGGTTTCATAATGCCCTTAAGCTTAAGGGGGGCTATTGAAGTTATTGGGGTTCAACAAATCCAAGTCTATAAACTCTTACGAGATTAATATACAGAGGAAAAGTTCTGGTTCATTGCAATTTGTATCAGCATCAAAAGTTTGTTATAAAAACTGTACACATCAGATGTATAAGTGGAAATTTATTATAAGTTTGTTAGAGTTTTCTCGCTTTTATCATTCTTGTATTTTGTCAGCTTATATAGTTCTCCAACTGGGTAAATTGTTGTAATTTGAAAAACAATATATGAATTACACTTTTAGTAAATATAACTCTGCTTATTTTCTTTGAGATTCATATCAATTTTCTTATTCTTACATTTTCTCAATTTCAAACACATAATATTTTCTTGCATTTTCTCAGTTCCTAAGCACATAATCAAACTTTAATATGTCCGATCGAGATCTCTAATTAATGATAGTTTGTGAAACAAATCATATGCTAAATCTTTGATTAGGATTTAATGAATAAATACTTAGATCTTGATTTTATGGCCATATGAATTAACTATTAATTGCTTTTACTTTTGATTATTTCTTACTGATTTCATTTTTGGTGGGCTTTTTTATTACTCTATTTTACTCAGGATTACTTTAAGTTCACTCGTGATTTCTAACCAATCATGATTGTTTTATAAATTATTAGTTCTGTTAAAAATTAGTGATTCAACAATCTTGAATAAGAAAGAATTGAGATGAATATCAAGAGGAGAATCATTATGAAGTCAAGTACTCATTAGGTATATAAAGGAGGAACAAAATAAAAAATCAAAAGAATGGGTACTATTTATGCGAGTGACACTATTCATGATGAGCACTGTTCATTGGTGCTATACACGTGGTTACTATTTACACAGCAACTTTGAGGCATTTTCTATTTTGGCTCATTTGACTTCTTTAAGTGAGATTAAGACTCTTATAAGTAAGAACTCTTATTCTAACTAAGTTTTAGATTTTTAAGAGTGTTTCATTCACTATATAAACGTTTCTAAACACAAGAGAAAAACAAACATATAAAGTTTTATGATGTAACCATAAGAGAGAATAAAAGAACTAGGTAAGCATTAAGTGCATGACGCACTAGGGTGTAACCTTCAGAGAATGTTTTCTTTTAGTTCCTAAGTGAACAAAAGATATACTATAAATTCTTTTGGCTTAGATGTTTGGGCTATTCTTGTATTCCTTGTAAAAATAACTTATGGGAAGATACTAAAAGGTCTTGAAAAAATCATAGAGATCAAAAGTAGATACTTAGAGATCTCTATGAGATATACTAAAGGGTCTTGTGGGATCATTGATAATGCAAGGAGATACTTAGTGATCTATATCAATAATAATGTTAACCTGCAGAAGTGGTTTTCGGATCAACGACCATAAATTTGTTGAGGGAGAATCGAACTTTGGACCTCATCTGGACTGGATTAATAGGTACAGGCTTAGGTTTCCTATTTCTCGCGAACTGTGGAGAGGGGCTTGCAATGACAACACACATACAAGCTCAAATGTGGTCTTGTCAGGGTAGGTTTCGACGAAAATTCTCCGATGTTTAAGTAAAAAAAAAGGGTTGTTCTCTCTTAAAAAATATGACAAATGAAGAATAAAATATTCCTCTGACGACGCGGAGGGGATACTTTTTTTCCTTTTTCTCTTTATGTTCTATGAGGATTTTTTTCATCATCCTCCGTCATGTCTCATACTTTTTCTTTTATAGTGATAGTCTTTTAAGGATTTTTTTGGACTTTCCTCTGCAGTATTTTTATCTTGCGCCAGATATTTTTTGCTATACTTTTGACACACGCCAGGTATCTTCATACTGCCCCCTTAACATATGCCGAATATCTTTCCACAGATTTTCTATCCTTGTGCTTACCTCATGTCAGATATCACTTCTGATGTGATACACATATTCCTCAGGCTTGTCTTCGCTGGTGTTTTTGGTTCAAGCGAGGCTTATTTTGGTCGGCTCGGCTCAGATTTCGAACAACTCTCCCTTCTTGGTTTGATATTGACGCGAAACTCCTATAACGAAGTTGGGTAATGTAGTCAGTATCTGCTCGACTGTAGTCGCATTAGGGTCAACATATGCTCAATAAATTTCATTATTAGCCGATTAGATTCCCCGCATTTGAATTAGTTCTGTTGTTCTGTCAAGTTTAAGCCTATTGGTCATTACTCCTGGGCCTACCTTAGTTGAATTCTAGGCCCTTGGTCCTAAGGGCCTGAAGAGGGGGATTTTCAGGGGGAGAATAAATAAAAAGTTGAATCATGGATCATCCATAGACGTAGGCAATTTTTGGGTCGAATCACGTATATCATGTATCTTGTTGATTGATTTATTTTTTTTTTATCTTTATTGGTGTATTGATCTTATGTGTTTTTACTTATGGTGTGAGTTATACTTTTCGTTGCGCATAGAGTTATAAAGATATTAAGGTTGTGGCTTAGTTGATGCCATAGGGGTGTCAAACTAAAAAGCATGGCCTGATATCCGCAATAGCTTCTCCACTCATCATCATCTTATGGCCATTTGATTGAAATTTGTATTCATTATAAGCATCGAATCTGTCTATTTTATTATTTTATAGAAATTACGATCTCACAGAACTATATCATCATTTGCGTGAGATCTATTGTTCCATTTATTTCCATTTGTTTCACGGAACTATATTTAACAGTACTATATTATTGTTCCATTTGATTCCATTTTCTTATATCAGTTTTAATTAAAGATAAGTTAAGATTTATTTTCTCTTCATTTTTCTACCATATTTTCTTGGATCTAATTTATTTTTTGGCTTTTATCAATGAAATGACCTATTCGTAGTTTTTTATAAATTTCAGGATGGATCATAATTGATATCCTGTGAACATTCATGAACGCTAACTACAATAGAAATTATATTAAAGTTTCGGTATAATTTCTCTTATTTTATGGACATTTCTAAACCTATAACTTAAAGTATAACATTTCTATAAGCATAATACCATCAATCATACTTTCAAACCTTTCATGTCTCATCCACAGTTCACAATCATTAACATCAAATGAAAAATTATACTTCTATAACTTATTCATCAACATAATCTAAATATCTAGGATATAGTTAACAAGCTCATGGCATCAAATACCCAAAAAAATATAATACAAATTTATAGTCTATAAGTTTAATATACTAAATTTCTATGGGTCGAAAAAAGAATAAAGGAGTCCATATATCTTATATAGCTCATAAAAAGACCTAAGGTACCACCACGTGACCCATGTCAACTAGTTGCTGAAATGATAAAGTCTACAATCTCCTGAGAGAGGAAAAAAAAAGGCAGTCAAGTTTCACAAACATAATGAGTGGAATAGTTTATATAAACATGTAACACAATAGAGATACTAGAATAACAATAATTATAATAAAAATAAACTTTAATTCCATATGTGCCATTCTGAATGTATAAGATATAAACATTCTAAAATATCATTAAAAGCATCAAATTTTCATTTGTTCATACTAAATATAAAAGTGATGCAAAATCTTAAATGATCTTATAAATGCTTTTCATTAACTAGCTTATTCATATCATGAAAATTAAATATTTTTTTGAAATCTTACACTAAATTAGTATGCAGATGGAAACCTCGTCGTACACATGCAGAGAGCATGTAACATAATAAAGATATTAAAATAACAATAATTATAATAAAAATAAACTTTAACTCCATATGTACCATTCTTAACGTATAAGATATAAACATTATAAAATATCATTAGAAGTATCAAATTTTCATTTGTTCATGCTAAATATAAAAGTGTTGCAAACTCTTAATGATCTCATAAATTGGCTTATGCATATATTAATATCATGGAAATTAAATATTTTTTTAAAATCTTACACTAAATTAGTATGTAGATGGAAACCTCGTCGTACATATGTAGAGAGCAAACTATCTCTCAAAGAGTAAAGCGTCTACACAGACAACTCAAAACCTATGTATGTGTACAGATGTGCCATAAAGGTCTAAATTTCATATCTTTATCAAAAGAGGGGAGGATACTGTTTAGCGGTTTGAAAACCACTTTTATTTATGTAATTATAAACTTATAGAACGTTATCTTAAACCTTACACTTTAAACTTATAAATCATTTAAACATATTTCTATCAATATAGATGATCTATAAGGTCACTTACAAAGTTTGGGAAGTTAAACCATTATATGAATGAGTTTTTTATAACGTAAAATAAATACTTGAATTACATATGTGTAAGAAAGTTAATTAATTACGTAAAATAAATAATTTAATTAAATATTCTTTATGTTTCATAGACTTTATAAAATTATGTATAAGAAATAAAAATTATAATATAAGAAATAAATTATATAAATACATATATAATATAAATCTTACTCACAAAAAAGTGATGACGCTTATCGTAAACGCATTATCAGGACACATCACATTTGGGAACCCTCCTAAATGAGACAAAGCGCACAATATTCATCGATAAGGAAATCAATACCCAATTTGACAATTCTAAAAAAAATTTATTACACAAAACTATAGCATAACGAGTTATACATTTATCAACTTGTTGAATCGATGCAAACTTTGCGGTATAGTGTCCAACTCATTCCTTAAATCTTCTATGGGTCCTAAAATGAAGAAAAATAATAATTTAGGCTACTAATTTAATGAATTATGAAATTACCCCCAAATTCAAGGGTTATGATTTTTTTCAAAATCCAAATCCCTTTATTTCTATGAAATTCTCTCTCTAACAAATCTATATCAATAAAAACCTTATATTAGAGTGATAATCTTGCTTGCATAAGCTTGGATACTCTTCCTCACACTAGTTTTCTCTTTCTAAAATCTTAAATGTCTAAATCTTTCTCTAATTAGAAAACTCCTAACACTTAAAGGTCCAAATTCAACTTACTTACAACATAATAATTCAAAATCTTACTTAAAACCACAAAAATAAATGAAGAAATTGAATGGAAAGCCATGGAAAGTTACCTTTCTTCTCTCGACAGAAATAACCCTTAAAGGAAACAAGTTTCTCTTCTTTTTTTTTTGTTTAATAATAAGCCTAATTTACCCATTAAAAAATAGAAAGATGACTACTTTATGGGCTTTTTTTTTCTCTAGGCCTTATGAAAGAATAATAACCCATTTCAATCATTTCCCTTTATAAAATATTTTATCCTCAAAATTTAATATATCTGAGAGAAAAAGATGTAGATATTGTGCTCGTATTAAGTTCTTGTGCTCTTAAGTAGCCTCTTTCTTTGTATGATTCTTCAAAATAACATTCACTAAAGAAAAGGTTTTAGAATGTAGAACTTATTACTTCCTTTCCAATATCTCCATTGGTTCCTTCTCATAGATCAAATATTCCCTCAACTGAACAGGTTGTTGTTCTAACATCTGGCTTGGGTTATACATGTGCTTTCGGAGCATTGAGACATAAAATATATTGTAAATTCTCGATAGCTCCAATGGTAAAGCTAAGCAATAAACAACTACACCAACACGCTTTACAATCTCATACAGACCAATGTACTATAGGCTTAGCTTATCATGCTTCCCAAAGTAAAGAATACCCATTCAAGTAGAGATCTATAGAAATACTCGGTCTCTTACATTAAACTTAAGATCTCTTTCGTGCTTGTCAACATAACTCTTTTATCTATCTTGAGCTACTTTCATCTTCTCCCGAATAATCTTTATTTTTTTTATTAGCATCTTGCACTAATTCTGGACCCAATAATTTCTTTTCATATACTTCATCCCAATAAACTAGAGTTCTATATTTTCTACCATACAAAGCCTCATATAAAGCCATCTCAATACTAGCTTGGTAACTATTATTATAGGTTAACTCTCTCAAAGGTAAGTAAGCATCCTAACTACATTTGAATTCAATCACGTAAGCTTGTACCGTGTCTTCCAAGATCCTGGTTAGCTAGGAACAACTAATTATACCCTACAGATATAGACATACACTAATCTATGTATATTAATAAAATCTACTAACAGACATACGTTAGTAAAAATAGAACATAAACTATGTATTTAAGAACATGCTTGCATAATGACATATCCTAGCAACCAATTGCAACTCTTGTAACTATATCATTATTGGCATATTCTGAGGTCTTTCTCCCGTTACAGACGATGTTCCAACTCTTGGAATATTTGCTAACTCTTAGCACCAGTCTAAACTCGTTTTGACCGTATCTAAACTCTTTCAAATAAAACAAAATCTGTAGCATAACAAGTATTAAACCATATAATTAAAATGTAATTAGTAATATAACAAAATATACTATGTATAGATATCAAATATTCATACAAAACTAGGATGGCGCGTAGGCACGACCCTAATAATTTTCACCTCAAATAGAAGTGGAAGTTGTATATTGGGTTATGGAGCGGTGTTGTCTTCTAACTATTTGATCTCTACTTCAACTTTCTCATTATTTCTAATAGTTATAGTTATTTTCTTTGCCACTTTTTTTGTCTTTTATGATTTGATTAAGTTAGTGTAGCACTATCTAGCATTTTTTTAAGAAAAGTTTCACTAAAGTGTGCACTCTTGTAATTTTTACATTGTTATTAAATCTCGGAGATTATTCTTTCATTCAACCCTTTGTATTAAAATTATTATCTTATAGGAGTAGAAATAATCGTATAGATAGTGTTTAGCATGTCTTGATAAACTTTTATTGTTGTATACTTTACTCATTTCACCAAAAGAAAGCATAAGATATGTGTATAAAATTCAACAATATAAAAGCCCAATTGTTTACAATTGAAGATGAGCAAGTTAAAGAGTTTTCAAAACCTGATAACATTTTTGTGTAAAATGGCCTACTTATATAAATAAATTGAGAAACTAGTTGTCTATAGCCGTTTAGAAAAAATATAAATAAATTTTTTTCAAATTTTGAGTTTATAAAATTCGTCATAATGTTTAGTCAAACATATTTTTTAAGGATTCAAATAGTTTGAAAAAAAAATTAACATTTTATATTTTATGAATTAAAAATAACTCTCAAATGTATATTAAATACGCATATCAGTATAAGCACTACTAAAAATAATTAATATTAACTATTCTGTAGCTTGTCTTAATTTTCAATTTGTCTCCATAATATTCGGTGATACTTGAACTAAACTTAGTCTATTACATCCTAAGTCTGTTCAATTTAAATGGTTTGTGGAACAAGTATAAATATAGATGACAAGAACCACAATTAATATGGAACAAATCTAGATCTCACTTAAGATTCTAACTTAAACCTAAGCCCATTTAAGAGCATTATAAATTAGAATTAACAATGTTACTAATTGTCATATAAAAACTAGATAACTAAAATCAAAGCCACAACTTTATCGGTAACTCCTAAATTATTATTTTTTTCTAATTTTATGATTCTCAATCTTCTTTAATAGGTTACTTACAATCTTAATTTAATGCAATCATTTTCATGTACTTATCTAGATTATTTTTAAAGATATTATATTATTTATGTATAAATAAATAGGAAAGTATACTTGTTTTTGTCTTATAATTTGTAAATTTATGTTTATTTTTTCAATAGTTATAGTTTTAAAATTAATTATACCAATTAAAATTTATAATTGATAAATAATTGTCGGTATAAGATGGCATGGTCTTTATTTTTGTTTTTATGAGTTTAAGTTTAGATAAAAAAGATAGACTTATGAAGGGTTTGGGGTGTTTTTTTTTCTTTTCTTTTTTTTTTTGGAGATTACAATGCTTGTACTACATCAAATTACACTACTAATACTACAATTAAATTATACTATCGAAATTTCTTTAAAAGCAATATGTATAATTTTGAAGTACATCACAATCGAACGGCACTATCAAGATCATCAGAAGTGACACATACAATTTTAAGTACATCCTACAAAAAAAAAACTCTTATAAAAAGAGATTAATAAATCAATTTTTTTAATATTTACCAAGGCTCGAACCTTGACCTAATCAAGGGGGTGCAATTTATAGGAGGGGTATTTTACCAACAAGGCAAGCACCCCAAATGCATATTTGTGGTGGGTTTGAATTTCTATTTTTAAAGTTGTGATATTTCTAACCCATATTTTATGTAATAAACATTCTCACTTATTATCAAAAGTTTAAAATATTGTAAATAAATCCTTGTTATTCCTAAAATACCTTCACTATTAAATATTTTTAATTCTTTTTTTTTTCCCACACACCTTTTACATAATCATTGCCTTTTCATATATGAAATAACATCTGGAAGAAAGAATCATAATCTTGCAAAATAATATATAAAAATTAATAAAAATTATTTTTTATTTTAAATTATTTTCTATTGTAAAAATCCCAACATTTTATTTTTTAAAAAATATTATATATATTTTAATTCAAAAAATTAAAAAGTGCATACAAAAAAATTTAAGATTTATGTGATATAAATTTTTTTAATTAATATAAATAATTATTAAAATATTTCATTTGAGAATAAAATTGTAGGTATTAAAAACTTTAAAAGATATTGTGTGATTATACAAAATAAGGGAACAAATATCATTACCCCTATTTTTATCATGGGTTTAGATCTGAATTTGTGTCTAGGATACGTCCCAAAAAATAACTTGCCATTGTCATCTCTAATTATACATAATTATGGGGATCTTTGACAACAAAATGGACCGACTTTCTAGCCGTTGTATTAGATCTTGATGGGCTGTCTTGATTAACTTCAATTTTAATGACTGATCTTTCTTTGATAAAGATTTATACATTGGTTGCTTGACTTTTGAGTAGTTGTAACATGATCCTTGTTGAGAATCGATGAATCCTACCGATAAGAAGATTGTATATCAAGTTAAGATTAATAAGATGTTTAGGCATATGTACGTAGATGATTTAGTTAAGCAGTCTTACAAATGAATTGACGATTCAACTGTATATTTGACTGAGTACTTCTCTCTTGCGAACATTCATGTTTGGTTAAAATTCAGATCAGAATTGCTAAGAGACAAATTTATTCGATTCTTTATTTAAGGAGTTGAGTAATTTTAGAGCTTTGTCTCGGCAAATACATAGTAGAAAATGTCATTAAACCTCGGAGGAACGGGAATAGTTATATATCTCTTCGCTGCGCTTGTGACAATAGACGAGCATCTTGTCCCTTGGTGGTAAATTGTCTTTGATCACAGGGTGATTGAGAAACTTGTCAATCCATGCAGCAATTGCTGGAAATTTTACTGGGTGCAGAATTTGCATGGACCCAACTTCTTCCCAAACAGGCAGCCAGTAAGAGACCCATCCAATTGCAATGTCTAAATACCCAATGCTCTCACCTCCAAAGTAGCTCTTTCCTTTGAGATATTCTTCTATTTTTCCCAAGGCCTCTATTGATTCTTTTACCGCCTTCTCTTTTTCCTCTCCTTTGGAACACATTGCGGTATGTGAAGCATACAAAATCTAAGACCAACATGATAGAAAATTTGTAACCATGTCGATTTTTATTTTAAATCAAATAAATAGATAGATAACAGTTCCACAGACACCACCTACACAACATTTCATAACTCAAAAATAGCTCAGTTTTCACATATCAACATAACCGATTCATATAATACTATCAAAGTCTGAAAAATTGGAAATACTCACCTTCTCTTCTACAAATTTAGCCCAAAATCGAGCAAGGGCTCTTTCATGAGGATCTTGAGGGAGCAATAATGGATTTTGTTGCCATATCTCATCGATGTACTCAAGAATAACAAATGACTCTGCAATTACTTTGTTGTCATGAACAAGCACAGGAACTTTTTTATGAACTGGGTTCAGTTCCAAAAGCCTGGAGCTCTTGTTGAAGATATCTTCTTCTATATATTCATAATCAACACCCTTCAGCTTCAGTGCCCATTCTACTCTGAAGACAAATGGACTACACCAAAATCCCAGAAGCTTCAATTGTGTTACCATAATTTCAATTCTTCTGCTTGCGATGAGTTGATAGTTTATATATAAATTTTTCCATGGATGCCACTAGGCACTAGACAGAAAATTTGTTGGATATAAAAGTCTCAGACGGCAATTTTGACGATCAAATAAGTTGAAAAATAACTGGATTTTGAGTTGAAATAAATGGAATAAAACAAATTGACAAATTGACATTTTCTGACATTTTTTTCCTCCACTTGAAGTTCCATGAATCTACTATCTTGTCTCTTAGAATGATCCGTGGCGTATGTTGCTTAGAAGGGTATTTGATTTCAATGCTAAGCATAGTCTTCGATATCAAAATAAGGGAAAATACCTTTTAGGTCCCTAATTTCATTTGAATATATAAATTTAATTTTTAATTTTTTAAAAATTCACTTTTTAGTCTCAATCGTCATGACGCTTTTGTTAAATATTTATGTATGTATTTATTTATTTATTTTACAATAATACTTTTAATGCTATATTTGACCAGTGCTTGATTTGTTAAGTATAAAAATTTAAAAATTAAAAGTTAAATAATAATTTTAAAATATTGGTAATTATTGAAAATATTATCAATTTTATACTATATATTAAATTTTAATTTTCTTTTCTCCAACCGAACCCACCACTTCCCTCCCCACTAAGGGTAAAAGTGTTACCTACTATTAGAGTACTCATATATTTGTAAATTGAACAAAACCTATAGACGTTTTGCAATTATAAGTAGGAGGGTTATTGGGCAAGAAATATATATTTTTTTATTTATGCAAAAATCATTCTCTCTCTAATAGAGTTATTATTTCTTATCATTTCTCTTTCTACTAATCTTTTTTATTTTAGAAATAATTGATACTATTAAAGACTTGTCTTTAATATTAATATTGAACTTTCACCTATCAACTAAAATTTTTAAGTTGAGTGATAAATTAATATAGTATTAAAGTCAATGTCTTCAGTTTGAGCCCCCATATTTTTATATTCGGTTAATTTCTTAATTTATTAATTTTTTTATTTCTTGGAGACAGGGGATTCACCTGGTTTAACCTACTCGAATTCACGTTTTACGTTAATTTATTAGTTTATTAATTTTCTTGTTTCTTGAAAACGGGGGATTAATCTGATTTAGCCTACTTGAATTCACGTTTCATGTGAGAGAGATTGTTAGAGACTTATTTTTAATATTAATATTGGGTCTTCACCTATTAGTTGTAAACTAATAGATACTATGATTCTCCATATGGCGTCGATTGTGGTTTTCTCACCAATCTCAAATTATTTAATGAGAAGATTCATGATTTCTTAAGTTTAAATTGGTAATTTCATGATCTTTCATAAGATTTCATAATCTATTTTAACTTAGTTTTATATCTTTATTTATTAATTGATCTCATTAAATATCACAAACACAAATCAGTTGGCCCTTGATTTGTTTGATCGGGATCTAAGATTAATGATAGGGAAATGAATCATTTGCTGAATCTTTGATAATTTTCCTTTGATTTGTCCGATCGGGGTCTTTGAATAATAATAGTTTGTGAAACGAATCATTTGTTGGATCTTTGATAATTTTCCTTTGATTTGCCCGATCGGGATCTTTGATTAATGATGATTTGTGAAACAAGTCATTTGCTCGATCTTTGAACGGGATCTGATGAATTAATGCTCAGATCTTGATTTTATGGCCATATGAATCAACTATTAATTGCTTTTTCTTTCGATTATTTCTTACTGATTTTATTTTTCGCAGGCCACTTGATTACTTTATTTTCACTCGTGATTCTAACCAATCATGATTGTTTTATGAATTATTGCTTCTCCACTCATCATCACTCCAGGGCCATTTGATTGGAATTTATACTCATTACGAGCATCTGATCTGACTATTTTATTTTACAGAAATTGGGATCTCGCGGAACTATAATCATAATTTGTATGAAATCCATTGTTCCATTATTCCATCTGTTTCACGGAACTATATTTAACAGAATTATATCATTGTTCCATCTGTTTCTATTTTCCTGGATCAGTTTTAATAAAAGATAAGTTTAGATTTGTTTTCTCTTCATTTTCCTGTCATATTTTTCTGGATCTAATTTTTTTTTTTCGACTTTGATCAAATCACAGGATGAGCCAGGTGATCACAACGATCTGATCATGATCTTTTATTATGGTCAGATTGTGATGATAAATTGATCACAAATTGGTCATTGTATTATCATTATGTAATCGTTTTAGATCAAACCGTGGTCATTTATTTTGTTTAAGTTTATAGATCAATTTAATTCTCTATTGATTGGCTAGATCCACCCATGATCTTAGTTGTTACACAATCACAGTCTTTATTGTTGTCTTTTAAATGATCATAGTTTCTTAATTGGTTAAATCCATTCATGATCTTAGTGGTTACATGATCATAGTTTTTCTTTTTACGTTTGTAAATGATCATAGCCACATGATTGATCACCCGCTGTTTGATCATATAACGGACCATTTGATTTAATCTCCATGTGTGATCATTTTAGAATTAAAAATGATCAGATTTTTGTTTGATCTTTATTTCTTTTATGTTATTTTTTAACTTATTTATGATTTTGTTATTTAATAATAATTTAATCATGTTTTACAATGAATTAAGTTGATTATAGCATTGATTTTATTTGTTTAATTAATCAACAAAATGGATCAGATTTTTGCATGATTTTTATTTCCTTTATGTTATTTTTCAACTTATTTATGATTTATTTATTTAATAATAATTTAATCATATTTTACAATGATCTAAATTAATTATAGCATTGATTTATCAATCACAATGATGTTGATCTACAATGCACGATGATTTATAATGGATTTACAGTGATTTGAAAACCTCATTGGTTTACTTACAAAACAGCTTTGTAAATTTAATTTCATGTGTCTTGCTTACTAAATATAATTTAGTACATGTAACAATTATATACCATTTCTTTCATTATTCACTATTAAATGCATTTAGAATTTAAAAAATCAGTTGCTTTAGATATTAAATTAATTAAATGCATCAAATTAATACTACAATCATAAGATTACTAAAGTAGAATTATTTTTAAATTTACATTTGATATAATTACTTTAATTCACATTACTATCAAAGCTTTGATATTTTATTCTAATAGCGTGATTCTCGAAACGAATACGAATAATTTCATTTTCATTAAGGTTGTATTTAAACTCTAAGTTTGTTTCTCACCTATTTTCAAATATTCTTTGACTATTTGTACAACAAAGTTATGAAAAAATGCCAATCTCAGGCCTCTTCCAAAGTCAATGAGATATCCTTCCAGTAGCAAGACCAAAACCCTAAGTCTCGGTTTGACACTTACAATCAATAAGTCGCCACACCTCAAGGCGTTTTTTCACAAGTGCTTCACCACAAGTCGCAAATTGATTGTAACCATGCAATAGAAGCTTGATGCGCAAGCTCAGTAGATGGAGCAGTTCACATATGCCTTTGCTTAAGAATAGAATTATTTGCAAGAAATTCTGAAGCAGAATAAAGAATTCGAGTTTGGCTGGCACAACATCGTGAATTCCTTGAAAGTCTCAACATTCTTCATGATGATGAACTGACTCTGCATCCACATGCACCACTACAAGGTATGCCTCCATAGACAGTCCCACCACTATTAACACGTCTATGTCCAAACTTGCATACAGCACAACAATATCAAGTGCATTTCTCCACAAAATCTCCAATGCATAATACTTCTCTGCAAGTTCTCCTAGCTGCTGCTACTCCTACTATATCCATTCCACCAGTTGCTAAGTTCTCTCCAGTAACTTGCTTATCAAAAGAAGCATTAACAGTTCGTGTGCAAGAAATATTTGACGAGTAATTGTAAAGTCACTAGGTCACAATCTCGGTGCCCCTTACTCCTTTATTGATTGGAAATTGAAGAATCTCCATTCACGAACGAGATTGAAAATCAGAAGAAATTCTAATTTTTATATGGCCTATTTTAGAACCTTTGATGACAATTCTAATCTAATAAGCCATGTATATGCCTTCAAGCAAGTCATATCCCTTGAGGACTACATGGCATCAAAACCTGCCACAAAAATCCATCAAGACTTTCAATAACTTTTGTGAGTTAAGTGTTAGCCATTTCCAAACAACTTATTAGCAACAAACAATGCGTTTGATTTGGCTACTATACAGCAAGAACCAAAAGAGACTTTGAAGGATTATATGTGACTCTTTTGAGATATGTACATATAGATAAAGAATATGAATGATGCCTCACCTCTAATTGCATTTTTCAAAGGGTCACTTCCTGATACTCAAATATATGAAGATCTTATATGACAACCCTTAAGATGTATTGAAGAATCTTTTTGACACTTTGAGTCTTTCATTCAGGTGAAAGAGGATCGATTAAGCAGAAGGCACAGAGAGTCTATAAAGACCATAACTCAACTTGTTTCTTTTGAAATTCAAGATCAAGAGACTAAAATCAAAATAGAATATAGAGGAAGGGCACGATCTCTCCACTCTCCCAACATTCGCGAAAAAATGGTAGGTTTCAACACTCCTCAAATACTTGAACTCCCTCTTAATATCTTTATAGAGAAAATTTAGATGGGAAACAAATATAGAGGAATTTTTCGTGATCCTTCACCCATAAAGACTCTAGTTGATAAACAAGAAAAAACCAAAAAATACCTACACCATAATATGCTCCACCCATATAGATACAATACAAGTGAGTGTCGAACATTAAGAATGTAAATTGAATATTTGGCACGAAGAGGTGTTCTAGCCAAATGTATTTTTAAAAAATGATGTGTCCTTTCCATCAACAAGTCATAATCTTAATATTGCTCCTAGAGAAGTAGAGATCACAGCTTCCCACTCTTAAACACGTTATGCACACATGGTCGACCTAATAATGAAAATGACATAGACCAAAACATTAGTCGCGGTGCAAATTTTGAAAAACAAAATGATGGTGATATTTTAAAAGGAGTACTTAAAGCTCTCAGAGAAGCGGTTTTAATCAAGATGTAAGTCTCCACCCAAATTTGCTATAAAGAAAAAGATGAAGTCTTTATCTAATTGCGAGTTCTTACTATTAGTAATCAACCAAATGATTAAAGCCTCTCCAAAATTGAAAATAAGAGACTGGATTCATCGATTACATGGGCTAATGCTTACACTACATCAAAAATTGAGATGTAAAGCTAAAAAAGGTGTAAAGATCACCACCATTAAAAGATAATAGCAAGTCACAAGAAAATGCTATCAAGTAAACCTGAAACATGAAATAGATATGCTAAAAAACACACAATCAAGAGAACATTGGCCTAAGACAGAGACTGCTACATCACTATCTGCATTAATTAAGATGCAAAACTTTGCCAAATAACTATTGCAGCTGATTTTTGGGCTTCTAAGAAGAGAAAGAGTCACAAGAGGCAAAAGAAAAGCAAAATAATGCATGCGAGTTGTTAGATCTTATAAGTTACTAACTCACACAAGTTGTCAAATCTTGCTAATTGCGAACTATCAAAGTCTTACAAAGTACCTATTTATGCAAGCTTTCAAATAAAAAGTTAATAGCAAATTATTTGCACAAGGTGCAAGCTATTTTCTTCACAATCATATCATGACAACAAAATTTTGCAATTAAAGGCAAATAATAGAATTGCAAATTATATTACAGCATAACTCGTCGTATGGTTATAAAGACGACAAACATTAGCGCTTTTATTTGTCAATCCTTTTGTTTAGTCGTATGATTAAAAGACAACTAATTACGTTGCACATTCAAAGTTAAAAGACGACTAATTATATCGTACATTCAAAATCTAAAGATGACTGAGTATGTTGTATCCTCATAATTAAAAGATGATTGAGTATATCGCACTGCCATAATCAAAAGGTTACTGATCTATATCGAACTATAGTAATCAAAAGACAACTGAGTATGTCGCCCTTTCATAATCAAAAGACGACTGAGTATGTCGCACCCTCATAATTAAAATATAATTGAGTATGTTACACCTTAATAATCAAAAGACGACTGAGTATGTCACACTATCATAACTAAAAGACAACCAAGCATGTCGCGTATTTAAAATTAAAAGACGATGGAATTTGTCGTACATTCAAGATCAAAAGATAACTAATTATGTTGCATACCTAAAATCAAAAGATGAACAACCATATCACATGATCAAAATAAATAAAAAAAGACTAATCATATCACACGATCAAAACTAAAAGATGACTAAATAAGTCACACAATTAAAAGATGACTAAACAAGTCACATGATTGAAAGACGACTAAATAAGTTATACAATTGAAAGACGACTAATCATGTCGTACACTTAAAGGTAAAAGACAACTAATCATAATGTATACTTATAAACATAAGGTGACTAATCTTGTTGCATACTTATAGATAAAAGATGACAAATCATACTGTATATTCAAAGCAAAAAAATAAATGATTAAACCATACAATAAAAAAGCGATCAAATCAAACTACATACACAATTAAAAAGGTGTAAATTATATTGTATGTTCAAAAAAATGAATAGTTATATAATTAAATCAATCAGAAATAAGTAAAAAATTCACGTGGACAAAAAAAAGTAAATAATTGTATCACACAATAAAAAAAAGTGGAGTAAAAAATATATTTACTATTTACTTACACCTAGAATATATTTTCAGTCTCAATTATAACATAACACAATCAAAAAGTGATCAAATCATACTACATACATAATTAAGAAGGCATAAATCATATTGTATGTTCAAAAAGACTAAAAGTCATATAATTAAATTCAATCAGAAACAAGTAAATAAGTTACATGGATTAAAAAAAAGCAAATAATTGTATCACACAATAAAAAAAAATTTCAATCTCAATTATAACAACTGAAAGAAAATCGTTAGATTGTATTTATCCAATACCAAATAATATACAAAGTATACCTAGTATGTATATCTTAAAAGAAATAATATATCTTTTTCTATAAAGAAGAAAAAGAGAGAGAGATAGAAGACAAAAATAAGCAAAAAGTTACAAAAGCCTTTCGAATGCTTCCTAAAAAAAGAAAATAAGGTTGACCATATGATCAACACTCAATATACATCTCAAAATATAATCAAAGTAACATTCGATATAATCAAGTATACCCTTGTCATGCCAAACGTAAAGTCATCCAATACATCTTAAAATATATCCAAAGTATACCCTTATCGGGATAAGTATGAAACCATCCAAATATATTCTAAAGACATACCCTAAAATATATCTCAAAATAAACTATTAAGTATAACATTCAAAAAAGGATCTCAAAACACATTTATCAATCAAAGTAAATATTTACTTGCTAGGAAGAGTACTAGTAAACCTAAAAATAACAAAGTCTAAGAAGCATCCTTTAGTAAGACAGCTTTAGCATAAACATCTTGTCGAGCAGAACTTTCCCCCCTTTATTATTTTTAAAAATCTTGAAAAAAGAAGAGAAAAATATTATATTAAAATAACAATAACATAGAAACAAAAATAAAAATATATAAAATAAACAAAAAGGTTCACCACTGCCTCTTGAGAAGATAATCCAAAAAGAAGAATATCGAGACCAGTTCTTGGTTTTCCAAGAGAATCATCACTATCATCAAACTTAAACTCCAGATCTGAATCATCCACTCCATCACAATTCAAAGGTACACAATTTAGATCATCATCAGTAAAAGACAACTATACTTGATAATAAACTTTCCTTGCAAATATGGGTTCTGATACCGAACCTCCCAAACTTTACATATCCCTTATTAAAGGAAATAAGGGCAAAATGCTAGTATTAGTCAACCTTCCTATGAAGAAAATTCTTCAGTTGATGAGCTTAAGCCTTCATCTTGTCATACAATCAGTCATAATGCTATCATAACTCTAAAAGCTTTAATAGAATATTTGTTATCTCTTTTTAACTCATAAGGAATATAGAATTGTTGATAGCAAGATCAATGAGTTGTCAACACACTAAATCATCAACAAGTTTTTTTTCTCCTCAATCAGAGCAACAACATTAACAAAAGCAGTGAATAACTCACATCGGCTAGATGTCAAATCTATTTTTAAACTATCTGCAAGAAATCTCTTTTCCCATCAATAAAACATCCATTTAAATGACAACAAGTTGAATAGATGTAGGCTTCAACTCAAGATTTGCAACTTTCTGATTCAATGAACTAATAGACTCACTAGAAAAGTTTCAACAAGTATTTGTTACAATAAAAGCACATGAAGAAACAAAATATTCTAAAAACAAAAGAAATATATATATATTTCTATAAAGTATTAAAAAATGACTATGTATAACTTATTAAAAGAAAAAAAAAAGTAAACCACTCACTTATTAAAATCAAATGGCTTGCTTATCGCTCATCGAAGTAGTGTTAGACGAAACACAATTGACTAGTTGTTGAGAATGTGACGCTGTAAGAATAAAGAAGAGCGAGTTAAGGAAAACAAACAAACCAAACATGCTCTAAAAGGTAAAAGACAAATTGTTGGAAAATTGGTGAGTTAACAATCTTGGTTGGACAAGAATTGAGATGAATACCAAAGGGAAGAGTCACAAAAAGTCTAGAATGTGTGGGACACGTATTGAAATGTCTAGGATATGTGGGACACAAAAGGGGAAGCGAAACGGGACTTGAAGTCGCGAAGGAAATAAAGAAATTGCAGAATAAGCTACCTACGCCACGGCGCTCAACACAAAAGCCCAGCGCCGCGGCGGTGGGCGCAATTATGCCCAGCTCCGCGGCTCCCAGACGCGTTAGGATGTCCATTTTGGTTCAGAATTTCGAGTTTTGAAAAATTTTGAATTTTCAAAATAAGTGAACTCTTACTCTAACAAAGAATAAGATTAGTAAGCACAAAATATACCCTATATAAACACTTATAAACCTTTTATTTGAGATCAAACATTAAGAGAGATTATAAGAAAGGGGAAGAACCGTGTAGACACTAAGTGTTTGTGTGCGCTATGGTGAAACCGTCGTTTAGGTGATCATTGCTCGTGGTAGAGCAATGGTTCACTGAATATTAGGTCCTTTTGAGGGTTCTTCATTAAGTTTTTCTTGTAAAATTTTTAGGGAGTTAATAAGAGATGCTAGGATCCTTGGATCTACCGTGGACGTAGGCAATTGGCCGAACCACGTAAGATTGCGTTGTGCTCTTTTGTTTTCTACTTTGAATTCTTACTCTATTTTGCTTAATTAACAGGTTATTCTGCTGCGCAAAGAGGTTAGGGTTCTAAGTTGAATTTTGAATGCTTCGCTTCAACATAAACTCGAGAAGGAGAAAGGTGTTTTCCCCATTAACACAAATGAAGAATGAAAAGAGAAAGAAAAGCTTTTTAAAAAAAGAAAAAGATCAAGCCCGATCAAAATTTAGGTCAAATAAAAAAAATTAGGCCAAAATTCTTTTATTATAGTCTTTATTTATAACATTAGAATGCCAATTTATTATATTATGTCAATTTCATAAAATAATTCTATAAAATAGACTCTTCAAATATGAATAAGTGCAAGAATAATTATATACACTAAGAGTAAAATTATTATCTACCATTAGTATACACATTTAGGGTATATTTATAAATTAAACAAAGCCTATAAGCTCTCTCTCTAACTATAAATAAGAGGTTTATTGGGCAAAAAAAATATCTTTCTCATTTATATAAAAATTATTCTCTCTCTAACAAAAAAGCTATTATTTTTTATACTCCAGTATATAAAGAAGTGAAGAGAAAAAAAAACTAACAGTTGTAAGTGAGAAGAGAAAGAAAAAAATAATGGAGAATTAAATTATGATACAGTATTTTATTAATCATGTATGGTCAATTTTTTATTATTTTATTATTTAGTAATTATTAACTATATATTAATATTTAATTAAATAAAAACTTAAATCATGAGATGATCGTGTTCCCTCTTTAACTAATAATTAGCAAAACAAACTATACACTCGTTAGAAAGTAACGAGTGCACTCTCATGTTGAAACTTTAAAAACTAAGAGGATAGTGTTTCACAAATTAATAACATAATGTTTTAGCTGTTACGAAGGAGTAACGTTAGGATTTAGAGAATTTTAAATTGTATTTTAAAAAGAATATATTAAATAATTATTGAGTATAATAAATAATATAAATTCTAATATTGTTTATCATACTTAATAATTATTTAACATATTATTTTTAAAATATAATTAAATATATAATTTAAAATATCTAACATTACTCACAATGATATTTACATAATTTTTTATTTAAGTGATCACTTTAAAATTTTAAATGCAAACAAGAGTAATAGTAAAAATAAAAATAAAAACATGAAAGAGAGAAAGTGCGAATTTATAGTGGTTCATAATGATAAAAACAAATCACACAACATAATATTTGTTTTATACCACCTACATATAAGCACAAAATACTCCATTAAAAAAACTTATGTTAATAAAAAATTTAATAGAATAATATTCTTTTATTAGTATGAAATAGATTGAGATAGTTTCTCTTTATTAATAAAAAAAATTAGGACAAGATCAATCCACGTGTTTGTTTGCGTATGGCAATTAATTAGACTTTGTATAGCCAACGAAATCACATAAATTCTTAAAGAAATCTAAATCAATGGGGGCTAGATGAGCACGAGTATCTTTTTCATAGGGATGTTATATTACCTGGGAAATAGGAAATAAGAGAAAAGAATAAAATTTAATTTAGAAAAAAAAATTATGAATAATATCATCATTTCGACTGCTTCTAAATATAGCCTTGCTGATGAAAGAACAGAAAATAACTAAAATATGGACATTGAAGCTCCCTAGATAGGAACTTCTATGTAAAATTGCTATCTCCTTCGCACCAATTTTTCAAACTTACCGAAACACCCTCTATCTTCCAGCTAAAAGAAAAAAAAAAAAAAAGGAAAACTCTCTAACACTTGTCAATGTTTGAATAAGAAAGAGATACTGTTTGTAGAGAAGTGTATACACAAATAAAAATGGATCAATATATTGCTATGTATATAATTGGGATCGTATTAGAGTGGACTCCATTAGATCCCTTCCTTGTTAGAGGATCATTAATTTTTGTAAGGTAGGAATCTCAATCCTTCCTAAAATGTATTAATGTGATCATATATTTCAATTAAAATATTATTAAAATAATTTTAGTCCCTTTTAAAGGGGTCACCCCATTATTTATTAGTAGAATGATTTTAATAGAAATCATCCACTCTTTTAAAAAATCATTTAAGATATTAATGCAATGGGTCATCCAATTGGTAGAGTCTATAATTTTCATTAAATCTTTTGTTTCTATTTTCTATTGTATTATGGCTTCTTTTTCTACTATTGTCTTCTTTTCAATGGAAAGTGGAGTTATTCTTTTAAGGGAATATCCTAAGATCAAGGCTTTTCTAACGAGTATGTCTACTTCTGTATTTTGATTCTTGGGTATTTGGGTGTTATAATCTCCTATAGTTATTTTTCTGCTTCTATAGTCTTGGTGAGATAATTTTTCATCCTTCCTTCCTTTGCTATGTAATCTTCATTCCACTAGAGAAATGACTAAAGAACAATTTATATTTATCTGAAGTATATTTATCATCAATTGGTAGGCTATCATTACTCTCTTGACTAGTGCCTCGTATTCTACTTTACTGTTGGATGTCAGGGATAGTAGTCTCACCGTGTGTTCTAGTATTAGTCATTTAGAGTGTTTGATCCTTATGCCAAAACTTGTCATCTTTCGATTTGAAGATATATCTATGTGCATTTGCCAAGCTTCCCTTACATCTATAAGTTCAGATAGTAGCATATTTTATTCCACTACATGTTCGAATTCTAGTAGAAAATTTGCCATTATTTGTCCCTTGATTGCAATTTTTGGTCGATACTCTATGTTTAAGTGAATTAATCTCATTGTCATGTTTTGGTGACAAGTCTAGACAAAATACATTTTAGTGGGTAGGAAGTGTAAACTACAATGTGGTACACTTCAAAATAGTGTCTGAGCTTGTCTTTAACTTGTACAATGGCAAGAAAAAGCTTCTCAATTATCAAGTACATGGTTTCTGCGTCTAACAGTACTTTTCAAGTGTAAAAGATTAGTTTCTGTTGGTTTTCTTTTTCATTGAATAGTATTGCACTAACTTCTACCTTAGAAACTGCAAGATAAAGAAATAATGTCTCATTAAAAAGCGGTATAAACAAGATTTGAGGCTTTTTTAAGTATTCTTTTAGATTCTACAGGGCTTCTATTTGTTTAGGCCCTCATAAGTTTTTATTTTTGGCTTTGATGGCTTGAAAGAAAAGTTGGCAGTTATCAGAAATCTTAGAGATGAATTTGTTTAGTGCCGCTACTCTTCTAGATAGAATCTACACCTCTTTGGTGTTTTTGGGGATCGTAGTATTTCTAATAGCTTGAACTTAGGATGGATTAGCCTTAATTCCTTTTGTGCTCACAATATTTTCTAAGACATTTTAGGACAAGATACTGAAAGCATATTTGGTTGGGGTCAGATGCCTATTGAACTTTCTTAACATGTTAAATATTTTCTGTAAATCTATCATATGATTTTTCACTTCCTTAGTCTTGACTACTATATCATCAGCTTCCACTGTCTTTCCTATTACCATTCTAAAAACCATTTTAACTAGCCTCTAAAAGGTAGCTCGTGCATTTTTTTAGTTCGAATGGTATTACTTTGTAACAGTAGGTTCTTTACTCAATCACAAAACTCGTCTTTTCTTGATTTAGATGTACCTACTATAAGTATCTAAGAATGATAGCCTTTCATATTATGTTGTGGCATATACCATCTAATTCTATCTTAAGAAATAAGAAGAAGTCTTTAGGGGTTGCCATGTTGAGGTTTGTGTAGTGTAAACAGACTCGTCACTTCCTGTTTTCTTTTCCTATAACCATTATATTGGAAAGTCATTCTAAATAATGAACTTCTTGGATAAAGCTAACTTTTAATAATTTTCTTATTTCATCACTAATGATTTTATATCATTTTGGGGTAATTTGTCTCTATTAAATCGGGATGTGGGCCTTGTTGATGCTCATTTTGTGGTATATCACCTCTAGATCTATGCTGATCATATTCTAATAGAGAACAAACGAAAACATCTTAGTTCTTTTTTAGTAGTTCAACCATATTTATTCTTTTTTCTCTACTTATGTTGGTGGCTAGTAGCACCTTTTTGTCGATGATGGAAGGGTTCAATTATACTTCATCTATTTTATTGATGCACAATACAGTATAATCTTCTTCTTCTTAGGGAGTCCTTTTAGCCACCAATCCTATAATTGCTATTTATCTTTGGGCATTTCCACCTTAAATAGAAGTAGAAGTTGTGTGTTGGCTTATGGAGCGGCGTTGTCTTCTAACTATTCAGTCTCTACTTTACTTTCTCTTCCTTTTTGGTAGTTATGACTATTTTCTTTGCCACTTTTTTTGTCTTTTATGGCTTGATTAAGTTAGCATAGCACTATCTGGCCTTGTCTAAGAAAAGTTGCACTTGAGTGTGCACTCTTGTAACTTTCACAATGTCATTAAATCTTAAAAATTATATTATCATTCAACCATTTTATATCAAGATTATTATCTTGTAGAGACAGAAATAGTTTTAAAGACAGTGCCTAGCACTCCTTGACAAACTTTGAATGCCGTATTCTTTTCTTATTTAACCAAAAGAAAGCATAAGATACGTGTACAAAATTCAACAATATAAAAGCTCAATTTGTCTACAATTGAAGATGAGCTAGTTAAAGAGTTTTGAAAAGTTGGTAAAATTCTTGTGTGAAATGGCCTCCTTATATATGTAAATTGAGAAAATAATTGTCCATAGCCATTTAAAAATATATATAGAAAAATACCAAATTAAATAGCATGTTTGGGAAACCGCATGACACGTCCAGAATATAGAAGTTATTACCAAGTGCAGGATTGTCGAAGTAATAAATAACCCGATGAGAACGGGGTCGATCCACAGGGAAGTAGAATTAAAATTACAAATTATAAACACTTTAAAGATAATTAATGCAGTATAAGATGTTTGCAAATATTATTTCAATTAACCAATTCAAATAAAAAGCTAAGGTTATGGAGATTCACTCTTGGCATAAAAAATAAGAATATATTTAATTTTTTTATAACTCAATTGGAATCCTCACACAAAGAAGGTTCCAACCGGAAAATATAGCAATTAAAGTTCTTCATCATTTATATATTAATTAGTATTTATTGTTTTTAATTATTATACACCAAATCTTATAAATGGGTTCAAGTATTTATTATGCCAATCTTTATATTTGTCTACAATAAATCAAGACTCCCACTTTACAAGAAAGGTTATATAAACCAAATCTTGTAAATGATTTCAAGAATTTATTGTGCCAAGTATTAAGTTTGTCAATAATAAATCAAGAATCACCACTTTAGAAGAAAGGGTATTAATTCTACAAACAAAATAAATACATCATATATAAATTTGCATAACTTAAAAATGAAGCATTAAATTCATGAATAAATATTAAACATATCTTATTACCTTGCCAAGAGCTTCACCCTTTCACCTTAGCTTAAACAAAATTATTTGGACATAATAAAACTAAATGAAAAGAAAAGAAATGGAAGAAATAACATGACTTAATAGTAAACAAGAGAAATAATAGTACAAGGAAATGGATACAAAGGAAAGGTATTTTGAACTAAATTCTAACTTTATAATTACATTCTTTAGGCATAAACAAGCCACCTATTTATAGAAAAATATGGATAAATCGAGACAAATTTAGAGGGAACCACTTGGTTGATGAAAGTCAAGAATGGTGGCAAAATAATTTGCATTCATTATCACTTGGGCACCCACTTGATTATCCAATTTGGAATTGATGTGATCCGAATTAGCTGTCACTCAAAACATAAAAGTTATAGATAAGTCTCTTATATTTCCAAATTGAGTGATCTCATACGTATTAGATACGTATTTCTATAGTTATGGGCTAAATACTGATAACTATTCAAACTGGGCCTGTACTGCAAAACAATTCTGTTCTAGGCCAATTTTTACCCTCTAAACACTCGAATTTCCAATGCTTTGTGAAATATAATATGTTATCCCATTGAGTCAGCTCTGCACAGGATCAAGAATCACCTCAATTGAATCTTTAGGTAGAAAGTTATGCCCATTTTACCGAACCTGCCACAAAACAGTTATAAGATAATTAAGTACAATATTGTAAACATACTTAAGTTAAGAAAATTAAATACACTAGTAATACAAAACAATCATGTAAAACTCTTATTAAATGTGTAATTTTAAGTGTTCATCACACCCCTCAACTGGCTTATTGCTAGTCCCTAGCAATTCGAGCATAAATAAAATTTGAACACTACCTAAGTATTTCAAACAAAACGTCAGTTTTAAAATCACAATCGCTATAAAGGTTATTTCAATCATAACTTCCAAAAATATTTTTGTGTGTGTGTGAATTAAGCCAAAGTCTTCTTACCACAAACCACAACATATATAGCCTTAAAAATGTTCCAAGTAAAAGCCTCAACTCCATATCCTTACAGGTGAATAACTTGTTTAATGACTTAGGATTTCACTCATGGAGTTGGAAAATAGATAATCGCTCAAGAAAAAGTTACATTTAAGAACAGACAGACAAACTAACATTGATCCAAAGATAGGAAAATCAAATATTTAGAGTCAAACTATTATTGCCAAATGCCAGCTTCAAGACTTTAATTATTTAATGTGAATCTTACGAATATAGAATTCGGTGATAAGATTGCTTTCTAATGACTTTAGTCTTCTAAAATTGAATGAAGACTTTATTGAACTGAATTGACTTCTTTTCTTTCTTTTTCTTTTTTTTTTAAAAAAAAATTTTTTTATACTCTTTTTTTTTTCTTTTTTGAAAGACATAAGGAATCATTACAACATAAGAGCAATTTATCACCATAATACTTTTCCAATTTTTTTTTTATCCTTCAGCTAAGCAACGAAATCATTCATCATCCTAAATAATGTCATTCCAAATAAAAATTAACCATTTCAAAAGATCAATGAAAGTTCGTAAGCTGTTATCTCAAATCTCTCCACTCACTCACAAAAGATATGTGAGTTTAGAAAATAATAAGTATACTTAAACATGGAAATTCTCTTGGCTATATATATTGAATCATCCATCTTACCACAAGGCTTAGTATTGTTCTCCAGAAATAATTTCAGAAGTTATTCTTTAGTAACCTAAATAGAGAAAGTGATTTAAACTAAACAATTTTGAAATCATACATCGATAGTAAAGCAAATTTATTTACGCAAGAGTTACCAAAAACTTAAGCAACAAACAATTATACATAAAATGCATTAAAAATAAACCAATTAGAATGTGTTTTAAAAGTTTATAATGTACTCTTTACTCTGCTATTCTAGAACTAGAATGCGTCTCAAGAATACATAAATGAACATTTTACTCACGCCATTCATGATAATTTTTTTTTTTACATAACAAAGTGAAAACAACAACAAAATAAAATAATTAACACTAACATTATATATCAACTATCCTCCTCCTAACCAGATTGAGACATTGTCCTCAATGTCAAAATATAGAAAGAGTAAAATATAGAAGATATCACCTGAAACATCTTTTATTGAAAATTAAACCTGCAACAAAATAAAACAAGCCACACAAAAAAATAAAACAAGCCACACAAAAAAGCTTAAAAATACATAGAAATAGATAGGCTACAGACGAAGCGTCAAATCTATCCTGCGTTTCTTTTCACTATTATCAGTATACCAATCTATCTGACTCGTTGTTGGATCAGATAGAGGTGTAAAAGTTTGTAGTTCATCGAGTAACTGATCAACAGTTGAAGCAGAAATGAGGATCTGTCGTGCTGCAGATGAGACGAATTGTTTTTCCACCGCATAGTCAAGAAAAGATAACAACCCATTATAAAAACCATCAACGTTTAACAAACCAATTGGTTTTTTATGGATTTGCAATTGTGCCCATGAGACAATTTGAAAAATTTTCTCCAATGTTCTGAAACCTCCAGGTAGAGCTATGAAGGCATCAGCATTACGAAGCATAAAAGAAATTCGTTCATGCATTGATGATACCTGTAACTCATCCCCAATTGTTTTTCTTACAATGTCTCCAACAACTAGAGCTTTTGGTATGATACCCAAAACTCGACTGCCATTATTTTGTGCAGCGGTTGCCACACGTCCCATTAATCCAAGACTACCTCTCCCATATACTAAATGAATATTGCGCTCAGCTAACATCTTACCAAGGGTTTCTGCTGCTTCTATAAACTCACTAGTTTTTCCAGGGCTGGATCCACAAAAGACACAAATTTTTGTGAATTTACGAGTTGATGATCCTTCCATGATTACACTCACCCTCTCTCTTGAATGATTTTGAGTTCGTATAAAGATGCAGAAATAATGCAATGTATTTATAGAGCCAAAAGATATTGCAAAGTTAAATCACATGGCTATTGGCTTGAAATACAAGATTCAACACCTTTTACCAATTTTCAATTTGTTAGCTGGAAAAGTCACATGGGTTGTCGGCTTAAAATGCAAAAAAAAAAAAAGGATTATAGGTGGTTGATTATTGAAAAGACATTTGAGTTTGAAATGAAACATTTAAAAATAACAGCTATAGTAAATATATACAAGTAGTTGTGATTGTGGCTCACATCTTCCTCTGATTTTACGTCCAGTAACGGCTTAAACGCCCTATATGGGTCGGGGATAGGCTTCTCATCCAATTTTCTTATAAATTGGCAAACAGGGTCTTTTAAAGTCAGATTCCCGAGACTGTACAGCTCATGTTCTTTTAGGAATATGTCCCATAATTCATGAATTTCAATATGCACATATCCACTAGGATGCGTCTCAAGAGTCGATAAGATATTATCTAAAGACTCCTTACTCAGGCCATCCTTAATGAACCTAATTTTATCTTCACGATTTACAGACACCATTCCTAAAGTGCGGCAACGTGTGTTGCAAGTCGTGCGTGCACACTTGTAACAAACATTTAATCGTTTTGCTCTTCGTTTTTTTGAAAAAGAGCTTTTACCTAAGCCAGGCATGTAGGAAATTAATGAGTCTGAAAATTCACCTGTCAATCTAACTTTGGCTTCAATTAACCAACGTAAATCAACAGATATATTCATAATCATTAATAACCTTAATCTTTCACATCTTGCTTGGTAAATTTTCTTCAAGGAATTTTGAGACAATGAGAGAAAACGCTTTTTCAAATTTTTTAGAATGTCATCCATTTTTTTTTTTAAGAAAAGGGGAAAGAAGAGAAGATATCAGTAATTATGGGAAACTGACAAAACCGATTTGAAATATCACGGAGTACCGTTATCCGTCGCTTATCCGGGATGCAAAACAAAACTTTAACAAAACTACTAAATTAACCTGCAAGTAAAAAAAAAATGTTAGAAGAAGAATAAATATATATAAATATGTAAATATATAAAACAAAGATTAATTGGTCTCGTAACAAAGATTCGACAGGAACGTAAATTCTTCATGAAAAGCTTGGTTTTCTAGAAACGGCTTGAGTCTTTGCCCATTTACCTTAAACACATTCTCATTTCTAGGATTTTCAATGTCAATTGTTTTATAAGGGTACACATGTTTCACAATAAAAGGGCCACTCCATCTTGATCTTAATTTTTCAGGGAATATGTGAAGTCGAGAATTATAAAGCAAAACCTTCTGACCAGTGTCAAATGTTTTTCTCTGAATTTTTTTATCATGAAAGGCTTTAATTTTAGCTTTATGAATTTTTGAATTCTCATATGCATCATTTCTCAATTTTTCAAGTTCACTTATTTATAATTTACGTATGTGTCCAGCAGAATCAAGATTTTCATTGAAAGTTTTAATAGCCCAGTAGGCTTTATGCTCAAGTTCCACAGGTAAGTGACAAGGTTTTCCATAAACTATCCTATAGGGAGACATACCCAATGAAGTTTTAAAAGCATTTCTATAAGCCCACAGTGCATCAATTAGTCTTAAAGACCAATCTTTGCGATTTAGGTTTACAGTTTTTTTTAAAATTTGTTTTATCTCCCTATTTGCTAATTCAACTTGTCCAATTGTCTGAGGATGATAAGGGGTGGCAACTTTATGAGTAATACCATATTTTTTCACTAATGTTTCAAATGGTCTATTACAAAAATGCTTACCCCCATCACTTATAATGGCTCGAGGGATTCCAAATCGACTTAAGATATTTTCTTTCAAAAATTTCATGACTGTTTTATGGTCATTATGTTGACATGGAATAGCCTCAATCCATTTTGAGACATAATCTACTGCAACTAAGATATACGTAAATCCAAATGATAACGGAAATGGTCCCATGAAATCTATCCCCCAACAATCAAAGATTTCAATAACAAGAATGAGGTTCAAAGGCATCATGTTTCGTTTTGAAATTGATCCCAACTTTTGACAATTTTCACAAGTTATACAAAATGCATGTCTATCTTTAAATAAAGTGGGCCAATAAAATCCACACTACAAGATTTTTGCAGCTGTTTTCTTTGATGAGAAATGTCCCCCACATGCTTCAGAATGACAAAATTCAATAACTTTATTTACCTCATTGTCGGGTATGCATCTTCGAAATATTTGATCACAACAATATTTAAAGAGATAAGGATCATCCTAATAAAACTTTCTCACCTCCGTTAAAAATTTTCTTTTGTCTTGAGCATTCCATTGAGGTGGCATTTCTCCTGTTACAAGAAAATTAACAATATTAGCATACCAGGGCATTGTAACAGTAGAAAATAAAAATTCATCGGGAAAAGAATCATTAATAGGTGTTATTTCTGTTGATGAATCTGGTGTGAGTCTTGATAAGTGATCTGCAACAACATTCTCAGCTCTCTTCTTATCCTTGATAGTGATAATAAATTCTTGTAGCAATAGAATCCATCGAATTAGCCTTGGTTTTGCATCCTGTTTTGACATTAAGTACCTTACAGCAGCATGGTCAGTAAATACAATAGTTGAAGAACCAATTAAGTAAGAACGAAATTTGTCTAATGCAAATATTACAGCAAGTAATTCTTTTTCAGTTGTTGTGTAATTTATTTGTGCACTGTTTAAAGTTCTACTTGCGTAATACATTACATATGATTTACCTTCCTTTCTTTGTTCTAATACAGCACCAACAGCGTAGTCACTAGCATCACACATGAGCTCAAAAGGTAAAGACCAGTCAGGAGATTGTATCATAAGAGCAGATGTTAAGAGGCCAATTAATTTTTCAAACAAATTTTGACACTCTTGAGTCCACTTAAATGATACATCTTTTGCTAAGAGGTTACAAAGAGGTTTAGATATAGCACTAAAGTTTTTTATGAACCTCCTATAGAATCCAGCATGTCTTAAAAAGGATCGGACTTCTCTGACTGTTTTTGGTGGAGGCAAATGTGTAATGAGTTCGACTTTTTTCTTATCCACTTCAATTCCTTTAGAAGATACTATATGTCCCAAAACAATTCCAGAAGTAACCATGTAATGACATTTTTCCCAGTTCAATACAAGACTCTTTTTTTCACATCTTTTTAAGACTTTTTCTAAGTTTTCAAGACAATTATCAAAAGAATTTCCAAACACAGTTAAATCATCCATGAAAACTTCTAAATAATGCTCAATCATGTCACTAAAAATGCTTAACATACATCTCTGAAATGTTGCTGGGGCATTACAAAGTCCAAAGGGCATTCTTCTAAAAGCAAAGGTTCCAAAAGGACATGTGAATGTAGTCTTTTCTTGGTCCTCTAGTGCTATAGGAATTTGATAATAGCCAGAGTAACCATCTAGAAAGCAATAGTAGGGATGTCCTGCTACTCTTTCTATAATCTGATCAAGGAATGGTAAAGGAAAATGGTCTTTTCTAGTGGCCAAGTTCAATTTTCTATAATCTATGCACATCCTCCAACTAGATGAGACTCGAGTTGATATTAACTCACCTTTTTCATTTTCAATGACTGTGATTCCAGATTGTTTTGGTACTACCTGAGTAGGACTTACCCACTTACTATCTGAGATCGGATAGATGATTCCTACTTCAAGTAATTTGAGAACTTCAGCTCTCACTACCTCTTTCATATGTAGATTTAATCTCCTTTGAGGTTGTTGGGAAGTTTTGGCATTATCCTCTAGGTGTATTCTATGTGTGCAAATCAAAGGATTAATACCATTTATGTCTTTTAAAGTCCACCCAATTGCATTTTTATGCATTTTCAATAATTCAATCAACTTATCTTCTTGTTCACTTGTGAGTGTAGAAGCGATTACCACCAGGTAAGTTTGTTTCTCTCCAAGAAATGCATATTTCAGTCCTTCAGGCAGAGGTTTTAACTCCAACTTTAAAATTTCGTATGTGAATTTAATCTCCTTTGAGGTTGTTGGGAAGTTTTGGCATTATCCTCTAGGTGTATTCTATGTGTGCAAATCAAAGGATTAATACCATTTATGTCTTTTAAAGTCCACCCAATTGCATTTTTATGCATTTTCAATAATTCAATCAACTTATCTTCTTGTTCACTTGTGAGTGTAGAAGCGATTATCACCGGGTAAGTTTGTTTCTCTCCAAGAAATGCATATTTCAGTCCTTCAGGCAGAGGTTTTAACTCCAACTTTGAAATTTTGTTCTTTTTGTCCTCATTTTCTCCCAATTCTTCAAACTTTAGTTTCCATCTTTTATTTTCAATCACCTGTGCACAGTCAAGTAAAGAACATATGTCAGAGATTTCAGGATCTAATTGTATATTTGACTCAAATGAATTTATTAAACACATTTCTAAGGGATCGGTAGAACTCCCTTTTTGAATATGATCCTCCACAATCATTTCAATCATGTCACCTTCTTCACTTTCATCCTCCTCTTCATATGGTTGCTTACACATATTAAAAACATTGAGTTTAAGTGTCATGTTTCCAAATGAAAGCTTCATTACTCCATTCCTGCAATTAATCAAAGCGTTAGAAGTTGCTAAAAATGGATGACCTAAAATAATAGGTATCGGATTACATCCTTTGACAGGTTCTGTGTCCAAGACGATAAAATCCACAGGATATATGAATTTATCAACTTGAACTAAGACATCCTCCACTGTCCCTCTTGGTACTTTTATTGATCTATCAGCAAGTAAAAGAGTTACAGATGTTGATTTTAACTCCCCGAGATTGAGCTGCTGATAAACTGAATACGGCAATAAATTCACACTAGCACCAAGATCAAGTAAGGGTTGTTCAATTTTATGACTTCCAATAATACATGAAATTGTAGGACAACCAGGGTCTTTATATTTCAAAGAATTATTGTTCTGAAGAATGGCACTTACTTGTTCAGCTAAAAATGCTTTCTTTTTCACATTCAGTTTTCTTTTTGCTGTTCATAAGTCTTTCAAAAATTTTGCATAAGATGGAACCTGTTTAATAGCATCCAGTAAAGGAATATTAACTTTTACCTGTTTGAAGATTTCAAAAATTTCAGGATTGTGATTCATCTTCTTAGTATTACGTAATGCATGAAGAAATGGGGGTGGAGGTGAGGGTTTAGTGTTTTCTTCATTAAGTGTAGGTTCAACACTTTCCTTACCCTTAGAGATTGATTCATCGATCTCATGAGGTTCAGGAATTTCTTTTTCAACAATTTTACCACTCCGAAGAATGATAACTGCTTTAACTTGATCCATGTGTTGGTTTCCTGAACTATATGCATTTGTGTTATGTTGTCCTTTGAAGTTTGGCTGTGGTTGAGAAGGAAATTTTCCTTTCTCATGAATGTTCAGTGCAGATGCAAATTTAGCAAGAATATCTTTCAAATCAACAAATGTTTGAGCATTTTGAGAATTAACAGACTTTTGTATTTCAATGAATGTATGCAAGGTTTCTTCAAGATTTTTCCTAGGAGGTGGGACATATGGTGCATAACCTTGATGATTTTGAAAGTTTTGGTGTGGTTGGAAAGGTGGTTGCGAAGCCTGTGCTTGAGTGTCATTCCTCCAACTAAAATTCGGGTGATTTCGCCATCCAGGATTATAGTTTTGTGAATATGGGTTATTGTTTGACCGTTTGAACGTGTTTAAAACATTGGCTTGTTCATGGAGACATTCCCTAAATGCAGGCAAAGTTGGGCAATCATTGGTAAGGTGATCATGGGTTTCACAAATGTGACACACAATTTCTTGAACAGATTTTATTTGACCACTTTTTTTCATTTCTAAGGTTTTGACTTTTCTAGCAAGGGATGCTAATTTGGCTTGAAGGTCATGGTCTTCCTTAAGATGATAAATACCCCCACTAGATGTAGTGGTTTGATTTTTGCTAGGTGCCTCACAGGTACCAGCAGTGTCCCAATTTTGAGCATTTTCTGCTAGTAAGTCAAGATAGTTCATTGCCTCTTCTGGGTCTTTTTCCTCAAATGTTCCATTACACATTATTTCTACCATTTGCCTAACTTGGGGTGTTAAGCCCTCATAGAAATTTGAGACTACTCTCTATGTTTCAAAACCATGATGGGGACAGGTATTAAGTAATTCTTTATACCTTTCCCAACATTGGTAAAGGGTTTCTCCTGGTTTTTGGGCAAAAGTGGTGATTTGTCTTTTGAAAGAATTTGTTCTATGGGAGGGAAAAAACTTTTTCAGGAATTGTTGTTGCATCTCATCCCATAAAAAAATGGATCCTGGCCTAAGATTTTATAGCCATGTTTTAGCTTTATCTTTTAAAGAAAAAGGGAAAAGCTTAAGTCGAATTGTGTTCATGCTACAATTTTGATCATTATACGTGTTAAACACTTCTTCAAATTCTCTTAGATGTAGATAAGGGTTCTCTGCATCTAAGCCATGAAAAGTGGGTAAAAGTTGGATAATGCCTGGCTTAAAATTAAAATGCGTTGCATCCGGTGGAAAAATTAAGCAAGATGGTGCACCGGTTCGTGTAGGGTTCATATAGTCTCTAAGTGTCCTAGGTCGGTTATGGTCATTATGTTGGGACTGATTGTCCCCTGGGTCTATGAGTCCCTCAATTTGATTTTCGCTCATGGTGTTACTTGGTGAAGAATGAGAAGATGAAGGAGAATCTAACAAATTATCAAAGGAAGTTTTGAAATTACCTTTTACTAAACGATGAGAATTAGGATCTCGAAACCAACCGCTCATAAAAAGAAACAAAACAAAATACAATAACAATAAATAATACAAATAAAATATTAAACACAGGTAAATAAAATAAAATATTACACACAAGTAAATAAAATATGTAAAACTAAAAGTAAAATAAAGATAAATAATTAGAAGTTAGATTAGTGATGTTAGATTATATAATAAAAAGTTAATAAATAAATAGTAAGAGGCTTAGCCTTCCATTAAAATAAAAAGCGAATAATAAATAAAGTAAAGTACGTTAGGAGGCTCAGCCTTCCATGAAAATTAAAAAAAACGAAAATAAAAAGTAAAAAATAATAAATAAACGAAATAAAGAGGAGGAGGCCCAGCCTTCCGCGAAAATAAAAACAGAATAATAATAAAGTACGTTAGGAGGCTCGGCCTTCCATGAAAATAAAAAATAAAAATAAAAATAAAAAAAACGAATAATAAATAACGAGTAGGAGGCTCAGCCTTCCATGAAAATAAAATAAACAAACAAACAATAACAAAACAAAATATTAACGTTACCTCCCCAGCAACGGCGCCAAAAACTTGACACATCCAGAATATAGAAGTTATTCCCAAGTGCAGGATTGTCGAAGTAATAAATAACCCGATGAGAACGGGGTCGATCCACAGGGAAGTAGAATTAAAATTACAAATTATAAACACTTTAAAGATAATTAATGCAGTATAAGATGTTTGCAAATATTATTTCAATTAATCAATTCAAATAAAAAGCTAAGGTTATGGAGATTCACTCTTAGCATAAAAAATAAGAATATATTTAATTTTTTTATAACTCAATTGGAATCCTCACACAAAGAAGGTTCCAACCGAAAAATATAGCAATTAAAGTTCATCATCATTTATATATTAATTAGTATTTATTGTTTTTAATTATTATACACCAAATCTTATAAATGGGTTCAAGTATTTATTATGCCAATCTTTATATTTGTCTACAATAAATCAAGACTCCCACTTTACAAGAAAGGTTATATAAACCAAATCTTGTAAATGGTTTCAAGAATTTATTGTGCCAAGTATTAAGTTTGTCAATAATAAATCAAGAATCACCACTTTAGAAGAAAGTGTATTAATTTTACAAACAAAATAAATACATCATATATAAATTTGCATAACTTAAAAATGAAGCATTAAATTCATGAATAAATATTAAACATATCTTATTACCTTGCCAAGAGCTTCACCCTTTCACCTTAGCTTAAACAAAATTATTTGGACATAATAAAACTAAATGAAAAGAAAAGAAATGGAAGAAGAAATAACATGACTTAATAGTAAACAAGAGAAATAATAGTACAAGGAAATGGATACAAAAGAAAAGTATTTTGAACTAAATTCTAACTTTCTAATTACATTCCTTAGGCATAAACAAGCCACCTATTTATAGAAAAACATGAATAAATCGAGACAAATTTGGAGGGAACCACTTGGTTGATGAAAGTCAAGAATGGTGGCAAAATAATTTGCATTCATTATCACTTGGGCACCCACTTGATTATCCAATTTGAAATTGATGTGATCCGAATTAGCTGTCACTCAAAACATAAAAGTTGTAGATAAGTCTCTTATCTTTCTAAATTGCGTGATCTCATACGTATTAGATACGTATTCTTATAGTTATGGGCCAAATACTGATAACTGTTCAAACTGGGCCTGTACTGCAAAACAATTCTGTTCTAGGCCAATTTTTACCCTCTAAACACTCGAATTTCCAATGCTTTGTGAAATACATTATGTTAGCCCATTGAGTCAGCTCTGCACAGGATCAAGAATCACCTCAATTGAATCTTTAGGTAGAAAGTTATGCCCATTTTACCGAACCTGCTACAAAACAGTTATAAGATAATTAAGTACAATATTGTAAACATACTTAAGTTAAGAAAATTAAATACACTAGTAATACAAAACAATCATGTAAAACTCTTATTAAATGTGTAATTTCAAGTGTTCATCACCGCACAACCAGTTTGGCATACTACACAATTAGTTTGTCTATTTTAAAAAATATAATTGTTGGGTTGATTTAGAAACTAGTTCTTTGAACCTCACAATCAATTTTAAATAAGTTAGAGTTGATTCGAGCTTTGTTCATAATCGGTTACATTTTATTTAAACCAATTGTGAAATCGGTTCTCAAATTGCACATCTAGTTTAAATCAGTTGTCAAATCGCACTTTTAGTTTTGCCAAAATTGATTTTGCAATTTAAAACCGTATAATCAATTTTAGCAAACCACACAATTGGTTTGGCTTAGGATAGAAATTTTTTAAAAAAAAATTAAGTTTTGAGTTTATGAAATTCATTCTATTTTTTAGTAAAACATATTTCTTAATGATTCATATAGTTTGAAAAATAAAACATTTAACATTTTATATTTTATGAATTAAAAATAACTCTCAAATGTATATTAAATACACACATCAATATATGCACTAAAAATAATTAATGTTAATTATTCTGTAGCTTGTCTTGATTTTCAATTAATCTCCGTAATCATCAATAATACTTGATCTCTCCTTGAACGGAAAACTTCTTCCAAATAATTGGTGAGAATATCAAATAATTCTAAAAACTAAAAACAAAAAAATGAAATATTTGTTTGTTATCATCAAAATTAAAGTTAATGATCATGTAGATTAACATCAACAATAGAAGAGAGACACAAATGATGACTATAAGGTAGAGACCAAACCAAAATAAATATCAATAAAAAAATAAAGTTAAACAATATACGCAACATTCAGATTAAAAGTAATTGTTGATTTGCTGGCCTGAAACAACTCCATAAATATAAAGAATGGATTTAATAATGTAATAATTAAAAACTGTGGCTCAACAAATATATATATATCATCTGCAAATAATATTAATATTAATAAATTATTAATACAAAAACCATGACGAGAACAAGTAAAACCATGAAAAGAATTATTAGATTCAGCTTGTTGTAATAAGAATGGTAAATAAAGGTCAGCCTTGTCTTAAACCACGACAAGGCCTAAAATATCCAGTAGGAGAACTATCCACCAAAAAATAAAAAGAAAGCTATAGAGATGCAGTTATAAATAAGATGTTGTCAATGGTCACTAAATCCCAGTTTATTCATCATAAGTAACAAAACTTTCTATTCCATACAGTCACTAAATCCCAAGAAGCCTTTATTGCCTGCGTTTGTTAAGAGAATGTATTAATTCAAATTCATAATGATACTATTAGAAATCTGATGATTAGGAATAAAAGCACTCTAAAAAAGTAGATAATATAAATTAGACTATTCACTTAAGTAAGTGAGAAAAAATAAGTATGTATATTTTACGAAAAAAATTGACCATTCACTTAACCAGGTAAGAATTTTCAATTATAGTAAAAAACGATGACAAATAACGAAATTTTTAGGGTATTTTTAAAAAATATTAAGGCTTTGGGGTATTGATGTAAACAGTAAAGAGTAAAGGAAGAAATTGATATTTTACTTTATACATAATTAATGGTTATATCATGATTGAAAAAAGAAGAAAGTAAAAGTTGAGAACTGTGATAAGTGAAGAAATCTTGTAGAGTAATAAAATAATTGATTTTATAATTCTTGATAATTTTCATGAGGGTGAGTATAATAAAGGAGAGACAACATGGCTATATATAGGGATGGCGACTATGTTAAATTTGGGACATAAGTAGATTTGAGACAAATTTAGCATATAAAATTTAAATTCACAATATATTTGAGACGAATTAACAATTTAGGGAGATAAAAAAAAAAGGACCGAATGTCATTATTTTAAACAGTAAAATTGTCAAAACGACGTCATTTAATTGCAAACCTAAATTCATATTTAAAAATGTATTGGATTATAAATTGTTGGATGAACTTATTACTATAATAGTGTTGGTTGAAAATTTATAATAGAGTTAAATTTATGTGGGTTTTTTTAGTTTTGTTTTTTTAGACTATGTCACATGTTAGTATTATTATATTTTATAGTAATTTAAACTTAACCTTGTGATAAAATATTATTTGAGATATCTTGTAGGATTATTTAGACCTAATATAATGATTTTTTTTATTATATTAATTTAAAAATTCATTTAAAATTCACAAAGACTTATTGTAGCTTTGCTAAGTATTATATATCTGCTTATACAATATTTGATAATGAAATTTTAAATTCACAGCAGTCAAAATAGATTTGGTATTTTATCTTTAAAGCGAATTTGCGGTCTATTACATCCAAAATCTGGTCGATTTAAATAATTTGTGAAACCAATATAAATCTAAATTATAAGAAACAAAATTAGTATGGAATAAATCTAGATCTCACTTAAGAATCTAACCTAAACCTAAGCCCATTTAAGAGCATTATAAATTTATCCTGTAACTTAATTAGAATTAGCAATGTTACTAATTATCATATAAAAACTTGATAACTAAAATCAAAGCCACAACTTTATCGTTAACTCCAAACTTTTATTTTCTATTTTTATGATTCTCAATCTTCTTTAATAGGTTATTTACAATCTTAATTTAATGCAGTCATTTTCAGGTACTTTATCTAGATTATGTTTAAAAATATTATGTGATTTATGTTTAAATAAATATGAAATTATACTTGTTTTTGTCTTATAATTTGTAATTTTTTTTTTCATTAGTTATAATTTTAAAATTAATAATACCAAGAAAATTTAAAATTGATAAATACATTATCGGTATAAAATGGGCATGGTTCTTTATTTTATTTTATTTTTCTTTGAGTTTAGATAAAAAAAGATAGACTTATGAAGGGTTTGTATGGTTTTTTTTTTAAAAACAAATATATGAGATTACAACATTGATACTACATCAAACTACACTACTAATATTATAATTAGACTATACTATCAAAATTTCTTTAAGAGCAATGCGTACAACTTTGAGGTATATCTCAACAGCTTTGATATATCCTACTACATCAGACAATACTACTAATATTATAATTAGACTATACTATCGAGATTTCTTTGGAAGCGATGTGTATAGTTTTGAGGTACATCCCAACAGCTTTGAGTATATCTTAACTAGAATAGAAAATTTTCTTTAAAGCAATGCGTACAGCTTTAAGGTATACCCCAACAATTTTGAGTGTATCCTACTCAAAATAGAAGCTTTGATTGACTATATTATCGAGATTTCTTTGGGAGCAATATATACAGCTTTGAGGTATATCCTAACAACTTTTAGTATGTCCTATCCAAAATAGAAAATTTTCTTTTGAGCAATGAGTATAATTTTGAAGTACATTTTAACAACTTTAAGTATATCTTATCTAAAATTAAGTATATCCTATTACATCAGACTACACTGCTAATATTATATTATATAATATTATCAAGATTTCCTTTGAAGCAATGCGTATAGTTTTGAGGTACTTCTTATCCAGAATAGAAAATTTTTCTTTAAAGCAATGCGTACAACTTTGAGTATATCTTACTTAGAATAGAAGCTTTGATAAACTATACTATCAAGATTTCTTTTGGAGCAATGCGTACAACCTTGAGGTACATTCCAACAACTTTGAGTATATCCTACTTAGAATAAAAAATTTCTTTGGAGCAATGCATACAATTTTGAGGTGCATCCTAACAGGTTTGAATATATCCTACCCAAAATAGAAGCTTTGAGTATGGATTTCTTTGGAAATAATGCGTACAATTTTAAAGTACATCTCAAACAGCTATAAGTATGTCTTACCCAGAATAGAAAATTTTCTGTAGAGCATTGCATATAATTTTGAGGCACATCTCAACAACTTTGAATATATCCTACTTAGAATAAAAGTTTTGAGTACATCTATTAGAAAATTGGTGATTCAATAATCTTAGTTGGACAAGAATTGAGATGAATACCAAAGTGAAGAGTTACAAGAAGTCTAGAATGTATGGGTGCGTATGGAGAAGTCTATGACGTATGGGACACAAAGGGGGAAGCAAAACGGGACTCAAAGACGCGAAGGAAGCAAGAAAATGCGAATAGGTATACAGGGCTCAGCGCCGCGGCGCCCATGGCTGAGCGTCGCAGCGCCCAGGACAGTAACCCAGCGCCACAGTGCTGGGCGCAATTTTGTCCAGCGCCGCAGTGCCAGAACGAGTGAAAAAGTTCATTTTGGTTCGGAATTTCTAGTTTTGGACTTCCAAAACAAGTGAACTCTTACTCCAACAAAGAATATGATTAGTAGGCACGAAATACGCCCTATATAGATACTTGTAAACCCTTGATTTCAGATTAAGCATTGAGAGAGACTCTAAGAGAGGGGAAGAACTGGGTAGACACTAAGTGCTTGTGTGCGTTAGGGTGGAACCGTTGTTTGAGTGATTATTGTTCGTTGTAGAGTAAGGGTTCACTAAACATTTAAGTCCTTTTGAGGGTTTTTCATTGGGTTTTTCTTATAAAATTTTTAGGGAATTATAATAAGAGAGGTTAAGATTCTTGGATCCACCATGGACGTAGGCAATTGACTGAACCACGTAAGATTGTGTTGTGCTCTTTTATTTTCTTCTTTGGATTCTTGTTATGATTTGCTTGATTGACAAATTATTCTGCTGGACAAGAAGAGTAAGGTTCTAAATTGAATCTTGAGTTTTCACTTCAACATAACCTTAAGAGAGAGAAAGACGTTTCCTCCTTCTACAACATTCTACTTAGAATAAAAAGTCCTTATAAAAAAAGAGAAATAAATCAACTTATTTAATATCTGCTAAAGTTCAAATTTCTAACTTGTTCGAAGAGATGCACTTTATAGAAGAGTGTTTACCAACGAAGCAAATACCCAAACGCAAGCTCAGATGGGTTTGAATTTTTATTTTCGAAGCGGTGATACTTCTAACTCATATTTTATGTAATAAACATTCTCATTTATTAAAACACCTCATCGAAAGTTTTAAATATTATAAATAAATCTTAATTACTTCTAAAATACCCTCACTATTTAATATTTTATAATAATTTTTTCTTTTTAATTTTTTTCCCACGCAACTTTTACATAATCATTGCCTTTTCATTTATGAAACAACATCTCAAAGATAGAATCATAATCTTGCAAAATAAATATTAAAAAGTTTTATTTTTTATTTAAAGTTACTTTCTATTGTATGTCTTTTCTTTTATTATTTAAAATATTATATATATATTAAAATATATTTTAATTCAAAATGTAATAAAAACATGCATATATAATAATTTAAGATTATGTGATACAAATGTTTTTTAGTTAATATAAATAATTATTAAAATAGTATTATTTATTTTTTAATTATTTCATTCGAGAATAAAATTATAAGCATTAAAAAATTTAAAAGATGGAATTTGATTATACAAAATAAGGGATTAAATATCATTACCCCTATTTTTATCATGGATTTAGATCTAAATTTGGGTCTAAAACAAAGTTTCTGCCCAAAAAAAATTAATTTGCCACTGTCATCTCTAGTTATACATATTTATGGGGATCTTTGACAACAAAATGGACCGACTTTCTAGCCGTTGTATTAGATCTTGATGGGCTGTCTTGATTGACTGACCTTTCTTTGATAAAGATATATAGATTGGCTGCTTGACTTTTGAGTAGTTGTAACGTGATTTTTGTTGAGAATCTATGATTCCTATCGATAAGAAAATTGTATATCAGGTTAAGATTAATAAGATGTTTAGGCATATGTACGTAGATGATTTAGTTAAGCAGTCTTACAAATGAATTGACGATTCAACTGTATATTTGGTTGAGTACTTCTCTCTTGCGAACATTCATATTTAGTTAAAATTCAGATCAGAATTGCTAAGAGACAAATTTATTCGATTCTTTATTTAAGGAGTTGAGTAATTATAGAGCTTTGTCTCAGCAAATACATAGTAGAAAATGTCATTAAACCTTGGAGGAATGGAAATGGTTATATACCTCTTCGCTGCTCTTGTGAAAATAGACAAGCATCTTGTCCCTTGGTGGTAAATTGTCTTTGATCACAGGGTGATTGAGAAACTTGTCAATCCATGCAGCAATGGCTGGAAATTTCACTGGGTGCATAATTTGCATGGATCCAACTTCTTCCCAAACAGGCAGCCAGTAAGAGACCCATCCAACTGCAATGTCTAAATACCCAATGCTCTCACCTCCAAAGTAGCTCTTTCCTTTGAGATATTCTTCTATTTTTCCCAAGGCCTCTATTGATTCTTTTACAGCCTTCTCTTTTTCCTCTCCTTTGAAACACATGGCGGTATATGAAGCATCCAAAATCTAAGACCAATATGATAGAAAATTTGTAACCATGTCGCTTTTTATTTTAAATCAAATAGATAGATAGATAGATAACAGTTCCACAGACACCACCTAAACACGTAAACAACATTTCATAACTCAAAAATAGCTCAGGATTCACATATCAACATAACCGACTCGTATAATCCTATCAAAGTTTGAAAAATTGGAAATACTCACCTTCTCTTCCACAAATTTAGCCCAAAATCGAGCCAGGGCTCTTTCATGAGGATCTTGAGGGAGCAATAATGGATTTTTTTGCCATGTCTCATCGATGTACTCAAGAATAACAAGCGACTCGGCAATTGCTTTGTTGTCATGAACAAGCACAGGAACCTTTTTATGAACTGGGTTCAGTTCCAAAAGTCTGGAGCTCTTGTTGAAGATATCTTCTTCTATGTATTCATAGTCGACACCCTTTAGCTTCAGTGCCCATTCTACTCTGAAGACAAATGGGCTACACCAAAATCCCAAGAGCTTCAATTGTGTAGCCATAATTTCAATTCTTCTGTTTGCGATGAGTAGATAGTTTATATATAAATTTTTCCATGGAAGCCACTAGGCACTAGACAGAAAATTTGTTGGATATAAAAGTCTCAGACGGCAATGTTGACTATAAAATAAGTTGGAAAATAACAGGATTTTGCGTTGAAATAAATGGAATAAAACAAAATGACAATTTGACATTTTATGAGATTTTTTTCTGGGGGACCTTTTCATCCCTTTCCATGAATCTACTATCTAGTCTATTAGAAGGACATGTTGGTATTTGATTTTAATACTAAGCATAGTCTTCGATATCAAATTAAAAAATTTAAAATATCTAAAGTTTATTTTTTAAATTTTATCTTAAATAATGATATATTAAATAATTTTTTAATGTAATAAATAATTTTAAAATTTATATTATTTTATTACTTAATAATTATTCAACAGTCATAAATTAAAATAAATAGCATTATTTTATAAAAGAAAAGAAAATACCTTTTAGCTCCCTAATTTTAAGAGAAAATACCCTTACATTGGGATGCAACCCAACACTTCCCTATCCCAACCAGATTTTAAATTTTATTTCTCCTTCCCCAACCCAAAAATAAAATAAACCCCCACTAAATTTTAATATTTGGTAATTAGTGAAACAAATTATATAAAATATAAAAACATATTATTGTCCTTATTTTTTCAATATTTTTAACTTTTCTTTTTTTTAGTTTGACGGATGGGAATTTACAAAAATACTTAACCACACTTAAATCATTTACAAAAATACTCATACCAACGTTCAACTTTCACCACACTCAAATTAACACCCATATCATCTACCAAAATACCTAAATCAATACCTAACATTCACCACACTCAACTTAGAGAGTCCTTCCCCTCACACAAGTTAAATATTGTTCAAAATACTCAATCAAAAATCAAATTTATTTTTTAAAATATTTAATCAATTTGGATGAAATTTTATTTTAATAGAGAAAGTAAAGATAAAAAAAAGAGAAGAGAAAGAAAATGAGTGGTGGTTATAAGTGAGAAGAGAGAAAAGGTGAAGAAAGAGAAAGAAAAGAAGAAAGAGAGAGGAGGAAAAAGAGGAAAGAGGAAAGGAAAAGGAAAAGATAAAGAAACTCTATTTAGTTTTTAATATTTATTTTACTTAAAAATAAAAATAATGATAAAAAATATATATATTAAAGGTTAACATCATGAATGATAGGGATTAAAGTGAATTTGTTTTTTTTTTTTTAAAGGTATGGAATAAAATGATAAATTCTAATTTTTGGAAGGACCTAAATATCATATCTGAAAATTAATTTTATAAAATATTAATAATCAAACATAATATGTATTTTTATGTAATAAATCTCCGTGAATTAAGTTTCTCTCCCGATTTAAATTTATTTAATTTTTTTAATTATACAGTATTCTATTAATTATGTGTGGTCAAAATTTATTTTTTTAATTATTTAATTTTTTAAATAATTATTAACTCTATATATTAATATTTAATTAAATAAAAACTTAAATCATGAGATGATCGTGTTCCCTCTTTAGCTCATAATTAGGAAAAAACTATACACTTGTTAGAAAGTGATGAGTGCCCTCTCACGTTGAAACCAAGAGGACTGTGTTTCACAAAACGAAGTCTGCACAGTTTTTTAAAGCTTCTAGGAAGATGATGGAGTTGAGAATCAATTTCAATCATTAATAAAGTTTTTGCAGATTTAATCCGTAGGCAAACAAGAGTAATTACAAAAATAGTAAAAACAAAATATATATTAAAAAAACACGAATTTATAGTGGTTTATTAGGCATACCTTTACTGTCGATGTAGTTTTTGCATAATGATAAAAAAGAATTACAAAACGTGATATTCCTTTACTAGAATAAAATTTATGTTAATATAAATTAATTATTAAATTTTTATTATATATACAATTAGCTTCTCCAAACTTCTTTTTCTTAATATAAATTTTTTCTTTTGTTTTACATGAAATACATCTTTTCATTAATACAAATGAATTTTATATTTGTAATTATGAAATATCATACATCGGTGATTTTATCTTTTTTTCATTTTGTATTAAACTATTCTTTCTAACTTAAAAGTTAAGAAAATAATTCTCTAAAAAATAAGTTAGAATCTTTTAAATATTTATAATTTATTTATATATTAATTATTTTTTTTAATATATTACTATTATAACTTTATTTTTTTTTTTATAGATCTTGATCTTTCGGTGTCTATTATAATTAGTGAACATTCATTTTTTGGTTATGTGCATTATTAAGACAAAATTTTGCAATAAATTAAAGAATTAATTTCTATAGACTCGTTAATTAGATATATTAAAAGAAAAATTATCAAAAAAAATTAGCATTTAATCAATTATAGATGATTTTTCATATATGAAAAAACGTCAAGCTACTTTTTAATATAGGATTATGTTAAAGTTTTAAACAATATAAATTTTTTTCAGTTATTGATATGGAATAAAATAAATTAATTAATTTAGTTTAAAAATTAATTTATTTTATTTTATTATACTTAAAAATTTATGTTACGATTTGTCCTCCATCTCCGCCCCACCTCAAAAGCTCAAATCTCAATTCCGCTCCCAGGTATAAAAATACTCTATTAAAAAATTTATGTTAATATAAATTAATTACAATGGTATTCCTTTATTAGAATAAAATAGATTGGGACAGTTTCTCTTTATTAGTAAAAAGTAATTAGGACAAGGTTAATCCACATGTTTATTTGTGTATGGCAATTAATTAGGCTCCATATAGCCAATAAAATCACAAAAATTCTTGAGTGATTTCTAAATTGATGGAGCCCAAGTGAGCATAAGTATCTTTTTCATAGAATGTTATATTACCCTAAAAATAGGAAAAAGAATAAAGAATAAAATTTTGATTTTAAAAAAAAGTAAAATCTTTATAAATAATATCATCACAAAATGAGACTGCTTCTAGATGTATCTTAGCTGATGAATAAACAAAAGAATTTACGGAATCATGGACAATGAGCATTGCTTTCTCGTAAGGAAAAGTTAAAAGTATAGCACAAAGCAGCTTGAGATCTTTACAAGCTGGAAAGAAAGGAGCCTTGCTGTCCATAAATAATAATATTAGTCCCTAAATGGTGGATTTGATTTTGAATGGACCAAAGGAAAAGGAATAGTTATTGCAGACAAAACATTTACATCACATATTGGTTATTGGGTCCCTGCAAAATGTCTCATAATTAAGAATTAGGTTTAGACTCGACTAATAGTTTAATCTTTGATTTTCATTTTTTTTGAAAAGGTTTCAAATGTGCTGTCTTTTATAACCATTAAAAGACGATGAGGACATGATACAAGGGACCCATTTCAAAGAATACAAGGGAAAATCACATAAAATTCATAAAATTCCAACCTTGATCGTCTTTATCTAATCAATTATATATATAAAGGTTCTCACTATTAAGGTTATTGCTTATGACAGCAAGATGATGGGGATCACTGAGACTGCTCTTTGAAGTTGGTGGTTGAAACTGAGGTATCGTTAGTGCTGATGAATTTTTAAAATGATCATAATGAAACAAGGCTCCTTTTGGATTCATGCATCCAGAATAAAAGGTTAAAGATGCTTATTTAAACAAATAGATATCCTCATTAAGGGGGAAAGAATTTCAACTAAGTAGGTTTAGCTAATGCAATTGTCTCCTATTAAAAAACATACAAGTTGGTTTTTGAAAACCCAGCAATAGAACATCTTATGATTATTTTAAATATACAATAAATCATATCTCTATATGTTCTGTTCCACACTAATTAAAATGAGTAATATTACATATTTTAAATTTATATCTCAAATTGTATCTTAATTAATGATGTGTTAAATAATAATTTAGTGTAATAGATAATTTTGAAATCTATATTATTTTATCATCCAATAATTATTTGATACATCATCACTTAAAATATAATTTATTTTATAATTTGAGATGTATAGTATTACTCAATAATTTAGAATACATAAAGAGGAACAATGTCGTTTCTACTTTGTTGCTGTGTTAGATCTTGTATACAGAATACACTTCCACTCACAAATGTTTCTTATCATGATGTACTTTCAAACACATCCCCCAACTACATTAGAATTTTTTTTCTTCATTTGCATGTATTTGTATGGACGACATACGAATATATAAACTGATTCAAATGATCTAAGAAAAGTTCACCTTTTCTGCACCATCATATACTAGAGGGTTCAAGACAAGCAATGTGATAAATACATCAAGTTGATCATAATTCATAAATCTAATACAAACTCAATCATCTTGTAATATAAAAATGGATATGGAGCCCACAACAACTCAACTCAATGTGTATATCAACTAAATTAAGAAATCCAAAATGAGTGCGCTTTACAGGATTTTGCTTTCATTTCTCACTAAACTTAGGACCCAAGATTTCTCTTAGCCGGGACTCCATGTTTGAGGAAAGTTATGGTTGACTGACCAACAAGGCACTCTCATTTTTTATTATAATTGCTGCTTTGCCATCCTGAAACGACTCAAAACCAACACAATTACTTTTTGCCGTTACTATTGGACAGTGGCATTCCAGCAATTTAGCGAAGAAACCTGGGCATCTTGTACGCCCAAATGAGAGAAATATAACCCAGAGAAGCAAAGGCTCCTCTTCATAAGATTACAACCTTCCATCATTAGTTTCTAGCTAAGCAAAAACTTCAATAGAAAGCTCTTGCCACTACTCTTCAATTCCCAGCTCTCTCTTGATATCCTCTTAATCTTCCAAACAAAATTACAACAAAAAAAAAAATGTCATAAACAAACTAAAGTTTGATGAATCGCTCAAGCCTTGCAAAGAAGCTTAAACCCGCCAAAAGGGAGTGGAAAAGCTTCACCACCAAGCTCCAATCAAAACTCCAAAGCCTCAACGTACCAAAAACCACCACTCATCGTTTCATCACTTTCTGCTCTCGCCATCTCTTCACTCCCTTCAAGCAACGGTTCCTCGCCAAATTTTCTCATCGCCGCCAACGATACAATCACCTCTACTACCAGTATCATCACCAGCAAAACCAGCTTCATGCAAAGAACTTTTCAGCCGTATACATTCAAGATCTCTACGCAGAGCTGCCTCTTCCATCAGCCCAAGCAAAGAATAATTCCCATGCACGTGCGGAGTCAAGCAGAAGCATTAATAAGGAAGTGGTTGCTGAGGAAAAGGGTTTGCAAAAAAGAGGTAAAAAGAGTGTTTACAGTGTTGAAGATGCATGGAACGATGTTGTTGCGAAATCTCCTCAGCTAAGATGTGTTGATGAAAGAGCTGAAGAATTTATTTACAAATTTCGTGAAGATATGAAGATTCAAAGAGAGAAATCGCTTCTTGAGTTTCAGGAGATGTTGTCCAGGAGTGCTTAAAATTTATATTAACTTCCATGTTTTCTTCTTTTTCGATGGGAAACATGAAAGTCAAGTGATATTATAACAGGTGCTTGCTAATTTGAGCTACAGATTTTTTTGTTGTTTTCTTTTCTTTTGGTGAAATACAATTGTTATTATAATTTCTTAATTTTTTTTTCCTCTTTTGGTGTATACAAGTTCTATAAGAGATTGTGGGGTGTATAAAATTTATTTTGCATTTTTCTCAATTTTCATTATGATTATCTATATATGCAAGGTTGAATGTACCCACTGCTCTCCAGCTGGAACAGAAATCCAATCTTAAGCATGATATTTCAGTAAAGCTATTTCATTTGCAGTTTCAGTCGAAGGCATTTTTCTAAGGTAATTTCATGGGAAACAACAATAAGAACAACGATAATCGTATGGGACTTCAGAAGACATACAGTAGCCTTCAAATAATAACTATAGGATAGATTCAATTAAAATTATTGCCATTCTTTAGCATTGTGTTTATACGTCCTTCAACTCATCTTTGAACAATGGATATAGGATATTCGTCCAATATGTGATCATGATTATTTCTGAAATTTAGCGTTCATTTCATCAGTTGCAGCAACTTCTAGCCAAAGAGGTTATACAAAATGGAAGACTTCATTAACCGAGTCTATTACAGCGAGTCTGCAACCACAGAGACCGCATCCTCAGTAGTTTTCTTGTTCCACGTGTATATACACATAAAAATAGCAAGACAACAAATAATCAGCAAGCTCAAACAACAGCAGTCCTAAGAAAAGTTCCCCAACTTTGATTGACAACATGGCTTATTAAGCATTTCCAGGCTGCAGATTTCGGCCGAAAGAATATGGTCAACATTAGTGCACAAAATCCTTAAACATTAGTGCACAAAATCCTTCATAGGATCATCATGATGAATCTTCTTCATTCGATATGCTTCCATTTCCTCGGCAGTAACCTACAAATGGCATCACATGATTTAAGAACACAAGGAAATGGGAATAAACCCAGAAGCTGAGGTCCACAAATAGCTATATCAAAAACTCAGTATAGTTTTAGATCATATACCTCATCACTCCATCTAACATTGTATTTGCGCTTTCTTTCATCCTTCTCTTCTTTCTTCCTCTCATCCTCCTAGAAGAAGTTAAAAGGACAAATAAGCAATTAACTTAAAACACAAACACAAGCAATTATATAATTGCTACGAGTAATGTTGATAGAAAATATAATTTAGGGCCTACTCAAGGAACTAGGCCCTGTTTACGTATAGTATAGCAGAATGACAAATCATAAGTTTCAAAACTCACCTTCTTAAGCGCCTTAGAAAGTTTCTTTTGGTCAATAATCAAATTATCAGCTACTTCAGTACCCCAAGTAGCAAGATTTTTCTCCTCTGCCGGGTGTCACGACCCGATTTCTCGAAACTGTGCGGCCTTAGACACTTGCTAGTGCTAAGCAGCCTACAAGACCCCAATAACCAAAGAAAGAGATGAAGAAGAATCACACCGAGTGTCTGAGAGAATGCTCTCGTATTTTATTACTAAAGAGAGATTACAAAGCTATACACTTACAAGCTAAGAGTATTTCTACAATTTGGAGGATGGATTCTCAAATGAGAACTCCACCTATTTATAGCTAAAGCTATATACAATGGACGACTAGGATTAACTCTAATCCAATGGTCCACATCTAAAGAGGAGAATATGCTAAGGAATATTCCAAAAGATGCCAACTACCAAAAGTATATCCAAAGGAATATGCCTTTTCTAGATTATTCTCCCACCTACCACATTAATGTGGCCTCAACCCACCTCCATGGGCCTTCTAGAAGCTCTAGCCCATTTAACCCAAAATGGACTAAGTCCTCCCTTGGTGGTCCTGTCGCGCGCCAAATACTCGAGTAATTGCTTGAGAATATTTGGGGCGTGACATTCTCCCCCACCAAATTCACGTGACGCCCTCGTCGCGTCTTCGCTGGAACTTGCGCACCCCATTCTGCAAACTCTGGCTGTGCGCTCTCGTGTCCTAAGCGTGCTCTCCCATCCGGCAACCCTTTCCACTCGACAAAGTACTCAAGACTCGTCTTAAGTTGCTCCCCTTTGTCATGGCGTGTGGAAATTCCCAAAGGTTCCCGGTTGTGTGGCTCAAATTCTGCATCTCCCGTACCTCCACGGTACTGCTTCCAACAGCTTGCGGAATGCACCTGATGTCGCCACTGCCGCTGTCTCGAAGGTAACTCCACCTTACGCGAGACGTTGCCAACTCTCTTGGCAATCAACCTTGGCCCCTCGTCCCCACGATCAAGGCCCTTGTGGAGTGGGCGTGCTGACTTGCGTTGTGGTGGAAGTATCGTCTCCATCACTAAGTCCCCCGCACTATGTTTGACACGCCGCTGCTTGTCTTCGACCCACTCCTTGTGCTGAAACTGCACATCATGTGACACCTTGGACTTTTGGATGACACCCGCATCCAACAACTCCTCGAGCTGCCCCTGCAACTCTCCCATCTCTGATGGAGGCATCAACCCCATTGTTGGAAGCGTAATCTCAAGCTCCAACTTGCCCTCAATTACATCTCTTGAAGGCGGTTCTTCCGGTATGGCAGTAGGCTTGACCCCATTGCGCTCCTCGAGCACTTCTGCAACAACCTTCGGTATTTCATCCTTGCCCCCATTTGCCGCATCATCCACCCCCGTTGTTGAGGCTGAATGTAACCCTCCTTTGCGCCCAACATCTACCCTTAGTTGCATTGCGGAAAGGACCTTAGCGTTTGGCTTGGATCGCCCACCCTTGGGCATGTCTACCGTCGGTATCATTCGAGGCCCTCCTTCCAAAATACACATATAGTTGTGTTGAGGAAGTAACACCACATTGTACTGCCGTAAGAACTCCATACCTAGCACCACATCAAAATCATCGAGAGGTGCTACCGAGAAGTTTACCTCACCGTGCCATTTGCCAATGTGAATTTCAGCTCCACGAACCACCCCATCTAGCGGCTTGGCTCTTGCATTCACGGACTTGAGGTATCCCTCTCCTTTCTCCACATAAAGGCCCAAGCGTTCCGCTTCCGCACGCCTAATGAAGTTATGCGTAGCCCCCGTATCAACTAACACTTGAGTCTTGATGCAATTGACATAGGCTTCAATGTACATGAGCGCCGTCCCCGTTGGCGCGTCTGCACGCCGCTTGGCTTTGAGGGAATTGAGCAGCTGCATGCAACCCATACGGCTCTGTTCGTCCTCGTATTTTGCCTCGTACATTGCGTTGAAAGCCTTCTTTTTCGGACAGTCCTTCACCCAATGATCCCCATCGCAGAGAAAACAGTTAGACTTCGGACCATTACCTCTATGGCCGTTGCGTTTCTGCTCCTTCCACTTGGGCGATTTGCCTTTCTCCTCCTTGTTCTCCGAAGGCTGAAATTCCTTGGCTTCCCCACCCTTGCTGTGATTGGGTTTAGAATTTCTGGACTTTCCCGAATCTCCCTTACGGTAATCCATGAGCGTCTCCGCCATTGTAAGGGCGTCGGATATATTCTGCACTCCACGCCGCTTCAACTCATTGGCTGCCCAGGATTGTAACCCATCCAGGAAATTGAACAACAAGTCCTCCTCGGTCATGTTGCGGATTTGCAGCATCAACAAAGAGTACTCCTCTACGTACTCCCCAATGGACTTTGTTTGTTTCAACTCCTTCAACCGCTTGCGAGCATCATGCGCCACATTCTCCGGATAGAATTGGCGTTTTAACTCCCGTTGCAATTCTTCCCATGTGTCTATGGTGCAGGTACCCTTGCGAATCTCCTCGCTTTTCCTACGCCACCACAGAATTGCATGATCGGAAAGGTATAAAGTTGCGGTACTTACCTTGTGTTCATCCCGCACGCCCATAGCGCCGAAATACCTCTCCATTTGCCAAAAGAAGTTGTCAAGCTCCTTGGCATCCCGTCTGCCGCTAAACTCCTTCGGTTTAGGGGCTTCGACCCTTGGTGCAGCCACCGCAGTTTGAGTAGCTACGCCATTAGCGACCGCTCGCTTGCACAACACCACATCCTCCTTGACATCTTCAAACCCCTTTCGTAGCTCTTCTACTTGGGCTTGAACTTTGTCCATGGTGTTGTAGACCTTCTCCTGAAAAGCCTTGATCCAGTCCCGATGCTTGTCAGCATGCTCGTCAATGGAGCTTTCGATGAGGGAGCGCAGCTCGTCACCTTGGGTATCGAGGCCCACCTCGACATTCTGGACTTGCTCCTCCAACTCCCCAAGGCGATCTGTTGCCTTGCTCACAGCACCACCGAGCCTCATAACCATGTCCCCTAGATCATGGTTCGGATCAACGAACTTTTCTGGCGAAATACTCCCATGTCTCCTAGCTTTGGGGTCTCTACCCTTCCCTTCAGTAATCCCCGATGTTCCAGCAACTCCCTTCACCATCTTCTTTGAACCCGCTCTGATACCACTTGTCACGACCCGATTTCTCGAAACCGTGCGGCCTTAGACACTTGCTAGTGCTAAGCAGCCTACAAGACCCCAATAACCAAAGAAAGAGATGAAGAAGAATCACACCGAGTGTCTGAGAGAATGCTCTCGTATTTTATTACTAAAGAGAGATTACAAAGCTATACACTTACAAGCTAAGAGTATTTCTACAATTTGGAGGATGGATTCTCAAATGAGAACTCTACCTATTTATAGCTAAAGCTATATACAATGGACGACTAGGATTAACTCTAATCCAATGGTCCACATCTAAAGAGGAGAATATGCTAAGGAATATTCCAAAAGATGCCAACTACCAAAAGTATATCCAAAGGAATATGCCTTTTCTAGATTATTCTCCCACCTACCACATTAATGTGGCCTCAACCCAACTCCATGGGCCTTCTAGAAGCTCTAGCCCATTTAACCCAAAATGGACTAAGTCCTCCCTTGGTGGTCCTGTCGCGCGCCAAATACTCGAGTAATTGTTTGAGAATATTTGGGGCGTGACACGGGGCAGGCACATCTGTCAATCAGGTAGGCAATTCAATTAGACGAGAGAAGCAAGCACTTAATCAGAACACAAGGAATTTATTAAATCCAATTGATAAGAAACATCACACTGATCTAAATCAGATCGATAACACAAAAAAATTTAAAAACATTGAATGTTTATATCAAAAGAGAAACAAGACAACTTTCTGAGCTAATTAGAGACTGATACAATAAAAAATAATCTAACAATCAACTGCCAGAAAGACACTGGCACAAGCATCATTTAAAATAAAGGGAGAATGTAAACACATGAACTTGTTGAGGTATTCACCTTCAGAGGCTGCCTTGCAGTCAACATTAGCCTTCATCAATTCTGCAGCTGCTTCAGCAGCCTCAATTCCAGCAGCTCCAGTACAGTAACTGTTCTTAATTGTTTGCTTACAGCATTTGTAGCCCCATTGATGATCCTTCCACCACGAGGCCCAAACACTCGTGTGGTTGTTAATGTAAACATGTTCCTCGTATTTACTTTTAGGAATAGATGTGTCCTACAAAAGAATAAGGAATAAAGTAAGCCAAAGAACATTTCCCAGCACTCAATGATTGAAAACTAAAACAGGAACAACTGCTTCTACTAATTAGTATTTAATGTTAATGGTATAGGACATCAAATATCTGAATATCATCTTGTCGGCACACCAAAAAACAAAAATGAATATGAAAAACAAGAAACATAAATTATGATAACTGAAAAGAGGGGGAAAATACTGTACATCTAACGAGATAACCCTAAGAAAGATGATAAAACATATATATGAACTGCCAAGCTCGGAAGATCATTCAACAACAATAAAGCAGGAAAAAAAGGCAGACTTGCACGATTAATAATCCTAATATTTCCCCAAAATCTTACATATATTTTGTGTTTGTAAACACTCATGATGGTTAAGGAAGTGCACATAGAACTTCACCAAATAAACCAATAAAAACAAAATTCTAGTTTCAGAAAGTCATCACAATTCCTTAATTTTGTTCCTCAAGAGTTTCATAGACGTGTCCCTACATATATGTCTTAAGAAATTTTAATCAATGAAGCAAGACCCAAAAGACAAAGATAACCAACCATTGTTACACACTGTTACAAAATGAATAATCGTGATTCTCTCCAGTTGGAGCTAAATGGGTAAAATGGAATCAGATATTCAACACTATTACTCATATTCAACACATCTTAGACTTAGTTATTCATGTACAAGATTTTCAAAAAGTAGACATGCTCCTACAAAAAACCAAAAATGTGGAATATAAAGCAAATGTATAGCTTTAATTGAATATTACCACGCCTTGTATAATTCTTCCAGCACGATCATACTCAACCTGCCTCTCACTTTGTCCAAGAAGAAGCTCCTTTGGCATTTCTTCTTCACTTGCAGCATTGCCATACTTCTCCATAATGGTGTCTTTAAGTTTTGACTTCAGTTTCTCCTTGATGACCTTATAGTTCCTGTACAACAATTCAGCCTGGGAAGGAGCACCTTGCAAATGTATATCTTGGCCTTTCTCGAAAGCTTCCCAAGCATGAAAATTGAGTTGCTTGAACTCCAATGCTTGCCCACTTATTCTGTTTTGGTTATCTCCCTGAACAGATCAGCCAATCAAAAGAGTGTTGTGTGAGGACGATATAGGCATACAATAGGCCTTTAACATAATGTTGACGACTTCCAAAGCAACTCACTCCATAAAACTTCTCATTCAGATCAGTGTCAGGAAGAGGATCTTCGCGCATAGATCGTGTTTTAGGATCATAATAAGCAGAATTGACATCAAGATTCAAAAGATATTTTGCTGTGTCCTCCCGAATGCGCAAATTTCTGGAAATAAGAAGATGTTATATTAAATATGTATCGTACTGCAGCAGCAACTAAAGAAATTTTAATTCTTAGAAATCAACAGACAAATACACAAGGGGAACATAGATATTAAGAAACACACCTGACAGTTCCTGTGCTTCCACCTCCTGTAGTGCGGACACGCTTCTCAACTTTTGCAAAATCCATCTGTTTACTCTCATCAACCTTAGCTTCATCAATTTTCAGGGCATTGTCCTCCTCATCTTCATCACTAGCCTCACCCTCTCCATTTTGCTTTCCATTTTTTTCCTCCAATTTCTTCAGCTGCTGTTCTTTCAGGTATTTCCTTCTAGCCTCATCCCTCGCTTCATATCTCTCAATGACACGGGCATATGTTGCTGAATCATAACCATTCCATCGGTCTCGTTTTCCGTCATAATCTAATTCAAAAGTCTCAATCTTTTCATCTGGTGCAATGTGCATGTTTGTCCACTTTGCTCCTACTTTCCGTGGCCTCTCCATGCATGACTTAGCAGTATGTGTCATTGCCCCACAGCTGTAAGAACCAAATGAAAAAGTGAGATCACTCATGACACACAACTTTATCACAGTTAGTAACCAAAATTAGAATGGAAAAATTACTGTCAACTATCATTTTTTCTGGAATGAGGAGACAACGGTTAATTGAGGGAAGTACAGAGAATTATTAAAAGCTAAATAAGGAGTAAGTGTTTCCATTATTAACAGAGAAAGTTACGAGAAGACCGTGGCAGAGGAGATTACTTCTCTCAAGGCCCACATTCCAATTGTCCATAGGAGAATATAGGACGTACATGAGTCAGCAATTTTTTAAGAGTAGTGTAGTAAAATCTCACCACGTAATTTCAGTCGGCCCTTTAAGTTTTAACTAAACAACTACTCTTGCTAGATAAGAGAAATTAACAACAATAGTATAATCCCCATATCTAGCCACCACCAGCAATTAGTCTTTTCAGCCTACTTATAAAATTAATGGCAAAGAAACTGTCTGTGCAAAGGTTTGTAATCCCAATAAACTAGAAAACTGCACTTCCTAACTCCCTTTGCCAACCCCTCCCCAAAACAAACGATAAAAATAATGTTAAAAATAAAATAAAAAAGAAACTATCCATCAATACAACATATAATTCTATCTGTACGTATTTATCCTCAAACCGTAAGTTCAATGACCAATACATCCTTTGCTCATGAAATGAACAGGAAACCTGGTATGGTGTACAGAACAAGGTAGATAACTCAACAATAATATACAACTCACAATCATCAAAAGGCAAAAGAAACAGAATATATTCTAAAAAATAATTAAGATGGCAGAGCAGTTCAAATTTAGTCACTGCTGCGAGCCTCAAGAGTCAGGCCTAATGTAGATGGTAAGTAGTCTGCAAACTCTTGCCATGCTTCCTTCAGTTCATTTCTCTCATCCCAAACTTATGGCACAGAATCGGATGTTATAGCACCAGTAGAATTTTCCTTTTTTTTTCTTTTTATAATTTAATAAGAATTTTATAGAATTAGCATTAGATTAAAAAATTTCTGAGATTCCTAATACATACAAAGCATGCTTAAATAACGTGGATTGGGAGAAGTATTCACTACAGCTAGCATTATACTAGAACTTCCAAGATTCCTCACCTTTACAAAGGGTGCTTATATAAATATATTTATTGATAGAGTCCAAATCCACCAACTATTTCCCTCATTTCACTAACCATAAACTTTTTCCATGTAATGAACTCAATTTTCACACATCTCAATTATGCACATAGGCATGACATAAACTCCTAAACTCAATGCCACCATTCAATAATCATCACAGCACAACATCTTCTAATAACAACCAAAAAAAAAGTAGAGCAGGAAATAGAAAAATAATGAGCAATACAAGTGCACTTACTTTTCACATGCACCCTTCCTGTACTTATCTGCCTGATAGATTTTTGCACCTCTATCATACCAGGCTTTTGTGTAGTTCGGATCAGATTACCATTTCCTTTGATGTTTTAAGCTCTATAGAACACAAATGAAAATCCTCAATCAATATTCAGAGCCTGACAAAAAAAATCAAGAGAAGAAAGAGATGAAAAGAAATTAACCTAAGACAGAGATGCCTAATGGTTTCTCAGCATTAAAATACCAAGGGGCAGATGACATGTACTGAGGAATATGAGGGTTAATTTTCTTCCCATCCTCATCAACTTCAGCTGGAGCAAGCCCAGCCTTTCGTGCTTCCTCCAATTCCAGCTGCTTCCTGTGATCCTCCCTCGATTTGAATCCCACTACAATTCTCACAGAAAGACATAAATAAATCATACATGAAAATTTAGTTGCATAAATTACCTAACCTATTTTTGCGGAGGAAGACCAACCTCCATTAGCATAAATGCTCTGAGCATCCCACGTTTATCTGAAAATAACCATGATCCTCTAGGATATCTAGTACAAAAGCTTGTGTACAGCATCTCTGTCCAGTAGTTATCCCCCATCCGTATGCTTTAACCCAATTTAATAACAACACTAGTTCACATAATAAATGACACAGCAATTCAACAAACCACACCCTGAGCTAATATACACGTAAAATTTGAAACTGTAAATGCAAAGGTGTCAAACTTCACTTACTAACTTGATGCATTTAAAGCAAATCAAAAATTACTATTATTCACTTGCACATAACACAATATTTCCAATTCATTCAAGAAATTTTCTTGAAAGTAGACCGACATAATATGGTAGTTGAGAAAGTTACAGACATCATAATTAATCACATTAGGAAATCAATTGTACTCCTTTATAATGCCAAGAAATGAGAATTTTGAATTTCAAACATCTTCGGTATTGACACTACGCTAAAACAATAATTCAGTCAGACACCAGTATCTACAGTTAATCTTATAAAAGTAAAACCTCATATTTTGAACTAGCATTGCAAATTTCATCTTGATACCGGTCATGATCCATTAACAAACAAAAGCTTCTATTACTAACAAGTATCGAAACTTCAATAGAGAAAATCAAAGAATTTAGTTTTATGACTAGACATATTAATGCATATTTCAATTCCATCAAGGTTAACGTAATCTTCTCTCAGAACAACTCAATCCCAAAACCTCCAGAATATTTTTATTCCTCAATAAACTACTAGACAACCGAAAATATCTGCAACTTATAAATCTTTATCTCTGAACAATTTACAGCCGTCAATAGTTCAATACTTATACGCTCAGTACCCAGTAAAAACAAAAATTAAACCACATCCACAACCCCATTAAAACTAGTCAAAAATTAGAAAAAGAAAAGAAAAAAAGACATCGTTCTTCTTTTCTTTAGCATTAATCCATATCTACCATTAAAAAAGAAAAATGAAAGAATAGTAATGTACCTGCGGCAGTAGCCATATCGAAATGCGAGAAAAGGGATGATGTAGAGATCAGTGACACTATCTTTTGATGCAGAGAAGAGTTCCGCAGTCACCGAAAATGAAGAACACCTGATCCTCTTTCTTTTGGACGTAAAATTCTGGAACTTACGTCCGTCTTCAAAAAACACAAAATTCATTTTTATTTTTATTTTTATTTAAATTCTTAAAAGATTTATTATGGCCTCCAACCCCCACCTTGTAACATTGGGCCTACAATTAATAAGGGTTTTAGGGCCTGCAACAATAAGCCCATAAACGTCAGCATAAGATCACGACAAAACTATTGGCACCCCACTTATTATCTTTTAAGGCCCCATTTCTCCGTGACCCAAATTAAAGATTATTGCAACAACTTGTTTTATTATAATTGATGTCATCTTTTATTTATATTGCAATTTTGATGTGATAAAACAAAGTGGTGAAAAGAAACAAAAAATAAGAAGCACGTTTTTTTTTCACTTTTCACTCTATTCGTTTTGTTGGTTTATGTTGTTTAAAGTTGTTCCACCCCTAAAAGAACTTCCTTATGCTTTTCATTCATTTATTGATGAGCAAATATGCATTACTTTTATAATAATTAATTAAAATATCTTTCTCATCTAATTTATTATTCATGAATGATGCATCACTTCAAATGAAAATTTGAGATTGAGAATTTAAAATAATAATTTGAGTTATATAATATTATTCTTGTATATTTAGAAATTATAATACAAATTTTCTATAAGCACACCATTCTCATCATATCTCGAGTACATTACGAATTTTAAAAAGGTATGAAATAGTTAATTAAATCAATAAATAAGGCATTGCATTTTCTAATATGATGCTCAAGTGCGGCTAAATTGTCATAAAACATATTTTTATTTCAATTACTTGCAAATTCTCAAATTTTTTGAAATCACTATAATTTTAAGTGAGATATATATATATATATATATATTTTTACAAAAAAGTAAAAACAACCACAATCACTTTGAAAATAAGTTTTACATGGGTGAGATTTTATTGAAAAAAAGAAAAAAAAATCTTATATTTATATAAATTCTTAATCAAAAGAGATTTTTAATCCTTTTTCTAAATAAAAAAATTAGTTGATGGTATTTTTAAAGAAAATAAAATAAATCTGAATTTTATTTATGAATAACACTTGCACCCCTAGATTTTGACCCAAACTTAATTTATGCAGCCTATGTATTTCAAGCTTAGACATCTTGGGAATGTTTCGCCTGAGGCCAGTAAGACCCATTATATAAGTATCCCCATGCCTTGGCCACCACTATCTGATATTAAACAAAATAGTATTCTTGGAACTTACCTGTGATCTTTAGCCTCAAAGTCCTTAGCATCAACAAATATCTTTAGCAATTTTTTTTAATTGAGACCATCCATTAAAGCCTTCTAAGGGCATCGGGGAATATTAATACTGAGGACTTAAACTATCTTTATCTAAGAATCTCAAGGTCTTAAAATTTTCAATATAAATCATACTCCTAAAATCTTGAGATGAGTCCAAAACAGAAAAGTAAATATTTGTCCTAATTTTAATAAAACTCTACAACATAATACAAAAAAACCTGTAAAAAAAATGTTAAATAATCAATTAAGGGATTGACTTTTAGAATAAATTACGACTCTAAAAGTTACGTCTATGCACCAAGAAAACACTAAGCTTCTCTTCATTGCTATCTTTTCTTCTCATTCTTTTTTTTATAGACCTGTTTTTTACTTAAACATCAAAAGGTCATTACCTGAAAAAACCTCTAGCGTGACTAACTTTATTTGTAGTTACAGGAGACTTGTGAAGTATAATACATGTCAAGAAGGATTATCTTAGCTCAACTCTTTGAAAAGATCCAATTGTTATTTTTAAGAAAAATAAATTCAACTTATTGATCCAAAATCACCCAAATTCTAAGATTAAGAACAGTAAATCTTTTTTTTTCTTACAGAAGTGGATGTTAGAAAGAAATAATTTCATTTTATTTAAAAAACTTCAATCATTCATAGATGCAAATCAATGACTAGGTAACAAATCATCGAGTAGGACGAGAAGTTTTAATCTTTTAAAGAAATCATTTTATAATAAGTTTTATCTTTAAAAAAAATAACAATAACCAAAGTACATTGAATAAGCCTAAAAATCACTAATTGATGAGAAATTATACTTTATTGGCATTATAATAAAAGTAAAATTTATATATTTCATTATAATATTTACAATACAAAACAACCTTTTTATAAAAGCTAAAATTGAATCTAAAAAAGAATAAAATATACTCCAATAACGTATAAATTTTATATGATAAAATTAAGGTGTGATTACGAAAAATGAATCTATCATAAGTTGTTATTAACGAACAACTAATCCAATAACATTCTTCTTCAAATTCAAGATAGGGTAGTAGAAGTGAGTTTGAGTTTAGATATGAGATCTCAAAAGCGATTAAAAAGTAGAACTTGATGAAGATATCAATTAACTGATCATCCAAATAGATTGATTGAATTTAAATCGTTGAGAAATATATTGTTGAACAAAATATTAATTCGTTTCAAAGAGCTTAATATGCTTATGAAAAATATTATTGTGAGAAATCTGAATAGCACTCCAATTGGTACAATAAATAGTTGTAGCACTAAAGTATAAATACATATATCTTTAAGAAGTCATTGGAGCTAAAAAAACATCTTGAATAATATCAGCAAAAGTGTGGTATTCAATGTCAATACTAGAACAAGCGGTAACTATTTATTTCTTACTCTTTTATAAAACAAGAGAATCCCTTAAGAAAAGATAAAAACAGAAATAAACCATCGATTCATAGGATCATCAATGTAATCGACATCAAAATAAGCTTATAACATAAGAGGAGAATGAGTCCAAAAATAAAAATTATGAAAAAGAGTATTTTTGACAAAACAAAAAAAATTTTAAAATGATTACATGGTGAGAGGTAAAATGAGCAAACATGTACTAAATGACAACATAAATAACATCGAGAATACCAATATGATTAACAATAAGATATACCAAACTTTTCCATTAACTGTCGATAGAGAGTGGAATCACTAAGAGGTTCCATAGATAGTTTGATCATAACACTGAATCTTAAGAATGTAGAAGTAGTTTACTATCTATCAAGCCTACTCGTGCAAAAAATATTATAAGCATATTTTATTGGGGTTGTATCACCGAATGTGTGATTATATAAGTGTATACGTAATTTTAAAAAATTACTATATGCGTAGCGGAAGCATGTTACATAATACACCAATTTTAACAATTTCAACATATATCACATATATGCACAAGTATAACAATTATACAATTTATAAACATGATGAACAATTGTATCACATATATGAACAAGTATAACAATTACACAAAATATATATGATGAATAATATTGTACTAAAAACATAATGTAAAGTACTCACCTAATGAAGGTAGCTTTACAAATTCTTCAAGTCCTTCAATAATCCATGTGAAGAGCTCACCTTGAAGTATATGTTGAATAATTCTAGTCCATAACTTTTGGTGGGATTAAGGAGTTAGAATGATAGCTTAGTATTTAGAATTTTCAGCACTTGTATTCAAACTCTTTTGAATACAATTTTTATTTCTTAAATGGAGATGGTAAATATTTTCTATACAACTCTTGTATTTAAATCTTAGAAACAATTTCTACATGATAATTATTTTGAACAACTCTTTGCAAAATAATTATCTTTTTCTCCATTTTTATTTTATTCATTTTGGTCATCCATTAAAGAAGGAGATGAAGAGAAGTTTGTTTATTTTTCCAACACTTGAAAGAACAAAACTCAAAACTCTCTCTTACCTCTCTTCCTTGCCATTGCCGAATTCTTCACAAGAATTGAATGAATCAATTTCAATTGTTTTGCCAAAATCCATTTTGTTTATTCAACACTTTGAATAAACAAAAGGAAGTGCTCCACCAATTTTATTGTTGGTCTCCCACTTAGGATTAATTAAATCAAGCACTAAAATAATGACCACCTAAATTAATCTTTACCAAACAAATATAATTACTTTAATTATAATGGATAATTAAATGGCCAACATCTAAGCCCCTCATTGTATTAAAATACAATGCCACGATCTATATATATTATAATATTATCTAATAATATAATAACAATATATAATTTAATTATTCAAAACAATTTTGAATAATTACTTTTTACCTTACTAATTTTTACTACCATGATTAAATGATAAAAAGGTAAAATCAAATCATGGAATAAATTTTGTCATTTGTCAATATTTTATTAATTAACAACCCTTGTTAATTAATTCAATGATGTACTTAACAATTAAGTCTTGACAAATGTACAATCCGAGAGATCCCTAACTAATTATTCTTTGCTGAAATTTATTGGATCGAACTATTCAATTCAACCCGTTACCCCAGTGCTCAACGAGTACACTTCATATTGTGAAACTCTCTAGGTCCACACCTAATTTGTCATATGGAGCTCCTCCATACGTCCGTGAACAATGTCCCACACACACGTTACGGATATTATAAATTAACGTGTTAGACCATGCAAGTTGAGGTTATTGCATATTCGTATAATCCTTCAATCATTTATATCCTTGAAGAGCAGAGATATAGATCATCACCGTTAAATCTCTTATTTGCTCAATCATGAACTTATCTCCAGATTTATACTTCTTTAAACAATATCCACAAACACTTTTGTGATATTGTTTATTCCTTCGGAATATCTTTTCCAATGTATATGCTTGCGGCCACAAGTCTTTCTAAAATACAATCTCGGAGCATTAGGATATACAACCCACTCATATGAGCTGACGGATCCCATATCTATGCACACCGGACTCCATGAGCATCGAACCATACCCAACGACACCCAGCGGTCAGACTATGAAAAGTTTCTAACATGTGTGGAACCAAAGCATGGTGGATCACTCACAAGCCCACCGTGGCGCTCAGGTCAAAGGACCACAAATACTACTCAACTCGGAAGACCTTCCATTGACGGCTTTTATGAGATGTCTATTGGATGTCTTCATGAGTCTGTTCAATATTCAGTCCTACTGAATACCTGCATCTCTATACGAGCTTCCTACTAAGCTCGTGGTTTGCTAAGACTAACCATCTGGACCATCCAGATATAGACACACACTAATCTATTAATGGGTTCCACCGATAGACCCGTATCAATAAAATTAGATCAGGAACATTATGCTTGAGAACATACTTGTATAATGACATTTCTTAGCACCATCTGTAACTCCTTGCAGCTATGTCATTACTAATATATTCTCAGGTCATTGTCCTATTTCAGACAAGGCTCTAACTCTTTAGATTTCGCTAATTCTTAGTACCGCTAACTCTTAGTGTTTATAACTATTAGCGTTGCTAACTCTTAGCCCTGGTCTAAACTCTTTTAGACCAGATCTGAACTCCTTCAGATCATACAATGTCTGAAACGTTACAAGCATCTTACCATTTAATAATAAATAATATTAACGATTTTATTAGAAATAATAATTGTATAAACACTATCACTATATATGTATATATTATGGGATGACATGTAAGCACAAATCCCAACATATTTTGCCTAAGGAAGGAAATATATTGTAGAATCTAAGAGCACCTCAAGGCCAAGAAAGTAGTTGAGATGACTAAGTTCTTTAATCTCAAATTATTGTTAAAGAAAGCTTTAAGTTCAGAAAAACTAACAAGATCATTACTCGTAATAATGATATCAATATATACAAGGAGAAGAATACAATCTCAGGTGGTTTTATGAAAAAAAAATGTTAAGTCATAGGGGTTGGAGTGAAAATCCTATTATTGAGTAGTGGTGCTAAACTTAATAAACTGGGTATAAGAATCTTGTTTAAGACATATAAGGCATGGGAAAGTATGTGTACTTTATTGCAAGGATGTGAATAAATAGAATGAGGTTTAATGTAGACTTTTTTTTAGTGAGATGGTCATTGAAAAAGGCATTCTTCATAACCATTTGAAATAATATCTAATCATGAACAATAATAATAGCTAATATACTACAAACTGAAGTTAGGCAAGCAATTAGGGTAAAAAAAAATTCATAATCAATTACATACTCCTAAGTAAAGTTCTTTGTTATAAGACGAGCTTTATGTCTCTTAATTGACTGATCTAACTCAGTACTAATTTTATAGACACGTTAACAACTAACAACTATCTTATTAAGTGGAAAGGAAACAAAATTTAAGTATATGACTTTTCAAGTGCTTGCAATTCTTCTGTTATAGCTTATTATCAAACAAAGTTAGAATTAGCCTCAGAGTAGGATTAAAGGTCACACAAAAAGAAAGTAGTAGATAAATGATGGTAACCTCAAGGTGTAATAGTTGTTTTACCCAAGTGGAATAACAAAGGGAAGTAAGATTAGAAGGCTTATAGATAATTGAGTTTTTTAAGGCAGATCCATCAAATGAGGTAAGAGACTCATGAGTGATCATCTTAGTATTAAGTTCAATTGTAGGAAACTTAGAAGACAGATTTAAATTAAGATGCGAGATATTTAAAAAAAAATCAATATTAGTGTTTGTGAATAAATTATATTGAAAAACGGTTATAGACTTAAACTTAGAGAATAACAAAAACATCTAATATTCTAAAAGTTCTACATTATGAGATGTATGATGATGATTAGAAATATGGTTCTAACACTTATAATTTTTATGTTCTACCACATAGCCCAAAAAACAATACAAATAGGTTTGTAGCTCAAGTTTTATACGTTCAATTAGTGGAAGAAAAAAGAAATACACATTAAAAACTTTGAGCAATTTATAGTTAGGTAGTATCCCATAAAATTACTCATAAAGAGACTAGTTATATATAATTAGAGAGGAGATAGGGTTGATAGTGAAAACAATTGTAAGTATTGCTCCTTTTATAAGCCATAGGACAAGATGCAAAGATAAGAAAAGTATGAACAATATCTAAAATGTGTTTATATTTTTATTCAACTCTCTTATTTTGTTAAAATGGATTTGGACAAGAAACTTTGACAAAAAGTAGTAAAGTCATGTAGAATTATAAGAATTAGAATCCTTATATTTTATGACATTGTCAGTATGAAAAATTTTAATAGGACAAGAGAATTATATTTTAATAATCCGAGTAAGGCCACAATAAATCTTAGAAAACATAGATCATTACTTCATAAGAAATATCTATGTGTAACAAGAGTAATTATCAATAAAAATCATAAAATACTTAGATTCTTTCATGGTAATAGTATAAAAAGGTCCTTAAATATTAGAATGAACAAAATCAATGCGAGCATTTGAAATATAAGCACTATAAAAAGTAAAGCAAGTTATTTTGCTAATGGAAAAAAGAAACAATTAATTTTATCAACTACAACAATTTTTAAACTGCCACTAGAAATCAAACATATGCCACTATCGTATGCTTGATCTAATTATGAATGTCGAAGACTTAGAGATGACGAAGATGAAATAGAGGCAACTAAGGGTGATAAAATAGGTCATGACACGATTATTCAATACAAATTCGACACATTTTAAGTGAATATAGGTTGAGAAAATTGGCACGATTAATAAACGGGTTGAATTCGCGTTACCCGTTTATTAATTGTGTTGCATACGAGTTTGAACTCTACAATTCACTAATTTGTTTAAGTCATGTTTAATAAACAAATTATATTCATGACTATTCATGTGTTTATTCATTTAAGTCATATTTAATAAACGAATCGAATATTTCATATAAACGAATCGAATTATGTGTTATTATTCATTAAACAAATATAATTATAAATGAATCGAATCGTGTATAATCGTATAAAAAAATTAAATTTGATGCATTTATTTATATATATCTAATTATGTCGTGTCGTGTAATTCGAATGTTAAACGAATTGAATCTATGTTTGAATGTCTGAAATTTATTTAGTAAACGAATCGTATATGAATACAATAAAAATTTATTAATACCTTATACCGACACGACAAGAATACATTTTATTTACACGAATTATCACATTTAAAGCCAACATATCCTAAGATATTAAGTGAATCTACCCAATTTATAGATCCTACAAACAACATCCTAATGAAGTTTAAAAACTTCAAGATCAAATTCACATTAGTTGATCAACAAAAAGCAAATTTGTAGTTGAGATAAATATTGAGGAAAGACAAGTGTATATCAAAAGCATTACTTATGACTAACATCTATAGATCTGCCATCAACAATTTGAATTTTTGATAAGTGAGAATGAGAAAATATAGATGAGTAAATACTAGTATCAGAAGTCATATGATTGTAATAAGTTGAATTAATGTATCAAGAAGAATTATCTAAATTGTAGGATAAAATAATAATTGAAGAATTATTATTTTGTTGGAGTATATGTTGAAGAATAAATGTAAAGTGATAAACAAAAAATGATGCATAAGAAGAATCTAAATTTGAGAAAGAGTAGTTACTAGCAGCATTGGCAAAAAGTTGAGGTTGCTTATCTGGCCTCGCAGGACAATCTTTTAAGTAGTGGCCAAACTTGATCTTTCAATTCTACCTACATTTGCGCCTTAGACAATTAAAAATACCATGTCATGATTAATGACAATATTTACACAAGTCTTTCAATTCTACTTATATTTGCACCTTAGATAAATAAAAATACCATGTCATGATTAATGACAATATTTACACAAGTCGTATTCACTTATAATTTTTTTCAAAATTGATTCTCAAAACTTTATTCTTATAATATGATGTAGCCCCGAAACTTTGCAAAATTATAATTTAACCCCTAAATTTGAGGAAATTTTAATCTAAACTTTGAACTTTACTAAAGTTTAATATGACTTTAATATTTTAAGAATTGTAATATGACCTCAAAACTTTAGAAAATTACAATATAACTTCAATATCTCTAAATTGTTTATATATAAAAAAATTAGAGTATTTTTTAGTCAATCAGACAAAGAGGCAACGTAGGTAGACAAATTAAGTCAGAAAAAGTTATTTGATGGCAACAATGATATTTTTTTAAAAAAACACTTTACTACAATCTAAGGGGAGGGGGGTTCGAACCCCTACCATCAGGTCGGGGCACGACTCAAGGGGAAGCGCTTGCCATTTTGGTAAGGCCCCCATGTGCAGATGACAATAATGATATTAGATGAACCAATTAGCAATAAAGATCTACGTTAGTCAGACAATGAGACAACAAACTTTGGGTGACACGCGAGAAGTGATCATACCTCTGATTGAAGTGATATTAGTGGTATTGGGTTCACTAATAATTTTGAACAATTTGGTACCGATAGTAGAGATAGGCAATAGATTGACTATTTAGTGAATTTTTGAGGTTCTAGTTAAAATATGAATACGAATTTCAACAAGACTAACAAGACGAAAAGATACTAAAAGAACAAAGCCTCTGATATCGTGTAACATGGATCTCATATCTATGCATACTGAACTCTATGAGCATCGGACCATGAAAGGTTTCTGACATGTGTGGAACCAAAGTATGGTGAATCACTCACAAGCCCACGTAACACTCAGGTCAAAGGACTACGAATACTACTCAACTCGAAAGACCCTCTATTGACAACTTTATGGGATGTCTATTAGAGGTTTTTGTGAGTTTGTTCAGTATTCAGTCTTTACTGAATATCTATATCTTTATACTAACTTCCGCTATACTTATGGTCTGCTAAGACTAACCATCTGGACCATTCAAATATTGACATACACCGATCTATATATTTATTAAGGTATTCACCGACAGACCAGTATCAGTGAAAATAGATCATAAACAAAATATTTGAGAACATATTTGAATAATGACATTTCCTAACATTATTTTGTAACTCTTTGCAATTACGTCATTACTAATATATTTTCAGATCTTTATTCTATTTTAGACAAGATTCTAATTCTTTAGATATCGTTAACTCTTATAACCTGATAACTCTTATCAGTGCTAACTCTTAACATTTATAACTATCAGCGTTGCTAATTATTAGCACTGATCTAAACTCATTTAAATCAGATCTGAACTCTTTTAGATCATACAATATATGAAATGTTACAAGTATTTTACCATATACAAAATATAACTAGTGATTTAATGAAATGATAATATTAATATAAATATTAAACAAATATTCATATTTAAAGAGATGACACATAAGTACAAATTTCAACAAAATAAATCTGTTGTAAATTGTCGCTGATTGACAACTAATATTATAAATACAATCAAAATTTCAAACAAATTAAAAGACAAATTTTTATAAAGTTTAAAATTACAAGTATTTATATATATCAAGATATGTCTAAAATGGAATAAAAAGTTTCCAAGTTTGTATAAGATACAAAAGTTTAGACGATAAGGGAGTAGGAAATTTAAGTTTAAGGTTCCTTTACGTAGAATATTTTATCTTTTTTTATTAAAAAAAATTGATACTTCAAACGAAGATCTATCGATCAATCATTTGTAAAAGTAATTTATTTTGATACTAATTAGATCAAATTTATTAAATGAGTTGAAATATTTGTTGAAATACCAAATAAATTAGCTTTATTATAATTTGAATTTTAATATTATCTTAAATTAAACTTTCACTTAACCTTTTATTAATATATAATTTGTAAAGATTGTTAATTATTAAAAAAAATATATTTTTATCATTTATATTTAACACAGATACGTGTTAGAGAATTTTTAAAAATTTAAATAAAATTTAACTTACGAAAAATTCCTAATTTTTATAATTCATCCAAATGTTGACCACTTATCTTGCCAAATATCTTCTACAGTGAAGATAGGGTTCAAATTAAACAGCTTGCCCCAATTTAACTTTCGGACAGGAGGAGATCAAACTCCTCTCCTCTTCATACAAAACCATCTTGGCCGTTGAATACAACAAATATATATATATATTAAAAAAAAAAGACTTTTGAAAGGTACAACCCAATATTAAAATAATGCTTCCTTTCTCACTTGTTACAATATGTTAACAGCCAACCATCTCAAATTTCCATTTGTTTCCATTGGTTATATCTTTAAATAAATATCAAGAATAATTGAACACAAATTTTTATCGCTACGAACTGAATTGGGGGCGGGGCGGGGATGATTGTACTGCTATTGGCCTTTTGACTTTTTGGTGACAACGTCAGAGTAGAGCAGTTAGCTATTTTTATTAATCCCATAACGGCCTCTTGATTGTCCATTCAGTTGGTGTTAACTGTTAAGTGCTAACCACCTGAACTGAAACTCCATGAAGCATGCCGTGTGGCCGTTACGTTGTCCACTTCACACACTCATTAGTCAGAGGGCTCCAACGCACGCATCTTAACAGCATATGCGTTTCATGCACGCACCCACAACCCGAGGCCCTTTTTTTTTTTTTAAAAAAAAAAATGAATTCAAACGGCACCGTTGTTTGGATTGAATTAGAAAGAGATCCTAAACAACGTCGTTTTGATGCCTGACCTTTGTTCGGCTCATCACTTGCACCGTTGCACGCCTTTGGCCTTGCAAGTTGCAAGCATAAATATCTCCGCTTGTTTCTCCGCTATCACTCATTAAAGCTCTCGCTCTCACTTTACTGATTCCCGTTGCATAGTTGATAGCTGTTCTTTTTTTTTTTTTTATCCGAATCAATGGCCAAGGAACCAGTTCGCGTTCTTGTTACCGGAGCTGCAGGTACTGTAATCTCTTACTCCATCGATTCAGATCTAGTGAGGTTTTAACTATTTATTTGCTATTTGTACTTGGAACACTGCATAGATCTGTTTTATGAAGCTCTGATCTGAAACTATAAGAAACTTTTGTACGGAGTATCGGATGTATAAATGTTGGACTTTATAACTGATATAATTTTCAGTGTCGTGTTTTTGAGACTTGCGACTACTATTGCTTGCTTGGATCGTAACTATTTTGATCAGATACTCAGAGTGTTCGGTGAAGTGATTATAGTTTTGACTTTTGTTTCGATTCGGTTCAGGTTATTGATGATAATGGATTGATTAAGCTTGAGGTGTTAAGGTTTTGTTGTTTTGTTATTGTCAATGGATGAGAATTAATTGAGGATGATAACTATTGTAATATCTAGAACTGTGTTTGTCGTGTTCTTATTGTATGGTTTATTCAGTCATTTCTCCCTCACTAAAGGGGTGTCATAACATTTTTGAAAGGATAAGTTGCATCTTGAAGTTTATGAAAATAATTCTAAACTATTTCAATAAGAGACATTTGAACAGGTTTTTCAATTTTTTCTTTAAGATTCGAACCAATTTTTAGAATTGTATCCAAATTTAATTTCCAAAGCTCTTACTGAAATGCATCTTCACAATTTCTTCATTCCTGGGTTATCAATAATAAAAGGTTGGTACTCGATTTGCAAATCAATAGGTCCTAAATTTCTTGAAATTGCTATAAGTAATGTTTCTTACCAACACGATTATTTTAATAGATTTTTAAGTAAATTCAGTTAAAACATTCAAATGTTGGTTTATGCCCTGCTGTATTTATTTTTTCATGTGCTGATACTGAAATATGCTATGTTGCTGGACTTGCAGGGCAAATCGGATATGCTCTAGTCCCCATGATTGCTAGGGGAGTGATGCTGGGTCCAGACCAGCCTGTGATTCTTCACATGCTTGATATCCCACCTGCAGCAGAGGCATTGAATGGTGTGAAGATGGAGTTGGTGGATGCTGCATTCCCTCTTCTTAAAGGTGCCTAGTCATTTCATTGCTGCTTGTAGAAAAAATAGAATGAAGTTGTTGAGAATCATTGTTATTTCTATGTTTGACACTTGTGCCACATCTTCTGTATGATCATTAGATCTGATGTAATTTTTGTTTCAGGTGTTGTTGCCACAACTGATGCAGTTGAAGCATGCACTGGAGTCAACGTTGCTGTTATGGTTGGTGGTTTCCCAAGAAAAGAAGGAATGGAGAGGAAAGATGTGATGTCAAAGAATGTCTCAATCTACAAGGAACAGGCTTCTGCCCTAGAGAATCGCGCAGCTCCAAACTGCAAGGTGATAACCTCATATAAATGAAAAAACTTGGGCATTTAAGTGACATAAACCTGAGTAATACAGTGGCAATTTTCAGCTTATTTGATATGGTTAAATTAAGCCTTCTGTTATGAAACACAATATATATATATATCTGTTTGACCAGTGTCATTGCCTTCTCCCTTTTTGGTTATTTTAAAAAAAAAAGGACTGTATGATTTGTCACAAGTAATCTGGAAGCCAATTCTTTGGTTGCAACTGAAACATGAGTTGAATTATTATTAAATGATTTGAAAAACATTGACACTGCATGAAGTTATAGTAGCTTCATTGATAGTTTTTCATTGTTTTACAGGTTCAACCATGTTATAGAGTTGCTACTACAGACTGTGATTAGGGTTTCATGTTTGTAGTTAATGCTAGGTGCATCAATGGCTGGATTGGTCATATGGGATTTATCGACAATAATTGATGCTCTTGTGTGTATACCCACTCGCAAGAGTAGAAAATTTCAATTCAGCGGAATCTGAATATGATCTAAATTTCAATAGTGTTTGCATTTGATTTGATTTGTAATGTGTTTTTTATGATTACAAGAACCATGAAGATTCCATGCTGCAAACACTATTCACAAAGCTCCTAAACTGTTTGTGCCTTTTCTGACTGCACTTTTTCTTCCTGTTTATGTCAGGTTCTGGTTGTTGCTAACCCTGCAAACACCAATGCATTGATTCTGAAGGAATTTGCACCATCAATCCCTGCTAAGAACATTACGTGCTTGACTCGATTGGATCATAACAGAGCATTGGGTCAAATCTCTGAAAGACTGAATGTTCAAGTGTCTGATGTTAAGAATGTGATCATTTGGGGAAATCACTCGTCAACTCAGTACCCTGATGTCAACCATGCAACTGTCAACACTCCATCTGGGGAAAAGCCTGTACGGGAGCTTGTCAAGGATGATGCATGGTACGAAAAATCAACTAGTGGTTTTTTTCCTCCCTAATACTAAGGTTTAGTGGATTCCTTGGTGTGAGTTTACTGAAGTATTGTAATGATTTTATTCATTTGTTGAAGGTTGAATGGAGAATTCATAACTACAGTCCAACAACGTGGTGCTGCAATCATCAAAGCTAGAAAACTTTCAAGTGCATTGTCTGCTGCTAGCTCTGCTTGTGATCACATACGTGATTGGGTCCTTGGAACTCCTGAGGTCGGTAATCTTTTTATTTTTATTTTTCCAATAATATATGAGTTGATATCCTGGTTTTAATCTTTTGACTACAATTGTAGGGCACTTGGGTCTCAATGGGTGTGTACTCTGATGGCTCATACAATGTTCCTGCTGGGCTCATTTACTCATTCCCAGTAACTTGCCGCAATGGAGAATGGACAATCGTTCAAGGTACAGATATGACTATGGATCTTGTGTCTTGTATCTCCTGCAATGCATTTTCCAATTTTGTCATTAAAGTCTTTGCTTAGCCAAGTCTTTTGGCTCAGTATCAGTATGTTGTGACCAATCTATATGGATTATTTTATAGGCCATGTGGATTTTTTTGTTCCTTCACTTAGGTCCTCATATTAGAGTTTATCAATATTTTCTTGTTTTTCTGTCTATGTTCTATGATTAGTAGTCATTTCTATTATAAAATAGGTATCAAGCACAAGGACGTATCACTCTTGCCATTACTCAATGTCCTATTAGTACATTATGTCAAATTCTGTAGATGCTATGCCTAACTGTTAAACAACTTGCACAAATTGTTTTATTCTGGATCTTCTTTTCAGTTTTGTCAACATGATTAATCATAATTGAATATAAGTTTAATCTTTTGAATTCTAAAAAAAAATCATGTATTTAACCACGTTCTGTGTCCATAGTTGTGGGAGTTGCTTTGTCGAGAATCGCAAGTGAGCCCAGTCATGGCAATTGGCTAATTGTTTTCTATTTGCAGCTGCTGCTTTAAATCCCGATAAAATGATGATATAGTTGAAAAGTTGATTTGTTTGTTTCTAAACTAAAAATTTTATGTTTCAATTCCTTCATTTCACCTTCATTTGGGTGATTGATGGGAACATAATCAAATTCATTTTTTTAACTGGCTCAGGACTCAGCATTGATGAAATCTCAAGGAAGAAGCTGGACTTGACAGCACAGGAGCTTGCTGAGGAAAAGGAGCTCGCATACTCTTGCCTCTCTTAAATGATTGCTTCCCTGAGGTCTTTTAAGTGGTATGTGTAGTTTCAAGTAAGAGAGTTTGCTCTCTCTTTCTTTGTCAGTCGGAATAGCAGCAGCTGTTTTGAATAAAAGCCATGTTGAAATCTGGAGGAACTGTTAATGATGGAGAGAAGCTGTATCATTGGAGCTTCTGTTATATTATGCATGTCATTTGATATGGGGGATCTGGATTTTCCATTGATGAGATACCCCTTTACCTTTAACTTCAATGGATATTTAAGGGTTATTATGGTCTGTGTGACAACCTTTATTTTGTTGATTTGTACTCTGCTTGCAGTGGCGGATGCCTGGTAATATATATATATATATATAAATTTAATATGAAGAGTCCACTTTATTTTAAGAATAATGTTTATAAAGCATATTAGTCGTTGTGTTTTCAGAATCAAGTTGGTGTGTTTTCAAAATTAATTAGAGCCTTAAAACATATCTGTTGAAGGACCATATTAGATATTTCATTGAGCTCTTTCCTGCCTACCATAACTACTTACTTGTTTTGGTTTTTCTACCGTGACTTATTACAAGCTCAACACTAATTGGTCTTGGTCTGAATAAGATTAGATTTATTTAAAATTGGTTGAATGGATAATTGTAATTTAATAAAATGAATGTTTTTGTAGTATTCTACATCACATTCTCTTGTTTCTTATCATATTGTGTTGATTATGATTATTTGTTATTGGGATTCCTAAATGCTGATGCATGATTTTTGCTATGCACTAACCGTTAAAGCAGGTGAGTCGGGCTGGATGAAGCTAAATTAATTTCGTTCTAAGAAGGCTTGTGGGCCTATCTGGATTTTGAAGGATTAAAGCTTATCAATTTTTATTAAGCACAACCCAATTATTGCCAGGGTTTAATACACTCCCACTTGAGAATTTTTTTAAAGTCAGTCCACAAAACTCATTTAAATTAATTTGTTATTATATAAAAAATTAAAGTTCTTCAATTGTTTAATTTTATTAATATTATAAAAATTAGATTAAAAAATTAGAATTTAATGAAGTGCTCATTTTTATTAATTAAAAATTCTCGCGGTGAAAGAAAAGTGAAAATTGTATTATTATAGTTTTAGTACATTCCAATTAAATTTATACTATTAAATTTCTGCAATACTTTTAACTCTAATTATAAAGATTATAAGAATAAACTTAACTCATTGATTGAATATATTATATTTTTAATTTTTTGAAACAATTACTCAACCACATGCTATTTATTAATTAGTAGTTGTGAAATTATAGAATACATTTTAAATGCTCAAAATTAACGTAAAATAAATTCATATAACAACAGTTAGAAACTTTAAGATCACTATTAGCCTCATTAGAATTTTAGTTGGTTATTAAAATGATTTAAATAGTCACTAGTTATAAATTAATTGTTGCCAATTTGTTTATTGTGTTATTTGTATGGCTCAATAAAATTGGGTTAAACTATTTATTAGGTAGTCCAAATTTATGAAAGCAAAATATATTACCTTAATTCTAATAGTCAAAATTTAAAATAAATTATTATTTTAAAATATTTTTAATTATTGAGTTTAGTGAGCTTAAAGTTTAGATTTGGTGTTTTTGTAGAATACTACTCGTTAGATTTGTGAGCCTTAGAATTAAGCTTAGCTTAATATGCTAATAGATCGAGCTGGCCTAAACTTATTCAAAAAGTGAGCCAAGATCGTCGTTGGTTTAGCTTAGACGATTTGCTCCATTTGACATCTCTACTAATAATTAATGCTTTTTCACTAGAATGAAAAAAACATCAAGAAAGAAGCGAGCTTAAAGAAAACTAATAGCCTATTTGGGTAAAAAGGAGCTATATTGACAACCAAATCTCTAAAAAGAAAGAGAAAAACTCAAATAATGAAATTAATTAGAAAAAGTTCAAAACACTTGTGTGCTTTGCATTTATTTTTTTACGGTGAAGAACTCTCATCCTTTCATCAAAATTGCACTTAGTCTTCATTTACATTTTTTATTATCGTATTTTGCCTTAAAATAATATTTGATAGACTTATAAACTTTGAAGGTCCAATTAAATGCTAGTATTCTTATAGCTTTATGAATTTTATTTTTGTTATCAAATAATTTTTCTACAAACACATTCTCAATTTCAATATACAATATCTTGTTTGATATGTTCAAGTCTAATAGTAGTATCAGAGATATAAACTGAAAATTTTTTTTTATTTGAATCGTATTGTCTTTTGTATGCAAAATCATATGTATCATGTAACTCACAAAGAGAACTATTAGACACATAATATAGTCCACCTTTCAGAAGTTATCCAATCTATCAATTTCGGTTTTATAGTTAACATGTTCATTACCATTATCCCTATCATTATCATCATTAGCAATAGCAGCATTACCATCATCATTTCCACCTATTCAACTATCGTAGTACGTGTAAATTAGGTATTCGTTAAACATTAGAGGAAAATAGTGATAATGTTTATCAAAAATATAATTGTTAGTATTGTTAGACTATGCTACTAATTTCTTACCGCTTATAGATAAAAAGTGATTAAGGTAGACTTATTCATTCTCAACAGGTGTTATTATATTCATATACGGGAGCTTGAATATCTATTATTACATATAGAGGTGTCGAAGTTTTGTACTACGACCCAACCAAAATTCTACATCATTATCATTTTCAAGAAATTGATCTCAACTTTACTGTATTTGAATGAACAATAATTTTGATAAATATTTTATACTACACTTAATCAACTTCAGTTACACAATAAATTTTCCTCAATATTGCTTCATATTTTACATTGTTTAAAATCGAAATATCAATATTGGCGAATCCAATATATCTCTCATAATCGTCACTAAAATATTTTCACATTTCTCTGAAGCATGCAACGGTTGAAAACATGTGTCAAGATAAAGAAAACTTGTCAAAAATGTAATTAGAATGAAAAAAAAATCAAATTCGAAAAAACTCGTGTAATGCACAATGCGCAAACTGTGTGCGTAGCACCTATATAACCACCGCATCGACAATTGTCTAGTTTCACACCAAATTCTTTTTTACTCTTTTTGCACTAATTTGATACTATTTTGTATAAGTTTCTCTAATTTTTACCAATGTACTCATTTTAAATATATATATATATATATATATATTGCAAAAATATTTTATTTTCTAAAATTATGACATAATATATCTTTAACTCGAGAAACTTATGAAGTGTTTATCGTCAATTTATCAAGAATTTGTCGTCTACTTAATCTGATCTTTAATGAAAAATGTGTATTTTCTAGGGGCTTGGGTCTTTTTTTTTTGTTGAAAATTGTTTTTAATTTAGACAAAATATAATTGAGGGGTAAAAGTGTATGGCTTTATGTCTTATGGCTACAAGATATTAAAATTTTTATGTATGATTAAAAAAAGAATACTTTATAAAAAAAATGGGGCCATTTTTTAAAATTTTCCTTAATTATAAGGTAAAGGAGTTAGAAAACAGAGAGTCTTGTAGGAAAAGAGATGCGGAGAAGATTGAGCAAAAAAATCACAGACTCAAAAAGCATCAAGAATGGCATCAGAGCAGAGAAGATCATCTTTGCAAGTAGAGATGCACGGCAAAGAGAATCCTTGTGAATAGGCTTCTGATCCATGATCGATTTGACTAGATCTACCTTGACCAATATGCTAAGACTTGTTGCTAATTGAGTCAACATGAGCGAACCTATTTGGCCAATGAATCAGAGCCAACTTCAATCGATAATTATTGACCTCCACATAATTATTCAACATTAATAAGATGATGCCACATGTCATTCGACAAGAGGGTTATATGTGCCTTATATTTGACATGTCATGTCATTATTTGAATGATTGTGAATGGATGACATCATCCTCATGTTTGTAAATTCAAACGAAGTTAAGCTAAATTGACTTTTTTTTCTGCTAAACCTTGGGTGTCAAAATATCCTTTACCTTTAGTTATATATACAAGGACCTAAATATAATATGTTGACGAGATTATCTGAACCACCTATAAATAATTTTCTTTATGTTAAAAGAATATTGTTAGAAAATTAGCCTAAACTCTCCAGTCTGACACCACTTAGCAATAGTACTGACTCAATTTGTTACGGTTTTTCGTGCCCTAAAACTACTTAAGTGTGTATAAGATTTCACTCATAGACAAAACAAAAATAATAAGATTAACTACACAATAGAAATAAAAATCAATCACACAAGGTATAAGAATATATGTAGTTTGGCAATAACTGCCTACATTTATGATGGATCACTAGACCCTCGTTTCATTTATTCAATTCTTTTATATCCAAAGAATTTTCACAAGAGAAACCTAAGGAATACAATAATAGATGAGCTCCTAAATGATCTATCTAGTACTATCTTATGCACTCAGTGCTCAAGCACTCCTAGGGAAACTTCCCTTGTGCATTTAGCACCCTAAGACTGTCTTTAGCCCTTTATTCTCTCTCTTGTTGATGCATTAACAATTTTATTTAATTATAATGACTTATATATAGGCTCAAAATTGTCTATGGAAACTCTATTTCTTATTAAAATAAGAGTCCACGTGAAATAAAAGTCCAAAATTGATTTAAACATGTGAAAATATTTAAAATCTGTGTTTTTCTGAAAGTTAGCACTGAAGTAAGACAAAGCTCTTGCCATAGCACTAGTGCAACCCCATCATAGCGCTACAGCACCGCGACGAGCTTACTTGGGAAAGTCTCACTTTTACCTTTCGCTCTTCCTTCGAACTCTCAATTTTTGTTTATTTCTCATACGTCCAATGCGCACTTGACCTCGTGTCAACTTCTGATGGATTTTTAACTCAAAATCCCAACAAATATTAATTACTCATTTTCGAGTAGCTGTCACCCATGTATTTAATTCCCATTGGAGGATAACGTTTTGAATTTTGAATTTTGATAGTGAGAAAGTTGATTAAAAATTATTGTAATATGATTTGGGGAATAAGTCAAGTGTGTTGGATGTATAGAGAAGTAAGACGGACGCGAAAGGAAGCGAATAGAAAAGGTGTGACTGCTCAGGCTTATGAGCCAAGATTCAGTGCCGTAGTGCTTGTAGGTCAAAGTTATAACGTCGTGGTACTAGGAGCCTAGCGCCATAGCATTGGGCACGATTAGAAGCAGCGCCATAACATTGGGCACAATTCAAAGCAGCGCTGCGAGACTGGTACGGGAAAGTGTTTTTCTTTTTTGGATTGTCTCCTAAATTTATCAGGACTCTTTAATATGACTCCCACACATTTAGGGTTAATCTAAGTTATCCTATAGCCTATATAAAGGCGCTCTATTAGCTTATAAATACATCTTAGTGAGAATCTCAACAACAGTAGTAATTTTGGTGAGAAGTGAGTGATCTTTGTGATCCTTATGAGCTTTGTGATTTTTAGTGAGAAAAACCTTTAGTTTACAAGAGGGAATTGTGTTCTTGAGTTTTTTCATGTAAAATGCATACTTTGTGAGTGTCTTGTGATTTAATAATAAAAGAGTATAATCTTGATCTATCATGGACGTAGGTAAATTGCTGAACCATATAAATTATGTGTGTGTTTTTCTTCTACTTTCTTTTTCTAGTTTTCTTAATTGCTTAGTTGCTGCATTATATACTTTGGGTTTATTTCTTCTGCTTTAACAAGCTGGTATCAAAGTTTGATTTTAAGCAAACATGACCACACCCAAGTATGAGATGGAAAAATTTAATGGGATGAAAGTTAAGGCATTATTAGTGAGCCAATGATTAGGCTCAGCATTAAAGGAGACTACAACTCCATCTAGTGAAGAAGAGAAGACGCCAGAGTTATCTAGGGTTGAATCAGAAAGAAGAGACATTCAAGAAAAAACTCACAGTATAATCATTTTGTCATTGAGCCATAAAATATTGAGGGAAGTAGTAAGTGAGACAACAACAATTGGTCTTTGGAAGAAGCTTGACTCTCTTTTTATGCGAAAATTATTGGCTAATAGATTACATATAAAAAAGAAGCTATATTAGTTGTCCATGTCAAAGGGGACACCGATGAAAGACCATATAGGTGACTTCAACAAGATCATTATTGATGTTGAATATATCATCCTGGTATCAAAGTTTGGTTTTAATGATCATGTTTGCATATAAAGAAGAAGCTATATTAGTTGTCTATGTTAGAGGGGACACCGATAAAAGACCATATAGACGACTTCAACAAGATCATTATTGATGTTGAATATATCATCCTGGTATCAAAGTTTGGTTTTAAGCAAATATGGCCACACCCAAGTATGAGATAGAAAAATTTAATGGGATGAAGGTTAAGACATTATTAGTGAGCCAACGGTTAGGCTCACATTAAAAGAGACTACAACTTCATCTAGTGAAGAAGAGAAGACGCTAGACTCATCTAGGGTTAAAGCAGAAAGAAGAGACATTCAAGAAAAAGCTCACAGTATAATCATTTTGTCATTGAGCCATAAAGTATTGAGGGAAGTAGTAAGTGAGACAACAAAAATTGGTCTTTGGAGGAAGCTTGACTATCTTTTTATGCGAAAATTATTGGCCAATAGATTGCATATAAAGAAGAAGCTATATTAGTTGTCTATGTCAGAGGGGACACCGATGAAAAACCATATAGACGACTTCAACAAGATCATTATTGATGTTGAATATTTCAACATCAAGATAGAAGATGAAAATAAGGTAATTATTTTCATCCTCGTATTAAAGTTTGGTTTTAAGCAAATATGACCACACCCAAGTATGAGATAGAAAAATTTAATAGGATGAAGGTTAAGGCATTATTAGTGAGCCAACGGTTAGGCTTAGCATTAAAAAAGACTACAACTCCATCTAATGAAGAAGAGAAGACGCTAGAGTCATCTAGGGTTGAAGCAGAAATAAGAGACATTTAAGAAAAAGCTCACAGTACAATCATTTTGTCATTGAGCCATAAAGTATTGAGGGAAGTAGTAATTGAGACAACAACAATTAGTTTTTGGAAGAAGCTTAACTCTCTTTTTATACGAAAATTATTGGCCAATAGATTGCATATAAAGAAGAAGCTATATTAGTTATCCATGTTAGAGGGGATACCGATGAAAGACCATATAGACGACTTCAACAAGATCATTATTGATCTTGAATATATCAACATTAAGATAGAGGATGAAAATAAGACAATTATTCTGCCAAGTTTACTTCCTAAAAGTTATGAGAGCTTTGTTGATACGTTATTCTATAGCAGAAAGAGTTTAACGATGAATGATATGAAATTATCATTAAACTCAAAGTTATTAGGAAAGCAAATTGAGGGCAATGTAAAAATTTTATCTGTAGGAGAAAAGTCATCACATAGAGATGGAAAGAAGAAGAGCTCTAAATCAAAGTCCAGGACTCTTAGAAAGTGTTATTACTGCAAAAAAAAGAGGTACTTCATAAGAGACTGTTTAGAGAAAAAAGCACAAGACAAGAAAAAAATAGATGTTGTGCTTACCTATAATGATAGATACGACAATGTAGAGACTCTAGTCGCTACTGATGGTAAGAGTAATGAACAATAGGTTCTTGATTCTGGTTGGACTTTTTACATGTGTCCATACAAGTCTTGATTTATAAATTTTCAGCCTATTAGTGGTGGTAAAGTGTTAATGGATAATGACGTTGCTTGTCAAATGATGGAAATTGATAGTATCAGGCTGAAATTGAATGATAGCAAGTGAGAAAGTTGACAGAAGTTAGATATGTTCCAAACCTCAAGAGGAACTTGATCTTATTAGGGACTTTAGACTAGAATCGGTGTTCTATTAAGATCGACAGAGAGATTTTGAGAATATTAAAGGGTTCCATAGTAATAATGAAAGGTGATAAGCATAAAATTGTTTATGTGTTAAAAGAGAGGTTATAAGTGGTTCTGCATTAGTCTTTATAAACGATGAGAATATGCAAACAAGGTTGTGACATCTTAGACTAGTACACCTAGGAGAAAAAAAACCTAAATGAGTTATTTAGTCAAAAGGCGTTTGGTGAGGATAAGTTCCAGCCATTGGATTTTTGTGAGCATTCTGTGCTTGGGAAAACACATAGAGTGAGGTTTAGTACTGGCGAATATAAGACTAAGGGGACTCTTGACTACATACATTTAAATCTTTAGGGACCATCTTAGACAGCGACTCATGGTGGGGCTAGGTATTTTCTTAGTTTTATTGATGACTATTCAAAAAATTTATGAGTTTATATGTTGAAGAGTAAGGATCAAGTGTTTGATATGTTCAAGACTTGAAAAGCTCTTGTTGAGAATCAGACTAACAAAAGGGTTAAAAATCTAAGAACTGACAATGGCTTCGAGTTTTGCAACAAAGTGTTTGATTGGTTTGGTGCCAAGCATTGGATTGCAAAGCATAGAATTGTGAGATTAACATCACAACAAAATGGTGTAGCTGAAAGAATGAGTAGCACCCTACTTGAAAGGGTTAGATGTGTGCTTACTAATGTAAAGATGTCTAAGATATTCTAGAGAGAAGCTATAGTGACTGTAACTTATTTAATTAATAGAAGTTCCTCGTTAGCGATAGACTTCAAGACGCCAGAAGAAAAATTGCCTGACAGTTCTCCCAAGTATAACCACTTCAAAAGTTTTGGTTGCCCTATCTTTGTTAATGTTAAGAATGGGAAATTAGAATCTAAAACTATCAAATGGGTATTTATAGGGTATCCCGAATGTGTAAAAAGATATAATATATGGTGTAGAGAGTTGATACCATTAAGAAGTATCATAAGTCATGATGTAATGTTTGATGAGACAACAATGTTGAAATTCTCCCAAGTAAATGAGAAAGAAGAACCTGTGTCCAAGAAATACTCAGCACCCATGTCAATAAAAGTTAAAGTAGAACCTGAGAGTAGATCTGACATGTCTTCAGATCAATACTTCAATAAGAAGATCCTTGAAAATGAGCCAAGAACACCGAAAAATTTCTCTAAGTCCACCCAGAGAAAGACTAGGACTTATGAGATAGAACTTGAAGAGTACTAGCAAGCCAGAGACAGGCTAAGGAGAACAATTAACCCACAAATTAGGTATAAATAAGCAAATTTAGTCGCTCACACCTTTAACTTTGTTTACACTCTTGAATTTGAAAAGTTTAGAACATATGGTGAGGTTATGAAGAGTGAAAATAGAAATGAATGCCAGTAGGTCATGAAAGCAGAGATTAGTTCTTTTAGAAAAAATAATACCCTAAAGTTGGTGGAGAGACCTAAAAAAAAAACTAGCATGGTGCAAATAGATGTATAAGGTTAAAGAGGGGATACCGGGGATAGAGCCTATAAGATTCAAGGCTAGGCTAATTATATAAGGTTTTACTTAGAGAGTGAAAGTTGACTTTCATGAGATATTCTCTCCAATTGTTAAGTATATATCTATTAGGATTTTGTTAATCATATGTGTAAACCTTATTTTATATTTAGAGTAGATGGATATAAAGACAACTTTTTTGCATGGAGAGCTTGAAGAGATAATTTACATGACACAACCGCAAGGGTTTGTAGAGCTGGATAAAGAGAAACATGCTTGTTTACTGAAGAAGTCATTAAATAGGTTAAATCAATCATCTAGACAGTGGTATAGAAGATTTGATGAGTTTATAATGGCTTGTAAATTTAGTAGGAGCAAGTATGATGGATGTGTATACTTTAAGAGTTTGAGCAGTAAGAAGGTGTATTAACTTCTATACGTCGATGTTATGTTGATCATATATCGAAATATGGAAGAAATAAAGAAACTCAAGAAGTAGTCGAGTGGTGAGTTTGAGATGAAGAATTTAGGAGCAGTAAAGAGGATATTGAGTATGGATATTATGAGAAAAATAAAGAATGTTATCTTATTGTCATAATATCGATATATACATAAAATCCTAGAGAGGTTTAGAATGTCTAATAAAAAAACTGTCTCCACTCATTTAGCCATACATTTTAAACTTTCAGCAACACAATCGCCGATATTTGAAGATGAGAAACTGTATATGAGTAAAATACAATATGCAAGTGCCGTGGGGAGCATCATATATGCAATGTTTTTCACAAGACTAGATATAGCACAGGCTGTGAGTATGGTGAGAAGATACATGAAAAATTTGGGGAATGATCATTGGCTTGCAGTGAAATAAATATTGAAATATATCAAGCGGACTTCAAATCATAGATTAATGTATAAAAGGGCTGAAGTTATCAGTGTAATTGTAAAAAGATACGTAAGCTCAGGTTATGCTGATGATCTAGACAATAGAAGATCGTTGTTGGTTACGTATTTAAGGTGTTTGGGTGTAGTGTGTTTGAGATTTCTTCTAAAATATGTGGTTGCACTATTTACCACAGTGGCAGAATACATAGCTATTAGAGAAACTATTAAAAAGGTCATGTGGTTAAAAGGCATATGCGAAGAGGTAAATGCTACTAAAGATATGAACACCGGTGTGTATTGTAATAACCAGAGTGCTATACGCCTAAGTAAGTATCGAGTGTTTCATGAGAGGTCTAAACACATTGATGTGCGGCTCCATTATATTCGAGAGATTGTTCAAAGTGGTGAGATTAGTCTAACAAAGATAACGTCATCTAAAAATCTTGCTGATATATTGAATAAGCTACTGCTCTCGGTTAAGTTCATCCTATGCAGGAACTTAACTGGAGTCACTACTATGTAAGGGTGATTAAAGATACAAATATAAGATCATAGATACTTTGTGAATGATTTTGAATCAATGAGGGGATCTATGAAAAAGTTTATTAAAAATAATTATAATAGGATTTAGGGAACAAACCAAGTGCGTTGGATTTACGAAGAAATAAAAATGATGCGAAAGGAGGCGAATAGAAAAGGCGTGACTGCCCAGGCCTAGATGTCGCAGCGCCAGGATTTAGCGTCACGACCCTTGCAGGTTAAAGCTACAGCTTAGCAGCGCTAGGAGCCCAACGCCGTAGCGTTGGACGCAATTCGAAGTAGCGCTGCAGCACCAGGAAGCTAGCACTGCGGCGCTAGTACGGAAAAATGTTTTTATGTTTTGAATTGTCTCCTAAATTTACCTGGACTCCCTAATCCGATTTTCACACGTATAAAGTTAACTTAAGTTGTTTCAAAGCCTATATAATAGCCCTCTATTGACTTGTAAACACATCTTAGTGAAAATATTAAAAAGCTTAGTGATCTTGGTAAGAAGTGAGTGTTCTTTGTGATCCTTGTGAGCTTTGTAATTTATTGTGGGAGAAACCCTTAGAGAATTGTGTTTTTTTGGTGAGTTTTTGAGTATTTTCTTATAAAAGATATACTTTACAAGTGACTTATGATTCAATAATAAAAGAATGTCATTTTGATCCGTCGTGGATATGGACAAATTATCAAATTACATAAATTATGTGTATTTTTCTTCCTTTCTCTCTCTAATTTTCATAATTACTTGGTTGCTATATTATATACTTTAAATTTATTATTTATTTACTATTTTGGCTTCAACATCGACAATAACCGATCAAACTAAAAGAATATTGCTATTTCTACAAAGTTTATGTTTATTTATTCTAAATTGAGGATCCAAGTCAAGATGTAATCCATAGTCGTTTGCTTTCGGCATGTGAGAACTGTAAAGAGAATATATTTTACTGTGAATAGTAAAGCTGTACAATGGAGCTTTTATATAGGCTGTAACCTTATTACATAATAGAAAAGTAACATACATAAGGAAATAATATTTTACATTAATAACATATATATATGGTAGGAGGGTATAAAAGAATAATTCTGGAATGATTTCGGAATAATTTCAGAATTATTCCTTAATACGCCCCCTCCCTCCCTCAAATTCAAGATGGCGCAGTAGAAGCAAGTTTGAGTTTGGAGATTAGAGCATGAAAACGGTGCGGAAGAAGAGATTTGGTAAAAATATCAGCAGGTTGCTCCTCAGATGAGATGGAGTGGAGCATGATAGTGCCTTGAGAAACGTGTTGCCGAACAAAGTGACAATCTGTTTCAATATGTTTAGTTCACTCATGAAACACATCATTGTGGGCAATTTGGATAGCACTTTGATTGTCACAATAAAAAGGTGTAGCTCCAGTATGAGAAATACTCATATATTTAAGAAGCCAACAGAGCCAGACAATTTCTTGGGTAGTATCTGCAAAAGCACGGTATTCAGCTTCAGTACTCGAGCGAGCAACAACTGTCTGTTTCTTACTTTTTCATGAAAGAAGAGAATCACTCAAGAAAAGACAAAATCCAGTAGTTGATCTACGATCCGTAGGATCACCCGCCCAATCCGCATCAGCATAAGCTCGTAACACAAGAGGAGAGTGAGCCGAAAAATGGAGACCGTGAAAAAGTGTACCTTTGAGATAACGTAAGATATAAAGAACTGCTGCATAATGAGAGGTACGAGGAGCGGCCATATACTGACTCACAACATGAACAGCATGAGCAATGTCTGGGCGAGTAACTGTAAGATAGATCAAACTACCAACCGATTGACGATAAAGGGTAGCATCACTGAAAAAAGTACCATCAGAGGATCAGAGTTTGGCATTAGGCTCTAGAGGAGTGAAGGCAGTCTTACTGTCTGTCAACCCAGCTTTAGCAAGTAGATCGGATGCATATTTAGCCTAAGAAAGATAATATCCTATAGAGTCGAATAGTACTTCAAGGCAAAGGAAATAACTAAGGTTGCCAAGATATTTCATCTCAAAGTGTTGCTGAAGAAAGTTCTTGAGAGTGGAAATACCAAGAAGATCATCACCCGTGAGAATCATATCATCAACATAGATAAGTAGGAGAACACAACCTTATGCCGTCTTGCGGACAAAAAGAGCTGAGTCATAAGGAGTAGACTGAAAACCATACTGAAGAATAGTCCCACTAAACTTTGCAAACCATGCACGAGGAGCTTATTTAAGACCATACAGAGCACGATGAAGTTTACAGACTTTGCCTGGAGGATGTGGATAACCGGGAGGAGGCTTCATATACACTTCTTCAATGAGTTCACCATTGAGAAAAGCATTTTTGATATCCATCTGAAATAATATCCAACCACAAACTGCAGCAACGGCTAATAAACTTCGAACAGAAGTAAGTCTAGCAACTGGGGAAAAAGTTTCTTCATAATCTATGCCATATTCTTGGATAAAGCCTTTGGAAACAAGGCGGACTTTATAACGCTCAATAGATCCATCAGATTTGGTCTTGATCTTGTACACCCATTTGCATCCAATGACAGTTTTATTAGAAGGAAGAGTAATAAAATCCCAAGTATGCGACTTCTCAAGGGCCTACAATTCTTTTGTCATTACTTACTGCCAAAGAAGATTAGAACTAGCCTCAGAATATGATTGAGACTCATATAAAGAAAGGGTAGTAGAGAAACAGTGATAATCACGAAGTTTAACAGGAAGTTCTCTTACCTGAGATGAACGACGAAGAGAGGGTATAGAGGAGGCCTAAGAGATATTGAGAGCAGATCCTTCAGACGAGGCAGGAGACTTAGAAGCAGGCGTCGTTTCAGCAGATTTACCTGTATGAAACTCATAAGAAATATCTGTAGGTAAAGTATCGGAAAAAATATCAACAGAATTATCTGTAAAATATTGTGACATTGGAAGAGACACAGATTTAAAGTTAGATACAGAGGAAAACATCATATGCTCGAAAAATATAAAGACGGTTAGATATAGGATCCCAACACCTATAACCTTTATGTTCTATCCTGTATCCCAAGAAGCAACATAATCGAGTACGTGGCTCGAGTTTAGTATGTTTATGTTTTTGAAGTAGAACAAAACAAACACAACTAAATACTTTAAGGAGTTTGTAATTAGGTGGAGTTTCATAAAGACGCTCATAAGGTGACTTGTTCTCTATAACAGGCGAAGGAATACGATTAATGGTAAAGATAGCGGTTAAAGCAGCTTCTCCCAAAAAACGTTCAGGATAAGAGAAAGAGATAAGAAGAGCACGAGTAGTATCTAAAATATGTCTATGTTTACGTTCAGCTCTCCCATTTTGCTGAAATGTACCAGAACAAGACCTTTGACATATAGTACCGTGTTCCTGTACAAGATTTAAAAAATCAGAATCTCTATACTCCATAGCATTATTAGTGCGGAAAACCTTAATAAAACATGAGAACTGAGTTTTAACCATTTGAGCAAAATTTCGGTAAATTTTAGTAAATTCAGATCGTTGTTTCATAAGGAACAACTAAGTATACTGAGAATAGTCATCAATGAAGATTACAAAATATTTGGATCCTCCCATTGTAGAATTTGGAGAAGGACCCCATATATCAGAATGTACAAGATCAAATGGAGCATGAGAGACAGTAGTACTATTATCAAAAGGTAAGACTGGTTGTTTAGCTAAAAGACATGTAAGGTAATCATCTTTATTATCAGAAACAATACCTAAGTGACCATTAGATACTAGAGATCGAATGCGATTGATTGACGCATGACCCAAACGAAAATGCCAAAGATATAACGAAGGTACAGAAGAGGTAGATGCTGTAAACGAAGGATATAGAAAAAATAAATCTAAAGAGATAAGTTCATACAGACGTCCAACTTTACGGCCTGTCCCAAGCGTCCAACCGGTCTTTGGATCCTGCACACAATAACCAGAAGCAGTAAACAAGACATTAAGACTAAGTTCGCATAATTGACCAACAGACAAAAGATTTAAGGTAAGGTTAGGAATAAAAAAAGGTGTCAGATACAGAAAGATTAGAGCAAGACACGTAACCAACATGGTTAACTTTCATAAGAGAACCATTAGCAGTTTGAATAGATGGTAAATAGGAATTAAGAGTTTCAGAGGAAAAAATTGTAGGATCAGAAGTCATGTGATTACAACATGCAGAGTCAAAATACCAAGAAGAATTACCTAAAATATTGGAAGAAGCAGAAATTAAGGGTTTACTAGAATTAAAGAGGAGTAGACGGAGTAAAGATTCAAGGTTATTAAGGGAACGATTCACACTATCCTGTGCAGTAGTAACAGTAGCTCCTGTAAAAGTCGCACCTTGAGATGTTTCAGATATGTGGCATGGCTGAAGTAGAGTAGAACCGGCAGAAGTACTGTACTTATCCATAAATTTCAAAAAGAAAACCCTTCCTTTTTTTTTATTAATGATAATTTAGTCCCTAAACTTGTATTAATTACAAGTAAACCTCTAAATTTTTAATAATTATAAATTAACCCCTTAAAATATAATAATTACAAAATAGTCCCTAATTTCTCAAAAAATTATAAAATAACCTCTGTAAAATACTATAATTTTAAAAATGTCTCAAAACTTTTGAAAATTATAAAAAGACCCAAAAGAATAGAAAATTACGATCTGACCTGGAAATACTGAAAAATTTGTAAACATGCCCTTAACAGAAATCAGTAAACTTCAGATGGCGCGTCCGACTTGCTCCGACCTCCGATTGAGGTAAACTCGGCGGCGTTTGAACGGCTGGTGACTGAGGATTATTTTGGTCTGTGCAGTGTCGGTCACGCCGCAGTATAACGGCTGGAATCTGAAGTGAAAGTAATCGGCGGCAATGAAGTTCTGGCGGTGCGTCCGATGGTTTTTGACCTCGGATTGGCGCGCCGACGGCGGCGGCATTGAACGACCTGTGATGGGGGATTCATTTGGTGTGGGCGGTATCGGTCATGTCACCGTAGAACGGCCGGGATCTTAAGTGACAGTGGGCGGCGACAATGGCATTCCAGTGGCGCGTCCGGTGGTTTCTGACCTCGGATCGGCGCGTCATCGACGGCGTTGAAACGGCTAGAGGATTCTGAGTAATTGGAGATGGGCGGTGACTAAGACGGAAAGATTTCAGAATTTTCCGGCAACTTTTCAAAAAACTCCGGTAGATTTCGTCGAATTTTAAAAAAATTTCCTGCAAATCTCTAGTTAAACAAAATGACAATGAAAAAACCAAAGCTCTGATACCATGTGAGAAATGTAAAGAGAATATATTTCACTGTGAATAATAAAGTTATACAATGGAGTCTTTATATAGACTGTAACCTTATTATATAATAGGAAAGTAACATATATAAAAAAATAATATTTTACATTAATAACGTATATATATAATAGGAGAATATTTTAAAATAATTTTAAAATTATTCCTTAATTATGCATATATCATCGCAGGTACTGTGTGTCCGCCAAGACAAGGCAAGTTCACGGAACAAAACAAAAACGAAACAGACTTTTGGCCTTTTCCAAATAGGAGTCCTAGAGAAGTAATTGCGGAAAGGCTTGCGTTTCTAGATTTGAAAGACAATCAGATTCCTTATTTATTAAAACATTTTTGAATGTCTCAGGAATCTTAATATCTGATTAGGTCATATAATATATATTCTATGAACCTTAAAAGTTTGAATATGCATTCATTCATCCCGAAGATTAATGATAATTTCACAAATTTTATCCGACTCTGAAGTGTTAACAAAACCCCACCTTTTATTTTTGGGGTTTTCCAGATATTTATTCTATCTGTTGCCGGAATTTGTGGCTTTTAATTTCCACAACAGTAAGAGTCATTACTATTCATTTTCCACCACACTAAAGTATATATGTCATCAATCAGCATCAACGACTGAATATGGAGTCCGTGCATGAGGCCAAACCGCCAAAGCATACTAAAAAGTACTCCAAGAAGACTTGGAAAAGTGGCAAAGCATTTGTACATAACCTGAAAATTTTCCCATTACGCGACTTAATTAAGCAAGAATTAATATTGAGAATCATGTTCATAATCTAAAGATTATTCCCACATAGTTTTGATTTAATTTGCCTATTGACTTGATTTCTAGTGTATTTTGTTTTCTTTTTAGCTACAAAGTCAAGGTATCTAGAGGAAGAAGAAATTTCCAAATATCGGTGTTGGAAAATTGTTGCCTGGGCTTCTCTACGTTTACATCAAGTGACAGTTATGTGTTTTTGTTCTCAATGTGATTAGATCACAGCGAGCATTTGGTGTCAACTTACTAAAAGCCGTAGATATATTATATTAGCTAGTGTGCATGTGTGTGCTTCTTTTCAATGCATTAATTCCACTCTTTAAATTTTTAAAAGGGTTTTATTTTTATAAAGAATTTCACATCATGCTTCTTTGTATTATATGTTTGTTGGTTGTATTACCTTCCACTTTAAATGCATTTATCCAACCAAGGTCGGGAGTTTAAGTGTTTTGGCGGATGTTAGGGTCTGTTGAGTTCTTTTTTTTTTTTATGAGAATATTTTAATTTAAACGAGATGTATTTAAAATTTTTCGTGCTGCTCTCATAGTTTTGATAGTATAATTCAAATGAAAACAGACTTCAAAATTGTATGTGTTAATCTCTATTAACCCCGATAGTATAGGTTGATCCCTACAAACTCGTATAATTATAAATCAATAATATATTTTGATGTAACATCAACCGTACACGTAATCTAAAAAAAAAACAAAAAATCTAGCTATAATAACCTGCAAACAGTTTTGGGCTAGAAAAATAAAAAGATACACAAATTAACTAAACATCCTTTTCATGATATTGAGAACACAATGTTCAGTTCTACCAGTTCTAATATACACATTCTAAGGGAAAGATTTGAATATCAATTTCATTGATATTATTAATTTAGTATCATATCAAATTCTATCAATCAAATCACTTTTTAAAGAAATATAAGACATCTAAATCATATAAACAAAGAGATTTATTCATTCATAAAAAATTAAAAAAATTAAAAAAATTAAAAAAGGAAAACGGTGATTGAAATGATGACAAAGATTCAATTGATGATAAAGAATGAGAATTTTTTGTTTCAATTATTTTATGAAATTTAAACGTGGGTTACACTTGTTTTACAAAAGGATAAATCTAATTTTTAATCTGAATTAAGAGATAATATATATTTTTTTAAACAATTCTTTCTCAACATACAAGCATTAAGATAAACGCACGATAATAAAATTAGTAATGAGATAGGTTAGGGTGGGGATCACACTTCCCATCCTCGTTACTGCATGGAGTGAGACTCCTCGTATCTATCCTATATTCTATTTATGTAATTCAAATTTAAAGTGAAGAATTTCCATAGATATCCTATACCTATTTTTTATTATTAATGTTTTAAAATATTCTTTTGTTTGTATCAATTTAATTTTTAAAAATAATCATTCACTCATATAATCATAATATATAAAACAAAATTATCTTAAATGAATTATTTTGAAATTTAAAGTTCTTTCCACAAATTTTAAATTTTGATAATTAAGGAACTTCATTAAAAAAAATACTAACATCATAAAACTTTTATAAGCAAATTTTTTATCTTTTAATTTAATGCCTCATGTAATAATAAGTCAATTTTTAATAACTAAATAAATTAGTGAAACAGTTAGCAATGGGTTAAATGTGATCAGATAAGTTTTACTGCTCTTCGTTTTAATTTTGTATATGATACTAAATAAATAAATATAATAAATTTTTTTTTTGTAATGTTTATATTTTATCAACATTAAAGATGGAGAATTCCTTGTCATTTCAATAATAAAAAATATTTTTTAATTTTTTAAGAAAAACAACGATTATTATTAATTTTTTTTAATTATTTTATTAAATTAAATTTTCGAGTTGAGTTTAAAAAAATTAAATCATCCTCATCCCTATCTTGAATTTAATTTGGAGATAAATCGATTTCTCCATAAATATATTTTAAAAATATAATTCAAAATTTATTTTATCCGAAGTAAATTCCCATAAAATTTGGACCGTCGAAAATTCTGCCACCATGCACAGTAGTGAAGCCTCCGACAGAAATAATGTTTCAAAAATTAACTTTTTAACACATTATAACAAAATATCTTTCATGAAATTGTCGGTTTGATTTCTCTCAAAACATAATCATGCTGTTAAAATTTTACTTTATAAAATAGCTCATTCGTTTATCCAATATATAAATTGATAAATGGGCTTCGTTGAGATCATTTATGAATTGTGACATGAATATATAACTTATCAGACTTGAACTTTTTGCCTTTCGACTTTGCAAAAACTAAACCAAAATAATAAAAAAATTAAATAACAACCATTGAATGACTAACATCAAGCAAATGAAATATATACGTTAACATGTATTTAAAAAAAAATTACATGAATCGACAAAGTTCGAAATGTGATACATTATTGAAAAAAAAAAAAACTTAACACATTGTTAGTCATCATTTGATAAACCCAGAAGAAGCACGCACAAAGAGCAATTGTACAATAAGAGGTTAGAGTTCTAATCAGAAGAACAAAAAAACATTTTCTTTCATTATTCCCTAAATATTTGAGTCTATTCTTACTATACAAATTTTTGTCAGTCAATCACTTTGTCTCCCACTTACGATTTTTTTCGTTCCTTCAACTCACCACCAAGTCACCAAATTAATGGACAATTCCTGGTATCTTTTTAAACAAGACTTACTTTAAACTTCCTGGTCAATGAATGATTCTAAACTTTGTAATGATACATCTGTCCAACAAAGACCAAGACTAAACAAATTAATACCGATAATTTTCTGACCGATATGATACTCCCGCAGATAAGAATAGTCATTAGACTTGGAACACTGGTGATGTTGATTCTCCCCCAGTTGTGAGAAGAATGTTGTACCAAAAGCCCATGCTATCATCATCATATTTTGGACTGTAATCATAGCTCGATTCCATTGCATGAATTGATGTAAATGGAGACAGAAGTTGGAATTCGTCGTCAATGATTCCTCCAAATTCTGATGGCATGATGCTAGAATTCTCATCTGATGAAAAAGCCTCTGTCCAAAAGCTTTCATCAATTTCAGGGAATTCCAACGATTCAATTTGTTCATCTTTTACATCCGTGTACTGAGTGGCATCTGTGACCGAGGAAAAATCACTAGACGATGGCTGCGGGGACATTGAAAAGGTTCCGGAATTTGCAGGAAAATTTGAGCTGGCAGATTCTGATGACCGACTTGCGACGTCGTTCGAGTCACATTTGGTTATTTTATCCGGCTGTTGTTTAGTATCCGAATTATTGTCCTGGTTTTGTTTCATTAATCTCTTTTTCAAGTGGGTGTGCCACACATTTTTAATCTCATTGTCTGTCCTCCCTGGCAATCTTGCCGCGATTGCTGACCATCTGGAATAAAATGAAAAAAATTAAATTTTGTATAAGAACCGAAACAATTAATTTATGCAGGAGCTTGGCAAAGACTACGACTTTGATGACTATTTTATAAAGTACTGGGATATTGATTAATGATCGATACATACCTATTTCCCAACATTTCATTTAACTTGATGACAGTATCTTCTTCTTCTTTGGTAAAGTTTCCTCTCTTGATATCTGGGTTTAAATAGTTTACCCATCGGAGTCTGCAACTCTTTCCACATCTCAACAGACCTATAAGCAAGATATAGACGATTTAGAAACCAAACTTTCTGTCGCAAAAACCTAAGATCTTTTCAGAGACAACCCCTACTGACTACTGTAGTTTTGAACTTACCTGCTTGCTTTGGCAAGGCGCGCCAGTTAGCATGGCCATGTTTTTGGATGTGGGCGATTAATATTCGATCTTCTTCAGGGGTCCATGGCCCCTTCTTCAATCCCATCTTCGCACAGCAAGGAGCTCTCCCCATGTCTTATAATTTGTATAAGTGTAATCGGAGAATAGGAATGAAGTCACAGTCCAGCTGTTACAAAGCTCTCTCTCTTTCTCTTTCTCTTTCTCTTTCAAGTGAAATCCCTTATCTGGTTAACATTTTCAAGGCCTTGAGGGGGGGGTATTTATCCTTGGATACTCCACATACAAGCTTGAAAAGTCCAAGACAACGAAAACATCTTCCTGTTCAACAATACAGCAATTTCCTGGAAAAGGGTATTGAGCTTTTGTACAAGGTTTGCAGCAGTCAGTATACTTTTTTATCCGTTATCATGTACTGACCAGTAAAAGAATAGGATAGCCAAATGCATATATTAAGTAAATAAAAAAAAAAAATCAAGCATGTTGATCGTATGAAATTATTAATTATACAAAGGAGTGAATGAAGTCAGCGAATGACGCTCATGTTTTCATTCAAGTTCCGAAAGATTACTCTCGAGACTTTTCTACATATATTTTATTTACTCGTTAGTTGCTTAGTGCATTACACAACAAAACTGGTATTCGTGTGAGCTGTATGTGGACCGGTTTATTTGGTCAAATCTGTCAACACGTACAAATATTTAACCTAAAGTTTGCAACTTGTGTGTGTAAGCACACGTGCTTCGATTATATATTTTATTTGAAGAGTCGACATTTGAAAGTAACGCTTTTTTTTCCTTTTGTCACGACCGGTTGTTTATTATTAATTTAAAAGATTAACTTGTTAAATAATATTGTATATTTAATTTTATATATTTAAGATTTATCTAATTTTTATTTGATGTGAGATGTGATATTCTTCTCTACTCAATCACGTGATGTTCTCGTCACGATGTGACTTAAATTCAATGACTAATTTGGTTCGTATTGTCTATTCCCCGAAGATAAAGAATCCATTACCCACGTGGTAATCTTTATTGGAACTCAAGACACAGAATTTTTAGAGCCCACTTAACCTATATTACCCATCCCCTAGCGGTATAAGAGACCCACATCTTATGTGGCAATCTCTATTGAGGTAATTTTGAGGGTCCACATATAAATGAAAATTTAAATTTACTCTGATATCACTTATTACGGGCTGGACCCTTGCCATTGACCTAAAAGCCTAACCTATTAGGTAATGTTGCATACCCACCCTTATATATTCAAGATCCACCCAATTTTTATTCGATGTGAAATGTGACACTTTACACATATCCTCTCTTTTGAACATATTAATTTAGTCAAAACATTAATTAAAAATAAAAATATAAAACTTCAAATTTAAAATTTAAAAATTTGATTCTAAACTATATTAGTTTACAATTCAATCTAAAATTTTAAATTGATACATAAAGACATAATATTAATAATTAAAAAAAATCTTTAATAGAATATATAATTTATTATTACTCTTCTTTTAAGTTTTGTAATTTAAAATACATCTATGAAAATAAAAGTATATTCCCTCTTCCTATCCTCTAATTTATTATTAGGTGCAATGAGATTGATCTACTTACACCACTCTCTTTTTGGGTATCAAAAATTTTATAAGCTTAGTAATATTAATGTATAATTTTTTTTATACAAATACACACTAGCTAATGTAATATATCTAGAAAAAGTTGATAATTGTAATGAACAAAGATTTCTATAAGATTCAATGAATGCGTAGTGATGATCACTTCTTATGAGGTTTGATAACGATTCGTTGCCATTCAATCGTATTAGATTCTTAGTATAAGTTTTGTAACCATAAAACATTTACATTGAGAATCATATGACATATATTTTAGGTAAGAGAGTTTTCCTGACTTCATCAACGGCACTACAAAATATGTTTCTCTTCGTTCCTTTTTCTATATTGATGATGGATCATTTTGAATTTTTGATTGAAAAATGTAGTAGTATATGAATAGAATACGTTGATGTACCTAGTTAATAGTCATACCCAAATTCTTTTCTCTTCATTATATATATATATGAGACACGGCCCTTGGTCTATATACAATTTCCCAGTCATAATACACTTAGTTGATAGAGACTGTATGCATACGTGGAATAATTCTTTTTTTAAAAACACCTTGATAGTGCTCTTACATTAATAAAAGGTAATTTACCATTTATCTTTTCTAATAAATTCTTTAATTATAAAAAATTCTACAACATCCAAAAAACTCTTGTACGGTTATAACTGTAATATAATAAATTAATTTTTAAAATATATAATAATTATTTTATTTAAAAAGTCAATAATTATGTTTGTGCAATAATAATGTATTGTGTAAACAATAAAATTAATACTGTATAATATAATTTTAAATAATTAAAAAATATTGTGTGAATAATAAATTTATATTGTGTTACAATTAATGACTTATTTTTATATTTATTAAATTAATATGCCACTATTATTGAATATTTATATTTTAATAAAAATACAAACATTCGTATTAAATAATAATTTATAAAATAATAATTTAAAAATATAAGAATATTAATTTTACTGTATACAAATATTATTAACTTTATTATTTATATAATATATTTTTATTATTTGGTATGTATAGATACTATTTTTAACTTTTTAAATAAAAAATTTATTATGCATTTTTAAAATTAATTTATACTATTATAATTATAATAATAATAAATTTTAAAATATTATTAAATATTAAAAAAATTATAATTAGCGAATCTATTAAAAAAATAAATAGCATTTACCCTTGATAAAAATACAAATTAAGTATCCGTAAGGGATCGTTCGAACACCATTATTGATTGTATATATTTTTTCTTTAATTTCTTTTAGAATTTAAGCAAAGAGAGAAGCTCACATTTCTTGACTTAGTTTCGTGATTTAAAACACAAAAGAATGCTTCAAGTGTCAAAGGAAGAGGCACGTGCACAACTGCTCCTCCTCGCGAATAAAAAAATGACACAAAAGTGAAATGATTGATTTGGTAGTGTCTCACTAAATGATTGGCACACTTCTATTTCGCGGCCATAGCTACTTGGTCAAATTGCGAGCGACTTCTAAGAAACAAGCTCCCGTCTCTTTTTTTTCTTCTTTTTTTCTGTAATTTTTAAATCCCACTTGCCTTTTCGGTGGAGTTACATCTTACATGCATTGTCACTCAACGCAATGAATCTTATACGAGAATCAAATGCCCTGCCATTATCTCATTGGATATATTGCTTGTGACATTATAAATTTTGATTATATAAACTAAAACTAATGTCATATAAAAGTAGTAAATAAGTAAAAATATATTAAAAAAAAACAAATTAAATTAAATTATACACAGAATAAATATTAAAAAAACGTGTTATTATGATGACAAATTCATTTGAATAAAAATTTATATCTATAGTATTATTGTTTGTTGTGACTCTCAAATTTAATGCTTATACTTTTAGTTCTTTGAATTTCAGTCAGTTTTCATTTAAATCTTGCACCTAATAGTTTAATATTTCTGTTTACTCTTTAAAAATTGATAATTGGGTTAATTTAGTTTTTACGATTTTACTGGATTCAATTTATAATCCTAATATACTTAATTAGTATTGTTCTTAAACCTTGTTCTATGGTCTATATGTCTTAAATGACATTAATTATATCTATATATTAATCTTTTATTGAGATTATAAAATTTTAATTATATATTCAATTTTTTACAAATACAGAGAAAGATTTTGTTAAAATTTAATAATTTAAAATTATGTTTGTTCATGATTTTGAGTTGAAACCAATAAAGAGTCGACATGAGAATAAGTGTGCATTAAACGTACGAGGAAGGGTTAGAAACACTAGAGGATGAAATCTCCAAGTGTGAGTGCCACGACGTTGGATTTGGATCGTAGTAGCACCGCGGTGATTGATTCCGAGTGCCACGACCCTCAATTTTAGAAAACTAGCAAATTTAAGTTTCTTTGTGTGTTTAAATAGATTTTTTTGATTTTTCTTTTGTGTGAACTTCTATTCTAACAAGAAATAGGTCTTATAGGGTCGTTTTAGAGCTTATATAAAGTCTTATAATCTCTTAGAATAATATAAACATCAAAGAGAATAAAGGGCTAAGTGAGCACTAGAGTGCCAAGTTCGCGAGAGATTGCTACCATGGGATCACTTAAGTGCTGAGTGTGAACGAGAGTGTTGATAGATTCTTTGAGAGAGCTTAGGCTATTTGTTGTATTCCTTAATTAATCTTTTATTTTAGGTCTTTGTGACCTAGAGCTCTTTGTAAACTAGTAATAAAATAAGTTAGATCATTGATTCACTGTGGATGTAAGCATTTGTTGTCGAATTATGTATATCTTTTAGTGATTATTTCTTTATTTCTAATGTTTGTGATCTTTATATTCTTGGTTACTTATGGGTGAAGTATTTCATAAAATACTTAAGTAGTTTTAAGGTGCTAAATATCAGCTATTAAGGTATTAGGGCATATAAAAACCCAATAAGTGGTGTCAATACTATGGCTGAGTTTGATATCTTAGTGGTATCTACTTAGAGAGCCTAATTAATTTCTTAACAAGTGGTATTAGAGTCAAGGTTAAGATCCATACCAAATTGTAGAGTATAGGTTGTTGAGCGAAATTGCAGAGCTTGGGCAACAAAGTCAGATGACAGAGCATAAGTTGTAGAGCCAGGATGCAGAGCATAGATTTTTTCAACTATGGTGAATCACAAGTATGAAGAAGTTCAATAGATAGGATAATTATCTAAAAGAGGTGAAGGTGATGGCTTTACTGGTGAGTTTAGGGTTAGAGACAACCTTTGAAGAGACTCAAGACATAACTAGTGATGAAAAAGTCTGCATCATCGATATTCAAATTAGATTGAAGAATCATTCAGATTGAATGTAAAATAATTAGCGAAAAGACCAAAACTTAGTAGTGCAGTAATATTGACTACAAGAGAAAGGACAAATAATAGAGATGAAAGAAGAAGAGTAATTAAGATTAAAAGGACAAATCCAAGAAATACTTTGGTTGTAAGAAATAAAATCACTTGGTAAGGGATTATCTGAAGAGAAAGACCAAGATAAAAGAAATAAATGTGAAGATGCAATAGTTTATAAGAATGACTAGAAAATTACAAAACACCTTGATAACTTATGCATGAACATATGCCTAGTGAGTGAATACTTAATTCTAGGATGTAATTTCTATGTAAGTCTTAGAATTTCTTTATTTATCAATTATAGATCTATTATGAGTGATAAAATTACTAATGGGTAAAGGTATGGCCTGTAGTCATGAGGATTTGTAATATATGATTAAGACTATACAATATAAAAATTAGAGAATTACTAGATATAAGATTTGTTCTTGATCTCATGAAGAACTTAGTATCCATATAAGTGCTAGATAAAGTAGAATATTCATTTGAGGTAAAAGAATGAATACTAAAGTGATGTTTAAAGGATTATGAGTGAGAAGCACAATTGAAGCTATGTGCTTGAAGAGAATGCTATGTATAGTTCAACATGTTGAGAGGATACTAACCAAGAATAGTATTGGAGATTATCTCACAAGTATTGTAAGGGTCAAAAGAGAATATATAGTAAGGGGGTTGTTAATAGGGATATGATCTAGCCACAAAGATATTATAATGATGTCTAAGTAATACTGAAGATCATAATACGAATGCTGCCATAGAAAAGATGCATTTGAAACTTTAAAGATCGAAGTCACTAGCTTTAGAAGAGTTACATCTGGGCATAAGACTTAACTGAATCAACATTAGAGTAATTAAGCATTGCTTGAGGATGGGGTAGATCCTAGAAAGTTTCTTAAGAGAGATTTTGTATCAAGAAAGGGTTTGTTGAAATTTGATGATTCAAAATTATATTTTGCATGATTTTTTATTGAAGACTAATGAAGAGTCGACACCATGACAAGTACGCATTGTACGTATGAGAAAGGGATGGAAATGGAGAGCTAGAAGCAAGAAAAGGTACAAAAGTACAATAAGAGAAAATCTATAGGTTTGAACACCACGACGTAGGCTTTTAAGTTTCACAACACCTAAGTCAGAATACCGAGTGCCACGGCGCTAAGTCAAAACCACAATAGCGCCGTGGGGATGGATTTTGAGCAGTGTGGTGCTCAATTTTGGGAAACTTGTAGTTTTAGGTTTCTTTGCATGTTAGAGTCAGCTTTGAACTTTTCTTTTGCGTAAACTCTTATTCAAACAAGAAATAGGTTTTTTAGGATTGTTTTAGAGCTTATATAAATTCTTATAACTCATTAGAATAATTTTAGCATCAAAGATGTAAACATAAGAGAAAAAAGAGAGTTAGGTTGGCACTAGTGCAAAAGAGTGCTATCATGGGATTAATTGAGTGCTGAGTACGTAAGAAAGTGATGATAGATCCTTTGAGAGAGAGCTCTGGCTACTCGTTGTATTCCTTGATTAATCTCTTCTGTTAGATCTTTGTAACCTGGAGTTCTTTGTGAACTAGTAAAGAAGTTAGACCATTGATTCGCCGTGGACATAGGCGTTTATAGTCAAGTCATGTAAATTTTGTTTTGTGGTTATTGTTTCTTTATCTCTATTGTGTGTGATTTTTTATATTCTTAGTCACTTGTGAGTAATTTTTTATATTCTTAACTACTTGTAAGGTGTTAAGGGCTTGTTTGGTTGAATTTTTCAAATAAAGCTTTTGGAAGTAAAGTTTTTAAGAAAAAAAACTATTTGTCATTTGACTGTCAATTAAAAAAGCTCTTTTGAAATATTATATCGTTTGGTTATAAATTGTTAAAAGTACTTAGTTGTTATTAAATTACCAAAAAGGACACTTAATAAAACTTATATTTAAATTTTAAATAATTTGATATTTTTTATATATAAGCTTAAAGTTGTCATTTATTTTCTCAAATTCAATTTATTAAAAAATTATAATTAAGTAAAATCAATACATAGTAATCAACGAATTATAAATTATTATATTTTGTACAAAAATTAAAAATAAAATAACACTTCTTTTTATTTAAAAAATAAAATATCAATAATAGAAATTGGTAAATTCTTGTAAAAATATAATAGTTGTAGAAATATGAAAAATTAAAGGTATAATAACTTTTGAAAAAATATTAAAATGTTAGTTGAATAGGGTTCATTTTTATTAAGGGCACAATATGAAAATATGAAAATATTATTAGAGGATATGTAACATTATACAAATATTAAAAATAAAAACTCAAAAAAGTATACTTCCAAAAATTCAAAATAGCATTTTTAATTTTTAAAAGTTCTCTCTAATTGTAATCAAACGTCATAAAAAATTTAAAAAGAGTTTTGACATTAAAAAATTTCTTTTAACCACTAAAGAAACTTAATTACACGGATGTCAAATACTAATCATAATAATATTATGATATACAAAAATTTCAATAAATAATATCAATACTATGATAAGTTTAATATCTTAATGGTATCTACTTAGAGAACCTAACTAAATTTCTAACTGGATTTAAACTCACTCTTAATAGTAATCAAAATGTATGATTACCATTATACTATATAAGAGTGGGCAAAAAAAATTGAGAATTAAAAAATTGAACCGAACTGGTCGGTTTAGTTTTTATTTTTTTTAAAAATCGATTTGGTTTTTTTGAGAAAAAAATCGACCGGTTCAGTTCGGTTCCGGTTTAGTTTTTTCCACCCAAAAAATTAAAAAAATTGAAAAAAAATAAAAAAATCGAACTGAACGGAACCGAACTAAAAAAAATCAGTTCGGTTTGATTTAATTTTTCTCATTAAAAAATTAATTTTATTTTTATTTTTTTAAAAAATCAGACCGAATCAAACCGTACTCACCCCTAATACTATACATATGACCACGGTGATGTAATATATGTCCCTCAGATCAGCTCATTATTCTCTTCATGTTTTCTCTTTAATAGAATCCAATTAATTTTTTTCTCACACACACCTTTTTCTTATTTTTTAAAGTTAAATGAATAAGATAAAATAACAAAAGAGGCAGAGATATATTATTAAAAAAGAGAGAACGGTAACAAGGATCAAATTAAAAGAATACTCGTCTTTGACGATATGACCTAAGAGAGGCTTAAGGTCAATCTCTTTGTGTCGACCTCGAGAGTAGGATTCATTTTAATATATGGAGAGAAGGTGAATGAGAGATTTAGTAAAATTTAATCTTAGCAAGAAACAGTGCCAAAGTAAATAATTAAAATTAAAAACGACTCCTTTTTTGACTGTTCCACTTTGAAGATTTTATCTTTTTATGGGCTCTAGCAAAATAGTAAAGCAAGCCATACTTGTTACTTGATTCTTCAGCCACTTTAGAATACTATAAATCTATAATTCAAGACATAATGACCAGATTAAAAAATATATATATATATATGACTTAGCGGTAAAAACAATTTAATGCTTATTATTATATAAATAAATAATGATATAGATATTTATATATATACACATTTTTCAACCACAACAGACAATATCAAAGTCAGCAGGAAACCAAGTTCGGAATTAAAATATTTTACGTAGGCTGCTGGTTTTAACCAATGTACATGAATTTGAAGGTTCACATTGATCCGATGGCTCAATTGGGAAAAATTTTGTAGTTATTGTGGACTTATTCATGGATTATTAGGATTATTTTATATAATGATCGCTTTAAAAAGGAAGATTATTTTAATTAATACGATTTTTTAATGTATTAATGGTTACTCTAACAAGTTGGGTTATTACTCATTAACCGTTGAAAAGTTGTTGCTTTACATATTTAATTTTTGCACGACTTGGTCACTGATCCAATAAGATTGACTTGCAAATAAGTTCATTAATTTCAACTCATTGCTCCTTTGTTTTAACTTTGATATATATGATTCTATATTTCTTCCCCTTTCATTATTACATTAAGACTATTTAGACTACCTAGGTCTTTTCTTTGTGTTTTGTTTTTTCTTCTTTCCATTTTTTTTAACCAATAATTTATCCTTCTTAATGACTAATGGGAACTCAAAGTATTTATAATGAATGATTATAAGTGAGCTGTCACCATGCTAAAATCAAGTCAACATTCCAATTTGAAGTGCAAACAAAGAAAAGGAGCAAAATCTGTAGCACAACCACATCGTACTTCTAGTCAAAGTCAATTTTTGAGGCTAAACCTTTTATTTTTCAAATACACATGTTTATATAGTTTACAAAATAATTCGTGCAGATAAAAATATAAATGTAGTGTATATATCTTTTGTGAATATCAATTAGCTTAGTTGATACAGTTTTTAGTGTGGTAAAAGGGGTATGAAATTTTAAAATTTAAATTCTGCTTATATCATATTAGTATATGTTTATATTACATTTAATATAATTAGTTTTTTTGAAAAAAAGCTAAGAAAATATGTATGTTATATGTATATATATATTATTTTGTTGAAACTCTTTGTTTCATTGTTTTGACTTTTGAAAGTCTTAGTTATGCTTAATACAACTTCTCATCAAGAGAAATACTGGGTATACCTCTATATACATTGAATCTAAAATTTAGGCTATTTCAAAATTAACCTGTCAAATTTATTAGTTATTGAAAATAATATTAATATTAAAAAAAATTATAAAAAATATAATAAAATAAAAAATTTATAATGATTCAACTTAACATCCATCTATTTATTGAGCCTTCAACCCATAATCAATCCACGATTAAATAACTTTTGTATAGAGAAAATACAAAAAATAATTGCATAACAACTTGCTTCTCTAATTATTGTAAGTTTTTGTGATGCGATGTTTACCTAACGGTGAAGTCATTCCTTTGAGAAGGTCTTTAAAGAATCTTCAAATCTATCTTCCCTTCTAACAAGATTGAATGGAGTCACAAAACCAAAGAGAAATTGCCTTTATACCTCTTTTAGAACTCAAAAAAAAAAAAAAAAAACTTCCCCTATTTTATTTTTCAGACCTCTATTTATAAATGTTTATTGGTAATTAAGTTCTGGTGCAACTAGGAAAAACTGTCTCCTTTCCTACTCAGGACATGTTCCAAGATTTTAGGAAGTTTTTGTTTAGGGAACTTATGATTCTAAGGATCTCGAAATTAAAGGTATCTCGCATCTTTTAGGTGATTAGTCAATTGTCTTAGTCTTTGAATAAGTTGTTGGAGTTAGTACTTAAGTGACATTCTAATTTTGTATAAATCTTATTTTTATTTATATAATATGTATTTCTATAAATCGTTATTTTATTTATATGGTATTATTAATCTTGTTCTTTTCATATAGTTTACATCAATATTAAGAGTTGGTATTTCTAAGAGTTAAAACCCAGTATGAACGAGGACAAAGGCTCAAGAATATATATTATAGTGACATAGTTACAAGTAGTTATAAATAGTGTTAAGAAATATCATTATGTAGTATATTCTCTAAATTGGTTCTTAGTCATAGGTTTAACAATATAAGTCAATTGTTAAAATTGAAAAGATTGGTGTATATTTATATCTGTAATGATCAGACGGTTAATCTTAATAAACTGTGAGTTTAGTGAAAGCTCGTATAGATATACAAGTGTTAAGTAGGGACTTGATACTGAACAGACTCATGAAGACATCTAATAGACATTTCATCAGGGCATTAATGGATGGTCTTCTTGAGTTGAGTAGTATTTATGGTCCTTTGACTTAAGCGCCACAGTGGACTTATGAATGATCTACCATACTTATATTCTACACATGTTAGAAACTTTTTATGGTCTAACCTCTAGATGTCGTTGGATATGATTCGATGCTCATGGAGTCTGGTATGCTAGATATGAGATTTGTAAGCTCATATAGTTGGGCCGTATATCTTGATACTTTAAGATTGTATTTTATAAAATCTTTTGGCCAAAAGTACTTAACCGAAAAATATTTTCATAAGGTAAAATATTATCGCAAATGAGTTTGTAAATATTGTTCATTGAAATACAAATTTGAATATAAGTTTAAGGTCGAGCAGATAGAGACTTAACGGTATATCTATGTCTCTACTTTTCTAGGATATAAGTGACAAAAAGATTTTACAAATATAGTTAACCTTAATTGATATGGTTTTATGAGCCATTTTATTGTATATGTAACATGTGTGTGAGGTAATATTCACGTACATATGAAAAAAATTTATAACATAAATGGAATAGGTGTAAATATAAGGAGTCTCACAATATGATGTGTACTCATTGAGTATTAGGGTAACACATAAGATCAAAGAGTTCGATCTGAGAAAATTTTGAATAAGTAAGATTTGATTTTAGTATATTTTGGGAATGACACATGTCGAATTCGACACATGTCAAAATATAATTGGTGTACCATAACACTTCATGCATATTTATTTAATTAATACTTTGACAAGTATATGACACTTGTCATGATTTTATTTAAATTATGCATAAATATCCATTTATTAAATTAAATGTATAAATGTTATGCATTTGAATTTGAATTTAAAAAATTATTGAATTGATTTTGGGAATTAAAATTATTTAACATGTGCTTCTTAAAATAATCAAATATTGGCACATTAGTCTTTAATCATTTTAACTTATAAAGACTTATATTGTTAATGATAATTTTCTAATAGACTTTTGTATTATTTTTAGAGAATAAATGAGAGACAAAGAAAAACATAAATGCATAATTGTTATGCATTTTCAATAAAAGAGTTGGTGAACTCTTGGTTTTTGTGTTTTTGAATAAAATAAAAAAATAAGTTAAAGTGTATATGATATACATAAGATAAAATAAAAGAGAGAGAGAGAGAGAATCATTTTTGGCTAATTGCAGAGTTTTGACTAAGTGTTAGAATAACGTTCTCTCTTTGAAAAAGAAGAAAAATACTAACACTTGAGAGAAACCAAAAAATCCGACAAGTTTATAATAAACTACCATTCTAGAGCTAAAATACCCACATTGATTTTGGTCTAAAATTATTCAAGAGTAATATTTCTTGTCAGCTCTACACTTGGATCTCAACAAAATTGTAAAGCTACATTCATCTTAATAAGTACTTTCAAATTGTTAATATAGTATAATTGTTATATATATATAAATATATATATGTTTAAGTGTATTAAATGAGTGTAATATGTATATATGCTTTCGCTACATATTAAAAAAAATTTAAATTGTATTTACACTCATATCATCACATACTCCTACATAAGTACTCTTGCTTAAAGAGAATAATACCTTATTCGGTCTATTCCGATTACTGCTAACTATTGTGGGTATCTGGCTTAGTGTTATTATTGGGAATGATGCTTACGTCTGTAATTCAAATTGTTATATGAATGTTTATTTATTTAGTATTTATACAATAAATATTTCTTTTATTCGTCGATTATTATTATTTATATGGTAAAAGAGTTTGAATCTAATTTAAAAATATTTAAGTCAACGTTAAGAGTTAGCAATTTTAAGAGTTAGAACCTTGTCTGAAATAGAGATAAAGACTCGAGAATATTACATTAATGATATAGTTGTAAAGAGTTTGAAAATGGTGCTAAGAAATATCATTGTGCATTATGTTCTCAAAAATATCGTTCTTGATCCATGGTTACCAACATAGGTCGATCGATATTCTTTTCGGATCAATGTATGTTCATATCTAAATTGTCCAAATGACTAGTTTTAGCATGCCATAGACCTAATAGAAGTGCGTATGAGCATGCAGGTATTCAGTAAAAATTGGATACTGAACAGACTCACGAGGACCTCTAATAGACATCTTATAGAGCCATTAATGGAAGGTCTACTCGAGTTGAGTAGTATTCATGATCCTTTGACCTAAATGCCATGGTGGGTTTCTAGGTGATCTACCATACTTTAGTTCTATGCATGTCAAAGATATTTCATGGTCTAATCGCTGAGTATCATTGGGTATGGTCCGATACTCATAAAGTTTAGTGTGAGTAGATATGAGATTTGTCAACTTATATGGGTGAGTTGTATATCTAGATGCTCTAAGAACGTATTTTAAAAAGTCTTATGGCTATAAGTATTAACCCCAAAAAAAGAGTTTTCCATTAGAGTTAAATAATATTGTAAAGAAGTTTGCGAATATTGTTTACAAAAATGTGTATCTGGAGATAAGTTCACGGATGAGCATATAGAGATTTAACGATCATAATCTATATCTTTACTCCTCCATGATATAGATAATGAATAGATTATACAGATATAGTTGACCTCAACTTGTATGGTTCAATGTTTCATTTTGTAATATCTGTAACATGTGTATGGGGCATCATTCACGGACTTGTGGAAGTGTTTCGTAAGATAAACAAGTATAAACTTAGAGAGTCTCACAATATGAAGTATACTCGTTAAGCAATGGGGTAGCGATATGAATCTTACGGATCGATCCGAGAAGGTTTCGAAAAGTAAGATACGTTTTAGGACCTATTTGAAAAATGAGAACCATAGTTTGCAAATGTTGCAAATATATCCTTATTGCTGAGAAAAGTGTAAATGCACATATGACATCCATGCATGGCCATTTGTGTGACAAATGACAGTATGCATTGACATGCATGTAATAAATGTCATCCATGCAAAATGTTTACATGGATAACATAAGTGACATTTATCACTCATTCATAGCCTTACATGGCCAAACTTGGATATATGTTACACATATGTATACTAAATGTCTTAGGCTATTTAAAAACAAATGAAATAAGTTTCATTTGAATTGAATTAATTTGAGAATAAAAATTTGTGCAAAAGAAATAGAGAAAATGCAAACTTTGAAAAAGTTGCATGTAGGTCTCAAAATACCATTTTAAACATTTGATGCTTCAACTAGTTCAGGGTTTGAATTTGGTTTGATTCTTGCACCAAATATATATCAAGGCTTTTATTCTAACTACTATAATTCTACCAAATGTTAAAGTCTAGAATTATTCAAGAGATAATTTCATTGTGAGCTCAACAAGCTTCAAAGTGCATCAATCTTCCCCAAATCATGTACAAGGGTATGTATTTGATTCTAGTACTGTTTTTAATTCAGTTGCAGTATGTATATGTGTTGAAGATGGTGCTTATGTGTCATTCCAATATTGTATGAATATTAATTGTTTAATATTTATACAATAAATATTTTGAATAGTATCGTTAATATTAATTATATATGGTAAAATACTTGTAATGTTTTAGACATTATATTGATCTGAAGGAGTTTAGATTAGGTTTAAAAATATTTATACCAGGGCTAAAGAGTTAGTAACACTAAAAGTTATAAATGTTAAGTGTTAGCACTACTAAGAGTTAACAGGTTATAAAAGTCAGCGAAATCTAAAAAGTTAGAGTTTTGTCTGAAACTAGTGTTAGGAAATGTCATTATATATGTATGTTCTCAAACTATATATTTTTGATCTATTTTCACCAATGTAAGGTTTATTGAATGGAACCTTATTATATATAGATCAGTGTATGTCTATAACTGAATGATCCAGATGGTTAATCTTAGCAAACCATAAGTTTAATAGAAGCTCGTATAGATATACTAGTATTCAGTTAGGACCAGGTACTAAACAGACTCAATGAAGACCTTCAATAGATATCCCATAAAATCGTTAATAGAGGTTCTTCTCGAGTTGAGTAATAATAATAATCCTTTGACCTGAGCACCACAGTGGACTTGTGAGTGATCTACCATACTTAGGTTCCACACATGTCAGAGACCTTTCATGGTCTGACCGCTGGGTGTCACTGGGTATGGTTCAATGTTTATGAAGTCCGTTGTGTGTAAGTATGAGATCTATCAGTTCATATGGGTGAGTCAAATATCCAAATGCTCTAAGGTTGTATTCCAAGAAGTCTTATGGCCATAAGCATTAAACCTAGGAAATATTTTCCCATGGTATAAAAATACCGCAAATGAGTTTACGGATATTGTTTATCAGAATATGAATCGATGAAATAAGTTTATGGTTGAACAATAGGGGACTTGACAGTGTTGATCCATGTCTCTACTCTTCCAAGATATTAATAACAGAGGGATTGTACGAATATAGATTAACCCAACTTGAATGGTTCAACTCGTCATTTTGTATTATCCATAACGTGTGGGGAGACGTATCAGTTATGGACTTATAAAAATGTTTTGTGAGACAAAATGGATGAGGAGTATCACTATATGAAGTGTACTCGTTGAGAACACGAGTAGTGTACCAGAACAAATTATTTAATCTAGAAAGTTTTTAAAAAATATGAATATATTTTATGGCCTCTCGAGAAGTAGCTAAGGTTTAAGTGTTAAACCTAAGATTATACCAAATGAGACTTGACACTTTTTTCTACTTAGTGTATGCCTCAAATTGTGTCAATAATTTGTATTAGTGCTAAATTAGGCATTGGTGGATAAAGCTATAAAATAATTATTGTTTTATAATATATTCGACCATTTATTTATTTCAAGGCCTTTCGGAGAGTAGTTAGAGTTTAAATGTTACAGCTGAAATTGTACCAAATAAGACTTGACACATCAATCTACCAAGTGCATGCCTCATTTTGTGCTATTAATTTATAATGTTACAACATAAAGTATTAGTGAAAATAGCTATCATTTAAATGAAATAATAGTTATCTCATTTGATTTACCATTATTCGGTCGTTGTAAAGAAAAGGAAATGATTTATTTGTTTAAATGATAGAATAACCATATATTTGTTTTCGATTGGCCATTATTGAAAAACAATTGTCATGCTTGAAATTCAAGCATAATGTGGCATTATTCTAATCATTTTGATATGCAAATTGCCACTAACTTCTTATGCAATTCGGCCAAGCTTAAGCTAAATGCCACCAAGTAAAATTAAAGCATGTAATGGCAAGTTTGTTGCCAACTCATGCTTAAATTGAATTGTCATTGAAACAATTGCAATTGGCTTGGATGGGTGGCGACATAGGCTATAAATAATGGCCCATTTTATTTGTTGTATGTAAGTGAAATTCGGATAAGGAAAAGCATGTTAAGTGTTAACATGCTTAAGTGAAATTACGATAATGACTAAGAGTTAGTCATTATCCCAAGATGTAATTGAAGCAAGAGTTGCTTTATCCATTTTGAGAGGAAGGCTATAATTTTAGCTCCACAATCTCATTGGAGTTGCAGACTAAAATTGCTTACGAGATTACTTCAGGGTGAAACTCTAGAAACAGAAACTACCTTGAATCGTCCTCAAGGTTAATTTCTAATTTTCATTAATGTAATAAAATATATGTATATGTGTATTTTATTTTCGCTGTGCACACTTTGCATGTGAGACATGAAAATGTATTAAAACAAATTAAAATGCACACATTTCACCCAAATTCATACAGCACACCAACAATATGTTGATTATATTGTTTTATTCTGTTGCGTAATATATGTTGAACATGTATTTAAAATTTTTTAATTTGTACACAATCACATGCGTGCACCCTAAAATACATTAACAATTATAACTCCTAAACCGTCATCTAATGCAATTTTAAAACCTTCTAAAGAACAGACCATGACATTTACAATATTCTTCATAAAAGGTTCAATCATGGTTAAGGACTTTTGATCTTCCAAGGTTTAATGTCAAACTGTCTCTCTAGAAGAAATGGGCTTTGGGTCGAAATCTCAATAAGAAAAAATATATTTTTTAATCTGTAGTATAACATATATAAATTACTTATACAAAATCATGATATAACATGATTGAGAGGATAAATATAAAAAACGTAATGTATAAATAAAATAAATATCGTGATAATAACTAAACCAATCTAATTCTATACCATATATGGTAGTATAAATAAATTTGTATAATTTAATTTATACATAATTTTATTATTTTATACTAATCGTTTACTCTTTTTAATTTTTTAATACCTATTATTGCCCTTCCCTTTATTTTTTAAAGAACCTTATTATTCCTCTTGATAGTTGTCATTTTACCTATTTTCATTATCCTCGTAAATGAGTTTAAGGTATTAAAAATTAATAATATTATACTTGCATAGTTGGAATTAAAAAAATTGATTTATTATGTTAGCATATCACTAACACACAATTCCAATACTTCTAAATAAAGAATCGAAAATCTAAACAAGCATACATAAAGAAATTATAGTGGTTCGTTCGATCAAATCAACCTTCATCCACTTCGAGCTCTACTTTGGGAACTCTCTTTGCATTATGAATAAGATTACATAATAATTTTATTTCAATAAGTAATCTTTATAATGACTGAACAAGAAAAAAAATTGAATGACTCGTTCAAAAAATATAAACCCTAGTCTTAGTACACCCTTTCACTTTCCCTATATATATGTTTTTTGCAAAGGCCAAAATTGGAAGAATTGAAAATATGCCAGAAATGAGAATAAATTACACGTGCCAAGGAGACTCTTTAGTTTCCTTAATAAAAGATCGAGCCACTAAAAGTGACACCACTTTGATAAAACCATTATATCCTTACACGATGTTGCACTTGGCTAGTAAATAAGTTTCCACTTATTTACAAATTAATCCTTCTATTTTATTCTATTTCATTAAAGAACCACGCCTCAACAATTCCCATATTGGTATATTGGTTCTTTAATGAATACTAAGTGCAGGAAGTTCCACAAGGCTACTTATCTCGAATTTCTCCTATTTAGACCTCTATCACTGTACATTATTTTCATAAAGTAGCTTAACTTGCTAACAGCTACTATCTTTGTTTCCAAGTCAACTGGATCATCCTTTATTAAAATTTGCTCCAATTTGATTTGTCCTTTCAATAACAAATCTCTTACAAAATAATATTTTATATCTACATGCTTCATTCTCTCATGGAAAGCAGGATTCTTGCTCAAGTGAATTAAACTTTGGTCATCTGAGTATACTACTACAGTGTCACTCAATATCTTCACCTCTTTCAATAACCCTTGTAACCATATTACTTCCTTTATGGCTTTGGTAGTTGCTATATACTCTACTTCAGTGCTTGAAAGAGCAACTATATGTTGAAGTTGGGATTTCCAACAAACACACCACCCACAAATAGTGAAGTAATTTGTTGACGTAAATTTTCTGTTATCTCTATCACCTTCTTTAATTTTGAATATCCACTTACAATCAACAAAGTTTTGACCTTTAGCTTTAGGAACCAAAATTCAGGTTCTATTCTTCTAAAGAGAATTCATCTCTTCATCCATTGGTGCCTTCCATTGTGTTGCATAGTAGCATTGCTTCATTATAGGTTTCTGGTTTTGATTCTTGCAATTCTTGAACTGAAATGAATGCATAAGCAATTAGATCACAACAATCAAATTTGAATGGAATTTTTTGTTATATGTTAATAAAATCATTTGAATGGAATTTTTTGTTATATGTTAATAAAATCATGGGTGCATCCATATAGTGTGTGTGTCTATTATCCAAATATACATATCACACACACACACACACACACACATATATATATATATATAGCGAAAGTTAAAAATTAAAAAATGAACACAATTATATACATATTAATCAAATTAATATAAATTGAGAATATATCACCCTTAAAACCTTTAGATTAAAATTTATTTAGAGTCCGCATAAAATAAACTCGTTGTGAATTCTAGCAATTAACAGATGTGGGTTTGAATGTCTAAAATAACAACCTATAATCCAATATCAGTTTAACACTTAAATCATTTAGATTAACTCTTAATCTAATAAAAATAATTTATTTTTACCATTGATCAACACTTGAACAATTAAAATAAAGTCATTTGTTATTACAATGAAGAGCTTAAATTGAGAGGAGGATATATAGAAATCAACTCTTGAAAACCAAAAATTTAAGAAAACACTTTTCTCATTCTCTCAAAAAATTTGGCCGGCCATTCTAAATGTAAACGTATGAATTTCATTTCAACTATTTATACAAATTAATTTTAAATTCATTTGAATTTCACTTTAACCTAATTCTAGGGTTAACTCTTAATCAAAGTTAAGTTAAATATTATTTAATAATAAAATAAAATAAAATATCTTAATTTTAATAATAAAATATCTTAACCTTAACCTAACCCTAACCCTAAGGTTAACTCTAACCAAAGTTAAGTTAAATATTATTTAATAATAATATAAAATATCTTAATTTTAATAATAAAATATCTCAACCTTATCCTAACCCTAACCCTAAAGTTAACTCTTAATTAAGGTTAAATTAAATTTTATTTAATAATTAAATAATAAAATATCTTGATTATTTAATAATTAAATAATTAATTAAATAAAATTATCTTTATGTCCTTACTAGGTTATTAAGTTAACCCAAAATGGGTTTCCCTATTTAACCATATACTTTAGTTAACTTAACTATAATAATTTGCTGAATTTTACTTGACTGAACTATTTACTCCGATACGTTGACCTAGTGCACAACGAGTATACTTCATATTATGAGACTCCCTAAGTTCACGTCCAATTCGTCAAATAGAACTATTTCATAATTCTGTGATCGATACCCTACACACAAGTCACGAATATTACAAATTAGTGCACTAAACTGTACAAGTTAAAATCATAACGCATACATATAATTCTTCTATCATAATACGTTGGATGTTGTGAGATATAGATTAGTACCGTTAGATCTCCATGATCTTATCTATAAACTTATCTCCAGATTTGTATCTCTATAAAAACAAAACACATACAAACACTTTTGCGATATTGTTTAACTCTATGAGAAACTCATTTCTTGGGTGTATTGCTTATAGCCATAAGGTTTTTTGAGATAATATCTTAGAGCATTAAATATACAACTTACCTATATAAGCTGACGGATCTTGTATCTATGCACACCGAACTCCATGAGCATCAAACCATACCCAGTGACACGTAGCGGTCAGACCATGAAATGTCTCTAATATACATAGAATCAAAGTATGGTGGATCACTCGCAAGCCTACGGTGGCACTCAAGTCAATGAACCATAAATACTACTCAACTCGAAAGGATCTATCATTGACGGTTTCATAGGATGTTTATTGGGGTTCTCGTGAATTTATTCAGTATCCAATCCTGACTGAATACCCACATGTCTATCCGAGCTTCAACTCAACTCATGGTCAGCTAAGAACAGTCATCTATACCATATAGATATAGACATATATTGATCTATATTATTAGGATTCGTTAATAGACTCTCATTGGTAAACATAGATAAAAAATACAGTGTTTGAGAACATACTTGTATAATGACATTTCTTAGCATCTATTGCAACTCTTTGTAACTATTTCATTACTATTATACTCTCAAGTCTTTGTCCCGTTCCAGATAAGGCTCTAACTCCTTAGATATCGCTGACTTTTATAATTTGCTAACTCTTAGCACTGATTTTAACTCCGTTAGATTAGATCTGACCTCCTTTAGATCATATAATGTCTGAAATATTACAAGCATAGTACCATTTAATAATTTATATTAACAATTTTATTCAAAATATTTATACAATATTGGAATGGTACGTAAGCACCAACTCCAATATTATACATGTCTCTTAGCTCTATTTCTAATAAATTGATAATCTTGTAGAGATTCTATTCTTTGATAGTGGTCTCTATGCATTGTCTTTTAATTAGCTTATATTAGAGATTCTTCATTCTAGTCATGATCTTCAATTACTAATCCTGAGGATTCCACTTCAATTTGTACAGAGTCTATCTTATCATCTTTCATAGGGTATCGATTTTCTTTATTGTTTCTTGTTTCTTATGCGAACACGAAAAATCAAATTCATAAAAAAGCACACCTTTGCTTATTATTATTTTCACCCCTCTAACCTTCTTATTCCAAAGTCTATAGCCTTTAACCCCTTTGGGGAAACTTAAGAATATACATTTGATTGACGTATGTTCTAATTTGCTCTCTTTCTGGTGTGCATGGATAATACATCCAAAAACTATTAGGTTTTTGTAGTTATGAGGTTTTCTTGTTCACTTTTCTTCTAGGGTCTTAAAATTTAATAAGCTAGTTGGACTTTTATTTATCAGATATACAATTGTCATTACTGCCTCATCCCAAAAAAATTTAAAGAGACTAGAACTTAATATCATGCACCTAACCTTATTGAAGAAAGTTATGTTCATTCTTTCTGCTATTCCATTCTATTAAGAGGAATGTGCTAGTGTTCTATGTCTAAGAATGCCATGTTTATTACAGTATTTATTAAACTCCTTACTATAGAATTTTAAACCATTACCAGTTTTAAGAGCCTTTATCCTCTTATTACACTAGTTCTCAACTAGATTTTTTCATATTTTCAAATGTATCAAATTTATTTTTAAGAAAATACACCTATATTTTCTTGGAAAAATCATCTATAATAGATAAAAAATATCTGCACCCACTATAAGTTTCAGTGTTTGTTAGACCCCATAAATCTGCATGCACATATTCTAAAACAGTTTTAAACTAGTATTCAATAGACTTAAAGCTTTATCTATGTTGTTTACCCATGACATAGTACTCACAGAAGTCATGTTTACAAACTGAATCTCCACCTAGCAAACCTTGTTTACTTAGTTCAACAAGAGCAATTTCACCATTATGACCTAGATTTCTATGCTATATTTTCCATTTCCTCAACTCAGTTTTTAAAGCAGAGGTAATTAACCTAGTTATTATTTTACTTTTTAGGATATAAAGGCCATTTTTCTTTAATTCTTTCATGACTACTAAGACTTCTTTAATTACCTTTATGGTACCATTACCAGCCTTAATCATATAACCAGATCCATCTATTACACCTAATGATATTAGATTTCTTTTAAAGTCAGAGATATATTTTACAGTATTCAAGATTCCGGTGACTCCATCAAACATATCAATGTGTTTTTACAAGCATTGTTATTACCTATAAAGACTTATCCTCCATCAATTTCTTTATAATCCTAGAACTGATCTTTTATAGGATACATGTGATATGTGAACCCAGAGTCTAATACCCATTCTCATGAGTTATTTTCAACTGATACTGTGAGTGCTTAAGGATTCTCATAACTATTACTAGCTATAACAGCATCTCCATTCTCAAAATTAGAAACATAATCTTTTTCTTTTTGTTTCTTTATCCTTTCAAAACAATTTCTCCTTAAATGATCTTTTTTTTCCACAATAATAGCACATTTTTAATCCTTTAGATTTGGAACTAGATTTTTCACTATTTTTACCTTTATTATCTTTCTTATCTTGACTATCTCTAACATAATAGCTTTCACCATTATTTTCTTTCCTCTCAATTTTAATTTCTTGTTCCCTAGCCCTTAAGGCAGAAAGGCAATCATTTAAGGTCAAGGTTTCTCTACCATATTTTATGGCCGACTTAACCTCTCTAAATGAATGTGGCAACAAATTTAACAAAATGATTGCTTGATTTTCATCGCTTATTTCCTCACTAGTATTAGTCAAGTCAATGCATATTGTTTTTAACTTATCTAGGTTTTCTTCTAATCCTTTACTAGGGTCCATCCTGAATCTAAAGAGTCTTTCTTTAAGCAAGAATTTACTTGATAAAGTTTTTAAAATATAGAAGGTTTCGAGTTTTACCCATAAGCTTGAAGAATTTGCTTCTTTATTTACCTGTCTTAAGACATTATTGGCTAGTTGAAGGATGATAGCACTGTAGGTTGTCTCGTTTATCTCCAGCATCTGATCTGGAATTAGGGTTGATGGTAAATTCATCGGATCAAGAAGAGCTTTAGAGACCTTTTGCTGGTCTAAGAGTACCTTCAATTTATTTTTCCAAATACCTAAATCACCATAACCATCAAAATTTTCCACCTCAAATCAAGTGGAACCCATTAATCAATATTTTAATTTAATTTATCCCTAAATCGATCTTTAATCTAAACAAAACCATAAGGCTCTGATACCATTGTTAGTAAATCACTAACACAAGATTTATGCACTTTTAAATTAAGAACCAAAAATCTAAATAAGCATACATAAAAGAATTATAGTGGTTCGATCAAATCAACCTACATTTACTTTGAGCTCTACCTTAGGAACTCTCTTTGCACTATAAACAAGATTACACAATAGTTCTATTACAACAAGTAATTTTACAAGGATTGAACAAGAAAGAAAATAGAAGGACTCATTCAAGAAATGTAAACCCTAGTCCCAATACACCATTTCACTTTCCTTCTCTCTTGATATCTCTATTTTTCCAAAGACCAAAACTAGAAGACTTGAGAATATGCCAGAAACGAGAAGAAACTACAAGTGCCAAGGAAACTCTTTAGTTTCCTTTATAAAAAATCGATCCACCAAAAATGACATCGCTTTAATAAAACCATCATATCTTTAAATGACGTCGCACTTGGCTAGTAAATAAGTTTTCACTTATTTATAAATTAGTCCTTCTATTTTATCCTATTTCATTAAATAACCACACCTCAACATGGTATTTAATACATCAATTAGTAATTAGTGTTGTATAACTATCATATTAATAAAAATTAAAAAGTCAACAAGTACTTGACACATAATAGTTAATGATTGATTACATATTAGTTGGGATACAAAATTTGTACCCAACTTTATAAATGTAGCATTATTAATAAAAATATATATAAAGAATAAATAATTATTGAAAAGTTCTAAAAGGTTAACTAATAAGTTTTTGCTTATTAATTATTAAAGATGTAATGCTTGCTGAAAGCACTCCGATGTTTGCAATAAAAATGAATAATGACAAATATGCAAGAAGTAGTTTTACAACTGATAATGTGCAATGCATATATAAATATCTCAAGAGAACTCGATGCCCCTGACTATTCATTATTTGTTTCGTCAAATTAAAACCCATCTAGTATTTCTTTCTTCCTTTTTTTTATAAATGTATAGAATAAGATAATATTACTATTGAAGCGGAAGTAATAAACAAGCAATAAACTTAAAGTATATAATGCAACAACCAAATAATTAAGAAAACTATAAAGAGAAAGTAGAAGAAAAAACATACAAAATTTACGTGGTTCAACAACTTGTCTACGTCCATAGCGAATCAAGATCATACGATTTTATTATTGAATCACAAGGCACAAAAAGTATGCATTTTACAAGAAAGAACTCAAGAACTCACAAAAAATACAATTCTCTCTTGTAAATTAAGGGTTTCTCTCATAAAGAATCATTAAGCGCATAAATCACCAAGATTATTGTAATGTTCACTAAGATGTGCTTACAAGCCAATAGAGATCCTTTATACAGGTTTTAGGATGATCTAGGTTAACCCTAAAATGTATGGGAGTCGTATTAGGGAGTCCAAGTACACTTAGAAAACAATTCAAAATATGAAACACTTTTCCCACACCAGCGCCATGGCACTGGGCTCCTAGCACCGCAATGCTGTAGACACTGGCCGCGAGCGCACCACATTGAATCCTAGTGCTGCGATGCCCAAGCCTAGGTAGCAACGCCTCTATTGTTTGCTTTATTTTGCGTCTATCTTACTTTTTCGTACATCCAACGCACTTGACTTGTTCCCCAAATCATATTACAATTATTTTTAATCAACTTTATTATAAATTTTCTCATTGATTCAAAATTATTCACAAAGTATCCACAATATATCATATCTGTATTTTTGGTTACCCTCACATAGTAGTGACATCGGCTAAGTCCTTGCATAGGATAAACTTAACCGAGGGTAGTGACTTAGTCTACATATTAGCTAGATTTTCAGATGATACTATCTTTATTATACTAACCTATTCACTTTGAACAATACCTCGAATATAATAGAACCGCACATCAAAGTGTTTAGACTTCTCATGAAGCACTTGATACTTACTTAGGTGTATAGCACTTTTTCTATCACAATACACATCGGTGTTCACATCTTCAGTAGCCATTACCTCCGCATATATGCCTTTCAACCACAAAGCCTCTTTAATAGCTTCTCCAACAGTTATATACTTCGCCTCTATGGTAGATAGTACAATCACGTGTTGTAGAACTAATCTCCAACACACACTACACCCAAATACTGTGAATACATAGCTTGTTAACGATCTCCTCTTGTCTAGATCACTTGTATAATCAAAATCGACGTATCCTTTTACTATTACACTAATATCTTTAAACTTTTTTTTCCATCAATACATGATCTGATGTTCCCTTGAGATATCTCAATATCCACTTCACTGTAAGCCAATGATCTTTTCATGGATTCGCTTTATATCTACTCACTACACTTACAAACTATGCTATGTCTAGTCTTGTTCAAATCATCGCATATATACTGCTCCCCATAAAGCTTGCATACGGTACTTTATTCATCTGTAATTTCTCCTTTTCGGATGTTAGCAATTATACTGCTAAAAGTTTGAAATGCATGGCCAAGGAAGTGGAGACAACCTTACCTTTGATTTAGACATACCAAACCTTTCTAGGACCTTAAGTATATATCGTTGTTATGACAAGAAGATAACATCTTTTCTTTTTTTTTATAATATCTATACACAATATCCTCTTTACTACTCTCAAATTCTTCATCTTAAACTCGCCATATAACTACTTCTTAAGTTTCTATATTTCTTACATATTTCTACATACGTTCAACATATCATTGACGTACAGAAACAAATACATCATCCTACTACTCAAGCTCTTAAAGTACACGCATCCATCATACTTGTTTCTACTAAATTCACAAGCCATCATAAACTCATCAAATCTCTTATACCACTGTCTAGGTAATTGTTTTAGCCCATATAATGATTTCTTTACTAAACAAGCATACTCCTCTTTTTTTAGTTCTATAAACCCTTGCGGTTATGCCATATAAATCATCTCTTTAAGCTTTCCATATAAAAAAATCGTCTTTACATCTATCCACTCTATATGTAAATCAAGATTTGCACATATAGCTAATAGAATCCTAATGGATGTGTACTTGACGACTAGAGAGAATATCTCATAAAAGTTAACTCTTTCTTTCTGAGTAAAACTTTATGTAACTTGCCTAACCTTAAATCTTGTAGGCTCTACCCCCGGTATCCCCTCCTTAACCTTATACACCTATTTGCAACCCACCAGTTTCTTTTGAGGTCTCTCCACCAATTTCTAGGTTTTAGTTTTCTTAAGAGAATTAATCTCTTCTTTCATAGCCTACTGCCATTCATTTCTATTTTCACTCATCATACCATCACTGTATGTTTTAGGCTCATCAAAATGAAGAATGTAAGCAGAGTTAAAGGAGTGAGCAACTAAATCTGCTTGTACATATCTGATTGGCGGTTTAATTATTCTTCTTAGCTTGTCTCTGGCTAACTGGCTAATTGTCAATGTTCTTGGTTCATCTTCAAGGATTTTATTATTAAAGTGCTGATCTAAGGGCATATCAGATCTATTCCAGGGCTCTACTTCAACTTCTATTGACTCGGCTACTGAGTCTTTCTTGGACATAGGTTCTTCTTTCTCATCTTCCTGGAAGGCTTTCAAGATTTTCGTCTCTTTGAACTTCACGTAATGGCTTATGATACTTCTTAGTAGTGTCAACTCTCTACACCATATCTTGTATCTTTTTACACCTTTGGGATACTCTATGAATACCCTTTTGATAGCTTTAGGTTCCAATTTTCTCTCTTTAACATGAACAAAGGCAGTGCAACCAAAAATTTTGAGGTAGTCATACTTAGGAGGGTTGCCAGATCATTTCTCTTCTAGTTTCTTAAAGTTTATCACTGATGAGGGACTTCTATTAATCAAATAAACTACAATCACTATAGCTTCTCCCCAAAATACCTTGGACATCTTTGTATTAGTAAGCATGCATCTAACCCTTTCAAGTAGGATTATATTCATTCTCTCATCTACACCATTATGCTGTGGTGTTGATCTCACAATTCTATGCCTTACAATCTCATACTTGGCACAAAACCCTCAAACTCTCTATTACAAACTCGAGGCCATTGCCAGTTCTTAACCCTTTTACTAGTTTGATTCTCAACAAGAGCCTTTCAAGTCTTGAACTTATCAAATACTTGATATTTACTCTTCAACACATAAACCTACAACATCTTCGAATAATCATCAATAAAGCTAAGAAAATATTTAGCCCTACCATAAGTCACTGTCTGAGATGGTACCCAAATATCCAAGTGTATATAGTCAAGAGTCATTTTAGTCTTATGCTCATCTATACTAAACCTCACTCTATATACTTTTTCAAGCACATAATGCTCACTAAACTCCAATAGTTGGAACTATCTTCACCAAATGCCTTTTGACCAAATAACTCATTCAGATTTCTCTCACCTAGGTGTACTAGTCTAAGATACCACAACTTGTTTTGAATATTCTCATCATCTATAGAGAATAATGTATAACTGCTTACAACTTTGCCCTTCAGCACATAAACACATTTATGCTTTTCATCTCTTATTAGAACTATAGAATAACACTCTTAAAATCCCTCCGTCGATCCTGATGGAACACTCATTCTGGTCTAAAGTTCCTAGTGAGATCAAGTTTCTCTTGAGGTTAGAAACATACCTAACTTCTGTTAACTCTGTCACTCGCCTATCATACAACCTATGTTTGATACTACCAATTTTTATCATTTGACAAGCAACATCATTACCAATTAACACCCTACCACCATTAATGGGCTTGAAATTTATAAATTAAGACTTGTGTAAGCACATGTGAAAAGTAAAAGTAAAATCAGAATCAAGAACCCATTGTTCAGTACTCTTGCCATCGGTAGCGATTAAAGTCTCTACACTGTTGTAGCTATCACTATAGACAAGTGCAGCATTCATTTTCTTATTGTCTTGTGCTTTCTTCTCCGAACAGTCCTTTATAAAGTGCCTTTCTTTCTTATAGTAATATCACTTTCTAAGAGTTTTGAACTTTGATCTTGAGTCCTTTTTCTTTCCATCTTTATATAAGGACCTTCTTCTTATAGATAATCTTTTTGTATTGCCCTCAATTTACTTTTCTAATAGTTTTGAGTTTAATGATAATTTCACAACGCTTATTGTTAAACTCTCACTACCATAGAGTAAAGTATCATCAAATCTTTTATAACTCTTCGAAAGTGAACTTAGGAGAATAATTGTCTTATCTTCATCCTCTATCTTGATGTTGATAGATTTAAGATCGATAATGATCTTGTTAAAGGTGTCTATATAATCTTTCATTGGTGTCCCCTCTGACATGGATAATTGATACAGCTTCTTCTTTATATGCAATCTGTTGGCTAATAATTTTTGCATATGAAGAGAATCAAGCTCTTTTCTAAGTTCAATTGTTGTTGTCTCACCTACTACTTCCCTAATACTTCATCGCTTAATAATAGAACGATTGTACTATAAGCTATTTCTTGAATGTCTTCTTTCTGTTTCAGTTTTATATGACTCTGGCACATTCTCTTCTTCACTAGATAGAGCTATAATCTCCTCTAATACTGAGTCTAACCGTTGGTTCACCAATAACGTCTTCTCTTCATCTTTCACAAATTAAAGTCATTGGTTCCGTTGAATTTCTCTACCTCATACTTGGGTGTGGCCATGTTTGCTTAAAACCAAACTTCGATACCAGTTTGTTGAAACAGAAGCAATAAACCCAAAGTATATAATATAGCAACCAAGCAATTAAGAAAATTAGAGAGAGAAAGTAGAAGAAAAAACACAGAGAATTTACGTGGTTCGACAACTTGCCTATATTCATGGCAGATCAAGATCACACTATTTTATTACTAAATTACAAGACACTTACAAAGTATGTCTTTTACAAGAAAAAAACTCAAGAACCAATTCTTTCTTATAAACTAAAGGTTTCTTTCATAAAGAATTATTAAGCTCACAAATCATCAAGATTATTGTGATATTCACTAAATGTGTTTAAAGCTAATAGAAAGCCTTTATATAGACTTTAAGACGATCTAAGTTAATATTAAAACATGTGTGAGTCGTACTAAGGAGTCCAAATACACTTAGAAAATAATTTAAAATAGAAAATATTTTTTTCACGAGCGTTGTGACGCTAAATCATGATGTCGCAGTCTCTAGGCTTGGGCAACAATACCTTCATCTTTTACCTCCTTTTGTGTCGTCTTATTTTCTTGTGCTTATAATACACTTGACTTGTACACCAAATCGTATTACAACTATTTTTAATCAACTTTTTTACAATTACAATATATTATATATTTTATCAAATTAAAACTGTTTAGTTTTAACATATAGTTATTATGGAAACAAAGATAAAGATAATAGGTCATCAATAAAATAAGATAATAATGTTATATGAATGACAAAAAATATATCAAAATAATACGATTAATACTGATAAAATAACCTTATTACATGTGTGAATACCAAAAACAAATGTCAGAATAATAAGATAATACTATTGAGATAACACTATTCCATGTGGGAATGATAAAATTTATTATCAAGATCTTCAATTTTTTTTGCAAGAATAAGAATAAACCTTAAACTTCCCGCCTCAAGGATGAAAAATTACACTCTTTGAACCGTCTTTTATTTTCGTTAGCACATGAGCTTTTGTGAAATCAAAATTATCAGTATTATTATTACTGGAAAATTCTAAACATAATTATCTCAACTTTATGTAAATTCTGGTTAATCTTGCATTGGTAATAGTATGGTTCGATTTTTCATTTTCTTTTAAAAGAGTTGTTCTTTTATATTAAAATTACAAAACGTGATTTGAAACATCAAATAAAAAAACAAACAAACAAAATGGCAAAGAAGCACCTTCACATCCACAAACAGAGACGAGACAAGAGAAGACATTCGATAAGAGTCATCATCAGTTTGCTAAGGGCTGGTCCTTCTTTCATCTTTACATTTACTTGAGACTTGAGTCATGACAAGATCTTTGGATTTGTCATAAATTAAGATTATTTATTAAACCAAATAAAAAATTAGAAGAAGAAGAAGAAGAAAATGCATTAGTTGTTGATCATATAATGCCCTTTTAAAAATTAAAAAGAAAGCAACATGCATGCACTCATCATTGTACATTTCGTCTCTAAAAAAAAAAACAATTGATATAAGTTAGGTGAAAAAGGAAAAGGTAGATGAAGCTGATGATGTTAGAATAAGCCAAGTGTTTAGCTCAGTGGTTACAAATAATACTATAAAAATTGGCTACTAATGCTAGAAGAAAGTGGATAATTGCTGCATGAATTTTTTTTAAGAAATAACAAAAATTAGTAATTTATCCTTTACAGGATAAACTTGTTTGAAAGCTTCACATCAAACCAATTCAAAAGGATTTGAATATATCAACTTATTGGACGGCAGCAGGGACCAAATTGTTGGATAAAATCCTCATCTAATTTGAAAATTATTTATATGTCTAATTTTTTAAAAATCTGATTTACTTTTCCGCTTTGGGCAATTTCACTACTGATGTATATACCTGAAGCCAAGTCTTGTTGTAGAGAACTGACCTAATTTGTATTTAATTTTAAGATTAACCAAGTCTTTCGCGACCTTAATTTCAATCTCAGTTGTTGAATTGCTTAGCTCAGGGATGTGAAATTAGGTCAAATTTGTACCAATTTTTTTTTTTAAAAAAATTATTTTTCACCCCAGCGAAGTCTAATATTTGAGTTGCGGTTACAAAAACAAATTGATTTACTCTTGTTCTATGCTTAACAAAATTTACAAACAAGCTCGGTCTGTGAATGCATGCATAAGAACTTTTGCATGGATCATGATTGTGTTTGTGTTTGAAATTTATCGTAGATTATATTTTTATGGCGGTTTTAGTTTAAATTACAGTCATTTTTTTTTACTTAATTTAAAGGATGAAAATATTTTTAAAATTATAATTCTTTTATCATGTAAATGATTAAAATATTTTTAAAAAATAAAAGTACTTTCATCTTTTAAATTAAGTACGGAGAATGATAATATAATTAAAATTAAAATTATCATTAAAATATAATTTATTTAAACCTCAAGGGGTGACAGTGTTAATAGGCCCTTTAGAATTTAAAGTATGATGTAGGACAATAAGAGATGCAAGAAAATCAGAGATAGACGAAGTCACAAAATTAATTAGTCATAAAATGACTTTTCATAACTTGACAATTGCTAACCCTCGACGGCGTTTCTAATTTAATGTAATTTTTTTTAATTCTTTTTTGCAAAATTTTGCTTTTTAGTTGAATCAGATTTTCATTTCTTTATTCATTTGTTTGTTAAGTAATCTAGTATTTGAATTTGAAATAAATCCCGCCTTCTTTTGAGGTAAGAAATTTGGTAAATAAGTATCCAAACTTTGTTTAGATTTTTGTTAGTATAACAAAGCTCTTTCAATTTTAAAATTGTATTCGCTTTTCATCAACTAAGCTTTTATTATTTACGTTTACGCTTAGTTTGATTACTAATATTTACTACCCACCTTTTAATTTATAATTATGCTTCTAATAATTATGTCGTATAGGCTATGGCAACTTTAGATTAAAGCATATTTATCTAAGTTTATATAGTAATTAATTTGATACCGATAATATAATATCATTTGTTATATAATTAAGTAAAGACGATTACTACTCGTCTTGGCACGTAAAAGGTCATATGGTAGTTAGGCGTGCACTGATCTTAATCACTAAACAATTCGACAAGCATGCACCCATTTCACATTACTTTTTGTAACCAAAACCAATTTTCTAACTGATGTTGAGAGAGAGGAGAAGGTGAGATGAACTTATGGTTGCAGGTGATATTACAAATCTAATATTCATAACTTGCTTTTTAAAAACTAATAAAAAAGAATGTCATCAAAGAACGTGGATCATCTATTGTTTTGATGGGCAATCTGAGGTCTGGCTTACAACATTTTACATATAATAAGATTGAATTGCTTTTCCCCAATGTCAGGTAAATACTGATTGAGATCGATGAACTGGTTTTTTCTTTGAGATCACAACTTTTGGCATCAAATCAACGGAATTAGCAGCACTTCAGTAAATTACAATTACAAAATGAACAAAAAACAGAATTCAGATAGAACATAGATCCAGAGAGGGGAAGCTATGGTACAACATTTAAATTATGAATCTCACGGTTTATGACATGCTTCATATGCAATACAACCACCCAAATGATGCTAAACAATATGGCCTGAATACTACAACTACCACCTACACTGAATACTACGACCTTTACTAAAGCACATCCTCTCAATTACTACAGCTTATAGTTACATGGCGAGTCCTTTTTAAGTTATCTCAAGCTCATATCAGGATCATCTTCATCATCAAAATCCTGTTCATTTGAAGTTCTGTTTCTCTTTCCATCTCTTGGTGCTGATGCTGTTCTTCCCTTCTTCAGTTTAACCCTGAAAAGGGTTTGATTGTTTAATTATACTTCGACGGATGCATTAATGATTATCAAGTTTGTGCAATACAACTACACTGAACAGCTACACAGATTTTCTTGTTTCAAGTTCTAATTGTTCTTCAAGATAAAGGCTCAGAAAAATTTGGTAGTCAAGGATGGAAAGGTTTACTTACTGTCCATTAGAAGGTACGCCTCCGCCCTTAGACCTACCAGGGCCATAATCAGTTCTTCCATCTGCCACAAACCAAGAACGGTGAAAAACCATTGTCAACCTATTGTCAGCAATGGATGTATTGTTTGCAAAATAAAGAATGAGGACTTACCATCACGCCCAAATCCAAGTTCTTCAGCCTAAACATAAAGAACACAGAGTGAACAAACCAGTCTTGTTAAATCTGAATTTCTCAACTACATTTACATGTGGATGCATCCTCCTTATGACCATTTGCATTATTAAATTCTGGCATAGAAAAAATAAAATAAAAGATGCCGAACATGGTAAGGCACAAGCGGGAATTGGCCACATCTTGAATGGTTAGCTGCTACAGCAGATTACAACTTAGACAAAGCCATCTTCAGTAAGGCAGGATAGACATTTTTACATTATAGAAGAAGTTTACAAAGGACAAGCTACAAATGGATTAGAAAGTAATCACAATCGGTACTGGAAATGGAGATGGTCATCTTCAGATCTTACCAATGGCAACCAACAACCCGCTAAGTGTTAACCTTTCAATGCCTTGTGAAAAACTCCCATTCACAAAGAAATGTATATAAATTTGTAGAAACAATAAAGGTACATTGAGCTGCACATTAGTAAGGGTTGCAAGTTTCACTGATCACAAATTGGTTGTATGTTAAATGCAGGAAGGCTATTTCCTTGAGGGCACAAAGAATATTTGAGAAAACAGACACATAAAATTTCAAGAAGTATAGAACATTGGATGCATAAATCTGCAGATGACAAACAAAAGAATGTATTATATCCTGTCCAGATATGCACAAAAATCTCTCTTTTGTATTCTTTTTATCAGTATCATTTAGCATGTAACCTCACCCCAAATTCTAGATTTTCTCTTCAAGGATCATTGGGGTTTTCCTAATTAAAGATTCTCATAGGAGTTGTTTACTCTGTTTTTCTTTTAGGGCTTTGGCCTCCTCTTTTGCCTTCGTAACTTGTTTTTATTCTTAGTAAATTCCCTTAGTCGAGATTGTTTAAAAAGGAAAAAAAAATAAACTATCATGTAACCTAGATACACTGGTCGACAGCAACAATTCTCAAGATTGATTAGAGTGAACTGCTGCCAAATCTGAAATATCTGCAAGCTAGGTCGGAATTCATTAAGCATAGATTTGAACTTAGATAAGAATCCACAATAAGATGTACAGGTAGGCCAGGTTTGGGTTATGAACAGGATTCATGATTCTGAATAAAGTTACAGCAAGTCCAGTCTATTAGAATTTGTTTGAAATAGTCTTGCTTCATAACCTTGAATTTATTAATGATTTATTCATTTTTAGTATCTGTGTAATAGAGCCAGAAACAATTTCTAGTAATTTCACTAATTAACCTGATTCTCTAAAGTATTCTTTAAGATGCATCTCATCAATAACTACAGATAAAGGAAACAATATTTTCTAAGAGGAAAGAGAAAAAAGTAGTTTCACTCTAATGAAATCACACTCAACAGCCTTTCAAACCCATGGGTTTGTGTGGGCTCGCCAACCAAACCCAATCAAAAAAAGAGGCTGCACAATTAGTCCACTTAATGCATGAAGCTAATGAGCTAAATTTAACATTTATTAAAAAGAAAATGTCTAAAGGTAAAATGGAACTTATTTCCCAACTGATCATCATCAATTATCTACTGCATCTGCTTCAGTAGTCTGGATACCCACCAAGCTGCTACAGGTAAGTGTCTGACCACTTTGTGCATGTCACTAGTTCTTTTTTATATATTTTTAAAAATAGCATAAAAAACAAAAACCAAAACCCTCACCAACCTTGATGTTAGCATGATCCAAACTCCAAAACTCTCGTACCACCATAAAGATTTCACCATTTGAACTAACTAGTACACAAATGTTGAGTTTATACATACACATGTTGCAAGGAGCATTTATTTTAGTAAGAATTTGAAGTGTTTTGACATGTAATAGAAGATAATTCAATTTAATCTTTCAGAAGTCAGATCATACCTCTACAGAGTCAGGAGAAGAGAAAAAAAAATTGAAAGAAAAAGTAAAAAGGGAAAGCTGAAGAATCCATAGGCAACATGCTAAAAAGTTCAGTGCATACCGCTGGTGAGGTAACTGAAGACAATGAAAAGATTCTATCTTCTGGTTGTAGTTTCCTAGGCCTCTTTAAGCTACAAGAACAATTCAAGATTTGTCAAGAGAAGAAATCTGCCAAATTCACACAAGTTGATACAGGAACATCAATAGTATTCACCAAAACTCTATTGCAAACATATGAATGATAAAATACTCAGAATTTGTGCCCTTAATAACTCCCACCCTAGTAATTTGATGAACATTTATATTAAATCATTAGGGGTGGCGAGGGGAGAGTTCAAAAAATTTGTAATCAAGTTCAAATTTTTTTATGAATTTCATTCATTAATTGAGAAAAAGAATCATATTATTTGCAAGCTATAAGAACTTAACAGTACCAACTGAAACTTAATACCACTGGCATTCAATAAAAATGCAAACAAAATGAAATCCTTTCAGCAAATATCATCGTGTGATTTCCATAAACAGAGACCTCTCTTCCCCATTTCCACCTCCCCAATATATCTAACCACCCATCTTTTCACACTTCGTCTTGCAGCTATTTCTATACCCCTTTATAGATAATCCCAATATTTGATTTCTTGTTACTTGTACCTCAATAATTATTAAGCTACCCAAACCTTTCCAGATCAAGATTACTGTTAAGCAACTTATTTTTCTGTTTTCTATTCCATTAATGCCATTTTGATCCATCACAATTCCCTGTTTCTTTTCTAGTCAGCAGGATTCCCTTCAGACCTGTGGGCCAAAGAACAGAGGATAATGCTTTCTCATTCTCTGATTGCTCCCTTTCCTAGTCCAAACAAGATGCAAGATTGACCTCAGGCCACTTGCGCTACAACAAACAACTTTACCAGCTAAACTAGTTGGCTCCACCATAATTAAATCTTTTTTATACATCTACTGCCAAAAGCTGGAAGCATAACCTAGAAGCTAAACTTCATCGTTAAAATGCATGCTAGGAAATGAAGTTCATTAAGTTTTAGTTAAAATGATTCAGTAATAAAACCTTCCACAGCAGTTTACAAAACCAAAAAGCAAGCTTGTTGGTGTACGAATTACTATATCTAACATTAGGGAGGTTTCCTCTGTTATCATGTAAATACCGACAAGCTAACTAGTTAACAAAATATTTGAAGTTCACTTACTCGACCCGAAATTAGCATGATGTTAGAAATGCAGATATTCCCCACAATGTTTTTGCGATTTAGAAGGCCATCATATTTTTCTATAAATAGTAAACAGTCTTACAGCACCATTATTCACACAGCAAATCAGTCTACAAGTAGACTTCAACTAACAACCATTAATTTAACCACAAAAAAAAAGATTTATAATCACAACCATTAAAGCGTTAAATATAAAAATAAAAAGAAAATAAGTAAAGCAATTACTTTGATGTGCTCTTGGAAGAAGAAAGAAACCCTTCAAAACCTTTCAATGCATTTCCAATTTGGCTAGAATCTTGTAAGTAACCTGTCTCTAGATCATACACCTATCAGTTGAACCACAAGTCTGTATTATTAAAAAAAAAATTTTAAAAACAACAAATATAGCAACAAGGGGCATAAATAATTGCAGCAAATAAACAGTTTGAAAGAATCAACAAACGAACAAAAAGATTATTTAGATAGTTAAATTTTCCTTTGGTGGGGAGATACAAACAAACGAAAGCGCAGAAATTTCTTTTCTTTTCTTTTTCGTTTCCTATCATTTCCATGGAACCAAACAGCACAAAATTTACCTGTTTCTCAACATTACCGAGCTCTTCTTCGAACCTGTCTCTCTTGCTGATGAGAGCAGCAAGCATGGCCGCAGGACTTGAGTTCCGTCTTTGCCCTAAAAACACAACGTTTTACAAAAACAATTAGAAAACTTTTATGAAATTTCAAGTCTAATTTTAGACTAGCTGTCGGTAAGAAAGACTTTTTTTAACTTTCAAATGGACTTTTGTCTTTTATCGGGGATAGAGAAGGAAATTGAAGTGAAAAGACAAGAAATTGTTCGGCCCTAGGGTTACCATCGGCATCCATATTCGCGGGGAATTTGAATTTCCGAGAAAGCCGATTCGAACGTTGGAATCTTATTTTGAGTTTTTTAATTGGGATTTTGAATCTCCGCTCTGTCTGCGCACGCGGCTTACGAGTTCGGATGTCGGGTCATTTAGGCTCTGTTTGGGGGAACGTAAGAAGAAACATGGATTTAAGATGGAAGAGTGATGGAAATGTACTTACGTGTCAGTCTATGATTTGTAAGATTTCGGTGGATGGTGACGTGACACGCTTAATCATCGTTTATTAATGTCCTGATTTGAGTACGTGCTCCCGTTTGTTTATGGGTAAATAACTGAATTAGAGATCTAGTTCGGAGAATATTAATAACAAATAAAAAAAAACATCTACACTCTCAAGGCTCGAGAATAATAAGATTTTTTTAGTTTTTTTAAGGGTAATGTTAAATATTTTAAAATTTTATTTTAAATTAAATTATAAAAATAATATATCAAATAAATATTAAGTATAATAAATAATTTTAAAATTTATATTATTTTATCACCTAATATTTATTTAATACATCATTTTTAATATTTAATTTAAAATAAAATTTTAAAATAACTAGTATTACTCTTTTTTTTAAATTATTCAAAAATATCTATCTCTGTCAAAAAGTTATATTAAATTAGATAACAATAAAGGTAATATAATATTTGAACTTCAAAAGAATATGTAGCTTAATATAGTTGCGGATGGGCTTCCAAAGAGTGTGATATGGTGGTAAGTTAAAACATTTGCCAGCGTAAGCCACTCAAATTCGATTTTGGAGGAGAGATAAATAGTAAAACTCTTTATACTTTGACACACTATCTAACCTTTTAAGAGGAAATTTTTTTTTAAAAAAAAAATTGCGAGAATAAGGGTCGAGGTGGGTTTGCAATGCTACCTCAAATAAAGTCACCTCAAAAAATATGAGTAATAAAGAGGGTGGTGTATTATAAGACATCACCATTTGGCGATGCTGTTACAGTGGTTACCACTCTTTTTCTTATAAGTTTTTTTTTTTTTTCAATATTTTTTTTGTTAAGACAATATTATCATCTTGTAAATTTTAAAATTTTAAAATTTGATGCTATCAATAATAAGTCAAAGTCTTACTATCATTATCGACCAATCAACAACAATGATAGTGATTATGGCGACGAAAATCATGATTGTTTTGATGGCCATTGTTATTTTATTTTAAATTTTTTTAAAGAATTTTAAATTAATCACTTTTTTATATTTTTATATTATCAATTATATTTTTTTTTTATCTAGAATTATATACAAATTTACTTATGCGACTATGCTATGTGACATTTTTAAGACTCAAATACAATATAATATACAGTGTAATATGTAAATTAAATATATTTTGATAATTATATATTATATAGTTCATATTGTATAACAAATATATTAAATAAATAGTTGTTCAAATTATTCCACGTATCAATGATATATCAATTCTATTTTATTTGAAATCAATTATAATTCGAAAGTATTATGGTAATTGTAACAGAAACCATTCAAACTATCCAAAAAAAAATTATTTAATTGAGATATTTTTTAATAATTTCAAAAACAAAGAGATCTTATTATCCTTTAAACTAAACTTTAGAGCTATAAATATCTTTTTTTTAAAATATTGAAGTAACGAAATATTTGAGCCTCTTTACGTCCTTCTTCTTTTTTTTTTTTTTTATCTTCGTAAGCTATTAAATGTGTTTAAGAGTTTGTTGGAAATATTTTTTTGAAATTAAAAGAACTTTTAAATAATTTATGAAGTGAAGTTATATTTTAATTTGAATAAATTAACAATATTTTTTTTATAATAAAAACTATGTCGACTTGTTTTAGGAATCGAACCTCTTAATTTAAGGTAAAAAAAAAAATTGTATATCTTACCATTTAATTAAGGAGACTTGTAATCTTAAAATTTGTTAAAATATTTTTTTACAACATAAATTAATGATATACGTGTAATGTGAAAATTATATTGTTTCAAATATAAAGGAGATGGCATGTTTATATAGGGCGAAGATTCTTACCTTATTTAATTCTTTTTATTATTCAATTAACTGAAATTTTAAAAAAAAATGAATTTATATCATTATTTTAAAAAAAATTTAAAAAATTTTAATACTAAATGGTAAGTAAAAGAAATTATTAAAAAAATGGCGTAAAATGTGAAGCGAATTAGGCAGAAGAAACAAGAGTTAAGACTCTTTGCAAGAGTTTTTAGGGGCTGGGAATTAGAAGCAGTATAGGTTGGTTGAAAAATCATTAGAAAATTTATCTACAAAACTAGAGGTGTATTGGAAACAACGGTCTATAGTAAGTTGGCTTTGTCATGGTAATAAGAATGCTTAGTTTTTCCACCATCAGGCTTCTAAAAGACGTAGTCGTAACGAGATTCGGGGACTGTTGGATACGAATGGTTTATGGCAAGAAGATGATGAGGTTGTTCAGGGAATAATCCATGACTATTTCTCTTCTATTTTTGCTGCTTCTTTTCGGATTTGGATGTAGTGGTTAGTAAAGTGGGGAGGAAATGATCAACATGGTACTCTTGATGCCCATTTTAGTGTTATCGAGTGTCATGGACTGTTTTTTAGCAGTGTAATTTTAGATACGTTGTGTGCTAAACAATCAATAAAAATCATATAAATAAAAGAAAGAAAGGCACATCAAGTGTCTGCACGAATACTCTCTTATATTACTGAAGAGAATCCAAAACTATAAGATGAAAAATACAAGTGAGGGTCTCCCCCTTTTATAGTAGCAGCCCTATACAATCAATGGCTGAGATTTAATTGATCTAACGGTGTATATACAAGATGAGATAATATTCCTTAGAATATTCCTAAATGCTCTCCTACCTATTATGGAAGTCTAACTAGGGTTATCTTCTTTAATAAGTTGCAAGCAAAGCCCGGTTCTCCATCCTAACCAGCCGGCATTCTAGAAGTTCCGGTCCACGTAGCGCTCCATGGTCCAAGAGGCCTCTAACAGGCCTAGTCGCACACCAAGTGCTCGAGGAAATGCTTGAGAGCACTTGGGGCATGACATTCTCCTCCACCAAATTCACGCGACGCCCTCGTCGCGTCCTTACTGGAACTCGCGCACCTTGTTCTCAAACTATCACAGTGTGTTTTCGGGTTCCCAGCTTGCTTCGCTATCAGGCAATCCTTTCCACTTGACGAGATACTCACGACTTGGACGGCAGTTCTTCTTCCGCATTGTCCTCACATTAAGGATAAGTTCAGCCTCATTGTCGTAAGATGTGGAAACTCCCAATGGTGCCCTGGTTTGTGGCCCACGTTCCGTGTCCTCCGCATCACCATGGTATGGCTTTAAGCAGCTTGCGTGAAACACCGGATGTAGCCGAAGTCTCGAAGGCAACTCCACCTTGTACGAGACATTGCCAACCCTCTTGACAATAGGAAATGGCCCCTCATATTTTCGAACAAGACCCTTGTGAAGTGGGCGCGTAGACTTGTACTGCGTCGAAAGGATTTTCACCATCACTAAATCCCATACGCTGTACTCAACATGTCTTCGTTTACCGTCAACCCATTTCTTTATCTGTTTCGTCGCCTTGTCCAGACACACCCGCGCTTTGTCCGATTGTTCATGGCAGGATTTTGCAGCTTTGTAAGCTGCTGGACTCTTCCCAGTATTGCTGGATACGAGTGTGTGTGACGTGAGAGGTTGCTGGCCAATAGCTAACTCGAATGGGCTCTGGTTCGTCAATTCACTTCTCTGCAAGTTGTATGAGAACTGTGCCACATCGAGTAACTTGACCAAATCCTGCTGATTTGCGCCCACAAAGTGCCGCAAGTACAGCTCTAGTAATGCGTTCTCCCTCTTGGTCTGCCCATCCGTTTGTGGGTGAAAGCTGGTGGAAAAGCGAAGCTCCGATCCCATGAGATTGAACAATCCAGTCCAGAATCTCCCCGTAAACCTCGTATCACGATCGCTGACTATCACTCTCGGCAACCCCCAGTACTTGACTACGTGCTTGAAGAAAAGTTTAGTTGTCTCTTCCGCATTACACTCTTTGGGCACCGGTATGAAAGTCGCATACTTGAAAAATCAATCTACCACCACAATGATAGTTCCACACCCCTCGGACTTCGGTAAGGCTACGATGAAATCCATAGAGATGCTCTCCCAAGGTCTCTCCGATATGGGCAGTGGCTTCAGTAGCCCTGCGGGACTCCACTGTTCGATCTTGTCCTGTTGGCACACGAGACAAGTCTTAACAAACTGTTCTATCTCTTCCCGCATGTGTGACCAATAGTAAATTGTCTCCAATAGGGCGCGTGTACGCCGCTGTCCTGGATGTCCTGCCCATTTCGTGTCATGACACTCCCTAATGAGGTTACGCCACAAGTTCTCCCACTTTGGCATATAAACCCGGCGTCCCTTGGTGTAGAGAAGCCCATTTTCTACCCAAAATCGCTGGGTTTTTTCTTCTTGTGCTTGAGCGGCGAGCTGTGTGGCTGCGGGATCATGCTTCATTCCCTCATGAAATAAGCTGAGCAAATCACCTTCCAGTTTGCTTATAGCTGCTAACTCGACCTTCCAGCTTAAGGCGTCCGCCACCACATTCACCTTTCCCAGTTTGTATTCAAGCTCATAATCGAACTCCGCCAGAAAGCCCTGCCACCTAGCTTGCTTCGGGCTGAGTTTCTTCTGACTTTGGAAGTAACTCGTTGCTATGTTGTCCGTCATTACTACGAACCTTGCCCCAAGCAGATAGTGACACCAAGTGCGCAGGCAATGGATGACCTCCGTCATCTCCTTCTCTTGTACAGTATAATGCCTCTCCGTCTCGTTGAGTTTTAGGCTCTCATACGCGATCGGATGGTCCTACTGCATTAATACACCACCAATAGCAAAGTCAGATGCATCAGTATGTACCTCATACGGTAACAAGTGATTCGGTAATGCTAAAACTGGTTCCTCGATCACTGCTGTCTTCAGTCGGTCAAAAGCCCATTGGCACTCCTTACTCCACTCCCATGCTTTAGTCTTCTTCAGTAGGTCGGTAAGGGGTACTGCAATAGTGGAGTAGCTCTTGATAAATCTCCGGTAATAGTTGACTAACCCAAGGAAAGACCGCAGCTCGGTAACTTTCGTGGGTGCCTCCCAATCCACTATGGCGCGAATCTTCGCCCTGTCCATCATCAACCTGCCTAATTTGATCTTGTGACCCAAAAAGTCTACATCTGGCTTGGCGAATGAACACTTCTTCCTCTTTACATACAGTTCATTCTCGCAGAGCACATTCAAGACAGATTTCAAGTGTTCCACATGCTCTTCGAGAGTATTGCTGTAGATGACGATGTCGTATAAGTACACGACAACGAATTTGTCAAGGAAGGGCTGGAATATGTTGTTCATCAGTGTGCAAAACGTGGCTGGCGCATTTGTGAGGCCAAACGGCATGACAAGAAACTCAAAGGCCCATAACGCGTTACACAAGTAGTTTTCGGCTCATCACCCTCGGCTATCCGCACCTGATGGTAACCTGACCGCAAGTCCAGCTTCGAAAAGTACTTCGCCTGCCCTAATTGATCAAACAGGTCAGCAATTAAAGGAATGAAATACCTATTTTTGACAGTGACATTGTTCAGCGCCCGGTAGTCTATGTATAACCGCAATGATCCATCGTGCTTGCGCTAAAAAAGCACGGGCGCGCCGTAGGGTGCCTTCGATGGCTGGATAAACCCTGCATCCAGTAACTCCTTAAGCTGCTTCCGCAACTCTGCTAATTCTGGTGGAGACATTCGGTATGGGGCTTTGGTTGGAGGTTTAGCTCCTGGCTCCAGCTCGATCTCGTGATCAATCGCCCGTCTTGGTAGTAATTTCTGTGGTAGTGCTACTGGCATCACGTCCTGGTGCTGCTTGAGCACTTTCGTGATTTCTACTGGCAGCTCCTCTTCACCCCCGTACGCCTCATCATCTGCCTCCTATATCGTGGCGAGGTATGTCTCTTCTCCCCACTTAGCTCCTTTCTTCAGTTGCATGGCGGACAGGAGAGTAACGTGGGCGTTGGGCTTGGATTGCCCACCTGTTGGCTCGTTTACTGTCGGCACCATGCATGATCCTCCCTCCAGGATGCATACATAGTTGTGTCGGGGAAGTGGCACCACATTAAACTGTCGCAGAAAATTCATACCAAGAACAGCATCAAAATCATCGAGAGGGGCTACCGAAAAGTTTACCTTACCGCTCCATTTTTCGAGGCTCATTTCAACTCCACGAATGACCCCGTGCCGTGGCTTGATTGCGGCGTTCACAGTCTTGAGGTAGCCAATCCCTTTCTCCACCTTGAGGCCCAAGCGTACTACTTTCGTATACTTCATAAAGTTGTGCGTAGCTCCAGTATCTACTGGCGCTTGAGTCCTCTTCCCGTTAATATAGGCTTCAACGTACATCAGTGCCTTTCCTGTTGGCGCGCAGGCTGCCTGCTTGGCATTGAGGGCATTGAGCAACTGCAAACATCCTAATTATCCCTGTTCGCCCGCTTGTTGAGTCTCCAACATCGCGTTGATAGCCTTCTTCTTTGGACAGTCCTTCACCCAATGATCCACATCGCAAAGAAAGCAACTAGATCTCGGCTTTCTCCAGCCGTTGCGCTTCTGCTCTCTCCCTGTGGGTGGTTTACCTTTCCCCTCCTTATCCTGCAGAGGTTGAGACTCCCTGGTTCCCCCACCTTTGCTGTGATTGGGCTTCGAATTTTTGGACTTCCCCGCATCACCCTTGCGGTAATCAGTGAGCGTTTCCGCCAATGTGAGGGCGTCGGATATATTCTGCACTCCACGCCGCCTCAGCTCATTGGACGCCCAAGTCTGTAATCTGTCGAGGAAATTGAACAGCAAGTCTTCTTCACTCATATTGGAGATCTGCAACATCAACAGTGAGTACTCTTCTACGTACTCGCCAATCGACTTGGTCTGTTTCAACTCCTTTAAACGCTTCCTAGCGTCGTGCGCCACATTCTCCAGATAAAATTGACGCTTCGGCTCTTATTGCAACTCTGATCAAGTGTTGATGGTGCAGGTACCCTTACGAATCTCCTCGCTCTTCCTATGCCACCACAGAATTGCATGATCAGAGAGATATAGGGTCGCGGTGTTTACCTTATCCTCGTCCCGTACGCCTAGGGCGTCGAAGTATCTCTGCATCTGCCAGAAGTAATTGTCGAGCTCCTTGGCGTTCCGCTTCCCGCTGAACTCCTTGGACTTAGGAGCATCGACTCTCGGTGCAGACACTGTTACTTGAGCAACGACAGACCCGTTCGCCACCGCCCGCTTGCACAGCACCACATCCTCTTTGACAGTTTCGAGCCCGCGGTGTAGCTCCTCTACTTGGGCTTGAATACTGTCCATTGTGGTGATGACACTCTCCTGAAAAGCCTTAATCCAGTCTCGCTGCTTATCGGCGTAAGCCTCGATGGATGTGCTGATGATGGAGCGCAGCTCGTCTCTTTGAGTGTCGAGGCCCCCATCGATCTTCTCTACCTGCTGCTCCAGCTCTCTAAGGCGATCTGCCGCCTTTCCGACAGCGCCGCCGAGTGCTCTTACCATACTCCCTACATCCTGACCTGGATCCGCTGACCTCTCGCGAGAGGCCACGCCGTGCTTCTTAGCTCTAGGGTTCCGACCCCTCTCTTTAGTCAAATCTGATGGTCCACCGTTTTTCTCCATCTCTGAACTGAACCTGCTCTGATACCAACTGTCACAGACTGTTTTCGAACCGTGCGATCTTAGACGCGTTGCTAAGCAGCCAAGAAAAACGACACAAAGAGAAGAAAGAAAGGCACACCAAATATTTGCACGAATGCTCTCTTATATTACTGAAGAGAATCCAAAGCTATGAGATGAAAAATACAAGTGAGGGTCTCCCCCTTTTATAGTAGCAGCCCTATACAATCAATGGCTGAGATCTAATTGATCTAACGGTATATATACAAGATGAGATAATATTCCTTAGAATATTCCTAGATGCTCTCCTACCTATTATGGAAGTCTAACTAGGGTTAACTTCCTTAATAAGTTACGGGCCAAGCCCGATTCTCCATCCTAACCAGCGGGCCTTCTAGAAGCTCCGGTCCACGTAGCGCTCCATGGTCTAAGAGGCCTCCAGCAGGCCTAGTCGCGCACCAAATGCTCGAGAAAATGCTTGAAAACACTTAGAGCATAACACAAGGTATGCCGAATTGTTTTTCAAATGTCGTCCTCTAAAGCTCCAGGCGTGGATGGGCTGACTAAGTTGTTTTATCATAAATTCTAGCCTACGATTGGCATTCAAGTCACTCAAGCTTGTTTATTGATTTTGAATGAGATGCTTCTCCGACAATTTTTAACTTTACCTTGATCTTCGTTGCTGCCAAATGTTAAAGGTGAGTGAGCATAGACCGATTAGTCTATATAACCTTATTTATAAGATAATGACGAAGGTCTTGGTGAATAGATTGAAGCTTGTGCTTAACTTTGTTATTAGTGAAAATCAGAGTGTTTTTATCTTCCGGCGTTTAGTTTTAGATAATGCTATAATCATTTTTGAATGTTTGAATGTGCTAAATAGGGGGGGAAAGGCCCTCATGATCTCATTGCTATAAAATTGGATATGACCAAAACCAAAGCTTACGAAAGGATTGAGCGGCGCTACTTGAGGAGTATAATGCTCAAGCTGGGTTTTTCAGCATCTAGTACTACCAAAGTGATGGCGTGTGTTTCATGAGTCTTGTACGCTTATTTGATAAATGGAAAGCCGAGGGGGTCTTTATTACAGACTCGTGGATTGAAGCAAGTGGATCCGTTATCTCCTTACTTGTTTATTATCTATTCGAAGGCCTTACAACTCTTATTCAAGATGTAAAGGACCGTCGATTGATGTATGGGTTTAAGTGTAGAAATGGAGAGGTGATCACTCATTTGTTCTATGCGGATGATAGCATTCTTTTTTGTAGAGCAATCAAATCAACGTGTGTCGCTATTCCATCCATTTTGGATATTTATGTCAAAGTGTTGGGCCATATGGTTAATTTTGGCGAATCAATAGTTTGTTTTAGTAGGTTTTCTCTTGCTAGTCATTGCTAGTCGCTATGATATACTTAGGGTGGTTTAGATCCCATCTCATGGGAATCATTTAAGGTTGCCGAGCATGGTGAGTAGGAATCATAAAAAGGTTTTTGCTTCAGTTAAGGATCAAGTTTGGAAAAAGTTGCAAGGTTGGAAAGGTTGGTGTTTTTAGTTGACGATCGAGAAATGCTCCTTAAGGTTATTATTAAGGCAATTCTGACTTATTCAATGAGTTTATTTCAGTTGCCCTTCTCTAAAATTAAGGAGTTGTATAGTTTGAGTGTGTGGTTACGGTGGGGTGGTGATGAGGAATCACAAAAGCGGCATTAGTGTCCGTGGGATTAGTTATATACCCATAAGACTATTGGTGGTCTTGGTTTTAAGGATTTAGATCTGTTTAATAAAGCAATGTTGGCAAAATAGTGTTGGCATATCCTAAATGGTCCTTTCTCTTTGGTGGCATAGGTTATACATAAATGTTATTTTGTCACCACCTCTTTCCTCTATACAAGTATCCTAAAGCTAGCTTCTTTAGTTTAAATGAGATTGCTTTAGAGTCGAGATTTAGTCTTCCAAGGTACTAAGCGGCGGGTAGGTTCGAGCGAGTCTATTTCAATCTTTTAAGATAGGTGGGTTCTGCGACCTATGTCTTTTAGAGTTTTATCATGGCTTGCACTATTACTAGATGCTAAAGTGGCGGAGCTTAAGACTTCTACTAGAAAGTAGAATGAATATCTTATTCAGGATTTGTTTAATCAGAAGGGAGATGATTTGATACTTAGTTTACCAGTTGTTGAGCTTGACTTGGCAGATCGACTTTTTTGGCACTATGATCCTAAAGGGAATTATATACTAAAAAGTGCTTGTTGGGTTGCTCTTCAACTTAGCGATCATTTTGAAGGGGTCGAGTGGGTTTGGTATGAAAAAATGGTGGAAATTTGTTTAGGGTTTGAAACTTCCTCTTAAGATTTATTTTTTTATTTTTTGTGTAGAAATCGTGGCACGGTTATTTTTAATAGCTACCAATCTGAAACGCCATAAGTGCCTATTGATGATATGTGTCCAAACTATCGACTCAGGAAACTACAACACATACATTATAGACGTGTCTTGGTCTTATGGAGGTACATAAACATTGATCTTTCATGAATATTGTTACCGAATTCAAATATATGAATTTTAGGGATTTTATTATGGTTACATGGATAAACTTCTGAAAGATAAGTTTGTGGTACTAGTGGTGGTGTTGTGGTGAGTATGGCATTGACACAATATGATTGTGCATTTAAAAATGGTATTGGATGTAGTGATGGTGATGGACCAAGAGGAGAGCTTTTTTGCTAGAATTTCAGCAAGCTCAACTCATTGAAGCTCCTCCTCTAGTCCATGATCTGGTTCAACGGTTTTCTCTACCTGTGCAACTGTTCAGGATAAATTTGAATGCTCATTTGACCATAATAGGCACTAGTGTGGCCTTGGTTAGGTGATAGCTTGAGTGCTGTTATGGCTTTTGGGGTTACATGTCTAATTAGTTCCTTTTTTGTGGGTAATGTTGAAGCTCTTGTTATTCAAAAATCAAATGTGGGAACCTCTTGAGGATTAAGAATCCAAAGTATCTGTAACACGTAGGAGTTACATTATGAGCAAAAGTCTGCATGAAAAGAAATTGGTGGAGTAAGGGAACGTACGACTTAGAGACATGTAAAAAAGAGTGGCTACGTGCAACGGAAATTAAGTTACGTGCTTTAGTGGGAAAAGTAATTTAGCTTATATAATGGGAGTTAGTTGATGTGCTTACATAGGAGACGTAGTTAAAAAAGCATGTACGTGGAATTTAATTAGTTGCATGTAATTAGGAGACTATCCAGCTTATGTGAATAGTAATAGTTATAAATTTGTAATGTATTTAACTTCAATGGAATAGGGAAGACGGAGGAAAAATTTATCAAAAAAAAACTGTGGTTTAATTCTCACCTTAAGAGAATTTTATTGTTAATATAGCTCTGACTGAAATTTATTAATTGGTATCAAAGTCAGGTTTAATATGACAATAAATAAAGAGAGGATTGAAAATCTGGAGATCGGATTGGGAGGGCTTCAAGAGGGCGTGAATAGAATAGAAATTGAAATGACTTAAAAATTACACCAAATAGAAGTTATTATCAACCGACTAACTGAAATGGTGTTAATCGAAAAAAGGAAGCATCATAGGGAAGAAGGGAAATAAGGGAGTAGAATAGAATAAGCAGCCATTTTTCCCAAGCTAACGAAGATGGATTTTTCAAAATATTTCGTAGATGACCCGATATAGTGGTTTAGCCTTGTCAATCAATTTTTCAAATATCAAAAAATGACCGAAAAGCAAAATGCACCACTGGCATCATTCCATCTTGAATAGGAGGCTAATCAATGGGGGCAATGGCTACAACGTACATACAAGAAAAAAGGGAAAGTGGTGACATGGACAGAATTTTCAAAAGAATTATGGGCAAGATTTGGCCCTAATGAATGCAAAGACTTTGATGAGACATTATCAAGAGTGAAACAAGTAGGATCCTTTCGTGACTACCAGAAGGAGTTTGAAAAGCTTGGAAACGGGGTACAAGGATGAATGCAGAAGACCTTAGTTGGAACTTTTATGGGAGGGATCAAACCTAAAATAGTCGATAGCATCCGCATGTTCCATCTGAGGACATTGAATGAGGCAACCAGCCATGCCAGAATGAGGGACGAACAAGTCACAAGCCAATGAAAAACCAAGAGGCCTTCACACACTAGGACGATGACTGAACTGCCTATACCTGTCAATACCAAGCCACCTACTTCAGTTCGAAAGCTATCATGGGAGAAGATGCAGCGTAGTCGAGCACAAGGATTGTGTTTCAACTGCGAGGAAAGATTTACTCCAGGGCACAAATGCAATAGACCACAGTTGCTGATACTGGAGAAGGCTCACGAAGAGATTCCAGACAATGAGAAAATAACGGCGACAGTTGACGCTCAAGGAGAACACATTCAGCCCGAACCTGAAATCTCATTGCATGCACTGAAGGGCTAGTCCAACCCCAAGACCATGAGAGTCACAGGTACTACTGGACAACAAGAGGTTGGGATCCTCATTGATAGCGGCTCCACTCATAACTTTATTAGTGAGAAATTTACTAGCCAGCTAAACTACTGGTCATTCCTACTGAGCCATTCATCACGAATGTACCAAATGGTAGTCCATTGAAATGCCAATGGAGGTTTGAGAATGTTCCGATTACACTCCAAGGTATCCCTTTTTCACTCACATTCTATTCTTGCCACTTATGGGGTTGGATGTTGTCCTACGAGTACAATGGCTGGACTAGCTCGGAACTGTGAAGTGCAACTGGCAGAAATTAACTATGGAGTTCCACTGATTGGATCAAACACAAAAGCTACAAGAAACCACAAAATCCATCCGAATCGCAACATTAAAAGCCATGGCCAAGGAACTCAAACAAGCAAGCACATTGGTGGCAGTTCATGAACCTTTACGGGAGGAAGTAGCACCAGCATGCCAACCTGAAATACAACAACTACTGAAAACCTTCTCTGACCTTTTCCAAGAGCCAAATAAATTGCCCTTACACAAGGAAGTAGACCAACATATTTTAATCTATGAAGGAACAGAACCAATCAATGTGCTTCCCTGCTGATATACCTACTTTCAAAAGGCTGAAATTGAAAAATAAATTCAAGAAATGTTGCAAATAGGGCTCATACGGTCAAATAATAGCCCCTTCTCCTCTACCGTCTTGTTAGTAAAGAAAAAAAAATGGGACTTAGCGCTTTTGCACAAACTACAGAGCCTTCAACGCCATTACAATAAAATATCGATTCCCTATCCCTACCATTGACGACATGTTGGATGAATTACATTGACCATTTACTTTACAAAATTAGACCTCAAGGCCAGCTACTACCAGGTACAAGTACACCCACTTGATGTTCCAAAATCGGCATTAGGTAACCACAATGGCCACTATAAATATTTGGTCATGCCTTTTTGCCTTTGTAATGCCCCTTCAACATTTCAAGCCATCATAAACTCTAGGAACTAGAATACTTAGGCCACATTGTCACACACCAAGGAGTACAAGTGGATCAAAAAAAAAATCAAGGCCATGGTGGAATGGCCAAAAACCACTAACATTTCAGAATTGCATGTTTGTTTTAGGAATTATAGGTTACTACAAAATATTTGTACGCAATTATGGCCTGTTAGCTCACCCACTTACCAACCTATTGAAGAAGGGACAGTTTGGATGGATCCTGAAGCTGAGCAAGCCTTCCACAACCTCAAACAGGCCATGACTACCACACCCACCCTTACAATGCCGAACTTTAACGAGATTTCACCATTGAATCTGATGCATCAGAAGGCGGCATTGGGGCAATCCTTACGCAGTAAGGGAAACCAATTACATTCATGAGTCGAAATATAGGGGTTTCTAAACAAACCTGGTCAATCTATGCTAAGGAGATGCTTGCCATCATTCAAGCCATAAAAAAACATGGAGACCCTATCTATTGGGGAGAAAATTCATTATACAGACCGATCAACAAAGTCTCAAATATTTGCTGGAACAACGAAAGGCCACACCTGAGCAACAAAAATAGGTGTCCAAACTACTCAGGTACGAATATGAAATTCGGTACAAGATAGGGCGTGACAACTCAGCGGCTAATGCTTTATCACAAGTGGCAAACTACACCAATAGCCCTAGAATTGATGCTCATTTTACTTCACAAACTGACTATAGGCAGACATAAAAAAGGCAGCCCAAGGGGACTCATACATAGAGGAGATTAGCACCAAAGTAAAAGCAAAACCGAGAGAGCCGTATGAATAGAGAAATGGGTTGATCTTGTACAAAAATCGAGTGGTGATACCACCAAACTCCCCTTTTTTTCAACAGCTACTACGGGAATTTCATGATTCTCCCATTGGAGGACACTCGGGGGGGTTGTTCACCTACAAATGATTAGCACAATAATTCTACTAGCAATCAATGTTTAAGGCAGTCCAAAACTACATTGCCTCATATGACATATGCAAGAGAATTAAATGAGAAACTCTCTCCCCAGTAGTCTCCTGCAACCCTTGGAAGTTCCATGTCAAGTGTGAGATGACATCACTATGGACTTCATTGAGGGTTTACCCATGTCCAACGGCAAAACTTCTATCCTAGTCGTGGTTGATCGTCTCAACAAGTCAACACACTTCATGCCACTAGCTCATCCGTTCACGGCCAAGATGGTTGCTGAAAAGTTTATTGAAGGGGTAGTAAAGCTTCATGGCATATCCAAAACCATCATTTTCGAGAAAGACCCCGTGTTCATTAGTCAATTTTGGCGTGAGTTCTTCAAGCTCTCAGGGACTCACCTTAAAATGAGCTCTACCTATCATCCGCAAACCAACGAACAATCGAAGGTTGTCAACCGAGGCCTGGAGCAGTATCTCAAATGTCTCGCTCACCAACAACCTCATAAATAGAGTACTTTTTTTCCATGGGCAAAGTTCTGGTATAATACCACCTATCATGTATCCACAAGAACTACACCCTACTAAGCACTCTACGGTAGACCACCCCTAACCATCTCGCCAAACAACATAGGCAGAACTCCTCTTCAGGCGGTCGACCAAGAGTTAACTTCTCGAGATGAATTATTGCAACGATTAAAAATTAACCTCCATGCCGCCAATAATCAAATAAAGCAGCTAGCCAATGTACAGAGAATGGATATTGAATTCCAAGAAGGCGACTTAGTATATTTAAAGCTCCACCCATATCGCCAACACAACATCTTCAAGCAAACAGCTCAAAAACTAGCTAGTTGATTTTACGACCCTTTCCCCATTGAAAAACGCATCAACAAAGTCGCTTATCAGCTCAAACTTCCCATTACAGCCCGCATACACCTAGTGTTTCGTGTATCCTTACTCAATAAATGGATAGGCGAAGCCGATAAGTTCCAGGTAGAGTTGCCTCCTATGACACCTAACCACGAAATTCAAATGGAACTAGAGGCAATCTTAGACCATCGATGGATTAAAAAGGGGTCACAATTTATTGAAGAAATTTTGGTTAAGTAGAAACAATTATTGGCAGAAAAAGCCAGTTGGGAGAATTCACTGGACTTGCATGATAGGTTTCTCAATTTGAACCTTGGGGGCAAGGTTCTGGTAAAACCAGGGGGTAATGATAAGATAAGACCTATCAGACGTGAGAACCGCTTGAGGATTAAGAACCCAAAGTATTTATAACATGTAGGAGTTACATTGGGAGCAAAAGTTTGCATGAAAAGAAAGTGGTGGAGTAAGGGAATGTACGACTTAGGGACATACAAAAAAGAGTGGCTATATGCAACGAAAATTAAGTTACATGCTTTATTGGGAGATGTAATTTAGCTTGTATCATGGGAGTTAGTTGACGTGCTTACATAGGAGACGTAGTTAAAAAAGAATGTACGTGGGATTTAATTAGTTGCATGTAATTAGGAGACTATCTAGCTTATGTGAATAGTGATAGTTATAAATTTGTAATGTATTTAACTTCAATGGAATAAGGAAGACGAAGGGAAAATTTTTTCAAAAACAAACTATGGTTTAATTCTCACCTTAAGAGAATTTTATTATTAATATAGCTCTGACTGGGACCTATCATTAGTTCAGCTATGTTTAACAAACTAGTGCCAGCCATGGTTGAATCTAACTCAATGCTAGTTACTAAGCTTATAAAGAAGAAAACCGAGTTGTTGACAGAGATTGATTTTAATGTTTCTAATTTGATTAAGTTTATTAATCCATCTAATGTTCTATCTATAGATTTTATTTGGAGAAAAGATAATTAGGTGGCTTATTATTTATCAAATTTTGCTCTTGCTAATGTAAGGGAGCAAGTTTAGATGAAAATGGTCTTTGTTTCTCTTAATATTTATGTAGATGCAATGATTTTTTCCTTTCTTCCTTAGTTTTTAAATAAAAGTTTCTTCTTTCTCAAAAAAATAAAAAAGGGCCAACGAAATGGATTAGGCAATAAATGAGAAAGACAATGTGGGCTATCATTTATTTAATAAATTAGACATTTAAGTTAGATGACATTCGCAAGTGTCACAAGTTGGATTCTTACTATTGACTCAAAAGACTAATCTATTACATAATGCTGCCTACCTCCTATATATATCTAAGATCTAACTAATTTCTATTTATGTGACATTTTCAATCATCTCACATAATAACTGTGATATTCGCACCCACCTAAAATATCCCACATGATAATCGTAATATTTTTACCTACCCAATCACATGACGTTTTCATCATATATGGTTAAACTCAAGAGCTAACCTGATTGTAGTGGTCATCTCTACTACTCTTAAGGGACCTACATCCAATATGATATTCTATATTTGGGCTCAAAACATAAGAATTTCAAAGACTAACTTATCTCATATATAAATATCTGCATCCTAACAATCTCTATTAGGGTAAACGCTTGTAAGAATTCGAGTGTACATTGATATTTTAAAAGCTGCCACTATATTTCCCAAACCCATATATTATATGGTATTCTCTATTGAGGCAAAATTCATAAGCCACCCTAGCTCATGTTAGCCATTCTCACTGCTCTTAGAAAAATCACAATCTCTGTAACAATCTCTATTTAGGTTCAAGATATAAAATTTTCAAGAGCCACTTGACTTGTATTGCTCATATTCTTTGAGGATTTACATCCCATGTGATAATCTTTATTTAGGCTCAAGATACATGATTTACCCTACTATAGATATTCATAGCCAACTTAGCCTATATTGCTTATATCTCCACTATTATTGGGAGATCCATATTCTACATAACAATCTCTATTAGGCATCCCACATTCCTAAGATATTTTGCAAGTCCCCACTACTTTGAGGAACCCATATCATATGTTGTAAATTTTATTAGGGAAAAACTCAAGGACCAACTTATCCAATATTAGCCATCCCTACTACTTGTGGAAGAGTCACATCCCACGTGACAATTTTTATTTACGCTGTTGAAGCGAAAGTACACAATCAAGTAATATCACCCAAGCAAATAGTACAGAACAAGTTATTAAAAAAATAAAGAGAGAGAAATGATAGAAGAAGAACATACATAATTTACGTGGTTCGATAACTTGCCTACATCCACAGCAGATCAAGATCACTCACTTATCTTATTAAATTATAAGGCACTCACAAAGTATGTCTTTTATAAGAAAGATCACAAAGAATAACTCTCTTTTGCAACCTAGGAATTTTCTCTCACTAAGAATCACAAAGAAGATTTAATCACTAAGTTTCTTGGGTTATCACAAAGATGTATTCTATAATAACTAAGATGTGTTTACAAGCCAATTGAGAGCTTTTATATAGGCTTTAGGATGTCCTAGGTTTACCTTATATATGTGAGAGTCGTATTAGGGAGTCCTGAAGCTAGGGCTGGGCATTAAAAACTGATAATCGAAAAATCAAACTGGACCGGACCGAACCGGCCGGTTCGGTTCGGTTTTTATTTAACAAAATAACCGATCGGTTTTTTTCTTTAAAAACTCGATCGGGGTGGTTCGGTTTCGGTTCGATTTTAATTTTACTAAAACCGAACCAAAAAATTGGATATTTTGGTAAATTAAACTTATAATAACACGTGGCATTAAATAAATGGTAGTTGTAACATAAACAAATAAACTCTGTCACATGTAATTTCACCCTGTTTTCAATTCAATAAAAATAAATTTAAATTAAAATTAAAAAACTTAAAAATAAAACTTAAAATTAAAAGTTGAAAACCTAAAACTAAAATCAAATTTTCATCCCGTTTCAATTTCACACTTTCACAGTCCGCCGTTCGTTCGCTCCTCGCCGCTCAATCTTTGCCTGTTCGTCGGTTTCACTCTTCGCCAGTTCGATCTTTGCCCGTCTGTTTTTCTCATCTTCTACACCGGTGCGCTATTTTTTCCGATTACCCTAACCCTTGGCTGCCGTCCGTCCACTGGTTGCCGTTCGACCTTCGCCAGTCTTTGCCGTTTCCCCGTCTGCTCTTTTGCACCGGTGCGCTGCTTCTTTCCGATTCGGTTACAAGTTACACAGTGACGGCCCTTTTCTTGCCTTGCCATCGTCCGTTCGCTGGTGGGTTGTCGTACTCTTCTTCGCCAGTTCTACTCTTCGCCAGTCTTCACTGTTTCCCCGTTTACTCTTTTGCACCGGTGCGCTGCTTCTTTCCGATTCGGTTACAAGTTACTCAGTGACGGCCCTTTTCTTACCTTGCCGTCGTCCGTTCGCAGGTCGCTGGTGGGTTGCCATACTCTTCTTCGCCGGTTCTACTCTTCGTCGGTCTTCGCTGTTTCCTCGTCCGCTCTTTTGCACCGGTCTTCATCACTGTCAGTATGTTTTTTTATTTTCCGTAATTTAAGTTCAAACATTTTGGGTTTGTGAATTTGGAGGAGAGAGTTGAATACTTGAATTTTTGTATTTATGTGTTGCAGTGTTGGTACTTGGTAGTTGGTGTCTGTGTTTTTGGTTGGTAAATCAAATAGTTAAAGGAGGGAGTCTTGCTTTTTTTTTTTTGGGGGCGGCCGGCCGGGCGGGTCGGGGGGAAGGGAATTTGAGCAAATGAAACAAATATAAGAAATTTTAGGCGCCCAATAGAATGAGCCAAAAATAAATGAAAGGAAAATCTGAATTTTGGGTTTGGCTCCATTTTTTTAATTTTATGGTCAATTTAACATATAATAAAACGTTAATTGTACTATTTAATTGTGATATGATAGTGTTATGAATTGTGAATTGTGATTTTGTTGTAGAATGGATCGTAGTTCAGAAATTGAAAGAGGTGGGCAAAGTATTACTAATAGTAATACTAGTCACTTGAGATCAACAGTTTGGAAAAATTTTACCAAGCTACCGGGTGGGGAAAGAGCTAGATGTAATTACTGTAAGAAGACATATGCATGTCACAATAGTATTGTCGGAACTTCAAATTTGAGGTCTCATTTGAAAAGATGTGTTGCTTATCTGAGCACACAAATTGATAAAATACAATAGGAGTTAGTACTAGAAAAAACAAATGTAAATGTAGGGGGAAAAAGTGTTGCAAATGTTGTGGCAGTTAGGTTTAATCACGAGGATCTCAAAAAATCACTTATTCGATGCATCATAAAAGATGAGTGGCCTTTTAAGAATGTAGAAGGTGAAGGCTTTAATGAGTTTATGACAAAAGCTTGTCCAAGATTTAAAATGCCATCACAAAGAACAGTTGCAAGACACATCCTTGATCTGCATACGAATGAGAAGGCCTTGTTGCAAAGTATTTTGTGTTCTAATAAGCAGAGGATTTCGATCACAATAGATACTTGAACTTCAATTCAGAATGAGAATTACATGGTAATAACATCTCACTTTATTAATGAGAAGTGGGAGTTGCATAAAAGAATTCTTAGTTTTGGGACTATTGAAAACCATAAATGAAAAACTATTGAGAAGTCTATAGAAAGTTGTTTGCTTGAATGGGGCATTGAAAATATATTTGCTATTACAGTGGACAATGCAAGTGCAAATGATGTTGCAGTGACTTATGTTAAAAGAAAATTAAGGAGCTGGAAGGAGGATTCATTAGTTATAGGTGGTAACTTTATGCATTTGCGGTGTTCTGCACATATTATTAATTTGATTGTGCAAGATGGGATGAAAAAGGTGAATGAGTCCATTGCTAGTATTCGTAATGCTGTCAAGTACATTAGGTCTTCTCCTTCAAGATTGAAAAATTTTAAGAAATTTGTAGAAAGGGAGAAAATTTCATCGAAAGCGTTTATGGTACATCTAGGTGGAACTCAACATATTTAATGTTAGATAGTGCTTTGAAACTAAGAAAGGCATTTTATCGGATGGAATGTGATGATGATCAGTATTATTTTTATTTCGGGGAGGATGACATTGACATTGATTGTGCAAGATGGGATGAAAAAGATGAATGAGTCCATTGCTAGTATTCGTAATGCTGTCAAGTACATTAGGTCTTCCCCCTCAAGATTGAAAACTTTTAAGAAATTTGTAGAAAGAGAGAAAATTTCATCGAAAGCGCTTGTGGTACATCTAGGTGGAACTCAACATATTTAATGTTAGATAGTGCTTTGAAACTAAGAAATGCATTTTATCGGATGGAATGTGATGATGATCAGTATTATTTTTATTTCGGAGAGGATAACATTGACAGTGGCACCAAAAAGGCAGGGCCACCAAAAGATGCAGATTGGGAGAATGCTCAAAGGTTGGTCAAGTTTCTAAAGACATTCTATGATGTGACTCTGAAATTTAGTTCATCCAAACAAGTGTCTTCTCATTTATTTTTGAATGAAATTTGGAAGATTCAATCATATTTGAAGACACTCACAGCTGGTAAAGATGAGTTATTGGGTGGTATGGCTAGTGTTATAAAAATTAAATTTGACAAATATTGGGGATCTCTCAAAAAAATCAACATCTTAATTGTGGCAATAATACTTGATCCTCGTTGCAAAATAGCTTTTGTTGAGTGGTGTTTAGGCACTTTATTTGATGGTACAAGTGTGAGTGATATGATTAATTCTGTTAAACAACTGTTGTTTAAGTTGTTTGACAGTTATAAGACATTTGGATCATACGGTGAGGGAGAATCTAGTGATAGTAATTTAGGAGGTGGTGTACATGAAGGAGGTCCAGAAGAAGAAGACGCTTATGATGCTTTGTTCCAATTCCATAAAACACAAAAAAGAAGAATTGATGTCCCGGAACATGAGATTCAGATGTATTTGTCAACTGAGACAGAGAAGTCCAACAATGCAAACTTTGAAATCTTAAGTTGGTGGAAATTAAATTGTACAAGGTATCCAATTTTGTCTCGAATTTTGAAGGATGTTTTTGCAATTCCAGTTTCTACTGTCGCCTCTGAGTCTGCGTTTAGTATAGGAGGACGCATTCTTGATGCATTTAGGAGTTCTTTGACTCCTCAATCTGTGAATGCCTTGATTTGCACTCAGAATTGACTTCTGTCTACTTTTCTTGGAGACAAAATGGATGTGCCTGACACAAAAGATGCTGACATTTGGGAAAGCGTTGAAACAGGTATAATAATTACTTATATAGTTATATGATAGTTAATTTTTGTTAACTTCATTCTTTACTTATTTTTTATTATATTTTTCTCTATAGAATTGAGCATTTTGATGGATGCATCACAGCATATTATGGCCACTGATTGATAAAAGTATTGGAGATATGAGGTATTTTAAATTTATTATATTTCTTATATCTAATTTATAATTTATAGTGTATAGTTTACTAATATAAATTTCTTTCTTCTAATACTTGTAGATTTGATGGTTTTTTGGATTGGAGATGAAATTAATAGACATGGAGTTGATGGACAATAGATTATTGATGGATAATCTTTTTTTATGCATAATATTACTTTGAATATTATGTTGGTGAACAATTTTAGTTTTATGAATATTGTGTTGAATTGTTGATGAACTATTTTATTTTCATGAATGTTGTGTTGAATTGTTGATGAATAATTTTATTTTCGTGAATGTTATTTTGAATTGTTGATGAACAAATTTTATTTTTATGAATATTTTGTTGCTAGACTTTAGATATGTGATCACCATTATGTGATATTGATTGACAATTAGATATTGATGTAATTTTATTTTTATGTATTAATTATAATCTTATTTTGAATATTATATTGATGATGAATTTTATTTTTATGAATATTATGTTGATGGTAAATTTTTATTTTTATAGATAATTATTTTTGATAGAATTGGACAATATTGAATTGTTGATGGACAATTATAGTAAAATTATATAAACTTGTTCAAATAAAAAAGGAATTATGTAAAAAAAAAATTTAAAATTTAAAATCAAAAAATAAAAAAAAATAGCAAAAAAATCGAAAAAACCGAACCGAACCGGAAAAAACCAGTTCGGTTCAGTTCAGTTCAGTTTCTTTCTCTTTCAAATACTCATTCGGTTTTTATATAACAAAAAATCGAACCGGACCAGTTCAATTCGGTTTGGTTTCGAAAAAAATCGGACCGGACCGAACTGTGCCCAGCCCTACCTGAAGCAAGTGGAACACAAAATAAGGAAGTTTTCAATTTTCAAAAAATTGTTCACGCGTCCAGCGACGCGGCGCTAGTGCGTGCCCGCCTGGGGGCTGCGGTGCTAGTGTGTGCCCACTTGGGGGCTGCAGCGCTGATCACCTGACGCTGCGGAGCTCAGTTTCTGGTTTTGGTGCCACGACGCTGGCGCTTGGTACTCATTTTCCATTTTTTAGTCTCTTTTTGCCTTCGTCTTCGATTCTCATGCACCCTACACACTTGAATTGATCTTTAAATCATATCTTGATGATTTTCAATCAATATTCTTACAAATTCTCTTCTTGATTAAAAATTATCCACAAATAAACTCGATCTCTCATTTCTGCATCTTCGGTCACTCTTACAAAGTAGTGACTCCAGTTAAATCCTTGAATAGGATGAACTTAACCGAGGGTAGTGGCTTAGTCAACATATTAGCAGGGTTTTAGACGATGCTATCTTCATTAGACTAACTTCACCACTTTGGACAATTTCTCGAATGTAATAGAACCTCACATCAATGTGTTTCGACCTTTCGTGGAACACTTGATGCTTGCTTAAGTGCATGACACTCTGACTATCACAATATACACTGGTGTTCACATCTTCACTAGTCAATACCTTTTCGCATATGCCTTTCAACTAACGGCCTCTTTAATAGCTTCACTAACAGCTATGTACTCTATCTCTGTGGTAGATAGTGCAACCATATGTTGTAGAACTGATCTCCAACACACACTACACCTAAACACTGTGAATACGTAGCCCGTCAACGATTTTCTCTTGTCTAGATCACATGCATAATCTGAGCTTACGTACTCTCTTACCATTTCACTGTTGTCCTCATCCCTCTTATACATCAACCTGTGATTTGACGTCCCCTTGAGATATCTCAGAATCCACTTCACTGCAAGCTAGTGATCATTACCCAAATTTGTCATATATCTACTCATCACACTCATAGTCTGTGCTATGTCTGGTCTTGTGCAAACCATTATATACATGATGCTCCCCACAACGCTTGCATACGGTACTTTACTCATCTGTAATTTCTCTTCTTCGGATGTCGATGACTGTGCTACTAAAAGTTTGAAATGCATAGCCAAAGGAGTAGAGACAGCATTTGCGTTAGACATACCAAACTTCTCTAGAATTTTGAGTATATATCGCTATTGGGACAAGAAAATAACATCCCTTTTTTCCCTCACAATATCCATACCCAATATTCTCTTTGCTGCTCCCAAATCTTTCATCTCAAACTTGTCACTAAACTACTTCTTGAGCTTCTGTATTTCTTTCATATTCTTACATGCAATCAGCATATCATCGACGTATATAAGCAAATACATCATCCCACAACTTATGTTCTTGAAGTACATGCATCCATCATACTTGCTCCTACTAAAACCACAGGCCATCATAAACTCATCAAATCTCTTATACTACTGTTTAGGTGATTACCTTAACCCATATAATGACTTTTTTTAGCAAACAAGCATGATCTTTATTCCCAAGCTCCTAAAACCCTTGCAGCTATGCCATGTATATCGTCTCTTCAAGCTCTTTATATAGAAAAGTTGTCTTTACATCCATCTGCTCTAGATGTAAATCAAGATTTGCATACATGGCTAACAAAATCCTAATAAATGTATGCTTGACGACTAGAAAGAATATCTTATGAAAGTCAACTCCCTCTCTCTAAGTAAAATCTTGTACAACTACCTAGCCTTGAATCTCGTAAGCTCTATCCCCGGTATCTCCTCTTTCACTTTATACATCAACTTATACCTAAATAGTTTCTTTTGAGGTCTCTCTACCAACTTTCAAGTATTATTTTTCCTAAGAGAATTAATATCTTCTTCCATGGCTTGCTGCTATTTTTTCTTGTTTTCACTCTTCATAGTCTCACCATATATCCTAGGCTTATCATACTCAAGAGTGTGAGCATAATTAAAAGCATGAGCAACTAAATCTGCTTGTGCATACCTGACTAGTGGGTTAATCGCTCTCCTTAACCTATCTCTAACTAGTTGGTACTCTTCAAGTTCCATCTCAGAAGTTCTAGTCTTTCCTTGGGTAATCTTGGAGGAACTCGTCATTCTTAGTTCTTCTTCAAGGATCTCCTCATTGAAGTGCTGATCTGGAGGCATATCAGATCTATTCCCAGGTTCTACTTCAACTTCTATTGACTCGGGTGCTAAGTCTTCATTGGGCATAAGTTCTTCTTTCTCATCTTTTTGGGATATTTTCAGCATCATCGTCTCATCAAATGTCACGTCAAGGCTTATGTCCTTGATGGTGTCAAGTCTTTACATTACACCTTGTATCCTTTCACTCCTTCAGCATATCCTATTAATACCCTTTTGATAGCTCTAGGTTTCAACTTCCCTTCCTTAACATATACAAAGGCAGTGCAGCCAAATATTCTGAGGTGGTTATACTTCGGAGAGTTTTCAGATTATTTCTCTTCTAACGTCTTAAAGTCAATTGCCGATAAGGGACTTTTATTAATCAAATAAGCTGCAGTCACTATAGTTTCTCCCTAAAATGCCTTGGACATCTTTGCATTGGTAAGCATGCATCTAACCTTTTCGAGTATGGTTCTATTCATCCTCTCAACTACGCCATTCTACTGTGGTGTTGATCTCACCGTTCTATGCCTCAAAATCCCATGCTTGGCACAAAATCCATCAAACTCTCTATTGCAAAATTCAAGGCCATTGTAAGTTCTCAACCTCTTTACTCTTTTGCCAGTCTGATTCTTAACAAGAGCCTTCCATGTCTTGAATACATCAAATGTTTGATCATTGCTCTTTAACATCTAGGCCCACAGCTTCTTTGAATAGTCATCAATTAAATTGAGAAAATGTCTGGCACCACCACGAGTAGCTGTCTGAGCTAGTCCCCAAAGATCTGAGTGTATATAGTCAAGAGTCCGCTTAGTCTTGTGTTCATCAGTATTGAACCTCACCCTATGTGCTTTTTTAAGCACACAATGCTCACAAAACTTTAAGGGTTAGAATTTATCCTCACCAAATGCCTTTTGAATAAATAACTCATTCAAACTTCTCTTGCCTAAGTGTGCCAATCTAAGATGTCATAACTTGATTTGCATACTCTCATCATCTACAGAGAATAATACAGAACCACTCACAACTTCACCCTTAAGCACATAAATACCTTTGTGCTTCTCTCTTCTCATCACCTCTATGGAACCCTTCAACACTCTCAAAACCCCTCCATCGATCCTGATGAAATACTCATTGTCTAAAGTCTTTAGTGAGATCAAGTTCTTCTTGAGGTCAGGAACATACCTAACATCTGTCAACTCTTTCACTCACCTATCATAGAACCTAAGTTTAACACTACCAATTCTCATCATCTAACATGTAATGTCATTACACATTAATACTTTACCACCCTAATGGGCTGAAAATTTACAAATCAAAACTTTTGCAAGCACATGTGAAAAGTACAACCAGAATTAAGAACCCATTGTTTAAAATTCTTACCATTAGTAGCGACGAGTATCTCTGCGCTGTCATAGCTATCATCATAGGCAAGCGTAGCATCCACTTTCTTCTTGTCATATGCTCTCCTCTCATTACAGTCCTTTATGAAGTGCCATTTTTTCTTGCAGCAATATCACTTCCTAGGAGTCCTAAACTTCAACCTTGAACCCTTTTTTCTTCCATCTCTAAATAAGGGCTTTCCTCTTACAGATAAAATTTATGCATTGCCTTCGATCGACTTTCTAGTAACTTTGACTTTAATGATGATTTCACATCACTCATCGTTAAACTCTCTCTGCCATAGAGTAATGTATCAATAAAGCTCTCATGACTCTTGGAGAGTAAACTCAGCAGGATAATTGCTCTATCTTCATCTTCTATCTTGATGTTGATAGACTCAAGATCAAGGATAATATTATTGAAGGTGTTTATATGATCTCTCATCGGTATCCCCTCTGACATGGATAGTTGATACAGCTTTTTTTTTATATGCAATTTATTGGCCAATGATTTTTGCATATAAAGCGAGTCAAGCTTCTTCCAAAGACCTATTGTCGTCGTCTAACCTGCTACTTCTCTTAGTACTTCATCACTCAATGATGGAACGATTATGCTATGAGCTCTTTCTTAAATGTTTATTCATTCTGTTTCATCTTTATATGATTCCTACGTCTTCTCTTCTTCACTAGATGGAGTTGTTGTCTCCTCTAATACCGACTTTAGCCTTTGACTCACCAACAACGCCTTAACCTTCATCTTTCACAAATTGAAGTCATTCGTACTGTTGAATTTCTCTACCTCATACTTGGGTGTGGCCATGTCTGCTTTGAAGCCTGGCTCTGATACCAGTTTTTTGAAGCGGAAGCACACAACCAAGCAATATCACTCAAGTAAATAGTACATAATAAGTTATTAAGAAAATAAATAGAGAAATGGTAGAAGAAGAAGATACAGAATTTACGTCGTTTGGCAATTTACCTACATCCACGGCGGATCAAGATCACTCATTTATCTTATTAAATCACAATGCACTCACAAAGTATTCTTTTTACAAGAAAGATCACAAAGAACAACTCTCTCTCGCAACCTATGAATTTTCTTTCACTAAGAATCACAAAGAGGATTTAATCACTAAGATTTCTTGAGTTATCACAAAGATGTGTTTTATGATCACTAAGATGTGTTTACAAGTCAATTGAGAGCCTTTATATAGGCTTTACGACATCCTAGGTTTATCTTATACGTGTGGGAGTCCTATTAGGGAGTCCTGAAGCAAGTGGAGACAGGATAAGGAAGTTTTCAATTTTTAGGAAACTGTTCATGCGTCCAGTACCGTGACGCTCAGTGTCCATCGCCGCAGCACTTAAGTTCTGGTTTCGGCGCCACAGCATTGGCGCCTGGTACTCCTTTTTTCATTTTTTATCTTTTTTCACGTTTGTCTTCTATCCTCGTGCACCCTACGCAATTAGCTTTATCTCTAAATTATATCCCAATGATTTTCAATCAATATTCTCACAAGGCCCAAGACATAGTATTTACCTCATTACAAACTTTTAAAGTCCACTTGGCCTATATTTTCTATTTCACACTACTCTTAAATAACTCACATCCCACGAACAATCTCTATTTGAATTCAAGGCACATGATTTACACCATTATGGATTTTAATAGCCCATATTGCCCATATTCCCACTATATTTAGAGATCTACGTCTTACGTAGCAATTTTTATTGTGGTAAATACTTGTAAAAATTTAGGACTCCACTAGTCTTAGGGAACATATATCCCATGTGACAATCTCTATTTGAACTCAAGACGGAGGATTTACCTCATTAAAAGTTTTTAAAACTTATTTAACCCATATTACTCATATCCTTACTAATCTTGAGAGATCTATATTTCACGTGATAATCTCTATTAAGACTATTCTTATAAGAATTTGGGTCTATTATAATATTTTTAGAGCTCTCTACTGCTCTTGTGGTGACCCACACCCTACGTGGTAATCTCTATTAGAGCAATGCTTATAAAAATTCAGGTATATTATGATTTTATAAGAACTGCTTGTAAAAATTTAGGTCTTCACTACTCTTGAGGAACCTATATTTAAGAGTAGGCACAATTTAATTCGATTCAATTTTAATTAAAATTGAAGCGAACTGTAGTTATTCAATATAAAGAAACCAAATAAATCAAGTTGGATAGGTATAACTAAACTAAATGAATTAGTTTTTTTTTTTAAACTCATTTCTGTTTGATTTTTTTCGATTCTAGCCCAACTGTACATAAAAAGACCGTTATAAAAAGCAATTCAAAACCTTGTATATAAAAACAAAGCATATGCATTGATATGAATTCCCATGAAAAGCTTTTTAATTGAGTTTTATTGTTTTATAATACACAATAAAAGGCCCGTGAGTTTAAAAGAGAAGGTGAATGTTCGGTCCTTCAATAAGACAAACATTCATCATTTTGTTTATAAAGTGAGACACTTAAATGGAATCCTAGGGATCATGTGCACATGATATGACTCTCTCTCTATATATAATTATAATTATAAGTATATTGAATATTGAATATTTTATTTATATAGCTACCAAAAGTTTAAGATTTTCTCCAATTGTTCTAAATCTTTTGCCCGAGAAAAGGGATGCATGGGGGGATGTAATTTATGGTCTATAACTTGGAAAATAGCTACCATAAGCAAAAGGAGACCGAGCAATTTGCTCCAACAAAACCCAGCTACGAAAGTTCATAGCAATTTTAAACATCAAGTTTAATTTCCGAGGTCAACAACAAACCCAACAACAATTCTTAAAAACATCTAAAGTTTGGCAAGTTAGCAACAAAATCCCAACAAATAAGCAAACAAGATATTCTAGCTTAATTTCCAGCAAGTTAACAACAAACCCAACAACCAACAATTCTCAACAATACAAAAAGTTTAGTAAGTCAGCAACAAAATCCCAATAAGTCAGCATCATTTATCAATATTTATCAAAATTGAAAATTTACCAAATTGACATAGAGACTCAAAGACGAGAGTGAGAGGGAAACAACTACGAGCATGCGATGGTGCGAACTAAATCCGACTAGGGAGAGACAGACGATTGTCACGATTCAAATCAAAATTTTCAAAGAAAGAGAGATGAGAGCAGAGTGAGACGAGAGAGAGTGAAATGAAATTAGGAATTTAGGAATTAGGGTTATTTTTTTTCTGATTTATATACGAATAATTCGGCGTTGGGAGCTAGTATAAATTTTTTTTATTGTCACGTGGCAAAATTTTGATTTTTTTAGAAATTAATTTTTTCGGTTCAGTTTTAATTTTAAGCAAAATCAAATTAAAACCAAATCGATTCATTTGTTTTTTTTAATTAGAGGAATCAATCAGTTTTTTTTTAAGTTTAAAAACTAAATCTAATTGATTGGTTTGGTTTGATCCTAATTAGATTATTTGGTTTTTAATTTTTTTATCTACTCTCACCTACATCTTATATGGTAATTTTAATTTAAACTCAAGATACATAGTTTACACTACAACAAATTTTTAATACCCACTTGGTCCATATTGCTCATATTTCTAATAATCTAGAGAGATCCACATCTTATGTGATAGTTTTTATTGGGGTTACTCTTTTACTCTAATATTTTGGGAGCATTCCATTACTCTTGAGAGATCTACACCCTACGTAATAATTTTTATTATGGTAAACACTTGTAAGAATTCGAGTCTATTCTGATATTTTAGGAAGCACTTGTAAGAATTTAGGTCTCGCTTACTTTTAGAAGACTTACATTCAACGTGACAATCTCTATTTGAGCTCAAAACATATGATTTATCTTACTACAGATTTTCAAGGCCTACTCGGCCCCTATCCTTACTAATCTTGAGACCCACATCCCACGTAGTAATCTTCACTAAAGTACAAGAATTTGATTCTACTTTGATATTTTTAGAGCCCTCTACTACTTTTGGAGAACCTATATCTTACGTGAAAATATTAATTATGGCAAGTACTTGTAAGAATTTAAAGGTCTATTTTAATATTTTGGGAGCTCTCCACTATTTTTGGGGGACTCATACCCTTCGTTACAATCTTTATTGTGATAAGTACTTGAAAGGATTTGGGTCTACTCTATTATTTTGGAAAACGCTTGTAAGAATTTATGTCCCACTACTATTATCTCATATAAAAATCTCTATTTTGACTCAATGCACATAATTTACCCCCACTATGAATTTTCAAGGGTTACTTGGCCTATATTGTCCATATCCCTACTAATATTGAGAGACCTATATCTCATGTGACAATCTTTATTAAGGTTACTCTTGTAAGAATCTGGGTCTACTTTGATATTTTAGGAGCTCTTCATTATTTTTGGGGGACTTACACCCTACGTGACAATCTCTATTGAAGTAAGTGGTTGTAAGAATTCAAGTTTACTATGATATTTTAGGAAGTGCTTGTAAGAATTCATGTCATGCTTACTCCTAAGGGACTAACATTCCACGTCACAATCTCTATTTGGGCTCAAAACACATTATTTACCTTACTACAGATTTTCAAAGCCCACTTGGCCTATATTGCCCATATCCCCACTAATCTTGAGAGACCTATATCTCACGTAGCAATCTCTATTAATCTTATAAGAATTTGAGTCTCATCTGATAGTTTAGGAGCCCTTGACTACTTATAGGGACTTATACCTTATGCGACAATCTCTATTGAGGTAAGCATTTGTAAGAATTTAGCGGTCTACTTTGATATTTTGGGTGTCCACTACTCTTGAGGAACTCATACCTTATGTGACAATCTTTATTAAGGTAGGCATTTGTAAGAATTCAGGTCTATTCTATTATTTTAGGAAGCGCTTGTAAGAATTTAGGTCTCATTGTTGTTGAAGGACCTATATCCTACATAAGAATCTCTATTTTGGCTTAAAGCACATGATTTACCTTATTACGAATTTTCAAAGCCCACTTGATCCACATTGCCTATATCACAATTAATCTTAAAAGATATACATCTCATATGGCAATATTTATATGAGGTACTCTTGTAAGAATTCAAGTCTACTCTAATATTTTATGAGCTCTCCATTACTCTTGAAGGGCCCACACACTATGTGGCAATATCTATAAGAGCAAGCATCTATTTGGGCTTAAGGCACTTGATTTACCCCATTATAGATTTTCAAGACCACTTAGCCCATATTGTTTATCTCCTCATTAATCATGAGATATTCACATCTTATGTGACAATCTCTATTAGGGCTACTCTTGTAAGAATTCAGATCTACTATAATATTTTAAAAACCCATATATGAATAAGAATTTGAGTTGACTCTGATACTACTCATTAAAAATTTGAGCGCTTGTGAGAATTCGAATCTATTTTGATATAACTTGCAATGTATTCGACTCTTGCCATTGACAAAAATATAAAAAATAAAAAATAAAAGTTAGTCTATCAAATAATGCTATATATCCCTTGTATATATCAAAGACATACTAAATTTATATAGGGCATGGAATTTGATATAGGCCAACATATTTAAATACAATTTGTGATTGACAAGTCGTTATATATCTTGTACAAGAATTTACTACTTTAATGCTTACATGCATTAATAACATAAATTTTAAAATTACGACCCTATCCAAATGTAAATCTCTGACTATACTCTCAATTCATCTTCTAAAAAATACTCTCAACTATAGACTTTAGAATCGCAATCTATGAATCTCATTCTTTCACCGGAAATGAGCCGTTTTGACTCCCTTCCAGCAGATCCCAACTCTCTCTGATTTTTTTCTTCAATCTTAATTTAAAGTTATTATGTTTTTTTATATTTTTTCGTTTTATTTTATTGTGAGTGCTGCCAACCAATGGACATTTGTGAAGAGTCAGAGAGCTCCTCAGCCGTCATTGTGTTTCCTCAGCCCGTGCTGAACTCTCTTGGCCTGCGCTGAGCCTCTACGGCCACGATGAACTTTCTGACAACTGCTGAATATTTTTTGGTTGTTTCATCAACTAGGATCCAATTGCTTTGTGACGATAGAGGACCTATTGTTGGCAAATTTTAGGCACGTGTGGGTATATGCATATACAATTATGTATATTATCTAACGCAGCGAAAATATGTAAATTTTGTAATAAACAAAATAAATATAATTATTAATCGCATTAATATATTTATAGGATTAGAGAACTCACCTCAACGTGTAACGTTATACACGTATTTGTTTTCGGAGTTCATATGGAGACCAATTCGCGGGTAGTTCTAGTCACCAACACGGTGGGCTTGGCGAGCAAGAACAACAGCCCTTTACGCAGTACCAGGTTTAACTCTTAAACTCCAAAATAGTCAGTGTGTATTTTTATCATTTTCTCCAAAATGATAAAAAAATTAAAAATTTGAAGCAATCCACCATTGCTTCAATTAGAAGCATAAAAAAAATTGAAACAATTTTTTTTTTCTTCTTCTTCCTCATTTTCTTTCTTTCTTTCTTTCTTCATTTTCTCTTCTCTTCTCTCTCAACCAAAATGGCCGAGAAACACACAGCACTCATTTTTCATTTCTTTCTCTCTTCACTTTATATATATATATATAATAAAATAATAATATAATATATATAATAATAATATAAAATTAGTAATGGGTATCAACTATTTGGCACCTAAATATAATATTAATATATATAATATCTAATAATATAATATAAAAAATATATCATATAATATAATGAGAGATATTTTAATTATTTAACAATTAAATAATTAAAGTGAGAAATGATCATTTTACCCCTCATAAATAGTTACCAAATTTACTCTCTAGTGGGTTCCACCAAATTCACACTTGGGTAAACTCAACTGAGGGTCCACAATACGCTATGTGTCATAATATAATTAGTAAATAATAATTATTAACTAATTGTTGTATTTAACACTTAAATACAGACACGTACGCATTCCCGTGGTAATGCTGAATATTGCTGGATTAAACAATTTAATCTGGTACGCTGTCCCAGTACACAACGAGTACACTCCATATTACGAGATTCCCAAGGTCCTACGCCCGATTCGTCAAATGGAACTATTCCATGAGTCCGTGAGCAATGCCCCACGCACACGTCACGGATATACAAACTAGCGAGTTGAACCATACAAGTTGAGGTTACAACGCATACGTATAGTCCTTTCGTCATGATATCCAGGATGTACGGGGATATAGATTATCACTGTCAAATCCCTTTGTGCTCATCCATGTCCTATCTCCAGACTTGTATCTCATTGAACAATATGCGCAAACTCTTTTGCCATATTGTTCCACTCTGACGGAACTCTTTCCCAGGATGATTGCTTGTGGCCACAAGACTTTCTGAGATATAATCTCGAAGCATCTGAATATCTAACTTCATATGGGAGTTGGCAGATCCCATATATGTACGTACCAGACTCTATAAGCATCGAACCATACCCAGTGACACCCAGTAGTCACACTATGAAAGGTCTATGACATGCGTGGAATCAAAATATGGTGGATCACTTATAGGCCCACCGTAGCATTCAGGTCAAAGGACCACATATACTACTCAACTTGAGAGGACCCTCCGTTGACGGCTTACATTGAGTGTCTATCGGAGGCCCTCGTGAGTCTGTCTCATATCCAATCCTAACTTGATACCCATATGTCAATATGAGTTTTAAGTTCACAGTCGGCTAGAAGTGACCATATATACACTATAGGTACGATATATGCTGATCTATATATAAAGGTATCCACCGACAGACCCGTATCGGCAGAAATAGATCATGGACAATTAGTCGAGAAAATACTTGCACAACTTACATTTCCTAGCACTTGATTAAAACTCTTGCAACTATGCAGTTACTAGTATATTCCCATGTCTATGTCCCATTACAGACAAGGCTCCAACTCTTGAATTTGCTGGGTATTATAAACAGCGTGGCTTACTTTGAGCCCTTATCTAAACTCTTTTAGATCTGATCCGAACTCTTTCAGATCTACAATGTCTATATCGTTACATGCATAATACCATATAAATGTGTATTAGCGATTTAATGAGAATGTATATTTGTATAAATACACAAGTATATGTACATTCAAGGATGGCACGTAAATACAGACCTTAACAATATCCCACTTGCTCTAGTACCATTCTTGATGGCATCTTATGCATATTGACTCTATGTGTTTCACAAACACTTTTAGAGTCATGGCATTAGAAAGTGAGTCCGCTAAATTATTTATAAAATACTTCTACTAATAATCACATCTCCTTCAGCCAAGATCTCTTTAGTTATGTGAGACTCCTATCAACATAATTAGAGTACTGGTGTCCTCTTGGCACATTGGTTTATACAATAGCCTTGTTTTATCATAAATTTATAGGATATAATCCATCTTTCTTAGAACTCATCCAAGGCCAACGATAAACCTACGAATCCTCACTGCTGCTTCTGCTCCGCCAATCTGAATTAGCAGTGAATCTCAGTTTGGTGTAATTTCAACTCCCTTAGTACTAATGAGAATGAGCACATTCCCAGATGTAAACTCTCTATTATCTAGGTCAAAGTAAAAGTCTGACTCTATGCATCTTCTCATTTGTAAGTTACTTTCTCCATTTTTGAGAAACTTATCCTTTGTACCCTCTAGGTGCCTTGGGATATGTTTGACTACCATCAAATAGAAGTCACCTGAGTCAAACTGAAACCCACTCGTAACTCTTACAGTGAAACTGATCTCAGGTCTCAAACACATCATAGCATACATCAATCTTTAAAGAGCTAATGTATCTGGTATGTTACTTTCCATCTGAAGAGACACTCTCCTTAAAAGATGAACACCAGGTCTATGGATGTGAAATAATTTGGGAGAGTCCTATCAGCTTCCTAACTCTATCTTTATAAAGTTTTAAACCTAGTATAAAGGAAGCCTCTCTTAAATCCTTTATGGCGAAATTCTTACGAGTTACTTTTGACTAATTATAACATACTAACATCATTTCCAATGACCAGTATGTCATCAACAAAATTTTGTTATGATGTATGCTATGATGGTCTGTGGTTTGAGAGATATTCATGAAACCCACTTGTTATGAGAAACTCTTTCTCTAGAATAATGGAATGCCAAGAAACAAATACACTCCGCTTCTCTGAATCATAGAACTAGTATCTTATTTAATTTACTAGATACTCAATGAACATATACTTGTACCTCTTAGGTGTTGTCTACCTTGTTAAGTAACTCTTACAAAATAAGATACCCTGCTATATAACTCCTACGTAAGTAGGACAACCCTAAGTCTTAACTTACTTAAGATACGGCTTCCTTTCTTTCTGTATCACATACGGAATAGAAGGAACAGCTTCTGATGGAACTTTACTTAATAAGCAGTTTTATTTAGAGCATATACCCACAGATATAGATCGGTAACACTCATTATCAATCGAACGATATCTAATAAAGTCCAATTCCTCTTATCCAAAACATCATTATGTTGTGGATAACCCGAAGGACTATAATGAGTGAGAATCTCATTCTTTTTTAAACAAACAGAAAATTTGCTGTTTATGTATTCACTTCCTCGATCTAATTGAAAAGATGTGATATACATTCTGGTATTTATGGTTATCTCAATGAATACATTATTCATAAACTGGTCAAGTCTGCATGGTCAGATCAGGAATCCAACCATCCTTAACCAAACGGATAAGCATTTTATGCCTATATGACCTAAACTTATATACCACAGCTCCATATCATTTAAGGATTTCAATCTACAGACACTTTTACTTTTGTATATAATATCTATTTATTAACTGACATTCAGCTAATAGAATATCATACTAATTATGCAATACAACTATTGTATTACATATAAGAAGTAAGTCAAGCTGCCCAACAATTTGGACTTGCAAGAAATCATCATTTCTTACTCTCAACTTTACTTCTACAAGTTATTGCATTTTAGTCTCTCTCCATCCCTGTAACATCTTGCAAATATGAGAAGGACATGCAGTATCTCATACCCAGCTTGAACTGACATTATATGCCTTAGAAAAGTCTATATGTGTCAAACATATATCTATAGGAGTCTTCCTGACCTTTCTAAGGCTTCTGCGGTAGAAAGATTTCCAATACCCAACCTTACTGTAGTGGAAACACTTTTTACCTACACGCCCTCTTGTTGATCTTTGAATAAATATTGCCTCTGAGGATTGATACTGGGTATCTACCTCATCTTCTTCTCCTCACACATCTGGTCTCACCAGATATACTTGAAATAAAAGGTGAAACACCATTTACAAAGAAAGTCATACCCTTTCTATTTAATCCTCTAGAGGTGTTATCAGAATTACCTTACGGCAAACTCTGATCAACAATAAATTCAAAATTTTTTGAATCTAGAACACTTCTAAGCTTCATCTATCGGTCAGAGTAATTTTTAGTACCTTAGAGTTGGACTGCATCAACTATACTCACAAACTGGTTCGTAGTGGCCATTATTCTTAACAGGCCAAACTTACGAGAGATGTAAGCGGAATATTAATTAAATCGCTAATACAACATTTTAAATCATAGGTATACAAAGTATACATTTTTCGATTTAAAATGCCCTTCCACTGCTTTACATAAACCCGGTAATCTCTCAAACGGGAAGACGATAGTTTAAACTCTTTTAAACTATACAGTGGGAAGTAGATTCCATTGTAATTTACTCGGGCCTCACGCTATAGCAATATTGGCCTTTGTAAACCCAACAAGTAGACAACACTTGTCAATTACATCTCATGCAACTCTTACCCCTTAATCCTAAATACACCTCATCCTCACGCTATAGTACTATTAGATAAGTGTATTCCAGATTAACTTGTTAATGATCAAATATATGCTACCGATACTACCCTCATGTTGTAGCAATATTTGATAATACTTTCGCATATATTTGTCTCATCTCATGTTTAACCAGCATAGTCCAAGCTCAACCGACCAAGTCCCTCATGCTGTAGCAATATTAGGATAGGGCCGACGTGACTCGTCTAACACTGTATTGACAAGACGGATCAGAATAAAATATTATCTCATAATATAATATTCTTCAATCTGATTAAGAGAGATTTTATTTCTATGGTCTCCATACTCCTAAGAAGGGTGATTCTCAACTTAATTAATTTCTCTATGCAAGCACAATTAACCTCTATAGTATGGCTCCCATTGTGGTTTCCAACATAGAAAAAATTAATCCTGATTTATAATGCAGACCAATAACTCTTTATCACTGCATCTCATAAACCCCGATTTATAATGTAGAGTAATAACTTTTATCATTATATCTCATAAATCTACACATGCAAAATTAATTTTGAAACACTGTTCAAAAATATTGTAGCTATAAACAGTAACTTCAGTTCTACTGTACCTATGAACAGTAACATTTACTGTATCATGAACAGTAAAACTTTACTGTTCATGTGCCACTTTTCAAGTGAACAGTACACAGTCGCGGGGCGAGATGTCACCGCTGGTGCTACAACGCCCAGTACTTCCCCTTTGGCATACCGGTTTCAACACTTGAAACGCGTCATTTACACTAAGTCTTTTGTATCCATTCACTCAAACAACACTCAAATATAACCTAAATGGCTCTGATACCATTTGTTGACGGATCTTAGGCACGTGTGGGTGTATGCATGTGCAATTGTGTCTATTGCCTAATGCAGCAGAAATGTGTAAATTTTGTAATAAACATAATAAATACAATATATTAATCGTATTAATATATTTATAGGATTAGAGAACTCACCTCAACGTGTAATGTTATATACGTATTTTTTTTCGGAGTCCGCATAGAGACCAATTCGCGGGCAGTTCTAGTCACCAATATGGTGGACTTAGTGAGCTAGAACAGCAGCCCTTTACGCAGCACCGGGTTTAACTCTTAAACTCCAAAATGGTCACTGTGTGTTTTTATCATTTTCTTCGAAGGATAAGAAATGAAAATTTTGAAGTAATTCATAATTGCTTCAATTGGAAGCATAGAAAAAAAATGAAACAATTTCATTTTTCTATTTTTTTCTTCCTCTTCCTTTTTCTTTCTTTCTTTCTTCTTCTTTCTCCATTTTCTCCTCTTCTTTCTCGGCTAAAATGACAGAGAAACACACAGCACTCATTTTTCATTTCTTTCTCTCTTCACTTTATATATATATATATATATCATAAACTAATAATATAATATATTATATATTATATAATATAATATATATAATAATATAAAATTAGTAATGGGTGCAAACTATTTGGCACCCAAATATAATATTAATATATATAATATCTAATAATAAAATATTATATAATATAAAAAATGTATTATATAATATAATAAGAGAGATATTTTAATTATTTAATAATTAAATAATCAAAGTGAGAAATGATCATTTTGCCTCTCATAAATAGTTACCAAGTTTACCTTTTAATGGGTCCTACTAAACTCACACTTGGGTAAACTCAATTGAGGGTCCACAATACGCTACGTGTCATAATATAATTAGTAAATAATAATTATTAACTAATTGTTGTATTTAACACTTAAATACATATACGCACGTATTTCTATGGTAATATTGAATATTATTGGATTAAGCAATTTAATCCGGCATGCTGCCCCAGTGTACAACGAGTACACTCCATATCACGGGACTCCCTAGGTCCTACGCCCGATTCGTCAAATGGAACTATTCCATGAGTCCGTGAACAATGCCCAACGCACACATCACGGATATACAAACTAGTGCATTGAACCATACAAGCTGAGGTTACAACGCATACGTATAATCCTCCCTTCATGATATCTTGGATGTGCGGGGATATAGATTATCACCGTCAAATCCCATTGTGCTCATGCATGTCCTATCTTCAGACTTGTATCTCATTGAACAATATGCGCAAACTTCTTTGCCATATTGTTCCACAATGGCGAAACTCTTTCCTGGGATGATTGCTTATGGCCACAAGACTTTCTGAGATATAGTCTCAAAGCATCTGAATATTTAACTCCATATGAGAGCTGACGGATCCCATATCTGTACGCACCTGACTATATAAGCATCGAACCATACCCAGCGACACCCAACGGTCACACTATGAAAAGTTTGTGACATGCGTGGAACCAAAGTATGGTGAATCACTTACAAGCCCACCATGGCACTCAGGTCAAAGGACCACGTATACTACTCAACTCGAGAGGACCATTCGTTGACGATTTACATTGAGTGTCTATCGGAGGCCCTCGTGAGTCTGTCCCATATCTAGTTCTAACTAGATACCCATATGTCAATATGAGCTCCAAGCTCACAGTCAGTTAGAAACGACTATCTATACACTATAGGTACAACATATGCTAATCTATATATAAAGGTATCCACTGACAGACCCGCATCGGTAGAAATAGATCAGGGACAATTATTCGAGAACATACTTGTGCAACTTGCATTTTCTAGCACCTGATTGCAACTCTTGTAACTATGCGGTTACTAGTATATTCCCAGGTCTATGTCCCATTACAGACAAGCTCCAACTCTTGAATTTGCTGAGTATTATAACCAGCTAACACTTAGTTGTGCTAATATTTAGCAATTATATCTCTCAGCGTGACTTACTATGAGCCCTTATCTAAACTCCTTTAGATCTGATTTGAACTCTTTTAAATCTACAATATCTGGAACGTTACATGCATAATACCATATAAATGGGTATTAAAAATTTAATAGAAATGTACACTTTTATAAATACACAAGTATATGTACATTCAGGGATGGCACGTACGCATCGACCCTAACACCTATCCTCCCTGATTTATTCTGATCTAGCCACTCCGCCAGAGACAAGTGCACTTTTTCGACCATTCTTCTAAACCCCACCACCGAGCTAACCACTACTTTTCATTTAGCCTTTGCACCCAAGTAACCATCGCTCACCATAACTGCATCCATCCCATTTAGTGCGAAGTAAACACCAACGATCTTTAAACTACCTGTCACCACCACGTAAAATAACTTGTGTTTTGGATATGTTATCATGTTGTTCTATTGTGGGTGTATTTGGTGAGTATTGGGTTATTGATATATATTTAAAGAGGATGTATTTGTAAATTGTGGTTTATGTGTATATCCATTTCTGCGTGAGAGTGTTTTTTATCTTTCTTTTGTAAGGGTGTTTTTGTCATTCCTCTATTGGGGTATTTTGTCCATCTATAGTGAGGGTGGTCAGTCCCTCTTAATAAGGGAGTAACTCTCACCTCATTTGTTGGTGTTGTGTACTTGTGTGCGCCGTGTTAGGCATGGTTGTGTGCATTATTAAACTATTTAGTAATAAATATGTCATATATATAACACAGCGAAATTAATACATATACATTAAAATAATCTCATTACACTAATAAAATTAGGGGACTCACTCTCAAAAAGTACTTTGAGCAATTCTAATTGAGAACGTAATGAACTTTCCAAGGCTAGAATAATAACTTTTTATTTCGAAATATTTAAAGTAACTATTTGCTTATATTGTATTTGTCTCTTGGATCTAACACTTAATTTGTAAAATTTAAAAACACTTTTCTTTCAACTTTGTAAAAGAAATAATCTTGGCTATTTATAGCCATCATTGTCGCAAATTCAGCCAGTGAATTTACAACTAATAGCCAAGTATGACAATGCAAATAAATTTGCATTGTCATGCTAAAACAAATGATGGCTGAATGATAGCTATCTCATGCTTAAAATCATGAGAAATTAATTTCCAATTTGTTAATTACGTAGCTATATAATGAACAAATTGGTGGCATTGCAACATATTCTATTGCCACCACCACTTACTACCGGGAAATTGAATCAATTTGATTTAATTTTCAATTATTTTAGTCAATAGGAATTTATTCCACTAAATGACAAATGATTAAAAAATAATAAATCAAATAAATAAATTTATTTGATATTTTATATATTGTTGAAAAAATATAAAGAAATAATAATTATTTTATGGAATAAATACAATTTTATCCTCATAATTTTGGTTAATTAATAATTTTACCTCATTAGATCTAAAATACCTAATTTTACTATATTCCATTAATTTTTGCCGTTAGTTTTAATGGTGGAATGGTAAAAATGCAATCTAACCATATAAATAAATTACCCATTGAACACGTAATAAAATCCTATCCATTCATTGTCTTTTCGAATACGTGGCACAATCTCATTCATTAATTTAATTTAATATAATTTTAAAAATAAACTTTAACAATATGACACATGTCAAAATGATTCATTGAACACGTGACAAAATTTTACTTATTTATTGTCTTTTCGAACTCGCAGAACAATCTCATTCATTAATTTAATTTAATATAATTTTAAAAATAAACTTTAACAATATGACACGTGTCAAAATGTGATTAGTACTTTTAGACACGTGTCACCATGAAATTGATTTATTTTTTTATTATAATTTGTAAATAAATTAAATTATGCAAAAAAATTAAAAATAAAAACTACGCCAACAATAAAAATTTATCAAATTTACATCATTGAATTTTATTTTTCTTGATCTACACAGTGGTGATCATTTTTGGTGTAAAAAAAAGACCAGAAAATGGTCCAAAATGGTAGAGAGTGGCGGCAACTATCCCCGGCCGCCGTTAAATGGTGGGACGGTGACTTGCACCGCCATCATAGGTGGATAGATCGATCGGCGGTGGCTGCCATCACTCTCCTCCATTTTTTTTTACCAAAAATGATCCCACCACTTTGTAGATCAAGAAAAATAGAGTCAAATGATGTAAATTTGATAAATTTTTATTGTCGGCGTGTCACCAAAAAAAGGTGGCCGGCGGTCGGTCGACAGTTGTTTTTCGACGACAGTGCCTGTTTTGTTTTTAATTTTTTAATTTATTATTAATAATATAACCAATTATACGATGACACGTATTATTTGTAACAAATCATATAATGACACGTGTCCATTTACATATATTTTATATATTTTTATATGTGTTATTATTGGGGTAAACTAGTAAAAGTATATTAAATATAAATTTTTCATCCAAATTGGTGGCAAAAATTAACAGATTATGACAAAATTGGATATTTTAGATCTAATTGGGACAAAGTTGTTAATTAGCCCAAAATATGAGGGTAAAATTGTACTTATCCCAATTTTTAATAACTTTATTTACCAATGTTCAAATTAGTACCCATACAAATTATTGGCACAATTTGAGACATATATTAAGAAGATAAAAGTGTCAAGTCTCACTTGAAATAATTTTAGGTTTAACACCTAAACTTTAACTACTCCACAATAAACTTGAAATAAATAAATTACTAAATGAATTAATTTAAATAAAACAATAGTTATTTTATTTAAATGATAGCTATATCTATCAATGCCAAATTTAATACTCATAAAAATTATTAGTATAATTTGATACATATACTAGGTAAATAAAAGTATTAAGTCTTACTTGACATAATTTTAGGTTTAACACTTAAACCTTAGTTATCTACGAGAGACCTTAAAATAAATTCATATTTTTTTAAAAAATTTCGGATCGAACAATTCGATTCGGTGCGCTACCTACGTGCTCAATGAGTACACTTCATATAGTGAGACTCCCTATGTTCACACTTATTGTGTCTCACAAAATATTTTCGTAAGTCCTAACCGATGCCCCCCACACACACGTTATGGATAATACAAAATAGCGAGTTAAACCATACAAGTTGAGGTTAATCCATATTCGTACAATCCTTCTATCATTAATATTTTGGAAGAATGGAGACATCGATCAACACCGTCAAGTCCCCTATTACTCAACCATAAATTATCTCTTTTGATTCGTATTCTAATAAACAATATACGCAAATTCCTTTGCAATATTATTTACTCCACATAAAACTCTTCCTCAGGTTAAATGCTTATGGCCATAAGACTTCCTAGAATACAATCTTAGAGCATTTGGATATTTAACTCACAAATATGAGATGATGGATCTTATATCTACATTCATCGAATTTTATGAGCATTGGACCATACCCAGTGATATGCAGCGGTCAGACCATGAAAGGTCTTTAACATATGTGTAACCTAAATATGGTGGATTACTCACTAGCCCACCGTAGTGCTCAGGTCAAGGGACCACAAATATTATTCAACTCGAAAATACCATCCACTGACAGATTTATGAGATATCTATTAAATGTCTTTATTGAGTCTAATTCAGTATCCAGTCTTTACTAAATACATGTATATTTGTACGAGCTTCCACTAAGCTCATGATTTGTTAAGATTAATCATCTGAACTGTTTTAATATAGATCTACACTGATCTATATTAATCGATTTTATTCGATAAACGCTGCAACGGTGGAAATAGATCAAGAACATTTAATTTTAGAACATATTTACACAATGATTTTTTTAAGCAACGCTTTCAACTATTTACAACTATATTATTGCAAGTATATTATCAGGTCTTTGTCTCATTTTAGATAAGGTTCCAACTCTTTAGACATGATCTAAACTTTTTCATATCAATACAATGTTTAAAATGTTATAAGCATCTTACCTTAATAAAAATAATTAGCGATTTATTAAAATATTTATTTATTGCATAAGTATGAAAATATAATATTCATACAAAATTGGAATGGCACATGAATACAAATCTCAATATCAATAAGGCAGATAGTTATCCCTGGTCATAAAGATGGTCTTCCTATTCTTGAGATATTATGTATCATTTTTAAGAAGAGTTTCGGGCGTTCATCAGTAAATTTATATTATATTATCCTAGTAATTTTCTATTTACATAACAGTAGACCCTATAATATTTTAATTTAATCAATGATATTAAAATTTTTAAAAAACAAATTCGTTATTAACAATAGCAGGTATTTATTTTATTAGATTCAGATTGAGTTTTATTCATTTCTTTAATAATTTTGTGGATGCTCTTTGTCAGACATTATATGGTGAGTGTTGTTTCTCTCACTTTTAAAATAGTTTAAATAGAAATAAACTACTCCTAAAGCACATTCAAGCTATAATATATCCTTTGGGTTAAAAGAATTTTGGTAAAAATTCTACTAACTTTTCTAGTGTATTGCAACATAATAAATATAAGATACGAGTTATGTTGATTTACTTTAGTGTCGATACCAATCTTTTTATCTAGTAGGTTAAGTTTTGACTTAACAAATTTAAGGAATAAGATATTTACATTCTTAAAATTTGATTTCAACGAGAGTTTTACTTTTTATTTTCAAAATTATCGAAAGATTCATTTTTTTTAATTTTTTAAATATTTCTCACTAGTTTAAAAAAAAATTAAAGTTGTTAAAAAAAGTCAAATATGATATTTGTATACAATAAAGAAGAAAATGATTAATTTGAGAGAGAAAAATAGTTGGATGAGATAAGAAAGAGAAATAAAATGTGAGAGAGAAAATAACACTATATTATCATAATAATAAGTTTTAAAAATACAACAATTACATCTCATTTTTAATCTTAATCATTGAACAAAAAATAATTTAATGGTTAAAAATTTGTGTCAAACATTGTGTAAAAAGAGAGGTGCAATGAATCATGTTCCTATATATATATATATAATGTATGCTAAAAAAATAGAATTATATAATCAAATATTATATTTAAAAAATGAATAAATACATTATGATTTAAGATTATCAATTATGAGAATTAAGTCTTTATTTGATTGAGTTTTTTATTGGCCACAAGAGTTTTTTTAACGCCAATAATTCTTTTGAAATTGTTTTTGACGTTTGATTATAATTAGAAAAAAAAATTTAAAATTAAAAAATTATTTTGCATCTACTTACAAAAATTCAAGTTTTGGGCTTTTAAGAGTAGAGCTTTTTGATCTTTTTGAATATTTGTGATAATGTTACATATGCCTCAATAATATTTTTTTTATTTCTATATTATACTTTTAATAAAAATAAATTCCATTAAACTAACATATTTTCAATTTTTTTAAAAGTCATCGTGTCTCCAATTTTTTATATCTCTACAACCATAATATTTTTATAAGAACTTATCAAATTTTTTGTTAATTATTTTATTTTTAAATAAAAAAAGATATTATTTTTTTTTCAATTTTTATATCAAACACATTAATTACTATATATTAATTTTACTTAATTATTATATTTTTTAAAATTAAATTTAAAAAATATATGATAAATTTAAATTTATAAATAAAAAATATTAAATTATTTAAAATTTAAATATAAATTTTATTAAATATTTTTAATTGATAATTTAATAACAAATAAATACTTTTAATAATATATACCTAGATGATTTAATACTTTAAAAAAATTAATTTATAATTAAATAATTAATATATTTTTTAAAATATTTACTTTTAAAAATTTTATCTTAATTTTTTTTTTACTTTTAATAACTTTATTTAAAAAACTCCCCTAAATCCTTCTAAAAAATATTAACAAAGTCGAAATAATAATGATTTGAGTTGAATTAAATCCATCTCAATTCTCATCCGCTCTGCCAACTGCAAAAGCATGGAGCCATGCATGGACTCAACTCAATATCTATCCTAAGTACACGTGGAAGGCATATAACACATCTTTGTCTGGTCTGTTTAAATCAACAGTGATGAATCTGACTGTGACCATAAAAAATTAACAGAACCGGGTAACCATAGAATCCTACTTAACCCAGCAGCAGCAGCAGCGAATAATGGAGGTTACTGTTAGAGAAAAACAGACACAACGACACGACACGACACGACACGACACGACATTTAATCTTTACTCTTTACCTTTCCTTTTTCTTTCCCCTCAAAATACGAATCTTTTCTTTTTTAGAAAATTTATTAGGTGGCTCTTTTTTTCTCCCTGTTTCTCCCCATAAGTCTTGTCTTTCTTTCCCCTTCTCTCTCTAAAGAAAAAAAAAAATTTCTATTTTGTTCTCAACAGCTTCTTCAAAGCAGCCATGTCTTTCAGAGGAGTATGTTTTTCCTTACCCATTACTGCTTCTTCTGATCTGAATTCACTTACTTTAGCTTATTTTCATGTAGTTTTTGCTTTGTTTTATATTATTTATTATTATTATTATTATTTCATTTGTTTTCCTGGTGGTAACATGAATTTATGGACTGATTGAATGAGTTTTAGTTTGTTTTATATTCTTATGAGTATTTTGGTTTCTGGGATTAGTAAAATTTCAATTTTGGTTGGAAGATAATTGTAAAGTTTCAATTTTTGTTAGATCTTAGAGTTTATTAGCCTGTAAATTTGCTGTCCTTTTAGTATTATGAAGTTCAATGCTGTTTTTTTTAAAGAGAAAATCTGATCACATCTGAACTTCTTATTGGAATTTGTGTTGGAAGTTTCAGAATTGACTAAAAGATCTTCTTATACGAGGCGTACTTGTTGTGAACAAAGATATTAACCGTAATTTTTTTCTCTTGTTAAATAAGTTTGTTAAATGTTCAATGGTTTTGAATATTGTTTTTTAGGCAAATGCTTCTTCGGGAATGGGAGTTGCTGACCACAGCAAGAGCACGTACTTGGAACTGCAGAGGAAGAAGGTATATCGCTATGTGATATTTAAGATTGATGAAAAGAAAAAGGAGGTTGTGGTTGAAAAGACTGGAGGCCCAGCGGAGAGCTATGAAGATTTCGCTGCTTCTTTGCCTGAGAATGATTGCAGATATGCCGTTTATGACTTTGATTTTGTCACCTCTGAAAACTGCCAGAAGAGCAAGATCTTTTTCGTTGCATGGTTTGCGTTCCTTCAATTGTTTTATTTGTGCTTCTTGGTTGGTGTTTAGTTGCATTACGGTTTAACACTATAAATATGCTTTATGTGATTGGCAAATTCAGGTTCATCTATTCACATTGATCATGGTTATTACTAATAATTTTTTTTTTTCTCTGAAATCTTTCAATGTCAATGGCTTTTTGCCCTTTTCTGGTAAACTCTTGTGCTTATTCTTTTTCTGCCACATGATATAGATGTAGTAGCTATCGTCACAACCCTGTTTGCATGTTTAGTGTATTCTTTAAATATGTTATTTGGATACCATCCTACAGGGTCTTAAAATAGTTGATATCTGCCTTTTCATAGGATCGCCTTCTTGTTGACACTGCTGTAACAATCTCTGTTGTAATTTAGCTTGAGTTTCAGTCTTTGTAATCATTCTTCTGTGGGATGGAGAGAAAGGAGAGAGTGGGAAGAATTTAAATTTGAATTTGCTATCTTCACCCACCTCAATTTTCTTGACATCATTTCTTTTTTGATCTTTAATTTTCATAAACTTTTCCAAACCAATGTGCCATAGACAGTTGGACTTAAAATATGTATTCTACATATTAAGTTAAATATGGCAATCACAAAAGGTAATGTGCCTCTAGTTCTCATTATCAGACATTGTAAACATGTGAAGGTTAAATTCTTTTGGCGACTCTGTTGTTGTTGGAGTCTTTTCTGAGGGAGGTTGTTTGTTTGTTTCAAGCAAGTATTGGATATTCTTGCCAAAATTGGGTTTAATCCATGAGTGGGGTTTCAGGGTGGTTACTTTTAGCTGTTAAATGAAAATTTTGTATGATGATTGGAAAAAAGAAGATGATTTTTTATGCCATAGGCTTGCTTTGTGGTTTTAAACTTCTATTTCTTTTTCTGTTTTCTAGTATAGTTATTGTGTCTCAGCTATGTACATGAGGTTGCAGAAAGTATATTTGCTTCTTTATCCTTGCAAGTAGAATGTACCTCTGGACCTGATGTTGGTAGATGCACTCCCTTCATAGTTTTTAATATGTGTACATAAATTGTGATTAGCTAGAAATATAACAAGAAAATTATCTGCTGCAGGTTCTGTTACTAGGCTTGTCATCAAATATGAATTTAGTTTGTTGATTTCTTATTCAATGTTTCCTTAAATTCAGGTCTCCGGCTGTGTCCCGGATCCGAGCTAAGATGCTATACGCAACATCCAAGGACAGTTTCAGGAGGGAGCTGGAGGGCATCCATTACGAAATTCAAGCAACTGACCCAACTGAGATGGATCTTGAGGTGCTCAGAGACCGTGCACACTGAAGATTTGCTTAAGGCAAAGGATTTTTCTTCCTTGGAGGAATCCATTGGCAGTCTGAAGGAACAAACTATCCAGCTTCAATTGGTTGCTGGTAATCTGCAGCACTTGTCCGGCACATAGTACATATAGCTTATTATTAAATAATACAGCTCCTGGGAAGGCTGATCGGGAGCTCATGGCCGAGGCACCTCGATGCATAGGACTTAGGCTCCTTATTGCCATGATGCTTCTCGGGTGAAATTGGATATGGTTATGGATACCTTTGCTGTTCCGACTCCTGTTAATGAAATGCATATTTTATAACTGGTCTCTATTCTGTTTTTGAGCTTCCATTTATTTAATTTTATATTTTCAAAGTGGCTACATGGACATGTGCTTTAGGAATAAAGTAATAGCGACTCGGACTGGAAATGCTTGGCTTGCACTCGTTCAAATTCTTATGTTGAGAAAAATTGCATGCGCACCGCGAGCTTGAGCGTGTTTTGTTTTTCACTTAACTTTCAACAAACAAAGTATCCAAAAATTAAAGTTAGCCCATGCCTGTCTTTATAGTAGGAATGTCAAAATGCATGTTGGCGATAATGGAATAATCTTTGTAAAAATTGGATGAAGCATGAAAAAAATAATTTTTTAAATTAGTAATGAGGTGAGGATGATTTTATAAATATATTAAATATAATTTTTTAGTATATATTATATATTAAATTAATTTTTTATTTTATAATTACATTAATTAAGATATAATATAATAATATATTTAAATTAATAAAATAAAAATATAAAATAAATTTTTAATTTTTTTTGTTGTAACCAATAAACAATTTTGTTTTTGTGTCGGACTATTGTTAATTTTAATAATAAAATAAAATAATTAATAAAAAAATTTATGATGATATGTCCTAAAATATTATTAAATTTTGTATTTTTTAATTTATTTATTATTTAAAAGAATTATTTAATAGTTACTATTCACATTAAAAAATATTGTTATATTTTTTCTATCTTAATAGGTATTTTCTTATCACATGCAAGGAAATGTTTATAGTTCTTTTAGCTTTGAGCCCTAAGTTAATTTCTTATCAATATGCAAATTAATTGAATTGTTCTGAATGGGAGTTTATTGATACTTGTTATTTTGATAGTTTTTTTTTTTTCTCTTTCTTTTCATTTTATTTTTTTGTTGGGCTAGAAGTGATTCATAAAAATATAATAAGTAGAAAAAAAAAAAGAGAGAATTGAGAAGAGAATCAAAAGAAAACATACAAAGTAATTTATGTGGTTCGATAATTATTTACGTTCATAGCGAATTAAAATTTTATTTTTTATTATTAAATCACAAAATATGCTTTTACAAGTATCTCATAACCTATAAAGAACTTTCTCTCTCAAAAAGGAATTACAACAATTATTCTCTTAATTACTCACTTTTAGTGTCTATGTTATGATGATCATTTTCAAGTCAAAATAAGGCTCTTATATATCTTACATACATCTTAAATTATCCTTAATTCCAGTTGGAATAAAATAAAGTGTTTAAGACAACTTAAGAATTTAGTCGCACTAGCACCGCAGCGCTATCATTTGAACACTGCGGCATTAGGACCTAGAGTTGGGCGTTATTAGGGTAAACTCATAGTGTCGCAATGCCTTAGGTTTTATCTCGGGCTGCGACTATAAGCTCCCAGTGCTGCAGTGCTCCAAGTTCTGTCTCGGGTGCTACGACGATGAACTCCCAGCGCCACAACGCCGAGCTTATTCTTTATGCTTTTGAGTTCTTCTTGTCTATACACTTTCTCTATAAGTCCCTTACTAATAGTCTTGACTCAAACTCTTTTCAAAAGTGATTTTTAATCATCTTCTTACAAATTTTCTTCTTAATTCAAAATCACCTACAAAACTTTTAAGATATTTCATTTCTGCATCACCATTATCCTCAAATAGTCGTGACTTTGGTTTAAGTCTTTGCATAGATGAACTTAATCGAGGGCAGTGGCTTAATCAACATATCAATGATGTTTTTAAATGATGCAATCTTTATTAGACTAATCTCGTCATTTTGAATAATTTCTTTAATGAAATGGAGCCACACATCATCAATGAGTTTTGACCTTTCATGAAATAGTTGATGTTTGCTTAGGTATATAAAATTTTGGTTATCACAATATATATCGGTGTCAATGTTCTCAATAGCCATCATCTCTACGTAGATACCTTTTAGTTACACGACATCCTTTATAACTTCACTTGTAGCTATATATACCGCCTTCATAGCTGATAGTGTTAGGATTTGTGCTTACGTGCCATCCCTTTTATGTATAAATATTTGTTTTATGTTTATACATTTATGATTTAAATATATCACTAATTATTTGATATACAAATATAATAAGATGCTTGTAACGTTTTAGACATTGTATGATCTGAAAGAGTTCATATCTGATTTAAAGGAGTTTAGATCAGAACTAAGAGTTAGTAAAATCTAAAAAGTTAGAGTCTTGTCTGAAATGGGACAAAGACCTAAGAATATATTAGTAATGACATAATTGCAATGAGTTACAAATGGTGCTAGAAAATGTTGTTATGTAAATATGTTCTTAAATTTAATGTTCCTGATCTATCTTCACTAATGCGGGTCTGTTAGTGAAAACCTTAATATATAAATCAGTGTATGTCTATATCTAGATAGTCCAGATAGTTAGTCTTAGCGGACCATGAGTTTAGTGAAAACTCGTATAGAGATACAAGTATTCAGTAAGGACTAAATATTAAACAAACTCACAAACATCTCCAATAGACATCCCATAAAGTCGTCAATGGAGGATCTTTCGAGTTGAGTAGTATTCAGATACCTTTCATGGTCTGACCGCTGGGTGTCGCTGGGTATGGTCTGATGCTCATGGAGTCTGGTGTGTATAGATATGGGATCCATAAACTCAATTGGGTGAGTAAAATATCCTGCAACTCCAAGATTGTATTTCAGAAAGTCTTATAACCATAAGCAGACATATCCGAGAATTAATTTTATCCTCGGGAAAAATAATATCGTAAAAGGGTTTACGGATATTATTTATTGAGATACAAATCTAGAAATAAGTTTGTGGTTGAGCAAATGGAGACTTGACAGTGTTGATCTATATCTCTGCTCTTCAAGGATATTTATGATGGATGAATTATACGAATATGTTATAACCTCAACTTGTATGGTCTAATGTGCCGTTTTGTAATATCTGTAACGTGTGTGTGGGACATTATTCACAGACGTGTGAAATAGTTTCATATGACAAATCGGGCATGGACCTAGAGAGTCTCACAATATGAAGTGTATTCGTTGTACACTGAGGTAGCAAATTGGATTGAACTATTAATCCAACAATTTCCAGCAAAATGAAAAATGTTTCAAGGTTCCTTTTATTATTCACTTGTCAATAATTGAATATAAAATATATTATTAGTTTACAAGAGTTGTTAACCAATAAGAAATTGACAAGTAACATAATCTTGCTCCATAAATAATTTACCATGTATTTACCTATTTACCTTACTTGGTAAATATATATATGGTAAATGTAAATATTCAAAATAGTTTTGAATTATTAATATTTTATATATTAATCAAATTATTATTATTAATTGGAATAAGTGGCAAACACTATTTACTAATGGAGAATGCACTTGTTATTAATAATAAGGAATGTTGACTACTTAGTAATTCTTAAATGATGCACTAAAGAAGTAATAAGACCACTTAACATTATTTAAATGTCATTTACTCTCTAGAAATTGATTCAAATGGTTGAATCAAATTGATGAGTGAAAAATATGATTGATTAATGTTTGTAATGGCAAACATGGATAAGTGGTGGTGGAGCATTAAGAGTAGTAATCATTCTTTATACTTAATTAAGAATTGAAAGAGTTCAATTTGTATAAGTGAGAGTGAATTTCGTTCTAGGAGAAAGAAGAGAGAATAGAGAGCATTTCCTAAGTGTTTTTCTCAAAGTGTTGAGAGAAAACATAAAGGCTTACCAAGGTTCAACATAAAGAGTTGTAAAGAACTAAAGAAAACACTTAATTCTTCTCATCTCTTAGTAGTAATCATTCATAAGGACAAGTTGTTTTAAGTATCAAAACAATCCTTTGCTGGAAATTCAAGGCTGCCATTCTAGCTTCACAATCCCACCAGATTTAGTTGTAAACTAGAATTGTGCAAGGGAACACTTCAAGGTGAGCTCAACTAATTGAAGTTTGGAGTTTTTGAAGAATTGTAAAGTTACCTTCATAACCAGGTAGGTTATTTACTTACAAATTATTTATATCATGCATGAAAATATATATGAGATATATGTGTGCTTGATTGATCATACATGTGATTACATGCTTGAATTTGTTATATTGTGTATAACATGTATGAATACTTCCGTTGCGTATTTAATTTTTGAAATTATATGTATCTATACACTTCACACACCATATCACAACAGATAGTGCCATCACGTGTTGTAAAATCAACCTCCATTATACACTATACCCAAACATTGTGACTATATACTCATTCAACGACATTCTTTTATCGAGGTCACTTGTATAATCTGAGTCGACGTATCATCTTATCATTTTACCTTCATTCTCTACCTTTTTATACAGTAATATTTGCTTCGACATTCTATTGAAATATCTCAAAATTCACTTTACTACAAGCCAGTGATCTTTTTTCTGATTTTTCATATATTTACTTATAACACTAACCGTTTATGCTATGTCTAGTCTTATACAAACTATTGTATACATGATGCTCCCTACAATGCTAGCATATGGTATTTGACTCATTTGTAGTTTATCTTTTTCGAATTCTAGTAACTGTGTTGCTGAAAATTTAAAATGCATAGCCAAAGAAGTGGGGACAATATTCACATAGGATATACCAAATCTCTCAAGTATCTTGAGTATATATTTCTATTACGACAAGAAGATAACATCTCTTCTTTACCTCATAATATCTATACCTAAGATTCTTTTTGCTACTTTCAAATCCTTCATCTCAAACTCGCTACTCAACTGTTTTTTAATTTTTGTATTTTTTCTATATCTTTACATACAATTAGCATATCATTCACATACAAAAGAAAATACATACTCAACCCATTAATCAAGTTCTTAAAGTACATATTGTAGTAACCAGTATCCATAACCGGTAAGAATATGTATATTTATATATATAAATATACGTATTTTATTTGTATGTGGGTGATCCTTGATTTATATATTGTTATTAGTAGTGTTTTTATAGGTTAAGGATATACTATTAGTATTGGGTTTATTTGCAAGACTTTGGAATTATTTTAGGGACCAAATTGTTATACTTTGAAAGTTTTGGGGGTGAATTCGTAAATACTAAAAATTAACCACTTAGTATAAAAATACACTTTTAAAACCCTAATTCTCTCATTTTTGTCGAGCTACCCATTTTTAGAGAGAGAAGAGAGAAATAAAGGAGAGAGAAAGAGAAGAAGAAGAAGAAAAAGAAGAAGAAATTGGAATTTTGGATCTTTAGAGGTATATCACAACTAATTATCAATTTATTGGTGTTAATTAAGTTAATTTCTTTAAGTTTTGATTTCTGGAAATATGTATAATTAAGGATTTGATGTGTATTTCGTTTGATGTTGTGAGAATTGATGATGATCTATAAGATAGTTTGATAAATCATGATGAATTATGAAATTTCTGCTGGATAACCTCTTGATCTAGGAATTTTATAAATTGTTGTGATTTGATTATGGTTTTGAATTTTGAGTATATGAAATTAGACATGTTTAGGATCATCTGAGACTTTGAATCGACTGAAAATATCGGAAATTGAATTTTTAGTGAATTTACCAAAATGACCCTGAAATTCTGGAAATTTCCTATGTGAACAGTATAATACAGTGACGAACAATGTTTGTCCTACTGAATGATCTTCAAAAATTACGAATTTGTGGAATATGATAATTTTATATGTCTAATATGATATACTCGGAATTGAGAATTTAGATCAATGTGGTTGAAATGTTATGATTTTCTAAATCATATCCGCTCATTACAGTATTTGATTAACAGATTTTTAAAGCTATGGAATAAAATAGTTTTAAAATATTTTTGGCAGTGATTTGGAAGAGAAATATTTATCATGGACTGAGATATGTGTTAAGAGTAATTATGTGATAGTTTTATAATTTTTGAGTTAGTATATGATTTTATAAAATTGGGATATTGAATACTGTTCAGTAAGTATCTTGATCCTGTCAGGTTTGTAGTTTGGATTCGATGGTGTGTATGGAATGGATTGTGTAGGAATTTTGATATAATATTCATATATAAGAAGTATATATGAGTCAAGAATGACATATTCTGATTTCGGAGTAATTGGACATCATTTGATGTATTAGAAAATTTTGTTAAGTGTAAGTGGTCAGAATGACAGGTTTTGAGAAACCAAATATTTAGACCAATTTGATGTGATAAATGCATTGTGTATAATTTTGTAAGCTATTTAAAGTATTTTGTGTGAATTGTGAGGCTTATGAAAGGATTAATCTCCATTGATAGGTTAAGGAGATTTAAGCCTTGTAGCTGAAAGTGTTAAGAGGTAAGTATACTAGACTTACTACTGGAATCACAATAAACATAATAATTGTTTTGTATGATTTTGTAAATGGGGTTAAGAATATGTTTATGATATGTCAAAGTATATTTTGATATGAAATGTGAATATATGTTTATGAATGTGAGCATTGACATTGAGCATGGACATACATGTGTTTTCGAAAGTGAGCTTTCCAAAATAAGATGCGTTTAACAAAGAAAGCTTTTGAAGTGTAATATGTCCATGAGAAATATTTTGTGATTTGAGGGTACTTGAACTCACTGTTAACTTAGTAGGCATTTTATGTGATTTGTGGAGCCTTTATGTGTGGCCTTTCCTTCGGGATTGGTATATGTTATGTGTTCCGTATGTAGGGAGGATCCTATTGGTACCTAAAGGAAGTGTGAGTCATCACATTCGTGTGGTGGCGTATTGGTGCATGTGAGAGGACTCACCGATGATCAGGGTGAGGGTTTGGCTTTTACCTTCGGGCATAAGCATTATATGTGTGTAATTTCAAGACCTCACTTGTACTATTCCTCTCATACGGTATGTCACCTACGAGTGACATTTGGCTCATTATGTGATATGTGATATGTAAGTCCTACTAAGTAGTAGTCGAGTAATGGTATTCCTATTATGTGTTTTGAAAGAATGTGTAAGCGCTTACATAATATGTGATTTGATAAGATTATGATTTTGATTGATCACAGCATATCATACATATGCATTGTGTACATATATGTATTTGTATTTGATATATGAAAAATTAGTATGCTTACTGAGTTTTATACTCATTATAGTTTATGGTGATTTCAGGTAAATAAGGTACATGTGTGCTTAGCGGATTTGGCAAGGCTTCTGCTGTTCCTTGGGTTCCCTAAGTTGCTAGGTTGTTGTGTGTTTCATTTGGGGACACGTGGGATAGGATATTTGGTTTGTCCCTATTGAATAAATACTTATGTATTATTTCATTGTGTGTGGATTGGATTTGGTTTAAGTTTTATAAAGTGTGGTTATTGGATGATTTTAAGTAAGAATTTGCAATGGATATATTCTGGGCTCCCGGTAACAAAGTTGCTACTGGTGACGTAGTAGAGTGTTAATCTCTGAGAAAACTCTGCGTATCTCCGGTTTAATAATTGTCCCAGTCATAATTCAATTGCTATAATTCTGAAAGAAATTGAAATGAATGTTTAAATATTGTCAAGAGAAGTTTATATTTATATGTTAGGTTATGGTTGATTTTAGTGTTGAACTTACTAGCAACTTGCTAAGGATTTCTGTGTTGAATGAAAGTTGAAAATTTTGTGTAATATTATTTATGAGTGCACATGCAGTGAATGAATGTAAGTGATGTCGTGTGTCGGATCTTTTGGGTCTGGGGCGTGACACATATAATCGTCATACTTGCTTCTATTGAACCCATAAGTTATAATGAAGTTATTAAATCTCTATACCACTACCTGAGAGACTATTTTAATTTTTACAATGACTTTTTCAACGAACAAACATAATCCTCCATGTCGGGTTCTTCAAACCCTTGTTGTTGTCACATCTATATTTTCTCTTTTAGCTCTCCATGTAGAAAAGCTGTCTTTATATTCATCTACTCTAGATGTAAATCAATGTTCACATATATGGCTAATAAATTCCTAATAGATGTGTGCTTGACTACTGATGAGAATATGTCATTAGAGTCTATCCCTTCACGCTGAGTCAAACATTGTGCCATTAACCTAACTTTAAATCTCATAGGCTTTATTTTTGGTATTCTCTCTTTAACCTTGTATACTCATTTACACCCAACTAGTTTCTTACTTTGAAGCCTCTCTACCAAAACCCAAGTATTGTTCTTGTGAAGAGAACTAATATCTTCCTCCGTAGCCTGTAGCCATTTCTCACTATTCTCACTCTTTATAGCCTCTCTATACGTCTATTTGCTCCAAATGTAAATGAAGATTCACACATATGACTAATAAAATCACAATAGATGTGTGCTTAACTACTAATAAAAATATCTCATGAGAGTCTATCTCTTCACGCTGAGTGAAACCTTGTGCCACTAGCTTAACTTTACATCTCGTAGGCTCTACTATCAGTATCCCCATCTTAACCTTGTATAGTCACTTACACCAAACTAGTATCTTACTTTAAGGTATCTCCACCAAAACCCAAGTATTATTCTTGTGAAGAGAATTAATCTCTTCCTCTACGCTTGTAGTTATTTTTCACTAGTCTTATTTTTCATAGTCTCTCTATACGTTTTAAGCTTATCAAACACAAGAGTAAATACAGAATGAAAAACATGAGCAATTAACTCTACTTGAGCATACTTTGTAGGTGGATTTATCGCTCTTCTTAGCCTATCTCTGGTTAGTTTATACTCTTCAAGTTTCATTTTTAAAATTTTAGTCTGACTTTAGGTGGACTTCGAGAAACTAACCAGTGTCTTTTATTCAATTTTAAAGGTTGACTTGCTGAAGTTTTAATATGGGGCATCTAAAATATTCTCTTAAACTCCACTTCAACTTTAACTATTTCTGGTGCTGAAACTCCCTTTGGCACAGGCTTGTATTTCACTTCTTCTTGAGGAGCTTTTAATATTGTAATTTCATTGAATGTTACATCTCCACTCATGATACTTCTTATTGGCTTTAACTCATTGTATCATACCTTGTATCATTTTACACATTTGAGATACCTTATGAATATCCCTTTTAAGGCTTCAAGTTCTAACTTGCCTTGTTTTACATGTATGAAAGTTGGGCATCAAGTATCCTAAGGTGATCATATTTAGGAGGAGTGCTTGACCAATTCTCTTATGGTGTCTTGAAGTCTATCGCTGAAGAATTACCTCAAAAAGCTTTAGACATCTTTGCATTGGTCAACATACATCTAACTCTTTTAAGCATGGTGCTATTCATCCTTTCTGCCAGGCTATTATGCTGTAGTGTTGATCTCATAATTTTGTACCTTGTGACCCCATACTTAGCACAATAGCTATTAAACTCATTTTTACAATACTCGAAACCATTATCTATCCTTAGCTTCTTAATCTTCTTGCCAGTTTGATTCTCAATATGAACATTCCATATTTTGAATGACCCAAATACTTACTCCTTGCTCTTCAATATATATACCCATAACTTCCTTAAATAATTATCAATGAATGTGAAGAAGTACCTTGCCCATAAGTGACTATTTGTGCTAGTCCTCAAAGATTCAAGTGTATATAATCAAGAGTGCCACTTGTTTTGTGCTCTCCGGTATTAAACCTTATCCTATGTGCTTTTTCAAGCACACAATGGTCACAAAACTTTAATGGTTGAAACTTATACTCACCAAATGCTTTTTGATTATATAACTCATTTAGGTTCCTGATGCGATATTTCTATATCTTAAAATTAAGTGCAAGTATGCACTATCGTAACAAGTAATAAAGAGACTTATAAAGTTGGATGTCGAATCCACAGGAATAATTTTTATTTTCTACCAAGTACTAAAATTATATCTTTCTTATAATTATTCAAAAAAATAAATTTTAATTTTACAATAAATTTGAATAAAATAAAATTACATAAAATAAATGACATAACTTAAATAAAATAATAAAATAGCGATATAGAGAAAGCCTAGGGTTAATTACTATCCTTCAATATGGTTTCTAAAGATTAATCTTTTTAATATTTATATCCCTCAATTCTTATTATTGGTCAAGACACTAATGTGTTCACAAACCTCTTCCAAGGTCATGTAAGTATATCCTAATTTACCAAATACCTATATTCCTATGGTATTTGTAATAAATTAAGATTCATTAATAATAAGTCTTATTGACCATACAAGCTAATTAGGTATATTTCTATCCTAATTCGAAACTTACATATACAACATTGAATGTTACTCTACAATCATGCATCAAATTATCTAGGTCTAAATACAATGATGCCTCTTTTGAGTTTATCAAAGTATTACCAAATCAATCATAATATTGATCAGATATAATGAAGCATTAAGAATAAATAATTTAAATAATGAATAATTGATTTCAAATAAATATTAAAAAGATCCAATAATTAAGCTCTCATATTGAGTTTAAGTAATAACTCTAGAAAATAAATTTAGCTCATGATAACAAGAGAAATATGATTGAAAAGTAAAATAAACATGATATAACTAAAAGCAAACCAATATAAATGTCAATTCGCAATTGGTTGATACGCCAAAGATTTGCCAATAATCTCTTGCTTCTTTGAATTTCCTTTACTTCTCTCTCTAAAAATTACTCTTCTTCACTGTGTTAAAGCTCTAAGAGCTATGAGTTATGTGTTTTTTAGGTCTAAAATGAGTAGTCTTTATATAAGGATTGATTGGAGTTTTGGAGTTGTATTTCTTTTAGAATTAGGAAAAAGTGCACTATTCATCGCTGCCGTGATCACTGATCACCGTTAGGGCAAACAGCACTGTAGCACGAATACTGTTCACTGAATACTGTTCGCGCATTACTGTTCATAGACACTGTAGCATATGTTTTTCTTAGATTTTCATCCTCAATTGATCCATTGACTCCAAAGCTACAAAATAACAATTAAACATATAAAAAGTTTAATATTTTTATTAAAATGAGCAATTAATCAAATTAAGAGAGTAAAACTAATAGATATAATTTACACTTATCAGTTCCTTTCACCTAGATGAGTTAACCTTAAATGTCATAACTTGATTTACTTGTTCTCATTATCAATAGATAATGATGCAAAACTACTCTTTACCTCTCATTTCAGAATATACACACCGTTCTGCCTATCACCTTTTATTACAACCATGAAACCTTTCAACACTTTTAGAAATCCCTCTTTTAGCTCTAATAGAACACCTATTATGGTCTAAAATACATAGTGAGATCAAAATTCTCTTAAGGTTAGGGACATATCCAACTTCTAATAACTCTCTCACTTTTTTATCATGTAGCTCAAGTTTAACATTGTTAATTTTTATCACTTGAGAAGTTATGTCATTCCATATTAACACTTTACCACCATTAATGGATTGGAAATTAGCAAACAATGACTTATTCAGGTATATGTGAAACATACAACCAATATCTAAAATTCATTCATCAGAACTCTTTCCGTTAGAAACTACAATAGTATCTACGTTATCATAACTATCCTCAAAAGTTATAGCAACATTTGTCTCTTTCTTCTTGTCCTTGACTTTTTTCTTCAAGCAATCATTTATGAAGTGCCCATCTTTATTGCAGTAATAGCACTTCTTATGATAGCCTCTACACTTCAATCTCAAGCCCTTTTTTGACTTTTATTCTTTATGCACAGGCCTTGTTCTTGTAGATAACCATTCTACATTAGCCTATATCCTCTTTTCTAATTTCTTTGAGCTTAACGATCATTTAACATCTTTTATGGTTAAACTCTCTTTGCTATAGAGTAACGTATTAACAAAGTACTTATAACTATTGGCAGCCGATATATCCAATGGTGGTGGCAGTGCATGCCACCACCCTACTATTTAAATGCGACTGTTATCCTACGGTGGTGGGTGGTGGCTATTGCTGTTCGCCGTTAAATGATAAGGCGATGTGTTTGGAACCTTTACAGTGCTCCATTGATGGAAAAAAATTTATCATCATGTAGATTACGAAATTTTGAGTCTGATGATATCAATTTTAATAATTTTTATCATCGGTTATCAATCAACGCTAGTCAACGTTTAGTCAATATTAATTTGTCAGTCAAATGTATTACAGTAATTATAACATTTTTCATCAATTTTAATAAAAAATGTTAACGACAAGTGTAAATTTATAATTTTAAAATGGGGTAGAATCCATGACACCGTTTTCTTTACACAATTTTTGACACAAGTTTCTATTTATTAGATCAGTTTTTATTCAATGGTTAAGATTAAAGCTGATGTATAATTGTTATAAGTTTTTAAAAAATTTAATTGTTAATAGACTTTATCATAATAATAGTTATATTATATTCTCTCTCCTCTTTTATATCTTTTTCTTATCTCATCCAACTGATTTTTCTCTTTCATATTAATATTTTTCTCTTTTGTTGTGTATAAATATTATATTTAAATAATTCTTAATCACTTTACTTTTTTTAAATTAAATTTATAAATATAATAAATTGTATATTACTATTTTTGAAATTGTCACTTTTTAAAAATTTATTTGAATTTATAAACACAAGTGAAAAAAAAAGAATAATTCATATATATTTAAAAAAATTATAAAAACAATATTACAAATTTATTATTACCCTGGATACATAATTAATCCAAACTTCGTTCTCCTTGAACAATCATATGTATGTACTTTGATAAAACCTGCAGTTGTGTATCATATAACTTGTAGTCAATAATTGCTTTAACACAAAATTTTCATATGTGCAATGTGCTGTTGATAGAGTAAATAAATTATCTGAAATTGTAATTTTCATAATATTTAGTTCAAGCACACTTAATATATTTTATGTTGATACTAGAAGGACACCATCTCGAACTTTGATTAATCATTTTGGTCAATCCTTCAACTTAGAATCTCATAATAAATATTTTTTTTTCATATAATGCTAAAAAACAAAGTCGTTTAAAATTATCTGTGTTTGTAATAATATGTTCAAGAATACAAGCGGATCAAATAGTTATTAGAAGTCTATTTTCACAATAGTATATAATTGAAATTTAAATGTTAAATTTGAATTTGTTTTAATAGATGGAATTTGTCACATCAAATAAAAGACTCTTAGTTATTGATATATTTAATTGATGAGAATTGTATGCCACTCTTTTTGTGTCTTTTGTATTTTTTTTATTATAATAAATATAGATATCTTATTTTTTTAGTATTATTTCTTTTTAAAAAGTGATTTTGATTATAATGTCAAGTATTTAGTGCATAAAAATAATAATAATAGTCCAAATTTACTTGTACATAGTTTTAATCTATAAATTTAAATAAATTTTTTAAAAAGTAATAATTTAACAAATGAGTAATATACAATTTATAATATTTATAAATTCAATTTAAAAAAATTAAAGTGATTAAGAATTATTTAAATATAATATTTGTACATAATAAAAAAAATTAATATAAGAGAAAAAAAATAAGTTAAATGAGATAAGAAAGAAATATAAAAAAAGAAAGAGAATATAATATAATTATTATTATAGTGAATTAATTAATAGTTAATTTTTTTTAAAATAAAATAATTATACATTAATTTTAATCTTAATTATTAAAAAAATAATTTAATAATTACAATTTTATGTAAAACATTATATAAAAAAAGTACCATAAATTCTACTCCTTTAAAAATTTAAAAAATAAATTATCGCCTTCGTTGTAATTCAAAAGTCAAATGTCATTTTTTCCGAAATCTTTATAGTTTGCGCAAAAGTCGTCAGCATGACTCAAATTAAAACAAAGCTTGCTTGAAATAGAGCGATGAAAATGGCATGAGTTGAACGTCATTGAATACGTTAAGCAAATTACTTGAATAAGTCAGGCCCACAAAAGTTTGAATCTTGACCTCCTCAATGATAAAATTTAGCGGTTGGAATCACCATCATGACCAAGAATTCTGAGAATTGTGAAAAGTAAAAAGTTTCCCCTTGGGTAATTTCATTTCATATCACTTCAAATAATATTATTTTGAACATCATTTGAAAGAGTATCAAATAAAATGCTTTATATTATGCTAATAATGAAGTTTGAACTCATTCTTTTGTAGAAGAGCTGCCACCGAATCAGAACTCTGAAATTATATACTTCATTAACTTTTGTTGGGATATTAAGTAAATCACAGGCCAAGCAATGCAAATGAGTTACTATAAATTAATCTATTCTTTATATCCGATATACAAAATGAATATTAAACAAATGTACACTGCAATAGAATCGGGCATATCAATATTTCCTAATTGGGAAAGCGAATCAATTTAAAAAAAAATGTAGAATGGTATAAATAAAACTCGGGAAAATGTGAACTAACAACTTCTAGAGGCTGAGGCTGAGGCAGTATACATTTACTGGCAAGTCACAGGCTCAATGGCTCATGCAAGTGATTGGAGAGAGAAAGATATTATCTTCTTGTTTACATTGGATCCAGCCGCGAAGCAGACAATATATGTCTCCCGCCACTTTCATTATCACCTTACCAAGTTAGCCCACGTGACATTGACACGGGGATCAGCACAACACTTCTCCAATAAGATGACATTTATTTTTTGCACTTCCACTTGTTCTAAGGAGTTTCACTGTAGATAATCTAAGTACTCCTTCAGTGTAGGCACCAAACCTCCATAATTTTTTATGTGGGGTACTGGGGTTGGTGTTTGGTTTGGTAGCTAAATAGTTAATATTGTGTCATATAGCTAGTCAAAATTAGGACTTGGTGTAGTTAACTTAAAAGGCTTCAGTTCGGTTTTCTTCATCTGTTTACTTCTTGGTATTGTTACTGTTATGTTTTCAATGATGATATTGTAGATAACATTCTTTAATGTGTATTATTTATGAAATCATTGTGGTGTGATTCAGATCTGTATTATTTTGTTCACCTGAAGTTTGATCCTGTGTTTGTATATAGAATTTTCAGTTGAAAGGTAGGGTGTGTCCCTTGTTTTCATGACTATTTATCGCGAGTTCTGAGGTAAGTTGTTTGTGAATTTGGGTTTGCTTTTTAGTGAATTTTAGTATCAGGGTCCATGGACTGGAGATACTTGTCAAGTGCTAGGATTCTTTGGTGGGATTTTGGACAGGCGAGACATGTAGGGAAGGCTTGATTGGAATTATATTTAGGTTGAATATCTTTGATACATAAGAGCAGCAAAGAAGTTGAGGAAGACCTTCAAAGGCTGGTTCCGTGGGGCTTTATTATTCGCAACTAATTTTAATTGCCAAGCCTTAACTGCGGATTTCCCAATTCATGGTTTTGGCATATTCAGTGAAAATCAGCTCATTTTTGGTGATCTAGCGGAAAGTTAATCTTTTGGTCAGGTATCTTTTGAACTGAACGCCATAAAAGTTGTTAGGTTTCAGATGTGATTAATCAGTTCATAGTTCTTAATTGAAACAATGGTGTTGATATTATTGATAGCACTATGATTAGTACCTGGTTTTGTCTTTGAAGGGATCTGAATCATTTAACATGGGTAGCAATAGAACCATAGTATGGTTTAGAAGGGACCTTAGGATTGAGGACAATCCTGCATTAGCTGCTGCTGCAAGGGATGGTTGTGTCTTTCCTGTCTATATATGGTGCCCTATAGAAGAAGGACAATTCTACCCAGGTCGAGTATCGAGGTGGTGGCTGAACCAGTCTCTTTCTCACTTGGGACAATCTCTAAAATCTCTTGGGGCTGAACTTGTGTTGATCAAAACCGAGAGTACTCTTGATGCTCTTCTGGAGTGTATCAGTGCCATTAAGGCGACAAAAGTAGTATTCAATCATCTTTATGGTATGTTCTGGACAGCTTTATCCATATCTGAATGATGTGAACTTTTTTTTGCTTAATATAGATATTTAAATTTTGGGATTTATACCGTATCCAGTTCAGTATGTGGGTCTTGGAGGAGATTACGCTATGGATCTCTGCTGAATTGAAAATCCTTGTGTATATAAAAAGATTATAACTGTTATTAATCATATTACAAGCTTCTGGCAGATGATTATTCTATTGAAATTTGCCTACAAATTGTCACCATTAGACAAAATGAGAGAGGAGAGTAAGTAGATTGACATGTATTTAAAGATAAAAAATTTAGAAGCCAGAGCGTTCGAACATCCTATCTAGTTAGTTGGGGAACATCTCTTTATTGGGTCTTGTAGGAATAGTCTATTAGATCCATTGGATCATGGAATCCTTATGAAATCTTTATTAGATGGTTCAAGTGTTCATATTTTTCTATTTTATCCCAGATCCTGTTTCGCTTGTTCGCGATCACAGCATCAAAGAAAAATTGGTGGAGCTTGGGATTTCAGTGCAAAGCTACAATGGAGATTTGTTGTATGAACCCTGGGAAATTTATAATGAAACAGGACATGCTTTTACAACTTTTGATGCATATTGGGATAAGTGTTTGCGCATGCAAACAGAACCTGTTTCACTTCTTCCACCGTGGCGCTTAATGCAAGCTGCAGGTAAATTTAAACGGTATGTCAGATATTTTACTCTGGTTGTTGTTTAATACACTGTTTAGGTGAGGCTAAGTTGCCTGTGAATGCTGATATAAAAATGGTTGATGTACTTTTGTTTGGACAATATACTTCGTGCCTGCATCAAGCTTCCCCATGTTTATTTGTATATCTGTTTATTTGTTTCTTTAGTTTGGAAAAAATTTCTAAGTGACAACAACAGGGCCAGTCTTTCGCCCAGACTTTAATATTCCCTCAAAAGTATGCAAGCATATTATGGGCTTTTGTGTGGGAAAAATTCACATCGGGAACTATACGGTCCTATGAGCTGGAAAGGGGGTGTCCCCATGGTCCTCGTCTTCAGCTCATTATTTAACCTGGCCAAAGAATTATATACAATTGTTGAATGGAGGACTTGCTTGGATTCGTGCACGAATCCATTCTGGCTTGTGAGGAGGACAGGCATGAACATATGCATGTAGGTAATTTATATGGAGTTCAGGAGGAATTGAGTTCTTTGCCTTATGACTTGAAAAAGATGGCAGCATGTTTGTTATGGTATTCATCTCAGAATTTAAGAACTGCCCCCCAACATTATATAGTAATGTAAGTATGAACATAGAATTCAAGGACATGCATGTATCTGCACAGAGATGTACTGTGTAAATGACAGGTAAATTGGATTAATATAAATGTATACACATATGGTATCTGCACGAAGGATGAAAAATTGAGAAGTTTTTCGTCGTTTTCCATGACAGGAACTGTTGATAAATGTTCTATCGAGGATTTAGGTCTTGAAAATGAATCTGAAAAATCGAGTAATGCTTTATTAAGTAGAGGATGGTCTCCAGGTTGGAGCAATGCTGATAAGGTTCTGAGTGAATTTGTTGAACAGCACCTCCTTCACTATTCTAAGAATAGACAAAAGCTTGGAGGGAACTCCACTTCACTTTTGTCTCCATATCTTCATTTTGGAGAGCTAAGTGTGAGGAAAGTTTTCCAACGTGTGTGGATGAAGCAGATACTTTGGGCAAAAGATGAGAACATTGAAGGAAAAAATAGTGTGACCCTTTTCCTTAGGGCCTTGGGGCTTAGAGAATACTCTCGTTATCTTTGTTTCAACTTTCCATTCACTCACGAGAGATCATTACTGAGCAATTTGAAATATTTTCCTTGGCATGCTGACCTGGGCCATTTTAAGGCTTGGAGACAGGGTCGGACTGGTTACCCATTAGTGGATGCCGGAATGAGAGAGCTTTGGGCTACGGGTTGGATACACAACAGAATAAGAGTGATAGTTTCAAGTTTTGCTGTGAAGTTTCTGCTTCTTCCATGGAGATGGGGGATGAAGTACTTCTGGGATACTCTTTTGGATGCAGATTTGGAAAATGATATCCTTGGTTGGCAGTATATTTCTGGGAGCTTGCCAGATGGCCATGAGCTTGAACGATTGGACAACCCAGAGGTATGTTTGATACTCTCATTTACTGATGAATTTAACAGCTGAATAAGTAATATGCAATTCTCTTAGTTCTGATAGAAGAATTTAAAACTCATGATACTGTGTCATAGCCGACAATGAGTTTAGAATTTGTAAAATTTAAGAGCCCAGTGTTTGTATCTCATTTTTCTAAATTTTCGGAGTCAGATTCAAGGGTCTAAATTTGACCCGGAGGGTGAGTATGTGAGACAGTGGCTGCCTGAGCTGGCAAGAATGCCTACTGAGTGGATCCATCATCCTTGGGATGCAACACTTACCGTTCTTAAAGCTGCGGGGGTGGAGTTGGGATCAAACTATCCAAAACCTATTATTGACTTAGATTTAGCTAGAGAACGGTTAACTCAAGCTATATTTAAGATGTGGGAAATAGAAGCTTCTGCCAAGGCTACCAACTTGAGTGGGGCAGGTGAAGTTGTTTTTGACAATTCTGATCATATTCAAACTCCATCCATTCCAATAGTTGTCTTAAGGGAAAAGACAGCCTGTCCCACTATTTCATTGAATGATCAGAGGGTGCCCTCGATTCAGAATGACAAGATCAATCCACCTTCTAGGAAGAGACCAAAAAATTTGGAAGAAGAACAGCAATGCAACGAAGAGCTGCATAATCTCAAGGATGAAGCTGAGCCCTCAATCACAAATGAAGACTTGTGCTCCACAGCTGAATCATCAGTGGCTAAGAGGCAGATCACAAGCAACATTTCTATGTCTGTTCCCCAGTCTTTTTCTTCATCTGAAGGAAAGGTTTTGCAGGAGTACGAGTCTTCGGATATCAAGCGGCCATGGTGAGAACAAATTGACAGGGAACAGAGGTCAATTAAAGATGGTGAGTAATTACTGAACTTTGCTATTATTTCGTAGTATGCCTAAAACTTGTGATCTCGTCTGACATATTACTTAGAAAATAAGAACAGTGCTATGAAGATTATTTGCCTGTAAATAACCATTTCAATTTGCTCCTATACAAGTCCTTGACGTACAATCATACATTAAATTATTATATCTAACAATTGCTGTTTGCAACAATATATACCACTAACTTTATTCAAATATGCAACCTGAATGGAAAATCTTTGAAATTTAAAATTTGAAGGTCTTGGCAGGCCTGCCTTAATCTTGCCAGGTTTCAAATTAGAAAGGAAATGAACTTTTCATTGCATTTCCAATAAAAAACAGAATCGCATCCGTCTGAAACATTAGTTGTTGTCTACAGAAGCTTTTTGAAACCAGTCTTGATCACCAATCAAACATCTTAAAGCCAGATTAAGCTTATAATTAAATATGAAATATCTACTGAACTCCAGGCTTTTATTTTTTTTCCCCTTCTCAGTGCTAACTCTTTGTGTATTTCTTGACTAACTTCCTTTAAGTTTAGAGCTGATAGCTACAGACTGAGTGTAACCGGCCTTTTTTTAACTATCTTCACATGATCTTCTGTATAGATGGTGTCAGCTTATTCAACTTCTAGAAAAAAATTTAAGCACTTGCAAAAGAAAAGAAAGAACGTTTGGAAAATGAAATATGCATGAATTAAGTTTTCAGACAAGACATGCATCATTAAGCTTGCAACATTGATATGCTCCTTATCTGTGCTGAAGAATCTATTTGGTAACAAGATATTAGAATCAGCTAAAGCTATTCTTGACATCATCCACAGTTTCAATTTGAAACAACTTGTTTTGATGAAATTATCATGGTTAAAGAGTTTCCCTTTTCAACATTGCTGATGGGAAGTTTTGGATTCTACTCCTAATTCTTTGAAAAAAATTTGGCGGTGCTCAGCCAAACTTGTTTTCAATATAGTAGTATTGTTCTATTTAAGTTGTACTTTTTATATTGGTAGTATTACTTGTACTGGACATATTTCTTGTGTAAAGTTGATTTGTATTTTTTCTTGTCTTATAGTGGTATTAAGCCTGTATGAACGGCCGCCTGTGGTATATATTTTTCTCATAGTGAAATACACCATTTCTCCAAATTCTTTCACAATCAAAAGCGGCCATTGATGCAAGTCTTTGTACTTTTACGAATAAATAATTCTTTGTATTTTGTGTTGAATTTGCGTTGAATTTGCAGAAGCTGTGGGATATTAATGCCAGAATCATTCAGGAAACTGTATTGTTGGTGAAAAAGAAAACCTGGTCACCATGCGACTGTTGTGGTTCAATACTCCCATATCGTGGCTCATTTAACTTGAATATGTTTCCTTCTATTTCTCCGTCTAATAGGCCAACTCCGTGTGCCTTCATTTTCTCAACCACTTACAGTACAAAACAGGTTTCCAACATTTTGATGTAGATCTTTGTTTGTTATGTATGTATTCATGTCCTCCATGGATGCATTATTATATATGGCTGCCTGCTATTATACTCTGTAGGAAATAATAAAGTTCCTTACCTTTTCTCTATCTACTCTTCAGGATATATGTATGTTTTTAGAATTCAGCATGCTGCGGACGGCCTTCTGTAATGGTGATGAATGTGACAAAATGAGTGTCATAGAGCTACTCAAGTCCAAGTACATAATTGTGCTTGTACGTACATAAACTCCCGCATACGCTGATGGATGGATAGCTAAAGCATATATGATAAATGCAAATGTAAAAGATTTATCAAATATTCACATATTGTCAATACTAGTTATGACGTTGGAATTAGAATGTTTCGTTTAAATTTTAATACACAGCCGCCCCAAGGAGATACTGTTCTGAAGAGTAAATGATATTTTGTGTCCATTGCATGGACTGCACGACAACACGCACTTAAAAGAAAAAACAAAAGTGGTAGTGATTAACCAGAGAAATGGTGGCATAATGGCATGATGAGTCACCATCACACTTATTCGTGGAATCACAAACCCTTTGTTTACTTAGTCCCAATTGTTATAATAATCAGAAATTTCTTTCCTGAACCGGTTGAGTTGTATTCTGTTATCTATGGTTTCCGTCGTGATTTTCACTGTTATATCATGGGACATGAAGGCTGACTGCTGAGTAATCAACTGTCTTCAGAGAAACACAATAATAATAAATCCTATCGGAAGGAATTAAACATAGAAAACTAATAGTGTAAGCTTTTACTTTCAATATCTTATTATTATCAGGTGCAGCTGCGGACGTTTGTATTTTATAATAAAATGCCTGACTTGTAGTTCATAGTTTGTTATGCTGAAACCCGCATTAGAAAACTAGTGTATATCTTCTTATGAAAGCTTTGAGAAGAATTCCCTATTAATTGTTAAATGTTAATGGGATCTGAATCATCTTCATAATCCTGCTGAGTCCGAGTCACATAAATTTTGTCTGCCTTAGTGAAATGCTGAGTCAGTGGGTCTGTTTATATTTATGCTTATACTGCTAATAATTGAACATGAGTCTGCTTTTGCACGATGGTTAGTTTGTGGATGGATGAAAATTGAATGATGATGCTCGCTAAGTTGAAGTCTACAGACAGCCACATTTGGCAAAAGTATTGTCTTATCTACCACCTAATTTTACAAGCTGTAAAAACCAAAACTACTTGGGAGTTAACAAGCCAATCCGACAAGATTTCAAGTTGTTTGTAGTTGTAGTTTTGCAGTCGTCTCTTATATATGTAGGAGAAACGTAGCCACCTAAAACACCCAATCCTCTTTTAAAAACAAAGTTGGTTTGTTCCCATGCAAAAGAGAATCGTGATGAAACAAATACAGTGGTCATACTAAGGGACAAAGAAAAATACAATTGGATTAGAAAAGAATTTGGACCAAATTGGTAAGAGGGGAGGATGTTTCGCAGCAACTTCCATCATCTAAACTCTTAGGCATTTCCACACGTTGTAGTGACCCAACAAATACTCAAAAGAACAATAAACAAAGACCATTGCTTCCATATAAGATATTTGTCTCCTCTTTGGCAAAATTTGGTAAGTGGTCCAAATTCTGAAAGCAGTGAGCCGATTCATCGTTTCGTCCTTGCTCTTTGTACCTTACATTGTCCGGACTCCGTATTATATATATAACCCCACATCGAGAACATCATTTTGATTTTCCCACTAACTCTCTGCTTCATCCACAAGTCAATTACAAAAGAGCCTCGTATCTTTGCAACTTTTAATTTCTTTTTACAACAAAATATCAAATCCATTGCCAATTGGTCCCCCCACAAACTAGTAGCTGCCCGTAATCAGCTCCAACTAAAAAGGCAAAAGGAAAAGCTTTCGGCCTCAAATTTGAAATGGACAATCATATTAACAGTAGTAGCCTTTTGCACTTATGAGAAGTTGCCAGTTACGAAAAAGGGGATTTGAAAAATGCCATCTAATTTCACGCCACATGACAAAATCACTTCCTGATTCTGAATCACAGCGAGAGCCTGTGGACTTGTTTGACCATTCCCATATTCTTACCCTGACCTTACTCATTTGAAAACTTTGACCCACAAAACTTTTCTTCTCTTACCGCTAATATGTATAATATGGTAATTACATCTTCTTGAATTTGATTTTCCTTTTTTTTTTTCTTAGGTGAAGTGAGAAATAAAAGAAAGAGTACAATTGCAAGTACTGTGACTAATCTTAATAATGGTGGACGGCCTTAACTTTTTGAAAAGTTCCGATTAAAAAAAGAAAAACAAAACACGTTTGGTAGAAAAGCACTTTATGATGGCAACTTTGATTATAAATTAAAAAATAAAAGTAGGGCAAAACTATTTTAAAATAACGCATCCGCACTCTTGTTTGTACGACACTATATGCAAATACCTGATCCAACTGTCATTTGGACTTTCGAGGACAGCATCTGTACGGAGTCCCCGTCTCCAATATTTCTTTCTTCCAGGAGACTCGCACCAACACCAAGGGCAAACTCGTAATCGAGTTTCCAAAAACCGGCCTTGTTTGAGATCCAACGGCTCTCAACCCACCACCGAATCTCGGCCCGTTGGATCCAAGCCAACACACGGTTCACGCTAATTGGACAGATCCATCGAGACGGAATATTCCTCAAAACATTCTTTAAACCAAACGCATCCTTTTATAATTCGTTAAATCACAACGCAACTTAAAACAACTACGAAAATAAAAACACACGCAATTAACCAAAAAAAAAAAAAAAGAGAGACAAGACTCTAATGACTGAACAGTTGCAGAGAGACTACCAGGTTTGCGAAGAGATCGGCCGGGGACGCTTTGGCACCGTTTTCAGGTGCACTTCTCGGATCTCCGGCGAGTCCTTCGCCATCAAATCGATCGACAAGCGGCTAATCTCCGGCGACTCGCTCGATTCTCAGTGCATCTTGACAGAGCCCAAAATCCTCCAGTTCCTCACTCCTCACGCTCACATAGTCCAAATCTTCTCCGTTTACGAAGACGAATCTCACCTCCACATTGTGATCGAGCTCTGCGGCTCGCAAGATCTGTACCAACGGATAATCGGCAAGGGCATTTTCTCCGAATCGGAGTCGAAAACGATCATCAAGCAAGTTTTAGAAGCGATTTCTCACATGCACAAGCTAGGGATAGTCCATCGCGATCTGAAACCGGAGAACATCCTTTTCTCGTCGGAAAATAGCGTGAAAATATCGGATTTCGGGTCGGCGGATTTCGTTAACAAGGAAAGCGGGGAGCTGCTGAGGGGAGTGGTGGGGACGCCGTACTACGTGGCGCCGGAGGTGTTGGCGGGAAGAGAGTACGACGAGAAGGTGGACGTGTGGAGTGCGGGGGTTCTACTGTACATAATGTTAGCGGGATTTCCGCCGTTTTACGGGGAGACGGTTACGGAAATTTTCGAGGCCGTATTGAGAGGGAATCTTAGGTTCCCCACTCGGGCGTTTCACTCGGTTTCCCCCTTGGCTAAGGATTTGCTGAGGCGGATGCTTTGTAAGGACGTCTCTAGAAGATTCTCAGCCGAGCAGGTTCTCAGTAAGTACACAGATTCCTGGTTTGATTTTCTTAATTTTTATTTACTGCATTTCATGTTTTAAAAGCAGTGTCTAATAAAGTTTGCGTGTACTTTTTTCGTTTGTGTGTGTGGGTGAAGCAGGGCATCCATGGATAACCGGTGGAACAGTGACTGATTGAGAAATGAAAAGCGTTGATGTTGAAGCTAGCGTCGCTTATTAATTATGTTATGGTTTTGATGCAGTAATAATAGGATATATGCGAATGTGTTTTTGTAAAGATGTTACTCGTGTACATATAGAGAGAGAGAGACCCTCCTCCTCCTCCTCCTCCTCCTAAGTATGCTTTTGTTTTGTAGAGCATTAGCTCTAATCAGAAAGCGAGTTTTTATATGCTTTACACTAATAGAGAGTGAAGAGGCCAGACTCTGTAAAACTGAAAAAAAAAAAAGAGGCTCAAAGTTGAGGGTAGCCTTCTCCTTTTTTCTTTTTTTTGTTGTGAGTGTTTCCGTTAATGGGTTTTCCACTTTGTCGTTAAAGGAGACCCATCACCCGTGTATGAATAAATAAAAATGAGATTGAGCTTTTATGAGTTATGATATTATAAGACAATTTCGGAGTTTCCCATAAGAATCTTTTTCCTGTTAATCATCATTTCCTTGTGTAATTGGATTTTAAAATAATCTCTAACTTAAATCTTATCGCTTAGTAATATTTTAATTAGTAGTAGTGTTCACAATTATTTGTGCGTGGCGGAAAGTGGGGAGTTTGTGGACCCACTCTTATTTGGATTTATAGAGAGGGAAGCTAGAGAAAAGTTTATTTAAATTTTTTAAAACACTTCTTGATATGTAAATATATAAGGTATAGGGAGTTAAAATTATTATTTTTTACTAATTATTAATTATATGCTTATGTTTATTTTATTAAAAGTTTAATTTAGAAGAGAATTTTGATCATGGTTGTTTGTGACAGAGCCGAGTGTTTTGAGTAACGAGAGAGACCAGAGAGTGGGGCATCAGGCATGTACGTGAATTCTTAGGCTCCAGTATTTGGGTTTGGTCACGGCTCAGATAAACATGAACGAAAAGCGAAACAAGAGATCAGTGATAGTAGCCTATATTATATGGACTTCTACGTATTGTCGTTTTTCAAAAGGAATATAATAAATAAAAAAAAAGTTAAATTTAGAAATGCAACAAGTAAAGCGTGAAAATTGATTTTATTTGGTGTTTCTGGAAGGTTGGAATGAGACGTGGCGTCCTCAGGAAGCGTGACGTTATCTTTATTTGACAACTGGGTAATGCACTGACTGCTCTCACTGACTTTAGCATGTGCTGCGTTATTATTGCGACACGTGATCAGTATCTTCAAAAGACGAAATTAGCCCTATCTTCAGGATTCTCCGTACTTTTCCGTGTTTTTATATTATCCTCCTTTCCCCTAATAAAATAATATGTGCCCCCGATTCTCTACTCTCTAGTCTAGACTCTACTTTCTTTCATTCTACAATCTGAACACAATTGTATTTATAATATTGTTTTAAAAATTAAAAAAAAATAATAATAATTTTCTAAATTAAAAAATAGGCGTGAAAATCATGTAGTCCCACCCCGAGTCAAAATTCAATCTCCTTAAGAAAATATTCAACGATTGCATGAAGTCACTGGGTCCGTGACTTGTTATTCTGTTAATTTACCAGCAGATTTGATGATTGATTCTTATGATTGCAAGTCCAAGTGTCCAAGTATCCTTAACATGGAATCATAAACGGCTAATTCTATTTATTAAATCCAAATCCCATTTTATAATATGATCCTTGTGGATGGGTGTGGCAACGGAAATAGCGTGACATTTATTAGATCGATCAGAATCAGACATCAAAAGTGCTAACTTAGCTAGCAGGCTGTTCTACAAAGTATTAATAAAATAGTACGCTATTATTGACTAGTGACTCACCAATTTACTTTATGTTTGCGAATTATTGTTTTGTTTTATTTATTTTTTTTGTTGTTTCTTAAGAAAGGGGAATAGATAATAATCATAAGAGAATTTTCATTTTCTCGTGCAAAAGGTACACCGTTAGAGTGAGTGTATTTTACTACTCCTTTGATTGATTGTTCGCATCGAATCTCAAGTTCTTTATCACACTCCTTAAATAAGATTTTTTTTCACCTTTCTCTCGTAGTATTACTTCGTTATCAGTCATTGAAAAATACTTAAGCTAGTGACTACTCACCAATCTACTTTATATTTGCGAATTATTGTTTTATTTTGTTTTGGTTTAATATGCAATTTTATTTTATAAAATTTAAAAAAAAAATTTGTTTTAATTTATTAATTTATTTCCATTTATTCTAAAGGTGGAAGGATAAAATCGCAACTTATCATAAAAATTTAAAATAGGTTGACAAGAGTTGCTAAGTGGTATACAATTTAACATATAATATATCACATCATATCTATGTGTTAATCACATATTAACTCATAAAAATTAATATAAAAATTCATTTTTTATTTATTAGAAATTAGTAATTCAAAATCGAGTTTAAATATAATTTTGAGTTTGAGATTAATGAGGATATTACATGCGATGAGTATGCGTTAGATGGACAAGAAAATGAAAAGCCGAATGCAAGCAGACACTTGAAAAGTACAAAAGGAGTCGTTTCTCAAGCCTTAGCATCGTGGCGCTAAATTGGAGCTGTAGCAAGGCCAACATTTGGGAAACTTCTGTTTTAAGCTGGGTTTGATTAGTTTGAGCTGGTTTTAGATTCTCTTACATATAAACTCTTATTCCAACAAGAAAAAAAAAATTTAGGAACAGTTTAGAGCCTATATAAACTCTTGTAAAACTATTAGATTAGATAAGTATTGAATAAATAACAAGAGAGAGAATATAAAGCTTAGAGAGCGCTTGAGTGCTGGATACACAAAAAATATCATATAAAAAGTGCTTGAGTATTTTGTGTATAAAGGAATGTTAATAGATCTTTTAGAAGTTCGTTTTTTGTTTTATTTCTCAATAATCTCTTGTGAAGAGATCTTTATGGTCAGAGTAATAAAAGAAATTATGATCCAGTGATCTATCATTGATATATACAAACTGCTGAATCACGTAATTTTTGTGCCTTATGTGTGATTTTTTAACCTCTATTGTTGTGTGTGATCTTTTTTATTTTTGTGTATTTGTGAGTAAAGTCTTTCGCATGTGCTAGGAATTTAAGGTGCTAAATTACTAATAATGGGTATTATGATATGTAAAAATCTTAACAAGTGATATTAGAGCATAGGTTGTTCAACTTTGGTAACTCACAAATATGAAGTTAAGTAGTTTAATAGGCAGAATGATTTTAATCTTATAAAGGTACAAGTTATGACTCCAATGGTGAGTCAATGGTTAGATTCAGCCATTGAAGAGACTCAAACAACAATCAATAAAGAGAAGAAAAAAAACTTGAGATGTCTAAATCCGAATTTAATTATAAAACCATTCAAAAAAGAGCTTATAGTACTATTGTTTTGTCTTTGAGTGATAAAGTTGTAAGAGAGGTTGCTAGAGAGAAGATTGTAATTAGTTTTTAGAAGAAGTTTGATGCTTTTTACTTAACAAAGTTTTTGGCAAATTGTCTATATGTCAATAAGAAGTTGTATCAATTGTCTATAGCCAAAATAACTTCTATTAAAGACTATATTGACGCTTTCAATAAGATTATCATCGATCTTGAGACGATTAACATCAAGATAGAAGATGAATACAAGGTAATTATCTTGTTATATTCTTTACCTCTCAGTTATAATTATTTTATAGATACACTCATGTATGATAAAGAGACTTTAATGATAACTCATGTTAAAACTTTGTTGAATTTAAAGGAATTAAAAAATATATCAGAGTTTAATAGTGCAATCAGTACTTACCAAAATCATACATATCGTAAAATCGTTGCGAATTTTAACTGTGTATTAAACTTGTTTTGAAATCGCTTTAAATCTTATCAAATCATTTTCAACAAGGGGTAGGTTTAAAAAATTTATAGGGTTTGCGGGTTATTTTTTCATCCTTAAACCTTTTGCATATTATCAGACTTTGTTCAAGTTCGGCTGAGAGAATTTCACTGGGCTGCAACACCAAATTTGTACAACAAACAGGGCACATGTTGTGAGAAGACAACCAAATGTCATCTTCAAACTTGTTTAACTAAACCACACAAAATTGTCGATTTTAAATCTTTTGACTACAAGTATTGAAATGTGAGAGGTTGGCTAGCTACGGTGGTAGGGGGGGAGGTGAGGGTGGAGGCTCAGGGTTAGGTGGGAGTTGACTAAATCATGACGTACAATTAAGTTAATAAATAAGGGTAATAAAATAATTATATAACAAAGCTAGTAAATTTATCAAAATAATTATAACATATTTAATATTAGACTAAACTCCGAGAGATGTCCTTATTCTTAATAACAATAATAATAATAAAAGGTATCTAAATTGATAATCTCAATTATATGAATTGAGGTGGCCGATTCAAACCAGTAGAATAAGAGATGTAGGGTACAAAATTGATAGGATAAAGTTGGGAGGGGTGAGCGTACCATAATGAAATGTTGTCTTTATTCTGATTTCTGAAAGCGAAATTGGTGAGTGGTGGCTAATTCTGTTTGGGCTCCAGAGTAGACGCGCCCTGCTCGGCTGCTCTTTCTTCCTTACCTCTTTCAAATTAGAAACCCAATGGCACCTATCATTACGGTTTACAATTCTTAATTCCACAACACCCTTTTTATTTTGTAGTCTCAATTCTACCCGGCTCCTAACTCCCAACTGTTCTCATACTTATTCTAAGTTTTTGGTTATATAAGAATTTAAGACATGTAACAAAGATTATATAATTTAAAAAGTAAGAAAACTGTAAATACAATAAACAAATGCTAGACTTGCCCTTAATTTGTAACTTCCGGAATTGTAGTTTTGAAATGTATTAAATTCTCAGAAAATTTATTATATTTCAAATGAACCAACAACAAATCCGGGGTATAGCGCTATTTAAAATTAAAACAGAGACCTATTGCATTATCTACAAGCCCAAAACTCATACGTAGTTAGTCATGGGGGGTGAAGAATGACGAGTCCAGACTAAAATTTATTAAATCTCTTATCGTACCTTTCATATCTTCCATTTTGATTGATTCATCCAAATAATCAGATACCTATATGCTTTTTAATTTTGTAAGCTAAAGGTAATTCTAATAATGTGATTGGCAGAGGCAAGACAAGTAGGCAACCGTCTGTAGGCTGTAGTTATATATGAACCTAATGAAAATTTTTGATGGCACCAAAAAAAAAAAGGGGGGATTAGAATGGCAACAGAGGCACGATAATGAAGGCCACATGGTGTGATGGATTAGGGGTTCTTGTGGGCTCGTCTGTTGCTTTCTTGTTTGTGTGATCGAGGACCAACTGCAGTACCCCAAGCTGGATTTGTTTTCTTGGCTCGATTTGATGCCATTCAAATTCATCAAGATGTGATGTTTAACTAACTTCTTTTCTGTAGAGTAGAACCACCTAACACGAGAGAACTGAGAACCCCATTGGCTCTTTGGGATTTGATTTCTTGAATCTAAATGCAGAATCCCATCATACATCTACGTGGGAGCTGCGTAGATATATCTAACTTGTAATGTCAATATCCGAAACCCAAAAAAAAAAAAAAAAAAAAAAAGGCCTAGATACCTTAGCTCGCTGTAATTGAGTTAAATTCAAAGAGTAGGATAGGCTAAAACAGAGAGAGCAAATGAAAATGAAGTTAGGCTTGCTTTCATGCGTCAAGTTTTTATTAGATGAAAGCTCTTAGCACTCTATAGAAATTAATTTTAATTCTTTGAGTTGTCTCCAATTATTTATTATAAAAAAATACTTTAACATTTAAATTAGTATATAATCATCATTTTTAAAAAAAATACTTTAACATTTAAATTAGTATATAATCATCATTTTTAAAAAAAAATACTTTAATATTTAAGTCAATATATAATCAACACAAATGTACAATATATAAAAGTGCTCATAATTAAAAAAATAATACTTTATAATATAATTGCGTAAAGTATTTACTTAGTGTATTTTCAAATATGTTTCTCTATTTTTTTCTCAATGAATATAAACGTATAATACATGCTTTTTTATAATATAAAGTGACAAAGTTTTAATTATAATTTATCTATAATAATAGAGTTTAATTCATATACAAATAGATTTATTATTATAAGATGAGATTTTATTATAATATGATAACCTTATCTGTGATAATGCGATAGATTTCTCATGATATGATAATGTGATAGAGTTATAATTTAAATAAAATATAAATATATAAATTGAATAAAAAATAATTCTTACTATTTTATCCAATTTAACTTTTTACTATTTTTTGGACCTTATTTAATTGTTCATAGACTCTCTTAAAAAGATACAATGAGACGGACTATTGAGTTTATTGAATAATTGGCTTATTTTATAATATAAAGTGACAAAGTTTCAATCGTAATCTTTTTATAATAATAGAGTTTAATTTATATACAAATAAATTTATCGTGATAAAATGAGGTTTTATTATAATGTGATAACTTTATTATATGTGATAATGTGATAGATTTATCATGATATGATAATGTGAGAGTTATAATCTAAATAAAATATAAAAGCATAAATTAGATAAAAAATATTTTTTATTATTTTAATTAATCTGACCTTTACTTTTTTTTAAAACTTTATTTAATTATTCGTGAGCTTTTTTAAAAAGACAAGAGTAAAGTGAGTTATTAAACTTATTTAATAATAAGCTCAATAATAAAATTAAGTTAATTTCACAAAAGTATGCATATGGGACCAAGATAGGTAAGGCCGAGAGAAAAGAGGCCATCAATAATAGAAATGTTAAGCATCCTCTCGTTGGCTTTTTGAAACTTTGAAAAATATGCAAAATATTTTGGATTATCTTTTGATTAAGTATATTTGTATACAAGGGTTTTATGACGTACGATTATTATGGTTAGGTGTTAAAATAGTTTCGTGTTAGCATTGTTAACAAATGGTGTTACATTTAATAGACCAAAAACCAACCTGATGATATATTGGCTCAAACTAATCTGTTATTTTTATTATGTTACCCGAATTGACCCATTAACTTTTTTTTTTAAAAAAAATTAAAAATAATTATTATATAAATTTTTAGATTCAAAATAAAAGAAATTGAATGAAAATAAATGTTATAATGTTGAACATCACATAATATTATTAGTGCAATTAGATGTTTAAAATAAATTAAAAATAGTTTAAATGGTTTCAGGTTTTTTGTTAAAGAGAAAAAAACTAAAAGTTTTTTTTTCGTAAACTTAGCTTTTACTTTTTTTTTTTATATCAGTTTTCACTGTATGATGGTAAATGATGACTTAAGCCTCAAGTTTAGTATAAATACTTAAAATATTTTAGAGTTTGTAATTAGATGATATTTAATTTAAATTAACTTTTTTTAAAAAAAATGAAACATTTTAATAGTTAAATTTATAAAATAAATTCATTATGGATTTAAATGAGTGAAAAGATTTTCAAAGACCAAAATCAAACCTAATCCATTACAATATGGATTTTAATAGATTGGCCCATTAACAACTAGATCCAATATAGAATAGAATACCAACTCAGGTTTTTTGATATTGGACATAAAGCCCACAGATGACACTGAGGCCCATTATTAAGCCCATGAAGCACTAAGCATATATGAGGCTTATTATCAATGTTGGTCGCATCCTCCCATAGTCCCATTTCGGCATTTCTTATTTTCCTTTTGTCAGCAAAATGTTCTCCAGAAAGAATTACCCTTTGTTCACATATTACTTTGCGTTAAATGCAATCAAGTATTAAGAGCCCGATACATCATAACTTCACGTCAAATGTCGCTCAAACTTTCGTATTTGTTTTGGTTTTTTGTGTACAACGATATAAACAAAATAGACCTAAATCTCAATTCACATGTCACGTCTAAATTGTAAACCAATTGAAGAAGCAAAGCTAGACCCAATAGTAGACCTAATTACATCCACTCATTTTTGGGATACTTGGCAAGGTAAATGCCCATCAAGCAATAGCTAACTTATCCAACAATTTTTCCAGGAAATTTCTGAATGATAGTTATGCATGACCCACTAATTTTTTTTCCTTTTGAATATTACAAAGAAATAGTTTTCATGCTGAAATAGTTTTCCTTTTAAATATTACATGATGTAGAAAAGAACAATAGTCACAGTGGGGTTTGATGGCTTTATAATTATTGTCGCCAACTGGGTTCCCTTTGCATGCAATTAACATGACGTAAATAGCGGGGTCCCTCAGTGCTAACCTCGTAGTAATGAGACAACTGAAACGTTAGAAAAGTCCTACATGCTATATAGCCTTTTGTGGTTGAAAATCTTGTTACTATATCATCAATAAACTAAGAAAAAAAAAAAATTATAATAGTATATATGAGAAACAATTATTGTTTAAGGAGGCTATTATTATTAAATAGTAATAATGTTGTCAAAGATGATAAGGATGTTGTAAAACATAACTACTGTGAGTGTATATATGTGATGGGATTTTTCTAACAAAAAGACATTAATACCTATTCTCATTATTAGTATCAATAATTTATTAAATGATCACATTTGTTTAAAATATAATACTATAAGTATATCAAAAAGGGCTTATAACAATATAGTGATCATTAACTAAATAAGTCTAATTAAAATACTCAAAATAGTTTGACATTAGTCACATAATAATCTAATTTTATTTATCAATAATGGAAATGATTATGCCAGTCCACCAAAATACGAAAAATAATCCAACAATTTCCCACTTGGATGATATAACTCATCCTACTAAAACAAACGTTATATTTAGATTAATTCAAAGGTGATTTCAATAAAAGGATGTAAAAAATAAGCATAATACCTAAAACACAATAATGTCCTAAAGGTGCTTATAGGCATCGAGTTACACGAGCATCCACATGATGCTTTACATGTCCATTTCCACAAGGTCCTTGCATGTTATGATAGTAGTATACAAATATGATATAAAAATAACATGATAACGTGATCATCATGCCTATTTTCACAAGGTCCTCGCATCTTACCAAAATAAGAAGGAACCAAATGTCTCTAAGATGCTTTAGCATCTTGCTACACATGAGATTAAAACAAAACGTCTTTAAAATGCACTGCTTTCTTATAACCAAAAGTGAGGCTAAATCAAAAGGAAGCACACTGATATGGGTCAAAAGGATACAAGTCACAATATCTTTCTATATATGCTATATCCACAAAGGCATGCCCAACAACATATATGACATATCAACAACATAATGTGTATGCACAACCATAAACATGTGAACAATTACGTAAATCCATTATAGTTGCAACTGATTTATATAATCTAAAGCTTTCCCACTATCGTAATATGATAGAAGACTCTAATAATCTCATATGAGACACACTCTCACTAAAGACTTTGAGAGCTAAGCCTTTAGTTAGTGGGTCGGCCAACATAAGCTCTGTAAGAATATGCTCAATGATAACAAAAGATTGGGCAACTTTCTCTCTTACAAACAAAAATTTAATATCAATATGCTTGGAGTGTGAGGAACTCCTAGTGTTACGAGAGAAAAAAATTGCTTTAGAATTATCACAATAGATCCTCAACGGCTTTTATTTGGACAACACAAAACCTAGCCCTTAGAAAAAGTTTTGCAGCCAAATAGTATGGCATGTAGTCTCATAACATGTCACGTACTCAACCTCTATAGTTAAAGAAGCTGTGAGTGTCTGATTGACACTTTTTTATGAAACAACTTTTTCAACCATCATAAAGACATAACCAGAAGTAGATTTCTTGTTATATGGACATTCCGCATAATCAGTAACTGAATATCCAATCAAGTCAAGAATGTTAGATTGTTAATATGTCAACATTAATCCTTTGATGCCTTGCAGATATCTGAGCACCTTCTTTGTGGCTTTCTAGTGACTGATGCCTAAGTTGCTCAAGTATCTCACAAGTACACCTATAGCATAAGCTATGTCAAGACTTGTACAAACTAAAGCATACATCAAACTACCCACAATTGATGCATATATGACTGTCTGCATGTGAGTCCTATCTCTGTCACTCTATGGACACTAAGATCTTGACAAAATGTCACCTTTCATAATAGAAACTTTCTTAAGAGCATAAGACTGCATACTGAACCTATTCAAAATGCATTTATAACTCTTTTGAGACAATCCAAGAATACCTTTAGATCTATTACAAATAATCTCAATATTTAAAATATAATGGACTTCTTCTAGATTCTTCATATAAAAGTGATAGAATAACATGTGTTTTGTCTCAAGTAAAAGATTAGTGTCATTGGCCGCAAGCGATATATCATCAACATAAAGGATAAAAAAAACATAAGTGCTCATACTGATCCTTATATATACATACTGATCAGAAGCATTATTCTGAAAATCATAAGAGGTAACAATCTCATTAAACTTCAAATACCATTGTCTGGATGCCATTGAAGCCTATAAATAGACTTCTTAAGCTTTCATACCATGTGTTCTTTTCCAAATTCAACAAAACCATCAGGTTGTACCATATATACGTCTTCAGACAAACTCCCATTCAAGAAAGTTATTATGATGTCCATCTGATGTAGCTCTTAATCAATATGAGCTACTAACGCCATAATAATCTAAAATGAGTCCTTAGTAGAAATGAGCGAGAAGATTTCTTTATAATTAAAACATTTTCTCTGATTAAAGCCTCTGACCACAAGTCTAGTCTTATACTTTTCTACCTGATCCGTGACATCTCTCTTGGTTTTAAAAACCCAATTAAAATCTATTAGCTTACAACCATCTGACATTTCAACTAATTCCCAAAATATTATCATGACACGGGGATGCCATCTTATCATGTATGACATGTATCTAAGATAAGGATTTAGAATTACTAATTGCATCCTCAAATGTAACATGATCTGAGAACGTGCCAATATCAAACTCATGTTTATGTAAGTAGACTAGAAAGTTATAAATAATTACAAGTCTTTCGATCCTATTAGATCTCTTTAATGACATAGCATCAATATTATCTTTTACAGTCATGTTTTTTAAATTATGATAAGACTATAACTGAGAAGGATTAGCATTATAATCATCATGTGGTGATTCCACTATAAGAGACGAAGATAATGGGATAGGCAAAACCACACGATCTTCTTTCAAGGTACTATTGTGAGACTTTAAACTCCCAATGTTATGGTTATTCTCCAAATAAATTGCACGATCAAACTCAATGATTTTAGTAGTATATGACAGAAAATAGAACTTAAAACCTTTTGAGCTTATACAATAGCTAATAAAATGACCACTAATAGTTTTCAGATAGAGTTTTTATAATTGTAGATTATAAGGTCTCACTTCTACTCTACAGCCCTAGATATGAAAATGACGCAAGCTGGGTTTTTTTTAAAATCATAATTCATAGGGATTTTTGGGCATTGATTTACTAGGTACTTGGTTAAGAATGTATGCTGCAGTCTTCAATGTTTCACCAAAAAAAAAAAAAAACAAGTAAAGTGGAGTTACTAAGGATATATTGTATCATATTTAAAAAGATATTGTTCTTGTATTTTGCAACCCCATTATATTCAGGAGTCCTAGGCATAGTATGCTAAACTATTATGCCACTTTCCTGGAGAATATAGCAAAAGGCCTAGGATTACGATCATTTTTATCATATCACCTATAATACTCACCACCTATATAAGATTTTTTTGCCTTAATCCTCTTCTTTTTCTGGAGCTCCACTATAGCCTTAAAAGTTTTCAAGGCATTCAAGAAATTAGATTTTTCAGTAAGAAGCTCAACATGACCATAACAAAAAAGTCATCTATAAAATTGATAAATTATTTATAACTCCTTATAACAGTAGGAGTAAATGGCCCACAGATGCTAGTATGTATTAACTCCAAAACTTCTTGACTTCTACTAGATTTATCTCTCTTGATTTTAATAATAAGCTTTCATTTGACACAATCAGTATAGGTTCCAAAGTTAGAGAAGTCCAAGTTATAGAGGATATCATCTTTAATGAGCTTTTGCATCATCTATCTTGAAATATTGCCCAAACACTTATGCCATAACATAAAGGAACTCTTATTAATTTCCCTACGTTTAGAGCTAACAACATTCATAACATGAGAATTAGAAGAAGATTAAGTAATATTAGGAGATAAATCAATGATATACAAGCCATCATACAGAGTGTTAGAACCAACAAGCATGGAATTATAAAACAAATACACTTTTCTATCACCAAAATTAAAAAGTATAACCATACCTTTTTAAAATAGATATAGATATCAAGTTTCTCTTAATTGAGGGAATATAAGCTGTATTTGATAAGTCAATAAAATGGCCAGATTTCAAATGTAATTTGACAATTCGTATGCGTTCAACATTGCCTTTCACTACATGTTCACAATTAGCTCACTTTCAATAGGTTCCTTGCTGCTTCTGAATTACTTTAAGGGATTTGTAATATAAATAGTCGTGCCAGTATCCAACCACTAAGTATTAGAGGGAACATCAACAAGGTTGGACTCATATATCACAAAGGCAAAAGAAATACCTTTATTTTTCAACCATGCCTTATATTTATAGCAATCCACTTTCCTGTGCCCGTACTTGTGACAAAATAGATACTTTCTTATGAATCCCTTTAAACTTGATCTAGAAGCGATGATAACATCAGATTGTAGAGCATTTTTTTTATAAATTTTGTCCTCTTAGAGGACTTACCACTAACCTTTGAGAGATTTTTCTTTGCACTCCCAATGTCTTGAGTAACCATTATGTAAATGTGAGATTGATCATTCTTTAAGGTTTCTTCCTCTTCAACTACATAGGTTATTATCTCATTGAGATTTCATTCTTCATTCCGGGTGTTATAATTACATTTTAAATTAACAAATTGAGGCATAAGCGACTCAAGAATCTTATAAACAAAGAAATCATCTACTAATTGAACATGTATATCTCTGAACTTTTTATGATGGTTGGTCATTCTTAAAATGTGCTATCTAACCCTAGAAATACCATCATAAAGAGTATGAGAGAATAGCCTCATCTAGTTGGCTTTTTTTAGCCTTGTCAATTTTCTTAAATCTTCTAACAATGACATCTAAAAAATCCTTGGCATACTCATAAGAAGGAATGCCATGTCGGATGGATCTATCAATAGTGCACTATATTACATTAAGATAAACCTTATTAGAATGATCCCATGCCTCTAGTATGCTTTTTCAGCATTATTACTAGCATCTGTGAGCATAGAGGAAGGATCATTCCCCAATGCCAAGTCTTTATCTATGAGTGACAGATAAACAATAATAGACTCATGATAATCCTTATAGTTAGTCTTAGTCAAACTCTTAATAGAGGCAAGTTGGAGAGACAACAAAGCATCAACAACTATGGAATAACAAAAATGTTAGTAGGCATGTGAAATAAAATCATGCAATAAATGATTTCGATGCTTTGCAAAAGGCATCTCTCCATCAACAATAGTATATTACAGCTTGTCGAAATAATGGAAAAACTCTAATCCTTAGATAAAGTAAACTAGTATATAAAACTAACAATGTTTTGCCATTGACAAGGTAATAAGGTCACTTAGTAGTAAATATCTAACTAATCTCTTTACCAACCCAAGCATTCTACCAAGTAATAATTTATCGACATAGTAATACCATCACCCTTATGGATCTTAGTAGAAGTCATAATCCACAACATAAAAGCTAAGCATTTATAAAAAATGGGTGTAACATTACAAAAGACCCAAAAAATTTATTATGATTGGTCCCATGACAGGTGAGTACACAACCACCTTAAATTGTGGCATTTGTTAATTAACAATATTATGTACTTTTATCCTATGATATTTAGAATAATGGATAATCAACTTTGGGGGGGGGGGGGGGGGGGGGGGGGGGGGGGGTCAAAATGCCAACAAAACCCAAAAGTTGAACCAAAAAATAATGTTGACGTGTCAAAATACCAATAAAATATAAGTTTGGCCAAGAATACTTTTGGTGGTTCAAAATGCCAACAAAACCAAAATTTAGACCAAAATAGAAAATATCAAAACTTCTCGAATCAACTAGAACTTGCTCCAATAAGTGTGTGATCTACTGATTCACTGATTGGAAAAAACTATTCTTAGTTCAAGAATTGGTAGCAGTTTTAAGGAAGATTACAAAGCTTCACAATAGATAAGCGCCTATCATCTTTATGCGAATTCTGACTTGTCTTTGATTAGTATTAGTAAAAGCTTGCTCGACTTAATAATAATAAGTTTGGGTTTAATAATAATAAATTCAAGTAGGATGGAGAGCCAATCTTCTTTTAACCGGCTCGACTTTTCTTATTAGATATAGTAGGATGTGATTGATGCTATACTAGCTAAGCGCAAGTGCACGCTATCGTATCATGTAATATAGGATTTTAAGTCCAAGTATTGATCCCACAGGGACTATGCGATCTAATTTTATAAATCAAGTACTAAAATTGTACCTACTTAACTTTTATTCAGAAAACTAAAATCTAGAATTTATTTAACTAATCTAATTCTATCAATTAAACTAAACAAAAGTAAATGGTATAACTCACAAATAAAAATAATCTACGGTTTTGATTTGTCCCCTTAGTATTTTATTGGACTCATTAACCACTTAATTAACCCCTTAATACCAATTAATTGGCTTAAATACTAATCTCATCACAAGCCTCTGTCGATGGTCAAGTAATTATATTACACATTCTAACAATCACTTATATGTCTATGGTAATCAAATCAGAATGTAATTTATTAAGATCAAGTCTAAATTATACCATATATATCACTTAAGTATATATATATATATATATATATATATCATAGATGGAACTCATAGTTATTACCCTCTGATCATGTATCAAACTATCCTAGGTTAAACACATGAATTCCTCTGTCAAATTCATCATGGTTCCACAATTATTCAAAATATTGGTCAGATATAATGAAAGTAATAAAATAAGATAGAATGAATCAATTGAATGTATCAAGTTCATAAAATAAAAATTAACACAATCCAAATCCATACTAGGTTCACATAGTCTAACCTTAGATGAATAATTTAGCCCATCACAAAACCAAAAGTATCAAACTAATTCATAAAAATTAACAAGAATAAGAGCATAATGATAAAGAAAGAGAAGCAAAACTAATCAAAGTGACTCATTGATGTGCTTCTCGCTCAATCTTGACTTAAATTTTGAATCTTAATATTGGTTCTTAAATCTTTGGCTTTGATATTTGATTTTGTGTTGTGAATTCTTTTTCTAAGTTTTTGTCTCTTTTATTCTCCTCCTCCTTTAATTAGGGTTTTTGACTTTCTATTTATAGGTTTTTGTCTTCAAATTAGGGTTAAACATCAAATACAAGTCAAAGTAGGATTACAGGTCACGAGTCACTGTAGCAAAAATACTGTTCACCGTCACTGTTTGTGCGCTGCGATGCTCATTTTTGGGTGCTAGGCACTGTAGCATATCTACTGTAGCGAATGTAGCTCGTTACTACTATAGCAGGAACTGTGGCAATGTGATGTTTTTGGCTTATTTTCATTAGAGTTTCTACTCTATTTATTCCAAACCTACAAAAGAAATAATAATAAAATACATCAAAAGTCATATAATCTTAATTTTTACGAGCAAATATTAAGTTTAGAAGATAAAAATATTAGATTTAATGAACCTTTATCAGGATTGAATCTTCTATCTGATAAGAAGGGTTGGCTAGAAGGAAGAGAAGTAAGCAAAAAAAAGAAAGAAAGGTTGAGAAATCCCTTCAGCCAATCCTTATCTTTTATGCTGATCATATAGGCCATTTTGTAAATAAAAAAAAATTGGGTCACAAGCAAATATAAAAAAGTTTAGGGGCTCAATTATAATTAACAAAACTATTTAGGTCAATTTATAATTATCAAAGGTCAAAATGCAAAATTAATTATAAATAGAAAAGGCCTATGTGATATTTTCCAAGAGTCCATCATTATATTCATCCATATGTTGGGTTTCAAAAATGGGTTTTGATCCATATTTTACAGAAAAATCATATTTTTGACCTTTAAAAATTGAGAAAAAAAATCAAATATATGCTATATATCAAAAGATTATTACAAATACACTATAGATCTGGCCATATATTTGATGTAAACCTCATGACAAAAATTGGGCAAAAATTTATTTTATCAAAAGTAGAGTTTTCAAGCCACTTAACACAATATGATAGCATTCTAGCTCATGGTTGTTGCATAAAAATATAGATCCAGCTCCGATACCAATTGATGAGAAAAATCCTTTACATTTCAACAGTAATAAACTTAAGATCTAACATGTCTATCCACAATACATGAGTTTTTAAAGATTAGAATGCATACCTGAGCTTGAAGTCATAAGAAATTCTTTTTATCTTTTTTGTTAGAAGATTGGATGACTTTAAGGATTTGTGTTTTCTATAAAGGAGAAAATTCTAGAGAGGAAGAAAAGAGAAATGTGAGAGAACTATTCTCTATCATATTGGCCAAAATGTGTAGTCTTAATGGGTTAGTCCCACAACATATAAGATGAAAGTATAGACATCCTCCAACAAAAGACATTAATACTCATCCTATTATAAGTATCAATAGTTTAATAAATAGTAATATTTGTCCAAAATATACTATTAGATATAAGAGTACCAAAATAGACTTATTAACAACATGGTGACTAACTAAATAAGTCTAATTAAAATATTTCAAATAATTTGACATCAATCATATAATAATCTAGCTTTGTTTATCAATAATAGAAATAATTATGCCAATCTACTACAATAGAAAAAATAATCCAACAATACGTTGACTGAGAGATAGCAAAGTAAGTGTTAAAGTGCAAGTGCCTTGAGAAGAAGTCCATGGCCTAAAAAAGTGCAAAAATGTAATAACAATAGTAAACTTGAAGAGACCGAAAACTATACGTGAACTGTGAAGAAATTATAAACAAACTTATATCAAAGAGAACATAAGGATAAAAGTTAAGTTTTCATCGGGTAAGTTTGCTCAATAAATTAAGAAACTTCAAATTTTCTTATGAGCAGAAATTGAAAACTTGTTAGTTAAAAAATCTTTAGAAAAATTCAATGGTGTATGAAGAACTCCCTCGATGAATTTGGTGTAATGTATTTTGAGTTACTAAGAAAAATAACATAAAGGCCCTCTTAATATTTTTAAATTTTAGATTTGTTCAAAAATTTTAAAATTACACATTTGACCCTAATATATTTGAAATTGCATGTTCTCCCAAATTTAGTAAAAGTTGTAAATATGTCCCAAATTTATCAAAAGTTGTAAACCTTTCCTCAATTATTCAAAAATTTAAATTAGCCATAACAGTTTATTAGTATGACATAATAGTCCCTATTTAAGTTTTAATGTCGCTGATAAAAGTATATTGTTTACATATCAGTGAAGGTCAAATCTCGAAGAAGGTGCAATGTGGAGTTGATTTATAGTGGTAGTGGTGACTCAATTGAGATGAGGAGTGCGAATTGGACGATAGTTTGTTGTGATAACTTTGGCGATCTGAGGTGGTAGTAAGGCTAAAAGATAACGAACGACATTTAGTGAGTTTGATTGTGTTCTCACCTAGCTTCAAATGCGGTGGTTAGTAGTTAATCAAAGAGTGGAACTGCTTTTGAGTTTGACCATAGTTTGTGAGATTCCAATAACTACAAGCAGTGATAATAATAGTAAAATGACGGCTGACCTCTTTCTATTTTTAAAAGTGGTCGTGTTTTATTAATTCTTAATGATGTATTGTGATGGCAACAAAGTGTAATTGTTAGTGGTAGTAACTATGTGACAATGGTAGTTTAGGACGTTGAAGAGAGAAAAATAAAGATCGAAAAGTTTTCTCAATAACTTAAGATTTGATGTATAAACTAAGCTCTAGTACCATATTAGAGAAGTTGAAGTCTCTGATACCATATTAGAAAAATTGAAGTCTTTTTATTTCCACTTTAAATAGTAATTATATAAGACCATCTTTACATAGACATTGAATCCTTAGTCTATATAAAAAAAAATACATAAAACTGTGATATAATCCTTAGTCTTCGGATCTCATCTCTAACTAGCGACTGATTCTGCCTTGAGTATTATTGCGATCTCAACGACAAAAGATGATGTAGCAACTGTCGAAATCCCGACCATGGAATCGAAGGTGATCAAAGATACAGATCGTAAGCCTTTAGATGCTGGATCCTCGTGATCTCGATCCAATTTTGGTGTCCCTTTATCGTCTGCTACTCCCTGCGAATTGGTGGCTGGCTCAAAGTCTTCTTCCTCTTAAAATAGTAACACCTCTATAATTACTATAGCTGGGTATATGGTTAATAGAAATGGGCTAAATAATGCTAGTTATAGAGTCGAAAATATTGAAATGGACAACAATGTTGTGGATAATGGTGAGGTAACTAAAATTAGATTGTTTTCTGTTAGGAAGTCAAGGTGTTAAGCTGACCCATGCTATAATGAAAAATAAACAGAATGGACACACTCTTGATAGGTTGACCTTTTTTTTTTTTAGTAACCGGACTCAAAGCACTGGAAATGAGTTGCAGTTTGTTCCGCCAGTAATTTCTAGTGGCCCGAAAGTGATTAAATTTCATTCTGATGAACTCATTGAAAAAGAACCAATGGAAATGGAATGGTATGGCTTGATTTCTGTTCATTCTATTAAAGATGGATTATTTTTGTTCAATTTTGATAATGAATGTGGGCAAAACAAGGCTCTTGAGGATCGGTTGATTACTTTTGATAAATTTCCTTTAATTGTTAAAGTTTGGAAGTTTAGAATAGAAATGGATATGGCCAATATCCGATTGGTGCTAATTTGGGTACAATTCCCAGGATTACCATGGGAATTTTGGAGTTCCTCTATATTAAGCCAAATTGCTAGCTCCATGGGAACTCTAAAGTACAGAGACCAATGCACTTTGAACAAAACAAAATTAGCTTATGTAAGAGCTTAATTGAGATGGATGTGGCGGGAGAGTTCTCAATTATGGTGATTTTAGAGGATGAAACGAGAAATACTATAACACAGAAGGTGATTTATGAATGAAAATCGACTGTTTGCTTTAAATGCAAATAATTTGGTCATGATGGACAAAATTGTGTAAAAGGGACCAAGACAAAAAAAGTGTTGAAAGTTAAAGACGTTGATTAGAATAAGTAAGGTAGAAATGAAGCAACTTCTACCTATCAAAGAAGTTTCAATGAAACCCATAATGAAGGAGATTTGAGGGTGAAACTATAAATCTGAGAGGAAAATTAGGAGACACAAAAAGAAAAAGAAGAACTAGTTCCAATGGGGAGCTGGGTCAAATAGAATCAAGGTAGTGAAGAGGTTCAACCTGAGAAAAACTATTTTCTTAATGCATAAGGTGGGAATCATTAGTGAGGGCTGACGTGCCTTCAGGACTTTAAAATCCCCTAATAGGGGAAAATGATCTCAAGCTGGAATATTAAGGGTTTCTATGACGCATGCAAACAATCAGAGGTGAGAGCTCTGATTCAAAAGAAAAAAATTATGTTTTTTTAGATTGCTAGAAACACATGTAAAACAAGAAAACATTGATATGGTTTGGATGAGATTGGCTTTAAAGAATTAGAAGTTGGAAACTAATTCATAATATCTAGATATAGGGAGAATTTGGGTTACATTTAATCCTGCTATATGATGTGTGAATGTATTGAAACAATATTGAAAATTCATCTATTGTAAATTGTAGATTGATGATAAGGAAATTTTCTAGCCTCTTGTCTATTGGGCATCCACTGCTAAAGATAGGGAGATCCTTTAGCGTGATCTTTATTTTGGTATGGTGAACAACCAAGCTTCTTAGCCGATTCAAAAGGATTTCAACAATGTTCTCAGCAATACTGACAGAATTAAAGGCCAATGGATTAGTGACAGTATGGTGAACCTTTTTAAAAATTGGCTCCCACGACTTGAACTATTTAAGTTAAAAAATCATGAATGTCGATTCAAGTGGTGTAATAATTAGCTAGGAGACCAACGGATTTAGAGGAAAATTGATTGGGCCTTTATTAACGAGAAGTGGCTAGACACATGGGAGATGTTCGATAATGAAGTATTACCAACAGGCATTTCTGACTACTTGCCACTTGTGGTGACTATTGCTTCGGCTGCTCTTGTTAGTAGAGTTCCTTTTAATGTTTTTAGTGCTTGGTGCTCTCATTCTTAGTTTCTTTGCAGTGTTGAAAGGGTTTGGCAGACTGAGGTTTAGGGTTCTCCAATGTTTCACATCTAGTTTAAACTTAAACTCCTAAAGGCCAAACTAAGGAAGCTCAATAACAAATGCTTTTTTGATATCTCTACAAAAATTGCAGATAGGAAGTAAATGCTAGATTTGTTCATATATAAAATGCATATAAAAACTGCATTTCTAAAGGGTGATTTAGAAGTAAAAATTTATATGAAACAATCGGAAGGTAGTATTCGTATTAGTAAAGAGCATAAAGTATATAAGTTAGTTAAGTCTTTGTATGGCTTGAAGCAAGCACCAAAACAGTGGCATAAAAACTTTGACAATTCTATTATATTGAATGATTTTATGACAAATAATTTCGATAAGTGTATGTACTATAAAACCTGTGATACTAATAGATATGTGATTATATGTCTATATGTGGATGATATGCTTATATTTTGTTCTAGTATGGAAGTGATAGTTGAGACTAAGAGGTTTCTATCAAATATATTTGATATGAAAGATTTGGGATAAGCTGACATAATACTTGAGGTAAAGATTATGAGAACATATAATGGTCTCATTTTATCACAAGAGTATAATGTAGAGAAAAGTCTTGAGTGATTTGGGTACATAACATGTAAACCTATGGCAACACCTCATGATGCTATTTTTAAACTTCAAAAGATTGTAAAACATAATGACAATCATTGGTAGTCTCATATACTTATTAAATACTATAAGGTCTGATATAGCATATGCTATAGGGAGATTGAGTAAATATACTTAAAATCTAGGGAAAAACATTGGAGTGCCTTAGATAGAGTTTCTACAGATTAAAATAGTTCAAGAGCCCTTCAACCAAGTGCTGCAGGATGAGGAAAGATGTGTACATCAAGATCTTTGGAAACTTATTTTTATAGAGAAAAGATTTTAGATAGAAATCTAGAATTCGCTGGGTTCAACTTGGGGACTTGAATTCTAGGTACTTTCATGATATGGTTAAATAAAGAAGAGCCAAGAACAAATTACTTCCATCATATATCAAAATAGGGAACATATTCAAGATCCTGAGACTATTAAAAATGCTATAGTAGACTACTATAGGAACTTGTTTGGGAAAAATTCTAGTTATAGAGTCTCCATCTAGAAGGGAGACATAGATACTGGCCCTAAGCTAAAGAATGAAGATAAAGAGCTACTCAGTGCCTCAGTCTCTACCTAGGAAGTCAATGATGCAATATTAAGTATTAATAGGGATAAGCTCGGGGATCGGATGACTATAATAGCCTATTTTTTTTTTAAAATTTGACAGAGTATAGGCTAAGAAGTAACTGAAGCTGTGCAACACTTCTTCGTCACAGGTCAGTTCTTTAAACCTATTAATGCCATTGCTATCACCATTGTTCCTAAGGTGTCTAACCTTCATGGCTTAGGAGATTACAAACTAATAGCATGTTGTATTATTCTTTATAAAAGTATTACAAAAATTATTACAAAAATTATTACATCTAGATTGAGGCAGGTTGTGGGCTATTTGGGTAATCTTAGTTAATCAGCTTTTATCCCTTATAGAAAGATAGTTGATAATATTCTCTTAACTCATGAATTGGTGAGGGCATATGGTAGGTCATTTGTTGTTTCGAGATGTGCTCTTAAAATAGATTTACAAAAGGCCTACGATTCTTTATCTTAGGATTATCTCAAAGAAGTGTTGATGGGACTTAATTTTCTTTACTCTTTCATTCGCTTAATCATGTGTTGTGTTCAATCTAACATGTTTTCTGTGATGGTGAATGACAGCTTGGAAGGATTTTTCCCAGGGAAGAAAGGTCTGAGAAAAGAAGATCCCATGTCCATTTTATTATTTATCCTTGTAATGGAGTACCTTAGTAGGAGCCCGAGTTGTATCTCTGAAAATCAATTTACCTTTCATAAAGAGTGCAAGAAAATGAAGTTGAACCACTTGATATTTGCTAATGATTTGTTTCTTTTCTCTCATGATGATATGGTGTTATTGTTAACATGTTTTAGAGTGTGCATGTGATTGTGTACATATTAAAAACATTAAATACATGTATCATATACATGATTTCGCAGCAGATTTAAGCATATAATCAACATATACACATGTAATTTATATCATCAATAATATAAGATTACAGAAAACATACATTTGAAGAATTTTAGTGAAGATTTCAATTTTAGATTCTTCCTAACTCCAACCTTAAGCTCACCTTAAAGTACACTATTGTTCAATTATAGTTCATAACAATCTGGTGAGATTATGAAGCTAGTATAGCAGCAACTGAATTTTCAATAACAAGGTTTTGTTTCTTGAAAGACAAATAAGAAGAATTTTTTTTTTCTCTAGTTTTTCTTACAACCATCTGTTCAATGAACAACTCTTTAAAAATTAAACTCTCTTCAATCCCTTTCCCTTGCATGATTTTTGTTTCATTATTGTTAATTAAAATTAAATTTTATCCATTTTTAGTGCTATAAGCACTTCATAAGTGCTCAAGTGCTCCACCAAATTTAAGTTAAGTGACTAACTATCAAAAATAATTTTTGGTGGCAATTTTAATAGTCTAAAATAAATGGACCATTAATTATTACAAATGGTGCTCCACTTAACGTAATTTATATTTTTCAAATTAGGTATGTCTTCCATTTAATATTTAAATAACAATCATATTTTATTTATTTAATTATTCAAAAACTATTTGAATAATTAATTTTTACCTTATTTGATTTTACTATCATGGTTAATGGATGAATTTATAGTGAAATAATTTATAGAATAAAATTGTGTCACTTGTTAACATCTAATTAGTTAACAACTCTTATCAACCAATTAAGTGATTACAGATTCAAAAACTATTTGAAGAATTTCGGTGAAGATTTTAATTTCAGATTCTTTCTAGCTCTAACTTTAAGCTCACCTTGAAGTGCACTATTATTCAATTCTAGTTCACAACAATCTGGTGGGATTGTGAAGCTAGAATAGAAGCAACTGAATTTCTAACAATAAAGTTTTGTTTCTTGAAAGACAAATAAGAAGAATTTATTTTTCTTTTTCTTTAGTTTTTCTCACAACCCTTTATTCAATGAAAAACTCTCCAAAAACCAAACTCTCTTCAATCCCTCCCCCTTGCACAATTTTTGCTTCACTCTTGTTAATTAAAATTGAATTTCATCCATTTTTGGTGCTACAAGCACTTCAAAAGTGCTTCACCAAATTTAAATTAAGTGGCTAACTATCAAAAATAATTTTTGGTGGCAATTTTAATAGTCTAAAATAAATAGACTATTAATTATTACAAATGGTGCTCCACTTAACATAATTTATATTTTTCAAATTAGGTATGTCTTTCATTTACCAATTAAATAACAATCATATTTTATTTATTTAATTATTCAAAAACTATTTAAATAATTAATTTTTACTTTATTTGATTTTACTAACATGGTTAATGGATGAATTCATGGTGAAACAATTTATGGAACAAAATTGTGTCACTTGTTAACATCTAATTAGTTAACAACTCTTGTCAACTAATTAAGTGATGTACTTAACATTTAAGTTTAGGCAAGTAAACAGCCTGAGGAACCCTGAAATATATTTTTGGTTTGCTGAAATTTCTAGGATGAGATTGTTCAATCCATAATGCTGCCCAGTGCACAACAAGTACACTTTATATTGTGAGACTCTCTAGGTTCACGCCTGAATTGTCATATGGAACTCTTTTATACATTCATGAACAATGCCCCATACACACATTATAGATATTACAAAACGGTGCATTAGACCATACAAGTTAAGGTTATAATATATACTTATAATCCCTCCTTCATTTATATTCGGGTAGAGCGAAGATATAGATTAACATCGTCAAATCTTTATATGCCCGACCATAAGCTTATCTCTATAATTTTATTTTAATAAATAATATTCGTATATACTTTTGTAATATTATCTATTCCTAGGGTTAAACTCTTTTCCCGAAAATTACTACTTATGACCATAAGATTTTCTGAGATACTATCTTAGAGCATTAGGATATATTACACACCCAAATGAGCTGACGGATTCCATATCTATGCACACCAAACTTTGTGAGCATCGGACCATACCCAGTGACACCCAACAGTCAGACCACGAAAGGTTTCTGACATATATAAAACCAAAGTATGGTGGATCACTCACAAGTCCACCGTAGCACTCAGGTCAAAGGACCACAAATACTACTCAACTCGAAAGACCCTCAATTGACGGCTTTATAAGATGTCTATTAGAGGTCTTTGTGAGTCTGTTCAGTATTCAGTACTTATTGAATAACTATATCTCTATATGAGCTTCCACTAAACTCATGATTTGCTAAGACTAACTATCTGGACCATCTAGATATAGACATACACCGATCTATATATTATAAGGTCTTCACTGACAGACTCACATCAGTGAAGATAGATTAGTAGCATATTATTTGAGAACATATTTACATAATGACATTTTCTAGCACTATTTGCAACTCATTGCAATTATGTCATTACTAATATATTCTTAAGTCTTTGTTACATTTCAGACAAGGCTCTAACTCTTTAGATATTGCTGACTCTTATAACCTAATAACTCTTATTAGTGTTAACTCTTAGTATTTATAACTCTCAGCGTTGCTAATTTTTAGTACTGATCTAAAATGTTGGACCAGATCTGAACTCTTTCAAATCATACAATATCTGAAACATTACAAGCATCTTACCATATACAAAATATAATTAGTGATTTAATAAAATGATAATACTAGTATAAATATTAAACAAATATTCATACATAAAGGGATGACACGTAAGCACAAATTCCAACAGATATAAGCTCTATTGGCCAATTCAAAAAAGTCTTAGATGACTTTTACTTGACTTCTAGTCTACAACTTAATGTGAGCAAGAGTACTGATGCGATATTTTTATATCTTAAAATTAAGTACAAGTATACACTAACGTAACAAGTAATAAAGGGACTTATAAAGTCGGATGTCGAACCCATATGGATAATTTTTCTTTTTTACCAAGTACTAAAATTATATCTTTCTTGTAATTATTCAGAAAAATCAAATCTTAATTTTGTAATAAATTTAAGTAAAATAAAAGTGTAGAAAATAAATGACACAACTCAAATAAAATAAGAAAATAACAATATAGAGAAAGCCTAGAATTAATTACTATCCTTCAATATATTTTTTACAGATTAATCTTTTTAATATTTATATCCCTCAATGCTTATTATTGGTCAAGACACTAATCTATTCACAAACTTCTTCTAAGGTCATGCATGTATATCTTAATTTACCAAATACCTATATTCCTATAGTACTTTTAATAAAGAAAGATTCATTAAGAATAAGTATTATTGACCATACATGCCAATTAGGTATATTTCTATCCTAATTCGAAACTTGTATATGCAACATTGAATGTTACTCTACAATCATGCATCAAATTATCTATGTCTAAATACAATGATGCATCTTCCAAGTTTATCAAAGTATTACCAAATCAATCATAATATTGATAAGATATAATGAAGCATTAAGAATAAATCATTTGAATAATGAAGAATTGAGTTCAAATAAATATTAAAAAGATCTAATATTTAAGCTCATATATTGAGTTCAAGTAATAACCCTAGAAAATAAATTTAGCTCATGATAACAAGAGAATTATGGCAGAAAAATAAAATAAATATAATACAACCAAAAGTAAACCAATATAAACATCAATTCGCAGTTGATTGATACGCCAAAGATTTGTCAATAATTTCTTGCTTCTTTTAATTTCCCTTACTTCTCTTTCTAAAAATTGTTATTTTTTTAATATATTGTGGCTCTAAGAGTCCTAAGTTGTGTTCCTTTGAGGTCTGAAATGAGTGGCCTTTATATAAGGATTGATTGGAGTTTTAGAGTTGTATTTCTTTTAGGATTAGGAAAAATTGCACTGTTCACCGCTGCCGCGAATACTGTTCATCACTGGGGCGACAGCACTATAGCACGGGTATTGTTCAAGTGACACTGTTCCCCTCGGGTATTGTAACGAGGTACTGTAGCATTTTATGTTTTGTCTTATTTTTCTTAGATTTTCATTGTCAATTGCTCTATTGACTCCAAACCTACAATATAATAATTAAACATTTAAAAAGCCTAATATTCTTATTAAAATGAGCAATTAATCAAGTTAAGGGAATGAAAATAATAGATATAATTTACGCTTATCAAATACTAACTTCTTTGGTAATGTCCATATTCCTAATCTGGAGGCTATATTACATCTTACTCAGTTCCAACATAGAGTATTGCTTATCAAATACTTAGGGGTTCCCCTTATTTCTAGTAGACTCAAGAAAGGCTTTTGCCAAGACCTGATTAGTAAGATGACCACTAGAATCTCTAGCTTGACAACTAAGTTTCTGAGTTATACAGGCGGTTACAGTTGATCAATTATTTTCTAATAAGTATGAATGTCTATTGGTGTTCTATATTTTTCCTCTCCAAGATAGTACTCAAAGAAGTTGAAGGCAAGTGTAGAAAATTCTTATGGCATGGAAATTTAATTTAGAAAAAGGGTGGTATGGTTGCCTGGCATGATGTTTGCAAGGATAAAAAAGAAGGCGGCCCAGGTATAAAAGCTTTACACACTTTGAATCTAGCAATTGTCACCAAACATATTAAGGATCTTCTAGTTGTTAAAACATCCTTATGGGCTAGATGAGTGAGTGAAAATAGACTTAGAAGGCTCAGTTTTTAGGGCATTACCAAACCAATGGACTGCAGTTGGGCATAGAGGAAACTTCTAGACTACAGAAACTAAATAAAAAACTATTTAGTGATGAATTAGGGAACGACAATTCATTTTTCTTTTGGTGGGATCCATGGTTGAATGGAGAGTCAATAATTGACAAATTTTCTCTTGTGGACATTAATGTGTCTGATGTTCCTCTTAATGCAAAGGTCAAAAACCTCTAGCGGCATGGGATTTGGAACCTTCCTGACCCTTTGGATAAACATACTGCTGATGCTTGGGAGTATATTCGTAATAATTTTTCAATTACTACTACTAGAGAGGATAAGATTTCTTGGGTTGCAAACTTCAATAAGCAGTTTTCAATTGCTAGTGCATAGAGGTACTTGAAGGGTACGAGTCCTAAGGATGGGTGGTATAAATTATTATAGGGTTCTTAACATATTCCTAAATAAAGCTTTATCACTTGGCTTGTAGTGAAGGATAAGTTGTATACTAGGGAGAGAATTGTCAAATAAGGCCTTACTTCATAAGTAAATTGCCCTTTTGTGGATGTAATAATGAAACAGTTTAACATCTATTTTTTTAATGTAGCTTCTTGGAGTGTATATGGTAAAACGTTCTTTTGGCTTGTCATATCAATCGTCGCCCATTTACTTGATGAAGAGAGATTTTATTTTTTTGTAGAAAAACTATAAGCAAAATCATCATTTGTAAAATTCAGAGGATTGCTTTTTGTGCAACCGTCTATTTTATATGGCGGAAGCGCAATTGGGTAGTGTTTCAACAAAAAAGCCATTTTACTAATGCTATCTTTCAAGATATTAAAAAAGTGGTATGAATTAGATGTTTAAGTACTATAAATAGCTAATGTGTAGATCATATAATAAATAGGTGGTGAGATATATCTGTTAGGGTTGGTGCTTACGTGACATCTCTGAATGTACATATACTTGTGTATTTATATAAGTGTACATTCTCATTAAATCGCTAATACCCATTTATATGATATTATGCATGTAACGTTACAGACATTGTAGATCTGAAGGAGTTCAGATCAGATCTAAAGGGTTTAGATAAGGGCTCATAGTCAGCCACGCTGATACATATAATTGCTAAATGTTAGCACAGTTAAGTGTTAGCTGGTTATAATACTCAGCAGATCCAAAAGTTGAAGCCTTGTCTGTAATGGGACATAGACCTGAGAGTATACTAGTAACTACATAGTTGCAAGAATTGCAATTGGGTGCTAGGAAATGCAAGTTGCGTAAGTATGTTCTCGAATAATTATCCTTGATCTATTTCTGCCGATGCGGGTCTGTCGGTGGATACCATTATATAAATAGATCAGCATATGTCATACCTATCGGGTATAGATGGTCGTTCCTGACCGACTGTGAGCTTGGAGCTCGTATTAACATATGGGTATCCAGTTAGGATTGAATATGAGACAGACCCACGAGGGTCTCCAATAGACATCCTATATAAGCCGTCAACGGAGGGTCTTCTCGAGTTGAGTAGTATACGTGGTACTTTGACTTGAGTGCCACGGCGGGCTTGTAAGTGATTCACCATACTTTGATTCCACGCATGTCACAGACCTTTCATGGTGTGACCACTGGGTATGGTTCGATGCTTATGGAGTTCGATGCGTACAGATACAGGATCCGTCAGCTCTTATAGGGAGTTTGATATCCAGATGCTTCGAGACTGTATCTCAGAAAGTCTTGTGGCCACAAGCAATCATCCCGGGAAAGAGTTCTGCCAGGGTCAAACAATATGACAAAGGAGTTTGTGCATATTGTTAATGAGATACAAGTCTAGAGATAGGACATGGATGAGCACATGAGGATTTAATGGTGATAATCTATATCCCCGCACATCCAGGATATCATGACGGAAGGACTATACGTATGCGTTGTAACCTTAGCTTGTATGGTTCAACGCGTTGATTTGTATATCCGTGACGTGTGCGTGGGGCATTGCTCACGGACTCATGGAATAGTTTCATTTGACGAATCGGGCGTAGGACCTAGGGAGTCCCACAATATGAAGTGTACTCGTTGTACACTAGAGCAGCATGCCAGATTAAATTGTTTAATTCAGTAATATTTACATTTCCAAGGGAATACGTGTGTGTCTGTATTTAAGTGTTAAATACAATAATTAGTTAATAATTGTTATTTACTAATTGTATTATGACACGTAGCATATTGTGGACTCTCAGTTGAGTTTATTCAAGTGTGGGATTTAGTGAGATCCACTAGAGAGTGAACTTGGTAACTATTTATGAGGGGCAAAATGACTATTTTTCAGTTTGATTATTTAATAATTAAATAATCAAAATATCTTTCTTTTTATATTATATATATATTATATTATTTATTATTATTATTTATATTATATAATATATTATTATATTATATTATATATTATTATTATATTATATTTATATTATATTATATATATAGTAAAAGAAAGAGAAGAGAAGAAATTGAAAGGCCAAACGTTGAGAGAGAAACGGAGAAGAAAGAAGAAAAAAGAAAGAAAGAAAGAAGAAGAAAAAAAAAAGAGAAAAAATGAAATTGTTTCATTTTTCTTTATGTTTTTAATTGGAGTAATTATGAATTGCTTCAAATCTCTATTTTTTTAAATCTTTTTTGAGAAAATGATATAAATTCACTTCCGGTCATCTTAGAGATTAAGAGTTAATTCCAGGCTAAATATTAGGCTGTTGTTCTAACTCATCAAACCCATCGTGTTGGTGACTAGAACTGCACATAAGTTGGTCTCCATGCGGACTCCAAAAAAAAATACGTGTATAACGTTACACGTTTGGTGAGTTCTCTAACTTTATTAATATATTAATATGATTAATATATTTATTTATTGTGTTTATTATAAAATTTATATTTTTACTGCGTTAGGCAATAGACACAATTGTACATGCATATACTCACGTGTCTAAGATCCGACTGCGCCGATAATATCTAATATTCTCTCTCATGATTTATATTATTTTTTGTGTATTTGACTCTTAGCCAGATGTACCTTCTAGTTTTAACAATAATATTACCCTTTAGTTATTTACCAAACTCTTGATAAAGGTTTATGGGATTGCATTGCGAGAGAGCTTTGGTTACTTTTAACATAGTATATCTTTATTAACAAATTGTTGTCATATGTTATTTTTGTGGATACACTTCGAAAAATATGATTGCCCCACTTTCAACATTAATATCTACAAAAATCTTGACTGCAATTATAAACTTCTCACACATTGAATTTTCCTTTTTTTTTCTCTTTTAATCCCCATTTTCCATTTTAACTAGTTGAATAGTATGTCATGATCGTTCTATCATCAAAGATATCAACATAATTCTCCCTTTAATAAACTCATTACAAAGTTCCATCAATTACCAATTATAGTTCAATGAGATATCTAATATGCAAAATTGGGGCAAAAGCCAAGACACAGTGTTGTACTCTTGTTGGCTGTCAAGAAACCCCGTTGGGCTTCTCCTAAATTAAAAAAAAAAAAAACGCATTCAAATTCTCTCTCATAATATAATCTTTTTTTTTTAATTATTTTGAAGATTATAGTATGCAATTTTTAAGATTTCTAGATAGTTAAGATTCAATTTATTTTTATTAAATATAAAAAAATAGTTGTACTTGTGTTAACAGCACAATAGTAAAAAGTTGTCAATACATCTAGTTCATTTCTAATAGAGAAGATAGTATTGTCTAAAAAATACACATGCATTAATCAAAATTTATTTAATAAAAAAAACACTGCATTTTACTTCCATTGCAATTTGAAAAGTTTAGGCACCATAGCTTTAACTTAGAACAAGACTAAACAAGTGGAAAAAACCAAGAAGAGAAATTAGAATCCGAAGAGCTAATTTCATCAAAGGCTATACGAGAAGCCACAAAAGCCCGTAGTGCTGTAAACTATGCTCAGAACATCAAGATACTAAACTATGCAACTTCCACGAACTACCCAAAATTATAGTAGAACTAGAACATTGGATTGAACAGAAGGGCCTAATTAAACTGGAACTGTTCTTGACTCTGTTGTTGTTGTTCCTTTATCTTCCTCACCTTCACCTGACAATTCTTCCAATGATTTCCCCTTTGATTCAGGCACCAGGAATGTAAACAACATTCCCAAGAAGTTGATCACGCCCAGAATTATGAGTGCTTTTCTCACTCCAATGCCATCTGCTGCATACAAAAACCCAAATGCACCAACCATTGCCCCAGCTTTTCCAGATGCAGCTGATATGCCATGGCATGTTGACCTTAACCTTGCTGGGAAAATCTCCGCTGGAACAACAAATGTGGTGGCATTTGGACCAAAGTTTGCGAAGAAGAAGGTCAGTGAGTACAGCACAACAAACCCAATTCGATGATCTGGTAGAGTCCAGTGATGGTAAGGAATGGCTAAGGCAAACATGAAAACTGTCATGAAGAAGAAACCCATCAATTGAATAGCAAATCTTCCCATCTTATCAATCAATGCCACTGTGAACCAATAACCAGGAACAGTGCTGCAAAGAGCAATGAGAGTTTGTGCTCTAGCAATTCTAAAAACTTCATCAATGGCATTCATGGTTTTTGCCTTAGGAATCCAACCAATGGCAGTGAAAATATCCTTTTGAAATAGATTCTGACTGTAGAATGCAATGTCCAACAAGAACCAAGTGGTAGTGGTTCCGAGCAAGTGAAGTCCATGGCGGCGAAGAAACTTTGTAGTAAACAAACCAAAATCATTCCCTTTCTCTCGAGAAATTTGCTCAACTTTCTCCTGCTCTGCTTCCAATTCAACCTGTAGAACTTTTGACATATCAGATGCAGCCTGTTTTGCATTCTTGGCAACCAAGGCAGTGTAACGAGCTGTCTCAGGCATCTTCATCCGCCAGTAGTAAGTAAGCAAAGCTGGAAGTGCACCAAACATCAAAATTATACGCCAAACATAATCAGCTTCAGGCACAGTCGATGCAATTGCATCCTCTGCATAAATTGGGGCAGGGTACTTGGCCTTAAAAGCCGCAGAAACTATAATTGCAACCATGCCACCAGCCAAAATTCCAAAGCCTTGCATGGCAAAAACAGCCGCAATGAAAGCACCACGAGTCTTCTTGTTGGCATACTCAGACATGATTGTAGCAGAAAGTGGATAATCACCACCAATGCCAAATCCGAGCCAGAAGCGAAAGAAGCAAAGTGTAGCCATAACAGATTTAGGATCTTTGCCAAAGGAAAGGCCTGAAGCAATGGAACAAAGGACCATGAGCATAAGCGTCATGCCATAGACACGTTTTCGGCCTAATTTGTCACCAAGCCAGCCGAAGAAGAGTTGGCCAGCAAGGGTGCCGCAAAATGCAACACCATTAACAGCTGCAGCTACATTTGAGGGGAGAGAGCCGGGGGAATCAGAACCTTCCTTGTGGTAGTAAATACGACCAAGCAATTTAGTAACAAGGGATATGCAAAAGAGATCATATGCATCCGTGAAAAAACCCATGCCGGCAATCACAATTGCTGTGAAATGGTACCATTGTGTCTTAGCAACATCAAGTGCATTAAGCACTTGCAATTGATCCTTTGCCATGACAAGCTCTAGTCACAAGCTTCCTGAAATGTAAAACAGGGAAGGTTAAGAATTTTTATATAATTAAAAGGAAAAGAGAATTGTTAAGTTCACAGCGCAAAATCATGGACCCAAGACAAGTAAATGAGTTGACTCAGCCGAGTTACACTATTAAACTTGTGATTTTGATGGTGCAACAAACAAAAACAAATGAACAGATCATGTGAAAAGAAGACAAAAAAGGGAGCCAGTTTTTTCCACGCATATGTGAACATATAGCTTTCCAGGATGAGGACCATTTAGACATTGACTAAGGAAGCAGATGATGACAACTGAAATTGACTAAGAGCATGTCAAGTCATGGGTCAATAAAGTGCTATTAAAATATTAATAACCAAATAATAAAAACTACTTTTACAAGGTATAACAAAAATCTGGGAATCTCAAATTCCAATGAAAACAAAATAGAACCAATATATATATATATATATATATATATATATATATATAAATTCCTCAGCAATTCACTTGGTTATGCCTCTAAAGAACTCTAAAATACTAAACTGTTAATAGCATGGAAGCAATCACACTTTGTCCGCAAAATCATTTTTTCTTTTGGGAATAATCACTACGACATGCAAGCATCTCTAGATTTTCCACCGATTTTGCATAACAAATAGCTCAACAAAAATGAATCTTGAGAAAATATGATACAAGATAGAATATATATATATATGTGTGTGTGTGCGCGCGCGCGCACGTAAACCCGAAAACAAACTGTGAAAGAAATGATTTGTGTAATAAGAGAAGAGATTCTCAGTTTTGGTACTTAAATACCACCAAATTTTTGTGTAAAACTGGCACAGAGAAAGCCCAGATGTGCTACTTTCATATCCCCTAGATTTGTAAAAATGGAATTGAGTGTCTCGTTCCTTGAGAACCCAAAATTTATAAAAGCTCGTCCTCCAAAAAAAAAAAAAACTCCAATTTAAAGCCTTGCTGGGTACGCAAAACTGGAAATAGAACATCTTGTAATGATACTTTGTTACCCATGATCTATCATGGAGGTTGAAACCACTACAGTCAAAAAAAGAACGAAAAGAAACACACTAAAACCTCAAATTGAAGATCATATATTTCAGCATAATATCTCTTACACAAACGCAAAAATCCCATCTGAGGAAAACAAAAGATCAAAAACAGAAGATACACAAACTGTACCTTAACCGGACCAAAGATGATCACAAAGAGCAAAGAGCGACGGCAAACACAAGTGCAAATTATGAAGACTAAAACCGTTATGTTGCGTTTTGTAATAGAACTAAATATCTCTTAAATGAAAGAGAGAGAGTTTTAAAAAGAAACACAGAGAGGGTGAAGCTGTGTTTGAGATGGAGGGAAAGAGAAGCCAGTTTAGTTCCGTATTTATCTGCAACGGACCCTCTCCCTTTCCCCTATTTACTCTCTTTCTCGTGATTTTTACTGGAATTTACGAATCTTTTTATCACCCGATGTTAACACAATTACGAATCTTTTTTCATCTTACTGGGTATATTCTTTCACTTTTGTTTTTTTTTTTCCTGTGAGATCTACGTGCCTTGCTGTTAATTGGTCAACTTGTAAGCCGCTGCCTTGTAAGCCGCCGCCTTTTCTGTAACGGGTTCCTTTTGCTTATCTGGTTCACGTTTTGTTAGTTCATGGGATAATACGATGAATATTCTTTTTTTTTTTTTCTGAAATCTTCCTCTAATTTCCTAATTAATGAGTAATGATTTCCGCACGTTTTATTAGGGTTTAATTTGATAAAATGTCCCCTTTTCATAACCAAGTTACATTATTACATTTTCAATTTTGTTACACACAATTATCAACAAATTATGTGATGTGTGGATCACTTTCTTTATTTTTAATTTTTTTTTGGATGCGTAAACATTATTAAAATTCCAATTATTAATTGCATGTTGGATGACCGACCATGTTTGAAAAATAAATGTATGATTTTGTTTATTTATTTTTTGTGAGATATAAAGCTGTAGAGAAATTATGATATTCCTGGTATTGTTTATTTATGCCAATTAAGAAGCCAAGAAGCAAGAAACAAGTTAGTAAGAAGAATTCTACTTTCGATTAAGCACCCTTTAAACAATACTATAATTAATTAATTAATTAATCAGTTTGGAGTCGCAGGGTAACTTTCTATCATTCAACGAGAAATCCGTAATTTAAAGGTGGAATATTGCATGGCTGAATTGAATATTCCAACACTTAAAATCATTGATGAGTCGGGTCGGGTGGTGGCACGAGGAGTGAGATTCATGATCTATCTCTATTATTTAGATTTTATACTTCTAAAGCTAACATTTTTTTTTACGTGAGTTCAATTTGTAAAAAGTTCAATAAATTATATATATATATCTACATTAGTATGATTTTATTTACCTCAAATTTAAATATTCATAATTTTGTTTTTGGGCTATACTAAAAAAGTTTTATATCAATAGAGATATAGTTCACTTCTTATATACTAATGATCTCTCCCATTTTTTTTTTCAATGTGAGACTTTGTTTGCTTCCTTGATAATCCTCCCCTCGAACAAAAGATCACTAAGTCGCTCTCTTTTTGGTACTCATCTTCTACTTATTTTTACTGCATTGTGGGAGCATACCTTATATGAAGCCCAGAATAATGCCTACCTCGAGAGCTCGCTCTATTAAGTCAACTCCTTATCACTGCGTTGAGAAGACACGTCTTACGTGATGCTAGGGAGCATACCACCGCCTGTCCATAAAGCTTATTATGGATCCCATCGCAAACCGAGACTTATTAGGCTTACCACTTTCTCATTCGGCATCGAGAATTTCTTCCACATGGTTAACTTCGGGGCATGACTTTGATACCATTTGTAAAGAGCCCAACGAACTACATATATCTCTATATTAATATGATATTATCTATTTTGAGTTTAAGCTCTCGTGGTTTTATTCTTGAACTCTACCCAAAAGATCTCATATCAATAAAAATATAGTTCACTCTTTATATATTTATGATCATCCTCATTTTTTTTCAATATAAGACTTTGTTTACTTCTTTAACACAATTAACCATATCATTTCATAAAATCTTAACACATACATATTTATTGTCTTTATATTTTTCATTATAATAACACTATATGTATAAATTATTATCCAAACTCACTTATATTATTTAACTTGACATAATACAATTAGAAGAATAAATATTAAAAAGTAAAATGATAAATATTATGATAACAAATAACCAATTATAATATAGACTCACTCCTACTATATATCACTTGACATAACATAGTTAAAATGATAAATATAAAAAATAAAATAATAAATAAAGTAGATATTGTAATAATAACTAAATAATCATATATACTGCGTATGAGTGATTTCGCATGATTTAGTATATGTTCAAAGTTTATTACTATTATTATTAAAGAGAATGCATCATTTTATTGAATTAAAGGAGAAAAATTGAATGAATACAAGCACATAATCTAAAAAGTACAAAGTGCACCCATAATTTTGAAACGAAAGAACTAGCCCCCCATTTTTCTAGAAAATGTGCTGAAGTATTTATTTCTCTCCCAATAAATGAATATTAAGCATTCTCATGTTTGTGTAATAACGCAACAATAGACCACAGCAAGATCCCTTTGATCCCATTAAACTGCTGCGAAGATATGGCATCTACCATACATTTGTAATCCGATTCTACCTCCAAACTTCCACCAACAAGTCATTGGCTCCTTAATTCCCACATGTCTTGTAACGCTGTCTCTAATGCGATGCATTCCGCTAAGAGTGGCGAACACGAGGAAACAAAAGTTTTTTGCTGAGCACATAAACATAAGGCCATCCGATATCTAAGAATCCAACCTACTCCTATCAAGTTATGTTCAGATCGGACAACAACATTGATATTCAGTTTCAAGGCCCCTATGGCTGGGGATTCCATCTCAATTTCACCATCCTATCTTCATTTCCATTTGTTCCACAGCCTGAAAAATTTACTTTCCCATTAATCAACTGCAGAGATTGATATTCAGACAATAAAGTTACAACTCTTTGGAACACGGAAACAACCCCCATATCACAAAACTCTCCAAGGTCTCCATGTAGTACCCGATTTTGAGTATTTCAACATATCTACAATAGAACACAAAAAATTCAAGATCCTGAGCAGATAGCATGTTTAATGCTTGCAATAAAATTGGTCCAGGATCCATTAATTCCTTAGAAGCAAAAGCATCAACAATCTTTACATAGCTACTCTCTTCCCATACTGAATAAGTCGACTGGCAATAAATCAAAGCATGTGCAGTAGACTCATCCACTTCTCCATACCGAAAGTATATTGTGTGTACCTCAATACGGTGGTTCGACAAGTTAGTCAAAGAAGACAATATATTATGCATTAGCTTTCATATAAAGACACTGAATTTTCGAGGTACATCTAGAGCCCAAATTGTCTTCCAAACCTGCTTAAGAGGGGACTCCAAACAACTTCCATTATAATCCAAAAGTCTAGCCTTTCTCGCTACTCTATATCTTGCTTTAGTCGAGTACACTCCATTAGATGAGAAATGCCACATAATTTGATCGTTCACTCGTACCTTAGCCATGGGAATTGAAGCTGCAAAGCTCATATCAACTGGTTAAAGCATTTTATTTAGCACTTCAAAATTCCATCCACCTTGATCTAGTAATAAATCAGCAACCATGAATGTATCCCTTATTAAAATTACAACACCAAGCTTAAGATTAAATTCAAATATTTACAAGTTCAATTTTTGAAATTTCTAAATTAGGTAAGATATTTTAGAGTTGATGATTAAAGAGATAAGTATTATAAACTTATGTGATTAATAAATTTTTACAATATTTTATTTGTGTGATTTTGGTTTATTAGAACTAAGTATATGTTCTTCCCTCTCTCATTTGATTTTGTAAGCAAGCAAGTTAAAAATATAGAGTTGATCAAGTATTTGATCAATTGTTGAGAGTTTAGAGTGTTAGAGAGTTGAACAAATAATAAGCTCAATAAAGTGTGTGAGTGTTGTGTTGTGTTGTAAGTGAGGAAGAGTGAGAATTTCTAAAATTTGTGTTGCAAGTTTTGAGTTTGTTATATTAATAAAAGTGCTCCATTTGTACTCCGTTATGATCAACAATTAGTATCAAAGCCAAGTTGTTTGGGGCGTAGAACAATAGTCGAAGTACTATTCATATAGTTACTGTTTAAATATACGGTACCAATATTAGAGCCTAGTGTAGTTGTATGAATGGTGCATGTCTAGGAACGTTATTTCAAAATGGCTAATATTATTTAAGGAGTCTGAATTTTAAGTGGGACCGTTGTGACCCCTCCAGTCTTTTTTAAGAACTCTCCTGGTGTACAATTTATATAAACAAATATGTAAAAAATTTAGTTTTTTTAAAAATAATTTTGAGTAGTTTTTGTAGTTAATTGTTAGAAATGTATAGATGTAGTGTGAAAAATAAGTTAAAAATGTGTGTAAAATAAAAAATGACCAAAAATAGCGGATTCTAGACTTTTGTTGTAAGACACGTGTCGCGTGCTTATATGCGCTGTGAATATGCTTCACTTGGCAGAAGCGTAGAAGCATGTGCCAATAGTGTGCCACAGCGTTTGGCCTGCATTGTGGCACGCGCCCGACGGCAGTGAGGGTTGCCACGTGGTGCCAAGGCAAGGTGCCATGTGACAATTAAATTTTTTTCTTTTTTATTAATTTAAAATATATCATTTTATTTATTAATAATTATTTAATTTAATAATTTTAAATTGTTTAATAATTATTTAATTTAATAATTTTAAATTGATTTGTCAAAATTATATATATTATTTTGGTTAGTTGTAATTTTTTTATCATTATTTAATAGTTAGTTATATGTTGATAATAATATTTAATAGTTAGTTATATCTTGATAATAATTTTTTTTTAATATTATATGCTAATAATTTTTTAATTTTTTTTAAGAAGGAGAATGTCTCAAAAGATTACATAATTGTCGAAAATATTTTTTACCGAGCGAACGTACATGCTTACTCGAAGTTATGAGTTATACAAAATATAAAAGACAAATTGATTTCGAAGCAGATTGAAATATTTAGAATCAAATATTTTGGTTATTTTTTGGATGTATCAGATATTCCATTCTCAGATATTTTAACACATGAGATTTTATTATGACGCGTACATACAAAAATTTTATAGAAAGAATTTTATATAAAGAATTATGATTTTATATAGGCAATGAAGAATTATAGTTCTATTTAGGCAAAAGACGTAATAAATTCTTTGGTCTAGAGTTTTATTTGATTACTGGTTTGAGGATGAGAGATTATCTCGTAGTAAGTGGGTTAGGTGATAGACTATGGCATAAATATTTTTCGGGTAGAAGTGAGTTGACTTACAGGATTTAGATCTGTAGTTCGTGAGCGTTACATTTGACGATGATGTAAATGCAATAAAAATGTGTCTATTTTATGTATTTCATAAATTGTTAATGCCACGTGATTAGAATAGAGCCATACAATATTTTATACTTCGTTTCGTAGATAATTTAGATGAGTTTAATGCTTATCCTTGGGGCACGATTGCATAAACTGTACTCTACAATAGTTTATGCACAGCTCCAATTAAAAAGTTAGTGAAGGTAAAAAAAAAACAGGCGTTATAGATAAAGAAGCATACAATTTATACTCATTTAGTCAAATATTCTTGGTGAGTAATTCTATTTTTTCAATTCATTATCATATTGGGATACAGAAAAATTTATTTTGTTGACATTGTAATTTTTTTTATTTATTATCATCTTAGGTATAGATCTACGAGGCGATCTCGAGATGTGGAGAGCTGTTTGCCTACTGGAAAGGAGATTATTTTTCGCATATTCTAAATTGGTATGGTATGGGCACCCCATTATACGAAAACGTTGTAAACGTCATCTTCGATGGTGTTGGAGTATGCTTTTATGTTAAAAAAAAAATAGATATAATTTTTTTATAACTTTTGTTAATTTTCTTAATAATGATTAATAAATCTAAAATATTATAAAGACTTTGGAGGTTCAAAGGAAGTTGGTACCCCACAAACAAGAGAAGAGTGCAAACTATCGTGTGATGGCAAACTTGTCAACATTAACACTAAAGACAAGTGCATTAAAATAAGTAAGTGTGTAATAAAAAGTACAAGTGCATTATGAAATAAGTGCACAGAAGTTATAAGGCTCGACTCTCATATATAATTAAGCCTCATGGTATAGCTCATTTTCATATGTTTCTATATTTTTCGGATTTGTCTGAAACAAAAAAAATTTAAATATTAATTTTATATTATAGTGAAATTAAATATCAATAAAGTAGATTTTATAAATGAATATACATCACCTGCTTTATAAAGGAACATGGTTTTGACACATCTGTCGGTTATCTCCATATTGTCTACAACGAATATATATTTTCTTTGATGGTTCCTCCCTTTGAGATAGAATCTGATTCATCCGATGTCTGCCTGACTGACGACGTGCTATCGGAGGCTAAATATTCATATTTTAAAAATAATTTGGGACTATCAAATTCGATACTTGGCCAACCAGAAGTACTGGCTCGCTATAGGCACAGAATAAAGTCTCAGATGTGTAATAAGTCGAACAAAGACTCTCGTACGATAATCTAATGTATCTGCATACGACGAGTGCATGGGAATAAAGCAGTTGCCGATAATCAAACTTTTAACAGCTACATGTTCTTTCGCCAATGTCTACCATCCAGTTCATGCCACCGTCCATAACTACAAATCGTAAATCATCAACAGGAGAAATTATCATTCGACTTACGTCATTGTTATATTTCATGACTTTATGATGTGCCTAGTTCCTTAAGACATTCATTATATTTTGTGCTACTAATCGTCTATGGTAAAACCACAATTGCGTTAGCTTTTACATCCACTCTACCAAATTGGTCACCAGAATTTTTCTTACTTCTTTTGCAATTACATTAATGCTCTTAGCGATATTAGTAGTCATAATGTCATATCTTCTGAAAGCACCAGCTGATTGGGCCCATCTCATCATACCAATATCCTCTTCCAAATACTTCGTTGCATCGGATGTTATTTGTTGCATCTTGTTTAATTGGTATTGAAAACTAGGGACACGATAAGTCTTAGCAGCAGCGAAGTAGGCAGATAGGTATACTCATTTTTTAGATTTTTTTTTATGGTAACTTGTATTTTGTCATCAAATTTTCTTACAAATGATAGATGCAGAACCCTTAATATACATAAGTAAACACACCCCGTATTGCCTTCTTAATACTGGTGTGTCGATAAGATATAAAGACAAGATTATGATGGTTTACAATTACTTTTCGCAGTTTAACTATAAACCACTCCCACGAAGTATCATTTTTTGAGTTAGCAATTGCCCAAGCCAATGAAAAAATCTAATTGTTTTCATCTTTACAAACGGTCACAAATATTGTACTAAGATAGGAACCTTTCAAAAATGTTCTATCTGCTGCAATTACCGGTCAGATTGATGAATTAAAACCTCTGATGCAGGGTCCTAACGTAAAAAAAAAATACTTGAAGTGATTATCTGCATCAGTTTCCAAATGAGTAACCGTACCCGGGTTATTTTGTTGCAACACATAGCTGTATACAGGAAACAATCTGAACAAATCCTCTGAAGCACCTTTTATCAATCTTAATGCACGCTTCCTAACTCGCCAAGATGTAGTATATGTTAACTGAACATCGAATTCTTCACGTATGTCTGTTTGAAGGTCTTTCGGTATATAATTTTTATTGACCGATGTAAACTTATTTTTTATTACTTTAGTAATAATTCAACTTTTGGCTTGCAGATGACCATCCCGTAATTGACTCAAAATACAAGTGTGCTTTGTATCTACTCGCCTTACAATAAAAAATATTGCTCTTCAGTCGACACTGCCTGTAATATCTACTTGCAACTGTCATTATCGCATTTCAACTCGAAATGATATTTGGTGGATTTGTAAACTCTAAAGCTTCATTTTTCCTTCAGTGCAATCATATTTATAGCTTCATGAATTTTATTTTTATTATTATATAATTTCCTACAAATACATCACCAATCCCAATAGAAGATATTTTTTTCGATATATTCAAGTCAAATGATAATATTTTAGTGCAATCATATTTATAACTTTATGAATTTAATTTTTGTTGTTATATAAGTTTTCTACAAATACATCACCAATCACAATAGAAGATATATTTTTCGATATATTAAAGTTAAATTGTAGTATTTTAAGCTGAAACTGAAATGGATTTTCTACCTTAACCATTTCTTCTCTACCATAATTATTATTATTATCATCATCATCATCATTATTGTCACGGACTGTTTTCGAATCGTGCGGCCTTAGACACGTTGCGTGCTAAGCAGCCAAGAAAAACCACACAAAGAGAAGAAAGAAAGGCACACAAAGTGTTTGTACGAATGCTCTCTTATATTGTTGAAGAGAAAATAAAGCTATGAGATGAATTATACAAGTGAGGGTCTCCCTCTTTTATAGTAGCAGCCCTATACAATCAATGGCTGAGATCTAAACGATCTAACGGTGTACATATAAGATGGGATAATATTCCTTAGAATATTCCAAGATGCCATTCTACCTTAATTAGAGTTCTAATTAAGGTGAACTACTCTAATAAGTCACGGGCTTGGCCCGGTTCTTTACCTATGTCAGCGGGTCTTCTAAAAGCTCCGGCCCACGATCTATTCCAGCAGCCTATATAGCCTCTAAGAAGCTTTGTCGCGCACCAAGTGTTCGAAGAAATGCTTGAGAACACTTGGGGCGTGACATTATGCTCATCATCATCATTATCATTATGCTCATCATCATCACCAGCATCACCATTTCCATCTTCAGTCTTTTCATAATCATCATCATTATTATCATTTCTACCATCATCATCAACCTCATAACCAACATCATAACTATGATTATTATTCTAATAACGTTCCTAATTTTTTTCCCTTAGTACTTACATTATATCCAACATCTTGACCAATATCATAGTCAAGATCAACGCCAACATCTTTATATATCTGACTATTATAATATGTGTAGCCTAATTATTCGTTGAATATTGGAGGAGAATAGGGATAATCCTTCGGGGATTTTGAATATACATCGGAGTTGCCGATGTGAATTGCTTAGCATAACCTTATTTTTGCTCCATGGGTGCTTCTGCATTACTTTCAGGTCCTCGAATATCTACTATTACACAAAGAGGTGTAGCAATATTAATCTGTAAACTTAACCACAATATTGCATCGTTGTCATTTTCAAGTGAAATAGGTCTCAACATTATAGTATTTGAAGGAACCTCAAACTTGCAAGTACTCTATAATGCACTTGATCAACTCCTAAAAGATGATAAATTCTTCTTAACAGCCCTTTATATCTAATATTTTTTGAAACTACCATGTGCATAATTTGATATCTGATGTATCTTTCAAAATTATCACTACAATTCTTCCATCTTCCTCTAAAACATATAATTGTCAAAATTTACGACATGATCAACCGCACCTGAAAAAATACAACATAATTTTAGTTTTATTATATATACAACTAAATTAAAAATAAAAATGAATATATAAATATTTATATATCTATACAAATATATATTTAATATAAATATATAAAATAAATAAAAAAATTCTGTGGTGGTGCCACGGTGCGCAACACTGCATGCCCTATATGAGCTCCTGTTATGCACCTTACATTAGCGCCTTGTTGCATCCTGCTGCGGGTACGAGCCCTAGGCGATGCCCCAACAACAGTCTCGCATGCAGCTAGGGGCCTTCTGACGCACCGTCTGTGATAATTGTGAAATTTGAAATTTATAATTTTTGATATGAATATTCATTTGTAGTCATTCATTTCTTATCTATTACACTAATTTTCAATATAAATATAAACATTACTACTAATAAATAAATAAATAAATAAGTTTATTAGTTTCTTAAATCTTCAAAATATCGTCACATATAAGAAAGATCTTCAAAATTAGTAACAGATTTAAGAGAGATCTAAGATAGATGAATTTAAGCAGTATTGAGAGGAGAGCTTTTAAGATGAGAGAATTGGTTTTAAGACTATTTATTTTATTTTATTTTTTAAATTTATTACAAAGAAAACCAAAGTTTGGGCTCATGAGGCATAGGCATGCGCCCAAGCTTAGCTTGGCTGCGCTGGTGCATGCTTAAGGCGCTCATGCCTGGGTGCATGTTTGGAAATGTGCCTTACGCATGCGCCCTTTGCTTTTTTTTTTTTTAAATTCTTTTATATTTAAGTTTTAAAATTTTACATTTTAACTTATTTTTAAATTAATTATTTTTAATTAATTTATAAAAAAATAAAAATTTAATTAATTAATAATTTATATTGTTTAATTACAATATATTTTTAAAAAATATATTATTGTTATTATAAATGATTTTTTTAATAATTAATTAAAAAATTAATTATTTAAAAATTTATGTTTTGAATTAATTTATAAAAAAAAGAAAATAGAAGATAAAATAAAAAAAAAGAAAAATTATTAAAATCACAATAAGAATAAAATGGTCAACATAAGATATATTTGGTTAATAAAATCTAAAAAATTTAACTTCGGTCACATAAAAATTATATCTTAAATAATTGGTAAATTACAAAAATTTTATTTAATTAATAAACCAAATGAAGCAAGTTTACGTTGACGCTGGACGAAAACAGAAGCTCTATGCAAGCAAATACTTCTATTTGAGATATATTATATTTTAATTATACGTCTTAATTTATATATTATATTTTAATTTAATAATTTAAAATATGTAATAAAAAAAATTTAAAATATAAAAAAATATTTGAGATATAAAATGAAAATATCAACTCTTTAGAAGGGGATCAAACTACTTTCTTAATAAATAAAAGGACTAAACTCTCTTTTCCAATAAATAGAGCATAGAGGTATGTTCGATTTGACTGGAACCAGCACCCTATCGGTAGGATTACAATATAATATGAATTCATTCAATAGCGCTTTTGTAGAGTGTTGTATTCAAGACTTTCTCTCAAGCTGCACTTTCATATTGCAGTACAGAGTCAACGACTCACTGAAATATTAAAAAATGAAATTGGAAAACAAGGAAATTACCAGCCTTCTAATTCGTCTCTCCGTTATCCGTACCTGCCTAAACTTGCTTTTAATCTAAACTGATAAGCCATAAGGAAGTATAACACTATATAATTAAGAAATTTATTTATTTTTTTAATTTTCAAAATGTTAGTTATTCTTAAAATTGTATAAATCACAATCCTTCAGCAATTCTGCGTATAAAATCCGTCTCCTCATTGCTTGTGCTACATATTTTCAGGTTAGGCCAATCTCCACCATTCTTTTTTTTTATTTTTTCTGGGTTAGGGACCAAATTGTAGATTCAGCCATTATTTTCGAAGTTTCAATGACTAATCCATCCACCGAATTACAGAAAAGGAGATGCTTTTTTTTTTCTCTCATTTTAGGCTGCAGGACCACTAATTTTAAAGTTGTAAAAATTAAAAATTCCCAATTAAAATTGTGCTTTCTAGCAACAAGAATTTAAGCTAGAAACTTCAAAGCAAATATTAGTCACATCATTTGGATTCACTTTTAATTGCCCATTTCAGAAAATCTGCAAGGATGTGCTAGCCAGCATAAAAGTCACCATACTAGCTTCATCAATCATCATCTCTTAGGCTTATGACCTTAAACCTCGATGTGCGTAGCTAACCTAGACCAAAATGTGGGTACTCAATTAAATCCAATTTGTAAGGCTACAAAACAATCACCTTCTAAAGCAACTTAACGTGTTCTTTTAACCACACGAAAATCTTATCTTATTCACGATAAGATTTTCAATAAACCCTTCATGCTTTGCTTTGGACCATTACTTATTACATATTCTTTAATCATTGATCTACTGCAAATTAATTTCCACTGCGAGGGGTGGAGAATTGCACAAATTCTATCTTGTTGCTGTAACGTAAGTTTTTTTTATACCTTAAAATACTTTTCGGCTCCACTTAGCAAGTGGTAGCTAACATAGCTAACATTTTTTTTACATCATTATCGAAGGAATAATCATTTCATTAGTTCATGACATTTACCCACCATTTGTCACCCTTTGAACCGTGAACGTTTGTAGGCATTACCAAAGTGATCTAATGCCTTTTGTTTGAGACATTTTCACGTAAGAATAATAATTAGTATAGGTTCCTGATTTTTATTACTTCTTTATGTATGAGGTCAATTTCTTTATTGAAGTTCGAACGAGTTTAGATTCTGATTGCAGCCTTTGATATTGTTAATGGGTCTCCGGTACTCGTATAACTTTGAAACTCATTAGGAATATAAGTACTTATTTGACATAATCTTACAAGTCCTTATCACAACTTCTGACCATAGAATGATAATGTTAATATAGTATATGATAATTTTATAATATAAAATATGGGTCCTGCTCAACCGAGTCAACAGTCAAAAAGTGTATAAGATGTGAGCTTTGAGCAACTATACGAACGGAAAAAGTTGACCCGACATCGTATGTTAATTGATGTATATGAACTCATTAGGGCAGTGATGATGGAAAGTGGAAAATTCTTCTTCTAAGGTTTCGTTTCAAGCTGGGGCAATGCCATAAGCCACAAACAAATCTTCTCACATGTAAATTGCAAGTCATTTTGAAGACATGGAGGGGAAATTCAAGTGAAGCGCTTGTGGATTGAACAATAAGATAGTTTTGAATTATTAGGCACTGGAATTCATATTTCTTAAAATGACATTGTCGATCGAGAAAATCAGAAAGCATGTATTATTTTGCCCAGAATCAGCGTTCAGCGGACTCTAACCTGAAAGTGTTAATTACTCAAATGTAAAGAGGAAGAACAAAGAAATGCAAATAAGAAGAACAAAGAAGAAGAAGAAGAATCGGTTCTATCTTGCAAAAGTGAGAGCAAAATGATAAGAAACAATACATGTGGAAAATGAGAAATAAGGGAAATATAAACAAACTAGTAAACGACTAAAATACCCTTCTAATAAATATTCTAATACCCCCCCTCAAACTCACGATGCAGCAGCAAGAAGCATCGAGAGTTTGCTAACTAGAAAACGAAAACGTGAAATAGAATGCGACTTAGTAAAAAAGTCAGCAAGCTGCAAGGATGAAGAAACAAAAGGCAACGTAATGGTGCCATTCTTGAGGTGATGACGAGTAAAATGACAATCAATTTCGATGTGCTTAGTCCGTTCATGAAAGACTGAGTTGTGAGCAATCTGAATAGCACTTTTGTTATCACAATACATAGGAGTGGGAGAAGAAAGGGAAACGCCCATATCGGCAAGTAACCAACGTAACCAAACAATCTCTTTGGTAGTAGATGCCATAGCACGGTACTCTGCTTCAGTAGAAGATTGAGAGACAACAGTTTGTTTCTTGCTTTTCCACGAAATAAGAGAATCCCCCAAAAAGATACAAAAACCAGTAACAGACTTGCGACTTGTAGAATCACGACCATGATCAGCATCAGAATATGCACACAGTTCCAATGAAGAAGTGGATGGAAGTAAAAGACTATGAAAAATGGTACCCCGCAGATACCGCAAAATACGAAGAACAGCTGCCCAATGAATGGTAGTAGGAGAAGCAACAAACTGACTAACAATATGAACAGCATATGCAATATCTGGACGAGTGATGGTGAGGTAGACCAAACTGCCAACAATAGTGCGATATAAGGTAGGGTCTGACAAAGGATTACCATCGGAAGAAGAATACTGAACATTGAGCTCACAAGGAGTATCAACAGTTCTAGTATCAGTGAGACAAGCACGCTCAAGAATATCAGCAGTGTACTTAGATTGAGAGAGAAGATAGCCTTTTGGAGAGAAGGCAACTTCAATACCCAGAAAGTACCGTAAAGGGCCCAAATCCTTCATTTCAAACTGATGAGTTAATTCTGACTTTAATACTGCAATACCATCAACATCATCACCAGTAATAATCATATCATCAACATATAGAGAAAGCAAAATACGACCAGTAGTGGTGCACTTGACAAAAAGAGCGGAGTCATGATTACTGGAGGAAAACCCAAGAGAAGTGATAACAGTAGAAAACTTCTCAAACCAAGCTCGAGGTGCCTGTTTGAGACCATATAGAGCTTTCTTAAGCTTGCAAACTTCACCATGCTTATGAGAAATACCAGGCGGGGGAACCATGTAAACTTCTTCATGTAAATCACCATTCAAGAAAGCATTCTTAACATCCATCTGAGATATATTCCACTGGCGAACAGATGCAATTGCAATAAGAGTACGAACAGTAGTCATTTTTGCAACAGGAGCAAAAGTCTCCTCATAATCCATACCATACTGCTGAGAGAACCCCTTTGCTACCAATCTATCTTTGTAGCGTTCAACAGACCCATCAGACTTGGTCTTGATTTTATATACCCAACGAGAACCAATTGTACTTTTACCAGAAGGTAAAGGTACCAAATCCCAAGTACCAGTTTTTTGCAAAGCAGAAAGTTCGTCAGTCATAGCATGCTGCCAAAGAGGGTCAAGAATTGCCTCTTTATAGGATAAAGGCTCAGAAAGACAATGAATAGATGCTAAAAAGGAAGAAAATGAACTGGAATAACAAGAGTAAACAAAATCTGAAAGGTGAGTAGACTTACGAGTACGCTGAGGATAACGAGAAGTAGAGTCCACAATCTCAAGAGGAGCTTGGGCAACTGCAGGAGGAGTGGGATTATCAAGAGCTCTAGACTGCAACGCACCAGTATCTCCAGAACTAACAGTGCGAACCCTGCGAGAATAATAAAGAGGAAAAGGGACTATAGGAACAATAGATGAGTTAGAGTCTGTAGTGGAAGGGACATGTGGAGAGAAACTATCTGTATGGTTAGAGAAAGGATCAATATGAATGAGATCAGATTTGGTCAAATTGTGAGTAGTAGCAGGAATAGAAAAGAAAGGTATGTGCTCAAGAAACACAACATGACGAGAACAATATAGTTTTTGTGACACTGGGTCAAAACAACGATATCCTTTTTGCCCTTCACCATAACCAAGAAACACACAAATGGTAGAGCGGGATGACAATTTAGTACGCTCTACATGAGGAAGAAGGACAAAACAAGTAGAACCAAAGACTCTTAAGGAAGAATAATCAGGAGCATACCCATATAATTTTTCAAAAGGTGACAAACCTAAAGTATGAGATAAAGGGATCTTATTGATGAGGTTGACTGTAGTAAGAACTGCTTCTCCCCAAAACTCACTAGGAACTGAAGATGACAACAAAAGAGAGCGAGCAGTTTCAACAATGTGCCTATGTTTTCTTTCAGCAACACCATTTTGTTCAGGAGTATCTGTACAAGAAGTTTGGCGAATAGTTCCATCTAAAGCAAGTAGATCACAGAATTTATTGGAAGTATATTCACCACCCAAATCACATCTAAAACACTTAATAACTGCAGAATGTTGAGTTTTTACAAGAGCTCGAAAGTTACTATAAATGCCAAAGAAGTCAGAACGACGTTTCATAAGATAAATCCAACAAAAACGAGTGTAATCATCAATAAAAGAAACATAATATCGAGACCCCCCTTTTGTAGCAATGGGAGAAGGTCCCCACACATCAGAGTGGACTAAATCAAATGGTGCAATAGAACAAGAAGTACTTCGATGAAAAGGTAAAGCAGAAAATTTTGCAAGTTTACAACCACTACAATCAGAAATATCATGAGTTTGCAAATTTCCTAAGGCACCCATAGAAGCTAAGAATCTTAAACGAGAAGATGATACATGACCGAGACGAGAATGCCATAAATAAAAACTAGATGATGAAGGAGACAAACGAAATGAAGACAAGTCAACACTAGGAGCTGCAAATACTGGTAATCTCAGCTCGTCCAAAACATATAATCCCCCTCGCCTACGACCTGTCCCAATCAACTTCTGAGACTGCGGATCCTGCACATAACAAGAGGTAGAAGAAAATGACACTGAATAACCAGAATCACACAATTGACTAACAGAAACAAGGTTCAATGTAAGCTTAGGAATGTGATAAACATTAGAGAGTGACAAATGAGATGTGTCAACAGAACCAACTCCTTTTAATGGTAGAGGAGTACCATCAGCAATCATGACAGACACAAAGGATGTAGGACATAAAGAAATAAAGGATTTCGAATCAGGAGACATATGATGTGAAGCTCCAGAATCTAAAACCCATGTGGATGACAACATACCTGAAGAGCTAGAGGGTAATTGACTTTTCGAAGAAAAGGTGGACATAGCATGTGGCTGTGTAGCAAGAAACTTCTGAAACTGTTCAGAAAGGGCTGCAAATGCGGGATTTAAGGATGAGGTTCCGGATCCAAAAGAATCAGATGGTGGTACAACTGCTGCAGTGTTAACCTGTGGAGGACGATATGATCGTGGTTGAAATTGACTTCCAAACTGTGGAGGCCTGAATTGATGCCTTTGCTGGTGTAGTTGTGGTACTTTATTTAATAGCTTAGGGCATTGAGCCTTCCAATGTCCTTTTTGCTTGCAAAAACTGCATTCATCAATCCCAACCCTTGAGTGAGGCTTATTTTCATAGTGACCAGGAGGTTTAGAAGGAACTACAAAAACTGATGCATTAGGTACCGGGAGAATTCCTTTTCCTGTCTGAGTCTTAAGGCGTATCTCGTCAGCCAAGAGTTCACTAACTACTGAATCAACAGATGGAAGCGGGCTACGATGCAAAATAGAGCCACGAAGACCCTCAAAATCATCACGAAGTGCCATCAAAAATTGAACCAGACGTTGCTCTTCTCTACGAGCAATATAAGCTGCACAAGCACGTAGTTCTTCCGATTCTGTAAGAGCCAACTGATCCCAAAGATCTGTCATTGCAGAATAGAACTCTTGAATACTCATGCCTTTCTGTTCAAGAGCTCGAATATCATGTTCTAACTGATATTGTTTTGCAAAGTTAGACTGTGTATACAATCTTGCCAAATGTTGCCAAACCTCCTTTGCTGTTTCATACTTTGCCAATTGAGTACCTATTGAGTGTTCAACAGAATTGTTTATCCAAGTGATAAATTTTGAATTATCAACTTCCCAATTATCTAATAGTTTTTCATACTCTGCCTTATCACTTGTACTTGTAGGTTTACTCACAATTCCAGAAACATAACCCCACATTTTTTTGCCTTTCAAAAAGTTCTTCATCACATAACTCCAATACGAATAATTTTTTCCATCTAATCTTACACTAATGGACTGTAGCGAGTCATCTCTATTACTAGCCATTGCAAATACAAACAGTGCTTAAATTTCCAGAATTACAAATATGCCCGAGTTTTCCAGAAATTGCAAAAACACCCTTGAACTTTTTGAAATTGCAAAAACACCCCCAAAAAGCTAAAATTTTGACAGAATGGTCCCTGCAAATCTTTCAATCCCCTCAATATAGAGTACCCAAAACCAGAATGTTTTCCTTCTACAACTAATTTCTCACTAGAACAATACCAATCCAAAATACAACCACAAATTCGAAATAATCATAATATGCCAAAATTATGATCAATCTCTATGCAAACATGCTTGACCTTTGTGAAACTTGAAAGGAACTGGTTACCCAATGTTAGAATAATAAATCCTTACTTGATTGAAGCCACAAAATAAAGTGAAGAAGTTGAATCAAATGAGAATCTTGAACCCTCAAAATTTGCCCTTGTTCTTGAAGAGATAAAAAGACTACCTTCCATAACCTTACTCTGATACCATGTTAATTACTCAAATGTAAAGAGGAAGAACAAAGAAATGCAAATAAGAAGAACAAAGAAGAAGAAGAAGAATCGGTTCTATCTTGCAAAAGTGAGAGCAAAATGATAAGAAACAATACATGTGGAAAATGAGAAATAAGGGAAATATAAACAAACTAGTAAACGACTAAAATACCCTTCTAATAAATATTCTAATAGAAAGTAGCAAAGAAGGGGCTGAAAAGTCTAAAATCTAAGATGGGCAGTAGATGCAGACTCTTTCCTCGAGCCGCAACTACAATTATCTAATACCTCTCTCTAGTCTAGGAGTAGTCTGGATTGCTTAATATGTTCATTTATCAACAAAAGAATCTTTGTCTATAAGCTTCAAATTATGGTAAATTAGCTAGTTAGTTATGGATGTGAACATGGTCACCTTTTGATTATAAATTTGGCCTTTTTCTCTCAATAATTTCAGCTCTTGCTGTATTAATACATATTTCACTAAACAAATAGCTAACTTCTTAGTCAGGGCAAACACAATAAAGCCTCGACCGCACCATTCTCTTTAAATGTTCGTCAACGATCAAGTGGCTTTGTCTTTCATGTAGCGTGCAACCTGTAAGGCCGTGACCTACCATCTTAATTTCAAATGGCTGAGGTCTAAAGGCTGGTACACTTCACCTGCCATATCTTCATAGAGTTGAACTTAATTGTATGACTTTATGGCTTTGGGACAGCAATGTCATCTAATATTATCAACTGGACTTAACTTCATACCTTAGCTACTCTGTTTTGTATTTTTGTGTTGACTATGTACATATCTTATTATTTAAAGAAAAAACAGGGGAGACCAGCTTGGTTGATCATGAAGAATACATCCTAGATTTTTTGAGTGGCAAGTTTACAAATAACTCTAGTAATAGAAGAAGAATATAGCATGAGCTGTAAATTCATATGTTGGATTTTAAATGTACTAGATTACCATGTATATTTAAAAATGAGCAGACGTCGTGGTAAAAAGGATTGATATATTAGTTGATAAATCACAAAGGCAAACTAGGTGGACCAAAAGGATTCCCAGCAGAATATATGGACCTTATGATGCAAGTGGTGTGTATTTTGTCAGGTTCTGTTCCGACTGATCTCCAATCTTTAATTCGAGCTCAGCATATCCACTCTTAATTCTTAAGGCTTCAATGAGGCATGGAAGTAGTATATTTATTAGGACGCACAGATGATTGAAGAATTTATTGTGCAAGATCATAAAAATGAAAGAAAGTAAAACAACATCAATACTGTTTGATATCATTTATCTGGGAATTTTGTTTGAAGGTTGGAGAAATTAAACAGAGATGATTTTGTAGGCCACTTAGCTTCTTCCCTCACAAGAGGGTACAGGAACCTTATGAGTCAATTCTTTTATGTGAATAGTCTTCTTGTTCAGGGTAGTTGTTGTATTGATCAAACAAATCACGGTAATTCTTCTTTCATGTAAACTCAAGCAACGTTTCTGTTGATACCATAGGATGATAAAGAAATTTCATTGGAGATGAACCATACCAAATTAAAACTCTCCCCATTCGTGCTTGTATCTATATAAGAGAGAAAAGACAGTTAGGCAAAATATGAAAACTTTTTTATTATATTATTAATAATTTCTTATGAGGTTTGTGGCTAACTGCACTAAGATGAGTACAAGCACCTGAAAAATCAACACAAGAAACTACAACAGCATTGATTGGTTTCTGTACAATATTTTCAGCATAATGGATCACTTTCTGTGGTTTGAAATGAGTGGTAAAAGAACGTCATATAATATTTGGGCTCACTTTGTTCAAGAAGTCCAAACACAGAACAAGCACGTCTGTCTCCACTGGTCCATACATATACATCCTTTTTTGCATCATGTCTGCAATTTTCTCCGAATAAATTATTAAAATTAATAAATTAATAATTTTATATAAATAAAAATTGAGATGAATATTAAAAAAAAAATTATTATTAAATAAGTACGTATTAAATATATAAAGAAGAGCAAAATAAAAAGACAAAAGAATTAGTACTATTTGTGATGATACTGTTTACTAAGGGTATTGTTCATTGAGTACTATTTACAATAATTACTGTTTATACGCGGGTACTATACATAAAGTTACTATTTACACGGCTACTTTAAGGTATTTTCTGTTTTGATTTAATTGACTTAGGATTATGACTACTACAAGTAAGGACTCTTATTTCAACTAGATTTAGGGTTTGTAAGGGTGTTTTATTCACTATATAAAACCTTCTAAATATAAGAAAAAGACAAGCATATAAAGTTTTAAGATGTAACCATAAGAGAGAATAGAAGAACTAGATAGGCGCTAAGTGCGTGGTGCACTAGGGTGTAACTTTTGGAGAGTGTTTTCTTTTGGTTTGTTAGAAAATTTGTGATTCAACAATCTTGGTTGGACAAGAATTGAGATAAATACTAAAGTGGAGAGTCACAAGAGGTTTAGAACGTGTAGGACACGTATAGAGAAGTCTAGGATATGTGAGACACGAAGAGAGAAGCAAAGTGAGACTCGAAGACGCGAAGAAAACGCGCATAAGGGGCATCAGGGGTGAGCGCCGCGGCGCCTATGACTGAGTGCCGTAGCACCCAACACAGAAGCCCAGCGCCGTGGTGATAGGTGTAATAATGGCCAGCCCCGTGGTGCCCAGGGATGAGCGCCGCGACGCCAGCAGCATCAGGATATCCGTTTCTGATCCAGATTTTGAGTTTTGAAAAGTTTTAGACTTCCAAAACAAGTGAACTCTTACACCAACAAGGAATAGGGTTAGTATGCACAAAATAAATCATATATAAATATATGTAAACCCTTTAGTTGAGATTAAGCATTAAGAGAGACTCTAAGAGAGGGGAAGAACTGGGTAGACATTAAGTGCTTATGTACGCTAGGGTGGAACCTTCATTTGGGTGTTCATTACTCATAGAAGAGTAAGGGTTTACTAAACATTAGGTCCTTTTATGGGTTCTTCAATTGGGTTTTTTTTGTAAAATCTTTAGGAAGTTAATAAGAGAGGTTCGTATCATTGAATCCACCGTGTACGTAGGCAATTCGTCAAACTACATAAGATTGTGTTGTGCTCTTTTATATTCTGCTTTAAATTCTTGGTATTTTGCTTGATTAACAGGTTATTTCACTTTAACATAACCTCAAGAGAGAGAATGGCATTTCCTCCCTTAATATGGTTCTTAAGTGAACAAATTGAAAAGTTTTGGACTTCCAAAATAAGTGGACTCTTACTCCAACAAGGAATAGGGTTAGTAGGCACAAAATAAATAATATATAAACACATGTAAACCGTTTAGTTGAGATTAAGCATTAAGAGAGACTCTAAGAGAGGGGAAGAACTGGATAGACATTAAGTGCTTGTGTGCGCTAGGGTGAAACCTTCATTTGGGTGTTCATTACTCATGGAAGAGTAAGGGTTCACTAAACATTAGGTCATTTTGCGGGTTCTTCAATTGGGTTTTCTTTGTAAAATCTCTAAGGAGTTAATAAGAGAGGTTAGTATCATTGAATCCACCGTGTACGTAGGCAATTAGTCGAACCACGTAAGATTGCGTTGTGTTATTTTATATTCTGCTTTAGATTCTTGGTATTTTGCTTGATTAACAGATTATTTCGCTTTAACATAACCTTAAGAGGAAAAATGACATTTCCTCCCTTAATATGGTTCTTAAGTGAACAAAAGAAACACCATAAATCATTTTGGCTTAGATGCTCTGGCTATTCTTGTATTCTTTGTAAAATTTGCTTATGAGGAGATACTAAGAGATTTTAAAGAGTCATGGTGATCAATGGTAGATACTTAGAGGTCTCTATAAGAGATACTAAGAGATCTTGTGGGATCATTGATGATGTAAGAAGATATTTAGTGATCTATATCAATAATAAGAAGTTGGATTATAGATTTTCCGTAGATGTAGGTAATTTTAGGCTGAACCATGTATATCTCGTGTCTTATTGATTGGTTTATTTTTTTATCTTTATTGGTGTGTTGATCTTATGTATTCTTACTTATAGTATGAGTTATAATTTTTTGTTGTATATAAAATAAAAAAGATATCAATATTGTAACTTAATTGATACTATAAGAATGTCAAACTGAAAAATATAACTTGATATCTACAATACAAATTAATTATCTTTTTTCTTGGACTCACTTATGAACAAGGCATGATCCATCACCTCTCATTTCCAATTTTGCAGTTAGGATTTGTATCAAATAATGGTTGGCCCCCTGCGGAGAAAAGTCAAGCGTCGACCGCATGCAGCTAAATTTTTTTTCAAGTGCGATGAATTATGATATGATGGAGTTTATGAGATGTTTCTTGAGGTGGGTTTCGCACCAAATTATGAAAAAGAAATCATCAAACATTGAGACCAGATTGGCATCGGTATAACAGCTAACTTTTTTCAGGCACTTTTCACGAGTTGGGTAATTAACCGAGGGATGTGGCAAAAAAAAAGAGTACAATCTATGAATTATGATAGCAGGATCTCTAGGTTTGAGAGGGATTCATAATGAGAAATTCATAATGAACTCGAAAGTGGGGGTCTTAATCATGGAGATCAATGTTAAAAAAGAATGGCTACAGTAGAGACATGAAGGAATTTTTGGCCGAGCACAAAGCAGATGTAATAGCATCAGATTTGAAGTACTATTTGTTTTTAATCTCGTCGCGCGTGGGATATGCCAAGAGAAATTGAAGATGTTTCCGTGATTAAGATCGATGCAATTAAATCAACTTTAGAGATAGATGAATGATTTGATATAATATATCTTTGAAATTTCATTCTTTCCCTTAAAGCTACCAAAGATTCAGATAGAAAAATATACGTAATCTCGTATTAAATATCCATTTTAAGCTACCTACTACTATGCATGGTGTTCCAAAACTGTGCAATCCATATAAATGGTAGTATATTTTTACCGATGGTAGTGGTGGGTCTTGAGCAGTTTGGGTTTGATTAAGGTTGACTCAAATTAAAAACAGAAAAATTAGATTGACTTTTTTTTAAAACCCAAATAAAGTTACTATTTAAATTATTTAAATCAATTTAATTCGATTTGAATTCTTCAGTTTGAACCAATTTTAGAATCCACTATTTTTTTCTTTTAAATTTATATCATAATTTACTATGTTAAATCTAAACTAAATACTAATAAATACTTAATGATATATACAATAATAAGGGTTTAACCGTATAAAATTACTAAAGTCTCACTGTAATATAAAGTTTTCAATCAATGTTTTAACTCTAAATTATTTACAAAATACAATAATATAAAATCATAAAATTTTATATCAAAGTTCTATTCAAATAGTTTCACTTATAAATTGTAATGTAAGTATTTAAATGTGATATAATTTGGCCCGGATTTATCCCCGGATTATTTTTAAATAAAATTTGAACTTTGGAGTGTTTATTTTGTAAAGCAACATTATAAAAAAAATGCTCATATATGACTATATAATGCGGTGAAAACAAGTATAAAGCTGTCAAAAATATATTTTTTCAACTGGAATGAGCCGTTGTCAGTCATCGTTGAAGGAGTGGTTAGAAATAATCTTTTTTGACTAGTCATCACAAATATGATGTATTATAAGCAATATATGCCCTCACAAATACTAGAAAGAAGCATTGAAAAAAGATTATTGTTAGACGACCATTTTCTTTTCGATGACCTTTGGCTATTGGAAAAAAATATTTCTAACCACTTAATACAATAATATATACAATTTCAATTTTGATTGTATATTGTGGTAAGTAATTTGTTAATGAATAAAAAATAAAGATCGTAAAAAGTTTTTGTTGTCAAAAATAATTATATTATTAATAGTATATTACCTTCGAAAATAATTTGCAGTTAGACAAAAAAAATTTCATCTCCAATATTATATAATTGTCAAAACTAAACTAATTTTGTGAGTATATTACAGTGACTAATGTTCTTTTTTTGGTCTTTTAGTGATTAAAAATAATAAAATAGTGGTTAAAAAATAGTTTTTCAAATGTACACTTTGGTGGATAATAATATAAAATATATATTACTAATGATCAAGAGCAATCAAAAGACAAGTAATCACGTGGTCGGAAATGATATATTTTCAACGTCGTATAACCATTAAAAGATTGATTTTATTGATGAAACTTTTCATTAAAAGAATTATAATAACATCAAGTGAAAAGAAAAAAAGAAAAGAAAAGAAAAGAAAAGAAAAGAGAATTTGTCTATAACAATTTCATTATATAAACAAATAAATATATGTCTTTTTAAAATTAAACAAATTATATTGTCATAAAATTCTTACATTAAGAATAAAAGAGGCTTTAAAAAATTAAATATCTTAATGATTAGAGATAATGTATCTTCTTTTGAAACTTCATTCGAATTGAACAACGAGCTGGATGTAGCCAGCACTTGAACACATCGTGAGCGAACTCATACACATCACCTTTCTTATAGCTTCCTTTGCAAAAATTTGGGTTGGTCGTACTCAAATAGTGATACTTTCTTGGGTCACGCCTCTGGCTTTCTCTCTAAGGTGAGCGTACGGATACTCCATCTAGTCATGTGACCTGCCATACGTGTACTTCCTCACTTTGAACACAAACATGCAAAAATGATCGCACGAGTAAACGTCTCGTTTGCATTGCCGTTAAAAGAGTGAGGGGAGAGAGAGATATCAACCGTTGGATCTTCATGGAGCAGAGGGCATAGAGGGACGTGAAGCAAAGGATTCAGACGGTGATACTCTCCGAGCTTCATTTTCAGTTCTAGTTTCTTTTATGATAAGGGCTACTGTTGTTTAAAGTGACAATTGCATTACTTTGCTTGTGTTTATAAATTGTTGAAAGAAACTATATGTTTGTTTGGTTGGGGTTCTTTAATGGTTAAAAAGTTTTTTTAATGTCAAAAATTATTTTTAAATTTTTTAATAGCATTTGATTATAATTAGAGAAAGCTATTGGCGATAAAAAAAAATATTTTGTCTTTATTTGTAAAAGCTCAAATTTTGAGCTTTTAAAAATAGATTTTTAAATTTTTTTTAAATATTTTAAGGTCATATATACCTTAATAATATTTTTTTTATTTTCATAGTGTATCCTTAATAAATATAAACCCTAATTAACTAACATATTTTTAATATTCTCTTAAAAATTATTTTATCTCTAATTTTTCATATCTTTGTAACCATCATATTTTTATAAAAATTTGACAATCTTTCATTGATTATTTTATTTCTTAAATAAAAAGAAGTATCATTTTATTTTTAATTATTGTACCAAATTTAATAATTTATATTAATTCCTTGATTATTATGTATTAATTTCACTTGATTATTGTGCTTTAAGAAATTAATTTTGAGAAAATACATGATAAATTTATATATAAAAAATATTGAATTATTTAAAATTTGAATTTAAGTTTTATTAAGTGTTATTTTTGATAATTTAATAACAAATAAACACTTTTAATAATGTATAACCAAACACTTTAATATTTTAAAAGAATTGTTTTAATTGGCAACTAAACAATTAATGACTTTTTAAAAAAACAACTCTACTTTAAAAAGTTTTAATTGAAAAACTCAACTAAACGAGCCTCTAATTGAAAATGGTTAGTGTTAATCTTGGTTAAGTTAAGAATTTAGGAGTTGGCTTTTATACTGCGATAAAAATAAAAGGGCATGTTCGTGTTACACCGCTATCATTGAATGGGCTGAGAGTTGGAGTTAGTATTTACGTATCATTTCAATACTGAACGAATATTAAATTATTTAATATTTATACAGTAAATATTTTGTATAATTGTTAATACGATATAAATACATAGTTCAATGTTTGTTATGTTACAAAAATTGTATGATTTGAATGAGTTCAGATCTGGTCTAAAGAATTCTAGACTAGTGCTAAGAATTAGCGGAGCTGAGAGTTATAAATGCTAACAGTTAGCACTGCTAAAAATTAGCAAATTATAAGAGTCAGTTAGATTTAAAAGGTTAGATCCTTGTCTGTAATTAGACAAAGACCTGAGGATATACTAGTAATGACATAGTTGTAAGGAATTACAATAGCTGCTAGGAGATATCATTACACAAGTATGTCTTTAAACATAATGTTCTTGATCTGCTTCACATATGCGGGTCTGTTGATGGATCCATTTCACATAGATTAGTGTATGCTATATCTATATAGTATAGATGGTTGTTCTTAGCTGACTATAGGCTTACTGGAAGCTCGTATAAGCGTACGGGTATTCAGTCAGGATTGAATACTGAACAGACTCATGAAGTCGCCAATAGACAACCTATGAAGCCGTTAATGGTGAGTCCTCTTGAGTTGAGTAGTATACGTGGTCCTTTGACTTGAGTGCCACGGTAGGCTTGTAAGTGATCCACTATACTTTAGTTTCACACATGTCACAAACCTTTTATGGTGTGATTGTTGTGTGTCGCTGGGTATGGTTTGATGTTTATGAAGTTCGGTGTGTACAGATATAGGATCTACCAGCTCTCATAGGGGAGTTGTATATCCAGATGCTTCGAGATTGTATTTTAAAAAATCTCGTGGCCACGAGTTCTAACCCAGGGAAGGTGCTTCCCAAAGGGTTGAACAATATAGCATATGTGTTTGCGTATATTGCTCTTGAGAAATACATATATGGAGATATGTTCATGGATGAGCATACGAAAAATTAACGATGCTGATCTATATCCCCACACATTCAGGATATAGATGTCGAAAGGATTATACGTATGTGTTATAACCTCAACTTGTATGGTATAACGCGCTAATTAGTAATATCTATGACATGTGCGTGGGGCATCGATCATAGACTCATGAAATTATTCCATTTGACTAATTGGGCGTGGACTTAGGGAGTCCCGCAATATAAAGTATACTCATTGTGCACTGGGGTAGCGCAGTGGATTGAATTGTCAATCTAGTAATTTTCAGTAGAACCGAATAATTATTTTAGGTACTCTTGGGATACGCACATGTCAGTACCTAAGTGTTAAATACAACGATTAGTTAATAATTATTATTGACTAATTAAATAGAAACACGTAGAGCATAGTAAACCTTCGGTTAAATTGACTTAAATAATGGGTATGGTGGGACACACATTAGGTTAATTAAAGGCTTAAGGGTTATTTTCTTAAATTGATTATTTAAGTGTTAAATAATTTAAATATTTGTTGTCATTTAAGAGTTAAGTGATTAGTTAATTTGAATAGAGTTAATTTTTAACTCGTGATTAAATTAATAAATCAAATATTTAATTGATGATTTAATTGTTAAATAAAATGAGATTTTATTAAGCAATTAATTATAATTAAAGCAAATGTTGCTAAAGGGAAATTGTATAAAACCATAAGGGTAGTTTCATTTAATTGATTATTTAATTATTAAATAATTTAAATATTTATTTTACTTAAAGAGTTAAGTAGAAATTAACTTAATCGTGGTTAAGAGTTAACCCTAGGGTAAAGTAAATTTAATAAAACAAAAATTAAATGAGTTAGCTTACGTGTTAAGTTAACTTAAAACATAACCTAAGTTAATAGTTAATTATGATTGAATTAAATGAAAAAATTTAATGGTTAAATAAAAGTTAGCTTAACTAAAGTTAAAGCTTAACTAAGGTTGAGTTATGAGAAAACTTAATGGCTAAGTTAAGGGTTATGAATGATATTCTTAATTGCTTAATTGTTAAGCAATGAAATGAAAACTTTCTTGAAAGAAATTGTCCAAAGGTTGCTTAATTGTTAAGCTATCCTAAATTTATAAATAGCCATGCACTTGAAACAAATAAAAAAGAAGAGAAGTCTTAGAATGCTTAAAGAGTGGTCGGCCTAGAGAGAGAAAGAAGAGAGAGAAAATCTGCTTTTTAATTTTAAATTCAAACGTTGAGTTTACTATTCATCTTCTTCTCTACGAGGCTTAGTCTATCAAAGCATTTAAGCTTTTATTTTATTGATTAAAGAGTTGATCAAGGGTAAAACAAATAGAAAAATTAATTTAAGTGTTAGTCTCATAGTTTAAAAGTTAAACCAGATGTTGAAAAATAGAGACTGCTGTTCTAGTTGGGTCTTAGAACTGCCAACGGGTTTATTTCAAGTAGTACTCCAGAATAAATTCGTTCCAAAGGCTTGACGAATGATATCTCTCGATTCTCAATTATTAGTATTAATTTGATTAATATATTTTATATTTTGTTCATTAGCGTAATTAATAAAATTTATCGTGTTCATTTTTAAGAAATTAGATTTTTAGCTTCCGTTGTGAATATTTATGTATGAGATACATAAATAGTGTATATATAATGTATATAATGCGTACATATATAAAATTTAAAATGAACACGTATACCACATACACAGACCCAATAATTTTAGATTGCGAACTAAGATAAACTGGCACCCCTCAAATTGAGAAAGTGGGATGTCCTCACACTAAGAAAGCGGGATGTAGTTACGCCACACCTAGAGATTTAAAATCCTTCAGCTACGTGGCGAGATTTCATTTGAGGTCTCATGAAATTATGTTGACACTGATTGTTACATCTTGGCATATTATATTAGTTATGCCCCTAGTATTTAAAATATGTGGAACGTGAGATAAAGATGAGGATAAGGATGAACATAATGAGTTAAAAACAGATATAAAAAATTTAAAATTTTATAAATCTGTGGATTTCTTTCTTTTTTTATATAAAAAGAATGAATAAATCCGTGATTTTTTTTTTCCTTTTTTCCTTTTAAGAAAAAAAAGGAATCATTGGGTTAATGAAAAAAAAACACAATTATTTTTTATTAAGGAATCTCATCCATTAATTGACATATATATAAATCATGAATGATTGATAATTATATTAATTGGCATTAATGCCATCTTGCCAAAAAATAATTGAAAATATCTTTTTTTTCCGCTTATATCGATATCTAATCAAAATAAACATTGTTATTTCAATTATAAATTAATAATTTTATACATATTACATATTTTTTATCGTTCAAATCATTAATTAAATGCTAACGAAAATAAAAATATTATTTTTAGCGAAAGATAAATACTATCAAAAAATTAATTAAATTTCACCAAATTAGCAACCGTAAGTATATTTGGTCAAAATTAGTAATTTGTTACCACCAAATAAAAACAGTCAAAATAAAAAATATATTTTCAATTGTAACAACAAATTGATTGAAAAAAATAGTACATTTTCGACTATGACTTACGGCAATTGAAACTAATATTGACGCCTATAATTCTCGCTAAAATATGATCATCAATTACTAAAAATTAAGAATTTTTATTTCAACAGATAATTAGCTCTCGCAATTGCATAACACATCTTTTCCACTTTTTTGATAGCTTATATTTTTTAGTTGGAAAAATTTATATCAACAACCAATTTTAATAGTGGTAAAAAAGATTTGGTCGAAAAAATACATTTTTCTTGTAGTGCAATTGTTATATTGTATAATTTGTATTCATAATTTAATATGTTTTAAACTATATAAATTTTTGTCCTATAATGATTATTAAAATTTTAAATTTATTTTCTTACATTGTTTCAACTTTTAATTTTTATCATCTTTCTTTTGTAATAATTTTCATATTAATTTTGAAACATAATAATGCACTAAATATAAATTTATTGATTTAATTATAAGTTAAACATTTTAGGGATTAGGGCTTTTAAAAAAACAAAAAAGAAAACTTTAGTTTTCAGAGTTTTTTTAAATCCTATAAAACTCGGATCCAAAAATCACATAAAAAGGAACCTAAATCTAGAAAACAATATTTGAATTTTCCAATTTTTTTTTTTAGATTTGAGTTTTTCTAGGTTTTCAATTTTTTTGAATCCATGTTCGAATTTAGATTTTTTTTTCCATCCTTAATTTAGACTCATACACTATAAATAGAGTTTATTTATTTGATGTTGATCATCTAATTCTATTCAGTATCAATCATTAAGTTTCAAGCAATCAAGCATAGCATTTGCTTGTTTTTAAAGCACTCTACAATCGAGTACTCTCTTTTTCAAGCAACTACTAACTTGAGCGTTGGAGTATCTATACATCGGACACTCTCTGTAATACACTAATATTTATAAATATTCTTTAGATTATATTTTGTAACTTATACATATGTTTGATGATGAATATGACCTAACACAAATACTTAGTAAACAAGTACCTAATTTGATCTTATCTTGATGACTCATTCATCAATAACTTATACATATGCTTAAATAATGTTATACTTAGTAATGAAAATGTCATAATACAAACACTTAGCAAGTAAGTACCTAAATTGATCCTATCTTGATGACTCATTCATCAATAACTTATACATATGCTTAGATAATGTTATGCTTAGTGATAAATATGACCTAACACAAACACTTAGGAAACAATTACTTAATTTGATAACTTATTTACAAACCTAACATGTCCACCATAAGTGAGTGAATTTATCATCATGTATCACTCAAATAGATACTATAAATAGATGGTGTCTATGTGAGAAAGAATGTAGAAATTGATTGAAAAGCATAAAAAAAAGTGTGTATGTGAGTTGAGAGTGTTAAACTATAGAACAACTAAGTGTTGATTTGAAAAGAAAAGAGAAAAAGATATTTAAGTGTTAAGTGGAATCTTACTCACGTGTATGTTTCTCATTTTCATGCTATAATTTCTTTAGTTATATTTTTCATAATTATGTAGGGTTCATCCTTAGTTAACATGTTTTTATGATGAATTGACAATGAAAATAGTTTATAAAAAGGTTATGTAGAATAGAATTAAGAAGAGATTATGTGAAAATTATGTGTTTAGTTTATGAGTAGTGTATTGCCATAAGTATTTTAAATATGATTCTTTCAAATGAATTATACTTCATAATGATTCTTTAAAGTCTTAATTTTTTATTAAGAACTCTTTAGTTTTGACTTTTGAATATATATATATATATCTATATATATATATATGTGTGTGTGTGTGTGTGTGTATTAAGTAGTAAGTGGAATCTTAAAAAAATAGAGAATTCAACAACAACATGTATAATTCTTTGAATAAACTATAGTTATACACATGTATTTTTATACCAATATTTTTTCTATTTAAAGCTAACACAATTAGGATTCTAGAGAATTTTGTTTCACTAAAAATCTTTAAGAATTCAAATTGATATGAATTTCTAAAGTAGTGACTGCAATGCTGAAAAACAGAAATTTCAACAGCAAACGCGAATTGAGAAAATAGTTTCACCTATCAACTGATCTTCAAATATTCTAAAATTTTATATACTAGCTTTTATATATGTCTAGGTATTCCAATTTTAATTTCAAAATTTTTAGACAACTTTAAAATATTTTATGAACTAACTTATGACTATATTCACATACAGAAACTGTTTGACAGATTATGTCAAGCAGAAATATTAGTTTATTTTTAATAATTTTGCTATACCAAAAATTCTAAATAAATTATATGTTGAACCTTTATGTATTTACTATAGATGAGAATAGAGTTTATATGAATTCGATATACAAAATATGAGATACAAATTTTAGAGTATTTATTGTTCAATACTGAAATAAATAGAAGAATAGTCATATGTTGAGAGATATATTTAGTTGGAGAATGATTATGATTGATAATTAATTGCTATCTTGATGAATAGGATCCTTGTTGTATTCGGATAAATAGAGATATTCTTTGAGGTATTTGACTTTTTTCAAGGTAAGTAACTTCATTCATAATGTATTCATTTTGTTTTCAAATAAGAAATGTTATTATTATGATATTTGAAATATAAAAAATGCTTAAAGATATTTATAATTTGTTATTACTTCTAAAATTTGTTTATGGTTTTTCAATTAAATTATTTTTCATTAATTTTTGTCAAAGAATGAATATATCTTTAAAGTTTATGTATTATTTTGAAGTTTTTAAATAAATGATTTGTTTATAACTTTTAAATATATCTTTAAACACGATTGTAAAATTTTAGATCTGTATATGATAACTCAAAATTATGAGTTTGATTTTGGGTTAATTGGATAATATTTATAAAAATGTAGCAAGCAGCTGTTATGAAAGAATAGAAGTTATGATATTTGAAATAAAATGATTATTAAAACTGAAATTTAAAAAAAATATTTTGGCTCATTGTCTATAATCATATGATACTGAATGATTGACATGATATATGATTTATTCTAGCTGGTATTATTTTTGAAAGTGTACATTACAAATGATTAGTTGTCGGGTCATAGGGGGTACAGGTGACATTGTAAGATTATGATATTAGTTGGGTCATCGGGGGTACAGGTGATACTATATGATATGAGCAATCTATGTTTATTTTTTTATAGATATGAAAGTTTACAAGAATTGTTATCGAATTGATTTTTATATTAACTTATAATATTGAAGAATTTTGCTGAGATAAATTTAAAATTAAAATATTTTATTGATATTATTGATGATATTTTAAAACTGCTTGCAGCCTTTCAACAGAAACCTTAATACATTATGAATTTTTTACTTACTGAGTCGACGACTTACCCTTCGCCATTAACATTTTTACAGATTAAGTTTTAGCCTGGTGAGTTACTTTGGAGTTGGAGTTGGGCAATCAGGAAACTATCTATTGCTTAATAAGAGAAAATTATGTCTCTAATAGTTTAAGTTTTGATTTCCTTAACTTCTAAGAATGATTCAAAAGTTAGGACGTTATTTTAGAGATTTATGTTTGTCTTTACATGGAGAGATATTAAGAACTTTTAGTTTGATGAATAAAGATTTGATGAATTTTTATAAAAAGTGTAAAGTATATCACTTTGGTTTTGTAATATAATTAATAACATCCTCATTTTGACTCATATTTTATATACATGAAATTTGAGATGTTACACTCTCTTTCTCAAATAATTATTGATTTGAGTATTAAAATATTATTTTATTTTATTTTTCTAGAAAGACATTGCTTATCCACAAATTTAAAGAGTTCTCGAAGATTTTTGAGTTTCTAAACTTTTGAACTTTCAATGTGATATTAATTTCATTGGGAATATAATTGTGGATTAGAAGAAAAAATAAAATTCAACACTGTTAGAAATGTAAAGAGAATATATTTTCACTGTATATTGTAAAGCTGTACAATGGAGTCTTTATATAGGCTGTAGCCTTATTACATAATAGGAAAGTAATATACATAAGGAAATAATATTTTACATTAATAACGTGTATATATAGTAGGAGGGTATAAAAGAATATTTCTGAAATGATTCCGAAATAATTTCAGAATTATTCCTTAATACCCCCCTTCAAACTCAAGATGGCGCAGTAGAAGTAAGTTTGAGTTTGGAGACTAGAGCATGAAAACAGCGCGGAAGAAGAGATTTGGTAAAAATATTAGCAGGTTGCTCCTCAGATGAGATGGAGTGGAGCATGATAGTGCCTTAAGAAATGTGTTGCCGAACAAAGTGATAATCTGTTTCAATATGTTTTAGTTCGCTTATGAAACACATCATTGTGGGCAATTTGGATAGCACTTTGATTGTCACAATAAAGAGTTGTAACTCCAGTATGAGAAATATTCATATCTTCAAGAAGCCAGCGGGGCCAGACAATTTCTTAGATAGTATTTGCAAGAGCACGGTATTCAGCTTCAGTACTCGAGCGAGCAATAGCTGTCTGTTTCTTACTTTTCCACGAAAGAAGAGAATCACCCAAGAAAAGACAAAATCCAGTAGTTGATCTACGATCCGTAGGATCACCCACCCAATCCGCATCAGTATAAGCTCGTAACACAAGAGGAGAGTGAGCCGAAAAATAGAGACCGTGAAAAAGTGTACCTTTGAGAAAACGTAAGATATGAAGAACTGCTGCATAATGAGAGGTACAAGGAGCGGCCATAAACTAACTCACAACATGAACAACATGAGCAATGTCTGGGCGAGTAACTGTAAGATAGACCAAACTACCAACCAATTGACGATAAAGGGTAGCATCACTGAGAAGAGTACCATCAGAGGATCGGAGTTTGGCATTAGGCTCTAGAGGTGTGGAGGCAGTCTTACTGTCTGTCAACCTAGCTTTAGTAAGTAGATCGGATGCATATTTAGCCTGAGAAAAATAATACCCTGCAGAGTCTAATAGTACTTCAAGGCCAAGGAAATAACTAAGGTTGCCAAGATCTTTCATCTCAAAGTGTTGTTGAAGAAAGTTCTTGAGAGTGGAAATACCAAGAAGATCATCACCCGTGATAATCATATCATCAACATAGATAAGTAGGAGAACACAACCTTGTGCCGTCTTGCGAACAAAAAGAGCTGAGTCAAAAGGACTAGACTAAAAACCATGCTGAAGAATGGTCTCACAAAACTTTGCAAACCATGCACGAAGAGCTTGTTTAAGACTATATAGAGCACGATGAAGTTTACAGACTTTGCCTGGAGGATGTGGATAACCGGAAGGAGGCTTCATATACACTTCTTCAGTGAGATCACCATTGAGGAAAGCATTTTTGACATCCATCTGAAATAATGTCTAACCACGAACTGTAGCAACAGCTAATAAACTTCGAACAGAAGTAAGTCTAGCAACTGGAGCAAACGTTTCTTCATAATCTATGCCATATTCTTAGGTAAAGCCTTTGGCAACAAGGCGGGCTTTATAACGCTCAATAGATCCATCAGATTTAGTTTTAATCTTGTACACCCATTTGCATTCAATGGTAGTTTTATTAGAAGGAAGAGTAACAAAATCCCAAGTATGCGACTTCTCAAGGGCCTGCAATTCTTCTGTCATTGCTTGCTGCCAAACAGGATTAGAACTAGCCTCAGAATATGATTGAGGCTTGTATAAAGAAAGGGTAGTAGAGAAACAGTGATAATCACGACGTTTAACAGGAAGTTCTCTTACTTGAGATGAACGAAGGAGAGAAAGTATAGAGGAGGCATCAGGGATGTTGAGAGCAGATCCTTTAGACGAGGTAGGAGGCTCAGAAGCAGGTGTCGTTTCAACAGATTCACCTGTATGAAACTCAGAAGAAATATCTGTAGGTAAAGTATCGGAAAAAAGATCAACAGAATTATCTGTAAAAAATTGTGACATAGGAAGAGACACAGATTTAAAGTTAGATACAGAGGAAAACATCGTATGCTCGAGAAAGACTACATGACGAGAAACACGAAGACGGTTAGATATAGGATCCCAACACCTATAACCTTTATGTTTTATCCCGTATCCCAAAAAGCAACATAATCGAGTACGTGGCTCGAGTTTAGTATGCTCATGTTTTTTAAGTAGAACAAAACAAACACAACCAAATACTTTGAGAAGTTTGTAATTAGGTGGAGTTCCATAAAGACGCTCATAAGGTGACTTGTTCTCTATAACAGGAGAAGGAATACGATTAATGGTAAAGACAGCAGTTAAAGCAGCTTCTCCCCAAAAACGTTCAGGATAAGAGAAAGAGATAAGAAGAGCACGAGTAGTATCTAAAATGTGTCTATGTTTACGTTCAACTCTCCCATTTTGCTGAGATGTACCAGGACAAGACCTTTGACATATAGTACCTTGTTCCTGTAAAAGATTTAAAAAATCAGAATCTCTATATTCCATAGCATTATCAGTGCGGAAAACCTTAATAGGACATGAGAACTGAGTTTTAACCATCTGAGCAAAATCTCGGTGAATTTTAGTAAATTCAGATCGTTGTTTCATAAGGAACAACCAAGTATACCGAGAATAGTCATCAACGAAGATCACAAAATATTTGGATTCTTCTATTGTAGGATTTGAAAAAGGACCCCATATATCAGAATGAACAAGATCAAATGGAGCATGAGAGATGGCAGTACTATTATCAAAAGGTAAGGCTGGTTGTTTAGCTAAAGGACATGTAAGGCAATCATCTTTATTATCAGAAACAATACCTAAGTGACCACTAGATACTAGAGATCGGATGCGATTGATTGACGCATGACGAAAACAAAAATGCCAAAGATGTAATGAAGGTACTGAAGAGGTAGATGCTGCAGACGAAGGATATAGAAAGGATAAATCTAAAGAGATAAATTCATACAGACGTCCAACCTTATGGCCTGTCCCAAGCGTTCGACCGGTCTTTGGATCCTGCACACAACAACCAGAAGCAGTAAACAAGACATTAAGAACAAGTTCGCATAATTGACCAACAGACAAAAGATTTAAGGTAAGGTTAGGAATAAAAAGGTGTCAGATACAGAAAGATTAGGGCAGGACACGTGACCAACATGATTAACTTTCATGAGAGAACCATTAACAGTTTGAATAGATGGTAAATAGCAATTAAGAGTTTTAGAGGAGAAAATTGTAGGATTAGAAGTCATGTGATTACAATATGCAGAGTCAAAATACCAAGAAGAATTACCTGAAATATTGGAAGAAGCAAAAATAAGGGTTTACCAGAATTAAAGAGGAGTAGACGGTGTAAAGATTCAAGGTTATTAAGGGAATGATTCACACTATCCTATGCAGTAGTAACAGTAGCTCCTGTAAAAGTCGCACCTTGAAATGTTTTAGATATGTGGCATGGCTGAAGTAGAGTAGAGCCGACAGAAATAATGCACTTATCCATAAATTCCAAAAAGAAAACCACTTTTTTTTTTTTTTTTTGACAATCTAGTCCTTAAATTTGTAGTAATTACAAGTAAACTCCTAAACTTTTAATAATTACAAATTAACCTCTTAAAATATAATAATTACAAAATAGCCCCTAATTTCTTAAAAAATTACAAAATAACCTATAAAATACTATAATTTCATAAATGCCCCAAAACTTTTGAAAATTACAAAAAAGACCCAAAAGAATAGAAAATTACGATCTGACCTGAAAATACTAAAAAATTTATAAACAGGCCTTTAACAGAACCCAGTAAACTTCAGATGGCTCGTCCGGCTGCTCGACCTCCGATTGAGGTAAACTCAGCGGCATTTGAACGGCCGGTGACTGAGGATTATTTTTGTCTGGGCAGTGTCGGTCACGCCGCCGTATAACAGCCGGGATCTGAAGTGAAAGTAATCAGCGGTAGTGAAGTTCCGGCGGCGCGTCCGGTAGTTTCCGACCTCGGATTGGCGCGTCGTCGGCGGCACTGAATGGCCGGTGATGGGGGATTCTTTGGGTGTGAGCGGTGTCGGTTACGTCGCCGTAGAATGGCCGGGATTTGAAGTGGCAGTGGTCGGCGGTAGTGGCGTTCTGACGGTTTTCGACCTTGGATCGGCGCCGCGTCGATGGCGTTGAAACGACCGGAGGATTCTGAGTAATTGGAGATGGGCGGTGACTAAGACAACAAGATTTTGGAATTTTTTGGTGACTTTTCGAAAAATTCCGGTAGATTTTGTCGAGTTTTGAAAAATATTTCTAGCAAATCTCTTAGCTAAATAAAATGACAGTGAAGAAATCAAAACTCTGATACCATGTTAAAAATGTAAAGAAAATATATTTTCACTGTATATTGTAAAGCTGTACAATGGAACCTTTATATAGACTGTAGCCTTATTATATATAGGAAAGTAACATACATAAGAAAATAATATTTTATATTAATAATTTGTATATATAATAAGAGAGTACAAAAGAATAATTCTAAAATGATTCCAGAATAATTTCAGAATTATTCTTTAATAAGCACAAACCTTATATATAAATCCTTGCTCACTATGGATCAAAGCATTCAAGATACAAAAATGGAGCAATTGACGAGTGACCCTAACGACAAAAAAAGCAAACACATACATAGTTGAAATTACAATAAAAATAAAATTCAGCACACACGACCATTCAAGGTCAATTATCTACATTATTGCATTTGCATGTGAACAACAAATTAAAACGACCATTTAGCTAGTTTTCACAAATAGTCTGACATGAACTTCTTCTTCATTAAACTTGTTCAAATCTCACACTGGAACAGTTCTAGCAGTAGCTCGCAGTTGTGTCTCGCCACCTTCCTCATTCTCACCTGATAACTCCTCAAGCGATTTCCCTTTGGATTCTGGCACGCACAGAGTACAAACCATTCCAAAAAAGTTAATCACACCAAGCATAATAAGCGAGTACCTGATTCCAATACCAGGTGGGTAACCAGCTTCTGTGTTCTTGGGGTCTGTGTTCTGAGCAGCGTACAAGAAACCAAATGCACCCACTATGGCACCTGCCTTGCCAGCTGCGGCTGATATTCCATGGCAAGTTGACCTCAATCTTGCCGGGAAAATCTCCGCTGGCACAACAAATGTTGTGGCATTTGGTCCAAAATTGGCGAAGAAGAAGGTCAGTGAGTAAATTACGACGAAATCAATTCTGTTAGGCTTTAAGGTCCAGTGATGGTAAGGAATAGCAAGTGCAAACATGAAAACTGTCATGAAGAAGAAGCCCATCATTTGGATGGCAAACCTCCCCATGTAATCTATGAATGCAACAGTGAACCAATACCCTGGTACGGTGCTGCATAGTGCTATAAGTGTTTGTGCCTTTGCAATCTTGTAAACTTCGTGAATAGCATTCATAGATTCTGCTGGAGGAATCCACCCAATTGCGCTGAAGATATCCTTTTGGAAAAGATTTTGGCTGTAGAATGCAATGTCAAACAAGAACCAAGTAGAAGCAGTTCCAAACAAGTGAAGGCCGTGACGCCTCACGAATTCCTTAGAGAACAAGCCAAAGCTATTGGCTTCCTTTTCGGCTATTCTTGCTACCTTTTCCTCTTCTGCTTCAATCTCTACTTGCAAAACCTTTGACATGTCTGCAGCAGCTTGGTTCGCGTTCTTGGCAACAAGAGCTGTGTAACGAGCAGTTTCGGGCATCTTCATACGCCAGTAGTAAGTCATAGCCGCAGGGATAGCTCCAAACATCAGAATAATGCGCCAAACATAGTCTGCTTCAGGCACAGTTGAGCCTTTTGGATCGGCTGAGTACGGAGGGGCTTTGAACTGATGGTCAAATGAAGCTGATACTATGAGAGCCACAATCCCACCAGCCAAAATTCCAAAACCTTGCATTGCAAACACTGCAGCAATAAACGCTCCACGAGTCTTTTTGTTTGCATATTCAGACATAATAGTGGCAGAAAGTGGATAGTCACCACCAATGCCAAAACCAAGCCAAAACCTGAAGAAGCAAAGGGTTGCTATGACACCCTTGGGACTGCTTCCAAAGGAAATCCCAGAGGCAAGAGAGCTGACAACCATGAGAATTAGAGTTATACCATAAACCTTTTTGCGTCCTAATTTGTCACCGAGCCAACCAAAGAAGAGCTGGCCAGCCAGAGTTCCGCAAAAGGCGACGCCATTAACAGCAGCTGAAACATTGGGAGGCAATGTGCCTGGCTTTGGGGCTCCTTCTTTATGATAGTATATGCGACCGAGTAACTTGGTGACTAAGGAGATGCAAAAGAGATCGTATGCATCAGTGAAGAATCCCATGCCAGCAATGACAATTGCAGTGAAATGGTACCATTGGGTCTTTGCCACATCGAGTGCATTAAGCACTGTCAACTGCTCTTTAGCCATGGCTACAAACTGTAGCTTATATTGTTAGTCTTCCTTCAGCCAAAGCTTGAATTAAAGTATCTAATTGTCCTGCATAAAAACAAGGAGGTAATTGATATGATTATACTGATCGTTAAATTAACTCATATTAGCATAACAATCACAATTCTGAAAATTAAACGAGGGCCAAGTTCATTTTTGGATTCTTCTTCCTCTTCTCGCCTAATGTTTGTGGTCAAGAAATCAGATTAATTTTCATATTTGTCGACGTATCTGGACCAAGATTTGTAAAGCATCTCAATAATGCATAAAAAGGACAATCCAAGATGCAGGCCGTTTCCTATTTTCTTCCCTATCTGCTGTGAAGTGAATCGCACAATTTCAAATATGAAAATTAACGGTGACGTACTAACATATTTAATTTTCAGAGGAATCGAGTATTTCATTTTCATCCATCGCACAAACAAATAGATGGGACAATTGTTAATACTTTTCTACAATTACTTACTGTTTGTCAATTGTAATTCTTCTAGAATTATATATATACATCTTTATAACTAATACTTTATAATACTAACAGTCAAGAGTGTACCATTCACGCTATTCAAGATTAAGACAACTTGAAGGAAAAAAAAAAATACAAGAAATTAATGCTAATAATGATCGTTCAAGTGGACTTATTCTCTCTGTCTCTCTATCCTTTCTTTCTTTAATTTATTATTCTTTAAAACAAAAATTCCTGGCGCTACGCTGTTGGTGGACTGGCAAAGCTCAATCGATCGATGAATTGCCAAAGGAAAACGTCTGTCTTCAAATCAAAATTTAAAACGTGCCAGCGATTTAACTTTATTTTTCTTACAATCAGAAAATGAAGAAGAAATAACACTTTATGAGATAGGCCTTAATGAGTCTTAATAATCCTGAAAATCATTCCAATAGAAAGTGGTTATTGAAACAAGCAAATTAAAACAAAAGGCATATAAAAGTACATACAATGAAAAAAACTCAAGAAAACCTAGGCCAAAGAATCTAAGAATACCACTTTGATAAATAGTTTGTTTAATGCGGATAAAAGAAAAAAACAAAACATAAAGACAGAAAGATTGAAACTAATAAAAGAGCACATATAAAACGAAGAGAATTTGTTTAGAAAGAAAATATGTAAGTAGTTTAATACTTTTGGTTTTCACTACAACCTAACAAATCAATAAGACTAAGTAGAGAGTGCTTCTACTTAGCAAGAAGAAATATAGCAGGAAAAAGGAAAAAGGAAAGAGAAAGATAAAGAACAATCTCTTATGAAGCAAGTGCTTAGAGTATCCAAACGATCAAAAAGAAAATGGAATCTAAGTAGTAGCTCTAACTCATCGTGGCTACTTGAGGGAGTTATCGGGATTTTGGATTTTGGCAAACTATGATATTTGCAGCCACTGTCCACTGCTGCAGGAGAAAAAGGTTTTGTGCCCCACTATTTATAGTGGGTTCAATGTCATAAAGTGAACTAACCATAAAGAAAGGAGTTTGGTTATGTAAAAGTGGTCATGGTGACCAAAAAGACAGTTCCTGAAAGACAGGAACTTCTCAGTTTCCATGAATATTTATAACAAAGTGTGTGTTCGAAATTGAAAGAGCTTGAGAGATATAGAGAGAGATTCTAACCTGCAGCTTATTGAATTTCCGGGCAAGGAACGGAAGAGGGTTGAGAAATATGGGTGTGTTGGCCTGCTATTTAAGTGAGTGAACGAACCATAACACACGCAGAATCAACTCCGGCATCTAAGTATATACACTTATTCTTTTAGTCAAGTCAACGTTTTCAACTATTCACAACTAATTTCCTTTGATCAACAAATATTTCATATAACGATGTGCCAATCCATCACTAGTTATGTAGCTTCATCAACCTAAAACATCTATACCCAATTCAAGAAAGGTTGTAATCCATTAAAAAAATTTCATGCCCTTGGAAGGTTCATAAAGAACCAAAAAAAAAAAAAAAATCAGGGTTAAGTTAGTCCATTAGTCCATGTTTTTCATACGGAAATGTGGATAAATTTCATGTGGAGGAAAGTTAAAACATTGTGTTGATTATTAACATGAATAATTACTTAGAGGCAAATGACTCCAAGAATAATGCAGTTCCATTTCGAATCTTCAAAATTTTAATTTCGCAGAGAGTGTAATACAAGAAATGAGTTAAATAATTTTCATCCTTATCCTATTCCTATTTATTTTAACTCAATTCTCGCGTATTAATTTGGAAATTCATGACTGGATAAATCTCGCAGCGCATGCACATGCATACAGATGCAGGCATGCAGCAGCCCTTTAGAAGCATGAGTGATGCAAGCAAATCTAAAAAGGATGTCCAATAATTCTTCAGTGTCTGTTAAACATGGTTATCTAGTTATCTTTTGGCTACCTGAACTACTGAAACCACCTTTTGGTGGTTCTGGGTCTAACCACATAATTCAGAAGATGATAATTATGCTTTTTTAATTTTTGCTTTTGTCTAATTACCTTCCGAATGGTTCCCTGGTTCTGCAGTAAAATCGTGTTAAGTTTCATGGTTTCAATTTTCCCCCAGTAATTCAGTACGATGATAAGGAATTGACGAACATTTAATGTGGAAAATGAGAATTCCTGACACCAGAATGCTGCGGGTCCGTGATTGTGTTGATAAGTCTGTGGTCACATGATGAAAAATATCATGAAATTCTTGTGAAATAAACATAAAATAATTAAGCTGTATATTATTAGATATTTTGAAGTCACGGAATAATAGACAAACAGTTTCAAATACATCCAATAGCAGACCTGAAAAAAGCAACTTGCAAGAATATTAGGAGCAATTTGATCATTAGATCAGATGGATGAGGATGAGCCCACTTGTATGAAATCAGAATTATCATTTTACTCTTTAAATTTATGGACATATATTAATCTTATTTTTATTTTTTTAATATATATCATATTAATCATTATAGGGACGAATTTAGTAATTTATTATTATTATTATTATTTTTATAAAAATTAATATTATATATATTAAAAAAATAATATTTTTAGTAATTTTAATAATTTTTATTTTTAATTTTTTTTTGTATAGTGTCTAAAATAAAAGTTTGTTATAATCACTTTATATCCGTAAGTGGTGGTAACTAAGTTAACAGTATCGCTCCAACAATATCAAATATTATGTTTCAACCACACTATAGTTAACTACTAATTTTTCTTAGTGAGATACAATGAGGAACCGACTCATTATAATTATGACAGTTAGATAGATGAGGAAACTTTTGACGACAGTAATGCAAATGATGTAGAAAAGGGCAATGAAGGCTACTTATTAGACACCAATTATATGTATGATTCGTAAACAAGAGAATGTATAATAGTTTGTGATTTATGTCCAACCCCTTTAGATGAGCTAGAGAACATTGTTGAACTACAAAATTCATTTTAATTTTTTCCTCCAATATCACTTTCTAACTTGAATCCATCAGATGAGATATCATGCTCAAGAATAGAGAAAGTTATTGTTCGCAAGTTGTTTCCTAAGAAGAATGCAATATTCGATGCTCTTAGTCAATTTACAATAAAGAGTAATTGAAGCTTCAAAGTTGATAGGTTCACAAAAGATCAGTTTGAGGCAAAATGTAATGATGAAAGGTGTAAGTGGCAAGTTTGTACTGTATCCAAAAATGATAAAATATATTTAACTATGCGAAGATTTGACAAAGAGCACATATGTCAATTAAACCGATTGTGTGATTGTTATTGTTAAGCCAAGATTCAAATTATTATTGTAATGATAAAAAATAAATTTGCAAATGCTAATATAATTTATAGACAAAATGAGATCCAAGTCGAGAAATATGGTGTAAAGTTAACATACATGACAACTTATCAAGCTGAAGAGCATGCACTGAGGTTGATAGCTGGTACTTTAGAGAATTCATTCAGGCTAATTTTTGCATATTATTATGTGGTAGAAAATAAAAACTTAGACACTGTGACTTATTTAAAAATATATAATAATGGATATTTCTCGTACATGTTTTTGGCATTGAATCATTATATTCGGGGTTTTCACTTTTCTATCAAACTAGTAATTGCTGTTGACAGCACTTTCTTAAAAGGCTAATATCTTGGTTCTATATTTGTTGTAGTTTATAAATATGAAAATAATCAGATTTATCCATTAACATAGAATTATTGATTCTGAAAATAATACACCCATGGAATAGTTTATAGAAAAATTATGGGGTATTATTGTGGTATTAATGATATAGTCTTTGTATTAGATCGATATGCTAGCATTGAAAAGGCTATCTATAAAGTATTTCCCCATGCGTATTATAGGGTGTGTATCTATTATCTAAAGAAAAATTTAATCACGAATTACAAGCTTCTAATAGGAAAAAAGAAAGAAGATGGATTCTTAGCAAATATTTTTATTGTTGTAAAGGCATATCAAATGCCTAAGTTTCAAATCTAAATAAATAACATGCGAGGTATGAACCTGAGGTAGTTAAGTATTTGGAGAAGGAAGTTGGTTGTACTCTGTAAACTAGATCAATGGGTGCATTTTGGAGGTATGATATCATAGCCATTAATATTGTAAAAAGTATTAATGCAGTGACAAAGTAGATGCGTTCCCTATCTATTACTACATTAGTTAAATGGATACAAGAGTTAACGTAAAATTAGTTTTATAATGGAAGAGATGATGTAAAAATTATGACAACTCACTTGACTACTTTGAAAAATTATAAGGTCTGGAAGTATAAAGATCAATCTATCTGATTGTCAGTTCATTCAATTGATAACTTAAAATTTGTTATGAAGGATCTGAGTAGGAATGAGATAGTTGACATAGCCATAAAGATATGTAGTTGTAAGAAGTTTGACTTTCAATAATAGCCAAGTGTCCATACTATTACTATATGTAGACATGCAAAATTATAGTACTAGTGTCTTTGTTCTTTTTATTATATAATTGAGAATTTAGTGACTTCATATGATATGGTGATTTAGTAAATCCTTTTGACCACCATCAAATTGGACTATTTCAAATGAGGTGTGAATGTTTAGACACACCCTCTAATTACACATAACAATTTGATAGATGTTGACAAATACGTATACCATCGAAGGAGAGGAGCTTTTGAAGAATGTTTAGAATTAATGCAAGTAATGTGGGCACAATCAATAAAAGAAGTTGTTAGGGTTTTTCTTGATTTTGTTCATAATAATAATAATAATAAAATAGATGTTTGTTATATATAATCATTTTATATTTTAATAATTATTATATTTAGCACCGTGGATGATTGTTATATTTTTTTGTTGTATTTTTATTTAGTTATCATATGAAATGCAAAAGTGAGGATGATTTTTATATCTTTTTGATGTATTAAATTAGTTACAAGGGTGAAGGATAATTTTATTACTGAAATATAGTCTAATATCCAATTTTATTCCAATTATATCAAAAGTCTCAATTTGTAAACACTCAATTCCATTTTTACAAATCTAGGGGATATGAAAGTAGCACGTCTAGGCTTTCTCTGTGCCAGTTTTTACACAAAAAATTGGGGGTATTTAAGTACCAAAACTGAGGCTCTCTTCTCTTATTACACAAATCATTTCTTTCACAGTTTGTTTTCGGGTTTACGTGCGCATATATATTCTATCTTGTATCATATTCTCTCAAGATGCATTTTTGTTGAGCTATTTATGCAAAATCGGTGGAAAATCTAGAGATGCTTGCATGTCGTAGTGATTATTCCCAAAAGAAAAAATGATTTTGCGGACAAAGTGTGATTGCTTCCATGCTATTCACAGTTGAGTATTTTCGAGTTCTTTAGCGGCATAACCAAGTGAATTGCTGAGGAATTTATATATATATATATATATATTTGTTCTATTTTGTTTTCATTGGAATTTCAGTTTCCCAGATTATTGTTATACCTTGTCAAAAGTAGTTTTTATTATTTGGTTATTAATATTTTAATTACACTTTATTGACCCATGACTTGCCATTACTCAATTTCAGTTGTCATCATCTGCTTCCTTAGTCAATGTCTAAATGGTCCTCATCCTGGAAAGCTATATGTTCACATAGGCGTGGAAAAACTGGCTCCCTTTTTTGTCTTCTTTTCACATGATCTGTTCATTTGCTTTTGTTCGTTGCACCATCAAAATCACAAGTCTAATAGTGTAACTCGGCTGAGTCAACTCATTTACTTGTCATGGGTCCATGATTTTGCACCGTGAACTTAACAATTCTCTTTTCCTTTTAATTTTTATAAAAATTCTTAACCTTCTCTTTTTGACATTTCCTTTTTGTCTTCCAAGTTCCTGAACCCAAGACTCCCATCAACCAAAGGCTGACATAAAGTATGCCAGTCCAAATAGTGCACTTTCCTTGATCATCAACAGAACCCTACTAAAACCACTTAATAAGTTGGATAATCCTTTGGATAATAGAACGAGGAAGCCGAAAGATGGACATGGTATAAGTGGAGATTGCTTGGATAACAACCTTAATTAAAACAAGTTTCCCACCTGCAAAATAGTATTTCCTTCTCCACAATTAAGCCTATTGCACACTTTCTCAATGATGTGTTGGAATACTAACCTTTTATTCATTCTTATATATGATGGAAGGCCATATACTTATTATGCATTCTATTATCATTTAGGCTAAGCACGCTTAAAATTTGACTTTGGTCTATGATCTATACACATGGATTGAAAGTACTTAAACTTTTATTAAAAATTTTTTTTGCCTAAATAAAAACTCATATCTAATTAGTATTTTTTTTAAATGTTAAATAATTTTAAGCAGTACAGAAGATGAGACTATCATCTATAAAGAACAGATAAGACACATTTAAAATATTACATGCATAAATAAAACCACACAATAATTATTTTTTTTCAGCCTGTTGCTTAAAAAAGGATAGCCCTTCAACACACATTAAGAACAAATAAAGGATAATGAGTAACCTTATTTCGATCCCCTAATAGGAGTCACACATCTAACCATATTACCATTTACCAGTAATCTATTTTAATCATGGATAAACACTTGTAAATAAAGGTGATCCATCTGTTGCTAAACCATAACTTTGCCAATAGTTTAAGCAAAAAATCCCACCCAACCTTATTGTACGTCTTATTCATATCCAATTTAAAGTCATCATTATTGAATTTCCTCTCTTTTGTTTCTTCAGTGAGTGCATAAGCTCGAAAGCAACAATGATATTGTCTATTATTAACCTGCCTGGGACAAAAGCACTCAAAGAAGCTGATATGATTCCATTTAGAACCCTTTTTAGCTTATTATCTAAAAACTTAGCCACAATTTTATAAAGCACATTACAAAGGCTAATTCAAAATTTAGAGATTCTTGTAGCCGTGAGAACCTTTCGAATTAGGACAATATTTATGTCATTATACCCTAAAAGAGAGCTACCATCATTAAGCACCTTTAAGAAGAAGGAAATAACATCTATCTTCACCACATCCCAATATATTTGGTAGAACATAACATGATATCCATCCAGTCTTGGGGTCTTAAATGCACTCATGGAGAATAAAAGTATTCCCGACTTCTTATGTTGTGAACTCTTCATCTAATACCGCAGTAGCTTCAAAGGATAAATGGGGTTACATATCTTCAAAGCCCTTAAGAAAAGTATCATTGTTATTGTGCTGAGTCTAAAAGAGATTCAAAAAAAAAAATTCAATTATTATATCCGTGATAGCATCATCATCATCCTCACACCATCATCATCAACCTCATAGCCAACATCATAACTATGATTATTATTCTAATAACGTTCCTAATTTTTTCCCTTAGTACTTACATTATATCCAACATCTTGACCAATATCATAGTTAAGATTAACGCCAACATCTTTATATATCTGACTATTATAATATGTGTAACCTAATTATTCGTTGAATATTGGAGGAGAATAGGGATAATCCTTCGGGGATTTTGAATATACATCGGAGTTACCGATGTGAATTGCTTAGCATAACCTTATTTTTGCTCCATGGGTGCTTCTGCATTACTTTCAGGTCCTCGAACATCTACTATTACACAAAGAGGTGTAGCAATATTAATCTGTAAACTCAACCACAATATTGCATCGTCGTCATTTTCAAGTGAAATAAGTCTCAACATTATAGTATTTGAAGGAACCTCAAACTTGCAAGTTACTTTATAATGCACTTGATCAACTCCTAAAAGATGATAAATTCTTCTTAACAGCGCTTTATATCTAATATTTTTTGAAACTACCATGTGCATAATTTGATATCCGATGTATCTTTCAAAACTATCACTACAATTCTTCCATCTTCCTCTAAAACATATAATTGTCAAAATTTACGACATGATCAACCGCACCTGAAAAAATACAACATAATTTTAGTTTAATTATATATACAACTAAATTAAAAATAAAAATAAATATATAAATATTTATATATCTATACAAATATATATTTAATATAAATATATAAAATAAATAAAAAAATTCTATGGTGGTGCCACGGTGTGCAACACTGCATGCCCTATATGAGCTCCTGTTATACACTTTACATTAGCGCCTTGTTGCATCCTGCTGCGGGTACGAGCCCTAGGCGATGCCCCAACAACAATCTCGCATGCAGTTAGGGGCCTTCTGACGCATCGTCTGTGATAATTGTGAAATTTGAAATTTATAATTTTTGATATGAATATTCATTTGTAGTCATTCATTTCTCATCTATTACACTAATTTTTAATATAAATATAAACATTACTACTAATAAATAAATAAATAAATAAGCTTATTAGTTTTTTAAATCTTCAAAATATCGTCACATATAAAAAAGATCTTCAAAATTAGTAACAGATTTAAGAGAGATCTAAGATAGATGAATTTAAGCAGTATTGAGAGGAGAGCTTTTAAGATGAGAGAATTGATTTTAAGACTATTTATTTTATTTTATTTTTTAAATTTATTACAAAGAAAACTAAAGTTTGGGCTCATGAGGCATAGGCATGTGCCCAAGCTTAGCTTGGCTGCGCTGGTGCATGCTTAAGGCGCTCATGCCTGGGTGCATGTTTGGAAACGTGCCTTACGCATGCGCCCTTTACTTTTTTTTTTTTAAATTCTTTTATATTTAAGTTTTAAAATTTTACATTTTAACTTATTTTTAAATTAATTATTTTTAATTAATTTATAAAAAATAAAAATTTAATTAATTAATAATTTATATTGTTTAATTACAATATATTTAAAAAAAATATTATTGTTATTATAAATGATTTTTTTAATAATTAATTAAAAAATTAATTAATTAAAAATTTATGTTTTTAATTAATTTATAAAAAAAAAGAAAATAGAAGATAAAATAAAAAAAAAGAAAAATTATTAAAATCACAATAAGAATAAAATGGTCAACATAAGATATATTTAGTTAATAAAATCTAAAAAATTTAACTCCGGTCAAATAAAAATTATATCTTAAATAATTAGTAAATTACAAAAATTTTCTTTAATTAATAAACCAAATGAAGCAAGTTTACGTTGACGCTGGACGAAAACAGAAGCTCTATGCAAGCAAATACTTCTATTTGAGATATATTATATTTTAATTATACGTCTTAATTTATATATTATATTTTAATTTAATAATTTAAAATATGTAATAAAAAAAATTTAAAATATAAAAAAATATTTGAGATATAAAATGAAAATATCAACTCTTTAGAAGGGGATCAAACTACTTTCTTAATAAATAAAAGGACTAAACTCTCTTTTCCAATAAATAGAGCATAGAGGTATGTTCGATTTGACTGGAACCAGCACCCTATCGGTAGGATTACAATATAATATGAATTCATTCAATAGCGCTTTTGTAGAGTGTTGTATTCAAGACTTTCTCTCAAGCTGCACTTTCATATTGCAGTACAGAGTCAACGACTCACTGAAATATTAAAAAATGAAATTGGAAAACAAGGAAATTACCAGCCTTCTAATTCGTCTCTCCGTTATCCGTACCTGCCTAAACTTGCTTTTAATCTAAACTGATAAGCCATAAGGAAGTATAACACTATATAATTAAGAAATTTATTTATTTTTTTAATTTTCAAAATGTTAGTTATTCTTAAAATTGTATAAATCACAATCCTTCAGCAATTCTGCGTATAAAATCCGTCTCCTCATTGCTTGTGCTACATATTTTCAGGTTAGGCCAATCTCCACCATTCTTTTTTTTTATTTTTTCTGGGTTAGGGACCAAATTGTAGATTCAGCCATTATTTTCGAAGTTTCAATGACTAATCCATCCACCGAATTACAGAAAAGGAGATGCTTTTTTTTTTCTCTCATTTTAGGCTGCAGGACCACTAATTTTAAAGTTGTAAAAATTAAAAATTCCCAATTAAAATTGTGCTTTCTAGCAACAAGAATTTAAGCTAGAAACTTCAAAGCAAATATTAGTCACATCATTTGGATTCACTTTTAATTGCCCATTTCAGAAAATCTGCAAGGATGTGCTAGCCAGCATAAAAGTCACCATACCAGCTTCATCAATCATCATCTCTTAGGCTTATGACCTTAAACCTCGATGTGCGTAGCTAACCTAGACCAAAATGTGGGTACTCAATTAAATCCAATTTGTAAGGCTACAAAACAATCACCTTCTAAAGCAACTTAACGTGTTCTTTTAACCACACGAAAATCTTATCTTATTCACGATAAGATTTTCAATAAACCCTTCATGCTTTGCTTTGGACCATTACTTATTACATATTCTTTAATCATTGATCTACTGCAAATTAATTTCCACTGCAAGGGGTGGAGAATTGCACAAATTCTATCTTGTTGCTGTAACGTAAGTTTTTTTTATACCTTAAAATACTTTTCGGCTCCACTTAGCAAGTGGTAGCTAACATAGCTAACATTTTTTTTACATCATTATCGAAGGAATAATCATTTCATTAGTTCATGACATTTACCCACCATTTGTCACCCTTTGAACCGTGAACGTTTGTAGGCATTACCAAAGTGATCTAATGCCTTTTGTTTGAGACATTTTCACGTAAGAATAATAATTAGTATAGGTTCCTGATTTTTATTACTTCTTTATGTATGAGGTCAATTTCTTTATTGAAGTTCGAACGAGTTTAGATTCTGATTGCAGCCTTTGATATTGTTAATGGGTCTCCGGTACTCGTATAACTTTGAAACTCATTAGGAATATAAGTACTTATTTGACATAATCTTACAAGTCCTTATCACAACTTCTGACCATAGAATGATAATGTTAATATAGTATATGATAATTTTATAATATAAAATATGGGTCCTGCTCAACCGAGTCAACAGTCAAAAAGTGTATAAGATGTGAGCTTTGAGCAACTATACGAACGGAAAAAGTTGACCCGACATCGTATGTTAATTGATGTATATGAACTCATTAGGGCAGTGATGATGGAAAGTGGAAAATTCTTCTTCTAAGGTTTCGTTTTAAGCTGGGGCAATGCCATAAGCCACAAACAAATCTTCTCACATGTAAATTGCAAGTCATTTTGAAGACATGGAGGGGAAATTCAAGTGAAGCGCTTGTGGATTGAACAATAAGATAGTTTTGAATTATTAGGCACTGGAATTCATATTTCTTAAAATGACATTGTCGATCGAGAAAATCAGAAAGCATGTATTATTTTGCCCAGAATCAGCGTTCAGCGGACTCTAACCTGAAAGTGTTAATTACTCAAATGTAAAGAGGAAGAACAAAGAAATGCAAATAAGAAGAACAAAGAAGAAGAAGAAGAATCGGTTCTATCTTGCAAAAGTGAGAGCAAAATGATAAGAAACAATACATGTGGAAAATGAGAAATAAGGGAAATATAAACAAACTAGTAAACGACTAAAATACCCTTCTAATAAATATTCTAATACCCCCCCTCAAACTCACGATGCAGCAGCAAGAAGCATCGAGAGTTTGCTAACTAGAAAACGAAAACGTGAAATAGAATGCGACTTAGTAAAAAAGTCAGCAAGCTGCAAGGATGAAGAAACAAAAGGCAACGTAATGGTGCCATTCTTGAGGTGATGACGAGTAAAATGACAATCAATTTCGATGTGCTTAGTCCGTTCATGAAAGACTGAGTTGTGAGCAATCTGAATAGCACTTTTGTTATCACAATACATAGGAGTGGGAGAAGAAAGGGAAACGCCCATATCGGCAAGTAACCAACGTAACCAAACAATCTCTTTGGTAGTAGATGCCATAGCACGGTACTCTGCTTCAGTAGAAGATTGAGAGACAACAGTTTGTTTCTTGCTTTTCCACGAAATAAGAGAATCCCCCAAAAAGATACAAAAACCAGTAACAGACTTGCGACTTGTAGAATCACGACCATGATCAGCATCAGAATATGCACACAGTTCCAATGAAGAAGTGGATGGAAGTAAAAGACTATGAAAAATGGTACCCCGCAGATACCGCAAAATACGAAGAACAGCTGCCCAATGAATGGTAGTAGGAGAAGCAACAAACTGACTAACAATATGAACAGCATATGCAATATCTGGACGAGTGATGGTGAGGTAGACCAAACTGCCAACAATAGTGCGATATAAGGTAGGGTCTGACAAAGGATTACCATCGGAAGAAGAATACTGAACATTGAGCTCACAAGGAGTATCAACAGTTCTAGTATCAGTGAGACAAGCACGCTCAAGAATATCAGCAGTGTACTTAGATTGAGAGAGAAGATAGCCTTTTGGAGAGAAGGCAACTTCAATACCCAGAAAGTACCGTAAAGGGCCCAAATCCTTCATTTCAAACTGATGAGTTAATTCTGACTTTAATACTGCAATACCATCAACATCATCACCAGTAATAATCATATCATCAACATATAGAGAAAGCAAAATACGACCAGTAGTGGTGCACTTGACAAAAAGAGCGGAGTCATGATTACTGGAGGAAAACCCAAGAGAAGTGATAACAGTAGAAAACTTCTCAAACCAAGCTCGAGGTGCCTGTTTGAGACCATATAGAGCTTTCTTAAGCTTGCAAACTTCACCATGCTTATGAGAAATACCAGGCGGGGGAACCATGTAAACTTCTTCATGTAAATCACCATTCAAGAAAGCATTCTTAACATCCATCTGAGATATATTCCACTGGCGAACAGATGCAATTGCAATAAGAGTACGAACAGTAGTCATTTTTGCAACAGGAGCAAAAGTCTCCTCATAATCCATACCATACTGCTGAGAGAACCCCTTTGCTACCAATCTAGCTTTGTAGCGTTCAACAGACCCATCAGACTTGGTCTTGATTTTATATACCCAACGAGAACCAATTGTACTTTTACCAGAAGGTAAAGGTACCAAATCCCAAGTACCAGTTTTTTGCAAAGCAGAAAGTTCGTCAGTCATAGCATGCTGCCAAAGAGGGTCAAGAATTGCCTCTTTATAGGATAAAGGCTCAGAAAGACAATGAATAGATGCTAAAAAGGAAGAAAATGAACTGGAATAACAAGAGTAAACAAAATCTGAAAGGTGAGTAGACTTACGAGTACGCTGAGGATAACGAGAAGTAGAGTCCACAATCTCAAGAGGAGCTTGGGCAACTGCAGGAGGAGTGGGATTATCAAGAGCTCTAGACTGCAACGCACCAGTATCTCCAGAACTAACAGTGCGAACCCTGCGAGAATAATAAAGAGGAAAAGGGACTATAGGAACAATAGATGAGTTAGAGTCTGTAGTGGAAGGGACATGTGGAGAGAAACTATCTGTATGGTTAGAGAAAGGATCAATATGAATGAGATCAGATTTGGTCAAATTGTGAGTAGTAGCAGGAATAGAAAAGAAAGGTATGTGCTCAAGAAACACAACATGACGAGAACAATATAGTTTTTGTGACACTGGGTCAAAACAACGATATCCTTTTTGCCCTTCACCATAACCAAGAAACACACAAATGGTAGAGCGGGATGACAATTTAGTACGCTCTACATGAGGAAGAAGGACAAAACAAGTAGAACCAAAGACTCTTAAGGAAGAATAATCAGGAGCATACCCATATAATTTTTCAAAAGGTGACAAACCTAAAGTATGAGATAAAGGGATCTTATTGATGAGGTTGACTGTAGTAAGAACTGCTTCTCCCCAAAACTCACTAGGAACTGAAGATGACAACAAAAGAGAGCGAGCAGTTTCAACAATGTGCCTATGTTTTCTTTCAGTAACACCATTTTGTTCAGGAGTATCTGTACAAGAAGTTTGGCGAATAGTTCCATCTAAAGCAAGTAGATCACAGAATTTATTGGAAGTATATTCACCACCCAAATCACATCTAAAACACTTAATAACTGCAGAATGTTGAGTTTTTACAAGAGCTCGAAAGTTACTATAAATGCCAAAGAAGTCAGAACGACGTTTCATAAGATAAATCCAACAAAAACGAGTGTAATCATCAATAAAAGAAACATAATATCGAGACCCCCCTTTTGTAGCAATGGGAGAAGGTCCCCACACATCAGAGTGGACTAAATCAAATGGTGCAATAGAACAAGAAGTACTTCGATGAAAAGGTAAAGCAGAAAATTTTGCAAGTTTACAACCACTACAATCAGAAATATCATGAGTTTGCAAATTTCCTAAGGCACCCATAGAAGCTAAGAATCTTAAACGAGAAGATGATACATGACCGAGACGAGAATGCCATAAATAAAAACTAGATGATGAAGGAGACAAACGAAATGAAGACAAGTCAACACTAGGAGCTGCAAATACTGGTAATCTCAGCTCGTCCAAAACATATAATCCCCCTCGCCTACGACCTGTCCCAATCAACTTCTGAGACTGCGGATCCTGCACATAACAAGAGGTAGAAGAAAATGACACTGAATAACCAGAATCACACAATTGACTAACAGAAACAAGGTTCAATGTAAGCTTAGGAATGTGATAAACATTAGAGAGTGACAAATGAGATGTGTCAACAGAACCAACTCCTTTTAATGGTAGAGGAGTACCATCAGCAATCATGACAGACACAGAGGATGTAGGACATAAAGAAATAAAGGATTTCGAATCAGGAGACATATGATGTGAAGCTCCAGAATCTAAAACCCATGTGGATGACAACATACCTGAAGAGCTAGAGGGTAATTGACTTTTCGAAGAAAAGGTGGACATAGCATGTGGCTGTGTAGCAAGAAACTTCTGAAACTGTTCAGAAAGGGCTGCAAATGCGGGATTTAAGGATGAGGTTCCGGATCCAAAAGAATCAGATGGTGGTACAACTGCTGCAGTGTTAACCTGTGGAGGACGATATGATCGTGGTTGAAATTGACTTCCAAACTGTGGAGGCCTGAATTGATGCCTTTGCTGGTGTAGTTGTGGTACTTTATTTAATAGCTTAGGGCATTGAGCCTTCCAATGTCCTTTTTGCTTGCAAAAACTGCATTCATCAATCCCAACCCTTGAGTGAGGCTTATTTTCATAGTGACCAGGAGGTTTAGAAGGAACTACAAAAACTGATGCATTAGGTACCGGGAGAATTCCTTTTCCTGTCTGAGTCTTAAGGCGTATCTCGTCAGCCAAGAGTTCACTAACTACTGAATCAACAGATGGAAGCGGGCTACGATGCAAAATAGAGCCACGAAGACCCTCAAAATCATCACGAAGTGCCATCAAAAATTGAACCAGACGTTGCTCTTCTCTACGAGCAATATAAGCTGCACAAGCACGTAGTTCTTCCGATTCTGTAAGAGCCAACTGATCCCAAAGATCTGTCATTGCAGAATAGAACTCTTGAATACTCATGCCTTTCTGTTCAAGAGCTCGAATATCATGTTCTAACTGATATTTTTTTGCAAAGTTAGACAGTGTATACAATCTTGCCAAATGTTGCCAAACCTCCTTTGCTGTTTCATACTTTGCCAATTGAGTACCTATTGAGTGTTCAACAGAATTGTTTATCCAAGTGATAATTTTTGAATTATCAACTTCCCAATTATCTAATAGTTTTTCATACTCTGCCTTGTCACTTGTACTTGTAGGTTTACTCACAATTCCAGAAACATAACCCCACATTTTTTTGCCTTTCAAAAAGTTCTTCATCACATAACTCCAATACGAATAATTTTTTCCATCTAATCTTACACTAATGGACTGTAGCGAGTCATCTCTATTACTAGCCATTGCAAATACAAACAGTGCTTAAATTTCCAGAATTACAAATATGCCCGAGTTTTCCAGAAATTGCAAAAACACCCTTGAACTTTTTGAAATTGCAAAAACACCCCCAAAAAGCTAAAATTTTGACAGAATGGTCCCTGCAAATCTTTCATTCCCCTCAATATAGAGTACCCAAAACCAGAATGTTTTCCTTCTACAACTAATTTCTCACTAGAACAATACCAATCCAAAATACAACCACAAATTCGAAATAATCATAATATGCCAAAATTATGATCAATCTCTATGCAAACATGCTTGACCTTTGTGAAACTTGAAAGGAACTGGTTACCCAATGTTAGAATAATAAATCCTTACTTGATTGAAGCCACAAAATAAAGTGAAGAAGTTGAATCAAATGAGAATCTTGAACCCTCAAAATTTGCCCTTGTTCTTGAAGAGATAAAAAGACTACCTTCCATAACCTTGCTCTGATACCATGTTAATTACTCAAATGTAAAGAGGAAGAACAAAGAAATGCAAATAAGAAGAACAAAGAAGAAGAAGAAGAATCGGTTCTATCTTGCAAAAGTGAGAGCAAAATGATAAGAAACAATACATGTGGAAAATGAGAAATAAGGGAAATATAAACAAACTAGTAAACGACTAAAATACCCTTCTAATAAATATTCTAATAGAAAGTAGCAAAGAAGGGGCTGAAAAGTCTAAAATCTAAGATGGGCAGTAGATGCAGACTCTTTCCTCGAGCCGCAACTACAATTATCTAATACCTCTCTCTAGTCTAGGAGTAGTCTGGATTGCTTAATATGTTCATTTATCAACAAAAGAATCTTTGTCTATAAGCTTCAAATTATTGTAAATTAGCTAGTTAGTTATGGATGTGAACATGGTCACCTTTTGAATATAAATTTGGCCTTTTTCTCTCAATAATTTCAGCTCTTGCTGTATTAATACATATTTCACTAAACAAATAGCTAACTTCTTAGTCAGGGCAAACACAATAAAGCCTCGACCGCACCATTCTCTTTAAATGTTCGTCAACGATCAAGTGGCTTTGTCTTTCATGTAGCGTGCAACCTGTAAGGCCGTGACCTACCATCTTAATTTCAAATGGCTGAGGTCTAAAGGCTGGTACACTTCACCTGCCATATCTTCATAGAGTTGAACTTAATTGTATGACTTTATGGCTTTGGGACAGCAATGTCATCTAATATTATCAACTGGACTTAACTTCATACCTTAGCTACTCTGTTTTGTATTTTTGTGTTGACTATGTACATATCTTATTATTTAAAGAAAAAACAGGGGAGACCAGCTTGGTTGATCATGAAGAATACATCCTAGATTTTTTGAGTGGCAAGTTTACAAATAACTCTAGTAATAGAAGAAGAATATAGCATGAGCTGTAAATTCATATGTTGGATTTTAAATGTACTAGATTACCATGTATATTTAAAAATGAGCAGACGTCGTGGTAAAAAGGATTGATATATTAGTTGATAAATCACAAAGGCAAACTAGGTGGACCAAAAGGATTCCCAGCAGAATATATGGACCTTATGATGCAAGTGGTGTGTATTTTGTCAGGTTCTGTTCCGACTGATCTCCAATCTTTAATTCGAGCTCAGCATATCCACTCTTAATTCTTAAGGCTTCAATGAGGCATGGAAGTAGTATATTTATTAGGACGCACAGATGATTGAAGAATTTATTGTGCAAGATCATAAAAATGAAAGAAAGTAAAACAACATCAATACTGTTTGATATCATTTATCTGGGAATTTTGTTTGAAGGTTGGAGAAATTAAACAGAGATGATTTTGTAGGCCACTTAGCTTCTTCCCTCACAAGAGGGTACAGGAACCTTATGAGTCAATTCTTTTATGTGAATAGTCTTCTTGTTCAGGGTAGTTGTTGTATTGATCAAACAAATCACGGTAATTCTTCTTTCATGTAAACTCAAGCAACGTTTCTGTTGATACCATAGGATGATAAAGAAATTTCATTGGAGATGAACCATACCAAATTAAAACTCTCCCCATTCGTGCTTGTATCTATATAAGAGAGAAAAGACAGTTAGGCAAAATATGAAAACTTTTTTATTATATTATTAATAATTTCTTATGAGGTTTGTGGCTAACTGCACTAAGATGAGTACAAGCACCTGAAAAATCAACACAAGAAACTACAACAGCATTGATTGGTTTCTGTACAATATTTTCAGCATAATGGATCACTTTCTGTGGTTTGAAATGAGTGGTAAAAGAACGTCATATAATATTTGGGCTCACTTTGTTCAAGAAGTCCAAACACAGAACAAGCACGTCTGTCTCCACTGGTCCATACATATACATCCTTTTTTGCATCATGTCTGCAATTTTCTCCGAATAAATTATTAAAATTAATAAATTAATAATTTTATATAAATAAAAATTGAGATGAATATTAAAAAAAAAATTATTATTAAATAAGTACGTATTAAATATATAAAGAAGAGCAAAATAAAAAGACAAAAGAATTAGTACTATTTGTGATGATACTGTTTACTAAGGGTATTGTTCATTGAGTACTATTTACAGTAATTACTGTTTATACGCGGGTACTATACATAAAGTTACTATTTACACGGCTACTTTAAGGTATTTTCTGTTTTGATTTAATTGACTTAGGATTATGACTACTACAAGTAAGGACTCTTATTTCAACTAGATTTAGGGTTTGTAAGGGTGTTTTATTCACTATATAAAACCTTCTAAATATAAGAAAAAGACAAGCATATAAAGTTTTAAGATGTAACCATAAGAGAGAATAGAAGAACTAGATAGGCGCTAAGTGCGTGGTGCACTAGGGTGTAACTTTTGGAGAGTGTTTTCTTTTGGTTTGTTAGAAAATTTGTGATTCAACAATCTTGGTTGGACAAGAATTGAGATAAATACTAAAGTGGAGAGTCACAAGAGGTTTAGAACGTGTAGGACACGTATAGAGAAGTCTAGGATATGTGAGACACGAAGAGAGAAGCAAAGTGAGACTCGAAGACGCGAAGAAAACGTGCATAAGGGGCATCAGAGGTGAGCGCCGCGGCGCCTATGACTGAGTGCCGTAGCACCCAACACAGAAGCCCAGCGCCGTGGTGATAGGTGTAATAATGGCCAGCCCCGTGGTGCCAAGGGATGAGCGTCGCGACGCCAGCAGCATCAGGATATCCGTTTCTGATCCAGATTTTGAGTTTTGAAAAGTTTTAGACTTCCAAAACAAGTGAACTCTTACACCAACAAGGAATAGGGTTAGTATGCACAAAATAAATCATATATAAATACATGTAAACCCTTTAGTTGAGATTAAGCATTAAGAGAGACTCTAAGAGAGGGGAAGAACTGGGTAGACATTAAGTGCTTATGTACGCTAGGGTGGAACCTTCATTTGGGTGTTCATTACTCATAGAAGAGTAAGGGTTTACTAAACATTAGGTCCTTTTATGGGTTCTTCAATTGGGTTTTTTTTGTAAAATCTTTAGGAAGTTAATAAGAGAGGTTCGTATCATTGAATCCACCGTGTACGTAGGCAATTCGTCAAACTGCGTAAGATTGTGTTGTGCTCTTTTATATTCTGCTTTAAATTCTTGGTATTTTGCTTGATTAACAGGTTATTTCACTTTAACATAACCTCAAGAGAGAGAATGGCATTTCCTCCCTTAATATGGTTCTTAAGTGAACAAATTGAAAAGTTTTGGACTTCCAAAATAAGTGGACTCTTACTCCAACAAGGAATAGGGTTAGTAGGCACAAAATAAATAATATATAAACACATGTAAACCCTTTAGTTGAGATTAAGCATTAAGAGAGACTCTAAGAGAGGGGAAGAACTGGATAGACATTAAGTGCTTGTGTGCGCTAGGGTGAAACCTTCATTTGGGTGTTCATTACTCATGGAAGAGTAAGGGTTCACTAAACATTAGGTCATTTTGCGGGTTCTTCAATTGGGTTTTCTTTGTAAAATCTCTAAGGAGTTAATAAGAGAGGTTAGTATCATTGAATCCACCGTGTACGTAGGCAATTAGTCGAACCACGTAAGATTGCGTTGTGTTATTTTATATTCTGCTTTAGATTCTTGGTATTTTGCTTGATTAACAGATTATTTCGCTTTAACATAACCTTAAGAGGAAAAATGACATTTCCTCCCTTAATATGGTTCTTAAGTGAACAAAAGAAACACCATAAATCATTTTGGCTTAGATGCTCTGGCTATTCTTGTATTCTTTGTAAAATTTGCTTATGAGGAGATACTAAGAGATTTTAAAGAGTCATGGTGATCAATGGTAGATACTTAGAGGTCTCTATAAGAGATACTAAGAGATCTTGTGGGATCATTGATGATGTAAGAAGATATTTAGTGATCTATATCAATAATAAGAAGTTGGATTATAGATTCTCCGTAGATGTAGGTAATTTTAGGCTGAACCATGTATATCTCGTGTCTTATTGATTGGTTTATTTTTTTATCTTTATTGGTGTGTTGATCTTATGTATTCTTACTTATAGTATGAGTTATAATTTTTTGTTGGATATAAAATAAAAAAGATATCAATATTGTAACTTAATTGATACTATAAGAATGTCAAACTGAAAAATATAACTTGATATCTACAGTACAAATTAATTATCTTTTTTCTTGGACTCACTTATGAACAAGGCATGATCCATCACCTCTCATTTCCAATTTTGCAGTTAGGATTTGTATCAAATAATGGTTGGCCCCCTGCGGAGAAAAGTCAAGCGTCGACCGCATGCAGCTAAATTTTTTTTCAAGTGCGATGAATTATGATATGATGGAGTTTATGAGATGTTTCTTGAGGTGGGTTTCGCACCAAATTATGAAAAAGAAATCATCAAACATTGAGACCAGATTGGCATCGGTATAACAGCTAACTTTTTTCAGGCACTTTTCACGAGTTGGGTAATTAACCGAGGGATGTGGCAAAAAAAAAGAGTACAATCTATGAATTATGATAGCAAGATCTCTAGGTTTGAGAGGGATTCATAATGAGAAATTCATAATGAACTCGAAAGTGGGGGTCTTAATCATGGAGATCAATGTTAAAAAAGAATGGCTACAGTAGAGACATGAAGGAATTTTTGGCCGAGCACAAAGCAGATGTAATAGCATCAGATTTGAAGTACTATTTGTTTTTAATCTCGTCGCGCGTGGGATATGCCAAGAGAAATTGAAGATGTTTCCGTGATTAAGATCGATGCAATTAAATCAACTTTAGAGATAGATGAATGATTTGATATAATATATCTTTGAAATTTCATTCTTTCCCTTAAAGCTACCAAAGATTCAGATAGAAAAATATACGTAATCTCGTATTAAATATCCATTTTAAGCTACCTACTACTATGCATGGTGTTCCAAAACTGTGCAATCCATATAAATGGTAGTATATTTTTACCGATGGTAGTGGTGGGTCTTGAGCAGTTTGGGTTTGATTAAGGTTGACTCAAATTAAAAACAGAAAAATTAGATTGACTTTTTTTTAAAACCCAAATAAAGTTACTATTTAAATTATTTAAATCAATTTAATTCGATTTGAATTCTTCAGTTTGAACCAATTTTAGAATCCACTATTTTTTTCTTTTAAATTTATATCATAATTTACTATGTTAAATCTAAACTAAATACTAATAATTACTTAATGATATATACAATAATAAGGGTTTAACCGTATAAAATTACTAAAGTCTCACTGTAATATAAAGTTTTCAATCAATGTTTTAACTCTAAATTATTTACAAAATACAATAATATAAAATCATAAAATTTTATATCAAAGTTCTATTCAAATAGTTTCACTTATAAATTGTAATGTAAGTATTTAAATGTGATATAATTTGGCCCGGATTTATCCCCGGATTATTTTTAAATAAAATTTGAACTTTGGAGTGTTTATTTTGTAAAGCAACATTATAAAAAAAATGCTCATATATGACTATATAATGCGGTGAAAACAAGTATAAAGCTGTCAAAAATATATTTTTTCAACTGGAATGAGCCGTTGTCAGTCATCGTTGAAGGAGTGGTTAGAAATAATCTTTTTTGACTAGTCATCACAAATATGATGTATTATAAGCAATATATGCCCTCACAAATACTAGAAAGAAGCATTGAAAAAATATTATTGTTAGACGACCATTTTCTTTTCGATGACCTTTGGCTATTGGAAAAAAATATTTCTAACCACTTAATACAATAATATATACAATTTCAATTTTGATTGTATATTGTGGTAAGTAATTTGTTAATGAATAAAAAATAAAGATCGTAAAAATTTTTTGTTGTAAAAAATAATTATATTATTAATAGTATATTACCTTCGAAAATAATTTGCAGTTAGACAAAAAAAATTTCATCTCCAATATTATATAATTGTCAAAACTAAACTAATTTTGTGAGTATATTACAGTGACTAATGTTCTTTTTTTGGTCTTTTAGTGATTAAAAATAATAAAATAGTGGTTAAAAAATAGTTTTTCAAATGTACACTTTGGTGGATAATAATATAAAATATATATTACTAATGATCAAGAGCAATCAAAAGACAAGTAATCACGTGGTCGGAAATGATATATTTTCAACGTCGTATAACCATTAAAAGATTGATTTTATTGATGAAACTTTTCATTAAAAGAATTATAATAACATCAAGTGAAAAGAAAAAAAGAAAAGAAAAGAAAAGAAAAGAAAAGAGAATTTGTCTATAACAATTTCATTATATAAACAAATAAATATATGTCTTTTTAAAATTAAACAAATTATATTGTCATAAAATTCTTACATTAAGAATAAAAGAGGCTTTAAAAAATTAAATATCTTAATGATTAGAGATAATGTATCTTCTTTTGAAACTTCATTCGAATTGAACAACGAGCTGGATGTAGCCAGCACTTGAACACATCGTGAGCGAACTCATACACATCACCTTTCTTATAGCTTCCTTTGCAAAAATTTGGGTTGGTCGTACTCAAATAGTGATACTTTCTTGGGTCACGCCTCTGGCTTTCTCTCTAAGGTGAGCGTACGGATACTCCATCTAGTCATGTGACCTGCCATACGTGTACTTCCTCACTTTGAACACAAACATGCAAAAATGATCGCACGAGTAAACGTCTCGTTTGCATTGCCGTTAAAAGAGTGAGGGGAGAGAGAGATATCAACCGTTGGATCTTCATGGAGCAGAGGGCATAGAGGGACGTGAAGCAAAGGATTCAGACGGTGATACTCTCCGAGCTTCATTTTCAGTTCTAGTTTCTTTTATGATAAGGGCTACTGTTGTTTAAAGTGACAATTGCATTACTTTGCTTGTGTTTATAAATTGTTGAAAGAAACTATATGTTTGTTTGGTTGGGGTTCTTTAATGGTTAAAAAGTTTTTTTAATGTCAAAAATTATTTTTAAATTTTTTAATAGCATTTGATTATAATTAGAGAAAGCTATTGGCGATAAAAAAAAATATTTTGTCTTTATTTGTAAAAGCTCAAATTTTGAGCTTTTAAAAATAGATTTTTAAATTTTTTTTAAATATTTTAAGGTCATATATACCTTAATAATATTTTTTTTATTTTCATAGTGTATCCTTAATAAATATAAACCCTAATTAACTAACATATTTTTAATATTCTCTTAAAAATTATTTTATCTCTAATTTTTCATATCTTTGTAACCATCATATTTTTATAAAAATTTGACAATCTTTCATTGATTATTTTATTTTTTAAATAAAAAGAAGTATCATTTTATTTTTAATTATTGTACCAAATTTAATAATTTATATTAATTCCTTGATTATTATGTATTAATTTCACTTGATTATTGTGCTTTAAGAAATTAATTTTGAGAAAATACATGATAAATTTATATATAAAAAATATTGAATTATTTAAAATTTGAATTTAAGTTTTATTAAGTGTTATTTTTGATAATTTAATAACAGATAAACACTTTTAATAATGTATAACCAAACACTTTAATATTTTAAAAGAATTGTTTTAATTGGCAACTAAACAATTAATGACTTTTTAAAAAAACAACTCTACTTTAAAAAGTTTTAATTGAAAAACTCAACTAAACGAGCCTCTAATTGAAAATGGTTAGTGTTAATCTTGGTTAAGTTAAGAATTTAGGAGTTGGCTTTTATACTGCGATAAAAATAAAAGGGCATGTTCGTGTTACACCGCTATCATTGAATGGGCTGAGAGTTGGAGTTAGTATTTACGTATCATTTCAATACTGAACGAATATTAAATTATTTAATATTTATACAGTAAATATTTTGTATAATTGTTAATACGATATAAATACATAGTTCAATGTTTGTTATGTTACAAAAATTGTATGATTTGAATGAGTTCAGATCTGGTCTAAAGAATTCTAGACTAGTGCTAAGAATTAGCGGAGCTGAGAGTTATAAATGCTAACAGTTAGCACTGCTAAAAATTAGCAAATTATAAGAGTCAGTTAGATTTAAAAGGTTAGATCCTTGTCTGTAATTAGACAAAGACCTGAGGATATACTAGTAATGACATAGTTGTAAAGAATTACAATAGCTGCTAGGAGATATCATTACACAAGTATGTCTTTAAACATAATGTTCTTGATCTGCTTCACATATGCGGGTCTGTTGATGGATCCATTTCACATAGATTAGTGTATGCTATATCTATATAGTATAGATGGTTGTTCTTAGCTGACTATAGGCTTACTGGAAGCTCGTATAAGCGTACGGGTATTCAGTCAGGATTGAATACTGAACAGACTCATGAAGTCGCCAATAGACAACCTATGAAGCCGTTAATGGTGAGTCCTCTTGAGTTGAGTAGTATACGTGGTCCTTTGACTTGAGTGCCACGGTAGGCTTGTAAGTGATCCACTATACTTTAGTTTCACACATGTCACAAACCTTTTATGGTGTGATTGTTGTGTGTCGCTGGGTATGGTTTGATGTTTATGAAGTTCGGTGTGTACAGATATAGGATCTACCAGCTCTCATAGGGGAGTTGTATATCCAGATGCTTCGAGATTGTATTTTAAAAAATCTCGTGGCCACGAGTTCTAACCCAGGGAAGGTGCTTCCCAAAGGGTTGAACAATATAGCATATGTGTTTGCGTATATTGCTCTTGAGAAATACATATATGGAGATATGTTCATGGATGAGCATACGAAAAATTAACGATGCTGATCTATATCCCCACACATTCAGGATATAGATGTCGAAAGGATTATACGTATGTGTTATAACCTCAACTTGTATGGTATAACGCGCTAATTAGTAATATCTATGACATGTGAGTGGGGCATCGATCATAGACTCATGAAATTATTCCATTTGACTAATTGGGCGTGGACCTAGGGAGTCCCGCAATATAAAGTATACTCATTGTGCACTGGGGTAGCACAGTGGATTGAATTGTCAATCTAGTAATTTTCAGTAGAACCGAATAATTATTTTAGGTACTCTTGGGATACGCACATGTCAGTACCTAAGTGTTAAATACAACGATTAGTTAATAATTATTATTGACTAATTAAATAGAAACACGTAGAGCATAGTAAACCTTCGGTTAAATTGACTTAAATAATGGGTATGGTGGGACACACATTAGGTTAATTAAAGGCTTAAGGGTTATTTTCTTAAATTGATTATTTAAGTGTTAAATAATTTAAATATTTGTTGTCATTTAAGAGTTAAGTGATTAGTTAATTTGAATAGAGTTAATTTTTAACTCGTGATTAAATTAATAAATCAAATATTTAATTGATGATTTAATTGTTAAATAAAATGAGATTTTATTAAGCAATTAATTATAATTAAAGCAAATGTTGCTAAAGGGAAATTGTATAAAACCATAAGGGTAGTTTCATTTAATTGATTATTTAATTATTAAATAATTTAAATATTTATTTTACTTAAAGAGTTAAGTAGAAATTAACTTAATCGTGGTTAAGAGTTAACCCTAGGGTAAAGTAAATTTAATAAAACAAAAATTAAATGAGTTAGCTTACGTGTTAAGTTAACTTAAAACATAACCTAAGTTAATAGTTAATTATGATTGAATTAAATGAAAAAATTTAATGGTTAAATAAAAGTTAGCTTAACTAAAGTTAAAGCTTAACTAAGGTTGAGTTATGAGAAAACTTAATGGCTAAGTTAAGGGTTATGAATGATATTCTTAATTGCTTAATTGTTAAGCAATGAAATGAAAACTTTCTTGAATGAAATTGTCCAAAGGTTGCTTAATTGTTAAGCTATCCTAAATTTATAAATAGCCATGCACTTGAAACAAATAAAAAAGAAGAGAAGTCTTAGAATGCTTAAAGAGTGGTCGGCCTAGAGAGAGAAAGAAGAGAGAGAAAATCTGCTTTTTAATTTTAAATTCAAACGTTGAGTTTACTATTCATCTTCTTCTCTACGAGGCTTAGTCTATCAAAGCATTTAAGCTTTTATTTTATTGATTAAAGAGTTGATCAAGGGTAAAACAAATAGAAAAATTAATTTAAGTGTTAGTCTCATAGTTTAAAAGTTAAACCAGATGTTGAAAAATAGAGACTGCTGTTCTAGTTGGGTCTTAGAACTGCCAACGGGTTTATTTCAAGTAGTACTCCAGAATAAATTCGTTCCAAAGGCTTGACGAATGATATCTCTCGATTCTCAATTATTAGTATTAATTTGATTAATATATTTTATATTTTGTTCATTAGCGTAATTAATAAAATTTATCGTGTTCATTTTTAAGAAATTAGATTTTTAGCTTCCGTTGTGAATATTTATGTATGAGATACATAAATAGTGTATATATAATGTATATAATGCGTACATATATAAAATTTAAAATGAACACGTATACCACATACACAGACCCAATAATTTTAGATTGCGAACTAAGATAAACTGGCACCCCTCAAATTGAGAAAGTGGGATGTCCTCACACTAAGAAAGCGGGATGTAGTTACGCCACACCTAGAGATTTAAAATCCTTCAGCTACGTGGCGAGATTTCATTTGAGGTCTCATGAAATTATGTTGACACTGATTGTTACATCTTGGCATATTATATTAGTTATGCCCCTAGTATTTAAAATATGTGGAACGTGAGATAAAGATGAGGATAAGGATGAACATAATGAGTTAAAAACAGATATAAAAAATTTAAAATTTTATAAATCTGTGGATTTCTTTCTTTTTTTATATAAAAAGAATGAATAAATCCGTGATTTTTTTTTTCCTTTTTTCCTTTTAAGAAAAAAAAGGAATCATTGGGTTAATGAAAAAAAAACACAATTATTTTTTATTAAGGAATCTCATCCATTAATTGACATATATATAAATCATGAATGATTGATAATTATATTAATTGGCATTAATGCCATCTTGCCAAAAAATAATTGAAAATATCTTTTTTTTCCGCTTATATCGATATCTAATCAAAATAAACATTGTTATTTCAATTATAAATTAATAATTTTATACATATTACATATTTTTTATCGTTCAAATCATTAATTAAATGCTAACGAAAATAAAAATATTATTTTTAGCGAAAGATAAATACTATCAAAAAATTAATTAAATTTCACCAAATTAGCAACCGTAAGTATATTTGGTCAAAATTAGTAATTTGTTACCACCAAATAAAAACAGTCAAAATAAAAAATATATTTTCAATTGTAACAACAAATTGATTGAAAAAAATAGTACATTTTCGACTATGACTTACGGCAATTGAAACTAATATTGACGCCTATAATTCTCGCTAAAATATGATCATCAATTACTAAAAATTAAGAATTTTTATTTCAACAGATAATTAGCTCTCGCAATTGCATAACACATCTTTTCCACTTTTTTGATAGCTTATATTTTTTAGTTGGAAAAATTTATATCAACAACCAATTTTAATAGTGGTAAAAAAGATTTGGTCGAAAAAATACATTTTTCTTGTAGTGCAATTGTTATATTGTATAATTTGTATTCATAATTTAATATGTTTTAAACTATATAAATTTTTGTCCTATAATGATTATTAAAATTTTAAATTTATTTTCTTACATTGTTTCAACTTTTAATTTTTATCATCTTTCTTTTGTAATAATTTTCATATTAATTTTGAAACATAATAATGCACTAAATATAAATTTATTGATTTAATTATAAGTTAAACATTTTAGGGATTAGGGCTTTTAAAAAAACAAAAAAGAAAACTTTAGTTTTCAGAGTTTTTTTAAATCCTATAAAACTCGGATCCAAAAATCACATAAAAAGGAACCTAAATCTAGAAAACAATATTTGAATTTTCCAATTTTTTTTTTTAGATTTGAGTTTTTCTAGGTTTTCAATTTTTTTGAATCCATGTTCGAATTTAGATTTTTTTTTCCATCCTTAATTTAGACTCATACACTATAAATAGAGTTTATTTATTTGATGTTGATCATCTAATTCTATTCAGTATCAATCATTAAGTTTCAAGCAATCAAGCATAGCATTTGCTTGTTTTTAAAGCACTCTACAATCGAGTACTCTCTTTTTCAAGCAACTACTAACTTGAGCGTTGGAGTATCTATACATCGGACACTCTCTGTAATACACTAATATTTATAAATATTCTTTAGATTATATTTTGTAACTTATACATATGTTTGATGATGAATATGACCTAACACAAATACTTAGTAAACAAGTACCTAATTTGATCTTATCTTGATGACTCATTCATCAATAACTTATACATATGCTTAAATAATGTTATACTTAGTAATGAAAATGTCATAATACAAACACTTAGCAAGTAAGTACCTAAATTGATCCTATCTTGATGACTCATTCATCAATAACTTATACATATGCTTAGATAATGTTATGCTTAGTGATAAATATGACCTAACACAAACACTTAGGAAACAATTACTTAATTTGATAACTTATTTACAAACCTAACATGTCCACCATAAGTGAGTGAATTTATCATCATGTATCACTCAAATAGATACTATAAATAGATGGTGTCTATGTGAGAAAGAATGTAGAAATTGATTGAAAAGCATAAAAAAAAGTGTGTATGTGAGTTGAGAGTGTTAAACTATAGAACAACTAAGTGTTGATTTGAAAAGAAAAGAGAAAAAGATATTTAAGTGTTAAGTGGAATCTTACTCACGTGTATGTTTCTCATTTTCATGCTATAATTTCTTTAGTTATATTTTTCATAATTATGTAGGGTTCATCCTTAGTTAACATGTTTTTATGATGAATTGACAATGAAAATAGTTTATAAAAAGGTTATGTAGAATAGAATTAAGAAGAGATTATGTGAAAATTATGTGTTAAGTTTATGAGTAGTGTATTGCCATAAGTATTTTAAATATGATTCTTTCAAATGAATTATACTTCATAATGATTCTTTAAAGTCTTAATTTTTTATTAAGAACTCTTTAGTTTTGACTTTTGAATATATATATATCTATATATATATATGTGTGTGTGTGTGTGTATTAAGTAGTAAGTGGAATCTTAAAAAAATAGAGAATTCAACAACAACATGTATAATTCTTTGAATAAACTATAGTTATACACATGTATTTTTATACCAATATTTTTTCTATTTAAAGCTAACACAATTAGGATTCTAGAGAATTTTGTTTCACTAAAAATCTTTAAGAATTCAAATTGATATGAATTTCTAAAGTAGTGACTGCAATGCTGAAAAACAGAAATTTCAACAGCAAACGCGAATTGAGAAAATAGTTTCACCTATCAACTGATCTTCAAATATTCTAAAATTTTATATACTAGGTTTTATATATGTCTAGGTATTCCAATTTTAATTTCAAAATTTTTAGACAACTTTAAAATATTTTATGAACTAACTTATGACTATATTCACATACAGAAACTGTTTGACAGATTATGTCAAGCAGAAATATTAGTTTATTTTTAATAATTTTGCTATACCAAAAATTCTAAATAAATTATATGTTGAACCTTTATGTATTTACTATAGATGAGAATAGAGTTTATATGAATTCGATATACAAAATATGAGATACAAATTTTAGAGTATTTATTGTTCAATACTGAAATAAATAGAAGAATAGTCATATGTTGAGAGATATATTTAGTTGGAGAATGATTATGATTGATAATTAATTGCTATCTTGATGAATAGGATCCTTGTTGTATTCGGATAAATAGAGATATTCTTTGAGGTATTTGACTTTTTTCAAGGTAAGTAACTTCATTCATAATGTATTCATTTTGTTTTCAAATAAGAAATGTTATTATTATGATATTTGAAATATAAAAAATGCTTAAAGATATTTATAATTTGTTATTACTTCTAAAATTTGTTTATGGTTTTTCAATTAAATTATTTTTCATTAATTTTTGTCAAAGAATGAATATATCTTTAAAGTTTATGTATTATTTTGAAGTTTTTAAATAAATGATTTGTTTATAACTTTTAAATATATCTTTAAACACGATTGTAAAATTTTAGATCTGTATATGATAACTCAAAATTATGAGTTTGATTTTGGGTTAATTGGATAATATTTATAAAAATGTAGCAAGCAGCTGTTATGAAAGAATAGAAGTTATGATATTTGAAATAAAATGATTATTAAAACTGAAATTTAAAAAAAATATTTTGGCTCATTGTCTATAATCATATGATACTGAATGATTGACATGATATATGATTTATTCTAGCTGGTATTATTTTTGAAAGTGTACATTACAAATGATTAGTTGTCGGGTCATAGGGGGTACAGGTGACATTGTAAGATTATGATATTAGTTGGGTCATCGGGGGTACAGGTGATACTATATGATATGAGCAATCTCTGTTTATTTTTTTATAGATATGAAAGTTTACAAGAATTGTTATCGAATTGATTTTTATATTAACTTATAATATTGAAGAATTTTGCTGAGATAAATTTAAAATTAAAATATTTTATTGATATTATTGATGATATTTTAAAACTGCTTGCAGCCTTTCAACAGAAACCTTAATACATTATGAATTTTTTACTTACTGAGTCGACGACTTACCCTTCGCCATTAACATTTTTACAGATTAAGTTTTAGCCTGGTGAGTTACTTTGGAGTTGGAGTTGGGCAATCAGGAAACTATCTATTGCTTAATAAGAGAAAATTATGTCTCTAATAGTTTAAGTTTTGATTTCCTTAACTTCTAAGAATGATTCAAAAGTTAGGACGTTATTTTAGAGATTTATGTTTGTCTTTACATGGAGAGATATTAAGAACTTTTAGTTTGATGAATAAAGATTTGATGAATTTTTATAAAAAGTGTAAAGTATATCACTTTGGTTTTGTAATATAATTAATAACATCCTCATTTTGACTCATATTTTATATACATGAAATTTGAGATGTTACACTCTCTTTCTCAAATAATTATTGATTTGAGTATTAAAATATTATTTTATTTTATTTTTCTAGAAAGACATTGCTTTTCCACAAATTTAAAGAGTTCTCGAAGATTTTTGAGTTTCTAAACTTTTGAACTTTCAATGTGATATTAATTTCATTGGGAATATAATTGTGGATTAGAAGAAAAAATAAAATTCAGCACTGTTAGAAATGTAAAGAGAATATATTTTCACTGTATATTGTAAAGCTGTACAATGGAGTCTTTATATAGGCTGTAGCCTTATTACATAATAGGAAAGTAATATACATAAGGAAATAATATTTTACATTAATAACGTGTATATATAGTAGGAGGGTATAAAAGAATATTTCTGAAATGATTCCGAAATAATTTCAGAATTATTCCTTAATACCCCCCTTCAAACTCAAGATGGCGCAGTAGAAGTAAGTTTGAGTTTGGAGACTAGAGTATGAAAACAGCGCGGAAGAAGAGATTTGGTAAAAATATTAGCAGGTTGCTCCTCAGATGAGATGGAGTGGAGCATGATAGTGCCTTAAGAAATGTGTTGCCGAACAAAGTGATAATCTGTTTCAATATGTTTTAGTTCGCTTATGAAACACATCATTGTGGGCAATTTGGATAGCACTTTGATTGTCACAATAAAGAGTTGTAACTCCAGTATGAGAAATATTCATATCTTCAAGAAGCCAGCGGGGCCAGACAATTTCTTAGATAGTATTTGCAAGAGCACGGTATTCAGCTTCAGTACTCGAGCGAGCAATAGCTGTCTGTTTCTTACTTTTCCACGAAAGAAGAGAATCACCCAAGAAAAGACAAAATCCAGTAGTTGATCTACGATCCGTAGGATCACCCACCCAATCCGCATCAGTATAAGCTCGTAACACAAGAGGAGAGTGAGCCGAAAAATAGAGACCGTGAAAAAGTGTACCTTTGAGAAAACGTAAGATATGAAGAACTGCTGCATAATGAGAGGTACAAGGAGCGGCCATAAACTAACTCACAACATGAACAACATGAGCAATGTCTGGGCGAGTAACTGTAAGATAGACCAAACTACCAACCAATTGACGATAAAGGGTAGCATCACTGAGAAGAGTACCATCAGAGGATCGGAGTTTGGCATTAGGCTCTAGAGGTGTGGAGGCAGTCTTACTGTCTGTCAACCTAGCTTTAGTAAGTAGATCGGATGCATATTTAGCCTGAGAAAAATAATACCCTGCAGAGTCTAATAGTACTTCAAGGCCAAGGAAATAACTAAGGTTGCCAAGATCTTTCATCTCAAAGTGTTGTTGAAGAAAGTTCTTGAGAGTGGAAATACCAAGAAGATCATCACCCGTGATAATCATATCATCAACATAGATAAGTAGGAGAACACAACCTTGTGCCGTCTTGCGAACAAAAAGAGCTGAGTCAAAAGGACTAGACTAAAAACCATGCTGAAGAATGGTCTCACAAAACTTTGCAAACCATGCACGAAGAGCTTGTTTAAGACTATATAGAGCACGATGAAGTTTACAGACTTTGCCTGGAGGATGTGGATAACCGGAAGGAGGCTTCATATACACTTCTTCAGTGAGATCACCATTGAGGAAAGCATTTTTGACATCCATCTGAAATAATGTCTAACCACGAACTGTAGCAACAGCTAATAAACTTCGAACAGAAGTAAGTCTAGCAACTGGAGCAAACGTTTCTTCATAATCTATGCCATATTCTTAGGTAAAGCCTTTGGCAACAAGGCGGGCTTTATAACGCTCAATAGATCCATCAGATTTAGTTTTAATCTTGTACACCCATTTGCATTCAATGGTAGTTTTATTAGAAGGAAGAGTAACAAAATCCCAAGTATGCGACTTCTCAAGGGCCTGCAATTCTTCTGTCATTGCTTGCTGCCAAACAGGATTAGAACTAGCCTCAGAATATGATTGAGGCTTGTATAAAGAAAGGGTAGTAGAGAAACAGTGATAATCACGACGTTTAACAGGAAGTTCTCTTACTTGAGATGAACGAAGGAGAGAAAGTATAGAGGAGGCATCAGGGATGTTGAGAGCAGATCCTTTAGACGAGGTAGGAGGCTCAGAAGCAGGTGTCGTTTCAACAGATTCACCTGTATGAAACTCAGAAGAAATATCTGTAGGTAAAGTATCGGAAAAAAGATCAACAGAATTATCTGTAAAAAATTGTGACATAGGAAGAGACACAGATTTAAAGTTAGATACAGAGGAAAACATCGTATGCTCGAGAAAGACTACATGACGAGAAACACGAAGACGGTTAGATATAGGATCCCAACACCTATAACCTTTATGTTTTATCCCGTATCCCAAAAAGCAACATAATCGAGTACGTGGCTCGAGTTTAGTATGCTCATGTTTTTTAAGTAGAACAAAACAAACACAACCAAATACTTTGAGAAGTTTGTAATTAGGTGGAGTTCCATAAAGACGCTCATAAGGTGACTTGTTCTCTATAACAGGAGAAGGAATACGATTAATGGTAAAGACAGCAGTTAAAGCAGCTTCTCCCCAAAAACGTTCAGGATAAGAGAAAGAGATAAGAAGAGCACGAGTAGTATCTAAAATGTGTCTATGTTTACGTTCAACTCTCCCATTTTGCTGAGATGTACCAGGACAAGACCTTTGACATATAGTACCTTGTTCCTGTAAAAGATTTAAAAAATCAGAATCTCTATATTCCATAGCATTATCAGTGCGGAAAACCTTAATAGGACATGAGAACTGAGTTTTAACCATCTGAGCAAAATCTCGGTGAATTTTAGTAAATTCAGATCGTTGTTTCATAAGGAACAACCAAGTATACCGAGAATAGTCATCAACGAAGATCACAAAATATTTGGATTCTTCTATTGTAGGATTTGAAAAAGGACCCCATATATCAGAATGAACAAGATCAAATGGAGCATGAGAGATGGCAGTACTATTATCAAAAGGTAAGGCTGGTTGTTTAGCTAAAGGACATGTAAGGCAATCATCTTTATTATCAGAAACAATACCTAAGTGACCACTAGATACTAGAGATCGGATGCGATTGATTGACGCATGACGAAAACAAAAATGCCAAAGATGTAATGAAGGTACTGAAGAGGTAGATGCTGCAGACGAAGGATATAGAAAGGATAAATCTAAAGAGATAAATTCATACAGACGTCCAACCTTATGGCCTGTCCCAAGCGTTCGACCGGTCTTTGGATCCTGCACACAACAACCAGAAGCAGTAAACAAGACATTAAGAACAAGTTCGCATAATTGACCAACAGACAAAAGATTTAAGGTAAGGTTAGGAATAAAAAGGTGTCAGATACAGAAAGATTAGGGCAGGACACGTGACCAACATGATTAACTTTCATGAGAGAACCATTAACAGTTTGAATAGATGGTAAATAGCAATTAAGAGTTTTAGAGGAGAAAATTGTAGGATTAGAAGTCATGTGATTACAATATGCAGAGTCAAAATACCAAGAAGAATTACCTGAAATATTGGAAGAAGCAAAAATAAGGGTTTACCAGAATTAAAGAGGAGTAGACGGTGTAAAGATTCAAGGTTATTAAGGGAATGATTCACACTATCCTATGCAGTAGTAACAGTAGCTCCTGTAAAAGTCGCACCTTGAAATGTTTTAGATATGTGGCATGGCTGAAGTAGAGTAGAGCCGACAGAAATAATGCACTTATCCATAAATTCCAAAAAGAAAACCACTTTTTTTTTTTTTTTTTTGACAATCTAGTCCTTAAATTTGTAGTAATTACAAGTAAACTCCTAAACTTTTAATAATTACAAATTAACCTCTTAAAATATAATAATTACAAAATAGCCCCTAATTTCTTAAAAAATTACAAAATAACCTATAAAATACTATAATTTCATAAATGCCCCAAAACTTTTGAAAATTACAAAAAAGACCCAAAAGAATAGAAAATTACGATCTGACCTGAAAATACTAAAAAATTTATAAACAGGCCTTTAACAGAACCCAGTAAACTTCAGATGGCTCGTCCGGCTGCTCGACCTCCGATTGAGGTAAACTCAGCGGCATTTGAACGGCCGGTGACTGAGGATTATTTTTGTCTGGGCAGTGTCGGTCACGCCGCCGTATAACAGCCGGGATCTGAAGTGAAAGTAATCAGCGGTAGTGAAGTTCCGGCGGCGCGTCCGGTAGTTTCCGACCTCGGATTGGCGCGTCGTCGGCGGCACTGAATGGCCGGTGATGGGGGATTCTTTGGGTGTGAGCGGTGTCGGTTACGTCGCCGTAGAATGGCCGGGATTTGAAGTGGCAGTGGTCGGCGGTAGTGGCGTTCTGACGGTTTTCGACCTTGGATCGGCGCCGCGTCGATGGCGTTGAAACGACCGGAGGATTCTGAGTAATTGGAGATGGGCGGTGACTAAGACAACAAGATTTTGGAATTTTTTGGTGACTTTTCGAAAAATTCCGGTAGATTTTGTCGAGTTTTGAAAAATATTTCTAGCAAATCTCTTAGCTAAATAAAATGACAGTGAAGAAATCAAAACTCTGATACCATGTTAAAAATGTAAAGAAAATATATTTTCACTGTATATTGTAAAGCTGTACAATGGAACCTTTATATAGACTGTAGCCTTATTATATATAGGAAAGTAACATACATAAGAAAATAATATTTTATATTAATAATTTGTATATATAATAAGAGAGTACAAAAGAATAATTCTAAAATGATTCCAGAATAATTTCAGAATTATTCTTTAATAAGCACAAACCTTATATATAAATCCTTGCTCACTATGGATCAAAGCATTCAAGATACAAAAATGGAGCAATTGACGAGTGACCCTAACGACAAAAAAAGCAAACACATACATAGTTGAAATTACAATAAAAATAAAATTCAGCACACACGACCATTCAAGGTCAATTATCTACATTATTGCATTTGCATGTGAACAACAAATTAAAACGACCATTTAGCTAGTTTTCACAAATAGTCTGACATGAACTTCTTCTTCATTAAACTTGTTCAAATCTCACACTGGAACAGTTCTAGCAGTAGCTCGCAGTTGTGTCTCGCCATCTTCCTCATTCTCACCTGATAACTCCTCAAGCGATTTCCCTTTGGATTCTGGCACGCACAGAGTACAAACCATTCCAAAAAAGTTAATCACACCAAGCATAATAAGCGAGTACCTGATTCCAATACCAGGTGGGTAACCAGCTTCTGTGTTCTTGGGGTCTGTGTTCTGAGCAGCGTACAAGAAACCAAATGCACCCACTATGGCACCTGCCTTGCCAGCTGCGGCTGATATTCCATGGCAAGTTGACCTCAATCTTGCCGGGAAAATCTCCGCTGGCACAACAAATGTTGTGGCATTTGGTCCAAAATTGGCGAAGAAGAAGGTCAGTGAGTAAATTACGACGAAATCAATTCTGTTAGGCTTTAAGGTCCAGTGATGGTAAGGAATAGCAAGTGCAAACATGAAAACTGTCATGAAGAAGAAGCCCATCATTTGGATGGCAAACCTCCCCATGTAATCTATGAATGCAACAGTGAACCAATACCCTGGTACGGTGCTGCATAGTGCTATAAGTGTTTGTGCCTTTGCAATCTTGTAAACTTCGTGAATAGCATTCATAGATTCTGCTGGAGGAATCCACCCAATTGCGCTGAAGATATCCTTTTGGAAAAGATTTTGGCTGTAGAATGCAATGTCAAACAAGAACCAAGTAGAAGCAGTTCCAAACAAGTGAAGGCCGTGACGCCTCACGAATTCCTTAGAGAACAAGCCAAAGCTATTGGCTTCCTTTTCGGCTATTCTTGCTACCTTTTCCTCTTCTGCTTCAATCTCTACTTGCAAAACCTTTGACATGTCTGCAGCAGCTTGGTTCGCGTTCTTGGCAACAAGAGCTGTGTAACGAGCAGTTTCGGGCATCTTCATACGCCAGTAGTAAGTCATAGCCGCAGGGATAGCTCCAAACATCAGAATAATGCGCCAAACATAGTCTGCTTCAGGCACAGTTGAGCCTTTTGGATCGGCTGAGTACGGAGGGGCTTTGAACTGATGGTCAAATGAAGCTGATACTATGAGAGCCACAATCCCACCAGCCAAAATTCCAAAACCTTGCATTGCAAACACTGCAGCAATAAACGCTCCACGAGTCTTTTTGTTTGCATATTCAGACATAATAGTGGCAGAAAGTGGATAGTCACCACCAATGCCAAAACCAAGCCAAAACCTGAAGAAGCAAAGGGTTGCTATGACACCCTTGGGACTGCTTCCAAAGGAAATCCCAGAGGCAAGAGAGCTGACAACCATGAGAATTAGAGTTATACCATAAACCTTTTTGCGTCCTAATTTGTCACCGAGCCAACCAAAGAAGAGCTGGCCAGCCAGAGTTCCGCAAAAGGCGACGCCATTAACAGCAGCTGAAACATTGGGAGGCAATGTGCCTGGCTTTGGGGCTCCTTCTTTATGATAGTATATGCGACCGAGTAACTTGGTGACTAAGGAGATGCAAAAGAGATCGTATGCATCAGTGAAGAATCCCATGCCAGCAATGACAATTGCAGTGAAATGGTACCATTGGGTCTTTGCCACATCGAGTGCATTAAGCACTGTCAACTGCTCTTTAGCCATGGCTACAAACTGTAGCTTATATTGTTAGTCTTCCTTCAGCCAAAGCTTGAATTAAAGTATCTAATTGTCCTGCATAAAAACAAGGAGGTAATTGATATGATTATACTGATCGTTAAATTAACTCATATTAGCATAACAATCACAATTCTGAAAATTAAACGAGGGCCAAGTTCATTTTTGGATTCTTCTTCCTCTTCTCGCCTAATGTTTGTGGTCAAGAAATCAGATTAATTTTCATATTTGTCGACGTATCTGGACCAAGATTTGTAAAGCATCTCAATAATGCATAAAAAGGACAATCCAAGATGCAGGCCGTTTCCTATTTTCTTCCCTATCTGCTGTGAAGTGAATCGCACAATTTCAAATATGAAAATTAACGGTGACGTACTAACATATTTAATTTTCAGAGGAATCGAGTATTTCATTTTCATCCATCGCACAAACAAATAGATGGGACAATTGTTAATACTTTTCTACAATTACTTACTGTTTGTCAATTGTAATTCTTCTAGAATTATATATATACATCTTTATAACTAATACTTTATAATACTAACAGTCAAGAGTGTACCATTCACGCTATTCAAGATTAAGACAACTTGAAGGAAAAAAAAAAATACAAGAAATTAATGCTAATAATGATCGTTCAAGTGGACTTATTCTCTCTGTCTCTCTATCCTTTCTTTCTTTAATTTATTATTCTTTAAAACAAAAATTCCTGGCGCTACGCTGTTGGTGGACTGGCAAAGCTCAATCGATCGATGAATTGCCAAAGGAAAACGTCTGTCTTCAAATCAAAATTTAAAACGTGCCAGCGATTTAACTTTATTTTTCTTACAATCAGAAAATGAAGAAGAAATAACACTTTATGAGATAGGCCTTAATGAGTCTTAATAATCCTGAAAATCATTCCAATAGAAAGTGGTTATTGAAACAAGCAAATTAAAACAAAAGGCATATAAAAGTACATACAATGAAAAAAACTCAAGAAAACCTAGGCCAAAGAATCTAAGAATACCACTTTGATAAATAGTTTGTTTAATGCGGATAAAAGAAAAAAACAAAACATAAAGACAGAAAGATTGAAACTAATAAAAGAGCACATATAAAACGAAGAGAATTTGTTTAGAAAGAAAATATGTAAGTAGTTTAATACTTTTGGTTTTCACTACAACCTAACAAATCAATAAGACTAAGTAGAGAGTGCTTCTACTTAGCAAGAAGAAATATAGCAGGAAAAAGGAAAAAGGAAAGAGAAAGATAAAGAACAATCTCTTATGAAGCAAGTGCTTAGAGTATCCAAACGATCAAAAAGAAAATGGAATCTAAGTAGTAGCTCTAACTCATCGTGGCTACTTGAGGGAGTTATCGGGATTTTGGATTTTGGCAAACTATGATATTTGCAGCCACTGTCCACTGCTGCAGGAGAAAAAGGTTTTGTGCCCCACTATTTATAGTGGGTTCAATGTCATAAAGTGAACTAACCATAAAGAAAGGAGTTTGGTTATGTAAAAGTGGTCATGGTGACCAAAAAGACAGTTCCTGAAAGACGGGAACTTCTCAGTTTCCATGAATATTTATAACAAAGTGTGTGTTCGAAATTGAAAGAGCTTGAGAGATATAGAGAGAGATTCTAACCTGCAGCTTATTGAATTTCCGGGCAAGGAACGGAAGAGGGTTGAGAAATATGGGTGTGTTGGCCTGCTATTTAAGTGAGTGAACGAACCATAACACACGCAGAATCAACTCCGGCATCTAAGTATATACACTTATTCTTTTAGTCAAGTCAACGTTTTCAACTATTCACAACTAATTTCCTTTGATCAACAAATATTTCATATAACGATGTGCCAATCCATCACTAGTTATGTAGCTTCATCAACCTAAAACATCTATACCCAATTCAAGAAAGGTTGTAATCCATTAAAAAAATTTCATGCCCTTGGAAGGTTCATAAAGAACCAAAAAAAAAAAAAAAAATCAGGGTTAAGTTAGTCCATTAGTCCATGTTTTTCATACGGAAATGTGGATAAATTTCATGTGGAGGAAAGTTAAAACATTGTGTTGATTATTAACATGAATAATTACTTAGAGGCAAATGACTCCAAGAATAATGCAGTTCCATTTCGAATCTTCAAAATTTTAATTTCGCAGAGAGTGTAATACAAGAAATGAGTTAAATAATTTTCATCCTTATCCTATTCCTATTTATTTTAACTCAATTCTCGCGTATTAATTTGGAAATTCATGACTGGATAAATCTCGCAGCGCATGCACATGCATACAGATGCAGGCATGCAGCAGCCCTTTAGAAGCATGAGTGATGCAAGCAAATCTAAAAAGGATGTCCAATAATTCTTCAGTGTCTGTTAAACATGGTTATCTAGTTATCTTTTGGCTACCTGAACTACTGAAACCACCTTTTGGTGGTTCTGGATCTAACCACATAATTCAGAAGATGATAATTATGCTTTTTTAATTTTTGCTTTTGTCTAATTACCTTCCGAATGGTTCCCTGGTTCTGCAGTAAAATCGTGTTAAGTTTCATGGTTTCAATTTTCCCCCAGTAATTCAGTACGATGATAAGGAATTGACGAACATTTAATGTGGAAAATGAGAATTCCTGACACCAGAATGCTGCGGGTCCGTGATTGTGTTGATAAGTCTGTGGTCACATGATGAAAAATATCATGAAATTCTTGTGAAATAAACATAAAATAATTAAGCTGTATATTATTAGATATTTTGAAGTCACGGAATAATAGACAAACAGTTTCAAATACATCCAATAGCAGACCTGAAAAAAGCAACTTGCAAGAATATTAGGAGCAATTTGATCATTAGATCAGATGGATGAGGATGAGCCCACTTGTATGAAATCAGAATTATCATTTTACTCTTTAAATTTATGGACATATATTAATCTTATTTTTATTTTTTTAATATATATCATATTAATCATTATAGGGACGAATTTAGTAATTTATTATTATTATTATTATTTTTATAAAAATTAATATTATATATATTAAAAAAATAATATTTTTAGTAATTTTAATAATTTTTATTTTTAATTTTTTTTTGTATAGTGTCTAAAATAAAAGTTTGTTATAATCACTTTATATCCGTAAGTGGTGGTAACTAAGTTAACAGTATCGCTCCAACAATATCAAATATTATGTTTCAACCACACTATAGTTAACTACTAATTTTTCTTAGTGAGATACAATGAGGAACCGACTCATTATAATTATGACAGTTAGATAGATGAGGAAACTTTTGACGACAGTAATGCAAATGATGTAGAAAAGGGCAATGAAGGCTACTTATTAGACACCAATTATATGTATGATTCGTAAACAAGAGAATGTATAATAGTTTGTGATTTATGTCCAACCCCTTTAGATGAGCTAGAGAACATTGTTGAACTACAAAATTCATTTTAATTTTTTCCTCCAATATCACTTTCTAACTTGAATCCATCAGATGAGATATCATGCTCAAGAATAGAGAAAGTTATTGTTCGCAAGTTGTTTCCTAAGAAGAATGCAATATTCGATGCTCTTAGTCAATTTACAATAAAGAGTAATTGAAGCTTCAAAGTTGATAGGTTCACAAAAGATCAGTTTGAGGCAAAATGTAATGATGAAAGGTGTAAGTGGCAAGTTTGTACTGTATCCAAAAATGATAAAATATATTTAACTATGCGAAGATTTGACAAAGAGCACATATGTCAATTAAACCGATTGTGTGATTGTTATTGTTAAGCCAAGATTCAAATTATTATTGTAATGATAAAAAATAAATTTGCAAATGCTAATATAATTTATAGACAAAATGAGATCCAAGTCGAGAAATATGGTGTAAAGTTAACATACATGACAACTTATCAAGCTGAAGAGCATGCACTGAGGTTGATAGCTGGTACTTTAGAGAATTCATTCAGGCTAATTTTTGCATATTATTATGTGGTAGAAAATAAAAACTTAGACACTGTGACTTATTTAAAAATATATAATAATGGATATTTCTCGTACATGTTTTTGGCATTGAATCATTATATTCGGGGTTTTCACTTTTCTATCAAACTAGTAATTGCTGTTGACAACACTTTCTTAAAAGGCTAATATCTTGGTTCTATATTTGTTGTAGTTTATAAATATGAAAATAATCAGATTTATCCATTAACATAGAATTATTGATTCTGAAAATAATACACCCATGGAATAGTTTATAGAAAAATTATGGGGTATTATTGTGGTATTAATGATATAGTCTTTGTATTAGATCGATATGCTAGCATTGAAAAGGCTATCTATAAAGTATTTCCCCATGCGTATTATAGGGTGTGTATCTATTATCTAAAGAAAAATTTAATCACGAATTACAAGCTTCTAATAGGAAAAAAGAAAGAAGATGGATTCTTAGCAAATATTTTTATTGTTGTAAAGGCATATCAAATGCCTAAGTTTCAAATCTAAATAAATAACATGCGAGGTATGAACCTGAGGTAGTTAAGTATTTGGAGAAGGAAGTTGGTTGTACTCTGTAAACTAGATCAATGGGTGCATTTTGGAGGTATGATATCATAGCCATTAATATTGTAAAAAGTATTAATGCAGTGACAAAGTAGATGCGTTCCCTATCTATTACTACATTAGTTAAATGGATACAAGAGTTAACGTAAAATTAGTTTTATAATGGAAGAGATGATGTAAAAATTATGACAACTCACTTGACTACTTTGAAAAATTATAAGGTCTGGAAGTATAAAGATCAATCTATCTGATTGTCAGTTCATTCAATTGATAACTTAAAATTTGTTATGAAGGATCTGAGTAGGAATGAGATAGTTGACATAGCCATAAAAATATGTAGTTGTAAGAAGTTTGACTTTCAATAATAGCCAAGTGTCCATACTATTACTATATGTAGACATGCAAAATTATAGTACTAGTGTCTTTGTTCTTTTTATTATATAATTGAGAATTTAGTGACTTCATATGATATGGTGATTTAGTAAATCCTTTTGACCACCATCAAATTGGACTATTTCAAATGAGGTGTGAATGTTTAGACACACCCTCTAATTACACATAACAATTTGATAGATGTTGACAAATACGTATACCATCGAAGGAGAGGAGCTTTTGAAGAATGTTTAGAATTAATGCAAGTAATGTGGGCACAATCAATAAAAGAAGTTGTTAGGGTTTTTCTTGATTTTGTTCATAATAATAATAATAATAAAATAGATGTTTGTTATATATAATCATTTTATATTTTAATAATTATTATATTTAGCACCGTGGATGATTGTTATATTTTTTTGTTGTATTTTTATTTAGTTATCATATGAAATGCAAAAGTGAGGATGATTTTTATATCTTTTTGATGTATTAAATTAGTTACAAGGGTGAAGGATAATTTTATTACTGAAATATAGTCTAATATCCAATTTTATTCCAATTATATCAAAAGTCTCAATTTGTAAACACTCAATTCCATTTTTACAAATCTAGGGGATATGAAAGTAGCACGTCTAGGCTTTCTCTGTGCCAGTTTTTACACAAAAAATTGGGGGTATTTAAGTACCAAAACTGAGGCTCTCTTCTCTTATTACACAAATCATTTCTTTCACAGTTTGTTTTCGGGTTTACGTGCGCATATATATTCTATCTTGTATCATATTCTCTCAAGATGCATTTTTGTTGAGCTATTTATGCAAAATCGGTGGAAAATCTAGAGATGCTTGCATGTCGTAGTGATTATTCCCAAAAGAAAAAATGATTTTGCGGACAAAGTGTGATTGCTTCCATGCTATTCACAGTTGAGTATTTTCGAGTTCTTTAGCGGCATAACCAAGTGAATTGCTGAGGAATTTATATATATATATATATATATATTTGTTCTATTTTGTTTTCATTGGAATTTCAGTTTCCCAGATTATTGTTATACCTTGTCAAAAGTAGTTTTTATTATTTGGTTATTAATATTTTAATTACACTTTATTGACCCATGACTTGCCATTACTCAATTTCAGTTGTCATCATCTGCTTCCTTAGTCAATGTCTAAATGGTCCTCATCCTGGAAAGCTATATGTTCACATAGGCGTGGAAAAACTGGCTCCCTTTTTTGTCTTCTTTTCACATGATCTGTTCATTTGCTTTTGTTCGTTGCACCATCAAAATCACAAGTCTAATAGTGTAACTCGGCTGAGTCAACTCATTTACTTGTCATGGGTCCATGATTTTGCACCGTGAACTTAACAATTCTCTTTTCCTTTTAATTTTTATAAAAATTCTTAACCTTCTCTTTTTGACATTTCCTTTTTGTCTTCCAAGTTCCTGAACCCAAGACTCCCATCAACCAAAGGCTGACATAAAGTATGCCAGTCCAAATAGTGCACTTTCCTTGATCATCAACAGAACCCTACTAAAACCACTTAATAAGTTGGATAATCCTTTGGATAATAGAACGAGGAAGCCGAAAGATGGACATGGTATAAGTGGAGATTGCTTGGATAACAACCTTAATTAAAACAAGTTTCCCACCTGCAAAATAGTATTTCCTTCTCCACAATTAAGCCTATTGCACACTTTCTCAATGATGTGTTGGAATACTAACCTTTTATTCATTCTTATATATGATGGAAGGCCATATACTTATTATGCATTCTATTATCATTTAGGCTAAGCACACTTAAAATTTGACTTTGGTCTATAATCTATACACATGGATTGAAAGTACTTAAACTTTTATTAAAATTTTTTTTTGCCTAAATAAAAACTCATATCTAATTAGTATTTTTTTAAATGTTAAATAATTTTAAGCAGTACAGAAGATGAGACTATCATCTATAAAGAACAGATAAGACACATTTAAAATATTACATGCATAAATAAAACCACACAATAATTATTTTTTTTCAGCCTGTTGCTTAAAAAAGGATAGCCCTTCAACACACATTAAGAACAAATAAAGGATAATGAGTAACCTTATTTCGATCCCCTAATAGGAGTCACACATCTAACCATATTACCATTTACCAGTAATCTATTTTAATCATGGATAAACACTTGTAAATAAAGGTGATCCATCTGTTGCTAAACCATAACTTTGCCAATAGTTTAAGCAAAAAATCCCACCCAACCTTATTGTACGTCTTATTCATATCCAATTTAAAGTCATCATTATTGAATTTCCTCTCTTTTGTTTCTTCAGTGAGTGCATAAGCTCGAAAGCAACAATGATATTGTCTATTATTAACCTGCCTGGGACAAAAGCACTCAAAGAAGCTGATATGATTCCATTTAGAACCCTTTTTAGCTTATTATCTAAAAACTTAGCCACAATTTTATAAAGCACATTACAAAGGCTAATTCAAAATTTAGAGATTCTTGTAGCCGTGAGAACCTTTCGAATTAGGACAATATTTATGTCATTATACCCTAAAAGAGAGCTACCATCATTAAGCACCTTTAAGAAGAAGGAAATAACATCTATCTTCACCACATCCCAATATATTTGGTAGAACATAACATGATATCCATCCAGTCTTGGGGTCTTAAATGCACTCATGGAGAATAAAAGTATTCCCGACTTCTTATGTTGTGAACTCTTCATCTAATACCGCAGTAGCTTCAAAGGATAAATGGGGTTACATATCTTCAAAGCCCTTAAGAAAAGTATCATTGTTATTGTGCTGAGTCTAAAAGAGATTCAAAAAAAAAAAAAATTCAATTATTATATCCGTGATAGCATCATCATCATCCTCACACCATTCCCCCACCTTTGAAAATAATCTAGTGATTCTATTCTTCGAGCGTCTACTAGAAGCCATTAGTGTTTACTAAAAGCCTTGCAATGGAAATATTTTGAGCTTTAGTCACCCCAAGACAATCAGTCTATTCTTTTCTTATAAAACTAGTAAATTTCCTCTTGAGCAACTTGTGAAGCTCAGTTTCATTTGAAAAATATCAATATCACCATGAACCGGTTCTAGTATGTCAGAATATTGATTAAAAATCATAGGGATATAATTTGGAGAGTAAGCCAAGTGCGTAGGATACGCGAGAATCCAAGATGGACGCGAAAGGAGGTGAAAAATAAAAAAAGTGGTGCCCAGCTCTGCGGTGCCTAGGCGGGCGCACCAGAGCCGCAGCGATAGGCACTGAGCGCTATGGTGCTGGGCGCGAAAAGAGTTTTCCAATTTGAGACTTACCTATTTCGTCTCCCACTTGCTTCAGGACTCCCTAATACGACTCCTACACGTTTAGGGTAAATTTAAGACATCCTAAAACCTATATAAAGGCTCACCATTAGATTGTAAACATATCTTTATGATCATTGAAGAAATCTTTGTGATTTAGACATACTTTGTGATTTTTAGTGAGAGAAAATCTCTAGATTACAAGAGAGAGTGTACTTTGTGAGTCTTTCTTGTAAAATATGTACTTTGTGAGTGCCTTTGTGATTGAATAAAGAGAAGAGTGATCTTGATCCGCCATGGACGTAAGCAAGTTGCCGAACCATGTAAATTTATGTGTGTTCTTCTTCTACCTTTCTCTCTCTTTAATTCCTTAATTACTTGTTCTGCATATTATTGCTTGGGTTATATTGCTTATTTGTATGCTTCCACTTCAACAAACTAGTATCAGAGCTTAGTTCTAAGCAAGACATAGCCACACCCAAGTATAAAGTAGAGAAATTCAACGGTATAAATGACTTCAATCTGTGAAAGATGAAGGTAAATGCATTGTTGGTGAGTTAAAAGCTAGGCTTGACATTAAAGGAGACTACAACTCCATTTAGTGAAGAAGAAAAGACGTCAGAGTTATCTAAAGCTAAAGAAGAAAAAAGATACATTCAAGAAAGAGCTTATAGTACAATCGTTCTGTCATTGAGTGATGAAGTACTGAAGGAAGTAGAAGGTGAGACAACGACAATTGGTTTTTAAAAGAAGCTTGATTCCTTTTACATACAGAAATTGTTGGCCAACAAATTACATATAAAGAAGAAGCTGTATCAACTGTCTATGTCAGAGGGGACGTCGATGAAAGATCATATAGATACATTCAATAAGATCATTCTTGATCTTGAGTCTATCAACATTAAGATAGAAGATGAAGATAGAACAATTATCCTTCTGAGTTTACTCCCCAAGAGTTATGAAAGTTTTGTTGATACGATACTCTACGGCAAAGAGAGTTTAATGATTAGCAATATGAAATCATCATTAAACTGAAAATTATTAAGGAAGCTGATTGAAGGCAATATAGAAAGTCCATCTGTAAAAAGAAGGCTCTTATATAGAGATGAAAGGAAAAAGAGCTCAAGATCAAAGTTTAGGACTCCTAGAAAGTGCTATTACTGCAAAAGAAAAGGGCACTTCATAAAGGACTGTACAGAAAAGAGAACACAAGATAAAAAGAAAGTTGATGCTACATTAGCCTATGATGACAGCTATGATAGTGCAGAGACACTTGTTGCTACTAATGGTAAGAATGCTGAATAATGAGTTCTTGATTCTGGTTGTACTTTCACATGTATCTGCACAAATCTTGGTTTGTAAATTTTCAGCCCATTAGTGGTGGTAAAGTGTTAATAGGTAATGATGTTAGATGTCATATGATGAAAATTGATAGTCTTAGACTTAGGCTATATGATGGGTAAATGAGAGAGTTGACAAATGTTAGATAGGTTTTTGACCTCAAGAGAAATTTGATCTCACTAGGGATATTAGATCAGAATGGGTGTTCTATCAGAACCGATAGAGGAGTTTTGAGAGTGTTAAAGAGTTCCATAGTGGTAATGAGAGAAAAGAAGCACAAAGATGTTTATGTGCTTAAGGGTGAAGTTGTGAGTGGTTCTGCATTATTCTCTGTAGATGATAAGAGTATGTAAACCAAGTTGTGGCATCTTAGATTGGCACACTTAGGCGAGAGAAACCTAAAGGAGTTATTTAGTCAAAAGACATTTGGTGAGGATAAGTTCCAGCCCTTGGAGTTTTGTGAGCATTGTGTGCTTGAAAAAGCACACAGGGTGAAGTTTAGTACCGGTTAACACAAGACTAAGGGGACTCTTGACTACATATACTCAAACCTTTAGGGACAGCTTAGACAGCTACTAGTAATGCCATGTATTTTCTCAATTTAATTTGTGACTATTCAAGGAAGCTATGGGTCTATATGTTAAAGAGAAATGATCAAGTATTTGATGTGTTTAAGACTTAGAAGGCTCTTGTTAAGAATCAGACTGACTAAAGAGTGAAGAGGGTGAAAACTAATAATGGCCTTAAGTTTTACAATAGAGAGTTCGATGGGTTTTATGCCAAGCATGAGATTGTAAGGCATAGAACGGTAAGATCAACACCACAACAGAATAAGGTAGCTGAGAGGATGAATAAGACTCTACTTGAAAGGGTTAGATGCATGCTTACCAATACAAAGATGTTCAAGGTATTTTGGGGAGAAATTGTAACTTATTTAACTAATAGAGGTCCCGTCTTAGCAATCGACTTCAAGACGCCAGAAGAGAAATAGTCTGGCAATCTTCTTAAGTATGACCACCTTAGAATATTTAGTTGACCTACCTTTGTACATGTTAAACAGGGGAATTTAAAACTTAGAGCCATCAAAGGGGTATTCATAGGATATTCCGGAGGAGTAAAAAGATATAAGGTGTGGTGTAAAGACTCATTGACATCATCAATGAGTATCATAAGTTGTGACGTGACATTTGATAAGACGACAATGCTGAAAACCTCCCAAGAAGATGAGAAAAAAAACTTGTGCCCAAGAAAGACTCAGCACCCGAGTCAATATAAGTTGAAGTGGACTTGAGAGTAGATCTCATATGCCATTAGATCAGCACTTCAACAAGAAAATCCTTGATGATGAACTAAGAACATTGACGAGTTCCTCCAAGTCCACCTAAAGAAAGATTAAGACTGTTAAGATGAAACTTGAAGAGTACCAGCTAGCCAGAGATAGGCTAAAGAGAAGAATTAACCCACTAATTAGGTATGCATAAGTAGATCTAGTTGCTCATGTTTTTAATTTTGCTTACACTCTTGAGTATGATGAACTTAGGACATATGGTGAGGCTATGGAGAGTGAAAATAAGAAAGAATGGCAGCAGGCCATGGAAGAAGAGATTAGGACTCATAAGATAGAGCTTGAAGAGTACCAGCTAGCTAGAGACAGACTAAGGAGAATGATTAACCTACCAGTCAGGCATGCACAAGCAGATCTAGTTGCTCATGCTTTTAATTCTACTTACACTCTTAAGTATGATGAGCTTAGGATATATGGTGAGGTTATGAATAGTGAAAACAAGAAAGAATGGCAGCAGGCCATGAAAGAAATGATTAGTTCTTTTAGGAAGAACAATACCTGAAAGTTGGTGGAGAGACCTCAAAAGAAACTAGTTAGGTACAAATAGGTGTATAAGGTGAAGGAGGGGATACCAGGGATAGAGCCTACAAGATTCAAGGCTAGGTTAGTTGCATAAGATTTTACTCAGAGAGAGGGAGTTGACTTTCATAAGATTTTCTCTCCAGTCGTCAAGCATACATCCATTAGGATTTTGTTAGCCATGTGTGTAAATCTTGATTTACATCTAGAGTAGATAGATGTAAATACAATTTTTCTGCATAGAGAGCTTGAAGAGATGATATACATGGCACAGCCGCAAGGGTTCGAGCAGCCCGAACAAGAAGATCATGGTTGTCTACTAAAAAAGTCGTTATATGGGTTAAAGCAATCACTTAAATAGTGGTATAAGAAATTTGATGAGTTTATGATAGCTTCTGACTTTAATAGGAGCAAGTATGATGAATATGCGTATTTCAAGAATATAAGTTGTGAGATGATGTATTTGCTTCTATATGTCGATGATATATTGATCGCTTGTAAAAATATAGAAGAAATACAAGAACTCAAGAAGCAGTTAAGTGGCGAGTTTAAGATGAAGGATTTGGGAGCAGCGAAGAGAATATTTAGTATGGATATTGTGAAGGAAAATGAGATGTTATCTTCTTATCCCAACAACGATATATGCTCAAAATTCTATAGAAGTTTAGTATGTCCAATGCAAAGGTTGTCTCTACTTCTTTGGCCATGCATTTTAGACTTTTAGCAGCACAATCGCCAACATCTGAATAAGAGAAACTACAAATGAGTAAGATACCGTATGCAAGCGCTGTGGGGAGCATTATGTATGCAATAGTTTGTATAAGACCAGACTTAGTATAGGTTGTGAGTATGGTAAGTAGATACATGGCAAATTCGGGTAAGGATCACTGGCTTACAGTGAAGTGGATTCTGAGATATCTTAAGGGGACGTAAAATCACGGGTTGATGTGTAAAAGGGATGAGAACATCAGTGAAATGGTAAAAGGGTACATAGACTCAGATTATGTAGGTGATCTATACAAAAGAAGATCGTTGACGGGTTATGTATTCACAGTATTTGGGTGTAGTGTGTGTTGGAGATCAGTTTTACATTATGTAGTTGCACTTTCTACCACAGAGGCAGAGTACATAACTGTTGGTGAAGCTATTAAAAAGGCTGTGTGGTTAAAATGAATATGCGCGGAGGTATTGGCTAATGAAGATGTGAACACCGATGTATATTGTGACAGCTAGAATGCCATACACCTAAACAAGCATCAAGTGTTTCACGAGAGGTCGAAATACATTGATGTGCGGCTCCATTACATTCGGGAGATTGCCCAAAGTGGTGAAGTTAGTTTAACGAAGATAGCGTTGTCTAAAAATCCTACTGATATGTTGACTAAGCTACTGCCCTCAGTTAAGTTCATCCTATGTAAGGATTTAACCAGAGTCACTACTTTATGAGGGTGATCGAAGATACAGAGATGAGAGATTGAGTTTTGTGGATGATTTTAAATCAATGAGGAAATTTGTGATAATATTGATCGAAAATCATTGGGATATGATTTGGAGAGCAAATCAAGTGCATAGGATATACGAGGATCGAAGATGGATGTGAAATGAGGCAAAAAATAAAAAAGGCGATGGCCAGGCGTGGGTGTCGCGGCGACCAAAAGTGGGCACCGTTGCGCCTAGAACAGAACCTAAGCTCTACAGCGCCAAGTGACCAGCGCCGAAGCGATGGGCGCTGAATGCCACGGCGTTGGGCATGGGAAGAGTTTTCCATTTTAAGACTTACCTATTTCGTCTTCCACTTGCTTTAGGGCTCCCTAATATGACTGTTGCACGTTTAGGGTAAACCTAGCACGTCCTAAAGCCTACATAAAGGCTTACCATTGGCTTGTAAACATATCTTTGTGATCATTGAAGAAATATTTATGATTTAGACATACTTTATGATTCTTAGTGAGAAAATAATCCCTAGATTATAAGAGATAGTGTTGTTTGTGAGTTTTTCTTGTAAAAGGCGTACTTTGTGAGTGCCTTTGTGATTGAATAAAGAGAAGAGTGATCTTGATCCGCCATGAACGTAAGTAAGTTATCGAACCACGTAAATTTGTGTGTGTTCTTCTTCTACCTTTCTCTCTCTTTAATTTTTTAATTATTTATTTTACATATTATTATTTAGGTTATATTACTTATTTGTATACTTCTTCTCCAACATAGCAGAATATTTAGCTCCTGTTGAATCCTTTTATCTAGCTAGAAATTTGACCATCATTTGCTTGATTCCATTAAAGCCGCACAAGATTGTAGTTTTTCTAAAATATCCCCTCCTACACTACTATACTTCCATGCTTCAGTCACGTCCTTCATGCACCCCTCTTCTCTAGCCTAGAGAGGCTCAAACCTGAATTTTTGTCGAACTCAACCATGACTAGAATTTTGTGGATTCAACATCACTTGGATTGCTCTATGATTAAAAGAGAAAAAGTCCAAGTGATCTACCATTCTACGAGGGAAAAAGGGATAGCCAGTTATCACACGTAAAAGCTTTATCAAGCCCTTCCAAGATTGCGTCCCCATCAATTGTAAGTCTTTTCCATGTAAATCGTGGTCCAAAAAATCGTATCTCTCATAATTCTAACTCTGACATAACATCCTGAAACTCCCTTTAGACCATTTGCCACCAAGTTCCTCTCTTATTTATCCTCAATCAATAGTAACTCATTGAAATTATCTAAGCAGAAGAACAAAAATAGAGAATCATTGTGTAATCTATGCAATATTTCTCATCCAATACTTTTATATTGTTGTATAGGATTTCTATATAAGCTTACCACATGCTAAATTTTATTTAGAGTATCGTTTATTTGTATATCAACATGAAATCGAGAATACCCCCATAAAGAGATATCCCAAACATCATTCTATAACACAAAAATGCTACTACTCCTTCCAATACTATCCGCCAAAAAAGACCCTTGATACCTTAGACTTCCCCTTATTCTTTCTGCTCTTTTACCGTCAAGCTTAGACTCCAATATGAAAACCAAGCTTGGGGAACATTCAAAAAAGAGTTTACGTAACTCCCTTAATACTCGGGGATTCCCCAAGCCCTGAACATTCCAGTATAGGATACTCATGGTATTTGAGGGGGATGCTTCGCATCCTCCGCTTGAGGAGACAATGAAATGGCCACCTGAACTTTTTTGAGGAAAGATCCATTCCCATCATTACATGACTGATTCTTGTTATTTTCTTAGGACCGCTAAGTATCTTCTTTTCCCTAATGTAGGGATTGAAGAACAATTCAACTTTCTTTCTATATGATTTCTCCCTTGCAAGTGTGCATTGAGACCTTCGGGCACTAGACTAATTACTCTCAGGTTCCACTTTTGTAGTTTCTCTAATTGCTATCTTTGACAAAACAAGTTGATTCTCTGAAACCGACTCCTTAAGAGGAATTTCACTTACCAACTTTTGAATACTTGGGTAAATAGAAATAGAATACCTTAACGACTCAACCACTTTTGGTAACGTAACCAACTTAGAAGCATTATCACTTGAATTCGAACAAACCACGTCTTTATTAACTTTGTTAGTAACTTCTGACAAAAGAAGTTGTCTCTTTGAGAAAGTCAACTTGGGATGATTTTCACTAAAATATCCCTAAAAATAAGGCTCTTTGGATTTGAAAGAGAAGTTTGTAGCTAATGATACACTCCTGGAGCTGTAATCATCTTAGAGTCCATGATACCCTTATCCGAAAAAAGTGGTTTTGTTGTCTCAGAGTTTGAAATTTGAAGTTCTTTATTAACCAGTAAATCCTGACATAGATAATCTACTTTTTGAACCTTCGGAGATTCTGACCCACCCTCTGCCAATGCCACTGTTGTTCTGATGATTAGAGATCGACCTCTATATTAACCTGTTCCTTATTTTTCCTGCTTTGGTTGGCATTTTTTGGACGACGAGAAAATATCACTGCCCCAATATCTTTAGAATAACAGCAATTACTCGGCTTGTTCAGAAAAGCAGGACAGTCCTCTATGCATTCCCAATAAGAATGTGTTAGAAAATCACAAAGAGTGTAGAATTCTATTAACTTCTCCTACATGAAGTCAACCCATAATAAATAATCGATATCACCCAATCTAAACATCATTTTTTCAGAAAGTTTGTTGGTATGTAAACAAATTCGGAGTCTCATATATTTACCAGAGCATGATCTGCCATTATCAGCATCGACATTAGAAAGTTCACCTATCAGATTATCCAAGAGTTTTGCAAATTCAACGTTCATAGGTATAAACGGAATATTATGAACTTGCACCTAAAATGGTATTGAGCTGAAAATCGGATCTATTGGATGTGTTTTATTTGAAACAGGTTCTAAGGCCGAGAGAAATTTGTTAAAATTCCACAGTTCCACTAACATCATTCTTTTCCGATCATCCTCATTTTGGAACTCTACAAGAAAAACATCATCCTCCAGCCATTTGAATTGCAATTGTCCCTTATATTTTCATAGGGTTCGTATCGTATTCACAAATGTATCTCTTCGATAATTTTTCTTGGTTAGTACCTTAATGAATAGACCAAATGAAATAAGTTTATGTTGACGCTAGACAAAAGCAGAAGTTTTATGCAACCAAATACTTCTATTTGAGATATATTATATTTTAATTATATGTCTTAATTTATATATTATATTTCATTTTATTTGAGATATAAAATGAAAATATCAACTCTTTAGAAGGGGATCAAACTACTTTCTTAATAAATAAAAGGACTAAACTCTCTTTTCCAATAAATAGAGCATAGAGGTATGTTCGATTTGACTGGAACCAGCACCCTATCGGTAGGATTACAATATAATATGAATTCATTCAATAGCGCTTTTGTAGAGTGTTGTATTCAAGACTTTCTCTCAAGCTGCACTTTCATATTGCAGTACAGAGTCAACGACTCACTAAAATATGAAAAAATGAAATTGGAAAACAAGGAAATTACCAGCCTTCTAATTCGTCTCTCCGTTATCCGTACCTGCCTAAACTTGCTTCTAATCTAAACTGATAAGCCATAAGGAAGTATAACACTATATAATTAAGAAATTTATTTATTTTTTTAATTTTCAAAATGTTAGTTATTCTTAAAATTGTATAAATCACAATCCTTCAGCAATTCTGCGTATAAAATCCGTCTCCTCATTGCTTGTGCTACATATTTTCAGGTTAGGCCAATCTCCACCATTCTTTTTTCTGGGTTAGGGACCAAATTGTAGATTCAGCCATTATTTTCGAAGTTTCAATGACTAATCCATCCACCGAATTACAGAAAAGGAGATGCTTTTTTTTTTTTTCTCATTTTAGGCTGCAGGACCACTAATTTTAAAGTTGTAAAAATTAAAAATTCCCAATTAAAATTGTGCTTTCTAGCAACAAGAATTTAAGCTAGAAACTTCAAAGCAAATATTAGTCACATCATTTGGATTCACTTTTAATTGCCCATTTCAGAAAATCTGCAAGGATGTGCTAGCCAGCATAAAAGTCACCATACCAGCTTCATCAATCATCATCTCTTAGGCTTATGACCTTAATCCTCGATGTGCGTAGCTAACCTAGACCAAAATGTGGGTACTCAATTAAATTCAATTTGTAAGGCTATAAAACAATCACCTTAAGTAACTTAACGTGTTCTTTTAACCACACGAAAATCTTATCTTATTCACGATAAGATTTTCAATAAACCCTTCATGCATTGCTTTGGATCATTACTTATTGCATATTCTTTATGTAATAAAGTTTTATAAATAAATAAATCATACCTTCAAACCTTCTATCTTATTCGTACGGAGAGTTTTGATGATAAATTTACAGGCAAAATTAACATAACTCTCTTATAATTAGAATAGGGATTTTCAGTTTCTTTTTAAATAAAAATAATTTTATCACTTTCTCTCATAAAAAAAATAAGTAGTTACAAAATAAAAATTAGCTCACCCACTTTTTATATATATTATTTGATAAAATAAATTTATCAAATTTATTATCTACGTTATCTGATAAGGTAGTTACTACATCACCCATAAACTTTAAATGTGAACTACTTTAAAGAGATAATATCTAATTTTAATAAAATATTATCTAATTTAAAATTTAAATATTATTAACATTCTCTCACTTAATCCACATATTAAAATATAAATTTAGGATAACTAACTTGTTATGACCACAAAATTGTGGTAACTCCCTAAAATAATTCACAGTGAAAATTTATTTATCCAAGAAAAAATCTCAATACATGAATCATGACGGTCATGTGTTTTAATAATTGCACATTTTCTTCCATGTATCAAATGTATAAAAAAATTTCAAATGAGTATTGGACTTTATGAATGAACTTCTTATAAGTCATTCGGGTCTTTTTAAATAATTCCAATGGATTAAAATTTACAAACATTACGTGCACAAAATATTTCAATGATTCAAATGAGTACGTACAAACATAATCAGAGAATGAAAACAGCACTAAAGACAAATCTAGACTAAAAATCCCATGTTATCCACATGATTTTTGTACAATTTAGCTGGCAATCCTTTAGTCATGGGATCTACTATATTAAATGTAGTCTTTATATGATCAATGACCACTTCTTGTCTTTTGATATGGTCTATAACAACCAAAATTTTTTATGTTGATATGTTTGCTGTTACTTCTACTTTTATTATTCTTTGCAAAGAATACTGTAGTCAAACATCCTTAGAGGCCTTGCTATAGAATCGATAACTTTTAGGTCCGTAATAAAATTTCTCAACCACAATGCCTATGAAGTAGCATCATAGCAACTAATGAATTTTGTTTGGATAATAGACAAAGCAATTATTATTTACTTAGCGCTTCTCCAAGACACAGTACCTCTAGCAAGAAGAAAAATGTATCTTGAAGTAGACTTCTTTGTGTCTGAACATCCAGCAAAATTCGAGTCTAAATATCCAATTACCTCTAGTTGATCGCTATGCTTGTATATAAGTCTATAGTCCTTTGTTCCTTGTAGATACCTCATTACTTTTTTGACAGCCTTCTAATGTTCCATACTAGGATTGCTTTGATATTTGCCTAGTACACCAACTGCAAATGCAATGTCAGGTCTAGTACAGACTTGGGCATACATTAGGCTACCTATAGCAGAAGCGTAAGGTATTTTCTTCATTTTTTCTCGTTCCAAGTTATTTTGTGGACATTTATTCTGAATGAATTTATCCCCTTTCATAATTGGTGCCACAGTAGGAGTACAATCCTTCATTCAAAATCTCTCCAAAACCTTTTCAATGTAGGCCTTTTGAGATAATCCTAATGTCCTATTGGATCTATCTCTGTGAATTTCTATGCCAATGACATAAGAAGCTTCACCCATATCCTTCATTTTAAAATTTTGTGTAAGAAATACTTTTGTATTATGTAGCGAACCTAAATCACTTCTTGCAAGCAAAATATCATCTATATATAAGACTAAAAAAATATATTTGCTCCCACTGATTTTAAGACATATGCATTGATCAATGATATTTTTTGTAAATTCATATGAAGTAACAACATTATGAAACTTTAAATACCATTAACGAGAAGCCTGTTTTAGCCCATATATAGATTTCTTTAATTTGCATACAAGGTGACCCTTTTCATTTTCATTGAATCCTTCAAGCTGATGCATGTATACCTCTTCCTCAAAATCCCCATTCAAGAATACTGTTTTCACATCCATTTAGTGTAACTCTAAATCAAAATGAGCAACCAAAGCCATAATGATTCTAAATGAATCTTTTTTAGACACTGGAGAAAATGTTTCATGGTAATCAATGCCTTCTTTTTAAGTAAAACATTTGGCTACAAGTCTGACTTTATATCGTTCCATGTTGCCAGTTGTATTTCTTTTGGTTTTATAAACCCATTTACAACTAATGATTGTATGACCAGCTGGCAACATAACAAGATCCCAAACGTGAGTTTTATCCATAGATTCCATTTTTTCCTTCATAGCATCATACCAAAACATAGAGTTTTTTCCATTCAAGGCTTGTGCAAATGAGCTTGGATCATTATCAAGTCTAACATTAGAGTTAGAATCTTGAAGATATACAACATAATCACTAGAAATTATAGATCTTTTTATTCTAGAGGATTTTCTCAAATCTACAATCTCATTGTTATTTGGTAGATTTTGAGTTGTAGACTCTTCATAAGTTTCATTGAGTGTGTGTTCTTGAATCGGTTGCTCTTCATTAGATTCCAAAGTATTTTTTTGGAAAAAAAATTATTGATTCATTTTGAGGAGGTGGTTCATAGTTTTCCATTTCTTCATGAAATTCAACATTTCTAGGAAATTTACTCCCACTCACTTTATGATCATCTAGAAATTTTGCATTTCTAACTTCTACAATTCTTGTACAGTGTGAGGGACAATAAAACCTATACCCCTTTGAGTTTAATGGATAGCCTATGAAAAAATCGCTAATTGTTCTTGGATCCAATTTCTTTAATTGAGGATTATAAATTCTCACTTCAACTGGACACCATCAAATGTGTAGATATTTTAAACTTGATTTTCATCCATACCATAATTCAAAAGGTGTTTTAGTAACTGCCTTAGATGGAACCCTATTTAAAATATATACAATGGTCTTTAAAGCTTCACTTCATAAACCTTTAGGAAGACTTGAATTGCTGATTATACTCCTTACCATGTCCATTAGAGTTCGATTTCTCCTTTCAGCAACACCATTTTGTTGTGGTGTTCCTGGTACTATGTATTGTGCAATAATACATTCTTCTTGGAGAAACTTAGTAAATGGACCTAGTATATGACCCTTTTCAGTGAACCTTCTATAATATTTCCTACCTCTACCTAATTTAACAATTTTAATTTTTCGCTACCTTTGTTTCTCTACTTCTGCTTTATAAATCTTAAAGGCATCTAGTGCCTCATCCTTATGATTTATGAGATAGAGATACATATACCTCGTATGGTCATCTGTAAAGGTTATAAAATACATTTGACCATTCAGAAAAGGAGAATATGATCCACTAATGTCTGTATATATGATCTCAAGTGTTTCAATACTCCTCTTGGCATCCTTGGAATTCTTGTTAGTTTGCTTTCCCTTGATGTAATTTATACAAGTTCCAAAATCAGTAAAATCAAGAGTTTGTAAAATTCTTTCATTTACTAATCGTTTAATTCACTTAATAGAGATATGTCATAATCTCTTATGCTATAGTTTAAAGGAGTGCTCGTTAATAATACAACGTTTAGTGCTAATGTTCGCACTTTGCATAGTTGATAGGTTGCATTTATACATGGGATCTAAATTAAACTTATATCAACCATCAACTAGAAAACCATTGTCAACAATAGTACCATTATTAAATAAAATGAAGTTTAAATCTTCAAATACAAATTTAAAACCCAAAGTACTACTTTTGCAACAGAAACTAAATTTCTAGAAAAGGATGGAATATAAAAAGTGTTCTTAAGATCTAAATAAAAACTAGAATTCAGAACTAATCTAAATGTTCCCACGCCTTCAACCTTTAAGCTCATCCTATTTCCTGAATAGATGTATTGCTCATTTGCCAGTGGTTTCCTCAGGTCCAAGAAACCCTGCATAACATTGGTAACGTGAATTGAAGTACTAGAGTCAATCCACCATGTATTATTAGGAGCTTCAATAAAATGAGATTTATGATATACATAAATGAAAGGTGTACCTTTCTTTTCGAACCATTTCTTGTGTTTCGGACTGTCCTTCTTCATGTGCCCCATTTTCATATAAAAGAAACACTTAACATCATTGCCTTTCTTGAATTTTGGCGCATTATTTTTCTTTACTTTAGGACCACCTTTAGGCTTCTTATCATTTGCCTTATCATGAGTTGTGAAGTTGGCAACTTCTATTTTCTCATTCTTAAGTCTATCTTCCTCTTGAACACACATAGTCAAGAGTTCATTAACAGTCCATTTATCCTTATGTGTGTTATATGATATTTGAAATAGACCATACTTCTTAAGAAGATAGTTCATAATCAAATGAATCAAGAATGACTCAGAAATGTCAATATCTAAAGACTTGAGTTGAGCAGCAATATCCCTCATCTTCATAATGTGTTCACGCACATTGGTAGAATTGTTATGCTTTATGCCTAAAAGCTTCCTTATAAGGGTGCTAGCCCTTGCCTTATCAGAAACTTTACCTTGCTCTTCGATAGCCCTCATGAAGTTCTTAACCTTATCACATTCTGAGATTGAACCCCTTATGCTCTTACTAATATAATTCTTTATAAACATGAGATTCAAGCGATTGGATCGCTCCCACGATTGATAAGCAACCTTTTCACTTAGAGTACTTGATTCCGTGGAGACAAGTGGTTCATCCTCACAAAGTGCCAAGTCAAGGTCCATGCACCCCAAAGTTAGGAGAATTTTCTCCTTTGAGTCAGAAAAATTGTCACCACATAGAATTAGAATATGAGAATCATTGAAAATATTAGGAATCACTGCATAGAAAACGTTATATAAATATTAATGCTACGAATAAAATTAAACCATATATTGAATTAACCAATGTTAAATTCAATTTGTAAAATTGAACCTTCCTATGGATAGAGATCGTATCATACATTAAATTTACATAAACTTTATTTATGAGATTAAAGATATCAAACTATAATAGAATTTCCATACCTATGGGCCTAGGAAATTTCATTTAATAAATATCTTATTTATAATCTCATTTTAAAAAATTTTCATTAAAATAATTATCTCCCTATGGGGCCAAATAATTATTCCAATGAATTAACATTAATTAATAAATATCATATAACTGTATCACTTGAATAATTTTATATATGATTTTACACTTTATAAATATTATCATAGCTTAAGATGTTATGGTTACTCTTAAGGTTAGAATAATATTTCTCACATTAATTTGCCAATATGCATCATATTATTAAGGCATTAAAAGCACAGAATTAATACAATTAAGTATTTTATCCATAATTCATGTGCTATTTGAAATTGCCAAAACAATAGCCATCATCTTTTCAAAATTTCTCTAGAATATGTATGAAAATTAAATTTCATGACAATAACGTGTATTAAATAAAGAATGCACTCAAAATAAATGATTTGTCTTAATTTGTTTTTCTAATAAAATGTTACAATCACGAAAAACAAAATACATTAATAGTGCACACAAAACTAACTTTTCAAATCATATATATTCATTTAAAAAGTCATGACATAATAGTAATCTAACAAATGTCAAACTATCCCTCGTCCAAAATTATCATAATACTTAACCTCTTTTTTTTTTTATATATATATGACTTAATTGCCTTTAAAAATAACACAAATTTGAGAAGACATAATCACATGATAATTCTTAAGTCATCAGAATTCTTAAAGGCACTACTTTATCAGATTGAAACTTTTCAACAATTACACTGCCAAAAAGCGCCAAGTCAAGATCTCAAAGGACGTATAAGACTTGTAATGAAGCAAAATAATTTTTTAATATAAAAGCGTATTACTTCCTTGTTTTTAAAGGCTATAATAATACAAAAATGTATTATTTTACTTTCAGTCAAGTAATAACATGAATATATGATTTAGAGGGATAGAAAGAACACATATACATATAAATATGCTTTAAATATATTTAGAATAGAGACATAAATTCACATAGATATTTACTGAACAGCAAGAATGAAGGTAACTCTGATATCACATGTAATAAATCTTTATAAATAAATAAATCGTACCTCAATTTATTGTTGTTCAAGTAAATGAATGACTTCAATCCTTTTATCATATTCTTGTTGAGAGTTTTGACAATAAATTTACAGGCAAAATTAACGTAACTCTCTTATAGCTAAGATAAGGACCTACAGTTTATTTTTAAATAAAAATAACCTTATCACTTTCTCTCATAAAAAAAATTGATAGTTATAAGATAAAAATTTTCTCACCAATTTTTTATGTACTGTGAGAATATTGATTGAAAATCACCGGGATATGATTTAGAGAGCAAGCCAAATATGTAGGGTGCACACAAATTGAAGACGGACGGGAAAGGAGGAGGAAAATAAAGAAGGGCGCACTAAGCGCCAATGCTGCGGTGACCAAGCGTGAGCCCCGCGGCGCTCATTCCAGAACCTGATCGCTGCGACGCTAGGAGACCAGTGCCACAGCACTCAGACGGGCGCGCCAGTGCTACGGCGGTGAGAGCCCAGCGCCGCAGCGCTGGAGACAGGAACAGTATTCCGAAATAAGAAAACTTTCTTATTTCGTCTCCCACTTATTTCAAGACTCCTTAATATGACTCCCACACGTATAGGGTAAACCTAGGTCATCCTAAAGCCTATATAAAAGCTATCAATTGGCTTGTAAATACATCTTTGTAATCTTAGTGATAATCTTGGTGAGAGGTTGAGAAATCTTTGTGATCATTAACTATCTTTGTAGTTCTTTGTGAGAGAAAATCCCTAGAGTGAGAGAGAGAGAGGGTTTTCTTTGTGATCTTTCTTGTAATAGGCATACTTTGTAAGTGCCTTGTGATTCAGCATAAGAGAAGAGTGTAATCTTGATCCTCCGTGGACGTAAGCAAGTTGTCAAACCACGTAATTCTTTATGTGTTCTTCTTCTACCATTTCTCTTTATTTTTTAATAACTTGTTCTGCATTATTATTTGCTTGGGAGATTTTGCTTGTTTGTGTGCTTCCGTTTCAACAAACTAGTATTAGAGCTTTAGTTCTAAGCGGACATGGCCACCCCCAAGTACGAGGTAGAGAAATTCAACGATACAAATGACTTCAATCTGTGGAAGATGAAAATTAAGGCGTTGTTGGTGAGCCAAAGGCTTGGCTCGACATTAGAGGAGACTGTAGCTCCATCTAGTGATGAAGAGAAAACGCCAGAGTCATCTAGAGCTGAAGCAGAAAGAATGGACATTCAAGAAATAGCTCATAGCACAATCGTTCTATCATTGAGCAATGAAGTACTAAGGGAAGTAGCAGGTGAGACGACGGCAATAGGTATTTGGAAGAAGCTTGACTCTCTTAATATATGAGAAAATCGTTGGCTAATAGATTATATATAAAGAAGAAGCTGTATCAGCTATCTATGTCAGAGGGGATGCCGATAAAATATCATGTAGACGCCTTCAATAAGATCATCCTTGATCTTGAGTCTATCAACATCAAGATAGAAAATGAACATAGAACAATTATCCTGCTGAGTTTACTCCCTAAGAGCTATGAGAGTTTTATTGATATGCTACTCTACGGCAGAGAGAGTTTAACGATGAGTAATGTGAAGTCATCATTAAACTCAAAGTTATTAGAAAAGCAGACCGAGGGCAATGCAGAAAGCTTATCTATAAGAGGAAGGCCCTCATATAGAGATGGGAGAAAAAAGGCTTAAGGTCGAAGTTTAGGACTCCTAAGAAGTGTTATTGCTGCAAGAAAGATGGGTACTTCATAAAGGACTGTCCTGAGAAGAAAGCACAAGAAAAGAAGAAAGCGGATGTTACGCTTGCCTATGATGATAGCTATGACAGCGCAGAGATACTCGTTGCTACTGATGGTAAGAACTCTGAACAATGGGTTATTGATCTGGTTGTACTTTTCACATGTGTCCACACAAGTCTTGGTTTACAAATTTCTAGCCTATTAGTAGTGGTAAGGTCTTAATGAGTAATGACACTGCATGTTAGATGATGAGAATTGGTAGTATTAAACTTAGGCTACATGATGGGCGAGTGAGAGAGTTGACAGATCTTAGGTATGTTCCTAACTTGAAGAGAAACTTGATCTCACTAGGGACTCTAGACCAGAATGGATGTTTTATCAGAATCGACGGAGGGATTTTAAGAGTTTTGAAAGGTTCTATGGTGGTGATGAAAGGAGAAAAGCACAAAGGGGTTTATGTGCTTAAGGGTGAAGTCATAAGTGGTTCTTTATTATTCTCTGCAGATGATGAGAGTATGCAAACCAAGTTGTGGCATCTTAGACTGGCACACCTAGGCGAGAGAAACCTAAATGAGTTATTCAGTCAAAAGGCGTTTGGAGAAGATAAGTTCCAGCCTTTAGAGTTTTATGAGCATTGTGTGCTTGGGAAATCACATAGGGTAAGGTTTAGTACCGGTGAGCACAAAACTAAAAGGACTATTGACTACATACACTCGGATCTTTGAGGAACAGCTCAGACAGCTACTCGTGGTGGTGCCAGATATTTTCTTAGCTTAATTGATGACTATTCAAGGAAGCTGTGGGTCTATGTGTTGAAAAGCAAAGATCAAACCTTTGAAGTATTCAAGATTTGGAAGATTCTTGTGAGACTCAGACTGGCAAAAGGGTAAAGATGCTAAAGACTGACAACGGCCTCGAATTTTGTAACAGAGAGTTTGATGGATTTTGTGCCAAGCATGGGATTGCAAGGCATAGAACAATAAGATCAACACCACAGTAGAATGGCGTAGCTAAGAGGATGAATAGGACCCTACTTGAAAGGGTTAGATGCATGCTTACCAATGCGAAGATGTCCAAGACATTATAGGGAGAAGTTGTAGTAACTACAGCTTACTTGATTAATAGAAGTCTCTCCTTAGCAATTGACTTCAAGATGCCAGAAGATAAATGGTCTGAAAATCCTCTAAAGTATGACCACCTTAGAATATTTTGTTGCCCTGTCTTTGTACATGTTAAGGATGAGAAGTTGGAACCTAGAGCTATCAAAGGGATATTCATATGATATCCCGAAGGAGTGAATGGATAGAAGGTGTGGTGTAAAGACTTGACACCACCAATGAGTATCATAAGCCGTGATGTGACGTTCGATGAGATGACGATGCTAAAAACCTCCTAAGAAGATGAGAAAGAAGAACCTGTGCCTAAGGAAGACTCAGCACCCGAGTCAATAGAAGTTGAAGTAGAGCCTAAACATGGATCTGATATGCCCCCAGATAAACACTTCAACGAGGAGATCCTTGAAGATGAACCAAAAACACCGGCGAGTTCCTCCAAGTCCACCCAAAGAAAGACTAGAACTCCTGAGATAGAACTTGAAGAGTACCAGTTAGCTCGAGATAGGCTAAAGAGAGCGATTAACCCACCAATCAGGTATGCACAAGCAGATTTAGTTGCTCATGCTTTTAATACTGCTTACATTGTTGAGTATGGTGAGCCTAAGACATATGGTGAGGCTATGAAGAGCGAAAATAAGAAAGAATGACAGCAGACCATAGAAGAAGAAATTAGTTATCTTAGGAAGAACAATACCTAGAAGTTGGTAGAGAGACCTCAAAAGAAGCTAGTCGAGTGCAAGTGGGTGTATAAGGTGAAGGAGGGGATACCGGGGATTGAGCCTACAAGATTCAAGGCTAGGTTAGTAGTACAAGGTTTTACTCAGAGAAAGAGAGCCGATTTTCATGAGATATTCTTTTCAGTTGTCAAGCACATATCTATTAGGATTTTGTTAGCCATGTGTGTAAACTTTGATTTACATCTAGAGCAGATAGATGTAAAAACAGCTTTTCTACATGGAGAGCTTAAAGAAACGATATACATGGCATAGCCGCAAGGGTTCGAGGAGCCCAAAAAAAAGATCATTTTTGTTTGCTAAAGAAGTCATTACACGGGTTAAAATAATCACCTAGACAGTGGTATAGGAGATTTGATGAGTTTATGATGGCTTGTGATTTTAGTAGGAGCAAGTATGACGGATGCGTGTACTTCAAGAACATAAGTTGTGAGATAATGTATTTGCTTCTATACATCGATGATATGTTGATCGCGTGCAAGAACATGAAAGAAATACAAAAGCTCAAGAAGCAGTTGAGTGACGAGTTTGAAATGAATGATTTGGGAGCAGCGAAGAGAATTTTGGGTATGGATATTGTGAGGAAAAGAAGAGATGTTATCTTCTTGTCTCAACAACGATATATAGTCAAAATGTTGGAGAAGTTTGGTATGTCAAACGCAAAGGCTGTCTCTACTCCTTTGGCCATGCATTTCAGACTTTCAGCAGCACAATCGCCGACATCCGATGAAAAAAACTACAGATGAGCAAAGTATCGTATGCAAGCGTTATAGGGAGCATCATGTATACAATGGTTTGCACAAGACCAAACATAGCACAGACTATGAGTGTGGTGAGTAGATACATGGCGAATCCGGAAAAGATCACTAGCTTGCAGTAAAGTAGATTTTGAGATATCTCAAGGGGACGTCAAATCACGGGTTGATATATAAGAGGGATAAGGACAGCAATGAAATGGTAAAAGGATACGTAAAATAAGATTATACAGGTGATCTAGACAAGAGAAGATCATTAACGGGTTACGTATTCACAGTGTTTGGGTGTAGTGTGTGTTGGAGATCAGTTCTACAACATGTGGTTGCACTCTCTACCACTGAGGTAGAGTACATAGCTGTTGGTGAAGCTATCAAGGAGGCCGTATGGTTAAAAGGCATATGTGCGGAGGTATTGGCTAGTAAAGATGTGAACACCGGTGTATATTGTGACAACAGAGTGCCATACACCTAAGCAAGCATCAAGTGTTCCATGAGAGGTCGAAACACATTGATGTGAGGCTCTATTACATTCGTGAGATTGTCCAAAGTGATGAAGTTAGTGTAACAAAGATAGCGTGATCTAAAACCCTGCTGATATGTTAACTAAGCCACTGCCCTCGGTTAAGTTCGTCCTATGCAAGGACTTAACCGGAGTCACTACTTTGTGAAGGTGACCAAAGATGCGAAAATGAGAGATCGAGTTGCTTGATAGATGATTTTGAATTAAGAAAGGAATTTGTGAGAATATTGATTGAAAATCATCAGGATATGATTTAGAGAGCAAGCCAAGTGTGTAGGGTGCGCACAGATCGAAGACAGACGCGAAATGAGGCAAAAAACGAAGAAGGGTGCACCAGGCGCCAACGCCGCAGCGCTCAGACGAGCGCGCCAGCACCACGGCCCTGGAGACGGGAACAGTATCCCGAAATAAGGAAACTTCCTTATTTCGTCTCCCACTTGTTTCAGGACTCCCTAATACTCCCACACGTATAGAGTAACTTAGGTCGTCCTAAAGCCTATATAAAAATATCAATTGGCTTATAAACACATCTTTGTGATCTTAGTGATAAGCTTGGTGAGAGATTGAGAAATCTTTGTGATCATCAACTATCTTTGTGGATCATAACTATCTTTGTGGATCACAATTATCTTTGTGGTTCTTTATGAGAGAAAATCCCTAGAATGAGAGAGAGAGTTTTCTTTGTGATCTTTCTTGTAATAGGTATACTTTGTGAGTGCCTTGTGATTCAGCATAAGAGAAGAATGTGATCTTAATCTGTCGTGGATGTAAGCAAATTGTCAAACTATATAATTCTTTGTGTGTTCTTCTTCTACCCTTTCTCTTTATTTTTTAATAACTTGTTCAACATTATTATTTGCTTTGGAGATTTTATTTGTTTGTATGCTTTCGTTTCAACACGTACATTATTTAATAAAATAAATTTATCAAATTTATTATGTACATTATCTAATAAAATAATTATCACATTACTTATAAACTTTAAATATGAACCACTTTAAATAGATATTATTTAATTTTAATAAAATATTATCTAACTTAAAATTTAAATATTATCTAACACTTCAATCATTGATCTACTGCAAATTAATTTCCACTGCGAGGGGCGGAGAATTGCACAAATTCTATCTTGTTGCTGTAACGTAAGTTTTTTATACCTTAAATACTTTTCGGCTCCACTTAGCAAGTGGTTCCTAACATAGCTAACATTTTTTTAACATCATTATCGAAGGAATAATCATTTCATTAGTTCATGACATTTACCCACCATTTGTCACCCTTTGAACCGTGAATGTTTGTAGGCATTACCAAAGTGATCTAATGCCTTTTCTTTGTGACATTTTCACGTAAGAATAATAATTAGTATAGGTTCCTGATTTTTATTACTTCTTTATGTATGAGGTCAATTTCTTTATTGATGTTCGAACGAGTTTAGATTCTGATTGCAGCCTTTGATATTGTTAATGGGTCTCCGGTACCCGTATAACTTTGAAACTCATTAGGAATATAAGTACTTTTTTGACATAATCTTACAAGTCCTTATCACAACTTTTGACCATAGAATGATAATGTTAAGATCGTATATGATAATTTTATAGTATAGAATATGGGTCCTGCTCAACCGAGTCAATAGTCAAAAAGTGTATAAGATGTGAGCTTCCAAACAAATTAATAGTCTTTTTTCTTGGACTCACTTGTGAACAAGGCATGATCCATTTTCAATTTTGCAGTTAAAAGGATTTGTATCAAATAATGGTTGGCCCTCTATGGAGAAAAGTCAAGTGTTGACCATATGCACCTAAACGTTTTTTCAAGTGCGATTGTTGAAGTGGAAGCACACAAACGAGTTAAACAATTCACCCAAGTAATATAATAATGCAGAACAAGTTATTAAGAAATAAAAGAGAGAAAGGGTAGAAGAAGAACACACAAAGAAATTACGTGGTTCGGTAACTTACCTACGTCCATGACGGATCAAGATCACACTCTTCTCTTATTCTGAATCACAAGGAAACCACAAAGTATGTCTACTACAAGAAAGATCACAAAGAATACTCTCTCTTGCTCTCTAAGGATTTTCTCTCACAAAAAACCACTAAAAATAATCACTAAGATTATTGTTGATCACCAAGATCTCTCTAAGATCACAAAGATCTCACTAACTTGATCACAAAGGTTGTCAAGTTCACTAAATTGTGTTTACAAGCCAATTGATAGCCTTTATATAGGCCTTGGAAAGTCCTAGGTATTCCCTATACGTGTAGGAGTCGTATTAGGAAGTCCTAGAGCAAGTGGGAGACGAAATTAGGAAGTTTCCTAATTTCGGGACACTGTTCCCGCGTTCAGCGCTGCGGCGCTGGTTCGCATCGCTGCGGCGCTGGTTCGCGTCGCCGCGGAGCTGGTTCGCGTCTCCGTAGCGCTGGTTCGCGTCGCCGCGGCGCTGGCCCGATATTTGCTGAGCGCTGCGACGCTGAATCCCAGCGCTGCGGCGCTGAATCCCAGCGCCGCGGGGCTCAGGTACTGGAAGTGGCACCGCGGCGCTCATCCTGGTTGTCGCGACGCTGGCTCCTGATGCACGCCATTCTTTGATTTTCGCCTCCTTTCGCATCCGTCTTCGATCCGTGCGTACCCTACGCACTTGGCTTGATCCCCAAATCATATTCCAATAATTTTTAATCAATATTCTTACAGCGATGAATTATGATACGATGGAGTTTATGAGATGTTTCTTGAGGTGGGTTTCACACCAAATTATGAAAAAGAAATCATCAAACATTGAGACCAGAGACCAGATTGGCATAGGTATAGCAGCTATATTTTTTCAGGCACTTTTCACGAGTTGGGTAATTAATCGAGGGATGTGGCAAAAAGAAAGAGTACAATATATGAATTATGATAGCAGGATCTCTAGGTTTGAGTGGAGGGATTCATAACGAGAAATTCATCAATGAACTCGAAAGTGGGGGTCTTAATCAGGAGATGAATGTTAAAAAAAGAATGGCTACAGTAGAGACATGAAGGAATTTTTGGCCGAACACAAGGCAGATGCAATACATCAGATTTGAAGTACTATTTTTTTTTTAATCTCGTCTCGGGTGGGATAAGCCAAGAGAAATTGAAGATGTTTCCATGATTAAGATCGATGCAATTAAATCAACTTTAGAGATAGATGAATGATTTGATATAATATATCTTTGAAATTTCATTCTTTCCCTTAAAGCTACCAAAGATTCAAATAGAAAAATATACGTAATCTCGTATTAAATATCCATTTTAAGCTACTTACTATTATGCATGGTGTTCCAAAACTGTGAAATCCATATGAATAGTAGTATATTTTTATCGATGGTAGTGGTGGGTCTTAAGCGGTTTGGGTTTGATTAATGTTGACTTATAGTAAACTCAGAAAAGTTAGGTTGACTTTTTTTTAAAACCCAAATAAAATTACTATTTAAATTATTTAAATCAATTTAATTCGATTTGAATTCTTCAATTTGAACCATTTTTAGAATCTACTATTTTTTTTCTTTTTAATTTATATCATAATTCGCTATGTTAAATCTAAACTAACTACGAATAATTACTTAATGATATATACAATAATAAGGGTTTAAACGTATAAAATTATTAAAGTCTCACTGTAATATAAAGTTTTCAATCAATGTTTTAACTCTAAATTATTTAAATACAAAATACAATAATATAAAATCATAAAATTTTATATCAAAGTTATGATTCAAATAGTTTTACTTATAAATTGTAAGGTAAGTACTTAAATGTGGTACAATTTGGCCCAGATTTACCCCAGATTATTTTTAAGTAAAATTTGAATTTTAGAGTGTTTATTTTGTAAAGTAACATTATAAGAAAAATGCTCATATACGATTGCATAATACGGTGGAAACAAGTATAAAGCTGTTGAAAATATATTTTTTCAATTAGATTGAGCCATTGTTAGTCATCATTGAAGGGGTGGTTAGAAATAATCTTTTTTGAGTAGCTATCACAAATACGATGTATTATGAGTGATATATGCCCTTACAAATACTAGAAAGAAACATCAAAAAAATATTATTGTTAGACGACCATTTTCTTTTCAATGATCTTTGGTTATTGGAAAAAAATATTTTCTGACCACTTAATACAATCATATATACAATTTCAATTTTAATTGTATATTATGGTTAATAATTTATTAATGGAGAGTATGAAGTAAAGATCATAAAAACTTTTTATTGTCAAAAATAATTATATTATTAATAGTATATTACCTTCGAAAATAATTTGTAATTAGATGAAACAAATTTCATCCCCAATACTATAATTGTCAAAAGTAAACTAATTATTGTGAGTATATTATGGTGACTAATGTTTTTTTTTCTTGGTCTTCTAGTGATTAAAAATAATAAAATAGTGATTAAAAAATAGGTTTTCAAATGTAAACTTTGGTGGATAGTAGTATCAAATATATATTATTAATGATTAAGAGCAATCAAAAGACAAATAATCATGTAGTCGAAAATGATATATTTTCAACGTCGTATAACCATTAAAAGATAAGTTTTGTTGATGAAACTTTTTCATTAAAAGAATTATAATAACATCAAGTGAAAAGAAAAGAAAAGAAAAGAGAATTTGTCTATAACAATTTCATCATATAAACAAATAAATTTGTCTTTTTAAAATTAAACAAATTATAACTCATAAAATTCTTACAATAAGAATAAAAGAGGCTTTAAAAAATTAAATATCTTAATGATTAGAGATAATGTATCTTCTTTTGAAACTTCATTCGAATCGAACAACGAGCTAGATGTAGCCAGCACTTGAACACGTCGTCAGCAAACTCATACGCATCACCTTTCTTTCAACTTTCTTTACGAAAATTCAGGCAGGCCGTACTCGAATAGTGATACTTTCTCAGGTCACGCATTTGGCTTTCTCTCCGAGGTGAGCGTTTGAATACTCCATCTAGTCATGTGAACTACCGCACACACTTCCTCACTTTGAACACAAATATGCAGAAATGATCACACGAGTAAGCGTTCGTTTGCACTGCCGTTAAAAGAGTGAGGGGAGAGAATGTTATCAACCGTTGGATCTTTATAGAGTAAAGGGCATAGAGGGACGCGAAGCAAAGGATTCGGACGGTGATGCTCTCCAAGTATCATTTTCAGTTCTAGTTTCTTTTAGGACATGGGCTACTATTGTTTAAAGGGACAATTGCGCTACTTTCTTTGTGTTTATAAATTGCTGAAAAAAACTATATGCTTGTTTTGGTGACTTATTTATTGGCCGAATGAACTTTTTTAATGTCAAAAAGTATTTTTAAATTTTTTAATAGCGTTTAGTTATTTTTAATAGCATTTAGTTATAATTAGACAGAACTTTAGAGATTAAAAAAAGTTATTTTACCTTTATTTACAAAAGATTAATTTAAAATTTTTAAAAGTAGAGTTTGTTTTAATTTTTTAAATATGTATAATGTCATATATACTTTAATAATATATTTTTTTTATTTTCATAGTGTACTCTTAATAAAAATAAATCCTATTCAATATTCTCTTAAAAATCATTATATCTCTAATTTTTCATATCTCTATTACTATCATAGTTTTATAAAAATTTGACAAAATCTTTCATTGATTATTTTATATTTTAAATAAAAAGAAATATTATTTTATTTTTAATTATTATACCAAATTTAATAATTTATATTGTTCCATTGATTACTATGTATTAATGTTACTTGATTATTGTGTTTTAAAAAATTAATTTTGAGAAAATATATGATAAATATATATTTATATATAAAAAATATTAAATTATTTAGAATTTGAATTTAAGTTTTATTAAGTGTCATTTTTTTATAATTTAATAACAGATAAATACTTTTAACAATGTATAACCGAACACTCTAATATTTTAAAAGAGTTTTTTTTAATTGATAACCAAATAATTAATAAATTTAAAAAAAAATTATTTTAAAAAGTTCTAATTAAAAAGTTTAACTAAACGAGCCTATAATTGAAAATGGGTAGTGTTAATCCTAGTTGTTGAGGGAGGAGTTTCCCTTCTCCCTCTTCAATTAGGTTAAAGCGAAGAACCTCAAGATCAACCTAAAACTTTAACCTATTTGTGCTATGAAATAACCTATTTATTAAGCAAAATAGTAAGAATTCAAAGTAGAATATAAAATATCACAACACAATCTTACGTGGTTCGGCCAATTGCTTATGTTCACGGTGGAGTTAAGGATCTTAGCCTCTCTTATTAACTCCCTAGAGAATTTACAAGAAAAATCCAATGAAGAACCCTCAAAATGACCTAATGTTTAATGTACTCTTACTCTACCATGATCAATGAACACCCAAACAATGGCTCCATCTTAGCGCATACAAGTACTTAGTGTCTACCTAGTTCTTCTCTTCTCTTAGAGTCTTTCTTAATACTTAATCTTCAATTAAAGGGTTTACGAGTGTTTATATAGACTTTATTTCATGCTTACTAACTCTATTCCTTATTGAAGTAAGAGTCCTCTTATTTTGACAAACCTAAACTTTTCAAAACTTAAAATTCGGATCAAAACGGACTCCCTGTCGCTTCTAACGCTGCGGCGCTCAGCCCTGGGCGCTGCAGAGCTGCGTGTATTGCACCCATCGCTGCAGCACTGGGCTTCTGTGCTGGGCGCCGCAGGCTCAAACTTGGTGCCCTCCCGCACATTTTCTTCGCTTCCTTCAAGTCTTTGAGTCTCGTTTAGCTTCCCTATTCATATCCCACATGTCCTAGACTGCTCTATATGTGTCCCACACATTCTAGACTTATTGTGACTCTTCCCTTTGGTATTCATCTCAATTCTTGTCCAACCAAGATTGTTGAATCACTATTTTTTCAACAAACCCTTCCTTGATTCAAAATCTTCCAAATAAGAAGGCATCATCATCCAATCCATACCAATACTCTATCAGCTAAAGTTGAGTTCAGTTAAGTCTCCACCAAGACATAACTTTCCCCAGGTTAGTGACTTTGGTCTCCAAAGGCATTCGTGCACCTTGCATAAGGTATGGATGCGTTGCACTAATTTCTGACCCTCATTACCTCGGTAAGCACGGTTTGAAAGTTGCCTAGTGGTCTGCATTACCGCAACACCCTGCGTTAGGCCACTCATGCTCATCCCAGTAAGCACATAGGCCCCCCTTATTGTGCTTCTCACCCTCAAACCTTATAGGTCATTTCTCTATCCTCAGTTTTTCTTTTTCTGCTTTAATCGAATACCTGTCCTCGTCGAGCTTGCCTAGGGACATCAAGTTCTTCCTCAGTTTAGGAACATGCCTTATACCATGTAATTCCTTAGTTTCTCTACCTTGCATTCTCAGCTTTATGTCACCAACTCTCATGATCTCACAAGTCATGTTATTCTCTATTAGAGTTTTACCTCTATTGGCTTTGTAGTTGGTAAACATTGATCTGTCGGGCATATATAGACGCTACACCCCGAATCTAGTATCTATTAGCCAGTGTATTTTTCCCTTGAGGCTACTAATGCATTAATAACTTCGGTATCTTCCTTCTTACCTATTGCAACCCACCCTCTTTGGCCTTTTGATTTCGGATAATCCTTCACAAAGTGTCTTTCCATATTACAAAGGAAACACTTCTTGGATCTTCTCATTGATTGGTTGCTCTTCCTTCATTTTGCAAGTAATGCTGCTCCATTTTCGGCCTCAGATCTCTTTGTCAATTCTTTTGAGTTCAATGATGCCTTGACGTCAATCACCGTTAAGGATTCCTTACCATACAACAGCGTATCCACAAAGTTCTTATAGCTCTTTGGCAACGAACTTAATAGGATAATGGCCTTATCTTCATCCTCGGTCTCGATGCTTGATTGCTAAAGACTTATAATGATCTTGTTGAACTCGTTAATGTGAGCTCTCAATAAAGATCCCTCATGCAGTGTTAGTTGATGCAGTTTCATTTTCACAAGAAGTACAATGCCTCGAGTCTCTTCCATAGCTTTAAAGTGGTTTCTTCATCACCAACTTCCCTTAATACTTTGTCACTCAATGCTATGATTATGGTGGCCGGACTTTGAGGTTGTTGTTCTATCGCTAGTTGAGGAGGTGGCTTCCTCCAAGGCTGAGTCTAACCCTTCCTTCACTAGTAGAGCCCTAACTTGTTTCCTCCAATGATTGAAATCATTCATCCCATTGAAGTTTTCTATTTCATGCTTGATTACAGCCATGGTTTAAATGTGAGTGATTTTAAACCTAATGTGCATACATGTGGATTTGTGTCTATAATTTAAATATAACATACATATCACATATATACATGTGCAGCGGATGGGCGGAATACAAATTACTCATGATGAACACAAATAAACTTTACATATTATCTCATAAATGTAAAATACATCAAAATTGAGAAATAATACCATGTCAAGCCTTTGGTATATTATCGAGCCAGAGTACCCGCTTTAAAGCAACCCGTTCACAATTCTAATTCCTCAATATGGTGGGCTTGAGAAAGTTAGAATAGCAGCTTTTCCAGCAAATGATTCAACTCTTGAATTCTTGTTTCTACCTTGTAGTATAGGTGACCAAAAATAGAAGGAAAAATGGAAGATGTGTTTTTGCTCTCTACATTTGAGAGAATTTCTAACACTTAAAAAAATTCAATTCTCTATTTTTCCTTTAACCCTTTGCACAAATTTTTTATGATTAATTGAGCAACTAATTACTTTTTTATTTGTTTATTATTTTTTTTATTTTCTCACCAAATGGCATCTATTGTGTTTGCCATTAGTGTTTTGTTTATTATTATGTTTCATTTTCTCACCTAATGGCATCAATTATGTTTGCCATTAGTTTTTGTTTATTATTATTTACAATAAACCAAATGAAAACAAAACAAATAAAAAATCATTTAAATGAACTTAGCCTTAATTTAGGCCAAATGAGAAAAAACTTTCTCATTGTTAAGAAACATCTTAAGGCCTACCAGTAACAAATGATACCATTTTATACTTATCTTATCATTTAATAAATATTAAACAAATAATTTAATCATATTAAATCATGGTAGAAACATATGTCAATTAAAATAAAAAATTAATTATTTGATTTTAATTTAAATAATAATATCATATTATTATTATTATTATTATTTTATTCAATAAATATTTTAATGAATAAAATAATGATATTATTTGTCTAATAAATAAGGTCATTTTGATAATTTCTAAATCAAAAAATAATTGGCCGCCACATGTATCATGTGTTAACATCCCATTGGTCAACAACTAATTATTAACTAATTTATGTACTTAACTCTTAAGTCTTGATACGTACATTATCGGAGGAAAACTAAAGTAAATGTTCGGTTTGTTAAAATTTTCTGGATCAAACTATTTAATCCGGTACGCTGCCCCACTGCACAATGAGTACACTTCATATTGCGGGACTCCCTAGGTCCACTCCCGATTTGACAAATAAAACTATTCTGTGAGTCCGAGATTGATGCCTCAGGCATACGTCACGGATATTACAAATCAGTGCAGTAGACCATACAAGTTGAGGTCATAACGCATACGTATAATACTTTCGTCAATCATATCCTGGAAGAGTAAGAATATAGATCACTATCGTCAAATCCCTATGTACTCATCTGTGAACTTATCTCCAGACATGTATCTTAATAAACAATATATGCAAATACTTTTACAATATTTTTTAACCCTGTAGGGAACTCTTTTCTTAGGTTTATTGCTTATGGCTATAAGACTTTCTAAGATACAGTCTTTGAGCATTCGGATATATTAACTCATCCATGTGAGCTGACGAATTCCATATATGTACACACCAGATTCCATAAGCATCGGACCATACCCAGCGACATCCAACGGTCACATCATGAAAGGTCTGTGATATGTGTGGAATTAAAGTATGATGGATCACTTATAAGCCCACCATAGTACTCAAGTCAAAAGACCACGTATACTACTCAACTCAAGAGAACCTTCCATTGACGACTTCATGTGATGTCTATTGGGGTCCTTACTGAACACATGTATGCTATACGAACTTCCAGTAAGTCCATGGTTAGCTAAGAATAATCATCTAGGTATAGTATACACTTGTCTATGAAAAAGAATTCCACCAATAGACCTGCATCGATAAATTAAGACTAGAAACATATAATTTGAGAATAGACTTGATTAATAACATTTCTTAGCATCTATTGCAATTATTACAACTATGTTATTACTAATGTATTCTCAGGTCTTTGTATCGTCATAAACAAGATTCTAACTTTTAGACTTCACTGATTAATATAACATGCTAGCTCTTTAGCATTTATAATTTTCAGTGATGCTAACTCTTGGCATTGATCTAAACTTCTTTAGACGAAATCTGAACTCCTTCATATCATATAGTGTTTTTAGCGTCATAAGCTTTGAATCATCTAATAATAGTAATTAGCGATTAACAAATAATGAACTGTAAAAATATTACAAAATAAAATATTCATACAAAAATAGGATGTCATGTGAGCACAAATGCCAACATCAAATACCCAGGTAGGTATTATCAAACCTGGCTTTGATACCAATTTGTTGAAAGAGGAATCGTCTTTCTCCCTCTTGAGATTAGGTTAAAGCGAAGAACCTCAAGATGAACCTAGAACCCTAACCTCTTTGCGCAGCGGAATAACCTGTTTATCAAGCAAAATAGCAAGAATCCAAAGCAGAATATAAACTATCATAACACAATCTTACGTGGTTCAGCCAATTGCCTTCCTCTATGGTGGATCCAAGGATCCCAGCATTTCTTATTAACTCCCTAAAGATTTTACAAGAAAAACCCAATGAAGAACCCTCAAAAGGACCTAATATTTAATGTACCATTGCTTTATCATGAACAATAAACACTTAAACAATGGTTCCACCCTAGCGCACACAAATACTTAGTGCCTACCGAGTTATTCCCTTCTTTTAGAGTCTCTCTTAATGCTTAATCTTCAACTAAAAGGTTTGTAAGTATTTATGTAGTATTTATTTCGTGCCTACTAACCCTATTCCTTATTGGAGTAAGAGTTCTCTTGTTTTGGAAGTCCTAAACTTTCCAAAACTTGAAATCCGGATCAAAACAGACTCCCTGTCACTTTTGGCTCTACAACGCTCAACCCTAGGTGCCCTGGCTCTGCGTGTATCGGGCACATAGCCGCAGTGCTGGCCTTCTGTGCTGGGCACCACGACGCTTAGCCCTAGGTGCCGCATCACTCAAACCTGGTGCCCTCTTGTTGGAATTTGTGCTCACGTGTCATCCTATTATTGTATGAATATTTTATTTTTTAATATTTATACAGTTCATTATTTGTTAAATCACTAATTACTATTATGAAATGATACAATGCTTGTGACGCTATAGATATTATATGATCTGAATGAGTTCAGATTTGGTCTAAAGAAGTTTAGATTAATGCCAAGAGTTAGCATCATTAAAAACTATAAATGCTAAAGAGTTAGCATGTTATATTAATCAGTGAAGTTTAAAAGTTAGAATCTTATCTGTAATGGTACAAAAGCCTGAGAATACATTAGTAATAATATAGTTGCAAGAGCTGCAATAGGTGCTAAGAAATGTTATTATGCAAGTCTATTATCAAATTATATATTCATGGTCTTGATTTACCAATGCAAGTCTATCGGTGGAATCCTTTTACATGGACCAGTGTATACTATACCTAGATGGTTTAAATGGTTGTTTTTAGCTAACCATGGACTTACTGGAAGTTCGTATAGCATACAGTTGTTCTATAAGGACTGAATACTGAACAGACTCAGCGAGAACCTTAATAGACATCCATAAAGCCGTCAATAGAAGGTCTTCTCGAGTTGAATAGTATACGTGATCCTTTGACTTGTGTACAACGTCGGGCTTGTAAGTGATCCATCATACTTTGGTTCCACACATGTCATAGACCTTTTATAGTGTGACCGCTGGGTGTCGTTGGGTATGGTCCGATGCGTATGGAGTCCGGTGTGTACAGATATGGAATCCATCAGTTCACATGGATGAGTTATATATCTGGATGCTCAGAGACAGTATCTTAGAAAGTCTTATGGCCATAAGCAAAAAACCCAGGAAAAGAGTTTCCTACAGGGTTAAACAATATTGTAAAAGTGTTTAAATATATTATTTATTAAGATACGTGTTTGGAGATAAGTTCACAGATGAGTACGTAGGAATTTAACAATAGTTATCTATATCCCTACTCTTCTAGAATATGAATGGCGGAAGGATTATACGCATGCGCTATGACCTCAACGTGTAAGGTCTATTACACTGATTTGTAATATCCGTGAAGTGTGTGTGAGGCATTGATCTCGGACTCACATAATAATTTTACAAATCGGGAGTGGACATAGAGAGTCCTGCAATATGAAGTGTACTTGTTGTGCACTGGGGCAGCGTACCGAATTTAATAGTTCAATCAAAAAAATTCCAGCAGACTGGACATTTACTTCGGTTTTCCTCCGATCATGCACGTGTCAAGACTTGAGAGTTAAGTACATCAATTAGTTAACAATTAGTTGTTGACCAATGGGATGTTGACACATGGCACATATGGGCCAATTATTGTTTGATTTAGAAATTACTAAAATGATATTATTTATTGGACAAATAATATCATTATTTTATTCATTAAAATATTTATTGAATAAAATAATAATAATATATGATATTGTTATTTAAATTGAAATCAAACAATTAATTTTTTTATTTAAATTAGCATATGTTTTAACCATGATTTAATATGATTAAATTATTTGTTTAATATTAATTAAATGATATGATACATATAAATGGGTGGCATTTATTAATGGTAGGCCTTAAGATGTTTCTTAATAATGAGAAAGTGTTTTCTCATTTAGTCTAGATTAAGGCTAAGTTCATTTAAATAATTTTCTATTTTATTTTACTTTCATGGCTTATTATAAATAATAATAAACAAAATACTAATGACAAACATTGACTTAGATAATGGATGCCATTTGGTGAGAAAATGAAAGAAAATAATAAACAAATGAAAGAACAATATGTTGCTCAATTGATTAAGTGAAAATTAGGCCAAGGAATTAGTGAAAGTGTAGAGAGAATTTTGAAAGGCTAAATGTTAAAAAATTCTCTTAAGTGTTGAGAGCAAAAACACCTCTTCTATTTTTCATTCCATTTTTGGTCACTCATACTACAAGGTAGAAATAAGAATTTAAGAGTTGAATCCTTCGCTGAAAAAGCTACTATTCTAGCTTCTTCAAGCCCACCGTGTTTAGGAACTAGAATTGTGAATGGGTTGCTGTTGGGGCTTGTGCTTACGTGTCATCCCTGAATGTACATATACTTATGTGTTTATATAAGTATACAAGTCCATTAAATCGCTAATACCCATTTATATGATATTATGCAATGTAATATTACAAGCATTGTATGATCTGAAGAAATTCAGATTAGATCTAAAAAAGTTTAGATAAAGGCTCATAGTTAGTCACGCTGAGAGATATAAATGCTAAATGTTAGCACAGTTAAGCGTTAGCTGGTTGTAATACTTAGCGAAAATCCAAGAGTTGGAGTTTTATCTATAATGGGACATAGACCTGAAAATATACTAGTAACTGCATAGTTGCAATTGGATGTCAAGAAATGATAGTTGCATAAGTATGTTATCGAATAATTGTCCTTGATCTATTTATGCCGATGCAGGTCTGTCAGTGGATATCTTTTAATATAGATCAGCATATGTCGTACCTATAGGGTAAAGACGGTTGTTCTTAGCCGACCGTGAGCTTAGAGCTCGTATTAACATATAAGTATCCAGTTAGAACTAGATATAGGACAGACTCACGAGGGCCTTCCTTAGACATCCTATGTAAGCCGTCAACGAATGGTCCTCTCGAGTTGAGTAGTATAAGTGATCATTTAACCTGAGTGCCATAGTAGGCTTGTAAGTGATCCACCATACTTTAGTTTCATGTATGTTACAGACCTTTCATGGTGTGATCGCTGGGTATGGTCCGATGCTTATAGAGTCCAGTATGTACAGATATGAGATCCGTTAGCTCGTATAGAGAGTTTGATATCCAGATGCTTCGAGACTGTATTTGAGAAAGTCTTGTGGCCACAAGCATTAATCCCGGGAAAGAGTTTCCGATAGGGTGGAACAATATGGCAAAGAAGTTTGCACATATTGTTCAGTGAGATACAAGTTTGGAGATAAGACATGGATGAGCACTAGGAGATTTGATGGTGATAATATATTTCCCCACACATCCAGGATATCATGACGAAAGGACTATACATATGCGTTGTAACCTCAACTTGCATGGTTCAACACGCTGATTTGTAATATCTGTGACGTGTACGTGGGGCATTGCTCACGGACTCATAGAATAGTTTCATTTAACGAATCAGGCATGGGCCTAAGGAGTCCCGTGATATGGAGTGTACTCGTTGTGCACTAGGGCAACGTACCAGATTAAATTGTTTAATCCAGTAATATCTAGCATTACCACGAAAATGCGCGCATATCTGTATTTAAGTGTTAAATATAATAATTAGTCAATAATTATTATTTACTAATTATATAATGACACATGACGTATTGTGGACTCTCGGTTGAGTTTACTTAAGTGCGAGTTTGGTGAGATCTACTAAGGGGTATACTTGATAACTATTTAGGAGGGGTAAAATAGTCATTTTATATTTTAATTATTTAATTATTAAATAATCAAAAATTTTTATTATTATATTATATAATATTATATATTTAATATTATTATATTATATATTATTATATTTATAATAGTTGGCACTCATTATTATTATTATTTTTATTATTATATAATATATTATTTTATTATTTTATTATTTATATATATGAAATGAGAGTGTGTGAATTAGTGGAGGTGTATGTGTGTGTCGAGTGAATGAAAAGGAAATTAAAATTGTTTCAATATTCTTAAGTGTGTCGGTAACGAGAGAAATGGAATGGAGAAAGAAAAAAGAGAAGAGATGGCACCGAAGAGAAAAGAAGAAGAAGAAAAAAAAAGGAGAAAAAATAAAATTGTTTTATTTTTTTTTATGATGTTAAATGAAGTAATTTGTGAATTGTTTTAATTTTTAATTTTTATTTTTTTAGAGAAAAGGATAAATACACACACCCGGACGTTTTGGGGATTAAGAGTTAATCCCGTGCTGAATATAAGGTTGTTGTTCTAGTTCACCGTGTTGGTGACTAGAACTGCCCACGAGTTAGTCTCCATACAGACTCCGAAAAAATACGTGTATAACGTTACACGTTGAGATGAATTCTCTAACCTACTAATATATTAATGTGATTAATATATTTTATTTATTACATTTAATATGTATATGATATGTATTTTAGGTAATAGACACAATTGCATATGCATATACTCACATATATTAGATCTCCGACAACAGTTGCTTCAAGGCAGGTACTCCAGTTCGACTTATACCAAAGACTTGATAATGTACTATGTCTCAATTTTGATGTATTTTATATTTATTAAATAATATGTAAAGTTTATTTGTATTTATCATTATGAAATTTATATTCACTCATCTACTTTAGGTTTAAAATTACTCGCACCTCCACGTGTTTTCTTTGTACCTCAGATTAAAATAAAAGGGCATGTTCATGTTACGCCCTGGGCTTAAAAAGCGAGATGTAGACGCCACTGCTTGTTACGTCTTATTATTGGACTGAAATATTATATTAGCTATGCCCCTGCATTTCTAGTAAGTGGAACATGAGATAAGGACGAGGAGAAGGATGAAAATAATGAGTTAAAAACAAATATCAAAAATTCAAAATTTTATAAATCCGTGGTTTTTTTTCCTTTTTTAAAAAAAGGAATCATTGGGTTAATGAAAAAATAAACAACACAATTATTTTGGATTAGGGAATCTCATCCATTAATCGACATATATATAAATCACTCAATCAATCGCGGATAATTGATAATGATATTAATTGGCATTAATTTCATTCTGCTAAAAACTAATTGAAAATATCTTCTTTTTTTTGGCCTATACTGATATCTAATTAAAATAAGCATTGTTATTCCAATTATAAATTAATAATTTTATACATATTACATATTTTTGATCGTTCAAATCATTAGTAAAAAATAAAAGTTCCATTTTCGATTGTGATTTGCAATCACTAAAAACAAAAATATGTTATTTGACTATAATATGATTTAGTCGAAATTGTTTTTACAATAATGAGTGCATCAAAAATGCAATTGAAAATAAAAATATTATTTTTAGCAAAAGAGAAATGTTGTCAAAATATTAATTAAATTTCACCAAATTAGCAACCATAAGTATATTTAATTAAAATTAATAATTTGTTACCACCAAATAAAAACACCATCAAAATAAAAAATATATAATTTCGATCGTAATAACAAATGGATTGAAAAAAATAGTACATTTTTTTACTATCATTTATGGCAATTGAAACTAATATTGCAGACTATAATTCTCACTAAAATATGATCATCAATGATTAGAAACTAAGATTTTTGTCAACAGATAATTAGTTCTCGCAATTGCATAACACATTTTTTTCACTTTGTTGATAGCTTATACTTTTTAGTTGAAAAAAGTTATATCAACGACCAATTTCAATAGTAGTCAAAAATATTTGGTTGAAAATATATATTTTTCTTATAGTGCAATTATTATATTGTATAATTTGTATTCATAATTTAACATATTTTAAACTATATTAATTTTTGTCCTGTAATGATTATTAAAATTTTAAATTTATTTTTTTAAATTATTTCAACTTTTAATTTTTATCAACTCATCTTTCTTTTGTAAAAAGTTTTATATTAATTTTGAAACATGATAATGCACTAAATATGAATTTATTGATTTAATTATAAGTTAAGAATTTTAGGAATTAGGACTTTTAAAAAAAGAAAAAGAAAACTTGGGTTTTCAAGTTGAGTTTTTTTAAATCCTACAAAACTCGGATCCAAAAATCACATAAAAAGGAACCCAAATCTAGAAAAAAAATTCCCATTTTCCAATTTTTTTTTTCTAGATATAGGTTTTTCTACGTTTTTGAATTTTTTTGAATTCATGTTCGAATTTAAATTTTTTTTTCCATCCTTAATTTTGACTCATGTGCTATAAATAGAATTTTTTTATTTGATAATGATCATTTAATTTTATTCGGTATCAATCATTAAGTTTCAAGCAATTAAGCATAGCATTTGCTTGTTTTTGAAGCACTCTACAATCCACAATCGAGTACTCTTTTTTAAGCAATTATTAATTTGAGCGTTGAAGTATTTATACATCGAACACATTTTTTCTCAAATAATTATTGATTTGAGTATCAGAATAATATTTTCTTTTATTTTACAGACATTGCTTATCCAAAAATTTAAAGAGTTCTGAAGATAGGAAGGTAAATTTTTGAGTTTTTAAACTTTAAAACTTTCAATGTGATATTAATTTCATTGGGAACATAATTGTGGCTTAGAAGAAAAATAAAATTCAGCCCAAACCTTACATATAAATCCTTGCTCACTATGGATCAAAGCATTCAAGATACAAAAATCGAGCAAATGGCGAGTGACCCTAACGACAAAAAAAAGCAAACACATACATAGTTGAAATTGCAATAAAAACAAAAATCAGCACACACCGTATGGACCATTTAAGGGCAATTATCTATATTATTGCATTTGCATGTGAACAACAAATCAACACCATCATTTAGCTAGTTTTTACAAATAGTCTGGCATGAACTTCTTCTTCAGTGAACTTGTTCAAATCTCACACTGGAACAGTTCTAGAAGTAGCTTGCAGTTGTGTCTCGCCATCTTCTTCATTCTCACCTGATAACTCCTCAAGCGATTTCCCCTTGGATTCTGGCACACACAAAGTACATACCATTCCAAAAAAGTTAATCACACCAAGCATAATAAGCGAGTACCTGATTCCAATACCAGGTGGGTAACCAGCATCTGTCTTCTTGGGGTCTGTGCTCTGAGCAGCGTACAAGAAACCGAATGCACCCACTATGGCACCTGCCTTGCCAGCTGCGGCTGATATTCCATGGCAAGTTGACCTCAATCTTGCCGGGAAAATCTCTGCTGGCACAACAAATGTTGTGGCATTTGGTCCAAAATTGGCGAAGAAGAAGGTCAGTGAGTAAATTACGACGAAACCAATTCTGTTAGGCTTTAAGGTCCAGTGATGGTAAGGAATAGCAAGTGCAAACATGAAAACTGTCATGAAGAAGAAGCCCATCATTTGGATGGCAAACCTTCCCACGTAATCTATGAATGCAACAGTGAACCAATACCCTGGAACGGTGCTGCATAGTGCTATAAGTGTTTGTGCCTTTGCAATCTTGTAAACTTCGTGAATAGCATTCATGGATGCTGCTGGAGGAATCCATCCAATTGCGCTGAAGATATCCTTTTGGAAAAGATTTTGGCTGTAGAATGCAATGTCCAACAAGAACCAAGTAGAAGCAGTTCCAAACAAGTGAAGGCCGTGACGCCTCACGAATTCCTTAGAGAACAAGCCAAAGCTATTGGCTTCCTTTTCGGCTATTCTTGCTACCTTTTCCTCTTCTGCTTCAATCTCCACTTGCAAAACCTTTGACATGTCTGCAGCAGCTTGCTTCGCGTTCTTGGCAACAAGAGCTGTGTAACGAGCAGTTTCGGGCATCTTCATACGCCAGTAGTAAGTCATAGCCGCAGGGATAGCTCCAAACATCAGAATAATGCGCCAAACATAGTCTGCTTCAGGCACAGTTGAACCTTTTGGATCGGCTGAGTACGGAAGGGCTTTGAACTGATGGTCAAATGAAACTGATACTATGAGAGCCACAATCCCACCAGCCAAAATTCCAAAACCTTGCATTGCAAACACTGCAGCAATAAACGCTCCACGAGTCTTTTTGTTTGCATATTCAGACATAATAGTGGCAGAAAGTGGATAGTCACCACCAATGCCAAAACCAAGCCAAAACCTGAAGAAACAAAGGGTTGCCATGACACCCTTGGGACTATTTCCAAAGGAAAGCCCAGAGGCAAGAGAGCTGACAACCATGAGAATTAGAGTTATACCATAAACCTTTTTGCGTCCTAATTTGTCACCGAGCCAACCAAAGAAGAGCTGGCCAGCCAGAGTTCCGCAAAAGGCGACGCCATTAACAGCAGCTGAAACATTGGGAGGCAATGTGCCTGGCTTTGGGGCTCCTTCTTTATGATAGTATATGCGACCGAGTAACTTGGTGACTAAGGAGATGCAAAAGAGATCGTATGCATCAGTGAAGAATCCCATTCCAGCAATGACAATTGCAGTGAAATGGTACCATTGGGTCTTTGCCACATCGAGTGCATTAAGCACTGTCAATTGCTCTTTAGCCATGGCTACAAAGCTGTAGCTTATGTTATTAGTCTTCCTTCAGAGAAAACTTGAATTAAAGTATCTAATTGTCCTGCATAAAAACGAGGAGGTAATTGATATGATTATACTGACCGTTAAATTATCTCATATTAGCATATCAATCACAATTCTGTAAATTAAACGAGGGCCAAGTTCATTTTTGGATTCTTCTTCCTCTTCTCGCCTAATGTTTGTGGTCAAGAAGTCAGATTAATTTTCATATTTGTCGACGTATCTGGAACAAGATTTGTAAAGCATCTCAATAATGCGAAAAAAGGACAATACAAGGTGCAGGCCGTTTCCTATTTTCTTCCCTTTCGGATTTGAAGTGAAACCTACAATTTCAAATATGAAAATTAACGGTGACGTACTAACATATTTACTTTTCAGAGGAATCAAGTATTTCACTTTCATCCATCGCAGAAACGAATAGATGGGACAATTGTTAATACTTTTCTACAATTGTAGTTATTCTAGAATTATATATATCTTTATTAAATTATTTCTTTTCTTACAGTCAAGAGTGCACCATTCACGCTATTCAAGATTAAGACAACTGGAAGGAAAAAAAAAAACAAGAAATTAATGCTAATAAAGATCGTTTAAGTTGACTTATTCTCACTGTCTCTCCCTCCTTTATTCTTTCTTTTTTTTTTTTTTAAACAAAATCATGGGGCTACACTGTAGGTGGACTGGCAAAGCTCAATCGATCGATGAATTTCAAAGGAAAAAGTCTGTCTTCAAATAAAAATTTTAAAACGTGCCTGCGATTTTCTTTTTTTACAATGAGAAAATTTATTAAGATATGAAGAAGAAATAAGCCGTAATGAGTCTTAATAATTATGAAAATCATTCCAATAGAAAGTGGTTATTGAAACAAGGAAATTAAAACAAAAGGCATATAAAAGTACATACAAAGAAAAAAATCAAGAAAACCTATTGCAAAAAATCTAAGAATACCACTTTGATAAATAGTTTGTTTAATGTGGATAAAAGAAAAAAAAAACCAAACAAAAAGACAGAAAGATTGAAACTAATAAAAGAGCACATACAAAAAGAAGAGAATAGAAAGAAAATATGTAAGTTGTTTAATACTTTTGGTTTTCACTACAATCTAATAAATCAATAAGACTAAGTAGAGAGTGCATCTGCTTAGCAAGAAGAAATATAGCAGGAAAAAGGAAAAAGAAAGATAAAGAACAATCTCTTATGAAGCAAGTGCTTAGAGTATCCAAACGATCAAAAAGAAAATGGAATCTAAGTAGTAGCTCTAACTCATCATGGCTACTTGAGGGAGTTATCAGGATTTTGGATTTTGGCAAACTATGATATTTGCAGCCACTGCCCACTGCTGCAGGAGAAAAAGGTTTTGTACCCCACTATGTATAGTGGGTTCAATATCATAAAGTGAACTACCATAAAGAAAGGAGTTTGGTTATGTAAAAGTGGTCCTAGTGACCAAAAAGACAGTTCCTGAAAGACAGGAACTTCTCAGTTTCCATGAATATTTATAACAAAGTGTGTGTTCGAAATTGAAAGAGCTTGAGAGATATAAAGAGATTCTAACCTGCAGCGTATTGAATTTCCAGGCAAGGAACGGAAGAGGGTTGAGAAATATGGGTGTGTTGGCCTGCTATTTAAGTGAGTGAACGAACCATAATACACGCAGAATCAACTCCGGCATCTAAGTATATACCCTTATTCTTTAGTCAAGTCAACGTTTTCAACTATTCACAATTAATTTCGTTTGATCAACAAATATTAAATATAATGATGTGCCAATCCATCACAAGTTATGTAGCTTCATCACTAAAACATCTATACCCAATTCAAGAAAGATTGTGATCCATTAAAATTTTTTCATGCCCTAGGTTCATAAAGAACCAAGAAAAAAAACATTCAGGGTTAAATTAGTCCATTATAGTCCATGTTTTTTTATACGGAAATGTGGATTAATTTTATGTGGATGAAAGTTAAAAGATTGTGTTGATTATTAACATGAATAATTACTTCGAGGCAACTGACTCCAAGAATAATGCAGTTCCATTTCGAATCTTCAAAATTTTAATTTCGCAGAGAGTGTAATACAAGAAATGAGTTAAATAATTTTCATCCTTATCCTATTCCTATATATTTTAACTCAATTCTCGCGTATTAATTTGGACAGGTTATGTTAATTATCTGTGATAATTACCTTGGAAATTCATGAATGGATAAATCTCGCAGCGCATGCACATGCATGCAGATGCAGGCATGCAGCAGCCCTTTAGAAGCATCAGTGATGCAAGCAAATCTAAAAAGAATTTCCAATAGTTCTTCAGTGTCTGTTAAACACGAGGCCAAGTTATCTAGTTATCTTTTGGCTAGCTGAACTACTGAAACGACCTTTTGGTGGTTCTGGGTCTAACCACATATAATTCAGAAGATGATAATTATGCTTTTTTTTATTTTTACTTTTGTCTAACTATCTTCCGAATTGTTCCCTGGTTCTGCAGTAAAATCGTGTTAAGTTTCATGGTTTCAATTTTTCCCCAGTAATTCAGTAAGATGATAAGGAATTGACGAACATTTAATGTGGAAAATGAGAATTCCTGGCACCAGAATGCTGCTGGTCCATGATTGTGTTGATAAGTCTGTGGTCACATGATGAAAAATGTCATGAAATTCTTGTGAAATATACATAAAATAATTAAGCTGTATATATTAGATATTTTGAAGTCACGGAATAATAGACAAACAGTTTCAAATACATCCAATAGCAGACCTGAAAAAAGCAACTTGCAAGAGTATTGGGAGCAATTTGATCATTAGATCAGATGGATGAGATTGAGCCCACTTGTATGAAATCAAAATTATCATTTTACTCTTTAATTTTATGGACATATATTAATTTAATTTTATATTTTTAATATATATCATATTAATCAAGGACGTATTTAGTAATTTTTTTATTATTATAAAAATTAATATTATATAAATTAAAAAAGTTAAAATCAAATATATATTTATAAAATTAAGAATTAAAATGATAATTTTTCTTATTATTATTTTTTATTGGCGCTAACTTCCATCTGCGAAACAGCTAGATCATCTTAATGTCAAATGGAAAGAAATATTATGTTGTATAAGCCGGCTTACACAAATATACAAGAAGGATTTACGTACTGAATGTTCACAACTGAAAGTGATATAAATGCGTTCTCATTCCTTCTAATATTTTATTATATCTGTAGCCGTTCTCTTATTATTAATAATGATAACTATTAGCAGAAATTCAATCCAATTTGCAGAAAAAAATTGCCGTATTAATAAATGCTTTCATTTAGTAAACTTTACGTCATCTAATACGTTGTCACCAAGAATCAAACTAATGAACAGTTGATTCCTAAATTTAAAAAAGAATATACAATAAAATATATTTTATTCTGTAAAGTTACACTTAAATTTAAATATCAAAGATTTATTTGATCATCAGTTAGCTGGATAGGTCTGACCATCAACAAAATTATCTAAGCATTTACATTAGTTAATCATATGTGAAAACTTCATTGCAGCCGCAATATACCCCTATTTGATGCACACGTCTACTTATTGATTATTGTGAAGCAGTATTATGCCTACAATTGACCCTTTATTTGTACAAATTTGTGCAAACAGCATTAGATTATTCTGAAATGAAACCTCACCGGCAACAATTTGCATTGCCAATAAAATGTCAACCGGTTGACCTATTCGATGATGAACTAATTTACACATTAAAGCAGCTAAAGTCTGATTTGATAAACTTTACTTTAACATGTTGGCGATAACCCAAAGAGGAAACAGATGGCTCGTCAACTTCTATTAGTCATAGAGACACGTGATACATACTCTTTGGCCTATGATTTTTAGGATCTTGTTTCATTCATCGAGTGTTCTGTCACGATAAGGCTCTGAATATATCTCATTTTGACTTATTGGTAGTTTTTGCAGCTCTTTAATGACATATCACATATATAATACAAACTTTAAAGCTTTACCAGGTTACATGTAACAGTGCCAAGTAATTAGTGAACACGAAAATTTTAAATCACTTATGTTCTTGTCCATATATCCTCATATTAGTTCTGGATAATGTTGGTTTCTAAACTCAAAAGAAGTAAAAACATTGGCCGCATAGGTCATGGATATTTCTTCCATTAATTAAATTTGTGACTATGATAGAATGGAAATCTTTGGTGCCATTGTCAACTGTACTTTGAGTTTGTACATGAAAATTCTAGGAAGCATATAAAGAAATAAGTAGTAATATTCAAAAAACCAACAACTAAAACATTTGTTTACTAATAATTAGTAGGTGATCATAGCACATCGATTATTCAGTTATAGATATTGGTTGCTAATGGCATTTCTTTTTTTGGGTCTCAAATTGTTGGCTGTTAAATTTTGCCCAACTTAATTCCATAGAGCCGAAAGTAGCACCTAGGTTTATGCAATTTGCATATCATCAGACAGAAAATTATGGAGCCAACTTGGCTTTTGACTTGAGCATTTTAGATTGAAACTTGCTTAATAGCATTTAATCGATCATTTGTTTTAATATTAAGTGCAATATGGCATTATGTAATTTTATAATGTGAATAGTTCAGGATGCATGTATCTTACTAATGAAGGATGTGTGCTTTTTTTGTTTTTTGTTTATATATTTTTTTCCGATAAAGGAAGATGTGTGGCTTTAAAGTGCAGGAACATTCGTTACTTGAGTTAATAAATCAATCAGCTATGTTTTAAAGTACAAATTTAAGAAAGGGGCTCATCAATTTGACAGTCCATATTGATAACTCAGTTAATGACTTTTATTCTTCACCGTTTTTTTCCTTTAATTTCTTAATTTTCAAGATAGATGTTAAAATGTTTAAAATGATAAATAATAAGTATCATCTTACTAGATGATCAAGCAAGATAAGTTATTAGTCAATTTCTCAAGAAAATAAAGACAGAACATTTCTAACGTGGCGATTTTTTTTTTTCTTGAAACATTCTAACATATGATTTTAATATGCTTAATATGAACCTTATCTTAAGAGAATTGCATTTTGATTTTCCTTTCAATTTTATGGTTTATAGACTACATAATATTATGCGATTTAGCTTTATTATAATTTTTTTTCTCTGTCCACCATGGCTAGATTTTTTTAAGGGGAAATTTTCATAAATAACCAATTTTGTGGGAAATTATTTTTTTTAATTTAACTAACTATGATATTTTCTAATTTTTGTAGCAGAATACTTAAAAAAATGGTTAAAAATACCCGTATCTTATATATGAAACTCACCATTTCAAATTTTTTAATTTAAACTTCATAATATTTATAAAACAATCCACACACTTGAGGCTTAAAAAAATTGAATTGAATTATTCAACAAGAATATATCATATCTTTCCTTCTATTGTAATTCATTTTCATTTCATTTTGTTTTGATTAAATTATGTTGATGTTATATATATAGATGAATTTTTTTTTTGTATAGTGTCTAAAATAAAAGCTTGTTATAATCACTTTATATCTGTAAATGGTGGTAACTAAGTTAGTAGCATTGCTCCAGCAATACCAAATATTATGTTTCCAACCACACCACAGTTAACTACCAATTTTTCTCAGTGAGATATAATGAGGACTCGACTCATACTCATTATGATAGTTAGATAGATGAGAAAATTTATGACGACAGTAATGCGAATGATGATGAAGAAGCAGGTGGGTTGAATGATGTATAAGAGGGTAGTGAAGACTACTTATCATACACCAATTATATGTATTGATTTTTTTTTTAGAAAATATATTATATCATTCAATCATCATCAAGATCTTACATCAAAGTCCTTTGACACAAAACATCAAAGGAATACCAGGCTAAAAAAGAGAAGTACAATTTAAGATCACCTGAACTAAACTCTTTCAAAGAAGAGTAAGAAATCATATCCATACCCATTCATGATAAGGATAACTCAAGAAAATTAAAGACCTTTCAAAAGAAAGAGAATATCAGACTTCTCAACGGAGGAAAATTCAGAACCCGTGTAAGGGCGAAGTTATTTGAAATTAAAACGGACTCAATCAGAATACTCATTATTAAAACAAAATCGGCAACAACTAACAATGGTTACCTAACCCGGCAAAAATAGGCAATAGCAACCCAACACCAGCAACAACAACTTAATAAACCACGTAACTTCCGGTGGAGTAATACTGAAAATTCAAACGGAAAAGAATTGTCAAAGAAAAAGTCCAGGATAACTAGCCAAGGGGGTCTCGATCTGTCATAGGGAATTCTTTACGTTGGCAACATCGAAAGAAGCCCAAAATGGCGACTAAGCCGGTTGCAGTTGGGACCTAAGAGAGCAAAAGGAAAAAAAAGATAGCAACTGGCCGAGGTTTGGTGACAGATTGGAAAAAGTTGATCGGAAAACAGCTAAGGATCGAAACAGGATTAGGCACGGGGTGAAATCGTCGGGACCTTGCAGAGTAGCAGCACTGCATGAAGAAACACCGTGATGCAAAAGCACAGAAGTGCAGCACAAGGAGTTTTAAGATTGTCGAGATCCAGCCAGAACCAGCCATCAAAGCAACCATTGGAAGCTGGACCGAAAGAGTAAACAAAAGAGAGTCCAACAGCTATATTATAAACCTTATTACATCATTGTTCTCAAGGAAGTTGAGAAGAGCGTCGAAGCCCCAAGGGCTCAATGGCGATCGATAAAAGGGTAGCTTTTGGGCAACAATAAGCGATCGAGAGACTCTATACATATTCGTAGCCAACGACTTCAATCAAACAATGTAAAGGAATAGAAAACTGAACAAGAACATACAAAAACAATGAGGAAAAGAAAAGCTAATAGGGTGAATAGCTTAAGGGAGAAGGAAAGGAAAGAGATGAGAGAAGGCCGTCGGAGAAGAGGCCGTCGACCTCCTCTCCAGTGGAGGTTGATGTTGAAGATTAGGGTTTTTATTGAGCTCGAGGCGATAATTATATGTGTGATTTATAAATAAGAGAATGTGAAATAGTTCCAGATTTAGGTCCAGCCCCTTTGGATGAGTTGGAGGATATTGTTGAACTACAAAATCCATTTCAATTTTTCTTCCAATATCACTTTCTAACTTGAATCCATCAGATGAGATATCATGCTCAAGAATAGAGGAAGTTATTGTTTTCAAGTTGTTTCCTAACAAGAATGTAATATTTGATGCTCTTAGCCAATTTACATTAAAGGGTAATTAGAGCTTCAAAGTTGATAGGTTCACAAAAGATTAATTTGACGCAAAATGTAATAATGAAAGGTGTAAGTGGAAAGTGTGCACTGTGTCCAAAAATGATAAAATATATTTTACTATGCGAAGCTAAGATAATTATTATTTGAACGATAAAAAATAAATTTGTAAATGTCAATAGAAATTATAGACAAAATAAGATCCAAGTCGAGAAATATGGTGTAAATTTAACATATATAACAACTTATCAGGTTGAAGAGCATGCACTGAGGTTGATAGCTGGTACTTTAGAGGATTCATTTAGGCTAATTTTTACATATTGCTATGTGGTAGAAAACAAAAACCTAGACACTATGACTCATTTAAGATAAATAATAATGGATATTTTTTATACATTTTTTTTGGCATTGAATCATTATATTTGGAGTTTTCACTCTTCTATCAAACTAGTGATTGCTGTTGACAGTACTTTCTTAAAAGGTTCATATCTTGGTTCTATGTTTGTTGTAGTTTATAAAAAAAAAATTATCAGATTTATCCATTGGCATATGAAATTATTGATTCTGAAAATAATACACCCATGGAATAGGCTATCTATAAAGTATTTCCCAATGCGTACCAAAGGGTGTGTATCTATTATCTAAAGAAAAATCTGATCACGAATTACAAACTTCTAACAGGAAAAAAGAAGGAAGATGGATTCTTAGCAACATATTTTTATTGTTGTAAAGGCATATCAAATGTCTAAGTTTCAAATCCAAATGAATAACATACGAGGTATAAACCTGAGGTAGTTAAGTATTTGGAGAAGGAAGTTGGTTGTACTATGTGAACTAGATCAGTGGGTGCATTTATGAGGTATGATATCATAGCCGTTAATATTGCAAAAAGTATTAATGTAGTGACAAAATAGATGCGTTCCCTACTTATTAATACATTAGTTAAATAGATATGGGAGTTAACGAAAATTAGTTTTATAATGGAAGAGATGCTGTAAAAAATATGACAACTCACTTGACTACTTCGAGAAATTATAAGTGATAAAAGTACAAGGATTAATTTATCTGAATGTCAATTCATCCAGTTGATACTTTAAAATTTGTTATGAAGGATTAAAGTAGGAATGAGATAGTTGACATCATTATAAAATAAATCATAGCAACTTTGCACATTTCTCAAGACTTACAATTTTCTCATTCTTATAAACTACCACGTTTTGCAATATCATTGCATTCAGTAGTATTCTACTACAAGGCGATCTTAAATATCTCGTGTCAATAATATCAAATTAAAAAAAGAAAGTCATGTTTTATGTTTATTACCATGATAATCCATATATATAGTCTTGACGAGAATATAAATCTCATTTTTTGGTGAGCTCCTAGCTTCATATTGATAGGCAATATTGGAATAAATAAGGAATATTATTTTTGATATTATAAAATGATTATTGCTAAATGTATACTGATCATATTTTATGTAATAATTAAAATAGTTGATGACAAATACTTAAAGATGGTGTAATTGAAATTCTAATACAAATATTACCTTTTCTTTTTAAAATTCAGTGCCAAAGAACTATTGAAAATATTAAATCAATGCAAATGCAAAGTGTAGAAAATATTGGATCGATGGCAGCAGTCCTAGGATCCAACAATTCAGAAATAACAACCTTAAACATCTGAGGACAAATGTAGAAACCAACAAGTAATTCAAGCACTTCAAGGCAAAAGCAAAAGCTTAATATTTCTAGCTGTAGTAGTGACAGCTCAGAGTGTACCAATGCAGTTGGAAAATTGATGAAGTGTAATGATCATACAAGAGATAGTACAAGTGATGAAAATCCAATGGTGAAGGCCACACAAAGGACAGTATCAAAAGCTAAATTATAGGAAACCGTTTCGTAATAATGCAAATTATAACAAAGTGTAAATGTGTGACCATATAAAGACCTGTATATATATTACTATTACATAGAATTCATTTTTGAAATCAATAAAAAAAGAGAAAGAAAGATATTTTCTGCATAGTTTTACAAATTTTAATTTGGTATCAGAGTTATTATCTATGGCTTCGAGCTCAACAACTCACAACACCTCTTCACCAAATACTGGTAACACAATTCCTTAAAGCAGCATGTTTGCAAGTTCATTTATATTCTCTGCAACCATCAAGCTAACAAACACTAACTATATACTATAGAAGTCTCAAGTAATTCCAAGTATTAGAGGAAATGGCTTGATAAGGTATATAGATGGCAGTAAACCTACTTCAAGGCAACAACATGTCTCTGTAGATGACGACAACACTATCATTACTATAGAAAATCTTGAATATCAAGCATGGCTCAAGTAAGACCAAAACTTGATGTAATGGTTGCTTTTATCACTCTCTGAAATAATGGTGGGTCTAGTGATTGAGTGGTCCACATCACACGAACTTTGGTCTATACTAGAGAAACTCTTTGCCTCACTTTTAAAAGCTAGACTCATTCATTTAAAAAATCTCATTTAATCTACAAAAAAGGGATCCATGAGTTTAACTCAATGCTACATAAAAAGGAAAGGGATTACAGAGGCACTAAAGTGTCCAGGCTATACATTTTCAGATGATGAGCTAGTTGACTACATTCTTGGTGGTCTAGGAAATGAATATGATCCAATTTTTGTCAATGTCACTTCAAGATCTAACAAACTTCCCTTGGAAAATGTTTATGCCCTATTGCTTAACTAAGAACATAGGCTTAAGAACAACACAACTATTAATATTCATGAGGGGCTAAACAACTGCAATGCAAACTTTACTAAACCTGGATGGAACTAAATGAAAAAATGGATTGGGAAGACAAAGAGAAAGCACAAACTTCTGGAGCTACAGCCCCTTCATAGCACTTCTGGTAGGAACAACAGCTACATCACTCAAGGTAAAGGGAAAGCACAAACTTCTAGAGCTATTCATGACACTTCTGAACTGTACCAAATCTACTTTAAGTTTAAGCACACTGTTGCTGAGTACTGGCACAAATTTAAGAAGAATTTTGTTCTAAAAATGCATTAGAAAAATCAATCAATGAAGGCATACACCGCAACTATTGGAAACACTAAAGATCACTCTTGGTATCTTAATAATTGAGCCATAAATCATGTCACCAACAACATAGACAACCTGACTCTTAGCAACAACTACAGGGAAAATCAGCATCTTACAGTTGGTAATGGACAAACTTTCCATAATACACATATTGGTTATACTAACATCTATATAAATATTCACCCATACACTAAATTCCTCAGACTTAATGAAACTTTACTTTTGCCTAGTATAACAAAAGACCTAATCACTATATCTAGACTTACCATAGATAACAATATCATTGTGAATTTGACAAATTTCAATGTGTGGTGAAGGACCAGAAACAAGGAAAGGTGATGCTGCCTGGGAGTGACTAAAGATGGCCTATATCAGCTGCAGTGTCAACTATGTCAGTCCAACCAAGTATTCTTAGCAAATTTCATCACTTCAATTACAAGTCTAGAATCAATGTTCTTTGTTTATCAAAGAGTCTCAGTTAATAGTCAAGTCCCAAGTCTAGAGTTATTAAAAAAGTGAACAATATCACCTTGAGACCTACTAAATAATTAGTACTGATACATAAGATATTGGGTCACCCCAATGTACTGATCATCAGGGAGATAATTGTAAAATGTAAGGGTCTTCTTAATATTGAAAATAAAGACACTGTAGTTCTAAGTTACTCTTTTTGTTATGCATACCAATATGAAAATATGTATAGACTAACATTCAAAGAAACAAAAATCAAAAGCAAACACCCTCTTGAACTTATTCACCTGAACCTATAGGGACCAACCTCTATTACATCCAACAAGGGTTATAAATAATATTTAGCCCTAATTTATGACTACACTAGTTTCACTTGGGTTTATCCCTTCACTAATAAATCAAATATACTTGAGAGTTCAAAAATGATCAAACTAGTATAGAGAAACTAATTCACTACAGAATAAAGTGCATTCAAAGTGGCATGAGAGTGAAGTTTAAGGCAATTAAAAACTACCTAAAATTAGAAGGAATTAGCCAAAGATAGTCTTACCTCCACACTCACCATCAAAATGGTAAGGTTGAAAGAAAATATGGACATTTAACAAAACTGCCCTCATATTATTGGCTCAAGCTGTAATGCCATTAAAATTCTGGTGGGAAGTTGTTCACACAGCCACTTATTTAGTCAACAGGCTTCCCTCAAAGAAACTTAACTATGTGTCACCATTTAAGAAGTTTTTTGGTCATTCACTAGATTACACCTTGTAAAACATTTAGGGTGTGAATACTATCCATTTTTGAGACCTTACAATAAAAACAAGTTCAATTTTCATATTGCCAAGTGTGTCTTCATAAGGTATAGCAATAAACACAAAAGGTGTGTGTGCTTGCATTCATCTAAAAGAATTTACATTACCAGACATGTCAATTTTAATGATGAGTCATTCCTTTTTCAGTCTAGCTCTAAGTTTAAACCTTAAGATACTAATACACTAACATGTTCTAACATTTTGAATCATCAATTTTTTTTTTATTGAACTAGTCATCACTAACAACAAACCTACCCACAGTAATGTTGATGTAGACTTATCACCAGATCATTCTTTAATAACAAGCACTCATTAAAACTCAGCACATGTTAAAGAGAACATTACCTTTCCTTTTCTAGACACATTAACTCATGAAGTTCTTGTAACACAGCAAATACCTCAACAACATAACCAAAACATTCACCCCATGACTACCAAATCAAAAGCAGGGATATACAAACCTAAAGTCTATTTAAACAATCAAATTGAGGCACACAACATCCTACATCAGTCAAGGCTGCACTCCAAGGCATAAATTAGAGATAGGCCATGGATGAGGAATACACTGCTTTGATCAACAACAGAACCTAGAATTGGTGCCATACACTCAAGAAATGAAGATGATTGGCAACAAATGGATCTTCAAGATGAAACATAGAGCAGATGGAACTGTAGAGAGACTTAAAGTAATACTTGTAGCCAAAGGTTTCCACCAAACTCTTGGATTAAATTTTCATGAAACATGTAGTCCTGTAGTAAAACCTTGCACCATAGGAATTGTTCTGACATTGGTACTTAAGTGTTGAGATTTGTACTTACATGCCATTCTATTATGTTTATTTAATGATAGTATTTATACAATTATCATTTCTAATAAAATTGTTAATATTATTTATTATTAAATGGTAAGATACTTGTAACGTTTCAAATATTGTATGATCTGAAAGACTTCAGATATTCTCTAAAGGAGTTTAGATCAGTACTAAGAGTTAGTAACGCTAATAGTTAAAAGTACTAAGAGTTAGTGGTGTTAAGAGTTAGCAGATTAATAGAATTAGCAAAGTCTAAACAGTTAGAGCCTTGTTTAAAATAGAATAATGACGTGAGAATATATTAATAAGGACATAGTTGTAAATAGTTACAGATGGTGCTAAGAAATGTTATTATGCAAGTATGTTCTCAAACATGATGTTCTTGATCTAATTTCATCGATGTGGGTTTATCGGTGGAACCTATTAATATATATTAATGTATGTCTATATCTGGATGGTCCAAATGGTTAGTCTTAGTAAACTATGAGCTTAGTAGAAGCTCGTATAGACATATAAGTATTCAGTGAAGACTGGATATTGAACAAATTCATAAAGACCTCCAATAGACATCTTATAAAGCTGTCAATGGAAAGTCTTTTGAGTTGAGTAGTATTTGTGATCTTTTGACCTAAGCGCTACGGTGGGCTTGTGAGTAATTCACCATACTTTGGTTCCACACATGTCAGAAACCTTTCATGGTCTGATCGCTGTGTGTCGCTGGGTATGGTCCGATGCTCATAGAGTTCAGTGTGTGTAGATATGGGATCCATTAGCTCGTATGAGTGGGTTGTATATCCTGATACTTCGAGATTGTATTTTAGAAAGTCTTATGGCCACAAGCATAAACCTGAAAAAATATATTCTGAAAGGATAAACAATATCACAAAAATATTTGTGGATATTGTTTAAGAAAATATAAATCTGGAGGTAAGTTGATGGTTGAACAAATAGAGATTTGAGGATGATGATCTATATCTCTACTTTTCTAGGATATAAATGATAGAGGGATTATACAAATATGCAATAACCTCAACTTGCATGGTCTAATGCGCTGATTTGTAATATCCGTAAAATGTGTGTGGGGCATCATTCACGGATGTATGGAGGAGCTCCATATGAAAAATCAGGTGTGAACCTAGAGAGTCTCACAATATAAAATGTATTCGTTGCGCACTAGGGTAGTGGATTAGAATGAATAATTCAATCCAATAAATTTCAGCAAAATAGAATAATTATTTTGGGATCTCTCGGAATGTGCATTTGTCAAGATTTAATTGTTAAGTACATCATTGAATTAATTAACAAGAGTTGTTAATTAATAGGATGTTAACTAGTGGCATAATTTAATCCATGATTTGATTTTACCTTAGTTTTACCATTTAACCTTGGTAATAAAAACTAGTAAGGTAAAAAGTGATTATTCAAAATTATTTTGAATAATTAAATTAGATATTATTATTATATTATTAGATAATATGATAATATATTAATCATGGCCATTGTATTTTAATATAATAAGGGCCTAGATGTTAGCCATTTATATATCTAATATGAGTAAAATAATTATATTTGTTAGGTAATGATTTATTTAAGTGGCCATTATTCTAGTGCTTAATAAATTAATCCTAAATGAGAGACCAACAATTAAATTGGTGGAGCACTTGTTTTTATTTTATCAAAAAGTGTTGAATAACAAAAATAAAATTTGGCTAACAATTGAATATATTATTGTAACAAATTGATAAAAAATAATTGAATGAATTCATTTAATTTGGAAGTGCAAAAATCGGCCAAGGCAAGGAGAGGTAAGAAAAAAGTTTATTTTTGTTCTTTCAAGTGTTGAAAAACATGAAAAACCTTTTTTCTTCTCTCATGGAGGGCTCAAAATGAATGAAAAGAAAATAGAAAAAGATAATTATTTTAGACAAGAGTTGTTCAAAATAATTATCCTATGAAAATTATTTCTAAGAATTAATATAAGAGTTGTATGTAAAATATTTGTCATCTCTATTTAAGAAATAAAATTGTATTAAAAGAGTTTGAATACATGTTACTGAAAATTCTAAAAACTAAGCTACAATTCTAGTTTCATAATCCCACCAAACTGTTATTGACTAGAATTGTTCAATAATTCACTTCAAGGTAAGCTCTTCAATTAGATTGTTGGAGGACTTGAAAATTTTGTAAAGCTACATTCATTAGGTAAGTGTTCTTTACATTTTAATTTTATATACAAAATTGTTCATCATGTATAAGTTGCTATATAATAGTTATACTTGAGCATATATGTGATATATGTGGTTAAATTCGCTAAATTAGGTGTATATGTTAACATGTTTCCGCTGCATGTAGTAATTTTTGAAATTACGTATACACTCGTATGTCACACACTTGATTTTTATCATTAAGAAAAATTAGAAATTGAAGCAAATCAACATCAATAATCATTCCTCAATGGAGATCTTACTAAGGATATATTCATGTGTCAACCTGAAGGCTATAAGGATCCCTCTAAACCAAGTTTTATCTACAAACTGGAGAAATCTCTGTATAGCCTCAAACAGGCCCCTAGAGCTTGGTTTGATAAACAAAAATGCTCTCTACTGTAATGGGGATTTCATGGCTTAAAATCAAATTCTTCTTTGTTTTTCAGAAGGAATGACAAAGGTTTAATCTTACTGCTAATCTATGTGGATGACATCACATGAAGCAATAACTCAAAAATGCAAGAGCTGATTGACAGTCTTAAGTCTTGTTTTGCACTCAAAGATCTAGGACAGTTGCATTACTTTCTTGAGATAGAAGTGAGTAGGACAGAAAACTCTATATTTCTCTCTCAAGTCAAGGATATCAAAGACCTACTTCATAAAACCAATATGGTAAATTGCAAAAGGAACTCATCTCTATTAAGTTCAAGTTGTAAGCTGTTCAAAGAGAATGGGAAACCTATACAAAACCCTACTTAATAAAAAAGTGTTATTGGGAGCCTTCAATATACAACTCTAACCAGGCATGAGCTAGCTTTTGCAATAAATAAACTTAGTCAATGCATAAGCAACCCTCTAGAAGAGCATTGGATTGCTTGCAAAAGAGTTCTTAAATACCTCAAAGAGACTATCCATTTTGGTTTCCACCTAAACAAATCAGAAAACCTGAACTTGATAGCTTTTAAGATGCTGACCGGGTTTGTGATGTTGATGACAGAATGTCAATTGGGGGATACCTAGTCTACCTTGGAGAAAACTTAATCTCATGGAGTTCCAAGAAACAACAAGTGGTTTCAAGATCAGTTGCTGAATCTAAATATAGGGCACTTGCAAATGCTGCTGTTGAATTGAACTGGATTTAATCACTGTCGAAAAAATTAGTGCTTGAATTTTCTAGAACTCCAGTCATTTACATAGACAACACCAGTGCAACCTTAATTACATCAAATCGTGTTTATCATGCAAGGACTAAACACATCGAAATTTATCTTCATTTTTTCAGGGACAAAGTAAACAATAAAGAGTTAGACATTTAATTCATTACCAGCATTGAACAACCAGTAGGCATTTTAACAAAACCACTCAATTCAAATAGATTTGCTTTCTTGAGAAATAAGTTGAATGTTTAGACAAGAACATTCAACTTGCGCGGGGGGGGACGATGGCAGTAGTCCTAGGATCTAATAATTCAAAAATAATCACCTCAAACACTTGAGGACAAATGCAGAAACCAACAAGAAATTTAGGCACTTCAAGACATAAGTAAAACTTTAATATTTTTAACTGTAGCAGTGACAACTCAGAGTGTACTAATGCAATTGAAAATTTGATGAGGTGTAATGATCATACAAGAGATAGTACAACTGATGAAGATCTAATGGTAAAGGCCGCACAAAGGACAATATTAAAGGCTAAATTATAAGGAATTATTTGATAAAAATGAAGTTATAACAAAATATAAATATGTGACTATATAAAGACTTGTATATATTACTGTTACATAGAATTTATTATTAAAATCAATACAGAAAAGAGAGAGAAAAATATTTTTCTGCATAATTTTGCAAATTTTAATTAGAACAAATCTCATGTAAGCATTGAAAAGGAAAAAAAGGTGGATAAAAAAATGGCTATATGGATAACTAATTTACCTATAAAAAAAATTCCCAAGCCCATCACTCATTCTCAAGCGTATTAATATTTAATTGAGCCTTGAATAATTTAAAATAGAAAACATCTAGTCTCCCCCATCATGTTCACCTCACATGAAATTTCGTACTGAATCCAGAAAATCTTGCACGTTAAAGCAACTTAATGCATATTTTATCTCTTTGTTTTTTTCTTTAATCATCAAAATGTGTCCTTTATGAGGAAGTGTATACACCTAAGCAACAAACAAATGCCACAATAATAAAGCTCCAATATATTACCCCCAAACAAGAACAGGTGGAGGTGGCAGTTGTCACTCTCCTAATAATCAAACAAGTATGTTATTCTTTTCCTTGATGGAAACAACGGGATGGTACCCACCAGAAAACGACATCGCACAAGTTATATATATGAATTAGGAATGATATGACAAAATAAAATATGGAAAATAAGAGTGTGAACTGAGCAAGGTTTTCAATGATTCAACGTCTTCTGGTTCTTGTTTTTGCTTAGGTTGACTTTAATAAGGGTGACGTGGCCTCATGTCCTGCAAAACGGCAACGGCAACGCGTTTTGATGACCGAAGCTAAACACTAAACAGTACAGAGAAAGATTGCCGTCTCGTGGCTGGCTGCACATAAATTGAGATAAACACGTCTGAACTCCAAAAAATTAATTTAAATAATTATTTTATTTTATTATTTTTAAAATTATTAAAAAACAAAATTTCAGCGACAACAAAATTTTAATTTATTATTATATATAAAATTTTATAATCTACATAATAATAATATTATTTCATTCAAATGAACACTAAACAAGAACAAGGTTAGTAAAAAAAATAAAAACTTTTAACCAAAAAAATGTTTTAGGATAATTTTAAAAAATTGGGTATAAATTTATCATTTTAATCATATTTTAGAAGTTTAAATATCTTTTTTCTCACATAAATTATGTTTTTGAGTTTTAAATTTTATTAGAGATCTTATATATGATTTTGTAAACCATATACCTTATACTTAATTTATGTTTTATGTGTACAGGATCAATAATTAATAAAATTGTTGTATTTAATTGGTGTAGAGAGTCGAGTCTTCATACGTTTTACAACTAATTTATTTGATAAATTACTTGATTTTTACTTCTTAGTTTGATGATGCCATCATGTGGAATTGTTAGATATACTCACTATTAGCATTTAATTAATTAATTTAATTCGTTAAATAATTATAAAGTAATGGATAATTTAAGTGGTTCACTAAAACCTGTTAATTAAAAGTTATTACTAGTATTTGAATTTTAAATAAGTTCTTTGTAAGTGGCTAAAAATTAAGAATTACCTATTAAATAACTCCTCCTTAGATACATTTTTTTTGATAGTAGAAAATGATTTTTGAGAAAAAAATTAGACATCAGATAAAATATAGAATATATTTGAGAGGGTCTCTAGTTTGACAAGATAAGTCTGTAAGATTTCGTCACTCTAAAAGATATTGATTGCCTTGATATACTAAAATTTTTTTGGTGTATTTTATTTTAAAAACCAATAGATTAAATTTAATTTGATTGATATGGTTAGAGATAAGATCTTAAAATTTCTTCTTTTATCAAATATTTTTGTATTCATATAATTTACGGTTGGTATCAAAGCTATATTTCTAGTTTATCATTAAGTCAATTCATATTGTTAGAAATTTATCTGACTTAATTTTAAAATTTATTTTGTCAAGTTGAATTTTAGGATTTATTCAGTTTTCAACAAGTTCATATGCCTTTAGAAAGACTACAATTTTTCTTGGACTTATCAATAGGGTTATGTTTAGATGTCTATGTTATTTAGACTTGATCGGTATATAAAGAACATGATATATATTAGTATAATGATATTTATGTGGAATATATCATACTGTCTATATTGATAGTTTAAATACATACATTATTTATTGTGAGTTATTTTTTATCATTATTTTTCAAGCACTTAATTGAATAAATGTCATATTTGTTAAAGTGCACTTATTTGGTTAATTATTTAAAATATAAAGATTTTATGTTTTCTCTTAATATATTTATATAGTTGTTGCTTGATTTATTATAGACAATATTATATAACCCACAATAAATTCTTATCAAATAATATAATTTTTTTTATATTTGATAAGATAAAGATATGTTATGCAATTTTTGACTTATATATGCATAATATTAGTTAATTTAATTACATATAGTTTTGTCATTATTTTGATGTCATACTTCTATTTATTGCAATTGATTAATAATGGAATAGCCACAACATCTGTAATTATAATAATGTAAGTGACACTAAATTAATTTTATAATTAGTCACATAAATTAATTAATGACATCAATGAACGGTAATTAAACTTAAATTATGATGACTTAATTCCACAATGAAGGTTATTATATTTTATGTTTAATTAGAATGAGATAGTAAGAATGTAAAATAAAAATAATTTAGTTATGTAATAAAATAAAATAAAAATAATCTAGTTACCCACAAGTATAGAATATTTTTTTTAGAGGACTCGTCTCATTATGTGGTATAAAGAAATCAATTGTATGTTATAATTATATTCATAAGAAAATTATAATGCTGCGAATTTAGATTTAATGGAAAATTTACATGGGTAAATTTTTATATTTATTCTTTAAAATTATGTGTGTTTAAGCATGTTATTTGTTATTATCTGCACCTATTCATTCTTTATTTGTTCCAACTTATGATGCATTTGATATCTCTAATTTGGATGGTAAAACTATAAGAATTAAAAGGAGAAAATTCTCCATATAATATGGTGTGTGGACCTTGATTTAGCATTTCGTGTGTATTAAAGAATAATTATGAAATTATTCTGGAATTATTTTAAAATTATTTTTTTATACCCTCATATCATATATACACGTTATTAATGTAAAATATTATTTTCTTATGTATGTTACTTTTCTATTATGTAATAAGGTTACAGCCTATATAAAGGTTTCATTGTACAGCTTTACAATATACAGTGAAAATATATTCTCTTTACATTTCTAACATGGTATTAGAGTTTTGGTTTCTTCACTGTCATTTTGTTTAGCTAAGAGATTAGCCAGAAATTATTTTCAAAACTCGACGAAATCTACCGGAGTTTTTCGAAAAGTTATCAGAAAATTTTGAAATCTTGTCGTCTTAGTCACCGCCCATCTCCACTTACTCAGAATCTTCCGGCCGTTTCAACGCCGTCCACGACGCGTCGATCCGAGGTCAGAAACCGCTGGACGCGCCGTCAGAATGCCACTGCCGTCGGCCACTGTCACTTCAGATCCCGTCCGTTCTACGGCTACGTGACCGACACCGCTCACACCCAAAGAATCCCCCATCACCGGCCATTCAGTGCCGCCGCCGACACGCCAATCCGAGGTCGGAAATCGCCGGACGCACCGCCGGACGCTGCTGGAACTTCACTGTCGCCGATTACTTCCACTTCAGATCCCGACCGTTATACAGCGGCGTGATCGACACCGCCCAGATGAAAATAATTCTCAGTCACCGGCCGTTCAAACGCTGTCAAGTTTACCTCAATTGGAGGTCGGAGTAAGCCGGACGAGCCATCTGAAGTTTACTGAGTTTTGTTAAGGGCCTATTTGTAAATTTTTCAGTATTTTTAGGTCAGATCATAATTTTTTATTCTTTTGGGCCTTTTTTGTAATTTTCAAAAGTTTTAGGGTATTTTTAAAATTATAGTATTTTATAGGGGTCATTTTGTAAATTTTTAAGAAATTAGGAGCTATTTTGTAATTATTATATTTTAAGGGGTTAATTTGTAATTATTAAAAGTTTAGGGGTTTACTTATAATTACTACAAATTTAGGGACTAGATTGTAAAAAAAAAGAGGAAAGAAAGGGGTTTTCTTTTTGAAATTTATGGATAAGTGCAATATTTCTGTCGATTCTGCTCTACTTCAACCATGCCATATATCTGAAACATCTCAAGGTGCGACTTTTACAGGAGCTACTATTATTACTGCACAGGATAGTGTGAATCCTTCATTTAATAACCTTGAATCTTTACTCTGTCTACTCCTCTTTAATTCTGGTAAACTCTTAATTTCTACTTCTTCCAATATTTCAAGTAATTCTTCTTGGTATTTTAACTTTGCATGTTGTAATCACATGACTTATGATCCTACAATTTTCTCCTCTAACACTTTTAGTTTCTATTTACCATCTATTCAAACTGTTAATGGTTCTCTCATGAAAGTTAACCATGTTGGTCACGTGTCTTGCCCTAATCTTTCTGTATTTGACACCTTTTTTATTCCTAACCTTACCTTAAATCTTTTGTCTGTTGGTCAATTATGCAAACTTGGTCTTAATGTCTTGTTTACTGCTTCTGGTTGTTGTGTGCAGGATCCAAAGACCGGTCGGACGCTTGAGACAGGCTGTAAGGTTGGACGTCTGTATGAACTTATCTCTTTAGATTTATCCTTTCTATATCCTTCGTCTGCAGCATCTACCTCTTTAGTACCTTCGTTACATCTTTGGCATTCTCGTTTGGGTCATGTGTCAATCAATCACATCCGATCTCTAGTATCCAGTGGTCACTTAGGTATTATTTCTGATAATAAAGATGATTGTCTTACATGTCCTTTAGCTAAACAACCAGCCTTACCTTTTGATAATAGTACTACTATCTCTCATGCTCCAATTGATCTTGTTCATTCTGATATATGAGGTCCTTCTCCAAATCTTACAATGGGAGGATCCAAATATTTTGTGATCTTTGTTGATGACTATTCTCGGTATACTTGGTTGTTCCTAATAAAATAATGATCTAAATTTACTAAAATTTATCGAGATTTTGCTCAGATGGTTAAAACTCAGTTCTCATGTCCTATTAAGGTTTTTCGCATTGATAATACTATAGAATATAGAGATTCTGATTTTTTAAATCTTTTACAGGAACAAGGTACTATATATCAAAGGTCTTGTCCTGGTACATCTCAGTAAAATGGGAGAGCTGAACGTAAACACAGACACATTTTAGATACTACTCGTGCTCTTCTTATCTCTTCCTCTTGTCTTGAACATTTTTGGGGAGAAGCTGCTTTAACTGTTGTATTTACCATTAATCGTATTCCTTCTCCTGTTATAGAGAACAAGTCACCTTATGAGTGTCTTTATGGAACTCTACCTAATTACTAACTTTTCAAAGTATTTGGTTATGTTTGTTTTGTTCTACTTCAAAAACATGAGCATACTAAACTCGAGCCACGTACTCGATTATGTTGCTTCTTGGGATACGGGATAGAACATAAAGGTTATAGGTGTTGGGATCCTATATCTACGTCTTTGTGTTTCTCGTCATGTAGTCTTTCTCGAGCATACGATGTTTTCCTCTATATCTAACTTTAAATCTGTGTCTCCTCCTATGTTACAATTGTTTACAGATAATTCTATTGATATTTTTTCCGATACTTTACCTACAGATATTTCTTCTGAGTTTCATACAGGTGAATCTGCTGAAATGACGCATGCTTTTGAGCCTCCTACCTCGTCTGAAGGATATGCTCTCAACATCCCTGAGGCCTCCTCTATACCTTCTCTTCGTCGTTCATCTCGGGTAAGAAAAATTTCTGTTAAACTTCGTGATTATCACTGTTTCTCTACTACCATTTCTTTATATGAGCCTCAATCATATTCCGAGGCTAGATCTAATCCTGTTTGGTAGCAAGTAATGACAGAAGAATTGCAGGCCCTTGAGAAGTCGCATACTTGGGATTTTGTTACTCTTCCTTCTAATAAAACTGCCATTGGATGCAAATGGGTGTACAAGATCAAAACCAAATCTGATAAATCTATTGAGCGTTATAAAGCCCGCCTTGTTGCCAAAGGCTTTACCCAAGAATATGGTATAGATTATAAAGAAACTTTTTCTCCAGTTGCTAGACTTACTTCTGTTCGAAGTTTATTAGCTGTTGCTGTAGTTCGTAGTTGGACATTATTTCAGATGGATGTCAAAAATGCTTTCCTCAATGGTAATCTCACTGAAGAAGTGTATATGAAGCCTTCTCCCGATTATCCACATCCTCCAGGCAAAGTCTGTAAACTTCATCGTGCTCTGTATAGTCTTAAACAAGCTCCTCGTGCATGGTTTGCAAAGTTTAGTGGGACTATTCTTCAGCATGGTTTTCAGTCTAGTCTTTATGACTCAGCTCTTTTTGTCCGCAAGACGGCACAAGGTTGTGTTCTCCTACTTATCTATGTTGATGATATGATTATCACGGGTGATAATCTTCTTGGTATTTCCACTCTCAAGAACTTTCTTCAACAACACTTTGAGATGAAAATTTTTGGCAACCATAGTTATTTCCTTGGCCTTGAAGTACTATTCGACTCTACAGGGTATTATCTTTATCAGGCTAAATATGCATCCGATTTACTTGCTAAAGCTGGGTTGACAGACAGTAAGACTGCCTCCACTCCTCTAGAGCCTAATGCCAAACTCCGATCCTCTGATGGTACTCTTTTTAGTGATGCTACCCTTTATCGTCAATTGGTTGGTAGTTTGGTCTATCTTACAGTTACTTGCCCAGACATTGCTCATGCTGTTAATGTTGTGAGTCAGTTTATGGCCACTCTTCGTACCTCTAATTATGCAGCAATTCTTCATATCTTACATTTTCTCAAAGGTACACTTTTTCACGGTCTCCATTGTTTTGCTCACTCTCCTCTTGTGTTACGAGCTTCTGCTGATACGGATTGGGCGGGTGATCCTACGGATCGTAGATCAACTACTGGATTTTATCTTTTCTTGGGTGATTATCTTCTTTCGTCGAAAAGTAAGAAACAGACAGCTGTTGCTCGCTCGAGTACTGAAGCTGAATATCGTGCTCTTGCAGATACTACCCAGGAAATTGTCTGGCTCCGTTGGCTTCTTGAAGATATGAATATTTCTCATACTGGAGCTACACTTCTTTATTGTGACAATCAAAGTGCTATCAAAATTGCCCACAATTATGTGTTTCGTGAGCAGACTAAACATATTGAAATAGATTGTCACTTTGTTCGGCAACACGTTTCTCAAGGCACTATCATGCTCCATTCCATCTCATCTGAGGAGTAACCTGCTGATATTTTTACCAAATCTCTTCTTCCGCATCGTTTTTATACTCTAGTCTCCAAACTCAAACTTGCTTCTACTGCGTCATCTTGAGTTTGAGGGGGGGTATTAAGGAATAATTCTAGAATTATTCCGGAATCATTCCAGAATTATTCTTGTATACCCTTCTACCATATATATATATGTTATTAATGTAAAATATTATTTCCTTATGTATGTTACTTTCCTATTATGTAATAAGGCTACAGCTTATATAAAGGCTCCATTGTACAGTTTTACAATATACAGTGAAAATATATTCTCTTTACATTTCTAACAGTGTGAATGAGTTACTTGTACTTTTAGAATTCAACACCCTCAAATGAGAGGGCATTATATGAATATTGAGAACGATCTAATCACTTAAGTATAATGCTCATTAAGTCTATATTGAGAAAAGTATTCGTGGATCAATTCATAACTTTATTAAGATGGACTATTTCAAAGCTATTGAAAAACAGTTTGAGACTTTTTACAAAGTATTGGCTAGCAGGCTAAAGACAAAGTCATGTCCCATGAAATTTAAGGACACCAAAGGAATTCATGAATACATTATGAAAATGAGGGACATATCTGCATAATTTCAATCTTGGGTAGTTGAGATGTCTAAGTTATTTTAGTTTACATTATCTTTAACTCACTCCCATTTGAATATCAACCTTTTAAGATTTCCTACAATACATATAAGGAAAAATGGTCAACTACTAAACTTTGGATTATGTTTATGCAAGAAAAAGGGAGATTGAATCGAGAAAAGATTGAAAGTACTAATTTAGTGACTCATGAAAAAGACAAATGTGTCAAACATCTAATACATATGGGTGTATGCATGTGTTATTGTGTCTATTGCTTAAAATACGTATCATATACATATTCTACGTGACGGATGCGTAAAAAATACAATAAACATAACAAATAAAATATATTAATCGTATTAATATATTAGTAAGGTTGAGAACTCACCTTAACGTGTAATGTTATACACGTATTTTCTTAGAGTTCGCATGGAGACCAATTCGTAGGCAGTTCTAGTCACCAACACTGTGGACTTTGTGAGCTAGAATAGCAGCTTGATATCAAGTACGAGATTAACTCTTAATTCCAAAAATGTTTAGGTGTGTTTTTCATCATTTTCTTCAAAACGATAAGAAATAGAGAATGAAACAATTCATAATTACTTCCATGGCATCGTAGAGAAAAATGAAACAATTTCATTTTTTCCTATTTTTTTTCTTTTCTTTTGTCTTCTTTTCTTTTCTTTCTCCATTTCTCTTTCTCTTCTCTCGGCACCCACACACCCAAAAAACAACACACACACACTTCTCCTTCTCTCTCTCTCTCTTTATATATATAATAATAATAATAATAATAATAAAAATTATATAATATAAATAATAATATAATATAATGGGTGCCAACTATTTGGCACTCAAATAAAATATAAATATATATAATATTATATTATATAATATAATATAGAGATTAATAATTATTTAATAATTAAATAATTATTGTGTGAAATGACCATTTTGCCCCTCATAAATAGTTACTAAGTCTACCCCTAGTGGGTCTCATCAAATCCCACACTTGGGTAAACTCAACCGAGGGTCCAAAATGCACTACGTGTCATTATACAATTAGTAAATAATAATTATTAACTAATTGTTGCATTTAACACTTAAATACAGACACGCACGAATTCCCTTGGTAGTGCTGAATATTGCTGGATTAAATAATTTAATTTGACAAGCTACCCCAGTGCACAACGGGTACACTCCATATTGGGGGACTCCCTAGGTCCACGCCCGATTCGTCAAATGAAGCTATTTCATGAGTTCGTGAGCAATGCCCTACGCACACATCACGGATATACAAATCAGCGCGTTGAACCATGCAAGCTGAGATTACAACGCATACGTATAGTCCTCCGTCATGATATCCTGGATGTGTTAGGGATATAGATTACCACCGTCAAATTCTTATAGTGCTCATCCATGTCCTATCTCCACATTTGTATCTCACTGAATAATATGTGCAAACTCCTTTACCATATTATTTTACCCTGGCGGAACGCTTTCTCGGGATTGATGCTTGTGGCCACAAGACTTTCCGAGATATAGTCATGAAGCACCTGGATATCAAACTCCCTATGCGAGCTGACGAATCCCATGTCTGTACACATCGGACTCTATAAGCATCGGACCATACCTGGCAACACCCAACGGTTACACTATGAAAGGTTTATGATATGTGTGAAACCAAAGTATGGTGGATCACTTACAAGTCCACTGTGGCACTTAGGTCAAAGGACCACGTATACTGCTCAACTTGAGAGGACCCTCCGTTGACGGCTTACATATGATGTCTATCGGAGGCCCTCGTAAGTCTGTCTCATATCCAGTCCTAACTGGATACCCATATGTCAATATGAGCTCCAAGCTCTCGATCAGCTAGTAACAACCATCTATACCCTATAGGTACGACATATGCTGATCTATATATAACGTTATTCACCGATAAACTTGCATCGGCAGAAATAGATCAGGGATAATTATTCGAACATACTTGTACAACTAGCATTTCATGGCACCTGATTGCAACTCTTACAATTATGCAGTTACTAGTATATTCCCAAATCTATATCCCATTATAGACAAGACTCTAACTCTTGGATCTGCTAAGTATTATAACAAACTAACATTTAGCTGTGCTAAAATTTTAAATTTATATTTCTAAGCATGGCTAATGACACGTCCAGAATATAGAAGTTATTCCCAAGTGCAGGATTGTCGAAGTAATAAATAACCCGATGAGAACGGGGTCGATCCACAGGAAAGTAGAATTAAAATTACAAATTATAAACACTTTAAAGATAATTAATGCAGTATAAGATGTTTGTAAATATTATTTCAATTAACCAATTCAAATGAAAAGCTAAGGTTACGGGGATTCACTCTTGGCATAAGAAGTAAGAATATATTTAACTTTTTATTTTTTTATAACTCAATTGGAATCCTCACACAAAGGAGGTTCCAACCGGAAAATATAGCAATTAAAGTTCATTATCATTTATATATTGATTAGTATTTATTTCTTTTAATTATTATACACCAAATCTTATAAATGGGTTCAAGTATTTATTATGCCAATCTTTATATTTGTCTACAATAAATCAAGACTCCCACTTTACAAGAAAGGTTATATAAACCAAATCTTGTAAATGGTTTCAAGAATTTATTGTGCCAAGTATTAAGTTGTCAATAATAAATCAAGAATCACCACTTTAGAAGAAAGGGTATTAATTCTACAAATAAAATAAATACATCATATATAAATTTACATAACTTAAAAATGAAGCATTAAATTCATGAATAAATATTAAACATATTTTATTACCTTACCAAGAGCTTCACCCTTTCACCTTAGCTTAAACAAAATTATTTGGACATAATAAAACTAAATGAAAAGAAAAGAAATGGAAGAAGAAATAACATGACTTAATAGTAAACAAGAGAAATAATAGTACAAGGAAATGGATACAAAGGAAAAGTATTTTGAACTAAATTCTAACTTTCTAATTACCTTCTTTAGGCATAAACAAGCCACCTATTTATAGAAAAACATGGATAAATCGAGACAAATTTGGAGGGAACCACTTGGTTGATGAAAGTCAAGAATGGTGGCAAAATAATTTGCATTCATTATCACTTGGGCACCCACTTGATTATCCAATTTGGAATTGATGTGATCCGAATTAGCTGTCACTCAAAACATAAAAGTTGTAGATAAGTCTCTTATATTTCCAAATTGAGTGATCTCATACGTATTAGATACGTATTTCTATAGTTATGGGCCAAATACTGATAACTGTTCAAACTGGGCCTGTACTGCAGATCAATTCTGTTCTAGGCCAATTTTCACCCTCTAAACACTCGAATTTCCAAAGCTTTGTGAAATACAATATGTTAGCCCATTGAGTCAGCTCTGTACAGGATTAAGAATCACCTCAATTGAATCTTTAGGTAGAAAGTTATGCCCAATTTACCGAACCTGCCACAAAACAGTTATAAGATAATTAAGTACAATATTGTAAACATACTTAAGTTAAGAAAATTAAATACACTAGTAATACAAAACAATCATGTAAAACTCTTATTAAATGTGTAATTTCAAGTGTTCATCACACCCCCCAACTGGCTTATTGCTAGTCCCTAGCAATTCGAGCATAAATATAATTTGAACACTACCTAAGTATTTCAAACAAAACGTCAGTTTTAAAATCACAATCGCTATAAAGGTTATTTCAATCATAACTTCCAAAAATATTTTTGTGTGTGTGTGAATTAAGCCAAAGCCTTCTTACCACAAACCATAACATATATAGCCTTAAAAATGTTCCAAGTAAAAGCCTCAACTCCATATCCTTACAGGTGAATAATTTGTTTAATGACTTAGGATTTCACTCATGGAGTTGGAAAACAGATAATCGCTCAAGAAAAAGTTACATTTAAGGACAGACAGACAAACTAACATTGATCCAAAGATAGAAAAATCAAATATTTAGAGTCAAACCATTATTGTCAAATGCCAGCTTCAAGACTTTAATTATTTAATGCGAATCTTACGAATATAGAATTCGGTGATAAGATTGCTTCTTAATGACTTTAGTCTTCTAAAATTGAATGAAGACTTTATTGAACTGAATTGACTTATTTTCTTTTTTCTTTTTTTAATTTTTTTTTTTTACTCTTTTTTTTTTAAAGACATAAGGAATCATTATAACATAAGAGCAATTTATCACCATAATACTTTTCTAATTTTTTTTTTTATCCTTCAGCTAAGCAACCAAATCATTCATCATCCCAAATAATGTCATTCTAAATAAAAATTAACCATTTCAAAGGATCAATGAAAGTTCATAAGCTGTTATCTCAAACCTCTCCACTCACTCACAAAAGATATGTGAGTTTAGAAAATAATATGTATACTTAAACATGGAAATTCTCTTGGCTATATATATTGAATCATCGATCTTACCACAAGGCTTAGTATTGTTCTCAAGAAATAATTTCAGAAGTTATTCTTTAGTAACCTAAATAGAGAAAGTGATTTAAACTAAACAATTTTGAAATCATACATCGATAGTAAAGCAAATTTATTTACGCAAGAGTTACCAAAAACTTAAGCAACAAACAATTATACATAAAATGCATTAAAAATAAACCAATTAGAATGTGTTTCAAAAGTTTATAATGTACTCTTTACTCTGCCATTCTAGAACTAGAATGCGTCTCAAGAATACATAAATGAACATTTTACTCACGCCATTCATGATAATTTTTTTTTTGTTTACATAACAAAGTGATAACAACAACAAAATAAAATAATTAACATTAACATTATATATCAACTATCCTCCCCCTAACCAGATTGAGACATTGTCCTCAATGTCAAAATATAGAAAGAGTAAAATATAGAAGATATCACCTGAAACATCTTTTATTGAAAATTAAACCTGCAACAAAATAAAACAAGCCACAAAAAAAAAATAAAACAAGCCACACAAAAAAAGCTTAAAAATACATAGAAATAGATAGGCTACAGACGAAGCGTCAAATCTATCCTGCGTTTCTTTTCACTGTTATCAGTATACCAATCTATCTGACTCATTGTTGGATCAGATAGAGGTGTAAAAGCTTGTAGTTCATCGAGTAACTGATCAACAGTTGAAGCAGAAATGAGGATCTGTCGTGCTGCAGATGAGACGAATTGTTTTTCCACCGCATAGTCAAGAAAAGATAACAACCCATTATAAAAACCATCAACGTTTAACAAACCAATGGGTTTTTTATGGATTTGTAATTGTGCCCATGAGACAATTTGAAAAATTTCCTCCAATGTTCCGAAACCTCCAGGTAGAGCTATGAAGGCATCAGCATTACGAAGCATAAAAGAAATTCGTTCATGCATTGATGATACCTGTAACTCATCCCCAATTGTTTTTCCTACAATGTCTCCAACAGCTAGAGCTTTTGGTATGATACCTAAAACTCGACTGCCATTATTTTGTGCAGCGGTTGCTACACGTCCCGTTAATCCAAGACTACCTCCCCCATATACTAAATGAATATTGCGCTCAACTAACATCTTACCAAGGGTTTCTGCTGCTTCTATAAACTCACTAGTTTTTCCAGGGCTGGATCCACAAAAGACACAAATGTTTGTGAATTTACGAGTTGATGATCCTTCCATGATTACACTCACCCTCTCTCTTGAATGATTTTGAGTTTGTACAAAGATGCAGAAATAATGCAATGTATTTATAGAGCCAAAAGGTATTGCAAAGTTAAATCACATGGCTATTGGCTTGAAATACAAGATTCAATACCTTTTACCAATTTTTAATTTGTTAGCTGGAAAAGTCACATGGGTTGTCGGCTTAAAATGCAAAATTTTCAAAAAGGATTATAGGTGGTTGATTATTGAAAAGACATTTGAGTTTGAAATGAAACATTTAAAAATAACAGCTATAGTAAATATATACAAGTAGTTGTGATTGTGGCTCACATCTTCCTCTGATTTTACGTCCAGTAACGGCTTAAACGCCCTCTATGGGTCGGGGATAGGCTTTCCATCCAAATTTCTTATAAATTGGCAAACAGGGTCTTTTAAAGTCAGATTCCCGAGACTGTACCGCTCATGTTCTTTTAGGAATATGTCCTATAATTCATGAATTGCAATATGCACATATCCACTAGGATGCGTCTCAAGAGTCGATAAGATATTATCTAAAGACTCCTTACTTAGGCCATCCTTAATGAACCTAATTTTATCTTCACGATTTACAGACACCATTCCTAAAGTGCGGCAACGTGTGTTGCAAGTCGTGCGTGCACACTTGTAACAAACATTTAATCGTTTTGCTCTTCGTTTTTTTGAAAAAAAGCTTTTACCTAAGCCAGGCATGTAGGAAATTAATGAGTCTGAAAATTCACCTGTCAATCTAACTTTGGCTTCAATTAACCAACGTAAATCAACAGGTATATTCATAATCATTAATAACCTTAATCTTTCACATCTTGCTTGGTAAATTTTCTTCAAGGAATTTTGAGGCAATGAGGGAAAACGCTTTTTCAAATTTTTTAGAATGTCATCCATTTTTTTTTTTAAGAAAAGGGGGAAGAAGAGAAGATATCAGTAATTATGGGAAACTGACAAAACCGATTTGAAATATCACGGAGTACCGTTATCCGCCGCTTAACCGGGGTGCAAAACAAAACTTTAACAAAACTACTAAAAAATGTTAGAAGAAGAATAAATATATATAAATATGTAAATATATAAAACAAAGATTAATTGGTCTCGTAACAAGGATCCGACAGGAACGTAAATTCTTCATGAAAAGCTTGGTTTTCTAGAAACGGCTTGAGTCTTTGCCCATTTACCTTAAACACATTCCCATTTCTAGGATTTTCAATGTCACTTGTTCCATAAGGGTACACATGTTTCACAATAAAAGGGCCACTCCATCTTGATCTTAACTTTCCAGGGAATATGTGAAGTCGAGAATTATAAAGCAAAACCTTCTGACCAGTGTCAAATGTTTTTCTCTGAATTTTTTTTATCATGAAAGGCTTTAATTTTAGCTTTATGAATTTTTGAATTCTCATATGCATCATTTCTCAATTCTTCAAGTTCATTTATTTGTAATTTACGTATGTGTCCAGCAGAATCAAGATTTTCATTGAAAGTTTTAATAGCCCAGTAAGCTTTATGCTCAAGTTCCACAGGTAAGTGACAAGGTTTTCCATAAACTATCCTATAGGGAGACATACCCAATGAAGTTTTAAAAGCAGTTCTATAAGCCCACAGTGCATCATTTAGTCTTAAAGACCAATCTTTGCGATTTGGGTTTACAGTTTTTTCTAAAATTTGTTTTATCTCCCTATTTGCTAATTCAACTTGTCCACTTGTCTGAGGATGATAAGGGGTGGCAACTTTATGAGTAATACCATATTTTTTCACTAATGTTTCAAATGGTCTATTACAAAAATGCTTACCCCCATCACTTATAATGGCTCGAGGGATTCCAAATCGACTTAAGATATTTTCTTTCAAAAATTTCATGACTGTTTTATGGTCATTATGTCGACATAGAATAGCCTCAATCCATTTTGAGACATAATCTACTGCAACTAAGATATACGTAAATCCAAATGATAACGGAAATGGTCCCATGAAATCTATCCCCCAACAATCAAAGATTTCAATAACAAGAATGGGGTTCAAAGGCATCATGTTTCGTTTTGAAATTGATCCCAACTTTTGACAATTTTCACAAGTTATACAAAATGCATGTGTATCTTTAAATAAAGCGGGCCAATAAAATCCACACTGTAAGATTTTTGCAGCTGTTTTCTTTGATGAGAAATGTCCCCCACATGCTTCAGAATGACAAAATTCAATAACTTTATTTACCTCATTGTCGGGTATGCATCTTCGAAATATTTGATCACGACAATATTTAAAGAGATAAGGATCATCCCAATAAAACTTTCTCACCTCCGTTAAAAATTTTCTTTTGTCTTGAGCATTCCATTGAGGTGGCATTTCTCCTGTTACAAGAAAATTAACAATATTAGCATACCAGGGCATTGTAACAGTAGAAAATAAAAATTCATCGGGAAAAGAATCATTAATAGGTGTTATTTCTGTTGATGAATCTGGTGTGAGTCTTGATAAGTGATCTGCAACAACATTTTCAGCTCCTTTCTTATCCTTGATAGTGATAATAAATTCTTGAAGCAATAGAATCCATCGAATCAGTCTTGGTTTTGCATCCTGTTTTGACATTAAGTACCTTACAGCAGCATGGTCAGTAAATACAATAGTTGAAGAACCAATTAAGTAAGAACGAAATTTGTCTAATGCAAATATTACAGCAAGTAGTTCTTTTTCAGTTGTTGTGTAATTCATTTGTGCACTGTTTAAAGTTCTACTCGCGTAATAAATTACATAGGATTTACCTTCCTTTATTTGTCCTAATATAGCACCAACAGCGTAGTCACTAGCATCACACATGAGCTCAAAAGGTAAAGACCAGTCAGGAGATTGTATGATAGGAGCAGATGTTAAGAGGCCAATTAATTTTTCAAATGAATTTTGACACTCTTGAGTCCACTTAAATGATACATCTTTTGCTAAGAGGTTACAAAGAGGTTTAGATATAGCACTAAAGTTTTTTATGAACCTCCTATAGAATCCAGCATGTCCTAAAAAGGATCGGACTTCTCTGACTGTTTTTGGTGGAGGCAAATGTGTAATGAGTTCGACTTTTTCCTTATCCACTTCAATTCCTTTAGAAGATACTATATGTCCCAAAAAAATTCCAGAAGTAACCATGTATTGACATTTTTCCCAGTTCAATACAAGACTCTTTTCTTCACATCTTTTTAAGACCTTTTCTAAGTTTTCAAGACAATTATCAAAAGAATTTCCAAACACAGTTAAATCATCCATGAAAACTTCTAAATAATGCTCAATCATGTCACTAAAAATGCTTAACATACATCTCTGAAATGTTGCTGGGGCATTACAAAGTCCAAAGGGCATTCTTCTAAAAGCAAAGGTTCCAAAAGGACATGTGAATGTAGTCTTTTCTTGGTCTTCTAGTGCTATAGGAATTTGATAATAGCCAGAGTAACCATCTAGAAAGCAATAGTAGGGATGTCCTGCTACTCTTTCTATAATCTGATCAAGGAATGGTAAAGGAAAATGGTCTTTTCTAGTGGCCAAGTTCAATTTTCTATAATCTATGCACATCCTCAAACTAGATGAGACTCGAGTTGGTATTAACTCACCTTTTTCATTTTCAATGACTGTGATTCCAGATTTTTTTGGTACTACCTGAGTAGGACTTACCCACTTACTATCTGAGATCGGATAGATAATTCCTACTTCAAGTAATTTGAGAACTTCAGCTCTCACTACCTCTTTCATATGTGGATTTAATCTCCTTTGAGGTTGTTGGGAAGTTTTGGCATTATCCTCTAGGTGTATTCTATGTGTGCAAATCAAAGGATTAATACCATTTATGTCTTTTAAAGTCCACCCAATTGCATTTTTATGCATTTTCAATAATTCAATCAACTTATCTTCTTGTTCACTTGTGAGTGTAGAAGCGATTACCACCGGGTAAGTTTGTTTCTCTCCAAGAAATGCATATTTCAGTCCTTCAGGCAGAGGTTTTAACTCCAACTTTGAAATTTCGTTCTTTTTATCCTCATTTTCTCCCAATTCTTCAAACTTTAGTTTCCATCTTTTATTTTCAATCACCTGTGCACAGTCAAGTAAAGAACATATGTCAGAGATTTCAGGATCTAATTGTATATTTGACTCAAATGAATTTATTAAACACATTTCTAAGGGATCGGTAGAACTCCCTTTTTGAATATGATCCTCCACAATCGTTTCAATCATGTCACCTTCTTCACTTTCATCCTCCTCTTCATATGGTTGCTTACACATATTAAAAACATTGAGTTTAAGTGTCATGTTTCCAAATGAAAGCTTCATTACTCCATTCCTGCAATTAATCAAAGCGTTAGAAGTTGCTAAAAATGGACGACCTAAAATAACAGGTATCGGATTACATCCTTTGACAGGTTCTGTGTCCAAGACGATAAAATCCACAGGATATATGAATTTATCAACTTGAACTAAGACATCCTCCACTGTCCCTCTTGGTACTTTTATTGATCTATCAGCAAGTAAAAGAGTTACAGATGTTGATTTTAACTCCCCGAGATTGAGCTGCTGATAAACTGAATACGGCAATAAATTCACACTAGCACCAAGATCAAGTAAGGCTTGTTCAATTTTATGACTTCCAATAATACATGAAATTGTAGGACAACCAGGGTCTTTATATTTCAAAGAATTATTGTTCTGAAGAATGGCACTTACTTGTTCAGCTAAAAATGCTTTCTTTTTCACATTCAGTTTTCTTTTTACTGTGCATAAGTCTTTCAAAATTTTTGCATAAGATGGAACCTGTTTAATAGCATCCAGTAAAGGAATATTAACTTTTACCTGTTTGAAGATTTCAAAAATTTCAGGATTGTGATTCATCTTCTTAGTATTACGTAATGCATGAGGAAATGGGGGTGGAGGTGAAGGTTTGGTGTTTTCTTCATTAAGTGTAGGTTCAACACTTTCCTTGCCCTTAGAGATTGATTCATCGCTCTCATGAGGTTCAGGAATTTCTTTTTCAACAATTTTACCACTCCGAAGAGTGATAACTGCTTTAACTTGATCCATGTGTTGACTTCCTGAACTACATGCATTTGAGTTATGTTGTCCTTTGGGGTTTGGCTGTGGTTGAGAAGGAAATTTTCCTTTCTCATGAATGTTCAGTGCAGATGCAAATTTAGCAAGAGTATCTTTCAAATCAACAAATGTTTGAGCATTTTGAGAATTAACAGACTCTTGTTTTTCAATGAATGTATGCAAGGTTTCTTCAAGATTTTTCCTAGGAGGTGGGACATATGGTGCATAACCTTGATGATTTTGAAAGTTTTGGTGTGGTTGGAAAGGTGGTTGCGAAGCCTGTGCTTGAGTGTCATTCCTCCAACTAAAATTCGGGTGATTTCGCCATCCAGGATTATAGTTTTATGAATATGGGTTATTGTTTGACCGTTTGAACGTGTTTAAAACATTGGCTTGTTTATGGAGACATTCCCTAAATGCAGGCAAAGTTGGGCAATCATTGGTAGGGTGATCATGGGTTTCACAAATGTGACACATAATTTCTTGAACAGATTTTATTTGACCACTCTTTTTCATTTCTAAGGTTTCGACTTTTCTAGCAAGGGATGCTAATTTGGCTTGAAGGTCATGGTCTTCCTTAAGATGATAAATACCCCCACTAGATGTAGTGGTTTGATTTTTGCTAGGTGCCTCACAGGTACCAGCAGTGTCCCAATTTTGAGCATTTTCTGCTAGTAAGTCAAGATAGTTCATTGCCTCTTCTGGGTCTTTTTCCTCAAATGTTCCATTACACATCATTTCTACCATTTGCCTAACTTGGGGTGTTAAGCCCTCATAGAAATTTGAGACTACTCTCCATGTTTCAAAACCATGATGGGGACAGGTATTAAGTAATTCTTTATACCTTTCCCAACATTGGTAAAGGGTCTCTCCTGGTTTTTGGGCAAAAGTGGTTATTTGTCTTTTGAAAGAATTTGTTCTATGGGAGGGAAAAAACTTTTTCAGGAATTGTTGTTGCATCTCGTCCCATAAAGAAATGGATCCTGGCTTAAGGTTTTTGTCACGCCCCAGACCCAAAAGATCTGACACACGACATCACTTACATTCATTCAATAATACTTAAACATTCATTTTAATTTCTTTCAGAATTATAGTAATTGAATTATGACTGGGACAATTAGTAAACCGGAGATACGCAGAGTTTTCTCAGAGATTAACACTCTACTACGTCACCAGTAGCAACTTTATTACCGGAAGCCCAGAATATATTCATTGCAAATTCTTACTTAAAATCAATCCATTACTACACTTGGTGAAACTTAAACTAAATCCAACCACACACAATAAAATAATACATAAGTATTTATTCACTAGGGACAAATCAAATATCTTATCCCACGTGTCCCCAAATGAAACACTTAGCAACCTAACAACTTAGGGAACCCAAAGAACAGCAGAAGCCTTGCCAAATCCGCTAAGCACACATGTACCTTATTTACCTGAAATCACCATAAACTATAATGAGTATAAAACTCAGTAAGCATACTAGTTTTTCATATATCAAATACAAATACATATATGTACACAATGCATATGTATGATATGCTGTGATCAATCAAAATCATAATCTTATCAAATCACATATCATGTAAGCGCTTACACATTCTTTCAAAACACATAATAGGAATACCATCACTCAACTACTACTTAGTAGGACTTACATATCACATAATGAGCCAAATGTCACTCGTAGGTGACATACCGTATGAGAGGAATAGTACAAGTGAGGTCTTTAAATCACACATATATAACGCTTATGCCCGAAGGTAAAAGCCAAACCCTCACCCTGATCATCGGTGAGTCCTCTCACATGTACCAATACGCCACCACACGAATGTGATGACTCACACATCCTTTAGGTACCAATAGGATCCTCCCTACATACAGAACACATAACATATACCAATCCCGAAGGAAAGGCCACACATAAAGGCTCCACAAATCACATAAAATGCCTACTAAGTTAACAGTGAGTTCAAGTACTCTCAAATCACAAAATATTTCTCATGGACATATTACACTTCAAAAGCTTTCTTTGTTAAACGCATCTTATTTTGGAAAGCTCACTTTCAAAAACACATGTATGTCCATACTCAATGTCAATGCTCACATTCATAAACATATATTCACATTTCATATCAAAATATACTTTGACATATCATAAACATATTCTTAACCCCATTTACAAAATCATACAAAACAATTATTATGTTTATTGTGATTCCAGTAGTAAGTCTAGTATACTTACCTCTTAACACTTTCAGCTACAAGGCTTAAATCTCCTTAACCTATCAATGGAGATTAATCCTTTCATAAGCCTCACAATTCACACAAAATACTTTAAATAGCTTACAAAATTATACACAATGCATTTATCACATCAAATTGGTCTAAATACTTGGTTTCTCAAAACCTGTCATTTTGACCACTTACACTTAACAAAATTTTCTAATACATCAAATGATGTCCAATTACTCCGAAATTAGAATATATCATTCTTGACTCATATATACTTCTTATATATGAATATTATATCAAAATTCCTACACAATCCATTCCATACACACCATCGAATCCAAGCTACAAACCTGACAAGATCAAGATACTTACTGAACAGTATTCAATCTCCCAATTTTATAAAATCATATACTAACTTAAAAATTATAAAACTATCACATCATTACTCTTAACATATATCTCAGTCCATGATAAATATTTCACTTCTAAATCACTGTCAAAAATATTTTAAAACTATTTTATTCCATAGCTTTAAAAATCTGTTAATCAAATACTGTAATGAGCGGATATACTTTAGAAAATCATAACATTTCAACCACATTGATCTAAATTCTCAATTCCGAGTATATCATATTAGACATATAAAATTATTATATTCCACAAATTTGTAATTTTTTTAGATCATTCAGTAGGACAAACATTGTTCGTCACTGTATTATACTGTTCACATAGGAAATTTCTAGAATTTCAGGGTCATTTTGGTAAATTCACTATAAATTCAATTTCCACAATTTTCAATCGATTCAAAGTCTCAGATGATCCTTAACATGTCTAATTTCATATACTCAAAATTCAAAATCAGAATCGAATCACAATAATTTATAAAATTCCTAGATCAAGAGGTTATCCAGCAGAAATTCCATAATTCATCATGATTTATCAAACTATCTTATAGATCATCATCAATTCTCATATGATCTTACGAAATACACAACAAATCCTTAATTATACATATTTTCAGAAATCAAAACTTAAAGAAATTAACTTAATTAACACCAATAAATTGATAATTAGTTGTGATATACCTCTAAAGATCCAAAATTTCAATTTCTTCTTCTTTTTCTTCTTCTTCTTCTCTTTCTCTCTCCTTTATTTCTCTCTTCTCTCTCTAAAAATGGGTAGCTCAACCAAAATGAGAGAATTAGGGTTTTTAAAAGTGTATTTTTATACTAAGTGGTTAATTTTTAGTATTTACGAATTTACCCCCAAAACTTTCAAAGCATTACAATTTGGTCCCTAAAATAAATCTAAAGTCTTGCAATTAAACCCAATGCTAATAGTATCACCTTAACCTATACAAACACTACTAATAACAATATATAAATCAAGTATCACCAACATACAAATAAAATACGTATATTTATACATATATAAATACTTATTCTTACTAGTCGTGGATACTGGTTACTACAATTCTCCCCTCCTTATAAGAATTTCGTCCTCGAAATTCATGACTTGAGCAAACATATGAGGATACTTAAATCTCATTTCTTATTCTCATTCCCAAGTTGCCTTTTCAACCGTATGGTTTATTCATAAAACATTTACAAAACAATCTTCTTGGTATATAAGATTTGCTCATAGCTTAGTCTGTGAGAGGAGTACGAAACATTCATCCATAAAATAAACACATGACACACATTATGGACTTATAAAATTATACACACATAATTTTTACTCTTTTCTCCCATTCGTTCAATTTTTAATAGGCATCTATACACTTCACCTTTTATTCATTAAAGAATAACATAGATGTAGAATACTCATACTAATCTCTTAAATAAAATTTTTAACTCTTCTGAAAATTTTAATCCTTTCAACATATACTCATACGTCATAATATCATTCACTTCTTTGATATCATTCTAAAAAAATGTAGCATTTCTACGCAACTAAGTTGTCATTCAAATCAGAATATTGAAGGCATTATCTTAAATGATCAAAAATCAACTTCAATAAAATAAAATAAAAACCTTTAGTTCAATTGATTCTCAAACTATAGATCTCAACATTATATCTCTTACTTTAACTCTTAAAAAAAAATAGTCCACCTTATTGGACATCATTTTCTCATTGAGATTGACATGTCTGCTTTTTCTAATATGCTCGATTTCAAATAGAAAAGATTCTACTAGCACAATTACTGCGATGGCAAATATGATTCTTTTAACTATTCCTTTAACGTCATCCACGTAAAAGGAAAGGACAAAACGATTATTGATTTTCTTTCATAAAACTCTATAAATAGCCTAAACCTCATAATCACTTTTCTAGTAATAAATAAAACCAACCTTCTTACCATCTTCATAATGAATCCCATTATCATAACTCCTCTTGTTCCTTTTTCTTCGCCACAATTTCTAGACCTAATCAAAACCAGAACACTTTATTCCCGTGCCAAAGAATTCATCAGACACTACGCCATCTTAGCAGTCCAAGAACACGGCCTCACAGTTCTTGGTGGCCCTTTGTTCAACTTAGAATACCCTTTCTTTCACCTGCACTCTTTTTTCCCATTTTCCCAATGGTCCAAACCTGTCCTTTACTTGTTATGGTACCTGTTGGATCTGTATACAATCGCCATGGAATTCCCATTACTTAGAACCCTCCAAAAATTAGAAAAATGTGATGAAGATCATCAAACCCTGATTTTTCTCCAATGGTTTTACCCAAAGACATGGTGGATAACTAAATTTCAATACATGATTGCAAACAACACAAATGTTGCAGTCCCCAGACAACATCTTTGGTCAGTCTTACTTCTCCAACGGAAGGGTATGATTATTTCAGATCACGAGATTCATTATTACCCCACTGTTAAGGATTACTTCACATTTACCCTTTCACTAAAGGGATCAATTAAGCTCTGGCCTGAAGAAGTAATTCAGCAAAAGAGAGAACTTGAAAGAATTCTTGCTCAGGAAAATCAAATAATTCCTCCGTCTGTTTGGATCTTCCCAGAAGATGCTGCACCTTGGGAACAAGTTGAAGCTGACTTTACAGAAGACCTGAATTTTGCCAATATACTCAAATTCCAACAAAGACAAAAATATCATCTTTCACATCTCAGAAATACAGATTACTCTACTCATCATCACCATATCCCAAACATGACTTATTATGCCAGATACAGACAAGCAATGGATAACCTTCACCAATGGCCTCAGCTAACTGTCCCGACAGAACCTACCCAATCTCAGCCAGTTGTCCTGACAGAACCTACTCAATCTCAGCCAGTTGTCCCGACAGAACTTGACCAACACCAACCCAATCTTGACTTATCCCTCTTTCAAGACTCCCAACCTTATCCAACCGACACCCAAATCCAAGAGGAAGCCAGCACATCCCTCATCCAGACCAGCTCACCTGGAGAAGATCAAGATATGGTAGACCCACATTCCACTCCGCCAGAGCCCTCATTCAATGTATGGGAACAACAACTCCATAAGTTCCTCTCTCACGGATACGACACAGATGAAAGCGACCAAGGAGACTCATTTTGACCTACATTGCTGTTTCTATTTTCACAGAAACTAGATCCGTGTTGCTCTATCACATCAAAGAGAGACTGATTACTGCTTTATCTTTATGTCAAGTGTGCTTTATCTTTCTTCATATCTGCTTTTAATCTATCCAAAAATCAATGTTAAGATCATAAAAATCCTTGAATTTAATAAAGTTAATTTGGCCTCATGTCCAAAGTCCCATTGTTCTCTCAAAAAGTCTTCAAGTCATAGATGCATTGTCGGCCATTAGTGCCAAAACGACAAAGTCCCTAAATCCATAAAATAGGCCTTTATTGACTTTTCTTAATTATCTTACCTAACTCATCACGCTTCCGACACAATTTTTATCACACTTACATATCAACATATATTTATTCAAGATTTTGCGGCCTATTGTCCCTTATAAAATGATAAAGTAAAACTGATTCTTTTCTTTTTTTTTTTTTTTTGCCTCACAAGAATCGAGAAAAATATATACTTGAACATACTTACACATATGCTCCATAGCTATTATCAATTTGTTTCTCTATAAATACATTATTTTTGCATCCTTATACAAACTCAAAAATATTCAAAGATTAGGGTGAGCATAACAATGGAGGAAACCTCAGCTCGTCGATTCACAAAAATTTGTGTCTTTTGTGGATCCAACCCTGGAAATACCGAAGAATTTACAAAAGTTGCAGAAAATCTCGGTAAGGTATTAGCTGAGCGAAATATACATCTAGTATATGGAGGAGGTAACCGTGGGTTAATGGGGTCTGTAGCAAAAGCAGCACACAATAATGGTAGTCGAGTTTTGGGTATCATTCCAAAACCTCTAGCTATTGAAAATATTGTAGGAAAAACAGTTGGGGATGAGTTACAAGTCTCATCTATGCACGAGCGAATGGCTCAAATGCTTAAGCATGCAGATGCTTTCATAGCTCTACCAGGAGGTTTCGGGACCTTGGAGGAAATTTTTCAAATTGTCTCATGGGCACAATTACAAATCCACCAAAAACCCATTGGTTTGTTAAATGTTAATGGTTTTTACGACGGGTTGATATCTTTTCTTGACTATGCAGCGGGAACACAATTCATCCCACTTATAGCACGACGGATTCTTATTTCTGCTCCAACTGTTGATCAACTGATTGATCAATTGCAGTCTTTTATTCCTCTGTCTAATCCAACATTGCATCAGTTAGATTGGTCTACTCATGACAGTCAGAAGAAGCGCAAAATAGACTTAAATCTCACTCCGTAGCCTCTACTGTATTTTTGTTGCTGCTATTGTTGTTGTTTTCCTTTTCAATAAAAGTTGTTTCAATTGATGTCTTCAATACTCTACTTCTCTATATTTTGTCATTGAGAAAATTATCTCAATTTGCTCTATCACATGCAAATTATCATTATAAGATATTCAACATCACTCTTACTAAGCATATTAGTCATAACTTAAAAGAAACTCTAAATGGTAACATTAAGATCCACAAGGTACCATTATCCACAACAACAACAATCTTAGCAGCTCTTGGATACTGTGTCATCTTCACAAAATCATACAAAATTTAAGGAATATGTCAAACTTTTACACAACAAAGCTACAAATACAATCCTAAGGATTTGGCATCTGCTCGGTTCCCTTGACTCGACACTTAAAAGTCTACAGAATCATATCTTAGCTCTGATACCAATAAAAGCTGTCACGCCCCAGACCCAAAAGATCTGACACACGACATCACTTACATTCATTCAATAATACTTAAACATTCATTTTAATTTCTTTCAGAATTATAGTAATTGAATTATGACTGGGACAATTAGTAAACCGGAGATACGCAGAGTTTTCTCAGAGATTAACACTCTACTACGTCACCAGTAGCAACTTTATTACCGGAAGCCCAGAATATATTCATTGCAAATTCTTACTTAAAATCAATCCATTACTACACTTGGTGAAACTTAAACTAAATCCAACCACACACAATAAAATAATACATAAGTATTTATTCACTAGGGACAAATCAAATATCTTATCCCACGTGTCCCCAAATGAAACACTTAGCAACCTAACAACTTAGGGAACCCAAAGAACAGCAGAAGCCTTGCCAAATCCGCTAAGCACACATGTACCTTATTTACCTGAAATCACCATAAACTATAATGAGTATAAAACTCAGTAAGCATACTAGTTTTTCATATATCAAATACAAATACATATATGTACACAATGCATATGTATGATATGCTGTGATCAATCAAAATCATAATCTTATCAAATCACATATCATGTAAGCGCTTACACATTCTTTCAAAACACATAATAGGAATACCATCACTCAACTACTACTTAGTAGGACTTACATATCACATAATGAGCCAAATGTCACTCGTAGGTGACATACCGTATGAGAGGAATAGTACAAGTGAGGTCTTTAAATCACACATATATAACGCTTATGCCCGAAGGTAAAAGCCAAACCCTCACCCTGATCATCGGTGAGTCCTCTCACATGTACCAATACGCCACCACACGAATGTGATGACTCACACATCCTTTAGGTACCAATAGGATCCTCCCTACATACGGAACACATAACATATACCAATCCCGAAGGAAAGGCCACACATAAAGGCTCCACAAATCACATAAAATGCCTACTAAGTTAACAGTGAGTTCAAGTACTCTCAAATCACAAAATATTTCTCATGGACATATTACACTTCAAAAGCTTTCTTTGTTAAACGCATCTTATTTTGGAAAGCTCACTTTCAAAAACACATGTATGTCCATGCTCAATGTCAATGCTCACATTCATAAACATATATTCACATTTCATATCAAAATATACTTTGACATATCATAAACATATTCTTAACCCCATTTAGAAAATCATACAAAACAATTATTATGTTTATTGTGATTCCAGTAGTAAGTCTAGTATACTTACCTCTTAACACTTTCAGCTATAAGGCTTAAATCTCCTTAACCTATCAATGGAGATTAATCCTTTCATAAGCCTCACAATTCACACAAAATACTTTAAATAGCTTACAAAATTATACACAATGCATTTATCACATCAAATTGGTCTAAATACTTGGTTTCTCAAAACCTGTCATTTTGACCACTTACACTTAACAAAATTTTCTAATACATCAAATGATGTCCAATTACTCCGAAATTAGAATATATCATTCTTGACTCATATATACTTCTTATATATGAATATTATATCAAAATTCCTACACAATCCATTCCATACACACTATCGAATCCAAGCTACAAACCTGACAAGATCAAGATACTTACTGAACAGTATTCAATCTCCCAATTTTATAAAATCATATACTAACTTAAAAATTATAAAACTATCACATCATTACTCTTAACATATATCTCAGTCCATGATAAATATTTCACTTCTAAATCACTGCCAAAAATATTTTAAAACTATTTTATTCCATAGCTTTAAAAATCTGTTAATCAAATACTGTAATGAGCGGATATACTTTAGAAAATCATAACATTTCAACCACATTGATCTAAATTCTCAATTCCGAGTATATCATATTAGACATATAAAATTATTATATTCCACAAATTTGTAATTTTTTTAGATCATTCAGTAGGACAAACATTGTTCGTCACTGTATTATACTGTTCACATAGGAAATTTCTAGAATTTCAGGGTCATTTTGGTAAATTCACTATAAATTCAATTTCCACAATTTTCAATCGATTCAAAGTCTCAGATGATCCTTAACATGTCTAATTTCATATACTCAAAATTCAAAATCAGAATCGAATCACAATAATTTATAAAATTCCTAGATCAAGAGGTTATCCAGCAGAAATTCCATAATTCATCATGATTTATCAAACTATCTTATAGATCATCATCAATTCTCATATGATCTTACGAAATACACAACAAATCCTTAATTATACATATTTTCAGAAATCAAAACTTAAAGAAATTAACTTAATTAACACCAATAAATTGATAATTAGTTGTGATATACCTCTAAAGATCCAAAATTTCAATTTCTTCTTCTTTTTCTTCTCTTTCTCTCTCCTTTATTTCTCTCTTCTCTCTCTAAAAATGGGTAGCTCAACCAAAATGAGAGAATTAGGGTTTTTAAAAGTGTATTTTTATACTAAGTGGTTAATTTTTAGTATTTACGAATTTACCCCCAAAACTTTCAAAGCATTACAATTTGGTCCCTAAAATAAATCTAAAGTCTTGCAATTAAACCCAATGCTAATAGTATCACCTTAACCTATACAAACACTACTAATAACAATATATAAATCAAGTATCACCAACATACAAATAAAATACGTATATTTATACATATATAAATACTTATTCTTACTAGTCGTGGATACTGGTTACTACAGTTTTGTAGCCATATTTTAGCTTTATCTTTTAAAGAAAAAGGGAAAAGCTTAAGTCGAATTGTGTTCATGCTACAATTTTGATCATTATACGTGTTACACACTTCTTCAAATTCTCTTAGATGTAGATAAGGGTTCTCTGCATCTAAGCCATGAAAAGTGGGTAAAAGTTGGATAATGCCTGGCTTAAAATTAAAATGCGTTGCATCCGGTGGAAAAATTAAGCAAGATGGTGCACCGGTTCGTGTAGGGTTCATATAGTCTCTAAGTGTCCTAGGTCGGTTATGGTCATTATGTTGGGACTGATTGTCCCCTGGGTCTATGAGTCCCTCAATTTGATTTTCGCTCATGGTGTTACTTGGTGAAGAATGAGAAGATGAAGGAGAATCTAACAAATTATCAAAGAAAGTTTTGAAATTACCTTTTACTAAACGATGAGAATTAGGATCTCGAAACCAACCGCTCATAAAAAGAAACAAAATAAAATACAATAACAATAATACAAATAAAATATTAAACACAGGTAAAAAAAATAAAATATTACACACAAGTAAATAAAATATGTAAAACTAAAAGCAAAATAAATATAAATAATTAGAAGTTAGATTAGTGATGTTAGATTATATAATAAAAAGTTAATAAATAAATAGTAGGAGGCTTAGCCTTCCATTAAAATAAAAAGCGAAAATAAAAGGCGAATAATAAATAAAGTAAAGTACGTTAGGAGGCTCGGCCTTCCATGAAAATTAAAAAAAAAACTAAAATAAAAAGTACAAAATAATAAATAAACGAAATAAAGAGTAGGAGGCTCAGCCTTCCGTGAAAAAACAATAAAAAAAAACGAATAATAAATAACAAGTAGGAGGCTCAGCCTTCCATGAAAATAAAACAAACAAACAATAACAAAACAAAATATTAACGTTACCTCCCCGGCAACGGCGCCAAAAACTTGACACGTCCAGAATATAGAAGTTATTCCCAAGTGCAGGATTGTCGAAGTAATAAATAACCCGATGAGAACGGGGTCGATCCACAGGGAAGTAGAATTAAAATTACAAATTATAAACACTTTAAAGATAATTAATGCAGTATAAGATGTTTGTAAATATTATTTCAATTAACCAATTCAAATAAAAAGCTAAGGTTACAGGGATTCACTCTTGGCATAAGAAGTAAGAATATATTTAACTTTCTATTTTTTTTATAACTCAATTGGAATCCTCACACAAAGGAGGTTCCAACCGGAAAATATAGCAATTAAAGTTCATTATCATTTATATATTGATTAGTATTTATTTCTTTTAATTATTATACACCAAATCTTATAAATGGGTTCAAGTATTTATTATGCCAATCTTTATATTTGTCTACAATAAATCAAGACTCCCACTTTACAAGAAAGGTTATATAAACCAAATCTTGTAAATGGTTTCAAGAATTTATTGTGCCAAGTATTAAGTTGTCAATAATAAATCAAGAATCGCCACTTTAGAAGAAAGGGTATTAATTCTACAAATAAAATAAATACATCATATATAAATTTACATAACTTAAAAATGAAGCATTAAATTCATGAATAAATATTAAACATATTTTATTACCTTACCAAGAGCTTCACCCTTTCACCTTAGCTTAAACAAAATTATTTGGACATAATAAAACTAAATGAAAAGAAAAGAAATGGAAGAAGAAATAACATGACTTAATAGTAAACAAGAGAAATAATAGTACAAGGAAATGGATACAAAGGAAAAGTATTTTGAACTAAATTCTAACTTTCTAATTACCTTCTTTAGGCATAAACAAGCCACCTATTTATAGAAAAACATGGATAAATCGAGACAAATTTGGAGGGAACCACTTGGTTGATGAAAGTCAAGAATGGTGGCAAAATAATTTGCATTCATTATCACTTGGGCACCCACTTGATTATCCAATTTGGAATTGATGTGATCCGAATTAGCTGTCACTCAAAACATAAAAGTTGTAGATAAGTCTCTTATATTTCCAAATTGAGTGATCTCATACGTATTAGATACGTATTTCTATAGTTATGGGCCAAATACTGATAACTGTTCAAACTGGGCCTGTACTGCAGATCAATTCTGTTCTAGGCCAATTTTCACCCTCTAAACACTCGAATTTCCAAAGCTTTGTGAAATACAATATGTTAGCCCATTGAGTCAGATATGTAGAGGATTAAGAATCACCTCAATTGGATCTTTAGGTAGAAAGTTATGCCCATTTTACCGAACCTGCCATAAAACAGTTATAAGATAATTAAGTACAATATTGTAAACATACTTAAGTTAAGAAAATTAAATACACTAGTAATACAAAACAATCATGTAAAACTCTTATTAAATGTGTAATTTCAAGTGTTCATCAGCTAACTATAGGCTTTTATCTAAACTCTTTTAGATCTGATCAAAACTCCTTCAGATCGTACAATGTTTGTAACGTTACATTGTATAATACCATATAAATGGGTATTAGCGATTTAATAGGAATGTACACTTATATAAATACACAAGTATATGTACATTCAGAGATGGCACGTAAGCACCGATATTAACAAAATATGCCAAGCAAATAAAAGGAAAATCACCTTTTAATTAGGCTAATAAGAGTACTGTCAAGTATTTCTTTTGTAAGAAAAAAAGACATATGAAGAAATCTTGCCTTAAATGTAAGACTAGACTTGAGAAGAAAAGTAATCTCATATCTCTAGTATGTTATGAATCCAATATTTATCATATTTCTTGTAATACTTGGTAGATTGATTATAGTTATATAATTAATATTGCCACTATCGTGCAAGGCTTCCTGATTTTTGTATTTGTATGGATTGCATTAAGGAAAAGTAAAGTACTAAAACTAGTAAAGGTGCTAGAAGGAGTTTTGGCATTTTAGAAATTATGCACACTGATACATGTAGCTGTTTCCAAAAAGTGTTCATAAATGTTCAAAAATATTTTATTACCTTTATTGATAACTTTAGATGATATATATATATATATATGTCTTCCCATTCTATGATAAGGTGAAGCGATTGATACTTTTAAAATCTATAAAGTAGAGGTGGAGAAATAATTAGATAAATAAATTAAAATGATGAGGTCATATAGAGGTAGTGAATATTATAGTAGGAATACGAGAATAAGACAACACACAAGTCCATTTGCAATGTTTCTACAAGAATAAGGCATTGTAACACAATACTCATTCCCTAGCTCACCATCACAGAACATTATAGCTAAAATATGAAACTGAACATTAACAAACATGGTGAGAAGTATGATCAGTAACTCTGATGTCCTATTATCCTTGTTGGGTGAAGCTTTAAAGATTTATATGTATATATTGATTAAAGTTAGAACCAAGTCAATAAGCAAAACGCCTTTTGAATTAAGGAAACACTGGAAATCTAGTTTAAGAAATATGCACACATAGGGTTACTAAGCTGAAGTTAGAGTTTATAATCTACAAGAAAAGAAGTTAGACTTAAGGACAATTAGTGAATATTTCATTAGCTATACAGAGAAGTCTAAGAGATATAAATTTTATTGTCCTTTATATGCAATAAAATTTTTAGAATTAATGAATGCAAGATTTATTAAGAATAATGAGATTAGTGGGAATAGCCAACCTTGAAACCTATTGTTTGAGAAAATTTAGAATTTTGAGCTTAGTGATAAAACTTTATATCAATTAGTTTTATATCAAGATTATCACCAGGATTTGATCAAGAATTAATAACCAATTACAAAAGTACCACATCATATTAAAGAGGTTGTAGAAGATCAAGTTAATTAACAGCCTCACAAAAGGATGTTAGAGTCACATTAATAAGATCTTCTAGAATAAGAAAACTTGCTATTTCTACAAATTATGTTGTGTACTTATAAGAATGACATTGATGTTGGTACTGAAGGTGACTCGGTCACATTTCTCAAGCTATGAATAGAACTAAATCCATGTTGTGCTATAATTCTATGAAAGATGGGATGGGTTCAATAAGTAGTAATCAAGTTAGGGATCTTATTGAATTAACTAATGGAGCAAAGGCCATTGGCTGTAAACTAGTCTTTAAGACCAAAAAAAGGACTTTTTAGGTAATATTGAAAAATGTAAAGTAAGACTTGTTGCCGTATGATTCATTTAATAAGAAGGAATTGATTATCATAATACATTCTTTCCAGTTTCTAAGAATGATTCATTCAGGATATTCTTGCGTTAGTAGCCTATTTTGATATGGATTTACATCAAATAGATGGGAAAATGACTTTCCTTAATGGTGATTTAGAAAAAGGTTTTGCATAAAATAACTAGAAGAGTTCATTTTAAATGAAAATAATCACCTTGTTTGAAAAATGAAGAGATCTATATATGGGCTTGAGAAGGCATTTCGCCAATGTTATTTAAAGTTACAAAATGTTATTTCTTAATTTGGCTTTACAAAGAATATTATAGATTAATATATGTACCATAAGGTCAATAGGAGTAAAATCATTTTCCTAGTCCTATATGTAGATTATATTCTACTTGCTTCAAGTGATTTGGACTGACTTCATAAAGTAAAAAACAATCCTCTCATAACTTTTTGATATGAAAATATGGGTGAAGCCTTTTATGTGATTGACATAAAGATTTATAGAGATAGATCTCAAGGATATTAGAATTGTCTACAAAAAACTTATATCAATAAAATCCTAGAAAGATTTCGTATAAGAGATTGTTTACCTAGCATGTACATATTGTGAAAGGTGACAAATTTAATTTAAACCGTTTTCCTAAATAATGGTTTAGAAAGGGAACAAATGAAGAACATTCCTTACGCTTCTGTAGTTGGAAGCTTAATGTATGCACAAGTTTGTACAAGACCTGATATTGCATATACAATATAACTATTAGGTAGATTCCAAAATAATCATGGAAATGAACACTGGAAAGTTACAAAGAAAGTTATGATATCTTTAAGGGATGAAGGATTACATACTTATTTATAGACTATTTGATTATCTTGAAGTGGTTGAATATTCAGTTTCTGACTTTGTTGGATGCGTTGACTCTAGAAAGTCAATATCAGGATATGTCTTCATATTAGTGAGAGGGACAATTTTTTGGAGAAGTGCAAAGCAATCATTAATTACCACTTCAACTATAAAGGCAGAGTTTAAATTATGTTTTGAAGCAACTTCATAGACTATTTGGCTTATGAGTTTTATTTTGAGGCTTGGAGTTGTTCACTCTATTTCTAGACCATTTAGAATTTATTTTGACAATTCAATTGCAATGTTTTGGCTAATAACAACAAGAGTGTTAGTCGAAGTAAGCACATCGACATAAAATACTTAGCCATTAAAGATCACATTAAGATAAATAAGATAGTCATTGAGCACATTAACATTATGTTTATTGTTGCAGATAAATTAACTAAAGCTTTACCACCTAAATTGTATAAAGAACATATGCAGCACACGAGACTCAATTTTATTTTATAAAATTTAATTGAGACGCTTTTGATTTTGTGTTACAGTATTTGGTATTCAAAACGTCCTTCTCATTTTGTTGTATACATAAATTTTAGAAAATGACAATATGGTTGTTTGATTATTGATGAGGACTTTGAATTAACATTTAGAGGTTCATTTATAATGATATCTATAACACATAGTTTTCGCTCAAAGAAAAAAAAAATTATAATATATAAAAGGTAATACTTGACTTAAAAAGACTTACTATCATGATTCATTATATTTGACTGTTTTGTTTTAAGTATAGAAGTATATTATGAGAGAATTTTTGTATTGTCATGTGTTAATGGGTAAAGTGGGAGAATGTTAGCAACTACTTTAATTTTTGATAATTAATTAATTAATTAAATTTGTTAAATAATTGTAAAGTAATGGATAATATAAATGGCAAATTAAAACTGAGTTAATTAAAAGGGACTCCTTGTATTTGAATTTTAAATAAACTCTATGTATGTGGATAAAAATTAAGAGTTAACTCATTTAATAATTTCTCCCTAATATATGTCTTCTTGATCGAGAGAAGATGACTTTTTTTTTTTTGTTGAGAAAAATCAAACATCAGGCAAAATACAGAGTATAATTGAGAGGATTTCTAGTCTAACAAGATTAGTATGTAAGATTACATTACTGTCTAAGATATTGAGTGCTTAAATAAAGTAGAATTTTTTTAATGGATTCTCTTTTAAAAATCAATCAATGAATTGAATTTAATCTGATTGCTGTAGTTAGAAGTAAGATACTAATACTTCCGTTTTTTTTATCGAATAATTTTGTGTTCATATAGGAAATTTGTATTCCCAATACATATTTTGTATTCATATAACTTGGGAAACGTGTAATAAAGATGAAAAGATAAAAGAAAATTGTCTTTAGTAGAATCTGCTTCGAATTAAAGATAAGCTTTATAGGAAATACGGATTGCTTTGTGTTAGTAACGATTTTGTTATTGTCAAATCTCACTCTCGATATGCAAGATGACTTCTACATCTTAACTTTATGCTAAAGCTACGAAGACGTGCAAAGATAACAAATTAAGTTTCTACTACAATTATAACTTTATTCCCGGCTAGAATAATGGTCCCCTTTAGATTACAATCCAAGATAGTGAAGAATTACGTTTCAGAACAAAGACTTGTCTCACAAAGTTTCCGATCGACCAAAGAACACCTAAAATTTTTGCAGGTCGTCTTGTAGCTTTGTGAGCATCATATACCAAGCATGCTTAAGAATATTTCCAGTCACCATCTTTTACAGGAACTCACCATCTTTATCTGCTCGCTTCACTTCAAACGTATATATATCTGTTAAAGCAAGCACAGAACTGCCAACAAATGGCATAACTAATGTTGATGGAGATATTTCTCAAGCAACATGAGAGGTTGCTCATCCAAAAAATATTAATTATGTTTACGCATCCCAAAAATAAAAATTATATGTAAAAAAATAAAAATAAAGAAAGTGATACACACATCACATAATTTGTTGATAATTGTGTGTAACAAAAAAAAATGTAACCATGTAGCTTGGTTACGAAAAGGGGACATTTTATCAAATTAAAACCTAATAAAACGTGTAGAAATCATTACTCATTAATTAGGAAACTAGAGGAACAATTCAGAAAAAAACATTCATTATATTATCTTATGAGCTATTTTAAGTTCTTTATGTAGTATAATAATAACACACATATCTTATTGATGAACACATTAAAATATATATTTATTAAGACATTCAGTCATTATTTAATGTCATTAATTTTAGTATTTTTAAGCTTTAAATAAAGTGTTGTCCTTAAATTATGATTAATAAATATTATTTGCACAAATTTAGATAAAAATGAACATAACTCTCGCTGTAGAAATCAAAATAAAGACATTTTTGAACCAGAAGTAACATGACTCAATCTTTCACAAACTTGAGGAATAGTTGAAAGCCAAATCTAACTTTTTATGAGCCAAAATTAGGATACAATAGAATTGGATTATAACTTCCATTTAGTTTGACCCACCTCAAGTATTTGGACCGTATTTTATAAAATACGTACCCAATTAATATAATTTTTGAAGCTGTGAAATACTAACTCAATTATCAATAACTCTTATGTTGATGGTAAATTCTAAATCAGTCGTTATCATAGACCAAATTATATTACTGTTGGAAAATTAGTGATTCAACAATCGTGGTTGGACAAGAATTGAGATGAATACCAAAGTGGAGAGTCACAAGAAGTCTAGAACGTGTGGGACACGTATGGAGAAGTCTAGGACGTGTGGGACACGACGGGGGAAGTGAAACGGGACTTGAAGACACGAAGGAAACGAAAAAATCGCAGGGAACTGACCAGCATCGCGGCGCCCAGGGCTGAGCGCTGCGACGCTCAAAATAGAAGACCAGCGCTGCGGCGCCGCAGTAATGGGCGCGAGAAGGGCCAGCCCACAATGCCAAGGGGTGAGCGCCGCGGTGCCCAAACGCGTCAGGATGTCCATTTTGGTTCAGGATTTCAAGTTTTGAGAAGTTTTGGACTTCCAAAACAAGTGGACTCTTACTCCAACAAGGAATAGGGTTAGTAGGCACGAAATACACCCTATATAAACACTTGTAAACCCTTGTTTAAAATTAAGCATATAAGGTTTCAAGATGTAACCATAAGAGAGAATAGAGGAGCTAGGTAGGCACTAAGTACGTGGTGTACTAGGGTGTAACCTTTGAGGGTGTTTTCTTCTTTAGGTTCTTTGAGTGAATAAAAGAGAAACACAATAGATCCTTTTGGCTTAGATGCTCGGGCTATTCTTGTGTTCCTTGTAAAAATCTCTTATGAGGAGATACTAAGAAGTCTTAGGGAGTCATAGTGATCAAGGGTAGATACTTAAAGGTCTCTATGGGAGATACTAAGAGGTCTTGTGGGATCATTGATGATGTAAGAAGATACTTAGTGATCTATTTTAATAGTAAGAAGCTGGATCATGGATCCTCCGTGGACGTAAGCAATTTTGGGTAGAACCACATATATCTCGTGTCTTGTGATTGGTTTATTTTTTTATCTTTATTGGTATGTTAATCTTATATGTTCTTGCTTATGGTGTGAGTTATAATTTTCCGCTGCGCATAGGGTGCAAGGGGTATCAAGGTTGTGGCTTAGTTGATACCATTGGGGTGTCAAATTGAAGTGCATGGCTTGATATCCGCAACAAACTGGTATTAGAGCTAGGTTAAAGCAACAAACTGGTATCATAGCTTAGGGTAAAGTACAAACTAATATCAGAGCTTGAGTTGAAGTCCAAACTGATACTAGAGCCATGGGTTGAAGTCCAGATTGCAGAGCATAGGCGACAGAGTCAGATTGCATAGCAAAGGTTTTCAACCATAGGGATTCACGAATATAAGAGAAGAACAATAAGGAAGATGATTATCTGAAAGAGAAAAAAATGATGGCTTTACTGGAGAGTTTTGAAGTAGAGATCACTCTTGAAGAAGCCTTCCAAAAAGATGGCGTCATTTAGGTCCTAGTTAGAAGAATCATTCAGATTGGACACAAAATAAAGATGGCAAAAGTAGAACAATCAAGATTGAAGGGCAGATCCAAAAGGTGTCTAGGGCACTCAAGGGGATAGTCCTAAGAGGAAGACAAAGATAGAAGGAAGGTGGATTTGCAAAGACCTTGATCGCATGAGAGCTTCTTGAGGAGTTAGTGTCTGATGATCGAACTATTTTTGGGTTCTAAGGTAGTGTTTTCATATGAGTCATGGAGAATCGTTATTTATCAATTAGAGTAATATGGCCTATGGTAAGTCATAGGGGATTGGTAGAATAAGATTGAGACTACATAGTGAAAAAGACAAGGGAGGGACTAAGTATGAGATTTCATTCCTCATCTCATAAAGACCTAGAGGACTCGAGATTGCTAGATCAAAATAGGGAGATTCATGGAAGGCATATGGAAGGAACACTAAATAGGGAAGTAAAAGGATCGATGGAGTGATAAAACACAGAGGGAGGCTATGTGCTTATAGAAAAGTGCTTTGAATGGGATCAACATAGGGTTGATTTGAAACTGACTATAAAGAAGCTTTTGATATATCACTTTGTGGTAGGGGTCGAAAGAGAATGTGTGGGAAGAGTAGCAATGGCAAGAATGGGTTTTCCACCATTAAGGGTTGTGGTTATGGTGTCTTCGGGACATAGAAGATCACAACATTGAACTACTCTAGACATCAGCATTCAGAAATCTTTGGAGACCGTATTCGCAAGAGCCTTAGTTAAGTCAAGGACTTAACTTATAGACCATGCTAGTGAGCATTGGTTAAGGAGGGGTAACGGTGATTAGATTCATAGGAAGAGATTTTGAATCAATGAGGGGAATTGTTGAAAAATTGGTAATTCAACAATCTTGGTTGGACAAGAATTGAGATGAATACTAAAGTGGAGAGTCACAAAAAGTCTAGAATGTATGAGACACGTATGGAGAAGTTTAGGACGTGTGGGACACGAAGGGGGAAGTGAAATGGGACTTGAAGACGTGAAGGAAATGAAGAAATCGCAGGGAGCTAACCAGCGTCGCGGCGCCCAGGGCTGAGCGCTGCGACGCTCAAAATAGAAGACCAGCGCCGCGGCGCCACAGTAATGGGCGCGAGAAGGGCTAGCCCACAATGCCAAGGGGTGAGCGCCGCGGCGCCCAAACGCGTCAGGATGTCCGTTTTGGTTCGGGATTTCAAGTTTTGAGAAGTTTTGGACTTCCAAAACAAGTGGACTCTTACTCCAACAAGGAATAGGGTTAGTAGGCACGAAATACACCCTATATAAACACTTGTAAACCCTTGTTTAAGATTAAGCATCTAAGGTTTCAAGATGTAACCATAAGAGAGAATAAATGAGCTAGGTAGGCACTAAGTACGTGGTGCACCAGGGTGTAACCTTTGGGGGTGTTTTCTTCTTTAGGTTCTTTGAGTGAATAACAGAGAAACACCATAGATTCTTTTGGCTTAGATGCTCGGGCTATTCTTGTGTTCCTTGTAAAAATCTCTTATAAGGAGATACTAAGAGGTCTTAGGGAGTTATGGTGATCAATGATAGATACTTAGAGGTCTCTATGGGAGATACTAAGGGGTCTTGTGGGATCATTGATGATGTAAGAAGATACTTAGTGATCTATTTCAATAGTAAGAAGCAGGATCATGGATCCTCCGTAGATCTTGTGTCAGTTTTGGGCTGAACCACGTATATCTTGTGTCTTGTGATTGGTTTGTTTTCTTTATCTTTATTGGTGTGTTAATCTTATGTGTTCTTGCTTATAGTGTGAGTTATGATTTTTTGCTGCGCATAGGGTGCAAAGGGTATCAAGGTTGTGGCTTAGTTGATACCATTGGGGTGTCAAATTGAAGTGCATGGCTTGATATCCGCAATAATTACAAATTGGTAAAAGGGTTATTGGCCGAAATCTGACATATCTTTGGCATTTTGCCCATATCTCATTGGATACTCATCCAAATTGCATGACCTTGGTGGCTATGGAAAGAAGAGACAAAATTATACAACTTTCATGTTAGCCACAAAGGCTACATTAGTCATTTTCATTATAAAAAATGTCCTAAAATTAGGTAAACGAGTGGTTGGCTAAATTGTTGAAGATTGAAGTCACACTAAACATGTTTTCATTCATTGCCTATATAAGGACACTCTTAGGACATTTTCAAGACTACACAATTCTCTCTTATTTTATTCTCATTAACATGCATTGTAATCTAGGCTAGAGTTCTTGGCAAGGCTAAGAGATGAAGTTTTATGTTTAATAAACTTACTTCTATACTTTGAATCTTTGTCAAGAGCTACAAATGTATGTAAGTTTGTTTGTGACTAAACTCTTATATATTTTATTTTCTATAATCCAGATGTTATAATTCTCATGTTTCATATATTTTCAGTCATACTTTCTTTATGTGATTCTTGTTGAATTATAATTGTTATTGGTTACATTATTTTACATGTTAATCTTTTACTGCAATATTGTCAATCGATATATTGTCGATCTTAGATAACTTGTATAAATGAACATGGTTTGTGTTAATGTTTGCGAAGAGTTTAGTTATATCAAATACATGCGTTATTAAATGTGTTATATTGTACATATCTTCTGATTTATTATTTGGGATGTGAAACTTTGAATTGAGTTATAAATATTGAATCAAAGTATAGACTAGATTTATAAAGCATAATTGTGATTTTCAAAGCCTTGCTTACATGGCGCCAAAAAAGTCATTTTTTGGCAAAACAGGTAAGTGCAGTGATTGAACAAATTGGACTTTTTTGGCTAAGTCATTAAGAATCTATGCACTATAAAAAGAAAATACCATGTAAAGAAAATTACATTTTTGACAGAACAGGTAAGTGCAATGATTGAACAAAAGACACTACACAAGTATAAAGATCCAGGATATTCCACAATCTCTTGTCAAATTAGGACACATGAGTTCGATCAAGTTTTGTTGGACTTAAGAGCAAGTGTAAATTTAATGCCTTATTCTATTTACTTGTAATTAGCACTTGGTGAGATTAAACCTACCTCTGTAGTCCTACAATTAGCTGACCAATCGATCAAGAAACACAAGGAATAATAGAAGATATTTTGTTACAAATTGATAAATTTTACTAACCTGTTGATTTTCTTGTTTTAGATACTCATTTTGTGTTTGACATAGAGTCTAAAATCCCTCTTATTTTAGAAAGACATTTTCTTGTCACTACTAACGCTCTTATTAATTGCATAAATGGTGTAATAAAATTATATTTTGGGAATATGATTCTTGAGGTGAACATTTTTCATATTGGCAAGCAACCATGAGAAGAAAACGAATGCTATCATTCATATATGATAGACACACTTGTAGCTCAGAAGGCTTATAAAAATCATGGCTATGATTCTTTGAAAAACCTTTTTAATTTTGATTTTGAAGAATTGTGTTATCCCGATTCTTGAGGTGAACATTTTTCATATTAACAAGCAACCACGAGAAGAAGACGAATGCTATCATTCATATATGATAGACACACTTGTAGCGAAGAAGGCTTATAAAAATCATGGCTATGATTCTTTGGAAAACCTTTTTAATTTTGATTTTGAAGAATTTTGTTATCCTGATGAAACAACTGATGTGTTTAGTATTTTTGACTTGCAGGATAAAGAGACTAATTTTGGCAGCCACTCTTTGAAGAGTTGCCATGACAGAGGAAGAGATCAAAACCATCAAACCTCAAGACACCACAAGTTGAGCTTTCTCCACTGCCCAAAGATTTGAAATACACATTCTTGGGACCACGTGATACATTTCCTATCATTATTTCTTTTGAACTTAGTGCTGAATAAGAGAAAACTTTGATCAAATTATTAAAAGAAGTTTGCACTAAGTTAGACCATAGCTGATATTAAAGGGATTTCTCCATTGATATGCTCTCATAGAATTCATTTAGAGAAAAGTACCTAACCCTATAGGGACCTACAATGAAGACTTAATCCAACAATGAAAGAAGTAGTGAAGAAAGAGTTCTTGAAACTATTAGATGCAGGTATAATCTACCCAATTTCTTATAGTCAATAGGTAAGTCCAACTTAAGTAGTGCCTAAGAAATCTGGGGTTACTGTTGTAAAAAATGAAAATGGGGTACCTGTTCCAACTAGGGTAGTAAATGGTTAGCGAATATGCATTAATTATAGAAAATTAAACACAACCATTAGGAAAGACTATTTTTCATTGCCTTTTATTGACCAAATTTTAGAATGTGTAGCTAGACATCCCTTTTATTGCTTTTTTGATGGGTATTCAGGATATTACTAGATTGAGATAACTATAGAAGATGAAGAAAAAATCACTTTTACATGCCCTTTCGGTACTTATACTTTTCGTAGAATGTCATTTGGATTATGTAATGCACCAGCTAGTTTTCAATGTTGTATGCTGAGTATTTTCTCAGATATGATTGAAAATGCATAGATGTTTTTATCGATGATTTAACTGTTTTGGTAATTCTTTTGATTTATGTGTACTTAACTTAAAAATTATTTTGAGTAGGTGTGAAGAAAAAAGACTTGTGCTAAATTGGAAGAAATGTCATTTCATGGTATCTTTAGAAATTATTTTGGGGCACATTGTATCTAAAAGTGAGATAAAGTTTGACAAGGCCAAAATTAAATTAATCTCTAAATTACTTACACCCAAAATGGTAAAAGAAGTCCGATCTTTTCTTAGACATGCTGGCTTTTACAAGAGGTTTATACAAAACTTTTCTACCATATCTAGATCATTATGTAACATTTTGCTAAAAAAATGCTAAATTTACATGGCACAAGTGACAGGACCCGACCCGAGACCCTCTACTATAGATCCCAGGGGCCCTGCCGGGCACCCCGATGAAAGTTCCTCCAAACCTAACAGGGTAAGTTGAGAAATTTCGCGAGGCGAACCCCTTTTTAATTCTTGTTACTACTAAGATGGTCTAGTAACATACATGAAAACGACATCTTAATTTTAGAAACAAACGGACAGAGTTTTTCCTGTTTTTCAGAAAATTCATATAAAACCTGCAAAGAAATTTCACTTCTATTTCCAATACATCTCAATTATACCAATTCAGACCTCCGGTCCTTTCCAAATCAAATCCAACACAACTCAATTATTCATTTGAATCACAAATAAGCGTAATCATAAAAGTAAAAAGAACGACCATCATAAAATTGAAATCTCTTCTTCTTAGTTCAAAACATACATCCAAATATACATGCCTACAACTATTATGCATAAAGTAAATGGTGCTACTTAGCACATTTACATATATAAAAATAATCTTCGGATTTGGCCCACTACTCGGCAATAGGAGAATCAGCAGCTTACATACCGAGACCTGCACCTGGGAAAGGGGTTCAAAAAACATAAAACACAAAACGGGTGAGCTAAAGGAGCTCAGTGAGTGGAAATAAAATTTCAATAAAATAACATCATGTATAGATAGCAAATTCTAAAGTTCACGCAAAAATCATGCTTCTAAAACTGATGTAAAACTGTAAAACGGTTTCTAACATCATATGCTATTGAAATCTTGCCAAGCGGGTTTTATCTACATCTTTGGAAAACTATATTCAGAATCTGTATAACATAATAACTGCTGTATGCATATAAATGCATAAATGCTATCGGTAAATTGAAAACTAGTAAAATCTTCGCTCGGCCATTTTCTTTCTAAACTGTACCAATGGTAACCCTAAAGCTCTATATCCACGCAGTGACTCAACTAGCACCGTATACGTGAGTAGGTCACGGGGCACCTCAACTAGTAGCACCCACAGTGACATCTCAAGACATCTCACTGGCTATGCCGTGGAATCCTACATCGCATGCATATAGTGAGACAATACCCCGTACACATAGAGCGACTCACATGACTCGACATCCCGACTTCCCAGAGTTAGTGACATACCCCCAAGACCTACCCATGTGCACGAGATATACCAGGCGGGTCTAATACAATCACCACCACTATAATCTGAGGGTACCAATGGCCTTAAAACGAATGCAAAATGTTTAAAACTGTTTCTCAATTCGAACATGTAAAGGCATGTCTATGAATATGTACCAAGATCATAAATCATGGTTATGCATCGAAAGCTCATAAAACATGCATATTCATTATGCGAAAACATAATAAACGCAAAGTAAAAGAAATGGCAGATTTTCACTCACAACCGCTCCGCGCTCAATTTCGCTCCCGATTTCTGCTCCCGTTGACACTCTCTGTTATCTTCACCTACGCGCCATAAATGACATTTGGAACTAAATTGAATGCTAGAATCTCATTTAACTACTAAACGCCCTAATCGGCATACAAAGCTCGGATGCATACTACTTCCCGATTTTAGTTACGGAGCCATAATCGAAACTAACTCACCATCCGGCGCCCTGAAAATTATTGAACACCTTATAACTTGGTTGGACAATTCCAACATGGACAATTATGTCCCATTTTCTTCATTTTTGATTTTTCCATCAACCATATACATTCAATTTACAATATGCACCATTTACACACAACAATTCAATCAAAACACCACTCAATTCCTAACTTCCCTAAAGTGGCAGAATTTCACCCTAGGTTCCAACGCATTCCTTTTCTCAATTTCTTGTTCCAATTACAACAAAATCATGCCAATTTCATTCTAAAGCCCTAATTACAACCAATTGAAATCTCTACAACAAAATCACCAAAAAACCTTATTTCTCACCCTGCCAATTTCTTCAAATTGATGACTCTTTCAAGCTCTAAACTAGAATTCAACTCAATCTAAGCCAAGAATACACATAAGAATGTCAATTGGAGCATTCTTGAAAGTTCACTTATCAAACTCATAAAACAATACTTTTCTTACCTCTTTTTCTTGAATTTCCACTAATTGAGGCTTCAATTGAGCTTAAGGATTCATATGTAACCTTATTTTAGCTTGATTACACATGAAAAATCATGAAAAAAAAACTAAATTTTCACTGTAGTAGCACCTCTTCACCTTGCCCGAATTTGCTTTCCTTTTTGCTCTAAGTGTTTGCTTTTTGATCACTTGAAAATTCTACACACTTCTAACATATATATAGTGCTCCCTCAATTGATCATTTTGCCCTTCAACTTACTCAAAATTACTAATTTGCCATTAGTTAAAAACTAATTATGTAATTAGTTCATTTGTAACTATCTAGTTAGAATAGTTCAAAGAACTAACTAGAACTTCCAACTTGGCAATCCATGAGATTTCTTCTAATTGGTCCATTCTCTAATATATGGATTATGTTTCTCAACAAAGGCTTGTTCCATTCATAACCCTTAAATAGAAATTCATGTAGTAAATTAGGAGTTCCTTTTCTAAGCCAATAGAGAAAAATTCCAAAAATATTTTAGGGTTGTCCGGCGCACTGATCGAGTGTGAAATTACCAAATTAGGTCTAATATCTCTCACATGCACTATAAAGGGAATATTTCTAATAGGGTTAAAATCGAGTAACCCTACGGTGTCTTATTTGCTCTATATCGAACTTTAGGTGCCAATACTACTAATAGGGATTGTATATTACAACAAGAGTGTGATGAGGCATTCTGAACACTCATTACCAAACTCACCACCGGTCCTAGCATGCAATCACCAGATTGGAATCTCTAATTTGAGATTATGTATGATGCAAGTAAGGATACGGTAGGAGCAGTTCTTGGTCAACGAAGGGAAGAAAAACTCTTTGTTGTGTATTATGCTAGTAGGACTTTGAATAATGCTCAAATGAATTACACTACTATTGAAAAAGAACTATTAACTGTTATTTTTGCCTAAGACAAATTTTGCTCTTATTTGATTGGTTCACCTATTATTATTTTTAGTGATCACGTAGCCCTTAAGTATTTTCTTTCTAAGAAGAATGCTAAAGCTCATTTAATTAGGTGGATTCTTCTTTTACAGGAATTTGATCTAGCCATCAAAGACAAGAAGGGCATTGAAAATGTTGTTACTGATCGTTTATCCTGCCTTGAGTTCAATGACTCCACTGATTTGCCACCCATTCGAGATGATTTCCCTGATGAACATCTTTTTATCATAAGCCAAATGGTATGCACATATCGTAAATTATTTGGTTTGTGGTAAACTTTCATCTAACTAAAGTGCACACGATAAGCGTAAGTTCTTGGTTGAGGTACGTAATTTTTATTGGGATGATCCATATCTTTTTAAATACCGCCCTTACCAAATTATGAGACGTTACATTCTTGAAAGTGAAGTTTTTAGTGTCTTAAATTTTTGCCATAGTATTGCTTTTGGCGGTCATTTTTCTATGAAAAAGGCAGCTGCGAAAATTTTATAGTGTGGTCTTTACTGACCCACTTTGTTCAAAGACACTAATAATTTTATCGTTCCTGTGAAAGATGTCAAAAGTTAGGTACTGTATCTCAAAGACATATGATGCCCCTTAACTCTATTCTTGTTATTGAGATATTTGATTATTGAGATATCAATTTTATGGGTAATTTTTCTTTATCTTTTGGCTACCTTTACATCCTTCTAGCTGTTGACTATATATCAAAATGGGTAGAGGCTGTAGCTTTTCATACTAATAATAATACAACTGTAGTAAAATTCTTAAAAAAAAATATGTTATCTAGGTACGATACACTACGTTTCATCATTAATAACCAAGGAACACATTTCTATAATCATTCTTCTGAAGCCTTGATGTGCAGGTATGGTGTTCTTTACAAATATTTCACTGCATACCATCCACAGACAAATAGACAAGCCGAGCTAGCAAATAAAGAGGTTAAACAGATTTTAAAAAAAACGGTTAACCCGAATTGTAATGATTGGTCTCTACGCTTTTCTGATGCATTATAGGCATATCCCACTGCATACAAAATCATTTTAGGAATGTCTCCATACCGGATTGTTTATGGGAAAGATTATCATTTACCTATTGAGCTAGAGCATAAACCTTACTAGGCTATTAAAGCCCTTAACTTTGATTTAAATGCTGCAGCTCTTCAGAGAAAGTTACAATTGTCAAAAATAGAAGAGCTACGAAATGATGCATATGACAACTCTAATATTTACAAAGCTAAAATAAAAGTAGCTAATGACAAACAGATCTTAAGGAAACACTTTGAGCCAAATCAACGGGTTTATCCTTATGATTCTCGATTGTATTTACACCTTGAAAAGTTGAGATCTTGATGGATTGATCCATTTATGGTAAAAACACATTTTTCCTAATGGTGCTGTCAAAATTAATGACCCTATTGATGGGTGAATTTTTAAAATAAATGGACAGCGGCTGAAAAGTTATGTGAAAAAGGTAGACCATTTTATGTACCTAGACGAGATCTCTTTTGTGGATCACGTCTATCATGCTTGATCAGGTTAAATCTATCTGTACCATAATTTATAGTTTGTCTATATTTTATCTTTTATCTTTTGACTTTTAATTTTTGCTTTTGTTTTCTTTCGTATTTTATTTTATTTTTTTCTTTTTCTTTTTTCAGTGTAATATTTTTCCCTGGTTAAGTGGCAGATATAATACTCTGTGACTATTAAAGTCAATTTCTCAGTTCCCTAAAAACTGTCCCTCAAATCGTGCATTCATCTATTTTCTTTTTCAATTTCTTTTAAAATGGATCGCATTTTTACCAACCTTAAAAAATATTTTCCTTCATTGCCTCAAAATGCTCTGCTTAAGATTTATAAAGTACGGTGTGAAAGACTAAGGTTATTAATGTTGAGTAATATTCCTACGGATATTTGTCGGTTAATCGAAGCCAAGGTTCGATTATCTAGTGAGTCTACAAATAATTTTGTTTCTTTTATGCCTGGTATTAGAAGAAGCTCTTATGCAAAAAGGTGATGAGCAAAAAGGTTACAAGTCTGTCATAAATGTGCTTGATGGAATTGTAACGGAGTTATTGTTATTTAGGATTTATATCTAGAAATTGAGAAGATAAAATTCAATTCATTAAGGATGGACTGAGTAAGGAGTCTTTGGATGATATCCTATTGACTCTTGAGATGCATCCCTTTGGGCTCGTAAAACGTGGACTTCTTGATTTATGAAAAAAATTAAAAAATGAACATCAACGGTACAGTCTCAAAAATCTGACTCTAAAAGATCTTGTTTCTCAATTTATAAGAAAATTGGATGGGAAGCCTATCCTCGACCCATAGAGGGCGTTTAAGCCGTTACTGGATGTAAAACAAGAGAAAGATGTGAGCCACGATCATAACTACCTATAAATATATGTGTTTCAATTTTAAACTTTTTTTTATTTTATTTTATGAATAGTAAGGCTCCTAATATAGATGTCTTAAATTCAAATCTTTTGGTTAAATGATGCATGGGGTCATTATGTTTAAATTTTTATGTTTTATCTTTAAATCTCTTTTGACAAACTGTCGAGTTACCAAAATCGTTGTTATTATTTGGTACTCTATAAATATAGCACCTCATTTTCTTTATTTTCATAGATTGAGATAAAGGTGAGTGTAGATATGGAGGAAATCTCAGTTTGACAATTTTAAAATATATGTGTATTTTGTGAATCTAGCAATGGGAAAATAAAATGTTTGTAGAGACAGCAAATAATCTAGGAAAAGTATTAGCTATAAGAAAAATTCATTTGATTTGTAGAGAGGGTAGCTTTGGGTTAACGGGGTGTGTGTCAATAGCTGCACCTTTAGGAAGAAGTTAAGTTTTAGGTATTATTCCTACAGCTTTAGCCGTGGGAAACTTGACTGAAAAAATAATAGGAGAAGAATTACTAGTCTCATCCATGTATGAATGTATAGCTAGAATGCTTTACTATGCAGATATTTTTATTGCTTTACCAAGTGGTTTTGGTACGTTGGAAGAAATTTTTCAAATTGTCTATTGGACCCAACTGAATATCCACAAAAAACTCACAGGTTTGTTAAATATTAATAACTATTTTGAATACTTACTCTGTTTTCTTAATCGAGCTGTAGAACCAAATTTTATTTCACATTCGGCGCAACAGATCCTCATTACTGCTACCAATACGGATGAATTGATTAACAAATTACAGGCAGTTATCTACGAGCCTAACCCAGCAATAACTCGAATCGATTGGTTAGTGGGCCATAACAAGCAAAAATTGGATCTGACACTTTGTTTGTAAATTTTTCTTTGTTTTATTTATTTATTAGCATCATCATTTTAGTTTATATTTGCTTAAATATCTCTCAGGTTTGTTTCTTTTGAATAACTGGCATTTCAAGCAATGTCTCATATACTTTATCTCTTTCTATTTAAACATTGAGGACAATGTTTCATCTGGTTTGAGGGAGGATAGTAGACATAAGTTGTATTTTGTATTTCAAAAAAATAAATTAGAAAAAAAAGATAATAGGGTTCGACATTTGATTAAAATGAGAGAGTAAAGAGTTCACTCTTGAGACACATTCTAGGTCAAATTAGATTAAGAATGACAGAGTAAGGAGTTTTATATCTAACTTTTGAAATACATTTTAACTAACTTGTTGTTATTTTGATTTATCTTTCATGCATTATTGTTTATTGCTTGCAGTAGTAGTAATTCTTGTATATAGGAATTTTCTTTTCTACCTACGTATAATTTCAAAATTATTTGGGTTGAGTCACTATTTCTATTTAGGTTACCAAAGAATAGCATTCGAAATATTTTTGAGCACAATACTAAGCGTTGTGGTAAGATGGATGATTCAATTTATATAGTCAAGATAATTTCTATGTTTAAGTACATATTTTTCTAATCTCACATATCATGTGTGAATAAGTGGAAAGGTTGAGAAAATAGCTTACGAGCCTTCATTGATTCTTTGAATTGGTTAATTTTTGTTTAGATTGATATTATTTGAATTAAGAAATAAGTTAGTTACAAAGCTGAAGGACGATTTAAAGTGAATTCTCAAATTGTGTGAAATATTTTGGTGAGAAACTATTTTTTTCAATGCGTCATTGTATTCTTAAAAAAAAATATTTTTTTAAAAAGAGCAAAATACCAAAAAAAAGAAGAAGATAAATATCTTATAAATCAGTTTTCTCACCAAACTATATTTGTATTATTCTCACAAGACAATTGAAGTCTTAAAGCTAGTGCATATTAAGAATGATTGATTTTTAAACAATTAATTTTCCTATCTTCGGATCAATATTGGTTTGTATGTCTATCCTTAAAATTGTATTTTTCTTGAGTACTTAACTGTTTTTCAACTCCATAAAAGAAATCATAACCTTTTAAACAGTCATACACTTGTGAGGATATAGAGTTGAGGCTTTTATTTGGAGAAATTATCAAGGCTATATATATGTTGTGGTTTGTGGTAAGAAGGTTACGGCTTAGTTCACACTCACAATTTTGGAAGTTATAATTGAACAAAACTATAATAGCAATAGTGATCTTGAACTAACATTTTGTTTAAAAATGTTTAGATAGATTTGCATATTCTATTTACACTTAAATTGCTAGAGACTAGTAATAAGCTGGTTGGGGGCTGTGATAAACACATTAAAATGCATATTTATTAAGAGATTCGGTCACAATTTAATGTCACTAATTTTATCATTTTTATAATTTTAGGCTTTAAATAAAGCGTTGTCCTTAAATTGTGATTAATAAATGTTATTTGCACAAGTTTAGGTAAAATGGACATAACTCTCGATGTAGAAATCAAAATGAAGAAATTTTAAAACCTGGAGTAACATGACTCAATTTTACACAAACTTAAAGATAGTTGAAAAGCCAAATCCAATATTTTAAGGGCTAAAATTGAGATACAACAGAATTGAATTACAACTTCTGCTCAGCATGACCCATCTCATGTATTTAGACTGTATTTCACAAAATATATACCCAATAGGTATAATTCTTGAAGCTGTGAAATACTAACTCAATTATCAACAACTCTTATGTTGATGGTAAATTTTAAATCAGTCGTTATTATGTACCAAAGTATATTACAAATTTATAAAAAGGGTTGTTGGCCGAAATCTGATATATCTTTAGTATTTTGTCCATATCTCATTGGATACTCATCCAAATTGCATGAACTGGTGGATATGAAAAGAAGAGACAAAATTATAAAATTTTTATGTCAACCAAAAAGGCTACATTGATCATTTTTATTATCAAAAAGGTGCTGCAATTAGGTGAATGAGTAGTTGGCTAAATTATTAAAGATTGAAGTCACACTAAATATGTTTCCATTCATTGCTTATATAAGGACACTTTTAGGATGTTTTCAAGACTACATAATTCTCTCTTATTTTCTTCTTATTAACATGCATTGTAATCTAGGCTAGAGTTCTTGATAGTTATTGAAGATTGAATTCATACTAAATATATTTCCATTCATTGCCTTATAAAAACACTCTAAGGACGTTTTCACGACTACATAATTCTCTCTTATTTTTTTCTCATTAACATGCATTGTAATCTAGGCTAGAGTTATTAGTAAGGCTAAGAGATGAACTTTTATATTTAATAAACTTACCTCTATACTTTGATTCTTTGTCAAGAGCTACAAATATTTACAAGTTTATTTGTGCCTAAACTCTTATCTATTTTATTTTCTATAATCCAGAGGTTATAATTATCATGTTTTATATGTTTTCAGTCATGCTTTCTTTATGTGATTCTTGTTGAATTATAATTATTATTGATTACATTATTTTACATGTTAATCTTTTATTATAATATTGTCAATCAATATATTGTCGATCATGGATAACATGTAAAGACAATAATTGTTTGATATTCAGGTTGATCTTTTACTGTAATATTGCCAAAATGATATGTTGTCGATCTTAAATAACTTGTATAAATGAACATGGTTTGTGTTAATGTTTGCAAAGAGTTTAGTTATATTAAATACATGTGTTATCAAATGTGTTATATTTTACATATCTTCTGATTGATTGTTTAGGATGTGAAACTTTCAATTGAGTTATAAACATTGAATCAAAGTGTAGAGTAGATTTATAAAGATAACTGTGATTCTCGAAGCCTTGCTTACATCATCATAATACATTTTTCTCAATTTATAGACAATTCTATCTCGTCTAGTTAAACCAATTAATTAATTTTCTCACTGCTTTAATATTTTTATTTCAATAACTTACACTGCCTAAAGCTTCCTCGTGTGATAGACACCTCAATCTTTATTACGATAACCATATTACATTTTGAGCGTAAACATCGATTCACCTATTAACATCATAGAAGTGCTTCTTGTCCCTAGTTGTATATAAAACTAGATCAGAGTCTGAACTGATTGATGATAAATCATGGCTGTACTCTATATGTAGTAACCAGTATTCATAATCGGTAAGAATATGTATTTATATATATATATATATATAAATATAGAATTATAGTAATTAGTATCCATAATCGGTAAGAATATGTATTTATATATATATAAATATACATATTTTATTTGTATGTGGGTGATACTTGATTTATATATTGTTATTAGTAGTGTTTGTATAGGTTAAGGATATACTATTAGTATTGAGTTTATTTGCAAGACTTTAGATTTATTTTAGGGACCAAAATGTAATACTTTAAAAGTTTTGGGGCAAATTTGTAAATATCAAAAATTAGCCTCTTAGTATAAAAACAAACTTTTGAAACTCTAATTTACTCATTTTTGGGTCGAGCTACCCTTTAGAGAGAGAAAAGAGAGAAATAGAGGGGAGAGAAAGAGAAGAAGAAGAAAAAAAAAAAAAAAGTTAGAATTTAAGCTTAAGGGTATATTATAACCCTTTCTTAGTTTCTTGGTGTTACATTAGTTAATTCCTTTAAGTTTAAATTTCTAGTAATATATATAATTGAGAATTTGATGTGTATTTCATAAGATATTGTGAGAATTGATGACGATCTATGTAGATAGCTTGATAAAGCATGATGAATTGCAGAATTTCTATTTGATAGTCTCTTGATTCAAGCATTTTATAAATTGTTGTGATTCAATTCTGGTTTTTAATTTTGAGTATATAAAATTATACATTTTAGGATCATCTGAGATTTTGAATCGATTGAAAATTTCAGAAATTGAATTTGTAGTGAATTTACTAAAATGACCCTGAAATTATGGAAATTTCCTGTATGAACAGTATAATATAGTGACAAACAATTTTTGATTTGCTTAATGATCTTTAAAAATTACGAATTTATAAAATATGATAATTTTATATGTCTGATATGATATAATCAAAATTGAGAATTTAGATCAATATGGTTGAATTGTTATGATTTTCTAAAGAGTGTCAGCTTATTGTAGTATTTGATTAGCAGATTTTTAAAGCTATAAAATAAAATAGTTTTAAAATACTTTTGACAGTGATTTTGAAGTAAAATATTTATCATGGATTGAGATATGTGTCAAGAGTATTTTTGTGGTATTTATAATTTTTGACTTAGTATATGATTTTATAAAATTAGGAGATTGAATACTGTTAAGTAAGTATCTTGATCCTGTCAGGTTAGTAGTTTGGATTCAATGGTGTTTATGGAATAGATTGTATAGGAATTATGATATAATATTCATATATAAGAAGGACATATGAGTTAAAATGATATGTTTTGATTTTGGAGTAGTTGGACATCATTTGATATATAAGAAAATTTTGTTAAGTGTAAGTGGTCAGAATGACAGGTTTTGAGAAACCAAGTAATTAGACTAATTCGATGTGATAAGTGCAATATGTGTATTTTTGTAAGCTATTTAAAGTATTTTGTATGAATGTTGAGGCTCATGAAAGGATTAATCTCCATTGATAGGTTAAGGAGATTTAAGCCTTGTAACTGAAAGTGTTAAGAGGTAAGTATACTAGACTGTTTACTGAAATTACAATAAACATAGTAATTGTTATGTATGATTTTGTAAATATGGTTAGGAATATGTTTATGTTTATGTTATGTCAAAGTATATTTTGATATGAAATGTGAAGACATATGTTTATGAATGTGAGCATGGACATACATGACATATATGTATTTAAAGTGAAATGTGTTTAACAAAGAGAGCTTTTGAAGTGTAATATGTCTATGAGAAATATTTTGTGTTTTGAGGGTACTTGAACTCACTGTTGACTTAGTAGGCATTTTATGTGATTTGTGCTGCCTTTATGTGTGGCATTTTCTTCGAGATTGGTATATGTTATGTGTTCCGTATATAGGGAGGATCTTATTGGTACCTAAAGGAAGAGTAAGTCATCACATTCGTGTGGTGGCGTATTGGTGCATGTGAAAGGACTCACCGATGATCAGGGTGAGGGTTTGACTTTTACCTACGGGCATGAACATTATATATGTGTAATTTAAAAAACCTCACTTGTACTATTCCTCTTATACGGTATGTCACCTACGAGTGACATTTGGCTCATTACGTGATATGTGATATGTAAGTCCTACTAAGTAGTAGTTGAGTGATGGTATTCCTATTATATGTTTTGAAAGAATGTGTAAGCGCTTGCATGACATGTGATTTGATATGATTCTAATTTTGATTTATCACAGCATATCATATATATGCATTGTGTACATATATGTATTTGTATTTGATATATGAAAAAATAGTATGCTTACTGAGTTTTATACTCATTATAGTTTATGGTGATTTCAGGTAAATAAGGTACATGTGTGCTTAGCGAATTTGACAAGGCTTCTGCTGTTTCTTGGGTTCCTTAAGTTGCTAGGTTGCTGAGTGTTTCATTAGGGGACACGTGGGATAAGATATTTCATTTGTCCCTATTAAATAAATACTTATGTATTATTTTATTGTGCGTGGTTGGATTTGGTTTAAGTTTCACCAAGTGTAGTTATTGGTTGATTTTAAGTAAGATTTTGCAATGACTATATTCTAGGCTTCCGGTAACAAAGTTGCTACTGGTGACGTAGTAGAGTGTTAATCTCTGAGAAAACTCTGCGTATCTCCGGTTTACTAATTGTCCCAGTCATAATTCAATTGTTATAATTCTGAAAGAAATTGATATGAATGTTTAAATATTATTGAATGAATGTAAGTGATGTTGTGTGTCGGATCTTTTGGGTCTGGGGCGTGACACTATAAAAATCCATCAAGTACTCTTACAATCAATCAAATTTCAATAAAATAGATTATACAAAAGTTGAAAATATCATAAACAATAAATTGTTTAGTCGAGGTAATGACTAAAACTTACAAAAATATATATAAATCTATAGTTGTATATCTTTAGGGTAATGACTGTAGGTATTTATATTGATAGAGACGAATCAATTTTAGATACTCATTAATGTACTACAATATAAGAACATAACATTCAATTATCAATGTTTTACAATAAAAAAGAGAAATTAACTTTTAGTCAAATTTCTTATAGTAGTATACATTTGGATAAATAGATGCTGTTATGTATTGTTAACATTGTGTCAAATTATATAAAAAATAAATATTAAGTAAGCATTTGATTTAAATACCATGAATAAAGATATTTTATACCAAATAATGTACTTGATCTCCATCTGCCTTGAGTATGTCTCGATTACGGCTATCAAACTCCATTGTAGGGTTATTCCCTAATTAATTGACGTTAGTATTCCTCTTATCATCTTCCTCATCAAGGTGTCCACTATAACTTCCGATGGACTATCTAAACTAAAATAACGACTATACAAACTTTGGTTCCTCTTATGGTCTTATAGAGACAACTGTCATTTTACTTCCAACTCTTACATAACAAATACATACTAAATTAGCATTTAAAAACTTAAACAACTATTGTTATTTTGTTATTATTATTTAAAAATTTTAATTCTTATTGAAATAACTTACAACGTGCTTATTGAAGACATTTAACTTTAGATTATCTTATATTACATTCATTTTAGATTTTCACTTTAGCAAATGAGGGATTATGATTGTAATTTCTCGAGCATATATAACCCTTAACAATAAGATCACTTCATATATTCATACTTGTAATAAAAAATTTCAAAATAGAAATTAAATAATGATATCTAAAAACTTAAGTTTAAGTAATATAAAATTAATCACTTACCTAAAAGGAATAAGGAAATTCTTGTAAATTATATTTCTCTTCCTTATATTTCGTATTTTATTTTTGAAAAAGACTTTATATCTTTAATAGTATAGACAGTATTGAAGGCATGGGCTATTAAATTTGCATGGGTATACCTTATCGCATTAGAATCACCATGCGGCTCCTCACGCACTAGGGTTAATATGCTAGGAGCAACTAGGCGATTTGAGGTACAATAACCTTATCACGCCTGAATCGCCTAGCTTTTTCCAACATGATAAGCACCTATAATTATCAGCGATGCTAGTGGCCTCATTTTTTCTCCATTTCTCCTCATTTTATTTCATCTACAACTCAACAACACATTACAATAATACAAACTTATCATATTTTTTCAATACTTGTCACTGTTCATTCTTTTATCGCTGCTTGTTGCTATAAGTGTACTGTACTTAAGGTGAATATGTACATTTTAATTTTTAATTTCACATGTCTCACATGCAAAATGTATGCAGTGAAATATAAAATACATATCTTATTACATTAATGAAATATAAAAGAAACTCACCATTGAAACGTATTTTGAATAATTTTAGTCAAGAAAGTAGTAGAATACCTTGAGTTAGAATGATAGCTTCCTGTCTCAGCAGGAACTTGTTACTTAAAGCAACTTTTGGTTCTTGTAGTCTCTCAACCTTATGCTAAGCAATTTATATATATATATATATATATGTATATATACATCACCAACTCTAGCTTTAATTCTTACACCCTCTTATAGAAAAATGCATCCATATATATAGCCTATTGCTGCCACCCACTTGGCCAATCAAATGAAAAATAGTGGTCAATTTTCATAAGCATGACATGCTTTTTTATTTACACACTTCATGCTTTATAAAAGCCTGGTGGCAAAGTGCTTGTCAGTAGGTCGAATGTTGGCTAAATTGGTGGCCAAATTTACTTTTCAAAGTCATTAGAAAGAAGCTATCCCATGCTTGAAATGGAAGCATGACAAATCTTTGTAAATGTTGTAGTAAAATGGCCGAATAGTAAAATTAGTAGTGGTAATTCATTAAGCATGAGGTGGTGGCAAATTATTATCCAAAAAGCTATTAAGTTTGCACCTCTTGCTATGTAATTGCCGAATGCCACCATTTTCACTCAATTAAATTGCAAACATTTGCAATATAATATATTACAAGTTTTACATTTCAAAGACACTTGTCCTTTAATAAGATAAAATGGTGGCAAGACTTTGCCATGTGTCAGACAATTATATAATGCAAATGCCACATGTCAAATTTTAACTAATTAAATTTATAGGTTTAACACTTAATCCTTGACACGTGTGCTTCCTAAGAAACTCTGAAATAATTTCTGCTTACCGAGATCTTCCCAGATCGAACCATTTAATCCAGTATGCTACTTCAGTGCTCAACGAGTACTCTTCATATTGTGATACTCTCTAAGTTCACACTCATTTATCTTACAGAACTCTTCTGTGAGTCCGATAATGATGCCACACAAGCATGTTTTAGAAATTACAGAATGACGTGTTAAACTGTACAAGTTGAGGTTAATACATATTTATATAATCCCTCCGTCACTTATATCCTAGAAGAGTGGAGACATAGATCATCACCGTTAAGTCTCCATATACTTAACCGTGAACTTATCTCTAGATTTGTATTTTCTTAAATAATATTCACAAATACTTTTGCGATATTATTTATCTCACGAGAAACTCTTTCCTAGGTTTTATGCTTATAGCCACAAGACCCCCTAAAATACAATCTTATAGCATCAAGATATACCATTCACCCATATAAGCTGCCTGATCATATATCTACACACACTAGACTTTATGAGCATCAGATCATACTTAGCAATACCCAACGGTCAGATCATGAAAGGTTCTGATATGTGTGGAACCTAAGTATGGTAGATCACTCACAAGCCTACCATGATGCTTAAGTCAAAGGATCACAAATACTACTTAACTTGAGAAAACCCTCTATTGAAGGCTTTATGAGATGTCTATTAAAGGTTCCCATTGAGTCTGCTCAGTACCCAATTGTAGTAACCAGTATCCATAACCGGTAAGAATATGTATATTTATATATATAAATATACGTATTTTATTTGTATGTGGGTGATCCTTGATTTATATATTGTTATTAGTAGTGTTTTTATAGGTTAAGGATATACTATTAGTATTGGGTTTATTTGCAAGACTTTGGAATTATTTTAGGGACCAAATTGTTATACTTTAAAAGTTTTGGGGGTGAATTCGTAAATACCAAAAATTAACCACTTAGTATAAAAATACACTTTTAAACCCTAATTTACCATTTTTAGGTCGAGCTACCCATTTTAAGAGAGAGAAGAGAGAAATATAGGAGAGAGAAAAAGGAGAAGAAGAAGAAAAAGAAGAAGAAATTGGAAATTTGAATTTCAAGAGGTATATCATACGTATTTCTTAATTTATTGGTATTAATTAAGTTAATTCCTTTAAGTTTTGATTTCTGGAAATATGTATAATTAAGGATTTGATGTGTATTTCGTTTGATGTTGTGAGAATTGATGATGATCTATAAGATAGTTTGATAAATCATGATGAATTATGGAATTTCTGCTGGATAACCTCTTGATCTAGGAATTTTATAAATTGTTGTGATTCGATTCTGGTTTTGAATTTTGAGTATATGAAATTAGACATGTTTAGGATCATCTGAGACTTTGAATCGACTGAAAATCTCGGAAATTGAATTTTTAGTGAATTTACCAAAATGCTGGAAATTTCCTGTGTAAACAGTATGATACAGTGGAAAATAATTTTTGACCTGCTGAATGATCTTTAAAAATTATGAATTTGTGGAATATGATAATTTTATATGTCTAATATGATATACTCAAAATTAAGAATTTGGATCAATGTGGTTGAAGTGTTATGAATTTCTAAAGTGTATCAGCTCATTGTAGTATTTGATTAACAGATTTTTAAAGTTATGAAATAAAATAGTTTTAAAATACTTTTGGCAGTTATTTGGAAGCCAAATATTTATCATGGACTGATATATGTGTCGAGAGTAATTATGTGGTATTTTTATAATTTTTGAGTTAGTATATGATTTTATAAAATTGGGAGATTGAATACTGTTCAGTAAGTATCTTGATCCTGTCAGGTTTGTAGTTTGGATTCGATGGTGTGTATGGAATAGATTGTGTAGGAATTTTGATATAATATTCATATATAAGAAGTATATATGAGTCAAGAATGATATATTCTGATTTCGGAGTAATTGGACATCATTTGATGTATTAGAAATTTTTGTTAAGTGTAAGTGGTCAGAATGACAGGTTTTGAGAAACCAAATATTTAGACCAATTTGATGTGATAAATGCATTGTGTATAATTTTGTAAGCTATTTAAAGTATTTTGTGTGAATTGTGAGGCTTATGAAAGGATTAATCTCCATTGATAGGTTAAGGAGATTTAAGCCTGTAGCTGAAAGTGTTAAGAGGTAAGTATACTAGACTTACTACTGGAATCACAATAAACATAATAATTGTTTTGTATGATTTTGTAAATGGGGTTAAGAATATGTTTATGATATGTCAAAGTATGTTTTGATATGAAATGTGAATATATGTTTATGAATGTGAGCATTGACATTGAGCATGGACATACATGTGTTTTTGAAAGTGAGCTTTCCAAAAAAAGATGCGTTTAACAAAGAAAGCTTTTGAAGTGTAATATGTCCATGAGAAATATTTTGTGATTTGAGGATACTTGAACTCACTGTTAACTTAGTAGGCATTTTATGTGATTTGTGGAGCCTTTATGTGTGGCCTTTCCTTCGGGATTGGTATATGTTATGTGTTCCGTATGTAGGGAGGATCCTATTGGTACCTAAAGGAAGTGTGAGTCATCACATTCGTGTGGTGGCGTATTGGTACATGTGAGAGGACTCACCGATGATCAGGGTGAGGGTTTGGCTTTTACCTTCGGGCATAAGCGTTATATATGTGTGATTTCAAGACCTCACTTGTACTATTCCTCTCATACGGTATGTCACCTACGAGTGACATTTGGCTCATTATGTGATATGTGATATGTAAGTCCTACTAAGTAGTAGTTGAGTGATGGTATTCCTATTATGTGTTTTGAAAGAATGTGTAAGCGCTTACATGATATGTGATTTGATAAGATTATGATTTTGATTGATCACAGCATATCATACATATGCATTGTGTACATATATGTATTTGTATTTGATATATGAAAAATTAGTATGCTTACTGAGTTTTATACTCATTATAGTTTATGGTGATTTCAGGTAAATAAGGTACATGTGTGCTTAGCGGATTTGGCAAGGCTTCTGCTGTTCCTTGGGTTCCCTAAGTTGCTAGGTTTTTGTGTGTTTCATTTGGGGACACGTGGGATAGGATATTTGGTTTGTCCCTATTGAATAAATACTTATGTATTATTTCATTGTGTGTTGATTGGATTTGGTTTAAGTTTTATAAAGTGTGGTTATTGGATGATTTTAAGTAAGAATTTGCAATGGATATATTCTGGGCTCCCGGTAACAAAGTTGCTACTGGTGACGTAGTAGAGTGTTAATCTCTGAGAAAACTCTGCGTATCTCCGGTTTAATAATTGTCCCAGTCATAATTCAATTGCTATAATTCTGAAAGAAATTGAAATGAATGTTTAAATATTGTCAAGAGAAGTTTATATTTATATGTTAGGTTATGGTTGATTTTAGTGTTGAACTTACTAGCAACTTGCTAAGGATTTCTGTGTTGAATGAAAGTTGAAAATTTTGTGTAATATTATTTATGAGTGCACATGCAGTGAATGAATGTAAGTGATGTCGTGTATCAGATCTTTTGGGTCTGGGGCGTGACACCAATCCTCACTGAATACCCATATATCTATACAAGCTTTTTACTAGCTCATGGTATGCTATGAATAACTATCTAGACCATCCAGATATAGACATACAATAATCTATATATGATAAGCTTTTCACTGATAGACTTGTATTAGTGAAGATAGATTAGGAACAAAAAGTTTGGGAACATACTTGCACAATGACATTTTCTAGCACTATTTATAACTATGTCATTGCTAATATATCCATAGGTCTTTGTCCTATTTTAGATAAGGCTCTAACTTTTTAGATTTTGTCAACTCTTATAACTGTTAACTCTTAGAACTCTTAGCAATTTTAACTCTTAGTGTTCTTAACTCTTAGTTCTAGTTTAAACTCTTTTTAGAATAGATCTGAACTCCTCCAAATCATATAATGTCTAAAATGTTACAAGCATCTTACCATATATAAAAGATATTAACGATTTTATTCGAAATATTTATTATATAAATATTAAATAATTAATGTTAATATAATATTAAAATAGCATGTAAGCATTATTTTCAATAGTTGTCATTGTCGTCTAAGGTGCCAAAGCAAAGAAGGAAAAATTTTAGATTTTGAGATAAATCTGAGTTAAGGGAGAAAATGGATTTAAGGGTATTGTTATTTTTTAATATGTTTGCCTATAGAAGTTAAAAAAAATTATAGTTGGTTAAACTAAACAATAACCCTAAAATTTTAGTTATTTATGAAATTTTCTTTTTTTAAATGCAACATAATTTCCCAATCACCAAAGCTTGACATAACGCAAGAGATGTCAAATAATCTTTTGAAAGTTCGTATCATTTTTGTTTTATGCATCTTCAAATTCTAAATTCAATTTGTTGAGATTCTTCAACCACAATTAATTGATAAAGCGGAATAACAGAAATCAATAAAGATAAAAGAAATATAAACAAGAAAGCACACAAGTATTTATGTGGTTCGTCAATTACTCATGTCCATAGTGGATCAAGACCCTAGCCTTTTTTATTAATGAGCAATCACAAAGAAAATCTTACAAAATAATTCTCTTTCTTGGGATACAAGAGAAGTTCTCAATTTTTTTTGGCGATATCTTTCAAGCCATTGTAAAGATGTATTTATAGTATTTAACCTCCTAAGCAAACCCTAGTCTAAGTTATACAAAGAAAGAAAGTTTATCTCAACTAAAATAAGAAGTCCATAAAAGGAAAATTCACCGCGATGCTCATTTTATAGTGTTACGACATTACTATTTTTCTAGCTTTTGGCACTGTGGCACTGGATATTCTGACTTGGGAGTCGCTTTTAGCTTCATGGTGCTAGATGCTCTGACTTGAGCGCCACGGTACTAAGTTTTTTAGTACAGCTTTGTCTAGCTATAAGCTTTCAGTTTCAGCTCTATCTTCGCCTTGTTCTTAACTTTGTGTCGTCTTCTCCTCTATGGCTTAATTTAAAACTATCTCCAAAATGATTTTTAATTATTATTCTTTAAAATTTTCTCATTGATTCAAAATCTCTCTAAGCCTTTCCTTAGATGCATCCTCTCTACATCACAAACTGCTTCACTCACTAGTGATTCCAGTTATGTTCTTGCACAAGACAAACTTAACTGAGAATAGTGATTTAGTCAACATGTCCACATGATTTTTAGATGTTGATATCTTTAATAGGCTAATTTCTCTACTTTGTACAACATCCCTGATGAAATTTAACCTCACATCAATGTGTTTTGATCTCTTATGAAACACTTAATGTTTACTCAGGTGTATGAAACTTTGGCTATTACAATACACATAAACTTTCACTTCTTTCGTTGCTAATAGCTTGGAACAAATCTCCTTCATCTATACAGCCTCTTTAATAGTTTCTTCAATAGCTAGATATTCAACTTTTGTAGTTGATAGTTCCACTACATGCTGCAAAACATATTTCTAGCACACTATATCTATAAGCCATAAATATAAACCTAATTATGATATTCTTCTATCAAGATCACCTGTATAATCTAAGTCTATATAACCCGTCACTATTTCACCATTTGTACTACCCTTCGTGTATGGCAGACTATGTTCTGACGTTCCCTTCAAGTGCCTTATTATCCATTTCACAACAAGTCAATGGTCATTGTTTGGATTTGTTATATATCTACTCACTATTCTCATTGCTTAGCTATATCAGGCATTGTATATATTATTATATATATGATGCACTTCATATCGGTTGTATACGGTATATTCTACATTTCCAGTTTATCTTCTTTAGTTTTTGGTGATTGTACTGCTAATAACTTGAAATGCATAGCTAATGGAGTTACAACAACCTTTGTATTAGACATTCTAAATCTATTAAGAACTTTAAGTATATATCATTGTTGAAACAAAATATAAGACCACTATTGTCTCTAATGATATCTATACCTAATATCCTTGTAATTGGCCCCAAATACTTCATTTCAAATTTACCATTTAACTGCTTTTTCAAAATATATATATCTCATTTTAATCTTTATATGTTATTGATATATCATCCACATAAAGTAATAAATACATTAACAAAATGTTACTCAACGCCTTATAGTATGCATATTAGTCATAATTACTTATTGTAAAACTATATTGAAGCATAAACTCGTCAAACCTCCTATACCATAACTTAAGACACTGCTTTAACCTACATAATTACTTCTTCAGTAAGCAAGCATGATCATTTTTTCCTAGTTCTACAAAACTTTACAGCTATGACATGCATATTTCTTCTTCAAGTTCCCCACAAAGAAATACAATCTTCACATCCATTTGTTCTAAATACAAATCTAAATTTATGCACATGGCCAATATAATACTAATCTTTCATAACATGCTACCACTTTTTTCTATTAATATTCTTTATAACCCTTTTATAATTCTTATGCTCATCATACTCAATAATATAGGCAGTATTGAAGGCATGGGCTATTAAATTTGCATGGGTACACCTTATTAGTGGCTTTACTATTGTTCTTAGCCTATTTCTGCTTAGTTGATATTCTTCAAGTTATAATTCTGGGATTCTAGCTTATTTTTGGATGGTCTTTAAGATACTTATAGATGTTTCAAATCCGTCTCATAGAGTTGTTGTTTCTTTTTCACTTTTTTGTTTTGATCGATCTCCATCAATATTGATTTATTGAATGTCACATCTTTGCTTATGATACTTTTTAGTGGCTTGAGCTCTGTGCATTATACTTTGTATCCGTTAACTCTTTATAGATATCCAACGAATATCCCTTTTTAAGGCTATCAGCATTAGAGGAGCATAGAAGTGAATGTTATGTTCATAATGTTATATAGGGGAACATAAAGAACAAGTTAATGGTCGTAAAACATATGCTAATAATTGGAATGATATTGTTGTGTATCTTTATAATTGTAGTTTGATCAAAATGATATTCATCTATAGCATTTGTATGTAAGAAGATAAATAAATTCCAAATCAACACTTGTATTTTGCATAAAGTTGATATATTATACGTAAATATTGTAAGGCAATGATGATACTGTTGAAGTTGGTACTTACGTGTCATTTTAATACTTATGAATATTAAATTATTTATTATTTATAAAGCAAACATTTCGTATAATCCTTAATATAATATAAATATATGGTACATTACTTGTTATGTTATAGACATTGTATGATTTGAAGGAGTTTAGATTTAGTCTAAAAGAGTTTAGACTAGTGCTAAGAATTAGTGGAGCTGAGTGTTATATTTATGCTAATAGTTAGTACTGTTAAACGTTAGCTAGGTTATAAGAGTCAGCCAGATCTAAAAGATTAGATCCTTGGCTATAATAGGATAAAGACTTAAGGGTATACCAGTAATGGTTGCAAGGAGTTGCAATAGGTGCTAGGAGATGTCAGTATGCAAGTATGTCCTCAAACACTATGTTCTTGATTTACTTTCACCGATGCGGGTCTATCGGTGGATTCATTTTATATAGATCAATGTATGCTATATCTATATGGTATAGATGATTATTCTTAGTCGACCATGGGATTACCGAAAGCTTGTATATGTATACGAGTATTTAGTTAGGACTGAATACTGAACAGACTTATGAACACGCCAATAGACATCGTATAAAACCGTCAATGATGAGTTCTCTCGAGTTGAGTAGTATACATGGTCCTTTAACCTGAGTGCGATGGTGGACTTGTAAGTGATCCACCATACTTTAGTTCTACGCATGTCACAGACTTCTCATGGTGTGACCGCTGGGTGTCGTTGGGTATTGTTTAATGCTTATGGAGTTCGATGTATATAGATATGGGATCTGTCAGCTCTCATAAGGGAGTATTATATCTAGATGCTCCGAGATTATATTTAAGTAAATCTTGTGGCCACGAGTACTAACCCAGAAAAGGTGTTTCCCAAAGGGTTAAACAATATAGCAAAGGTATTTGTGTATATTATTTTTGAAAATATAAATCTGGAGATAAGCTCATGGATGGGCATACGGGAATTTGGCAGTGTTGATCTATATCTCTGTACATCCAAGATATATATGATGAAGGATTATACGTATACGTGGTGACCTCAACTTGTATTGTCTAACGCGTCGATTTGTAATATCTGTGATCTATGCATGGGGCATCGATCACAGACTCATGGAATAGTTTCATTTGACAAATTATGCGTGGACCTAGAGAGTCCTGCAATATGAAGTGTACTTGTTGTGCACTAGGGCAGCGTACTAGATTGAATTGTTCAATTTAATAGTTTTAAACAAAACTGAATATTTGTTTCAGGAACCCTCAAGATGCGCGCGTGTCAATACTTAAGTATTAAGTATAATAATTAGTTAATAATTATTGTTAACTAATTAAATAGTGACACATAACACATTATGAGCCTTCGGTTAAATTGACTCAAGTAATGGGTAAGGTAAAACCCACGTTGGGTTAATTAAAGGTTTAAGGCTTATTTCCCTTAATTGATTATTTAAGTGTTAAATAAAATAAATATTTTTTCTCACTTAAGAGTTAAGTGATTAGTTAATTTGACTAAAGTTAATTGTTAGTTCATGGTTAAATTAATAAAGTAAATATTTTATTGAGGATTTAATTGCTGAATAAAATGAGATTTTATTAAGCAAATAATTAAATTAAAGTAAATGTTGCTTAAAAGAAAAATTAAATGAAACTTCAAGGACTTGAATGAAATTTTCCTAGTCACAAAACATGCATGGCCGCCCATCATATATTGTCTAAATGTTGGACACTTGATTGGATTTTTTTAATAAGCCAAATTCTTTTAATATTAATATATTAGACAAAACATAGATATCTTATATTATTATATAAATATATTCATTTGATGAATATATAATGGAGAAATGGTCGGCCATGTTGTGTGGTAGTTTACATTGAATTCATTTTGGTCTTTGAAAATAAAAGAATAGATATATAAAATAAAAGAGGTGGCAAACCATGATAAGTGTGGGTGGTTGGCATTGAATTATTTTTGTCTTTGTAACAAACAATATGATTAAGGCTAAATAGTGTGGTTGACCATGTGTGGTAGAGAGAATTCAATTTTGGCTTCTTTATTCTTGAATGAAAGAGGGAGAAGATTAGAGCTTAAGTGTGGCTCTTGGCTATAGAAGAAGATGAATTTTCTTTTTTGAAGCAAAACAAGATAGCTAGCTAATTTTGAAGGTATGAAAAATTATTTATGTTTTAAGTGTTAAAAATAACAAAAACGTGATAGCAAAAAAAAAATTGTTTTGCTATTCATCTTCTTCTCCTAAACAATATGCCATTATTGTTGCATTTGAGTTGTTTGTTTTGATGAATTCAAGTGTTGAATACATCAAGAACAAAATGAATATAGTCTAAGTGTTAGGCTATAGGGATTAAGGGTTAATCCAACGGTTTAAGTGTTAAACCGGTGCTGAAAATATATAAGCTGTTGTTCTAGAGACTCAAGCCTACCATGTTGAGTCCTAGAACTGTCAATGGGTCGACTTCATGCTATATTCCAAAGGCTTGATAGGTGATATTCTCGATTATTAGTATTAATTTGATTAATATGTTTTATATTTTGTTCATTAGTGTAATGAATAAAATTTATTGGATTTATTTTAGGAAATTAGATTTCTAGCTTCCGTTGCGTTTATGATTTGTATATGTATGTATTAGATGCGTATGTATATGAATTTTAAAATAAACATGTATACCACATGCATACACCTAGTAGATTTAGGTTGTGAACCGGGATCAATCGGCACCCCAACAGATACAATTTCTGTGATCAAACCAAAAGTAATAAGCCATGGCACAAATACAACTATATTCAATCTAAAAAGATGTAATAGTGGCTGAAGTTTATAATAAGCCTTACCCTTCTCCCATTTACTAACCCAAAAATTAAAAGTAATTAATATATGCAAAAACAGAAGTATATCACCTATATGTATTGTTGTCATCTTCATTTCTTACATTTACAAAATTTTCTATGTATTTGGTTGTATGATATCATCGTGGCTAGAAAAAAGGGAAAAAATGCTTAGGTTAAAATCTAGCAATTTATAGACTTTCTAAAGGCAGAGTGAGAGAGTTTACAAGACCACATACCTTACTTTACTAATCATTAGGATGTGCAGGCAAAGGTTAGCTAGTTGCAACCCTTGATGTATAACGTTCTCTTTTGTGCCTCTTTGCAACATGTTGAGAACTTGGACCTTCATTCATGGGCTATCTAATCCCTCTTCTTTGACATGGCTTTATAGTGGCTATCATTGGAGTTGGCTGGGAAATGTTTTGTTGTCCATTATTTGATTCAGTAGCTGCAGTCAAACCTTCAAGAGATTAGAAAAATAATAATTAAATTATTATTAAAATAAAATAAATAATGAAAATGACCTTTAAATTGGTGTTCATCAGTTTGAGTTGCTGCCTTTTTAGCCTTATTCATAGGCATCTTATCCTGTTGTGGCCTATTACTTTACATTTTCCATACTTGAGTGTAAACCTCATTCTTCCACTGGTAGTAGCACTTGAAGCTTTATTTGGCTTTCTTTTTCTTCTAATCTTAGGCCTACTATGTGGTATATGCTTGATAGAAGATAGTAGCTCAGACCTGTTAGGCTTGGTCTACATTGCTTTATATGGAATGAGAGTCAAAGTAGCAGAATAGGTTTGAAAATATACCTATCTTGTTAGGAACTTATCAATAAATTCAACAGGTTCATCCTACTTTTGGATTATGCAATCCAAGGCATGCTTGCATGGCAAACCACTCATCTGTCATCCCATACAATCATAATACATCTTCTCTAAATCAACTATATAATGACTCTTATTCTCAAACATCAAGTTAACCACCTCAAATTGAGTTTTGTTTGCTTTGATTACCATTAAATGCTTGGATTGTTTCCTATTTTTTCCAATTTATTTTAGACCCTTGAGGCACTTCTGAATCCCATGCCTCGGCTTTTTCCTTTCTTCTAATCATTTTTTTTATGATCTTCATCCAAATAAACTCTAACGAATCCAACACTGGTTGCTTTCTATTCTCATTAAGGAAAACATTCCAAGACTCTTACATGTTATTTGTTATATATTTAGATTTGTAAAAATGATCAAAATAATGGCTGGCCTATGTATTAGGGTCACTATCCACTAACCTCTTATGTGCCTTATTACTTTTTACCTTAATTTCATTAAAGGCAAGCTTAAAATCAAGCTTGTTGTATAGCTTTGGCAACCTTCCAAAAGTACTCATTCAGTATGTCATTAGAGAGATGTCTTCTGAAATTAGTATACACATGCATGTAGCAATACCTCACAATAGCATTGAGCATTAACTCCTATATACTTGTAATTATACCTTTCTGCCAATTAAACATTCATGTCACAACCATGTCATTGATGATGCCTATATTCTCAATAAAGAGCTTTGAAAACAAACACAAACTATCCTTGGCTTTCTGCTCACAAATACATACAGCCAAAGGAAATATACCATTGATTACATTAATAAAATGATAAATAATAATATCCCTCCAAAAGAAGCTTTAAGGTGGCAACCCTCTAGGCTTATTATTCTTCTATAACTCTTTTATAAACTCCTATTGTTGGGCTCTGAAGCTTAGATATTGCCTTTTAAAGTGAGAACCCCTATATATTCCTATCTTATCCTAAAGCTTACATGTTGCCTCGTTGTTTGTCATTAAAAGAACATCTGCAAAAGCTAGGAAGAAAGCATAAGATTTGAAAAAATCTTTTTCTGATAGCTATAATAATTTCTTTCTTTACCCTATATAGCCTATTTCTATTTATGTAAGTATTAAACCTCCTATGCAACTTAACAACTATAGAAGAGGCTTCCTTACAAGTATTATTCTTAATACTGTGATACAATTATTGTGCTACCCTAAAGCTGTTCACTTAAGCATTCTTACTAACCTTCAAGCAAGCGTGCTCTCCAAATTCAATTATCTAAATCATGAAGTTGATTTTATCAACCATCACAGACACGTGTATTCTCTACTTATAATCAGGTGAAGTATATTTGCTAGTCACTCTTACTTTATATTTTTTTATCCTTTATAACACAACTCCTTTTTTGACTATATAATCTTTCAAAGCATTCCTAAATTCTGTGACATTCCTAAAGACATGTTTAACTTCAAATTTGACCTCCTTATCTCCAACTCTCCTAAACTGCCATTTCTTAATTTCTCTTACCATTTCATCTAACATAATATCTTCATAACGTTCATTATCAAAACATGTAGCCTCATATTGACTCTCACAATTTTATAGCTCATTTTTATCACTATTATTAATGGCATTTTCATTACTAACCTCAATCTCACTGTCATCTGTCCAATATATAATGTCTTCACTCTCTGTGTAATCTTCATCCCTTATTTCATATGAAGGTGGTTCTGTTTTAGGGCTGGGATTAACATAGAAGTTTAGGGTGCTTTCATATGGAGGTGGTTTTGTTTCAAGTAAAGGGGTTAAATTAGGAAATTGGGGTGCTATTTTGCATAGAGGTGGTTTTGTTTCAAGGTTAAGACTTAAATTAGGAGTTTTGGGTGCTCTTTGAAATGGAGATGGTTTTGCTTTAAGGTTAGTTTGTGCATTTAGAATATTGGGTGGTAATGAGTCAACTGTTAATACATCCAACTCAAAATTTAAAATCTCTATCTTTTTTTCTAAAGCCTTTGTAACAAACCTATTAAACTCCATATTCGTTTCTAAGAGAGTTCTCCCACCAGAACCTGGAACTATCCCTAAATAAGAAGCTGCTAATTATGGTACATAAGTCTTCTAAACTCTATCATCATTACTTCATCAATGAAAGACACCAAACTTATGTAGTCTAAGTCAATATCTCCTAGCTCCATATTCTTCCAATAAAACAACAAATTTGTCTCATAATATGCCATCTATGAAACACATTGCATAAAAAAGAAACACAGTTAGTTCAAAACCCAATCACAATCAGGTGAAGCACCATTCACAGAACCCATACAGCCAATACATTCACAGAACCCACACAAACAATACATTCATATAATCCACTCAATGAACGAAGTAAAAAAATCCACTCATAGAATATATTCAAAAAATATTATTCCCTTATTCTAACCCAATAAATTTGCTCACTAAAATGTTCATGCAATAAAATAAAATACATCCCTTATTAAATGAATCACTCAACAATGACTTTAATCAAACAAAATGTAAATATTAGTAACAACATTCCCCCAATAGCAAAAGAACTCTTTTATTCTTACATTATATACTAACAATATAAGTAATTCGATTTGGACTCAGTTTCTTCTCATCCTATTAACAATAGGCTTTAAATGGGTTCCTTGAAATAGTTTTATTCTTGAAATGACATAGAGAGATTTTTTAGAGTATTTTAACAGAAATTATGTAATTGATGAAGATAATGAATTTTTTTTTAAATTGATATTTTGATAATTTTAATAAGAAAAATTAAAAGTATTCTTTTGTCCTCAAACAACGATCATTTAATAGAATCTTTCTAATAGTAGAAATTAACGTGGTATATATTAAAAAAGATGGGATCTAAAAACTTACAGACCAAAATTATATTTATCTTTTTAATATTTAATTGAGCCTTTAATAATTTAAAATAGAAAACATCTGTCCTTACCCATCATGTTACTCTCACATGAAATTTCATACTAATCCAGAAAATCTTTCACGGCAAAGTAGCTTAATTAATGCATAATATTTTATCTCTTTGTTTTTTTTTATTTAATCATCAAAAAGTGTCTTTTATAAGGAAGTGTATACACCTAAGCAACAAACAAATGCCACAATAATAAAGCTTCAATATATGACCCCCAAACAGGAACAGGTGAAGGTGGCAGTTGTCACTCTCCTAATTTGGAAAATAATCAAACAAGCATGAAATGTTTTTCCTTGATGGAGATAATGAGATGGTGCTCATGAGAAAACGCACCGCACAAGTTATATATGAATTAGAATGATGATGACAAAATAAAATATGGTAAATAAGAGTGTGAACTGAGCAAGGGTTTCAATGACTCAAGAATCTGCTTATGTTGATTTTGAGGAGGGATGACGTGGCCTCACGTCCTGTGAACGGCAACGGCAACGCGCTTTAACGACGGAAGCTAAACACTAAACAGTACTGAGAAAGATTGTCATCTCGTGGTTGGCTGCACATAAATTATGTTTTTGAGTTTCAAATTTTATTACAGATCGTATATGAATTTGTAAACCATATAGTTATACTTAAATTATGATTTATGTGTACAAGATAAATTATTAATAGAATTGTTGTATTTAATTGGCGTAAAGTTCTCATAAATTTTACAACTAATTTATTTGATAAAATTAAGTCAATATATCGACTACTTGATTTTCACTTCTTAGTCTGGTGATATGATCATGTGGATATAACTTGGGAAACGTGTAATAGAGTTGAAAAGATATAGGAAATTTGTACCGAGCATAGTCTGTCTCACATTCACGATGAGCTTCACAGGAAATACGGAATTGCTTTGTGCTAATTACGAATTTTGTTACTGTCAAATCTCACCCTCGATATACAAGATGACATGTACATCTTCACTTTATGCTGAAGTTACGAGGACGTGCAAAGATAACAAATTGAGTTTCAACTACAATTATAACTTTATTCCCGGCTAGAATAATGGTCCCCTTTATATTACAATCCAAGATAATGAAGAATTACGTTTCAGAACAAAGACTTGTCTCACAAAGTTTCCGATCGACCAAAGAGTACCTAAACTTTTTACAGGTCATCATGTAACTTTGTTAGCATCATATACCATGCATGCTTAAGAATATTTCCAGCCACGGAAACTCACCATCTTCATCTGCTCACCATCTTTTACGGGAAACTCACCGTCTTTATCTGCTTGCTTCACTTCAAACATATATATATATATATATATATATTGATTGAAGTAGAAGCACATAAATAAAGAATATTACCTAAGTAAATAGTACAGAACAAGTAATTAAGGAATTAAAGAGAGAAAAAGATAGAAGAAAAACACACAAAAATTTACGTGAGTCGACAACTTACCTATATTCACAGCGGATCAAGATCACTCTCTTTTATTATTGAATCCCAAGGCACTTATAAAATATACTTTTTACAAGAAAAACTCATAAAGAAAAACTCTTTCTTGTAATCTAAGGATTTTTTCCCACTAAAAATCACAAAGTATGTCAAAATTACAAAAATTTCTTTAATGATCACTAAAATATATTTATAAGCCAATAGAGAGCCTTTATATAAGCTTTAGGACTTCCTAACTTTACCCTAAATGTGCGAAAGTGGTATTAGGGAGTCTTGAAGCAAGTAGGAGACGAAATAAATTAAACAAAAATGGGAAACCTGTCATTGCACTCAGAGCTGCAATGCTCAGCTCTCATCGCAACGGCGCTGGTGCGCCCGCCTGTGCAGCGCGACACTGGTCACCTGGCACCATGGTGCTCAAGTTCTATTCTGGGCACCACGACGCCCACACTTAGGCACCACACCTTTATCTTTCGCTTTCTTTCACGTCCTTTTCGATCCTCGCATACCCTACACATTTGGCTTGCTCTCCAAATCATGTTCTGATGATTTTTAATCAATATTCTCACAAATTCCCTCATTGATTCAAAATCATCCACAAAGTAACTCGATCTCTCATCTCTGCATCTTTGGTCACCCTCACAAAGTAGTGACTCCAGTTAAGTATTTGCATAGATGAACTTAACCAAGGGCAGTGGTTTAGCCAACATGTCAGTAGGGTTTTTAGAAGATGCTATCTTCGTTAGACTAACTTCACCACTTTGGATAATCTCTCGAATGTAGTGTAGTCATACATCAATATGTTCCGACCTCTCGTGGAACACTTGATGCTTATTTAGGTGTATGACACTTTGGCTGTCACAATATACACCGGTGTTCACATTTTACTAGCCAATACCTCCGCGCATATGCTTTTCAACCACATAGCCTCCTTAATAGTTTTACCAACAGCTATATACTCCGCCTCTATGGTAGATAGTGCAACCACATGTTGTAGAACTGATCTCCAACACACACTACACCCAAACACTGTGAATACGTAGCCTGTCAATGATCTTCTCTTGTCTAGATTATCTGCATAATCTGAGTCTATATACCATTTTACCATTTCACTGCTGTCCTCATCACTCTTATACATCAACTCGTGATTCGACGTCCCCTTGAGATATTTTAAAATCTACTTCACTGTAAGCTAGTGATCCTTTCTTAAGTTTGCCATGTATTTACTCACCACACTCACAGCTTGTGCTATGTATGGTCTTGTGCAAACCATTGCATACATGATGCTCTCTACAGTGCTTGCATACGCTACTTTGCTCATCTGTAGTTTCTCTTCTTCGGATGTCAGCGACTGTGCTGTTGAAAGTCTGAAACACATGCCCAAAGGAGTAGAGACAGCCTTTGCGTTGGACATACCAAACTTTTCTAGAATTTTGAGTATATATCGTTCTTAGTGGTGTTAAGTCTTTACATCGCATATTGTATCATTTCACTCATTCGGGATATCCTATGAAGACCCCTTTGATGGCTCGAGGTTTTAACTTCCCCTTCTTAACATGTATAAATGCAGGACAAACAAATATTCTGAGGTGGTCATACTTAGAAGGATTGTTAGACTATTTTTCTTTTGGCGTCTTGAAGTCAATTGCTGATGAGGGACTTCTATTAATCAAGTAAGCTGCAGTCACTACAGTTTTCCCTCAAAATGCCTTGGACATCTTTACATTGGTAAGCATGCATTTATCCCTTTTAAGTGGGGTCTTATTTATCCTCTCAACTACGTCATTCTGCTGTGGTGTTAATCTTACCATTCTATGCCTTGTAATTCCTTACTTGGCACAAAACCCATCAAACTCTCAATTGCAAAACTCGAGGCCATTATCAGTTCTTAACCTCTTTATCTTTTTGCGAGTCTGATTCTCAACAAGAGCCTTTCAAGTCTTGAACACATCAAATGCTTGATCCTTTCTCTTCAACATATAGACCCACAGCTTCCTTGAATAGTCATTAATCAAACTGAGAAAATACCTTGCACCACCATGAATAGCAATCTGAGCTAGTCCCCAAAGATCTGAGTGTATGTAGTCAAAAGTCCCTATAGTCTTGTGCTCACCAGTACTAAACCTCACCCTATATATTTTTTCAAGCACACAATGCTCACAAAACTCTAAGGGCTGAAACTTATCCTTACCAAACGTCTTTTGACTAAATAAATCTTTTAGGTTTTTCTTACCTAGGTGTGCCAATTTAAGATGCCATAATTTAGTTTGCATACTCTCATCATCTACAGAGAATAATGCAGAACTACTCACGACTTCACCTTTAAGCATATAAACACCTTTGTGCTTCTTTCATCTCATTACCACCATGGAACCCTTCAATACTTTCAAAATCCCTCCATCGATCCTGATGGAGCATCCATTCTGGTCTAAGGTTCATAGTGAGATCAAGTTTCTCTTGAGGTCAGAAATATACCTAACATTTATCAACTCTCTCACTCACCCATTATGCAGTCTAAGTCTAACACTACTAATTTATATCATTTGACATGCAACGTCATTGCCCATTAACACCTTACCACCGCTAATGGGCTAAAAATTTACAAACCAAGACTTATGTGGACACATATAAAAGTACAACCAAGATCAAGAACCCATTATTCAGTGTTCTTACCATCAGTAGCGACGAGTGTCTCTGCACTATTATAGTTATCATCATAGTCAAGCGCAACATTTGCTTTCTTCTTATCTTGTGCTTTCTTCTCTAGACAGTCCTTTATTAAGTGCCCCTCCTTCTTGCAGCAATAGCACTTCCTAAGAGTCCTAGACTTTGATCTTGAGCCATTTTTCCTTCCATCTCTATATGAGGGCTTTCCTCTTACAGGTGAACTTTTCTGCATTGGCCTTGATCTACTTTCCTAATAACTTTGAGTTTAATGATGATTTCATATCACTCATAGTTAAACTCTCTCTGCCATAGAGTAGTGTATCAATAAAGCTCTCATAATTCTTAAGGAGTGAACTCAGCAGGATAATTGCTCTATCTTCATCTTCTATCTTAATGTTGATAGACTCAAGATCAAAGATGATCTTATTGAAGGTATCTATATGATCTTTCATCGATGTTCCCTCTGACATACACAATTGATATAGATTTTTTATTATATCAATCTGTTGGCCAACGATTTTCACATATAAAGAGAGTCAAGGTTCTTCCAAATACCAATCACAGTCATCTCATTTGCTACCTCCCTCAGTACTTCATCGCTCAATGATAGAACGATTGTGCTGTGAGCTGTTTCTTGAATGTCCATTCTTTCTACTTGAGCCTTAGATGACTCTAGCATCTTTTCATTTGCAGTCGTCTCATTCGCTACTTCCCTCAGTACTTCTTCTTCATTAGATGGAGCTGCAGTCTCCTTTAATGTCAAGCCTAACTGTTGACTCACTAACAACACCTTCACCTTCATCTTTTATAAATTGAAGTCATTCGTATCGTTGAATTTCTATACCTTATACTTGGGTGTGGCTATGTCTTCTTAGAACTAAGCTCTGATACCAGTTTGTTGAAATGAAAGCACACAAACAAGCAATATCACCTTTGTAAATAGTGCAAAACAAGCAATTAAGGAATTAAAGAGAGAGAAAGATAGAAGAAGAACACACAAAAATTTATGTGGTTCGGTAACTTGCCTACATCCACGATGGATCAAGATCACTCTCTCTTATTATTAAATCACAAGGCACTCACAAAGTATGCTTTTTATAAGAAAAACTCACAAAGAAAAACTCTATCTTGTAATCTAGCGATTTTCTCTCACTAAGAATCATAAAATACGTTTAAATCACAAAGATTTCTTTAATGATCACTAAGATATGCTTACAAGTCAATATAGAGCCTTTATATAGGCTTTATGACGTCTTAGGTTTACCTTCAACGTGTGAGAGTCGTATTAGAGAGTCCTAAAATAAGTGGGAGACGATACAAGTCGAACTAAAACAGAAAACTTGTCATTGCACTCAGCGCCGCAGCACTGGTCACCTGGCGCCATCGTGCTCAGGTTCTATTATGGGCGCCATGGCACCCAGAACTTGGTCGCCGTGGCGCCCACACCTTTATCTTTTGCTTCCTCTCACATCTATCTTCAATCTTTACATATCATATGCACTTAATTTACTCTCCAAATTATATCTCGATGATTTTTTAATCAATTTTCTCACAACATATTTGTTAAAGCAAGAACAGAACTACCAACAAACAACATAACTAATGTTGATGGAGATATTGCTTAAGTAGCATGAGAGGTTTAGAGAGGATTTGAGCTTTTGTTTGAATGTGGTGTAGATATTTCTTGTTGGTTCATGGTGAATAATTGAAATAAAAGAAAAGAAAAGAAAGTTTTAATGGTGGATAAGGAATTAAAAGAGAAAGATAATGGTTGAGGCCGTATTTGAAGGCAATACTACTTTAATTTTGGGTTCAATTAGGGCACAAATGTAAGGTATAAATATATTTATAATTCTCTTAATAACTTAAGTTTTTTATTTTTAAATTTGTAAATTAAATTTTCATTTATTGATTTCATGTAATTTAATATTATAAATTTTAAGTCAAATGTAACATTTAATGTTTTAAATTTTATTCTATTAGATTGTATGAAATTAATAAATGAAAATTTAAATCACAATTTTACATTAAAATTTTAAATTGAGGGACCCTTGTCAGAGATAAAGACATCCTTGTATTAGAAGTTTGACCAAATACTTAAGTTTGTCTAATAACTTTTGATATTTTAATTTTCTTCTAATTTGTTAGTGTGTTGATGAAAGGAAAAATCACAAGTCAACATGAAGAAGAGATGCAAAATAACATATAACATGTTTGTTATGTCTACATTTCAATCACGGATTGGCCCACAAAAATGTATTAAGTTTGATTAGTATAAAAATTATAATAATTATCGGAAGCTATTTTATCACCTTTTCTCTCTCTTTCTTCTTCCCATTTCTGCATTTTAACAATTTAATTTTCTTATGAAATTTCTCAACTACCAAACACTTAAAAAATGTCCAACCCAAAAAAAATATTATGCAAAATAAATTACCTATTAGGAAACTGCAAAAATCAGCTCATGAACAAAGTTCCTGCAATCAAAATTCATTGAAATCCTGTGACATTCCAATGAAACTTTCTCAAATTCAAACAAATTTTAGCTTTTTATCGGTTCCATTCTTGATGAATGCCTTTATTAGGTTTTTACCGGCCCTAATGGAACTTTCTAAAATTTTAGCTTTCTACATGTCTTGCCCATTTTTATTGAATTCGAATAACTTTGAGAACCAACGCTTTAACAAGAAGGGGCTTCTTGAATGCCTTTATTTTCCTGGTTCTGTTATTGTAGAAAATAAAGCCTAGTTTTTCCCAATTGGACTAGGCTAAAGTATGGGAAAAATAACAAATCTAGTTTTTCCCAATTGGACTAGGCTAAAGTATGGGAAAAATAACAAATTACTTAATTTTGGTTCTCGTTATGCAACGATTATATTTCCTAAGCCAAACAAACCAAAATATATATGCGTAATCACACCCATCGGGCTTAATAGAAAAGCAAAGAAAGGAGAAGAAAATGAAGTAGGACACGAGCCTTTAGGAGTTACCGCACATCGATCAAGGATTAGATTCGTCAGATGGTGACAAGGTTGGGTGAGATGAGGAGTGGCACAGCTGTCCTAGAACAAACCTCCTATTATTTGTTGATTCACTTCGAATACCTAAAAGTAGGCTTCAAAAATGCATTGATTCTTTAAGAAATACTATGAATTTAGAAATTGAGAGAAAAGTTTCTCTACTTGAAAATTTTATTTCATGCTCAATCTGAATGATCAATTTACAGAAACTTTATAGAATATATAATCTACAAAAAGATAAAGTCCTAGTTAAAGTAGGTATCTTAATTCTATCTAAAATATAACTGATAAACATAATCACAATATTGATGATGTAATTTGGATAGAATTTAAATTAAAACAAATTATTAAAATATAATTATCTTGATAGAGTTGAGATAGACTTGGACTTCTTTAAACAAGTGCTACATCATCCCCCCTAGGTTTAAAAGAATTTCCCTCAGAATTTTCATCTTGCTCAATAGTCTCTTCGTGAAATGAAATTAAATGTTTGATATTGAAAACATCTGTTGTGTGAAGATGGGTTAGTAACTTCAGGCAATACGTATTAGGGTTAATTTTTTACATTACTTAGAGTGGACTAATTTTTTTTTTTTTTTTGCAGAGAGCATTATAATCACCAGGAGGGAACTGACCATTCATAAGTGCAACCCACATAAGGTCTCTAATGCTAAACTCCATATGCCATCTCTTTTTATCTGCGTGTGCTTTATATTTGGCATTATGTTTTTTTTTCTAAATTCTCTCTAACTTTGTGAACATCCTGCAGTTTTTGAACAAAATCCTCTGATTTCTTATGAAATTTTGCAGTGGAGGGCAATGGGATGAGGTCACGGGGACCTCGTGGAACCAATGAATACACAAACTAGATAGGACTGAATCCTGTACTTCTGTTCACTGCATAATTGTTAGCAAATTCTGCTTGGCAAAGCTTCTAATTCCAAGCTTTGACATGTATACTAGTTAAGCATTATAGCACGTTTCCCAAAGAATGGCTTACAACTTCTCTTTGGCCATTAATCTGAAGGTGATAAACTGTACTAAAACTCAACTGAGTGTTGACCATTTTTCAAAGACTACGTCAGAAGTGGCTTAGGAACCGTGTATCCTGATTTGAAATAACAGATGTAGGTAGCCCTTATAATTGTTAGACTTCACAGAAAAATAATTGGGCCACATTAACAACGTCAATTATTTTCTTGCAGGATAAAATGCACCATCTTAGTAAAATGATCCACTACGATAAAGATCGACTCATTTCCTCCTTTCGTTCTTGGTAGGCTGAGAACAAAATCCATACTTATGTCTATCCACAATTATGAAGTAATTGTCAATGGAATGTATTGTTCTACATTTGTTGTCGTTCCTTTTGAAATCTGGATCGATTGACTTCTTTATGAATAGTTGGCCAATAGTAAAATGCTTACACTAGTTGTAATGTTCTATCATGTCCCACATAACCCTCTCTATGAAGTTCTTTAATTATTTGAAGGCATAAGCTATAATCTTGAATGCAAAATTAATTAGCTCAAAAGAGAACTGTCATGCAATAGAAAATGGGATTTTTCACTAGCATTTATTAAATAATTCAAGATACCGAAAAAATATGGGTCAGTAGTCAAAAAATCCTCGAAGGAGTCAAAGTTAGGTACCTCAAGGCTCGTGTAGTAACCACTTATCCAACACCAAAAAGAATAAATATTTATATATAAGTATAATATTCATATTTTATTTGTATATGGATGATACTTAATCTATATATTGTTATTAGTATTTTTGTATAAATTAAGGACATACTATTAGTATTGGGTTTATTTGCAAGACTTTAAATTTATTTTAGGGACCATATTATAATACTTTGAAAGTTTTGGGGGTTAACAAATAAATACTAAAAGTTAGCCTCTTAGTATAAAAATACACATTTTAAACCCTAATTTACTCATTTTTGGGTCGATCCACCCCTTTAGAGAGAGAAAATAGAGAAATAGAGGGGAGAGAAAGAGAAGAAGAAGACAAAATTGAAATTTGGAGTTTTAAGAGGTATATCATAACTATTTTTCAATTTATTGGTATTAATTAAGTTAATTCCTTTAAGTTTTGATTTCTGGACAAATGAAAAATTGGGGATTTGATGTGAATTTTGTAAGATATATTGAGAATTGATGATGATTATGTAGATAGCTTGATAAATCATGATGAATTGCAAACTTTCTACTTAATAGTCTCTTCATCCGAACATTTTATAAATTGTTATGCTTCGATTCTAGTTTTGGATTTTGAGAGTATGAAATTAGACATGTATAGAATTATTTGAGACTTTAAATCGATTGAAAATTTTAGAAATGGAATTTGTAGTGAATTTACCAAAATTAACCTGAAATTTTAGAAATTTCTTGTGTTATCAATATGATACTGTGACAAATAATTTTTGATCTACTGAATGATCTTCAAAAATTATGAATTTCTGTAATATGATAAATTTATATGTCTAATATGCTATATTTAAAATTGGAAATTTAGATCAATGTGGTTACATTGTTATAATTTTCTAAAGCATATTAGCTCATTGTAGTATTTGATTTACAGATTTTTAAAGCTATAGAATAAAATAGTTTTAAAATACTTTTGGTCGGAATTTTGAAGTAAAATATTTATTATTGATTGAAATATGTGTCAAGAGTAATTCTGTGATAGTTTTATAATTTTTGAGTTAGTATATGATTTTCTAAAATTGGGAGACTGAATACGGTTCAGTAAATATCTTAATCCCGCCAGAATAATAGTTTGAATTTGATGGTGTTTATGAAATGGATTGTGTAAAAATTATGATATAATATTTATACATAAGGAGGATATATGAGTTAAGAAATATATATTATGATTTTGGAGCAATTGGACACCATTTGATGTATAAGAAAATTTTATTAAGTGTAAGTGGTCAGAATGACAAGTTTTGAGAAACCAAGTAATTAGACCAATTCGATATGATAAGTGTAATATGTGTAATTTTGTAAGCTATTTAAAGTATTTTGTGTGAATGTTGAGGCTTATGAAATGATTAATCTCCATTGATAGGTTAAGGAGAATTAAGCCTTGTAGCCGAAAGTGCTAAGAGGTAAGTATACTAGACTTTTACTGAAATCACAATAAGCATAGTAATTGTCTATGTATGATTTTGTAAATGTGCTTAGAAATATGTTTATGTTATGCCAAAGTATATTTGATATGAAATGTAAAAAATATATGTTTATGAATGTGAGCATTGACATTTAGCATGGATATACATGTGTTTATGAAAGTGAGCTTTCAAAATGAAATGTGTTTAACAAAGAAAGCTTTTGAAGTGAAAAATGTCCATGAGATATGTTTTGTGTTTTGAGGATGCTTGAACTCACTATTTACTTAGTATGCCTTTTATGTGATTTGTGGAGCCTTTATGTGTGGCATTTTCTTCGAAATTGATATATGTTATGTATTCCGTATGTAGGGAGGATCCTATTGGTACCTAAAGGAAGATTGAGTCATCACATTCGTGTGGTGGCGTATTGTTGCATATGAGAGGACTCACCGATGATCAGGGTGAGGGTTTGGCTCTTATCTTCTGGCATGAGCATTATATATGTGTAACTTAAACCTCATTTGTACTATTCCTCTCATACGGTACGTCATCTACGAGTGACATTTGGCTCATTATGTGATATGTGATATGAAAGTCCTATTAAGTAGTAGTTGAGTGATGGTATTCCTATTATATATTTTGAAAGAATATGTAAGCGCTTACCTGATATGTGATTTGATAAGATTATGATTTTAATTTATCACAGCATATCATACACATGCATTGCATACAACATATCATATAGTATGCCTTGGTTTACTTGTGATAGGATTCGTGATTAAATTTTATGAACAGGTGATGGTGTGCTCTCGAGTTTTACGTAAGGTGTGTCCTCTAACGTAGTGATGCGGAGTTAACCTGAAAGAGCAGGCTCTCACGATAATGGTACGGTACTCTGGTATTTCACTTAAAGCATGTATAAATATTTAAGATAAGTACCAAACTGAAGGGAGCGAGGTCTTCTAGTATGAAAGATAGACGGATAGAATATTATTTGAGGGGAGGCTGTGTTTACCTGATAAAGCGAGCTCTCAAGATATTGGTACGGTACTTTGGTATTTCATATAAGGTATGCGTCTTCAATGTAGTGAAGATTGAAGGTGAGTACCAGACTGAAAGGAACGAGGTCTTTTAGTATAAAAGATAGATGAATGGGATGTTGTTTGAGGGGAGGTTGTGTAATCCTTTGTTCCAGATGAGAAAGATTGTTAAAGAAGGGAACAAAAGTCCCATATTGACAAAAAATAGAGAGGATCATGAGTATATAAAAAGTGAACTATATCTATATTGGTATGAGACCTTTGAATAAAACCCAAAAGTAAAGTCATCAAAGCTTAAGATCAAAATAAATAATATCCTATCAATATAGAGATATATGTAATTCATTGGACTCTTAACATATTTAATTTAAATTTTACCTGTAAAATTATTGGCTCTACTTCCCTATCAAGTTTTAAAGATAAGTTTTGATGTTTCTTCAACATCTAGTTATATCATCATGGGATAAGGTTTTATTTTGTTTTAGTTTTGCAATCAATATTGATGGTCATGACGATAAAATCTACTATTTGTCATTTTCTTATCCTATTTGCTTTTTTCAGGAAGAGGAGTTAAAGTTGAAGCGCTTTATTGCATTTAATTGTATTACGATCTTCCTCTTAAAGCTCTTATGATACTGCTATGTTTAAGCAATAATTATTAATTTTCATTTGATTAATGTGACTTATGCCAGAATACATTATATGATTTGATCATATGTTTGATAGTGCATATCAGTATGTGAAGAATGTTAGTTTTCTCATTCTAGCATAATTTTGGCTTTTTAAAATTAATTTTATAAGTTTCTTTGGCGGGTGATTGGTTTAATTTTTCAAATATGATGTTAATTCAGATTTTGTATTGTAAAACATTATTACGTGAAGTTCAAAATTGCTCATTATCAAAGTATAGCATCTGCGACTTGAGATAAAAGAATATTGACAGACAAATAATCTGGTAACTTGTGTACTTCAATATGATCATTTTGATGTAAAGTTTTCAAATTTAGGGCTTTACAGCCCCTTATGCATTTCCACACTGATTGGTTGGGTATCTAAAAAGGTGGTTTAATTAGTAAAGGGAACATGGCAACAAAGTTTCCATGCTTTTAGTCTTCACCAAGGAACGTAATTAGGGAAGATAAAATTAGCTGCAAATCTGCTAGGATTCCACTTTGTTGAGAAAATTTTGTCTCGCAATAAGTTTGAGACAAATACAGATTTGATGAAATATTCATAAATATTCGTTGTGACATATGTGGATATTAACATATTTATTTATTTTTTCATTAATATTCTCTAATGTTGAACGGATAGTGCAACTGTTACTAACTATGATAGAGAAGTGTGAACTTAATATTGAAAATTTTATTTTATTTTGAAACAATATTAGTAATAAAATTGCTTGTAGACATCAATTTTAGGCTTTACTTTTTATTGTATTAGTTTTTTTATGTACTTTTTTATTTATTCATTTAAAATTTTTTCAAATATTAATCGAATTAATATTATTATATTTTATTCTATTATAATTATGAATTTAATTTTGTGATATAATTTTGATTGATATTTTTAAGATTTTTTTTAAATTAAGACTATAAATTTATATTTTTTATTATATTAATTTATTACTTGTTTAAAATCTATAAATAATTTATTATGGGTTTGATATAAAGTATATATATACTAAAATGGGTTTGATAATAAAATTTTAAACTTACAATAAATTTGAGAAAGATTTGATTAGCTTGCAACTGGGCATCCTTGTATGCATGTTCTCTTTCTCAGATTGTTTTTTTCCTCCTGCATACTCACAAACCACCTTGTTAAGCATAGGCTTCCGTGTTTTTATTATATAAACTTGTTTATCAAGTTTTACTAATAATGCAGAAACATGCGAGATTTGTAAGCATTATCTAATTGATAAAGTTGTGGCCCAAAAAAAAGAAGATTTTGAGTTAACGAGACCGATGTAAACATGAAAATGAACAAGCCTAATTAAACTTGTATATTCGTTACTAGCCTATTTTACTGGTATTGCCATGATCCGTCAATTAATCGTCGATCCCTTGTCATTTCCAAGTTTTAGTTTATTAAATAGTTTGAGAAAGGCCAATAACAAATATACAAGTTATAAACAGTGCAGTCAACCTAAAAATTGTTAAAGTTTTAGTTATTTAAAATTACATTTATATATTATTTTGAGTTGAAAATTAATAAAGAATCAACATAAAATTAATGATTCATTGGATAAATGAAAAAGAGTTGAAAACGAAAAACTGAAAGTGAAAAGAAGCTTGAAGCACGAAAGGAGCACCTTCAAATCTTGGGACCATGGAACCAATCTTGGCAGAGGCTGGGCACCGCAGCCCAACTAAAGTAGTGCCACGATACCACCATAAAATTGTATTGGCACCATGGTACCAAGTCTTCAGGGCTGCAATGCCACTTTTCAAGAAAGTTGTGATTTTTAGAGATTTCAACTTCTTTGAGTAGAATTTCGACTCTTACATATGTGGACTCTTATTCTAACTAGAAATAGAATTTTTAAGGACATTTTGAATATTATATAAACCCTTGTAACCCTTTAGAATTAATTAAGAATTAAAGAAACTCCAATAGAGAATAGAGAGCTAGAGAGCTTTGAGTGCTAAGTGCGCAAGAAAATGTTATACAAGTATTTGATATCTGAGTGATTAATAAAACACTGATAGATTTATGAGATCTCATCTATTGATTGTATTCATAAATTATCTCTTGTGATAAATCTTTATGAACTGAGTTCTTTGTAAACTATTGTTGACACCGGCCAAAAAAGGGCTTAATAAGCTTTTCTAATTTAAGGTTTTAGGCTTAATTGGGTATTGTAACTTATTTAGAAATTTATATATAATAATAAGTTGTATTATATTATAACTCTTTTTATTGTAAAAATAGGTTTTGTATAGGGTTTTACAGCCTATAAATAGGCTTGTTTTCTCATTGTTATATTGCGCAAAAATTAATACACATAATTCACACAAGCTTTTTATCTTTTATTCTTATTTTTATTATTCAACCTAGGACTCCACGTCCTTGTTTGTTGAAAATCCTGCAGTCTTGTTGATACAGTCTTGCCTGTCCTTCTCCGTGAAAGACTCAAGCTCTGCGACACACTTACTACGCCACAGCCTAAGTCTAGTAATAGATCTTGTTTGCTATTTTCCAGCCCAAGTTTAGTGATAAACCTTGTTTGCTGGCAAAAAACCTTTAAGTCTCGCCTTTTTGCAAATATGAGGCAACCTTTATCTAATCGAACATAGAGCATACACGGACCCGAACTTTTTTTTGCAAACATCTTTTTAGCATTCCTAATGGGACTTTATTCTTGTATGCTAATAACAACTAGACAAATGGCAAAGAATAAAACTAGAGCAAACATCGCAAAAGGCTTAATGACCATACATATGCCACAAGCCAAGAATCCAGTCTATCCTGATCAAGACAGGGCGAGTGTTGTCTAGGCTGAAGAGGATTTGCTAAATCACCAGATTGAGAAGATTTATCACAATACTCTTTCATATCTATAGCTGATGTCTAAGAGTTTGTTTTTCACATCGCCTACAAAAACTAGCAGCTCGGGACAATACTTACAAATCAGATGATCACAGTTTTTTAACCACTAATCAAGGATAACCAAAATATAAACCAAAGTATTCTAAAAAACCTTAAGTCGATGAGACAGAACCAGACCAAGTTGATAAAATTATCACAAGTGCGACCAAACCCTGAGTTGCAAGAACCTCGACGAAGGCAACATTGGCAGGCCAACCTGCAATATAGATTAGTCAACATACTCAGGCGACCCGTGAGAGTTGAGCTTTCTAATTCTCAAGTCCATCAAAACAAACATGAACATCTTTTTAGTTATTACCAAGCATGAAACATGATAAATCTGGGAAGTTTGCACTCAACCATCCCTTAAAATTAGGATAAAATTGGACAAAACTAGTCTAGGCCGATTGAATTTAGGTTTATATAACTAGTGCAGCCATAAGTAATTCTAGGCGACTTGGAATAGATTGCAACATGGTGGCCAAAACATTATAAAACATGGGGGTTAACCTGAAACCCATGGCACGTCCTGCTTACAGGAAGCCATACCCATAGCATCGACAACTTATTCCCTTTCCTAAAGGGATATAAGATTCTTAAATTTTTTCTACTTTTAAACAAAGAGAATATCACCACTTTCGAACACATTTCTAGATTTACGATACAAGGTAGAAAGGCCGGCACGTCTCTCTTTTGAAAACTAAGGCTGTATAGGAATTCACTCACTAAAACGACCTTTACTTGGTACACTAATCTAGTACCCGAGTCGATCACTAGTTGGGAACAAATTGAGGACATATTTCATGCTAAGTTCTAGCTGCCACAAGAGGTGACCTTGGTCGATCTAGCTACAGTTATCTATATGTTAGGTGAGTCAGTATCTAAATACATAAGATGCTTCAGGAAACTCCGAATGCATTGTCAGATTCAGATATCAGAAGTCGACTCTATCCCAATAGTCATCCAAAGAATGTCTTTCACCATGAGGAAACACTTTAAAGGGCATCCTTTTTATGATATATATGAGTTGGCAATTGGACTGTCAACTATGAAAGGAAACTAATGGAAAGGATCAGAATAGGACATCCTCAACGGTGACATATTACAAGAACTAGATAGAAGTTGTTATAGTTGACACCGACTCAAAAATTGAATTAGACAAGTCTGATTCAGAAGAAGTGTACTTAGCTGAAGTTGTCAAATGAGGCCCTTCTGAATGCCCAACATTGATGAAGACAACACCTCACAGAGAGAGGAAGAAGTTTAGCAAAAATACTCTAATCGTAAAGGAATACTCTTTTTACTTGAGGAAAGCCAATCAAATTTTTGATTGGCTTTTAAATGACAAACAGATCAAACTATCTGAAGGCCATACCATTCATTTAGTCGATCAGTGAAGAGGAAAGGATTATTGTAAGTGGTATAATTCATGGTGACACAATAAGAATAACTACACGATTTGTAGGAATGAAATATAGATATTGATCGACGAGGGACGATTGCTCTTCATAATTAAAGGAAAGACTCCTCTGGTAGAAATAGACAATTTCCCACAATAGCTTTAAATGTCATCGTCCCTACAAGAAGGAATTTGTTAGGAGATGGGTCATCCACAGGCTTCCGAATGACAAAAAAGGCCAATAATAAAAATCAAAATTAATGATTCGGCCATTGAGGCGACTATAGCAGAAAGGAAAGTTACAATAGAACCAATCTCATAGACTCATCCGACCACCACAGAGCCTTTTTTTGTTTGCCCTCAATGCTAGACCAATTTTAAAAAAATTTAGAGCGATCTGGAGGATAAGACCATTATGAAATAGCCTTTGCAAACTTCTAAGCTGAGGCCCAACACCATTAGCCAATGGGAAAGTAATAAGCCCAGACAAAGTGTCTTGAGAGCACATCCCCATCTAATCCAGGCCACCCAAAACTCAGAAGAAACGACAATAGAGGCGTGAACAGCATAGGCGACTCAAAAAGGCTACCCAAAAGCAAAGATTGGATCAAGACTCAGAGACACTTTTGAAAATTGAGAGCCTTAATAAAAAACTTTATGGTAATAGAGCTCCAAAGGATCCACGGCCCTCTAGGCCAATCAGGGTCGGTAACCAGTGTTGGAAAGTCTAGAAACTAGTCAAATAGAAGCAAGATCCAATGTCTAACGATAAGGATCAGGTCAAACTTAGCAATCCCATCGATTGTTTAAATGAGGATCTGTACAAAGGAATCAACACACGAATCCCCTAATTAGAATATTAATATAATTATCGTGTTGCCTAAATTGTTTCAATCAAAACTCGATTAATCATCCATACTGGATAGAGATGTAGTCAACATCTGCCATATAAATAATGAATCGACATCCAAAGAACAACATGACCAAACATATCCGACTATTATATGTGAAAGCTGACCTAAACTGGGTCTCATACAAGAGAATCCTGATCGATAAGGGGTATGAAGTTAACATTTTGCCGTTGCAAATGCTAAGGAGGTTAGGCATTAATAAGAGCGACTTGGATCACTCTAAGGTCATCATGATAGACTCTGTAGGCCGTGAAACCCCAGCTGATAGGTTAGATTCATTTCAATCAATGTAAAAAGTCAGCCATATAGAAAAAAAAAAGGCCATTTTATGTAGTCAATTCATTAAGTGACTATAGCGTCCTCTTAGAGGCGAGACTGGATCCATTTAAATAAGACATTCTCATTTAGAATGCATCATATGGGTCAATTAAAATATTTCATACTGATCCCAACCCATTTAAGGGAGATGAGCAAATGGCATCGGCAGCACTGTACAATCCCAATATTACCACTATTGTGCTTAAACGAGGTGTACAGAGGCATAGATCAAAGATTGCTAAACCAAATGCCCAAGTTGGTAATTCATCATGTTATCAAAATTTAGCTTGAAATATATTCCTCAAAAGACAGTTAAAGGACAAGCTTTAGCTGCATTTTTAGCCGATCATCCCACACCTTACGGAGTTATGATCGACCACAAAATTGCTAGCTTTGATTTAATGGTTCAAAGACTAATCAAGCTGTATAGGTAGAGATCATCCTAGTATCTCTTATAGGGGTAAAAATCAAAATGTCATTTTTTTTTTATTTCTCATGCATGAATTGCCAAGCGAAGTATGAGGCACTAATAATTAGGCTTCAAATACTTACTGAAATGGGAATTAAGGACATCAAAGTCAAGGGTGTTTCATTGCTACTAATCAAATAGATAACTGAAGAATATTACTGTGAGGCCGATTTATTGATCCCATACTTTAACAAGGCAAAACACCTTATCCAAGGATTTAGTTCTGCCTCGATCGAGCACTCAACAAGAACAAATAATGTTGAGGTCAATGATCTCGTACAGGGGGCATCAGGGTTCAAACAAACGATAGTAAAAATTCCTTTAATCCATAAACCGCAAATATGTCTACACACTTCGGGATGATCTAATCGGTTTAAACGAGGATTAAAGGCACGACATAGAACCAAATCGAATATGTAGACCAAAGAATTAGAATTATTGCGCCTACGTTTACACTATTTGTGAGTTATTTTAAACCTATGGTGCATGCATGTAAGACCTACCATTTACAAGTGCTACCCATTTATTCTTATTATATCATTTAATTAATATTAAACAAATAATTTAATTATATTAAGAAACATCATTGAAAACTATAAATGCCAAGAGTTAATATCACTGAAAACTATAAATGTTAAATAGTTAGTATGTTATATTAATTAGTGAAGTTTAAGAGTTAGAATCTTGTCTGTGATAGTATAAAGACCTGAGAATACATTAGTAATAACATAGTTATAAGAGTTACAATAGGTGTTAAGAAATGTTATTATGCAAGTCTATTATCAAATTATATCATTCTCTCTCTCCCTATGTCACTTTGGCCGAATTGTTATTTTTTTGATTAATTGAGCAACATATTGGTCTTTTATTTGTTTATTATTTTTCTTCCATTTTCTTACCCAATGGCATCCATTATCTAGGTCAATGTTTGCTATTAGTATTTTGTTTATTATTGTTTACAATAAACCAAATGAAAATAAAACAAAATAAAAAATTATTTAAATGAACTTGGCCTTAAATCTAGGCTACATGAAAAAACATTTTCTCATTATTAAGAAATATCTTAAGACCTACCATTTATAAGTGCCACCAATTTATTCTTATTATATCATTTAATTAATATTAAATAAATTATTTAATTATATTAAATCATGGTAGAAACACATGCTAATTTATATTAAAAAATAAATTGTTTTATTTCAATTTAAATAATAATATCATATATTATAATTATTATTTTATTCAATAAACATTTTAATGAATAAAATAATAATATTATTTGTCCAACAAATAAGGTCACTTTAATAATTTTTAAATCAAACAATAATTAACCCACAATGTGCCATGTGTCAATATCCCATTGATCAGCAATTAATTATTAACTAATTGAATACAATTTGAGACCAATTCATTGACAGACCTGTATCGGTGAATTGAGACCAGGAACATATAATTTGAGAATAGACTTGCATAATAACATTTCTTAACACCTATTGCAACTCTTACAACTATGTTATTACTAATTTATTCTCAGGTCTTTGTATCGTCACAGACATGATTCTAACTCTTAGACTTAACTAATTAATATAACATGTTAACTATTTAACATTTATAGTTTTCAGTGATGTTAACTCTTGGCATTGATCTAAACTTCTTTTGACCAAATCTAAACTCTTTCAAAACTCTTTTTGATCATATAATGTCTGTAGCATCAGAAACATTGAACCATTTAATAATAGTCACTAGCGATTTAACAAATAATGAACTGTATAAATATTATAAAGTAAAATATTCATACAATAATGGGATGGCACTTGAGCACAAATCCCAATACTCTTCGTAGGAGAATTATTCAAGAGAGCCCTCCTCGGTGAATTGTTAAGATGTATTGGCCTAAAAGAATCAATATTAGTGATGGATGAAGTTCATGAAGGGTTAGCCAAAGCTCACCTCAACAGGAGATTAATGAAGAAAATGATACTAAATACCGAAATTTGGTGGCCGACTATGGGACGTAACTGCCACAGCTATGCTATAAGTTGTCAAGATTGCTAAAAGCATGAGCCGATACAAATTGTTCCAGCCAAAGAAATACAAGTGGTAATCAGACCTTGGCCGTTTAAAGGATAGGCTATAGACATCATTAGGAAATGTATCCCTTTTTGTCAAAGTGTCACGTATTCATAGACATGGCATTCTTGAATCTATTATGACTAAGCGGGAAATAGTCTTTATAAGAGAAGAGATTGTCGATTTCTCGAAATAATTTAGCTTCAAATTTATTCACAACACCCCTTACTACACACAATTAAATGATTAGGTTGAGTCAATAAATAAAGCCATCATCTAAGGGTTGAAGAAGGCGATCTCAAACAGTTTAAAGGCATGGCATAAGAAACTGAAAGAAGTTTTATGGGCAAATAGGGTTAGCTGAAAGACTGCTACTGGTACCTCACCTTACTAGCTAGTGTATGGGCATAACGCCATGGTCCTAATGGAACTAATAGGAATATCTGTACGAAGGTGATTTCAAAGTGATTTAGATTCTAAGCAGTATCAAGACGTCATGATGGAATAGAAGGATGACTTGGATGAGCATCGCCTTAAAGCCCTAAATCGCCTTGAAATCCAAAAAAAAAGGTCGAGAGAGCCTATAACAAAAAGGTCAAGATTAAAATCTTCAGTCAACATGACCTTGTCTAAAAGGCAATACTCCCAAGAGGCTCAAATTAATGCGAATTGAGAAAATTCAGTGCCAACTGGGAGGGACCGTTCAAGGTGGTTAAGATTCATTATAAGGGGGCATATTTATTAAGCAATCTATATAGAGATGTGCATAACGGGCCGATCAATGGAAAATAGTTAAAACTATATCGACCAAGCATATAGGAAGACATCAATAAGAGAGACTTTCAAAAACTTTAAATATAGATTAAGCTGGTTGATTCATAGGAAGTTTTTATAGATTTTGTTGTGAAGATAATTTTATAATGGTCGATGATGTTATGTCTATTTTATGTTAATAATTAATTATATCAATAAAAAGTCAATTCAAGTTTTTGATTTAATAATATTTCATATTGGTCGACTTTATAAATAACACATGAATTGAACAAATAATTTCAAAAGATAATATTCATTCATACAACAAATACAAGAGGGTCATTTTGACTAATTACATGTTTTCTATAATTGAAATAAAATCGACCATACTAGAATCGATCGCCTTTATGTCTACTTTAGCTTTGGGAACAAAGGTATCCTTAAACTTAAATATCGTTTTTAGTTGACATGTTTTTGGGCTCAGCTCTAAAACCTTCTTCTCTAATTCTAAAAAGCAGGCCGTTCTTTTCACCTCCTCCTCCCTAAGCTTAGCCAAGGGGCTCTCTAGCTCCTTTATTTTTTGCTTCATTACCGAACTTCTATCCTCAAGTCTTTAGACTTTAAAACATCAACTTTACCTCCATACAGTCTACTGATGCCTTCTACGCTGCTTCCTTCTCGGCCTTTTCAATGATCTATCTGTCCGATTACTTCTTCTTAGCGATTGAAGTAAAAGAAGTTGTGAATCATTGAGTTATTTCTTCAGGCCCATCGATACATGGTTACCCATGATCTTGTCAAGAAGGAACTTCATCTTTCTGTTCACTTCAACTACTTCGTGGTCGTCCATTAGTAAATCAACCAGACGACCTTTCAGCCCCTTAAGTTCATCAATTACTTTTTGAACTTTATCTTAGGTCATCGAAGGGCAAGCAAAAGAATCAGATGTAGAGGACTCGTTGACCAATTCCTTGCTGTTACAAGATGAGCTCACCATTAGGGTCGACAAGACATCAAGTACAAAGGTTGCAGCATCCAAGGACAGTTTCTTCAGAGCTAACTGCCCAAAGGGTTGAGGTTAAAAAGCTTGAGGAATGTTAGGTGATCGCATCATTGGGGCACAATCTTGGCTGGGAGCAGAAGAAACCTCAAGCAATTATTCCATGGATATCGGGTTTAGATAATTGATAGCAATCAGAGATTGGCTAAGAGAAGTTCATCGCTCAACAAGAGTCTTGAATGGAAAAGAAGCAGTCGATTTTCATAAGGTCTTCGAACGGACAATTTTTATTTTTGCCAATTTTTTAGCGGTCATCTACATAAAAGGAATGTTAACAAGATCAATACCAAGTCACATCTAAAAAAACTTTTACATAATAAGGCAATTCCCTTACCTTGACAAGTTTATTATGATCTAGAGAACTAAAATAGATGCTTAGGTCATTTGAAGGGATTCTTCGAGGAAAGCTAAGGGGTTGCCAAACCTCCGAGTGAACCTGAAATAAGTTGGTTCACTACTTCTCATCTAAACTTTGTTAACTTAATTAGAAAACTCCTCTTGATTTGTTAATATGTATACCAAGGGCATCTTGCGCTAGAAGAGGCACTGGCCATAGAAATAGGCAGAATAGTGATCTTAGGTGCAAAGGAAGCAGAGTTAATAATGGTAGACAGCATATGTGATCCACCTTTTAGAAAAGATAGACACAAGGAACAAAAAAAAAAAGAACTGAAACGGTATCCTTGTATAGACTTGAAAGCTAAAGCCTACAAGGACCATTCCCTGTACTATCAATTAGATCAATTAGAACAAGTCACACATTTATATTCCCTATGTATTTGCTCCCCTCATCTTAGATGGTTCAGCCACGCCCGGTTTCACAAGTAGAATGGTGACTAGCACCTCATAGTATTCATTAAAAGATTCAATTCAACAAGGGGAGACATGAAGATTGACTGTTTGAAGGGGCTTTTGGAGTTCATTATTTATAGTGGTCATCTCTTGAAGAAAGCTAAAATTCCTAAAAACTACGAAAGATCTAAACTTTTTGTTGGTTGAAAAATCATTAGGGTGTGGGATGACCTGTACAAGCCCAAATTAGTAACTTACCCACTGAAGATGTTAATTCTCAGTGTCATAAATATTATTATTATCGATAACGATAATAACACTGTGGTGAAGATCCATAGCAGTGAGGCAAGCGACCCAAGATTAGTGTTAGTTGATATCTGAGTCTTTCAAAGATGATGGATCCTGATAACTCTGATGAGTCCATTTAGGGCCAAAAAAGGCTAGCCTAAGATGACAAAATAAAGAATCATCTAAAAAATGGGTCTTCCAAAGAGGATGGTTCCTGATAAATCTGATGAGTCCATTTAGGGCCAAAAAAGGATAGCCTAAGACGACAAAATAAAGAATCATCTAAATAAAGGGTTGAGTAAAAGAAAGAAAAAATTCCATCAAAATTCCCTTGGTCGATTTGACATTATATTAAGTAGAGGGCATAACAATGGAGTTGACTTTTGGGGGGCTGAGACGTAACTTTGAAAAGTTATTGAAAAGATACAGCAATAAAAAAATATAAAATCTAAATTAGACCATCTCTATTTGGAAAAGTATCTTCGCCCTTACTCAGGATGATTTCAAATAAACTTCTATAGAGATAGGAAAGAAGGAATAGCCCTAAAGCTAGTTTGTGCCATCAGAATGATGATTGCCACCTTTAAGTATTCCCTTGTTATTTTTTGTAAAGATGGGCAAAGGGTATACTTACTCAGCCAGAAGAGCAATAATGTGATATATTCTACCCTAGAGGGAGTGGTCAATATCAGCATTGATATCGACCCATAGACAGGGATATTAAAAAGCACGGGCAGATTATATAGGGTAGGAGTCATAAAGTCAAACCTAAATATGTAGATATTTAAAGCTTTAGACTAAAATAGAAGGCAAACCGAAATTAGTCTATTGTGCAAAGGTATCCAATACGTTAAAAGTTAGATTAAGTTATAAACCCCAGTCGACTTCCATACAGATTTGAAATGGGCTTCAAGACAATTTAACCAATCTATATAATCACTGGACAATTTCAGCCAGAATCTAATAGATTTGAAGGATGACCAAACCGATATTTTGTGGGGTTAGTTAAACCTAAATGGGTTGTTTTGGTGAGTAGAAAAATAATTGAAGTATGGAGAAATTACATGAATATTGTAAAAGCCTAGAATGTATTGGGAGGTGTCGGCTTTATAAGATAATACCTTATAAATGAGCTGTTTGGATTTGGTAAGTAGGTCCAGAGTTGTTTGTTGAGCCTCGGTCGACTTGGATTTCTTGGAATGTGAAGAAGTCAATTTAGATGCCATTGTAACAACTACAAAATAAAGTGAGGAATAGGAGTGGTAAGTAAAAAGAAAAGTAATTCGGATCAAAAATTTAAAAGTTATAAAGTTTTACCTTAAAGGTGAACGAAGATCGCAATAGAGGTCGAAGAACACTCGAGAGTCTTTAACTTAGTGAATTTTCAATGAGAGAGTGATTAAGAGTTGAGTGAAGTAAAAATGAGAGTTACTCCTTCTTATAATGGCCTTAAGGTAGTTAAAGTGAAAAGTCATGCCTTAACAGTTGTGCATGTAATAAGCTTTTAAGAAGGGATTGTTTAAGATGGTTATTGGCATTAAATGACAACGGCCAGAAAATGATAGTGTCATAGGACACATTAAATGAGCGGTTAACGGGAAAAGATTGGTTGAGCAGTTTCCAAATGTCAGCAAACCAGGAGGAAAGTTAATCTTAAAAGCAATTAGGTATTGGTCAGTCTGTTAAAGTTTTAATAATAAATTGGCTTGAAGTATTCTCAACTTGAGAAAATAAATATCCACGAAAAGCAGATAATTTTAGAGACTTTGGAGTTTATGGTTAAGGACGGTTATACAAGGTGGCTGGTAGAATAAACATTGAGCCAATTTAAAATGTCATAAGATGGTTGACCTACGAAATCATTTTTGGCATAACTGTGGCGGTTAGGCTGATTAACACAAAATAATCAAACGGTTTTTAAAAGTAAAGCCAGACGATTTTTACAAGCAAACATAAGAACTTGAAGCATCGAAAATATGGGATATGGCAAGATATTCATAAGGTTGGACAATATCTCATGAGTGGAAATTGGTTTGGGGCGATCCAGTCATGCTATTAGGTGATCTAGTCAACTAGACATATTAAAACAGACTCTGGCAGCTTTACGTAAAATGATGAAGGCGATTCCACAAGTATGGATATCAAAAGAATGCCAGGATGATTTGTAAGAATAGATCGAACGATTAGGCACTTCTTAATGGGTTGAGGCGATCTAAATGATTCAATAAGCATATTTGAAAGATGATGATTAGAGATTGAGCGATGTTAAAGTTAATCCCTGACGATTATGACCCAAGTTAGAAACGGGCTATTTAGGCCGACAAAAGTATTGCAAGTCTCGACAAAAATATCTTTTTGATCAGCTTGCATGGGGCATTGTTGATGTCGGCCTAAAAAGTGCTTAATAACCTTTTCTAGTTTAAGGTTTTGGGCTTGATTGTGTATTATATCATATTTAGAAATTTGTATATAATAGGAAGTTGTATTATATTAGAACTCTTTTCCTTATAAAAATAGGTTTTGTATAGGGTTTTACAGCCTATAAATAGGCTTGTTTTCTCATTGTAATATAGAACAAAATTCAATACATAATTCACACAAGCTTTCAAACTTTTTTTTTTTTTATCTTTTTATTATTCAACCCAAGACTCTGTATCCTTGCTTATTAAAAACCCTACTGTCCTATTGATAGAGCCTTTCTTCTTCTTCTTTGTGAAAGACCCAAGCTCTGCGACACACTTGTTGCACTACAGCTCAAGTCTAGTAATAGATCTCACTTTCTGTTTTCCAGTACAGATTTAGTGATAAACCTCGCTTGTTGGCAAAAAAACCTTAAGTTTCGGCTTCTTTCGAATTTATGGTGACCTCTGTTTAGCCAAACATAAAGCATACACAGACTCGAATTTATTTTTCGTAAACAACTATGAATAAAAAAGGATAAAATCACGTGATTCACTGTGAATGCACAAATTTTGATATTTTTAAGTAAAAAATTGTGGATATCTTTTCATTGATATTTGCTATCTAAAGAATATGCTTTTAAGTAAAAGATTTTACTATTCCTTTTTTCTATTGATGAATGAGACTTCCTCTATTTGTTAATTTATTTTTAAAGTACTATCGTTATTTTTTTATAAACTATTCATAGTCTCCTCTAGATCTAAAAGCACACCAAAAATTTATCAATTAAGATCTGTCGTTTGGGCTTTAGTTTAATTTGTGATATTTTTATTAAAAAAAATATAGTGCTTTGGGTTTTTTTTTTTTAGTTTTTAAATTTTAAATTTATGTATAGCTTAAAACATTTTCATTTTTAGGGGAGTTTATTTTTTAAAATGTGTATAATTAATCATTTTAACTAAAAATATGTCATTTTGAGTTTTTAATACTATAGTATTAATAATTCACTGATATTGTTTGAAGTCTCAGTAAGTCTTCATATAATATTGTTATATTAGTATATTTATATCTTTACTGAAGCTATTTTAAAAATGTTAGTAGCATAATATAAGTGAAATCTATATTTCTAGTAGTGTGTAGATTATAAATGTTTCAATTATAATTACTTTGAGGTAAGTTTGGGTATTAAAATTACTTCGAGGTGAAAGTGTCTATTAGCCCATACTATTAAGGAAAAAATGTCCTTATCCCTATTAAAAAATAAAAAAATTTAAATTTATATCAAATTAAGCAAATTATAATTATGTTAATATGAAATAAGCTCAAGAATTAGGTCTAAAAATGAATTTTTGGGACAAATAAATATAAAATCTTACAATTTAAAATTCAAAAAAGAAAAAAAGGTCAAAAAGCCTACATCTTGAGCCCAAAACCAAAAAATTAAGCCGAATTAGACCAAATCGAAAAAATTGGTTCGGTTCAGTTTGATTTTCTTTACTCTATTCGATTTTTTCAATTCATTTTAAAAAAATAAAATAAATATAGCCGGTTCAGTTCAATTCTGGCAAAAATCTGACTTGATCGAATCAAACCATGCCCTTCCTTAGCCGTCATATAAGTCTTATTTTTGTTAGTTTATGTTGGCTTTTTGTAGCACTACTTAGTTTACGTAAAATCTATTTTTGGTCAATCAAAATTGATTTTTTAAATGATAACGTAACTGTCATAATTAAGGGTGGGCACAGTTCAGTTTGATCCAGTTTTGGCCGGAAACAAAACGAACCGCGATTATTCTATTTTTCAATAATGAAAACTGAATATAACTAAAATTAGATCTAAAACTGCACTAAACTAAACCAATTTTTTTCGATTTGATCCAATCGATTTTTCGGTTTTGATTAGTCCCTAAATCTATCTTCAAATTCTAATCTAAATCTTAATCACCAAAATTTTCATCCAAATTCTAATCTCTAAGTTCATATGTTGAAGAAAAACAAAGATTTGCATGACTCACTGTCAGTCAATTATAGTGAGGCGGTATTGGTAAGGAGGCAAGATGGTGAGGCGCAACAATAGAGCGGAAACGACAAGGTGCAATAATAAAGTAGTGACAACAAGGCAGCAGCGGCGAGGCAACGATGGCGTGATGGCTTGTTGCAGAGTGTTAGACTTTTAGGGTGAGAGAGAGACGAGAGCTGTGCTGAGGCTTGGACTTGCATGGTGAGAAAGAGATGAGACCTGTGCCAAATGTTCTTTTAGTTTTAGAGAGAGTTGAGAAGACTGAAGAGAGAAGAGACCAAAGATTTTAGGGTTTCAAAAAGATTTTTCTTCAATTCATATATATAATAATAATCCTGTGTGAGCGAGTGTATACTAAAATATTGTTTTCCATTAAATGAAATTTTGCCACATAACAATTTTAGATTTTTTATTTAGTAAACCTATTTTTTGATTTGGTTTGGTTTGATTTTTATTAATATTGAACTGAACTAAGACGGGTTTTTAAATTTTTTATTAGTTGTAAGCTAATTGGTTTTTTTAATAAATTAAAACTGAACTAAATTGACTGGTTCAATTCAATTCAGATTGATTTTTCTTTTTCCGATTTATCTTGCCCACCCTTAGTTATAATATTTGCAACTTCATGTACAAATTTAACACAACTAATTACTTGTCATAAAAGATCCCCAACAATGGTATTTCACAATTGCAACAAATTTATATCGGTGATAACTGTGTTGTTCTAATAGCTATCATACGTTGCATAAACCTTTTACGGTGGCAAAATAACAATTACAGAAAAACAAAATTCGTACAGTATCAATTGGTCCAACATACTTGGATATAACTAAGAGTTTTAAGCTAAGAAAATAAGGCAACTTGCTCATGAGAGCTTTAAAATTCAAAACTCATATCTTTGTTTGATGATATTAGTTGTATATTAACAACAATAGAGGATTGTATTATATATTATACGAGTATTTTAAAAAAATACATGTATCTTACTAATAGAATATGTGTGTGATTTAATTGCGTTTTCAATTGATTTTAGTGACGATTTATAAAAGGGAATTGTAAATTACTATTTTTTGTAATTTTATATTTTATCATTTTCTTTTTCTATTTTTTTAATAGTACCAATATCTTTTCTCATGGGTCACTTTGTCAGTTTTAAGAAACAAAAATAATAAAAAATTAGTATTTATTAAAAATTAGACAAAATTCATAAAAACATAAAACCATAAATGGTAACTGAAAATTTCCCCTTATTTATAAAAGAAAACATAAAATCCATATATTCTTTGTAATTATTTTTGAAACCCACTAAATTTATGTTTTTGTCAATTCTTTCTCGTTTTAAAGATACAACTTAAGACATTTTATTATGCATAGAGGGGGCATGATATATATATATATATATATCAAATTAACAAATTACATTTTGTTAGTCTCACCACGACATTGCAAGGGCGATATTTTATTGACAACAATATCAATCTAATTTTCTTGTGATGAGCTCTTAGGTTTACATTATTCATAGGCAATACGGCATAAAATGATATAGTTTTGATATAAAGTGATTATTAATGATTATTAATCTCAACATCAAACTCAAGATAATTTAAAGTTTAACATAGTTGATAAATTACATTATTCTTAGGGTTTGATTGAATTCCTCTATATTATTTTATATTTTTTGAGAGTTTTTTCAAAGAACAAACCTGTTATTATAAATTAATATATATATATATATGGAAAAAAAGCAATATTATTTAATTAACTTACGTTAGCAAAATTCTCAAAGTCCATTCATTCAAACTTCCAACACATTATTTAATTAACCTTTCCCATCATGTTACCCTCACATGAATTTCTTCTTATATACAGCATATATGTGTTACGTGAAGCAATTTAATGGAAAAAATTTAATTATAAGAAAATTATTTTTACGAGGAAGTGACTAGCTAGTGAGTGCCAAAACTGCAACGAATGTAAAAAATAAAGCTCAAATATATTATCCCAAATAGAAACACGAGGCAGATGTCACTCTCCTAATCAATTTCTTTGGACTTCAATTTGGAAAATAACAACCAATTAATCGGACAATTAGAAATTTTCTTTTCTTTCATTTATTCAATAAAAATTTGTTGGAGACAATGAGAATGGTACTCATGAGTAAACGACATCGCATAAGTTATGAATAGATAGATGACAGAATGAGAAATAATTAGTGTGAACGGGATATTGGAGTTCAGAAGGCAACGTGTTCTCGTTCTTCGTGTTTTATGCTGACTTTCAGGATGGATGGCGTGGCCACACACAGCAGAAACGGCAACGCGTTTTAATGATGGGCATGTATACCACCCTCCTCAGAAAGCTTTAATGATTAAAATACTCTACTTGATCTGATTCACGGAAAACGTTTTTATTTCTTTTCTTTTAAAAAAAACAAAAGTTTTTATTTCTTAAAACAATAAAAAATATTACCTTTAAAAAAAAAAGACATAAACTTCTGAAATTTGATTTAAAGAACAGTTTCAACCCTTAAATTTTAAATTACTCAAAAATACTCTTTTTTGTTAAAATTTTTATCTTTCTCATCAATTTTTTTTTCTCTTCTTTAGTGCACTTTTGGATGAAACAATACTATCATAATATAGATAATAAAATTTTGAATATGATAGTGTTCTTGATAAGTCAAAATCTTATTATTATTATTAACAATAGAGGTCTTTTTAAATAATTTTAAAAATAAAAAAATAAAATTATCTAATTCAACTTCAAATCGAAATCCAACCTCTAATAAGGTAACTCATATCTATTAACATGTGATTTTCACAATTAAATAGGTTGTAAATATCATGAAAAGATAGAGACAAACTAAATTATAAGTTTTATTATAACTTTAGTTGGTGAATTCAATTTGACATAAAAAAGATTTTTTCAAAAGTTGTTGATTCTTGCTTAAACCTTTTTATTAATAATAATGAGATGAATATATTAACAAGAGTATAAAATATGTTAATCATAATTTAAATAGAATTATACTTCTATGTTATTGCATAATGGGAAGGATTAAAATGTCTATCCAATAAAAATTGTTTAATCTTTCATTGAAGGGATCATTCATTCATAATTAATCATCCAACTATTCACGATTAATTGATTCACCTAAATTATATTTGGTCTTAGCAAGTTATTCTTGCACTTTTTTATACACATCATCTTTGTTTTTTCTTTCAAAGATAAATTTAAGTGTTTGAGTGTTTTATTTTATAGATTAAAGACCGTTTTTGTAATAAGTAATGCAAGGACAAAAAGATAATTAACCGAAAGTGTTGAATTAGGGAGCTTCAATAATAATAATATAGAAACAATTGAAAGTGTCACTATAATATATACGAGACTTGTATTTGGAGATTAAATTTTCTGTTAAATACTTTTTTTGTGTGTTAGTGGAATGAAAACGAATTACAAGAGTTTTGAGATTTGGAAAAATTGTTGAAAAATAAGACTAGATTAATTTTAATTGTTTGTTTGTATCAATATGACAAAACATTAAATTGGTCTATAAATTGTTTTTAAAAAGTTGTAATTAGTAAATAAAGAAGAAAAAAATGTGATTACTTAAAAAATAACAATTATATTTGTTGATTGAAAAAAATGGTTTCAAGCTAATGAGTTTTGAATTTATTTGATTGTAAAAACTAAGGTATGAGGCTTTGCCTATCTAGGCCAAAGAAATGGGCTTTTAAATATTGAGACACCTACAAATATAGTGAAAAACTATTGTTATACCTTGCACGGGGTGATTCTGGTGAAAACTCTCCGATGCTTAAGTCAGATTTTGGTGTTGGGAGAAGAGAATTGGAGAGAATTTCAAAATATGAGTTGAAAGTTCAATATGAAGATTTCAAGATGGAACCTGTTTGAGTCATTTTCTCCATTTTTTTATTGCATTAGTCTTTTTAGAATATTTTATGCTTATCTTTACTGGTTTTATAATTATTTTGGGTAATCTTATAATGTTTTAGGTAACCTTCTAATCTTTGCCGCGATTTGGGGGATAGCATCTTAAAGTAGCACGATTCTATCTCTAAAATAACATTGATTTCCTCTTTAAGGATTTATCTTGTTTGAGTTATCTTGTGCTTCCCTTTTAAGTCACTGTGTACTGTTTGGGTTTTATAATGTGTGGGCCTGTTCGGTCTTTAGGTGTATAGAGGCGGTTCGATATATTTGTCATGCTAGTTTTTCTTATGGTATGCAGACTTATACTAGTTAACTTGGGGCTTTCTTGGTATGTTGGGTAGGTCATGTGTATTGAACCACGTGGGTATGGATAACTTTGATAGAATTTGAGTTGTTCGGTCTTTAGAATTTTTATTCATATGCGAGTATGGGTATTTATTCAAATCAGATTGTGAGAAGCCATTCATTCAGGAGTATATGGAAGAAAATAAAAATCTTTATTAGCAGTATTCTACTAACATATGGCAAATATATGAAAAGTTTTAACTTGTGAGGAAATAATATACAGATTTATAGATAATACTTCTTAAGTAGTCCAGCATTCTATGGCTTCTTTACTATCTTTCCATCAGTTCCTTCAAGTTCACAAGCATTCTTCATGCATTTGATAATCTTGTAAGGGCATTTCTAGGTTGGTTCGAGAACTATATCGGCAGAATTTTGTGTATTTAGTATGACCCTCCTCAGTACCAGGTCGTCTTTCCTAAATTCTCTTACTCGGAGTCTTCTGTTATAGTACTTTACAATTTTTTACTGGTAAGCAGCAACTTGAATCTGAGCCTTTTCTCTCAGCTACTCAATTGAATCAAGGTGTCCTCTGATTAGTTCGTTATTGGTAGTTGTTATTTTGGTTATAGTTCTAAGAGCCTAAAGCACCTCGGGCAACTCTTCCATCCATCCTTATTTTTTGTCAATCAACTTCTTCTTTAACAGCTTTTTAATACTCTTGTTTGAGGATTCTACTTGACCATTAGTCTTAGGGTGGGCTTATGACTAGAATAGTAGATGAACTCTAAATTGCTTGCAGAAATCCTTAAAGCTATTGTTGTTGAACTGCTTTCCATGGTCAGTAATAATCGTGTGAGGGAAATCTGATCAAAATGCTATATTCCTCCAAACGAAATCCCGCATACTCTTTTCGATTATCTTGGACAATGGTTTGGCCTCGATTCATTTAGTGAAATAATCCATTGCCATAATTGCATACTTGCAAGATCCTTTTTCTTGAGGTATGGGACCTATTAGAGCCAACCCTCATTGGGCGAATGGCCAAGGTCCTGCCATTATAGTTAACTTTTTACTTGGTGCCTGTATCTTATCTATAAACCTTTGGTATACATCATAATGGCTGACCAGCTCTTTGGCATCATAAAGAGCAGTCGGCCAATAGTAGCTGATCTTGAATACCTTATAGGTCAGTGCCTCTATCCCTGAGTGATTACCATAGATCTTTTCATGGACTTTTCAGAGAATCTGTCTGCTACTTGTGGTTTCAAAAATCTCATTTAAGGATGAGAGAAGCCACATTTGTATAATACTCTATTTATAACCAAGTACCGAGCTGCTTAGTATTTAAACTTATGGGTTTCTTTCTTATCTGTTGGAAGAGTTTTATTTTGAATGTAGTCTCTAATTGGTTCTATCCAACTAGGTTGCAGGTCGATCTACATGACTTATTCTTCCTCTTGTATTCTTGGGTTTGGAATAAATTTGACAAAGACTGTTCATGGAAATCGAACTTCTTCGTTGGAGGTTAACCAAGCTATAACATCCTCTCAGTGATTTTCACATCTCAAGATCAACTATATTTTTTCTCCATTGAATTGACCTATCCAGTTCCCAACTTTTCAAAGGAAGCCATCATATTTTCTTCCCATACCTCAAAGTTTCCATTCACTTGACTCACTACTAACTAAGAATTACTCCTTACCAACACATTCTTGACTGCCAATACCTAAGCCACTCTTAGTCTAGCCAAAAGGGCCTCGTACTCTACTTTGTTATTGCAAGCTTTGAATCTGAACCTTATAGCATAACTCACTTTGTCTCATTTTGGGCTAGTAAAGATGATCCTTGTTCTACATCCTTGAATATTGGATGCCCCATCTTTGAAAATCACCCATGCTACACTTTTGTTGAGGGTTTCCTGCCCACGAAATCAACTAAGGCCTGGCTTTTAATAGCTGTCCGGAGCTTGTACTGTATGTTGAATTTGTTCAATTACACTGACCATCTGACTAGGTAACCTGATAAACTGAACAAGGATACCTATTTTCTAAGTTGGCAAAGGCTTTACTGATTATAAAAATGGGTCATTAAACCCCTTCTTTATCTTTGACCAGTATAGAGCTTACCGCCCGATCTGAGACTTCCAAGTAAAGTATGAACTCGTCCCTTTGGATAGGAATGGCAAGATGAAAAAGCTGAGAGAGGTAGGCCTTAAGTTGTTGAAAAGCCTCCTTGCACTCTAGAGTCCACCTATTATTTTTCCTTCTTTTTATTGCTTGGAAGAACTCAAAAACATTTATCAGTGGCTTAGGATATGAACCTACTTAGAGTTGTGACCCGTCCTATCAGCCACTGAATGTTTTTAACCGTGTAGGGAGACTTTATCTCGAGAACAGCCTAGACTTTATCTAAGTTGGCTTCTATTCCTCTTTTACTGACTATAATACACATACATTTTTTCAAATTTTACCTCAAATATGCACTTCTCCAAGTTTAACTTTATATAATTCTTTCTCAGAATTTCAAAGACCTCTATCAAATCTTTTTTATAGTCCGCCGCCTCTTTGAATTTTGCTATCATAATGTCTATATACACCTCCATATTTCTACATATCAAGGATTTAAACAACTTGTTTACCAACCTGTGATAGATTGCATATGCATTCTTTAGGTCGAAAGGAAACACCTTGTAGCAGTATATCCCTTAATGGGTTATGAAAGATGTCTTCTTCTAGTATGAAGGAAACATCAAAATTTGGTTATAGCCAGAGATGGCATCTATGAAACTGAGTAGCTCGTGCATGATAGTAGCATCAACCAGCTGATCAATTTTGGGAAGTAGGAAGTTGTCATTTGGGCATGCCTTGTTCAGATCGGTAAAGTCAACATACATTCTCTACTTCCCATTGGTTTTCTTTACCATCACATGTTAGCCAGCCAATCTGGGCAGTCAACTTTCCTAATAAAGCCTGCTGCTACTGCCTTATTCCTCTCATAAATATCCTCGTCTTCTATTTAATTCGCTAAAAGGTCAGATTTATAACCAACCTATGAGAAGCTAAAGCAGGATCTATTACTGACATGTCCTCGTGGGACCAAGCTAAAATATTCGAGAACTTCCATACTAGTGCAGTTAGACCCTCTCTAACCTTGGGCTCCAGTTGGGACCCAATCTTTCCTGGCTCCCCATGCCTGACTTGAACCCGACACAACTCTTTTATTGGTTTGGGAGATCTTTCATCTTCTTCATGCAGGTCGATGGTGGAGATATAGAATGGCTTTTTTGTTGACACAACATAATAACTCCTTGCCATCTTCTAATCACCTGCTACTACCCTCAATCTTTTCTTCGACTGAGAATTTGAGCTTTATATAATGCATGGATAGAGTCGTATTAGTATTCCCTATGAACGATCGCCCAAGAAGAATTCTATAATTGAATGGCTAGTATACCACTACAAACTTGGTCATAACTATCTTTTCGGATAGCTTTTGTCCCAAGGTTAGAGGTAGAGCAACTATCTCGATTGGCATCACACATCATTCTCTGAACACTTGCAAAGGGGTTTGGGTTCTTTCTATATGTAGGTTTTTTAACTTCAACTCGTCTAGAGTGTTCTTAAAAATTATGTTGACCGAACTACCTAGGTCAACACACACTATGTTCACTTTTATTCCAGCAACCTGCACTGTTATTACCAGTGCGTCATTATATAAGTAGCTCACACCTCGAGCATCTTCCTATGTAAACATGATTAAAACTTCCTGTTGTAACCTTGGCTTATTGGTTAAAGGTATATTACACATGACTTGATGCCTTACCATAGAGTATCGTGAATAATATTTCCTTTGTCAGTTAAAATCACCAGCCAGTATAGGTCCACTAGATATGATCATTATAGTGTTAGAGTTCGACCTACATGGATGATCGGTGGATGGGTTATGCTGTATATCCTGCTCGGAACTCTACCAGATAGTTATTTCTCATCAAAGCATCCACTTGCTTTTTCAACTCCAAACATTCTTTAGTGGCATGCCCCGAACTATGGTGGAACTCATACCAGCACTTCAGATTTGTTCATTGTTCTATCTTTCTATATTTGTTGGAGACTTTATTAAGCAAACATTTATTCTTAATGGCCTTGTAGACATCCTTTAATGGAATGGATAAGAGAAGGAAGCTTTCAACTTGCGATACCCTTTTTTTCTTACAAAGATGTTCTTTAGAATTTCTAGGACTACTTGGGCACTCGGGATGATTATTATTATAGGGCTGATATCTATTCGGCTTGTTGTTCCTTCATGCTAGTGGTTCATTGTGCTTGTTCATGCAGTTCATCTTTTGTTGAGGCTAGTATTCATTACCTACCCTTTGGTACTTTGGTGGCAGCAATGATCTCTCTCTTCTTCCTCTGTACCTCTCATTTTCTCTAGAGCAAACCTAACCTCGAATAGCTTCTATGGTTGACCTCTTTGCTTCTTCCTCTTCTTCTATAGCTATATATTTTGATTACTTGTTGTATGCTGCTGCATAATTTAAGACATTACTTTCTGACTGGTAGTATTATAACCTGTTCAGCTTCAGCCTTGACTTGAGTGCCTCCAAAGCTATTGGCTAGTTGAATGCTCACAATAAGATCACCTCTTTATGAAACCTTCGAATGTAGTCTTTCAAACTCTTATTCCTTCTCTACTTGACTTGCTTAAGCTGCCTAAGGTCATTTGCCACCTTACAGAAACCTTGAAAGTAATGAATGAACTTCTCTGTAAGCTTATTATAAGAGAAAATACTTTACTGCTTTAATCCTCTATACTAAAGAAGAGTTGAACACTCAAGATTCATATGAAAAATCCTACACGTCTAGTTTTGTTTGAGCCTTGCTATAGAAAGAAGATCAGTTACTTGATCTACATAGTGATTGAGGTCAGTGACTCCCTTATAAACTGGGAAGCTCGGCAACCTGAACCCATTTGGTAGCTCCATATCCCTCAACTCATCCGTTTAGTGATTTCCTCTCATTATCTGTTTTCTTTAGAGGAGGTTGTTCTTTCTTTTCTTTTCCTCTAGAGGGTTTTTAGCCTATCTTCCAAATTGCAAACTTTATCTTCTAGTGGCAACTTGGTATTGGGCTGTTCATAATGCCGCTTATTTCTTATTACTTGGTCAGAGTCTCCAACTTGTAACATCTCTCGTTCATAAGGCATTTGGTTGTCCCTTACTACTCCTACCAGGTCACGCGGTGTTTTTGACCTTTTTGTTTAATTTAATTGGTTTCGAATCTAAACCTTTGTAACCTCAGGGTTCCTACTGCCATCGTTTCTTGCTTCTCCTCTTTTTCTTCCTCTACTTTTGATCAACTCAACTATGAGTTGCCTAAATTCTTCTCTTTCCTCCCTTAACATTTGTAACTTCTTTTAAATTTCCATTGACAAAGAATTTTCCAATAGGTTTGCTGAGTGGATTCCGCAGCCTCTATTCATTTCCAAGTTTATTGCTTGTTATCCTACATAAGGATTCTATTTGGTAGATGAGTGTTCTGCCATATATGATGTTTGATGATAAGCCTGTGATAAAGCTTTTTATCTCGATTCTCAAAAAATGGCGCCAAAAATTGTTTACCGAAAAAAATGATTTCAGGCCAACGAGCTTTAAATTTGTTTGATTGTAAAAATCAAGGTGCTAGACTTTGCCTATCTAGCCGAAGAAATAGGCTTTTGGTTGCTGGGACACCTACAAAAATAGTGAAAAACTTTCGTTATACCTTGTTGGGGTTGGTATGGACAAAGACACTTCGATGCTTAAGTTAGATTCTGGTGTTGGGTAAAGAGAATTGGAGAGAATTTCAAAATATGAGTCAAATATGTAGGATGAAGATTTCAATATGGAACCTGTTTGAGTCATTTTCTCCCCTTTTTATAGCATCATTCTTTTTAGAATATTCGTGCTTATCTTCACTGGTTTTGTAGTTATTTTGGGTAATCTTCTAATGTTTTGGGTAACTTCTAATCTTTGACGATATTTGGGGGATAGCATCCTAAAGTAGCATGATTCTATCTCCAAAATAACGTTGATTGCCTCTTTAAGGATTTATCTTACTTGAGTCGTCTTGTGCTTCCCTTTTAAGTCACTGAATACTGTTCAGGTTTTATAATGCAGGCTTATTCGATCTTTAGATGTATGCAGACAATTCGACATATTCATTGTACTAGTTTCCTTATGGTATGCCGATTTATACTGGTTGGTTGGGGCTTTCTTGGTATGTTCGGTAGGTCATATGTATTGAACCATATGGTTATAGACAACTCTGATAGAATTTGAGTTGGTCGATCTTACTTGAGTTAATTAGTCTGATCAGCCGAACAGGTTCCATGCCTTTGTTATTTTTTATGATACTAGAGCGGTTTGCTCTTGTTATCTAGGGTCTCCAATCCTTTGAGCCTTTGAGTTAACCTATTTTTAAGTCTGTTTTGTAGGTTGATATCTAACTTCTAGGTGTTGGACCTTTAGAGATTTTCAGAGAGGAACAGTATTAATTGTGGCTGATGTTAACATTGTTCTTATTGTTAAAAAAGAAGTAATATTACTAAAAAAAGGTAACCACTATTAATTAATTGCCAAGGAGTTATAGTATATATTCTCAAAGCTTTCTTATGCTTCAAATATTACTCCAAAAAAAAAAAAGCATTCTCATTTTAGAAGCTAAAAAAGTTTCCAGGTTAGTAAATAATAATCCTACAAAATTCATCATTTTCTTGATCGATTTTTCAAAATTTCAATTTGATATCGAATTCGTATGAATAGAAAAACTAAGATAAGAGTAGGAAAGAAAAAGCAAACAACTTTCACGCGTCTCTAACCCTAAGTTGCTTGTTGAAAATTATGGAATTTTTACGTTTGGTTTTCTTTCCAAATCTGACCATCCATGAAGATTTTAACATCTTCACTAGCAAAAATAATCATGCTACCTCTTCGATTGCACCAAAGCTTTCATAAAATTCTCAAGTTTCCAAAAACAAATCTAACTTATAATAGTCACAATTTTAAATTACAATCTAAAAAGAGAAGAGGTGGGATTGTTGAGCATCAATCACAATAACCTTGAAATTGCGATTAACTACCTTGCTCACAAGGCATCCACCATGGTAGTGTTATATACTATTTATTGCGTGATGGAAAAAACTCTCCCATCAACTGATCATTTGATTGATCAACAGGTAATGTAAGCCCAACATATCTGAAATCTCAGCCCTAAAGTATTTCTTAAATTTAAAATCCTCTTCAGAACATCACCGACCTTGCAGGTGCCATTAACACGCTGCTACACATCACCCAAAATAGTTGAAGTAGACAATTGGATTAACCCTAACATCCGTAGATGCGGTTAACCTGTGGAGAGTGGCCCAATAATAAAGGCATGGGGAGTTATGCCCCCTCCCTTTAAAAGTAGTTGAAGCAGACAATTGGATTAACCTTGACATCCATAGATGCGATGAATTTGTGGAGAGTGACCCAATAATAAGGCCACGGGGAGTTATATCGCCCCCCCCAACCCACACACACACAAAGTAGTTGAAGCAGACAATTGGATTAACCCTGGCATCCATAGATACGGTGAACTTGTGGAGAGTGGCCCAATAATAAGGCCACGGGGAGTTATGCCCTAGATATCGAATTTGTATGAATAGAAAAACTAAGATAAGAGTAGGAAAGAAAAAGCAAACAACTTTTACGCGTCTCTAACCCTAAGTTGCTTGTTGAAAATTATGGAATTTTTACGTTTGGTTTTCTTTCCAAATCTAACCATCCATGAAGAATTTAACATCTTCACTAGCAAAAAAAATCATGCTACCTCTTCGACTGCACCAAAAATTTTATAAAATTCTTAAGTTTCCAAAAACAAATCTAACTTATAATAGTCACAATTTTAAATTACAATCTAAAAAGAGAAGAAGTGGGATTGTTGAGCATTAATCACAATAACCCTGAAATTGCGATTAACTACCTTGCTCACAAGGCATCCACCATGGTAGTGTTATATACTATTTATTGCGTGATGGAAAAAACTCTCCCATCAACTGATCATTTGATTGATCAACAGGTAATGTAAGCCCAACATATCTGAAATCTCAGCCCTAAAGTATTTCTTAAATTTAAAATCCTCTTCAGAACATCACCGACCTTGCAGGTGCCATTAACACGCCGTTACACATCACCCAAAGTAGTTGAGGTAGACAATTGGATTAACCCTGACATCCGTAGATGCGGTTAACCTGTGGAGAGTGGCCCAATAATAAAGGCATGGGGAGTTATGCCCCCCTCTAAAAGTAGTTGAAGCAAACAATTGGATTAACCCTGACATCTATAGATGCGATGAACCTGTGGAGAGTGACCCAATAATAAAGCCACGGGGAGTTATATCGCCGCCCCGCCCCCTACACACAAAGTAGTTGAAGCAGATAATTGGATTAACCCTGACATCCATAGATGCGATGAACCTGTGGAGAGTGACCTAATAATAAGGCCACGGGGAGTTATATCGCGCCCCCCCCAAAGTAGTTGAAGCAGACAATTGGATTAACCCTGACATCCGTAGATACAGTGAACTTGTGGAGAGTGGCCCAATAATAAGGCCACGGGGAGTTATGCACCCCCCCCTAAAAAAAAAAGCTTTAACAAAACCCCTTAAATTTATATTATGTATATAATTTTGTAGTATTAAAATATCTATTTTAGCCTCTTAATGTTTTTTTAAAAAAAAATTATACTTAGTGGGTTAAATTATCAATTTAAAAAAGTTATCATTACTAGTATTAAGGACTTATTTTTTAATACATTATTTAATGTTCAAACATTGTCCCATCGTTCCCCACTTTAATGTTTTTCTCTAATAACAAATAATTTTTAATTTATAAATGATCCTTACTTTTATATTTTTTTAACTTTATTCTCTTATCTTAATAAAAAATAATTTTATATTTATAAATGGTCCTATCTATATATCTTTTTTCTTAATATAAAAAAATTTTATACTTGCAATTATGGAACATTATATATTGGTAATTTTATCTTTTCTTCAATTTACATTAAATTCTTATTGTCTACAAAATAATTATCCTAATGCTAACTTTTTTAATGTCTGTCGTAACTATTGAACATTCATTTTCGACTATGCTCTTTACAACAAAATAGAGGATGATTTTTTTACAAACTCATTGATTATGTATATTAAAAGAAAAATTGTAAAATATTTAACATAGAATCAATTATAAATAACTTTTTAGATATGAAAGAACGTCAAACAACCTTTCGATATAAATTATGATCAAGTTCCAACAACATTTTCTTTTTATCTATCTATTATTAATATGGAATAAAATTAATATTTTTATAATTTTATTTAAATATTATCTTATTTTATTTTATTAAATTTAAAAAATTTACACTCTTTAAAGTTTAAATTCTAGTTCTACCCTGTAAATGGTGCAAATCAAAGAATAAATTCATAATGAATATTTTGCATGGTTCAGTCGAAATGAAGACCCTTTCAAAGGTCTTTTCTTTTTTCTTTTTTAAATATGGCATTATTTGGTGCAAAGGACCACTTTGGATATTATCCTGAAAACTCTTGAGGTTTTAGTCGATCAGTGGCCTAAGGCAAAAGGAGTAGTAGCTAAGTTCAAAAAAAAAAAATCTTCAAAACCCTAAAGTCAAAAAATACAGGTGTATATTTCCAGATTCCACTGGAAGTGCTTTGGGGCATTAGTTCTATTTCTATGCATGCAAGCTTGAGGATATTAGCAGTGGTCCTTTTTGTGAAATTGAGTTTCATGACTTGAATTGAAGTATATAAATATATATATATATATATTCCAGATAAGGATGGTAAATGGTAGTGCAAAAGTCCAAAGCTTATCATAATTGTTTGGAAAGCATTTTTAACATTGTCAAAAGCATTTTGATATGTTGAAAGCACCTTTTAGAAAAATTCTTAGCCAAAGATTTATTGGGATATTGTTGAGATCATATCTCTTATATCACTCGTGTAAACACCATTAACTCCTTTTTTACAAGAGGGGGCGCGGAAGAAGTAAGTTACCAGTTACCACCTAATTACTGAGTGATTCCAAAGTATTAAAATCACTGAAAAATAATAGAAATCAAAGGGCATCTTTATTATGCTAAGACTCAATTTGTAACCCAAATCTCACACTTTGAATCACGTAATCATAGCCAATTCGAGAAGCAAAGTCAATTGGATTAAACATGAAGTTTTGATTTCATTTCAGTTATAGTTAAATAATCTTTCAGTGATTAAATTCTGATATGCGGGGGCCGGGGCAGTGGTTTAAAAAAATTTACAAACAACGTATCTAAGTCGATCTGCAAAAGTATTGATTATCTTATTCGTACAATGTCTCTTTCTCTTCCACATAATTCTTTTAAGAGTATGTATGAGATTGCTGTTAAGAAGGTTAAAAATGATTTTAAAAAATTAAAAGTTAATTTAGGTGTCAATAAAATAATTTTAATCACTTCTGATAAAATTATTTTGTACGGTAGATTTTCAAAAGCATAGAAATGGTTATTTTTCAAAATATAATTTTGAGGATAAATTTTATCCTTAAATATGATTGCAAATTTATCTTCATAAAAAAAAAACAAATTTTAAAATTATTATGTCATAAATTAGTTAATTCTAATTCTACTTATAAATATCCATTTCAGTCATATCAATTCCTACAACATTACAATAGCATAATTTATCAAACACATACAAATTAATTTAAAATCTCATAATATTTTTGAAAATATAATTTACTAAATACCTAATTGCTTTTCTTGATTATTTCTTCAGCAGAGCTAAAAGTAATTATTTTAAAAGTTACAACAATCTCAAACTAACCCTAAATCTCAAATTATAAAGGTGCTTGTTGCTTCTACTCGGGAAAGTCATTCAGGTTATTATTATTTTTCTTTTAGTTTAGTCTTTTCTTTTATCATTATATTAATTTGTATCTTAGACGGAAGTTAAAAAGAACAAGAATGACTTTAAACAATCAAAAGATAAATATCTATCTACATTTTCTTTTTTTTAAAGAAAATTTTGATTTAACTCAATAATTTGATGTGCTAATTCATTTTATGAAGGTTTAACCTCTCAACAACTCTGTAACTAGAGAGATTTTTCTCATGTTAACAAAATTAAGAAAAAAAAAGATAAGCATTTAATGATTTTGAAATCAAACCAAGGAAATTAAATAAAAACAATAGATAAAAAATGAAAAAAAAAAAAGTTTTGCCCACTAGCATATTTTTTTTAAATGATGGTGGGAGGAATCGAATTTAAAACCTCAATTTGAAAAAAATTAAAGAGAAGAGAATCGAATTTAAAATCTTCATTTAAAAGAATAATACAATACAAGCCTTTATTATTATACCATTTAAACAAGTGCGTGATAATATTTATGTTCTCAGTTTATTGATGATAGTGAAAATCCGACACTTTGAGCCCAAAAGAAATGACCTAGAAGTTCATTCTAAGCCCACTACTGTTATATAATGGGTCCAAACACGAGCAATCTGGCAATCCCAGTTTAGCTCTAATCAGAGATTATGGCTTCTGTAATATTACAAAGAAATCCACTTGCGCGTTTGAAGTGAAGAGAATTGGCCATTATCAAAAAATTTTAGTTTCTGGTCGTTTGTCATGTTTTTTTTACCTTAAAACCAAATTCTGATGGACCATAATGTCTACATCACCAAATAGGATATTCAAAGCTGCATTCATGATTGTCTTTGAAATCTGGCAAATTCAAAGCTGCATTCATGATTGTCTTTGAAATCTGGCAAATTAATGGGTTAAATACAACTTGAAACCTCGCAATTGGGTGTCAAATTGGACAAGTATGCTTGATGGAGCTCGCGTAAATTTAGTCTAAAGTTCATATGAATTTGTCAGAATCTATTGATTGCGCTAGAAATTCATGGGATGATTTTGTCCAAACTCATTTCAGGCACAAAATGATATAATAATAATACAAAATTTTCCTTTGGGTTTAGAGAAGCAATCAAAATTCCATCGTGTTTTGCATCTTGAAGGGATAAGAAGGGTCGGTCACGCAAAGGGAAGTAAAGTTCCGAAAATGATGACAAAAATTTTGGAATCTTATAGAGACTCTTCAGAGTCAAAGCAAATTATATCATACAAGAACTCTTTACATGCAACAGACTCGTGACTCATCCCAATTATGAACTTGTTCAAAACAGGACATTGAAACTCCTTTTAGGAAAGTTAAAGCATCCCCTCTGATTTTTCATGCTGTAATTACACGAACAGCTTCTTAGAAGAGGCTGAAAAGAAACTAGGTATGAAGAAAGTGGAAAGAGAGAACATCATTATGGTTGGTGTTACACTAATAATGTACATAAGGAGAGTGAAGCAAAAGATTACTAGGTTACAGCTTCACAAAATTCTTCCGGACGAGGAGCACCTTCCATTAATATTCTCCTGTTGAACATACTCTTGGAACCCAGATTTTCACGATAGCTATTTTCGAAATGATCATCATTGATTTCAAATAGCTGCCTTCTTCAGATAACTCCATTTTGAATCACGTTTCTTATACCTTCGCACCACGAAATGACTGAAAGAAACGGAAACACATTTTGAAGAAATTGCTGCAAGTTTTGAATTTAATACTGAATATTTGATAAAATGTTGAGGTACTGAAGTCAAAATTTGATTAAAACATTAAAAAAAAAAAGTAAAGGCTCGCCTTCCCTCCTATATGTGCCTAAGAGCCTTGTGTCAAACAGAAAACGACAACCATATGATGTATAATGTCTCAAATGAACTCGAGCATTGAAATTTTATTTCACCAACCCATCAATTTCCAAAGTGTGTCCATTTACCAGAGCTTTCTTAGGAGACTATATATTCTTATCAATGAATATTCAAATATATATGAATGATTTTGAAATACAGCATTAACACCCGTGATCCTTCCCACCAAGTACAAGAAACTTTAAGATATCTATGACAAGTCAGTAATTTTATGGTGTCTCAGAATTTGCCGGTTTGATTTGAGACCTGCACATCAGATCTGAAACTCAAGACACCGCATGTTCAAATTTTAACAGTAAGTATAAACATGAATCATCATAGTGCTTAAAGAAATGAGTAATTAGGTATGAATATACCTAATTACTAGAGAGTTAAGTCCATATATTTGGAGTGATGATGTATGACTATACCTTCATTATACTTGGAGGAGCACTTGATTTAATGGTAGTCGTGCTCCCAAAGCTGAATTTTGGCTTCTTATCTGCAGGCTTTAATATTTGGAAAGAACACATTAGGGTCTCATCCACACTCAGCGTAGCACCGGCATTGTCAAACTCTCCACAGTAATTAGGTGCTGAAAAAATGGTCACGAGCTGTCTATTAGCAAAAAATTCGTATCCGTCCTCCACAACCTGCAAATTATTAAAAGAGTTAATGAGTGAAAAGCCTGAAAGGCACTATAAGCTGTCTCAGTGCACAAATTAGTCAGAAAGCATCTCAAACCTGGTGGGCCCGACAAATTAAATCAAGATCATGCTTCCGGAGAAACTCCTTCACCCTATCAGCACCAAAGGTATATGAAACTCCACGATCATTCGGTCCCCAACCTTTAATGTCTTTACTGGGATCAGACCAGAGGAGATCACATAGCAAACCGCCTTCTGGGACATCAGTAGGTCGTGGTAAATTCCTTATCTGATTCAACTTGTGCAAGTCAGGAGAAAGTCCACCATGCATGCAGAGTATCTTTTCATCAATAAGAGCAGCCGCAGGTAGGCAGTTGAAACAGTCTGTAAATATTTTCCAAAGTTTGACATTGAATCTCCGTTTACACTCATCATAGAATCCATAGATGCGGTTTACTGAAGCACATTCATGGTTGCCCCTCAGAAGGAAAAAGTTTTCAGGATATTTTATTTTAAATGCAAGGAGAAGGCATATTGTTTCTAGGCTTTGCTTTCCACGATCTACATAGTCCCCCAAGAATAAGTAATTGGAACGCGGAGGCAATCCACCATACTCAAAAAGCCTCAGAAGATCAGAATACTGACCATGAATATCTCCTGGGTACCATAAAGAAGTAATAAGTCAGAAATATATTCACAATTGTTTTTCCATGAACACAACAAACCATGTTTTTTTAAATAGTTATCCATGTTTTTTTAAATTGTCTCTTTCAGGTAGCATTTAACTTCTCATTGCAACTATGAATGTTGTGCATAAATCCAAAAATCTTTATGTGATTTTAACTAAGGATAAACAAGGATTGGAGTCATTCAACAGAGGTGGACAGAGAAGATTAATACAGTATTATGAATCTAAAAGAGCATTCTCACAGAAGGAACAGAAAAATTTCACTTCTCTGGGTTGGGGGAAGTGGAAAAGTTTGTGGAACTTGTAATAAACTATCTTCAGCCTAACTGACACATGACAGGATAAGAAAAAAAGTTAGGGTCGATGAGCGTTCATGATTTGTGACTTAAGGGGTTGAAAAAGAGGGGTGGTTTTAGGGTTCAAAAAGGGTAGGAACAGGTTAAATGTTGAGGTTTGTTAAGAGAAGAAGAATCGAACTTCCTGGAACTGCTATAGTCTTATGGGGTCGATCTGCAAAATCTGAGATGAATAACTAGGCTTCTTTTAGGAACTTTGAGGGGCAACCATGAATGTGCTTCTTTTAGGAACTATACTGAAAACTGGCATTTTATTTTAAATGCTGGTTTTATTGGTTATTCAGTTAATCATTCAATTATAAAACCATACTTTTTCCTTTCCATTCCATCTTACAATTTCCATCAAAGAATAAATATTCAGCAGCAGAATTCATTGGCACAAACAGGGCATTTATAATGAGAGCTACGACACCGATTTCTCTCTGAGGCCCTCAGCATAGTTTAAGAACTGCAAGTTACTGAAAGCAGTAGCATATCTTATGGCTAAAGTAAATGTTCCAGTTCAAATTGAAGATACAGTCATTCGGTTTCTCAAATATAGAGAAAGATCCATTCCTTCAACAAAAATGAAATAGAGCACAAAAGGATCAATCTTAATAAGCAAGTGGATGTTTTATCATAAAAATTAAAGTTCAAATTAAATCCATTCCAAGCAGCACAATCTCCTAATTCAAAAACAAGAAAAAGCACAGGGGAAAAATAAGGCAACAGGTTTATAAACTAAAAGATGGAGAAATTCCTGAACATATGAAGGATTATTAGCTCTCTTGGCATATGCAGCCATCAAACTTGAAAATCTGACACAAATTCAGTTAAAAATATGAAATTCGCAATTCAAACTCAAAAGTTTAATCACAACTCACTTCAGAGCACGCATATTTCTCCACAGCATATACCAACTACATCAAGCCCTCAAGCATACAATCAACAAAATAAAAAATTGCAAATAACCAAATTCATAACAATCCAGTTAAATCATAACCATGAACAAACAAACTAACAAGAAGAAATACATATAAATGGGGAACTGCAGAAACATATATACCGCAGATCTTAATTGGAGATTCGAGCTCCAATAGATTGGGCTGCCTCAAGAAAATACTCCTAGAGACAACACAGAGCTGCCTTATTTCAGTGTCAGATAGCTGAACTTGCTTCCCTGGTTTGCCTCTAACTTCAAGAAGCCTCTTGATTACACCATCAAGAACTACAGGCTCCATAATCTTGATCTTTGCTCCTCTTCTCCTTTATTTTTTTGGTCTTTCCCTCTCCGAATTCAATCTCAAGAGTATCTTAAAAGGAGTAGGGAACAAAGTGAAGAAGAATAAGGAGGAGAAAAGGCAAAGAAGAATAAACAACACCTCGTGAGCATCCTTAGTCACACTGTTGGATGCTTGTTGGGTTATAATATTTTGCATGCGGTTGTTTGGTTTAAAAGAAAGAAATGGATAGAAAGAGCTTTTAATCAAATGTGGTGAGTGGTGGACAGTGGTCCGTTGAAATGAACCCGAAAAAGAAAAGAAAAGAAAAGAAAAGCACAGCAGCCTTTAGAATATATTCGTTTGAGATTGAAAGAATGAATGACAGTTATTGTAGTGTTCTCTGGAGAGCTCTGATCGGTGAAATTGGACCCCCCAAGAAACTCAAGAGTAAGCAGAAATTGCAAAACGCCGATGACGCATCAATGCGAGTAATTTTTGGTATTTAAGTGGGGTTTTGAAAGCGCGGGGTGGCAAGCGGCAGCTCCAGCGCACCAACTTGAGTTGACGCGCGCACTTATAATTGGTCCGAAGATTTATAATATATTATTAGTTAAATGGGGAAATTTTTGGATTCTGTGAGGGTGAGGCCGCCCCCGTGTCTCTCATCTTTATTTTAAACATGCAAAGTATTTCGACATCTTGTTCTTCCGCTGAAAGCTTTAGTTTTTAAGTATGAACAACTCTTTATGTTATGTTACTTAGTGCATGCCAAAGTGATTGTGATCATCTTTAAGATTTAACGCGTTTTCTTTCTTTTTCTTTTATTTTTTTAAAAAAAAGGAAAAAGAAATTATGATTCACATTTCTTGTGAAAGTATAAAATAACATAGATCCATTCTTTATTAGTATTAATGAACAAAAGTTGATTTGGGAATAAGCCTATACCCATAGAAGTAAATATAATAGGTATGATACGTGAATTGAAATCCTTTTTTTAGCTCAATTTGTGGGTTATAATCTGAAAAATATAATATAGGGACAAGTATAAACCAACCGAATCAAAATGAAATGAACTGATTTAATTTAATTTCAATTCAGTTCATTTTAATTTATCAATATAAAATTAAAAAAAAAATATTTAAAATAATTAGACAAAAATTAAAAACTAAACCAAATTCAGCCATACAATTTACTTTTTAAAAACAATCAGTTTAGTTTTTAGTTAGTTTTCAAACAGAGCCGGTTGAGAACTCCTTATGCTCATCCCTAAATAATGCATTTAGCCAATTCCAAAGTATAAGGTGCCCTAAATTTAGGCCCATTTAGGGAACTTTATCCATCCCAGTAAAAGAGAAAAGCTCACACGAATAAGACAATAAAGATATGTAAGTCTAATAACACCTCTTGGACCCTTTGTCCTTCAGAATCCACTTAAAATAAAATATTAATTTACTTAAAAGCACCTAATTTATTTTGTTTCTTATTAAAGCATTTAGTCTTATTTAAGTTCACATTAGTTTTAGGTGTTTTATTTGGAATAAAACCAAAAAAAAAAAATCTCTTTTTACCTAAAAGACAAAGAATAAATATAAATAATTTCATTTTATTAAAATACTAAATATGAAAATATTTAAAAAATAAAATTTTAAAAATATTATGAGTCAAGAAGAGTATATTGACCTATTTACATGTTTAAATTATCATAATTCTATCTATTATCAACTCAGCTCTCTAGTCATCCTTAAACACTTTTTAGTAGCTTAAATAAATAAATATATATATATGTTTTGAAGTCCTAAAAAGTAGAAAAATGTGAGTTAAGTGAATTCTATTTAAGGCCAAAAATAGGATTGTGTTATAGCTTATACTTTAAATATTACACATGCACAAAATTTAAACTTGATAAATTTATTCAACCTAAATAGAGTCTTGTGAGAATAGACGCAAAAAGAGATGAGAAATTGAAGACAGGTTGCTTGGGTCTGGGCGCTATAGCGCTAGGAGTTGGGCACTGTAGTGCCCTAGACTCGAGAGTTCAGCACGGTAGCGCTAAAGATCCAGCACCGTGGTACTGGGTCCAAAAAGTTGAGCATCACAATGCTACTGTAGAAAATAGCCCTCTATTTTAGAAACTTGTCCTAACTGCGCTAGGACTTCTCTAAATCAACTCCTACTCAATTTAAATTTTTTTTAGGTCGTCCTAAGTCTATATAAAGGCTCTTTATTCGCTTGTAAATACATCTTAGTGATCATAACTAAACACAAAAGAGAAAATCCTTTAGATTATAAGATAAATCAATTGTGTATCTTGGTGAGTGGGATTGAGAGAATTTTTTTTTCTTCTGAGTTTTGAGTTCTTTCTTATAAAAATGCATACTATGTGATTGCTTGTAATTCATAAATAAAATAATTGAGATCTTGATCCACCATAGACATAGACAAGTTACCAAACTGTGTAAAGTTTCTATGCTTTCTCTTTCTCTTATTCTCTAGTTTATTTCTTAGTTACTTATTACTATATTATTTTCTTAGTTTATTACTTTTGCTTCAATAAACTGGTATCGGAGTTTGGTTCTTAATCAAACATGGTCATACTCAAGTATGAGATAAAGAAGTTCAGTGGAGCGAATGAATTTAACCTGTGGAAGGTAAAGGTGAAAGCATTATTGGTGAGCCAATGGTTAGGCTTAGCGTTAGAGGAGACTGCAGCTCTATCTAGTGAGGAAGAAAAGACACCAGAGTCACCTAATGCTGAAGCAGAAAGAAAAGATATTTAAAAAAGGGCTCACAATTTAATCATTTTTTCATTGAGCGATGAAGTATTGAAGAAGTAGCAGATGAGATTACGATGATTGGTCTTTGGAAGAGGTTTGACTCTCTTTATATGTGTAAGTCATTGGACAATAGAATGCATATAAAGAAAACGTTGTATCAACTATCCATGTCAGATGAGACATTAATATAAGATCATATAGACACCTTCAACAAGATCATCACTGATCTTGAATCTATCACCATAAAGATAGAAGATAAAGATAAGACGATTATCCTACTGAGCTCGCTTCCCCGGAGTTATGAGAGTTTTGTTGATACATTACTCTATGACAGAGAGAATTTAACGATGAGTGACGTCAAATCATTATTAAACTCAAAGCTATTAGAAAAGTAAATGGAAGCTAATGCAGAAGACTTATCTACAAGAGGAATGACCTTATAGAGAGATAGAAAGAAAAAGAGCTTAAGATCAAAGTCCAAGACTCTTAGGAAGTGTTATTGCTGCAAAAAAGATGGGCACTTCATAAAAGACTGTCCAGAGAAGAAAGCAAAGGATAAGAAAAATACGGATGCTGCTTTGCTTATAATGATAGCTATGACAGTGCAAAGACTCTAGTCACTACTGATGGTAAGAATGCTGAATATTGGATTTTAAATTCTAGTTGCACTTTTCACATGTGCCCACATAAGTCCTAGCTTGTCAATTTTCAGCCTGTTAGTAGTGATAAGGTGTTAATGGGTAATGACATAGCTTAACAGGTGTTGGAAATTAGTAGTATTAGACATAAGTTATATAATAGGCCGGTAAGAGAGTTATTAGAAGTTAGGTATGTTCCTAACCTCAAAAGGTACTTAATCTCACTAGGTATATTAGACCATAATAGATATTTTATTAGGATTGACGGAGGAGTTTTGAGAGTATTAAAGGGTTCCATGGTTGTGATGAGAGGTGAGAAGCGTGAGAGTGTTTATGTGTTGAAGAAAAAGGCAATGAGTGGTTCTACATCATTCTCTATAGTTGATAAGAATATGTAAACCAAGTTGTGGCATCTTAAATTAGCACACCTATGTGAGAGGAACTTAAAAAGGTTATTTAGTCAAAAAGTATTTGGTGAGGATAAGTTATAACCATTGGAGTTTTGTGAGCATTATGTACTAGGGAAAGCACATAGAGTGAAGTTTAATGCCAGCGGACACAAGTCTAAGAGGACTCTTGACTATATACATTCAAATCTTTGGGTACTAGTATAGACAACAACCTATGGTGGGGCTAGGTATATCCTCACATTTATTGACCACTATTCGAGTGAGCTATAGGTTTATGTGATGAAGAGTAAGGAGTAAGTGTTTGATACATTTAAGACTTGAAAGGCTCTTATTGAGGATCAAATTGGCGAAAAAGTTAAAAAGGTAAGAACTGATAACGCCATCGAGTTTTGTAATAGAGAGTTTAATGGGTTTTGATCTAAGCATGGGATTGCAAGGCATAGAACTATAAGATCAACACCAGAAATAAAATGGTATAACTGAGAGGATGAACGAGACCCTACTTGAAAGGGTTAAATACATGCTTACCAATACAAAGATGTCCAAAGTATTTTACGGTGAAGTGATGATGACAACAACTTGTTTGATCAATAGAAGTCCCTCATCGGTGATAAACTTCAAGACCCTAAAAAAGAAATGGTCTAACAGCCCTCATAAGTATGACCACCTTAGAAAATGTTTTTGCCTCGCCTTTATTCATATGAATGAAGGAAGTTGAAACCTAAAGTTATCAAAGAGATATTTAAATGGTATCTCGAATGACTAAAATGATACAGGGTATGGTGTAAAGAGTTAACACTACCAATGAGTATAATAAAGCCATGATATGATATTCGATGAGGCGATAATGTTAAAAGACTCTCAATAAGATTAAAAAAAAACGTATGCCCAAGAAAGATTTACCACTCAAATAAATTGATGTTAGAGTGAAATCCGAGTGTAGATTTGATATACCATTATATCAGCACTTCAACAAGGAGATGTTTGATGATAGATTAAAAATACTAACGAGTTCCTCCAAGTCCACCCAAAATAAGACTAATACTTCTGAGTTAAAACTTGAAGAGTACTAGCTAGCCAAAGATAAGCCGAGGAGAATGATTAACCTACCATTTAGGTATGCACAAGCATATTTGGTTGAGAGATAATCCACGAAGTATTCAATACTTGAGAGACCTCAAAAGAAACTAATGGGTTACAAGTGAGTGTATAAGGTTAAGGAGGGGATACCAGGAGTAGAGCCTACAAGATTCAAGGTTAGGTTAGTTGCACAAGATTTTACTTAAAGAGAGGGAGTATACTTTTATGAGATTTTCTCTTCAATCTTCGAGCATACATCTATTAGGATTCTTTCAGTTATATGGATGAACTTTGATTTACATCTAAAGCAGATAGATATAAAAATAGCTTTTCTGTGTAGAGATCTTGAAGAAAAGATTTACGTGGCATAACTGCAAGAGTTTGTAGAGCCTGAGAAAGAAGAGCATGCTTGTTGTTTACTGAAGAAGTCATTATATCAGTTAAAACAATCTCCTAGGCAGTGGTATAAGAGATTCGATGAGTTTATGATGGCTTGTGGGTTCAATAGGAGCAAGTATGACTGATGCATATACTTAAAGAGTTCGAGTAGTAGGATGATATATTTACTTCTATATATAGATGACATATTTATTGTATGTAAAGATATGAAAGAAATATAAAAATTGAAGAAGCAGTTAAGTGGTGATTTTGAGATAAATAATTTAGGGAATAGCCAAGAGGATATTGGGTATAGATATTGTAAGGGAAAGAAACGATATTATCTTTTTATCATAGCAGCGGTATATACTCAAGATCCGAGAGAAGTTTGGTATGTCTAATGTAAAGGCTGTCTCAACTCCTTTAGCCATGCATTTTAAACTTTTAGCAACACAGTCGCAGAAATCTGAAGGGGAGAAATTGCAGATGGGTAAAGGACTATATACAAGCTTTGTATGGAGCATCATGTATATGATAGCTTGCATGAGACTGGACATAGCACAAATTGTGAGTGTGGTGAGTATATATATGGTGAATTTGACAAAGAATCACTAGCTTGCAGTTGGAGAAGCTATCAAGGAGGTTATATAGTTGAAAGGCATATGCACAGAGGTAATGGCTACTGAATGAGTTAACACTAATGTATATTATGATAGCCAGAGTGTTATATATCTACGCAAGTATCAAGTGTTTCACGAGAAGTCTAAACACATTGATGTGAGACTTTATTACATTCGAGAGATTATTTAAAGTGGCAAGATTAGTCTAACAAAGATTACATTGTCTAAAACTTCTACTGATACGTTGACTAAGCCACAGCCCTCGGTTAAGTTTGTCCTATATAAGGACTTAATCGAAGTCACTACTATGTGAGGGTAATCGAAGATATGAAAATGAAAGATTTTGAATACTTCGTGGATGATTTTGAATTAAGGGAGAATTTGTGAGAAAGTTGATTTAAAATCATTGAGATATGATTTGGAGAGCAAGTTAAGTGCGTAGGGTCTGTGAAAAGTGAAACAGACACGGAAGGAGGGGAGGAATTAAAGATAATTTGCCCAAGTTTAGACATCGTGGTGCCAAGAGCTGGGCGTTGCAGTGCCCAAACCAAAGAGTTCAACGTCGTAGCGCTGAGGATCTAGCACTGTAGTGCTAGGTCTAAAAAGTTGAGTGATGTAGCGCTAGTACGGAAAACAGCTCCTTATTTTGTAAACTTGTCCTAAGTACGTTAAGACTTTTTCAAATCAACTCCCACTCAATTTAGGATTTTCCTAGGTCATCCTAAGCCTATATAAAGGCTCTCTATTAGTTTATAAATAATCCTAGTGATCACAACACAAACACAAGAGAGAAAAACCTTTAGATTATAAAAGAGATCAACTATGTGTCTTTATGAGTGCAATTGAGAGAGTTATTTGTGAGTTTTGAATTCTTTCTTGTAAAAAGGCATACTTTATGATTATTTTGTGATTCATTAAGAAAAAGAATTAAGATCTTGATCTGTCATATACGTAGACAAGTTGTCAAACCACGTAAATCATGTGTGCTTTCTCATTCTCTCATTTTTAAATTTATTTATTTATTAATTACTTGTTACTACATTATTTTCTTGGATTTATTGCTTTTGCTTCACAAAATCTTGATACCTTTAAGCTGTGTTTCTTCATTAAATTACGAAGCAAACTCTCATCTCATATTTCATAATTTAGGGCCTATATATTTTCACTTTTACAAAAGCACAACAAGAATGAAAAGAAAATTAGCAAGGATGACTCTTTAGGCAACTCATACCACATTTGCTAAAAATGTACCTTTAGCAAGATATTTGCAAGGCATTATGTGGCTAATCCAAGGATCTATTAATGGATATAAATGCACCAATAGCTAGTTTAAGTATATGGATAATAGTCTTATAAATTGGCATAATATTTTCTTTCTATTATAACATTTTTTAGGGGTTAGAAATTCAGGTAAGATTATGGAATGAACAAATAGTTTTTCAACATTTTTTATTCATAAACTTGATTTTCAAAATGGTATCAAACCAGGGTTGAGAATCTTTTAGAATAAACTAGATACCAAGTCAATGATAGACTGTTGTTAAAAATGGATTTAGAGATTGAATGAAATAACGGATACGCAACTCAAATGGGTGATTGGGTATTTACAAATGATTTTTTTAAAACAAATAGCTACTAATTTTATGCTTTAATGTTTAGTCACACATAAAATTTTTAATTTTGTATGGCTAAAAAAAAAGTATTATTTGAATAATTTTGCCTCCAGCTCTAAATCTCTTTATTTTCTCCTCTCTCTCACTCAAGTGTGTATATTTATAAAAATAAAATTAGTTGATTTAGTAAAAAATGGGTAGATTTAATGTGAAAAAGGTGGACAAATGACCAAGTAAGGAAAAACAAAGGGTGAAAACGCTCATTGTAGGCAACATAGGCAGGGGTCACGTGCCCTAATTTTTTGAAATTTTTATTTTTTTATTAAATTTATTTTGACTTGAAATTAAATTAATTTTAATTTTAAATGAAATTAAAGAATTAATATATTTAATAATATTAATAAAAGCATTTTTATTTTTTTATTTTATAAATTTGTAAATAAAATATAATAATTAATATATTTATTAATAAAATTAATTAAAATATCGTTAATTTAAATTGATACAATTTTTTAAAATAAAATATACTAATTAATAGATTTTATTAATATTATTAAACCCTAAACTCTAAACTATTAATCCTAAATACTAAACTCTATACCTATGATCTTTAGCCTTAAACCATAAACTTTATACCCTAAACTCTAAACCTATGATTCTTAACTTTAAAGCCTAAATTCATGACCCTTAACTGTAAATTCTAAACTCTATACTCTAAACCCATGATTCTTAACCGTAAATCCTATACCCTAAACTGTAAATTCATGATCCTTAACTTTAAATCCTAAACCTTAATAATGAACTTTATGTCCCCAAGGCAGATGACAAGAAATCTGTCAACAACCTTTTTTAAGTGCAATTGCAGTTGCATATAAGGTAAGCGTAAAATTGCATTCTTCATCCTACATGGAGTCTACTACAAAGGTTTAGTATGTTGCATTTAAGGAGAAGGTGAGAAAGGTGATTTATGTTAACAACCTATTATCATACATTACTGAGTCTATTCTTAATTAGTTTGGGATGGTAAAAATTATTCAATGTATTCCTAACTACATATAATCAAGGAACATCTCACAATGTGCTATAGTACATATGAAAAACGCAAAGCAAGCGAAAGTCATTGTTTTATTTATGGTTGATTTTTCTTTCATGATGTCGAGAATGCATAAATGAAGGATTGCTAGCTTGTCTATTTTATGTGAATTGTCTCAAGTCCATACTAGACATGGATATCTAGAAAATTCTATTAACATATTTTATAATTTTTTACTTTTTTCATTAACAAGTTTACTAAATAATCTGTAACAAAATTTATGATTTTTCACTTTTTATTCTCTTCCATTATCCTTGATGTAAAAATATGGTAAGCATATAACATATTATAGGTTTTCTGACCAAGCCTATATGCTTCACTTATAGTTTGTCTTTTCAAAGGTGGGCTTCACACAATATCTAGCAACACAACTCTTGAAGCTCTTACAAAGATTTATGCCTTCACTATAAGTCTTTATTGAGGCAAGTAATATCCTTATTTCATCAACTAGGATCATATAATCAGCTAAGATTATTGATTATAATCATGCATACACCAATCTGCCTTCAAAAGTTTTTAATAAATAGCAATTCAGAGATAAGTATGAAATCAACTTTAACTCATAAAAGCAACCAACATCTTGGGAAAGAGTTAATACATACCCATGTCTAAGAGAAATGATGTCATTCTCTTTCAAAATCCTACCATCAGGAGATACAACACCATACTTTATACAAGTACGTGCCTCTAAACATCTATGATTATCACTAATTTTAGTATAAGTTGAGACAATTCTCATAAAATAGACAAGACACTTCAACTTTTGTGCTACCTCAAAATTAGGATCATCAGTTTAGAGTTAAGGGTTTAGGATTGACATAATAAAGTCTCCCAGACCATGCCTTACAATTGTCCTTATGTGTATTTGATGGTTGTCTAGGTTGACTATATTAACTACATACCCATAAACTTTAAATTCTAAATTTTATTGCTAATTACAATCACAAGATCATATTATTTCTATCTCTCCAAGTTATGAAGGTCTACGAGCTTCGGTTTGATATCATCTATAAACAAGTCATAGGGTTTAGGGTTTAAAAATTAGGATATATGATTTATAGTTTAGGGTTAATGATTATAGGTTTAGAGTTTATGGTTTAAAGTTTAATAATATTAATAAAATATATTAATTACTATATTTTATTTAAAAAATTATATCAATTTAAAACAACAACATTTTAATTAATATTATTAAATATAATAATTCATTAATTTTATTAATAACTAAAATTAATTTAATTTCAAATCAAAATAAATTTAATTAAAAACTAAAAAAATTAATTAAAAAACATAAAGCAAGTAATTAAAATTTTTCAAAAATTTCAAAAACTTAAGGCGCGCCATGCTGTACTTGGCGTACGGAATATGCATGCCTACATCGGGTGCAGCGAACCACCTATTGCACCTTAAATTAGTATTTTCACTGATTTTTCTCCCTCTTCGGTTATGTTTTCACTTTTTTTTCATAAAATCTACTCATTTTCACTAAGTCTACCCATGGTTTGTTTTTTACAAATTTACAAAATTGGATGAGAGAGAAAAGAAAATTGAAGAGATCTTGGGTTGGGAGTAAAATTGTCCAAATTTGGCTTTTTTGGCCATAAAAGATTAAAGTTTTCATTAAAAATTAATGCTCTAAAATGAAAATTTTGTGTAATTACCAAAAATAAAAATAAATTAAAGTATAAGTAATTACAATAAATAAGTGAATAAGGGATATAAAGAATGACACCTAGATATTTATGTAGCTCAACACTACATACACCCTCTATCTATGCCGTAAGTAACTCGCCTTAAGGATTCCACTAAGTTTGTCTTAAACTAAGGCTAAAATTCAATATATTTAACTTTTAAGGCATCTTGAAATCTTTAAAATAATTAAATATTATTTTACTCTAAAAGTGTTTTCTACAAACACTTAAATAATTTGAATAGAATTATTGATATAAAAAGAATAATCATCTAAACTTCTCAATGAGTTAATTTGAAGATGTAAATACAATAAGGGATTAAGTATATTGAAGTGTGATGTTTTGATTTATTTTAAGCATCTTTGAATGAGATATTTATAAAGAAATTAGAAACTAGCAATTGGAGTTCATTTCTAGTTGTTATAGCAATTTTTCAGGTTCGACTACACAATCACTTTTGAAAACTATGTAGGCACTTTGGTCCAAATTCAAAAGTATGGCCATTGGAATCTAAACCACATACTCGGTTCATAAACCAATTATCAAACCATATGATTGGTTTCAAATCGGTAATAGTAAGTTTATCCTTAAAATTTGCAGATTTGATTCTACTTAAATCGATTGACAAACTAGTTATTAAACTGCCCAATCGGTTTAAAGTAATTGCCTAAACCACACAACTATTTTGACACCGTTTATGTTATGCATGCTTGAATACTTTAATCATAATTTATTATTTTAAAAAATTTCGAATTAATTTCTATAAAATTCTTTAGTAGTTGACACAAATATCTTTCTAATGGCACAAAGCATGTGTAGAGATTCGGTCTCATAAAGTGTTAGTATAATTTCTAAAATGTCATTCTATTTTGTTGAAGTCCTAAAATTTTTTATTTGTCATGAGTACTTAACTTGCTGGTAATATACTTCTCATATGTACTTAAACTTTCAATGGCTAATAGACTAATGTTTTACAATTAATATGGTATTTATTCTCATCCAAATATTAATTTGTAGGACTAAAAATCCAAATAGATGGGTTGTTATGTAGATTGTTATCTGGCAAATAGAATCAGTTATTTATGACTGGTATTAACTATGTCATTGCAAAGTTCATTATCGCTTTGTGTTTGAAATCCTTAATTTGCTTCACATTTGTTACTACCCCTGGCTTTCTTCTTTTATTCAATGGAGGCTAAATCCACTAAGATGCCTTTCTTTCCCAAATTATATTATTCTACACACAAATGCCAACTTCCTCACTTTACCGCGAATTCAACATCCAACTTAGGCTACTTTTTCATTGCTTTAACTATCTCATCACATATTGAGGGTGTCGTTTTGTATGATTAGATATATAGTAGAGCAGTGGCAAGAGCTCAAATGTACCGATAAAAATTGTTGTTATATCTTGACACTCTTTACACTGAGGTTTGAAATCAACCAAGCCTTGGTTTTCTGCGAATATTGCATCTTAGGGAGATTTAATGAAGTTCTCTAGTGTATTCTTAGCTTGTGATTCTTTGTAATAACGTAATTAGTGTACTTTGTGATCTTGTTTTGTGTTTGTGCTTTATGAAAAATATAAATACTAACTTGAATTAGTTTGTGAGAAAGCCTCCTATGAGAAGCTCTATGTTGTCGAAATCATCAAAATTGCATTTGAGGCTTCATCTATAATGATCATGTGTGATCCTCACCACGGCAAGTACAAGGGCGATGTGGTGCCTACGGATGTCATTTTGTTGTTGCGACTATCAAGCCAATGGCACCATGCAATTTGTTCACTGGTGCCAATCGGTTTCGAGTGATTATTTATTTATTTTTTTAAAATGTTTCGAGTGATTTATTAGCATTTATTTTCATGGCAGTGATTTTTTTTAAAAAAAAAAAAAATTAAGTTCCACATTCTCACTATAAATGTTGGGACTTCGTTTAATGCATAAAAGATTGATTTCCTATATCATAACAAATGATAATGAAAAAAAAAAAAAAGATATCTTGAACAAGATAATAAAGTTCATACCTCACAAGAAGTCTGGCACAAGAATCTTTGTTAAAGGACATAATCCTAGTTTAAAGTTAGAATAATTCCTTAATATTTTTAAAGGAAGGGTTATTGCTTTTTGAATGGTCACTTGAAGCAAATGATATAAAAGTTAGAAAATTTTCTTAGAAATTCTAAGGGTTGCTTATAAGAATGAGCGAGTGGATTAGGATTCGGACCGGGTTCAGACTAGATAAAAGTCAAGTTCTAAATGGGACAAAAGGCGTTAGACATATTCATATTATTTTGTATATTTAAACAATATATAATACATATAATTGTTCATACATTAATCAATTTATATTTATAAAGTAATGTGATTTATGTATTAAATATATAATATTAATACAAACGGTATAAATTACAAATTTTTTATAAATTAAATATTATTCACAACTATTAAAAAAAATGACAATTCATTATGTAAAGTTCTAATTTTTTATTTTTATAGTTGATGATTTATTTTAATTATCGAAGTAGAAACATCAAATAAAAAATTAGTATATGATATATTAAATAGGACTAATGTGAATGTTAAAACAGAAATAATAAATAAATAATAAATCTAAAGTATATAACGCAGCTACCAAGAAATTAAGAAAACTAAAGAGAAAAAATAAAAGTAAAACATATATAAAATTTACGTGATTCGACAACTTATCTACGTCTATGATAGATCAAGATCACACTCTTTTATTATTAAATCACAAGACATTCTTTTATTATTGAATCACAAAGAACACAATTCTCTCTTATAATTAGGAATTTCTTTCATTAAGAATTACAAAACTAAAAAATCACTAAGATTATTGTAATGTTCACAAAGATGTATTTACAAACTAATAGAGAGCCTTTATATAGGCTTTAACCATAAATATGTGAGAGTTATTTTAGAGAGATCTGAAATAATTTGGAGACAAACCAAAACGAAAAATAATTTTTTCGCACGACGTTGGCTTGAATCATTCCTAATGCCGCGGCACTATAATTATTGTCAACAGGCACTGCGGCACCCAATCCTGAGCAGTCTCATATTTGCATAAGAATGCAATATTCGATCGCAACAAGTTTCCCTTAACTACATTAAATTGTTGCAAAGAAATGGCATTCACCATTGTTTTTAATCCGTCTCAACCCCCAAAGGACCAAAAAAATAATCCTTGACACTTTAAATCCCACAAATCTCGTAAAGTAACCAATAGCGCAAGGCATTCCGCAGAGAAAGGCGAGCATGAGGAGATAATAGGTTTTATCGAGCACATAAGCACTAATCCCCTCGAGTCTCGGAGAATCCATCTAATGCCAATCAAGTTCCATTCAGTTTGTACAGCTGCATCCACATTCAGCTTACAGACAATCGCCAGTGGCGGCCACCACCTCAACAGGACTGTATCACTACCTATCACGTGGCCAACATCTTTCCTGCCATGGGCTGAAAGCCGAAGAGCCTGCAGTGCATGAAATTCAAATAGCAATGTCCTTGCCTTCTGAAGCACAAATTCAGCTGAAAAATTCCCATGCACGCCATGCAATTGACCATTTCAGACATTCCAGCAACCCCAAAATAACACACTGAAAAATTCAAGGTCTTAGATAGAAAAAGTTTGAAATACAAGCATGATTAACGAGCCCAAGTGTTGGCTAGCAAAATCTAATATAGTGGAAGCAAAGCAAGTGTTTTCTCAAACTGTAGATATCGAGTGACAATCAATTAATGCATGACGGATGGCCTCTAGATTTTCTCCACACCAAAAGCAGGTCAGATGTACATCCACATGCCGAATAGATAAATTTGACGCAGTGGCAGGATATTATGAATAACCCGCCAAAGAAAATATTTTATTGTAAGAGGAAGTTGTAAGGACCATTATCTCTTCCATAGATTCCATAAAGCAGACTCCGAATAGCATCCATTCTGATTTACCTGTCTCGCTACCATCCTTGTCATCCGGTAACTAGATTTAAACGAATAATCCCCATCAAAGAGTAATGCCAAAATAGCTAGTCTTTAGCTTGTATATTACTCATTGGAATTGAAGCCACTAGCGCCACATCCACCGGTTAAAAAAGAGTATTTAACAGTTCAAAATTTCACCCTCCATTCTCTTCCAATAAGTCTGAAACCATATACATATCTCTACTAAGACTATATAATAATTTCAAATTTTTCCGAATTCCGATTTAGGCTAATGTATGAAGATAGGCCTAAGTAACGGTTATGCATATCACTGACTTTCAAACTAAAAAGTTTTAAAATTTGTCTTTGCAAGCTGAAACAAAAGGACTAAAGGTAATCGAAGGCTTATCATAATTTATTTTTTGCCTAGAGAGAGATTCATACCTGAACAGGATGTCCTTAACTGTTGAATAGTTTTAATGGGTGGCTTTGCAGAAGATCAGGCTATCATCCACAAGAAAACATATGAGAAACCCTAGAGCATTACAAGCACAAGCCAAAATCACACAACCCTTACATTTTAACATCTTGTAGCATAAAAGACAAGCCTTCTACGTATAACAAAACCAATACGGGGATAATGGGAACGCCTATCTCAATCCTCTAGATGGTATAACTTTGCCTGTTACAGTACCATTCACCATAAAGCTCAACCTAGCGGTATATAAACAATTAAGAATAAGGTTATCCACCTTTGGTTATAATAGGGATTAATTATGTGTAATATTTTTAACTTTAAGACTTAATATTGATCGTGTAAATTAAGGTTATTTTATTTTTTTATATATTTTATTGTTATTTTATAAATTTTGAGTCAATAGAATAAATGGGGAGGAAAATTTGAAGAAAATAAGGTAAAAAATTAATTTGTTACAATAATTTTGCTACTGTGCCCAATGTTGTAACACCCAAAACGGTGCTTAAAATAGTATGTATAGCGCCCAGAATCTAGTGCCGCAGCATTATATAAAAGTGCTCATAAATAGTAATTCTAATCTAATTTATATATGATGTTTTATCTTAATCTGATTTGTATTTGATGTTTTATCCCAATTTAAAGACTTAAACCTATAAATAAAATGCCAAAAATCATAATTCAAAAAATCAAGTAAAGAAGCAAAAACTAAGAAAAAGAATTCACAACACAAAATCAATTATCAAAGGCAAAAAATAATGATTCAAGATCAAGATTTAAGTTTCAAGTTAATATTGAGAGAGAAGCAACTCAATACATCTTCTTGATTAGTTTTTCTTCTCTTTTCTTATTATTATGTTCTTGTTATTGCTATTATTCATAGATTGGTTTGATACTTTTGGTTTTGTGATGAGCTAAATATTATTTATCTAGGGTTAGACTTTTGAACCTAGTATGCAGTTGGATTTCATTGATTCTTAGTTTATGAAGTTAATTATTATAATTGATTCATTTTATCTTAATCTAAATACTTTCATTATATCTGACCAATATTATAAATGATTGAGGAACTATGATAAACTTGACAAAGGGTATGTGTTTAGCCTAAGATAGTTTGATGCATTATCATAGAGTAACAATTATGAGTTCTATATAGGATAGACATATACCTAGATGGCATGTATGGCATAATTTAGACTTGATCTTAATGAATTACATTCTAATGAGATTACCATAGACATATAGGTGATTGTTAGAATACGTAATATAGTCACTGGACCATCGACAGATGCTTGTGATGAGATTAGTGTCTAAGCCAACAATTTATATTATGGGATTAACAAAGTGATTAATGAATCCAATAAAAATTAGGAGATGAGTCTATACCTTAGATTATTATCTTTTGGTGAATTTATCTCTTTTTTGTTGCTATTTTTATTGATTTAATTAATAGAATTAAGTTAGTTAAATAAATTTTAGATTTTAGTTTTCTAAATAAAAGTTAAGTAGTTATAATTTTAGTACTTGATTAAAAGAATTAGATCACATAATCTCTGTGTGATCGATATCTGAACTTAAATCCTATATTACTTGATACGATAGCGTGCGCTTGCACTTAGCTAGTATAACATCAATCAAATTTTTGGCACCGTTGATGAGGACTAGTTCTATCTATTTTTAGACCAATACTAATACCAATACCAAACTTTTTACTTTTAATTTAAATTTTTATTTTGTTTTTAGCTTCTTCTTTTTACTTTGATTTTTTTTTTGTACTTTAACAAATCATACTATGGAGGAAAACAACGATAACATCAACATTCCTATTCTTTAGTCTATGATACCACGAAGAACATTAAGAGAGTTTGTTATCCTAACTATCGATGGTGTGCAATCTATTATTCGACGACCAACTGTCATTACCAATAACTTTGACCTTAAATCGAATATTATTCAGATGCTGAAAAAGACTGCACAGTTCAGTGAAGCCCCCAATGATGATCCAAACATGTATATTATAAATTTCTTGAAACTTTGTGATACCTTTAAGTACAACAAAGTTTTCAATGATGCCATCCCTTTCTCCTTAAGGGATAGAGGCAAGAGTTGGTTAATGTCATTGCCGTCAAAATCTATATCAATGTGGGAAGATTTAGCTTAGAAGTTCTTAGCCAAGATTTTTCTACCAAAACTGATGAGGAATGACATCACCTTATTTAGTCATATTGATGACGAGTAATTGTATGAGCCATGTGAACGTTACAATGACATGTTAAGGAAGTGTCCTTGTTATAGGGTCCCTAAATGGCTATTAGTCTAAATGTTCTATAATAGATTAGTAAGCTATTTGAGGACTATTACAGATGCCACTACTAGAGAAGCTTTAATGAATAAGTCTATAGATGAGGCCTATAATCTATTAGAAGAGATGACGTCAAATAGTTACCAATGACCACTTGAGAAAGTTACACCCAAGAGAGTCACGGGTATATATGAGATTGACGCATTCAATGTATTGACAGTGCAAATCAACTTATTATCCAAGAAGTTTGATGCATTAAACACCATCAAAACCCAACAAGTGACATGCGACTTTTATAGTGATAACCACACGAATGGACAGTATATGAGAGCAAATTTTATAGGCAATTTTAACAGACAATCGCCTAATCACAACCCAACTTTTATAATCTAAGGTAGAGAGATCATCCAAACTTCTCTTGCTGTTACAACAAAGAGGAGCTATATTGACCAATGAATGCCTCAGAATTTTTGCCACCACAAGAAAAGAAGCCGACATTGGAAGATATGTTTATGTAATATATAAAGTCCAACGATGCCATCTTACAGAATCATTTAGCTCCCCTGAAGAATTTAGAGGTTCAAATGGGACAACTTACTGCTGCAATTAATTTGAGACCTTAAGCCACTCTTGTGAGTGATTTTAAACATAGGGTGCATGCATGTGGGTTTATGTCTATCATTTAAATATGTATATATATCACATACATATATGTGCAGCGGATGAGCGGAATACTAATTTTCTAATGATAAACATAAATAATTTTTACATGTTATCTCATAAATGTAAACTACATAAAGATTGAGAATTTATTACCTTGACAAGCATTTGGTTTTTGGTCGAACCGGAGAACCCACCTTGAAATAACTCGTTCACAATTCTAGTTCCTCAACACGGTGGGCTTGAAAAAACTAGAATAGCAAAATTTTCAGCAAATAATTCAACCCTTAAATTCGTATTTCTACCTTGTAGCATAAGTGGCCAAAAATGGAAGAAGTGTATTTTGTGCACTCAACACTTAGCCATTCTCACATTTCTCTCTTCAAATGCCTTAACCATATCCCTTTCAAAATGGAAAATATATTGCTCATTTATTTGTTTTTCACCTAATGGACAACACTTGTCCATTTTAATTGCATAATGGCCTCTATTATCGTGGTCAATATTTGCCATTAGTGTTTTGTTTATTATTATTTATAATAAACCAAATAAAAATAAAATAAAATAGGAAATCATTTAGATGAACTTGGCCTAAAAATATTTACATATTAAATCATAGTAATATGTTAAGGCCTACCATTTACAAGTGCCTCCCATATATTCTTATTATATCATTTAATTAATATTAAACAAATAATTTAATCATATTAAATCATAGTAGAAACACATGCCAATTTAAATAAAAAAATGAATTGTTTGATTTCAATTTAAATAATAATATCATATTATTATTATTATTTTATTCAATAAATATTTTAATGAATAAAATAATGTTATTATTTGTCCAACAAATAAGGTCATTTTGGTAATTTTTAAGTCAAACAATAATTGGCCCACAATGTGCCATGTGTCAACATCTCATTGGTCAACAACTAATTGTTAACTAATTGATGTACTTAACTCTTAAGTCTTGACACGTGCATGGCTGGAGGAGACGGAAGTAAATGTCTGATCTGCTAAAATTTTTTGGATCTAACTATTTAATTTGGTACGCTGTTCAGTGCACAACAAGTACACTTCATATTGTGGGACTCTCTAAGTCCACTCCCGATCTGTCAAATAGAACTATTTTGTGAGTCCGAGATTGATGCCCCACGCACACGTAATGGATATTACAAATTAGTACAGTAGACCATACAAGGTGATATCATATCGCATACGTATAATCCTTCTACCAATCATATCTTGGAAGAGCGGGGATATTGATCACTACCATCAAATTCCTATATGCTCATCCATGAACTTATCTCCAAACATGTATCTTGACAAACAATATATGCAAACACTTTTGCAATATTGTTTAACCCTGTAGAAAACTCTTTTCTTGAGTTTGTTGCTTATGGCCATAAGACTTTCTAAAATATAGTCTCTAAACATCTAAATATATATAACTCATCAATGTGAGTTGACGAATTTCATATCTATACATACTGGACTCCATAAGCATCGGACCATACTTAGCGATACCCAGCGGTCACACTATGAAAGGTTTATGACAAGTGTGAAACCAAAGTATGATGGATCACTTACAAGCCCACTGTAGTACTCATGTCAAAGGATCACATATATTACTCAACTCAATAAGATCTTACATTGACAGCTTCATAGGATGTCTATGTGGGTCCTCGTTGAGTCTGTTCAGTATTCAGTTCTTATTGAATACTTGTATGTTATATAAACTTTCTGTAAGCCCATGGCCAATCAAGAGTAACCATTTAGAGCATCTAGGTATAGTATACACTAGTCTATATAAAAAGATTCCACTGACAGACTAGTATCAGTGAATTAAGACTAGGAACACATAATTTGAGAATAGACATAATAATAACATTTCTTAGCACCTATTGCAACTCTTGTAATTATGTTATTATTAGTGTACTCTCAGGTCTTTATACCATTACGGATAAAGTTCTAATTTTTAGACATCACTAATTATTATAATATGCTAACTCTTTAGCATTTATAGTTTTTCAGAGATACTAACTCTTAGCATTGATCTAAACTTCTTTAGACCAAATTTAAAGTCCTTCAGATCATATAATATCTGTAGCATCACAAGCATTGAACCATTTAATAATCGTAATTAGCGATTTATTCATACGACAATGGATGGCATGTGAGCACAAATCCCAACAACTCTACCGAGCGATACTGAGATAAATCCAAGAGGAAATATAGAGCAATGTCAAGCCATCAACTTGAGGAGTGGTAAGCTATTACAAGAAAACACATTCACACCACCACCATTAAGTATAAAAGAGAAGGAAATGCCAAAAAATAAAGTATAACTATATAGACTGCCTATTCCTTTTCTCAAAGACTACAGAGGTGTCAAACAAGTGCAAAAATTGGTATTAAAGTGCAGCAACATTCTAAAGGATAGAAAAGTGACAACACAATAGAAACTACCAGTAACAAAGAGCAGAATTAGCCCATGCACACTATATGACTTGATTGTTACAACATTCACTACTAAAAAAATGGCCTTTACTGACGCTAAGTTAGCGTCAGTGAAGGGTTTCACTAACACTGTTTCATAGTGTCAGTGTTGCTCAAGCCAGAAAATTACTGACACTATTTATGGTGTCAGTGAATTACTGATACCATGGTATCAGTAAATCGTTGACACCACAGTATCAGAGAATCACTAACACCATAGTATCAAAGACCTCTTGTTACCATAGTATTAGTAAATCTCTAAAACTATAGTATAAAAAAATCACTGACACTATAGTATCAAAAAATTATTGACATCATGGTATCAGAAAATCATTGATACCATGGTATCAATAATATTTACGGTTCATATATGACAATTTAATTAAATTAGCTTTCTGATAATTTAAAATTATAATTATTGGACCAAAATATTTAATATATATTTAAACTTGAATTCCATAACATTTAAATATATTCCAAATCATTAAGTAGTATGAAATATCATCTTACAACCACTATAATCATTTAAATACAAAAGTACATTCAACTTAGTTTAATAAATATTACAAACATCTCAAACTTAGTCCAAAACATCCTAGTGTTTGAAGTTTAGTTAAACACATAGCCGCTACATTAGACTTGCACAAACCAACAATCCATTAAAAGAGTTAAAGCAATCCCTCCAATAATTTAGTAGCCATTGAGCAAAATAATCCATGATCACCTCTATAAAAGTAAACAGAAATACACAAGTAAATACGAATATATAAAAAGTACTTGAACTATCTACTTATAAGATATTGCAATGACATTACAAGAATAAAAGTTACATCCAAAATAGGTTATAGAAAAAAAAAACAAGATATGGTTAGTTGTTGCACTAGATAACATAAAAGCATAGAGAATATGCAATTGCTAAAAAGTGCCCTATATTATCCCTAAAATAACCTTAAAAACAGCCCCAAAACAATTTTAAAAGAAAGTTTAACAAAGAAATAAGCACAGAGGAAACTGAGAAATACTAATGAAACATATGTGAACCCAAAAAAAAAAATACTAAGGATTATCCAAAACCATCCATATCATGTCATATTAAGCTTTAAATTCCAAAAAATATATATATAAAGGTAAACAACAAAGGAAATTAAGTAATCAGTTGATTTATAAAACTTTAAGTAGCAAAAGCACCAAGAAAAGTCTCTAATAAATCGATTAAAGTAAGTGGAGCAAATGAAGGTACCTATAAGTGGTTGCATGCCAAGAAAATGGAGTAAGAATTGCATTGACAAGTCATAAAAAGAAACCCCCAATATATATTTATTGTGCAATCAAGTGATGCACTGGCAAAAGTGTGAAATGAAATAAAACAAGAACTAAGAAAAACACAACCAAAAGATCATGTAAAAATCGATCAATCTTAGGTTCATTTCTTAATCTCAATAAATAATGAAACATATAGGAATTAATGTTTAAAATTAAAAATAATGGGACAACTAATTCGCCATTAGTTTAAAAAATTTTAAAAGCTTAATGCATGCATGAAAATACATGAGCACAACAGTTAATACAAAAAGAAAGCAATTGGGGTTACTAAAATGCACCATATGTTTCATTATAACCATAAGTTTACTTAACAACTAACTATTTTATAATAAAAGCTGCATAAATAAACATCACGGATTACTATTTATGAGAAATGATGTCATAGATAAGTTTATGGAGAGAAGAAGAGAAATCAACCCTTTGCCTCACAATATTTTAATGAAAGAAATACAATAAAAATAAAAGTATTATAGTCATAATTGGAGCCTCGCAGTAGTAAAGAATTGCATTCATTATTCATAAGTACTACAAATTTACCACCAATAATATGAATTTAGGATAAACTAATAATTATTATTCATTACTTACATAATGAACTTTATATAGCACTGATATTTGATTAGAAAAATGCTAAAGAATGCAATTTCATATGTAACTTGGACAAGCATTCCACGCTCTATTTCCTTGTAGCACAGTTGCCTGGAAAGAAAAAAAAAAGAAAATATTAGCATTAAGAAGAATTTCCAGAAACAACAATAACAATAATAATTATAAATTTCCATCAGTTTTAGCAATCAAACATCTAACACAGTCAATAAAACGTTGTAACCATACATAATCGGAACAAACAAAACACAACATAAAGGAACTTGCCATGTTTCATATCATATTATATTTAATATTTACCTTTCAACTTTGCCTCATCTTCCATCAAACCAATTCACAAAACACAGTCTAAGAATAGATGAATAAAATTTAAGGGACACATGTTTAAAACATTTATGCCAAGGTTGAAGAAGTTGAATATCAGCCACACTCTACAAGAAGTGATAAAAACAATTAAATGAGATCTAATTCTCTCATCAAACCAAACATAAACAATAGCAAAACAAATCTGAAATCAATGAAAATCGTAAATACAAGAAAACTTGAAGAAGAATGAAGTACCTAATTTGCATAAGGGCAGCAACATCAGATTTGAGATATTTATTCTACCATTGTTGCTCCAATATCAACAAAAATAAATGTTGAAGAACTATTTAAGCAAGTCTTTTTACTAGAACATGATTTGTAGGGAGATGTACAAAACTCCGGGGGATACAAACTAATATGAAGCAAATTATAATACATAAAAGATGAGTTTATTAAAACCAAAGATCAACATAATGAAATAAGCAATTATTTAGCGTAAATATGCTTGGTCATCTACTAAGAGGAAGACATTGAAGAAGATCCCTATGTCTAAAGGCAAAACTATAGTGGGAGTCAAGATGTGCTGTCATAGTGTTATTTGAATATAACTTTCATATTTTAACTCTAGTTGGTGTTCAATTAATATCATTCAAACATTCCATCAAACACGCACAATGCAAAACTTTAAACCCAAATATACAAACCTAAGTAGCTCCTCTAAAACTAAAAAATAATCTATAAGATATGCTTCATAAACATATTGTATGTACATGGTAAGAAAGTAACAAGAATCTGAAGAAAAAGAATATTGAAGGGTTGATTTAGAGTATTTAATCCTAAACTAATTCTAGTTTTCAAGTCTAGTTCAGTTATGTGCAAGATAAACGAAATCATCACCCAAATATAATACAACTTCACTAGCCAAAAGTCTGCACATATACAATAGTTGGAACTCTAAGCTTCAGTTAATTTAATTAATAACGTTAATTTATAGTTGGCTTCTTTTTTATTTTTTGTCCCATATGATGTATTTGATATCAAAAAGAAAATTTCATAAGCTACTATCAATAACGATAATAAAAAAAGAAAAGAAAAGAAAAAACAGAAAAGCAAAATGAGTTTAAGAAAAAAAGGAAACAAAATAAAGGTATTGTACACATTAGAACAAAAAATGTTTTCAAAGAAAAGAGAAACAGTAATTCATATGTACTCGCAAATCAAACTCGATAGACTACTATAAACTAGATACACAAAAGCTTATTGTTAATAAAGCATTTTGTCTATTTTCTGTACATATTATTATATGCATATACAATTCATTTTATATAAACAAACACAATTATTGATCCATAATAGTTGTGGGGTAAAGGTATATAGCCAAATATTAAATGATGTTCTAGTTATATAAAGTTGAGTAGAGAATCATTAATAATGAACTTGCATTTACCCAAAAGAAAGTTACAATATAAAACTCTAGAATTCAAATAAGAAGGTAGAAAAAGCACAAGAAAAATAATTACCTATTTTTTTAACATCTTCGCAGCATTTAATTCATAATTTGCTTAAGCACCAATACCAGCACATATAGCAGCAATATCTTCAGGACTTGCCTTAGCTAGTTTTTCACCAATCTCGGCCATCTCCTTAAGAAAGTCAAACACTAAAAGAAAACCAGTAAAATCAAACCATGAAAAAACTCGAGGCCCAGCAAATACCATACAGGTGAGTTGTAAACTTGACATTGTCAAATTTAGAAAATTAATTTAAAATATGAAGCACATTTCAAATTTCACAAGCAAATACTATTTATCATGCTACTAGTATTATGTGATTAACCCACCAATCAAATATTAACAAAAATATTGACAACTATAATGCAACACAAGAATATTGACAACTTCAGAATATAAAAGTAAATTAATATTTCTACCAGAATCAAAATATATTGAACATCAACACTTTAAACTAATCTTATAGTATATTTTAGAATATTGAACATCCTATTTTACCATTTCCTACTAGAAGAAAAGTTTTTAATTCAAATTAATAATTACTTACTGACCTCTTTGCCATTAAAAAAACATAATTGCCTACAAATAAACCAAAATCGAACAAACAATGAAAAATCATAAACACAACTCCTTTTGGAGATAATGAAGCACTATATGGAATACCTATCAAGATATGAGAAGGAACCCGCAGAAAAAGGAAACAGGGAACTTTTCACAACACGTATTGTGTTATTTGAATTTTTTGGTTTTATTTTTTTAATTAAAAATAGAGCAATTATCAAACTAGCCATTTGTTTCATTAGCCTTTAGTGAGCTTCCATAAAACAAGCAAAATCATAGTTTACTGCTTGTGAATTATACATCAAACCAGCCACACACTAACCATAAACCAACAACATGTTTACTATAACCTAATAACTCTCTCAGTGTTTTCATCAAATATGTAATGTGCAGGAGGTATAAATTAAAACATAGCGGCATCTAAAAACTAAAACTCCATAAGTACTAGTCTAAACGCTAAAGTTTTTTTTAAAAAACAATTCCTAAACTTGCAAGAATATCTCAAAGAATAGTGTAAATTATAAATCATACAAGAACAAATAAAAGCTTAGTAAAAGACAAACAGGGATGTGATATAGGAGAGGAAAATGGTAGAAGTGCTTTCATCTCATAAATCTCACACATTATACAGAGCCATATGTTATGCGTTCTATGAGTTCTTGTCCTAAAATATCAATCAAATGGGGCACTTTTATTTCACTAAGGAATGAAGTGTCTTGTGTAACATTTTTCTGCAGAATTTGGGGACTGTTTTTGCCTTAACTTTGAAACAATTAGTTTGGTAATTATGATTTTTAGCAAGGTTAAATGAAAATGTAACTCAGCATTAGCAACAAAATAAGGCGGAGTTCCTCCTCTTACTCTGTCAAATGCTTTAAATAGAGTACAAAGTAAGATGTATTATAAATCAAATTCACTAAACTTTTAAGCGAATAAATTTATCTACAAATAAATTTTGGCCAGATTTTTAAGCTGTTTTAGGATATTCCCCCGACATTTAATGAACTTGCAAAAACTACTTAAACTTATCAAATGCATAAAAGAGAACAATTCGAGAAATAACAATTTGCTTGATGCATTAAGATGAGATGTAAAGTAATTAACTTACCCCTAAACAAAAACTCTGCAACTGAGCATCAAAACTAGACAAATGTTCACAACGGAGTTTTCAAGCCTATAAAAAATAAGAAAACCCAGAAATTCAATTTATTAGCCCATCAAATTACTAGGATGGGAGTTAATAATGGTGTAGCGTGTGAGCATTTTATCATTCATATGTTTTTAATAGAATTTTGGTGAATACTATTGATGTTCCTATATCAACTTGTGAATTTGGCCAAGCTATTTTGTAAAATAAAAATAAAAAACACTATTAGATGCAAAAGAAAAAAAAAACTTGAAACAGAGAGAATTCAGAAGCACAATCAAATAAAAAAAATGGAAACATAGAACTTACATGAAGATGAAGAACGCACAATCTATTTTGCATTTCTTCAACATCTTGCAAAACATAAACACACACCAACAAGACAAAAGAGAATCAATAACAAATTAACTACTATGCAAACTTGAATAACAAAAACACAATTGTAAAACAAAACGAAGCATAGTGCAGATGAAAAATATGAAGCACCATGATCGTCATCTTTATCACAGCCTTTTTTTATGACTGCAAGCATACTACCTGAGGTAAAACCTCATCTTACATTTTTTAAAGTAGAAGTTCTACCATCAATGAATTCCACGTGGAAATCTCTTAGGGAGATTACGGGTTAGTGTAAGTGACTAAAAGATTGAGATTTTTGGCTCGTCGGTTTATGTTTCTATTTCACAGTTAATTTTTGGAATTGGCAAAAGGAAGAAGAAGACGAGCAATAAAATCAAAGGGGCTTTCTGAGACTGACAATTTTTGCTATCTTTTTGCTAAGTCGTCATTGTGTAATGCAAAGTGAAACTCAGTCGAAGAAGAAACTTAGGGCAGATTTTGAGTAAAGTTAATGCCACAAATGACGTCGTTTAGGAAGTTCTTTTTTCTTTCATAACTTTTAACCGTTAAACTATATCATTTTAGGGCTTTCTTTTGTTTAAAAAAAAATTATAATGCCCAAAACTACGTCGTTTTGGGCGTTATATAAATTTTTTAAATAAAAAATAACTTTTTGATACTATGGTATTACTAATTCACTGACACTTTATTTTCTAATACTATAGTATTAGTAATTCAGTGACACTTTATAATCCTGATACCATGGTATCAACAATTCACTAACATTGCACTTCACTGACATTATTTAGAAAAATGTCAGTAGCATAGTATTAGTGAAAGCCATTTTTGTAGTAGTGATTAATATGGCACTACCAAACACCCAAGAGCTTAAAGACATGGAGAAGATGAATCCTCATATAAAAAAGAATGTGTTAAAGAATAGGACAAAAACAAAGAAGAAGAAAGAGAAGCATAGAGAAGAGATGATCAAAGAAAATGGCACAAAAGAACCACTTCGTCGGTTTAAGATTTAAGTCTTTCCAAAAAAGCACAAGGAGAAAGAGGAACAAGTTTCTACCCAATAACTAATAAAGAAGATGTGAAAGCCAAAACAAAGAAAGCCTAACAAGCTCACATTCATAGATGCTTTCACCATTGACATTGATTCTTCATAAGAGTAGAAAGAACCCCGTCAAGCTAATGACATTAAATCAAGTACTTCTTGAAAGGCAACTCAAGTAAATTTTTTTTAATTTTTTTGTAGTTTTAGTTTTAGTTATGTTAGTTTCTTTTCTTTGTAGGAATAAAATCGCAAGATGAGTACTCAAGGAAGCAGTACGAGCAATTACAAGTGTTAGAAGCAAAAGAACATTGGAGTCACTTTCATCAGAACACAATGTTACACTGCTTCAACTTTTAAATTTATTTTTCAACATTAAAAATAATGTCTAATTTAAGTTTGGGGGTGGAAAACATATATTTTATGTTTATTTTTGCTGTATAATTTAAGTGGTTGTGGGTAAATATTTTATTCTTAGTCATTAAGTTTTAGTTGAAAAGATGATTACTAGTTCATGATAAAATTAGAATATTAGCTGAATTTATTTTCACAAGTTTCTACAAAATAATAAATGCTTTAGATAATTCATATATTATGAATCTTGGACTGACTTCAATCTTATTTTTGATTACTTATTCTTGAGCACATTGAAATAAGCATATATCAGTTGAATTGTTTGCTTATAAGTACTTTATGCTTAAGTAGTACACTACAATCTCAAAAATTAACACTCTGGAACTTGCTTGATTACTACTTGAGGTGAAATCGTAGGAATTACATGAATAGGAAAATGACCTGAGCTATCTTTAGACCGATTGAACCTTTTTTAGCCTACCTTATATATACATTTATCCATAATTACCCCATTTAAGCTTAATTACTTATTTTTTTTTTCTGTTTAACCATATTACAAGCTGCAAGACATTTTATTTAATTATCCTAAAATCTACTAGTAGCAAAATAGACCTTAAATTTACTTTAAAATATTCTTAAAAGGAAAAAATTTGTATGTGTGAAAAAGATAATGCAATGAAAATTAATAAGTCTTAAAGGTGCATATAAATCTAAATATGGGGTACATATATAAAATAATTTAAAAGATATAAGAATAAAAAAAAGTATTAATGAATAAATACTTGTTTTACTTGAGGACAAGCAAACTGTTAAGTTTTGGGGTATTTGATAAGAATTAATTAGGTCTAATATTTTCATCTTCTAAACTTAATATTTGTGTGTTTAAATTAAGATTATATGATTGTTTTATGTATTTTATTGTTATTTTCTAGGTTTGGAGTCAATGTAGTAAATGGAGATGAAGATTTGAAAAAAATAAGAAAAAAATATCAAATTGCTACAGTAATTTTACTACAATGCCCAGTGTCGCAGCGACCAGAACAGTGCTAAAAAAAGTATGTACAACGCCTAGAATCCAGCACCGTGGCACTGTGTGAACAGTGCCCCGTGAACAATAATCTTAATTTGATTTTTATTTGATGGTTTATTCTAATTTAAAAATATAAACCTATAAATAGAAGGTCAAAAGCCTTAATTCAAAAGATCAAGTAGCAAGGCAAAAATTAAGAGAAAGAATTCACAACACAAAATTAAATATCAAAACCAAGAAATCAAGATTCAAGCTTCAAATTAAATTTAAGAGAGAAGCAACCCAAGACGTCTTCTTGATTAGTTTTTCTTCTCTTTTCTTATTATTATGTTCTTGTTCTTGCTGTTATTCATGGATTGGTTTAATAATTTTAGTTTTGTGATGAGTTAAATATTATTTATCTAGGGTTAGACTTTTGAACCTAGTATATAATTGAATTTTATTGATTCTTAGTTTATGAAGTTAATTATTATATTTGATTCATTCTATCTTGATCTTAATGCTTTTATTATATATAGTCAATATTATGAATGATTAAGGAACCATGATGAACTTGAAAAAAGGATTCATGTGTTTAGCCTATGATAGTTTGATACATAATCATAAGATAACAACTATGAGTTCTATGTAGGATAGACATATACTTAGATGATATGTATGGTATTATTTAGACTTGATTTTAATGAATTATATTCTAATTTGATTATCATAGACAGATGCTTATGATGAGATTAGTGTCTAAGCTAACAATTTATGTTAAATAATTAACTAAGTGATTAATGAATACAATGAAATACTAAGAGAAGAATCTATGCCCTAAATTATTATCTTTTGGTAAATTTATCTCTTGTTTATTGCTATTTAGGTTGATTTAACTGAGAGAATTAGGTTAGTTAAACAAATTTTAGATTTTAATTTTCTGAATAAAAGTTAAATAGTTATAATTTTAGTACTTGATTGAAATAATTAGATCACATAATCTTTGTGGGATTGATATCCTGACTTAAATCCTATATTACTTAATATAATAGTGTGTGCTTAAGCTTAACTAATATTGCATTAATCAGGCTAAGCTATAATTGTGCCATTAATCCTAGGACAAAACCCCATTCCACTCGATCATAAACCTTCCTCATATCCAACTTCAAAACTAAAACACCTAAATTTCCTTTTTTTTCCCTCCTTTTTAATGAATGCATCAGTTCAAAAGTTGCAACTACATTGTCTGTTATCGATCTACTAGGCACAAAGACACTTTGTGATGTTGATATAATAATTTGAAGGACACCCTTTAGCCTAATAGCCGAGGACTTAGCCATAATTTTATACAAAACATTGCATAGGCTAATTTGCCAAAATTTTGAAATTCTAATAAGTGAAGCGACGTTTGGTATCAACACCATAATCGTATCATTATAACCTAGTGAAGAAAACAATTCATTGACCACCTTCAGACCAAACTTGACAACATCATCTTTGGTCACTCCCCAAAAGTTTTTGAAAAAATATTGCATGATACCTATCAGGTCCCAGGGTCTCGAAGGAACCCATTAAAAAATAGCATCACGTATTTCTTCTTCCGTGAAATCTGCATTAAATAATTCGACATCTTCCGATGAGATACGAAGTAGTAATTCTTCAAAACCATCGAGCACAAAAATTATTACGTTAATGCTGAGATTAAAGAGTTTTCCAAAAAATTATGAAATACTTTTGGATATAGCAACACACTCCTCACACCAAATTGCGTTTCTGAGAACAACCCATTAATCTGATTTTTGGCTCGCCTACTCGATTCCTTATGGTGGAAAAACTTTGAGTTATCTCTCCAAGCAAGCTAACCAGTCCTTGCTCTTTGATGCAAATAAAGCTTCTCTTGCTCAAGCAACTTCTGGAGCTCATTTTCAAGTTGTTTAAGTTGAGCACCATCAGCCCTCCCTGCTTCTAAATCAAGCAACATGTTAATCTCCCCCCCGTACCCGACCTTCTTAATTCAAGATGAGATTTCACCCTCCCCCCTTGCATGGTTCCAGCTCAATCAAGCCTTCACACAAGACCCCATCTTTCTTAAGATTTCTATGCCCAAAGTTTCCTGTTCTAAACTTAAGTCACCACCTCCAAACAACCCTCTTCCTTAACCCGTAAAGGCTCAAAACAAAATGGTCTCTTCATTCGGAAACTAAGAAACCCAATCCTTACATGTAAAATATCAAGCCTCTCAAGGACAATGTCACCAGTTATAGTTGGTCCCTTCCAAGTGAACCGAGGTCCAGCAAATTTCAACTCCATTAGTTTTAACTCCGAGATGACATCTTGAAATTCCACCACCGATCGCCTTTCAGTCATATTCCCCCTTGTTTATCTTGTACCGATAGTATTTCATTGAAGTCACCCAAGCACAAAAATGGTATAGAGGATTCCCTACGTAGCTTGCGCGATAATTCACAACCTATACTCTGATATTGTAGTGCCGGATATCCATATAACCCTACAACTCTCTAGCATTTATTTAAACCATTCCTAATCTTCACATCGATATGAAACCGAAAATACCCCAAGATAGAGATATCCCACGTATCACTCCATAGAACCAGCATACCTCCACTCTGTCCCACACTATCCACCCAAAAAAAACCCTAATATCCTAAACTTGCCCTTACTCTTTCAACTCTCTTACCATACTTGGGGAACATTCATAAAGGAGTTTACATAAACCCCTTAATGCACGAGGATTCCCCAAGCCTCGTGCAATCTAGCACAATACACTCATGACGCTTGGCGGCAATGCTCCACATCCGCTGCCTGAAAAGAAAATGAATTAGCCATCTGAAGATTTTTGGAGGGCGATCCGCTGCCTGAGGCAAATTCAGAAGGTTTCCGTTTATTATTTAAGCCATCCCGCTTCTCCTCATCCCCATCGTAGGAATGGAAAAAAAATCCTCGCTTTCTTCTAGAGTTCCTTAGTCTTAGCAGCATTACGAAGGGATCATCGAATATTAATCTGATCATAGAGACTAATATTCTCTTGAGATAAATCCTTAAACACATAATCATACAACATCATATTTTTCCCCTTATCATCTCATTAGATTGTGCCTCTCTGACCATGTCCTGATTGTTAGGACACTGTATTTTAGTAAGAGAGTTTTTTAAGGAATCAAATACTTCTGGCAGCGTGACAAAATAAGAGAATTATTTGAACTTGACTTTCGAGAAATAGGCAAAATGTGAACTCCATCCCTTCCACAGAATTAGGATGCTGTAGAGAGAAATCATTTGTCCGCAAAAAATTCAGAATCTCTAGACTTATAGCAACCGGTTCTCTTTCTACCATCGTTGACCAGAAATTTACCTCATGTTGAAACTGTCCTTCATCCTTCCTGATATTGTTGGCATTCTTCTGATGATAAAAATTAACCACCACCCTAATACTATCAGAGTAATGATGGTTGCCAGGTTTCTTTAAGATCGCTAGATAGTCCTCCATCCACTACCTATAAGAGTGCATAAAAATACCGCAAAGGGAACAAAACTCTGGTAGCCTTCGTATTTAAAATCCACCTACAGCAGTTGTTCAGTATCCTCCAACTTCAGAAACACCCCTTCATAAATAGGCTTACCAATCTTCAAATAGACCCGAATGCATATATATTTCCTCGAGCAAGAACCTCCACCATTGGCATCCACATCTAGAAACTCTCCAATTCTGTTTCCTAACAACTCTGCAAATTTTACATTCATGTGAATTAATGGAATATTATGTACCTGTGTCCAAAATGGAACTGAGTGGAATACAAGGTCCACAACCTGAGCTTCATTAGAAAGAATTTCCAGGACAAGTAAGAATTTGTTGAAATTTTAGGGCTCTATCATCACCACTCTTTTTAGTCTTCCTTCTTCTGAAACTCAACTAAAAAAATATCATCCTCCAACCATCTGAAATGCAATTTTCCTTTTGATTTTCATAATGCTCGCATTGCATAGAAAAGTGTCTCGTTGATCATTTTTCTTGGTTAATACTTTGACAAAGAGTCCAAAGGAAGCTTGTTCACCCTGCCATTGGACGAATCCTTCTTCCACCCTAGGACCTCTTAATTATGCGAATTGTTATGCAGAAAGATTGTTATTGTTAACGGAATCATCGTTCTCCCTGTGAGATTAGGTTAAAGTAAAGAACTCTAACCAAGTTCAACCTTAAACCCTAACCTTTTTACAATGCAAAATAACTTAGATATCAAGTAAAAATAGTAAGAATTCAAAGCAAAAAATAAATAGTACAACACAATCACTTACATGGTTGGGCAACTGCCTACATTTACGATGGATCCAAGGATCCTAACCTTTCTTATTAACTCCCTAGAAATTAAGAACTGCCTACGGCAACTGCACAACACAATCATTTATCAAGTTCCTTCTCATATTAAGAACATGTCTTACACTATGTAAATCCTTAATTTTTTTTACCTTACATCCTTAGCCTTATATCACAAACTTCTACATCTCACAAGTTATGTCATTTTCCATTAGAGCTTTATCTTTCTTGGCTTTGTAGTTGGTAAACATCGATCTGTCGAGGCAAATATCGATACTACACCCCGAATCTAGTATTCATTTTTTAGTACTTTCCCCTTTATGCTACCAAACTGTCTACAACTTTGGTATCTTCCCCAAAAGTACCGATTGAAGCACACCCTCATTGACCTTTTGATTTAGGACATTCCTTTACAAAGTTTCCTTCTTTATTACAAAGGAAACACTTCTTGGATCTCCTCATTGATTGGTTGCTCTTCTTTCCTTGTGCAAGCAATGTTGCTTTACTCTCAAACTTAATCTCTTTGTCAATTCTTTTGAGTTTAATAATTCCTTGATGTCATTCATCGATAATGACTCTTTACCATATAGTAGCGTATCCATAAAGCTCTCATAGCTCTTCGACAATGAACTTAACAAGATTATGACCTTATCTTCATCATCAGTCTTGATGCATAATTGTTCAAGACTTATAATGATCTTGTTGAACTCATCAATGTGAGCTCTCAACGAAGATTCCTCGTGCATAATTAACTGATGCAGTTTCTTTTTCACAAGAAGTCTATTTGTAATAGACTTCTTCATGTACAATGCCCGAGTCTCTTCCATAACCCCAAAGCGGTTTTTTCATCACCAACTTCCCTTAATACTTCGTTGCTCAAAGCTAAGATTATAGTATTGTGAGCTTTTTTATCGTGTCCCAATATTTTTGCCCAAACTTTGAGGTTATCGCTTATTTCTAGCTGAGGAACTGACTTCCTTAAAGGCTGAGTCTAGCCCTCTCTTCACTAGTAGAGCCCTAACTTTCTTTCTCAAAACATTGAAATCATTCATCCTATTGAACTTCTCTATTTCTTACTTGATTGTAGCCATGGTTTAAATACTGATATGAATTATCAAACCTTAACTCTTATACCAGTTTGTTAGAGGAATCACCATTTTTCCTGTGAGATTATGTTAAAGTGAAGAATCCTAACTAAGTTCAACTTTAAACCCTAACCTCTGTTATTAATTCTCCAAAAAGTTTATAAGGAAAACCCAATGAAGAGCCCTCAAAATGACCTAATGTTTAGTGTACCATTGCTCTACCATGAGCAATGAACACCTAAACGACGGTTCCATCCTAGCGCATACAAGCACTTAGTGTTTACCCAATTCTTCCCTCTCTTAGAGTCTCTCTTAATGCTTAATCTCAACTAAAGTGTTTACAAGGGTTTATATTAGGATTATTTTGTGCCTACTAACCCTAATCCTTATTGGAGTAAGAGTCCTTATGTTTTGGAAGTCCAAAATTTCTCAAAACTCATAAATTTAAAACAAAAATGGACTCTGCCAGCTTAGCATTGTGACGCAAAGGCCTTAGCGCCATGGCAATGAGTATGCCACCCCCAGCGCTGCGGCACTCAGCCCTGTCACCAACTTTGTGCCTTTTTCTCGCTTCCTTTGAGCCTTCAAGTTTCGTTTCACTTTTTCTTTCATGTTCCACACGTCCTAGACTTTCTATACGTGTCCTACACGTTCTAGATTTTTTGTGACTCTTCTTTTTTATATTCATCTCAATTCTTATCCAAACAAGATTATTGAATCACAAAATCTCCAATAGCTATAATGACTCAACTTCATTCATGGCAAGCACTAGCAAAGCTGAAGCTGAATTAAGAGCCCATGAAAGAGCAAGAGAACTATCTCTAGAAAATGAGGAATTTAGAGAAGAAAAAAATGTGCTTATAATGTTTAGTTAGAATTGAGTCTTTTTATTAAAATAAGTATCTTAACACATATTATAATTTATATATGAAATATATTCTTTTTAAATATTAACTAAAAACTTGAAAATATTGCTTGAATTTGGTAAGGAACATATATTTGTTGTAATTAATTCTTAAACTCATTTTAATTTTGAAAGAATTTAATATTGGAATTCTTTAAGGATGTAAAGTATGTTAGACTAGCTTAAGGTGATCTAACATGCTTGAAGCAACTTTAAAAAGCATATAGATCAATGCAAATTTAAAAAAATAAATTAAACATACTTTCGGCCATTGAAGTTATTTTTGAACAATCTACAGAGATGATTAAGCTCTTCTAAACCTTGTCAATCTCCACTGATAGTATATGTGTATCTTGAATGAGATTGGATGATTTAGGGACCTAACCAAGTGTTCTATTTATAGACATTTTTCCATTTAAAAAAAATGTCATCCCATGTTCATGAATATGAGTTAGTTGTTTTACACCTAATAAGCATTATATTTGAATAATGAAGGATAATGAAGGTTAATGGGAACGATAAAAATTGTTGGCCATAATGTGTTTATACTTAATATTAAGTATTACACCTAATACACTTAACATTCTCCCACTTTGCGAATATATTTCATCATTCACTATAGTAGAAAACAAAATACACAGATAATAGCGATAGGTCCTCCAAAAATGAGTATTATCTTTCATGTATCACAATGCATTATATCTCTTAATACTTATCCATATTGCTTAATGAATAAACCATATGTTTATTCTAGGTTCAAACTTAATGATATTTTTCAAATGAATGTGTACATAATTAATAATCAAATATGAGAAAATATCATAACTTAAATAGAGTTTCATAACATTTGTTGTATAAAAAAATTATATAAAGAAACCAAGTCCCATATTTTCTACATAATCCTTGAACTTAAACGGTGGCATGTCTTTTGTTAAGGGATTAGGTATCATCAATTCAATGTTAATGTGTTCAATGACCACTGTTTTATCTTTAACACGTTCCCTTATGGCTAAATACTTGATGTCAATGTGTTTACTTCGACTACAACTTTTATTATAAAACTGCAACTAAATTGTCACAATATATCTTCAATGGCTTAGAAATTGAATCCATAATTCTAAGCCTAGATGAAACTCTTCATTCATACAACATGCGAGGTAGCCTCAAAATAAGATACAAACTCAGCTTCCATAATAGAAGTGGCAGTCAAAATCTTCTTTGCACTCTTCTAAGATATAGCTCCACGGGTCAACATGAAACGGTATCATAATATTGATTTTTAAAAATCAACACTACCAACAAAATCTGCATCGGAGTAGCCAATTACCTCTAGATTCCTAGTTTATCTATACATAAGCCTATAGTTCTTAGTCCCTTGAAGATATCTCATTACCTTTTTTTCAGCTTTCTAGTGGTCCAAACCAAGATTACTATGATATCTTCCTAATATTCCAACTGCAAATGCAATGTCAGGTCTTGTGTAGACTTGAGCATACATCAAACTTCCAACAGCAGAAGCATATGGAATAATTTTCATTTATTCCATTTCAAGATCATTTTTCAGGCACTAGTTCAAATTGAACTTGTCACCCTTTATAATAGAAGCTATACTTGGTGAACAATCTTTCATCCGAAATCTCTCTAAAACTTTGTTAATATAGGTTTCTTGAGACAAATGCAAAATATTTCGTAATCTGTCCTTATATATCTTAATCCCAATGACATAAGACACATCACTCATATCTTTCATGTCAAAATTTTCAGAGAGAAATTATTTTACCTCATGTAACAAACCTTTATTATTGGTTGCAAGTAAAATATCATCTACATATAGAATAAGAAAATAACTTTTACTCTCAATGACCTTTTGGTATATACATTGATCTGTGATATTTTCTACGAAATTAAATGAAAAGATAACATCATCAAATTTTAAATACTATTGACAAGAAGTTTATTTCAATCTATATATGGATTTTTTTTAGTTCGCACATCAAATGCTCACCATTACTAAAGGAAAATCCTTCTGGTTATTTCATGTAAACTTTTTCCTCTAGATCTTCATTTAGAAAAGCTGTTTTCACATCCATTTGTTGCAACTCTAAGTTAAAATGAGCAACTAATGTCATAATAATTCGAAAAGAATCTTTCTTTGATACAAGAGAGAAAGTCTCCTTATAATCGATTCCTTCTTTTTGAGTTAATACTTTAGCAAGAAGTCTTGCTTTAAATTTCTTGATGTTGCTTAATGAGTCTTTTTTTGTTTTAAAGACCCATTTACATCCTATGTCTTTTACACCATCAGGCAACTCAACAAGATCTTAGACTTCGCTAGATGCCATAGAATTTATCTCTTCTTTTATTGCGTTGAACCATAAATTTAATTCTTTGCAACTCATGGCTTGTAAAAATGTTTCACGATCATTTTTAACTCCAATATTATAGTCCGATTATTATATATATACAACACAATCAGTAGGAATTACTAATTTCCTTATTCTAGTAGATCTCCTTAATAGTACCAATATTTTGTTGAGGAATATGTTATTCAACTAGTTGTTTAACAACTTCTTAAAATTATTGAATAACTTGATCTACTAGATTGTTATCAACAGCTGATAGGGGTTCATTAAGTCAAATATTTTTATCTTCTAAACTTAATATTTGTTCGTAGAAATTAAGATTATTTAGCTTCTTATGTATTTAATTATTATTTTTGTAGGTGTCAATAAAGTAAAAGAGTTTCGAAACTCTAATGAAAATAAGCCATTGCTACAACATAGGGCTATAGTAATGAACTACAATAGCTAGCTACAGTAACTGGAGTTATAACGCCCAGAATTTAGTGCCACGATGCAAGAATAGTAACCAAGAACATTAATGCGTGAACAGTACTCGTAAACAATATTTTTACTATAGTACTTGTGTTTAATGCTTTTAATATACCTGATTAATATTTTGAATGATTAAAGAATCATGATGAACTTGACGGATGGATTCATGTGTTTAGCTTAGGATAGTTTGATACATGATCATAAGGTAACAACTATGAGTTCCATCTATGATAAACATATACCTAAATGGCATGTAAAGTACAATTTAGACTTGATCTTAATGAATTACATTCTGATTTGATTACCATAGACATATAGGTGATTGTTAGAATGTGTAATATAGTACCTCGACCATCGACAGAGGGTTGTGATAAGATTAGTGTCTAAACCAATAATTAGTATTAAAAGATTAACTAAGAGGTTAATAAATCCAATAAATTACTATTGGACGAGACAAAACCCTAGATTATCTTTATTTATGAATTCTACCATTTGCATTTATTTAGTTTAATTGATAGAGTTAGATTAGTTAATTAAATTTCAGATTATGATTTTTTGAATAAAAGTTAAGTAGGTATAATTTTAGTACTTGATTTATAGAATTAGATTGCATAGTCCCTATGCAAACGATATCAATCAACAGCAGTTTGTGAATCTTTAATGATTGGTTGTATAACATTTAGTTGAACTTGAAGAGTGTTGCTGATAACAATCAATCTATCACTTAAGATTGAAGGATTAATATGATCTTTTTTAGAAACAATGTCTTAGGATTGATCGCTCCCACTGATGAAATCATTTTCAAGAAACTTTGCATTTCTTGATTCTATAATCTTAGTTATATAAGATGGACAGTAGAATCTGTAACCTTTGGACCTTTTGGCATATTTGACGAAATACCCACTAATGGTCCTTGGGTCCAGTTTCTTTTCTTGTGGGTTGTAAACTCTTATTTAGACGGACATCCCCAGATGAATAATTCAAATGGCATCTTTTGGATAATCTTGATTGGAACTCAGTTCGATATATACACTGCCATTTTAATAGCTTCAGTCTACAATTGTTTAGGAAACTTGAAGCTGTTAAGCATACTCTGCACCATATCTATTAATGTTTAGTTTCTTCTTTATACTACACCATTCTAGTTAGGTGAACCAGGCATGGTATATTGGGCAACTATTTTATGTTCTTGAAGACATTTCGCAAATGGACCAAATGCATGTCTATCTCCAGTATATCTACCATAATATTCTCCACCTCTATCTGTTCTCATGATTTTAATTTATCTTTCACATTGTTTCTCTACTTCAGCTTTAAAACTTTTAAAAGCATTAAGTGCTTCATTCTTATTATGAAGCAAGTAGAGATACATGTATCGTAAATAATTATCTATAAAAGAGATGAAGTATTTCAAACCATACGAGTCCATGTCAAGACTACAAATATCTGAATGTATGATCTCTAATATGTTTGTACTCCTCTTGGCACTTTTTTGGACTTGTTTGTCTGCTTTCCTTTAATGTAGTATATACAAGTGTCAAAATCTGTAAAAATTAAAGTATTAAGTACTCCATCATTTACTAATCTTTTGATCCTTTCAACGGAGATATGTCTCAATCTCCAGTACTATAACTATTAGGGTTGGTGCTTACGTGTCATCTCTGAATACACATATACTTATATATTTATACATGTGTACATTCTCATTAAATTGCTAATACTTATTTAAATGGTACTATGTAATGTAAAATTACAAGCATTATATGATCTGAAGGAGTTTAGATCTGATTTAAAGGAGTTTAGATAAAGGCCCACAGTTGGCCACGCTGAGAGATATAAATGCTAAATATTAGCACAACTAATTGTTAGTTGGTTATAATACTCAGCAAAGATCCAAGAATTAAAACCTTGTCTATAATGGGACATAGACCCGAGAATATACTAGTAACTGCATAGTTGTAAGAGTTGCAATCAAGTGCCAGAAAATGACAGTTGCGCAAGTATGTTCTCAAATATTGTCCCTGATCTATTTCTACCAATACATGTCTGTCAGTGGATACCTTTATATAAATTAGTATATATCGTACCCATAGGGTATAGGTGGTCATTCTTAACTGACTGTGAGCTTAGAGCTCGTAATGATATATGGGTATCCAGTTAGGATTGAATATAGGACGGATTCACGAGGGCCTCCGATAGACACCCTATGTAAGCCGTCAACGGAGGGTCCTCTCTTGTTGAGTAGTATACGTGGTCCTTTGATCTAAGTGCCATGGTGGATTTGTAAGTAATCCACTATACTTTGGTTCCATGTATGTCATAAACCTTTTATGGTATGACCGCTGGGTGTCACTAAGTATGGTCCGATGCTTATGAAGTCTGATGTGTACAAATATGGGATTTGTCAACTCGCATAGGAAGTTAGATATCCAGACGCTACGAGACTGTATCTTAAAAATTCTTGTGGCCACAAGCATTAATCCCGAATAGGAGTTTCCGCTAGAGTATAACAATATGGCAAAGGAGTTTGTACATATTGTTCAATGAGATACTAGTCTGGGGATATGACATGGATGAGCACATGGGAATTTGACGGTGATAATCTATATCCCCGCACATCAAGGATATCATGACGGAAGGACTATACGTATATGTTATGACCTCAACTTGGATAGTCGATGCGTTGATTTGTATTTCCATGACGTATGCGTAGGGCAATGTTCACGGACTTATAGAATAGTTTCAATTAACGAATCGGACGTAGACCTATGGATTTTCGCGATATAGAGTGTACTCGTTAAGCACTAGAAAAAGTACCAAATTAAATTGTTTAATCTAGTAATATCCAGCATTACTACAGGAATGCATGCGTGTCTGTATTTAAGCGTTAAATACAATAATTAGTAAATAATTGTTGTTTACTAATTATATAATGACACGTGGTGCATTGTAGGCCCTCGGTTGAGTTTACCCAAGTGCGTGTATAGTGGGACCCACTAAAGGTAAACTTGGTAACTATTTATAAAGGGCAAAATGGTAATTTTACACATTAATTATTTAATTATTAAATAAAAAAAATATCTCATTATTAAATTATATAATATTATTAAATTATATATTACTATATAGTTGTCATCCATTTCTTATTTTATATTATTATTTTTATAATCATTTTTTTTTTAATAGGTGGCCTTGTTTTATTTTATAATATATAATACTATTATTTTATTAAATATGAGATATATATACATTTGTGTGTGAAGTGTGTTTGAGCTGAGAGAGGAAAAAATAAAATTGTTTTATTTTTCCCTTTAGTGCCGAGAGAAGCAATTTGGGTGAATTGCTTCTATTGTGTTGTTTTTGCTTGGAGAAGAGAAATTATTTTTCTTGAGCAAATTGGTGGCCGACAAAATGGGTAATCAAAACAAATGGATATAAATGCATCTTAAGGATTCATTTCAAGTGTTGAAATTAATTGTATTGCCTGCATTTATTGGCTACTAGTTACAACAACACAAGAATTTATTTTATTGATTAAAGAGTTGATCAAGAGAAAAATAAATTCAAAAGGTTTAAGAGTTAAAACCAATGCTAGATAAAGAGTTGTTATTCTAGCTTACCAAGCCCACCGAGTTGGTGACTAAAACTGTCAACGAGTTGATCTCCAGGTGGACTCCCAAGATACACATGTATAACATTACATGTTTCGGTGATTTCTCAACCTTTTAAATATATTAATATGATTAATTTATTATTTATTGTATCATTTAATTATTCTGCAGTTCTAAATATGTATGAGATACGTATTTTATGCAAAAAATACAGTTGCATATGCATACACCTACGTATATTATATCCCCCAAAAAACTGGTATTAGAGCCAGATATGAGATATTTGGGTGTTGTTTGAGTGTATGGATGTATAAGGCCCAGTTTAAATGGCGCGTTTCAAGTGTTGAAATGAGTAAAGGTGCACTGGGTGCCGCAGCACTAAAGGGCTGGCACCGCGGCATTGGAGGTTCTGCCTTCAATGCCGCAGCACTAAACCTCCCAACGCCGCAGCGCTAGTAACCCGGCACTGTGGCCGTGGTACTGTTCACTTGAACAGTATCAAATGAACAGTATTTATACTATACATATCTATATTAATTTTGAACAGTGTTTCAAAATTAATTTACATGTGTAGGTTTATGAGATGTAGTGATAAAAGTTATCAGTCTACGTTATAAATCGGGGTTTATGAGATGCAGTGACTAAAGCGATCGGTCTACATTATAAATCATGATTAAATTTTTTGTGTTGATAACTATAATGGGAGCCCTACTGATGGGAGTTAATTATGTTTGAATAGAAAAATTGATTAATTGAGAATCACCATCCCATGAGATGGGGACCTTGGATAGAAAAAAAAAATCTTTGTTAACCAGATTAAAGAATATTATATTATGAGATAATGTTTCATTTTGATCCGTCCTGTTAATATGGTGTTAGACGAGTCACGTCGGCCTTTTTCTAATATTGCTATAGCGTGAAGGACTTGGTCAGTTGGGCTTAGACTATACTGGTTAAACATAAGATAAGGAAAATATATGCTAACATATTGTCCAATATTGCTACAATGTGAGGGTAGTATCAATAACATATATTTAATTATTGACAAGTTAATCTGGAATACACTTATCCAACATTGCTATCGTGTGAGGATAAGGTGTATTCAAGATAAGTGGTAAGAGTTGCATGAGATGCAATTGACAAGTGTTGTCTACCTGTTGGGTTTACAAAGGCTAATATTGCTGCAACTTGAGGCCCGAGTAAATTTCAATGGGGTTTACTTTCCACTATATAGTTTAAAAAAGTTTAAACTATCTTCTTGCTATTTGAGAGATTATCGGGGTTATGTAAAGCAGTGGGAAGGCATTTTAAATTGAAATATGTATAATTGTTATACCCATAATTTAAAATATTTTATTAGCGATTTAATGACTATTCTACTTACATCTCTTGTTATTTTTGTCCTGTCAAGTATAATGACCACTAAGAATCAGTTGGTGTATATAGTTGATACAATCCAACTCAAGGGTACCAGAATTACTCTGACTATCAGATGAATCTAAAAAATGTTCTAGATTCAAAAAATCTTGGATTTATTGTTCATTAGAGTTTGCCATAACGTATTTTTGATAACACATCTCTAAGGGATATGAATAAAGAAGATGTGACCCTCTTTGTTCAGGGTGCTTCATCTTCTACTCCAAGTATATCTGGTGAGGCCAGATGTGTGAGAAGAAGAAGATGAGACAGATACCTAGGATAAATTCTCAAAGGTAATATTTATCAAAGATCAACAAGAGAACAATGTAGATGGAAAGTATTTCCACTGTAGTAAGGTTGGGTATTGAAAATTCAACTACCTTAGAAGCCTTATAATTGTCAGGAAAACTCCTACATGATTGTGTTTGACAAATATAGATATTTCTATGGTATATGATACCAGTTCAAGCTGGGTATGAGATACTGTACGTCCCTCTTATATCTGTAATATGTTATAAGGATTGAAAGAGACTAGAATGCAATAGCTTGTAGAAGTAAGGTTAAGAGTAGAAAATGATGATTTATTGCAGGTCTAATTTGTTAGGTAGCTTGACTTACTTCTCATATGCAATATAATAGTTGTATTGCATAATTGGTATGCTATCCAAAATATCATTTGACATATAGTGTCCTTTCCTGTACTTGGCAATAAAGGATATCATATGAATATTAGGAACAGTTCTTTATGTTCTTGTGATGAGAATGATGTTTTATTAGCTGAATGTCAGTTAATAAACTATCAAATTATGTTCTTTTTCTTAATTTCTCTAGGTAAATTAGAAAATTTAATTTAATTTTCATCCTAATTAATCATACAAATGTAATAAAAGTTTATGTGGGAAAACATCTACTACACTAAATATGATTAATCACAATTAATGTCTTTTTTTATATATGATCCAAAATATATATAAATTTGTATAATTAATGATGTTGTGGCTATTACCTAATTAATTAAAATTATATAGATCACTAGACATGTAATTTTATTTACAATTGTTCATATAAAATAAATGCAAAAATAAGCATAATTTATAAATATGAACATAATTTCTATTTATGTACTACTCAAATTATATGCATAATGAAACAATAAATTATATAAACATAAATTAACATAATTTAAGAACATAAATATCTAAAATTTTAATTCATAAATTGATTTTTACAAAATGCCAAATTTATGAATTATTCATACAAAATTTGCATGTATCAATACATAACTAAAATGATACTTACAAAATTAAATATAAAAATAATACACGAAGACACTAAAATTGAGTATAGGGAGTTATTTGCACATTTTATAAAATTTTATGGTCAAACTATAATTATACATAAATTTTTAGGGTTTGACCTAAAATATTCAAATTATTGGGTCTGTATGCAAAACTATTAAAGTATTATGACCAAAATATAATTACCAGAATCTTTGGGAACTAATTGCAATTAATCAAATCTATAGAGGCATATTAGAAAATACTATACACTGTAGTGGTCAAATTATAATTAATAAATTCTATAGAAGCCAAAGTAAAATTATATAATACTTTTATGGGTCATATTATACTATCTATAAAGTTTGGGGTCAAAAAATAATTTACAAAAGATGGAGGGGCTGAATAAAAATTACCAGTCATCTTTAACCTACAGTCGGGTCTTTTTGACTGGGTTGTAGACTGGCGACCCATATTTGACCTATTTCAATATTTTAACTATATCTCCCTCATTTTAGCTCTAATTTCTGCGTTTTTAAATTGCAAAATGCTCAAAATTTAATTTCTTAATGATTTATAATATTATTTTACTTCATACAATGTCAAAATAATGAGTTTCAATCAAAACAAATTCGACCATAACTTTTGAATTTTTTAGATTACATATCATTCAAAGTAAAGGCAACTATGGCCTTGATACCAACTGTTAGACTAGCTTAAGGTGATCTAAATATGCTTGAAACAACTTTAAAATGCATATAGATAAATACAGAATTTAAAAAATAGAATAAACATATCTCCTGTCATTGAAGTCGTTTTTCAACAATCTTGATAGATGATTAGCTCTTCTAAACTTTGCCAATCTCTATTAATGTTATATGTGTATCTTGGATAAGACTGAATGATTTAGAGACCTAATCAAATGTTCTATTTATAGGCATATTTTCATTATAAAAAAATGTTACTCCATGTTCATGAATATGGGTTAGTTGCTTTACACCTAATGAGCATTATATTTAAATAATGAAGGATATAAAAGTTAGTGGGAATGATAAATAATGTTGGTCATAATGTGTTTATACCTAATATTAGGTATTATACCTAATACACTTAACAAAGTATCCATCCAAATCGAAACTCATTGTCATCCCCGTAAAAATTATTCATCATGTAAACAAACATAACAATAGCGATTCAAAACATGAGAGACATGTTTTATAATGGGATAAGAATAATTTTACTTTTAGAGTTTGGATTAATTCTCAATTTTGTTTCAAGAGTTTAAAAACAGCCAATTTTGTCTTAAATTAATAGTCTCATTTCCCTTAAGTTGATGGAAATGATTTTTTTTTTCAATACTATGAAATTTTTTCCTTTGCTAAGCACAATTTTTATAGAACATGTGGCACAGAAATAAAATTAAAGACTTATAAATTTGTATAAAAAAAATTAAACAATTATCACACATTGATTGGTTTAAACTCAAAGTATTTATTTTGAAATTAATTAAATAAATAAATAATAAAATTAATTAAAAAATTAAACAAATGCCATACCATCGTCGTCAGATGTCATTTTTCGGCAATAGTGGTGTTCATAAAAATTATTAAATTTTATATTATTAAACTTTATTTTTTTTAATCTACACAATAATAAAATCTTTTTAACCAAAAAAAAAATAGAAGGTGACAAAAAATAATAGAGATGGCAACGGCCACCACTGCCTTACCATCAAACAATGGCATAGTGATTTATACTGCCGCCACCATTAGACAAATTGGACGTTGATCTATTCAATGGTGGTGGCGGTGCAAGTCACCGCTCTACCATTTGACAAGGCGATTGTAATGGCCACCACCCTCTCCACCATTTTTGGCATCTTCTGACTTTTTTTTGGTTAAAAATAATTTCACTATTATGTAGATAAGAAAAACTAAAGTTTAATTATATAAAGTTTAGTCATTTTTATGCCGTTAGCATTGTTGGAAAAATAACGACCAACCGCCAATTATCGGTAACGGTGACAAAGACTTTTTTATTTTACATTATTTGTTTATTTCTATAAATAAATATTAAAATTTAATCGTATTAGAGTGTGTCATGTATTTTTTTATTAATGATTAATATGTAATTGGCATATAGACATGGCATATTGTGTGTCAATTGATATCTCACCTTGTCAACCACTTAAATTTTTATGATAAGTTTTAATCTATAGTTAAAATAAATCGTTGCTATAAATTAGGATAAAATTGACCTTTTAAAATTTTATGGAACAAAATTAAAACTAGCCCAAACAGTGCATTTAGCACTGCTGACTTTTCATGATTCTCAGACTGGACCACTCACTTGAAATTGGAAAGCCGATGATCGTTATTAGCCCAATTACAGCCAATTTTAAGGCCCTCCAATAAGATCCGCAAGGAGCGAGAAAGAGCATTGACTTTCTAAGACCATCTAGAAAAGAATAATAACAACTTTATAAAATTGTTAATATCAAGATAGGAGAAGTTTGTTTCATTAAACTAATAAATTAAACTCGTAGTTCATTTAATTTTGGACAAAATTATTAAGATTATAGCAATTGTGATGAAAAGTTATTCAAGTTGAGACTACTTTTTACTCTTCTAACCAAAAGTAATGAAGGATGATTATGTCTATAATAGACAAGAATTCTCTCTTCATTTATTTATTTTTTACTTTTAAAAATCTTGTGACTCCTAATAAATATACTATTTAATAGTCACGATTACTCACTTAACTTTTTTCTTGTTATTTATCGAAATACATAAATTTTCAATCTTTTAACTAATTTGTTGATGACTTCAAACTCTCTCATTTTGTACATATCTCTTCTCTCCGATGATCAGAAATAAAAAGAAAAAAAAAAACAAGATTTGAGACTATTTCACAATATTATACATTAAGTTTATAATAATTGCAAAAGGTTCATAGTTGCTGCCAAGATAGCAACATTGACACAATTCTCTTACAAAGTGTAAAGGTTACTAATCATAAGTCATTATTCTAAAAATAGCATTCACTTGTTACTGTCCCTTTTTAAAATAGTGTTAGTAATGATTAACACGGATAATATAATTAAATTATATTAGGACTCCTGAATATTAAAGTGCCATCATATTACAGATACTACGATATATAAAATCAAAAAGATAAAAGTTCTTATTATTAAAAAAATTAAATATGGAGTCTAAAAAAAATTAATTATATAAATTTAAAAAAAACTAAAATATTATTGTTTTTTATTATAAAGGGGGAGGAGGATCCTTTTTGCGCAAATATAAAACCCTCACCTTTAATCCCCAAAATCACACACACGCGTCAAAGCACCATCAACTTTCAGTTAAAAGTGAAAAACAAATACTGAAACTAAAAATATGGAACTGAGTTGAACCATGCTAGACGGTTCAATTTAGTATTAGAGTACAAAAATTAATTGAATAATTTTTTTAATTTATTTTAATTCTTGAATAAATTTTGTTTTATTTAAATTTTTAATTTTGGTCTCCGAAAATACCGAATCAAACAGAAGCATATAAATAAAATTTTACACAATTTTTTTATATGATTTATATAGTGAATTTTAATTTTAATAATTTTTTAATTTATTTATTTAATAAATTTTAACTAATTTAGTGTTTTAAAAGTCGATGGTTACTTTATTTATTTAGATAAATTTTAATTTTAATATGTTTATTTTATAGCCTTTTCAATTAAGTAGGTGTTTGAAATTGACAAACACTTTATTTTTATTTTTATTTCTTTTAAACAACTTCAAGATAATATATCAAAAAACTTTTGATAATAAAATCAAAGGATTATTAGAAGTTAGTTGCATGTAGCATGAATACATATTGAGATTTTCCTGAACCAAACTCTTGCAAACAAGAGTATCAATCATACTCACAGTGGATAAATAACACCTAACAAAAAAATATATAGACCTTTCAAAAGAAAAGGAATAATTGACCTCGCAAGAGGGAAATACAGATCCCTTAACACAAGGGATGAATTATTAATGACTAGATTAAAATAAGCCTCACTATTAAAAACCGGCAACAATAACTGTTTGTCAACCGCGGTTGGAGGCTTGGGAGAGAAAAAACGAAGGCAATAGTCCAAAAGGCGACAACCGCAAGAAACAGATCTTTCAACCACTAAGTGCTAAACACTCGTATTAAGTACAGTATGTTGTTAATATATTTAGTTGCTGTTATAACAGCAAATCAGGTGTTTAATGCAAGTAGTGGCGGGTGCCACACCATGCGTCGGTGAGCTACAGTGATCGCAAATGAGCCGCGAAACATGGTGACCAGACACAGAGGAAAGCCAGTAGAGGTCACCTTTCATCTTTTGCTTTTCCTTTTCCGTGTTGTCTCCCCGCTATTAAGGTTGATGTCTACCCAATGCCAAGCATCTACCATTTGGCTAAAACCTTAATACTTACACCCAAAAGCATGTTGTCGAATTTACTGGCTGCAGGCGAATGTGCTCCAAACGGCCACCATGAAAACAGCCTCAACCGCCAATAACAATAAAAAACCACCAAGTCCACAACTCAACCTGCACAATATAAGAACAATGATGAAACCAGAGTCATTAGACCGGCAGAGCATAAGAACAAGTTTGTAATGATGTTCTGCAGTTTTTTGGTGGTTCGGCAGTAGCAGTGAGACGACGAGCTACACGGCCGCCAAGGAAAGTGGTGAGGGGTTGATCAGAGAAAGAACCCCGCTTAGGTTGCTGCCAACTCCGGCTAGGCACCGATGATTGTTTGGCCTCCGAGAGATGCGGTGAGATTTCAATGGCAGTTTCTGGTTAAGCTACATGGGCCCGTGGGGGGCGGGTACAACGGGTGACGGTGAAGGATCGATCATTTTTGCCGAGACCTTGCAACCGCCGAGTAAGTAAAACAGGGCCCAGCACAACACGGAGGACGCTAGCTTCACACGGAGAGACCTGGTTTTGGCTCACTGGAAAATAAGGTCGCCAGAGGGAAGGCCGAAAAAGAGGTTCCTAGTTTCCCCAGCCCTACAACCATCAGCGACGGGGGTCCTTGCCAGATCGTAAGAGGCCGACGACACCGCAAGATGAAAAGCAGTAAAACACAAAAAATAGAAAGCGGAAGAGTAAAGCTAAATCTAAAACAAGTTAGGCCGCCGAAGAGGGGGCCAAAGCCCCCTCTCCGGTGGTTGTTGATTTTGACGGCTGAGTTTAAGGTTGGGAGAGTTGTTTTTTCCTATTAGGGTTTTCTGCTCTGCTGCCCTAAACTATTATGACAGATACTTTATTTGTTTAGATAAATTTTAATTTTTAATATTTTTTAATTTATTTAATTCATAAATTTTTATTAATTTTATAATTAAAATTAACGTACACTCTTTTTTATTATTTTTTGTATGAAATTTATCTCTTATATATATAATTTTAATTTTTTAAAAAATTAAACTAGATTGAATCAATTTGATACAATTTAAATTTTATACATAATTTGATATAATTTAGTTCTAAAAATAAAAGTTTTGAATTTTTTTTAATATAATTCGATTTTAAAAAATAACAAATTAAAATATACCGCGCTCACCCTACTTCTAGTAAGAGAACAACAGCAATAATGAGATGATCTAGTGCTACTTGAGCGGCATAAAGTGTTAGTAGTGGTGGCGACGTAGATCGGCAACAACTTGAGCAGAGGAGACCCTTTTTGTCATAGAATCAAATGATTGATAGAGTGAAGCAGTGAAAACAAATTGGTTCGATGGCAACAAGAGCAGAACAACAACATTTACCAGTGGCAACTTGAGGAGCAGAATCAGAAACTGGTTCAATATCTAGGAGATGCATGTGAGGTGACTTAATTGCTTGATTTAGGGCTTTAACCATGAATGGATGCATTTGACCACCTAGGAAGCACTTTTTGACCAACGATCTACTTGTTGCTACATGCCCTATCACTTTAAATTTCAACATTTAATTAATTGATTAAATTTGATTAAATTTGCTAAATAATAGTAAAGTAGTGGATAATTTAAATGGTCCATTAAAACACTATTGATTAAAAGTTTTTTTTAATATTTGAATTTCAAATAAATTCTTTGTTAATGGTTAAAATTAGGAGTTAACCTACAAATAACTCGTTCTTAAATAGTTATTTTCTTATTAAAAAAAGACAATAATTTTGAGAAAAGTTAGACATTAAACAAAATATATAACGTATTTTAAGAAGGTCTCTAGTCTAACAAGATAAACTTGTGAAGTTCAATTATTCTATGAGATATTGATTGTTTGAATAGATTAGAAAAATATAGGCGTATTCTCTTTTGAAAACAAGTGGTTTAAATTTAATCTTTTAGACACTAATAGTTTAAATTTAATCTAATTGCTATAGCTAAAGTTAAGACCTTAATACTTTTGTTTTCATCAAGTCATTTTTTGTATTCATATAATATCCTATAGTTGGTATTAGAGCAATATCTCTAGTCTAGCATTTGATTCATATTACTAGAATTTATTTGAATTATCTTTTAAAAAAATTCTTTTTATTGAATTGAATTTTAGGATTTATTTGGTTTTCGACAAATTCATATCCCTTTAGAAAGATTACATTTTTTTTCTTGGGCTTATTAGTAGATAATTTATATATATATATATATATATAAAGCCGTAGTTACATATGTTATATTTAAATTGGAATGCCATAGTTTATACATATAGATGTCAAAATTATTTAGATTTAATTAAGTATATAAAGGACTTCATATACATGGTATACCTGAAATTTTATGCTTTGAATTTATGTCAATTTTGATAGAGGTGTATAATTTTGTGTACATACATAAAGTACATTATATTGTATCTTAAATCAGTTTTGTATGACTAAATTTTATATTAGTATATTGATACTTTTAGACTTGAATTGATATATATTATGTTAATATATATACTTTATAATAAATATATAAATAAGGGATGTATCATTATGTCTAAATTGATAATTTATATATATATATATATACACGTGTTTCTTGTGAGTTAATTTTTGTTATTATTTTTCAAGTATTTAATTGAATAAATGTCAAATTTATTAAAATATATTTATTTGGTTATTATTTTGATATATTAAGAATTTCTGTTTTATGTCAATAAATTTATATAGTTGCTAATTGATTTATTTTGGACAATATTATATAACTCATAATAAATACTTCTCAAATAATATTGTTCTCTTAAAAAATCACCTTGGGCTCTAAGGCCTCCAGACCCAAGAAGACACCAAACCTTAAAGGTCAAGCCAAATGTCTTCCTGTGAGTCAGCATATTTTAGAATTCATCATTCTTTGCAGGACAGTTCATCTCGAAGACAAGCCTGAGGCAATGACTATCGAGCCAGGCCCTGGTAGATTTAGACAACAGAGAGCCTGCTTAAATTTAAAGGACTTGATCGGCGAACTGAAACATCTGCTCGGCAAGACAGGCCAAGACACGACTAAAACCGCCCTTCATACCCATAAAGCCCTATGAAAACTAGTACTACAAAAAGAAGAGAATGACACAGAAGCATGGGATGATAAAAAAATGCTTAGCTGATACTTTAGATGATGCCCAAAAATAGTAGAAGAATCAACACAGATAAAAAAAGGTTTTATTTTTCTTCCTTTTATTCTGGAAGCTTTTTTACTTCCTTTTTTATCAGACTCCCATCAGAAAGACTCATTTTGACTTAAGTATTAGAGAGTCTTCACCGGAACCCACTCCAGCGAAACCATCACAATAAGTCTTGCTTGTAATTTGTAGGTTCTGCCATAACCACCGAAGAATAGAAGACCCAGGCCCCCACAAATAATCCTGACCAGGACGATAAGTATTGATTCCCGCTAACAAAAAAATTCAAAGCTTATTGCCCTGAAAAACTATTTTTTTAGGTCAATAGTTTTTAGAGTCATCTATGGGAATCAGAACAAAATGCTTTGTCCAAGACAACAATGAGTGGCTATGGTGGAACAATCTTTTACCAGTAGAAATCTTGCCACTAAAGGGTAAGGCCCGAACCCAAACAGGAATGGAGGCCACAGGAATAGGCATCTTCATCAAATAAAAAGCTTAGTGTCACCTGAGATCTAGACAGAACTGAGAACCTTGAAGAAAGATAGGGAAGAACTGAGATAACTCATAGTCAAGTCGAACAGAGGTAGAATGAGGGAAGTAGAGAACAATGACAAAAGAGAATCTCATATAGAGATTCGAAAGTAGACATATTGAGGAAACAGGTCACAGACCTTGCAGGACTTGGCCGGAGCAACTAGGCCAAGTAAAAGCACCCTCCAAGAGATAGGTGATGGTAGGAGATTTTGAGTAGGCGGTAAGCAGAAAGCTATATACTGAACAACGACATCATCAACAGGGCAAGTCGAGCCTGGAGAGCAGTGTCCACTATTTAAAGGGAAAGTTAGAGAGCCTCTTAGCAGGGAAGGAGAATAAAAATTAGCCTTCTATGAAGAAGACAGAAAGGGAGAGAAGATCAATGCTAGCAGATGAGTTGAGAGACTCAGAGCTCCGGAGTGGGTTCTGACTCCCAAACTTGCCCACTTACACGGGAGTCATTGACCTCAACCACTATATTGATCAGATTATCAACCTACTGTCAATTACGGGGCTGAGACAAGATTAGATGTGCAGACTCTTCCATTTGAACTTAGAGGGGCCTACTCTATCCTGGTATAGAGGCTTAAAGCAGCACAGTATGAGCTGACTAAGAAGTTGCACAACACTTTTAAGGTTCGTGCGAAGTAGCTAAAGATACGGTGCAACTAAAGCGGGTTAGACAAGGTAAATGTGAGAGCCTCATGAATTTCATCAAGAGATTTCACAAAGAGATAATAGCCTTAGCAGCTTTCGACCAGCTTATTGCCATAGACGCCCTTAAGTTAGGGCTGAGGCTAAATAGATTCTGGTACAGGTTAGCCATTAACCCCGCATCCTACAGGTTAAGCAGAAAAGAAGAATCTTTAACTAGGAACGAAATGAAGCTGTAATGGCAGAGGTAAAGAAACTGTCGGCAGCGTGTTTTATAGGAAAGTTCATTACATTGACTGGATAGCCAACATGGTAATGGTAAAGAAGGCCAATGAGAAGTGGAGGATGTGCATGGACTTTATCGATCTAAATAAGGCATGTCCAAAGGATAGCTTTCCCCTACCCAAGATTGACTAGCTTATGGATGCCACAGCTGGGCATGACCTGTTGAGTTTTATGGACGCATTCTCTAGCTATAATCAGATCCTGATGTTTCCCCCTGACCAAGAAAAAACATCGTTTCTCACCTACCAAGAGACATACTGCTACCAAGTAATACCGTTCAAATTAAAGAACACTAGAGCTACCTATCAAAGATTGGTGAACAAACTCTTCGAAAACCTAGTCGACAGGAATATTAAAGTCTATGTGGATGATATGATAGCCAAGTCTGTAAAAGTGGAGGACCACGTGGCCGACCTGAAGGAATGTTTTGTAATATTAAGGGAAAATGGGATGAAACTAAACCTAGAGAAATGTTCTATCAGGGTAAAGTTCAAAAAATGTTTGGGTTCATGGTTAATGAGAAGGGGATAGAAGCCAACCTAGATAAAGTCTGAGCCATTTTGAAAATGAAGTCCTCAAGCATAGTGAAAGAGATCTAGCGACTCACAGGAAGGATTGCAACCCTGAACAGGTTTATTTCTAAAGCCACAGATAAATGCTTCACTTTCTTCCATGTAATAAAAAGATAGGACAAGAATAGGCGGACAGAAGAATGTGAACAAGCTTTTCAACAATTAAAGGCTTACTTTTCCAAGCCAGTATATTTAGTCATCCCTGTACAAGAAGAGGCACTAATGTTGTACCTAGGAATCTCAAAATAGGCTGTGAGTTCAGTATTGGTCAAAGAAGAGGAAATGGTGCAACGGCCAATATATTATATATATAAAGCCTTCACCAGCCCAGAGGCTCGGTATCTTCCCCCTGAGAAGTTAGCTCTGGCTCTGATCGTGTCAGGAAGAAAGTTATGACTCTACTTTCAGGTACACACAATTCTTGTAATGATTAACCCACTGTTAAGGCAGATCCTATATAAGCCATACCTATCTGGTCGGTTCATAAAATAGACCATGGAGCTGAGTGAATTCGATATTCAGTATAAACCTCGAACGGCTATCAAAGTCCAAGCCTTAGCTAATTTTGTAGCCGAATGCTCCTATGAGAAGTTTTGGAGAAGTGGCTACTCTACATTGACAGGGCGTCCAACCTATAAGGAAGCGTAGCAGGGATTGTTCTCATGAGTCTCGAAAGAGACAAAGTCTGCTACACGATTCACTTCGGGTTCAAGGCCTCAAATAATGAAGCGGAGTACGAAGCTCTCCCGACCAGATTAAGAGTAGCTCAGGCACTAGCTGCAAGGGAGGTACTTGACACGTCCAGAATATAGAAGTTATTCCCAAGTGCAGGATTGTCGAAGTAATAAATAACCCGATGAGAACGGGGTCGATCCATAAGGAAGTAGAATTAAAATTTTAAATTATAAACACTTTTAAGATAATTAATGCAGTATAAGATGTTTGCAAATATTATTTCAATTAACCAATTCAAATAAAAAGCTAAGGTTATAGAGATTCACTCTTGGCATAAGAAGTAAGAATATATTTAATTTTTTTTCTATAACTCAATTGGAATCCTCACACAAAGGAGGTTCCAACCGGAAAATATAGCAATTAAAATTCATCATCATTTATATATTGATTAGTATTTATTTCTTTTAATTATTATACACCAAATCTTATAAATGGGTTCAAGTATTTATTATGCCAATCTTTATATTTGTCTACAATAAATCAAGACTCCCACTTTACAAGAAAGGTTATATAAACCAAATCTTGTAAATAGTTTCAAGAATTTATTGTGCCAAGTATTAAATTTGTCAATAATAAATCAAGAATCACCACTTTAGAAGAAAGGTTATTAATTCTACAAACAAAATAAATACATCATATATAAATTTGCATAACTTAAAAATGAAGTATTAAATTCATGAATAAATATTAAACATATCTTATTACCTTACCAAGAGCTTCACCCTTACACCTTAGCTTAAACAAAATTATTTGGACATAATAAAACTAAATGAAAAGAAAAGAAATGGAAGAAGAAATAACATGACTTAATAGTAAACAAGAGAAATAATAGTACAAGGAAATGGATACAAAGGAAAAGTATTTTGAACTAAATTCTAACTTTCTAATTACATCCTTTAGGTATAAACAAGCCACCTATTTATAAAAAAATATGGATAAATCGAGACAAATTTGGAGGGAACCACTTGGTTGATGAAAGTCAAGAATGGTGGCAAGATAATTTGCATTCATTATCACTAGGGCACCCACTTGATTATCCAATTTGAAATTGATGTGATCCGAATTAACTGTCACTCAAAACATAAAAGTTGTAGATAAGTCTCTTATCTTTCTAAATTGAGTGATCTTATACGTATTAGATACGTATTTCTATAGTTATGGGCCAAATACTGATAACTGTTTAAACTGGGCCTATACTGCAGATCAATTCTGTTCTAGGCTAATTTTCACCCTCTAAACACTCAAATTTCTAATGTTTTGTGAAATACAATATATTAGCCCATTGAGTCGGCTCTGTACAGGATTAAGAATCACCTCAATTAGATCTTTAGGTAGAAAGTTATGCCCATTTTACCGAACCTGCCACAAAATAATTATAAGATAATTAAGTACAATATTGTAAACATACTTAAGTTAAGAAAATTAAATACACTAGTAATACAAAACAATCATGTAAAACTCTTATTAAATGTATAATTTCAAGTGTTCATCACACCCCCCAACTGGCTTATTGCTAGTCCCTAGCAATTCGAGCATAAATAAAATTTGAACACTACCTAAGTATTTCAAACAAAACGTCAGTTTTAAAATCACAATAGCTATAAAGGTTATTTCAATCATAACTTCCAAAAATATTTTTGTGTGTGTGTGAATTAAGCCAAAGCCTTCTTACCACAAACCACAACATATATAGCCTTAAAAATTTTTCAAGTAAAAGCCTCAACTCCATATCCTTACAGGTGAATAACTTGTTTAATGACTTAGGATTTCACTCATGGAGTTGGAAAATAGATAATCGCTCAAGAAAAAGTTACATTTAAGGACAGACAGACAAACTAACATTGATCCAAAGATAGGAAAATCAAATATTTAGAGTCAAACCATTATTGCCAAATGCCAGCTTCAAGACTTTAATTATTTAATGCGAATCTTACGAATATAGAATTCAGTGATAAGATTACTTCCTAATGACTTTTGTCTTCTAAAATTGAATGAAGACTTTATTGAACTGAATTGACTTCTTTTCTTTCTTTTTTTTTTAAATTTTTTTTTAAATTTTTTTTTACTCATTTTTTTTTATTTTTTGAAAGACATAAGGAATCATTACAAAATAAGAGCAATTTATCACCATAATACTTTTCCAATTTTTTTTTTTTTATCCTTCAGCTAAGCAACCAAATCATTCATCATCCCAAATAATGTCATTTCAAATAAAAATTAACCATTTCAAAAGATCAATGAAAGTTCGTAAGCTGTTATCTCAAATCTCTCTACTCACTCACAAAAGTTATGTGAGTTTAGAAAATAATATGTATACTTAAACATGAAAATTCTCTTGGCTATATATATTGAATCATCCATCTTACCACAAGGCTTAGTATTGTTCTCAAGAAATAATTTCAGAAATTATTCTTTAGTAACCTAAATAGAGAAAGTGATTTAAACTAAACAATTTGAAATCATACATCGATAGTAAAGCAAATTTATTTACGCAAGAGTTACCAAAAACTTAAGCAACAAACAATTATACATAAAATGCATTAACAATAAACCAATTAGAATGTGTTTCAAAAGTTTATAATGTACTCTTTACTCTGCCATTCTAGAACTAGAATGCGTCTCAAGAATACATAAATGAACATTTTACTCACACCATTCATGATAATTTTTTTTTTTTACATAACAAAGTGATAACAACAACAAAATAAAATAATTAACACCAACATTATATATCAACTATCCTCCCCCCCAACCAGATTGAGACATTGTCGTCAATGTTAAAATATAGAAAGAGTAAAATATAGAAGATATCACCTGAAACATTTTTTATTGAAAATTAAACCTGCAACAAAATAAAACAAGCCACACAAAAAAGCTTAAAAATACATAGAAATAGATAGGCTACAGACGAAGCATCAAATCTATCCTGCGTTTCTTTTTACTGTTATCAGTATACCAATCTATCTGACTCATTGTTGGATTAGATAGAGGTGTAAAAGCTTGTAGTTCATCGAGTAACTGATCAACAGTTGAAGCAGAAATGAGGATCTGTCGTGCTGCAGATGAGACGAATTATTTTTCCACCGCATAGTCAAGAAAAGATAACAACCCATTATAAAAACAATCAACGTTTAACAAACCAATTGATTTTTTATGGATTTGCAATTGTGCCCATAAGACAATTTGAAAAATTTCCTCCAATGTTCCGAAACCTCCAGGTAGAGCTATGAAGGCATTAGCATTACGAAGCATAAAAGAAATTCGTTCATGCATTGATGATACCTGTAACTCATCTCCAATTGTTTTTCCTACAATGTCTCCAACAGCTAGAGCTTTTGGTATGATACCCAAAACTCGACTGCCATTATTTTGTGCAGCGGTTGCCACACGTCCCATTAATCCAAGACTACCTCCCCCATATACTAAATGAATATTGCGCTCAGCTAACATCTTACCAAGGGTTTCTGCTGCTTCTATAAACTCACTAGTTTTTCCAGGGCTGGATCCACAAAAGACACAAATTTTTGTGAATTTACGTGTTGATGATCCTTCCATGATTACACTCACCCTCTCTCTTGAATGATTTTGAGTTTGTACAAAGATGCATAAATAATGTAATGTATTTATAGAGCCAAAAGGTATTGCAAAGTTAAATCACATGGCTATTGGCTTGAAATATAAGATTCAACACCTTTTACCAATTTTCAATTTGTTAGCTGAAAAAGTCACAGGAGTTGTCGGCTTAAAATGCAAAATTTTCAAAAAGGATTATAGGTGGTTGATTATTGAAAAGACATTTGAGTTTAAAATGAAACATTTAAAAATAACAGCTATAGTAAATATATACAAGTAGTTGTGATTGTGGCTTACATCTTCCTCTAGTTTTACGTCCAGTAACGGCTTAAACGCCCTCTATGGGTCGGGGATAGGCTTCCCATTCAATTTTCTTATAAATTGGCAAACATGGTCTTTTAAAGTCAGATTTCCGAGACTGTACCGCTCATGTTCTTTTAGGAATATGTCCCATAATTCACAAATTGCAATATGCACATATCCACTAGGATGCGTCTCAAGAGTCGATAAGATATCATCTAAAGACTCCTTACTCAGGCCATCCTTAATGAACCTAATTTTATCTTCACGATTTACAGACACCATTCCTAAAGTGCGGCAACGTGTGTTGCAAGTCGTGCGTGCACACTTGTAACAAACATTTAATCGTTTTGCTCTTCGTTTTTTTTAAAAAGAGCTTTTACCTAAGCCAAGCATGTAGGAAATTAATGAGTCTGAAAATTCACCTCTCAATCTAACTTTGGCTTCAATTAACCAACGTAAATCAACAGGTATATTCATAATCATTAATAACTTTAATCTTTCACATCTTGCTTGGTAAATTTTCTTCAAGGCATTTTGAGGCAATGAGGGAAAACGTTTTTTCAAATTTTTTAGAATGTCATCCATTTTTTTTTTTTAGAAAAGGGGGAAGAAGAGAAGATATCAGTAATTATGGGAAACTGACAAAATCGATTTGAAATATCACGGAGTACCGTTATCCGCCACTTAACCGGGGTGCAAAACAAAACTTTAACAAAACTACTAAATTAACCTGCAAGTAAAAAAAAAAATGTTAGAAGAAGAATAAATATATATAAATATGTAAATATATAAAACAAAGATTAATTGGTCTCGTAACAAGGATCCGACAGGAAAGTAAATTCTTCATGAAAAGCTTGATTTTCTAGAAACGGCTTGAGTCTTTGCCCATTTACCTTAAACACATTCCCATTTCTAGGATTTTCAATGTCAATTGTTCCATAAGGGTACACATGTTTCACAATAAAAGGGCCACTCCATCTTGATCTTAATTTTCCAGGGAATATGTGAAGTCGAGAATTATAAAGCAAAACCTTCTGACCAGTGTCAAATGTTTTTCTCTGAATTTTTTTATCATGAAAGGCTTTAATTTTAGCTTTATGAATTTTTGAATTCTCATATGCATCATTTCTCAATTCTTCAAGTTCATTTATTTGTAATTTACATATGTGTCCAGCAGAATCAAAATTTTCAATGAAAGTTTTAATAGCCTAGTAGGCTTTATGCTCAAGTTCCACAGGTAAGTGACAAGATTTTCCATAAACTATCTTATAGGGAGACATACCCAATGAAGTTTTAAAAGTAGTTCTATAAGCCCACAGTGCATCATTTAGTCTTAAAGACCAATCTTTGCGATTTGGGTTTACAGGTTTTTTTCTAAAATTTGTTTTATCTCTCTATTTGCTAATTTAACTTGTCCACTTGTCTGAACATGATAAGGGGTGGCAACTTTATGAGTAATACCATATTTTTTCACTAATGTTTCAAATGGTCTATTACAAAAATGCTTACCCCCATCACTTATAATGGCTCAAGGGATTCCAAATCAACTTAAGATATTTTCTTTCAAAACTTTCATGACTGTTTTATGGTCATTATGTCGACATGGAATAGCCTCAATCCATTTTGAGACATAATCTACTGCAACTAAGATATACATAAATCCAAATGATAACGGAAATGGTCCCATGAAATCTATCCCCCAACAATCAAAGATTTCAATAACAAGAATGAGGTTCAAAGGCATCATGTTTCGTTTTAAAATTGATCCCAACTTTTGACAATTTTCACAAGTTATACAAAATGCATGTGTATCTTTAAATAAAGTAGGCCAATAAAATCCACACTGCAAGATTTTTGCAGCTGTTTTCTTTGATGAGAAATGTCCCCCACATGCTTCAGAATGACAAAATTCAATAACTTTATTTACCTCATTGTCGGGTATGCATCTTCGAAATATTTGATCACGACAATATTTAAAGAGATAAGGATCATCCTAATAAAACTTTCTCACCTCTGTTAAAAATTTTCTTTTGTCTTGAGCATTCCATTGAGGTGGCATTTCTCCTGTTACAAGAAAATTAACAATATTAGCATACCAGGGCATTGTAACAATAGAAAATAAAAATTCATCGGGAAAAGAATCATTAATAGGTGTTATTTCTGTTGATGAATCTGGTGTGAGTCTTGATAAGTGATCTGCAACAACATTCTCAGTTCCCTTCTTATCCTTGATAGTGATAATAAATTCTTGAAGCAATAGAATCCATCGAATCAGCCTTGGTTTTGCATCTTGTTTTGACTTTAAGTACCTTACAGCAGCATGGTCAGTAAATACAATAGTTGAAGAACCAATTAAGTAAGAACGAAATTTGTCTAATGCAAATATTACAGCAAGTAGTTCTTTTTTAGTTGTTGTGTAATTCATTTGTGCACTGTTTAAAGTTCTACTTGCGTAATAAATTACATAGGATTTACCTTCCTTTCTTTGTCCTAATACAGCACCAACAATGTAATATCCAATCCCTATTAGTAGTATTGGCGCCTAGATTTCGGTATAAAACAAATAAGACACCGTAAGGTTACTCGATTTTAACCCTATTAGAAATATTTTCTTTATAGTGCACGTGAGAGATATCAAACCTAATTTGGTAATTTCACACTTGATCGGTGCGCCGGACGACCCTAGAATATTTTTAAAATTTTTCTCTATTGGCTTGGAAAAGAAAATTCTAATTTACTACATGAATTTCCATTTAAGGGTTATGAATGGAACAAGCCTTTGTTGAGAAACATAATCCATATATTAGAGAATGGACCAATTAGAAGAAATCTCATGGATTGCCAAGTTGAAAGTTCTAGTTTGTTCTTTGGACTATTCCAACTAGATAGTTACAAATGAACTAATTACATAATTAGTTTTCAACTAATGGCAAATTAGTAATTTTGAGAAAGTTGAAGGGCAAAATGGTAAATAGAGGGAGGACTATAAATAGGTTGGAAGTGTGTAGAATTTTGAAGATGATCAAAAGCAAACACTTAGAACAAAAGAGAGAAAATTCGAGCTTGGAAAGGGTGCTACAGTGACCTTTCAAGTTTTGTTTTCATGAATTTTCATGTGTAATCAAGCCAAATTAAGGTTACAAACCAATTCCTAAGCTCAATTGAAGTCTCTATTAGAGGAAATTCAAGAAAAAGAGGTAAGAAAAGCATCTTTTATGAGTTTGATAAGTGAGAATTCAAGAATGTGTTAATTGATGTTCTTATGTGTATTCTTGGCTTAGATTGAGTTGAATTCTAGTTTGGAGCTTGAAGGAGTCATCAATTTGAAGAAATTGGCAAGGTGAGAATTAGGGTTTTTGGTGATTTTGTTGTAGAGATTTCAATTGATTGTAATTAGAGCTTTAGAATGAAATTGGCATGATTTTGTTGTAATTGGAACAAGAAATTGAGAAAAGGAATGTGTTGGAACCTAGGGTAAAATTCTGCCACTTTAGGGAAGTTAGGAATTGAGTGGTGTTTTGATTGAATTGTTGTGTGTAAATGATGCATATTATGAATTAAATGTATATGGTTGATGAAAAAACCCAAAAATGAAGAAAATGGGACATAATTGTCCATGTTGGAAAGGTGAAGGGCAAGTATGTCCAATCAAATTATAAGATGTTCAATAATTTTCAGGGCGCCGGATGGTGAGTTAGTTTCGATTATGGCTCTGTAACTAAAATCGGAAAGTAGTTTACATCCGGGCTTTGTATGCCGATTAGGGCATTTAGTAGTTAAATGAGATTCTAGTGTTCGATTTGATTCTAAATGTCATTTATGGCGCGTAGGTGAGGATAACCGAGAGCATTAACGGGAGCAGAAATCAGGAGCAAAATTGAGCGCGGAGCGGTTGTGAGTGAAAATCTGCCATTTCTTTTACTTTTCAGTTATTATGTTTTCGCACAATGACTATGTATGTTTTATGAGCTTTCGATGCATAAACATGATTTATGATCTTGATATATTCATAGACATGCTTTTACATGATCGATTTGTGAAACAGTTTTAAAATTTCTGCATTTGTTTTAAAGCCATTGGTACCCTCAGATTATAGTGGTGATGATTGTATTAGACCCGGCTGGTATATCCCGTGCACATGGGCAGGTCTTGGGGGTGTGTCACTAACTTCGGGAAGTCAGGATTTCGAGTTATGTGAGTCGCTCTATGTGTACGGGATATTGTCTCGCTATATGCATGCGATGTAGGATTCCGCTGCGTAGCCAATGAGATGTCTTGAGATGTCACTGTGGGTGCTGCTAGTTGAGGTGGCCCGTGACCTACTCACGTATGCGGTGCTAGTTGAGTCGCTGGGTGGGTATAGAGCTTTAGGGTTACCATTGGTACAGTTTAGAAAGAAAATAGCCGAGCGAGGATTTTACTAGTTTTCGATTTACCGATAGCATTTATGCATTTATATGCACACAACAGTTATTATGTTATACAGATTCTGAATATAGTTTTTCAAAGATGTAGATAAAACCCGCTCGGCAAGATTTCATTAGCATATGATATTAGAAACCGTTTTACAATTTTACATCCGTTTTAGAAGCATAATTTCTGCATGTACTTTAGAAATTGCTATCTTTGTATAATATTCTTGTAATTGAATTCTCATTTACACTCACTGAGCTCCTTTAGCTCACTCATTTTATATTTTAAACCCCTTTCCCAGGTGCAGGTCTCGGAACGCAAGCTGTTGATTCTCCTATCACCGAGTAGTGGGCCGAATCCAAAGATAATTTTTGTACATGTAAATGTGCTAATAGCACTCTTTACTTTATGCATAATAGTTGTAGGCATGTATATTTGTAAGTATGTGTTGAATCAAGAAGAAGAGATTTCCAGTTTATGATGATCGTTTTTACTTTTTATGATTATGCTTATTTTGTGATTTACACGAAATAATTAAGTTGTGTTGGATTTGATTTGAAAAGGACCGGAGGTCCGAATTGGTAGAATTGAGATGTGTTCGAATTAGAAGTGAAATTTCTTTGCAGGTTTATATGGATTTTTCAAAAAACAAGGGAAACTCTGTCCATTTGTTTTTAAAACTAAGATGTCGTTTTCATGTATATTACTAGATCTTCTTAGTAGTAACAAGAATTAAAAAGGGGTTCGCCTCGCGGAATTCCTTAACTTACCTAGTTAGGTTCGGAGGAACTTCCGTCAGGGTGCCCGGCAGGGCCGCTGGGATCTATAGTAGAGGGTCTCGGGTCGGGTCCTGTCAAACAGTGTAGTCACTAGCATCACACATAAGCTCAAAAGGTAAAGACCAGTCAGGAGATTGTATGATAGGAGCAGATGTTAAGAGGCTAATTAATTTTTCAAACGAATTTTGACACTCTTGAGTCCACTTAAATGATACATCTTTTGCTAAGAGGTTACAAAGAGGTTTAGATATAGCACTAAAGTTTTTTATGAACCTCTTATAGAATCTAGCATGTCCTAAAAAGGATCGGACTTCTCTGACTGTTTTTGGTGGAGGCAAATGTGTAATGAGTTCGACTTTTGCCTTATCCACTTCAATTCCTTTAGAAGATACTATATGTCCCAAAACAATTCCAGAAGTAACCATGTAATGACATTTTTCCCAGTTCAAGACAAGACTATTTTCTTCACATCTTTTTAAGACCTTTTCTAAGTTTTCAAGACAATTATCAAAAGAATTTCCAAACACAATTAAATCATCCATGAAAACTTCTAAATAATGCTCAATCATGTCACTAAAAATGCTTAACATACATCTCTGAAATGTTGCTGGGGCATTACAAAGTCCAAAGGGCATTCTTCTAAAAGCAAAGGTTCCAAAAGGACATGTGAATGTAGTCTTTTCTTGGTCCTCTAGTGCTATAGAAATTTGATAATAGCCAGAGTAACCATCTAGAAAGTAATAGTAGGGATGTCCTGCTACTCTTTCTATAATCTGATCAAGGAATGGTAAAGAAAAATGGTCTTTTTCTAGTGGCCAAGTTCAATTTTCTATAATCTATGCACATCCTCCAACTAGATGAGACTCGAGTTGGTATTAATTCACCTTTTTCATTTTCAATAACTGTGATTCCAGATTTTTTTGGTACTACCTGAGTAGGACTTACCCACTTACTATCTGAGATCGGATAGATGATTCCTACTTCAAGTAATTTGAGAACTTCAGCTCTCACTACCTCTTTCATATGTGGATTTAATCTCCTTTGAGGTTGTTGGGAAGTTTTGGCATTATCCTCTAGGTGTATTCTATATGTGAAAATCAAAGGATTAATACCATTTATGTCTTTTAAAGTCCACCCAATTGCATTTTTATGCATTTTCAATAATTCAATCAACTTATCTTCTTGTTCACTTGTGAGTGTAGAAGCGATTACCACCGGGTAAGTTTGTTTCTCTCCAAGAAATGCATATTTCAGTCCTTCAGGCAGAGGTTTTAACTCCAACTTTGAAATTTCGTTCTTTTTATCCTCATTTTCTCCCAATTCTTCAAACTTTAGTTTCCATCTTTTATTTTCAATCACTTGTGCACAGTCAAGTAAAGAACATATGTCAGAGATTTCATGATCTAATTGTATATTTGACTCAAATGAATTTATTAAACACATTTCTAAGGGATCGGTAGAACTCCATTTTTGAATATGATCCTCCACAATCGTTTCAATCATGTCACCTTCTTCACTTTCATCCTCCTCTTCATATGGTTGCTTACACATATTAAAAACATTGAGTTTAAGTGTCATGTTTCCAAATGAAAGCTTCATTACTCCATTCCTGCAATTAATCAAAGCGTTAGAAGTTGCTAAAAATGGACGACCTAAAATAACAGATATCGGATTACATCCTTTGACAGGTTCTGTATCCAAGACGATAAAATCCACAGGATATATGAATTTATCAACTTGAACTAAGACATCCTCCACTGTCCCTCTTGGTACTTTTATTGATCTATCGGCAAGTAAAAGAGTTACAGGTGTTGATTTTAACTCCCCGAGATTGAGCTGCTGATAAACTGAATACGGCAATAAATTCACACTAGCACCAAGATCAAGTAAGGCTTATTCAATTTTATGACTTCCAATAATACATGAAATTGTAGGATAACCAGGGTCTTTATATTTCAAAGAATTATTGTTCTGAAGAATGGTACTTACTTGTTCAGCTAAAAATGCTTTTTTTTTCACATTCAGTTTTCTTTTTACTGTGCATAAGTCTTTCAAAATTTTTGCATAAGATGGAACCTGTTTAATAGCATCTAGTAAAGGAATATTAACTTTTACCTGTTTGAAGATTTCAAAAATTTCAGGATTGTGATTCATCTTCTTAGTATTACGTAATGCATGAGGAAATGGGGGTGGAGGTGAGGGTTTAGTGTTTTCTTTATTAAGTATAGGTTCAACACTTTCCTTGCCCTTAGAGATTGATTCATCGCTCTTATGAGGTTCAGGAATTTCTTTTTCAACAATTTTACCACTCCGAAGAGTGATAACTGCTTTATCTTGATCCATGTGTTGGTTTCCTAAACTACATGCATTTGTGTTATGTTGTCCTTTGGGGTTTGGCTGTGGTTGAGAAGGAAATTTTCCTTTCTCATGAATGTTCAGTGCAGATGCAAATTTAGCAAGAGTATCTTTCAAATCAGCAAATGTTTGAGCATTTTGAGAATTAACAGACTCTTGCTTTTCAATGAACGTATGCAAAGTTTCTTCAAGATTTTTCCTAGGAGGTGGGACATATGGTGCATAACCTTGATGGTTTTGAAAATTTTGGTGTGGTTGGAAATGTGGTTGCGAGGCCTGTGCTTGAGTATCATTCCTCCAACTAAAATTCGGGTGATTTCGCCATCCAGGATTATAGTTTTGTGAATATGGGTTATTGTTTGACCGTTTGAACGTGTTTAGAACATTGGCTTGTTCATGGAGACATTCCCTAAATGCAGGCAATGTTGGGCAATCATTGGTAGAGTGATCATGGGTTTTACAAATGTGACACACAATTTCTTGAACATATTTTATTTGACCACTCTTTTTCATTTCTAAGGTTTCGACTTTTCTAGCAAGGGATGCTAATTTGGCTTGAAGGTCATGGTCTTCCTTAAGATGATAAATACCCCCACTAGATGTAGTGGTTTAATTTTTGCTAGGTGCCTCACAGGTACCAGCAGTGTCTCAATTTTGAGCATTTTCTGCTAGTAAGTCAAGATAGTTCATGGCCTCTTCTGGGTCTTTTTCCTCAAATGTTCCATTATACATCATTTCTACCATTTGCCTAACTTGAGGTGTTAAGCCCTCATAGAAATTTGAGACTACTCTCCATGTTTCAAAACCATGATGGGGACAGGTATTAAGTAATTCTTTATACCTTTTCCAACATTGGTAAAGGGTCTCTCCTGGTTTTTGGGCAAAAGTGGTGATTTGTCTTTTGAAAGAATTTGTTCTATGGGAGGGAAAAAACTTTTTCAGGAATTGTTGTTGCATCTCGTCCCATAAAGAAATGGATCCTGGCCTAAGGTTTTGTAGTCATGTTTTAGCTTTATCTTTTAAAGAAAAAGGGAAAAGCTTAAATCGAATTGTGTTCATGCTACAATTTTGATCATTATACGTGTTACACACTTCTTCAAATTCTCTTAGATGTAGATAAGGGTTCTCTGCATCTAAGCCATGAAAAGTGGGTAAAAGTTGGATAATGTCTGGCTTAAAATTAAAATGCGTTGTATCCGGTGAAAAAATTAAGCAAGATGGTGCACCGGTTCGTGTAGGGTTCATATAGTCTTTAAGTGTCCTAGGTCGGTTATGGTTATTATGTTGGGACTGATTGTCCCCTGGGGCTATGAGTCCCTCAATTTGATTTTCACTCATGGTGTTACTTGGTGAAGAATGAGAAGATGAAGGAGAATCTAACAAATTATCAAAGGAAGTTTCGAAATTACCTTTTACTAAACGATGAGAATTAGGATCTCGAAACCAACCGCTCATAAAAAGAAACAAAACAAAATACAATAACAATAAATAATACAAATAAAATATTAAACATAGGTAAATAAAATAAAATATTACACACAAGTAAATAAAATTTGTAAAATTAAAAGCAAAATAAAGATAAATAATTAGAAGTTAGATTAGTGATGTTAGATTATATAATTAAAAGTTAATAAATAAATAGTAGGAGGCTTAGCCTTCCATTAAAATAAAAAGCGAAAATAAAAGGCGAATAATAAATAAAGTAAAGTACGTTATGAGGCTCGGCCTTTCATGAAAATAAATAAAAATAAAAATAAAAAGTAAAAAATAATAAATAAACGAAATAAAGAATAGGAGGCTCAGCCTTCCGCGAAAATAAAAATAGAATAATAAATAAAGTACGTTAGGAGGCTCGGCCTTTCATGAAAATAAAAAAAATAAAAAAAAAAAACGAATAATAAATAACGAGTAGGAGGCTCAGTCTTCCATGAAAATAAAATAAACAAACAAACAACAACAAAACAAAATATTAACGTTACCTCCCCGGCAACGGCGCCAAAAACTTGACACGTCCAGAATATAGAAGTTATTCTCAAGTGCAGAATTGTCGACGTAATAAATAATCCGATGAGAATGGGGTCGATCCACAGGGAAGTAGAATTTAAATTTTAAATTATAAACACTTTTAAGATAATTAATGCAGTATAAGATGTTTGCAAATATTATTTCAATTAACCAATTCAAATAAAAAGCTAAGGTTATAGAGATTCACTCTTGGCATAAGAAGTAAGAATATATTTAATTTTTTTTCTATAACTCAATTGGAATCCTCACACAAAGGAGGTTCCAACCAGAAAATATAGCAATTAAAATTCATCATCATTTATATATTGATTAGTATTTATTTCTTTTAATTATTATACACCAAATCTTATAAATGGGTTCAAGTATTTATTATGCCAATCTTTATATTTGTCTACAATAAATCAAGACTCCCACTTTACAAGAAAGGTTATATAAACCAAATCTTGTAAATAGTTTCAAGAATTTATTGTGCCAAGTATTAAGTTTGTCAATAATAAATCAAGAATCACCACTTTAGAAGAAAGGGTATTAATTCTACAAACAAAATAAATACATCATATATAAATTTGCATAACTTAAAAATGAAGCATTAAATTCATGAATAAATATTAAACATATCTTATTATCTTGCCAAGAGCTTCACCCTTTCACCTTAGCTTAAACAAAATTATTTGGACATAATAAAACTAAATGAAAAGAAAAGAAATGGAAGAAGAAATAACATGACTTAATAGTAAACAAGAGAAATAATAGTACAAGGAAATGGATACAAAGGAAAAGTATTTTGAACTAAATTCTAACTTTCTAATTACATCCTTTAGGCATAAACAAGCCACTTATTTATAGAAAAACATGGATAAATCGAGACAAATTTGGAGGGAACCACTTGGTTGATGAAAGTCAAGAATGGTGATAATATAATTTGCATTCATTATCACTAGGGCACCCACTTGATTATCCAATTTGGAATTGATGTGATCCGAATTAGCTGTCATTCAAAACATAAAAGTTGTAGATAAGTCTCTTATATTTCAAAATTGAGTAATCTCATACGTATTAGATATGTATTTCTATAGTTATGGGCCAAATACTGATAACTGTTTAAACTGGGTCTGTACTGCAGATCAATTCTGTTCTAGGACAATTTTCACCCTCCAAACACTCGAATTTCCAATGCTTTGTGAAATACAATATGTTAGCCCATTGAGTCATCTCTGCATAGGATCAAGAATCACCTCAATTAGATCTTTAGGTAGACAGTTATGCCCATTTTACCGAACCTGCCATAAAACAATTATAAGATAATTAAGTACAATATTGTAAACATACTTAATTTAAGAAAATTAAATACACTAGTAATACAAAACAATCATGTAAAACTCTTATTAAATGTGTAATTTCAAGTGTTCATCAGCACTGATAAAAAGTGACTCACAGGTTGTAGTAAACCAAGTCAACGACATCTTTAATGTCATAGAAAAAAGAATGGCTACAAATTTGGCAAAAGTAAGAAACGTGACCAACCGGTTCAAAAAAGTGAAAATGGAGCTGATCCTAAGGAATAACAACCACTGGGTAGACATCATCACCCGAATGGCATAAAAAATAAATGTTAGGTTGCCCCAGAAAGTCCCCGTAGAACTTATATTGGAACCTAACATCCAAGAGGAAGAGCAGATATTGCAGATCGAGCCAAGATCAAGTTGGATGGACCCTATCAAGGACTACATTTTAAACGGGACAATTTTAGTCGATAAAAATGAAGCTCGGAGAATCAGTTGGGAGTTATAATGAAGAGGTTTCTTACACCTCTACATGAGATGCTTGGGTCATCAGGAGAAAGAGTAAGTCTTGAAGGAAATCTATGAAGAAGTCTGCGGTAATCATTCGAGGATGAAAGCACTAGCTCACAAAGTATTCCAAACTAGGTATTACTATCAATCGCTCTTTAGGATGCTAAAAGCCTGGTTCAACGCTGCGATGAGTGTCAAAGATTTACTAACAAGATTCAGGCACCTGTAAAAGAGCTGACCAAAAAGAGTGGGCCCTAACCATTAGCCCAGTGAGGGCTCAACTTGATCGGACCTTTGCCCCGAGGCAAGGGGACTTGTAAGTATGTAGTCATAACAGTTTACTAGTTCACCAAATAGATTGAGGCCGAGCCACTATCAAAGATCATGGAGAAAAGCGTTCAGGATTTTTTTGAAGGAATATGATATGCCGATATGGAATCCCTCACACTATCATCACTAACCACGAAAAGCAGTTCGACAACAATAGCTTTAAAATTTTCTGCGAGCTGTTCAGAGTGTGGTTGTCATTCACCTCCCCATACATCCTAATACCAACAAACAATTTGAATCTTTCAACAAGTTGGTCAAGAAGCTACTCAATAAGAAGTTGATAGAGAGAAATAGAGCATAGGTAGAAGAAATGTCAGAAGTATTGTGGTCGCTTTGAACAACCAGTAAGACATCCACAGGTAAAATGCCATTCTCATTGGCTTTCGAGAGTGAGGCAGCAATTCCTGCAGAGATAAGAATGCCAACGCACCAAGTGCTAAACTTTTCCGAAGCTATTAACAATGAGATGATGTAATAATGATTGGATTCAATTGAGCAGCTCAGAGACTGGGCCCAGATCCGAGCAGTGGCCTACCATCAAAGGACCACCAGATATTACAACAAGAAGGTTAAGGCTAGAGAGTTTAAAGAGGGAGATCTGGTGCTAAGAATAGTAGTGCTTAACATAAGGAATCCCACAAACGGAGTCATCGGCTTGACCTGGGAAAGGCTGTATAAAGTCCTCAGACACATCAGAGGAGCCTATGAGCTCGAAAGGGTAAACAGACAAGTTGTGAGAAAACTATGGAATACCGAACCACTGAAGAAATATTACTCTTAACTTTGTTTTACTTTTTATGCACCGGTTATTCTCTATGTACGAACATCATTCTTAATAAAAGTCGTTTACGTTCTTACATGTATCACCATAGAAAACAAACTGCTCAGAATATAGGATGGGATGTTGAGGAACATTGCCCTTAGGCCATCTAATAAAGGCTCTGTGAGGATTATCTCGGAAGAACTACCTAGGTCGACCTATGGGATCGACGCCCTCTAAAGGTACACCCCGGACTGTTTAAATCATTACATCACATCATCATCATCATTACATCACGTCATCATCTCGATCATCACATCATCGTGTCATCATCACTTTACCGTCACCGGTTCGACGCTTATGTAGCATCTCACTGTGATCGGTTCGACGCTCAAGGAGTACTTCACCTTCACCGTCACCGGTTCGACGCTCACAGAGCATCTCATCGTGACCGGTTTGACGTTCATAGAGTATCTCATCGGGATCGGTTCAACGCTCAAGGAGCACTTCACCATCACTGGTTCAACGCTCATGGAGCATCTCACCATGACCGGTTCGACTTTTAGAAAGTACTTCACCATCACCGATTCTACGCTCACAGAGCATCTCACTATGACTAGTTCGATGCTCAAGGAGCACTTTGTCGTCACTTGTTTGATGCCTATAGAGCATTTCACCATGTGTAGTTCAACACCTACTGGGCATATCACCATTATTGGTTCGATAAAAGGATGATCAAGACGGCTCAGCGGGGCAAAGACTGTGGCATATCCACAGCATTATCGAGGCCATTCCACAGTGCTCATTAAAGAGGGTTTGACTGTGGTCTTTCCACAGTATCAATGTGGCATTTTCACTGCACCCGTGGCATGCTATTTAGAGTTATCATGCAAAGCCGGTCTCTCAAAATAGCAACAAGCTGTAAGGTCGGTATTATTACCCTGAGCTAGCCATAATTTTGTCAACAGTTCCTTAAGTGGCTGCAAGTTGCCCTTTCAGCGTCATCACGCTAGGCCAACTATTATACCTTGCTGCCCTATTGACTAATGATTGCTCAGCCCCGCCTCCGCCCAGCGAGGCATTTTTTTTTTATACAACTCCCAATTCTTCACAAGATAATTTTTGTCACAACAACCGACCGGCTATTATCTTAATTTTTATTACATTCGTATTTTTATGATGAGCTATTATCTTAATTTTTATTACATTCGTATTTTTGTGATAAGCTATTATCTTAATTTTTATTACATTCGTATTTTTGTGATGAGCAAACCATCGTCTGACAACTCCCCAAAGACAAATATATATTTTGTCCCTACGCCGATTCAATTATTGTGCGGCACGCCAAGTAGGAACTTATTTCAATTTATTGTAGGGGAATCAAGTTCAACTAATTATTATTGGCATTCGAACGATTAGACTTTATCCTTTATGGCCATGGTGGAACTTCTCATTTTACAATAAAAGCTCACCAAGTTATGAGCTACCGCTCTTACTTAATCATTGCAAGTAGTTCAACACTACGGTTAGCTTTCATTGTAATAAATCTTATTATCCTGAATAGCTCGTGAGAGGACTCGACCCGAGCCCTCCTCAATAATCGAGGTGGATCCTGCGATGACATGAGACTAATATACTCTTTACTCATACATTTGATACAACGAGGCTACCTGCCTCAACAAAAGTGTATACGTGTACTCCAATATACATAAAGATATACAAATACACAGACTGAGACACCTATGCAACTATGCATGTCGTGGGCCAATCTCAAAATGTGAAGATTGTATCACACTGCACGAATTCCTGTAACAACCTAGAAAAACTTAAGGAAAATAAAAAAAGGTAAGCTTATGGCTCAGGAAGTAGACATAATCTAAAAATATTATATACTTTATATGTATTGTACACGTATAAATCTGTAAAATAAAATAATTATAAAACTGTATACTGGGTAGTCAATAAACTTGTACTGAAAGTATGAGCTGTTATAAAATCTGAAAGTGTAAATTATCATAAAATCTATTATCAAGCTGAATATATGTAATATAGCTCTAAAAACATGTACTACATATATATTGAAAACCACACCAAACTTGTACTTGATGAAACACTAGTATAACCTAGCAAAAAAACTCGCGCACAAGCAGAGCGAGGGATCTGAGCTGATCTAACCTGGCGGAATGCTGCATTGCTCGAGTAGAGCAAACTAAACTGGTCTAACGCATGTGTAGAGCAACTACGCTAAAAAGAAGGGTACGCATATGGTGCTTCAAAAACTACTACTATATAATATCATGAGTATAATTATTTTGATATAAATATTTCTATACTGGATGTAATCATAAACTATAATATAATAAATTCTAAAAATATTAATGAAAAAACTAAATAGCATAAACTTTTATTTGTCTAAAATAAATCATGAATAAATCTGATAACATGTAATTAAATTATAAACTACTGTATTAAAAATATATATAGTTATCCACTCACTAAAGTGCGCTAATTCTGAGTTAGGTCTAGATTCTGAAATCTATTTGCTATCGGCACATCTTATATATCATAGGGTATAAAAATATATCATTAGTATTAATATGTATTATAAAAAATGGAAACATAAATATTGTAATATTATAAAACTGTTACCCACTAAATCACTAGGTATAAATCTAATTACCCAAACTTGTTTCTTGTATTTTCTCCATTTTTTTCCTATTTTCTTTTCTCTCACCTTCTCTATTTTCTTTTCTTTTCTTTCTTTCTTTCTTTCTTTTTTTTTGTCTCGGTTTCTTTTTTCTTCTATCCAAAAGAAGTGAAGACCTAAGCTCCCACAAACAAGCCCGACCAGGACGAGGTCCAAGTGTTGATTCTCGCTAACAAAGTAAATTCAAAACTCGTTGGCTTGAAGAACCATTTATTTTTTGTCAACAAATATAAATATCTTATATTGTATAAGATAAAAATATGTTAAAATGTTTTGACTTATATATATGCATAATATTAAGTAATTTATTGACAAATAGTTTTGTCATTATTTTGATGTCACACTATGGCTTATTGCCTTTAATTAATTATGGAATATCTACAATATTTATAATTATGATAACATTATTGATGCTAAGTTAATGTTATAATTAGTCACATTAATTAATTAATAATATCAATAAATGGTAATTAAGCTTAAAATATGGTGACTTAACCATACAAGGAAGGTCACTATATTTTATGTTTCATTATAATGAGATACTAATAAAAATAAAATAAACAAATCTAGTTCCTATTGGTCTAGAATATTTTTATTTAGAGGATGAAAATTACTATTTTCATTATGTGGCATTAAAAAATTAATTGTATGTTATAATTTTATCCATAGGAAAATTATAATGATGCACTGAATTTTATTTATTGGAACAATTTCCATGGGTAAATTTTTATATCATGGTTAAAATTGTGTGTTTAAGCATGTTATTTATTATTATTTATAGCTATTCATTTTTTATCTGTTCCAACTTATGATTCATCTCGTATCCCTGATCTAGATGGTAAAAACTATAAGGATTAGATTGAGAAAATTATCCTTACATTAGGGTGGATTGACCTTGATTTAGCACTTCATAAGGATAAGCCACCTATACTTACAAATATAAGCACCCAAAATTATCCTTACATTGTTGATTATGGTATTTTAGATGATGGTTTGTTTAAACTCCATTTAAATCCCACTTTTGATTACAACCTTATGACTTTGCATGGTGATGTCAGTATAAAACTTGGTATTATAAATGAGAAATTCTCCATGTTGTGGCATAAAAGATTGGGACATCTCTCCATAGAGAGGTTAAAGAAATTGCTAAATGATGGAGTCATTAAGGCTTTTAATTTTGCTAATTTTGGTATTTGTGTAGATTGCATTAAGAGAAAGCAAACTATCAAAACCAATAAAGGTACTAGGAGGAGTTTTAACATTTTAGAAATTATGCACACTAATATATGTGGTCCTTTCTAAAATGTGTTCATGAATGGTCATAATTATTTAATTACTTTTTTTAATTATAATGATAAAAGTGAAGCAATTTACATTTTTAAAATCTATAAAGCAATTGTGTAGAAAAAATTGGATAAATAAATTAAAATCGCTAAGTCAGATAGAAGTGGTGAATATTATGGTAGGTATATAGAAATATGACAACATGTGGATCCACTTGCAAGGTTTTTACAAAAACAAGGCACTGTAGCACAACACTTACAGAATGGTTTAGTTGAAAGATGAAATCCTTGTAAGGTAAAGCTCTAAAGAATGCTATGTATATACTGAATAGAGTTTCAAATAAAGTAGTAAGCAAAATGCCTTATGAATTATGAAAAAATTGGAAACTTAGTTTAAGGCATATACATGCATGAGGATGTCAAATTGAAGTTAGAATTTATAATCCACAAGAGAAGAAGTTAGACTTAAAGATAATCAGTAGATATTTTATTAGTTATGAAAAATGGTCTAAGGGATACAGATTTTATTGTCATTTACATGCAACAAAATTGTAAAAATTAAGGAATGTAAGGTTTGTTAAGAATAATGAGGTTAATGGAAGTAGCCAACCTCAAAACTTAGTATTTGAGGAAATTCAAAATTTTGAGCTTATTCTTAAAGCTTCAGATCAAGTGGTTGTATTTTAAGATTATTATTAGGATTTGATAAATAATGAATAGCTACTTACTAAAGTACCACATTATATTGAGGAGTTTCCAGAAGATCACGTTTATCAACAACCTTAATAAAAGGATGTTGAAATCACATTAAAAAGATCTTTTAGAATAAGGAAACCTATTATTTCTATAAATTATGTTGTGTACCTATAAGAACTTGACATTGATATTGGTGCTGAAGATGATCCTGTCACATTTTCACAAACTATGAATAGAAGTAAATCTATGTTGTGGTATATGCCATAAAATATAAGATGGATTCAATGGCTAGTAATCAAGTTTGAGATTATATTGAATCACCTAAATGAGTGAAGGCCATTGGCTATGAAATAGGTCTTTAAGACCAAAAGGGACTTTTTAGATAATATTGAAAGATATAAAGCAAGACTTGTAGCTAAATGAATCACCTAACAAGAAGTAATTAATTATTATGATACATTTTTATTATTGTTTGTTAAAGGTTTAGCCAAATTTAGACACTAAGCCTTGCAAATAGAATGGCACGTGTATTACAGCTCGATTATACTAAAATGCCTTCGTTAGTAATTTTATTGGCAGATTAGTTATACTAACATTGCAAAATTGATACTATGAGTTGTTCGGTTATGCCATATTGCTTTTTGCTTTTATAAGGATAGAGATTACTGCAAATAGCTATGAAAAAATAAAATGTACTTGCATTCATCAACAAATAAAATTACAAAAGGTTCTATTACAAGAAGTTATAAACATTACAAATATTCCAATTTTTACATAAAAGAGAAAGAGGAGAAAATGGAAGAGAAGGCAATAGCTCATGTAGCTAGAGCAACATCAAACACCTCTAGATCCACAACAGGTACCGCCTCAGGATTGGCTTCTATAGAAGGGTTGGCTAGGGTATGAGGATTGGGTGGAACTTCAGCTGGCCCAAGAGGTTGAGTGGCAACAGCAACAACAACAGTGGCTTGGCCCTTATTGGCAAGAGGAGCAGCCTTGCTAGTACCTACAAATGCAACACCATCATCAACGATAGTTGCATCGGCAGAAGTAGCATCATCAGCACCACCACCAGAAGGCCTTGATGCCTCATTAACGTTTCGAGCTCCAGAGGTCTCTCCCTTAGTGGTGTGAGCCCCTAGTGGCCAGGCTCTACAACTATTAGAGGTTAATTTCTAGGTAGTGCTCATTAAAAAGGTTGATCAACCTCAAGAACTCCTCTGTTGCTCCTTGGTGGAAGCCCATAACATAACCAACAGACCAGTGATTCCTTTGATCCTCAAGTTCAGCCGCCAAGGAATTCCTGTTTTGCTCAATTAGCTCCCTTTCCTGTAGAACCGCCACAAGCTTTGTCTTGAGTGTCTCACTTTATCTTGTCATCTCGGCCATACGGCTCCCCGTCATGGCCAGAGAGTTGGTCATTTTTTGCTCAACTAGCCTCTTTTGGTGATCAAGCTCTAATAACTTGCTTTATACCTTAGTATGAGCGGTCATCATCTCCTCTAGCTTGGCCCTTGCCTTATTCGCCATTCTCTTTTCCTGCTCGATAATTCTTTTTGCCCACTGTGTCTCGACTCTGGATCGAGCAAGATCATCCTCGGCTCTTTGGGCTCGAGCTACCATATCAAGCATCTAGACCCAGAATTAAGAAAGAAGGAAGACGAACTGCATGAAATATGAAACGAGTTAGAACAGTTGTATATATAAACAAGATGAACAGAACAGCAGAGGGCAGGAAGTACTTATGTTAAAAGCAGACCCTATTGCACATTGAATCCTGTAATAGGGTCCAAAGAAGATACTTGACCTACCCAAGATAGGGACACGTACCTCTCTATCTTTCGTATTATGAGGAGCACAATCTCGGGTCCTCTCTTGCTTTCGGGACTAACACAAAAACGAATACGCAAAGAAGAGAACCTTCGCTAGATAATAGCCCATCCCGCCTTCTAGAGGTAGGCGTCCCTATAATTCGACTGGTTGACATTGTTTGTGTTGAGCGCTGAACAGGCGAGCCTTACCCTCTAGTGAAGCGGAGGGATCCTACACTCGAGGGAGAGCCTGGGTTGAAGCCCGCTTTCTCTTCAAAGAGCCTCTTTGAACCTATCTCTTTTCTTTGATAGGTTGACTCGTGGTCCTTTCTTCAAAGACCTACTTGCTGGCAGCCTGGCTAAACGACCCCTTCTCACAGGTTGGCACCCTTGCTCAGCTTCCTTCTAAGCTAGAGCCAAACAGCATCCTATGACATTGTCAAGGTTCAAAGGACCCCGACCACTTGAAGTAAATGAGCCTTTGATCTAGCTCTGTTTCCTTCTCTCACTGCCACTTTATTTAGACATCTATGTATCGTGCATACAATGTGAGCTCAAGAAGTGCTAAAGGTAGATTGGTCTAAGGTAAAGAAAAATAAGAACTTACTTCAGATACGGGGCAGGGATGGCACGAAAGTAATAAGGCCCGATCCAACTGGGCTGACTGGTGACAACAGCTCTTGAATGGGGCAGATATGTTGAAGTACGATGGTTATCCAATTGAGTGTTTATTCGGACACCTTGACATCAGTAGCCTAGGTCACTACAAGAAAGTCAGAAATGTTAGCCGAATAACACAAGGTAACAAAAATAATTCTTAAGTACAAAAAGACAAGGACTTGCATCTATAGAAAAACTAGCAGGAATGACCTATTCTCCCTCAGCAAAGAACCACTCCCTCTTTCAGTCTTTCATAGAGGTAGGTCAACCAGAGACTAGGCTTTGGAGGCCATAGAAAGAGAGGTAGTAAAAGCCCCTTTGGCTCATAGCATTGCTCCTGAAGTGGTACAAGTAGCATAGTTCTTGAAAATTGAGAGGGGTGCCCTACCCTTGCCCACAGAACGTACAGACCAACTAAAACTCTTCAGTAATTTGGTCTTAGTTGGGATAGAAATATTCCTAGGTGAGCCAACATCTTAGCAAAATAGCGCTTAATAGAAAGCTTGAAGGCCAGCCTCAAAAATTCCACATGGGTGGCCACCTCACAATTGATAGGGCTACTCAAATAATCCTCTTCGGTGGGCAGCCTAAGGGTGACCGACTCAAGGATGTTATAGGAGTGCCTAATAAGATCCAAGTTGGCCTCTTTAAAACAAGATACGTGGTATCTAGTGTCCAGTTTAACCCCTACCACCTCCACATCATTGGCCCCCTCATGGGCCTCTGGGTCATTACCCTTACCTTCACTAATGCTACAGACTGGCTCAACCTCAGTAATAATCACTCTTGAAGAAGAGGGTATATCACCTACTAAGGTAGACGCCTCTCTACTACTTCTGGCCCACTACCCCTTCTGACCAGTAGGACCTCTAAGGTCATTGCGTCCTCTTCTTTAGCCATGTTTAAAATTGGAAAATCTAAATTGTCATTAAAGCACAAGATTATTTCCTAAAGACTATAGACACTACAGGGCAAGGACAAGAACAAACTAACCACACCCAGAAAATGAAAAAATAAAGAAAAATAAGCAATAAATGTCAAAACAAAATACAGAAGCAACCAAAGCAAGAAGGTAGTAATAAAAACCTACAAAATGGCCTAAAGAACTACAAAACTACTAAAAAGACTAAAGCCAAATCAAGTACCAGAAGCCTATGGATGTAAACATACCAAAGAAAATGAAGAATAAAGAAAAATAAAAACAGGAGGAAGAACTTACGAGGAAGAAGCATAGAAATCAAAAATTAAATCTGCAACAAAGCCACCACAAACAAAGAAAAATTCTTCGCACCGGAGAAGCAGTATGATAGCAACGAAGAAAATATGCAGAATAAAGAGGCAAGTACAGAAAAATATGAACTATTTATAAACAACAATGGATAAATCAAGACAGTCAAGATCAAATGGACAGACAAGATCAGTAGAGAACTGAAGAGACACCTGTTAGAAAAGAGAAGTGACACCTCAAGTTTCCATATGAATTAAATACACGTCTCTTCAAAGAACAGTACCCTAGACTGCCAGATTAAGTAAATCAACGGTCCAGATTATCTCTGCCAACCAAACGTAACTCAAAAAATGAAAAAGACGCAACCTTTAAGTCTCAACTACTCTCAGCCATATGATCAAAAGTAGATCACTGACTAGCAGCAAATTCCTTATTTGAGAAGCTTCTCACACGAGCCAAGGATGATGCTTGAAAATACTCGTCATTATTATTTTAAACGAGTTATGGGATAAGTAGCCATTACGCGACAGTAACCCTCCAAGCAGCCATGACATCATTACACCAACCTGAACAGCTCTGACATCCTTGAACTCTGAGAATAGCCAACCATTTATGACAGCATAACCTCTCAGAAACCCATTCAAACCAGCTTGAACAGATGACAAACCGATAGAAGTGAAGAGAGTAAACAAAGGTCAAGGAAACGATCTAAACTGGCCAAAACAGAATAGAGTTTCTATTTTGAATATAAAAAAATTGGCGGACCCATATTCCCCCCCAAAAAAGTCACCTTAGGCCTTCAAGCTCAAGAAGAAGTCAAACTCTAAGGGCCCAGCTAAATGTCTTCTTATGGGTCAGCCCTTCCCATAACCCATCAATCATTGCAAGACAGCCCACCCCGAAGATAGGCCCCTGGCAATGGCTATCGGGTGAGGCCTTGTTGAAGTTAGACAATGAAGAGCCTGCCCAAATTCAAAAGACCCAATTGATGAACTAAAACATCTGCTCAGTAGGACGGGCTAAGACACAGCCAAAATTGCCCTTCACACACTAACCAGATTGGTTCATCTCAGTGTGTATGATCAATAAAAAAACTAGGTCATAACGACTGTTTTTCGAACAGGCTAACCAGGTACAATCAGTGTAGTCACTAGAAGACCAGCTCTTAGGAAGACCTCAGATCACGGGCAAGCCGAATAAGAAAAAACTACTAGAAGATCGACTCGAGTATATCAAGCTTGGCCTCACACTTAACTAAATTCACCAGTAAAGATGAGCATAAGGAATATACCAATAATATGTTTAACATAAATCAAGAAGATACCTGGCGTGTAATAGAAGTAGAGTCATAAGTATGTTAGAGAAAGATCTGCAAAAGAATATTTGGCGTGTGTTAGAAGCATAACAGAAGCGGAGTCAAAAGTATGTTAGATGAAGATCTACAAGAGAATCTTTGGCAAGTGTTAGAAGCACAACAGAAGAAAGATACCATAGAAAGCCCTTTGAAAACCAGTACTATAAAAAAGTGGGAAGGACACAAAAGTAAGGGATGATAAAAAAATGCTCCGCTAATACCCTAGACAAAGCCCAAAACTAGCAGAAGAATTAACATAGAGAATAAAGGTTTTCTTCTTCTTCCTTTCATTTTAGACGCATTTTCACTTCCTTTCTTACCAAACTCTCATCACAAAGACCCCTTCTAACTTAAGCAACAAAGAGTCTTCACCGAAACCCACCATTGTGAAACCATCACGATAAGTCTTGTTTATGATTTGCAGGTTCTGCCACAGCTACCAAAGAAGTGAAGACCTAAGCTCCCACAAACAAGCCCGACCAGGACGAGGTCCAAGTGTTGATTCTCGCTAACAAAGTAAATTCAAAACTCGTTGGCTTGAAGAACCATTTATTTTTTGTCAACAAATATAAATATCTTATATTGTATAAGATAAAAATATGTTAAAATGTTTTGACTTATATATATGCATAATATTAAGTAATTTATTGACAAATAGTTTTGTCATTATTTTGATGTCACACTATGGCTTATTGCCTTTAATTAATTATGGAATATCTACAATATTTATAATTATGATAACATTATTGATGCTAAGTTAATGTTATAATTAGTCACATTAATTAATTAATAATATCAATAAATGGTAATTAAGCTTAAAATATGGTGACTTAACCATACAAGGAAGGTCACTATATTTTATGTTTCATTATAATGAGATACTAATAAAAATAAAATAAACAAATCTAGTTCCTATTGGTCTAGAATATTTTTATTTAGAGGTTGAAAATTACTATTTTCATTATGTGGCATTAAAAAATTAATTGTATGTTATAATTTTATCCATAGGAAAATTATAATGATGCACTGAATTTTATTTATTGGAACAATTTCCATGGGTAAATTTTTATATCATGGTTAAAATTGTGTGTTTAAGCATGTTATTTGTTATTATTTATAGCTATTCATTTTTTATCTGTTCCAACTTATGATTCATCTCGTATCCCTGATCTAGATGGTAAAAACTATAAGGATTAGATTGAGAAAATTATCCTTACATTAGGGTGGATTGACCTTGATTTAGCACTTCATAAGGATAAGCCACCTATACTTACAAATATAAGCACCCAAAATTATCCTTACATTGTTGATTATGGTATTTTAGATGATGGTTTGTTTAAACTCCATTTAAATCCCACTTTTGATTACAACCTTATGACTTTGCATGGTGATGTCAGTATAAAACTTGGTATTATAAATGAGAAATTCTCCATGTTGTGGCATAAAAGATTGGGACATCTCTCCATAGAGAGGTTAAAGAAATTGCTAAATGATGGAGTCATTAAGGCTTTTAATTTTGCTAATTTTGGTATTTGTGTAGATTGCATTAAGAGAAAGCAAACTATCAAAACCAATAAAGGTACTAGGAGGAGTTTTAACATTTTAGAAATTATGCACACTAATATATGTGGTCCTTTCTAAAATGTGTTCATGAATGGTCATAATTATTTAATTACTTTTTTTAATTATAATGATAAAAGTGAAGCAATTTACATTTTTAAAATCTATAAAGCAATTGTGTAGAAAAAATTGGATAAATAAATTAAAATCGCTAAGTCAGATAGAAGTGGTGAATATTATGGTAGGTATATAGAAATATGACAACATGTGGATCCACTTGCAAGGTTTTTACAAAAACAAGGCACTGTAGCACAACACTTACAGAATGGTTTAGTTGAAAGATGAAATCCTTGTAAGGTAAAGCTCTAAAGAATGCTATGTATATACTGAATAGAGTTTCAAATAAAGTAGTAAGCAAAATGCCTTATGAATTATGAAAAAATTGGAAACTTAGTTTAAGGCATATACATGCATGAGGATGTCAAATTGAAGTTAGAATTTATAATCCACAAGAGAAGAAGTTAGACTTAAAGATAATCAGTAGATATTTTATTAGTTATGAAAAATGGTCTAAGGGATACAGATTTTATTGTCATTTACATGCAACAAAATTGTAAAAATTAAGGAATGTAAGGTTTGTTAAGAATAATGAGGTTAATGGAAGTAGCCAACCTCAAAACTTAGTATTTGAGGAAATTCAAAATTTTGAGCTTATTCTTAAAGCTTCAGATCAAGTGGTTGTATTTTAAGATTATTATTAGGATTTGATAAATAATGAATAGCTACTTACTAAAGTACCACATTATATTGAGGAGTTTCCAGAAGATCACGTTTATCAACAACCTTAATAAAAGGATGTTGAAATCACATTAAAAAGATCTTTTAGAATAAGAAAACCTATTATTTCTATAAATTATGTTGTGTACCTATAAGAACTTGACATTGATATTGGTGCTGAAGATGATCCTGTCACATTTTCACAAACTATGAATAGAAGTAAATCTATGTTGTGGTATATGCCATAAAATATAAGATGGATTCAATGGCTAGTAATCAAGTTTGAGATTGTATTGAATCACCTAAATGAGTGAAGGCCATTGGCTATGAAATAGGTCTTTAAGACCAAAAGGGACTTTTTAGATAATATTGAAAGATATAAAGCAAGACTTGTAGCTAAATGAATCACCTAACAAGAAGTAATTAATTATTATGATACATTCTCTCTAGTTTTTAAGAATGATTCATTCAAATAATCATGGCATTAATAGCCCATTTTGATATAGAATTGCATCAAATAGATGTGAAAACGACCTTGCTCAATGGTGATTTAGAGGAAGAGGTTTACATGAAATAACCAAAAGGGTTCATCTCAAATGGACATGATCACATTGTTTGCAAGTTTAAGAGATCTATATATGAACTTATGTAGGCTTCCCACTAATGGTAGTTAAAGTTCTATAATTTTATTTCTTCATTTGGTTTTACAAAGAATGTTAAGGATCAATGTGTATACCATAAAGTCAGTGGAAGTTAATGCGATGTTTCTATAACATAAAATTCAAGCATAAGTATAGGCTATCATATCAAGTAATAAAGAACTTTTAAGTCAGATATCGAACCCACAATTATAATTTTATTTTTTACTAGTACTAAAATTGTATCTTTCTAGTAATTATCTAGAAAAATCAAATCTTAAATTGTAATTAATTTAAATAACCTAAAGAAAAATAAAACAAATATCATAACTCAAATATTTGAAGAAGATAGCAATGTAGAGAAAGTATATGGTTAATTACTATCTCTCAATATATTTTTCTAAAGGTTGATTCTTTAATATTTAAATCCCTTAATTCTTTGTTATTGATCAAGACACTAATGCATTCATAATTCTCTCTCAAGGTCAAGCAAGTATATCTTAATTTACCAAATACTTATATCTCTATGGTAATTGTCATAAATTAAGATTCATTAAGAACAAGTTTTATTAATCATGCATATTAATTAGGTATATCTCTATCGAAAGTTGAAACTTATAAATCTCTCAATAATCATGCGTCAAATTATCTAGGTCAAAAGACAATGATTCCTCTCTCAAAGTTTATTAAAGTATTACCAAGGCAATCAAAATATTGGCTAGATATAATGAAGCATTAAGCACAAATAATTTGAATAACAGAAAATTGAGCTCAATAATATTAAAAAGATTCAACAATTAAACACATATATTGAGTTTAATTAATGACCCTAGAAAATCATGATGACAAGAGAATTATTGCTAAAAAAAAATAAAATAAACACAATACAATCAAATGCAAACCAATATAGACGTTGAATTGCAATTAGTTGATCCGTCAAAGATTTATCAATATTCTCTTACTTCTTTGAATTATCTTTGCTTCTCTCTCTAAAATTGCTCTAATTATGTTTAAATTACTTTTTAAGACTTGTGTTGTCTATCTCTTTAAAGCTGAAATGAATGGCCTTATATAGTAGTTTGAATGAAGTCTTTGGAGTTTTCTTCAAACAAGAAAATAGCACATCGCTACAGCAAAATTCTTCTACCACTACAACAAAATTCTTGTGCTATTTCCCTATAGCAAAACATATGTACTACTGCAGCACTTTTTACCACTAATTTTGAACATCTTTAATAATTGCATTGCTGGAGCGACATATTCTTTTCTGCTGGAGCGGTTCAATGCTGGGGCAAAATCTATCTTTCGCTATGGCGATTTCACCTCAGGACTTTCCACTGGAGCGATTTTGTTAGCAACATCGAATCTTATGAAATTTGGTCCCTAGTTTTGTTGTTTGTTCCTAAAATTCATGATTTTGCTATAATTTCTTCAGATTTCATTTATTTTGGTCTAATCCTTATAAATAAACAATAAAGTTTATAAATAGCCATTTATTCTTATTTAAATAACAAAACCCTAATTAATATGGGATAAAATATATAATAATTAAACTCTTATCAATCTCCTCCAAACTTAGACAATTGTTTGTCCTTAAGCAATGAAAAAGAAAAATATAAAGAGAAAAAAAAAGAGATTATACTTGATTAGGATAAAAGTAAAAAAAAAAAAAGCACTACATGCTAGAATGAATATATCATTACAATAATTGTCTCAAAGGTTGTTAAAAATGATACAAATCTTTTCAGAAATTAAATAGATAGCTTTTAATAATTTTTCATATCCATATTTAGTCCTTTATTCTTTCTTATTAATGACCACTATATATTTGTGTGCAAGTAATAGTCAAATTGTACTTTGATTTACACAATATTAAGACTATACAGAAAAGATGATGTCTTGATATATACCTTATAATGACACTACCATAGGCTTATTTTTCATACCACTCTCCACTGATGTAGGATAACATATGTCTAGGGATCTATTTAGTATATTAATTAGCTTGTAATGAAATGTTAGGGTCATGGTGAGATAAAAAGATAAACAATTCGAGGGTTAGATCACACCATGAACACTTAGACTTTACTTAAAAGCCTCTTGATCTTCCTTTTCTTGATTTTATCTCCTCTCCCAAACTTATTATGTTTCCCATTCTTCTTTTCAACCACTATTCTTCAAAGAATTTCTCTTTTTTTTAAGCTGGGGGTATAAAGAATTTAAAGAGTTCTTTTTTTTGGGTACTTTTTTTTAATACCTCCAAACGTAGATTGATAAATACCACATAGAGTTAATTATTTTCTACTTCAGTACCATTTTCTCATACAGCCATAATCTTTTTCTTTAAAAAGAATTTCTAAGTAAACTTAAGATTTATAGTGTTATGGGTAAATTTTAGATAAATAAGCTTCAAGTCTTAGGGCTGTAATATAGTTAAATAGAAAAAAACAAAATGGGTATTTGGGGATAAAAGGGGTAACAAAGAATAAATATATATCTAAGGTAAGCTAGAAAGGTTCAATCAATTAAAAAATGGCCTAATTTCATTTCTTTATTTATATGTTTCTTAGGATTTTTTTTCTCAAGTAGTAATTAAAAACAAGTTATAAAGTATCAATTTTTGAGACTTGAGAGTACCTCTTACGCATAGGTATTTCTAAGCATAAACTTAACTATACAAGTTTATTTAATGTGCTCAGTAGTATAGTGATAAAAAAATAAGGTTGAACTCGCTCTTAAATTTAGATAAAAGAAATGTCTCAAGTATCTATCGTTTCCTAGGGACTTATGAAAATAAATTCAACCAATTATTCTATTTCTTATCATAGACTTATAATCATCATCATGACCTAACAAAAACAAATAATGATAAAAAAAAAGTCAATAGAGTAGACACAAGATTTTTGCAAATAAACGGACATGGTTTCATTATTACTCTTTTGCATTTTCTTTTAAGCAGTCTCTAAACAAAATAATAAATAATAAAATAAAACATAAAATTGTTAAAAGCTAGAAAATAGATAATAAAAAGTGTTTCCTGCCTCCTAAATTGAATAAAAACAAGGTTTCTATAGATGAAAAGTAAAGAAAATTAAAACATTTCCCTCAATTATAGAGCAGCTCAATGGTCAAGGTCACGGGGATCGAACATCAAATCATCATGATCCTTATTGGCATTTGGTGGTGACTATGATGGCTAGGGAATGAATAGTAACTGAGGTAAGGTGGATGGCTCGATGTTGGAAGATGCAGCTATTGCTTGCGTCGATTGGATCATATATGAGTGAAACTTGTAGTCCAAACTGACAGGACCCGCCCCAAGACCCTTTACTGTAGGTCCCAGCGGCCCTGCCGGGCACCTCGACGGAAGTTTCTCATAATATAACTAGGTAAGTTGAGAAATTTCCGCAAGGCGAACCCCTTTTTAGTTCTTGCTACTATTGAGAAAATCTTGTAATATACATGAAAATGATATCTTAATTTTTAAAAAAAACGGGCAGAGTTTCCCCTGTTTTTCAAAAAATTCATATAAAACCTGTAAAGAAATTTCACTTCTATTTCATACACTTCTCAATACTACCAATTCGGACCTCCGGTCCTTTCTAAATCAAATCCAACACAACTCAATAGTTTCATTTGAATCACAAAATAAGCATTCTCATAAAAAGCAAAAACGATCATCGTAATATCAAAATCTCTTCTTGTTGGTTCAAAACATACATACAAATATACATGCCTACAACTACTATGCATAAAATAAAGTATACTATTTAGCACATTTACATATACAAAAATGATCTTCAGATTTGGCCCACTACTCAACAATAGGAGAATCAGCAGCTTGCGTACCGAGACCTGCACCTGGGAAGGGTTTTGGAAAACAAAAACACAAAACGAGTGAGCTAAAGGAGCTCAGTGAGTGCAATTAAGATTTTAAATAAAATAACATTATGCATAGATAGCAAATTCTAAAGTACAGGCATAAATCATGCTTCTGAAACTGATGTAAAGTTGTAAAACAGTTTCTAATATCATATACTAATAAAATCTTGTCGAGCGGGTTTTATCTACGTTTTAGAAAATAATATCCAAAATCTATATAACACAATAACTGTCATGTGCATATAAATGCGTAAATGCCATCAGTAAATCGAAAACTAGTAAAGTCCTAGCTCGGCCATTTTCTTTCTAAACTATACGAATGGTAACCCTAAAGCTCTATACTCATGCAGTGACTCACCTAGCACCGCACACGTGAGTAGGTCACTGGTCACCTCAACTAGCAGCACCTACAGGGACATCTCAAGATATCTCACTGGCTATGCAGCGGAATCCTACATCGCATACATATAGCGAGATAATACCCCGTACACATAGAGCGATTCACATGACTCGACATCCTGACTTTTTGAAGTTAGTGACACACCCCCAAGACCTGCCCATGTGCACGGGATATACCGACTGGGTCTAATACAATCACCACCACTATAATCTGAGGGTACCAATGGCCTTTAAAACAAATGCAGAAATTTTAAAACTGTTTCTTAAACTGAATATGTAAATGCATATCTATGGATACATATCAAGATCATAATCATGTTTATGCATTGAAAACTCCTAAAACATACATTTTTATTATGCGAAAACATAATAAACGAAAGATAACAGAAAAATGAAGATTTTCACTCACAACCGGTCTGAGCTCAATTTCGCTTTGGATTTCTGCTCCCGTTACCGCTCTCGATTTTCTTCACCTACACGCCATAAAAGACATTTAGAACCAAATCAAATGCTAGAATCTCATTTAACTACTAAACGCCCTAATCAGCATACAAAGCCCAGATGCATACTACTTTTCAATTTTTTATTTATGGAGTCATTTAATCTAATCTAACTCATCACCTAGCGCCCTGAAAATTATTAAACGTCTTATAACTTGGTTGGACATAATTACCCTTCACCGTTCTAAAATAAACAATTATATCCCAATTTTCTCATTTTTTATTTTTTATTTTTTCATCAACTATATACATTCAACATACACAAGGCACCATTTACACACAACAACTTAACCAAAACACCACTCAATCCCTAACTTCCCTAAAGTGGCAGAATTTCACCCTATGTTCCAACACATTTCTTTTCTCAATTTCTTGTTCTAATTACATCAAAATCAAGCCAATTTCATTCTAATGCCCTAATTACAACCAATTGAAGTCTCTACATTCAAATCATCCAAAACCCTAATTCTTACCTTGCCAATTTCTTCAAATTGATAACTTTTTCAAGCTCCACACTAGAATTCAACTCAATCTAAACCAAGAATACACACAAGAACATCAATTGAAGCAATCTTAAAAAGCTCCCTTATAAATTTCACAAAATAATATTTTTCTTACCTTTTTTTCTTGAATTTTCACTAATGGAGACTTCAATTGCGCTTAGGGATTGGTATGTAACCTTATTTTGGCTTGATTAAGCATGAAAAATCATGGAAAAAAAAAACTTAAAAGGTCACTGTAGCAGCACCGCCCTTCAAGCTCGAATTTGCTCTCTTTTGCTCTAAGTGTTTGCTTTTTGATCACTTAAAATTTCTACACACTTCTACCATATATATAGTTATCCATCAATTGACCATTTTTCCCCTCAACTTACTCTAAATTACTAATTTACCATTAGTTGAAAACTAATTATGTAATTAATTCATTTGTAACTATCTAGTTAGAATAGTCTAAAGATCTAACTAGAATTACCAACTTGGCAATCTATGAGATTTCTTCTAATTGGTCCATTCTCTAATATATGGATTATGTTTCTCAACAAAGGCTTGTTCCATACATCACCCTTAAATAAAAAGTGATGTAGTAAATTAGAATTTCCTTTTCCAAGCCAATAGAGAAAAATTTCAAAAATATTCTAGGGTCGTCCAGCGCTCCGATCGAGTATGAAATTACCAAATTAGGTCTAATATCTTTCACACGCACTATAAAGAAAATATTTCTAATAGGGTTAAAATCGAGTAACCCTACGATGTCGTATTTGCTCTATACCGAAATTTAGGCGCAATACTACTAATAGGGATTGAATATTACATGAACGCTCTTACTCTACCAGCCGAGTCTCATTCTATGTGAGCCATACATGAATTACTAGTGCTTTGGTAGCAGGTGATGTAGGCTGATGTGCCTTAACTAGTGGTATATCAGTTACCATTATATTTTAGATCATTGGGATGTTGATGGCTTGGGCTGGTGGACGTCTCACTATAGTAGGCTCCCAAGGCACACCAGCTTTGGCACATAGTGCTATAATCAAGGAAAGAAAAAATAAGCGTGCTTTAATTTTGGCACAAATAGTGATCTTAGAATGTATTACCTTTCATATATTTATGGCACGACTAGTAATTATGGCATAAAGGAGGATCGAGTATGGTTTGGTGATGTAGTTCGTGTGGAATATAGACATGAGTAATGAGGTGAGAAAACTATACCATGTTTTTACCTCTAAATGCATGTGGCAAGAAAGTAATGTCATCGGAACATCATTAATACCATTCGTTATGTATTAAGTACACCAGATGCCTATGATCTTGCCTAGCTTAGATGATCTCAAAGCTCAACCATGTCATCTGAGATCTCTACTAGTAATCCAAAAATGGTATTAGTCATCAGCAAATCGAATGCCACTTTCTTGCCCCTCACAAATACTCGCCCCAAATTGTCTAGCTCACTAGCATTTGCATAAAACTCACGGACAATAGGGGTGATGCTTACCTTTGGTTGGGCACAAAACTGCTCCCGATGGCACCCTCGAATTATAGTACAAATGTTGGGAGGTTCAGATTCTCTAAGTTAAACCCCCCTTCACTAATAAATGCTTGCCAAGAATGATCTTTATATACTGTTCTTAGGCTATGGTAGAAATGAAACTTGTGGAGTTGTAAGAATTGCACCCATGAATGAACTTACTCTTCTTTCTTTGTGTTATTTATGCAAAATCAACAAAATCCATGGTAAAATTAAAGTGGTTTTGGGTAGTCTTGGATTTGGTGTGATTTTATGTTTTTGGGTGATGATTTGATTAAAAGAAATGGGTTGTAACAATTTATAATTATTTATAAGAAGTGTTTTTAGTATTGGTTGGGTGTAGGTGTGAGTATTTGGGAATTTGGCTATAGTGATTGAGAGATATGAGAGTGAAATATGAGGAAAAATGATAGAAATGCCCATTTTAATTGTGTTTTTGGTTTTTTTCTATAGTAGTGTGTATAATTTTGCTATAGCATTCATGCATTTTATAATTTTTTGGGTTTTGTTGATGAATTATTGCAGAGATGAGATGTGTAGCGCTAAAGCAATTTTTGAGTTAACTCTTTGGTTTCTAGAATCTTGCTTATGCTAAAGCGATTTCAGTGATTTCACTACAATGATTTTACTTGTAATGGTTAAAAACCTATACAAATTTTGCTGAAGCGACTAATGCTTTTTGTTGAGACTATACACTTTTGCTACAAAGATATTTTCACTGAATCACTAATTACTCAAGAAATTTCATTGGGTTGGTCTCACTCCCTACCTCTACAACAAATGCCTTGGCGTTTGATTGACCTGTTCTATTTGGCTGCAGAGATTATTTAATATCACTATAGTGCTAGCTCTTTTTTTTATTTTAACCTAAAACACTAATAAAAGTCTTTAGAAAACAAAGGAAAATAGATTAAAATTAAATACTTACCTTGGGTTACCTCCCAAGTAACGCTTGATTTAACGTCATCGATTTTATGTAGTGCTTCTTTGGTCTTATGAAGGTTTAAAAAGAGTGTTAGAAGCCTTCTTTGATCAATTAGTCCCCTTTTGATAGTGCTTTAACTAATGCTCATCTACTTTGAATGCTTGATTCATCCATTTATTTTCCCTTTTAATGGAATCTGCTTAGTGCTCTTTTGGGTTTTTATTCAGTTGTTTCTTTTTTCAATATCCATGGAAATATTTTGAACCGAACTTGAACTTCTGTCTTGCTACTTTAACCTATTGTTGATATGAAGTTCCTATATCTAACCACTTAATGGTCTTCTTATTTACCACATCGTAGAGATGTATAGGTTTGATTTTTATTTCAATCAACGGTGGTCATTTATTTGTTGTTTTATCAAGTATCTTTACATCGGTTAGTTGATCTAATATTTCAATCTTAAAGCATTTATCAAGATCACCATCAATCTTTATCTTCTTGAAGACTTTGAATGTCATCTTTTCATTTTGGACTCTCATAGTAAGTTCTTCTTTTTGGACATCTATCGATGTCTTATCGGTGACTATGAATGGTCATCCCAAAATGATTGAAATCTCTCAATCTTCCTCCATGTCAGGAATAATGAAGTCAGAAAGGAAGATGGATTTATCTGCCTTTATTAGCATATTTCTATGACTCCTTTAGGATACATGATGGATTGATCAACAAGTTGAAGTGTGACATTAATTGGTTTAACTACTCTCAAACCTAATTTGTTGTAGATGGATAATGGCATGAGCTTTATGCTTACTTTTTGATCACAATGTGCTTTTCCAAAATTGTAGTTCCAATGGTGCATGGTATAGTAAAGTTACTAGGATTCTTGAGCTTAGGAGGTAGCTTCTTTTGAAGGATGGCACTCCACTCCTCTGTTAGTGCCACTGTCTCAAAATTATGTACTCTTTTTTTTCTCGAAAGAATGCCTTTTATGAACTTCATGTAACTCAGTATTTGTTCAAGTGCATCTGTAAAAGGAATATTAATATGTAATCTCTTAAAGATTTCTAAGAATTTAAAAAATAGCTTATCTCACCTTTACTTTTGCATCCTTTGAGGAAAAGGTAGTAGAGGGTAGTATGCTTGCTCATTGAACTGTTACATTTACTTTCCTTCTCTTTCTTTCATCTTTTCTTGATTTTATTTTATCTCTTTTTCTTTATGTTCATGTGGCTTCTCCTCTTTATCTTATTATTTGTAGATTGTTTTTCATAATCTTGTAATTATTTGCCACTCCTCAATGTGATAGCTTTGCAATATTCTCCTTTGGGATTGACTTTGCTATTGCTCAGTAGGGTTCTTTATGGGCAATTGTTCATTGTTGCTGCTAGTTATCCCATTTGATTTTTCAAGGTTCTAAAAGATGCTGCTTGATTTTGGATAAGATTTAATTGACTTTATAGTAATGCATCGGCTCTTTTCATGCATTGCAAAAATATATCTTCTAAGTCAGGCTTCTTCTAAGGTTAATCTTAAAACCCATAAAGGTTTCATTGAATAAAGTGAAGTTGAAGTAAAGTACTTAACTATTAGAGATTATGTTCAATATTTTTGGGTAAGAATACCAAGAGTGGTCATCGAAGTAAGTAAATCGACATAAAGTACTTAACCTTTAGAAATTATATTAAGGCAAATGAAGTGGCCATTGAGCATATTAGCACTATGTTCATGATTGCCGATCCCTCGACTAAAGTTTTACCAACTAAATTGTATAAGGAATGTGTGCAACATATGAGACTCAATTCCATTTTGTAAACTATAATTGAGATACTCTTAATTTTGTGTTACAGTATTTGGTATTCAAAATTCCAGTTTTTTAAACTTTATTCTTCTCGTTTCGTTGTATACATAAAGTTTAGAGAATGATAATATAGTTGTTTGATAGTTGAATGAGGACCATGAAAGAACATTTGGAGGTTCATTCATAAAGATATATATGCCACGTCACTAAAAAGAGAAAAGTATGTTGTCATACATGTAAGGCAATACTTGACTTGAAAAGACTTACTACCATGATTCATTATATTTGACTCTTTTATTTTTAGTATAAAGGTATATTAAGAGAGAACATTCGTATCGTCATGTGTATGACATTTAGCATTAATAGGCAAAGTGAAAGAATATTAGACATGCACATTACTTTAAATTTTGGTATTCAATTAATTAATTAAATTTTCTAAATAACTATGAAGTAGTATATAACTTAAATGGCCCATTAAAATTTTATTAATTAAAAGTTACTCACATTATTTAAAAATTAAATAAATTCTTTGTAAATGGCTACAATAGGAGTTAATCTATTAGATAACTGCTTAAATACCTATCCTTTTGAGGGGAGAAGACAATTGTTTTGAGAAAACATCAGACATTAAACAAAATACAAAATGTATTTTAAAAGTGTGTCTAGTTTAACAACATAAATTTGTGAGATTTCATCACTCAATAAGATATTGAGTGCTTAGATAAACTAAATTTTTTTATATGTAATCTCTTTTAAAAATTAATAGTTTAAAATTTAATTTGATTGTTATGATTAAAGGTAAAATCCTAAGACTTGTGCTTTTATCAAGTAATTTTGTATTCGTATAATATCTTACATCTATTTCATCGGCAATCTATTTGTTTGACAGAGGTTTTGGGTCGTTGACTAAGATTAAGCAAAGTTTGAGAAGAAATATAAAAAGGTGCGATTTTGTTGTGTATGAAAGACATACTCAAAATTGTAATATTTATTTTGTTTGATTATTATTATTAAGGAATAATACTGGAATTATTCCGGAATCATTCCAGAATTATTCTTTTATACCCTCCTACCATATATACATGTTATTAATGTAAAATATTATTTCCTTATGTATGTTACTTTCTTATTATGTAATAAGGTTACAGCCTATATAAAGGCTCCATTGTACAGCTTTACAATTCACAGTGAAATATATTCTCTTTACATTTCTCACATGGTATCAGAGCTTTGATTTCTTCACTGTCATTTTGTTTAGTTAGAGATTTGCCGATTTTTTTTTCAAAACCCGATGAAATCTACCGGACTTTTTTGAAAACTCATCGAAAAATTCTGAAATCTTGCCGTCTTAATCACCGCCCATCTCCAATTACTCAGACTCCTCCGGCCGTTTCAACACCATCGACGACACGCCGATCCGAGGTCAAAAATTGTCGGACGCGCTACCAGAACGCCACTGTCGCCGATCACTGTCACTTTAGATCCTAGTCGTTCTATGGCGACGTGATCGACACCGCCCACACCAAATGAATCCTCCATCACCGGCCGTTCAGTGCCACCAAAGATGCGCCAATCTGAGGTCGAAAACTGCCAGACGCACTGTCGAAACTTCACTGCCGCCGATTACTTTCACTTCAGATCCTGGCCGTTATATGGCGGCGTGACCGACACCGCCTACACCAAAATAATCCTCAATCACCGGCCGTTCAAAGGTCGCTGAGTTTACCTCAATCGGAGGTCGGAGCAAGCCAAACGTGCCATCTGAAGTTTACTGGTTTCTGTTAAGGGTCAATTTGTAAATTTTTTAGTATTTTCATGTTCGATCGTAATTTTCTATTCTTTTGGGCCTTTTTTATAATTTCCAAAAGTTTTGGAGCATTTTGAAATTATAGTATTTTATAGGGGTCATTTTGTAATTTTTTGAGAAATTAGGGGTTATTTTATAATTATTATATTTTAAGGGGTTAATTTATAATTATTAAAAGTTTAGGGGTTTACTTGTAATTAATACAAGTTTAAGGACTAGATTGTCATTAGTAAAAAAAAAAGGGGTTTTCTTTTTAAAATTTATGGATAAGTGCAGTACTTCTGTCGGTTTTACTCTACTTCTGTCATGCCACATATCTAGAACATTTCAAAGTGCGATTTTTACAGGAGCTACTGTTACTATTGCACAAGATAGTGTGAATCATTCCCTTAATAACCTTGAATCTTTACTCCATCTACTCCTCTTTAATTCTGATAAACCCTTAATTTCTGCATCTTCCAATATTTCAGGTAATTCTTCTTGGTATTTTGACTTTGCATGTTGTAAACACATGACTTCTGATCCTACAATTTTCTCCTCTAAAACTCTTAATTCCTATTTACCATCTATTCAAACTGCTAATGGTTCTCTCATGAAAGTTAACCATGTTGGTCACGTGTCTTGCCCTAATCTTTCTGTATCTGACACCTTTTTTATTCCTAACCTTACCTTAAATCTTTTGTCTGTTGGTCAATTATGCGAACTTGGTCTTAATGTCTTGTTTACTGCTTCTGGTTGTTGTGTGCAGGATCCAAAGACCGGTCAGACGCTTGGGACAGGCCGTAAGGTTGGACATCTGTATAAACTTATCTATTTAAATTTATCCTTTCTATATCCTTCGTCTGTAGCATCTACCTCTTCGGTACCTTCGTTACATCTTTGGCATTCTCGTTTGGGTCATGCGTCAATCAATCGCATCCGATCTATAGTATCCAATGGTCACTTAGGTATTGTTTCTGATAATAAAGATGATTGCCTTACATGTCTTTTAGTTAAACAACCAGCCTTACCTTTTGATAATAATACTACTGTCTCTCATGCTTCATTTGATCTTGTACATTCTGATATATGGGGTCATTCTCTAAATCCTACAATGGGAGGATCCAAATATTTTGTGATCTTCGTTGATAACTATTCTCGGTATACTTGGTTATTCCTTATGAAACAACGATCTGAATTTACTAAACTTTATCCAGATTTTACTCAGATAGTTAAAACTTAGTTCTCATGTCCTATTAAGATTTTTCGCACTGATAATGCTATTGAGTATAGAGATTTTGATTTTTTAAATTGTTTACAGGAACACGGTACTATATGTCAAAGGTCTTGTCCTGGTACATCTCAGCAAAATGGGAAAGCTGAACGTAAACACATACACATTTTAGATACTACTCGTGCTCTTCTTATCTCTTCCTCTTGTCTTGAACATTTTTTTGGAGAAGCTGTTTTAACTGCTGTCTTTACCATTAATTGTATTCCTTCTCCTGTTATAGAGAACAAGTCACATTATAAGCGTCTTTATGGAACTCCACCTAATTACAAACTCCTCAAAGTATTTGGTTGTGTTTGTTTTGTTTTACTTCAAAAACATGAGCATACTAAACTCGATCCACGTACTCGATTATGTTGCTTCTTGGGATACGGAATAGAACATAAAGGTTATAGGTGTTGGGATCCTATATTTAACTGTCTTCGTGTTTCTCTTCATGTAGTCTTTCTCGAGCATACGATGTTTTCCTCTGTATCTAACTTTAAATCTGTGTCTCCTCCTATGTCACAATTTTTTACAGATAATTCTGTTGATCTTTTTCCTGATACTTTACTTACAGATATTTCTTATGAGTTTCATATAGGTGAATCTGCTGAAATGACGCCTGCTTCTGAGCCTTCTACCTCGTTTGAAGAATCTGTTCTTAACATCCCTGAGGCCTCCTCTATACCCTCTCTTCGTCGTTCATCTCGGGTAAGAGAACTTCCTAATAAACTTCGTGATTATCACTGTTTCTCTACTACCCTTTCTTTATATGAGCCTCAATCATATTCCGAGGCTAGTTCTAATCCTGTTTGGCAGCAAGCAATGACAGAAGAATTGCAGGCCCTTGAGAAGTCGTATACTTGGGATTTTGTTACTCTTCCTTCTAATAAAACTACCATTGGATACAAATGGGTGTACAAGATCAAGACCAAATCTGATGGATCTATTGAGCATTATAAAGCCCGCCTTGTTGCCAAAGGCTTTACTTAAGAATGTGGTATAGATTATGAAGAAACGTTTGCCTCAGTTGCTAGACTTACTTCTGTTCGAAGTTTATTAGCTGTTGCTACAGTTCGTGGTTGGACATTATTTCAGATGGATGTCAAAAATACTTTCCTCAATGGTGATCTCACTGAAGAAGTGTATATAAAGCCTCCTCCCGGTTATCCACATCCTCTAGGCAAAGTCTATAAACTTCATCGTGCTCTGTATGGCCTTAAACAAGCTCCTCGTGCATGGTTTACAAAGTTTTGTGGGACTATTCTTCAGCATGGTTTTCAGTCTAGTCCTTATGACTCAGCTCTTTTTGTCCGCAAGATGGCACAAGGTTGTGTTCTCCTACTTATCTATGTTGATGATATGATTATCACGGGTGATGATCTTCTTGGTATTTTCACTCTCAAGAAATTTCTTCAGCAACACTTTGAGATGAAAGATTTTGGCAACCTTAGTTATTTCCTTGGCCTTGAAGTACTATCCGACTCTACAGGGTATCATCTTTCTCAGGCTAAATATACATCCGATCTACTTGCTAAAGCTGGGTTAACAGACAGTAAGACTGCCTCCACTCCTCTAGAGCCTAATGCTAAACTCTGATCCTCTGATGGTACTCTTCTCAGTGATGCTACCCTTTATCGTCAATTGGTTGGTTGTTTGGTCTATCTTACAATTACTCGCTCAGACATTACTCATGCTGTTCATATTGTGAGTTAGTTTATGGCCGCTCCTCGTACTTCTCATTATGCAGCAGTTCTTTATATCTTACGTTATCTCAAAGGTACATTTTTTCACGGTCTCTATTTTTTGGCTCACTCTCCTCCTGTGTTACGAGCTTATGCTGATGCAGATTGGGCGGGTGATCCTACGGATCGTAGATCAACTACTGAATTTTGTCTTTTCTTGAGTGATTCTCTTCTTTCGTGGAAAAGTAAGAAACAGACAGTTGTTGCTCGCTCGAGTACTGAAGCTGAATACCGTGCTCTTGCAGATACTACCCAAGAAATTGTCTGGCTCCGCTGGCTTCTTAAAGATATGAGTATTTCTCATACTAGAACTACACCTCTTTATTGTGACAATCAAAGTGCTATCCAAAATTTCCACAATGATGTGTTTCATGAGCGGACTAAACATATTGAAACAGATTGTTACTTTGTTCGGTAACACGTTTCTCAAGGCATTATCATGCTCCACTCCATCTCATCTGAGGAGCAACCTGCTGATATTTTTACCAAATCTCTTCTTCCGTGCCGTTTTCATGCTCTAGTCTCCAAACTCAAACTTGCTTCTATTGCACCATCTTGAGTTTGAGGGAGGTATTAAGGAATAATTCTAGAATTATTCCGGAATCATTCTAGAATTATTCTTTTATACCCTCCTACCATATATACATGTTATTAATGTAAAATATTATTTTCTTATGTATGTTACTTTCTTATTATGTAATAAAGTTACAACCTATATAAAGGCTCTATTGTACAGCTTTACAATTCACAATAAAATATATTCTCTTTACATTTTCCACAATTATATCTTTTCTAGGTATAACTTCAGTGAAAGCCCAAGCTATGATCTATGCAGTCTAGGTTGAACAAGGCTTCACAGTAGAAGAAAATTCTTTAATGTTTCTATGCATTATTTTTAATTACAAGTTGATTTCTGGTTGCTTGTATCAAGTGTTAAAAATGAATATTATGCTAAAAGAATTTCATTTGATGGATTGTAGCCCGTAGGATAATGACTTATTCCATTTTAATGATATTCCAATTTAAGCCAGTAATTTGATATGTTTATCAATGTTCCTATTTTGTTTGAAATTTTGTTATGCCAAGGTGTAAAATATCTTTGGAATATTTTGTTTTCTATATTAACGACTCAAGAGAGAGAAGAGAATAAATGCATATAAAATGCATTTGTTGTCAGCTTTGAACTAGAGACAAAAGTTGGTAAGTTAATGTCCTTTGTGAAATGCTGTATTTCAATTCCCTTTTTTTTCTTTTTTTTTTGTGAATATAAGAGCTTAACAACTATTTTATTTTGTATTTCATCTTTGTATGTACTAGGGGTAGATACGATCCGGTTTTTTGTAAAATTAAATCAGTTCGGTTCAGTTTTTTGAAAAAATAAAATCGAAATCAGTTTTTTTAATGAAAAAATTGAACCGGATCGAACCGGTTTTTTTTGGTTTGGTCCGGTTCGATTTTTCTGGTTTTTTTTATTTTATTTATTTTAAATTATGAATTTTTTTTTAATTTTCAGTTTGATTTTTCTGGTTTTTTTCGATTTTTTTCCGATTTTTTTAGGTGAAAAAAATCGAACCGGACCGGTCGATTTTTTTCCCAAAAAAACCAAATTGATTTTTTTTAAAAAAAAAAACCTGACCGAACCGAACCGGCCAATTCGGTTCGGTTTTTCAGTTCTCGGTTTTTTTAGCCCACCCTTAGTATGTACATCTCGTAGGATGCTAAAGGTGGCAATCATTCTCAATTTCAGGTTCGTGCATAAAAGATAGATGTATTTTATTATTTATATAAATGATAGAATGAATGAGTTGGTGTAAACATTATTTTATTAATATTATATTATTTATATAATATTAATGTAATATTATTATGAAATATATTAATAATATAATATTCTTACCATTGTACAGTTTTATATTCACAATGAAATATATTTTTTTATATTTTTTATATGGTATCAGAGTTTTGATTTTTTCATTGTCACTTTGTTTAGTCGGAGATTTATCAAAAAAATTTTAAAATTCGTCGGAATCTACTAGAGTTTTTCAAAAAGTCACCGAAAAACTCCGAAAGCTTGTCGTATTAGTCACCACTCATTTCAGATTACTCAGAATCCTTTGGCCGTTTCAACGCCATCGATGACGAGCCTATTGAAGGTTTAAAACTGCGAGACGCAACGCCGAAACACCACTGTCGCTGGCCATTATCACTTCAGATCCTGGTCGTTCTACGGCGACGTGACCGACACTACTCTGACCAAAAGAATCCTCAGTCACCGGTTGTTCAAACACTATCGAGTTTACACCAATCGGAGGTTGGAGCCAGCCGAACGCGCCACCTGAAGTTTACTATTTTCTATTAAGGGCCTGTTTGCAAACATTTCAGTATTTCAAATTCAGATCATAATATTCTATGCTTTTGGGATATTTTTGCAATTATCAAAAGTTTTTGGGTAAAATTATAATTATTAAAAGTTTAGGGGCCATATTATAACTATTTAAAGTTGAAGAGGGAAATTTATTTTTTTAATAGATAAATTTGATGTTTATCAGCCTATTCATATTATCCTTGACGGACACAATTATGTTTTATAGGCACAAGCTATGTATAGTTTTCTTAAAGGCAGAAGACTTTAGCGCTATATCACTGGTAATGTTACTCTACCGAAGCAGTGGGATAACGAGAGTCCGGAGGCTTTTGTTGACAGACTAGATGATTGGGATAGTAAAAATCATCAGATTATTACATAGTTTCGTAATACATCCACCCCATCCGTCAGTTTTCATTATGGTCGACTTGATACTGCCAAATCATTTTGAAATTTTCTTGCACATCGCTATATCGGCACAGATCTCTCTCATCAATATTAACTCCTACAAAATTTGCATCATTTTTTGACAAGAACTAGAATAATCCATTGCCAACTTTTATTCTTAAATGCAATTTATTTAGGATCAACTACCTCTTTCAGAACCAATTTGGAAGAATAATAATAATGCTCAAGCTTTCATTGTCTACCTAGATCATCAACGTCTAGTTCAGTTTCTCGTGGCTCTGCAAGATAAATTTGAATCCATTTGTGCCTCTCTACTTCATCGGAGGCCCTTACCCACTTTGGATCAAGTAATTGCTGATCTCATCTTTAAAGAAACAATGTTTGCTACTCTTCAGCAAGTTTGTATAGATATAGTACTTGTACCCCACAATACAAATCTGGTAACACCATTCAATACAAGATGTGTAATTATTGCCACTTATCTGGACATTCAGTTCTTAATTGTCCAACAGATAAACGCAAAAAATGTTAAAAAATTGGACCAAGTCATTTTGATAGAGATTGTCCCAAAAGCAAACAATCTCAGGGTGTTACTTCTACAAGCCCTCAATCATTCTCTACCGCTACTGCTGCCCAAGATACTGCCAACTTCTCTTCCAACTTAACCAGTGATCTTGAATCTTTACTTCACCAACTTCTATCAAAATTTGGTAATCCTTCCATTAGTGTTTCTTCTGTTCTTTCAGGTAACTCATGGTATTTTCAATCTGCATGTTGCAATCATATGACTTCTAATTCTAATATTTTCTCTTCAAAATCTTCTGCTTTCTATTTACTTTCTATTCAAACTGTTAATGGATCTTTCATAAATGTTAGTTACATTAGTTAGGTGTCTTGCTCTAGTCTTTTCTTATCTGATACTTTCCTTATACCTACCTAAACTCACATTAAATCTTTTATCTGTCGGTCAAATTTGTGAACTTAGTCTTAACATTTTATTTACTGCCGTTGGGTGTTATGTGCAGGATCCAAAGACAAGTCGGATACTTGGGACAGGCCGTAAAGTGAGTTGTCTATATGAGCTCATTTCTTTACACTTTTCATCTTCATCCCTTTCGTCCGTTGCATCTACTTCCCCAGTATCATCACTACATCTTTAGCATTTCGTTTGGGTCATATTTCAATAAGTCGTATCCATTCTTTAGTATCTAGTGGCTGTTTAGGAATTGTTTCTAATAATAAAGATGATTGTTTGATTTTTCCTTTAGTAAAACAACCAATTTTTCCTTTTAATAATAGTACTATTGTTTCGCATACTCCTTTTGATCTTATATACTTTGATATTTGGGGTCCATCTCCAATGCTACTATGGGCGGATCTCGATACTTTGTTATTTTCGTTGATGATTATTCTCGATATACATGGTTGTTTCTTATGAAACAAACATCAGAACTTACTAAAATTTATCGTGATTTTGTTTAAATGATTAAAATACAATTTTCTTGTTCCTATCTTTCGCACAGATAATGCTATAAAATATAGAGATTCTGATTTTCTAAATCTTTTACAGGAATATGGTACTATTTATCAAAGATCTTGTCTTAGTACATCTCAGCAAAATGGGAGAACTGAATGAAAACATAGACATATTCTCGATACAGTTCGTGCTCTTCCCATCTCTGCTTCTTATCTTGAATAATTTTGGGGTGAAGATGCTTTAACTGTTATCTATACAATCAATCATGTTCCTTCTCCTATTATCTAGAACGAGTCACTGTATGAGTATTTATATGGAATTCATCCTAATTATAGTCTCCTTAAAGTTTTTAGTTGTGTTTGTTTTGTTCTACTTCAAAAACATAAACATACCAAACTTGAACCACGCACACGATTGTGTTGCTTTTTGGGATACATGATAGAACATAAAGGTTATAAGTGTTGGGATCTCATCTCTAAACATCTTCGCATTTCTCGTCATGTCATATTTCTTGAACACATAATGTTCTCATCTGGATCAAACTTTCACTCAGTGTCTTTACCCGCTTCTCAATTCTTTACTAACAATACTATTGACTTATTTCCTTATACTTCTTTTGAGTTTCATACACGTGATCATGCTGATACAATGCTTGCTTCTGAGCCTCTCATCTTATCTGAAGAATTTTCTTTTAAAATCTTGGAGGCCTCTCCTATACCTTCTCTTCGTCGTTCTTCTCGGGTAAGAGAACTTCCTGTTAAACTTCGTGATTATCATTGTTTTTCCATAACTCTTTCATTATGTGAACCTCAATCCTATTCCAAGGCTAGTGTTAATCCTGTTTGGCAGCAAGCAATAACAGAAAGAATTGCAGACTCTTGAGAAATTGCACACTTGAGATTTTGTTCATCTTCTACTTAATAAAACTGTCATTAGTTGTAAATGGGTATACAAGATTAAAATCAAGTCTAATGGATCCATTGAGTGATATAAAGCTCATCTTGTTGCCAAAAAATTTAATCAGGAATATGAAATTGATTATAAAGAAACTTTTTTCCCTGTTGCTCGCCTTACTTCTGTTCAAAGTTTATTAGCTATTGCTGTAGTTCATGGTTGGACATTATTTCAGATGGATGTGAAAAATTCCTTTCTTAATGGTAATCTTTTTGAAGAAGTCTATATGAATCCTCCTCCTGGTTATCCACATCCACATAGCATAGTCTGCAAGCTTTATTAAGCTTTATATGGCCTTAAATAAGCTCCTCGTGCTTAGTTTGCAAAATTCAGTAGCACTATTTCTCAACATGATTTTCAATCCAACCTCTGTGACTCAGTCATTTTTATTCACAGAATAGATCGTGGTTGTATTTTACTACTTCTTTATGTTAATGATATAATTATCATGGGTGATGATCTTCTTTGTATTTCTATTCTCAAAGGACTTTCTTCAACAACATTTTGAAATGAAAGATCTTGGCAACCTTAGTTATTTCCTTAGCCTTGAAGTACTATCCGACTCTACTGGTATTATCTCTCTTAGGCTAAATACGCATCTGATCTTCTTACTAAAGCTGGTTGACTGACAATAAGACTGCCTCCACTCCTCTAGAGCCTAATGTTAAACTCTAATCCTCTTATAGTACTCTTCTTAGTGATGCTACCCTTTATCGTCAGTTGGTTAGTAGTTTGATCTACCTTACAGTTACTCGTCCAAACATTGCTCATGTTGTTTATATTGTCAGTCAGTTTATGAATGCTCCTCGTATCCCTCATTATGCAGCAATTTTTCATATTCTACGTTATCTCAAAGGTACACTTTTTCACGGTCTCTATTTTTTAGCTCATTCTCCTTTCATGTTACGAGCTTATGCTGATATGGATTAGGCGGGTGATCCTATGGATCAACGATCAACTATTGGATTTTGTCTTTTTTTTGTGATTCTCTTCTTTCATAGAAAAGTAAAAAATAAACAGTTACTGCTCGCTCGAGTACTGAAGTTGAGTACCGTGCTCTTACTGATACTACCCAAGAGATTGTTTGGCTTCGCTGGTTTCTTAAAGATATGGGTATTTCTCACACTGGCCCTACACCTCTTTATTGTGACAATCAGAGTGCTATTCAAATTGCTCACAATGATATTTTTCATGAACGAACTAAGCACTTTGAAACAAATTGTCACTTTATTCGACAACATGTTTCTCAAGGGACATTTACTCTCCACTCCATTTCTTCTAAAGATCAACCTGCTGATATTTTCACTAAATCTCCACTTCCTGATGGTTTTCAAACTCAAACTTACTTCTACTTCACTATCTTGAGTTTGAGGAGAAATATTAATATAATATTATCATTAATATGTAATATAATATTATTAATATATTTGATTTGATAAATTAATTATATTAATAATATAATATTCTTATTTTTTATAATATATAATTATTTTCTTTAATATATAGTATTATTTTTTTATTTTATAATAAATTATTGCTAATATAAAAATTTTATTGTATAATTTTATATTCATAATAAAATATTTCTTTTTTATATTTCTTACTATATAAATAATAGAATGAATGAGTTGGTGTAACACGGTTTACAATTTTGGCATGGTTGTGAGGGAAATTGGGATGAACTTTTACCCACGTTCATTATTCACAAGTGGATAATTGTACTTTTATTTATTCGTCCTTCTTTTCTGCAAGTTCAGTCCATGAATATTATAAATATTTTCAATAAAAATAGTCACGAGTGTCTTTATTTGTCAATGAAGCTCAAGAAACGAATGCATAAAATGCTAATCGTTGGTTGCCATCCACTTCCTTCCATTGTTTGGATTGATCCAAAAGCTAAATTTTATGAGATCAAAGGACTTATTTATGGTTTTAAGCACAATTCTTTCCTCTGTCAATATAGGCGATTGGGTAAAGTGGTGAATTCTCGTTGCAGCTTCCCTGAGGGTGAAGTAAAGGTTGTTGGCATCATGTGTCATGTAACTATTCTTAATTTTTGTTGGGTTTCTAGAAATAGACTTGTTGTATAGCAGTTGATAACTTATGGTGATGGTTTTTCCATCTCAAGTCACTGTTTTTCCCCCCAATTGTAGATAATTAGATGATTATGTGCACTCAATATTGAGTTAATCAACAAAGTTGCTTAAATAGATGATTGCTCTTGATTTTGTTGGATTTCTCAAAATGTACTTGTTGTATAGCACTTGATAACTTGCGATGTTAGTTTTTGCATATAAGTCACTGTTGTTTTTCCAATTGTAGATAATTAGACGGTTATGTGCAATATTGAGATAATTACCAAAGTTCCTTAAATAGATAATTAGGCCAACGAAATATTTCATTGGTAATATAGTTGGTTTTTTCTTGTGAATATTTTAGTTTTTTTTATGGATGTTTGTGTCCTTTTATGGTAGTAGTTGGTGAATGGTGGTTAGAAGAAATAATTTTAGACGTGTTGAGATTTTTTGTTATGAATTTTGTTAGGGTGTATTATCCATTTTATAGCTAATGTTCTGATGAAATTTTATGGATAGGGTATTTGAGTGTTGTAAGCTATTGGCATCTTTTAAGAAGTAATTACCCTTTTCAATTATTTTTTTTATCGTTGATTCTTCCCTCTCAAGTCATCGACATTTATTTCGATAGTGTAGGGGACAAATACTAAACAGAAGACTCCATGAAAGAATTGTGATATGCGAAATATTTTCAAAGAGTTGGAATTTTTGGTATAAAGCTTCAGTTGTAGTGTGTGGTCAAGCTTCTTGTTTATTATTGATAGTGCTAATGTAGTTTTTAATTCTATTTGTTGTATTATATACACTTAAATTGTTTTTTTACTATTAAAAAAAGAATATGATGATATAATTTTTTATTATAAATTGAGTTTTGTGATACAAATTTTTTATCACTAAAAATCACGTTAAAAATCTATAATAGAATTTTTTTATTATCAATTTATAATAGAACAATTTTATAATATAAAACTTCTATCACAAAGTTATAATATATTGGTAATTTGTTCAATTTCATATAGCACATTGTTGCACATGTGAAGGATGATGTAGCAACTGGAGACAAATGATGCAATGTTGCTGGTAAATAATGATGACATCATTTGAACATAAGTGATGCCATCAATTTGAATTTGGTATCATCATAGATGTATATCAATAAACAGTGATAGATTTTCAATAAAAATGATTTTTTTTATATAAGCATATATATTTATTGATTATATATATTTATATAATATTATATTATATATTCGAATTTAATTATGAATTATAGCTTAACATGACAAAACATAACTTAATTCATAAATATTTCAAGAATAGATATATTCAATAAAATTATTAACATAACACCCAAAAAGCATTGCGTTAATATAACAAATATATTAATATGCGAATTATAGTTCACTAATACATTATAACAGAAGAAACTAAATTTTAACCTTCAACAATTCATTTATAATTTTCAATATCAACTCACATCAATCAAGATATCTAATATCAATCTAGCATCAATCTGTAGCATACAATTTTGCTTATCTATCTCTAAAACTCAACATCAATCACTTCCAATCAAAAATTCAAATCCCAATTCCACCTTTAAGAAAACAAATTTTAAGTAAAACATTATTTTGATAGTACAAAGTTGACAACTTAACATCAAATCAACTCTTAAACATAAATAAACTTAAATCATACAGCATTTTTATCATAGGATTTTAATCATAAATAAGCTTAAATTAAAAGTTTAACATGAAATTCAATTACTACTAGTCAAATAATATGGCATGAAATGCAATTACTACTTTATGAAAAATTCTAATTACAGTAAAACTAATAAAATGAGCTTTAAAAAAAAAACTAGATGAACATGCTACTATATCAAAATTCAAAGGCTTGAATCAATTCAAAAGAAGCCCGCAATCATTAATATGCAATTGACATACGTCCATCTCATCAACCTCAACTTCAAGTAGGATTAAAATTTAAAATATTTTTATTTTATTATCTTTCATGCAGAGCTATCAAAATTGGTCTAACATGTTCATTGAACCATCAGACTACTCAGTATAAATAAAATACCTCGAATGTATCTATCAATCAAATCTATTAAACCATAGACTCATCACCACTCATAATACCAGTTGATTTCTTGTTTGTCATCTTGTCACACATATACAAAATATTTATTATTAGATAAATAAATCAACACTTCCATATGCGATTAATTAAGAAATTTACAGATGTGAAAAGAAAAGTACTAACAAAAAAACAACCACTATCTTTAACATAAATAAATTAAAACTAAAATTGTAAAAAAATAATACTTGTCAATTATTATTAATATAAGTTACACATTTACTTATTTGTATTCTTATTTTCAATTACTTGACTATTAAATACTCATAATCTGTTCTTATATAATTTAGAGTGGTTTCATCTTTTATATTATACTCTTGACCCTCTGTAAGCAGTTCAATCATTAACGGTGTGTGAAAGTTTATACTATCTATTTTATTTTGATTAGATTTTACTTTATTACCCCTTTGAGGCATCATACAAATAATTGAGTCTTTGGCACTTAGTTTATCTGTCACATAAAAAATTTACTTTATTAATAAAGCCAATATAAATGTATTGAACCTATGTCTATCCTATCAAGATTAACAATGTAAATTCATGCTTGTCAAATGTCACGCTATGTCCACTATCGATCCAATCGCACTTAAATATGGGGACCTTGAATATGTGGTTATATAAAAAAAAAAAAAAACCATGCTTGTCACCTGTCTCATATATCATCTATGATTCTATAATAGGACATTTATCTAAATACTAGATTTTTATCCTTAGCCCTAATAATTTACCTTCCCATTGCAACCACACAAATATCACTATTTTACATTACTTGATTTACATCCCAATGTAATGTATGAAAGTTGTAACTGTTTGTTTTATATCCTAAATAATTTATGATATTCAGGCTTGCTCCTCGTGCTAACCATTGCATAACTTTATATATTGGATCACTATATTGTAAAGCTTTTGAAATATATAAATTTAATCTCCTTAATAAAAAGTCTACATGATATTAATTATTACTAACAATAAATGAAAAGTTCAAAAGTTTTTTATTAACTTACTTTCTCTTCAAGCCAATAGGTAAATGTACGGTTATGTTGGTCGTGCATCCATTTTTTGTTACTTGACTGATGCGGGTATTACTTTTGAATCCACGTAAAGTGCTCCCCGATATAAGGAAAGAAGTTATATTTAAAAAGAAAATAGAATAGGTTAATGGTATTTCATAAAATACTTAATGAATTTAAAACATATAAATACTAACTTAATGTAAAGTTGAATATATGTTGTGTTCTTTAAAACATAGCAATGCACTTGCTCTAGTAGGTCACTGTCAGCTTCCTCGATTTGACTAATAGTTGAGGGTTGTTCAATTACCATTTTGTTTTTATGCCTAATAAAGGTCTCCAATTACATTTAGGCCAGACATGTACTTAACAACATTGCCTTGCCACATAACAATCGGCAATTCATCCTTCTGGACGATTACGCGCATAGCTTTCTAGAATTTTCATATACCTCTCAAAAAGACACATCTACCTTAAGTATACCTATCCACATAATCTCAACTCTTCAATAAGATGGATAGTCACAAAGACCATGATGTCAAATAAAGTAGGTAAAAAGTACTTCTCAAACAAATATAATGTGATTACAAGATCATTTTAACCTTTTAAAATTTTAAGGTCTATCGTTAAGTTACACAAGGCATTGAAGAATAATGAGAACCTAGTGATAACAACTCTTATATGCTCTAGTAATATGCCCCTTTATGGCTAGCGGTAAGAATTGTTACATCAAAATATGATAATCATTCGATTTTAACTCTTCTATCTTTGCATCATCTACAGATACAATGTTTTAAAATTTTGAACAATATCCTGTAGGCTCTTATATGTTTACCAATATCTTGCAAAATATCATCTTTTCTTTTTTACTCAATATAATGCATGCTGGAGGTAAAATAATTTAGTTATGGTTTTTTGGTATAGCTCTTGTCTGATCTTCATCTCCTTCAAATTTAATCTTAATTTCATGCCATCTTTCATTTTTTTGAAATATTTAGTAAGGTTTCATAGATGCTTTCGCACACATTCATTTTAATATGCATAACATCTAATTAATGACAAATTAACAGAAATCTTTAATGAGGTAGTTCAAGAAAGTGAATTTTTTCTTATAATATACAGTGTCATCATTATTATCTTTTATTCTACTTTTGCTTCTGCTTCTTCTTCTTCCCTATTTATTATGAAAATTGTTTTGATATCAAGCCATGCACTTCAATTTGACACCCTAATGGTATCAAATAAGCCACAATCTTGATACCTCTTGCACCCTATGCGCAGCGAAAAACCATAACTCTCACCATAAGTAAGAACACATAAGATTAACACGCCAATAAAGATAAAGAAAATAAACCAATCACAAGACATAAGATATACGTAGTTCGGCTTAAATTGCCTACGTCCACGGAGGATCCATGATCTAGCTTCTTACTATTGAAATAGATCACTAAGTATCTTCTTACATCATCAATGATCCCACAAGACCCCTTAATATCTCCCATAGAGACCTCTAAGCATCTACCCTTGATCATTATGACTCCCTAAGACCTCTTAGTATCTTCTTATAAGATATTTTTATAAGGAATACAAGAATAGCCCGAACATCTAAGCCAAAAGGATCTATGATGTTTCTCTTTTATTCATTCAAAGAACCTAAAGAAGAAAACACCACTAAAGGTTACACTCTAGTACACCACGCACTTAGTGCCTACCTACTCCTCTATTCTCTCTTATGGTTACATCTTGAAATCTTAGATGCTTAATCTTAAACAAGGGTTTACAAGTATTTTTATAGGGTGTATTTCGTGCCTACAAATCCTATTCCTTATTGGAGTAAGAGTTCACTTATTTTGGAAGTCCAAAACTTCCCAAAACTCAAAATCTTGAACCAAGACGGACATCCTGACGCGTATGGGCACTGCGACGCTCATCCCTGGGCACTGCGGCGCTGGCCCTTCTTGCGCTCATCGTCGCGGCGCTGGTCTTCTGTGTTGAGCGCCACGGCGCTGGAAGCTCCCTGCAATTTCTTTATTTTCTTTGCGTCTTCTAGTCCCGTTTCACTTCCCCCTTCGTATCCCACACATCCTAGACTTCTCCATACGTGTCTCATACGTTTTAGATTTCTTGTGACTCTCTACTTTGGTATTCATCTCAATTCTTGTCTAACCAAGATTGTTGAATCATCAATTTTCCAACAAAAACCATCTAAGAACTTAAACATTTCCTCCCCACTCAATAGTATAGAAGGGAATCCATATTATGGCTTATAGTTAAAAGCTTTCATCTGTGCAAGATATAGATGATCGACCAAAAGAAAGCATCGATGCCCTAAATAACAAATTATTTTACTATGTTTTAGCCTACATGCAAAAGTTTCCTCCTTATAATATGGATAAGAAAAATACCCCTTCACAGTAACACTAGACAAGTTGCCATATATGGGGAAGTCGTTTATGTTTAAAATTACAACCCTTAAAGTAAACACTTCTTCTTAGATGCATCAAAAGCTTTGAGTCTTTCATCCTAAAGTGTTTTTAAGTCATCAATTAAATGTGCCAAATACACATCAATATCATTATTAGGTTGTCATGGCCCAAGAATTAATAGACAGAAGTATGAATTTTCTCTTCATGCACAACCGAGGTAGAAAATTATAGTTGATAAATATAATTGGTCAACAACTATAATTACTACTAAGTGTGCTATGAGAATTGATACCATCTGATAAAAAAAAGTCATTTCTAAGGTTTTTCCTCTTGCATGCAAAGTCATACCACTTATTGTCAATCAACTGCCATGCAAGAGAGTTAGTTGGATACCGAAGCTTACCATCATTTTCTCTCCCAATTGCATACCAAGTCAAGTCTTTAGGAGTTTCAAGAGATTGAAACATATGTCTCAAATGTGGAATGATTGGAAGGTACTATAACACTTTAATAGATAGCTTGTTTATTTTCTTTGCCAAACTCTTTCCTTGTTTCTTCATCTTGATTTATCATATAATGGACATTAATTGAGATTTTCAAACTCTTTTCTATACAGAATATAATCATTATTGCAAGTATCTATATTCTTATACTCAATACCTAAAGCGTTCATTATATTTTTTGCTTTATAAGTAGAAAAAGAAAATACATTAATTTTAGAAAGGATATCTTGAAGAGTACTCAACAACTCTGAAAAACTCTTATCAAACCACTCATATTTTTCTTTAATGTTGTACAACTCCACTAACTCAAACAATTTGGTGTATTTACAATATTTAAGGTATAAAATTTTTTGAAAATTCTTAAGTAATTTAGTAAAAGAATCATTGTCACAATATCTATATACTTCATGCACCATTTTTACAATGTTGGAAAAGTCATACAAGTTAAGAATATGTATAAATTTACTTCCACCATCTAGGGAATCTTTCTTCTCCCTATAAAATATCATGTATGTAACTTTCATCAATACTAGATATAAATAAGTGATTTCTAACTTCTCAAATTGTATTGAAGATCGCATTATAATATTTCAGACATGGACAAGTTGCTTAGGCCTTTTACCTCTTATAAGATGTAATACAAAATAATAATCTAGTTTAGAATATGAAGTAGGTAAAAAGAAAGAAAAATAGTTCTATAATGTAATACATAATACAACACATGATTCCGTTCCTACTTTTTACCTTTTTTATAAAAAATCTACACAAATATAATATAAAAAAAATTATTACAATACAAAAGGATAGAGCACTTTTGCACACAAGACTTATTCACCAGCCAAATTCACGTCTTAAGACAATAACAAAATGAGTAAATAGCTCAAATTAATAGTTTCATAGGCACTAATACCTAAATTCAAAGTCGAAGGTACTAAAGAAAAAAGAAAACAAGTAGAAGCAGTAAGATAACAAAATTCATCAGGCATGATCTAAGCACGAAAAGACCTGCAACATCTAATAGTAAGCTCAAATAATTACTTGTAACTAAAATAAATACAATATAAAGATTACAACCATTGTTACTATTGACAATAATAATTTGTTTATCTATAAAAATCTAAAAAATACATGAAAAGTTTCTGAAACAATTAAATCTGCCTCCTCTAGAAACCCAAAATTAATAATTGCAAAAAATAATTCATAATAAAAATAGTAGCAAAATAAAATCAAATGACTAAGAATATTTGCTCTATGAAATCAAGCTCCAACAAGTTGAATCAACAGCACTGTGAAGCAATGGCACTATGAAGTTAAAACAATTCTTCAATCAAAGAAAAAATTAATGACTATAAAAAATTAAATATACACTTTAACAAATCAACGACTCAACACTCCTCAAAGAAGAAACAATCCTTCAATTTAAAAAAAAAAAAAAAAAGCCCGTCAAATGTTTTAAAAAAAATCAAGGTTTGTTGTGAGATTTTGCAAGACACTAATCTTCCAAATGTGCGATTTTGTGATTTTACTATTACAAGAGAACATGATTTGCACACTCAACAACTCAAAATAAGTTATGTTGTCACAATTTCACCTTTGAAACTAGGGTTGTTGCAATTTACTCGCGATTTCGCCTTTCAAACTAAGGTTTGATGTCACAAGGAACACCATTCCATAATCATTTTGAATATGTTGTGCAATTCCACGCTTTTGTAGGACTACCCATAAAAACGATTTGAAGAGTACATAGGGAAGACATGTTGAAAATGTTATATTTGTAGAGGGAAAACACGACAAAAAATTTTAAGTGTGCAGAGATATAAACTACAGGCTAAAACAACAACGTTTCAACCAACCAAAAACAAAATGATATGATGTCGTTTTAATTTTTCAAACATTGAACGAAATCATTTGATTAAGTATTGTAAATCAAAACGATGCCGTTTTGTCAGTTAATATCTTGAAGCCTAGAACAACGTCATTTAATTCCTGCCAAGTAACCCAAAACGATGTCATTTTAATAGGCAATACTAATGAAAAAGGACATTGTTTATGATAATTCCTGAGTCAAATTTTAAATTATGTAAATGGCATCACTTGGTCCTATCAAAATACCCAAAACAACGTCGTTTTGGTAAGTAATGCAATTTCAAAACAACATTAGTTTGTCAATTTATAAGTGAATATTTAGGAAGGCCTAAAACGATGTCATTTAGACTTGACAAATAAATCTCAAATGATGTTTCATTAATTTTTGAAAACAAAAAATGAAATGCTGTTGTTTTGGCCCAACGAACACTAACGTCAACTTTTTCCAAATTTTCTTTAAAAATCTTTATATATTTCTATCACCAATATCTAAAATATATTTACGGGTCTTTCTATCACAAATTTTTGATATATATTATCACAACTTAGTAATGAATAATAATAAAAAAAAATTGTGATACAATTCATTAATATTATAAAATATTTGATAGTATCTATCAGAAATTGGTAATAGACCATAATTTTAATCACAATTTTTTAACATCAAATTCCTTTTTTTTAGTAGTGTTCTCAAATTTATTAGAAATATTTTCAATCAATTTGTACTTTGAATTTAAATATTTTATTAATATTAAAAGAGTTTAATTCTAAATATCATTATAGGCTTCACATTTATAGGTTAAAAAAAATGAAAAATATCTATAACTTTTTTATACTATAATCTCAATAAATCACTAACGTTATAATGTCAATCAAATTTTGATATCATGGTAATAGTATACTTCTGATACTATGTCAATAGTGAAATATTGACACTTATAAAATTTTAATAAATTTTAGGTTTGAGTAATATTAATATTTTTAAATTGTATCAGTAAAATTATACATTGATATCAAATTAGTTAGTAAAATTTATTTTTGTAGTAGTGAATGATTGTAACTTAATAATGTGGAAAAACATTTGTAATTACTTTTGAGAAAGTTTATGGAGTTTCTCAAATTTTGTCACTGGCCAGAAAAAAGAATTGATTAATTTTCTGTTTAAATCAGAAGAGAGATATGTTCAGAAAAAATAAATAAATAATAAAAATAAAAAACGAAACAAAGGACGGTGAAATTCGAGAGAGAACGTGAAAAAGTTTTGACTAATTTTCTTAGGTTTTAGAAAGTTAAGGAGGTCATTTTAGTAATTGATAAAGTAAAATAAATAAAATAGTTCTTGATTCTATAATTTTGTAATTGTCATGTATTTGAAGATTTTTAAAAGTTTATGAAAAGATTAGTCGAAGAGAAGATTTAAATCCAAAACCTTTTCTTAGTTTCATCCGAAACACCTTAGTCTTAGTTTGATTCAAAATTAAACCATATCACAATGTGACATAACGACTATTCTTTGACGGTGAAGAAATTTAACTATTATGAGTCCATAGAAAACCGAAAACAATCTACATCAAACAGTTAGTATGATTTAATGGGAGAGATCAGATAGTATGATTAAATTTCAAAAATCCCATCATTTTCTCATCTCTATCAAGTGGAATATGCTTGGAATAATCTTATCTAAATGAAGCGGCTGCCGACCTGATACTCTAGCAGCTAGCTCATTGGAACTTTAGCTTCAAAACATACTGCAAAAATTTCACTACGTGACTCGATCGAAGCTTGCTTAATTATTGTAAGGAAATAAATGATTCCTGGGAGAGCACTGAGCACAAAGGATAAATTCTAGAGAATGGGCCTACGTGAACCAAGTAGAGTTGTTGATGTCAAGTAACACGCCTCAATTCTCTAACTAACAATGGAATATAATATATCACGTATCTGTTAAGTTGGCAGATGAACCAATGGCAAAATTGCCTTCTGCTTCGATATTCAATGTGAGAATCACATTGCTAAATTACTTGCATAATCATTATTTTTATTTATTATTATTATTTTCTTATTAAATTGCCAAATGTTTGAAGTTTAAGCTGGTTGATTGGGAATCACGCTGCTCCTTGTTTACGAAAAAGGTAATTGATAGTTCAGTGCTCTTTTTCATTTTTTACTAAATGCATATATTTTTTAAAATATTTAATTATATTTCTTTATAATTATCTCTATTTTTAAAAATACCCAGTTAATTATATTAATAAAAAGATTAATTTAAATATTTAAAAAAATTCTTATAGGTAATTAAAAAAAGCTCAAAAAAAATGAACTACCAATTTCGCTTCTGAAATCTTAAATAGTAAAAGAGGACGTCTACAAATTATCAAGTTTGACTTGTAGTTGCCCAGCTTCATTTGTCCATTAATTTGTTTCGGGGTAGGTCTTTTCGTTGTTTGCTAGCAATGACAGAACTTGGAAGATGATTTAGAGATGTGCTCCAGCTCTTGGAAATGAATGGCTGATAGGAGCCAATATGATTTTATTGCCATTATTTATGTATTTATCCAAAAGTATTATAAAAATATAATCCAAATCTTTCACAACCAAATTCTGATAATATGTCAAAGAGATTTTAACAAATTTGTTTTCTCATCAGAAACAACGTTTAAGAAATTTTATTAATTAATATTAAATTTATTTTAGGTGCCCTTTAGTCATTTCAGTTTCCTCACTGATTAAGCTTACACAAGAAATTGAGAAAACTTAAGGCATGTTAGATTTGTCTTTAGGGGGTCTCTTTTGGCATGCGTCAAAACGTTTTTAAAACACTAATAGGACTAAGTTTATTAGGCTTAAGTAAATATAAGAATATTGATTGGATTGAATGTATTATGGTCTATCAAAATTTATATGCCTAATAAAAACCAAACCTTTGTTTATACATCTTATCTACTCCCATTAGATCATAAAATAAACTAAAACTTCAGATTTCATGAGAAGAGAGGTGAAAAGCCGCCATTCTTGACCGCTTCGCTTATTTTTGAAACATTACCATCGAAGAAGCTTAAGAACTAGGAATTGAAGGACCGATAACACGTGCTAGTGGTCCTATTTTAGGTGCCAAACTGAGATAAGCATTGATGGTTGTTTAATCTCAACCATAAAACGAGCTGCATTCATCGTGTCCACTTGCATAATAATAAAAATCACGCATAAATTTCACATTAAACGACACAAATGTCGCTTTTCATATAATTAAAGATTGGTCAGATTTTATGCAGCCGACAGTATCTTTTCATGTGTATAGAATGTAAAAAAATTGAGGAGCGATGTAAGATTGCAGTTAAAGTATAATTGAGAAATATAATAAAAATAATAATAAAATAAATATAAGAGTTTACGTGGTTCAGTTTTTAGTCTATATATATGGGCGAAGACAGAAGAATTTTTTATTATTATAAATGAAAAATACAAGTATTATAGTATTTTAACCTTACAACCTAAAACCCCAATACACCCAATTATCTCAAATCACTTAAAAACTCTCTCAAAGCTTTTGAAACTCTCTTAATTTACAATTTGGAATAAAATAATGAATTGCTAAACTCTCCCATTTATAGGGAGAGTTTAGCATAGTGGACAGCCAAGAAATAGCTGTCCACCATTGTTAAAACAATTGCTGGCACACGGTGCCAGCAATTAGGTAGCTGGCACACGGTGCCAGCTACTACAACATTTCTCCCACTTGGAGATTTGATTGAGAATCAATCAAGTCTCCACACCATTCTTTCTTCTTCGCCAAAGTCATGTTGCCTATGTGTTTGCTAGGCTATGCAAAGATCTGCACCATACAAACTTGTTGGTATTGGTGGGCTTGGTCAACACATCTGCTAGGTTATCATCTGTATGAATTTTTTTTCATATCCACACTTCCATCTTCTACCACTTCACGAATAAAGTGATATTGAACACCTATGTGCTTCGTTCTTGAATGAAAAGTTGGATTCCTTGCAATGTGCAAGGCACTTTGACTGTCACAAAACCATTCAACTTTCTCTTACTTGTGCCTGAGCTCCTCCAGTAATCTTTATATCCAAATTGCTTCCTTGCAAGCTTGTGTAGCTGTCATGTATTCTGCTTCTGTAGTAGATAATGCCACAACAAATTGTAGTTTCGAAACCCAGCTTACAGCTCCTTCTGCAAGTTTAAACACATAGCCAGTAGCGAATTTTCTTTTATCAAGGTCTCCTACAAAATCTGAATCCATATAGCCCTTAACAATAAAATTTGATCCTCCGTAACATAAAGCAACATCTGAGGTACCCATAATGTATCTAAGGATCCTCCTGACACAACCCCAATGCTCTTTACCAGGATTCGCCATGTATCTACTAACTGCTCCCACTGCTTGTGCAATGTCTAGTCTGGTACAAATCATAGCGAACATTAAACTTCCCACTGCTGATGCATACGGTACTCGAGACATCTCCTTCCTCTCTGCTTCTTTGCTAGGACACATATTAGAGGATAACTTGAAATTAACAGGGAGTGGGGTACTAATTGGCTTACAATCTTGCATGTTGAAGCGCCACAAGATTTTCTTTAAGTAGTTCTTCTGAGAAAGTCAAATCTTCCTGTTATTTCTGTCTCGGTGAATTTGCATCCCTAGAATCTTGTTTACTGGTCCCAAGTCCTTCATATCAAATTCCCTAGCCAACTGTGCCTTCAATTCTTGGACTCGATCTTTGTTGGGGCCTGCCACCAACATGTCATCCACGTACAACAGTAAACTAATGAAATCATTATCATCTTCAAACCTTTTGTAGTATGTACAATGGTCTGAACTAAGTCTGTTGTATCAAAGGCTGATGACATAGGAATCAAATCTCTTGTACCAATACCTTGGCGCCTGTTTGAGACCGTACAGAGATTTGTTCAACCTGCAAACCAAGTTCTCTTTTCCTTCTTCTTTAAAACCTTCTGATTGGAGCATATAAATTTCTTCTTCAAGTTCTCCATGAAGAAAAGCTGTCTTCACATCTAGCTGCTCTAAATGTAAGTCAAATGTAGCACACATTGCTAGGACTATTCTGACTGTCGTGAGTCGAACCACAGGGGAAAATATCTCATTAAAGTCAATACCTTCTTTCTGAGCATAACCTTTCACCACCAATCTCGTACGATACCGCTCCACTTGGTCATTGCCATCTCGTTTGATCTTGTAGACCCATTTGTTACCAATGACTTTTCTTCCACGTGGTAGTGCAACCAGCTCCCATGTTTTGTTCTTATGCAAGGCTTCAATCTCTTCTTGCATTGCTATCATCCATAGAGAAACATTTTGACTTTTAGAAGCCTTCTGAAAAGTTGTTGGCTCTACATCCTTTGTTAGAAGGCAGTATGCAACATGAGTTTTTATGACATACTTCGAGTGTCATGATGGTGGTCGTCTCTCATGAGTTGATCTACGATCATCTGTAGCCTCAGACTCTACTGGTTCTCGTTCTTCATGCTCTGATGCTGCTTTAGAAGAACCTGAATCTTCTTGTACTTGATTATTTTCTATTTGTACTATTGTAGTCTCTGGATTTTCCTTCACTGTGCTATCATCTTTATCATTCATTTGTAGTTTATCTTCTGCAAATATCACATCTCTGCTAATGACAACCTTGTGGGTAGTGGGATCCCACAGGCGATACCCCTTGACTCCATCAGCATATCCCAAGAAAAGGCATTTTCTGGATTTTGGATCCAGCTTCGTTGTTTCTTGGGGATTATACATCACGTACACAAGACTTCCAAATGTATGAAGGCGAGAATAATTAACTGGTTTTCCAGTCCATATCTCCATCGGTGTCTTCAACTCGATTGCTGTTGATGGTGACCGATTTACCACATAACAGACAGTTTTGACTACTTCTACCCAAAATGCCTTGGCTAAACCTGCAGTTCTCAACATAGCTATTGTTCTCTCCAATAAGGTTCTGTTCTGTTCATCCACTCTGCTACTCCATTCTTGTTGACAGAATGCAATAAAATTCTCACCAGTATATTCTCCTCCATTATCTGTCCTTAAACACTTGATCTTCTTTTCTGATTCAAGTTCTACACGCGCTCTGAATATTCTGAAAGCTTCAAACACATATGACTTCTTCTTGATTGGATACACCCAACATCTCCTGGAGTAATCATTTATAAATGATACAAAATATCTTGCTCCTCTTAAGGACATCACCGGTGCTTGCCAAACATCAGAGTGAATCAATTCTAGAATTTCTTTACTTCTAGAACTAGATGTGCTGAACTTTAATCTATACTGCTTACTTGTGACACAGTGCTCACAGAAAGGTAAATGAACCGATTTGAGCCCATGAAGTAAATTTTGATCAGAGAGAATTTTTAAACCTCGTTCCGACATATGACCCAGTTTGCGATTCCACATTATCGTTGACCCTTCTGTTGAACTAGTTGATGCAACAGATACATCTCCTTCCTGCAGTGTTTCTCCATTAAGCATGTACAAATTTGCAGCAACCTTTTCTGCCTTCATTACTACAAGCGCGCCTTTGAGAATTTTCATTATCCCATTTTCAATTTGGGTCTTACACCTAGTGTTATCTAATTGTCCCAATGACAAAAGATTCTTCTTGAGGCCTTTCACATGTCGCACCTCCTGGATAATACGAACAGTACCATTGTACATCTTCATCTTGATGGATCCTATTCCAGTGATTTCCAAAGCATGATCGTTCCCCATATATACAAATCCTCCAGAGGTAGGTTCATATTGATGGAACCATTCTCTCTTAGAGGTCATGTGCCATGTAGCTCCAGAATCCATGAGCCATACATCAGAGAACCGTTTTCTGCTTTCAACAACTATTGCTGCCTCGCTGTATAAAATTTCACCATCATCTGAGGTGCTTGCAATATTCCCTTGAGGTTTGTCCTCTGCACTTTTCTTCAATCCTCAACAATCCTTCTTCAGATGGCCTTTCTTGCCACAATGGTAGCATTTGACGTTCTTCTTACTTCTAGATTTTGGTCTACTATGATTTTAACTCCCACTGGGGCCACGTTCTATTGATCTACCTCTCATCATTGTCAAAGCTTCTGCTTGCTGCGAACATTCCTGTTTGTCTTCTTTATTTTTCCGTCTTCGTTCTTCTCCCAATATAGCAGTTGTAATATCATCGAAGACTAAGAATTCCGTTAGGATATTATTTGTCAAGTTGATGATGAGTTGATCATACGAATCTGATAGGCTTTGAAGTAAAATCTCTGCACGTTCACCTGCCTCTATTTTATGCCCCAAAGAAGTGAGTTGGGAAAATAGAGTATTTAATATGTTGATGTGCTCCGTCACTGAAGTGGATTCTACCATTCGAAGGGTGTACAATCTCCTTTTTAAGAAGATCTTGTTATGCAGAGATTTAGCCTCATACAATTTAATGAGAGTATCCCAGATCTCTTTTGCTGTCTTCTTTTCCGCCACACTAGATAGCACATTATTAGCAAGTGCTAAATGCAGATCAGCAACTGCATTACCGTCAATCTCATTCCACTTGATATCATCAGTGATACCAGGGGCCTTTCATCAATTGCTTCTAAGCACTTGTTTTTTCTTAAAATTGCCTTTATTTTTATTTTCCACAATGTAAAATTACCTCCATTGAACTTCTCAACTTCGTATTTTGCCGCCATTACTTTTCACCACGAACTGCTTTCTGCTAGGATCGGCTCCCACTGTTTCACATGAATAGTAATCGTGTGTATGAATAGTAACTATATACATGAATAGTAACCATATACGTGAATAGTGACCTCCTTCAACCAGAAGCTCTGATACCACTTGTTAGAAAATTGAGGGGTGATGCAGGATCGCAGCTAAAGCGAAATTGAGAAAAATAATAAAAATGACAATAAAACAAAGACAAGAGTTTACGTAGTTCGACTTTTAGCCTACGTCCACGGGCGAAAACAGAAGAATCTCTTACTATTAGAAATAGAGAATACAAGTATTGTAGTGTTTTAGCCTTACAACCCAAAACTCCAATACACTCAATTCTCTCAAATCACTAAAAAACTCTCTTAAAATTTTTGAAACTCTCTCAATTTATAATTTAAAATAAAATAATGAATTGCTAAACTCTCCCATTTAAACAGTTATAGGGAGAGTTTTAGTATAGTAAACAGCTAAGAAATAGCTGTTCACCATTATTAAAATAATTGCTGGCACCGTGTGCCAGCAATTAGGTAGCTGGCACACGGTGCCAACTACCACTACACAGAAATGAAAATCGTCAGATACAGCCTTATGAGATTCGACGGTTGTGTATTTAAGCAGTCAATTATTATGAAAATGGTGACAAATTAAGTTTTTTCTCTCGTAGCATTTTATCTATTGTAGACAGTAATTCTATACGCTTTATTATAGTGATTACATAATTTGCAATTTTATTAAAGTTTTATTCTACTCTCTTCTCTTTATTGCAACGTTTTTCGTTTTTACTCTATTCTCTCTATTTGTAACTTTTTTCTTCTTTTACTCAATTAGAATGAACTTCCTTGAATGAATCATCCTTTTCATTCTACCGAAATTAACTTTTTTAAATAAAATTTATCTTTTCTGACTTTCATATATTTTTTAAAAGTTTTCTTGTACCAATTTTAGTTTAGTATTGAGTAGTTTTAAAAATGGAGAAAATAAAGTCAATAGGAATTTTTACTCTTAACACATTGTTTTATACTTAATTTACCTAAAAAATTAATAAAATAAAGCAAAGATGAAAAATGTGAGTGAAATCATGGTAGTGACTTTGGTGAGTCCCAACTTTTACTTAGTGAAGTAAATCAATTAACAATAAAAAAAATAACCTTCAACATGTCAAATATACGAGATATTAATAAGAGAAACAGTGCTAATTAATGTATACTTGTGATGCCATGTGTCACGCTTTACCACACTCTTCACACATTAACATTTATGTTTCTTCTTACACCAATTACTCTATACAAACTATTATTTATACTTAAACGTTCAACTTTATGACCTCAACTTTTTAGTTATACTACAAGATAAATTTGTCTACATTCCACATATTCTTTAATTACCACTACTTTATTCCTTTGACCAATTACTTGTAATTCCACCGTCATTTATTATTGTCAATTGTGCATGGAAATTCAAACTATTTATCACAAACCGATCTTATCAGTTGTCTCTGTTAACATGCCACTCTCTTGGTTTTTTCAATTATTTGTTTTTTACAATGACATTTCAACAATTTTCTTGCTTCTTCGATTGCATATTAGCTCTGACTTTAAAGATTTAAAATATATATTTGTTGAATTGCAAAGGTCAATAACGTCACATATACTAAAACCTAGAGAAAATTTTATTTAAATTGATCTCTAAACCATTCGATATAATCATACTATATATCTTATAGTTAATTTTATTATTATTATTAGTATTAAAATAAATTATTTTTAAAATGAATGTATATATTTTAAAATTTGTTGAATGAACATACATAGTGACACCCAGAATTTTAATTTGTAGGTTTTAAATAATTTCACTTAAGTTTTGTTTTTCTTTGTTAAGGGTAAAAATTATGTTTTCATGTGGTCAAGCAGTAGAACTTTCACACAATTTGAGGGGATGTTTTTTTTTTTTCAATGAGGCTTCACTAAATATACATATATGTACGTAATAAACCTGTATATAACTCCTAAAAAATTTCTAATTCTGCTCCATGAGTTAAGATCTCTCCTAACATAATTTTTTTCTAATTTTAAAAGAATATTTTAACACGTATTTTATATTAATTATATATAGTAAAATTTTATTTTATAATTATTTTGATTTTTACCAACTACTTATTTTAATTAATAAAATATTAGATAAAAAATGAGATTAAAAGAGGATACTAATCTTAAAGGCGGTTGTCTCCAAATACACATTTTAATAATGCCACCTACCTTTTGCATACCATACTTCTTTTTTTTTTTTTTAATAAGTAACATGATTTATCAGTTTATCATCGTCTAATATTTAGGAAAATGACCCTTTCTCCCCTGAAGTTTTAGTTAATCTTTACTTAATTATCCCCTATTGTTTCAAAAAATATTAAAATTTCCATACCTTTATACTATTCTGTTATTATTATTCTATTAATTAATTTTAACTTTTATGATAAATTGATAACTCTATTTGTGATAATATATAGTTTGGCAGTTTTGTCTCTAAATAAATGAAAGCAAAAAATGCTGCCACTATTTACTATTTGTTAATATTCTGTTATTACTATTTTATTAATTTTAACTTTTTTTTTATAAATTGATAATTTAATCCTTGATAATATATAGTTTGATAATTTTGTCTCTAAATCAATGAAAACAAAAAAAAAAAAGCTTAAAGGGAATTGAACCTTTGACCTCAAGATAAAACCAGCCATTTTTATCACTAAACAAAACTAAAGTTTGCATAATATATTATCAAGACTAATATATACGTACCCTATAAATTAATTAAATAAATTGTTAACTTTAAATTAAATGAATTTTATACTAAAAAATTATAAATAATAATAAGTGTATAATATTTTAATAAACAATAAATTTAATTAAATTTGTACATGTTTACAACAAAAGACTTAAAGATTAACTTTTAGGAACTTATTATAAAAATGAATTATTTTATAATTTCTTAAAATTAATATAAAATAATAAAATAAAATACATACTAAAAATAAAATTATTTTCTAGCTCATATGTGAATTTGTATTATTTAATATTAAATAAAAATAATTTTAATGAAGAATTCAAAATTTAAGTTATAACTTATGAGAATTCACAAAAAAAAAAAAAAAATAAATAGTAAATATTGAGAATTATATTTAATTCATAAAAAAATAATTTTCATAAATTTTTAAATTAAAAATTACTATAAATAATACCAAATTCTTCTATGCTCTCAAATGAGTTGTTAATATAGATTTTTAAATGATAATTGATGACTACATATGAAAAATAAGTTTGAGTTTCATTGGAAAACTATTTTTTTATAATTAATGTAGTTTTCAATACTTTTTTTAATTTCTTTCAATTAATTTAAGAATAATTAGAAAATGAGAAGATGTTTATAATGATTTTCCAAAAAAAATCATTTTTGTAAGCTTATTTTAATTAAACAGTATTTAAAATATTTTACATTTATTATTCTTTATGTTTTTTTAGTACAAAATTTTATTTAATTTAGAATTAACAAATCATCATATTAATTTATAGGATGTATATATTAATCGTTATAAAATATTATATAAGCTTTAGTTTAGCCGTAGTAAAAATATGTGATTTTATCTTTAAATTCAAGGGTTCAATTTCCTTCAAACTCTCTATCTCTTTTTTTTTCTCTAATTCTTTTAGAGAAAAAAATGTCAATTTATTTAGGAATAAAATTATCAAACTATATATTATGAAGGATAAAATTATCAACTCATAAAAAAAAATTAAAATTAACAGAATAATAATAACAAAACAGTAACGAAATTATAATTTTTTATAATTTATTTAAAGATAAAACAGTCAAATTATATATTATTAAAAAAATTATTAATTCATTAAAAATAATTAAAATTAATAGAATTGTGATAACAGAACAGTAACAAAATAATAAACAGTTGTAATAATAGAAAGAATTTTAATATTTTTTAAAACCGTAAGAGGATAAGTAGAAATGGACTAAAACTTCGATGAAAAATGATCGTTTTCCTCTAATATTTAGTATATGGAGTGGCCTTAATCTTTTGTTACCTTCGGCTTCGTCGGCAAAGTATGCTTGCCAGAAAAAGTAAGACAAGCCCCAAATTTCATATGCACAAGCTTTGCAAACCTTTGTGAAATATTCAAAACTTTCAACTTAGTGGGTTCCATATGGATGGACCTATGGAAAGTTACTCTATATCCCACTATTGAAAAGAGACGGATAAAAAATATTTATTTAAAAAAAAAAAGAGAAAAAAGAAATGACACGTGTTGTGCCATTATCGACCATGGCTCACTATAAAAAGCCATCTAATTGTTCTAGCTTTGCACCCATCATCAACAAAAGCTTAATCTCAAAGATGCTTAAGACTTACTTTTTTCTGCTAGCGTTGCTAATAGGAGTGGTGCTTCTTACCACTCCTACCACCGCCGATCAACAAAATCCGCTTTCAACGGAGGAGGAGCAATCACCGGAAAAAACCCTAGAATCCCATGAACCCTACGATGGATACAAACCACCGCCAAAATACAAACCACCCCCAAAATACAAGCCGCCACCACACAAGAAATATCCTCCGGAGGAGGACATAGAGGAGGACTTTCACCACAAGCCTAAATATCCCCCGAAGAAACCACCACACAAGAAATATCCTCCGGAGGAAGAAGTAGAGGAGGATTCCTATGGCCACAAGCCGAAATATCCGCCGAAGAAACCACCACACAAGAAATATCCTCCGGAGGAAGACATTGAGGAGGACTTCCACTACAAGCCTAAATATCCCCCAAAATATCCCCCGAAGAAACCACCACACAAGAAATATCCTCCGGAGGAAGACATAGACGAGGACTTTTACCACAAGCCTAAATATCCCCCGAAGAAACCACCACACAAGAAATATCCTCCAGCTTCCAACTGAGTGGCTGCTAGCTTATAATAATACGAGTATTTGCAGAAATAAGAGCATTTAATGATGCATTCCCCTTGTAATATAGGTCAATACTGTTGCTCATGCATATGCATCGACTGGTTGCTAGTTGTTACTAGTTACTACTAGTGTCGTGCTTTGTTTTTCGTTCATGCATGTTTACTCGTATCTTTTGTATTTGGCAATTATGATTAATGAACACGTGTATTTTCTCCTCTTATGTAGAAATTCCACTGTCATCTATACTGCCTAGTTTCTTTAGCTATTGACTTACGGGTGTTTTTGGCTAAACTAAAGTATATCGAATAAATTTTTTTATCTTAAAAGAATATCGATATTTTTTTTAGGGACTTCGTATATCAAAAGTAACGAATTAATTAATTAATTGACATACATCATTGCATCAAAGTGAATGCATCACTCCTTGCAAAGTAATAATAAAAACTCTGGTTAAGGCTTTGGTAAACATTTTATCGACATTTCCTCATACGTTATATAATTGCAAGATTAATGATTTCCAAGTAAATAAATGAAAGGTTAATATATATATATATATATATATATAAAATACTCGAGTTCGAGAAAAAAAAAATAGCCAGGTTAGTGTTTTGTGTGTGAGATTTCTCATCTTCAACTAATTTTTTTTTAAAAATAAATAAATAAAACCTCAAATTATAGAAAAATAAAACGGTACAGGGTCTGTTTGAAAATGTGGTGTTGCTGTAAATGTTATGAATTAAAAATTAAATTATATACACTTTAGGTGCTTTGCACTTTTTTAATTAAATATTTGTCAGGTGTATTTCTTAATTAACAATAAGAAAAAAAAAGGTGAATTTATATGCGAAACAAATTTTGTGGAGAGGAGTACAATGAATAAACAGTAGGGACTTAACCAAAACTTTTAATCGATTGGGTTAATTTTTTTTATGAAATACAAATAACATAATACGCTATTAAAGTTGTGTTTAACTATATATCAAAGTATAGAAATTTAACTAGTATGAGTTTTGAATATTAAAATTAAATAGAATTAGCTATTTAAGCTAAATTCACTTTAAAACATATATAATATGAAATAAGAAAAGATGACTAAAATTTTGAGTGTTTGATAAAGCTCACACAACAAAGTAATTTCAAAGAAAGTAAATTGAAGTAATTATGAGGAATTTATAAGAAGATACGAACAATAAGTTCATTTATAATATTTACATGTTAGAAGTACAAAAAAAACTCATTATGCCAAAAAACAAAAAAGAAAAATTCTAAGCATAAGTTAATATTCTGTTGATGTTAATAAAAAATAAAAACAAATATTTATGTTGTTAAGATAAGAAATACAAATTTTAAAAGATAAATCAATTTAAGAAATAGAAATATTTTTTTAAAAAAAATATAAATTTTGGGGTTACTTAAAGTAAATAAATAAACACTAATAGTATATTTGCTTCTTTTTAAATTTATATTAAATTTTTTTTATGGAGGGTTTCTGCCTTTGATCAACAGTAGACAAACACTCCCAAAAATAAAAGAAAAGAGAAACCACGTGCTACAGAAACTAGTATTTAGTGCAGTATCTATCAAAGGTCACAATCAATGGTGAGAAATGAAGAAATGCCATCGTTAATTTTGTTCAATTTTCACAAAGAAAGAGGCCACATTCATAGTGTCCGAAACCAATATCATAAAATTAGATGAAAGATGTCCAAGAAAATGACTTGTGATGAAAGATAATTCATCCAATTGCCTCTTTACGTATCTTATCGCTTAGCCCTTTGGATTGTCGTCTTCTGCATCTGCCCTTTGAATCAGCATATCTTACTTGCAATATTAAACAATTAATCACATTATTTTTTTAAATTTTATTCATCAACATCGAACAATTTGAGGTGAAATTCAATTTGATTGCAATGTAAAATATTTTTATATAGGTCTTCTTCCATTATAAGAGGGAACCAAAATACACTAGTTGTCACCCATTATATAATACTGCATAAATAAAGCAGACATTTTGTTGCTGTTGGTCATTAGAAAACTGCTTCTTAGCGATCCAACTTTCCGCAGAAGCCAACACAAAAGCCACGGCCACCATCCCAGAAGCAGAAGCAGAAGCAGAAGGGCCCGCCTACTAAAGATAATAAATTTGATTAATGAGTTATTTTTTTTACAATAATGTTTTATTATTATTCAACCTCGACCATAGGAGGAAAGTTTAAAACATAAGAAGATGAATAATAAAATTAATAATAACTAACATAATAAGACTGATGTTTTAACATATAATCCCATTCAAACTATGAGAATAATCAATACCAATTAGAATCAATTGATTTTTGAAGTCAGATTGAGCAACCTTGAATAATTTGAATTGTATTTAAGTAACCACGAATATCTTCTATTATTATTATTATTAACCTTTTGTGTAGCGTAATTTTGTATGAATTATTTTTACATTATTTTATTATTTAATTTATTAAAAAAATAAAAAATTTAGAATAATATTTGAAGACTATAGTATTAAATCCACAAAGAAAAAGATTTTGCCAATCGAGTACTCGATGCTCACAAAATCATTCAATAATTTCATGCAAATGGATAAAAACAAATTTTAACCAGAGATTTTATCAATGCAATTAACATTGGCCAAATAGTCAAGTCTGGCAGCTCTATGGGTCCCATATGTTGACTGGGTCACAGATAACCATAGCTAGCCCAAGAAAAAGACTTCTATCACTAATTAATGAGCTTCTAATGTCGTTATTTGAAATAAAATTCATTATTAATAAAAAGACATTTAAACGTTTTCAATATATTATAAATTTTATTTTAAAATTTTCATTAACATTTTTATTATGTAATAATTTTTGTTTATTTTAATAAAAAATATTTAAATATTTCAAATTTTTTAAAAAAGACATACAAATTATTTTGTCATTAAAATAAACAAAATTTATTATTTAATTAAAATGTTGATGAAAATTTTAAAACTTATTAAGATTTGCATATTTTATTTTTAAAATATTAAAAGTCTAAATGTTATTTTTCTATAATTCTATTAAATTATTTATATTCTTCAATTACTAAATTTACACTAAGAATTTAATGTCAATTAACTTAATTAAAACGGACTATTTTAAATGATACAAGAGTTTAGTGTTCAAATTGCATTCACATTAAAGTTTAAAAATCATTAAAATTGAATTTCATATAATTAAAAAAAAAAAACTAAGCAAGAATAATGATTCTTGATACATTTGCAATGGCTACCGAAGGATATAAACCATTTGGTACTTGCAGGTGGAGCGACATTAGACGTAGGGGCATCGGCTCATCGCCCGGGCCCTATAAATTTTTTAAGTAAATAATAATTTTTTATTTTTATGAATATGTAATTTTAAATTTTTATTAGGATGGCAGATATGGATGCTTTTAAATTTGTATTTGCATATATTCTAAAATTAAAATATTAAATTCTTCTCAAATTTACAATAAATTATTCACCAATTTTAAACAGTTGTAAATCAATATAAAAAATATAAAATCATAATATTTTTTAAATTTTTTTATAAAATATAATAATTAAAATAATATTACAAATTTAAATTTAATAAAAATATTTCTATCAAAATTAAGCTCAATTCCAAGTTAAAATCAATAAAAACAACTTATAAATAATTAACATAAACTAGACAACAAAATTAAAAACCAACCTAATTAAGCAAAAATAATTTTTAGGCTTGATTTAAAATTTAAGAATATGTCTTATAAATAAATTTATATTTACATATTATAGTTTTAACATAAGTTTAATTGCTAATTAGTTAAGTCAATAATATATTAAACATTAAAAAATTTAAAATAAATAATAATAAATTGACTATAGCCTATTTGCCAAATAGTCGTCACAAAGTTTTACGATGCCTGCATTTGCAACAGTAATTTAGCTGCCACAAAAGATATTGTTTCTTGTAGTGCTATTAATATTCATCATGTGAAGAAAATAAATAAATAATGTTAAACAAAAAAATTAACTCATCTCTCTTAAAATATTTATATTATTTATATAAATAATGTAATGTCTATGAGGTAAAAATAAAAAAAAGATCGAAACATGTCCTTTGATAATCAAATAAATATTTGACGAGTGTGAACTAATAATTTTGTGGGAATAAAGGATTAGAGATGACAAAGATTATGAACAATTTTTGTATAACAAGTAAGTTGAGAATAATTAATAGATGGAATAAAAGATAAAAATTATTATTTTAATTTTTTATTTAAGGCTACAATTAAAGCAACATTATTTAGTCCTCTTTTAAAAAAAATAAAATAATATTTAAATATTTATAGATACCCGTTAGGGTATCTGCATAATATCTCATCAAAATCACACCCAACCCAAAAATTTGTTACGAGTTTTAATTTTGTATATTAAATTCATCTCAAACTCATTTTAAACCTTTCTAAATCCTTCCAATAATGGTGACTCTAATGGGTTTGCGGGTCATTTTATCATCCCTAACTTTTACCATAAATTATATTTATATGTTGGGATGCAAAGTTTGTATTTACACTAATATTACATTTAATTTATTAATTATTAATTGATATTTTATAACTATTATATTAATAAAAAGTAAAAAATTAATAATTACTTAATAAATAGTAGTCACTGATTAATGACACATTAGTTGAGATATAAACTATGTATTATGTAAATGTAGCACTACTCTTATGTTAAAAAATTTTAATTTTATAATATAACTTCTTATAATATAAATTTTAGCTCCATAATTTTTTAATCTTGATAATTTAATCTTCATCCTTCAAATATTTAGTTGAATTAAGAAGTTGGTTAGAATAGCAAGCGTGACTACTCCTTATTATATAAAATATATATGCAGAAATAATTATGAAGATAATATGTTATAATCAACTATCACTATTAAATTGATCTACTTAGAGGTTATCAAGTTGGGCACGTAATAACACATTTAGAAATTTAAAAGCATAATTATATTGACTCTATATAATAAGCAATGAAGTTCAATTAATACTATTACTCAATTTATGGAGATTATAATTTATGTAATGCCATATTTTTTAAATTGTATTCTAAATTTTTTATTTTAAATTTATGTATGTATTGAGATAGTATAATTTTGAAAATTATTTATTATATTATTTTATTATTTAATAGTTGTTTTATACTGTATTTAAAATACAAAAAATTAAAAATATTATTTAAAAAATATAACATTTTTTATTTTTTTATTTAAAAATGGATGAATACAATTGGAAATTTGCATAAATCTGCTAAAAATGGAGTTACTAAATGACATAATTGCAGGACCAGAGGAAAGTGACATTATTGAAGAATGACGCAAACACCATTCTCTGGTTGTTAGGACATAATTGCAGTATTTCAAACTAGCTACTCGACAGTTAGATGAAGGGGCGCCATACAAGCCATTTTCCAATTACCATTTTTGAGAATGACGCAAACACCATTCTCTGGTTGTTAGGACGGAGCTTGAATCTAAAACATGGAACGGTTAAAATATTATAGGATTAAATTTTAATTATTTAGAAATATTAATATTAAAAATAAAATTTTATAAGAGTCAAAATATAAAATATCAATTTTTTACGGGCGGAATTACAACAAAGCCTTGGGGATGATAATGTCTCAAATTATAAAAAAGTTCTAAAAGTGGTATAATAAATCTCAAGTTTATGTTCTACTCAAAAGTGAATCGAGAAGTTTATTTTTTTTATAAACAATTAATTAATAATATATTTTTTATTTATATTAATTTTTGTTTTTGAACTTGAGGTGGACATCTATCCTTTGGTCTACTCTATAACCACACATTAGGGCCAAAAAACCTATCTTCTTTGAGATTTCGGTTTAAAGTTCATTTCTTCTAAAGAGATAGTTTGATCTTTAAATCCAATACAACCCCAAGTTCTCAATCATAATTGAGCCTTTAAAGAATATTATAGATATCATGACCTCTCTAAAAAAGGCTTTAACATTGCATAAAGTGAAGACTTCAAAGTTATAATACTAAACAAAAGACCCTTAACAAAAGCATAAGTTGAGCAAGGCATTAGTATTCCCGTTAGGACTGGGCACTTATCAAATAAAAGTATTTATCCAATGTCATTTAATGTTGGTCGAGAACCAAAACGATTGACTGGTCACTATAAAAAAAAAGAGCTATACTTAATTTTGAGATCCGTAGAATCTCGAGAGTTTCTAAAAGAAAATCACATAAAATCTTGAGATCAATCTTAAATAGAAAAAAGGGGGATAAATTACCCTAACTTTACTAAGACTCTATCATTAATAAACATCTATAAAATGGGAAATTTTTTGGGGTTCTTAGTGGTGTGTGTTGGGTGGGGGAGGTCATTAATAAACATTTATAAAATAGGAAATATTTTGGGGTTTTGGGGGGGGGGTTTAATGTAGTTTCTTTTTTTTGTTTTAAAAAGGTAGATAGTTTAAGGCATCTTTGAAGACCTTTTCAAAGGAAAGACTCTACGATAACTCTCAAGAAGACATCATACAGTTTATTTTTGGTTTTAGAAGGGTAGATAGTTTCAAGGCATCTTTAAAGACCTTCTTAAAGGAAATACATGCCATATAGATTCATATGCCTAAAAAGGCAATTTGTCATATAGTCAATGGCTCGAAAAGGCTGTGCTTTTTGCATTTTCTTTATATTAATATTATATAATATTAGATTGGTAGTAGGCTAAAGGTTCAATAGAGTAGATGTATGCTCACATTAAACTGAACCACTATAATTTTGTATCTTGTTGTATTTTTTATATTAATTTTTGTTAATCTCGATCTCGTTCTCAACAACTAACAAATCTAACTTGTTAGCTTCGAAATTACTTAAACTTCAAGGTCAACAGTTTGGCACCATATGTAGAAGACAAACGAAAGGCCATACCTCTAAGACATATGACAACTACTGATCTACTAATGAAGACTAAGGAATTGAGAAGCATTAGCAATGACTGTAAAGATAATGAGAATCCAAGAAAGCCTTTAATCATGGTCAACAAAGGTAACTATAAATACATGGAATGATCCAACCACTGATATGAAAGACTAAACATAAGGGAATACTTCTAGAAGAATCTAATAGATGCTAAAAAACACCATATAAGATCATCTACTCATTGTTTAATGAATTCCTCATTTTTTACTTGCCATTATTATGGTTATTTATGAGTGCTCGAATCCCATTGGACTAGGACAAGTAGTAATAACTTTCTCCTTCTTCAAGAACATTGGCGTGGCTGTTTAAAAGGAATTATTGAAAAACCAAAGGGTACAAAAGTAAGGCACTTACGAACCCTTTAGTTAGAAGAGTCAAAAGGTACGAGGCAAGACCCTTATAACCCTATCGGTTGATCAAAAAACCAAAGGGTATAAGACAAGACCCCTGTGATGCCTGTAGTCAAAAGAGCTAAATGGTACGGGGCAATGCCTCTATGATCCTTTTGGTTAGCAAAAAGGCCAGGGGGTACTAAACAAGCCCCCTGTAACTCCATCGATTGATCAAAAATTAAAAGTTACGGGGTAATGCCCATATAGCCCCTTTGGTCTAAAGAGCCAAATGATACAATGCAAGGCTACTATAACCTATTTGGTTAGCAGAAAAGCCCAAAGGTAAGTGTTAAGAATTAATAAAAAGAGCAAAAGGATACAAGGTACAGCCCCTATAACTTCTTTGGTTAGCAGAAGAGCCAAGAGTATGGGGTAAAGCTTTTTTGACTATTTTGGTCAATAGAAGTGTCAAAAGGTATGAGACAATGCCTTTTTGATTCGCTTGGTTTACCAAATAACCAAAAGGTACAAGTCAATAACCATATGACCCATTTAGTTAGTTGAACAGCCTAAGAGTATGGGGAAAAGCCTTTATAACCTTCTTGCTTTATCAAAGAACCAAAAGATACTATATTGGAACTCTATTACCCTTTTGGTCGAATAGTCAAAAGGAACAAAACGGGGACCCTATGGTATATTTGTTCAGTAGAAGAGTCGAGGGATATAAGGTAAGCCTTCATAACCCATTCCATTGATCAAAGTATTAAAGGGTACGAGGTAAGACCCTTTTGATCACTTCATTTGATTAAAGAACAAAAGAGTACGAGGCAAGGCCTATGTGCCCTTTTTGGTTAAAAAAGCCAAAGGGTATTGAACAAAGCCCCTTCGATCTCTTTGGTCAACAAAAGAGTCGTAGGGTACATAGTAAGGCCTTTATGATACTCTCAGTTGATCAAAGAACTAAAGGATACTGGCAAAGCCCTTATGACCCCTTTGATCAAAAGAGACAAAGAGTACAAGGTAAAATCCCCACTACCGCCTCGATAGATCAAAGAACAAAAAGGCATAAGAGAAGAACTTATGACTTTTTTTTTGTCAAAAGTGTCAAAGGGTATGAGGTAAAGACCTTATAACCCTTTAGTTAGAAGAAGAGCTAAGAGATACGAGATAAGAATCCTATAACCCCATTGGTTGATTAAAGAAATAGAGGAATTGGGCAAAGCCCTTATGAACCCTTTGGTTAGAATAACCAAAGGGTTTGGAGCAATGTCATTTCTACCATTTTGGTTAACAAGTACGTTATCATCATCTGATCAATGTTGCATGCATAGAGTGGACGAATTTGCTCTCGCTTGTTACAAGTGGTGTGAATGATGGAGAGGTTACATCAAAGATGACATTACCTCGATACGTGATGATGGGGCAGCTATGTGTTAAACTAATTTTCAAACTTTGGGATGTTTTGAAATACTGTAGTTTTTAACAATTTAGTCTGAGATGTTTAGCAATATATATGAAATTAAGTTTGGATGCTTTAACAATTGTAATTTTATTTATTTGAATAAATAAATAAAATTATATTTACTTTGATGTGGTATTTATATATTAAATTATAGTTTATAAATAAATTCAAAATTCTAGTCCAATAATTCAAATTTGAAATTATTAAAAAAATATTTTAAATTACATACAAAAATTTTTATACTACGGTGTTAGCAATTTACTGATACCACGGTGTTAGTGATTTACTGATACCACGGTGTTAGTGATTTACTGATACCATGGTGTCAGCGATTTACTGATACTACGATGTCAGAAATGCATTGATATTGTGATATCAGAGAATCATTGATACCACAACGTCAGCGAATTACTGATACCATGGTATCAGAGATTCATTGACACCATAAATGGTGTCAGTAATTTTCTGGCTTGAGCAACACTGACATTATAAAGCAGTATCATAATTGCAGCCATGGTTTAAATACCCCAAGTGCGTATTATCGAACTTGGCTCTAATATTAGTTTGTTGAGGGAGGAAATGCCTTTCTCTCTCTTGAGATTATATTGAAACGAAGAACCTCAAGTTTAACTTAGAACCCTAACCTCCTTGCGCAGCGGAATAACCTGTTAATTAAGCAAAATAACAAGAATCTAGAGCAAAATATAAAAGAGCACAACATAATCTTACATGGTTCGGCCAATTTCCTACGTCCATGGTGGATCCAAGGATTCTAGCCTCTCTTATTAACTCTCTAGAGATTTTACAAGGAAAACCTAATGTGAAAAACCCTCAAAAGGACCTAATATTTAGTGAACCCTTACTCTACCACGAGCAATGAACACCCAAACAATAGTTCCACCTTAGCACATACACGCACTTAGTGTCTACCTAGTTCTTCCCCTCTCTTAGAGTTTCTCTTAATGCTTAATCTCAACTAAAGGGTTTATAAGTATTTATATAGGGTGTATTTCGTAACTACAAATACTATTCCTTATTGGAGTAAGAGTCCACTTATTTTGAAAATTCAAAACTTTTCAAAACTCGAAATCTGGATAAAAAATGAACTCTTTGTGACGTCTAGCGCTGCGGCACTCATCCTTGAGTGCTGCGGCGCTGGCCATGTCGCACCCATCGCCGCGGCGCTGGGCTTCTGTGATGGGCGCCACGGCGCTTAGCCCTGGTGGCCTCCCCGCATGTTTTCTTCGCTTCATTCGGGTCTTCGAGTCCCGTTTCACTTTCTCCTTTGTGTTTCACACATTTTAGACTTCTCCATACGTGTCCTACACGTACTAGACTTTTCTATACGTGTCCTACACGTACTAGACTTCTTGTGACTCTCTACTTTAATATTCATCTCAATTTTTCTCTAACTAAAATTATTAAATTATTAATTTTTTAATAAAATAAAAATATTTTTTCTTAAATATTTGTCACATCAGGGGTAATTTTGAGGCTTGTCACTTTATCCTCCTTTCGAAGTTTTTTCATTGGAAATATTTCATTGGACGAGAAGCAGTTCGTTTCTTTCCCCACTATAATCTCCTATCCAATGACCTTTTAAAATCCATTTTCTTTTATTCTCCCTGAAGGCTCCACAATCACCAACTTCTTTACCACTTCATTTTACTCCATTCTTACATAGTTTAGGGCTCGATCATATGCAACTGCATAAATGGGAGACACGGTTCTTGTTAATCTTTCTTACTTTTTTCTTTTTCTGGTCCCTTTTCCAAGTGTTCTTAGCCCCCTCACGCATGACTCACTGACTCTCTCTTATAGGTGCCTCAATCAAACGGTTACTCTCCTTTTTATAGAATATGTGGGAAGCAGAAAAATCAGGACATGGCATCGTGGGAGTCTTACATGTTTTTTTTTTGAAGTATGAGTTTAATTTTATAATCTTAAATTTTATATCAGCAGCGAGTTCTCCTCTTCACGAATAAAACCGAGGAAAAATGGGTCGGTTTTCATCTCTCTTAGATTGCATGTGTCATTGAACCTATTGGGCCCTGAAATGATCTTTATTGTTGGACTTTATAAGCTATAAAATCCATAGGCAACAGAAGTGATTAAAAAACAGAGGAAATTGAAATGTCCGTATCAACCCCAAATAATATAAATTCTTCCCCAGCTTCTATTAATCTATTAGCCGGATAATATTGCTAATAATACATAAAAGTGGACTTTCAAGCACCGTCTCTATCATATGTCTTTGTTGTAGTGTAGTAGAAAATATAAAATGCAAAGCAAGCCTATGTTATTGATCGTAGTAACGCATCACATGCACTACTAAAACATATCATACAGAACAGCAAAGCACTGAGCACATGTTATGCCCGTCAATCTATTTTACATAATTATAGCCAAATGCAAAACACGACAAAGGGTGAAAACAACTTGAAACTAACCCAGACCACAAGTTTTCACGAGGTGAAATAGTGAATATAATGCACGTAGCCTAAATGTAGATATATATACATGTCCACATTCGTCATCACATATGTCATGGTGCGTCTTTTGATCAGTTGCTTTTATGTAGAACTTATTAGGTTTGTTGATAAGATAACTGGGGAAGAATTATATGTTCTAACTTTTTGATAAATTGGCTCCATGAGTTGGAAAGTTTGACTAGTAGGTCCCTTCCTTCCTGTCACCGGTATGTTATATAGAATTATCATGGTTTGACCTTTTACAAACTTGATACTGAATGCATTCTCTAAAGATTTGATACTAGTCACTTTGGACGCGGGCTATGTTAAGAGGATATAATTTTATCTGTTTATCAAATAGTAATCGGTAATTTATTATGATGTTTAGAGTTAGTTTGGTATACAGATTTTGTGGCTTTGGAGCCATAATTACTGTAGAATAAAAGAATTAATTGTGAATTGAAAATTGATGGGTGTTTGATAATAGTAAAGGTATCAAACAAATGGCTCTTATACTAATAGAGGAGTTTAATTAGTTATGAGGTCTGTATTGGCATAATATCTTAAACGGTCTTTTGCCTTAGCGAGTTTAGATTGTCTAGCCTTTTATATAACGTAGTGACAACTCCCGAATAAGATCTAGAACTGAAAATCACAATTTGAAAAAGAACTCTTTTTTTTTTAAACTTCAGTATTTTTGATATAGAGAATTCCTTGAGGAAGGGCAACTGTAGAGCATACTTGACTGGGTAAGTTTCTTTTAAAACATAAAAAATGATCAACTCATTTTATGTTCTTTATACTAAGAGAGACTATAGAGAACTACCAGAAGAAGATTTAGAAGCTTATGGGATAAAGGAAACTAGAGTTTTTATTTCGTTTTCCGGATGATTTCTTACAAAAGGAAGGAGTGACTTTATATAGCCTGAGACTTCAAATACAAACAAAGAAACTAACTTTTGACATGGCACGCAGACCACCATACAAGGAAAAAAATAAACTTTTCCTTATTAACGGGACACGCGTATAAGAAACATAATGTTGTACCACATGATAATTGTGAGCACAAAGGCTCTGCTTTTTAGGATTGCTTTTATCACGTGGCTTAGGTTCTAAAGCTTTGTCAGCTGGACCTACTGGGGTTTCCGTCATCATTGAACTATTTCCAAGCATGCTTGGCTAGTCTACTTTCATATTCTTTCATGAATTCTTCTAAGAGTTTGATGTCGTTAGTACTTTCATCACGAATTTCGGCTTCTTGTGGGGCTAACTCACGGGATAGCAGTCTTGCATCTTGTTGGACTTGTGACTCTGTAGGTGGGGATTGAGCATCTTGGTACAGGGAGAGGGATAAGTCTAGTGGTCTTGGGGGGATAGGTGGGACATCATGCATTTGTGTCTCTGTCTCATGGGGTTCTAATAGGATGATTATAGGGGGAGAGTTTTCGTGATCAATCCTGGCTCGGTTGTACCGGTAGTACTGTTGGACATAGCGTTGGTGTTCTTCACTCTGTTTGTGTTTGTGGATGTTGGATGCTTGTTGGAGTCTGTATGAGAAGTCTTCATTTGTGGTTTCCTAAGGGACGCAGTCTTCAGGGTATATCCATACGGTTGGTGGAATGATCTGATTTTTTTTTCTGCAATGACTCTTTCTAGCTCTCTCATTTCTACTCCGTGGTTATCTCGAAACAAATGGAGGGGGTATAAAAACATAAAGTATTCCTCGATGATAGGATAGTAATGCACCTCATGATTGGATATAATCATTCCCTTACGTTGGAAGAGAAGGATAATATGAAATCTTCGGGGTGGCATTCTTGATTGACTGTGTCGATGTATTAGCCTTTTGAACTTGACTAGCCATTGTTCATGAAGGAAGAACCATTGTAAGAATGTGATTGTATCATGGTTAGACGAGACTGTTTTGAGCCATTTTTCGTCTTTAGGATAGGGAATTCCATTGCAATGATGTATGAATCCAACAGGTAACATAATAGGTAAAATACATTTTTGGACCAGGCTTCAAAAGGGGTGATAGTGAATAGGTAGAAAAATGGGTAGGTTAGGTTGAACAGTGGGGTGCCTATAGTGCCCTATCCGTTTTCTTCAACAGCTTTGATGGTATACTGTCTTATGAGTTCAGTGGGGTTTAACCTGATGGTTTTGGTCCTGATTCTTTCTTCAAATTCTGGATGAGCAAACGGGACTGGTGGATGGATGATGAAAGATTTTAGAGGAACAACAGGGGAGGAGGCAGAGGACGAGGAGGCCGCCATTAGGAGGATGGTAGAATAGGATTTGTGTTTTAGCCTTTTGACTGTGTGTTTGGTGGTGATGTGGTTAGTGAGTGGGTTGTTGGTATTTATAGAGTTGAGGGAGAGGAAGTCTGCCACTGTGTTGTCCTTGTTTTTAATGTGTTTTACTTCAAAGGAGTAATTAGAGAACCACTGTTGCCACCTTAGCAGTTGTTGGTTTGGAATGCATTTCTGTTTGAACTTTAGCATGTGAGAAAATGTCGACATGTCTAGTTCAACCATGAATTTATGTCCAATCAAGTGAAATTTAAAATTTTTAATTGCCCGTTTTACTGCCAATATTTTTTGGAATGTGATGTGGTAGTGGAGTTCAGAGTCTGAAAAGACCCTCTTTTGTACCCGCATATTTGTCTTTTTTCATTGGTTTCTTCTAGGAGGATGGCCCCCCAGTGGTAGTCATTTGCTTCTGTCTGTAGTATTCTCTTTCCATGTGATGGGATCTGTAAAAGCGGCAGACTTGTTGTTTTCTCTTTAAGCAGTTTTACAGCTATCGTCTGTTGCTGTTGCCACTGTGGAGGATTCTTTTTTAGTATATAGAACAAGGGCTACGTAATCTGTGAAAAGTGCTATATGAAGTTCGATATGTAATTTACAATGCTGAGAAATTGTTGGATTTGAGTTTTTGTCAAGTTGTCATCAGGGAATCTAGTCAGCAGTTCTGCAATATAGGAATAGAGTTCATATTGTCCATTCTTTATTTGTATCCCCAAGAAATCTATTTTTTCAAGACCCGCGTGGCACTTAGTGGGTGAGATCATGATGCCTTTTTATTGTAGAATGTTGCCAAATCTCAAAAGGAGATCATAGTGTTCATCAATGTTTTTCGAAAAGAGCAGAATACCGTCTATGTAGATAAGGGCATGATCTTGAATTGGTTCAAAGATTTTCATCACTGGTTTCTGGAAAAGAGATGGAGCAGTCTTTAGTTCGAAAGGTAGGACGGTCCACTAGTAGTGGTGGTGTGGTGTGCAGAATCCTGTTTTGTGTCGGTCATCAGGGTGAACTCCTAATTACCAGAATCTCGTCTTTAAGTCAAATTTCAAAAATACCTTTGCCTGTGCAATTCTTGAAAATAGCGCCTGCTTGTTGGGTAAAGAAAACTTATCACCCTGCAAAAAAGAGTTTAGAGGCTGATAATTAATTATCAATCTTAATTTTTCCATAATTTGTTTACTGCGTTTATTGACGTAGAAGGCTTGGCAGGCCCACAATGAGGAAGTGGATTTAATAAGTCCCTCTTGTAATAGTTGTGTGAGTACTGCCTTGGCTATTTCAACATGTTCTGGTGGCATGCTAGGGTGGCTAGCTTTGATTGGGTTGATATTTTCATTCATATGAAAAGGTAGTCGGACAAAATATTCTTGGTTTTACCACAACGGGTGGGGACATTTGAGGAGGAATTCAGAGTGACTGTTTGACGCAGAGTGGGTTTTGATTTGTTCAAAGACAGCATTGAGAGGGGTGATGGAAAAATAGTTTGGAATGGTTGACCAGAGTAAAAAATGGGCTTTGAATTTTAATCCATTGGGCTTGGTAAAAACTTTTTTTTTCTAAGAGTTTTTGGATCAAATCAAAGCCTATGATCAGGTCTTTTCTTGGGAGGTCCGAGCCTAATAGTTTATGGCTGATTTTGAGGTTTGGAAAGAACTGTAGATATATTATTTTACTGATCATGGATACAGTAAATAATTCATCATTTGCTACTCGGAAGGTTTGATGATAAGGTTTCCAGTAGGACTCGGGAATGATGTATTTTGAGGATTGACGCTGCAGCGCCGGTGTCAAGAAGTCCAATTATTTTAATTGACTTACTGTATTTGGATGGTATCTGGAGTTCTAGCATCAGGACAGATATTGTGTGTAGTGGCCTGGATGGTATGGGTGACTGTAATGGTTCTGTTTGGATTTTTAGTGACTATGAGACAGAGCTTAAAGTGGATTCTAATTCGGATTCTGAGTAAACAAGGATTATGTCACTATCCTCATAGCTTTGTTCAGATAAAAGTGATTCTAGGTCTGAGTTGATGGGTTCATCTCTTGCAATGGCGCTGATGACCGACAACATCTTTTTTCTTTTATCTTTCTCAGGACACTATTTTGCAAAATATCCATTTTGCCCATAAATAAAACACCTGTTCCTTTTATTTGAAAAAGCTGATTTTTATTGAAAAAATCTTTTCTTGGACCTGGGTAGTCGAGAGAATGGTTGTCGGATTTTGAACTTCCGGTGATGGTGCTTTTTCTAAGTTCTGCAAGAGCATTCTTTTCCTGGACATTTAATCTATAGATCACGTCGTTCATAAGCCTTTTGAATTCTTTTGCTCGTGAGATCAAAATCCTTGAAGAATTTATGGCTTGCACATAACTTATCTAGGGCTAATAAGACTGCCTGTTGGATTACCATATGGAGGAATTATGCAGATTTTTATTCTTTGAATCAAGGAGTCTTAAAGCCTCTTGTCCCAATGGTTCTGGGACTGAATTAAGATAGGCTTGTTTCAGATTAGGGTCATTAATTCTCAAAATGTAGTATCTGGCTGTAGCCTTTTTGAAATGTAATTCAAGATCTTTTCGTTTATATGAACAACACTTCATCTTAAAGAATTCTTCGCAAGCTTTCTCTGTTATCTGGCTTTTTTCTCCAACGAATTCATTAAATAAAATACCAATGAATTGTTCGATTGAATCATTTTGTTATAGCATGCGTTGTCTGTATTCTCCCAAATTGAGGTACCAGTATGTTAGTATTCCTTGAAATCGGGCAATAGCCTTTTGTATAACTTCATGGATAGTAACCCTAACGTTTTGTTGCTCAACTAAGCACCATGCTTGGAACTCAAAAATACGATCAACCCATTTATGAGGGCTGACGTCATCGAGAGTTAGCCAGTATTTTTTCTCTTTGTTGTCTGGTCGCGATGATTGAGCTTGTCTCCATAGGGGAGTCTCTGCCTCATCTATGGAGAAATCTGGTTCATGAATTTTTGTTTGTGGTCTTAATGTCGATGGGTCTGGGGTGTAGTGTTCATGTATTGGGGTGGAATCAAGGAGGTTGTTGACCAGGACGTTGACTCAGAGATGGATTCTGGTTTTGAGGTTGTTTGTGGTGTTGGCGTCTTGGTGAGGGTGAATAGTTAATTCATAGTGGTTATAGAAAAAATGGATGTCGTAGGGTTCGGGTTCCAGTAGAATTTTGGGGGTGGGGTTGGTAAGGTTTTGAAGATGGGTTCTATGATTGTGTCCGAGGTTGAAGCCGTGAATGTAACGGATGGCTTAGAGGCATGCTTTTTCTTTTTGTCCTTCTTTTTTGGGATTAATGTAGAACTGTCACCAAAGATGGAAGGATGCTTGGTACATGGTAGGGGTTGTGATGCCTTGGGCAAGATATCTACTGGCTGCCACGGCTAAAAGATGTCTTGTTCGAGGATTCGTAGTTGGGTTTTCAAATGATTGATTTCTTTTCTTGCTCTTGGAAGGGGAGACTGTGTTGAACCAAATTTAGCACATGTTCATGTAGTACTTTAATCTCAAGTTTGAGTTTGTCTATCAACATCTGGTGGGTCGTGAAGCCATTGTCAATTTTGGCTTTTATCCTTGTCTAAGATTCTTCAATTCTTTTAAGGGCATTGTTTTAGGCTACAGCATTCTGTGATTGCCAGTTGAGAACTGCATCTATAGGACTTGTCTATTCAAAATTTCCATCTGCCTGCTTAGAATTTGGATGTTTTACTTTTCATTGCTGGACAATATTTTCCTCAGGGTTGTGTTGGGGGGTTAATGGAGGAAAGTCTGTAGGCGAGAACATACAGATTTGTGGAATAGGGTTTAAGAGATTTGGGGAGTGGTGTTTCGGTTTGCATATAGGTGGTGGTTGTGTGTTCCTTTTGTGTGGTTTACAGTTTGGAAGAGGATTGTTATGTGGGGCAGAGTAGGTGACATAATAATCAAAATTTTCAGACTGTTATCCTAGGAGCTCGACATTTGAATCGCCATTATAATATCTTTTCTCGAGGGTACACTGAGAGTGCTGCTTTTTCTTTTTTTGCCTTTGTCTTTTGACAAAGTTCTCATCGTCCGATCTATCATTTTGACATGCCTGACAGTTGCAAAAGGGGTCCAGTGGCAGTAGCCATCCTCTGTCTTAAATTGGTAAATGGGTCTTCCTTGTCCTGAAAAAGAAACAACGGGGACTGTTTCTTGTGGGTAGTTGATTGGGTTAAATGTGAATTAAGTTGGGAAGGGCAGAGCTTAAGGACCCGATTTTTCAAAACAAATTTTAATTTATCTGTCCCGTTTTTGGAAGAAACTGTGTTTTGTAGTTTGTAGTGGTTTGGGTGGTTGGGATTGTTTGTGGTCTTGTTCGTACTTGGTTATCCATGTATCTGGAAGGAGTTTTACCAATTCTTCATTGGAGAGTTGTCATGGCACATAGGTGCATGTTGGCACCTTGTTGGACTCTACAGATAACAGGATGACATCTTGACTGATATGGGGTGTTTCGAAGTCCAGGGCGTGGTTTTGGACTCGGTAGACCATTTGGTAGTAAAGTGTGGCTGAATATATGTTTCCTTCTGGTACTGCCCCCGTAATATGGATCTGTGCTTTTAGGGTTGAAAATAAACTGGGATCTGTAAGGGTATCCAAAAGTTGGGGTACAGAGTAACTAGTATTGTGCCTGCATTTAACATAGTTTGCATCGTGCCGATGCAATTGTCTTTGTACCTGGAGAAACGTCCATCAAGCAAAGCGATGCGAGCAACAGTTTCAAGGCATTTTTGGCCATGGAGGGCTAAAGTAAATCGAACAGCACTAAAGTGCATATGAGTGTATCCTTGTTTTAACCAGTGAGGGAGAAGGTCCTCAGGGAACCTGAGGGTTATTACTTGTTCTTGCGTTGAAGCCGGGATGAGGTGTTTGGTCAAATTTGGTTGTTTGTACATATTCTCTAGTTTTGATTCAATTTGGTGTTATTAACTGTTTGAGAGAGGTAGAAAGGGATTTTTGTGGCTTGAGAAAGGCATGGTAGGGGTTGATTATGGGGAGGTCAGCTACGGGTACTTTGTTTTCCTCTGGTAAGTGATTTCGTACAGATGGTCCATTCTTGAAGAATCGGTGGATCGGAGTGAAGAAGAGGGAGTAAGTGTAATTGGAGAATGAGAAAAGACTGGGAGAGGAATGAATGACTCAGATGATGAGGGATCCATAATGATGAAGGATGGTTGTTCTCTCTAGTCACCTTAAATATTAAAACAAAAATGAGTTGATAGCGTGAAAACTTATACAAATATACTAGTTAAAAATGTAAACAAATGGCTCTGATACTAGTAGAGGAGTCTAATTAGTTATGAGATATGCACTGACATAACACCTTAAACGACTCTTTGTCTTGACAGATTTACATCGCTTAATTTTTTTACATAACGTAATAACAACTCCCGAACAAAATTTGAAACCGAAAATCGCAATTTGAAAAATAACTTGTACAAATATACTAGTTAAAAATGTAAACAAATGAATTGATTCAATAATATACTCACATGAATAAATTTATAACTTAACAACACTTAAACAATTTTTTAGATTCAATGTGCTAATCAATCATGAATCATGCAATTGTTAGAATAAGAAAAATATTCTAGTTAATTATATAATACTGTAATTAATCATGCAAACATTTAATTTGAAAACATTTAATACGTATTCATTATCAAAACTAAATATTTTATTCATTCATTTATATTATCTAATTTATTTTAGTAAAGATATAAATAAAGATAAAATGACTTTTACCTCAATGGTTTTAACCACAAGTCCACTTACTTTGATGGTTTTAAAAAGGACTAAAACATATTTACTATTATTATTTTTTCCCATATTAATTTGAAGCAAAAATAAATAAATAATGAGACCTATAAAAATTAGTTTGAACCTTTAACATTGATATAAATGTCAACCAGGTAGTTTGACCATATTAAACTATCATAAATATTTATGAATAGCACTATATATATTTTATAGATTATTATATATAAATTAAATATAATTAAGTTGGTATCTAAAGATTAAATAATATTAAAAAGTTTTAAATATCTTAATTAACATTAAATTCAAATAATTGTACAACAAAAAATTTGAAGATTAATTTTTAAAACCTCATTATGAACATAATTAATTTTATAATATTTTAAAATCGATATGAAAGTAAAAATAAAATACTAAAAAGTGATATATGCTAAAAGTTTAATTATATTAAGGGTAAATTTTTTCATCATAAAAGTAATAAAAATTTATTTTTATGCTTATAAGTGAGTTTTTATCTTTTAATTATCATATAATAACATAAATTGTTATTAGAAAAAATATTTTTAATTATAATTTATGATGATGATGAGAAGATTTTTTCTATTAGATATAAAATCTTTATTTAGAAATAATTTGTAAAGAAAATATTGACAATTATAAAGTATAGAAGTGCAGAAACTAAAAGGCAATCTAGAAAGTATAGAAGAGAAAAATTGGCAGCATACAAGTGCAAACAATGCTGATCGCTTCTCACTTATCCGAAATGAATTATAGAGGATGTGCTAATAACAGTGGACAAATTCATTTTCCACGTCGATTTCATTTTTTTAAATATAAAAGAGGATAAGAAGATCTCTATCATCCTTGAAAGATCCTTCTTAGCCACGGGACATACGATCATTGATGTTAAAAAAATATAGATGATCATAAGGGTACAAGATGACACTGTTACTTTTAAAGTCTTCAAATAGATCAAGTTGCCAATTGAGAGTAAAGACTATGGTAGCATTAATGTGATGCACCTAAATACTAAAGAGCTCAAAGACATGGAGATGTTAAATCCTTATATAAAAAAGAAGGCGTTAAGGCATAGGAAGAGAAGAAAGAGAAAGGAGCTGCAGTGCCAAGAGAGGACCAAAGAGAATGGTACAAAGGAATCACTTTACTGATCTAAAATTCAAGTCTTTTCGGAGAAGCACAAGAAAGAAGAATAAGTTACTGCCCAAAATCTAATTAAGAAGATGTGGAAGCTAAAAGAGAGGAAATCATAGAAGATCACATATAAAGATGCTTTCACTATCAACTTTGATCCTTTATAAGAGTAGAAAGAGCTTCACCAAGCTGACGGTGTTAAATAAGGCGCTTCTTGAGAGTGATAGGGGCGTAAAAGTACTAATATAATTAGTACTCCAACTTTTATATTATACTCCAATTTAAGGATATTTGGCTATTTAATTATTTTTTTAAATCATAAATAGATGCATGGCAAAAATTGTGACGTATAGGAATAAATGAGAGGCTAATCAAACGTAAAACAAAAAAGTTACACTCAAGATACGCAAGCACTAGGACAGCCAGGGTCGTGGCAGCCAAAAACCCACAGCCATGACCATAGGGACAAAATCTCAGAGCCACGTACCCAGAAAATAGAGTCGCAGCCTTCATGTAGGAAGGTTTAGTTTTCTTTATTTTTGGTCTCCAAACGCGATTTGGACTCCTCAATGACTATTCTAGGGTTTCTAATACCTATGAAAGTACACTTTTAAGAGCCAAAACACAGACTTGAGAGAGGCAAAAACATAAAAAAAAAATTTACAATACAAAATTAAAGATAAAAGTCAATAAATCAAGATTTAAGATCAAGATTAAGTTTTAAGTCAAGATTGAGAGGAAAGCAACCCAAGGCACTTTCTTAATTAGTTTTTCTTTTTTTTCCTAATCATTATGTTATTGTTCTTACTGTTCTTCATGGATTGGTTTGATACTTTTAGTTTTATTATGAGCTAAATATTATTTAACTAGGGTTAGACTATTAAGCCTAGTATGTAGTTAGATTTTATGGATTCTTAGTTTATGAACTTAGTATATACAATTAATTTATTCTCTTGTGTTTAATGCTTTCATTATATCTGACCAATGTTTTGAATGATTCAGGAATCATGATAAACTTGACAAAGGGATTGATGTATTTAGCCTAGGACAATTTAATGAATGATTATAGGGTAACAACTATGAGTTTCATCTAGGATAGACATATACCTAGATGGCATGCATGGCATAATTTAGACTTGATCTTAATGAATTACATTCTAATTTGATTACTATAGTCATATAAGTGATTGTTAAAATGTATAATATAGTCACTCGACCATCGATAGAGGCATGTGATGACATTAGTGTCTAAACCAATTAATTTGTTTTAAGTTATTAACTAAGATATTAATAAGTCCAATGAAATATTAGAGGATGAGTGAAATTTTTGAAATGCAGCTTGACATCACAAGTGAGAAATGGTTCTTAGCCATCTATACCCTAGATTATTATCTTTTGGTGAATTTATCTCTTGTTTATGGCTGTTTAGGTTGATTTAATAGATAGAATTAAGTTAGTTACATAAATTTCAGATTTTGATTTTCTGAATAAAAGTTAAGTAGTTATAATTTTAGTACTTGATTGAAAGATTTAGATTACATAGTTCCTGTGGGATCGATACCTGGATTTAAATCCTATGTTACTTAATTTGATAGCGTGCGCTTGCGTTAGGTTATTAAAGCATACATTAATTTTTTTGGTGCCGTTATTAGGGACTATATTTTTTATTCTTAAATCAATACTAATACCAAGCTATTTAGTTTTAGTTCAAGTATAAGTATTACTTTTATTTTCATTCTTATTATTTTTGATTCAGTTTATCTTCTTATTTTTACTTTTATTTTCTTTCTATTTTGCTTTAACAGTTCATGCAAAGGGCAAAGAGTGCTCACTTAACTTTTTTTGATCCTGAGATTGAAAGAATATTTCATAGACTTCGATGTGAATAGTGCCAATGATTCTTAAACATGGACAGAAACAACAATCACATCAATAATCTAGTATTTGAGCCCATGATACCACAGAGAGCTTTGATAGAGTATACTATCCCAACTACAAATGGTGTTCAATCTAGTATTCGGTAACTAACCATCAACGTTAAAAATTTTGAGATCAAGTCGAATATTATTTAGATGTTGAAAGAGATTGTACAGTTTAACGGAGCTCCCAATGACGATCCTAACATACATATCATTAATTTCTTAAAACTTTATGATACCGTCAAGTACAATAAAGTCTTTGATGATGCCATCAGATTAAGATTATTTCCTTTCTCCTTAAGGGATAAATTCAAGAGTTAGTTAATGTCATTGCCGTCAGAATTCGTATCGACGTTAGAAGATTTAGCACAGAAGTTCTTAGCCAAGTTCTTCTCACCTGTAAAGAAAACAAAGATGAGGAATGATATTACCTCACTCAATCAGATTGATGGAGATTTGTTGTATGATAGATGAGACCACTTCAAGGACATGTTGAAGAAGTGTTCTCACCATGGTATTCTTAAATGACTATTAGTCCAAACGTTCTATGAGACTAGTAGATCATTTAAGGACCATTGTAGATGCCGCTACTGGAGAAGTTATAATGAATAAATTCACAAATGAGGCTTATGATCTATTAAAACAAATGACATCAAATAATTACACCAAGAAAAGTCGTTGGTGTGTATGAGGTTGACACATTTAATGTATTGGCAGAATAACTCATTATGTGATCTAAGAAGATTGATGTGTTGAATGTTGTCAAATCTCAGCAAGTAACTTAAGATTTTTGTTATGAGAACAACATGAATGGGCGGTGGATGGAGTCAGCTAATTATGTGGACAATTTTAATAGACAGCAACCTAATCTGTAATCCAATGTCTATAATTTAGAATGGAGAGATCATCCAAAATTCTCCGGGTGTAACAACCAAGAGAAGCCATCTAGATAGGATTTCAACCACCGTAAGAAAAAAAGCCAACCTTGGAAGACATGCTCAAGCACTACATGAAGTCTTAGCAAGTGACCTCAAGGCACTCTATCAAATGATACCGAGACAAATCCATGAGGAAATAGAAATGTCAAGCTATCAACTTGTGAAGTAGTAAGCTTTTATAAGAGAAACCATCACCAATAACACTTCCAAAAATGAAGAAAAATGAGAGGAGTAAATGACAAGAAAAAGTATAGCCATATAGACCACCTATTTCTTTTCTTCAAAGACTACAGAAGTATCAAACAAGTGCAGAAATTAAAAAATTATAACAAGGCAATCGAGAAAGTATAAAAGAAAAAATTGGTAGTATACAAGTGTAGAAAATAAGAGAGGCCTTGAGTTGAGCCAAACTATTTTAATTTGTTTCTTTTATTTGGTTATATAAAAGTGTATTTTTGTAAACAACTAGTGCATATATATATATATATATTTTCTCTCTTTTTTTTATATTGTTTTACAAACTGTTATTAGTATCTAAAACTGCGTGATTTTTAAAAAGATCTATGACACTTCATATGAAAATTTTAAACTGAGCATGTTGAGGAAGGCGGACATGTCAATTTTAATTTGAAAATGATGGCCTATTAGATGGAATTCAAATCTCTCAATGCCACGTTTTACAGCTAGTATCTCTTTGTACGTGCTATGATAGTGAATTTTTGAAAAGTTGCTGCTTTTCTATCCATATATTTCTCTTTTTTCATTGAGCTCTTCAAGGAGAACAGCACTCCAATATAAATCACTTGCGTTTGTTTTCAAAATTCTTTTCCCCAAGGAGGAAATCTGGAGTGATGGTAAAATTTGTACTATGTCTTTCAACTTTTTGACTGAAGTGGTTTGCTCGTGGGATCATAGTGAATAATTTTTTCTGAACATTTAGTAGAATGACTTTGTCAGTTGGGCTAAATTCTGGATAAAGCATATGATATTGTCAACGCGCTTGAGAGTTCATGTTATATGCTACCCGATTGGTATCATTCATTTATTAAAATTTTGATGCATATATATTTATTTAAAAAAAATAAATATACGAGTGATAATAATAATGAAAAAGAAAAATTATAACACATAAAGATTTTATTAAATGACACAATTGATCAAACTGTTCTATATAAAATTTTCTCTTGGTTAATAGTAGGGAAATTATCTTTTACTTCATATAGAATTTGTAATGATCACTTACTTTGCTGCTTTCAAAATACTAAAAATTCTCTTACTGTTAGACATATTTTGTTAGATTGTTACTTTTTTTGTTTTTTTGTTCTTTTAGTAAATTATCCGTAACTTTGACACAAATGCAATAATGCAGTTTGGTTAGAATTAGTGATTTTATATAGGTACGATTGGGTTAAAAAAAAAATTAACCCAAAATTTAAATAGGTTAAATTGATTTAAAATTTTCAACTTGCTTAACCCTCTCTCAAACCATATGGATAAATTATTATTATTATTACTAAAGAAATTATATATGATTTATTGTTGTTTTGGCATTACTTATTTACCCTTCTAATGTTTTATACTATTAAAAACCCCCGTACTGTTATAGAATTATTGTTACTTCTTATTTTTTGTCATCTTTTTATAATTTTACCCTTATATTGATGACATCATTCTTTTATTATTTTTTCATAAATTATTATTGTAATTTTTTAAGAAAATAATACTAAAATAATAAAAAATAATAAAAATAATAAAATCCATACTTATTATGATGAAATGATGAATATTTTGATTATTTTATTTTGATTTTAATTTTTTTATATTTGAAAATTTTATTCATTAATTATTATTTAAAAAAACACATTGATATTTAATACTTTTAAGTAATAATAAATATATTATAATTTTATTATTTTTATAATTTTGTTTAACAATTTTGTTTAAAATATATTAAACAACTATAACGTATTTATTCTTTCTAATTAGCATTAAATATTAAATATTAAATATTAATAAAAATATAAAAATATAAAAATAACTAGAACGTTCATCCTTCCATCATAACATAAATATGTTATGTTTGTTTTGTTAATTCTTTCATTTATGCTATAGTTTTTGTTATTTTAGTATTATTTTTAAAATATATATATTATCAATTTTTTTAAAAAAAATAAAAAGATGATAACAACAATGATGCTATCAATGTAAGAGCAAATTATTAAAAAGACAATAAAAGTTAATAGTTAATAAATTTTTTGAAACAATTAATTTTTTTTTTAATAATATAAAACACTAGAGGAATAAGTGTGTAATGCTTAAAATAGGAGGGGATAATTGGTCGCGACCTTATTATTATTATAGTAATTCAAATAAAAATAATTAATCCAAAATATTTATAATTCACAAATTTCACATTCTTATCAAGTTTAAAATTCTAATTTCCCATTATTTCAATTTGTCAAAATAGAGTCCACTGCTATGGATTGATAATATTTTGTTTATTTTAATAAACATATTACATTTTTTTTAAAATTGAAAGATGAACATTATATCAATTTGGGATGTGTTTGAGATTGCTAGTTAAGAAAAAGGACAACTATACCTCAATTGTTTAATGAAGAAAGGACTAATAAAACCTTACATTTTAAAAAGGAATAAAAGACTCTTGCCATATGTCAATTTTTGTTAATTTAGATGGTTTATTTCCTTATAATAGTTAACTAAATTTTTTACTTTCTCCAAATAAAATTTAAACATATGTATCGACAGATAGCTTATTTCTATTTTTTATTTTTTTAAATATTTTAATAAAAATTAAAATAAATAAAAAATAAATAAAAACTAAAAAATAGAAAAAGAAGCAACAACCAATCACCAATGGTCACTGCCTGCTATTGGATGGTTGGCCAACCACTATTGTTGGATAATCAGTTAACCTCTAGTTATTGATTGTAGATTAACTTAAAATTGATATTATTAGCCTCAAAATTTTATAATCTATATGATAATAGATTTTTCATCAATTGAGAACTAGAGAGGTGCCAAAAATAAAAAAAAGAGCGGCGAACACCATAATGTTATCGTGTGACGCCAGCAAATAGAGGTGCACTATCATCACTATTATATAGATTGTTGACTAACAACTTTAATGATAGTTGTAGTGCACTTTCACTTGCCATCGTTTGACATGTAGCATCATGGTGGCTGTTACTCTTCTCTCTATTTGTGCAATCTCGCTAATTCTCTGTTGATTAATTTTTTTTTACATTTTTATAAATCACAAAAATTTGAGTTAGATAGAATTAATTTTATGTCAATTCACCGCTACTGCTGGCACTCATTAGTGACCGATTCTAGTTGCTTGCTTTTAATTTTTTTTTATATTTATTTAATTTATTTTATTTTAGAAACATATTATTAAAAATATAAAACTAATTACATGAAAGCTTGTGCCATTTATAACTTATCAATTATGGCATGTATTACTTTATTTTATTTATTTTATATTTTTTAATTAAAAATAAAACATAAACTAATTACATTATGTCATACGTCACCACTCTAGATTTATGTCAATGTTCTTTATGGGTACATATATGAAATTACACTTTTTACCATGTTAGTAAACAATTTTTATCATTTAACAATGGTCTTGACAATAATGTAATAAACGAAAATAAAAAAAAAACCTTAGGGAAAAAGTAGGACTTCTTAAATAAAAACTGCATTTGCAACAAAATCAACCAATCCTATGTTAACCATATTTAGCACACTTTAACTTATCACGTAAAGCTATTAGGTCAATGATTAAATACATATTAAATGAATATTGACACCCAAAATTTCTAAACAATAATAAGTTCAAAATTTTATTATTAAAAAAAATCAAATAAATGAACAAAATTAAAATTTTGTAAATTAATTTATTTTTAATAATTTCTTAATAATATTAGAAATCATATTTATGATAAAATTAATTTTCACATTTTAATATAATTTTTCCTTAAAATATTTTATATTTTATGTTTAATATAATGAATATTTAAATTATTTGGTAATATTTATTTACATTTTACAATTCATTAAATTGTTTTATAGTTTTTTTTAAATTTTGTATGGCCTTTTCTTATACTTTTCTAGCTTAGTTTGAAAATAATAAAAATATTAACAATCATATTTGTAATAATAGCTTTAAATTTTAACAATTTAAATTTTATGTTTAATATTATATTCAAATTATTTTAATTTTTATTTATTATTTAAATTTGAAATTTCATTAATTTATTAAGTAATTTTTATATTTTTAAGACTTTTATAAAATTTTAATAGTTTGTATGACTTTTATATGAATTTGTTAGCTTAATATGGTAAGTAATAAACAAGAGTAATGATACACACCAGAGTTGTATCCTAAGTGTTGGAAGTTGGTGATTCAAAAATCTTGTAAAGGGTAAGAATTGAGATGGATACTAAGAGGAGAGTCATCATAAAGTCTAATAAGCGTTAGAAGCATAATGAAGGAGCAAGATGGGATTTGGAAGCAAGGAGACGTGAAGAAAATGCAAGGATACATATCCAGGGCCCGGCTCGTGGTGCTAGAGCTGTAGTGTCGTAGCACAGGAGGCAGACGTACTAGCACCATGGCACTGGCATGCAATGTCGAGTGCCAAACCAAATTCCATTGGCGCTGCAGCACTGAACTTCGGGAAATCCGTTTTTGGCTCAAATTCAACTTCTTTTAGGGGGTTTGGACTCCTAAACACTTAGACTTTTATTCTAACTAGATTTAAGATTTTTATAGACATTTTACTCACTATATAAACTATTGTAAGCCTTTTAGATTAATCATCAAACATTAATAAAGAGACTCTAAGAGATTAAAGAATTAGGTAGATACTAAGTGTTAGTAGGCATTAGGATACAACCATTGTTGGGCATTTATTATTCTTGGAAGAATGAAAGCATGACACATAGATTCTTTTGAGAGTTTTTTATTTGTTTTTCCTTGTAAAATTTTCTAGAAGAATTAATAATTGAGACTAGGATCCTAGATTCTCCGTGGACATAGGCTTTTACTAAACCACGTAAATTGGTTTTATTGTATGCTATTCGATCTGCTTTCATATTTTGATATTATATTTGCTTGCAATCACGTATTTCTGCTACAAAGGGACATTAGGTCGAAGGTTAATCTCATCAAAGAGGTTAGTGCTAAACCTAATTTCTTAAGGAAAAGAAAATTCCTTCAACATCAAATTATATCTTAAGTAATAATATATCAAGTAACAATTGAGTGGTGAAATAGTGTAAATTTCAAACACATCATCATTTGGGATACAAACTTGAGTTGTGTAGCATTATTGAATAAACAATATTAAGAATCACATTGTCGAAGAAAAATACTTTTATATTTCACCTAATCTTAAATATTAATAATTCCATATTTTAAGGTTTAGTATTTTATTCAAATTAATAATTTTTATTTACTTATCTAAAATTTAGATATTATTAAAAAATTTATAATTTTTCTTTCTTATAATTTTTTAAATGATTTTTTAGATCAGATTTAAATTGATTTTTTGTTATTTAATAATCAAATTTTATGAAATTGTTAAATGTTTATACAAAATAATTATAGAACAATTAGTCATTGTTGTGATGCTATTATATAATATTTATGAGTATTTGCAAAAAGTCATACTCCTAAATGCGAAATGGAGAATGGATAAACTAGCAGGTACATATTTTTCATTAATCCAGATGGAATGCTCACAGGATTATAAAAGTATGTTGAATTGTTTGCAAAAATATAGAATATTATATAAAGATTCTATGTGTGATGAAATTTAATTATATATTCGTAAGTGTTCTTAGTGATCGATCTGTTTGCTGTTGCGTTGGACTATCATTCTAGTAATTTACACTCTAGTATTATAGTAAATTTAGATGTTTGATTACAGTTCTTAAAGCTTTAAATCGACCTTCCCATAGTTTAAGAACTCTATTTTGGCTGTCAATTGAAATTAGTATTTTGATTTCACTCCCCAAAAATGAAAAAGAATTTTAATTAATTATGTTTGGAGAAGAAAAGGAAAAGTGGAGTTCCTGGTTGCAGCCATTCTGACACCGATCTAGTTGAATTGGAAAATGAGACCATCTAGGAAGATGACCGTTCTGTTTTGCTAGAAGGAGGCTTTGCGAGATTGGCTTCTGCTAGGCTTCAGACTTCATCAATCAAAATAAACTTGATTAGGTCAGTTCTTGTGATTGCAAAGTTATCATGCTTTCCATCACAATGGTTGCCTTAAAAGTCTTTATTTCCTTCACCTGTTGTTCTTGTAGGCTTATGACAATGGATGGTGCTTTCTTGCAAGAAAATGGAGCAACTTTGAGAGCAATGTAAGTAGTATAATTTGGTGGAGGGATATCTTTGTGGTTGCTCTTTGCTTCATATTTATAAACTCATGATTTCATCTAGGGCTGAGTTCGAGGCAATTACGTTTTATCCACACCAATCGAGGTAGTTTCCCTTTGTAAGCACAATTGATGCAACTTTGGATGTGTTGATTTTATCATTAGCTCACTGCTGCGCTTGGAATCTTAATTAATTTGCATTTGTTAGTTTCAGTTTGATTATCTAAAGAGCTTAGAAATTGAGGAGAAAATTAACAAGATTAAGTGCTGCCAGTCAGCTAATAGGGCCATGTATCTTTTGTCCACCAATGATACGACTATTAAATTGTGGGAAGGAGGGAAAGCCATTGAAATGGATCTTGCTGTTTTAAAGCTCTTTACTTGCTTGATTATAATGTTACAACTTGGAACTCAGTCTCTTCTGTGGCTTTTCTATAATTTTGTTAGTAAATATATTTATTGTATCAGTAGTTTTTGTTGCATAACTAAGGAGTATGTGAGAGAGTTGATTAAAAATTATTAAGATATGATTTTGAAATCAAGTCAAGTGTATTGGGTACGCGAGAAAGAGAAATTGATGCGAAAGGAGGTGAGAAGACGAAGATCGGTTGCGCCCAGGAGTAGAGCGCCACAACCCTAGAGCACCGCGGCGCTCTAGGGTCAATAAGTGTGCAGTGCAAGGACTTTTCAAATTAGTTCCCACTTGATTTAGGGTTTTCCTAAGGCATCCAATGCTGATATAAAGGCTCTATATTAGCTTGTAAATATATCACAACAATTACAATACAAACACAAGAGAGAAAACCCCTAGTTTACAAAAGACATCAATAATTGAGAGTGTTCTTTATAAAGTTGGAGTACTTTCTTGTAAAATGAATAATTTATGCTTGTCTTGTGATCCATTAATAAGAGAAGTAAAATCTTAATCATTCGTGGATGTAGGCAAATTTGTGAACTACGTAAATTATTGTGTGCCTTCTCTTGTTTATTCTTGATTACTTGTTACCACATTATATTGATTGGTTTATTGCTTTCGCTTCAATAAACTAGTATCAGAGCTTGGTTCTTAGTAGAGATGGCCACTCATAAGTATGAAGTAGAGAAATTCAATAGGTTAAATGATTTTAATATGTAGAAGATAAAGGTGACAACATTTTTGGTGAGCCAATAGATAGGCTCGATGATAGAAGAGACTACAACTTCATCTAGTGGAGAATAAATTATACTAGAGTCATCTAAGAATAAAGCAGAAAGAAAATACATTCAGTAAAGGCTCACAACATATTCATTCTACCATTGAGCGATGAAGTATTGAAAAAAATGGGAGATAAGAAGACGGCAATCGGTCTTTGAAAAAAACTTGACTTTTTTTATATATGGAAGTTATTGGCCAATAGATTGTATATAAAGAAGAAGTCATATAAGCTGTCCATGTCAGAGGGGATAATGATAAAAGACCACATAGATGCCTTCAACAAGATCATTATTGATCTTGAAGCTATCAATATAAAGATAGCGGATGAAGATAAGGTAATCATCTTGCTAAGTTCATTTCCCAAAAGCTATGAGCACTTTATTGATACGCTTATTTATTACAGAGAGAGTTTAACGATGAGTGATGTGAAATCATCATTTAACTCAAAGAAATTAAAAAGACAAATAAAGGCTAATGCAGAAGGCTTATCTGTAAGAGGAGGAACCTCAAATAGACATGGAAAATGAAGAACTCGAGATCAAAGTCCAGAGGTACTCTTAGAAAGTGTTATTGCTGCAAGAAATGGGGTTACTTCATAAAGAACTGTTTAAAAAAGAAAGCCAAAGAAAAGAAGGCGGATGCTACACTTGGCTATGATGATACTTATGACAGTGTAAAAACTCTGGTCGCTATTGATGGTAAGAGTTATAACTAATGGGTTCTTAATTCTGATTGTACTTTTTACATGTGCCCACATAAGTCTTGGTTTATCAATTTTCTTTTCATTAATGGTAGTAAGGTATTAATGGTAATGATGTAGTATGTCAAGTGATGGAAATTGAGAGTATTAGACTTAAGTTACATGATGGGTGAGTGAGAGAGTTGTTAGAAGTTAGGTATTTTCCTGACCTAAAGAGGAACTTGATCTCACTAGGTATGTTAGATCAGAATGGGTGTTCCATCAAGATTGGTAGAGGGGTTTTGAGAATATTGAAGGGTTCTATGGTTGTGATGAAATGTGAGAAGCATAAAAGAGTATATATGTTAAAAGGAACGGCAATACATGGTTCTACATCATTCTCTGTGGCTGATAAGAATACGTAAACCAAGTTATAGCATCTTAGATTTTTATGCCTATGTGAGAGGACCCTGAAGGATTTATTTAGTCAAGAGGCATTTAGTGCGGATAAGTTCAAACCACTTGCGTTTTGTGTGCATTGTGTGTTAAAGAAAGCACATAGAGTCAGGTTTAGAACCTGAGAGCAGAGAACTAAGGAGACTTTTTGATAGGGATCTAATATACGTAGGTGTATGCATGTGCAATTATGTTTATTATATAAAATACGTATCATATACATATTTAATGTTGCAGAAGAATTAAATCATATAATAAACACAATAAAGAATATATTAATCACATTAATATATTTGAAGTATTTAGAAATCACCTTAACGTGTAACGTTATACACATATATCCTTAGAGTCCACATGGAGACCAACTCATTGGCAATTCTAGTCACCAATTCAGTAGGCTTGGTAAGCTAGAATAGTAGCTCCAAAATCCAGTATAGGATTAACTCTTAATCCCAAACTGGTCAGTTGTGTGTATTTTTTCTTTTCTCTAAGAGGAAATGAAATGGAAATTGAAGCAATTCACAATTGCTTCTATAAGCACCAAAATGAAAAAATAATGTAACAATTTCATTTCTTCCATTTCTTCTCTCGGTCAGCACAAGATGAAGAAAATGAAACAGCTTTCATTTTCCCTTTGTCTCATCATATAGCACCTAAAAGAAAATGAACACAATTTTTTATTTTCTCTTTTCCATTTCCATCTCTCGACTCGCCAAGAAAACAATTTTCATTTTGTTTCCCTCACACGCTGAATATACATAACAACACTTCACATTCACACACGTCTTATATTATATATATGTAATACTAATATTATATAATATAATATATGATAAAATTGGCCACCTTTTATGAAAATAATATTATTTTATAAATAATAATATAAAATAAATAAATAAGTGACAACTATTATCCATTATGTAATATAATAATATATTATAATAAGATATTTATGATTATTTAATAATTAAATAATTATTGTGTGAAATAACTATTTTACCCCTCATAAATAGTTACCAAGTCCACCCCCAGTAGGTCCCACCGAATTTTACACTTGGGTAAATTCTACCGAGGGTCCACAATGTGCCATGCATCATTATATAATTAATAAATAATAATTATTGACTAGTTATTATATTTAACACTCAAATACAGACACGTACGCATTCCCGTGGTAGTGCTGGATATTATTGAATTAAACAATTTAATATGTTTCGCTGTCCCAATGCACAACGAGTACATTCTATATCGTAGGACTCCCTAGGTTTACGCTCAATTCGTAAATGAAACTATTCTACGAGTCTGTGAATATTACCCTACGCATACGTCACAAATATATAAATTAGTGCGTTGAACCATACAAGTTAAGGTTACAACGCATACGTATAGTCCTTCCGTCATGATATCTTAGATGTGCTGGGGATATAGATTATCACTGTCAAATCCTCATGTGCTCATCCATGTCATGTCCATAGACTTGTATCTCACTGAACAATATATGAAAACTTCTTTGCCATATTGTTCCACCATAGCGGAAACTCTTTCCCGGGATTAATGCTTATGGCCACAAGACTTTCTAAGATACAGTCTTGAAGCATCTGGATATCTAAATTCCTATGTGAGCTGACTTATCCCATATCTATACATACAGGACTCTAAAGTATTAGACCATACCCAGCGACACCTATCGGTCACACTATGAAAGGTCTGTGATATGTGTGGACCCAAAGTATGGTAGATTACTTACAAGCCCACCATGGCACTCAGGTCAAAGGACTATGTGTACTACTCAACTTGAGAGGACCTTCCATTAACGGCTTACATAGGATGTCTATTAAAGGCCCTCATGAGTCTGTCCTATATGCAGCCTTAACTGGATACCATATGTTAATACGAGCTCTTAGCTCATGATCGGCTAAGAACAATCATTTATACCCTATAAGTATGACATATGCTGATCTATATAAAGGTATCCACCAATAAACCCATATCGGTAGAAATAGATCAGGGACAATGTTTGAGAACATACTTGCGCGACTAACATTTTCTAGCACTTGATTGCAACTCTTGCAACTATGCCTAAACTCTTGAATCTTCGCTAAGTATTATAACCAGCTAACAATTAACTTGCTAACATTTAGCATTTATATCTCTCAGTGTGGCCAACTGTGGGCCCTTATCTAAACTCTAGATCAGATTTGAACTCTTTCAGATCATACAATGTTTGTAATTTTACATTGTATAGTACCATATTAATAGGTATTAGCGATTTAATGAGAATGTAGACTTGTATAAATATATAAGTATATGTACATTTAGGGATGACACATAAGCACTGACCCTAACACTTTTGACTACATACACTCAGATCTTTAGGAAACAATGCAGATAATGACCTATGGTAGGACTAGATAATTCCTCACTTTTATAGATGACTATTCAAGAAAAATGTGGGTTTATGTGTTAAAGAACAAGGAGTAAGTATTTGATACATTCAAGACTTAGAAGCCCTTATTGAGAATCAGACTGGTAAAAGAGTTAAGAGACTAAAGAGTGACAATGGCCTCGAATTTTGCAATAGAGAGTTTAATTAGCTTTATGCTAAACATGTGATTACAAGGCATAGAACTATCATATTAACACCGCAGTAAAATGGTTTGGTTGAATGATGAATCGAACCTTATTAGAAAGAGTTAGATATATACTTACCAATACAAAGATGTTAAAGGAATTTTGGGGTGAAGCTGTGATGACAGCAGCTTATTTGATTAATGGAAGTTCTTTCTCGGTGACTTCAAAATATTCCTATGGTATTTCGAATATGTGAAAGGATACAAAATACGGTACAAAGAGTTGAAGCCACGAAGGAGTATCATAAGTTGTGACGTGATGTTTGAAGGGACTACAATGCTAGAAGCTTCCCAATAAGATGATAAAGAAGAACCTATGCCCAATGAAGATTCAACACCTTAATCAATTAAAGTTAAAGTAGAGTTTAAGTGTAAATCTAACATGCCCCCAAATGTATGAGACTATGAAAACTGAGAATAGAGATAGATGGCAGCAGGCCATTAAAGAAAAGATTAGTTCTCTTTTGAAGAATAATATCTTAGTGCTAGTAGATAGACCTTCAAAGAAACTAGTTAGGTAAAAGTGAGTGCATAAGGTTAAGGAGAGGATACTGGGGGTATTGCCTACTAGGTTTAAAGCTAGGCTTATTGTGCAAGGTTTTACTCTAAGAGAGAGAGGATATAGTTTCATAAGATTTTCTCTGCAGTCATTAACTATACATCCATTAGGATTCTATTAGCCATATGTGCAAACCTTAATTTATATCCAAAGCAAATGAATGTAAAGACAGCTTTTTCTACATAGACAGCTTACAGAGAAGATTTATATGTCACAACTGCAAGGTTTGTAGAGCTGGGTAAAGAAAATCACGCTTGTTTGTTGAAGAAGTCATTATATGGGCTTAAGAAATCACATAAATAGTGGTATAAGAGATATAATGAATTTATGATGATTTGTAGGTTTAATAAAAGCAAGTATGACAGATACGTATACTTTAAAATTTTGAGTTGTGGGATGATCTATTTACTTCTGTATATAGATGACATGTTGAGTGCATATAGAGATATGGAAGAGATATAGAAATTGAAGAAGAAGTTGAGTGGCGAGTTTGAGATAAAGAATTTATGAGCGACAAAGAGGATATTTGGTATGGACATTGTAAGAGAAAGAAGAGACGTTATCTTTTTATCACAATAGCGATATATGATAGAGTGTGTGGGGCTTACCTAACACCTTGGGTCAACTAGGGAATGTCGAGGGAAAAGTGCTGGCGCCCTAACACACCCTGTATCTCATGCACGACCTCCCAATGATTTGAGCCCGAGACCTTCCCCTTATATTGCTTTAACGACTCGTCCTTATACCCATGAGGCTGGCCTCGGGCTCGAATCCTTAAGAGGTCGTGCATGAGATGCGGGGTGTGTTAGGGCATCAACGCCTCCCCTTCGGCATACCCTGGTAAACCCAAGGTGTTGGGTAGGCCCCATGCACCCTATCAAAAAGGTCGACCTTTTTGTTAAGTTATATGGAGCCCACTAACCCTTTAGTCCAACTAGCACCAGGATCACCATCCCCTACTAGTCACCACTAGTTAGGCACTGGCACGGGGTGTGTTGGGGCACCAGCGCCTCCCCCTCGACATACCCTAGTGGACCCAAAGTGTTGGGTAGGCCCTACACACTATAAAAATGATTAGTCTTTTTGTCAAGCTCTATGGGGCCTACTAACACTTTAGTCCAACCAGCATTGGGATCACCATCCCTCACTAGTCAGGTACTCTTGAGTTGAGTAGTATACATAGGCCTTTGACCTGAGTGCCACGGTGGGCTGGTAAATAATTCTAGATCCTTTTCCTCTATAAACTATTTCAGTATGAAGAAGTATACTAGTTATGGACCCTCAAGTTCTACAACGCAGTTTATAAGATCAATAAATGTGGTTCTTTCAATTTTTGAAATGAACAAATCATGAATAAAAATTCAAGAACTGTAATCTATGAGGTTGAATTGCAAGTTGTTCCAAGCTTTGAGTTATATTGATGAAATGAAATAAGTTCTTTTTTACTTTTTTTATTTATTTGTTTTTTACTTGAATCAAGACATAATTCTTATGATCTATAATATAGCGATGCATTAAAATTTAATACATTATCTATGAGATATTCTATGTCAACTAGCCATATGACTACTACCTTTGTTGCTACAACTTATTTCACTAAGATTTTATTGGAATTATAAAGTAGGCTTTTAATGATGTACATGTTCGTGTTAGGTAGATGTTAGTTTAGACATATAAGATGTCCTTCATTTTGGAAAACTGACTGTGTTGCTGATTGTGCTGGTAAATATAGCTGTTGACTGTGTTGTGGTGTCACTATTAGTCGCTGGATATTATTTATACCGTGTTGTTGTTACTTTGTTGTCTCATTTAGTTGCTAATCAGTAAATATTAGTTATTATATTACGATGAGAATTTGGTGAAAGTTAGTGTTGGAGTTGGTACTTACGTGTTATTTTAATATTGTATAAATATTAAATATTTAATATTTATACAATAAATATTTAAAAAAAAATTTGTTAATATTAAATATATATTATAAGAGTTAGCAACGCTAAAAATTATAATTGCTAAAAATTCGCATCGCTAAGAGTTAACAGGTTATAACAGTCAGTGATATCTAAGGAGTTAGAGCCTTATCTATAATAAGACAAAGACATAAGAGTATATTAGTAATGACATAGTTAGAAAGAGTTACAATAGCTGCTAAAAAATGTTATTATGCAAGTATGTTCTTACATACTATATTCATGGTTTATTTTTATCGATGCAGGTCTATTGGTGAATCACTTTCATATAGATCAGTGTAAGTCTATATTTACATGTACAGATAGTTATTCTTAACAGACCATAGGCTTAGAGCTTATACAAACATACGGGTATTAAGTCAGGGTTAGATATTGAATAGACTTACGAGGACCCTAATAGATATCCTATAAAATTGTCAATGATAAGTTCTCTCTATATTGATTAGTATCTGTTATCCTTTTACCTAAGCCCCACGGTAAGCTTGTAGATGATCTACCATACTTTAGTTCAACGGATGTCAAAGACATTTTTATTGGTTAAACGCTATATGTCGGTAGATATAGTCTAATGCACATGGAGTTTATTGTGCATAGATACATGATTCATCAACTTACATAGGTAAGTTGTATATCACATGCTCTGAGATTGTATTTCATAAACTCTTATGGCCATAAGCAATAAACCCGAAAAATAATTTTTTCATAGGGTTAAACAATCTTGCAAAAGTATTTGCATATATTGTTTATCGAGATACGAATCTTGAGATAAGTTCACAAATGAGCTTATAGGGATTTGACGATGTTAATTTATATTCTCGCTTATTTAGGGTATAATTGACAGAAGGAATATACGTATGTGTTATGACATAAACTTGTATGGTCTAAGGCTCTGATTTGTAATATCCATGACATGTGTACGGGGCATCAATCATGGACTCATGGAATACTTCTATTTGACGAATCGGGCGTAGACCTAAGGAGTCCTGTAATATGAAGTGTACTCATTATGCACTGGAACTGCGTACCGAAATGAATAGTTCAATCCAAAAAAATCTAACAAAATCAAATATTTGTTTCAATAACCTTCGGGATGCATATTTATCAATACTTAAGAGTTAAGTATATTAATTAATTAAGAATTGTTGTTGACTAATTAAATATTGACATGTTGAGCATAGTGAAACTTTGTTTAAATTGACTCAAGTGTGATTAGGTGGGGCTCATATTGGGTTAAGTAAGAGTTTAATGATAATTTCACTTAATTGATTAATTAATTATTAAATAATCAAGATATTTACATTATTTAAGAGTTAAGTAAATCTAACCATGGTTAAATTTTCACTATAGGGTTAGGTTAATATAGATATTTATTTATTTAATTACTAAATAAACTTTAACTTAACCATAATTAATTATTAACTAAAGTGTTAGGTTAAAAGATATTTTGTATTTAACTAAACTTAAGTTAATTATTAACTTTAGGGTTAGGTTAAAATTAAGATATTTTATTTATTTTAACTAGAGGGTTAGATTAAAAGATATTTTGTATTTAACTTAATCTTAGTTAATTGTTAACTTTAGGGTTTGGTTAAAATCAAGATATTTATTTTATTAATTATTAACTGAACTTAACTTAACATAGGTTAATTGTTAACCCTATAATTAAGTTAAAGTAAAATTAAACCGAAATGCAAATGAATTTGAAATTAAATGCATTAACTTATAAGTGTTAAAAGAAACAAAATTTATTAAGTTAGATTTTTCATGTGGGCGGCCATTTGAAGAGAAAAAATGAGAAATTTTGTTTTAAGTTTTAAGTTTTAAGTGTTAGAACAACAAATCAAAAATTTAGGATTATTCATTATCTTCTTTAAAATTAGGCCACCGTTAAAGCTATGAATTTGAACTTTTTTGTTATTCAAGTTGAAAAACAAAACCAAATTCATTGCTTAATAAATTACTTAAGTGTTAAGCATTAAATTAAGAGTTAATCTAAGGGTTTAAGTGTTAAACTGGTGCTAGATTATAGGCTGCTATTCTAGTATATCAAATTCACATTCGTTGATTGCTGGAATTCACAACGAGTTCATTTCATGTGGACTCCAAACAATATTTAATCCAAAGATTTTAAGGGTGATATATTATCAATTTGTATTAATTTGATTAATATATATATAAGTGTGTTCATTGTTTAATTTTAGACTGCTGCTGTGAATATATATATATATATATATATATATGAGATATGTACATTTGCATGACGAACACATAAGTCACATATATGCACTCATGATTTAATCATCACTCAAAATTTGGTATCAGAGTAATTTTGTGTTGATTTGGGTGTTTTTGAGTGTTGGATATATTGTTGGATAAGTTTCGGGGCTGTAGTGGTGCATTTCAACTATTTAAAATGCTAAATCGGGGAAGACAACAGTTGGAATGTTGTAGCGTTCATGTCCAACACTGCATTGAATGATAAATGTCACGGCATTGGGGCCTAGAGCATTGAGGGCACATCCTTTAACGCCTCGGTGTTGAACTGTTCACTTAAAAAATAATAATTTTTTTACAAAAATTTTAAAATTTTAATATACATGTGGGGGGTTTATGAGATGAAATAATAAGAGTTATTAGTCTGCATTATAAATTAGGATCGTTTTTCCTCTATGCTGGTAACCACAACGGAAGCCCTACTAGTAGGGGTTAGTTGTGTTTACACATAAATAAATGATTGATTGAGAAATCACATTCTCATGAGATGAAAGCCTGTATTTAAAAATCTCTCTTAATCATATTGAATTTTATTACATTATGAGATATTATTTTAAATGGTACGTCTTGTAAATACGATGTTAGACGAATCATGTCAGTCTTTTCTCAATATTGCTACAATATGAGGAATTTAGTCGGTGTAACTTAGACTATGCTGATTAAACATGAGATGAGGCAAATATATGTGAAAGTATTACCTAATATTGCTACATCATGAATGTAGTATCAGTAACATATATTGGATAATTGACAAGTTAATCTATAATACACTTACCCAATATTGTTGTAGCAGAAGGATAAGGTGTATTTAGGATAAGTGATAAGAGTTGCATGAGATGCAATTGACAAGAGTTGTTTACCTATTGGGTTTATAAATGCCAATATTGCTATAGCATGAGGCTGAAATAAAATGCCAATGAGGCCTACTTCTCATTGTGTAGTTTAAAGAATTTAAATTATCATTATCCCGTTTGAGAGATTAAAGAGATTATGTAAAGCAGTGGAAGGGCAATTTTTAAATTAAAAAATGTATAATAGTTACACCCATAATCTAAAGAAATATTAATTAACGATTAGAAATATTCTACTACACATCTCTTTATTCGTCTTATAGTGATAAGATATTTGTCTTATAGTGATAAGATCAGTATGAGCAATCTGTCAATTTAGTTTATCTATACACACCAACTATAGGATACTAAGAAATATTTAAGCTTGATTATGAATTTGAGAATTGTTCTAAATTCAAAAAAGTTTAGATATATTGATGATCATGAGATGATAAGAGATATTTCTGATAATATCATTTTAGAAGAGGTAGTAATTTATTAAAAATAGATTAAAAATGATTTGAAAGTCAAATCATATATCCTAGCTTTAATGTCTAATGATCTTCAGCATGAGCAAGTGCATATAAAATGTGCAAGTAGTATAGAACTCGTTTGAAAAATTAATTAATATATCCAATCCACAGATAGAGAATAGTTGTAAAAAAGTGTTTCCACTATGATAAAGTTTAAAATAGTAAGCGTTATTATTCAAGACACCTTGACTAAGAATAAATAGTAGTTTTGGAACTTTGAATTATAAGGAATAGTGGTACATAAGATTAGGTCATATAGTCGTAAGACGACTATCTCGTCTAGTTAATGATGGTCAGATACTTGATATAACATTAGAACTTTAACCGATTTATGAATTCTGCATTCAGAGAAATATGACAAATCTTTGTGTAGTGATGTATTTAGACAAATGAATTATGTTATTTTGGGTGGTTTTCGATACTTCATTTTTTTTATAGTAATTTGTCACGAAATGAACATGTGTTTCTAGTAAACACAGGTCAAATTTTTTTGAAGTATTCAAAAGGTTCCGACTAAAAATAAAGAAATAAACCCTTACATAAATTGAATGCTTTCTATTAGATCGAAACAATTTATACATAAGCAGTAAATTCACAGATGATTTAAAGTAGAATGCGATTCTCGCCCAATATAATTCTCCAAATACTCTTCAACTTAAAGGTGTTTTGAAAAAGAAGTATCAAACTATATTATATATGGCCTGATTGATGTTGAGCTTTACTGATCTTTTAGAATATCTATAAGATTATGCTTTAGAATCTACTGCTCACTTATTGAACTTAGTTCTATCGAAAGCCATTCCTTATACTTTGTATAAGATATAGACCAAAAAGAAACCGAGTCTTAAATATGTGTAAGACTTGGCATTGTTCTATTTGCATAAGAGTTATGCAACAAGATAAATTTGTACCCAAGGGGTATAAATAGCGGTTCATTGAATATCCTAAGCATTTTATGGGATACTAATTCTATGATCCAGAGAAATAAAATATGTTCTTTGCTGGCAATGCTACTTCCCAAGAGAAATAGTTTCTTATGGTTTGTAGAAGGATTGAACTTAATGAAGTTAATTAAAATGTATATGAACCGACGGTGGAATTTCAAGTTCAAATGAGTAAAATTCATTTAACATACTCTTTTTGTAAGTCAGAAAGGATATTAAGGTCACCATTTACATATGTTTTATGCCTAAAGATGCCATTGGTGTTTTATTAGTTGAAGAAAATGAACCTTTGACTTATGAAGAGGCAATGTTTGACATTGATTGGAAAAAATGGTAAGATGCCATAAAATTCGAAATTGACTTTTTGCATAACAATTAAGGATGGGACTTAATTGTGCTTTCTATAGGAATGTTTCTATTTACTGCAAATAAGTTTATGCAGTGGAAGTATAGGTCCCATATAAAGGTAGAGACCTTCAAAGCCTAATTGGTGATAAAATATTATACTCAAAGATCTAGCATCAGTTATAAGGAAATGTTTTTACTAGTAACCATCCTAATGTCAATACAAATTTTATTGGCTATTACCGCATGTTATAATATTGAGGTTTGACTGATGAATGTAAAGACGACATTCTGGGATGTATATCTCGTTTAATAGATATATATGGAATAACCTAAAGATTTTGCATCCAACTTAAATTTTAATCTTGTGTGCAAATTAAGGAAGTATATTTATGGACTTAAGCAATTTTTCCAAAGCTAGAATCCTTGCTTAAACGAGGAAATCAGAATGTCTAATTTCATCAAGAATAAAAAGAAAGTTCCTTTAACATACTCTTTTCGTAGGTCGGAAAGGATATAAAGGCTACCATTTACATATGTTTTATACCTGAAGGTGCCCTTGGTATTTTATCAGTTGAAGAAAATGATCCTTTAACTTATGAAGAGGCAATATTTGACATTGATTCGAAAAAATGGCAAGATGCCATAAAATTTGAAATTGACTTTTTGCATAACAATTAAGGCTGGGACTTGGTTGTGCTTCTTATAGGAATGTTTTTATTTACTGCAAATAAGTTTATACAGCAGAAGCATAGGCCCTGTATAAAGGTAGAGACCTTCAAGGCCTAATTAGTGATAAAATATTATACTCAAAGATCTAGCATCAATTATAAGAAAATGTTTTCACCAGTAACCATCCTAATGTCAATACAAATTTTGTTGTCTATTACCGCATGTTATAATATTGAGGTTTGACTGATGAATGTAAAGACGACATACTGGGATGTATATCTTGTCTAATAGATATATATGGAATAACCTAAAGATTTTGCATCCAATCAAAATTTTAATCTTGTGTGCAAACTAAGGAAGTCTATTTATGAACTTAAGCAATTTTTCCAAATGTAGAATCCTTACTTAAACGAGGAAATTAGAATGTCTAATTTCATCAAGAATAAAAAGAATGTGTCTGTCTGTGTTAAAAAGGATAGTGAGAGTATAATTATCTTTTTAGTTCTCTATATGCAAAACATACTTAATGTCAGAAACAACATTGGTATGTTGCAAGTCAATGAGATAAAGGTGATTAGAGTAAAGAGTTTCTCCAAATAGATTTGGAAGAGGCTTCTTGTATACTAGTTATAAAGCTCTATAGAGATAGAGTTAGGAGGCTAATGGAACTTTCTCAATCTTTATGCATAGATTAAGCCCTTAAAAGGTATAACTTTATTGATTATGAGAGAGTTGATACGTCTTTCATTCATGGCATTCATCATTTTAGAAAGAAGTGTCTTCGAAAAGAAGATAAAAGGGTTAAAGTGTCTAATTTATTATATGCATCAACTAAAGATAGTTTGATGCATGCCATGTTATATGCGAGACCTAAATTTGCATAGCTATAAGTGTTGCGAGCTGGTATTGGTCTTATTCACGTGATGACCATCAAATGGCTGTGAAACATGTATAAAATATTTGAGAGGTGCAAAAGATAAGTTTTTGAATTATGGAGAAAGTTTCTTACAAGACAAGGGACACACAAATTCAAATTTTCTATCTTATTTAGATGGTAAAAAGTCTACATCTGGTTATGTGTCTCTCCACATCAGTATTAGAGCTAGTTAGAAATGTGCAATTTAAATTTTCATAGCTAATTTAGCCTTAGAGATAGAATACATTGCAACTTAAGAAGTTTATAAAGTGAAGATATTCAAGCTAGTTGTAGAGCTCAGAATGGTTCCAAACTCTATGGATCTTATCCTACTATAATGCAGCAATAGCAAAATAATTGCTTAAGCCAATAAGTGATTAGGCACACAAGAATTCGGATCATGTGGACTTTGAATACCACATAATTAGAAAAATCTTGGCTACTAGAGATGTTATATTATCTAGGATACATTCCATGGAAAGCGTAACCAACCCACTAAGGTCTTAACTTTTAGGGCATTTGAGAAACATGTGGAGTGTACTGGTATGAGATACCAGTACGAATGGCACTAGAGCAAATGAGAGTTTGTTAGAGCTGGTGCTTATAGGCCATTTTAATATTGCATGAATATTAATTCTTTAATAGTTATACAATAAATATTTTGAATAAAAGTTAATATTAAACATATATAGTACAATGCTTGTAACGATGCAGATATTATATGATCTAAAAGAGTACAGATTTAGTCTAAAGGAGTTTAGATCAGGGCTAAGAGTTACCAACACTGAGAGTTATTATTGCTTAGAATTAGCACTATTAAAAGTTAGCAGATTATAAGAGTCAGTGATATCTAAGAAGTAGAGCATTGTTTAAAATAGGACAAAGACCTAAGAGTATATTAGTAATTACATAGTTACAAAGAGTTGTAATAGGTGTTAGGAAATGTCATTTTACAAGTATGTTCTCAAACACTATCTTCTTGGTCTATTTTCACCGATCCGGGTCTATAAGTGAATTCTTTTCATATAGATCAGTGTATACATATATATCTGTATGGTACATATGGTTGTTCTTAGCTGACCATGAACTTAGAGCTTAAATAGACATACGAGTATTCAATTAGGGCTGGATACTGAACAGACTCACGAAGACTCCAATAGATATCCTATAAAATCGTTAATGATAAATCCTATTGAGTTGAGTAGCATTCGTAGTTCTTTGACCTAAGCGTCATGATGGGCTTATGGATGAGCCAACATACTTTGGTTTCCTAGATGTCAAAGACATTTTATGGTCTGACTGCTACGTATTGTTAGATATGGTCCAATGCTTACAGAGTCTGGTGTACATAGATACATGATCCGTCTGCTTACATAAGTAAGTTGTATATTCAATGTTTCGAGATTGTATCTTAAAATTTTTTATAGCCATAAGTAATAAACCTGGAAAAAAAATTTTCAATAGAGTTAAACAATATCGCAAAAGTTTTTATGTATATTGTTTATCGAGATATGAATCTGGAGATAAGTTCATAGATAAGCTTATAGGGATTTGACGATGCTGATTTATATCTCCGCACATCCATAATATAATTAACTGAAGGATTATACATATTCTTTATGACCTTAACTTGTATGATCTAACGTGTTGATTTATAATACCATGACGTGTGTGTGAGGCATCAATCACAAACTTATGGTATAGTCTTATTTGACGAATCGGGTATGAACTTAGGGAGTCATGCAATATAAAGTGTACTCATTGTACACTTGGGCAATATACTGGATTGAATAATTCAATCCAATAAAATTCAGCAAAACTGAATGTTTGCTTCAAGAACTCTCGGGGTGCGCACCTGTCAAAACTTAAGAGTTAAGTACATTAATTAGTTAACAATTGTTGTTGACAAATTAAATGTTAACATGTGGCGCATGTAGAGCCTTTGGTTAAGTTGACTCAAGTGTGTGTTGAGTAAGACCTATTTTAAGTTACGGGTTTAAGATAATTTTACTTAATTAATTATTTAATTATTAAACAATCGAGATATTTACATTGCTTAAGAGTTAAGTAAATTTAATTATAGTTAAATGTTAACTATAGGGTTAGGTTAATGTAGATATTTATTTATTTAATTATTAAATAAATTTTAACTTAACCATGATTGATTGTTAACTAAAGGGTTAGGTTAAAAGATATTTTGTCTTTAACTTAACCTAGGTTAATTGTTTACTCTAGGATTAGGTTAAACTTAAGGTATTTTATTTATTTAAGTATTAATAAATTTAAACTTAATTATAATTAATTGTTAACTAAAGAGTTAGGTTAAAAGATATTTATACTTAACTTAACCTATGTTAATTGTTCTTAAGGTTAAGTTAAAATCAAGATATTTTATTTTAATTAATTATTAATTAAAATTAATTTAACCTAGGTTAATTAACCCTATAGTTAAATTAAAGTGAAATTAAACTTAAAATACAAATGAATTTGAAATTACATACATTTACTTATAAGTGTTAAAATAAAACAAAATTTATTAAGTTAGATTTTTCATGTCGCCAGCCATTTTAAGAGAGAAAATGAGAAGCTTTGTTTTAAGTGTTAAAATAATAGACCAAAAGTTTAAGACTATTCATTATCTTTCTCTAAAATTAAGCCACCATTAAAACTTTAAATTTAAACATTTTTATTATTCAAAGTTGAAAAAAAAATCAAATTCGTTGCTTAATAAATTACTTAAGTGTTAAGCATTAGATTAAAAATTACTCTAAGAGTTTAAGTGTCAAATTGATACATTACAAGTTGGTATTCTAGCTAGCAAAATCCACTTTTGTTAATTGTTAAAATTCACAATAAATTCATTTCATGCGGATTTCAAATAATATTTAATTAAAAAATTTTAAAGGTAATATATTTTTAATTTGTATTAATTTAAATAATATGTATATAATTTTATTATTTATTTAAATTTAAACTTTCGTTATATATATATATGAGATATATATATTTTGTAATATATATTTAATCATCACTCAACAGTTAGTTGTTAATGGGTGAATGTTAGTTAGAAATGAGACTTTAGTGAACGGGAGTTTTTCGTTGCTGAAAGGATAGGTCATACTGTATTGTTGTCACATAGTTGACGTTGAGTTATTACAAACTTATTGGTTTATTATATATTCATTTATAAATATAAACGGAATAGGTTTATTAGGGTTATCAGAATATTAATTGATTAAATGTATTATTGTCTATCAAAATTTATATGCCTAATAATAATCAACCTTTATTTATATATATAAAAAAATCATTATCCATTATCCTCGTGTGGTTTTAGTTAATGTCTATTTATTTATATATAATTTAAAAAATGATCAAAATTTCTTGTTATTAATAATTTTTTATTATCTTTGAACTGTTTATATAATTTTATAATTTTATTCTTAATAATATATAATTTAACAATTTTTTTTTTTTAAGATTTGAGAATTTTGAACTTGTGAGGATTTGAATCAATAACCTACAAAATAAAGGTAATTACTTGGCCGAACTTACAATTAATGAATATTTTATGAACACTATTACATATACCCAAAAAATAAGCTAAAGAATATTAGTTATTAGTTATAAGTCAAAATCATAAATAATAATAAGTCTAAAAATATTTTAAATAACTTTTAATTCAAATAAGCTTACAAAAGATTTTTTTTTAGAAACCCATTATAAATATTTTCTAAATTTTTTAATTATTCTTAAATTAATTGAAACGAAATAAAAAGGTATTAATAATTAAATTAATTATAAAAAATATTTTTTTAACAAAAGTATTTTTTTTTCATATTTAGTCATCAATTATCATTTTTTACATGTCATATAACATAAAATTTTGATTAGTAATTATAATAAAAATTTATTTAATTCTTTTATTATAATTAATCTAATTTATATATAGGGTGTATATATTAATCTTCATATATTAATTTTCATTAATAATAAGTTTGGTTAAGTGGTGAAGATTCACAATTTTTAATTTGGAAGTCAAGGGTTTAAATTCTACAAACTCTTATTAATTTATTTATTTTGTTCTAAAATTTTTAAAGATAAAATTGTAAAAGTATATATTATTAAAAATAAAATTATAAAGTTATATAAAGTGTTAAAAAATAACAAAATAGTTTTAACCATAAATGTTTTTGATCATTTTTAAAATTATAAAAAAAATAAATAAACGTTAACTAAAACCACGCAGAATAATGATCATTTTCTTTATATATTATCTACTCCCACTAAACTCTAGATTTCATGAGAAGAGAGGTGAAAAGCCGCCATTCTTGATCGCTTGGCTTATCTTTGAAACATTACACCATCGAAGAAGCTTAAGGACTAGGAATTGAAGGACAGACATCACGTGCTAGTGGCCCTATTTTAGGTGCCAAACTGAGATATATGCATTTTGCAGTGGTGGTCTTTTTAATCTGAACCACAAAACGAGCTGCATTCACCATGTCTATTTGCAGAATAATAAAGATCATGCATAAATTCCACATAAAACGACACAAATGTCGCATTTCATATAATTAAAGATTGGCTTGGGTTATTATGCAGCCGACAGTATCTTTGCTGTGCATAAATAAAGATTGTCATATATAGCCTTGCAAGAATCTATGGTTGTGTATTTAAGTAGTTTATTATTATGAACATTTTTGATCGTGTTAAGTCCATTCACTCATTGCACGTTATATATAGTAAATAACAATACTAGACGCTTTGTTGAAATGATTAGATGATTTATAATCTTACCGAAGTTTTACTCTACCCTTTTTCCGTGCAACCTTTCTCCTTTTTACTACAATTTTTCTCCTCTTTACTCTCTTCTCTCTCTTTCTACAACCTTCCTCCGGTTCACTGTACTAGAACGGACTTTTTCAAATGGATCCTTCTTCTTAAAACTGGCTTTTTAATGGAACCGATTTTCATATTTAAAAAAAAAATTATTTTACTAAATTTAATTTAGGGTTAAGCAGTTTAAAAAAGGGAAAAAATAAGGTAATAGATTTTTTTTGTTTTTATTTATCAAAATGAAAAGAAAAAAAATTTAACTCAACGTATTCACAAATCATCAATCATTTTCATAAATCATCAATTATCACCATTTATCAACATATTATTTTATATATAATTTACTCTTAACATATTATTTTACACTTAATTTACATAAAGAATATAATAAAAAAATAATTTAAAAGATGAAGCAACTACGAAGAATGATGATTGACAACCACCAATGGTAGAGTAAAGTCATAACAGTGGCCTCGATGGTTCCAACAACAAAATAAATTTAGCAAAGTAAGTTAATAAATAATAAAAAGATAGCTTTCAACGTGTCAAATTTATGGGATATTGATAGGAGAAATAATCATAGTTTAAGTAGTTAATAATCTTTGAGAAACAAAAAAATGTGAGTTAATGGACACTTGTGATGCCATATGTCAGGCTTCATTTCACTCTATGCATACAAAATTTTTTTGTTTCTTCTCGCACTAACATTTTTATTACTTTATAGATACTATTATTTATATTCAACGTTTAACTTTCAGATCTTAACTTTTTATTACACTACAAGATAAATTCATTCGGATTCTAACCTATTATTTGATTAACTTTTTTAACCTCATTACTCTAATTATCTAACAAATTACTTGGGACTCAACTACCATTTATTATTGTACACTAGAATTCAAGCCAATCATTACAAACTGCTTTTACCAATTACCCTCGTACCACTCTTTCATTTTCTCGATTTTCATTGACAATAACATTTTTAACAGCTTTCTTGTTTCGGCTACATATTAACTTGAACCTTAAAGATTTTCATACTTACATGTGTTCAATTGTGTATGACAATGAAATCACATATAGTAAAACCTGGAGAAATATTTATGTAAATTAGTCTTGAAACCATTCCATATAATCATACTATATATTTTATAAGTATTTATTATTTATTATTATTACTTATTAAAATAAATTATTTTTAAAATAAAAGTATATATATTAAAATTTTATTCAATGAACATACATAGTAACACCCAGTAATTTGTAGGTTTTAAATAATTTCACTTAAGTTTCTTTTTTCTTTATTAAGGGTAAAAATGATGTTTTTATGTGGTTTTACAGTAGAACTTTCACACAATTTGAGGGGAAATTTTTTCTTTTTTCAGTGGGGCTTCTAAATACACAGATATGTAATAAATCTGTATATAACTCTTAAAATTTACTAATTCTGCACAATGAGTTAAGATCTCTGCTAATATAATTTTATCTAATTTTATAAAGGATATTTTGATACGTGTTTTTATATAAATTATGTGTGAAAAAAAATTATTTTATAATAATATTTTTTTATTGACTACTAACTTTATATTAATAGAAGATAAAATAAAAAATGAGATTAAAAGAGGATACTAATCATTACTTAATACTATTATTTATGACTTTGCCACCTAACTTTTGCATACCATGCTTTTTTTTTTTCTTTTTGAATAAGCAGCAGCTTTATCCGTTTATCCTCGTCTATCTTTAGTATAATGGGAGTGGTTTTAATCTTTGGTTACCTTCGTCGATAAAGTATGCTTGCCAGAAAAAGTAAAGCAAGAATTAAATTTCATATTCACAAGCTTGGCAAACATTCAAAAATTTCAACTTAGTGGGTTCCATATGGATGGACCTATGGAAATTTACTCTAATCTATAGCCATCTTAAAAAGAGAAAGAAGAAAGGACACGTGTCTTGCCATTATCGACCTTGGCTCACTATAAAAAGTCGTCAAATTGTTCTAGCTTTGTACCCATCATCAACAAAAGCTTAATCCCAAAGATGCATAAGACTTACTTTTTTCTGCTAGCGCTGCTAATAGGAGTGGTGCTTCTCACCACTCCCACCACTGCCGATCAAAAAAATCCGCTTTCAACGGAGGAGGAGGAATCACCGGAACAAACCCTAGAATCCCATGAACCCTACGATGGATACAAACCACCACCAAAATACAAGCCGCCACCACACAAGAAATATCCTCCGGAGGAAGACATAGAGGAGGACTCCTATGGCCACAGGCCTAAATACCCCCCTAAATATCCCCCGAAGAAACCACCACACAAGAAATATCCTCCGGAGGAAGACGTAGAGGAGGACTCCTATGGCCACAAGCCGAAATATCCCCCAACGAAACCACCACACAAGAAATATCCTCCGGAGGAAGACATAGACGAGGACTTTTACCACAAGCCTAAATATCCCCCGAAGAATCCACCACACAAGAAATATCCTCCAGCATCCAACTGAGTGGCTACTAGCTTATAATAATACAAGTATTTGCAGAAATAAGAGCATTTAATGATGCATTCCTCTTGTAATATAGGTCAATACTGTTGCTCATGCATATGCATCGACTGGTTGCTAGTTGTTACTAGTTACTACTAGTGTCGTGCTATGTTGTTCGTTCATGCATGTTTGCACGTTGTATCTTTTTATATTTGGCAATGCACCTTATGATTACTGAACACGTGTATTTTCTCCTCTTATGCAGAATTTCCACTATCATCTATATTACCTAGTTTCCTTAGCTGGTATTGACGCATGGGTTCTTTTACTAAACTAAAACATATTAAATAACTTTTTTACCTTAAAAGAATATCGATATTTTTTTAGGGACTTCTTATATCAAAGGTAGCGAATTAATTATTTAATTGACATATATCATTGAATCAAAGTGAATGCGTCACTCCTTGCAAAGTAATAATAAAAACTCTGGTTAAGGCTCTAGTCAACATTTTATCAACATTTCCTCATACGTTATCTAATTGCAAGATTAATGATTTGCAAGTAAATTAATGAAAGGCTAATATAAATATAATACTCTTTAAGTTCAAGTATAAATAAAGGGTAAAAGTTAAAAAGTGTTTTGTATATGAGATTTTTCATTCCTATCTCAACTTTTAAAAAAATAAACATAAATAAAATACCTCAAATTATAGATAAATAAAACGTTTTAGGGTCTATTTGAAAATGTGGTGTTGTTGTAACTATTATGGAGTAAAAAATTAAATTATATACACTTTAGGTTCTTTGCACTTTATTAATAAATGTTTTTTTTCGGGTGCATTTCTTAATTAACAAGAAGAAAATGAAAAAGAAAATAAAAAATAAGTGAGTTTACCTGCGAAACAAATTTAGAGTATAGGAGTACGATGAATCAATAGCAGGAACTTAATCAAAACCTTTTAATCGATTAGGTTAACTTTTTTAATATTATTTTATAAATTGTAATAATACGAAAAGAATTTATTCATAAAAATGTGCCTTATAAAAGAAAATATAAAGAGCATTCTTTCAATAAAACAAATAGTACATAATCACAATAAAAATAGCACATAATAACAATAATAATAATAATAATAATAATAAAGAACAATTATAATAAAATAAAAAAATACAAATAAAATAATACGCTATTAAAGTTGGGTTCAACTATATATCAAAGCATATAAATTTAACTACTAAGGGTTTTGAATATTAAAACTAAATAGAATTAACTATTTACGCTAAATTTACTTTAGAACATGTATAATATGAAATAAAGAAAAGATGAAAAAAAAATTGAGTGTTTGACGAAGCTCACACAATAAAGTAATTTTAAAGAAAATAAACTAAAATTATTATGAAGAATTTATAAAAAGATACGACCAAGAAGTACAAGAAAACTCATTATGTTAAAATAAGAAATACAAATTTTAGAAGATAAATCAATTTAAGAAATAGAAATAATTTTAAGCAAAATATAAAATTTGGGGTGACTTAAATAAATAAATAATCTAACACTAACAGTATATTTGCTTCTTTTTTAATTTATATTAAAAACAAATTTTATGGAGGGTTTGTGTCTTTTATCAACAGTATACAAAACACTCCAAAAAAACAATTTAATAAATAAAATAGCGTCTATCAAAGGTCACAATCGCTGGTGAGAAATGAAGAATTGCCATCGTTAACTTCGTTCAATTTTCACAGAAGAAAGAGGCAACAATCATAGCGTCTACGCACATGATACGAATATCATAAGATTAGGTGAAAGATGTCCAAGAAAATGACTTATGATGAAAGATAATTCATCCAATTACCTCTTTACGTATCGTATAGCATCGCACTTTAGATTGTCGTCTTCTGCCTTTTGAACAGCATATCTTACTTGCAATATTAGACAACAAATAAAATTGTTTATCTAAATTTTATTCATCGACATCAAACAATTTGAGGTGAAATATAAGTAACCACGATCTATATTTCTGTAAATCTTATTCTTTCTACATTGTTGTTTTATATGAAGCAGAATGCAGATATTAAAATATTATAGGACGGACCTATAATTTTATTCATCAACATTGAACAATTTGAGTTCAAATTTAAGTCACCACGATGAAATAAATTTTGTTCAACATCGCTGGTCACCAGGACGGACCTAGAATCTAAAATGGGGAGCGGTTAAAATATTAAAGTTAAAACGACCATAATTGAGCCCTTAAAAAATATTATATAGATGCCATGACCTGCTCTAAGGCTTTAGAACTACACAAAGTAATGACTTTAGAATTATAACACTCAATACGGTACTCTCGATGATTAGCATAAGTTGAGCAAGGCGGTAATATTCCCGTTAGGATCAAACACTCTTCTTCAAGCAAGAGCACTTACCCAAGGTCAATTAATGTTTGCCAAGGACCAAAGCAATGGACCAATCTCCCTAAAAACACAAGTTATCCTTAATTTCAAGATTCTTAAGAATTTTGAGAGTTTCTAAAGAAAAACTTCTTATAATCTTTAGATATATCCTGAATAGGTAAAGGAATAAGTTGGCCTAGTTTTACTATGACTCAAATATCAAATGAACACCTATAAATAAGAGAATTTTCTAAATTTTAGTGGGTATGGAGAAAGGAAGGTAATTTTTCTTTGGTTTAAGAAGGGTGAATAATTTTTAGGGATGATAGAGAATTTGGTTTGAGACAAATACTTCTAAACTCGTATTTGCATTTGCTTAAAAAATGAAATACTAAATCCTTCTTAAATCTATTAAGATTTGTAGTTCTATTACTAAACCTACAACAGATTATTTGTGAATTTTAAGTAAGTTTTAAATTAACATAATAAAAAATAAAATTATAACCTTAATTTAATTAAAAATTTATAAAATATAGAAATTAAAATAATATCAATTATAATTCTAAATTTAATTTTAATTACGTTAAATATTATAATTTTAATTTTAATTTTAATTACGTTAAATGTTAAAATGTCAAATCTAATTTTGATTTTAATTATGTTAAATTTATAATGTTAATTTCAATTTTGATTTCAATTACGTTAAATATTTTCGTTTTGATTCCAATTTTGATTTCAATTACGTTAAATGTTATAATTTCAAATCTAATTTCAATTGCGATTACTTTAAATATTATAACTCCAAATTTAATTTTGATTTCAATTATGTTAAATGTTATAATTATAATTTCAATTTCGATATCAATTCCAACAAAAAATTTGATTTCAATTACGTTAAAATATTATAATTCTAATTTCAATTTTGATTTCAATAACGGTAAATGTTATAATTCTAAATTCCATTTCAATTACATTAAATATTATAATTCCAATTTCGATTTCAATCATGATAAATGTTATAACTCTAAAACCAATTTTGATTTGAATTACGTTAAATGTTATAACTCCAATTCTAATTTTGATTTTAATTACGTTAAATATTATAATTCTATTTCTAATTTTGATTTCAATTATGTTAAAATATTATAATTCAAATTCCAATTTTGATTCTAATTATATGAAATATGATAATTTTAAATCTAATTTTGATTTCAATTATGTTAAATATTTTAATTGTGTAAAATGTAATTTTGATTTCAAATCTAATTTTATTTACATGAATTCTAAATCTAATTTTAATTTTGATTGCGTTAAATGTCATAATTTCAATTTTAATTTTAATTTTAATTACGTTAAATATTTAATTCTAATTTCAATTACAATTTCAATTATGTAAAAATATTATAATTTTATATCCAATTTCAATTACATTTGATAGGACCAGCACTGAGACCCTCTACTGTACATCCCAGCGGCCTTGTCGGGCACCCCGATGAAAGTTTCTCAGAATTTAACTGTGTAAGTTGAGAAATTATGTGAGGCGAACCCCTTTTTAGTTCTTGCTATTACTAAAAAATCTGAGAATATACATGGAAATGACTTCTTAAAGTTTTTTTAAAAAGGGCAGAGTTTCCCTTGTTTTTCTGAAAATTCAATACAAAACCTTTAAAGAATTGCATTTATATTTCAAACCGCTTCTCAATATTATTAAATAGGACCTCCAATCCTTTTCAAAATCAAATCTAACTCAATTTAATAATTTTATTTTGAACACAAAACTAGCATACTAAAAAAAAGTGAAATGATCATCATAATATCGAAACTTCTTCTTGTTTATAAAAAATATGTACAACATAAGCATAGAACTACCATGCAGAAAGCAAAAAGAGTGCTACTTATCACATTTACAAAAAACAAAACTTTAGATTTGGCCTACTAATCAGTAGTAAGAGAATCAGCAACTTGCGTACCGAGACCTGCACCTAAAAAGGGGGTTTAGAAAATATAAAACACAAAATGTGTGAGCTAAATGAGCTCGGTGAATGCATTTAAGATTTTAAATCAAATAAAATTTTGCATAGATATTAAATTCTAAAAGACATGCATAAATCATGCTTCTAAAACTTGTATAAAGGTGTAAAAGGGTTTCTAACATCATATGCTGACGAAATCTTACTGACCAGGTTTTATTTACATCTTCGAAAAATAATATCAAAAATCTGTAAGATATAATAACTAGCATGTACATATAAATTCATAATATGCGATCAGTAGATCAAAAATTATTAAATGATCAAAAATTGCTCGGCCATTTTCTTTTTAAACTGTACCAATGATAACCCTAAAGCTCTATTCTCACGCAACGACTCAAGTAGCACCGCACACGTGAGTAGGCACGAGGCGTCTCAACTAGCAATACTTACTGTGACATCTCACTGGCTATGCAACGAAATCCTATATCGCATACATATAGCGAGATAATACCTCGTACATGTATAGCAACTTATATGACTCGACAATCTGATTTCTCAGAGTTAGTGACACACCCCCTAATATGTGCCCATGTGTACGGGATATACTGACCGAGTCTTAAACCATCACTATCACTGTAATCTGAGGGTACCAATGGTCTTTGATACTAATGCAGTAGTTTTAAAGCTGTTTTTTAAACTGAACATGTAGATGTATATCTATGGATATATGTCAAAATCATAAATCATGTTTATTCATTAAAAGTACATGAAAAATACAATTTTATTATGCGAAAATATAATAAACGAAAGATAAACAATGATAGATTTTCACTCACAACTGCGCTGAGCTCAATTTTGCTTCGAATTTCTGCTCCCATTATTGCCCTCGATTTTCTTCACCTACACTCCATAAATGACATTTAGAACCAATATAAATACTAGAATCTCATTTAACTACAAAACAATACTTTTCTTACATATTTTCCTTGAATTTTCACTAATGGAAGCTTCAATTGATCTTAAAAACTTGTATTTGGCTTTATTTTAGCTTGATTAAGCATGAAAACTCATGAAATCACTTTGAGTTTTACTGTAGCAGTACCCTTCCTCTAATGGCTGAAATTCTCATCTCTTATACCCTAAAGGACTTATTTTTAACTTAGTGAAAATTCTACACAATTTCTCATTATAAAGTGCTCTCCCAGAAGTCCAATTTGCCTCTCATCTAACTCAAAATTTCTAAATTACCATTAGTTCAAAATGGAAGAATTTAATTGGTTCCTCTCTAATTATTTAGTTAGAATAGTCAAAGGAACTAACTAGAATTTTCAACTTGGCAATCCATGAAATTGTCTCTAATTGGTCCATTATCTAATATATAGATTGTATTTTTCAACAAAGGCTTGTTCCATACACAACCCGTAAATGAAAATTCATGAAGTAAATTAAAATTTCTTTTTCCAAGCCAATAGAGAAAAATTTAAAAATATTCTAGGGTTGCCCGATACTCCGAATGAGTATGAAATTACCAAATTAGGTATAATATCTCTCACGCGCACCATAAAAAAATATTTCTAATAGGGTTAGAATTGAGTAACCCTACGGTGTCTTTATTACTCTATACTAAAATTTAGGCATTAATACTACTAATAGGGATTAGATATTACAATTTCACCCTCCTTTAAAAAAATTTCGTCCTTGAAAACCATACCTGTGTGAAAAAGATGGGGATGTTGTACTCATATTTGATCTTCACGTTCTCACGTGGCTTCTTCTACTCCATAGTTCATCCATAACACCTTCACCAAGAGAATGTTTTTTTATGAAGCACTTGGTCTTTTCGGTCTAGAATTTGCACAGGTTTCTCTTTGTAGGTCAAATTCTCTTTCAATTCTACTGACTGTTCCCTTAGGATGTGCCAAGGATCTGCTAAGTACTTGCGAAGAATGAAAACGTGAAACACATTATATATTCTAGCCAGATCTTCTGGTAACCGCAGATAATGTGCCACATCCCCAACTCTTTGTACTATCTCATACGGCTCAATGTATCGGGGCTCATCTTTCCTCACTTCTCGAATCTTAGTACTCCATTCCATGGCGATATCTTCAGAAAGACCCTATCACCAATCTGAAACTCCAAGTCTCTTCTCATATTATCTGCATAATTCTTCTGTCTATCGTTAGCTATTTTCAATTTCTGCCTTATAACTTGAATCTTTTCTGAAGTAATCTAGATATTTTCTAGGCCGACCAGCTTTCTTTCACCTACCTCATCTCAACAAACTAGAGTTCTACACTTTCTTCCATACAATGATTCATATGATGCCATTCCGATGCTCATTTGGTAGCTATTGTTGTAAGCGAACACCATCAGTGGTAGATGAGTATCCTAGCTCCCCTTAAACTCTATAACACATGCTCTAAGCATATCTTCGAGAGTTTGAATTGTTCACTTAGACTGGCCATTCATTTGTGGATGAAAGACCGTACTAAAATTCAATGTGCCTAGAGCTTTTTGTAAGCTGGGCCAAAATTGAGAAGTGAACCGCGGATCCCTATCTGACACAATAGATACTGGAATGCCATGAAGTTGACCACCTCATCTATGTACAACTGAGCCAATTTATCTAAAGAATAATTGCTTCTAATGGGTAGAAAATGAGCAGATTTCATCAGTCTATCAACAATTACCCATATTGTGTTGTTGCCTCTTTGCCTACGCGAAAGTCCTACCACGAAATCTATTGTTATTCTCTCTCATTTCCACTCAGGAATCGGTAGGGGTTGTAAGAGCCTTACAGGTTTCTGATGCTCAGCCTTTACTTATTAACAAGTTAGGCATCTTTAGACAAATTCGGCTATATCTTTATCCATGCCCTTCCACTAGTAGTGCTCTTTTAGGATACTGTACATCTTTGTGCTCTCTAGATGCATAGCATATGCAGAAGAATGAGCTTCTTCCATAATCTCTCTTCTTAATTCATTTACATCCGGTACACATAATCTCTAACCCAAGGTTACTACACCATCCTCGCTCACTGAAAGATCCTTCTCTTCCTCATATTTAATTCTTTCTGAGTGAACAAGTATTGCAAACTCTTATGGTCTATAAAGATCTTACAAGGAACCGCTTATAAATAATGCCTCCAAATTCTTATAGCAAAAACTACTACAGCTAGTTCTAGGTAATGTATAGGGTAATTCTATTTATGCTTCTTTAATTGTTTGAGGCATAGGCTATTACATTCTCCTTCTGCATCAGCACACAACCTAGACCCTGCCTAGAAGCATCACAATATATGGTAAATCCACCATTCTCTGACAAAAGTGTAAGCATTGGGGCCAAAGTCAACCTTCGCTTTAACGCTTCGAAACTCTGCTGGCATGCTTTCGACCATATAAACTTCTCTTCTTTCTGGGTAAGTTTAGTCAGAGGAGCGGTTATCTTTGCAAATCCCTCTACAAACTTTTTATAATACCCAGCCAAACCCAAGAAACTACGACTTTCCGTCACATTCGTGGGCTGTCTCTAATTCACTATGGCTTCAATCTTCTGGAGATCTACTTTTACCCTTTCTACAGAGATTACATATCCAAAAAATGTAACTCTATCTAGCCAAAACTGACATTTACTAAGTTTGGCGTATAGTCGATGCTCTTTTAGAGTTTGTAAAATAATTCTTAAATGCTTTGCATGCTCTTCCTCACTGCTTGAATAAACCAGTATATCATCAATAAATACTATCACAAACTAATCTAAATAGGATTAAAAAACTCTATTCATAAGATCCATAAAGGCGGTTAGGGCATTAATTAGCCCAAAAGGCATAATCAAGAATTCATAATGCCCATATCGGGTCATAAAGGCCGTCATGGGAACATCTTCTTTCTAGATTTTCAATTGATGATAGCCTGACCTCATATCTCTCTTGAAAATACTCTGGTCCCCTATAGTTGATCAAACAAATCATCAATTCTCGAAAGTAGATATCGATTATGCACTATTAAGTTATTCAATTCCTTATAATTAATGCATAATCTTATACTTCCGTCTTTCTTCTTTGCAAACAAAACGGGTGCCCTCCAAGGAGAAGTACTTGGTTTGATGAAACCCTTATTCATCAACTATTCTATCTGCACCTTTAGTTCTGTCAATTCTGAAGGAGCCATTTTATAGGGTGCTTTGGAAATTAGTTGCGTTCCAGGGGCTATTTCTATTTGAAACTCTATTTCTCCATTTGGAGGTAAGCCCAGAAGATTATATGGAAATAAATCTAGAAACTCTCTAACCACTGAAATATCCTCCAATTTTGTTCCACCCTTTCTTACTTCTATGATATAGACTAAGTACTCTTGACACGACACTATACTAGCGGAAAGTGATTTTTGCACTCCACAGAAAATGACTTCTGTTCCTCCTAGGCTATATAATTTGACTTATTTCTGGAAACAATCCACTAAGGCTCGATATTTAGACAACCAATTCATCCCCCAAATTACATCAAAATCACTGATGGCCAGCAAAATCAAATCTACCATAAATTTTTGGCCCTCAATACTGATTTTACTACCCCTATACACCATTTAGACTACAATAGAGTCTCCTGTAAAAAGAGACACTACTACCGCGCAATCTAATAACTAGGGTACTATACTAATATTTGCCGCAAACTCTATAGAAATAAAAGAATGGGTCACTCTAGGATCTATTAGTACATAAGCATCTCGATAAAAAATTGATATCGTACTTGTCACAACTTCTGGGGCTGCATCTGCCTCTTGCTGGGTCATTGCAAATACCTTAGCTTGGGTATGAGGTCTGTCTTGCCGTCCTCTGGATGATTCTCCTCGATCGACTCTCCTATTAGGCTGGCCCGAGCCATTCGGCCTTCTGAATTGGGAACCACCTCTTATTTGTCCTCGGCCACCACTAGTTTATCCCGGAGCTGGTGGTCTATCTTCTAACTTACTATTAGCTCAATCATTTGGGAAATATCTCATATAATGGCCCTCTTGACAACACTTATAACAATCGGTAGTCCCATTCCTACAATGCCCCATATGGGCCTTGCCACATTTATTACACACCAAAAAATTCTTCAAACTCTCTTTAGTGCTTCGGGATCCGATAGATGATTGCCTAACGGAAGCTTGACTGGATTGAGCTCCCTGGCTTGATTTGTGACTGCTGGACCATGTAAATCTCTCCTCTGTTCTGGAGGATTTACTATGTCCTTCTCGAGAAATGCCTATCCAGCCCCTTTTCTAGCCCAGCTGTTTCAGTTTAGGAATAGCTCACATGCTTCTTTCAACTTCAATTGCAGCTTCCACAAATGTTCTATACTAAATGTGAGCTGCCGATACCACTTAAGCCCTAATCCTAGGATTAAGGCCCACTGCAAATCGATTGGCCTTCTGCTCTTTATCATCGGCTATAAAGGGAACGACACGAAGGAGCTCCCAAAACTTCTTCTCATATTTTACCACCGAGATAGAACCTTGTTCTAGCTTGAAGAACTCTTCTATCTTTGCATCTTTATAACTTTTGGGGTAGAACGTATTCAGAAATTTCCCTTTGAAAAGCTCCTAAGACACGCCATCGACTTTCCTCTTTTGTAAGGTCTTCCACTAGTCTTTCACCCTTTCCTTCAACAAAAACGCGGAGTATGCAACCATCTGTTTTTCAATGCATCCCATAATTTAGAAATTTTCTTCATTGTTATTTAACCAGGATAGGGCTCTCTCAGGGTCTCCTGTACCATCATATGGCTTAGCGCCCAATTTCTTGACGCGCTCAATGGACACCCCTATCTCTCTCGGTTGCTGGATTGCTGCTGCTAGTAACTGAGCCATCTGAGCTACATTCATGTTTCCACCCTCTGGCTCTATAAGCTGAGATGACTCAGGAGGGGTTTGAGATGTAGGAACATTTACCGACTCATTCCCCCGCTCATTTTCAGATGCAAGAGCCTCTGCAGCTGCTCTCATAGTACGTAGGCCCCCATGACGATGCATATTTTCTCTGAATTTAGTGTTGTAAATGATTATCAAATGCATAGAATTCAAGTTAATAAACTTAGAAAAATATGCATGCAATTTCAAGAATCTCATTCTAAAAATAAAATTTTTAACTAAAAACTTCAAAAATCGAGTTTTGATACCGCTCTAACAGGACCCGCCCCAAGACCCTCAACTGTAGATCCAAGCGGCCTTGCTGGGCACCCCGACGAAAGTTCCTCATAATTTATGTAGTAACCAGTATCCACGACTGGTAAGAATAAGTATTTATAAATGTATAAATATACGTATTTTATTTGTATGTTGGTGATACTTGATTTATATATTGTTATTAGTAGTATTTGTATAGGTTAAGGTGATACTATTAGCATTGGGTTTAATTGCAAGACTTTAGATTTATTTTAGGGACCAAATTGTAATACTTTGAAAGTTTTGGGGGTAAATTCATAAATACTAAAAATTAGCCACTTAGTATAAAAATACACTTTTAAAACCCTACTTCTCTCATTTTGGTCGAGCTACCTCTTTTAGAGAGAGAGAAGAGAGAAAAAGAGGGGAGAGAAAGAGAAGAAGGAGAAGAAAAAAAAGAAAAAATTAGAATTTTGGATTTTAAGAGGTATATCACAACTATTTCTCAATTTATTGGTGTTAATTATGTTAATTTATTTAAGTTTTGATTTCTGGAAATATGTATAATTGAGGATTTGATGTGTATTTCGTATGATATTTTAAGAATTGATGATGATCTATAAGATAGTTTGATATATTATGATGGATTGTAGAATTTCTGCTTGATAGTCTCTTGATCCAAGAATTTTATAAATTGTTGTGATTCGATTCTGGTTTTGAATTTTGAGTATATGAAATTAGACATGTTTAGTATCATTTGAGACTTTGAATCGATTCAAAAGTCCAGAAATTGAATTTCTTGTGAATTTACCAAAATGACCCTGAAATTCTGGAAATTTCCTATATGAACAGTATAATACAGTGACGAACAATGTTTGTCCTACTGAATGATCTTCAAAAATTACGAATTTGTGGAATATGATAATTTTATATGTCTAATATGATATACTCAGAATTGAGAATTTAGATCAATGTGGTTGAAATGTTACGATTTTCTAAAGTATATCCGCTCATTACAGTATTTGATTAACAGATTTTTAAAGCTATGGAATAAAATAGTTTTAAAATATTTTTGGCAGTGATTTGGAAGTGAAATATTTATCATGGATTGAGATATGTGTTAAGAGTAATTATGTGATATGTTTATAATTTTTGAGTTAGTATATGATTTTATAAAATTGAGAGATTGAATACTGTTCAGTAAGTATCTTGATCTTGTCAGGTTAGTAGTTTGGATTCGATGGTATGTATGGAATGGATTGTGTAGGAATTTTGATATAATATTCATATATAAGAAGGATATATGAGTCAAGAATGATATATTCTGATTTTGGAGTAATTGGACATCATTTGATCTATTAGAAAATTTTGTTAAGTGTAAGTGATCAGAATGACAGGTTTTGAGAAACCAAGTATTTAGACCAATTTGATGTAATAAATGCATTGTGTATAATTTTGTAAGCTATTTAAAGTATTTTGTGTGAATTGTAAGGCTTATGAAAGGATTAATCTCCATTGATAGGTTAAGGAGATTTAAGCCTTGTAGCTGAAAGTGTTAAAAGGTAAGTATACTAGACTTTTTACTGAAATCACAATAAACATAGTAATTGTTTTGTATGATTTTGTAAATGTGGTTAGGAATATGTTTATATTATGTCAAAGTATATTTTGATATGAAATGTGAAGATATGTATTTATGAATGTGAGCATGGACATACATGACATACATGTGTTTTTGAAAGTGAGCTTTCAAAATAAGATATGTTTAACAAAAAAAAGCTTTTGAAGTGTAATATGTCCATGAGAAATATTTTGTGTTTTGAGGGTACTTGAACTCACTGTTAACTTAGTAGGCATTTTATGTGATTTGTGAGCCTTTATGTGTGGCCTTTCCTTCGGGATTGGTATATGTTATGTGTTCCGTATGTAGGGAGGATCCTATTGGTACCTAAAGGAAGTGTGAGTCATCACATTCGTGTGGTGGCGTATTGGTGCATGTGAGAGGACTCACCGATGATCAGGGTGAGGGTTTGGCTTTTACCTTCGAGCATGAGCATTATATATGTGTAATTTCAAGGCCTCACTTGTACTATTCCTCTCATACGGTATGTCACCTACGAGTGACATTTGGCTCATTATGTGATATGTGATATGTAAGTCCTACTAAGTAGTAGTTGAGTGATGGTATTCCTATTATGTATTTTGAAAGAATGTGTAAGCGCTTACATGATATGTGATTTGATAAGATTATGATTTTGATTGATCACAGCATATCATACATATGCATTGTGTACATATATGTATTTGTATTTGATATATGAAAAACTAGTATGCTTACTGAGTTTTATACTCATTATAGTTTATGGTGATTTCAGGTAAATAAGGTACATGTGTGCTTAGCGGATTTGGCAAGGCTTCTGCTGTTCCTTGGGTTCCCTAAGTTGTTAGGTTGCTAAGTGTTTCATTTGGGGACACGTGTGATAAGATATTTGATTTGTCCCTAGTGAATAAATACCTATGTATTATTTTATTGTGTGTGGTTGGACTTAGTTTAAGTTTCACCAAGTGTAGTAATGGATTGATTTTAAGTAAGAATTTACAATGAATATATTATGGGCTTCCGGTAACAAAGTTGCTACTGGTGACGTAGTAGAGTGTTAATCTCTGAGAAAACTCTGCGTATCTCCGGTTTACTAATTGTCCTAGTCATAATTCAATTGCTATAATTCTAAAAGAAATTAAAATGAATGTTTAAGTATTATTGAATGAATGTAAGCGATGTCGTGTGTCAGATCTTTTGGGTCTGGGGCGTGACAATTTAACTGTGTAAGTTCAGAAATTTCGCGAGGCGAACCCCTTTTTAGTTCTTGCTATTACTGAGAAAATCTGGAAATATACATGGAAATGACTTTTTAAATTAAAAAAAAATAACGGGCAGAGTTTTGCCTTATTTTTTTGAAAATCTAATACAAAACCTGCAAAGAAATTGCATTTCTATTTCAAACCACTTCTCAATAATACCAAATAGAACCTCCGGTCCTTTTCAAAATCAAATCTAACTCAACTCAATAATTTTATTTTGAACACAAAATTGGCATACTAACAAAAAGTGAAACGATTATCATAATATCGAAACCTCTTCTTATTTGTAAAAACATATGTACAACACAAGCCTAGAACTATTATGCAGAAAGAAAAAAGAGTGCTACTTAGCACATTTACATTTACAAAAATGATATTTAGATTTAGCCCACCAATCAGCAGTAGAAGAATTAGCAACTTGCATATTGAGACCTGCACCTGGAAAGGGGGTTTAGAAAATATAAAACACAAAACGTGTGAGCTAAAGAAGCTCAATAAGTGCATTTAAGATTTTAAATCAAATAAAATTTTGCATACATATTAAATTCTAAAAAACATGCCTAAATCATGCTTCTAAAACTTGTATAAAGGTGTAAAAGGGTTTCTAACATCATATGCCGACGAAATCGTGCCGAGCGGGTTTTATTTACATCTTCAAAAAATAATATCCAAAATCTGTAAGACATAATAACTAGCATGTACATATAAATGCATAATACGCGATCGGTAGATCGAAAACTATTAAAGTCCTCGCTTGGCCATTTTCTTTCTAAACTGTACCAATGGTAACCCTAAAGCTCTATACTCACGCAATGACTTAACTGGCACCGTACACGTGAGTAGGTTATGGGGCGTCTCAACTAGCAACACCCACTGTGACATCTCAAGACATCTCACTAGCTATGCAGCAGAATCCTACATCGTATACATATAGCGAGACAATACCCCGTACATGTAGAGCGACTCATATTATTCGATAACCCGACTTTTCGAAGTTAGTGACACACCCCTCAATACCTGCCCATGTGTACAGAATATACCAGCCCGGTCTTAAACTATTACCACCACTGTAATATGAGGGTACCAATGGCCTTTGAAACTAATGCAGTAGTTTTCAAGTTATTTCTTAAACCGAACATGTAAATGCATATTTATGGATATATGTCAAAATCATAAATCACGTTTATGCATTAAAAGCACATAAAATATACAATTTCATTATGCAAAAGTATAATAAACGAAAGACAAATAATGACAGATTTTCACTCGCAACCGCTCCGAGCTCAATTTCGCTTCGGATTTCTGCTCCCGTTACTGGTCTAAATTTTCTTCACTTACACGCCATAAATGACATTTAGAACCAATACAAACACTAGAATCTCATTTAACTACTAAACGCCTTAATCGGCATACAAAGCCCGAATGCATACTACTTTTCAATTTTCATTTACGAAGCCATTCAATCTTATCTAATTCACCATATGATGCCCAAAAAATTGCTTAACACCCTATAACTTCGGTTGGACATAATTGTCTTGCACTTTATCAAAATGGACAATTATGTCCCATTTTCTTCATTTTTGATTTTCCATCAACCATATACATTCAACTTATATAAAACATCATTTATATACAACAATTCAACCAAAACACAACTCAAACCCTATCATCCCCTAAGTGGCCAACATTTTCCCTACTCACCCAACACATTTCATTTCCCAATTTCTTTTTTCAATAGCATCAAAATCAAGCCAATTTCATTCTAATGCCCTAATTACAACCAATTTAAGTTTTTACATCAAAGTCACCAAAAACCCTAATTCTTACCTTACTAGTTTCTTTAATTTGACGACTCTTTTAAATTCCACACTTGAATTCAACTCAATCTAAATCACGAATACACACAAGAACATCAATTGAAGCAATATTGAAAATTCACATATTCATCACAACAAAACAATGCTTTTCTTACCTCTTTTCCTTAGATTTTTACTAATAGCTTCAATTGATCTTAAGAACTTGTGTTTGGCTTTATTTTGGCTTGATCAAGCATGAAAACTTATGAAATCACTTTGGCTTTTTTTGTAGCAGCGACTTTTCTCTCATGGCCGAAATTCTCATCTCTTATACCCTAAATGACTTGTTTTTAACTTAGCCAAAATTCTACACAATGTCTCCTTATATAGTGCTCTCCCAAACGTCCAATTTTCCCCTAAACTAACTCAAAATTTCTAAATTGCCATTAGTTCAAAATGGAAGGATTTAATTGGTTCATTTCTAACTATTTAGTTAGAATAGTCAAAGGAACTAACTAGAATGCCCAACTTGACAATTCATGAAATTGTCTCTAATTGGTCCATTCTCTGACATATGGATTATGTTTTTAAACAAAAGCTTATTCTATACACAACCCTTAAATTGAAATTCATGAAGTAAATTAAAATTTCCTTTTCCAAGCCAATAGAGAAAAATTATAAAAATATTCTAGGGTCGTCCGATGCTCCGACCGAGTGTGAAATTACCAAATTAGGTATAATATCTCTCACACGCACCATAAAAAAAAATTTCTAATAAAGTTATAATCGGGTAACCCTACGGTGTCTTTATTACTCTATACCAAAATTTAGGCACCAATACTACTAATAGGGATGAGATATTATAACGTTAAATAATAAATATTCTGCTTCTAATTCTAATTTAAATTTAAATTATATTAAATTTAAATTTAAATTATATTAAATGCTATAATTTCAATTTCAATTACAATTATAATTACAATTATTAGTCCATTTGAACTAATTTTATTTATTTTTATTGAACGGTATAAGCAACGTCAACATAAATCTAGACCTTTTGATGTAGACTAATAACAAGTACAAAAGAAATTAACTTAATTTTTATTTTTCTTTAATTTGTTCTATTAAAAAGTAGTATATGTGGATACCCGTCGCGGGTATTAGTGAATGTTTTACCAAACTGGTACCTATACCAAATCCATTGTGAGTTTTAATTTTTTATACCAAATTCGCTTTAAACCTTACCAAATTCTTCTCAATGCGGGTGAGTTTTAGCAGATTTGTGAGTTCACGGATAAATTTGCCATCCCTAATAATTTTAGGGCATCTTAAAGACCTTTCCGAAGGAAAAACTATGCCATAACTCATAGCAAGATATTATACCAAAGATTCACATTGTTAAAAAGGCGATTTGTCATATAGTCAATGGCTTGAAAGGTTATACTTCTTTGTACAAATTTTATTTAATAGTAGATTTGTAGTATGCTAAAGGCTTGATAAAGTAGATGTTATGTTCATATTGAGCTTAAATATTATAATTCTGTGTCTTGCTACATTTCTACATTTACATTTTGTTAATCTCGTTCTCGTTTCCAACAACGAAAAAAGCTAACTTGTTGGCTATGGGATCGCTTAAATTTTCAGGTCAACAATTTAGCAACATATATAGGACAAATGAAAGGCCATTGGACTAGACCATATACAAATAATATTTACCTCTTTTAGGAACATTAGTGCGATTGCCTGAAAGAAATTATTAAAAACCAAAGGGTACAAAGCAAGACCTTTATAACCCTAATGCTTACAAGAGTCAAAGGTTGCAAAACAAGGTATCTATTATCCCATTGGTCAACAAAAGTGCTAAAGGGTACGATGTGACCCACTTGATTGATAAAAGAACTAGATGGTATGGGGTAAGGCCCTTAAGACCCTTTTGGTCAAAATAGCCAAAAGGTAAAGGGTAAAGTTTTTATGACCCCTTTGGTCAGAGGAGACAAAAGGAATAGGGTAAGGCCCTATGACCTTTTCGACTAGTAAAAGTGCTAAAGGGTATGGGGTAAGACCCCTTTGACCCCTTTAGTTAATTAAAGAACTAATGGGTACATGGAAATGCCCATATGACCTATTTGGTTAAAAGAGCCAAAGGGTACAGAGTAAGACTCCTATGACTCCTTTGGTCAGTAGAAAAGCTAAGGAGTATGGTGTAAGGCCCTTACAACCCCCTCGGTTGATCAAAGAACCAAAGACTGTTGGGTAGAGTACTTATGACCATTTTGGTCAGAAGAGCCAAAAGGTATGAGGTAAGGCCCTTATAACTCATTGGGTTAGCAGAAGAGCCGAAGGATAAAGAGCAAAGCCCTTATGACCCCTTAGTTTATCAAAGAATCAAAAGGGTATAGGGTAAGGCATCTATGACCCATTTGCTTAGAAGAGCTAAAAGGTACGAAAAAGCCTTTATAAGCCATTTGGTCAACAGAAGATCTAAGGAGTATGGGGAAATACCCCTATGACCCTCTGAGTTGATTAAAGAACTAAAGGGTATAAGATAAGGCACTTATGACCCTTTGGTTAGTAGAAACGTTGAGGGATATGGGGATAATGACATTATAACCCCCTCATTTGATTAAAGAACCAAAGGGTATGAGATATGTATTGGCGACGGATCTAAGGCACGTGGGTGTATGCATATGCAATTGTGTCTATTGCCTAAATACATATCAAATACATATTTAAGTCTGACGAAAGCGTCAAACTTGTAATAAACACAATAAATAAAATATATTAATTGCATTAATATATTTATAAGATAGAGAACTCATCTTAACGTGTAACATTATACACGTATTTCCTCAAAGTCCGCATGGAGACCAACTTGTGTGCAGTTCTAGTCACCAACTCCATGGGCTTGGTGAGCTAAAATAGCAGCCCGATATCCAGCACTGGGTTTAACTCTTAAACCCCAAAATGGTCTGTGTGTGATTTTCATCCTTTTCTCCAAAAGGATAAGAAATGGAGAATTTGAAGCAATTCACAATTGCTTCACCGGGGGACCCTCTTTTTTTCTTCTTCCTTTCTTCTTCTTCCATTTCTCCATTTCTCTCTTAAGGGCAAATGCCCAGCACCCACCACCCAAATCACATCTCTTTTTCTCTTTCTCTTTATATATATATATAATAAAATAATAATATAATATAACAATAATATAATAAGAGAGATATTTTGATTATTTAACTATTAAATAATCAAAGTGAGAAATAACCATTTTGTCCCTCATAAATAGTTACCAAGTTTAACCCCTAATGGGTCCCACCAAATCTCACACTTGGGTAAACTCAACTGAGGGTCCACAATATGCTACGTGTCATAATATAATTAGTAAATAACAATTATTAACTAATTATTGTATTTAACACTTAAATACAGACACGTACGCATTCCCGTGGTATTGCTAGATTAAACACTTTAATCTGGCACGCTGCCCCAGTGCACAACGAGTACACTCCATATCGTAGGACTCCCTAGGTCTTATACCCGATTCGTCAAATAAAACTATTCTATGAGTCTATAAGCAATGCCTTATACACACGTCACGGATATACAAATCAGCGCGTTGAACCATGCAAGTTAAGGTTACAACGCATACGTATAGTGCTTCCATCATGATATCCTGGATGTGTTGGGGATATGGATTATCACCGTCAAATTCTCTTGTGCTCATCCATATCCTATCTCCAGACTTGTATCTCACTGAACAATATGTGCAAACTCATTTGCGATGTTGTTCCACTCTTGCGGAACTCTTTTTTGGGATGGTTGCTTGTGGCTACAAGACTTTCTGAGATACAGTCTCAAAGCATCTGGATATCTAACTCCATATAGGAGTTAACAGATCCCATAACTGTACGCACCGGACTCCTTAAGCATCAGACCATACCCAGTGACACCCAACAGTCACACCTTGAAAGGTCTGTAACATGCATGGAACTAAAGTATGATGGATCACTTACAAGCTCATTGTGGCATTCAGGTCAAAAGACCACATATACTACTCAACTCGAGAGGACTTTCCGTTGACGGCTTACATTGGATGTTTATTGGAGGCCCTCATGAGTCTGTCCCATATCTAGTCCTAACTGGATACTCATATATCAATACGAGCTCCAAGCTCACAATCGGCTAGGAATGACTATCTATACTCTATAGGTACGACGTATGCTGATCTATATAGAAAGGTATCTACCGACAAACCCGCATCGACAAAAATAGATCAGGGACAATTATTCGAGAACATACTTGCGCAACTAGCATTTTTTGGCTCTCGATTGCAACTCTTGTAACTATGCAGTTACTAGTATATTCCCAAGTCTATGTCTCATTACAGACAAGACGCCAACTCTTGGATCTACTGAGTATTATAATCAGCTAACATTTAGCTGTGCTAATATTTAGCAATTATATGTCTTAGTATGGCTAAGTATGAGTCTTTATCTAAACTCCTTTAGATTTGATTCAAACTCCTTCAGATCTACAATGTCTATAACGTTACATGCATAATATCATATATATGGGTATTAGCTATTTAATGGGAATGTACACTTGTATAAATACACAAGTATATATACATTGAGGGATGACACGTAAACACCGACCCTAACAGTAAGACCCTTATTACCCATTTGGTCAGTAGAGCCAAAGGGAATGAAGCAAGGCCTCTTTGACCATTTTCTTCAATAGAAGAGTCGAGTGGCATAGGGCAAGTGATAGGCATATTTTATACATATTATTTAGACTAACCGTTAACTTAGCATTTATTTATTTTAAGTGTAAATTTTAGGCGTTTTATGTATTTTATTGTCATTTTGTTAGATTTGAAGTCAATGGAGTAAATATAGATGAAAATCTAAGGAAGACAAGGCAACAATATCAATTTTGATACAATAATAGTACACAATAATTTGTTATAGTAACTTTGCTACAAAGGTCAACCCTCTGCACTGGCACTTGAGCGCCATAGCAATGGTACAACAAGAAAATTACAAAATAAACAGATCACGAGTCTTGCAGTGTCAATAAGCCAAGGTTGCACAGATGACATTGAGTGTTGAATGTGAAAATCCTAGTCTAACTTATATTTGACATTTTTCTCTAATTTAAAGACATATATGCCTATAAATAGAAGACTAAAAAGTCTATTTCAACAATTAAGAAGAAGAAGCAAAAAGAGCAAAAGAGGACTCAATTTCTTAGGGTTTGGAACAATTCGTTTAGAGAAACATAAGAAGAACATCAAGACAAATAAGATAGTAAAGATTGAAGACTTTAGGGCATCATAGAGTTTGTTTATTTTCTCTTATCTGTCTTAGTTTTGATTTATTCTTTATGATGTTAATTTTATTGTGGATCCTTGCTTAACAAAGCTTCTCTAGAGTTTAATGTCAAAATTTGACTTGCTAAAGCCAAGACTTAAGCTGAAATAGCAACTATATGATCAATTTCATAAATTTCTGTTGTTTTTGTTCATAATAGAGAACTTATTGGGCGATTAATAGTTGTTGGACATCATCTCTTCCAATAGAAGTTGAGCTTCATTAGCAGTTTTAGGGAATGAAGTACCATTAGCAATCGCATCAATGTTAGTTTCTGTTTTCCCTATTTAATCCATTTTAAAAAAAATTGGATTTGGAACCAATCTTGATATCCATGTTAAGGGAACATCCGAATGAGATCCATAAATCGTTCATATGCCTCATAAATAAGCTCAAAGTTCATTTGGTGGAATTGTGCAACTTTACTCCAAAGTTGAGAAGTCTTTGATGGAAGAAAGAACAGTTTGAGCTAGTGCTTAGGTGCCATTCTAATATTGTATGAATATTAATTGTTAATATTTATACAATATACATTTCAAATATAATCGTTAGTATTAAACACGTATATGGTACTATGCTTCTAACGTTAGAGATATTTTATGATCCGAAGAAGTTCAATATGTGGTCTAAAGGAGTTTAGACTAGTGCTAAGAGTTAGCAACATTGAGAGTAAAAAATGCTAAGAGTTAGTAGGTTATAAGTGCAAGTGTTGATTATTCTATGATGCATATATGTGAGATTATGTTCATTATAACAAAACATGCATTATATACATATTTATACACAACAAAAATTCAAAAATTTAATTTCCTAAATAATAAACACATAAGTTTTTCATGGTATCTCATAAATGAAACTACAAGAGTTTGTAGAAAATTACCATGGCAAGCATTTAGTATTTGTGTTGTCAGAGTCTCCACCTTGAAGTGAGCTTATTGTGAATTCTAGCTCCCAACTTGGTGGACTTAGGAAGTCTAGAATGACAACTTGATTCTAGTAATGAGTTCAACACTTGAACCTTAAGTTTAACTTTTCAAACCAAGTTGCTTAACTCCTTAACCTATTAAACTACCACAAGCTATAATTGCTTTTTTTCAAGTTCAACATTTAAACAACATAAACAAGTTGTCCTTACTTGTAGTAAATTCATACATCAAGAATAAATAAATGAACAAGATAAGAGAATGAAATATCTTGCCTACTTTCAACACTTAAACTAGAGCACTTTTCCTTTTTCTCTGTCAATGGCTGTGTATAACCCATTCATATAAGCAAAACTTTGCTCTTTATGCTGACTTCACTTTCCCTCTAGTGAGACAACTATGGTCCCCATAAGCATGGCTTATAACTTGTTTACCCATTTGGTTTTTTTAGTTGACCATGAGCTTAGAGCTCGTATAGGCATGCATGTATTCAGTCAGAAATGGATACTAAACAGACTCACAAGATGTTCCTATAAAAGATTTAGAAAATCAGAATCTCTATATTCCATGTCATTATCTATGTGAAAGATCTTAATGGAACAAGAAAATTATGTTTTAATTATTTGAGCAAAATTACGATAAATTTTGGTAAGTTCTGATCTTTGTTTTATAAGAAACAACCATGTATATCGAGAATAGTCATCAACAAAAATAACAAAGCATCGAGATCCACCTATAGTAGCATTGAGAGATAAACCCAAAATATCAGAATGTATAAGATTAAAAGGAACATGTGAAATAGTAGTACTATTATTAAAAGGCAAAGTTGATTGTTTTGCTAAAGGAAAAATCAAACAGGTATCTTTATTATCAGAAATAATTCTTAAACAACACTAGAGAACGAATACGACTTATTGAGGCATGACCTAAATGAGAATGCCATAAATGTAGTGATGATGCTGGAGAAGTAGATGCAGCGAATGAAGGGGGTGAAAATGGCAAATGTAAAGGAATGAGCTCATATAGATGACCCACTTTACGGCCTATCCTAAGTGTCCGACTTGTCTTCGGATTCTGCACATTACACCCAAAACGTTATGACCAAGTTCATAAATTTGATCGCCAAATAGAAGATTTAATGTGAGTTTAGGTATAAGATAAGTATCAGATAACGAAAGCTTAGAGCAAGACACTCAACCAACATGACTAACATTCATGAAAGATCTATTAGTAGTTTGCATAGAATATAAATAGAAAGCAGGGGATTTAGAGGAGAAAAGAATGGAATAAGAAGTTATATGATTATAACATGCAGAAGCAAAATAGTATGAGTTACCTGAAAGAACAAAAGAATCATTAATGGAAGGATTACCAGAGTTTGATAGAAGTTGGCGAAGTTAAGATTCAAGATTATTAGTTAAGTTAGAAGAGCAGTTGGTAGTATCTTGGGCAGCTATAGCAGCAAAAATTGATTGAGGCTTAGTAGAAGTAGCACCCTTAGACTGTTTTCATTTTAGGACAATATTTTTCAAAACGACCAGGTCTAATTTTTTGACATTTTTTGCATTTACGTGTTGGACAAGTGAGAACTACATATCCAGATAAGTGGCAATAATTACATGTCTTGTGTTGAGGGGCCTCTGATGAAGTAGAAAACCATGAGTAAATTTAAATTTATCTTACAGAGCCATGAGAAACTGAACTAGTCGTTGATGATCTCGATAGATAATAAAAGCTTGAGCATCATCATTATTCTTCCAAATTGGTTCTGAAAGAGTTAGTTGGTCCCAAATAAACTAAATCTGAGAATTGAAGTCGGTGATGGATTGTCTTGATTCTTGCCAAAGGTGATACAAAATTTGCAGTAGTTGATGGTTATGAGAGAGATCTGTGGCAGTGTAGCGATGTGCAAGAAAATTCCAAAGTGATTTGGCAGTATCAAATTGACCATAGTGACAACTAATGGATGGGGTGGGTGTATTACGAAACCATATAATAATCTAATGATTTTTACTATCCCAATAATTTAATCTGTCAATGAAAGCCTCGAAACTCTCGTTATCCTACTACTTGGGCAGAGTAATATAGTGATATAATGTCAAAGTCTCATGCTTTTAAGAAAGTTACACATAACTTGTACCATAAGACATATTTATGTCTGTTAAGAATAATGTGAATAGGCTGAGAAATATTATCTTTATCCATAGAAAAAAAGAAATCCCCTTTTCAATTTTTAGTAATTATAATTTGGCCCTTAAATTTTTAATAATTATAATTTACCCTAATACTTTTAATAATTATAATATAACCTTAATATTTTTTAATAATTTCAAAGTGACCACTATTCTTTCTAAAAATTATAAAATGACCCCTAAACAATATAATATTTGCAAACTAGTCTAAAAACTTTTGAAAATTACTGAACTGCCTCAAAATCATAGAATATTATGATCGGACCTTAAATATTAAAAAGTTTACAAACAGACCCTCAATGCAAACAGTAAATTTGGTGGCATTTGAACAGTCAAAGATTGAGGATTCTCCTAGATAGGGCGGTGTCGGTTACAACACCGTATAATGGCCGAGATCTGAAGTGGCAATGACCAGCGATAAAGACCTTCAGGCGGCACATGCGTCGTGGTCTGATCTCCGATCAGCATGTTGTCAGTGGTGTTGGCACGGCCGGTGGTTTTTGATTATCTTGGAGTGGGCGGTGTCTAACATGACAACTTTCCAACGACTTCTGGCGGCTTTTCGGTTAACCTTCGGTGGATTTTCAACAAGTTCTCAAAACAATTCTAACAAATCTCCGGCTAAATAAAGTGACAGTAAAAAAATCAGAACTCTAATACTATGTGAGAAATAGAAATAATAGTATATTTCACTATAATAAAATTTGTACAGTGGAAACCTTTATATAAACTTTAACCTATTATAAAATAGGAAAAAAAATATTATACATGAAATGAAATAATTACAAGCTATAAAAAGTAGAAATATAATGATGCAATATTACACACATCAAACCCCAAATAATATAAATTCTATTAATCTATTAGCCGGATAATATTGCTAATAACATATAAAAGTGGACTTTCAAGCACCGACTATATCATATGTCTTTGTTGTGGTGAAGTAGAAAAAATATAAAATGCAAAGCAAGCCTATGTTATTGATCGTAGTAACGCATCACATGCCTTAGTAAAACATATCATACAGAACAGCAAAGCACTGAGCACATGTTATGCCCGTCAATCTATTTTACATAATTATAGCCAAATGCAAAACACGACAAAGGGTGAAAACAACTTGAAACTAACCCAGACCACAAGTTTTCACGAGGTGAAATAGTGAATATAATGCATGTAGCCTATATGTAGATATATATACATGTCCATATTCGTCATCACATATGTCATGGTGCATGCATCTTTGATCAGTTGCTTTTGTGTAGTATTTATTAGGTTTGTTGATAAGATAACTGGGGAAGAATGCTATGTTCTAACTTTTTGATAATTTGGTTCGATTGAGTTGGAAAGTGTGACTATTAGGCCCCTTTTTTCACCGGCATGCTTTTATAGGATTATCATGGTGTGTCCTTTTACAAACGCTTAGTAGAAGCAACCTTTATGTTGAAATTAACGAGAAAATTTTAACAGCATATAATACAACAAACAGTGTATGAATGCATTCTCTAAAGATTTGATACTGAGTCACTTTGGACGCGGGCTATGTTAAGAGGATATAATTTTATCTGTTCATCGAATACTAATCGGTATTTTATTATAATGTTTAGAGTTCGTTTGGTATACAAATTTTGTGGCTTTGGAGCCATAGCTGCTGTAGAATGAAAGAATTAATTGTGAATTAAAAATCGATGGGTGTTTGATAAACATAACTACGAGATTTGATTTGATTTAATAATATACACAAGTGAATAAATTTATAACTCAATAATTTTGTAGAATCAATGTGCTAATCAATCATGAATCATGCAATTGTTAGAATAAGAAACATATTCTAGTTAATTATATAAATACTGTGATTAATCATGCAAACATTTAATACATATCCATTATCAAAATTAAATATTTAATTCATTAATTTATCTTATCTAATTTATTTGAAGTAATGATGTAAATAAAGAGAAAATTACTTTTTCCTCAAAGGTTTAACCATAAGTCCACCTACTTTGATTGTTTTTAAAAAGACTAAAACTTTCATATTATTATTATTTTTCCAAATATGAATTTAAAGTATAAATAAATAAATAATAGAATCTATAAAGGTTAGTTTAAGCCTTTAACCTCTATGATAAAAATGTCAATCAAGTATGCTCCATTAATTTTCCTTCCAATCTCATTATAATTAAAACTTGTACAAATAATAATAAATACATAAATAATTCTAAATTTACCCAAAAATAAGTAATTATTAAGATAAAATATGGCTATAATTTGTATCTAAATTACACTTATCAAATATCATCAAACTTAAGTAATTGCTTTTCCTCGAGCAATGTGGGAGATTAACACAAAGTAAAAAAAAATAAAGTAACACAACAAACTCAAATACATATTCAAAATAAGTAGAAAAAATGAAAGTAACAATTAGTCGGATTGATTTAACGATTACATTATTGTCTCAAAAACTTGTTCACTATTTTCAATTAAATTTTATAAAATTTTAAATAATTCGCAAACATCATAATTAAGTACTTTCATTCTTCCCCGTAAGTGATCAATTGTGTGTGTGCGTGTGTGTGAAACAAGTAAGTATTAACTGAATTGTACCTAGATTAGCTCAAGTACTCAAGATTGTACAGAAAAGAAGTGTCTCACCATAATTTTAAGTACAAAACACTATCTTAAACTTACTTTTCATACAACTCTCCACTTATGTAGAAATATACATGTTTAGGGATCTATTAAGTCTTTTATTAGCTTATAATGCAGGGCTAGGGCCAAGGTGGGTTATTTCAGATACAAATTTAGTCTAATTCACATCATGAACATTAAATCCGTTTAGGTACTACTTGAACATCCTACACTTGATTTAATTCCCACAAACTTATATTTTTACCCAATTTCAACCACTTGTTATCTTTTTTTTTTCATCATTTTTTTAACTCCCCCAAACTTAAGGTGGTGATTACTCGCCAAATTTCATTACTTTTCTTCTTTAAACAACCATAATGCTACAAACTCAATAATATTTTTCAATTTGCTTTTGTGTTTATAGTGGTAAGGTTATTTTGAGTACTTAAAATGTAAAGTTTAGGCTCATAATGTGGTTATTAAATAAATTAAGTAATTTAGGTTCAAATGGGGTGACTAATGATAAATATACGTCAAAGGTAGGCTAGAAAAGCTCAAATGGTCCAACGATGGCCTAATTTCATTTTCTTATTCATGTGTTTTTTATGATTTTGCCTCATGTCATAATAAAAAAAGTTGTAGTGTGTCTGTATATTCATCAAGACTGGAGTGTACTACTTGAGTATGAGTATTTCTAAGCAAAAATTTAACTAACACAAGCTTTATTCAAGTGCTCAAAATTTGGTGATCACAAACAAGGTCAAAATTCGTCTAAGTATTGGTGCATGAATTATTAAAAATATCTATAATTTCTTAGGGAATTAAAAAATAAGTTATGTAATTAAATTTTCATTTCGTATTATTGACTGGTAATCATCATATAAATCCATTAATATAAAGCAAAATAGAATACTACTATCAATAATAGATATACAAAAAAAAAAGCTTGAAATAAATATGAGACCAATTGAATACAAAAATAGTAATAAACAAACAACTTTTCAATAATTGGCCAACTAATATAGGCCGGCCTAAAAACCATAAAGACAATAAAATAAAAGAAAAATTGTAAAAAAAATAATAATAATAAAGTAAAAGAAAAAAAATTAAAAGATAAACTAAATATGGGAAGTGTTTCCTTTGCCCTCACTAATGATGTGGTATGGTCCCTATGGCGGCAAAAGTAAAAAGTGAACCAAAAACACTTCTTTTATAAGTAAACATTGCTTAATCATGGCACTCATCATTATCGTCGAGCATGGATAGATCAAAGAACGAGTCATCCTGCCCTTGCTTATCCACTTCATTATCAGGTCACCAGCAGTGGTGGTGGTGGGTGATGGTGTTGAAGTAAACGGTACAATGGTAGCTGTGGCAGTAAGTGGCTGATGTGTGCCCCTATGTTTGCGGCTCTAACCTACATCAAACCATAGAAAATATCTCTGAACTCTGTGACCTCTAATTTTACCTCGGCAACCTGAGTTTCAAGTCGAGATAATATAGCAGAAGTGGACATGATAGTGGATGATAAGGCTGGTGGTGGTGGAGATGGTCGTTGTACACTCGCGCATGCACAAAGAATTATAATCAATGGGGAAAAATAGACTCGCCTTTGTAAGGTAGGCATAGGAAAGAATTTTAGAATGTATAATCTGTCCAATGTTGATAGAGCACCCTATCGTGATAGTGTAAAGGAGAATAACCCTCTGCCTGATAATATCACCCGTGTGCAATACAAGCATCAACCTAGCGGCCAGAAAATAATACCATGCATTCCTCTCGAGGGTCATGTGTCTCAATAGAAAAGTAGAAGGCAAAAAACAATAAATAGCATCTCAATGATCAACTTATAATCTGGCTCCTTGCATAACTATGTACTTATAATCCATCTTTGTAGATTAATAAAATTCTCTATTGATGGTGGCCATGTCAAATGCTACCAACCCGCCTCTCACAAATGTCTTATCACTAATGTGTTCCTTAGCTTTAGCGTAACACGTTCTAACAATTAGAACTATACTAAACCAAAATAGAATGAGAAATATTAAACTGGACAATCCTCGTTTTGGTAAATGTTTGTCTTTTAGGCGGCATTGGGTGGTTTAAAATGAATTTTGAGTTTATGGAATTTATGTGGGATTTGGTGATTTTGAGGTTATTTTTATGTTTTAATCCTTAAAAAGTGAAGTATAGAGGGTAGAGAAGCTATTATAAGTATTGGATTGTGTGTGTGAGTACTGGGATTGGCTTTTGGTTGAGAGAAAATAGGTTTTTTTTAAGGTGAGAAATGGAGAAAATGAAGGAAATCCCATTTTTACACTATTTTCAGACGAACGCTAGGGTATTCCCATTTATTTGAAAATTTTAAAATTTAAACATGTGCCAACACTCGGGCATTATATGATGTAACATTGGGGGCATTGCCCCATATTTTGGCAGTTCAATTTCATTTGAATGCTAAGGTGTTTAAGCATTGAACGTTGGGGCATTCTCAAGAGAATAATGCTAGAGCATTATATAGAATAATGCTAGAGCATTTTGTTCACCTTTTTTGACCTCACATTAAAATAATACACACATTTTTCTTGGGATGCCTCCTAAGCAGCACTTAAATTTTATGTCTTCGGCTAGACATTCTTGTTTAGTGTCAAGGTTGGGTTAACTGAAGGGATGAATTTTGTCTATCAATTTCATCTCCTCAATAGTGTTTCAATCTTTACCCATTTACCTTGAACAGTCGCTTGGTATCTTCATTCTAAATTTCAATGGCCCTATGTGGATATACCTTTGTGATTCTAAATAGGCTTGACCATTGAGATTTAAGCTTACCAGGAAAAACTTTCAAACAAGAGTTGTACAATAACACTCGTTGTCTTGGTTTAAATTCTTAGTGTGTGATCTGTTAATTGTGCCATTTCTTTGTCTTATCTTCATAGAGTTTTGCATTTTTGTATGCTTGAAGTTGAAGCTCATCTAACTCATTAAGTTAAAGTATTCGCTTATCATTGGCAACTTGTATATCACAATTAAGGGCTTTGATGGCCCAATAAGCCTTATGCTTTAATTTCCTTTATAAATGACATGTGATGAACATATTAAAATGTATATTTATTAAGAGATTCAGTCACCATTTAATGTCACTAATTTTAGCATTTTTGTAGTTTTAGACCTAAAATAAAATATTATCCTTAAATTGTGATTAATGAATGTTATTTGTACAGGTTTACGTAAAATAGACGTAAATTAAAATATAGAAATCGAAATGAATAAATTTATTAAACCTCGAGTAACATAACTCAATCTTACGCAAACTTGAAGAACAGTTGTTGGCTTAACTTATTTAAGATTGAAGTCACACTAAACATGTTTCCATTCATTACCTATTTAAGGACACCCTTAGGAGGCTAATGGATGAGTTTTTGAATGCTTTGTAATTTTCTCATATACCTTTTCTTTAACATGCATTGTAAGCTAGGCTAGGGTTCTTGGCAAGGCTAGAGATGAACTTTTATGTAATAAATTTACTTTTACACTTTGATTCTTTGTCAAGAACTACAAATGTTTGTAAGTTTGCTTATGTCAAAACTCTTATCTATTATTTTTCTATAATCCAGAAGTTATAATTCTTATGTTTCATATATTTTCAGTCATGCTTTATTTATGTGATTCTTGTTGAATTATAATTGTTATTGGTTATATTGTTTTACATGTTAATCTTTTACTGCAATATTGTCAATCGATATATTGTCGATCTTAGATAACATGTAAAGACAATACTTGTTTGATATTTAAGTTGATCTTTTATTGTAATATTGTCAAAATAATATATTGTCGTCTTAGATAACTTGTATAAATGAACATGATTTGTGATAATATTTGCAAAGAGTTTAGTCATATTAAATACATGTATTATCAATTGTGCCATATTGTATATATCTTGTGATTAATTGTTTGGGATGTGAAACTTTCAATTGAGTTATAAACATTGAATCAAAGTATAGAGTAGATTTATGAAGCATAATTGTGATTCTCGAAGCCTTACTTACATTATCATAAGATTTCTTCCTTAATTCATATACAATTTTATCTCATTCACATAAACCAATTAGTTAATTTTTTCATTTGTTATTGTTTTAATATTTATACTTTACTAGCTTATTTTTCCAAAAGCTTTCTTATAGGATCGACACCTCAATCTATACTGTGATAACCGCATTTATTTTGAGTGTAAACAAAATTTGGCGCCGTTGTTGAGGAGGCACATTAAGTAAAAGTAGGTTGCGTTTATCAATATTAAAACGGTAACTTTGTACATTTATTTTTCTTTGTAAAATTTTAATTTTTAAATTTATTTTCTTTGCTGCAATTTATTTTATTATTCATGGTTAGTTTGACAAGCTAACTTATTTTGTTATCTTCTTGTATTTTTATTTAAATTTACATGGTTGATTCTACCACCTAACTCAATTCATTTTCTTTAGTTAATTTATTATATTCTATTTTATTTTTATGGCTGATTCTACTGCTTAACTTAGTTTATTTTCTTTTATTTATTAATCTTACTTTATAGTTTATTTTCTTTTAATTATTTATTGTACTTTAGAGTTTTTTTTATTATTTATACTTTACAATTCATTATATTTTATTTATTTATTATACTTTTCAGTTCATTTTCTTTTATTTATTTATTCTACTTTACAGTTCATGTTAGAGAATTTGAAGAGGTAGTAGCCACCTTCCATAGTTAGCCTGAAGCCATAGACACTATTAGACTTAAATTTTTTTCTTTTTCTCTGAAAGACAAAGCAAAGAGTTGGCTATACTCTTTGAGGCCGAGGTCTATAGAAACTGGGGCAAAAATAACCTAAGCATTTTCAATAAATACTTCCCACAACACAAAACTAATGGCCTAAAAAGATAAATTTCTTCATTTTTCAAAAAGACAATGAAACCTTGTATCAAGCTTGGGAAAGGTTTATAGAGTTATTAAATCTACGCCCTCACCATGGGTATAAAGATTGGCACTTAGTTAGCTATTTTTATGAGGGACTCACAATTAGAGAGCGATAATTTATTGAGATGATGTGTAATGGGGAGTTCCTTCACAAAGATTTTGAGGAAGCTATAGAATTTCTTAATGATTTAACCAAAAAGGTCCATACATGGACTAGACTTAACGCTACTAAAATCACAAATAGGCTATAACCTAGTAAAGTTTTATATCTTAGGAAAGTAGATAACCTTAAAGCCTAGTTAGAGGTCTTAACTAAAGAGTTAGAGGCCTTGAAAACTAAAGACAGAACACCCACACAGTTGCTAGCATTGAGTCACATGATGTCTGTTTTATCTATAGAAGGGCGAAATATTGCTAGCATTGAGTCACATAATTGCCTCATTTATACTAAGATGAAAAGGATATATGAGAATAATGTAATGCCCTAGGGATGTACAAGAAGTCTTATTCACCATACTCTAAAAGTTATAATCCTAGCAAGAGAAACCACCCAAACTTCAGTTGAAAATCTGACCAACAAGCCAACAACCATTAGAAATAAGAATAACAAGCACCAAAGTTTTATGTTACATTTTAATATAATGCACGACTAACTAGAAGTCTTTTAGATGATACATTACAATCATTTATAGAGGCATAATGTAAGACTAATAAAAATATTTAAATAGTTCTTGCACATGTGGTAGACGAAAACAGAGAAATCAAGAGTAAAATCACTAAGCTAACCAATGTCTTAACTGTACAAAAGCGAGGTAAGTTTTCATTGCAACCTTATTCAATCCAAAAGGATAATTCATGGCACAAGTTTCTACTTCTGATGCACAAAATCTAAATAAGTGAATGCCATTACTACTCGAAATGGTAAGATTATGAGTAAGCCTACTTCCTTAACTAACACATCTAAAGTAGTAAAGACGCCTCCCTTGAAAAAGAGCCCGAAAATATGTTTTCAATCCAAGTGCCTTTTCCCAAAGCTCTTTGACCTGTTAGGAAATTTTTTGAAATTCAAGGTGAGATTTTAGAACATTTGAAATAAGTTGAGATTAATCTTCCTTTGAAGCATTTGATTAAGCAGGTTCTAAATTATGCCAAAGTCATTAAGGATCTGTGCACTATCAAAAGAAAACACCATGTAAAGAAAACTACATTTTCGGCAGAACTGGTAAGTGCAATGGTTGAACAAAAGACACCACTCAAGTACAAAGACCCAGGATGTCCTATAATCTCCTGCCAAATTGGGACACATGAGTTTGGTCAACCTTTGTTGGACTTAGGAGCAAGTGTAAATTGTATGCTTTATTCTATTTACTTGCAATTGAAACTTGGTGAGATTAAACCTATATCTGTAATCCTATAATTAGCTAACCAATTAATTAAGAAAACACGAGGAATAGTAAAAGAAGTTTTGTTACAAATTGATAAATTTTACTATCCTTTGATTTTCTTATTTTAGATACTTATTCTATGGTTAACATATAGTCCAAAATCCCTCTTATTTTAGGAAGACCTATGTTTGCCAGTGCTAGCGCTCTTATTAATTATAAAAAATAGTCTAATAAAATTATCTTTTGACAATATGACTCTTGAGGTGAACATTTCCACATTGGCAAGCAACCACGAGAAGAAGATGAATGCTACCATTCATATATGATAGACACACTTATAGCGGTGTAAGCTTATAAAAACCATGATTTTTGATTCTTTAAAAAACCTCACTAATGTTGATTTTAAAGAATTACGTTATCTTGATGAAACAACTGATGTGTTTAGTATTTTTGACTCACAAGATAAAGGGCCTCGATCTTTGTAGCCACGCTTTGAAGAGTTACCACGTGAGAGGAAGAGACCAAAACTATCAAATCTTGAGACACCATAAGTTGAGCTTTTTCCACTGCCCAAAGGTTTGAAACACGCATTTTTGGGACTAGGTGATGCTTTTCCTATCATTTTTTTCTTCTGAACTTAGTGCTGAACAGGAGAAAAATTTGATAAAATTCTTAAAAGAACATAAGTCTACACTAGGTTGGACTATAGCTGATATTAAAGGTATTTTTCTATTAATATGCTCCCATAGAATTCATTTAGAGGAATGTGTCCAACCCCGTAGGGACCTTTAAAGAAGACTTAACCCAACAATGAAAGAAGTATTGAAGAAAGAGATTTTGAAACTATTAGATGCAAGTATAATCTATCCAATTTCTGATAGTCAATGGGTAAGTCCAGCTTAAGTAGGTCCTAAGAAATCTAGGGTTATTGTTGTAGAAAATGAGAATAGGATACCAGTTTCAACTAGGGTAGTAAGTAGTTGGAGTATGTGCATTGATTTTCAAAAATTAAACAAAGCCACTAGGAAAGACTATTTTTCATTGCTTTTTATTGACCAAATTTTAGAACGTATAGCTAAACATCCCTTTTATTGCTTTCTTGATGGATATTCAAGATATTACCAAATTTAGATAGCTATAAAAGATCAAGAAAAAATAACTTTTACTTGCCCTTTTAGTGCTTATGCTTTTTTGTAGAATGTCATTTTGATTATGTAATGCACCAGTTACTTTTCAAAGTTGTATGCTGAGTATTTTCTTCAATATGGTTGAAAAATGAATGGAAATGTTTATGAATATTTTTTGTGATTCTTTTGATTTATGTCTACTTAATTTAAAAGCTATTTTGAGTAGGTGTGAAGAAAAAAAATATATGATAAATTGGGAGAAATATCATTTTATAGTATTTTTAGGAATCATTTTGTGTCATATTAGTTTTGAAAGAATGATAGAGGTTGACAATGTCAAAATTGAATTAATCTCTACATTACCTACACCCAAAACGATAAAAGATGTCTGATCTTTTCTTAGACACGCTGAATTTTACAGAAGATTTATATAAACTTTTCTGCCATATCTAGACCACTCTATAACCTTCTGCTAAAAGATGATAAATTCACATGGATACAAGAGTGTGAGGAGGCATTCTAAATACTCATTGCCAAACTCACCACTACTTCTATCATACAATAACCGAATTGGAGCCTTCCATTTGAGATTATGTGTGATGCAAGTAATTATGTTGCTGGAGCAGTTCTTAGGCAACGAAAGAAGAGAAAATCCTTTGTTGTCTATTATGCTAATAGGACTTTGAATGATGCTCAAATGAATTACACTACTACTGAAAAAGAACTATTAGTTGTTGTTTTTGCCTTAGATATATTTTGTTCTTATTTGATTGGTTCGCCTATATTTTTACTGACCACGCAACGCTTAAGTACCTTCTTTATAAGAGGGATGCTAAAGCTCATTTAATTAGGTGGATTCTTTTTTTGTAGAAATTTGATCTAACTATTAAAGATAAGAAGGGCGTTGAAAATGTCATTGTTGATCATTTATCCTGCCTTAAGTTCACTGACTCCACTGATGTTCCACCCATTTGAGATGATTTCCCTAATGAACATCTTTTTGCTATATGCCCAGTACCTTGGTACGCACATATCGTAAATTATTTAGTTTATGGTGAATTTCCATTTAACTGGAGTGCACAAGATAAGCATAAGTTCTTGGTTGAGGTACGTAATTTTTATTGGTATAATCCATATCTTTTCAAATACTACACTGACTAAATTATATGACGTTGAATTCCTGAAAGTAAAGTTTCTAGTGTTTTAAATTTTTGCTATAGTGCTACTTGTGGCGGTCATTTTTTTATGAAGAAGACAGCTGCAAAAAGTTGATAGTGTGGTCTTTACTAGCTTACTTTGTTCAAAGACACTAATAGTTTTTGTCGTTCTTATAAAAGATGTCAAAGGTTAGGTACTGTATCTCAAAGACATATAATGTCTCTTAACCCTATTCTTGTTATTAAGATATTTGATTATTAAGGTATTGATTTTATGGGTCATTTTCCCTCATCTTTTGGCTACCTTTACATCCTTATAGCTATTGACTATATATCAAAATAGATGGAGGCTATAGCTTGTCGTATTAATGATAAGATAATTGTGATAAAATTCTTAAAAGAAAATGTGTTATCTAGGTATGGTACATCACGTGTCATCATTAGTGACTGTTCTTTTAAGAATATAAGGAACACATTTTTGTAATTGTTCTTTTAAAGCTTTGATGTATAGGTATGATATTCTTCACAAAATTTCCACTATATACCATTTGCAGATAAATGGACAAGGCGAGCTAGCAAATAGAAAAGTTAAACAGATTTTAGAAAAGATAGTTAACCCGAATCATAAAGATTGATCTCCGCGCATTTCTGATGAATTATAGGCATATCGCACTGTATACAAAACCATCTTAGGAATGTCTCCATATTGACTTGTCTATGGGGAAAGCTTTCCATTTACTTGTTGAGCTAGAGCATAAAGCTTAATGGGCTGTCAAAGCCCTTAACTTTGATTTGAGCGTTGCAGGTCTTAACAGAAAGTTACAATTGTCAGAAATAGAAGAACTACGAAATGATCATAGGACAACTCTAAGATTTACAAAGCTAAAATAAAAGTGGCTCATGATAAATAGATCTCAAGAAAACACTTCGAGCCAAATCAATGAGTTTATCTTTATGATTCTCAATTGAATTTACACCTTAAAAAGTTAAGATGTCAATAGACTGGTCCATTTGTGTAAGGCACATTTCTTCTACTGGTGCTATCAAAATCGAGGACCCCACTGGTGGAAAAATTTTCAAAGTGAATAGACAGTGGTTGAAAAGTTATGTGGAAAATGTAGATCACTCTATGTACCTAGACGAAATCTCTCTTGTAGATCATGTCTATTATGCTTGATCGGGTTCAATCTATCTATATCGTATTTTATATTTTGTCTATATTTTATATTTTGACTTTTATTTTCTTTCGTATCTTATTTTTTTTCTTCTTTTTCTTATTTCTTCTTTGGTATGATTTTGTTTCTCGGTCAACTGACAGATATAATACTCCATGACTATTAAAGTCTATTTTTTAGACTGTGCATCCATCTCTTTTCTTTTTCACTTTGTTTCAAACAAAATAGCATTCTTGCCAACCTTAAAAAATGATTTTCTTCATTGTCTCAAAATGCTATAGTTAAACTTTACAAAGCACTGTGTGAAAGACTAAGACTATTAATATTGAAGAATATCCCTACAGATATTCGTTGGTTAATCAAAGCCAAGGTTTGATTATCTGGTGAGTTTATAAATGATTTTATTTCTTTTTTGCCTCATTTTGGAAGAAGCTCTTATGCCAAAAGGCAAAGAGCGAAAAGGTTACAAGTTTGCCATAAATGTGCTCGATGGAATTATAATCGAAGTTGTCATTATTTAGAATTTGCATCTAGAAATCTAGAAGATAAAATTCAGTTCATTAAAGATAAACTGAGTAAGAAGTCTTTGGATATCATCCATGCATGGGTTTGTTGAATATTAATAACTATTTTGATTGCCTACTCTATTTTCTTGATCAAGATATGGATTAGAAATTTTTTTTATATTCGGCACGGCAGATCCTTGTTTCTGCTACCAATGCGGAATAATTGATTGACAAATTATTTCATGCATCGTTGTTTATTGTATGTAGTCTTGGTAATTTTTGTATAAACGAATTTACTTTTCTATCTAGGTACGATTTCAAAATTATTTGGTTTGAGTCACTATTTCTATTTAGGTTACTAAAGAATGACTTCTAAAATTTTTTTGAACACAATATTAAGTCTTGTGATAAGATGGATGATTCAATTTATATAGCCAAGAGAATTTCTATGTTTAAGTATATATTTTTTTAATCTCATATATATTTTGTGAGTAAGTGGAAAGGTTGAGAAAATAGCTTACAAATTTTCATTGATCTTTTGAATTGGTTAATTTTTTTGTTTAGAATGATATTATTCGAATTAAGAAATAAGTTGGTTGCATAACTGAATGATGATTTAAAGTGAATTTTCAAATTATGTGTAATATATTTTGGCAAGAAATTATTTTTTTTTATAGTGCTTCATTGTATTCTCTAAAAAAATAATAAAAAAGTAAAATACAAAAAAAAAAAAGGATCAATTCAGTTTAATAAAGTCTTCATTCAATTTTAGAAGGCAAATATTTTTATAAGGTCATTTTCTCACCAAACTATATTTGTATTATTCTTACAAAACAATTGAAGTCTTAAAGCTGGTGCACATTAATAATGATTGATTTCTGAACAATTAATTTTTCTGTCCTTGGATCAATATTAGTTTGTATGTCTGTCCTTAAAATTGATATTTATTTTGAGTGCTTAACTGTTTTCCAACTTCATAAGAGAAATCCTAACCTTTTAATGAGTCATACATTTATGAAGATATAGAGTTGAGTTTTTTACTTTGAGAAATTCTCAAAGCTATATATGTTGTGGTTTGTAGTAAGAAGGTTACATCTTAGTTTACACACACACATTTTTAGAAGTTATAATTGAAAAAACTATAATAGCAATAATGATCTTGAACTGATTTTTTGTTTGAAATGCTTAGTTAGTTTTGCATACTCTATTTACGCTTGAATTGCTAGAGACTAGCAATAAGCTAGTTGGGAGCTATGATTAACACATTAAAATGTATATTTGTTAAAGGATTCAGTCGCCATTTAATGTCACTAATTTTAGCATTTTTGTAGTTTTAGACTTGAAATAAAATGTTGTCCTTAAATTGTGACTAATGAATATTATTTGAAGAGGTTTAGGTAAAATGAATGTAACTCTCTATGTAGAAATCAAAATAATAAAATTCTTGAACTTGTAGTAACAAGACTCAATCTTACACAAACTTGAAGAACAGTTGAAAAGTCAAATCCAATATTTTATAGGCCAAAATTGGGATATAATAGAATTAGATTACAACTTCAGTTCAACTTGACCCATCTCAAGTATTTGGACCGTATTTCACAAAATAAGTACCCAATCGGTATAATTATTGAAACTATGATACTGACTCAATTATCAATAACTCTTTTAGTGCTAGTTGATGCGATATTTCTATATCATAAAATTAAGTGCAAGTATACATTATCGTATGCAAGTAATAAAGGGACTAATTAGTCGGATGTCGAACCCACAGAGATAATTTCTTCTTTTTAACCAATTACTAAAATTATGTCTTCCTAATAATTATTCAGAAAAATAAAAATCTAAGAATGAATATAGAAAATATAAAAGTAAGAACACAATGCAAAGAGAATAGGGAGATAGCAACGTAGAGAAAACCTAGGATTAATACTATCCCTCAATATGCTTTCTAATGATTAATCTTCTAATATTTAACTCCCTTAGTCTTTGTTATTGATCAAGACACTAATATATTCACAAGCCTCTTTCAAGGTCATGCAAGTATACCTTAATTTACCAAATACATATATTCCTATGGTACTTGTAATAAATTAAGATTCATTAAGATTAGGTCTTATTGATCATACATGCCAATTAGGTATATTCCTATCCTAAATTGAAACTTGCATATGCAACATTAAATGTTACTCTACAATCATGCATCAAATTACCTAGGTCTAAATATTATGATTCCTCTTCCGAGTTTATCAATAATATTACCAACTTATTCACCATATATTGGCCATATATATTGAAGCATTAAACACAAGTAATTTGAATATCAAAGAACTAAGTTTATTAAATATTCAAAAGATATGACAATTAAGCACACATATTGAGTTCAAGTATTAACTCTAAAAAATAAGTTTAGCTCATGGCTACAAGAGAACAGCAGTAAAAATAAAAATAAAACATGATACAATCAATTGCAAACTGATGTAGACGTCGAATTGCTCTTGATTGATGTTGCTCTAGATTCTCTTGATGCCGAAGAACGCCTTGAGTCTCTCTCTAAGGTTGCTTCAATTAAACTCCTATTACTCTCCAAGACTCATGCTCTGTATTCTTGGTGCTCTTAGGTCGTCTTAGATTCATTCTTGACGGCTGGGAACGAGTGGCTTTTTATAGGGATTGATATGAGCTTAAAAATCTCAATTCTCGTCAAACTAGGACTCATACTACTGCTGGCGCGCTATGCAGTTGTCGTTAGGGCGACACGAGAAAAATCCTTCACCGCTGGAGCGGTGGAATATTAGCGCTGGGGCGCTGACATATTGCTGGCGCGGTGGAATATTAGCGCTGGGGCGCTGACATATTGCTGGCGCGGTGACTGTTTGGCGCTGGGGCGCCAGATACGACTTCAATAGGTCTTTTTCTTTTTTCGATCACTATTCTAGTGCTGGGGCGATAATCCTAGTGGCACTGGGGCGATGGACACATACTTTGAAAACTTTGCATTTTAGTCCCTGTTTTCGCTCCTTTTGCATTCTTTAAATTTTGTTTAAGTCCCTATAAATAACAATAATGCACATAAATAGCCATCTCTTCTCATAAAACAATAAAATATCAATAATAAAAATATGAGAAAATATATGACAATTTTGCCCTTATCACTAGTAAAGTCCAAATCAGTCATTATCATGGACCAAAATGTATTGTAAATTGGTAAAAGGGTTGTTGGTTGAAATCTGACCTATCATTTGTATTTTGTCCATATCTCATTTGGTACTCATCCAAATTGAATGAAACTTGTGGATATAGAAAGAAAAGACAAAATACTACACTTTTATGTTGACTAAAAAGGTTACATTGATCATTTACATTATAAAAAAATAGAAGCAATTAGGTAAAGGAGTGAGTGGCTTAAATTATTTAAGATTGAAGTAACACTAAACATGTTGCCATTCATTACTTATTTAAGGACACCCTTAGAAGGCTAATGGACGATTTTTTTGAATTCTTTACAATTATCTCATATACCTTTTCTTTAACATACATTGTAAGCTTGGCTAAAGTTCTTGGCAAGGCTAGAAATGAACTTTTATGTCTAATAAATTTACTTTTACACTTTGATTTTTTGTCAAGAGCTACAAATGTTTGTAAGTTTGCTTATGTCTAAACTATTATCTATTATTTTTCTATAATCTAGAAGTTATAATTTTCATGTTTCATATATTTTTAGTCATGCGTTCTTAATTTGATTCTTGATGAATTATAATTATTATTGGTTATATTATTTTATATGTTAATCTTTTACTGCAATATTGTCAATCGATATATTATCAATCTTAGATAACATGTAAAGATAATTATTGTTTGATATTCAAGTTGATATTTTACTGTAATATTGTCAAAATAATATATTGTTGATCTTAGATAACTTGTATAAATAAACATAATTTGTGATCATGTTTGCAAAGAGTTTAGTCATATCAAATATATATATTATCAAATATGCCATATTCTATATATCTTCCGATTGATTGTTTGGGATGTGAAACTTTCAATTGAATTATAAACATTGAATCAAAGTATAGAATAGATTTATGAAGCATAATTATGATTCTCAAAGCTTTGCTTACATCATTATAAGATTTTTCCCTTAATGCATATACAATTCTATCTCATCTACATAAATCAATTAGTTAATTTTCTCATTTATTACTATTTTAATATTTTTATTTCACTAACCTATTTTGCCAAAAGCTTCCTCGTGGGATAGACACCTCAATCTATACTGTGATAACCATATTACATTTTGAGCATAAACAAAATGCTTTCCTAAAGATAAGCCGATATGAGGACATCACAATTAAAGCTTTAAAGGCTATGCGAAGGCTCGGCACATCGTCTAGTCATATAGCCCAATCTTTCCTACTTGGCTTCACTGTCTTCTCAAGAATTTACTTGACTTCCCTACTTAACACCTTTGCTTGTCAACTCATTTAAGGATGATATGCAATAGTAACTCTGTGTATCACTGCATACTTTTGTAGAAGGGTTATAAAGTACTTGTTATAGAAGTGTTACCCTTTATCACTTATTATTGCTCTTAGAGTGCCATATCTTGTGAAGATGTTCTTTTCTAAGAAATGTTGTCCTTTTGGACTAAATGGGCTTTTATGGGCCTAGCTTGGACTAGGGCATTCGATCATCTATTCTCTATAAGCCCGTATGGGTTGAACCAGGGCCTTGACATTTTGAATCTAAGGGCAAAAAATTACATAAATAGAACATTTTTAACATTTTATTTCTTCACCACTTTTGTCATTTTGTTGAACAACTTGAATTAAATGAAAGGTCGCCACTCAAAGTTAAGAGAAGAGGGTTGTTCACAGATAAAAGTTTAGTTTAGGGATCCGTGCATGTTCAGAGCCCTACTAGATAAATGTGGGTCTTAGATTTAAGAGAAACTAAGACCGCAAGGTTTACAAATAAGGCTAGACTGAATTTGGGTGACAGTTAGCGAGGTTTATGCTAAACCTAGACTGTGTAATAGCAAGTGAACTGCAGAGCTTGGATTCTTCTTGAAGAATGAAAAATAAAGCTTTAACAGTAAGGCTATGGATTTCAACAAGTATGGATGCGAATCTTAGGTTGAATGATAATAATGAGAGAAAACTCAAAGAGAAAGCTTGAAAGCTATATTGTATTATGTGTTTCTCAATAGTTCCATTTGAATACAATGAGAAAGTAATGCTTTATATAAGTTGTAAAATCCTACTACAAAACCTAATTTTAAAAGGAAAAGAATCCTAATTAAGAAATTCCTATAATATTAAAATACTAAATAAGATACAACACTAATTGAGTTTGGTCCTTAAAACAGATAACCCCATTATACAATTTTTGGACTGCCATCAACAATGCCCACTACAAGCCGATCAAAATATTATTTTTTACTAAGGCTTACAACCCTTCACTTAGCCAGCCATCCTCCATTTTCTAGTCCAATCACTATGTTGTTTCACTTATAATTTCTATAGATCAACTTAATCATGACTCTTTATTTGCTTTTTCAACCGTTATACTTGTCAATAATTATCATTCCATTAATTATTAATGGTTATTAATAATTGTCTTATCATTACCTTAGCAATAAATTAGAAAACAATAACTGTCCCATCATTGCCCCTAAACTATTGAGGCACAATATTTCATTTTAATTGCCCTTGGTCTCTTAGAAAAAAGGAACTACTCCATTTTTTCTTTCACTTTTACCTTCAAGCAATTTCACTCTTTCTAAACTTTCTTGGCAATCTCAATGTGTTCTTCAACATTCAACCAACCTTCAATCATCTTCAAGGTAATTTTCTAAACATTTTTACTTTTGATCTTTTTTCTTTATCTATTTTTTACCATAAAGTTGTTTAAAGTCTAATCTTCTATTTATTTTCATAATTAGTACTGCAAAAATTTGGTGTGGACAATTTCGGGTTCAAGATGCCGAAAAGTGTCCTGTTTAAGACACTTCCAGGGTGGGGCGGGACGGGTTAGGTCTAAATTTTTTTAATTTTATTTACATTAAAACGAAGTAGTTTTGCTTTGGAACGAGTCAGGTCTAGTTGGGAATTCCCGAATTAAATTTTTAAAAATTGAAAAAAAAATCAAATTAAAATTAGATTTTAATTACATTAAATGTTATTCTTTCAAATTCAATTACGTTAATATTATTATTTCAAATTTAATTTGAATTAAATTACATGAAATATTATAACTTGATTAATTTTAAAATCATTTTGTTTCAAATTCAATTATGTTAAATGTTGTAATTATTAATCCAATTTCGAGTTGAAATACGTTAAATATTATAATTTGAAATATTATCTTATTTGATATGTAATCAATTAATAATTATTACTTGTTAAATAATTTTATGTTTTTATTAATATAATAATTATACAATATTAACTAACAAATGACATGTCAAATATTGCACAATAGAAATTATAGACCTAATTTTTAAACTTAACATTACACAGAATTTAAAATTTATTCCAAAGTAATTTTTTATCTAAGCATGGTCATATTTATTTATAGTTTTAATATGGAATTAATTTGTAACTTAAACTGCACCTGTTGGTTCATCTCAAACTGATTTTATTTTTTTTGTAAAAAGACAATGACCCAAGTCATTATGGAAGACAAATTGGAGTTAGATTCAAATAACATATTTGAATTAAATTTGAGTTGGGTTCTAACAACAATTTAATTTCAGAAGTTAAGCTTGAGCAATTCAACCTAGGTTTGGTAAATTCTTGAATGGGTTCAAAAATTTCCCGAACCCATCCCGACTCATTCAAGACATATTTCTGTCCCAAACGGGTCTCGACTAAATACTCAATCTCGTCCCGATCCAAAATTTTAGGATGAGTTGGGTCAGGTTATGACGAGAATAGAAAATTTTCCCATTTATAGCTAAAATGACATCAAAATTGATTGCTACTGCTCGTTCAAAGAAATCAAAGATAATTGAGTCTGAAGAGACTCATCTCTGTCCATACACTAAGTCCCAAGAAATAAAGTCGAGCGACAAGATCACTACTAAAGTACTCACTTACACAACCGATTTTTTTGATTATATCCTTAGTCTTTATGAAACTTCTATAATAATATATTACCTCAACTCTTTCCCTCACTTTAAGGATCTAATGAGATTTGGCCAATAACACGATATGTCTATCTGGTCGACTTTAAAAGAGACCATGTCTTGGCCGAAATCAACTAGTGACTTTAAAGGTTGGCTTAATTGCTTAGAGCCTCATTTTTCTTCCATGGAGAAATTGACCAGGATCTATAATCTCACCTAACTCTTTAAGTATCAGATTCTCTTATATAATGACCTTATATTGGTCACTCTTGTCTTTCGGTCTAAGGTCTGTAATAGCTTTTGTTTTTAGGTTTGTCTATATGTCACCTACCTTATATGACCTAGCTATGTTTGTTTAACCTGTCGGTCTATGGTGTTGAAATAAATGCTGAACTTAAAGCAGGTAAGGTCAACTTGTATTTTTCCAGAGCTAAACTCACATTTAGAAATTTTATAAGTTCCTTTAGGGAAAAATCGGCTAAGCCTTTATAGACTAAGCATATTCCCTTCTTCCTTTATTGGTTATGTAAGTACGGCCTATGCCCCTTTCTTAAAGAATCACCAGAGAGTACATAAAAGTAGCAATTGCTCTGGCTGATAACACTTCTTTAGCTATAGGTCCCTTTTTTCTTTTCCATTTGTGTAGAAGCCTATTTGAATTCCTTCCCTTCAAGGATGAGTTACCCTTTCTAAATGCTGAAGGTCTCCTGTGGATTCCTTAATTTTGGATATTAGCCTACTTTTCTTTTTTCTTCACTGTAACATTTTAGCCTGATGAAAATTAGCTTAGTTGTTATGCCTCTTGGCTCCTTCAATGGTAGATCAAGGATCTTAGCTTTAGGCATTTCTTTTCACTCTTTTATAGCATATCTTAGTTAAATGATAGTGTTTTCTGTTAGTTTAGGCCGGCCCTTTTTGGTCATAAGTATATGGCCTTGCTAGGGCTAAAATTATACCCTAGAGGAGTTCGTCCTAAATGCAAAATAACATAATTCATAGGTGAGTTGTCTAACTAATCGTGATTTACATCATGGAAGATCATTGCTCAGTCAATAACAATAAGTGTAGAACAAAAACTTATCATCCTCAGTGGGTAAGTCACCAATTTGGATGCTTTTAAGCCATTTCTCACCCCAACCTCTTCTCAACCAACCAAAAATTTAGAAGTGGGTTATTTTTAGGGAGTCATCTTTTGTTAATGAGATAACTAAAGTCTTAAAATCTCTTTAAGAGATTACTTCAGTTAGTCTATATTCTAGTTTCCCCTGGTCACTTGGGAAAATTTGATGTGTACAATGAGGGAGTAGTCGACCAACATTTCAATCTCCCATTAAATACAACACTTATCGGCCATAATTGTGAAAAATTGACATGAGTGCCACTACGCTGGTCGGCCAGAAGAAATCTCAGGGTAAGCTTATTTATAAGATTTTAATTTTTTAGTCCTTTTACGGCTTTAAGTTTAATTGTAATAACTTAAAAGAAATGAAAAGTCTATGCCATCAAAGGAAAATAGAGCTTCTTTCAGAATATAAATAGTCAATCGTGGAACGCTAAACTCAATGAGTTTACCGAGGCAGCCCTTAGTTAGGGGAGGTATTCTTTAGCTGACTGTTTATGGATCTAAGACCCCTAATTCCAACAGCTAAGTTCAGCATAGCTGGCGACATCCTAAGCAAGGGAAAAAATCATCCTACAACGACCGATTTTTGCCCTAATGAATATAATAATCCAAGTTTTGACCTTGAGTCAATTAGGATCGTTGGAAATATGATTTGACAATGTATTAACCATATTCTCTTTCCCATACTTCAATCTTCTAACTTTAATTTTTTTTATTTGATGCAAAGGTGATCTCAACAACTTTAGATACACCTCTAATGGGTGAGGATGAGTCAGCCTCTCATATGAAGCAAGTGATGGTAATATTAATTTCCTTTTTTTCAATCTCAAAGAAGTTAACCGCCTCTCATCAATCTACCATGCCTTTGCACCCATTACTCAATCTAGTAAATCACTTTAGCTTGTTGTTAAATCAACAAGCATTCAAGAGTTGAGCCCTTCTTCAACATTCGACCAATCGCCCAGGGTCTCACCTCTAAGGTCAACCCTATTTGGGAAACCTGCCCTCAAGAAACTTCCTCAACTTATAAGGGCTACTTTTGCTACAGACGTCCTCTTATGCTGCTGTAGAAATTGTTGAATAAGAGTGAGGACTCGATCAATCACTCTCCTGATTAAGAATCTATCTCTTTTGCATCCAACATTCAATCTGAAGTGATAGAGACCATTTGTCAGCGGAAGGGGTAAACTCAAATGCCCAACCTACTTCTGAACAACTGGCAAGTTTTAGAAGATATTATAGGCGATTCTATATTAGTTGGCCTAAAAACTAAGATAGATGTATTTTGGGCTTCATTCACTTCTTTGGGAAAGAAGAAGTATTCGGCCATGAAGGTTATTCAGGAGGTTGAGAAGTTGAAGAGAAGAAAACTCTGGATAGCCTGGAAGTCGAGTTGATGGCTGAGGTTAGAGAGTTGGGCATCCAAAGCTAAGATCTGTAGAGGTAATCTCGCCACACTGAAGGCCACTGAGGTGGAGCAAGTTGAATAGTCTCAAATTTTGTAGCAAGAAGTACTAAACAATCACTCCAAAAAGGCTGAGTTATAGTAAAGCCTTAAGTTGAAGAATGAAACCGTTCCCTAGGCTGATGCGAAGGTGAAGTCGGTTGACTCTCAACTGACTAATTTCTTTAAATCAATAGATTCATTGTGATGAAATCGGCTTATAAGCCTTATATAAATATTTTTATTATTAATTAAAAGAGTTTTCTTGAGTAGATCGCCTTATTTATTTTTATTATTATTTAATGTTATCTATTGGACAATTATAAATCAACCAGTGTGTAAATCGCTTGTAGTATATTATGGATTTCAAACCATAGTAATTATCAACTTATTCATAAATAAGGATCAGTAATACATTTGAAATCGGCTTTTACCGATTAGAATATTTAAACACTTTAAAATATCAGCTTATATAGAAAGAGGCTTATTATCCATCAAAAGCCGATCAACAATCATTAAACTTATAAGTATACTTGATGAAAAATCACCTTATCAATTCCTTCCCGGATAGTTCATTTGAAAGATTTGAGGTACTTGCCACTAATCGCCCTAGGGTGGGTAATACCTTTTAAGTCACTCAGTAGGTATGCTCATTTGCTAATAACTTTGGCAAATTGGAATAATCCTTCAAATTTTGGACTTACCTTGCTCGATTTGCGCTCTTTGGACCCAATTGTGAGGATAACTTTCCATATCAGATCGCTTTCTTTAAACGACTTGACTTTAACTTTCTTGTTGTAAGCTCTTTCTACTAATCTTTTCTATACCTTAAGTCGATTTAAGGCTTCAATATAATTTTCATCTATCTTGTCAATTTCTTTAAATATTTCATCTTGATATTGCTTGTCATTCAAATCACCTTGACATTGAAGAAGTAACAAACAACCATATGATACTTGATAAGGCTGCTCACAAACTGATATAAAAATTTGTCTGAAGTTACAGTATTGACGAGCCGTTGACTAAGAATGCGGCCATATACAAATAACATCCCAGTGAAGAAGAAGTGCCTGATCACAGAAATAAAAAATGAGTATATCCAAACGGGATATGCAACTAATACCCTGTAGCTTATTTTCCTTAGGACAAACAAATTTTAATTGGTATATGGGCATTAAGCCAGTATTCTTACCAATTTAACATCCTGAAACCTGGGAGATCCCGCTCCTCATGTGCTTTCCTCAATAGATTGAACAGTTCTCTTGGCATAAAGATTTAGATTACAACCACCATGGCAGTAATATAGAGATGGCCCAAGTAGACAATTAATGCAAAGCCACCAATCATCCAAAACGTCGAGTATGTGCGGACCAAAAAAGACTTGTACTTGTTACGATCATTAACAAGTAAATGGCTTCCATTTGCTTTGCTAGGATCTGGGATAACCTGAAAACACAGATGAAATGTATATGTAGTTTAAAAGAATTATACCAACTCCAAAGCAAGGATAAAATGTTTAGTCGACTATACCAAATACAGATTAATGCATAGAACAATTCCGCAATTACTGTGAATGCTACATTAAAAATGTATCAAATTATCTTCTCTCAAATTAGGCCACCATTAAAGTTTTGAATTTGAATAGTTTTGCTATTCAAGAGTTGAAAAATAAAACCAAATTCATCTCTTAATAAATTGCTTGAGTGTTAAATATTAGACTAAGAATTAATCTAAGAGTTTAAGTGTTAAATTATAGGTTATTATTTTAACAAATCAAACCCACCTTCGTTGATTACTAGAATTCACAATGAGTTCGTTACAAGCAGATTTCAAATAATATTGAATTAAAAGTCTTTAAGGGTGATATATTCTCAATTTGTATTAAGTTGACTAATATGTATATAATTGTATTCATTGTTTAATTTTAAATTTCTACTATATATGTATATGTATAAGATATGTATATTTTCATGATAAACCTATATGTATGCATTCATAATTTAATCATCATTCAACGGTTAATTTTTAATTGATGAATGTTAGTTAGAAATGAGACTTTTATTGAAAGTTTTTAGTTGCTGAAAGAATAGGTCATACTGGGTTGTTGTTACATAGTTGACCGTTGAGTTATTACAAACTTATTGATTTATTATATATTCATTTAGAAATATATTCGTTTATAAATCTAAATATATATGGAAGTTTATTAGGGTGAAGAATATATCAGAATATTAATTGGATTAAATGTATTATGGTCTGTCAAAATTTATGTGCCTAATAAAAACAGAACCTTTGTTTATATATATTATCTACTCCCATTAGATCATAAAATAAACTAAAACTCTAGATTTCATGAGAAGAGAGGTGAAAAGCCGCCATTCTTCATCGATTCGCTTATCTTTGAAACATTATCATCGAAGAAGCTTAAGAACTAGGAAATGAAGGACAGACATCACGTGCTAGTGGTCTAGATTTCATGAGAAGAGAGATGAAAAGCCGCCATTCTTCATCGATTCGCTCATCTTTGAAACATTACCATCGAAGAACTAGGAAATGAAACTTAAGAACTAGACATGATCTATAATCTTACTAAGTGTTACTCTACTCTTTTTCTGTGCAACCTTTCTCCTTTTTACTACAATTTTTCTCCTCTTTACTCTCCTCTCTCTCTTTCTACAACCTTTCTCCGGTTCATTGTACTTGAATCTTACTAAGATCGGACCTTTTCAAATGGATCCTTCTTCTTAAAACTGACTTTTTTTATGGAACCGATTTTTATATTTAAAAAAACAAAACTTATTTTACTAAATTTAATTTAGGGTTAAACAGTTTAAAACAAGGGAAAATAAGGTAATAGAAATTTTTTGTATTTATTCATCAAAATGAAAATGAAAAGAAAAAATTTAACTCCACATATTCACAAATCATCAATCATTTTCATAAATCATCAATTATCACCAATAATCAACATATTATTTTACATTTAATTTACTCTTAACATATTATTTTACACTTAATTTACATAAAGAATATAATGAAAAATATAATTAAAAAAAGAAGCAACTACGGAAAATGGTGATTGACAATTGCCAGCGATAGAGTAAAGTCATAATAGTGGCCTTGGTGGGTTCTAACCACGAAATAAAATTAACGAAGTAAGTTAATAAATAGTAAAAGGATAGCTTTCAACGTGTTAAATTTATGAGATATTGATAAGAGAAATAATCATGGTTTGGGTAGTTAATGATCCTTGAGAAACAAAACAATGCTAGTTAATAGACATTTGTGATGCCATATGTCATGCTTCATTTTACTTTATGCATACAAACTTTTTTGTTTCTTCTTACATTAATATTTTTTATTACTTTATAGACACTACTACTTATACTCAACGTTTAACTTTCAGATCTTAACTTTTTATTACACTACAAGATAAATTCGTTCACATTTCAACCTATTATTTGATTAACTTTTTTAACCTCATTATTCTAATTATCTTACAAATTACTTATGACTCCATTACCACTTATTGTTGTCCATTGTACACGAGAATTCAAGCCAATCATTACGAACTGCCCTTACTAATTGCCTATCCTAACATACCACTTTCATTTTCTCGATTTTCATTGACAATAATTTTTTTAACCGCTTTCTTGTTTTTGCTACATGTTGACTCGAACCTTAAAGATTTTCATACTTACATTTGATTGTGTATGACAATGACATCACATATAGTAAAATTGGAGAAATATTTATGTAAATTGGTCTTGAAACCATTCCAATAATCATACTATATATTTTATAGTTATTTTTATTATTATTATTACTATTAAAATAAATTATTTTTAAAATGAAAGTATATATTAAAATTTTATTCAATGAACATACATAGTAACACCCAGAATTTTAATTTGTAGGTTTTAAATAATTTCACTTAAGTTTCTTTTTCTTTGTTAAGGGTAAAAATGATGTTTTTATGTGGTCTTGCAGTAGAACTTTCACACAATTTGAGGGGATTTTTATTTTTCAGTGGGGCTTCTAAATATACAGATATGTAATAAATCTGTATATAACTCTTAAAATTTTCTAATTCTTCACAATGAGTTAAGATCTGCGCTAATATAATTTTATCTAATTTAAAAAAGATATTTTGATACGTGTTTTTATATAAATTTTGTATGAAAAAAATTATTTTATAATAATTTTATTTTTTATTGACTACTAACTTTATATTAATAGAAGACAAAATAAAAAATGAGATTAAAAGAGGATACTAATCATTACTTAATACTATTATTTATGACTTTGCCACCTAACTTTTGCATACCATGCTTTTTTTTTGAACAAGCAGCAGCTTTATTCGTTTATCCTCGTCTAATCTTTAGTATAATGGGAGTGGTTTTAATCTTTGGTTACTTTCGTCGATAAAGTATGCTTGCCAGAAAAAGTAAAGCAAGCATTAAATTTCATATTCACAAGCTTGGCAAACATTCAAAAATTTCAACTTAGTGGGTTCCATATGGATGGAGATATGGAAATTTACTCTAATCTATAGCCATCTAAAAAAGAGAAAGAAGAAAGGACACGTGTCTTGCATTATCAACCTTGGCTCACTATAAAAGGTCATCTAATTCTCCTAGCTTTGTACCCATCATCAACAAAAGCTTAATCCCAAAATGCATAAGACTTACTTTTTTCTGCTAGCGTTGCTAATAGGAGTGGTGCTTCCCACCACTCCCACCACTGCAGATCAACAAAATCCGCTTTCAACGGAGGAGGAATCACCGGAACAAACCCTAGAATCCCATGAACCCTACGATGGATACAAACCACCACCAAAATACAAGCCGCCACCACACAAGAAATATCCTCCGGAGGAGGACATAGAGGAGGACTTTCACCACAAGCCTAAATATCCCCCGAAGAAACCACCACACAAGAAATATCCTCCAGCTTCCAACTGAGTGGCTACTAGCTTATAATAATACGAGTATTTGCAGAAATTGACCGTTGCTCATGCATATGTATCGACTGGTTGCTAGTTGTTACTAGTTACCACTAGTGTCGTGCTATGTTTTTCGTTCATGCATGTTTGCACGTTGTATCTTTTTTATTTGGCAATGCAACTTATGATTACTGAACACGTGTATTTTCTCCTCTTATGCAGAATTTCCACTATCATCTATATTACCTAATTTCTTTAGCTGGTATTGACGTACGGGTTCTTTTACTAAACTAAAACATATTAAATAACTTTTTTACCGTAAAAGAATATCAATATTTTTAGTGACAAGTGAGTTTACCTGCGAAACAAATTTAGTGGATAGGAGTACGATGAATCAACAGCAGGTACTTAATCAAAACCTTTTAATCGATTAGGGTAATTTTTTTAATATTATTTTATAAATTGCAATAATACGAAAAGGCTTTATTCATAAAAAAATGTTCCTTATAAAAGAAAAGATATAAAGAACATTCTTACAATATAAAAATAGCACATAGTAATAATAATAATAATAAAGAACAATTATAATAAAATAAAAAAATACAAATAAAATAATACGCTATTAAAGTTGGGTTCAACTTTATATCAAAGCACATAAATTTAACAACTATGAGTTTTGAATATTAAAACTAAATAGAATTAACTATTTAAGCTAAATTCACTTTAGAACTTATATAATATGAAATAAAACAAAGATGACAAAAAATTTAGTGTTTGACAAAGCTCACACAACAAAGTAATTTCAAAGAAAATAAACTAAAATTATTATGAAGAATTTATAAAAAGATACGACCAATAAGTTCATTTATAATATTTACATGTTAGAAGTACAAGAAAACTCATTATGCCCAAAAAAAAAAAAGAAAGAAAAATTCTAATACAAGTTAATTCTAATCATGTTAAGTTAAAAGAAATAAAAGTAAATATTTATGTTGTTAAAATAAAAAATTTAAAATTTAAAAGATAAATCAATTTAAGAAACATAAATAATTTTAAGCAAAATATAAATTTTGGAGTGTTGGAAAATTGGTGATTCAACAATTTTAGTTGGATAAGAATTGAGATTAATACCAAAGTAGAGAGTCACAAGAAGTCTAGAACGTGTGGGACGCGTATGGAAAAATCTAATACGTGTGGGACAAGAAGAGGGAAGCGAAACGGGACTCAAAGACGCGAAGGGAGCAAAGAAAACGCAGGAGGAGCTAACAGGGCTGAGCGCCGCAGCGCCTATTACTGAGCGTCGCAGTGCTCAGGAAAGCAACCTAGCACCGCAGCGCTGGGTGCGATTTTGGCCAGTGCCGCAGTGCCTAGGGACGAGTGCCAGACGCATTAGAAGTCCATTTTTCTTCGGGATTTCTAATTTTTGGAAGTTTTGGACTTCCAAAACAAGTGGACTCTTACTCCAACAAGAAATAGGGTTAGTATGCACAAAATACACTCTATATAAACACTTGTAAATCCTTTAGTTGAGATTAAGCATTAAGAGAGACTCTAAGAGAGAGGAAGAACTAGGTAGACACTAAGTGCTTGTGTGCGCTAAGGTGGAACCGGCGTTTGGGTGATCATTGTTTATAGTAGAGTAAAGGTTCACTAAACGTTTAGGTCATTTTGAGGTTTTTCAGATTGAGTTTTCCTTATAATATCTCTAGGGAGTTATAATAAGAGATGCTAGGATCCTTGGATCCACTGTGGACGTAGGCAATTGGTCGAACCACGTAAGATTGTGTTGTGCTCTATTGTTTTTTGCTTTGGATTCTTGCTATTTTGCTTGATTGACAAGTTATTTCGCTGCGCAAGGAGGTTAGGGTTCTAGGTTGAATCTTGGGTTCTTCGCTTCAACATAATTGCAAGAGGGAGAAGGGCGTTTTCTCCCTCAACAAACTGGTATCAGAGCTAGAGGTTCGATAATACACACCTGAGGTATTTAAACCATGGCTACAATCAAGTAAGAAATAGAGAAGTTCAATGGAATAAATGACTTCAATCTTTGGAGGAAGAAGGTTAGGGCTCTACTAGTGAAGGAATGGCTAGACTTAGCTCTAAAGGAAGCCAGCTACTCAACTAGTGATGAGACGACAACCTCAAAATCCGGGCAGAAAGATTAGGACACGATTTAGAAAAAGGCTCACAGTACCTTATTCTTAGCATTGAGTGACGAAGTATTAAGGGAAGTTGGTGATGAAGAAACCATTTTGGGGCTATAGAAGAGACTCGAGGCATTGTACATGAAGAAGTCTCTTACAAATAGACTTCTTATGAAAAAGAAACTACATCAGCTAACAATGCACGAGAGAACTTCATTGAGAGCTCGCATTGATAAGTTCAACAAGATCATCATAAGTCTTGAGCAACTGGGCATCAAGACCGAGGATGAAGATACGGCCATTATCCTATTAAGTTCGTTGCCAAAGAGCTATGAGAGCTTTGTGGATACGTTGTTGTATGGAAAGGAGTCTTTAACGATGAATGACGTCGTCAAGGCATCATTGAACTCAAAAGAATTGACAAAGAGATTTGAGTCTGAGAGTGGAGCAGCTTTGCTTGCACAAGAAAGGAAGAGCAACCAATCAATGAGGAGATCCAAGAAGTGATTCCTTTGTAATAAGGAAAGATACTTTGTGAAGGATTGTCCGAAATCAAAAGGCCAAGGAGGGTGGGCTGTAATCGGTACTGAGGAAGATACAGAAGTTGTAGACACATTGGTAGCCTCAAGGGGAAAGTACACTAGCAAATAAATACTAGATTCGTGGCGCAACGTCCATATGTGTCCCAACAGATCGATGTTTACCAACTATAAAGCCAAGAGAGGTAAAGCTCTAATGGAGAATGATATGACTTATGAAATTATAGGAGTTGGTGACATAAGGCTGAGGATGCAAGGTGGAGAAACTAGGGACTTACATGGTGTAAGACATGTTTCTAAAGTGAGGAGGAACTTAATATCCCTAGGCAAGCTCGATGAGGAAAATTATTCAATTAGAGCGGAAAAAGGAAAACTAAGGGTAAAGAAATGACCTATAAGGTTTGAGGGTGAGAAGCACAATGGAAGGGCTCTATGTGCTTACTAGGATGGCCATGAGTGGCCCAACGCGGGGTGTTGGGGTAATGCAGACCACTAGGCGACATCCAAACTGTGCTAACCGAGGTGATGAGGGTCGAAAAGGAGTGCCACGCATCCATACCCTATGCAAGGTGCACAAATGCCTTTGGAAGCCGAAGTCACTAGCCCGGGGAAAGTTAAGTCTTGGTGGAGACTTAACTTGACTCAACTCTAGGTGATAGAGTATTGGTGTGGATCGGATCCCAAAGCCTTCTTATTTAGAAGATTTTGAATCAAAGAATGGTTTGTTGAAAAATTAGTGATTCAACAATCTTGGTTGGACAAGAATTCAGATGAATACCAAAGTAGAGAGTCACAAGAAGTCTAAGACTTGTGGGATGCGTATGGAGAAGTCTAAGACGTGTGGGACACGAAGAGAGAATCGAAACGGGACTCAAAGATGTGAAGGACGCGAAGAAAATGAGGGAGGAGCTAACAGGGCTGAGCGCCGCGACGCCCATGGCTGAGCGTCGTGGCACCCAGGACAGCAACCCAGTGCCGCAGCACCCAGGGATGAGCGCCGCAGTACCAGACGCGTTAGAAGTCCATTTTTCTTCGGGATTTCTAATTTTGTGAAGTTTTGAACTTCCAAAATAAGTAGACTCTTACTCTAACAAGGAATATGGTTAGTAGGCACGAAATATACCCTATATAAACACTTATAAAACCATTTAGTTGAAATTAAACATTAAGAGAGACTCTAAGAAAGGGGAAGAACTGGGTAGACATTAAGTGATTGTGTGCGCTAGGGTGGAACCGTCATTTGGGTGATCATTGTTCGTGGTAGAGTATGGGTTCACTAAATGTTTAGGTTCTTTTGAGGGTTCTTGAAATTGAGTTTTCCTTATAATATCTTTAAGGAGTTATAATAAGAGAGGATAGGATCCTTGGATCCACTGTGAACGTAGGCAATTGACCGAACCGCGTAAAATTATGTTGTACTCTTTTATTTTCTGCTTTGAATTCTTGCTATTTTGCTTGATTGACAGGTTATTCCGCTGCGCAAGGAGATTAAAGTTTTAAGTTAAATCTTAAATTCTTCGTTTCAACATAACCTCAAGAGAAAAAAAGGTTTTTCTTCCTTCAACATAAAGTAATTTATATAAATATAGTATATTTTTCTTTTTTTAATTTATATTAAAAAAATATTTATGGGGGCTTTTTGTCTTTGGTCAACAGTATACAAAACACTCCCAAAAAAAAAAAGAAAAACAGTGTCTATCAAAGGTCACAATCGATGGTGAGAAATGAAGAATTGCCATCGTTAACTTTGTTCAATTTTCACAGAAGAAAGAGGCCACATTCATAGCGTCTGATACGAATGTCATAAGAATAGGTGAAGGATGTCCAAGAAAATGACTTGTGATGAAAGATAATTCATCCAATTACCTCTTTACGTATCTTATTGCATCGCACCTTGGATTGTCGTCTTCTGCCATTTGAACCAACATATCTTACTTGCAATATTAAACAATTAATAAATTTGTTTATCAAAATTTTATTCATCAATCTCGAACAATTTGAGGTGAAATTTAAGTAACCACGATCTATATTTCTGTTAATCTTATTATTTCCACATTGTTGTTTTATATGAAGCAGATATGTTTGAGCAATCGAATAGGAACTAAAAATTGAGTTTTGGGGTTAAATTATAATATAAAATTTTAAATTTAATAAAATAAAATAAAATAATATTTTTATTTCATGTCAATAATAGATGTTCCATTATTTTATATATAAATTTATAAATTTTAGTATTTTAATTTTAAAATTGATTAATTCTAGATAACTTTCCAATAAAAAAAATAAACGACTAAATAATATATATGTATTATATTATTCATAAAAATAAATTTTATATCTTAATATTAATAAATTTAAAGCAAAAGAATAAAGATCTAAATCCATAAAAAATATATTTAAAGTTATAGTAATAAGATGTTAAAAAATTAACTAATATGTAAATAAATTATTAAAATTATAAATATTTTAACTCACTTATTTTTTGGAGATTTTTTTTCTTAATTTTTGAGTTAGAAAGAAGAGTTTAATATAAATTTGAAGAGAAAATAAAATCACTAATGTATGACAATCTATAGTTGTGATTCTATTTATATAAGAAAATTAATAATTTAACCTATTAAGTATAAAAACTTTAGAGCACTTGGCTGAGCCCCTCAAGGTCTCACATCTCCACCTGGGTTCGACCCCCCCTCCCCCTTAGGTGGTGCAGAAATAATGTTAAATATTGTAATCCCCCCTTCAAAAAACAAAATATAAAAACTTTAAAAAAAATTTAGAGGAAAGGGCAAAATAAATATTTTAATACTAAAACATTATACATATATATATATAGACAAATTTTAAGGGCAAAATAAACATTAAGTATATATATTCAAACATATATACACCACTAGCAGCTAATGTATGAATTAATTAATATTGTTAACCCAAAATTTAAGGAATAGAGGTTGGGATAAATAATTGCAAAGATGTAATCAAGATATAAAATTATAATAGTTTAATTTATTGTAAGTTTACGTCTACTTTTATTAAGTTTGAAAAAGTTATTCATGATATTATTAAATAATATTTTTATAATAAATGTATAAAAAAAATTATAAACATTATATAAAAAATAATTAAAAGAAGAACAAGTAGAAGACACAGAAGAATTTTTTTATAAATACTTGTTATATTTAATTGTAGAGTTTCTTTAAAATTGAAACACGTCATTATTTCCCTTATTTGACAGATTAGGATAAGATTCCTTCTTAAAATTATTATCCTCTTTATAATCAGAATATGTTATATATCATTTTTATTTTTAATAAATTTTCAATGATTAAATCTTACATTGATCCATCTGAATCCTTCTTTTTCTTCATTTGGTTTATAGTTTCTTAAAATTTAATTAGCTATGGAGTTAAAAGGTGAACATATTCTTCAAACATTTTTACATAGGTCTTCTTCCATTATAAAAGTCAACCAAAATACACTAGTTGTCACCTATTATATAATACTGACGTTTATATAAAAGGCAACCAAAATAATAAAATTAATAATAAGTAACATAATAAGATTGATGTTTTAACATAAAATCCCATTCAAACTATGAGAATAATCAATACCAATAAGAATCAATTGATTTTTGAAGTCGATTGATCAACTTTAAATAATTTGAATTGAATTGAAGTAATCACGAGTATCTTCTATTATTATTATTATTTAGTATCTTTATATGGGTGTTATTTTATATAAAAAAAAAATGTTAACACTTTTTAAATATTATTTTAATTTAATAATTATTAAATAATAAGATAATATAATTTTTAAAATTATTATTATATTATTTTATTATTTAACTTATTATTATTAAAAATAAAAATTTAAGAGAACATTTGAGGAGTGTAGTATTAAATCTCTTAAACGACAAAGAAAGAGATTTTGTCAATCGAGTAAGAGGTTACTCGATGCTCATAAAATCATTCAATAATTCATGCTAATGGGAAAAAATAAAAACAAATTTTGACCAAAGATTTTCTCAGTTGAGATTTTGTCTATGAATCATCATCAGCCATCGCCTTCTGGCCGCCGCTCCAGGGCAATTAACATTGGCCTAGTAGTCAAGCCTGACAGCTCTATGGGTCCCATCTGTTGACTGGATCACACTAGTGGCACATATGATTTTCTAAATTTACCATGAAAGGTTAACCCAAAGAAAATTAATTATTAAAAAAAATAATATTTAAACTCCAAATAATTTAGAAAAGAAATATATAGATTTTAATAAATTAAAAAAATGATCAATATCTTTATTCAGTAAAAGCTTTTTTCTATTTTAACAAAAATAGATATTTGAATCTTTAAAATTTTAGAAAAGAAATATGCAATTTTTTTTTACTGTTAAATATCTTTTTTTGAAATCATTAAAATTCGGATGATCATTTTCTAAAACGTTAGGAATTTAAATATTATTTGTCCTTATTCTGTTAAACTATTTATATTCATTAATTATTAAATTAGAATTAAGAATTTAATTTCAATTAACTTATTTAAAAAGGACTATTTTAAATGATACAAGAGTTTAGAGTTCAAATTGCATTCACATTAAAGTTAAAAAATAATTAAATTTCTATTTCATATGTTGAAGTAGAAACAATTAAATAAGTAAAATATTTCAAGTAATATAATATAAAAATAAGTAATTAAGAATTTAGAGAGAAAAATATAGAAAAAACTATATACAAAATTTATGTGATTCAACAACTTGCCGACGTTTATGGCGAATCAAGATTACACTATCTTATTATTGATTTTCAAGGAACTCACAAAATATGCATTTTACAAAAAAGACATATAAATGAAAAATACTCTCTTTTGCAAATAAGGAATTTCTCTCACTAAGAATTATAAAGATGTGTTGGGATTTGTGCTTACGTGCCATCCCTTTTGTGTATAAATATTTGCTTTATGTTTATATAATTATGATTTCAATATATCACTGATTATTTTATATACAAATATGGTAAGATGCTTGTAACGTTTTAGACATTGTATGATCTGAAAGAATTCAGATCTGATCTAAAGGAGTTTAGATCAGAACTAAGAGTTAGTAATGCTAAAATATATAAATGTTAAAAGATAGCACTTATAAGAGTTATCAGGTTATAAGAGTTAGCAAAATCTAAAGAGTTAGAGCCTTATCTGAAATGGGACAAAGACCTAAGAATATATTAGTAATGACGTAGTTGCAATCAGTTGCAAATGGTGCTAAAAAATGTTGTTATGCAAATATGTTCTTAAACTTAATGTTCATGATCTATCTTCACTAATGCGGGTCTGTTAGTGAAGACCTTAATAAATATAGATCAGTATATGTCTATATCTGGATAGTCCAGATGGTTAGTCTTAGCAGACCATGAGTTTAGTGGAAACTCGTATAGAGATACAAGTATTCAGTAAGGACTGAATATTGAACAGACTCACAAAGATTTCCAATAGACATCCCATAAAGCCGTCAATAGAGGATCTTTCGAGTTGAGTAGTATTCGTGGTCCTTAGACTTGAGTGCCACGGTGGACTTGTGAGTGATTCATCATACTTTGGTTCCACACATGTCAGATACCTTTTATGATCTGACCGCTGGGTGTCGCTGGGTATGGTCCGATGCTCATGAAGTCCGGTGTGTACAGATATGGAATCCATCAACTCAATTGGGTGAGTAAAATATCCTGAAACTCCAAGGTTGTATTTCAGAAAGTCTTATGGCCATAAGCAGAAATATCCAAGAATTAATTTTATTCTCGGAAAAATAATATCGTAAAAGTGTTTACGGATATTATTTATTGAAATACAAATCTAGAGATAAGTTTATGGTTGAGCACATGGAGACTTGACGGTGTTGATCTATATCTCCGCTCTTCTAGGATATTTATGATGGAAGGATTATACGAATATGTTATAACCTCAACTTGTATGGTCTAATGCGCCGTTTTGTAATATCTATAATATGTGTGTGGGATATTGTTCACGGACGTGTGAAATAGTTTCATATGACAAATCGGGCATGGACCTAGAGAGTCTCACAATATGAAGTGTACTCGTTGTGCACTGAGGCTGCGAATTGGATTGAACAACTAATCCAACAATTTCCAACAAAAATGACAAATGTTTCAAGGTTCCTTTTATTATTCACTTGTCAATAATTGAAGGTAAAACACATTATTGGTTTACAAGAGTTGTTAACCAATAAGAAATTGACAAGTGACATAATCTTGCTCCATAAATAATTTACCATGTATTTACCTATTTACCTTACTTGGTAAATACATATATGGTAAATGTAAATATTCAAAATAGTTTTGAATTATTAATATTTTATATATTAATCAAATTATTATTATTAATCGGAATAAGTGGCAAACACCATTTACTAATGGAGAATGCACTTGTTATTAATAATAAGGAAAGTTTACCACTTAGTAATTCTTAAATGATGCACTAAGGAAGTGGTAAAACCACTTAACATTGATTAAATGCCATTTACTCTCTAGAAATTGATTCAATTGGTTGAATCAAATTGGTGAGTGAAAAATATGATAGATTAATGTTTGTAATGGCAAACATGGTTAAGTGGTGGTGGAGCACTAAGAGAAATCATTCTTTACACTTAAGAAAGAATTGAAAGAGTTCAATTTGTGCAAGATAGAGTGAAATTCGTTCTAGGAGAAAGGAGAGAGAATTGAGAGCTTTTCCTAAGTGTTTTTCTCAAAGTGTTGAGAGAAAATGCAAAGGCTTACCAAGGTACAACATATAGAGTTGTAAAGAACTATAGAAAACACCTAATTCTTCTCATCTCTTGGTAGTAATCATTCATAAGGACAAATTATTTTAAGTGTTAAAACAATCATTTGCTGGAAATTCAAGGTTGCCATTCTAGCTTCACAATCCCACCGGATTTAGTTGTGAACTAGAATTGTGCAAGGGAACACTTCAAGGTAAGCTCAACAAATTGAAGCTTAGAGTTCTTGAAGAATTGTAAAGCTACCTTCATATCCGGGTAGATTATTTATTTGTTATTCATTTTATATCATGCATGAAATATATATATGAGATATATATGTACTTGAATGATCATACATGATTGAATATGTTACATATTGTTTAATATGTATGAATACTTCCGTTGCGTATTTAATTTTTGAAATTATATACATCTATACACATCACACACCATATCACAACAAGATGTTACTAAGATATCACAAAGATTGTTATGACAATAAAGATATGTTACAAGTTAATAGAGAACCTTTATATAGGCTTTAGGACGACCTAGGTTAACCCTAAATGTGTGAGAATTATTTTAGGGAGTTTTGAAGCAAGTGAGAGATGAAACAAATCTGATCAAAATGGGAAACTGATTCCCGCACTAGACGCTGCAGCGCTGGGACATCCCGCCTGGGGCCGCGGCGCCCACAATTTAGTGTTGCGACACCCACGCTAGGCACCACCACTTGCATTTTTTTTGTGTTATTTCACCTCCGTCTTTGATCCTTACGCACTTAACGCACTAGGCTTGCTCTTCAAATCATATTGCGATAATTTTTAATCAATTTTCTCTCAAATCCCCTCTTTGATTCAAAATCAATCACAAGGTATCTTGATCTCCCATCTCCGTATCTTCAGTAACTTTCACAAAGTAGTGATTCTTGTTAAGTCCTACATAGCATGAACTTAATTGAGGGTAATGACTTAGTTAACATGTCAGCTGAATTTTCAGACGATGCTATTTTCGTTAGACTAACTTCACTACTTTGGACAATCTCTTAAATGTAATGGAGCTGCACATCAATGTGTTTAGACCTGTCATGAAATACTTGATGCTTGCTTAGGTGTATGACACTCTGGCTATCACAATACACACTGGTGTTCACATCTTTAGTAGCCATTACCTCTGTGCATATATCTTTCAATAACACGACCTCCTTAATAGCTTCACCAATAGCTATGTACTTTGCCTGTGTGATAAATAGTATAACCACATGTTGTAGAACAAATCTCCAACATACACTACACCCAAACAATTTAAATACGTAACCCGTCAACGATCTTCTCTTGTTTAGATCACTTGTATAATTTGAGTCTACATATCCTCTTACTATTACACTGCTGTCTTCATCCTTTTATACATCAACCCGTGATTCGACGTCCCTTTAAGGTATTTTAAAATTCACTTCACTGCAAGCCAATGATCCTTACTCAGATTTACCATGCATCTACTCACTATACTTATAACCTATGCTATGTCTAGTCTTGTATAAACCATTGCATACATGATGCTCCCTATAAACTATTGTAATTCTTTACTTATCTGTACTTTCTCCTCTTTGGATGTCGGTGACTGTACTGTTGAAAGTTTGAAATACATGGCTAAAGGAATAAAGACAACCTTTGCATTGGATATGCCAAATTTCTCTAAGATCTTGAGTATATATCCCTGTTGAGATAAGAAGATAGCATCTTTTCTTTATCTCAAAATATCCATACCCAATATTCTTTTTCTTGCTCCTAAATCCTTGATCTCAAACTCGCCACTCAATTGCTTCTCGAGTTTTTATATTTCTTCCATGTTTTTACACGCGATCAACATATCATTAATGTATAGAAGCAAATACATTACTTTACAACTTAAGCTCTTAAAGTACACGTATCTGTTATACTTTCTCCTATTAAAACCATAAGTCATCATAAACTCATTAAATCTCATATATCACTATTTAGGTAATTGCTTTAACCTATATAACGACTTCTTTAACAAACAAGTATGATCTTGTTTTCTGAGCTTTACAAACCCTTGCAGCTATGTTATGTATATCATATCTTCAAAGCTCTCTATGCAGAAAAACTGTCTTTACATCCATCTGTTCTAGATGTAAATCAAAGTTTGCACATATGGCTAACAAAATCCTGATAGATGTATACTTGAGGACTAGAGAGAATATCTTATGAAAGTCAACTTCATCTTTTTGAGTAAAACCTTGTGTAACTAATCTAGTCTTGAATCTTGTGGGCTCTATCCTTGGTATCCTTTCCTTCACTTTATACATTCACTTACACCCAATTAGTTTATTTTGAGGTCTTTCCATTAACTTCCTAAGAGAACTAATCTCTTATTCAATAACCTACTGTCACTCCTTTTTGTTTTTACTCTTCATAGTCTCATTATATGTTCTAAGCTCATCAAATTCAAGAGTGTAAGTAGAATTAAAAGCATGAACAACTAAATCTGTTTGTGTATACCTAATTGGTAGGTTAATCGTTCTCCGTAGCCTATCTTTGGTTAGCTAGTACTCTTCAAGTTCTATATCAGGAGTCTTGGTCTTTCCTTAGGTGGATTTGGAGGAACTCACCAATGTTCTTGGTTTATTTTTCGGGATCCTTACTAAAGTGCTGATCTGGGGGCATATCAGATATACTCTTAGGCTCCACTTCAACTTCTATTGACTCGGGTACTGAGTCTTCCTTAGACACAAGTTCTTCTTTCTAATCTTCTTAGGATGCTTTCAACATGGTCGTCTCATCGAACTTCACATCACGACTTATGATACTCCTTGGTGGTGTCAACTCTTTACACCACACCTTGTATCATTTCACTAATTCGGAATATCCTATGAATACCTATTTGATAGCTATAGGTTCCAATTTTCCCTTAACATGGTCAAAGGTATGGTAACAAAATATTCTGAGGTGGTTATACTTTGGAGAGTTGCCATACTATTTCTCTTTTGATGTATTGAAGTCAATTGCTGAGGAGCGACTTCTATTGATCAAATAGGCTGTAGTCACTACAGCTTCTCCTTAAAATGCTTTTTACATCTTTTCATTGGTAAGCATGCATCTAAACCTTTCAAGTGGGGTCATATTCATCCTATTAGCTATGCCATTTTGTTGTGGTATTGATCTTACTGTTCTATGCCTTGCAATCCTATGCTTGGCATAAAACCCATCAATCTCTCTATTGCAAAATTCAAAGCTATTGTCAGTCTATAACCTTTTCACTATTTTGCTAGTCTAATTCTCAATAAGAGCCTTTCAAGTCTTGAACATATCAAACACTTGATCATTTCTCTTCAACACATCAACCCACAGCTTCCTTAAATAATTATCAATCAAATTGAGAAAATACCTATCACCACCACCAGTAGCTATTTGAACTGGTCCCCAAAGGTCCAAATGTATGTAGCCAAGTGCCCCTTTAATCTTGTGCTCGCTGGTACTAAATCTCACCCTATATGCTTTCCCAAGCACACAATGCTTGCAAAACTCTAATAGCTGGAACTTATCGTCACCAAACACCTTTTGACTAAATAACTCCTTCAAGTTTCTCTCGCTTAAGTATGCTAGTCTAAGATGCCACAACTTGTTTTGCATATTTTCATCATTCTACAGAAAATAATGCATAACCACTTATAACTTTACTCTTAAGCACATAAACGTCTTTGTACTTCTCTCCTCTCATTACTACCATGGAACCCTTCAATACTCTCAAAATTCCTCCGTCGATCCTGATAGAACACTTATTATGGTCTAAAGTTCTTAGTGAGATCAAGTTCTTCTTAAGGTTAGAAACATACCTAACTTCTGTCAACTCTCTCGCCCATCATGCAGCCTAAGTACAATACTACTAATTTTCATCATCTAACAAGTAATGTCATTACTCATTAACATCTTACCACCACTAATGGGTTGGAAATATATAAACCAAGACTTGTGTGGGCATATGTGAAATGTACAACTAGAATCAAGAACCCATTGTTCAGTATTCTTACAATGAATAGAGACTAGAGTCTCTGCGTTGTCGTATCTATCATCATAGAAAAGCATAACATCCGCTTTTTTCTTGGCTTGTACTTTCTTCTCTTGGCAGTTGTTTATGAAGTGCCCATCTTTCTTGCATAGCACTTCTTAGAAATCCTGGACTTTGATCTTGAGCCATTTTTCCTTCAATTTCTATATGAGGGCCTTCATTTTACAGATAAACCTTATGCATTGTCCTCGATCTGCTTTCCTTAGAGTTATGCATTCGGGTTCTGTCTTGAGAGCCGCGACGCCCATAACCTGGTGTCATGGCGCCCACGCTTAAGTATCGCCACTTACGTTTTTGCCTCATTTTTTGTCCGTCTTTGATCTTCGCATATCTAACGTACTTAACTTACTCTCTAAATTATATCACAATAATTTTTAATCAACTTTTTCACATCATATAATAAAATAAAAAAATTAAACTAAACATGAATAATGATTCTCAATACATTTACAATGGCCAGCGAAAAATATTTTTTATTTGATATGTCATTTGAAATAAAAAAAATTTTAAGTTACTGTTTATAGTTTTTAGTTTGAAAACTGGCGAATATAATTGAAAATTGCATAAATCTGTGAAAAATAGAGTCACTAAATGACATAATTGCAGGAGGAAAGGGAAGGTGACATAATTGAAGAACAGTATTTCAAACTAGCTACTCGACAATTAGATGAAGGGGCGCCATACAAACCACTTTCCAATTACCATTTTTGAGAATAACGCGCATGCCATTTGCTGGTTACCAGCAGGATGGACCTAGTATCTCAAATGGGAAGCGGTTAAAATATTAAAGTTAAAATATTATAGGATTAAATATCAATTCTTTATGGGCGGAATTACAACAAAGGGTTAGGGGTCATGATTTCTCAAACTATTGAAAAGTTCTTAAAGTGGTCTAATAAGTTCAAAGTTTAAGTTCCACTCACAAGTGAATTTAGAAGGAATTTTTTTTTTCTAATAAATAATTAATTTAATAATATTTTTTATATTAATTAATTAAATAAAGTTCTTAAAGTGGTCTAATAAATTCGAAGTTTAAGTTTCACTCACAAGTGAATTTAGCAGGAGTTTATTTATTTTTAATAAATAATTAATTTAATAATATTTTTTATATTAATTTCATTTTTTGAATTCGAGTTATTGCATTTGACTTTGGGACTTTGGAAATGTGTTTTGCTATTTGGAGGCATATAATGTCACAATATTGTTAACATTGTCTTAAATACTTAAAATATGTTGATGATTGAGTTATAGATATACTATCATTTGATGTTGTTGATTCTATGTTGTGGATGACAAATGAAAAGTGTAGAAGTATAGTTGTTGGTGTTAAATTTATAGAAGTGTTTCTATTTTAAGTTGTAGATTGAGAATATATGAAAAATAGTAAAAACTCTACCGAAATTTCAGCAAAATTCCTACTATAATGTGACTAAATAAATGTGTTATAAGATAGTAGTCATAATTCACTCTAAATTTTATACGAAACTATGAGGCAGATCGTTTCAATTTTCTTCCAACTACTAAGAACTCCTTTGAAATTTTAAATGTTGAAAAACTATTTTACTGTCACGCCCCAGACCCAAAAGATCTGACACACGACATCACTTACATTCATTCAATAATATTTCTAAGCACATTCATTTTAAATTCCTTTCAGAATTATAGCAATTGAATTATGACTGAGACAATTAGTAAACCGGAGATACGCAGAGTTTTCTCAGAGATTAACACTATACTACGTCACTAGTAGCAACTTTATTACCGGAAGTCCAGAATATATTCATTTCAAATTCTTACTTAAAATCAATCCATTACTATACTTGGTGAAACTTAAACTAAATCTAACCACACACAATAAAATAATACATAAGTATTTATTCAATAGGGACAAATCAAATATCTTATCCCACATGTCCCCAAATGAAACACTTAGCAACCTAACAACTTAGGGAACCCAAGGAACAGCAGAAGCCTTGCCAAATTCGCTAAGCACACATGTACCTTATTTACCTGAAATAACCATAAACTATAATGAGTATAAAACTCAGTAAGCATACTAGTTTTTCATATATCAATACAAATGCATATATGTACACAATGCATATGTATGATATGCTGTGATCAATCAAAATCATAATCTTATCAAATCACGTATCATGTAAGCGCTTACACATTCTTTCAAAATATATAATAGAAATACCATCACTCAACTACTACTTAGTAGGACTTACATATCACATATCACATAATGAGCCAAATGTCACTCGTAGGTGACATACCGTATGAGAGGAATAGTACAAGTGAGGCCTTTAAATTACACATATATAATGCTCATGCCCGAAGGTAAAAGCCAAACCCTCACCCTGATCATCGGTGAGTCCTCTCACATGCACCAATACGCCACCACACGAATGTGATGACTCACACTTCCTTTAGGTACCAATAAGATCCTCCCTACATACGGAACACATAACATATACCAATCCCGAAGGAAAGGCCACACATAAAGGCTCCACAAATCACATAAAATGCCTACTAAGTTAACAGTGAGTTCAAGTACCCTCAAAACACAAAATATTTCTCATGGACATGTTACACTTCAAAAGCTTTCTTTGTTAAACATATCTTATTTTGAAAGCTCGCTTTCAAAAAACACATGTATGTCCATGCTCAATGTCAATGCTCACATTCATAAACATATATTCACATTTCATATCAAAATATACTTTGACATAATATAAACATATTTCTAAGCACATTTACAAAATCATACATAGACAATTACTATGCTTATAGTGATTTCAGTAAAAGTCTAGTATACTTACCTCTTAACACTTTCAGCTATAAGGTTTAAATCTCCTTAACCTATCAATGGAGATTAATCCTTTCATAAGCCTCACAATTCACACAAAATACTTTAAATAGCTTACAAAATTATACACAATTCATTTATCACATCAAATTGGTCTAAATACTTAGTTTCTCAAAACCTGTCATTCTGACCACTTACACTTAACAAAATTTTCTAATACATCAAATGATGTCCAATTACTCCAAAATCAGAATATACCATTCTTGACTCATATATCCTTTTTATATATGAATATTATATCAAAATTTCTACACAATCCATTCCATACACACCATCGAATCCAAACTACTAACCTGACAGGATCAAGATACTTACTGAACAGTATTCAATCTAATAAATTTTATAAAATCATGTACTAACTTAAAAATTATAAAACTACCACATAATTACTCTTAACACATATTTCAGTCCATGATAAATATTTCACTTCCAAATCACTGCCAAAAGTATTTTAAAACTATTTTATTCCATAGCTTTAAAAATCTGTTAATCAAATACTGCAATGAGCTGATACACTTTAGAAAATCATAACACTTCAACCACATTGATCTAAATTCTCAATTCCGAGTATATCATATTAGACATATAAACTTATCATATTACACAAATTCATAATTTTTGAAGATCATTCAGTAGGACAAAAATTATTTTTCACTGTATTATACTGTTTACATAGGAAATTTCTAGAATTTCAGGGTCATTTTGGTAAATTCACATAAAATTTAATTTCTGGAATTTTGAATCCATTCAAATCTCAGATGATCCTAAAGATGTCTAATTTCTTATAATCAAAATTCAAAACCAGAATCGAATCACAACAATTAAAAAATTCTTAGATCAAGAGACTATCAAGCAAAAATTCTACAATCCATCATAATTTATCAAACTATCTTATAGATCATCATCAATTCTCAAAATATCATACGAAATACACATCAAATCCTTAATTATACATATTTCCAGAAATCAAAACTTAAAGAAATTAACATAATTAACATCAATAAATTGAGAAATAGTTGTGATATACCTCTTAAAATCCAAAATTCCAATTTCTTCTTCTTTTTCTTCTCCTTCTTCTCTTTCTCTCCCCTCTTTTTCTCTCTTCTCTCTCTCTAAAAGAGGTAGCTCGACCAAAATGAGATAATTAGGGTTTTAAAAGTGTATTTTTATACTAAGTGGCTAATTTTTGGTATTTACGAATTTACCCTTAAAACTTTCAAAGTATTACAATTTGGTCCCTAAAATAAATCTAAAGTCTTGCAATTAAACCCAATGCTAATAGTATGACCTTAACCTATACAAACACTACTACTAATAATATATAAATCAACTATCACCAACATACAAATAAAATACGTATATTTATACATATATAAATACTTATTCTTACCAGTCGTGGATACTGGTTACTACATTTACTATCATGAGAAAATTATTTTTTTATTATGAATATCATTACACAGGGTGTTTTTTTTGGGATATTTTTAAACATTAGGGCTTTTTTATAGTTGCAAGAAAATATAGAGGATAATGGTAAAAACGGTTGTTGACATTTAGAAATACTTACTCACAAATGGATAGAAATCGACGAAGGAAATATTATAAAAAAAATATTCCTTTCATTTGTTAAAGAAATACCATAAGGAAATAGTTAACGCAATAGAAGCAATGTACTAGAGCGAATTATGCATCCAAGGTTGTGGAAGTTTAAAGGAGGAAATCCAAAGCCAAGTTCAACACTGCTCATGCTACAAGGAGGAAGAGCATAGCGAAGTGTTGTGGTTTTAAGATGAGGTTCCTACACAAGTATGGTAAGGAATAAAAACAAACGTGGAAGGTCGATATACTTAAATAGTAAGTCCAACTTGTTGGAGCTGGTGCTCACGTGCCATTCCAATATTGTATGAATATTAATTGTTAATGTTTATACAATAAACATTTCGAATAAAGATTGTTAATATCATATTAATATGGTATAATGCTTGTAACATTAGAGACATTGTTTGATCTGAAAGAGTTCAGATCTGGTCTAAAGGAGTTTAGATCAGAACTAATAGTTAGCAAAGCTGAGAGTTATAAATGCTAAAAGTTAGCACTGTTAAGAGTTAGCAGGTTGTAAGAGTCAGCGAGGTCTAAAGAGTTAGAACCTTGTCTATAATGGGACAAAGACCTGAGAGTATACTTGTAATGATATAGTTGCAAAGAGTTGCAATAGGTGTTAAGAAATATCATTATGTAAGTATGTCTCAAAGATAATGTTCCTGATCTATAATCACTAATGCGGGTCTATCGATGATTCACTTTATATAGATTAGTGTATGTCTATATCTGACTGGTTCAGATGGTTGTTCTTAGCTGACCATGAGCTTAGAGCTTGTATAGGCATGCGGGTATCCAGTCAGGACTGGATACTGAACAGACTTATGAGGACCCCAATAGATATCCTATGACACCGTCAAAGGAAGGTCCTCTCGAGTTGAGTAGTATTCGTGGTCCTTTGACCTGAGCGCCACGGTGGTCTTGTGAGTGATCCATCATGCTTTGGTTCCACATATGTCAGAGACCTTTCATGGTCTGACCGCTATGTGTCGCTGGGTATGGTCCGATGCTCATGGAGTCCGGTGTGCGTAGATACGGGATCCATCAGCTTACGTAGGTAAGTTGTATATCCGATGCTCCGAGATTGTATTTCATAAAGTCTTGTGGCCACAAGCATAAACCCGGGAAAAGAGTTTCCCATAGGGTTAAACAATATAGCAAAAGTGTTTGCGTATATTGTTTATCGAGATACGAATCTGGAGATAAGATTATGGATGAGCAAATGGGGATTTGACGGTGCTGATCTATATCCCCGCACATCTAGGATATAAATGATGGAAGGATTATACGTGTACGTTATGACCTCAACTTGTATGGTCTGACACGCTGATTTGTAATATTCGTAACGTGTGCGTGGGGCATCGATTACGGATTAATAGAACAGTTCCATTTGACAAATCGGGTGTGGACCTATAGAGTCCCAATATGAAATGTACTCTTTGAGCACTTGGGCAGTGTACCGTATTGAATTGTTCAATACAGTATAATTCAGCAATTACTAAGGTTACGTTAACTAAAGTATGTGATTAAATTGGTGGGACCCACTTTAGGTTAACTTGGTAACCGAGTAAGGATATAATAGTAATTTCACTTTATGATTATTTAATTGTTAAATAATTAAAATAAATATTTATTTATTTAATTGTTAAATAAATTAATTTAACATAACTAAGGTTAAAAGTTAACCAAGTGGTTAAGTTAAGTTAACCTTACTTAAAGGTTAAGTAAAGGTTAACCTAACCATGGTTAAGTTAGTTAACTATGGTTAAATTAATTAAATATTTATTAACTTAAAGGTTAAGTTAAAATAATCTAACTAAGGTTAAATGTTAACTAAGGTTAGGTTAAGCCAAATGAAATGCAAATGAAATTCAAATTAGTTTGGAATTAATTCATTTGTATATAAAGTGAAATGAAATTGAAAATGAAAATTGATTTAGTTTTTTAGGTTTTGCATTTTGGGAGCCAATTCAATTTGAGAAATTGAAATTGTTTGTTTTGTGTTTTAAATGTTAGAACAACAAAACAAATTGAATTAATGGTTACTAAATGTAATAACTAAAAACAAGATTTGTTTTATTTATTCAAGAGTTGAATAAAAGGAAAAACAAATTTAATTAAGTTAAATGGTTTAACTTTGAAAAATGTTTAAGAGTTAAACACATATGCTGGATTAAGATGCTGCCATTCTAGACAATCAAACCCACCCTTGTTGATTGCTAGAATTGATCAAAGATTCATTTCATGGTGGACTTCAAAGAAAATTAATCCAAAGGCTTCATTGGTGATATTTCTCAATCTCGAATTTCAGATTAAATAAAATGTTATTTTCTGTGTTCATTATATGTAATCTTCCGCTGTGCACATGTATGTATGAGATATGTATATTGTTTGTATTATGAACACAAACCCACATGCAAGAACCCTAAGTAAATTCGCCCAACCATATAACCCAACACAACTTTCTTAAATTAGTATGGAGGTGATAAGGGCATATTTGTTATATATTTTTTCATGTTTTTATTTTGATATTTTATTATTTTATGAGAATAAATAGTTAATTTATATGCATTATTATTATTTATAGGGACTTGAAAAAAATTTATGTGCATTATTTTTATGTGTATTTAATTTCTGTTTGGTTAATTTATTTTATTTTCTTTTTTTAAGAATAAAATAGCAAGTTAAACACTCAAGGAAGGCAACATGAGCATTTGCAAGTATCGAGAGCAAAGGACCGTATTCATACAACAATGCTGCATAGCTTAAACTTCAATTACTAAGGAAGTCTTTTACTCTTAATTCTTTATTTTTTAACATTGGGGACAATGTTTAATTTAAGTTTGGAGGTGGAAAACACTTTCTTGTGTTCGTTTTGATGTATAATTTGAGTTGTTATTCTTGTGAGTTAAATTTTTTTTAGTTAATTAGTTTTTTTGTTAGGTTTTTTTTTAAAGATGATTATTAGTCTATGATAAGAAATAAAATACATGGCTGAATTTAGTTTTCACAAATTTCTAGCGAATGATAGATACTTGAGACAGTTTATTAAACACAAGTTATTAATCACAAGTTCGACCTTATTTATTATCACCATTTTTGAGCTCTTTATTAAACATGCATAGTTATAATTATTACTTAGAGATACTTATGCTTTAGAGAGTACACCACAGTCTCGAAGATCGACACTCTAAAACTTGTCTTTAATTACCACTTGAGGCCAAATCCTAGAAAATACATGAATAGAAAAATAATATTAGGCCATCTTTTGACTGATTGAGCCTTTTTAGCCTACCTTAATTGTATAATTATCCCTAGTACCCTATTTTTAGCCTAACTAGCCATTTTTTGGTTTAACCACATTACAAGCCCAAGACTTAAAATTTACTTATTCAAAAATTTACCCGTAACACCATAAACCTTACATTTGCTTAGAAATACTCTTGAAAGAAAACGATTGTGGTGATATGAGAAAAATAAATTTGAGTGGTATTTGTCAATTTAAGTTTGGGGGTATTAAAAAAAAAAGAAGAAAAAAAATTCAAAGAAAAAAGAATGAGAAACAAATAGCCCTAACTTAAGAAAAAGAAGAAATTCATTGAAAAATAAAGGTTGAAAAGAAAGATAGGAAACACAATGAGTTTGGAGGAAGAGATAATATAAGGTAAAGAAGATCAAGAGATTTTTAGGTAAAGTCTAAGTGTTCATGGTGTGACTTAACCTAAATTGTTTATCCTTTTATCCCACCTTGACCCTAGCCTTACGTTACAAGCTAAGTAAAGTCCTAAATAGATCCCTAAACATGTAATTTTCTACATTAGTGGAGAGTGGTAGCAAAGACAAGCCTATGGAAGTGTTATTATACAAATTAAATGCCGAGATATCATCTTTCATGTATAAACTAAAGCATAAAGTAAATCAAAGTATGGTCTTAGCTATTACTTGCAACTTGCACACACACACATGGTGATTGTCTTTGAGGAAGAATCAGAGACTAAATGAAGATAATTAGAATTGTTAATAGTTATTTATTTACTGATGCGATAATTCTATATCATAAATTAAGTGCAAGTATACACTATCGTATGCAAGTAATAAAGAGACTAATTAGTCGGATGTTGAACCCACAGGGATAATTTCTTCTTATTAACCAATTACTAAAATTATGTCTTCCTAATAATTATTCAGAAAAATAAAAATTCAAGAATGAATGTAGAAAATATAAAAGTAAAAACACAATGCAATGAGATTTAAAGATAACAACGTAGAGAAAACCTAGGATTAATATTATCCCTCAATATGCTTTTTAATGATTAATCCTCTAATATTTAACTCACTTAGTCTTTATTATTGATCAAGACACTAATGTATTCACAAGCCTCTTCCAAGGTCATGCAAGTATACCCTAATTTACCAAATACCTATATTCCTATGGTACTTGTAATAAATTAAGATTCATTAAGATTAGGTCTTATTGATCATACATGCCAATTAGGTATATTCCTATCCTAAATTGAAACTTGCATATGCAACATTGAATGTTACTCTACAATCATGCATCAAATTACCTAGGTCTAAATATATTGATTCCTCTTCCGAGTTTATCAATAATATTACCAACTCATTCACCATATATTGGCTACATATATTGAAGCATTAAACACAAGTAATTTAAATAATAAATGACTAAGTTTATTAAATACTAAAAAATATGGCAAGTTAAACGCACATATTGAGTTTAAATATTAACCCTAGAAAATAAGTTAGCTCATGGCTACAAGAGACCAGCAGTAAAAATAATTATAAATCATGATACAATTATTAGCAAACCGATATAGACGTCGAATTGCTCTTAATTGCGCTGGCTAGGAACTCTTAATGCCGAAGAATGTCTTATATCTCTCTCTAAAGTTGCTTCAATTAAGCTCTTATTGCTCTCCAAGACTTGTACTCTATATTCTTGACGCTCTTGGGTCGTTTTGGATTCTCTCTTGAAGGTTGGGAATGAGTGGCTTTATATAAGGATTGATATGAGCTTGAAAATCTCAATTCTCGTCGGACTAGGACTCGCACTACCGCTGGCGCGCTATGCATCTGTCGCTGGGGCGATGCGTGAAAAAGCTATTACCGCTGGAGCGGTGGGATCTTGGCGCTGGGGCGCTGTCTCGTCGCTGGGGCGGTGACTTTCTGGCACTGGGGCGTTATACGCGACTTAAGCAGGTCGTTTTTCTTATTTCAATCACTATTTCAGAGCTGGGGCGAAAATCCTTGTGGCGCTGGGGCGATGGACACATACTTTGAAAACTTGGCATTTTAGTCCCCGTTTTTGCTCATTTTGCGTTCTTTCTTTAAATTTCGTTCAAGTCCCTATAAATAACAATAATGCACATAAATAGCCATCTATTCTCATAAAACCATAAAATATCAATAATAAAAACATGAAAAAATATATGACAAATTTGCCCTTATCAAATTCCCCCAAACTTAAATACTTGCTTGTCCTCAAGCAATAAAATAAAACTAAGAGAGAAACAAAGGGTTATACTTGACTATTTTAACAACACAAAATATACTAATACTAGTAAGATGATCAAAATCATTGTCTCAAAGGCTGACGAAATAGTACAAATCCTTAAGGTAGATAAATGGCTATTAACAATTCTAAATTATCTTCATTTAGTCTCTCATTCTTCCTCATAAACAATCACCATGTGTGTGTGTGTGTGCAGGCAGCAAGCAAATAACGAAAACCATACTTTGATTTACTTTATACTTTAGTTTGTATAGAAAAGATGATGTCTCGGCATTTTATTTGTATAATGACACTTCCATAAGCTTGTCTTTATTACCACTCTCTACTAATGTAGAAAATCACATGTCTAGGGATCTATTTAGGACTTTACTTAGCTTGTAATGTAAGGCTAAGGTCAAGGTGGGATAAAAGGATAAATATATGAAGTTCAATTCACACCATGAACACTTAGATTTTACCTAGAAACCTCTTTATATTCTTTTCCTTGTATTATCTCTTCCCCCAAACTTATTGTGTTCCCATTCTTCTTTTCAACCTTTTATTTTTCAAAGAATTTTTTCTTTTCTTTTGTTATGTATTTCTCATATTTTATTATTTTAAGAGAATAAATGACTATTTTATGTGCATTATTATTATTTATAGGGACTTGAACAAAATTTAAAGTAATAGACCTGTCACCACAGCGCCACAAGGATTTTCGCCTCAGCACTGAAATAGTAATCAAAATAAGAAAATAGAAAAAAAAGACCTGTTTAAGTCGCAATTCATCGCCCCAGCTCCAGCTCATCATCACGCCAGCAACAGCCTAGTGCTCTAGCACTAGACCTTCACTGCTTTAGCGATACGACCTTTTACATGTAGCACTCCCGCGACAATGCAATTCCTGACCGACAAGAATTGGAGATTTCAAGCTCAAATCAATCCAGCCTTTAGAAAGCATCCAAACATCAAGAACAAATAACACAAGTCTTAAAGAGCAATTGGAGCTTAATTGAAGAAGCCATAGAGAAAAATTTAAGGCGTTCTTTGGCATCAAGAGTTTCTTAGGTAGTGCAATCAAGATCAATTCGACGTCTATATCAGTTCACAATTGATTGTATCATATTTTCTTATTATTTTTGTCGTTGTTTTCTCGTAGCCATAAACTAAATTTTCTTTCTAGGGTTAATACTTGAACTCAATATGTGCACTTAATTACTAGATCTTTCTAAATATTTAATAAACTTAGTTTTTTGTTATTCAAATTACTTGTTCTTAATGTTTCAATATATTTGACTAATATATGGTGAATGAATTGGTAATTTTTTTGATCAACTCAGAAGAGGAATAAATATATTTAGACCTAAGTAATTTGATGTATGATTGTAGAGTAATTTTTATTATTGCATATGCAAATTTCAAATTAGGATAGGAATATAACTAATTGGCATGTATGATCAATAAGACTTAATCTTAATGAATTTTAATTTATTACAAGTACTATCGAAATATAGATATTTAATAAATTAAAGTATACTTACATGACTTTGGAAGAGACTTGTGAATACATTAATATCTTAATTAATAATAAAGATTAAGAAAATTAAATATTACAGGCTTGTAAATTTTTAATACTCATCACTTGGGAAGTGTAGAATGTGGACAATATATGAGATTTGGAAGGTAGTCCTCAGTGCTTTCAAGGAAAAATTTGTAAGACTTATGAAATTTATTTTAGAGAAATTATAATAAATTTTAGGAAGGCAGAAGAAAATAAGACTGATAAGGAAGTATGGTGCTTGATCAAAATAAAGGTTTTTAATGAAGTAGAATGATGACCTGGTGAATAAATAGGGACTAAAAACATGATTGTTCACTTGGATGAAAAAGACAAGGCAATGAAAGTTACGAGACGTGCTGAACAAGAATAGTGATAAAAATCGTAATAGGTCCAAGAGGTGGCATCAAAATGAAGGTAAAGAAATATAACCTTTAAGCAACACGCTGAAAAAAACATATTCTTTTACTTTATGTAGGGCATCGATTGGGCCTAAAATTAGTTAGCCTAATAGAAACATGCCATCTATCCACAATTTCAATAAAAAATGAACTTGCTGTAAAATCAGATGTACAAGATAACTTTTAAGAGATCAACCAGCCATTCCACAAACAAAAAACGTTGGTTGGATGTCTTATGTGGAAGGTTCAATGATTGATAATAAGAATACAAGATCGAATGGCTTAGATTGAATATTTAAAGGAAAGCCATTCCTTTTCCTACAAATTCCTCCTATAAATAGGGAAGGGTTTCATTATCTTGATATTAAAATGCATACAACATCCAATTTTTTACTCACAAAATCTTCAATTTCTCTTTGATCAATCTAAGACCCTTTGCTTTTATTATTCTAAATATTCTTTTAGAGAGAATCTAAATTGACTTAGTATCGAAGTATGTTTCGCAGTATTGGAGGCGATCAATAGCTTGACTCTCAACTGTGGAAGGAATAGATTCAACAACACAAAGGTGACTATTGTAATTTCATATTTGAAATTGAATCGCAGCAACATCACTAAGTATTTTAGATAAAGAGAAAATATTAATTTTTAATTGCAAGATGCCACAGCATTATGTGACAAGTTTGTTACAGTTAAATAAGTCACAATCATTTTTAATTAACCGTTGCAAAAAAATGGTTTGTTAATTACTATTATCATAAATTTTTGCAGGGAATATGGTGTTCAAAAGAATTGAGATGTCAAAGCAATAAAATAATGCCAAATGTTTTTTATTCTGGTGTCATCTCTTTTAGTTGTTTGTTTGCGGCTGATTCATATGGTTAAAGATAGAGCTGGATCTTTATTTGAGTTATATGATTTATACGGTGCACCCATGTCCTTTACTGAATTAACATCATCTCTTGATCTTATTTTAGTTAATCATTAAAGGATTTTTAACATATATATTATATTAAAAAACAAATTGTGATCAAACTTTTTTATGATTATTTTTTTAGTAATTACTGCAAATTAGTAAAAAGAAATTAGATAAAAGATGAGATTAGGAGAGGATCATGTTGTTCTATATGTAAGTTATGCGAAAAGATGATTTATTAATTTTGGAGTTGGTAAGTCTAGAATTAGAGTCGTCTTATAATGTGAGATTACTGATCTTTGAACGATTTTAAGAAATAAAATCTATAAGAAAAGTGAAGGAAAAAAATTAAAAAGTTAGCCAATAATTAACTGAAGAATATCTCAATACCGAAATATATGATCAGGAGAGGCACTCGATAGTTTAAATAAGGTAAAGTAAGTAGTACGAGTATACTCGTACTCTCACAAGCTACAAGGCAAAGACTAGCAGCACAAGCACTACAACAACAACATATATAACAATGTACCAGTAGCAACTGATCCACATAACAATACAGTTACTCTCTCAAGAAAGTACTGTAGGATTAGTATGTATCATCTCTTATTTTTATTTATATATATAAACTTCATATTGATATATATAGATAAACACTGATCAGTTGGCCGTTGGAGGTTTGTGGGGTGGATTTTGTTGGTGCGTTGGCGGTTTGTCCCCATGAGTTGGTGGCTTGAGCTTTCTGGGAGGCTTATGGAACTCCTCAACTTCCTCGGCCAGAATGTGTTCATGCGGTGGCTTATGCTTCGGTGGTGGTTTCTCTCCCTTGCCTTTGGGTGGCTTATCAGCTAGGTCTGTTGGTGGCTTCTGTCCAGGAAATGGCCTGTGCGACTCCTCAACTTCTTCAGTCAAAATGTGTCCATGGGGTGGGTTGTGTTTTGGTGGCGACTTGTGTTTGGGAAATGGCTCGTGCGAATCCTGAACTTCTTCAGCAAAAATGTGTCCATGGGGTGGCTTGTGTCCAGGAAAGGGCTTCTGTGAATCCTCAACCTCAGCGAAAATGTGTCCATGAGGTGGCTTGTGTTTTTGTGGTGGCTTGTGTCCGGGTAATGGCTTGTATGAATCCTCAACCTCCTCAGCGAAAATGTGTCCATGGGGTGGCTTGTGTTTTGGTGGTGGCTTGTGTCCGAGCAATGGCTTGTACGAATCCTCAACCTCCTCAGCGAAAATGTGTCCATGGGGTGGCTTTACTCTCTTAAGTGGTTTTCCATCTAAAGTTTCTTCTAGCTTTCGCTCAGTGGGAGGCTTGTGAATTGGAGGTTTGTGCTCTGGTGCTTTTTGCTCATGGTGGTGATCGGCCACAGAAGGAGTTGTGAGAAGAACTAGTGCTCCAAGAATGAACAACACTAGCAAGTATTTGGAAGACATTTTTGAGTTTGTAAGTTTTGGATGTTGTGCAAGACGAAGAGGATCCACATGGCCTTTAATAGAGAATGTGGGAGGCCATATGTCATCACATATGTCATTCTTTATTTATTTATTTTTTTTTCTTGCAGGAGTATTGAAACACGTGCCACTGAATTCCCTTTATTTCTTACGTTTCTTGTGTGCCAAAGAAATTGAAGGGCCCATCTAGGTTCTATAAGTTAAAAAACCTTTGACTATTGGCCAAGGCAAGCCCGATGTGGGTTAAATTGGAGTGTTTTTTATGATTACCTTTATCTTCTCAAATGTAAGACTTCATGGCATTAAAAATAATAAATTCTTTGATTCTCGAGTCAAGAAATTTTCTCACAATTTCACTTGTAAATTGTGTTTGGGACAACTTTTCTTTTGTTTAATTGCAGAAACTGGGTTCACATAGCCCACAATTCGTTCACTTTTAAATTAAAGCGCGGTGCTGAATGAACTCATGCTTCATATATTTTAGGATAATTTTTATTTCTAAAGTTTTGATCATACTACAACTGACGGTAAGAAGTATTGAAAAGTATAAAAGAAAAATTATTCAATATTTGAAAATATTTTATCTGACTACAATTCCATCACATCCGTTGAAGAATCTGAGTAACGGTTATATAAAATTTTCATTTTTTCCCTTTAATCTATAAATTAAATAAATATAATAAAAAAATAAACTAAATCCATTTCATTCAAACATATTTAATGACAATGTGATGATTTTTAAATTTTAACACCCCTTCAATTTTTCATTAACCAAAAAGACTTTACATTACATAAATTTTAAAATTTTAAGTTCAATAATGTAAATTTTTGAATCAATTCAATACTGATCACAGCAAGTCATTAGTTAGTCACTTAGTTTTTTTCTTTAATTTTTTTAATTTTAATTTATCTTAAGTGTTTATTAAAAAAATAAAAAAATATAATAATATAATGGCGTATACCATTTATAATTTATTATATTATGATATATATTATTTTATTACAAATAAAATAAAAATAATTATTTTATAACACATGTCAATTATAATACCGCCAAAACTTTAGTAATCGAATAAAAACTACTTTTATTTTATTTATATTTTCAGGTAGAGTTAATCAATTGTTGAAGGTTTCAATCAAAACTTAATTTGCCGAAATATTTCATGCACAATAGGATGGTTACGTAATTGAGGGAGCATCCAAACTGTTGAAAAAGTGTAATGCTTTTTTGTGAATGCAGGTAGGTCCTTCTCAAGTCCTGCCTATTTTGACTTTATTTAACACCGACCAATGCGCAATAGATAATTTTTTTCGTCCTTTGATTACCTTTCAGAAAGCAATTGTGTTCCGTTTAGCATGAAGATGTAAACACGAGATTTATCCTATTTAAAAATAAAGTTACCCGTTCCACTTCATTGCAAGTAAATCAAGTTATTTTTCCATCTTATATATTTAATCTTCATTTTCCTTTTTCGGGTGTGAAATCAAAATATTTATCAATTTCAATTGAAGCCATCACACTATTCTTAATATATGGAAAGGTCGATATAAAGGCTTAAGAGCTGCAATCAAACATATATATATATATATATATATATCGACTATAAAACTAATATAAACTGCGAGAAAGATAAATTTAAATGCAACACGGATCACACATGGCACTTACAAAATTTATATTCATATCAATCTTTTTCATAACATATTTTCTGTATTCTATAATTTTGCAAAAGATTCAACATACTTTTGTAAGCCTGTGAGCATTTGGGCTGGATTAATGCAAAAATACCTAGCTGCTAGTTTCTCCATTTCCCAATTAGGATTATGACTTATTGCAGTAAATATTTACTAAAATCAAATCACATATTTTATGTTTTCCAATGATCATTATTCCTTTTCTGAAAAAAAAAAAGTTCTTTAATCATATTTAAGGAGAGGCGTTATTTTAGAATTTATGAAATTAGAAATTTTGCCGTAAGAGTTAGACAAGAATTGAAAGAGATTAGCCTTTAAATGAGAAGCAGAGAGAAGTGAAATAGTAAAATCCTAAAAAGCTCTCCCATTCAAAGCGCTGCACACCTCTTAGATTCAGTCCTCGTTGGAGAAGGGGATTTTTATCCCCCTCTCCGGCGACTCCTTCTCCTTATCACCATAAGTAAACTCTTCAGCTTTTCCTTTTCTTTATAGTTTTTTTTTTACTTTTTTTTTTTGTTCCGGAGTTATCTCTGGTCAGTTTTGGTTCTTCCTCCGCTTCTTTGGCAGTCATCCTTGTCAACAACCCAACCTGGTCGAGAAGCCATGTCACCGCCACGCTGTACCGTAAGGCTGTTGCACTGATCGGCACCTCTAGTCGCCACGCCTCCCAGCTGTTAAATAGCTTTTCGAGTTTGTTGTTGTGCAACAATCATTTTCTCTTGTGAAAGGCTCCTCCTCAGCTGATGGTTGATTGGATCTGGTGAGCATCACGTCCCTTCGTTGCTTTCCTCAACGGCCATGTAGCTCATCGTCTCCTTCAGCCATGGCAGTCAATCTAAGAAAGAATCAGCTTGGGTTACTGCCAACTCCGGCGTGCCACCGATGAGCGTTCTTCTTTTGCTTTGTCTCTCCTCCTTTGGCTTTGACTCACTGCTTCTGCCTGACCACCAAGCTTCGCCGTCGACCACCTCACGGAGTTACACATATTGCGATTGTTATTTGGTTGTTGGATACTTTTGTAGATTTGGGTTTAAGAAACCTTTGAGTGTATTGTGGAGGGTTTTTTTTGTAATTTTTTAGTAGTATATTATGCAACAATCCTTCTATACTAGGTAGTTTTTCCTCTTTATGAGGTAGTCTTCCTCTTCGTGAGGTTAAATCCTTTCTATGTGAAGGTTGAATTTTTCTATTCATAATAAGGGGTAGATATCCCTTTAGGGATAGGTTCATTAGGACTTAGTTGTATCTCCGAATCTGGAGTAGTAGGTTCTGGCGAGCCACAAAAATTTTATTTTATCCCTATGAAGCGTCTTGGTAATTATCTGATGTATATCAGCAGACCTACCATGTAATATTGTAAAAATTTTATAATATTACAACTGAAATTTTTTTAAAAAAGGAGTCGTGTTAGGTCAAAAGCAATTAAAATGTTTAAATAACCTTTAGCAAGGAAGATATCATTCAAATCTCTATATTGCTATCATTCAAATCTCTTTACATTGTGTCATTGCTCTTTATATTTTTTAAATTCATTCTTAGATTTTTAATTTTTTGAATAATTACTAGAAAGATATAATTTTAGTACTTGGTTAAAACAAAGATATTATCTATGTGGGTTCGACATCCAACTATTTTGTCCATTTATTACTTACATACGATAATGTATACTTGCACTCAATTTTAAGATATAGAATTATCTCATCAATAGGAAACCCTTGTTCCAAAAAAGTTCTTTAAGAAGTTTTCTCTACTAGCAATGTACTTATTATGAAGCAATTTTGATGCTTTGATGAAAGAGAAAGTCAGAATGGAAAGAACTAAGGAAAATAAAGTAAGAGTTAAATAAAAAAGACTTATGAAAGGTGCCAAATTTTATATGGATGATGCAAGAAATACGAACCCAAGCCTTTTCAATTTGCCACTAACTATGACCAATTCTCAAAACCCCTAAGTTTTGCCTTAAACTTGTACAAAATTTGTAGTAATTAGACTTCCGTTTACAAGATTACATTTATGGAAATGGTCATATAAGTCTTGCATGATTTAGAAAAGCAAGCGCATGCTATCGCAAATATGTAATATAATGATGCCTAAGGTATCGTTTTCATGAAGAATTATTACTAAATTTGTTAAGTACTAAAATTATATCCTCTTATTCTTAGTCAAATAATTAATAAATCAAGGGAATAAAAATCTAAGATAAATAATAAAAGAATACAAAATAAAAAATAGAACAGTGAAGAAAATTATCAATTCATCAATATGAAAAAGCCTGGGATTATATTTATCCCTCGATACTTTACTTAAATCTAATTATTCCCCTTAATTTAATCCATCAATATGAATTGTTAACTAAGAAACCTATTATCTTCTTAAGTGCCTTCTAATTGTCAGGTGAAAATACTTTACCTAATTGACAGGTTTAAAATATAGGAGTTTATTTTTAAGTGCAGGATTGTCGAAGTAATAAATAACCCGTTGAGAACGGGGTCGATTCACAGGGAAGTAGAATTATAATTACAAACTACAAATACTTTAAAGACAATTAATGCAGTATAAAATGTTTGTAAATATAAATTCAATTAACCAATTCAAATAAAAGTTAAGGTTAGGGAGATCCACTCTTGGCATAAGAAGTAAGAATATATTTGTTGGTGATCGAGTGTGTGACATACGAGTGTATACTAATGCGATAATTCTATATCATAAAATTAAGTGCAAGTATACACTATCGTATGCAAGTAATAAATGGACTAATTAGTCGGGTGTCGAACCCACAGGGATATTTTTTTTCTTTTCTACCAAGTACTAAAATTATATCTTCCTAATAATTATTCAGATAAATAAAAATCTAAGAATGAATGTCGAAAATATAAAAGCAAAATACAATGCAACGAAACTTAGGTGATAGCAATGTAGAGAAAACCTAGGATTAATATTATCCCTCAATATGCTTTTTAATGATTAATCTTCTAATATTTAACTCACTTAGTCTTTATTATTGATCAAGACACTAATGTATTCACAAGCCTCTTCTAAGGTCATGCAAGTATACCCTAATTTACCAAATACCTATATTCCTATGGTACTTGTAATAAATTAAGATTCATTAAGATTAGATCTTATTGATCATACATGTCAATTAGGTATATTCCTATTCTAAATTGAAACTTGCATATGCAACATTGTATGTTACTCTACAATCATGCATCAAATTACTTAGGTCTAAATATATTGATTCCTCTTCCGAGTTTATCAACATATTACCAACTTATTCACCATATATTGGCTAGATATATTGAAGCATTAAACACAAGTAATTTAAATAATAAAGGACTAAGTTTATTAAATATTCTAAAGATATGGCAATTTAAGCGCACATATTGAGTTCAAATATTAACCTTAGAAAATAAGTTTAGTTCATAACTACAAGAGAATCATAGCAATAAAAATAAAAATAAAACATGATATAATCAATCGCAAATCGATGTAGATGTCGAATTGCTTTTGATTGATGTTGCTCTGGATTCTTAGTGCTCTTGAACTGCTCTAAGTTCTCTTTTTCTTGCCGTATGTTCTTCTCTGGTCTCCTCTTTACGTATGGGGTCGAGTGGCCTTTTATAGGGTTTGATTTGAACTTGAAAAACTCAATTCTGGTCGCACTAGGATTCGCACTACAGCTGGCGCGCTATGCAGTTGTCGCTGGGGCGACGCATGAAAAAGGCTTCACCGCTAGAGCGGTGACTATCTGGAGCTGAGGCGCCAGATGCGACTTTAACAGGTTGTATTTCTTATTTCGATCACTATTACAGCACTCGGGCTATAATCCTCTTGGCGCTGGGGCGATGAACACATACTTTGAAAACTTTGCATTTTAGTCATTGTTTTCGCTCAAGTCCCTATAAATAACAATAAAGCACATAAATAGCCATCTATTCTCACAAAATCATAAAATATCAATAATAAAAATATGAGAAAATATATGACAAATTTGCCCTTATCATATACATAATTTCAAAAATTACTACACGCAGCGGAAACATGTTACAAATATACCCAATTTAACAAATTAAACATATATATCACATATATACATAAGTATAACTAGTATACAAATTTATACATGAAGAACAATTGTATTAAAACATTATGTAAAAACACTTACCTAATGAAGGTAGCTTTACAAATTCTTCAAATCTTCCAACAATCCAAGTGAAGAGCTCACCTTGAAATATATTATTGAACAATTCTAGTCCATAACGGTTTGGTGAGATTATAGAGCTAGAATGGTAGCATTAGTTTTAGAATTTCCCGCAACATGTATTCAAACGCTTTTGAATACAATTTTGTTTCTTAAATAGAGATGGTAAATATTTTTCATACAACTCTTGTATTAATTAGAAATATTATACATACAACTCTTGTATAATTCTTAGAAATAATTTCTATAGGATAATTATTTTGAACAACTCTTTTTTAAAATAATTATCTTTTTCTCCATTTTCATTTTATTTATTTTGGGCCATTCATTAGAGAAGGAGATGAAGAGAAGTTTTACATGTTTTCAACACTTGAAAGAACAAAAACAAAGCTCTCCCTCATACGTCAAAATTCTTGGCCGAAGTTTGCTCCCAAAATTAAATCAATTGATTCAATTGTTTTGCCAAAATATTTTTGTTATTCAACACTTTGATTAAACAAAAATAAGTGCTCCACTAATTTTATTGTTGGTCTCTTACTTGAGATTAATTAATCAAGCACTAGATTAATGGCCACCTAAATTAATCTTTACCTAACAAATATAATTACTTTAATTATAATGAGTAAATGAATGGCCAACATCTAGGCCCCTTATTGTATTAAAATATAATGCCATGATAAATTATTTTAATATTATCTAATAATATAAAATTTAATTATTCAAAATAATTTTAAATAATTACTTTTTACCTTACTAGTTTTTACTACCAAGGTTAAATGGTAAAACTAAGGTAAAATCAAATCATGGACCAAATTATGCAATTTGTCAACATCCTATTAATTAACAACCCTTGTTAATTAATTAAGTAATATACTTAACAATTAAGTCTTGAAAAATGTATAATCCGAGGGATCCTGAAACAATCGTTCTATTTTGCTGAAATTTATTGGATCGAATAATTCAATCCAATCAGCTACCCTAGTGCGCAACGAGTACACTTCATATTATGAGACTCTCTAGGTCCACACTTGATTTGTCATATGGAGCTCTTCCATACATTTGTGAATGATGTCCCATACACACTTTACGGATATTACAAATCAACTTGTTAGACCATGCAAGTTGAGGTTATTGCATATTCATATAATTCTTCCATCATTTATATCATTGAAGAGCAGAGATATAGATCATCTCCGTCAAATCTCTATTTGCTTAACCATTAACTTAACTCCAGATTTATATTTAATTAAACGATATCCACAAACACTTTTGTGATATTGTTTATTCCTTCGGAATATATTTTTTGAGGTTTATGCTTATGGCTACAAGACTTTCTAAAATACAATCTCAGAGCATCAAGATATACAACCCACTTTTATGAGCTGATGGATCCCATATCTATGCACATCGAAATCCATGAGCATCAGACCATACCTAGCGACACCCAACGGTCAGACCATAAAAGGTTTCTGACATGTGTGGAACCAAAGCATGGCGGATTACTCACAAGCCTACTGTGGCGCTAAGGTCAAAGGACCACAAATACTACTTAACTCAGAAGACCTTCTATTGACGGCTTCATAAGATGTCTATTGGAGGTCCTCGTGAGTCTGTTCAATATTCAGTCCTTACTGAATACCTGTATCTCTATAAGTAAGTAGTCTATCAAAGTCATCAAACCTCAATTTTTCCTTACTACAATTGCTTTTACTCTACTCTTTCTAATTACAAATAAAACTTATTTGTTCTTGTTTGTTGCCTTTATGTGTGCATGTCTATAATATTCAAATCTAGTTATTGAATCTTAGAGGCTGCACTATCATTAACTCTTTTGCACCAAGAAAATTATTTTTGAGAAGGCAAAAATAGTCTTTAAGATAGTGCATAGCATACCTAGTTAGTGATACAAACTTTATTTCTGTAACTAGTGTGTTATTTAACATCAACTTAAGACTATTATAGATACAGCTTCGAATGCATCTTTAAGTCTCTATCTGAAGTAACTAAGATGCTACCATTTGATGAAAAGCATTTCAAAAGATGGCAAGATCAAGTGTATGATACTTTGGAAGTCATGAATTTGGTAGAATATCTCTCACAACAACCTCTAAAATTTGACACAAATAACTACATAGAATTGTTTCAAAAAGAGGTTAAGGCAAATAAGATATGTTGCATGAGTATTCTAAAAACATTATAAAATGAATTGTATATTGTCTATTCTATTTACAAGAATGCATATGAGATTTGGGTACATTTTCATGGACTTAGTCTATGTACGACGTTTGAGAGAGTCTTATTAGCTTCCTAGCTATATCTCCATAAAGCTTTATACCTAGTATATAGAAAGTCTCTCTCAAATCTTTTATGAAGAAGTTCTTTACACAGATGTCACTTATCTGATTTACTTGCTATACTCCAATCATCGTTTCCAATATTGAGTATATACTTTCCACTTTAGAGAACTAAAAAGATAATTATACTCCCACTGCCCTTTCTGAACACACACGCTTCCTCTTTATTCCTGATAAAACCAGACTTTCTGATTTCATCATTTAAACAAAGATTTCAACTTTGGAAAAACTGCTTAAGTCCATAAATGGACTTCCTTAATTTGCACATTATATTAGAAGTTAGGCTTGGATGCAAAAACATCAAGTTGTTCTCTGCATATCTCTTGTTGGAGATATACTTCCCAGAACACCTTATTTATATTTATAAGCCAGTCCTCATAATCATAATATGCAGCAATAGCCAACAAAATCCAAATTGACTTTATTATGGTTACTGATGAAAAAGGTTTCCTCATTATTGATCCTAGATCTCTGAGTGTAACCTTTCAACATTAGTCAGGCCATGAAGGACCATTCCTTCAGATAGGGCCCACACTGCTTCCGCTGCGTAAACTGATTTACTGCTGATAGAAACAATTTCTACAGGAAGCACAACTAAATCCTAGACTTAATTGTCATACTTAGAGTCAAATTCGAATTTTATGGTATCTTGACATCAACAAAATCTAAATTGACTTTAGCATGGTTACTGATGAAAAAGGTTTCCTCATTATTGATCCTAGATCTCTGAGTGTAACCTTTCAACATTAGTCAGGCCATAAAGGACCATTCCTTCAGATAGGGCCCACACTGCTTCCGCTGCGTAAACTGATTTACTGCTGATAGAAACAATTTCTACAGGAAGCTCAACTAAGTCCTAGACTTAATTGTCATGCGTTGAGTCAATTTCAAATTTTATGATATCTTTTTATTTTCCCGAATCGATGTCAAACATCGTCTCTCCATAAGTTAAAGGATCTTTTTCTTCAACTAAGAAAACACCAAGGGCACCTTCAAGTATCAAACATACCTAAATGATGGCCTTGATATCCTTTTGGACCTATGAACTTAGTGTGTTAAAGGTATTTCACTCATTTGAAATTAAAACTCCATCGTTGGTTCATCTAATTTTTGGATTGACTTCATCAAGTTCAATCTTTCTATAATCTCCGCAATCCATGAGAAACTCTTTCTCTAAGAATGTGACATTATGAGAAACGAACATCTTTCGTTCATCTGAATTATAGAATTAGTATCCCATTATACACTTGGGATACTTAATGAACCAATACTTGTACCGTTAGATACAAGTTTATTCTGTTGCATAACTCTTATGAAAACAGAATAACACCAAGTCTTAATATACTTAAGACTCGTTTCCCTTTTAGTCTATATCTCATATAAAGTAATAGGAATGAATATGGAATTATTTAATAAGTAAGCAGCAGATGCTAAAGTATAACCTCATAGATATTTTTAGAAGATCAGCGATTCTCAATATCAATCAGACTGTATCTAATATAGTCCGATTCCTCATTTCTTAAACATCTTTATGTTGAGGAGTATCTTGAGGACTATGCTGAGAGAGAATCATATTCTCTTTAAATAATTTGTGAATTTACTGATTATGTATAAACTGCTTCGATCTAATCGAAAGCACTCAATATACATAAGGGTTTGTTTCTTTACTTTCATTGTCAGAACATTTTGAACACTTCGAAATTATTCTGACCTGCGTTTCTAGAAACACATGTCTATATAGCGACAATCACTATAAAGACAATGAAGTATGGAAATCATTTATAACAGTAATATTTATTGGACTAAATACATCTATATGTACCAGATCCAATAAACCAGTGGCTTGGCGTCTTACACCTACATAAAGATTCGGCCATATTTTCTAGAATTCATAATTCATAAACTAGTCAATGTACTATAGTCAGATCAAATATCTGACCATCCTTAACCAGTTAGGATAGACGTCCCACGACTACATGACCTAATCTTATATATACCATTATTCATTATTATTTAAGTTGCTGAAATACTATATATTCTGTTCACCTCTATACTTATAACATTTCCTGTTGTATATAAGATATAACGACCATTCATTAACTGACATTCAGTTAGTAAATCATTATCATTATCACAAGGAACTATTTCCAATATTTTTATGATAACCCTCTCTGTCAACTACAGGGAGTGATATGATTTACCTAATAATGTTTGGCACGTAATAGTAATTATACAACATTAATGCTGTTACTAGAAATAAGAAGTAACTGTAAAGTCTTAACGGCTACCACGTATAGGAAATCTCTATTACCTATGTGAAGCTGAACTTCTCATTTCTTAGTCATCCAGCATTTCTCAAATCATGCAACATATTGCAGATATGAGAATAACAAGCGGTATCTCATACCCTTGCAGAGTTAACATCAAATGCTAATGAAATGTTAATTTTTTGGTCAAACAGATATCTAATGAGTCAATCTTTCTTAAGTGAAGGTGCGATGAATAGTAACATTTACTATTTCAAACCTTATAACAGTGGAAAAACTTTCCATTATGACTTTTCTCTATCTGTGGTTTAGTAATATCAAATATTATTGAATCTAGAACTATTCTTAGATTCATAAGCAAGTCTTACATATTTTATTCAGTACCCTATAGTTATTGGTATTTGTTCAAGATTAGTAGCGGATTGCTCGTACTCATCTTATCTCTATAAGACAATCTTATCTCTATAAGACAAGTATCTTATCTCTATAAGATAATCATCTTATCTCTATAAGACAACATAGGAGATGCGTAGCAGAACATTTCTTTATCGTTAATAAATTACGTTTTAGATCATGGGTATAACTGTTATACTTTTTCTAATCTAAAAACGCCCTCCCACTGCTTTACTTAATCCCTTTAATCTCTCAAACGGGATAAGATAGTATAATATTTTAAACTATACAGAGGGAAGTGGATCCCATTGGGGTTTTACTCCAGCCTCACGCTAAAGCAATATTGGCCTTTATAAATCCAACAGGTAGACAACTCTTGTCAATTGTATCTTATACAACTCTTACTACTGATCCTAAATACACATTACCCTCACGCTAAAGCAATATTGGGTAACTGTATTTCAGATTAACTCATCAATGCTCAAATATATGTTACTGACACTATCCTCACGCTAAAGCAATATTGGATAATATGTTCGCATATATTTGATTCATCTCATGTTTTACCGGCATTAGACCAAGTCACACCGACCAAATCCCTCACGCTAAAGCAATATTGGGAAAGACCATAGTGACCCATCTCACACCGTATTGACAAGACGGACCATTTAAAATATTATCACATAATATAATAAATTTCAATCTAATTAAGAGAGATTTTAATTATAGGCTTTCATATTATTTGCTCTCATCACATGAGAGGTTATTCTCAATTAATTGTTCATTTTTGCACAAGCACAACTAACCCCCACCAGTGGGGCCCCCATTGTGGTTACAAAAATAAATAAATAAAAGAAATATTATTTTCTTGGTTTATCATGTAAACTAATAACCATTATTATTACATCTCATAAGCCCCCACATACATAAAATAAAAAGATTTTACTCTTTTTTTTTTTTTTTTTTTTTTTAGTGTAAGAACGCCGCGGCGCTGGTCTTATAGCGCTGCCGCGCTAGGGCTTCACAAGCCTCAGCGCTGCGGCGACGACTTACCAGCGCTGGGGCGCTGGAAGCAGTGCTTCCCGCGCTGGGGCGCCAGAAAACCAGCGCCCTCGCCCTTGTCCAGCGCTGGGGTGCAAGACAATTAGCGCCCCTGCGGTACTTCAGCGCTGGGGCGTCATACACCCAGCGCTCCCGCGTTCATATGAACGCTGCCGCGCTGGACCTTAGCGCTGCAGCGTTCCAGGTGCTGTTTTTCACTGGTTTGCATTTTTAACACTTAAAATGCACCCCAACAGCCCCGGAACTTGTCCTACAACTTAGCCAACACTTAGCTAACACTAAAAAATCACCCATAACAACACAAATTGCTCTGATACCAATTGTTGGGTGTGTTGGGCGAATTTACTTTAGTGTGCTTGCATGTGGGTTTGTGTTCATCATACAAACAATATACATATCTCATACATACATGTGCACAGCGGAAGATTATGTACAATGAACACTGAAAATAACATTTGATTAAACTGAAATTCGAGATTGAGAAAATATCACCAATGAAGCCTTTGGATTAATTTTCTTGAAGTCCACCATGAAATGAATCTTTGATCAATTCTAGCAATCAACAAGGGTGGGTTTGATTGTCTAGAATGGCAGTATCTTAATCCAGCATATGTGTTTAACACTTAAACATTTTTCAAAGTTAAACCATTTAACTTAATTAAATTTGTTTTTCCTTTTATTCAACTCTTGAATAAATAAAACAAATCTTGTTTTTAGTTATTACATTTAGTAACCATTAATTCAATTTGTTTTGTTGTTCTAACACTTAAAACACAAAACAAACAATTTCAATTTCTCAAATTGAATTGGCTCCCAAAATGCAAAACCTAAAATCTAAAAACATTTTTCAATTATGAATTTTGAATTTCATTTCACTTTATATACAAATGCATTAATTCCAAACTAATTTGAATTTCATTTGCATTTCATTTGGCTTAACCTAACCTTAGTTAACATTTAACCTTAGTTAGATTATTTTAACTTAACCTTTAAGTTAATAAATATTTAATTAATTTAACCATAGTTAACTAATTTAACTATGGTTAGGTTAACCTTTACTTAACCTTTAAGTAAGGTTAACTTAATTAACTATATGATTAACCTTTAATCATAGTTAAATTAAATTATTTATTTAACAATTAAATAAATAAATATTTATTCTTATTATTTAACAATTAAATAATCATAAAGTGAAATTACTATTATATCCTTACTCGGTTACCAAGTTAACCTAAAGTGGGTCCCACCATTTTAACCACATACTTTAGTTAACGTAACCTTAGTAATTGCTGAATTATACTGTATTGAACAATTCAATACGGTACACTGCCCAAGTGCTCAAAGAGTACATTTCATATTGGGACTCTCTAGGTCTACACCCGATTTGTCAAATGGAACTGTTCCATTAATCCGTAATCGATGCCCCACGCACACGTTACGAATATTACAAATCAGCGTGTCAGACCATACAAGTTGAGGTCATAACGTATACGTATAATCCTTCCATCATTTATATCCTAGATGTGCGGGGATATAGATCAGCACCGTCAAATCCCCATTTGCTCATCCATAAACTTATCTCCAGATTCGTATCTCGATAAACAATATACGCAAACACTTTTGCTATATTATTTAACCCTATGGGAAACTCTTTTCCCGGGTTTATGCTTGTGGCCACAAGACTTTATGAAATACAATCTCGGAGCATCGGATATACAACTTACCTACGTAAGCTGACGGATCCCGTATCTACGCACACCGGACTCCATGAGCATCGGACCATACCCAGCGACACATAGCGGTCAGACCATGAAAGGTCTCTGACATATGTGGAACCAAAGCATGATGGATCACTCACAAGACCACCGTGGCGCTCAGGTCAAAGGACCACTAATACTACTCAACTCGAGAGGACCTTCCTTTGACGGTGTCATAGGATATCTATTGGGGTCCTCATAAGTCTGTTCAGTATCCAGTCCTGACTGGATACCCGCATGCCTATACAAGCTCTAAGCTCATGGTCAGCTAAGAACAACCATCTGAACCAGTCAGATATAGACATACACTAATCTATATATAGTGAATCACCGATAGACCCGCATTGGTGATTATAGATCAGGAACATTATCTTTGAGACATACTTACATAATGATATTTCTTAACACCTATTGCAACTCTTTGCAACTATATCATTACAAGTATACTCTCAGGTCTTTGTCCCATTATAGACAAGGTTCTAACTCTTTAGACCTCGCTGACTGTTATAACCTGCTAACTCTTAACAGTGCTAACTCGTAGCATTTATAACTCTCAGCTTTGATAACTATTAGTTCTGATCTAAACTCCTTTAGATCAGATCTGAACTCTTTCAGATCAAACAATGTCTCTAATGTTACAAGCATTATACCATATTAATATGATATTAACAATCTTTATTCGAAATATTTATTGTATAAATATTAACAATTAATATTCATACAATATTGGAATGGCACGTGAGCACCAGCTCCAACAAACTCCCACTTGCTTCAGTGCCATACGTACTGGTATCTCATACCAATACACTCCACGTGTTTCTCAAACACTATAGGAGTTTAGGCTTAGGGGGGTTCGCTACATCCAAGGATTGATTCCTAAATTTTTATTACAACTCTTGTTACCAAGAACTTTCTAATTATGTGATTTCCAGAGTTCACATGATCAGAATACTGGTGTGCCTTATGGCTTCTCGGCTTAAGCAATTACCGTAATTTTGCAATATAGTGGGATAGGATCCACTGAGCTTGGAACTATTCAAAGCTCTGCAATTAATTTTGAATATCCATTGTACTTTCTTTGCTGACTTCTCAAGCCGCAACATATTCTACCTCCAAGGCAGAATTACCTGTGGACATTTACTAACACTCATTTAACTAGCTCCGGTACTGATAAAGAGAAATACATAACTAGATGTAGACTTTCTACCATAAAGATCAGACGTCAGTCTGAATATGTGTGTCCCTTCTTTTGTAAGAAACGTTTCTCCATATTTTATAAACTTATCCTATATACTTCTCAAGTATATATTGATATGTTTCACAAGCATTTAATGGTCATGATCTAGATTTAACAGATACCAGCTTGTAACACTTACAACCATCTAAATCTAGATTTCATACATTAGACGGTATGTATTAATCTATTTCTAGCTAATGCATCTGAGACGTTAGACACTCTAACTCTCTCATCTTCTTCCCGAGGACACTTCCTCTAAGAAAGATGATTGCCATGTCAAAAGTGGCTTTAACTGTCTCACAGTTAATCAAGTTGTACATTTTCATGGACTTAGTCTATGTACGACGTTTGAGAGAGTCTTATTAGCTTCCTAGCTATATCTCCATAAAGCTTTATACCTAGTATATAGAAAGTCTCTCTCAAATCTTTTATGAAGAAGTTCTTTACACAGATAACACTTATCTGATTTACTTGCTATACTCCAATCATCGTTTCCAATATTGAGTATATACTTTCCACTTTAGAGAACTAAAAAGATAATTATACTCCCACTGCCCTTTCTGAACACACACGCTTCCTCTTTATTCCTGATAAAACCAGACTTTCTGATTTCATCATTTAAACAAAGATTTCAACTTTGGAAAAACTGCTTAAGTCCATAAATGGACTTCCTTAATTTGCACATTATATTAGAAGTTAGGCTTGGATGCAAAAACATCAAGTTGTTCTCTGCATATCTCTTGTTGGAGATATACTTCCCAGAACACCTTATTTATATTTATAAGCCAGTCCTCATAATCATAATATGCAGCAATAGCCAACAAAATCCAAATTGACTTTATTATGGTTACTGATGAAAAAGGTTTCCTCATTATTGATCCTAGATCTCTGAGTGTAACCTTTCAACATTAGTCAGGCCATGAAGGACCATTCCTTCAGATAGGGCCCACACTGCTTCCGCTGCGTAAACTGATTTACTGCTGATAGAAACAATTTCTACAGGAAGCACAACTAAGTCCTAGACTTAATTGTCATACTTAGAGTCAAATTCGAATTTTATGGTATCTTGACATCAACAAAATCTAAATTGACTTTAGCATGGTTACTGATGAAAAAGGTTTCCTCATTATTGATCCTAGATCTCTGAGTGTAACCTTTCAACATTAGTCAGGCCATAAAGGACCATTCCTTCAGATAGGGCCCACACTGCTTCCGCTGCGTAAACTGATTTACTGCTGATAGAAACAATTTCTACAGGAAGCTCAACTAAGTCCTAGACTTAATTGTCATGCGTTGAGTCAATTTCAAATTTTATGATATCTTTTTATTTTCCCGAATCGATGTCAAACATCGTCTCTCCATAAGTTAAAGGATCTTTTTCTTCAACTAAGAAAACACCAATGGCACCTTCAAGTATCAAACATACCTAAATGATGGCCTTGATATCCTTTTGGACCTATGAACTTAGTGTGTTAAAGGTATTTCACTCATTTGAAATTAAAACTCCATCGTTGGTTCATCTAATTTTTGGATTGACTTCATCAAGTTCAATCTTTCTATAATCTCCGCAATCCATGAGAAACTCTTTCTCTAAGAATGTGACATTATGAGAAACGAACATCTTTCGTTCATCTGAATTATAGAATTAGTATCCCATTATACACTTGGGATACTTAATGAACCAATACTTGTACCGTTAGATACAAGTTTATTCTGTTGCATAACTCTTATGAAAACAGAATAACACCAAGTCTTAACATACTTAAGACTCGTTTCCCTTTTAGTCTATATCTCATATAAAGTAATAGGAATGAATATGGAATTATTTAATAAGTAAGCAGCAGATGCTAAAGTATAACCTCATAGATATTTTTAGAAGATCAGCGATTCTCAATATCAATCAGACTGTATCTAATATAGTCCGATTCCTCATTTCTTAAACATCTTTATGTTGAGGAGTATCTTGAGGACTATGCTGAGAGAGAATCATATTCTCTTTAAATAATTTGTGAATTTACTGATTATGTATAAACTGCTTCGATCTAATCGAAAGCACTCAATATACATAAGGGTTTGTTTCTTTACTTTCATTGTCAGAACATTTTGAACACTTCGAAATTATTCTGACCTGCGTTTCTAGAAACACATGTCTATATAGCGACAATCACTATAAAGACAATGAAGTATGGAAATCATTTATAACAGTAATATTTATTGGACTAAATACATCTATATGTACCAGATCCAATAAACCAGTGGCTTGGCGTCTTACACCTACATAAAGATTCGGCCATATTTTCTAGAATTCATAATTCATAAACTAGTCAATGTACTATAGTCAGATCAAATATCTGACCATCCTTAACCAGTTAGGATAGACGTCCCACGACTACATGACCTAATCTTATATATACCATTATTCATTATTATTTAAGTTGCTGAAATACTATATATTCTGTTCACCTCTATACTTATAACATTTCCTGTTGTATATAAGATATAACGACCATTCATTAACTGACATTCAGTTAGTAAATCATTATCATTATCACAAGGAACTATTTCCAATATTTTTATGATAACCCTCTCTGTCAACTACAGGGAGTGATATGATTTACCTAATAATGTTTGGCACGTAATAGTAATTATACAACATTAATGTTGTTACTAGAAATAAGAAGTAACTGTAAAGTCTTAACGGCTACCACGTATAGGAAATCTCTATTACCTATGTGAAGCTGAACTTCTCATTTCTTAGTCATCCAGCATTTCTCAAATCATGCAACATATTACAGATATGAGAATAACAAGCGGTATCTCATACCCTTGCAGAGTTAACATCAAATGCTAATGAAATGTTAATTTTTTGGTCAAACAGATATCTAATGAGTCAATCTTTCTTAAGTGAAGGTGCGATGAATAGTAACATTTACTATTTCAAACCTTATAACAGTGGAAAAACTTTCCATTATGACTTTTCTCTATCTGTGGTTTAGTAATATCAAATATTATTGAATCTAGAACTATTCTTAGATTCATAAGCAAGTCTTACATATTTTATTCAGTACCCTATAGTTATTGGTATTTGTTCAAGATTAGTAGCGGATTGCTCGTACTCATCTTATCTCTATAAGACAATCTTATCTCTATAAGACAAGTATCTTATCTCTATAAGATAATCATCTTATCTCTATAAGACAACATAGGAGATGCGTAGCAGAACATTTCTTTATCGTTAATAAATTACGTTTTAGATCATGGGTATAACTGTTATACTTTTTCTAATCTAAAAACGCCCTCCCACTGCTTTACTTAATCCCTTTAATCTCTCAAACGGGATAAGATAGTATAATATTTTAAACTATACAGAGGGAAGTGGATCCCATTGGGGTTTTACTCCAGCCTCACGCTAAAGCAATATTGGCCTTTATAAATCCAACAGGTAGACAACTCTTGTCAATTGTATCTTATACAACTCTTACTACTGATCCTAAATACACATTACCCTCACGCTAAAGCAATATTGGGTAACTGTATTTCAGATTAACTCATCAATGCTCAAATATATGTTACTGACACTATCCTCACGCTAAAGCAATATTGGATAATATGTTCGCATATATTTGATTCATCTCATGTTTTACCGGCATTAGACCAAGTCACACCGACCAAATCCCTCACGCTAAAGCAATATTGGGAAAGACCATAGTGACCCATCTCACACCGTATTGACAAGACGGACCATTTAAAATATTATCACATAATATAATAAATTTCAATCTAATTAAGAGAGATTTTAATTATAGGCTTTCATATTATTTGCTCTCATCACATGAGAGGTTATTCTCAATTAATTGTTCATTTTTGCACAAGCACAACTAACCCCCACCAGTGGGGCCCCCATTGTGGTTACAAAAATAAATAAATAAAAGAAATATTATTTTCTTGGTTTATCATGTAAACTAATAACCATTATTATTACATCTCATAAGCCCCCACATACATAAAATAAAAAGATTTTACTCTTTTTTTTTTTTTTTTTTTTTTTTAGTGTAAGAACGCCGCGGCGCTGGTCTTATAGCGCTGCCGCGCTAGGGCTTCACAAGCCTCAGCGCTGCGGCGACGACTTACCAGCGCTGGGGCGCTGGAAGCAGTGCTTCCCGCGCTGGGGCGCCAGAAAACCAGCGCCCTCGCCCTTGTCCAGCGCTGGGGTGCAAGACAATTAGCGCCCCTGCGGTACTTCAGCGCTGGGGCGTCATACACCCAGCGCTCCCGCGTTCATATGAACGCTGCCGCGCTGGACCTTAGCGCTGCAGCGTTCCAGGTGCTGTTTTTCACTGGTTTGCATTTTTAACACTTAAAATGCACCCCAACAGCCCCGGAACTTGTCCTACAACTTAGCCAACACTTAGCTAACACTAAAAAATCACCCATAACAACACAAATTGCTCTGATACCAATTGTTGGGTGTGTTGGGCGAATTTACTTTAGTGTGCTTGCATGTGGGTTTGTGTTCATCATACAAACAATATACATATCTCATACATACATGTGCACAGCGGAAGATTATGTACAATGAACACTGAAAATAACATTTGATTAAACTGAAATTCGAGATTGAGAAAATATCACCAATGAAGCCTTTGGATTAATTTTCTTGAAGTCCACCATGAAATGAATCTTTGATCAATTCTAGCAATCAACAAGGGTGGGTTTGATTGTCTAGAATGGCAGTATCTTAATCCAGCATATGTGTTTAACACTTAAACATTTTTCAAAGTTAAACCATTTAACTTAATTAAATTTGTTTTTCCTTTTATTCAACTCTTGAATAAATAAAACAAATCTTGTTTTTAGTTATTACATTTAGTAACCATTAATTCAATTTGTTTTGTTGTTCTAACACTTAAAACACAAAACAAACAATTTCAATTTCTCAAATTGAATTGGCTCCCAAAATGCAAAACCTAAAATCTAAAAACATTTTTCAATTATGAATTTTGAATTTCATTTCACTTTATATACAAATGCATTAATTCCAAACTAATTTGAATTTCATTTGCATTTCATTTGGCTTAACCTAACCTTAGTTAACATTTAACCTTAGTTAGATTATTTTAACTTAACCTTTAAGTTAATAAATATTTAATTAATTTAACCATAGTTAACTAATTTAACTATGGTTAGGTTAACCTTTACTTAACCTTTAAGTAAGGTTAACTTAATTAACTATATGATTAACCTTTAATCATAGTTAAATTAAATTATTTATTTAACAATTAAATAAATAAATATTTATTCTTATTATTTAACAATTAAATAATCATAAAGTGAAATTACTATTATATCCTTACTCGGTTACCAAGTTAACCTAAAGTGGGTCCCACCATTTTAACCACATACTTTAGTTAACGTAACCTTAGTAATTGCTGAATTATACTGTATTGAACAATTCAATACGGTACACTGCCCAAGTGCTCAAAGAGTACATTTCATATTGGGACTCTCTAGGTCTACACCCGATTTGTCAAATGGAACTGTTCCATTAATCCGTAATCGATGCCCCACGCACACGTTACGAATATTACAAATCAGCGTGTCAGACCATACAAGTTGAGGTCATAACGTATACGTATAATCCTTCCATCATTTATATCCTAGATGTGCGGGGATATAGATCAGCACCGTCAAATCCCCATTTGCTCATCCATAAACTTATCTCCAGATTCGTATCTCGATAAACAATATACGCAAACACTTTTGCTATATTATTTAACCCTATGGGAAACTCTTTTCCCGGGTTTATGCTTGTGGCCACAAGACTTTATGAAATACAATCTCGGAGCATCGGATATACAACTTACCTACGTAAGCTGACGGATCCCGTATCTACGCACACCGGACTCCATGAGCATCGGACCATACCCAGCGACACATAGCGGTCAGACCATGAAAGGTCTCTGACATATGTGGAACCAAAGCATGATGGATCACTCACAAGACCACCGTGGCGCTCAGGTCAAAGGACCACTAATACTACTCAACTCGAGAGGACCTTCCTTTGACGGTGTCATAGGATATCTATTGGGGTCCTCATAAGTCTGTTCAGTATCCAGTCCTGACTGGATACCCGCATGCCTATACAAGCTCTAAGCTCATGGTCAGCTAAGAACAACCATCTGAACCAGTCAGATATAGACATACACTAATCTATATATAGTGAATCACCGATAGACCCGCATTGGTGATTATAGATCAGGAACATTATCTTTGAGACATACTTACATAATGATATTTCTTAACACCTATTGCAACTCTTTGCAACTATATCATTACAAGTATACTCTCAGGTCTTTGTCCCATTATAGACAAGGTTCTAACTCTTTAGACCTCGCTGACTGTTATAACCTGCTAACTCTTAACAGTGCTAACTCGTAGCATTTATAACTCTCAGCTTTGATAACTATTAGTTCTGATCTAAACTCCTTTAGATCAGATCTGAACTCTTTCAGATCAAACAATGTCTCTAATGTTACAAGCATTATACCATATTAATATGATATTAACAATCTTTATTCGAAATATTTATTGTATAAATATTAACAATTAATATTCATACAATATTGGAATGGCACGTGAGCACCAGCTCCAACAAACTCCCACTTGCTTCAGTGCCATACGTACTGGTATCTCATACCAATACACTCCACGTGTTTCTCAAACACTATAGGAGTTTAGGCTTAGGGGGGTTCGCTACATCCAAGGATTGATTCCTAAATTTTTATTACAACTCTTGTTACCAAGAACTTTCTAATTATGTGATTTCCAGAGTTCACATGATCAGAATACTGGTGTGCCTTATGGCTTCTCGGCTTAAGCAATTACCGTAATTTTGCAATATAGTGGGATAGGATCCACTGAGCTTGGAACTATTCAAAGCTCTGCAATTAATTTTGAATATCCATTGTACTTTCTTTGCTGACTTCTCAAGCCGCAACATATTCTACCTCCAAGGCAGAATTACCTGTGGACATTTACTAACACTCATTTAACTAGCTCCGGTACTGATAAAGAGAAATACATAACTAGATGTAGACTTTCTACCATAAAGATCAGACGTCAGTCTGAATATGTGTGTCCCTTCTTTTGTAAGAAACGTTTCTCCATATTTTATAAACTTATCCTATATACTTCTCAAGTATATATTGATATGTTTCACAAGCATTTAATGGTCATGATCTAGATTTAACAGATACCAGCTTGTAACACTTACAACCATCTAAATCTAGATTTCATACATTAGACGGTATGTATTAATCTATTTCTAGCTAATGCATCTGAGACGTTAGACACTCTAACTCTCTCATCTTCTTCCCGAGGACACTTCCTCTAAGAAAGATGATTGCCATGTCAAAAGTGGCTTTAACTGTCTCACAGTTAATCAAGTTGTACATTTTCATGGACTTAGTCTATGTACGACGTTTGAGAGAGTCTTATTAGCTTCCTAGCTATATCTCCATAAAGCTTTATACCTAGTATATAGAAAGTCTCTCTCAAATCTTTTATGAAGAAGTTCTTTACACAGATAACACTTATCTGATTTACTTGCTATACTCCAATCATCGTTTCCAATATTGAGTATATACTTTCCACTTTAGAGAACTAAAAAGATAATTATACTCCCACTGCCCTTTCTGAACACACACGCTTCCTCTTTATTCCTGATAAAACCAGACTTTCTGATTTCATCATTTAAACAAAGATTTCAACTTTGGAAAAACTGCTTAAGTCCATAAATGGACTTCCTTAATTTGCACATTATATTAGAAGTTAGGCTTGGATGCAAAAACATCAAGTTGTTCTCTGCATATCTCTTGTTGGAGATATACTTCCCAGAACACCTTATTTATATTTATAAGCCAGTCCTCATAATCATAATATGCAGCAATAGCCAACAAAATCCAAATTGACTTTATTATGGTTACTGATGAAAAAGGTTTCCTCATTATTGATCCTAGATCTCTGAGTGTAACCTTTCAACATTAGTCAGGCCATGAAGGACCATTCCTTCAGATAGGGCCCACACTGCTTCCGCTGCGTAAACTGATTTACTGCTGATAGAAACAATTTCTACAGGAAGCACAACTAAGTCCTAGACTTAATTGTCATACTTAGAGTCAAATTCGAATTTTATGGTATCTTGACATCAACAAAATCTAAATTGACTTTAGCATGGTTACTGATGAAAAAGGTTTCCTCATTATTGATCCTAGATCTCTGAGTGTAACCTTTCAACATTAGTCAGGCCATAAAGGACCATTCCTTCAGATAGGGCCCACACTGCTTCCGCTGCGTAAACTGATTTACTGCTGATAGAAACAATTTCTACAGGAAGCTCAACTAAGTCCTAGACTTAATTGTCATGCGTTGAGTCAATTTCAAATTTTATGATATCTTTTTATTTTCCCGAATCGATGTCAAACATCGTCTCTCCATAAGTTAAAGGATCTTTTTCTTCAACTAAGAAAACACCAATGGCACCTTCAAGTATCAAACATACCTAAATGATGGCCTTGATATCCTTTTGGACCTATGAACTTAGTGTGTTAAAGGTATTTCACTCATTTGAAATTAAAACTCCATCGTTGGTTCATCTAATTTTTGGATTGACTTCATCAAGTTCAATCTTTCTATAATCTCCGCAATCCATGAGAAACTCTTTCTCTAAGAATGTGACATTATGAGAAACGAACATCTTTCGTTCATCTGAATTATAGAATTAGTATCCCATTATACACTTGGGATACTTAATGAACCAATACTTGTACCGTTAGATACAAGTTTATTCTGTTGCATAACTCTTATGAAAACAGAATAACACCAAGTCTTAACATACTTAAGACTCGTTTCCCTTTTAGTCTATATCTCATATAAAGTAATAGGAATGAATATGGAATTATTTAATAAGTAAGCAGCAGATGCTAAAGTATAACCTCATAGATATTTTTAGAAGATCAGCGATTCTCAATATCAATCAGACTGTATCTAATATAGTCCGATTCCTCATTTCTTAAACATCTTTATGTTGAGGAGTATCTTGAGGACTATGCTGAGAGAGAATCATATTCTCTTTAAATAATTTGTGAATTTACTGATTATGTATAAACTGCTTCGATCTAATCGAAAGCACTCAATATACATAAGGGTTTGTTTCTTTACTTTCATTGTCAGAACATTTTGAACACTTCGAAATTATTCTGACCTGCGTTTCTAGAAACACATGTCTATATAGCGACAATCACTATAAAGACAATGAAGTATGGAAATCATTTATAACAGTAATATTTATTGGACTAAATACATCTATATGTACCAGATCCAATAAACCAGTGGCTTGGCGTCTTACACCTACATAAAGATTCGGCCATATTTTCTAGAATTCATAATTCATAAACTAGTCAATGTACTATAGTCAGATCAAATATCTGACCATCCTTAACCAGTTAGGATAGACGTCCCACGACTACATGACCTAATCTTATATATACCATTATTCATTATTATTTAAGTTGCTGAAATACTATATATTCTGTTCACCTCTATACTTATAACATTTCCTGTTGTATATAAGATATAACGACCATTCATTAACTGACATTCAGTTAGTAAATCATTATCATTATCACAAGGAACTATTTCCAATATTTTTATGATAACCCTCTCTGTCAACTACAGGGAGTGATATGATTTACCTAATAATGTTTGGCACGTAATAGTAATTATACAACATTAATGTTGTTACTAGAAATAAGAAGTAACTGTAAAGTCTTAACGGCTACCACGTATAGGAAATCTCTATTACCTATGTGAAGCTGAACTTCTCATTTCTTAGTCATCCAGCATTTCTCAAATCATGCAACATATTACAGATATGAGAATAACAAGCGGTATCTCATACCCTTGCAGAGTTAACATCAAATGCTAATGAAATGTTAATTTTTTGGTCAAACAGATATCTAATGAGTCAATCTTTCTTAAGTGAAGGTGCGATGAATAGTAACATTTACTATTTCAAACCTTATAACAGTGGAAAAACTTTCCATTATGACTTTTCTCTATCTGTGGTTTAGTAATATCAAATATTATTGAATCTAGAACTATTCTTAGATTCATAAGCAAGTCTTACATATTTTATTCAGTACCCTATAGTTATTGGTATTTGTTCAAGATTAGTAGCGGATTGCTCGTACTCATCTTATCTCTATAAGACAATCTTATCTCTATAAGACAAGTATCTTATCTCTATAAGATAATCATCTTATCTCTATAAGACAACATAGGAGATGCGTAGCAGAACATTTCTTTATCGTTAATAAATTACGTTTTAGATCATGGGTATAACTGTTATACTTTTTCTAATCTAAAAACGCCCTCCCACTGCTTTACTTAATCCCTTTAATCTCTCAAACGGGATAAGATAGTATAATATTTTAAACTATACAGAGGGAAGTGGATCCCATTGGGGTTTTACTCCAGCCTCACGCTAAAGCAATATTGGCCTTTATAAATCCAACAGGTAGACAACTCTTGTCAATTGTATCTTATACAACTCTTACTACTGATCCTAAATACACATTACCCTCACGCTAAAGCAATATTGGGTAACTGTATTTCAGATTAACTCATCAATGCTCAAATATATGTTACTGACACTATCCTCACGCTAAAGCAATATTGGATAATATGTTCGCATATATTTGATTCATCTCATGTTTTACCGGCATTAGACCAAGTCACACCGACCAAATCCCTCACGCTAAAGCAATATTGGGAAAGACCATAGTGACCCATCTCACACCGTATTGACAAGACGGACCATTTAAAATATTATCACATAATATAATAAATTTCAATCTAATTAAGAGAGATTTTAATTATAGGCTTTCATATTATTTGCTCTCATCACATGAGAGGTTATTCTCAATTAATTGTTCATTTTTGCACAAGCACAACTAACCCCCACCAGTGGGGCCCCCATTGTGGTTACAAAAATAAATAAATAAAAGAAATATTATTTTCTTGGTTTATCATGTAAACTAATAACCATTATTATTACATCTCATAAGCCCCCACATACATAAAATAAAAAGATTTTACTCTTTTTTTTTTTTTTTTTTTTTTTAGTGTAAGAACGCCGCGGCGCTGGTCTTATAGCGCTGCCGCGCTAGGGCTTCACAAGCCTCAGCGCTGCGGCGACGACTTACCAGCGCTGGGGCGCTGGAAGCAGTGCTTCCCGCGCTGGGGCGCCAGAAAACCAGCGCCCTCGCCCTTGTCCAGCGCTGGGGCGCAAGACAATTAGCGCCCCTGCGGTACTTCAGCGCTGGGGCGTCATACACCCAGCGCTCCCGCGTTCATATGAACGCTGCCGCGCTGGACCTTAGCGCTGCAGCGTTCCAGGTGCTGTTTTTCACTGGTTTGCATTTTTAACACTTAAAATGCACCCCAACAGCCCCGGAACTTGTCCTACAACTTAGCCAACACTTAGCTAACACTAAAAAATCACCCATAACAACACAAATTGCTCTGATACCAATTGTTGGGTGTGTTGGGCGAATTTACTTTAGTGTGCTTGCATGTGGGTTTGTGTTCATCATACAAACAATATACATATCTCATACATACATGTGCACAGCGGAAGATTATGTACAATGAACACTGAAAATAACATTTGATTAAACTGAAATTCGAGATTGAGAAAATATCACCAATGAAGCCTTTGGATTAATTTTCTTGAAGTCCACCATGAAATGAATCTTTGATCAATTCTAGCAATCAACAAGGGTGGGTTTGATTGTCTAGAATGGCAGCATCTTAATCCAGCATATGTGTTTAACACTTAAACATTTTTCAAAGTTAAACCATTTAACTTAATTAAATTTGTTTTTCCTTTTATTCAACTCTTGAATAAATAAAACAAATCTTGTTTTTAGTTATTACATTTAGTAACCATTAATTCAATTTGTTTTGTTGTTCTAACACTTAAAACACAAAACAAACAATTTCAATTTCTCAAATTGAATTGGCTCCCAAAATGCAAAACCTAAAATCTAAAAACATTTTTCAATTATGAATTTTGAATTTCATTTCACTTTATATACAAATGCATTAATTCCAAACTAATTTGAATTTCATTTGCATTTCATTTGGCTTAACCTAACCTTAGTTAACATTTAACCTTAGTTAGATTATTTTAACTTAACCTTTAAGTTAATAAATATTTAATTAATTTAACCATAGTTAACTAACTTAACTATGGTTAGGTTAACCTTTACTTAACCTTTAAGTAAGGTTAACTTAATTAACTATATGATTAACCTTTAATCATAGTTAAATTAAATTATTTATTTAACAATTAAATAAATAAATATTTATTCTTATTATTTAACAATTAAATAATCATAAAGTGAAATTACTATTATATCCTTACTCGGTTACCAAGTTAACCTAAAGTGGGTCCCACCATTTTAACCACATACTTTAGTTAACGTAACCTTAGTAATTGCTGAATTATACTGTATTGAATAATTCAATACGGTACACTGCCCAAGTGCTCAAAGAGTACATTTCATATTGGGACTCTCTAGGTCTACACCCGATTTGTCAAATGGAACTGTTCCATTAATCCGTAATCGATGCCCCACGCACACGTTACGAATATTACAAATCAGCGTGTCAGACCATACAAGTTGAGGTCATAACGTATACGTATAATCCTTCCATCATTTATATCCTAGATGTGCGGGGATATAGATCAGCACCGTCAAATCCCCATTTGCTCATCCATAAACTTATCTCCAGATTCGTATCTCGATAAACAATATACGCAAACACTTTTGCTATATTATTTAACCCTATGGGAAACTCTTTTCCCGGGTTTATGCTTGTGGCCACAAGACTTTATGAAATACAATCTCGGAGCATCGGATATACAACTTACCTACGTAAGCTGACGGATCCCGTATCTACGCACACCGGACTCCATGAGCATCGGACCATACCCAGCGACACATAGCGGTCAGACCATGAAAGGTCTCTGACATATGTGGAACCAAAGCATGATGGATCACTCACAAGACCACCGTGGCGCTCAGGTCAAAGGACCACTAATACTACTCAACTCGAGAGGACCTTCCTTTGACGGTGTCATAGGATATCTATTGGGGTCCTCATAAGTCTGTTCAGTATCCAGTCCTGACTGGATACCCGCATGCCTATACAAGCTCTAAGCTCATGGTCAGCTAAGAACAACCATCTGAACCAGTCAGATATAGACATACACTAATCTATATATAGTGAATCACCGATAGACCCGCATTGGTGATTATAGATCAGGAACATTATCTTTGAGACATACTTACATAATGATATTTCTTAACACCTATTGCAACTCTTTGCAACTATATCATTACAAGTATACTCTCAGGTCTTTGTCCCATTATAGACAAGGTTCTAACTCTTTAGACCTCGCTGACTGTTATAACCTGCTAACTCTTAACAGTGCTAACTCGTAGCATTTATAACTCTCAGCTTTGATAACTATTAGTTCTGATCTAAACTCCTTTAGATCAGATCTGAACTCTTTCAGATCAAACAATGTCTCTAATGTTACAAGCATTATACCATATTAATATGATATTAACAATCTTTATTCGAAATGTTTATTGTATAAATATTAACAATTAATATTCATACAATATTGGAATGGCACGTGAGCACCAGCTCCAACAGTTGATACCTAAATGTATGTTATTGTCAACTTTCTAGATTTTAAAATATCTAAAGAGAAGGAAGTTACTTCTCAAACACATGACTTACATCTGTTGGTCAATGATTTAGAGAATGAAGGTATCATTCTTCCAGAGCCTTTTATTATTGGTTACTTAACTGAGAAGTTACTAGATTCTTAGAAAGACTATAACAAAAGTAAAAAAAAAAAACCACAAAAGAAAGCATATAAAATTGGATAATGCAATCATTCGCACCAGAATTTAGAAGAAGAACTATCAATGGGATAAAACTAAAAGGACAAAGAAGTTGATTCTAAGACTAATCTGGTGGAAAATAAATGTTCCTAAAAAGAAGAAGCAATCAAAACCCATAAATAAGCAATTCTTCAAGAATTCAAAGGCTTCATTTAAGAAGAAATTTAATTGCTTTATTTATGGCAAATTTATCCATTTTACTAACTAATGCAAGTCTAAAAATGAGATAAAATGGAGACAAAAAGCCTCTTAAGGCCAATTCGGTCGAGGAGATGATGTTATTGCCATTGTTGTAGTTTTCCAAGTAAAAATGATTGCTGATAGCAGCAAAGATTAAGTTATAGCCACTAGACACATATATGGTGGCAATATTTTCTTAATCTCACACATTAAAGCTTTCATGAGAAACTTTGAATCAACCTTTTTCGATTTAACTTCAGAAGTATTTTTATTCTTATTGTTTAACATGTTTGCTACAAAACAAAGTTAGAAAAATATAAAAAAACCTTGTACACTCCCTCACATGTTTCACGCAAAGAATAATTCACCCAACTTTCACTCGTGTTTTTTTTTAATATAAAAAAGTAAATCTGGAATCAATAGAATCTAATTTTTTTATTTATATGTAATAAATTGAAGAATTAGATAAAATAATAGACAAGAAGAAACAAGAAAATTGATATAGGCTATAGATTTTAGAGTATAAGAAGATTGTAAACACCATACTCAAGATAAATGAGAAGTTGTGAGTGATATGTCTGAAAGAATGCCACAAGATGAAATCTTGATATGTTCTAATAAAAGTTCTTTGAAGAACTTAAGAGAACACTCTCAACATTAATATCATCAATTCTATTTTTATTCTCCCTTATCTCTCATATATTTATAGAGATTTATTAGGATGTGTAGTATTTATTACAATAATTAATGACAACTTACAACTACTAACTACCAACTATTACCAATAACTTAGGCACTTGGGATTTCACCACTTATTAGAATAATTAATGAAAACTTACAACTACTAACTATCAACTACTACCAATAAACTAGGCACTTGGAATGCTAGCTCTTATTACAACAATTAATGATAACTTATAACTATTAACTATCAAAAGCTACCAATATTAAGACTTCACATCATATGAGCTACTCAAATGAGTTGCTATGTTATTGTTCTTCATCACACATGGATTCTAAATGGACCTTATGAATTTTTTATAGTCCATTTTGCATCAAGTATGCACTCCTGTAACATTCAAATCCAGTTATTGAATCTTAGAGGCTATATTATGCACCAAGAAAATTATTCTTGAAGAAGTAGACATAGTTTTAAGAACAGTGCCTAACCTACCTTGATTAGCAAATGGTTTTTTTTAAAATACAAAGTCTATTTCTGCATCCAATGTATTGATTTAATTACAAATGGTTGCTACTTGATAGGGGTTAGTTAGATCTAATATTTTTATATTTCAAGTTTAATATTTGTTAGTTAAAATTGAGATTATTTAGCTTTTTATGTATTTTATTGTTATTTTGCAGGTTTAGAGTTAATGAAGCAATACAGATGCAAATCTAAAGAAAATAAGCCAAACACATCAAAATTACTATAGTACCCTCCTACGGTAATTACTACAGTGACAAGCTACAAAAGCTTGCTACAGTATCGGCGTTTAGAAATGAGCACCACAATGCTGCATAAATAGTAACATATAAATAGTGCCCTCATAAACAGTAATCATAAATAGTAATTATATGAATAGTAAATCCTAATTTGACTTGTATTTGATGTTCTACTCTAATTCAAAGATATAAACCTATAAATAGAAGACCAAAAAGCCTATTTTGAAGAATAAAAAAGATGATAGAGAAGAATAGAGAGAAAGAGCAATTTTTCAAGGATCAAGAAGATTAAAAGATTAAAGACTCTAGAAAAACTAGTTTTATCTCTTAAACTCTGTCTTTCTAGTCTTCTATGATTTTCATGATGTTATTCTTGATAAGCTCTAGAATTCTTTATTTCACCATGACCTAAGTTTTTATTTATAGGGTTAGACTTTTGTATCTAATATGTAATTAAATTTTATTGACTTTCAGTTTATAAATAAATAAATACAATTGATTCATTCTATTTTGTGTTTATTACTTTCATTATATCTAGCTAATATTTTGAATGATCAAGGAACCATAATGAACTTGAAAAAGGGATTTATATATTTAGCCTATATTAGTTTGATGCATGATCATAGAGTGATAGCTATGAGTTCTATGTAGGGTAGAAATATACCTAGATGGCATGTATGGTATGATTTAGACCCGTTCTTAATGAATTACATTCTACTCGGTTTACCATAGATATATAGGTAATTGTTAGAATGTGTAATATAGTCACTCGACCATTGACAGAGACTTGTGATGAGATTAAAGTCTAGCCAATCAATTTATATTAAGAGATTAACTAATAGATTAATGAGTCTAATAAAATATTAAGGATAAGTCAAAACCCTAGATGTTCGTAATTGGTGAATTTAACCATTGATTGCTTTCGATTTGAATAAGATTTAATTTGATAGATTAAGGTTAATTAGTTAAGATTTATATTTTGATTTTTCTAGATAAAATTTAAAGTAAGATTAATTTTAGTTATTAATTGTACAATATAGATTAATAATCTATGTGGGAACAATAACTTAGATTTTAAACCCTATATTACTTGATACAATAGCATGCACTTGCACTTAACTATTATTGCAAACATTACTATTCAGCCCCTAGCTAAAAAAGTTAGCACTTGGGTATAGTAGGCTCTTCTATTGCCATTATCTCTATGTCCAACTTCCCTATCTTCAAGAGGTCGAGGTATTGAATACATCCTTCTATGATAAAGGAGGGTGAATGGGTAATTGAGGCATCGCGCTTAGAGATCACCTTAAAGTCTAATAAGGTGAAGACTTTCTAAATAAGTTTTAATGAATTATTGGAGGTAGTTCTCTTTCACAATTTTTTATTTCCTTCTAAACTTGTGTATAAAGTTCTTTGACTTTTTGTATTTCTCAAGCAAGCTATGTTCTCCTCCAACACCAAGACAAAATATTGTCTATGGTTTGAGATGTTTGCAAGCTGAGTGATAAGGAGGCTAAGATCATCCACCTTCATGAGGCTGTTGCTGAGACTATGAGGTAAGCTAAAGATGCCGAATAAAGCATTGTGGTAGCACAGAATAAGACTATAAAGAAAGCTGAAGAAGCTGACTAAAGAACTCAGTACTGCCAAAGCCACTGATAAGATCTTACAATTAGAATATGACAAACTCAAAGCCAATACCAAGGACTTAGAAGATGACCTTATGGATATCATGCTCACATTGGGTAACTAAGTTCTCAATTACTAGTTTAAGGATTCTCCTAGTGCTTGCACTAACTCGATCTTATAGTCAGGTTAATGCATGGAACTTTTCAAAGTTTGCTAACTCGAGATCAATCTCAAATGTATAAAAGAAAAGTTAGTAAAGCAGTCATCCATCTAAGCGAGAAGTACCAAGCTCGAGGTTGTTGACCTTGAGGACAAACTTAACTAGTATGCCTCAAGATGCCCTCACTCAAGAACCACCTACCAAAGCATTGATCAATCCCTTTAATTTCATTCCCATTGAGCTAAAGGTCCATCAAGCTACCTCTAATTCTTAGATTGGTGCCCTTGCTGCTCCTAAATCTTTCATATCAAACTCGCCACTCAGCTGCTTTTTTAATTTATGCATTTCTTCCATATCTCTATATACAATCAGCATATCATCCATATATAGAAGTAAATACATACTTATCTTATTACTTAAGCTCTTAAAATACACACAACTGTCATACTTGCTTTTATTGAACCCACAAGTCATCATGAAATCACCAAATCTTTTATATCACTGCTTAAGAGATTGCTTGAACCCGTATTATGACTTCTTGAATAAGCAAGCATGCTTTTCCATGTTGAGTTCTGCAAACCCTTAAGGTTACGACATGTATATTTTCTCCTTTAGCTCTTTATGTAGAAAAGTTATCTTTACTTTTATCTGCTCTAGATGTAAGTTAAGGTTTGTACACATGGCTAACAACATTCTAATGGATGTGTGCTTGACGACTGGTGAAAATATCTCATTAAAGTCTACCTCTTCACGCTGAGTGAAACCTTGTGTTACTAGCCTAACTTTAAACCTCATAAGTTTTAGTCACAGTATCCTCTTCTTAACCTTGTAAACCCACTTGCACCTAGCTAGTTTCTTATTGTGAAGTCTCTTTACTAAAACCCAGGTATCGTTCTTATGAAAAGAACTAATCTCTTCTTTCATAGCCTGCTGCCATTTTTTACTATTCTCATTATTCATTGCCTCTCTATATGTTTTAAGCTCATTATACTCAAGATTGTAAGCAAAATTAAAAGCATAAGCAATAAAATCTGCTTGAGCATACTTTATTGATAAATTTATCGTTCTCCTTAGTCTATCTCTAGCTAGTTAGAACTCTTCAAGTTTTATATCAAGATTCATAGTTTAACTTTAGATGGATCTAGAGTAACTAGCCAGTGTCTTTTTTTCAACTTCAAGGGTTGACTTGTTGAAATATTGATCTAGGTGCATCTCAGATCTACTCTTTTCATCTACTTCAACTTCAACTGTTTTGGGTGCTGAAACTTTCTTAGGTACAGGTTCTCATTCTCATCTTCTTAAGGAGATCTTAATATTGTCATCTCATCGATCATTACATTTATACTTATAATACTTCTTGGTGACTTCAACTCATTATACCACACCTTATATTTTTTCACACCTTAGGGTACGCTATAAGTATCTCTGTCAGTGCTTTAGGTTCCAATTTTTCCATGCTTCATATGCATGAAAGTTAGGAAACCAAATATTCGAAGGTGATTATACTAGGAAGCTCTCCAAATTTACTTTTCTTCTAAGGTCTTCAAGTCTATCGCTGATGAGGGACTTCTATTAATCAAATAGGCTACTATCATTACAACCCTATCTCAAAATGTCTTAGACTTCTTTGCATTAATTAACATGTATCTAACACTTTTAAGCAAGGTCAAATTTATCCTATTTGCTAGACCATTCTACTACAATGTTGATCTCACAGTTCTATACCTTACAATCTCATGCTTAGCACAAATGCCATCAAATTATTTATTGTAATACTCGAGGCCATTATCAGTCTTTAGCCTCTTAATATTTTTGCTAGTTCAATTTTTAACAAATGCCTTCCATATTTTGAACATCTTAAACACTTGCTCCTTGCTCTTCAATAAATATACTTATAGCTTCCTTGAATAATCATCAATGAACGTGAAGAAATACCTTGTGCTACCAAAAGTGACTACTTGTACTGGCCTCCAAAGATCCAAGTGTATATAATCAAGAGTGCACTTTGTTCTATACTCTTTGATATTAAACTTCACCTTATATAATTGTTATAGCTTACAATGCTCATAATAATCCAATGGCTGAAACTTATCCTCTCCAAATGCCTTTTGATTATAAAATTCCTTTAGTTTCTTTTCACCTAGGTGAGCTAACCTTAGATGTAATAACTTAGTTTGCATATTCTCATCATCAATAAAAAATGATGCAGAACCACTTACTACCTCTCATTTTAGCACATATACACATTTGTACCTTTCAACTCTCATTACAATCGTGAAACTTCTCAACACCTTCATCAATCGTAATGGAACATCTGTTCTAGTCTAACATCCTTAATGAGATCAAGTTTCTCTTAAGGTCAGGAACATACCTAACTTCTAAAATTTCTCACTCTCACTCTCTCTCTCTCCCTTATCATGTAACCTAAGTCTAACACTACTAATTCTGATCACTTGACAAGTTATATAATTACCTATTAATACCTTACCACCAATAATGTGCTAGAAATTAGGACATATAAAATGTATAACCAAAATCTAGAACCCATTGATCAAAGTTATTACCATCAAAAGTGACAAAAGTTTATGCCTTATTATAACTATCATCATAAGCTAAGGTAGCATCTGCCTCTCTCTTTTTATCCTTTGCTTTCTTCTCAGGTCAATCTTTTTATAAAGTGTTCATCTTTCTTGCAGCAATAGTACAATGACTTATTTAGGAATATATAAAATGTATAACTAAAATCTAGAATCCATTTATTAAAGTAATTACCATTAGAAGTGACAAGAATTTATTCGTTATCATAGCTATCATCATAAGCTAAGGTACAATGACTTATTTAGTAACATAGGAAATTAGTACAATAACTTATTTAGGAACATATAAAATGACAACCAAAATGTAGAACCTACTGATCAGAGCTATTACCATCAGAAGTGACAAGAGTTTATGCCTTATCATAGCTATCATCATAAGCTACGATAGCATCTGCCTTTCTCTTTTTATCTTTTGCTTTCTTTTCTGGATGATCTTTTATGAAGTGCCAATTTTTCTTGCAGTAATAGCACTTCTTAAGATTACTTTTGGACTTTAATCTCGAGCTATTCTTTTTTCTATCTTTATGTGAATGTTGTCCTCTTGTAGTTAATCCTTCTGCATTAGCCTATGTTTTTTTTCCTAATTTCTTTGAGTTTAGCAATGATTTTACATCTTTCATGATTAAACTCTCTTTATCGTAGAGTAGTATATCAACTAAGTGCTCATAATTATGAGGAAGAGAACTCAGCAGGATGATCACTTTATCTTTATCCTCTATCTTCACATTGATAATTTCTAGATCAATTATGATCTTGTTAAAAGAATCTATATAGTCTTTTATTAATGCCCCCCCTTAAACATGGACAATTGATAAAGTTTATTCTTTATATGTAAACAGTTGGCAAATGACTTTGTCATATAAAGATCACGCAACTTCTTTCACAGACCAATAACTATCTTTTCACCAACAACTTTCCTTAAAACTTCATTGCTCAATGACGAAATGATTATACTATGAGTCATTCCTTGAATGTCTTTCTTCTCTACTTCAGATTTTGATAACCTTGGCTTCTCTTCTTCATTAGACAGAGCTGTAGTCTCTTTTAGAGCCAAACATAATCTTTGACTCACTAGTAACACTGTCACCTTAATCTTCCACAAATTAAAATTATTTGTACTATTGAATTTCTCTATTTTATACACAGGTGTGGCCATGACTAATAAAATCTTTTCTCTGATACTAGTTTGTTGATGCAGAAAATCGATTCACATAAGTATGATGATGCAGCAAAGAATTGAAAGCAATATGAATTAAAAAGATTTTCATGGTTCGGTAATTTGTCTGTCTACAGCTAATCAAGACTTCTTTTCTTATTATTGAATCACAAAAGCACTCATAAAGTATGCCTTTTATAATAGTCACCAAGGTCACAAAGAAATTCTCTCTCTAATGAAGGGACTACAGTAATTGCTTTCTTAATTGTCTTTTTTGTATTTTTCTAGGGTTTCTATGTGTTTTGTTGTTGTGCTTTTCAAGCCACAATAAAGCCTTTATATAGGCTATAGATATTATAGGTAAACTTTAATCTAAGTGGTAACAAGATAGGGGTGTTCTAGATAACTTAGGAGAACTTAGAGGTCTTTAGGCGCGCTTCGTGTTGCAGCACTGCAGTCTCTAGTTCCAGCACCACAGAGCTAGAATCTGGGCATCACAATGCCTAGACCTAGATAAGGGCACCGCAGCACTGTAATCAGAGCACTATGGCGCTCCACACTGGGCACCGCGGTGCAGAGGCCTAAGTCGCGCTTCCAAGGTCTTTTTGCCTCCGTACCTTCCTCGCTTGTCTCCTACTCACTTGGCTTAATTCCAAACTTATTTCAAAGTGATTTTTAAGTAACTTCTCATATATACATTTTAAGTGAATGAAATATTTTATATTACATTTAATGTTTTCTTTATAAGAGAATTGAATGGGATGAATGTAGTATTAAGTTAAAAGACTTTTAACTTATGATAATTTTATATGCGGAAGTTATGGCTTCTTAGCATATTTGAGTGATAGTTGTCTTCAAGGGGGGACAAAACAAGGAATACTAGGAATAGTTCTAAAAGGGTTAATAACTTTTGGCAGAATTGTAACATAAATTAAATTTTCTAAGCATGGGAAAACTTCTAGGTGCATGGACTTAAAATTGGTTAATACTTAAAAAACAATTTCACTAAGTCCTATTTATACTTGAAATATTTCTAAGTATAAAGGGTGTGACCTAGGTGGAGGTCATAGTGATGATTAATAGTTAGAAAAGTTTTTGAGTATAAAAGGACTTAGGGAATCTTTTTAAGTATAAAGGGCGTGACCTTAGTAGAGGTTATGGTGATGATTAGTACTTAGAAAACATTTTAAGTATAAGAAGATTCCTTTATATGAAACAAGAAAATCATTCAGAAAATATTCTAGGTGTCGAATGACATGTTTATTGCCAAAGAACATGAACTTTTAGTAAATTACTCCAATGTTTCTTGTGATTATCTTGTTGGTTTGGATCGGCCTCTGCCTTAAACCCTGATTAAAGGGGTAAAATACTTAGAAAAGATTTCCAAGTGCATAGTTGACCCTAATGGTTGTTAGATTGTCACCCTATTTAAGTTAGTTCTCTGATCTTTCTTAAGTGTTTTCTTAAATTGTGAGTCACTCTCAACCATTGCTCAATCTTTCTCAAGTTCTCAAATTGGAATGTTGAACCTTTTTGAAGGTAGTTGCAATTGTTCTCAGATTTTCCTAATCATTAAAAAGATTTGATATTTCTTGAAACTTAGTCCTTAGGCCAATTGATGTTGTAATGGACTTTACACAACTTATTGAATTGGAATGAAAAAATGAATTAACTTAACTTGAAAAATCTCAGCAAAATATGCCATAAGGTGCAAATTATATAACAAATAAATAAGACCACAAATAGTTTTGAGAACATTTTCAAAACAATACTTAGAAAAAATTATATGGGTGTTATTTTCTTAATAGTTCAGCAGTCCAAGGCATATTGGCCACCTTACCATCTAGGTAATCGATTTCATATATTCCAGTCCTAATTCTCTTGATGACCTTGTACAGCCCTTCCTAATTAGGGTTGAGAATCCCCTCCATGGCATCTTTAGTGTTAAGTAACACGTCCCTCATAATAAGGTTGCCTTCTGAAAACTATAGAGCTCTGACCCTTTTATTATATTAAGGAGAAACCTTTAACTAATAGGTGGTTATTTTGACTCTAGCTTATTCTCGTCTCCTATCCATAAGATCTAGTTGACTTTATAAAAGCTTTTTGTTCTCAGTCTCATTAAAGTATAAGGTATGATGAGTAGGAATACCAATCTTGACATAGATGATAGCTTCAAATTAAAATGACAATGAGAAAAGGGTCTCCTATGTAGTTATTTTGCTAGTGGTCTTAAGGGCCTACAAGACCTTGAACAAATCTTCCACCTAGGCGCCCTTCCTATCACTTAGTTTTCTTTAATAATTTGTTTATTTGCTTGTTTACAAATTTCACCCAACCACTGGACTTCGAATAAATGGGTAATGCAACATAGAGTTGTATATTGAAGCCTCGAAAAATAATTATAGTTATAGTTATAGATTAAAAAATTATAGAGTCATTTTTAATTATAGTTTATAGTTTGTACTATATATGAAACTTGCTGAGTTCTACTGCCCACCAAACAAGTCAGCCAATAACCCAAGTTTATACATGATTTGTCTAAATGATTGGCTTGTCAATACTATAATAGTATAGGCCTAGAAATAAGACCTTAATGTTTTACCTGACATCATGGGCACCAATGATAACTTTTCAATTAATGGATATCTAAGATTTTTGAAAGCTTTACTAGTGAAATAGATAGGCCTCTAAGTACATGCTTTTTTCTCACAAGTACCGAGCTTATGTCGTATTGCGATGTGTTAAGTAAATATATACTAATTCGCTAGTTCTTAAAATTGCCAAGTTAATTAGTTAAGCTAAATTAGCCTTTATTGCTAGAAGGATTCTTTACACTACGGAGTCCACCTTTTCTTCTCATAGTGCTTTATTTTCTAAAAATAAATTAAGCCACTTATCAATAGCTTTAGAAATAAATTTGCTTAAAGCCATAACTCTAGATATCAATTAATGAATTAATAGCTATGGAAATAAATCTACTAAAGATAGCAACTCTGTTAGTCAATTACTGAATGTCTTTCATTGTTTGAGAGGTTCTCAACTCTGTTGTTGCATACAATTTATCTAGATTAGCCTCAATGCCCCTCTAGTTGACAATAAACCTAAAACTTTCTCATACTTAACTTTAAAGTCACATTTCTCAAGGTTTAATTATTATCTTAATTTTCTTCAGGACTTCGAATTCTTGTTTGAGGACTATAATATGGTTCTCGATAATAACATAATTAGTTATTATATCGTCAATGTACACCTTTATAGTCTTTTCAATTAATGGTTTGAAGAGTTTGTTCATTAACCTTTGATAAGTTGTGCTAACAATTTTAAGACCAAATGGTATAATATTGTAGCAATATATCCCCCAATATCTGATGAAAAATGACTTCTCTTTGTCTAGAGCAAACTTTGGATCTAGTTATGTCCTGAGAATGCATCTATAAAGCTGAGAAGGTCATTCCCAGCTTTTAAGTACACCAACAAATCAATTTTAAGCAATAAAAAGTTATCTTTAGGGCACAGCTTGTTTAGATTAGTGAAATCCACACACATGTATTACTTTTAATTTACTTTCTTCACCATCACTACAGTGGCTAACCATTTTAGATAGTTAACTTCTTTGATGAAACCTACAGAAAATAACTTCTCGACCTCTGTTGCCATAACTTATTCTTTTTTTGGTTTAATTTCCTCCTCTTATGCTTCATTGGTTTAAATGTTATTTTAATGGCTAACATCTGTACAATTAAAAGTGGGTTGATCCTAAGAATATCTTCATAAGACCAAGCAAAACTATTTGATAAATCTCTCAATAGAGAACTCAACTCCTTACTAATCTTTAGGCTCAACTGAGAGCCAACCTTTATAACTTTTTTGAGGAAGCCTACCTTTACTTGTACCTCTAACAAATCCTTTATAGGTTCTTGTAGCATTAGTTTCTCCATTGCTTTAGGGTTAATAGAAATGGTGTAAAATGTCTTATTGCCTAAGGGTATATAAAACTCCTCCTCGTCTTCTAATCCTTTCAGATCACTCAAACTTCATCCTAAACTTAAACTTAGGTAATATATTGATATCACTGTGTTTGGGTTTCTCATAAATGGTCACCCCTAAAAGGATCTTATAATGAAAATGTCATCACTCCAAAAGGCATTATACAACCATCTCCAAAACTATATAAACGGGAATATGTTCTCTTTATCTTTAGATATTGTATTATGAGATCATCCAATGCCTATTTGAAGATTATGTCTACTAAGCTTTCATAATCAACAATATCCTGTAAGAATATATCTCTACCATCTCTATAGTGACCACCAAGCCATCATCAAGGGGTGGCTGACACCCCTCACATCCTCTTCAATGAATATTATAGGCACCGTCTCAATTTTAGGCTTCGTCAAAGCGGGTATATTATACAAAATCTAACACCCAACAATTAAAAACTGAGAATAATTCAACCTTTACCTGTTACAGTCTATTGCCAAAGTTGGCCTACCATCAATTATCATTGTATTCTTAGGTAGAGAGGGCTCTTTGTTTGCAAAATTATACACACACGAATTGTAACGGTAAGTGCACGGGTTGTGAGTAAGTAATAAAGTGATGAGTGAGTATCGTTCCCACGAGGATTAGTATCCTAGATTAATGCTAATTACCACAGTGTTGACAACCTAATTTTATCTAAGCGAATTTAAAGGGTAAGTTGAATTATAGAATTAAAATGCTTTAAACTAAGTAAATCGAAAAATTAAAGATATAAAAGTTTTATGGTAATGGGGTTCTAGGGGCTTGATTTCCTTCTATTGGTTCTATGGTTTTTATCATTTGTGATTAACAACTAATCTAATAAATTAATTAATCAAGGGCTTAAGAATAATCTCATTCCCTCTTTCGAGTGCCGAATGAGACTCTATGCATATACAAACAAGTTGATATCCTTATTTAACCCGTTATACACATACACGTTAAACTGCCATTATATGACTACCATAAGTTCATTAGTCTCCCAACTCAACAAACTCAAAGCCATGCCTTTTACAACCAACATATGGATTAAACTTTCCGAAGCACATAACTCAAATGTTTAATTCATCCAATCCATTTCCAAATGCAATTAAAAGCATTAAGCACATAAAAGGCATAAATGAATAAACATCAAATAGTCATTAATCACAAAATAACATCAATATATAGAGTTCTATCAAGCCCTAGAACATATAATCTAGCAATCTATAGTGAAATATTCAATAACATTCGTCCAAATGTTCATAAAAGTACTCATGTTCAAATCAACACAAAATACAATTACAAACGATAAATAAGTGTAAATGAAGTAGAGAGAGAAAAAAGGAATTAGTTTAAGAAGCCTTTGGAGTCTTTAATCTTTAATAATCGTCCTTAATGCAGGCTTCAATGGTGTTTCTCTCACTAAAAACAAGAGTTTCTCTCTTTATTTTGTGCTCTCCTTTGATAGATGAAAAAATGGCTAAAGGGTAGTATTTATAAGTTTCAAATTAAGGTAAGAAATGGGGGCTTAAAATAGGTGTTGGCGCTTGAGCGCTACTTTTTAGCACCCAAGCACCAAGCATTCTGCCAGTTTTGGCGCTCGGATGCCAAATCTTAGGTGATTTGGCACCTAGGCGCCAAACACTGTTGCGGGGCACTGTAGCACCTATACTATTCACTGCATTATAGCAGTTTTGGTCTTTTACTTGTTTTCTTTGAATTTTCATCTTAAATAGCTCCATTAATTTGAAACCTACAAAATAAAATTGATATACATAAAAAGCCATAAATTCACATTCAAAATGAAGAATTATCAATTTAAGAGGGGTATAATATCATATATAAAATGCACTTATCAAATACCCTTAAACATAAATACTTGCTTGTCCTCGAGTAAGAAAGCACATGCACAACAATAAAAAAATGACAACAAACTATAAAAAGATACAAAATATTGGGTTGGCAAATGATTAGTAATTTGTCTCAAACATTTCTCATGACTACTATGCTCAAGAAAATTCTAAACATCATAACCGGTTAACGTATTAATCCAACACTTATTCAAATCCACAAGTGACCTACTTGGTGTGTGTGTGTGTGTGTGTATGTGTGAATAGCTAAAATCATTAGTCACATGCACTCGAATTAGTTTATGCACATAAGACAATGAAATGGTTTCTATGAGTTTTGTTTTTATTTAACACTCCATATGCTTATTGTTTGCATCACTCTCCACTAATGTAGGCACACATGTAATCAAGGATCATATAGGACTTTAGTTAGCTTGTATTACATGGCTAGGGTGAGGGTAGGATAAAATGGATCAATTTCGACTCAACTTACACCATAAGCACACATTCCTTTAGAGATTACACAAATCAAACTATTGTTTTCCACCCGATTTTTCCCAAACTTATTTCTTTGATTCGTTAGCTATTTTGTTGCTCTTTTTTTCTTTTCTTTTAAGCTTGGGGTATAGCAAACTCATTTTTTATTTGAATTGTTTTTCCTTTTTTTATTTTTTATTTTTTATTTTTTTACATATAAGTCACTATACCCCCAAACTTAAGCTTTTAATATTTGAACAACCAACATTTATAACCAAACCCATAACTATTCTTTAATTTACCCCTTTATTTTCAAAAGTTCATACAACTCTCTAAAAGATGTGTAATGCCAATGGCGTGATGGGTGCTATAAAGGATAACAAAAATAAAGGCTAAGGTAATGATATGTTTAGCAAGGAAAAATGAGTAATTATGCTCAATGGGGGTGACAAAGGGTAAAATTATAGATAGGTTGGCTTGAAATGCTCAATCGGTCCAAAGATGGCCTAAAATCATATCCTCAATTACGTATGCCCTAGGCTTTTCACCTTGAGTGATGCTCAAATAAATTCTAGTGTGTTTTTGAGACCCTAGTTATTCTTTTGGTGCATAAAAGTCTTCTAAGTAAGCATAAAAACTAAATGATTATAACTATGTGCTCAAAACATCAAGTGGTCACAAAGTGAAGCCAAACTTGTCTTAGATTACGAAGCAAACAATCACAATATTCATTATTTTCAAAAGAATGTAGCATTTGAAATTATGTTTTTATTTCATATCAGTGACTACTAATCATTAAAGCAACCTATATATAATGACAAAAACACCCATAAACACAAATTAAAAGACAAACACTCAATCAAATAATTAAAAACAAATGAAAGGAACTAGATATGGACTAAATAAGACAGTAAAACAATCAGTATGATTAACAGAGAATTATTTCCCACCCCTCAAATAAAACGTAAAACATGTCCTCATGGTAAGTAAGGAAAGAATATAAAAAGTTAAAAATAGAACACTCCTTGATTAGGATTGAAAATCCTCAGTTATCCTCTGTGTCTATTGGAGGATCATCATCGTTGTGGAGATTATCAAAAAATGGTTGTTGTACTGAAGGTGGAACAGGTAGAGTGGGGGTGGTTGAACCTGGCTGGTGTCGAGATGCAAATGGGTTGTTGTAAGTTGCCACATTTGTATTTAGTAAGAAGCCACTTGCTATTATTACTCGGCCCACTGTTGACACCACTGCTGGTGTGCTTGGAACACTCGTTGGTGGTCTACAAATGCCCTCTCAAGCAATATATGGATGTCTTGGCTAGAATAATGTTTAGAGGAAGAGGCAGAGGTCTGTCCTTAAGGATGATGTCTTTAATGATGTCTAACATCCAACTTTTAGATTTTGTAGGTTGTGCTAACATCGATTGCTTGCGTTTTGGTGTAATAATTCTTTAAAAAGGTCCCAAATGACATCAATTTGTTTGCATATAGCTGTGATGAGGGAAAAGCGCAAATGGCTGGCTTTTATGCTTCGATTACTGTGAATAATACTCTTTTTTATAATGAAGCCAATATCAATGCTTTTTCCTATCATGATGACAAAAAGTAGTATTGCTCTGTTGACCGTCACATCACTAATATGGGTGGAGGGTATTAGCTTACCGCTGATGAATTTGTGCTAAATCGCTTCTTCCATACCCATAGCTCGAGTAGGGAATGAACAGTGGCGTCTACTAGATATTCTCTAAGATGTACCGGGTTCACAAAGTCGCTGAATGATTTCATCAAAATTTGGCTCTTTAGTCAATTGATAATGCTCATTATTTACAATTTCTGGAATGTTAAAGAGGCGATTGATGGAGATTTCATTGAAGGCAACTTGTTTCCCGTGAACTCGAGTCTTTAGCTGATGGTGATTAAAGGCAGTAGCATAAAACCCACGCACCACAGGAATGACAGCAGCTTCTGATTGTCGGCACAACCGCTGCCACCCTCAAGAATTGATTATTCAACTAAACGATGTGAGACTGACCTCTAGTAGCCTGAAGCCTTTTTCAGGAATGGCAACCCTATTGACAACTGAGGATGCATAATGTTTGGCTGCAGCAGATGACACAAATTTAGTGGTGTTTGTAGCTCGATTTTGCAATCGTTATGGTTCTTGCCTTCTTTGGAGCCATTAATTCAAAGCAAATTAACATAAACTTAACTCCTGTCAACCTTGGTAACACTTACCCCCAATTGCTTAGGCTCCAATCCTAAGACTTTTGTTTCAACCCACCACTCTCCCAAATCAAAATTAAGTAAATCATCAACAATTCTCCTATTGTAAATGTTAAGCATACCACTGTCAATAGTAAAATATATTTCAATTACAACAAAAATACACCCAATACATCCATCTTCAAGACACCCAACCAACCCAACTAATTCTCAATTTATTCTCAATAAAATTTATTGCATCAATATGAAGCCTAAAGTGTCATGCTTACTTACAATTCTCAACAAAATCTAAAAAACACACTTAGATAATTAAACTATGGTAATAAGGATCAATGAAATGGAACAAGGTGTCAAAACTATTTTTTAACCTTTAGTGTGTGAAGTTTAGGGAAGATGTCCATGAAAATTCAAGCTCCCATAACAAGAGATGAAAACTTTCGGAATAAGGGGTGATTTGTGAGTTTTTGAGAGATTAAAATGTGGGTAATGGTTGATGTGTGTGGACAAAGTATTTAATTTGAAGTTTTTAGTGTGGATTTATTGTAATTCAAAAGAGTTATGAGTGTTTGAAAAATTAGGGTTTTGAAAATGTTTAAGGAGATGAGAGGGAAAATGGAGAAGAAAGAAGGTGGAAGTGGTTTAAGGAGATAGGAAAAAAACAAAAAAATATATATATAAAACAATAAGAATACGAACTGGCACCTAGGCGCCAAATCATTATTGTACCTAGGCGATGGCGCCTGAACACCATAAATACTGCCTGGGCACCCAAATTAAATTGAAATGGCACCTAGGCACTAAATCTTGGTGCCTGGGCGCCAATATCTATTCTTTTTTTTTTATCATTTCTTTATTCTCTCTTTTTTTATCTTTTTTTTATTTTTTTTCTCACTTTTTTTTTCTTCTTCTTTTTAAGAGAATACAAACAAATAAAATTATATTAAATTCTTGGGTTACCTCCTAAGAAGCGCTTGATTTAACGTCTCTAGTTAAACTTAGCCCTTTTTCTTTTTACTTCGGCTCCTCAAGTGAGGTTTTCTCAATCATCTGCTCTTCTCCAGCAAAATAATGCTTGAGCCTCTGTCTATTGACGTGAAATGTTCTCTCATCATCTCCTTGAACCTCCATTGCGCCATACGAAAAAACTTGTTTAATCTTGAATGGTTCAGACCATCTTAACTTTAACTTTCCAGGAAATAGCTTTAAATGAGAGTTGAAGAGAAGTACTTGTTGACCCAGAAAGAACTCACGTCTCAAAAATTTGCTTGTCATGCTAAATCTTCGTCCGTTCCTTATAAATTCGGGCATTTTCATATGCATTTTTGCAAAATTCATCCAACACATTTAGTTGAAGTAGCCTTTGCTCCCTGGATGGTCTCAAAACAAAATTTAATCTTTTGACAGCCCAAAGTGCTCGATACTCTAACTCAACTAGTAGATGACATGCTTTCCCAAACACTAATCAATAAGAGGACATACCAATTGATGTTTTGAAAGTAGTTCTATATGCCCATAAGGCATCATCGAGCTTCGAAGCCCAATCCTTCCAGTTTGTGTGAACCGTTTTCTCCAAAATGAGCTTAATTTCTCAGTTGGAAATTTTAGCTTGGCCATTTGATTGGGGATGGTAAACAAGTGCCACTTTATGCTTTACTTCGTATTTGGTTAAAAGAGTATTGAACATCGTATTGAAAAAAATGAGCTCCTTCATCGCTAATGATTGCTCAAGCAGTCCTAAATCGAGTGAAAATGTTCTTGTGTAGAAATTGTGATACCACCTTAGCATCATTTGTTGGTGTGGCAATAGCTTCCACCCATTTAGAGACATAATCAACAACCAATAAAATATACTCTTGGCCAAATGAAGATGGAAAAGGCCCCATGAAATCAATTCCCCACAAATTGAAGATCTCCACTTCCATGATGCTGGTCAAAGGTAACTCATGACGCCTAGACATGTTCCCTACTCGTTGGCATCTATCACAAGTCTTAACATAGGTGTAACTATCCCGAAAGAGATTTGGCCAATAAAAACCCAATTTTAACACCTTGGCTGAGGTTTGGGATAGTCCAAAATGTCTTTCATAGGGTGATGCATAACAATGGTAGAGAATACTTTAAATTTCATTTTCGGGTACACACCTTCAAATGACTTGGTCAGCACAACTTTTGCATAATATTGGATCATCCCACAAGTAACTCTTTGCATTATGAAGAATTTTTTTCTTTTGATGGCTAGACAAATCAGGAGGCAACACATTGCAAGCAAGGAAATTAATAATATCGATAAACCATAGAAGCTTTATCTCAATACCAAAAAGTTGTTCATCTAAAAAGGCTTTACTTATACAACAATTATCTCTCATTTCTTCCATCCCCAATCTTGAAAGTTGGTCTGCCACAATATTTTCACTCCCCTTTTTATCACGGATCTCTATATCAAATCTTGAAGTAAAAGTATCCACTGAATTAACCTTGGCTTGGCATCTTTGTTTTACAAATAAACAACGGATGGCCACATGGTCCATGTACACAATCATCTTGGACCCAATGATATAAGGCCGAAATTTGTCACATGCAAAGACCACTGTCAACATCTCTTTTTCGGTGGTAGTGTAGTTCTCTTAGGCATCAATAAGGGTTCTACTTGCATAATAGATTGCCTAAAAAACCTTATCTTTTCTTTAATCAATAACCACCCCAACTGCATAATCGCTTGCATCACACATGATTTCAAATGGTTTATCTCTCTTTAATTACATTAAAGGCCAATAAAAAAATCTTCATTAAATTCAAATGGAGCATCTTTCTCAAGCAAGTTACATAAAAGCTTGACTAGCTTTGAAAGGCTTTGATGATTCTTTGATAAAAATTAGCGTGGCCTAGAAAACTCTAAATTCCTTTAACATTTTTCGGTGGGGGAAGCCTTTCAATAACTGAAATTTTTGCTCTATCCACTTCAATACCCTTAGATGACACTTTGTGGCCAAGAACAATCCCTTCCCTCACCATGAAATGACACTTTTTTTAATTGAGCACAAGATTCTTCTCTTCATATCTTTGTAGCACAAGAGACAGATTATAGAGGCAATGATCAAAAGATGACCCAAATACCAAAACATCATCCATGAAAACCTCCATTATCTCATAAACCATATCAGAAAAAATAGCCATCATGCATCTTTGAAAAGTAGTAGAGGTATTGCACAACCCAAAAGGCATTCTTCTAAAACAAATATACCATATAGGCATGTGAATGTGGTCTTCTCCTAGTCCTCGGAGGCAATAGCAATTTGATTGTATCCGAAGTAGCCATCGAGAAAGCAATAATAGTCATACCCCATCAACTAGTCTAGCATTTGATCGATAAATAGAAGCGAGAAATGATCATTCTGAGTAGTCTTATTCAACTTTCTATAGTTAAGGCACACTCTCCACCCCGTGACTATTCTAGAAGGGATAAGCTCATTCTTTTCATTTTTTACAGCCGTCACACCACTCTTTTTTGCCATAACTTGCTCTAGACTCACCCAAGAGCTTTTGAAAATGGCATCAATGATCCCAGCATTAAGTAACTTCAATACTTCAGCCTTCACTACTTCTTTCATGACTAGATTTAATCTTCTTTGATGTTCAATGGATGGCTTTTAAGTGTCTTCCATCAAAATCTTGTGTATACAAATGGTGAGGCTAATCCTTTTGATGCCGGCTATGGACTAACCCAATGTGCTTTTATAGTTTTTCAAAACTCCAAGCAATTTGCCTTCTTATTCTTGGGTCAAAGATGCAGAGATAATTACTGAAAAAGTGGAATTATCCCCCAAAAAGGTATAATGGAGATGGTTGGGCAATTGCTCTAAAACAAGCCCATCTTGCAACAAACTAGATGTCTTTGCGAAAACTCCATCATGAGTAAATACTGGCTCAATAATGTTAGCATTACCATTAGATCTTGTCTCAACAAACAAAGCTTCAAGAGATAACACTTTATCTACATGTTATTTACACATCTTATTATTAGCATTACTAATCTCCGAGGGTAGGAGTGCATCCTTTCAAAATTTTGAATTCACAAGATAATATTCCAAAGGATCTTTATATAAAACTTGAGGTACAAAATTTTAACACATTCATCTACAACATCTACATGATTACAAGATTGTATCTCATCTAGAAATTGCATAGAACGGTAGATGTTGAATTTGACCTCTTCACCATTCACCTATATCGTTAAGTTTCCATTATGCACATTAATGAGAGCTCTCCCAGTAGCTAGAAATGGCCGCCCAAGAATAATAGGGACTTCTTTGTCTTCCTCTATATCTAACACAACAAAGTCCACCGAAAGAATAAACTTATCCATTTTAACTAGAACATTCTCAATAATACCTCTTGGATAAGTGAGAGATCTATCCGCCATTTGTAAGTAAATTGTAGTGGGCTTCACCTCACCAAGACCCCAATTTCGAAAGACGAATAAAGGCATAAGATTAATACTTGCTCTAATGTCACATAATGCCTTTTCAAAAGTGAACTCTCCAATGGTGCAAAGGATAGTGAAGCTACCCGAATCCTTCAACTTTTGAGGTAACGTACGTTAAAAAACTATACTACACTTTTTCATAAGTTTTAATGTTTCATAGTTTTCTAAACTCCTCCTTTTGGACATCATCTATTTCATAAACTTCACATAATTTGACATTTCCATCAAGGTTTCTGCAAAATGGATGTTTATATGAATCTTTTTAAATACTTCAAGGAACTTATAAAATTGAGCGTCTTGCTTCTTATTTTTAAACCTTTGGGGATAAGGCAAAGATGGAGAAATAATGGGGGGGATTATCTAGAAAAAAACAGAGGTAGTTTCTGAATTCACTTTGGTTGGCTCCCTAATGACTTCTTCTTCTTTATCTTCACCCATCTTTTTCTCTAACATTTCAACTTCTTTTCCACTCTTAAGAGTGATGGCTTTACAATAATCTTTCAAATTTCTCTCTGTGTCACTAGGAAACTTTCCATATGCTTGGCCATTGATTGAACTGGTTAGTTGTCCAATTTGCACCTTTAAAGACTTCATAGTTGCATTCATGTTGCTGCAATGTGTTTCAATGCTATCAAGGATAGCCTCATCCTTTTTTAAATCTATTTATTTTTTTGAAATAAAGGTACTCAAAAGATCTTTCAGTGATGGCTTCTTTTCAACCACTTGTTGATTGAAGCCCGGTGGAGGTTGCAAAGCCTTTCTTGGATTGTCATAAGCAAAATTCTCATGATTGCGAAGCCCTGGATAGTAGTGAATAGGTAAATTATTACTTTGATAATTGAAGTTTCAATTATTGACATATTGTATTTGTTCTACTTCACGTCCTTCATTGGTGTAAGTTACATTTGCCACCATAGTTGAATCCTTGCTTGTTGAAGCTTCTTTAGTATTGAGTGAAGAAATTTGGTTGGCTAAAGCTGAAACTTGGGCTGAAAATGCAATAATGGGATCAACCTCATGCACCATGCACAGTTTCCCTCACTATAGACTTCTCATTAGGCCATCAGTAATTGTTGCAAGACATATTTTCCAACAAAGCTCGAGCTTATTCTACTGTTTTTTACAGCAAGGTTCCACCCGCTACTGTATCCATAATAGTTCTTGTTTAGCCATTCAACTCATTATACAATAGTTGATTTGGAACCAATATTGGTACCTATGTTGAGGAAATTGTGGGATGAGATCTTTGAATCGCTCTCATGCCTCATAAAGTGGCTAAAATCCATTTGTCTAAATTGTGCTATCTCTCTACGAAGTTGTAAAGCTTTATATGGTGGAAAGAAATTGGTGAGGAATCGTTGGACAAGCTCTTCCCATGTAACAATACTATTTGGTTGCAAAGATTAAAGCTATCCCTTTGCTTTGTCCTTAAGAGAGAATGGGAACTAGCGTAAGCAAATGGCATCCTCCATAACACCATTCATTTTGATAATATTGCAGACCTCCAAAAACATAGCAAGATGTATATTAGGATCTTCACTCTGTAATCCCCTATATTGATTTTGTTTTACCATATTAATAAGGGCTAGCTTCAATTCAAAGTTGTTAGCTTGAACCCCTTGACGCTAAATCCCCAAATAGTTCTCATTCACCACGGACCTGAAATAATCCCTCAATGCCCGTGGTTATTGGTTGTTGTTGTTGTGATCTCCCTCGGCTTCCATAGCTTGAATTGTGTTTCTCATTTCTCTCATACGGCTTTTCAAGATACGTTCAATCTCAAAATAAAAAAAAAGAGTTCTAAGCTACGAGCTCTTCTCATACACATTCAAAACAACACAAGAACCACACAACTAAGTCACAATAAAAGAAAAATAAATAAATAAATAAAATGCTTAAACTAAAATCAAGTTGTTTATCCACAAAATTAACACAAATTCAAAATTTACAATCCTCGGCAATGGCCCCAAAAATTTGTTCACAAAATTATACACATGCGAATTGTAGCCGCAAGTGCATGGGTCGTGAGCAAGTAATAAAGTGATTAGTGAATATCGTTCCGACATGGATTAGTATCTTGGATTAATGCTAATTACTACGATGTTGACAACCTAACTTTATTTAAGCAAATTTAAAGGGTAAGTGGAATTGTGGAATTAAAATGCTTTAAACTAATTAAATCGATAAATTAAAGATATGAGAGTTCTATGGCAATGGAGTTCTAGGGACTTAATTTCACTCTATTGTTTCTATGCTTCATTATGATTAACAACTAATCTAATATATTCATTAATCAACGGCTTAAGAATAATCTCATTCCATCTCCCAAGTGCCGAATGAGATTCTATACATATACAAACAAGTTGATATCCCTATCTAACCCATTATACATACACGCATTAAGCTGCCCTTATATGACTACCCTAAGTTCATTAGTCTCCCAACTCAACAAACTCAAAGCATGCCTTTTACAACCAACATATGGATTAAACTTTCCCAAGCATATAACCCAAATGTTTAATTTATCCAATCTATTTCCCAATGCAATTAGAAGCATTAAGCACATAAAAGGCATAAATAAATAAATATTAAATAGTCACTAATCACAAAATAAAATCAATACATAGAGTTCAATAGAGTTCTATCAAGCCCTAGAATATATAATCTAACAATCCATTGTGAAATATTCAATTACATTCATCCAAGTGTTCATAAAAGTACTCATATTCAAATTAACACAAAATACAATTACAAACTATAAATAAGTGTAAATGAAGTAGAGACAGAAGAAGGAACTAGTTTGAGAAGCCTTTGGAGTCTTTAATCTTCAATAATCGTCCTTAATCCAAGCTTCAATGGTGTTTCTCTCACTAAAAATAAGAGTTTCTCTCTCTATTTTGTGCTTCCCTTTGATAGATGAGAAAGTGGGTAAAGGGTAGTATTTATAGGTTTCAAATTAGAGCAAGAAATGGGGGCTTAAAACAGGTGATGGCGCTTGGACACTACTTTTTAGCACTCGGGCGCTAAGCATTTTGCCTGTTTTGGCGCTTGGGCGCCAAACACTCTTGTGCGGCACTGTAGCACCTGTACTATTCACTCGACCTCGTTCACCGCACTGTAGCATTTTTTGTCTTTTGCTTGTTTTCTTTGAATTTTCATCCCAAATAGTGCCATTAACTTGAAACCTACAAAATGAAATTGATATACATAAAATGTCATAAATTCACATTGAAAATGAGTAATTATCAATTTAAGAGAGGTATAATATCATATATAAAATGTCCTTATCACTCCCTTCCTCGATCCTGCATTTCCACAAGTTCTAAATGTTCTAAATCAATTTGAATTTCACTAAGTAACCACTCCTCATCAGCTAATCAACCTACTTCCTCAAGTTGATGCAACCCTTGTGGTATAAATATAGTCTTGGTAGAATTCACACTTCTTATTCTTATTATGTCGAGATGCCAAAGTTCAAATTGCATCTGGCTTACTGAGCATCCTTTTCCCTTTAATCGCTTAGTAGATTTTAACTAATGGATTTTAAATAGTATATAAGTTTTTTTTTATAGTAAATATATGCCACCTTAGGGAGGACATCTGAGGCTTGTTACTTTATCCCTCCTACTGAGGTTATATTATTTGAAATATTTCATTTGATGAGGAGGAGTTCTTTTCCTTCTCCCCTATACTCTCCTAACCAATGACCTTTTAAAATTCCTTTTCCTTTATTCTCCCCCGAGGCTTAACAATCAGCAACCTCTTTGCCACTTCCTTTTCCTCCATTCTTACATAGTTTGGGGCTCGATCATATGCAACTGTATAAATAGGACACATGGTTCTTGTTAAGATAATACTAGAACCTATTTAGTTGTAGACCATCCCTTAAGGCCTCTAAATCGATTTGAGAAATAAAAAGCCTTGAGATATATTATCCCTCATGGAACCTCTTCATGAATTTTCGTAGAGCCTCACCTTGACACTATTTGATCTTCTTCAGTTATCGCAAATATTTAGCCGATTCACAAGCTTCTAAAAAATGTTGCACCAAACCTGTCGGTTAGTTGGCTATGAGAAGAAATGCTTATCTACTTTAGGCCCCTATAGCACATCCGAGCTTGTCCCTCTAGCCACATATGGAACAACTAACACATCTGGCATTCACAAAGTTGTACAATTACAAAGAGGTTAATAATTAAGTCTGCATGATGATTTAGGTTCGTAGTTCCATCATATACAAAAGGGCAGGTATCCTAAACGTTGTTGGGAGCTTTATATCCCTTAGTTAATCAATTCATAGGGATTTCCATTCCCATTCTGAGGATTGTCTTTTAAGTGCCTCCAGTTGTCGTATTCATCCCATCATCTCCTACAACTTCTTACATTTTCCTTCAAGGCGAGGTCTCATGCCCTAGCTCTAACAACACTCCCTTCTTTGCACCTTTGCTTTGCTCTTACCTGACGAGGATGTTGAAAACGAGTGAGAGAAATATTTCTTGCCTTTTTTTTCCCTGATCCCTTTCCCAAGAATTGACTTACTGACTCTCTCTTATAGGTCCCTCAGTCTAACGGTTACTCCCCTTATTATAGAATATGTGGGAAGCAGAAAAATCAGGGCATGGCATCGTGCAAGTCTTGCATATCTATTTCTTTTAAAAGTATGAGCTTAATGGTGCCTCTCCCGCATTTTTCTAGTATCGCGAGTTTGGTGGTGCACCCAGAATTCATAACGTGCTCTTAAAAGAATTGTTGTTGTTGATTATGCTGAGTAGCATCGATAATCCTGCAATCTCTAGTAAAATCTTAAATTTTATATGTAACTAGTGAGTTCTCTTCTTCACGGATAAAACTGACTATGGGTCAGTTCTCATCTCTCTTAGATTGCATGTGTCATCAAACCTATCGGGCCCTGAAATGATCTTTGTTGGACTTTACAGGACATAAAATCCATGGGCAACAGTAACGATTTAAAAACACAGGAAACTGAAATGTCCGTATCAACCCCAAATAATATAAATTCTTGCCCAGCTACTATTAGTCTATTAGCGGGATAATGTTGCTGAAAACATATAAAAGTGAATTTTCAAGCACCGACTGTATCATGCGTTTATTGTAGTGAAGTAAAAATAAAAAATAAAAGCAAAGCAAGCCCGTGTTATTGATCGTAGTAATGCATCACATGCACACTGAAACATGTCATACAGAACAGTAAGGCACTGAGCACATGTTATGCCCATCAGTCTATTTTACATCATTATAGCCAAATGCAAAACACGACAAAGGTGGGAAACAATTTGAAACTAACCCAGACCACAAGTTTTCACGAGGTGAAATAGTGAATATAATGCATGTATTGTCCACATTCGTCATCACATATGTCATGGTGCATTTTTTGATCAGTTGCTTTTGTGTAGTACTTATTAGGTTTGTTTTTTTTTTTTTTTTTTTTGAACTTTAAATATATATCTTTAAATGCAAATTAAGAGGAAAAATCCTCTAGTACAAAGTGTTCGAGTTGGGGTGGTACTTTCCCAAACCAAATAGTTTCAGAACTCAAATTTTGAGTCAAGTGAGCCAGTTCATGGGCCACCCGATTGGTGTACCGATGAGAGAAACAGAAGGAGCAGAAATTGAAAGATGCAGCTAAAGTCTTAATTTCATACAATACCAAGCCAAGTTCAGAAAATGAGTGGGGAACAGTATTGATGTCATGGATAACACCCGCAGCATCAGACGCAACCTCGATAGCAGCTAAACCCAACAGCCTAGCCAAATGAAGACCTCGAAGTATTGCCATTGCTTCAAGGGTGGCCACTGGGGGTTTTACATTCATCGGGATAGATGACGATGCCAAGATAGCCCCGTGATGATCCCGCAAAATCACACCTAATCCCACCTTTGGGTGTTTTGATGAGAGACTGGCGTCGGTGTTAACTTTTATTAAACCCAGCCTAGGAGCCACCCAACTCATGCTTGGTTTACACTTGGTTTCAATCTTGCTTGTTACAGTGGACATTAACTCGTGCCAATAAAACTTGGACCAAATTGGCACATCCTTAACCTGCATTAGTTTCTTTTCCATAACAAATTGGTTTTTAACAAACCATAATCTCCAAAACATGATTAACAGCACCTCCAAATCCATTGCAGATAGACACGCCTTGCATTCCATAAAAAAGTCTAGGATATTTGTATTATGGGAGATACAGATGCCTTTCAAAAAAGGGCAGGCCTGGCGTACCTTTTTTAGCGAGTCACAAAGCCATAGTGCGTGAATGGAGTTCTCAGCTCCTTTTGCACATCGGCAACAATGCTCATCAATAGGGACATGGTGTCTTTTAAGATTTACAGCAACCGGGATCCAACCATGAATAAGTCTCCAAATAAAGTGTTTGATTTTTTGGGGGATCTTTAGGCCCCACAACAGCTGCCACCAGGATTTGGATTCAAAGTTTTCATTACTAGGAGATGCTTGGTTTGGAAAATAGGATAGCCAGTAACCACTCTTTATAGAGTATTTTTCATGTTTGTCAAAATGCCACATAACTGAGTCAGTTTGCTGTTCCAAAGATAAAGAGCGCGGAATACTGAGTATTAGTTCATATTCTTCAACTGGAAAACAATCACGAACTAACTCACTGTTCCATGCCCCTGATGGTAGTAGTAGATCTGCCACTAGAGAGTGCTCTAGTAAGTGATGAGGGAAGGATGGTTTAAAAGAGAGGGGTCGTGGTAACCACTGGTTATGGTAAATTGATACAGCTGATCCATCACCAATACGCCAGCGGAGTCCTTTTTTAAGCAGCTCTCTACCCCATAAAATAGATTTCCAAACCAGAGAGTCAGAATGTCTAGGAGGTACCTGTAGAAAAGATGAATTAGCAAAATAAATGCCTTGGAGAGTTCGCGCCACCAATGATTCTGGATTTGATATCACTCTCCAGCCTTGTTTAGCCAGGGTGGCTTGGTTAAAAGAGGCCAGATCCCTAAAACCCAAGCCACCTTCTTTTTTGTGGCGGCACAGCCTATCCCATGTACACCAGTGGATCTTTCTGGAACACTCATCACCTCCCCAAAAATATCTGGTACACAGTCTCTGGATTTCCCTGGTTAGACTCTTTGGGAGTCTGAACAAATTCATAACATAGGTCGGTATTGCTTGGATAACAGCTTTTAGAAGTGTTTCCCGACCCCCAGCAGAAAAAAGGTGCCTCTTCCAACCCTTCAGCTTATTCCATACTTTCTCCTTTACAGCAGCAAATAGATTCTGCTTGTTTTTACTAGTGACACAAGGGAGTCCCAAGTATTTAGAGTGGTGGGGAACTTGGACAACACCAAGATATTGGGTGAGAATGGCAGCAACATCCCCAGAAATAGATTTTCCAAAACATACAGCAGATTTTTGGTAATTGATCATCTGTCCAGATGCATGCTCATAAGAGCGCAAAATTTCTTTGATCAATGTGCAATTGGTTTGAGAGGCCCTTGTAAATATGAGGCTGTCATCAGCAAAAAATAAGTGGGAGATTATTGGTCCCATGTTCCCACATCTCAACCCCTGCAATCCTCGATGCTGTTCAGCAAACTTTAGAAGAGTGGAGAGGCCTTCCGTGCAAAATAGAAACAAATATGGGGACAAAGGGTCACCCTGGCGAATGCCTCTTGAAGGAGAAAAAGAACCGTGTGAAACGCCATTAATAATAACAGAGTATGAAACAGAAGATATGCACCTGTGAATTATTTGGCACCACTTGTCAGAGAATCCCAGTCTCCTCATCATAGCAAGTAGGAAAGGCCATTCTACCCGATCGTAGGCTTTAGACATGTCCAATTTTAGAGCCAAATAATTTCCAGCAGAAAATTTATTGCGTTTTATAGCATGGAGACATTCGAATCCGATTATAGCATTGTCAGTGATTAGGCGACCGGGGACAAAAGCACTCTGGGTTTCGGATATTACCTCATTCATAACACTCCGCACTCTGTTGGCCAGTGCCCTTGAAATAATTTTGTACACCACATTACAAAGGCTGATCGGTCGAAAATCCGCACAAACTTTAGGCTCGTTTACTTTAGGAATTAAGGTAATCAGGGTCTCATTGACCTTTCCGAGAGCATCCCCATTATTCAGAAAACCCAGGCATGCCCGGCAAATGTCAGGTCCCACAATGTCCCAGAATTTTTGGTAGAATAGAGCAGGCATACCATCTCTGCCAGGGGCTTTAGTGGGGTGCATCTGGAATACTGCCTTCTGGATTTCATCAGCATGGAATGGAGAGTCCAGCCATTGAATGTGTTGTGCAGACAGTCGCGGCTCCACACTAGAGGTAACGGAATCAATATCAGACCCCGAGGGATTAGAAGAGGAGAATAAGTTTGAAAAGTATTTTACAAAAGTCTTTGCAGTTCGGTTTATGTCTGAAATTCAAACCCCATCCCTGCCAGTAATCCCAGAAATAAGGTTCTTTTTCCTTCGGCCAGATGCTTTATAATGAAAGAAACATGAGTTTTTATCCCCTGCCTTCAACCACTGCACCCTTGAACGCTGTCTCCAGTAGATCTCCTCTTTATACAACAAGGCATCTAAGGATTTCTGGGTCTTTGTTATTTCCTGCCAAGTCTGAGCATTTACCTGTTTGTTTAGAGCCCCCAACAAATGTTTTTTTTCTCTTATTCTGGTTTTCAAGTTTTGAAAATGTGAGAAATTCCAGTCCTTCAGTTGGGATCCTATATGTAGGAGATTCCTACCCACTGAATCAAGAGAGTGTACATTTTGGGGCCACCCCTCAGATATAATTTTTCTGCAATCTTCTTCTTCCGCCCAAGCTTCTTCAAAGTGGAATCTGGTGTTGGGGCGTTTAGGATGACTTCTATTACTAGGTGTACCAACATCTCCTAAAGATAGCATGAGAGGCCGGTGATCAGATCCCATAAAATCCAGATGTTATACGAAAGCATCAGGGAACAGGCAATGCCAGGAGAAAGAGCAGAGCATTCGATCGAGTCTTTCCTGGATAAAGTGGCTAGGATCGTGTCCGTTACACCAGGTGAGCAACGGCCCTTTAGACTGGATGCCCAAAAGCCCACATTCATCGATGGCGTTTCTGAAGTTTTGCATAAGGTAAGGAGGGCGTGGCAAGCCACCCTCTTTTTCAGAACTTTGAAGGATCTCATTGAAATCCCCACCACATACCCAGGGAAGAGTGGACAACGCACATATGCGTCGCAAGAGTGTCCACGAGTGGACACGTTGGGATACTTCGGGATGACCGTAAAAACCTGTGAACCTCCAGTTGTTCCCTATTCCAGTAATTGAAACATCAATATGGAAACGGGAGTAGGATAGAAGGGAGATGTCTACCTTATTAGACCAAAGGAGCGCCATACCACCGCCGCGTCCTCTTCTTTCAACTACAAGTTTACCACGAAAATCAAGTTTCACTCTAAGATCCTCCAATCTTTGTGTGTATGCTCGTGTCTCCATAAGGAAGATCACCTCAGGGCAGTGCTCCTGTACTAGTGAGTACAGGGTATGGAATGTGCGAGGGTTGCCCAAACCTCGCACATTCCAACTTAGGATTTTCATTGGTGTCGGCGGTCCTGCCTACCAACAGGAGCCGCCGTTGGGAAGTCCGAAGAAAAATTGGGATTAATAAGAACCGCACCAGGGTTGTACGGTGCAGGGGCTTGCGGTTCAGATTTGTCATTGTGTGCCAAGGGGTGGTGGATGACAGACCTTTGTTTATCAATGTCTCTTATTTCACTAGGTAGAAACCTCTTTGGGGGGGTAGCTTCTTCTGTATCAAAGTTTCTATTTTTCCGCTTGAGCTTTAGTAACTTAATGGCGTTGAAGTGTGGTGTGTTGTTGCAAGAGGTGGGATTGTTTTGGGCTATTTTGCTCGGCTGGGGGGAGGTTTGTGTTTTTCTGCGTCTTGTCTGTCTAGAGGATCTTCGAAGAGAGTCCGTAGGTTTGTTTTCAAAACTAACAAGGGGAGGATGGCCAGAGGTATTCTCAGTATTGGTTCGAAATGCTTCCTTTCCGTAACAGTGTGTGGTATTTTCTTGTTTGTTCAACGGTACCCCACTTTCTTGGGGCGCCCGATGTTTCCCACGTTCAATTGATGTCTCCCCAGAATTATTTATTAAATCGACCACCAGCTTGGTTTTTAATGCGGCGTACAACTCAAAAGATGCGGGGTTAAGCATGGGGGGAAGCTGGTATTGCGTGGGGGGCCAAAACATTTGAAAAAACATTTTCGGGGCGAACTTTTTGTGTTTCCGAGTGGAAACTGTCGACCTGTTTCTGGTGGTTTGTGTCTTCTTCACACACGTTTTTGCCAACCCTCAAAACCAGTGCTCTGGCCTTGTTTTCTAAACTGTTGTCTCCCCCATGTCGAACCATCTCCATTTCTATTTGAGTTTTCTCGAGCACCCGCGTCAAGCAGCCAAATGGTGTTGTTGTGGTCTCCCATGGTGCTGTATTCCTTTCTGGTTTCTGGCGTGCAACGTTGGTGCAGCCCTCGAGATTCCAGTGAGAGGGTATTTCCCTTCTTTCCAGGATCCTCCTCCGACAGCATTGGGACACCGCCCGTTTTGGTTCCGGGACCACCTGGCTGACATCTTCCGTGGTTCCAAACTTGTGCACCGAGTGTTAAGTTATTGTCTGCCACTTTGTCTGCCACGTTCTGGTTCAGGTTTACTTCAAAGTTTTCCCTCGCCCCTACACCAGGCAGCCCAGTGGTGCTGCCGCTGTTTTCCATGGTGAACTTTCTCTGGTTGCTGGCCTGTGGGTGCTGCATACGAGGGCGTTCCCTGCACACCTGTCTGGTATCTTGCCCAGTTTCCATTTCTGAGTTTTCTCGAGCACCTGCGTCAAGTTGCCAAAAGGTGCTGTCATGGTCTTCCCCGGAGCTGTTTTTCTTTCTGGTTTCTGGCGTGTAATGTTGGTGCAGCACTCGAGACTCCACTGAGGGGGTGTTTCCCTTCTTTCCAGGATCATCCTCTGACAGTATTGGGATACCGCCCGTTTTGGTCCCATGACCACCTGGTTCGTTCCCTCTTTCTGTTGCTGTCATCGGGCATTGTTCTGCAAAACATCCAACACCCTTAGGGGAAGCCACTACCTCGCGTGGCTGACTTCTTCTGTTTTCCTCCAAAAATTTGATTCCATGATTCCAAGCTTGTGCACCGGGTATTGGCACCATGTTATTGTCTGCCACTTTGTCGGGCACATGCTGGTTCAGTTTTACTTCAGCATTTTCCCGCGCCCCTACACCAGGCTGCCGAGTGGTGCTTTCGCTGGTTTCCCTGGTGGAGTTTCTCTGGTTGCTGGCATGTGGAGGCTGCATACGAGAGCGTTCCCTGCACGCCTGTCTGTTATCTTGCCCGATTTCCCTTCCCACCTCCTCGGGTTCAGCATTTTCCAGTTGGGGGCCAACCGTTTTCCACCCTTGAGCACCAATGTCGACCGTGGCAGGGCGGATTTTGGCATGCTCGGTTCTATTGTTCCTGTCTTCCTCTTCTATGTGACTGCCGCCATTAGGTCGTTTATGGTAGTTTGTGGGAAAAAATTTAATGCTTGTTTCCCTTGGAATGGATGCTTTTAAAACTTTTTGATTCCCCACCGCTCGTATGTTTTCTGGGTAGCGGTGGTTGCCGGGTTTTTTTAAGACTGTTGGGTATGTTTGTGGGCACTCTCTATACCCGTGATCTAGGAAACCGCAGAGGGTACAGAATTCTGGAAGTTTTTCATACTTGAAGTCTAACCATATTAGGTTTTCAGCTGACCCGAGTTTGAGAAAGATGCCTTTTCGTATTGGTTGGTCCAGGTATAATTTAACTAGTATACGCATAAACCTTCCTGTGCATGATCCTGAGTCATCAGCATCCACATCAAAGAATTTACCAATTCTGTTCCCTATTAGTTCGGCTGTTTCTACATTCATATGGATTATTGGTACATTGTTTACTTGGATTCAGAACGTGGCATATCGGAATGTGGGTTTAACAGTCACGTCTTCCTCTGAGGCTAGTTCCATTGCTATCAGAAATTTGTTGAAATTCCACGGTTCGTTCATTAAAACTTTTTTCCGGTCATCTTCTAAGGTGAACTCACACAGGAAACTGTCACCGCCTAGCCACCTGAATTTCAGTTCGCCAGTAGGCCGCCATAGGCTTCGCATTATATTTTGGAAGGCCTCTCTTTGATAATTTTTTCGAGTCAGGATCTTAACATATAGGCCGAATTTTGCTGCCAGGCGATGTCTCTTGACTACAGCTTCTGGTACTCCGAGAACCTCTTCATTGTGTGAGTTGTCAATTGAGAAGGAGTTCCATAAGGCTTCGATGTCTTCCATATATTTGAGAGAGATGAGAGAGTTCGCTGAGCGGACGAAAGTTCGCTGAGCGGACGAAAGTTCGCTGAGCGGACGAAAGTCAGATCCCTGGCTTAGGGAGAGAAAAAGAGTTCGCTGAGCGAACGAGTATCCTTACTTATTGGGCTGGAAATTTTGACTATTAGGCCCCTTTTTGTCACCGGCATGCTTTTATAGGATTATCATGGTGTGACCTTTTACAAACGCTTAGTAGAAGCAACATTTATATTGAAATTAACGAGAAAATTTTAACAGCACATAATGCAACAAGCAGTGTATGAATGCATTATCTAAAGATTTGATAACGAGTCACTTTGGACGCGAGCTATGTATGTTAAAGGATATAATTTTATCTGTTTATCGAATACTAATTGGTATTTTATTACAATGTTAAGAGTTGGTTTGGTATACAAATTTTGTGGCTTTGGAGGCATAGCTTCTGTAAAAAGAAAGAATTAATTTTGAATTTAAAATTGATGGGTGTTTGATAAACATAACTATGAGATTTGATTTGGTTCAATAATAAACTAGTGAATAAATTTATAATTTAATAATATTTAATAATTTTTTAGATTCAATGTTATAATCAATCATAAATCACGCAATTGTTAGAATAAGAAACATATTCTTGTTAATTACATAAATAATATGATTAATCCTGCAAACATTTAATTTGAAAATATTTAATACATATCCATTATCAAAACTAAATATTTTATTCTTCCATTCATCTTAACTAATTTCTTTTAAATACTGATATAAATAAAGAGAAAATGACTTTTACCTGAAAGGTTCAATCATAAGTTTACTAATTTTGATGGTTTCAAAACGGATTAAAATTTTCTCACTATTATTATTTTGTCCTTGATGAATATAAAGCAAAAATAAATAAATAATGTGATCTGCAAAGATTAGTTTAAACCTTTAGTTTCTATGATAAAAATGTCAACCAAGTCGTTTGACCATATTAAACTATTATAAATATTTGAGAAAAGCACTATATATGTACTCTATAGATAAATTAAATAGATTATTATATATAAAATAAATAAAGTTGATATCTAAATATTAAACAATATTAATAAGTTTAAAATATCTTAATTAACATTAAATTCAAATAATTGTACGACGATTTTGAAGATTAACTTTTAAAACCTCATTATGAACATGAATGATTTTATAATGTTTTAAAATCGATATGAAAGTAAAAATAAAATACTAGAAGGTGATATATGATAAAAGTTTAATTCTGTTAGTTGGTAAACGTTTAATTATATAATTAATAAAAATTTATTTTTATGTTTACAAGTGAGTTTTAATCATTTAATTACTAAATAAAAAAAGTTTATTAGAAAAAAATAATTATAATTTTCGACAATTGATGAGAAGCTTTTTTTTATTATGAATATAATCTTTATTTAAAAATAATTTGTAAAAACAATAATGACAGTTATATTTAACCCATAAAAAGTTACCATAAATAATATTAAATTCTTCTCTGTTCTTAAATGAGTTTTATTTATTATAATTATTAATAAGAAAAGTAATTATGTTTCGTTAGAAAAATATTTTTAAAATATAATTGATGATGTTAGGAGTCTAACGAACAACAAATGTCTACACATTGATATGATATTGTCCACTTTGAACCTAAACTCTCATAATTTTGCTCTTGAGGTTTACCCAAAAAATATCATATCAATAAAGATATTGTTCACTTCTTAGATACTTATGATCCTCCATATTTCTTGCCAATGTGGTTTGCTTTGATATTAGTTTGTTGAGGATTCTTACGTGCTCTAATATTTATTGACCCAGTATTTAGCACCCTAGAACCCTATGCGCTTTGCAGAAGCTTTCTCTCACAAGTAAAACAAGATTAAACAAAAATGAATTAAGAAAATAGAAAAAACAATCACACACAAGTGTTATTGATCGACTCGTGCTGGCCACCACTTCCGGCCTTAGACAATTTCGAGTGCTAAGCAACTTAGAAAACTCTCAAAACCCGAAAATAGAGATGAAAGAGATGCTCAACAAGTATTTGAGAGAATGCTCTCAATATTATCACTAAAGAGAATATTAAAAAGTTAAGAGAAAACTACAAGTATGGAGGATTACAAATTTGGAGGATGGTTTGCTCAAATTAGAGCTTCACCTATCTATAGTACAAACTATGTCAAATTGATGACTAGAATTTACTCTAATCTAATAGTTCATATTGAAAGTAAAAAATGCACAAAGGAATATTTCAAAGATGTCATCTACCATAAGAATATTATAAAGAATGTGTCATCTCTAAAAACTCTCTAACTTACCACAAAGTAGTAGGCTTAACTCAAGTCAACTAGGCCTTCTCGAAAATTTAGCTTATATAACTCTCCATGGGCCAAATAGCCTATGGGAGGTTTTATTGCGCAGCAAGTAACTCTCCACTGGAACTGGCCCACCTTGTTCTTTAAACTGCTGATATGTGTTTTTGTGTTTCAAGCGTGCTCTTTTTTCGAGCAACCCTTTCCACATGATAAACTTTTTCTTTTTTGTCATGACATGTGGAAATTCCAAAAGTTCCCAGTTGTTTGGCTCATGTTTCATGCCTTCTATACCTCTACGGTATTGCTTTCAACCACTAGCAGAAAAGCATTGAATATAGTCACTGCCTTTGTTTTGAAGGTATCCCTACCTTATGCAAGACATTGCCAACTCTTTTGGCAATAAACTTTAGCCTCTTGGCCCCACGATCAAAGCCTTTATGAAGTGGGTGTGCTGCCTTATACTATGTTTTAAATATTGTCTCCATTACCAAGACTCCTAAACCATGTTTGACATACCGTCGAATGTCTTCCACTCACTTCTTATGCTGGACACTCATTGATGCACTATATGACCCCTGGATTGTTAGATGTCTCCCACATTTGTTAACTCCTTAAACTGTCCCCACAACTCTCCCATCTTTGATTGAGGCATTTGATATGACGATGTAGTTAGAAGTTTCAACTCCAGCTCTAACTCACCTTGAATCTCCCCTGTTGATGGTTGCTCTTTTAGTAAGGCAATTAATATGACTTTTGTTGGGATTTATAATCATGTATCATCCCATTATGTATAAATATTTAATGATAGTATTTATACAATTATTATTTCTAATAAAATTGTTAATATTATTTATAATTAAAATGATAAGATGCTTATAACATTTCAGACATTGTATGATCTAAAGAAGTTCAAATCTGGTTTAAAAGAGTTTAGATCAGTGTTAATAGTTAGAAGTACTAAGAGTTAGTAGTGCTAAGAGTTAGTGATATTAAGAGTTAGTATGTTCATATAGTTAGCTAAATTTAAGGAGTTAGAACCTTATTTGAAATGGAATAATGACCTGAGAATATATTAGTAATGACATAGCTGCAAGGAGTTGCAAATAGTGTTAGAAAATGTCATTATGCAAGTATGTTTTCAAACATAATGTTCTTGATCTAATTTCATCGATGCGGGTCTATCGGTGGAACCCATTAATATAGATTAATGTATATCTATATCTGAATGGTTCAGATAGTTAGTCTTAGCAAACCATGAATTTAGTGGAAGCTCGTATAGAGATGCAGGTATTTAGTGAGGACTGAGTATTGAACAGACTCACGAGGACCTCCAATAGACATCTCATGAAGCCATCAATGGAAGGTCTTCTGAGTTTAGTAGTATTTGTGGTCATTTGACATGAACGCCACGGTGGGTTTATGAGTGATCCATCATGCTTTGGTTCCACACATGTCAGAAACTTTTCATGGTCTGACCGCTGGATGTCGCTGGGTATGGTCCGATGCTCATGGAGTCTGGTGTGCATAGATATGGGATCCATGAGCTCATATGAGTGGGTTATATATCCTAATGCTCCGAGATTGTATTTTAGAAAGTCTTATGGCCACAAGCATAAACCTCAGACAATATATTCCGAAGGAATAAACAATATCATAAAAGTGTTTGTGAATATTGTTTAATGAAATATAAATCTGGAGTTAAGTTTATAGTTGAGCAAATAGAGATTTGAGCAAATAAATGATGGAAAGATTATACGAATATGCAATAACCTCAACTTGCATGGTCTAACTCATTGATTTGTAATATTCGTAATGTGTGTGTGGGACATTGTTCACAGATGTATGGAGGAGCTCCATATGACAAATCAGGTATAGACCTAGAAAGTCTCACAATATGAAGTGTACTCGTTGCGTACTAGGGTAGCGGATTGGATTGAATTATTTGATCAAATAAATTTCAGTAAAATAGAATAATTATTTCGAGATCTCTCGGGATATGCATTTATCAAGACTTAATTATTAAACACATCACTTAATTAATTAATAAGGATTGTTAATTAATAAGATGTTGATAAGTGGCAAAATTTGTTCTATGATTTGATTTTACCTTTTTACCAATTAACCTTGGTAGTACAAATTAGTAAGGTAAAAAGTAATTATTCAAAATTGTTTTGAATAATTAAATTATATATTATTATATTATTAGATAATATTATAATATATATAGATCATGGCATTGTATTTTAATATAATGAGGGGCCTAGATGTTGGCCATTTAATTACCCATTATAATTAAAATAATTATATTTGTTAGGTAAAGGTTAATTTAGGTGACTATTAATCTAGTGCTTGGTTAAATTAATCCTAAGTAGGAGACTGACAATAAAATAGGTGGAGCACTTGTTTTTGTTTAATCAAAGTGCTGAATAAACAAAAAAGATTTTGGCTAACAATTGAATTCATTCATTCAATTGTGAGGAAAGAATTCAGCAAGGTGAAGAGAAAAGAGGTAAGAGAGAATTTTGAGTTTTTGTTCCTTTTTCAAGTGTTGAAAAATGTAGAATTTCTCTTCATCTTCTTTTCTCATAGATGGATCATAATGAACAAAAATAATATGAAAAAAGAGCTAAATAATTACGAAAAGAGTTTTTCACTATAATTAATCTATAGAAATTGTTTTTAAGAATAATACAAGAGTTGTATATATAATATTTCTAATTAATACAAGAGTTGTATGTAATTGTTTTTATCATCTCCATTTAAGAAATAAAAATTATATTCAAAAGAGTTTAAATACATATTGCTGAAAATTCTAAAGCTACCATTCTATCTCTATAATTCCACTAAACCATTATGGACTAGAATTGTTCAACAATATACTTCAATGTGAGCTCTTCACATGGATGGATGGAAGAGTTGAAGATTCTATAAAGCTACCTTCATTAGATGAGTATTTTTACATTATGTTATAATACAATTGTTCATCATGTTTATAATTGTATAACATGCTTCCGCTGCATATAATAATTTTTAAAATTATGTATACACTCGTATGTCATACACTTGATAAACAACAACTTGTTCGTGCTCCTCAAGCAATTCTGCAACCTCCGTTGGTAGCTCGTCCTTGCCCCCCTTTGCCTTATCATCCGTCTCCCTCATTGTGATTGGATGAATCTCTTTTTTATGCTCAGCATCTTCCTTTAGTTGCATAGCGAAAAGGACTTTAACGTTTGGCTTGGATCGCCCACCCTTGGGCCTGTCTACCATTAGTATCATTCAGGATCGTCTCACTAAGATACACATGTAGTTACGTTGAGATAGTAGAATTACATTACACTGCCACAAGAATTTTATACCTAGCACTGCATCAAAATCATCAATAGGTGCTATCGAAACATTTACCTCACCACGCCATTTTTCTAAGTGGATTTCGACCCCTCGAACTACTTCATCCAGTGACTTGGCTTTTTCATTCACAGACTTGAGGTATCCTTCTCCTTTCTCCACATAAAAGCCCAAGTACTCCACTTCCATACGATTGATAAAGTTATACATATCCCTATATCAATTAGCACTTAAGTCTTTATGCAGTTGATATAGGCTTCAATGTACATAAGCGTCATTCTCATTGGTGCGTTGGCACCTGTTTAACTTTGAGGGAATTGAACAGCTGCATACATCCATACTATTTTATCCGCTCTCCTCTTATGCCTTATCCATTGCACTGAAAGCATTTTTCTTCGGACAATCCTTCACCTAACGATCTCAATCACAAATGAAGCAACTTGTCTTTGAATTATTGCCTCTATGACCGCCATGCTTCTGCTCCTTTCTCTTAGGCGGTTTGCCTTTCTCCTCCTTACTCTCTAGAGGGTGAAACTCCTTAGCTTCCCTACCTTTTACTATGATTAGGTTTAAAATGTTTAGACTTACCCATTTCTTCCTTGCAGTAATCTATGAACATCTCTACCATTGTAAGAGAGTCGAATATATTCTACACTCCGTACTGCTTTAATTCATTAGCTGCATATGATTGTAACCCATCTGAAAAATTGAACAACAAGTTCTGCTCATTCATATTACGAATTTGCAACATTAATAAAGAGTACTCCTCTATGTACTCTATAATGGACTTCATTTGTTTCAATTCCTTCATCCATTTGTGAGCATTATGCGCTACGTTCTTCCGGTAAAATTGACGCTTTAATTCCCTTTACAGTTCTTCCCATGTGTTAATGGTTATATTATTAAGAAAATTATTTTATTTCTAGACAACAAAAGCAACAACCCTCTTTTTGTTTAGTACATGTCTCAGAAAAAATTTCTTCCTAACATTTGGTTACCTATTACATTTGTTTCTTGAGTAATTTTAAGACAAGAAGGCAAGTTATTACAATTTTGGAACTAAAAGCCTTTTAGCTAAATTGAGTTTAGTTTTAAATTTTTCATAGTTTTTCAAGTGTTATTGAAGTTTCCTTGTTTAGAATCTACACGGTCAATTACCTTCTTGTTCCCATATTATTTCTTTTAATTGATGAATCCACCTTTTATTCATTTAATAAAATTTTTGATGCTCAAGTTAGTATTTATAAAAAAAAGATAGTGCTCATATGTGAAGGAGTGTATGGTGAACATGAGACACTTAGTGTGATTAATCTCAATAAAATGAACAATGATTTGTATATCTGAATGAATAATTTATGCATAGTCACTCATATTTATAATGTATGAGTTTCAATCATTTTCAAAGCATGCATGCATGAATCTTTGATTTAATTAAACTGTGATTAAAATGGAGTTTGAATTCAATTTAAAGTTTACTTTTACCATTCTTATTGGCGGGAGAATTTTATGTGAAATTGACAAACTTTCCTCCCAAAATTATCTCATTCGTTAGATTTATCTTATAATCTAAAATTTATCCAATCTTTAATAGATATTACTATTTTTATTATTATCTACTTAGACGCTCTTAGATAGGTGACATATTGTAATTGCTTGGTACCAATTATGTTAATTTTGATACATATAATTATATCAAATATATTATTTATAATAAATTTTTAAAATTATTTATATTAAAAGCTTTGGTAAATTACTATATAATAGTTACATGGTTAGTTATAATGTGTTTACATGTAATATAAATTATAATTTTTATCTTTGCATCACATATATATCTTTCTTTTTCATTATATTATGTTATAATTGGTCCTAAGAACCTTGGATTGAGTTCTTTATCGTTGATAAGGCCTCTGTTTATAGATAAAATTCATTTTAGGAATAATTGACTCCTTTTGGCCAAGTCTCGAAGTCTTCTCTAAGAACTTGTTTGCACTCATAAAATTTAGATAAATTGGGACGATGGTTATTCTGACAATAATCTTTCAATGCTTAAGTTAATTTTCTAGACTTAAGAGAATTCTTAAAGAGTTTTTACAGACTAGTTGATAGTTTTATCTTATATATTTTCAAATTATCTTTACTCCTTTGGGGTAACGCTTAGGCATCTTTTTATAGGTTTTATAGCTATTCAATTACTCTTATACATTGTCTCCATGTCTTGGAGTTGGCAAGAAAATGAAAATTTGAGGTGCAATGTTAGGTTTAATGGCGCCACTTTAGCATTTTTGTTTTTTACATTATAGGTTGTCCTTAGATTTAAGGTAGTTCTCAAGTCAATCACTTTTCATCTTCATCTAAGAATTGCATACCTTGGTAATCAAAGTTTTTTAGTTTAAGATTCCTATAACTTGTGTTAAGCTAAAGATGGGCTTTCTAAACTTAACAGGCGGTGTTAAGGGGTCATTGTTTCCATATTTCTCAAGGGGAAGTGTGGGCTCAATGGTGCCACTTTAGTATTTTTCATGCATTGTGAGTTGTCCTTGGATTTAAGGTAGTTCTCGAATCTATTAATCTGTCACTCTTTATCTTCACTTGAGAACTGCATATCTTGGTAATCAAACTTATTTGCTTTAAGATTCTGAAAACTTGTGTTAAGTTAAAGTTCGAGCTCTCTGGACTTAACAGGCTAGTCTTGAAAGACCAAAGCCTTCTATACACAACAGGATTTTGTAGGCCTAGCTTGGACTCCTGTTAATCCAATCTCCGAGAGTTAAATTTGGGTCATGTAGGCTCCACGAACCCATATGGGCTGAACTAGGATCTTGACATTTTGAATCTAAGTGCAACAAATTACATAAGTGTAAAGTATATAAAGTTTTTACTTCTTCACCACTTTTATAATTTTTTTGAACAGTTTAAATTAAATGAAAGGTCGCCTCTCAAAGTTAAGAGAAGAATGTGAATGACTATTGGTTGCAAAATGGGGTCTCCATATCTTTAATAAGGGTGGGCATTATTTTCAATCCCAACCCGACCCGTCCTGTCCTAAAGTTTAGGTTAGGATGAAAATGGGAATGAGTTTGGTACATATTCGGGATAGAATTTTTTGTCCCAAATGGGTCGAGTCGGGTTCGTAAAATATCTAAACCAAAACAGAAATTTTCGGACCCAAAGCTTTTTTTTAAAATTATATTAAATTCAAAATTGAATTTAGAATAATAACATTAAACAGAACTGAATATAAGTGTGAATTTGAAATAATAACATTTAACGTAATTAAAATTGAAATAAGATTTAAAATTATAATATTTAAGATAATTAAAATCAAAATTAAATTTAGAATAATAACATTTTACGTGAAATTGAAGTTGAATTTAGAATTATAGCATTTAACGTGAAATCGAAATTGAATTTAGAATTATAATATTTAACATAATTGAATTTGAAATTAGATTTGAAATTATAATATTTAACGTAATTAAAATCGAAATTAGATTTGAAATAATAACATTTAACATGAACTTGAAATAGGATTTGAAATTATAATATTTAACGTAATTGAACTCAAAATAGGATTTGGAATTATAATATTTAATGTAATTGATCTCCAAATTGAATTTGAAATTATAATATTTAATATAATTAAAATTAAAATTAGATTTGAAATAATAACATTTAACGTAATTGAAATCAAAATAGGATTTAGAATTATAATATTGAACTATAAATTATGTTTAACATTATAATATTTAACATAATTGAACTCAAAATTAGATTTAAAATTATAACATTTAACGTAATTGGACTTGTAATGAATTGATTTTAAAATTAATCATATTATAACATTTAACGTAATTGAATATTAAAAAATAACATTTAACGTAATTCAAATTCATAATATTTAACGTAATTGAAATCAAAATAATATTTTAAATTATAATATTTAACGTATTTCAACTCGAAATTAGATTTATAATTACTACATTTAACGTAATTAGATTTGGAATGAATTAATTTCAAAATTAATCAAATTATAACATTTAATATAATTAAATTTTAAATAATAACATTTAATGTAATTCAAATCTATAATATTTAACATAATTGAAATCAAAATAATATTTAAATTATAGTATTTAACGTATTTTAACTCGAAATTAAATTTATAATTACAACATTTAACGTAATTAAATTTGGAATGATCAATTTAAAATTAATCAACTTGTAATATTTCACGTAATTCAAATTTAAATTGAATTTAGAATAATAATATTAACGTAATTAAATTTAAAATAATAACATTAAACATAATTAAAATTTAATTTAAATTTAAATTTTTTTATTTTATTAAAATTTAATTTGAGAATTTTCGACCTGACCCGAATCAAAACAATGGCATTTTAATAAAAAAAGATACATAAATAAATAGAAATTAAAAATTTCTAACCCAACTTAAAAATTATCTTGAACGGACACTTTTCAACATTCCGATCAAATTTAAATATAATTTAAAATTTTTCAAACCCAAAATTATTCACCCTTATTTAAGATAAATTTTGTGGTCCCGTTGCCATTTACCCTTTTATTTATATTGGCCCAGTATATTTTGTTTTACTGTGCAAGTGAAAAAATCTCAACACTTGCATCTTTTACTATGCAAGTGAAAAAGATCTCAACTCTTGCATCTTTTTGAACAGATAAGGTAATGCTATCTCCGCCGACATTGATATTATAAGTAACTCTAACGACGACATTACTTAAGTAGCCTTAATTATTGTATTTAATAGAACATAGATATTGCACTTGTTTTAATAGTTCAATAATAAAAATGTTTACCATACATCTTAAAGATTTTAGTTTGAATCCCCCTCCTGCATGTCAAATAATAATAATAATAATAATAATTTATGATGAAAATCATGAAAACATATGACGCCTTCATAATATTATGTTCAAACTCCATCAATTTCCACTTTCCAAGCCCCTTCAACTAACTTTCAAGTAGTTTGGTTTGAACTGCTCTTCAATTATGTCGTCTTCCTTAATTCTCTTCTGGTCAATCAATTATGTTATTTAGTAACACAATTCTCTGCATATTAATGCGATTTTCAATTTCAGTAACCATTATTCCAATTAAAGTTGGCAACTTTTTTTTTTTGGAACTAAAGTTCTCAACTTTTGGAAATTGAATAATCGCACTTACTGGCACTTGATTAGTCCTCACTAGTCAATATAATTGTGCCTTGAATTTTCTAAATTCTATAGGGTAGGGTTATTTTAACTCATTAAAATATTTAATAAATTTACTTTCTTAACACGCACATTATTAAATTTTAAAATTTAAATTTTTTTTTTTCAAACCAACTTTAATTACTAATATAATTTTACTAATTTAAATTATTATAAAAATATTAGGTTTTAGTAAATACATGTGTAATTATTAATAATTCCATATAAGTTCCACAACCTTTTCTCTGACAAGAATAATCATAAATAATTAAATCTTAAAAGAAAACATAGTAAGGATTAGATTTATTTTGTGTTATTTATAGCCAAGAATAAATAAATAATAATAAAAAGCCTAAGGAACTCGGAAACTCGCTCAAGCCTCCAAGTTAATTTGAGATTACTGATGAAATCTAATTAGAAATTAAATTCTATAATAAATAATTTAATCCAATCAATTAAATATATAATGGATGTTTATAAATTTAACAAAATAAATTTAACCCTTTTTTTAAGAAATATTTTGACTTAACCACATAAAAAATATATTTTTCTTTATGATTAATAAAATTTTTCGATCAGTCATCCAATGCTATTAAGTTTTAGTTTTGAACAAGCAAATTTTGATGAAAGATTATAGAATTTATTTTGCATTAAGAATTTATGAGTATTTAGTTGTTAAGACTTATCTTTAATATTGATATTGGGCGTTCATTATCCATGCTTAAGCTTTTGAGTTGAGTGACAAAGTTAAGGTATTGAGTTTGAGCTCACATATCTTTCTTTTTAGATAATTTCTTAATTTATCTTTTTGTTTCAGTTTATGGGAGATCTATCCTAATTCAAACATACTCGGATTCACATTTCACGTGAAGGGTTTTATTAAAATTTTTCTTTAATATTAATATTGAATCTTCACTTATCAGTTTAAACTTTTGGATTAAGTAATAAAAGACCTACTTGAATCTATGTTTTACGTAAATAACACTATTAAAACTTGCATTTAATATTAATATCGAGTCTTCACTTATCAACTTAAACTTTTAAGTTGAGCGGTAAATTAATATAATAAAAAATAATTTTATTATAATAAATTAATTTAGTAAAATTTTATTTGAAATCAAGGGCACAAATTTATAAAAAAAAAATTGAATTTTATATTTTAACAGTGAATTTATTGAAAAAAAAAAGAATTTATTGAGTACTTTTGTGATTTCAAATAACCCACCCTACTCTATATCATATGATATTGATGGTTAATTATAATTTATTATCACTGTAAAGATAATAAATGTTATAAGGAATAATTACCTAGCTATTCTATGAAACGTCTTAGTTCATTATAACTAAAGTATTGTTTTTTAGGCCTTAGGTAACTTTTTGGAAGATTGTTATATCCTAAGTGGCCAACGTACATAAAATGAGAATCATTCATGCTCTATTTTGATTCGGTAAATCAAAGAACGCAAATAGTTCAATAAAATTAAGCTAAGATTGGAATTAAGAAATGCACAATGCTTTTTCATGCTCATTGGCTAAGAGTGAACATGAACATAACATAGCACACCAGTAGTTGCGGTGACGAACCATGCATTGACACTTGCTACAAAAGATAACAATGCAGAGTGCCAAGTCTTATTTCAACTAGAGCACGGACTCATACATTAACCTAAGCAACCACTCAGTTGAAAAGTGGAGGCTTCTGCGGTGGTTTCTTCGGAGGAGTCTTCTTAGCAGCCTGCAGGTTGTGGAAGTCCTCTATGTCCTCAACCGAAGGGTGGCCGCGAAAGTGTTCACGCGGCGGCTTCTCTCCCTTGCCTTTTGGAGGCTCGTGTTCAGGGTATTGCTTTTCTTTGTTAGCTGATTCATCAAATGGGGTTGGTGGTTTGTGTTTTGGTGGTGGCTTGCTTCCCTCACCATCAAAGCTTGGAGGGTTAAATGAATGCAACAGCTCCGCCGCAGAAGGAGGCTTCTTGGGTGGCGCTTTCTGGGCTGGTGGCTTTTTGGGTGGCTTCTGGCCGGAAGTTGGAGTGGCAAGGAGCACCACTCCGAGAAGTAAGACTAGCAACAAAAAGTATGCTTTAGACATGGTTGAGATAGCTCTTGAAATGATGGGTGCAAAACTAGTCTAATTGTTTTGCCTTTTATAATGGAAGAAGACCATTAATTGTGTGAATTAACTGCGCCATTAATGCTTTATCTACTTGCGGTTATTTTAATTTTTACATATCATATAAGGCTCACAACAAGACAGTGGTAACTATTCCTTTTAGTTTAGCTTTTTTTCTTTTTCCTAAAATGAGAACTTCTTAAATAGAACTTACACTAATAGAATTTGTAGAGGTGGGAATTTTGTTAAAAAAAATTATCAACCATTCGCAAATTACTCATAATTTCAAAGGACACGCTATAATTACCCCAAAAATCATAGCGGGGAGCAAACGGCACCTAATAATAACTAAACTTTGCAACTCAACGGAGCAAATTGTGAAAAAAGATATAAATATAAGTCTTCCTTAGACATCTATCAACAAACCTAATATTAAGTAGTATACAAAAGCAAATTAAGATGCACCGTGACGCGTGTGATGATGAATGCGGATACAAGGTTCATTATAGTCTCTAATTCACCTTGTTCAGAATTGTGGCTCTGGGTTAATCTCATGTAGTTTTCACCCTTTGTCGTGTTTTGCATTCGGCTATTATATTCATGATAGGAAAATTGTACCAACGTATTCATAAGTATGTGCTTTGCTCTTCCAATATTATGTCCCATGTTTTACTGGGGACATGTGATGTGTTACTCTTACTACAATTAATTACATGCATTTTTTTTATTGCCTACGCTGTAAGTATTTTTAAATATTTAGTGCGTATCACACTTTTGAGAGACTATTTAAACCTATAGAATATTATATAAATTAGAGTTTTTAAAAGATCTGTTGATTTGGGAGGAATAATAAGCTAAGTTTGTTATTTGGTGAACAAGTATATAAAGTTTTAGAGTAAGAACATTTTATAAAATATACAGTTATATTTTAAAATATTTTTAACACATTATTTTATTTTTATTGTACACGGTTAGGTTATTGTATAGTTTTAAAAATTTTAATTATTTATTATATAGAGCTAATGCAATAAATAAATTAGGGTTTTAATTGAACCAAATCATCTTAATTTGTATATTTTTCTTTAATTATATAAGAATAATATATTTTTCTTTTTCTTTATATTATTTTACAAGACTGCTTAGCTTTGAAGTATCTAACACCACACGATTTCCGAAAAGATCCATAACACGTCATATGAAATTTTTACCTTACTATAAATCTATAATAAAGGCATGCGATATTGTCGGCGCGCTTAAAAGTCCATGTTATGTGCTACCCACTGGAATCAGGCCAATTAATGGAAAGAAAAAAAAAACAAACTTAAAAAGGGTGATGGGTGCAATATGATTTTTTGTGCATTCATTTATTAAAATTTTGATGCATATATATTTATTTTAAAATAAATCAATTACACGAGTGATAATAATAATAATAATAATGAAGAAGAAAAATTAGAACACATCAAGATTTTATTAAATGACACAATTAATCACACTATTCTATACAAAATTTTCTCTTGGATTAATAGTGGGGAAATTATATTTTACTTCAAAATACCAAAAATTCTCTTATTGTTAGACATATTTTGTTAGATTGTTACTCTTTTGGTTCTTTTAGTAAATTACCCCTAACGTGACACAAATGCAATAAGAGGGAAGTATAGACAACCTAAATTAAACCAAATCAAACAATGCAGTTTGGTTTGGGTTGTGATTTTATTTAGGTAGGGTTGATTGAAAAATTTTAACCCAATTTTTAAATAGGTTAAATTGAATTTAAAATTTGCAATTCATTTAATCCTCCCAAACAATATGCTGCGTATAAATTACTACTACTACTACTACTATTATTATTATTATTATTCAAATAAAAAATTTAATCTAAAATATTTATAATTCACAAATTTCAAATTCGTATCAAGTTTACAATCCTAATTTATCATTATTTCAATTTGCCAAAATGGAGCCCGTTGCTTTGAATTGATAATATCTTATTTGTTCGAGTAAACATATTATATATATATATATATATATATATATTAAGTTGAAAGATGAACACCATATTAATTTGGGATGTTTAGAGGTTGCTAGGTAGGAAAAATGACAACTAGACCACAAAAGTTGAATGAAAATGACTAATAAAACCTTACATTTTAAAGGGGACAAAAAAATCTCTTATCATGTGACGATTTCCATTAATTTAGATGGTTTATTCCCTTATAACAATTAAGTAATTTGCTTACCTCTCCAAATATAATTTAAACATACTTATTGTCATGTGGTATAATTATTTTAATTTATTCACTTTCTAAATATATTTAATAAAAATGTTTTAAAATAAATCAAATTAAAGTAAAACTTAAAAAAAAAAAAGCAAGCAATAACCAATCACTAGTGGCCATCGCCACTGCTACTACTGAACAACCAGTTAACCATTAGTGACTGATGGTATATTGACTCAAATTTGATATTATTGAACTTGAAATTTTGTAATCAACTATAGAAACGATTTTAAAAAATTTTATATCTATTTTAATTTAGCAACAAGATGGTATAAGAAACATACCTCAATTGCAAACTTTCACAGATGTTTTTTATTAATACCAATAAATCTTTCATGTTGTATCTCCCACCAATGGACTACTCATGTAGGCGAGCTAATAAATTGCAGAAGATTTAATTATGTGTTCTTAATTTTTTTCTTTAAAAAAATTTAGCTCAAATGAAGCACCAATAAAGAAGATGTAAAAGTGGTTCTAAAACCCTTTTTTATAGTACAAGAATCTTTATGTTATCTAAACTCTTAATCCTAATAAGATTATGATAAAATAATATCTTTATATTATTTTAAGTTAGATAATTAAAAAGATAAATATAATATCTAATATTATCTTTAATTAAATAATTTAGATAATTTATAATTATTTAATTATTTTAATTTAACTAAATAATATAATTATTTATTTAATTTCATAACTATTATGGATTTGGCCAGTAATTAATTAAGCCCAACAAATTTAATCAAATTAAACATGGGCTAATCGAATTAATTAATTGATCCTAATAAGCTTAATTAAATTAAACTTGAGTCAATTAATATTTTAGATCTAACAATTAATTCAATAGTCAATTTTAATATTTATGGAGCCAGCATGGGGGCTTGATGGACCTACAAAATTAAGCTCCAATAAATTAAATTATTTGATTAAACTCTTTAATCAATATGATTTTATTTATTAACTTTATATTATTTCACTAAAAATATAAAGCTAAACTCTTCATTTTGTAGATAAATTATAAAACAGAAAACTATCATTGTCTATTTAATAATGATTTCATATAGATCAATCCTCCACAAGTGTTCATAATTAGAGCTAGATCGAGTATCTGTTAACCTTTCTAATTACATATTTATCCTTGATCCACATTGATCATCTTTTGAACATTTAATTTGTGAAATTCACAAATTTATTATTATTTTTTTTAACTTTTAAAGAAAACTGAGCATTCATAATGTTCAAGACTAGAATCAATTATCAAGAGAACAACTTATCTAACTTCCTTTCAGAAGGAGTGGATTCGATATCTGTGAGAAATGTTCACAGCCATCCATTTTGTTACATTTATAGAATACTTGGTAATTGACTGCAAATCTTTTACAGTCTTTCCCTTATAAATTAATAAACATAACTTAATAAATAGGAGTTCATTAATCACTTAAGATTAAGATTAATCTATATATGATTATATTGTGATAAAATAAATTCTCTTCACTAACAGAAATTAATAGAGAATTATTTTTATCGTGGTCCAATCCTATATAATCAACATTATACAAAGTGCCTATATTTTCTATGTCAATACATAGAATGATCTGGATAAGATCATTGTATACAATATATAAATAGACCGTACTTATAGTCTATCAAAATGAAGTTTCCGTCTTCATTCAGACTAAGAACAAGTTTAGATTATTACGCTTAAATTTGATCCTCTCATATATAATTATTATATACTAAGTTTAAGGTTACATATAATAATCAAAAAATTTCATGATAGTTGAATAAAACAATCATAATTACAAATATAATCTTGAATGAATAACCTCTATTAATTATTTGTAGCAATATCTAAATATAAATAATTATGCTTTTAGGGCACACTTCTAACAATCTCCCACTTGCCCTAAAGCCTGTGAGACATGTCTCGTATCCCTAGACCCTTTAAGAGACTCTCAAAACTAGCAGTAAGAAGAGTCTTCGTAAAAGGATCAACATGGTTATTTTGTGACTCAATTTTCTTCATCGTGACATCTCTTCGGTGAACAATCTCCCTGATCAGATGATACTTCCTTTCTATGTGCTTGCCATTTTTTTATGACTTTTTGGCTCTTTGGAATTCGCCACTGCACCGTTATTATTACATTAAAGTGTGGGGGGTTTATCCATATCTGGAACAACTTTCAGATCCAATAAAAATTTGCAAAGCCATACCGCTTCCTTAGCTGTTTCATAAGCCCTACATATTCAACTTCCATTGTTGAATCGGCAATACATGATTGCTTTATGCTTCTCTACACAATGGCTCTACCACCAACAGTGAACACTAATTCAGATGTTGATTTTCGAGAATCTAAGTCAGATTGAAAATCAGAATCAGTGTATCCGATTGGGATCAAATCCTTATCGAAATAGACAAGCATATAGTTTCTCGTTCTCCATAGGTACTTGAGAATATGCTTTACTATAACCCAGTGATCATATCCTGGATTGAATTGATACTGGCTGACTACACCTACCGAATAGCAAATATCGGGTTTAGTACACAACATGGCATACATTAGGCTGCCTACAACAGAGGCATAGGGTATCCGTCTCATATCTTCTTCTTCTTGAGATGTTTTAGGACATTGTACTCAGACAAGTGAATTCCATAGCGAGAAGGTAAATTACCTTTCTTGGAATTCTGTATCGAAAACCCTACAAAGATCTTATCTATATATGATACTTGAAACTGAGCTAAAAGTTTGTTCTTACAATCTCGTATGAGTTAAATCCTAAGAACATAACTTACTTTTCCTAAATCTTTCATTTGAAATTACTTAGCTAGCCATTTCTTTACATCCGATAATACTTCTTTATCATTCCTAATGAGAAGAATATTATCAACGTAAAGAACTAAGAAAAACACTTTACCCTCATTGATGCACTTATATACACAAGCTTCATCAATATTTTGTTCAAATCCATAAGATTTGATAACTCGATCAAATCTTATATTCCAAGATTTAGATGCTTGCTTAAGTCTATAAATAGACATTTGTAGCTTGCAAACCTTTTACTCTTGTTCTTGTACTATGAATCCTTGTGGTTGAACCATGTAAATGGTTTCATCAAGATTATCATTTAGAAAAGCAGTTTTGATATCCATTTTCCAAATATCGTAATCTAAACAAATAGTAATGGATAAAAGAATACGAATGGATTTTAGCATGGCTACTGGCGAGAAAGTTTCCTCATAGTCAACTCTCACTTTTTGGGTATACCCTTTTGCCACTAGCCTTACTTTGAAAGTCTCCACTTTTCCATCTGCTCTTCGTTTTCTTTTGTAGACCCATCTGCACCTAATGGGTTTAAATCCTTTGGGTAGATCTACAAGCTCCCAGACCGAATTAGAGTGCATTAACTCCATTTCAAGATTCATAGCTTCAAGCTATTTCTCCTTGTCCGAATATTTCATTGCTTGTTTATATATCAATGGATCATCTACATTGTCATTAGAGATTGCAACTTGTGCTTCTCTAATTACAGTGTAATGTATAGGTGGTCTTACTATCCTCTCACTACGCCTAAGTGGCGATGGTTTATTCTAACGAGTAGGCATGATTTTTTTAACTTTGTGATCCAACAACAATTGTTGGTTGTTGAGGTCTAACCTTATTGGGAAGTAATTCCTTGATAATAACTTTACTCCGAGGTATATGATCTCTGATATAATTATCCTCAAGAAAATTAACATTTGTTGATACAAATACTTTATTATCTTAAGGATTATAAAAAAAACCACGTCTTGTCTCTTTGGGGTAGCCTACAAATAGGCATAATTCTGAACATGGTTCCAACTTTCCTATTTTTTTCTTGAGCACGTGTATAGACACCCCAATACGTTAAAATGCCGCAAAGAAGGCTTACAACCATTCCACAACTCTAAGGGTATTTTAGGGATTGACTTAGATGGTACTACGTTAAGAATATACATTGCTATTTGTAATGCATATCCCCAAAAGCAAGTGGGTAACGATGAGAAACTAAGCATGGATCTCACCATGTCTAGTAACATTCTATTTCTCCTTTCGGTAACACCATTTTGTTGTGGTGTTCCCGGAGTTGGAAGTTGGAATATGATCTTATGCTCTTTTAGGTGATCTCTAAATTCAGCATCGAAGTATTCACCTTTTTTATTAGATCGAAGTGCTTTTAATGGTTTATTGAGTTGTTTCTTGGATTCAGCTCGAAATTCTTTAAACTTTTCAAATATTTTCGATTTTCTATGCATCAAATATACATAGCCATAGTGAGAACAATCATCAATAAAACTGACGAAATATTCGTATCCTCCTCTAGCTTATACATTAATCGAACCACATACATTCGAATGTACTAACTCTAAAGGTTCTTTGGCCCTATTGCCTTTTCCAGTAAAAGGTCTTTTAGTCATTTTACCTTCCAAATAAGATTCAAAAATTGGTAAAGTACCAACCCTTAAACTATTTAGAGGTCCGTCCTTTACTAATCATTGTATCCTATTTAGGTTAATACAACATAATCTAAGGTGTCAAAAGAATGTTTCATTATCAGGAGAAATATTTTGTTTCTTAGGTTTTGGTTGTTCCAGCCTGAACATTTCAGTATTGAGCAGTGTTTGTGTTTCTGGCCGTATGATATAAAGACCATTCTCTAAATTACCGACACACATATTCAAACCATTTCTAGAAATAAAAACTGAATTATTATTAAAGAAATAGAATAGCAATGTTCTAAACATTTAGAGAAGAAATCAAATTATGTATAAAATTAGGAATATAATAAATGTCTTGCAAAATTAAAAAAACGATCCCTAAACTTAAGCCTAACTACTCCCACTGCTTTAGCTGAAACAACGGCCCCAGTACCCACTCGTATTATAAACTCGTCATCTGCCAATGTTCGAGAAGAATCAATCATCTGTAAAGAAGAACAAATATATTTAGTGGCCCTGGAGTTAACTACTCAAGGGTATTCATTATCTTCCACTAAACAAGCTTCAAGAACAAGTAAATCATATTTACCTTTCTTTTTCTTCTTAAGATCTTCTAGATAGATAGTGCAATTCTTCTTCCAGTGGCCTTCCTTTTGGTCTTCTTGCTCTTGTTCTTTTTATTATTGTTCTTCTTTTTAAGTTTGCCTATTGATGAGCCATTTCCTCAATTATTCCTCTTTTTGTACTTAGAAGATGAAGGATCTTTATTGGCAACATTTTCCTCCCCTTGTTTCTCAATAATAATGGATTCAAAGGTTTGGAGCTCATTGAGCAACTGAGTCATGGTAAATGTAAGTTTGTTCATGAAATAATTGCTCGTAAATGGAAGGAAACTCGGAGATAGGGTTTCCAAGATCATCCCTATTTACATATGCTCATTTATCTTTGCCTTATGAATCTCAGCTTCGTTAAAATGAGAAATCATTTTAAGTACATGCTCACGAACTGAGTTTCCCATTTTCATCTTAGCATTAATAACAGCTTTCACCGCATTATGCCGGGATTTCTCAGAAGGCTGCCCAAACATTGCTTGAAGTGAATCCCATATTTCTTTTGCGGTTTTTATATTCTCATGCTTACTTCTAAGCACTTCAGATATGCCTGCTAACTGGTAGCAGCGGACTTTTTCGCCAGCATCAAGCCAACGATCTTATTGCTCCTTAGATTCTTATGAAGTATTAAAAGCGGACCTTGGAGGGCGACGTTTAGTAAGGACAAACTTTTGGTTCTCATAAATGAGTACAATGTTATTGTACTTTTTCATTTCACAAAGTTTTTGTTAGTTAATTTATCATTGGATAATATTGTGATCAAGGGATTTGTCATTTTGCTGAAAATAATAAACAAAGGAACTAAATCATTCATACTCAAATATCATCACAATTGTGATATAACACTTTAAACATGATGCATGATGCATGATGCAAAAAAATAAAGGTAAAAACCCTAGAAAAAAATTCTATACCACGATAATCCAATTTATCAAAATTAATATGCCACCGTAGGGTAGGTCAAATCAATTTCAAATTAGACAGAGACAATTTCAATTAATTAGTGTTTTTTAAGTTATCTCATAACTTCTACATTAATTAACTATCGTTTATTTTTTTCTAAATATAATTATATTTATGTAAGTATGACATATCGTTTCGGACTCCTTAGACTTAACTCCAAAGTTGCCACCGTATGGTAGGTCAATCTAGAAATACATCCAGGAATCCTATATCTTGGAAGTTAACTTTGATATTGACTCAAATGGACACCCTCTGTAGGGAGAACGAAAATTATTATTTAACCTTCTCCCACTTATTATTTTATGTTGTAGGGTTTTATTTTATAAAATATCTCATATTTTATAATCCTAGTGAAAATTATTGCTGTTAGTTAATTATTGATCACTAGGTTTTATTCTAAGTGTTTCTAAAATCTAATTCTATTAACACTTAAATTAAATTACTAGATTTTTACACTAAAAATATAATTAATTATAAATAACTAAGACTTATAATTTTTAATAAACTATTTATTATAATATGTATAGTTAGTCTAATGTGAAATTATCGAATTTAATCTAATTAAATATAATTCACATTATTTATACCAATTATGGAATTAATTAATTTTAATCTTCTTAAAAACAAATTCCTTATTAGATAAATTAAAATTATTTTAATTAAGTCTAATAATTATTTGATATACTATGTGTCAATTTACTAAATCTAAACTAAACTATTTTAGTTAAGAAATACAATAATGACACATATATTCATGGCATATTATAATGGATTGAGTAGGCACATCTTAGATTTAAATGACATGTTATAATGCATGGACATATTTTATAACATAAATCATCACATAAAATAAAATATAAAATATTAGTGTTGATCGGGTCTTTTGAATTTTTAGGAAAAGAAAAATAAAATACAAAAAACGAAAGACAGTCTTAAATTTCCTGTAACTTCTTCTCTTCAAGTAGTCCTTGTTATCTTAATAAAATACAATTATATCTCATATAATTATAATTTATTATTCTCCAAAAAAAATTATATCTTATATGATTAATTTTATTTAATTACTATTAGGTTTTTGTTGGGGCTGCCTTTTGGTAGGTCTAAGTGATTCAACCTGCCACTATTTAAAACAGTGGCTGTTAAGCCACTGTTGAGCATGCCAATGGTAGGCCCAAAATCTTTGTTCAGCCACTACATAAAACAACGGCTGTTGAGACAACCGCGGGCCTAGCCCGAGGTTGGGCCTGCTTTCTAGCAGGCCTGGTATGGCCTGAAGGCCATGCCTACCCAACAGTAAAAGGAGTGGTAGGCCTCTTTCACCCAAACTGCACACGGCTCCCAGAGCCGTGCGCAGATTCAACTCTCTCTAAGGGAGTTGCTTCTCTTTCCTTATTTTTTTTAACTTCTTGATATTTCACTTCTTTTCTTCTTATTTTTGGCGCCTTTCCTTCTTGCCATAATTCAAATCTTTTGTGCCCCTCCTCCCTTTTTTTATTTTTTTAACATTTAAAAATATGAAATTCCTATGTTATTTATAAGTTACAAAAAAAATTGATCTAATCAATTCTTCATCCAAAAGACTATATAATTAACGACCAACACCATCAATTCATCCTATGAAAAAAAATAAAAACCATTAACATGTGCCTACCCATGAAGAACACAAAATAAAATTCGCAATTACAAATTAAATTAGACATTAGCCTAGTTCTGATATCAATTGTTAGAACGATTTAAAATTTTTTTATGTCTATTTTAATTTAGCAACAAGATGATATAAGAAAAATACCTCAATCGTGAATTTCCACAGATGTTTTCTGTTAACACTAGTAAATCTTCCACACTGTATCTCCTACCAAGGGACTACTTGTGTGGGCGAGTTGATAAATTGCAGAAAATCTAATTTTGTGTTCTTAATATTTTTTTCTAGAAACATTTAGCTCAAAAGAAGCACTAATTAAGAATATGTAAAAGTAGTTCTAAAACCTTTTTTTCTAGTACAAGAACTCTTATGTTATCTAAAATCTTAATCTTAAAAGGATTAGGATAAAATAATATATTTATATTATTTTAATTTAGATAATTAAAAGGATAAATATAATATATAACACCTCATCGCTCTAGCGCCAAGACTTCATTGCTCCAGCGATGAGGCCTGTGGGTTCGACATCCGACTCTTTTGTCCCTTTATTCTTGTTACGATAGTGTATACTTGCACTTAATTTTAAGATACAAAAATATCGCATCAAGTTTTTGGCACCGTTGCCGAGGATAATTATCTACTTTTTTGCCAATATTAATACCAATCTTTCTAATTTTTACTTCAGATTTTATTTTCTTGTTTTTTTTAATTTAGTTTTACTTTCTTTCTTTCGAGGTACATACGAAGATTAAAAAGTGAAGACTTAATTACTTTTGATCCAGAAATTGAAAGAACTTTAAGAAGAATTAGAAGAGAGCAAAATCAAGTCAACACCATGGAAGATCAAGTACCAATTGCACTCAACAATAAAGCAAGACCACTAGGGAATATGTTGTTCCCCTAGTTAATGGAATCCATTCAAGCATTCAAAGACCAACTGTTAAAGCTAACAACTTCGAGATTAAGCCAAATATGATTCAAATGCTCAAGGATTTAGTACAATTTAGTGGACTACCTACTGATATTTAAATATGTACATCATCAACTTCTGGGAGATATATGACACAGTTAAGTACAATGGGGTGTTCGATGATGCAATTCGACTAAGATTGTTTCCTTTTTCCTTGAGAGATAAAGTAAAGAGCTCGTTACTCTCACTTCCATCTGGATCTATAGCTAATTGGGATGATCTTGCACAAAAGTTCCTCACCAAATACTTTCTACCTGCTAAGACTGCCAAGATGAGGAACGACATCACATCATTCCTACAACTAGATGAAGAATCTCTTTATGAGGTATGAGAGAGATACAAAGTTATGCAAAGAAAATGTCCTCATTATGGAGTTTCAAAATAGTTGCTTGTATAAATATTCTACAATAGATTAGCTGGTCAATACAGAATAATAGTAAATGTTGCAGTTGGAGGAGCGCTCAAGAACAAAACTACCGATGAAGCATATGATCTACTAGATGAGATGACATCCAATGCCTATCAATGGCCCATCGAAAGGTTAACCATAAGAAAGATCACTGGATTACATGAAGTATACACATTGACTACATTATCTGCCCAAGTCAACATTTTCACCAAATAATTAAGCAACTTGGGAGTTAATGTTGTCAAGAGTCAACCCATCACTTACGATTTTTGTGGAGGTAATCATGCTAATGGACATTGTATGGAGACTGCTCAATATCTAGGGGACTTCAATCGCAATATTCCCAACTCAAATTTTTACAACCCTGGATAGAGTAATCACCCTAACTTCTCATGGAGCAACAATAATCAAGGGCAGCATTCTAAAGCTCCTCTTGGTTTCCAACCGCAAACCCAGTAAGCAACACCAAAGTTAATCCAAAAGGAAATATAGAGCAACGTCAAGTCGTCTCCTTAAGAAGTGGTAAAATCTTTCATCACAACATACCTCCACCATAACTTTCAGAGACAAAGGAGAAGGAAAAAGAAATAGTGGTCTAGCAGGATGATGTGCAACCATATAGACCAGCTATACCATTTCCTCATAGATTACAACAACTAAGAAGTCAAGAGAAAAGTGCCAAAACACAGAAAACCATAGAAACTGGTATTTAAGTACAAGAACAGAATAGTGAAAATGCAGCAGAAAATACCAGTAGTAACCCACAGAAGCAAGCCACAAGTCATTCACTCCACCACCTTTATTTCCTCAGAGGCTACAAAAGAAGAAACTAGATAAGTAATTTTCTAAATTTCTTGATGTTTTTAAGAAATTACATATTAATCTTCCTTTTACAGGTGCACTAAAGCAAATGTCGATTTATGTGAGATTTATAAAGGACATCCTATCAAAGAAGAAAAAAATATATGACTTCAAGATTATGGCCCTAACAGAGGAGTGTAGTGCTATTTTTCTAAAGAAGCTACCTCCAAAGTTCAAAGATCTCGGGAGCTTCACCATACCATGCTCAATTGGAAATTACGATTTTGGGAAGGCGCTTTGTGATTTGGGAGCTAGCATCAATCTTATGCCACTGTCCATGTACAAAACATTAGGATTAAGAGAAGCTAAACCAATAAATGTCACACTCCAACTAGCGGATCGTTCTTTCACCTATCCCAATGGAGTCATTGAAGATGTACTAGTTAAAGTTGACAAATTCATCTTCCCTACTGATTTCTTCGATCTAAACATAAAGAAGACAAGGAGATCCCTATCATCCTTAGAAGACCCTTCCTAGCCACTGGAAGAACAATCATTGATGTACAAAAATGAGAGTTGACCATGAGGGTACAAGAGGACACAGTCACTTTCAAGGTTTTTAAAGAGATCAAATTACCAACTGAAAATGAAGATTATTTCTACAGTAATGTAGTGCACCTAAGCGTCAAGCAAATCAAATATATGGAGACATTGGATCTTTACATCCAAAAAAAGGACATTAAAGCATAGGAAGGCAAGAGAGAAGAAGAAAAAATAGCATTACGACAAAGTAAGCAAAGAGAAAGAAAAGAAAGAGCCATTTCTCTAGTTTAATATTAAAGTCTTTCTAGAGAAACACAAAGAGAATGCAACAAAAGTTACTACTCGAGATTTAACTACAAAAATATGAAAGCCAAAAAAGAAGAAAGCCAACAAGATCACATACACAAAAGCTTTTATTAGCACCTTTGACCCACCATAAGAGAACAAGAAGCCTCATTAAGCCAACGACGTTAAATCAAGTGCTACTTAAGAGGCAACCCAAGCAAAGTATTATTATTATTATTTAAGCCTTAAAACAAAAAACCCAAGAAGTTTAGCGCTGCAGCAACCGTATTCAGCGCGGCAGCAAAAGAACTCTCAAGTCAGTACCACCCCCGCGGTATATAAGCTAATGCACCAGCGAAAATTCCAGTAAGCATCCCAAAAATAAGCCTTCAGTGCTGCAGCGACAGACGATTATTGCATCAGTGCTAGATCATCGCTCCAGTGACAGAAATTCAGCGCTGCAGCGAAATTTGAAAAGGGAAGTCTCTTACTTTCAATTCTTTATTTTTCAACACTGGAAACAATGTCTAAACACTTTTTTATGTTTGTTTTGCTGCATGCTTTGAGTGGTTATTCTTGTGGGTTAAATTTTTTTTTTAGTTAATTAGTTTATTATTATTATTATTATTTTAAGATGATCATTAGTCTATGATAAGAAAAAAATACATAGCTGAATTTTTTTTTTACAGATCCATAAGGAATGATAAATACTTTAGACAATTTTAGTTATCTAAGTTTAGGAACAAGTTTGATCTTTTTTATAATCACCGTTCTTTTTTAGAACTTTTTGAGCACTTTATAAGCATAAATAGTTACAACTATTACTTAAAGATACTTATGCTTTCGAGAGTATACTACAGTCTTGAAGACCAATAATCTAGAACTTATCTTTAGTTACTACTTAAGGCGAAATCCTAGGAAACACATGAATAGAAAAATGACATTAGGCTATCTTTGGACCGATTGAGCATTTCTAGCCTACCTTTTATTGTACATTTATCCCTAGTACCCTATTTTGAGCCTAATTATCCATTCTTTGGTTTAATCACATTACAAGCCTAAGACTTAAAGTTTACTTATCTAGATATTTACCTGTAACACCATAAACCTTGAATTTGTTTAGAAATACTCGTGAAAGGAAAAGGTTGTGGTGATATGAGAAAAATAAGTTTGAATGGTATTTGTCAATCTAAGTTTGGGGTATTAAAAAAAAAGAGAAGAAAAAATTTCAAAGAAAAAAAAGAGAAAGAACAATGCCCCTAGCTTAAGAAAAAAGAAGAAATTCTTTGAAAAATAAAGGTTGAAAAGAAATACGGGAAACACAATAAATTTGAGAGAAGAGATAATACAAGGAAAAGAAATATCAAAAGGCTTCTTGGGAAAGTCTAAATATTCATGGTGTAACTTGAACCTAAATTGTTTATCCTGTTATCCCACCTTGATCTTGGCCTTACGTTACAAGCTAAGTAAAGTTCTAAATAGATCCTCAGACATGTGATTTTCTATATTAGTAGAGAGTGGTAATAAAGACAAGCCTATAGAAGTGTCATTTTACAAATCAAATGCCGAGACATCATCTTTTCTATACAAATTAAAGTTTAAAGTAAATCAAAGTATGGTTTTAGCCATTGCATGCTACTTGTACACACACACATGGTGATTATCTTTGAGGAAGAAAGAGGGACTAAATAGAGATAATTAGAATTGTCAATAGCTATTTATCTATCTTGAGGATTTGTGCCATTTAAAATAGCTTTTGAGACAATGATTTTGATCATCTTACTAATCTAGCATATTTTGTTTTTTTTTCTTTATTTGTATTTGAATTAAGTATAACCATTTATTTCTCTCTTGATTTTTATTTTATTGCTTAAGAATAAGCAAGTGTTTAAAATTGGAGAAATTTGATAAGGGCATATTTGTCATATATTTTCTCATATTTTTATTTTTATATTTGATTGTTTTATGAGAATAAATGGTTATTTATATGCATTATTATTATTTATAGAGACTTGAACGAAATGCAAACTTTTCAAACTATGGACCTGTCGCCCCAGTGCCACAAGGATTTTTGCCCCAGTGTTGGAGCAGTGATCAAAATAAGAAATAAAAAAAAATAACCTGCTTAAGTCACAGTCTAGCGCCCCAGCCCCAGCTCACCACCGTACCAATAACAAACCAACGCTCCAGCACCAACACATCATTGCTCCAACTGTGAGGCCTTTTACACGCAGCGCCCCAGCGATAACAACATAGTGCCCCAACAGTAGTGTGAGTCATAATCTGACGAAAATTGAGATTTTCAAGCTCATATCAATCCCTATAAAAGGCCACTCGCCCTTAGCCTTTGAGGATCAACCAAGAGCAATCCAAGAACATCAAGAATATAGAGCACAAGTCTCAGAGAGTAATAGGAGTTTAATTGAAGCAACCATATAGAGAGATTCAAGGCATTCTTCAAGAGTTCCTTAGGCAGCGTAATTAAGAGTAATTCGATGTTTATATCAGTTTTTCATTGATTGTATCATGATTTCTTATTATTTTTGCCGTTGTTCTCTTGTAGCTATGAACTAAATTTTCTTTCTACGGTTAATACATGAACTTAATATGTGCGCTTAATTGCCATATCTTTTTAATATTTAATAAACTTAGTTCTTTGTTATTTAAATTACTTGTTCTTAATGCTTCAATATATCTGGCCAATATATGGTAAATGAATGGGCAATATTTTTAATAAACTCGGAAGAGGAATTATTATATTTAGACTTATATAATTTGATGTATGATTGTAGAGTAGCATTCAATGTTGCATATACAAATTTCAAATTAGGATAGGAATATACCTAATTAGCATGTATGATCAATAAGATTTAATCTTAATGAATCTTAATTTATTACAAGTACCATAGGAATATAGGTATTTGGTAAATTAAGATATACTTGCATGGCCTTGGAAGAGGCTTATGAATACATTAGTGCCTTGATCAATAACAAAGACTAAGGGAATTAAATATTAGAAGATTAATCATTAGAAAGCATATTGAGGGATAGTATTGAACCTAGGTTTTCTCTAGATTGCTATCACCTAAATCTCTTTACATTGTGTCATTGCTTTTATATTTTCTACATTGATTCTTAAATTTTATTTTTCTGAATAATTATTAGAAAGACATAATTTTAGCACTTAATTAAAAATAAAAAATTATCTCTGTGGGTTCGACATCTGACTCTTTTGTCCATTTATTACTTGTTACAATAGTGTATAATTGTACTTAATTTTAAGATATAAAAATACCGCATCATTAGTCGCGGATTTTAAGCGATTTTTAAATTTATATAATAAAACAATAAAACAATAATCTTAATTTAAATGAAATTTCATAAAATATAGTAATTATAAGTTTATCATATCGTCAATTTAAAAATATTATCAATCAAAATATCGCAATTTTACCCACATTACTTTTAATTTTTTGAAGTGCCGTTGGTGTTTGGCTTAAATCTATCACAACTTTCATTATTAAAAATTCATTTGCATCACTAGTATGGAGCTTTCATCACTTGTTAAAAATAATAAATTGTTAACAACCTATATCTGTTTAATAAGAAAGCATTAAAAATTAATTATAAAATTGTAAAAATAATCAAATCATTTTACATAATAAGAAAAAGTTATTAGATAAAAGTATAATAAGATAAAATTAAATAGATTTTGTAAAAAAATAAAAATAAAAATGTCCTTTTTAAAAACTTAATAATACAAAAATTATAAAAAAAATCTTCCATTAATTAAAATTTTAACACAAATAAAACAAATTGGATAATTGGAAAAAAGACGACAAAGAAGAAATCTAAAGTTTACTACAATAAAGAAGACGGCTGCAGAGTAGAGGAAGTTTAAGTGTTTAACCTTAGAAAAAAACAAGTAATAAGATAGAACTCGGGTTACATTTTAAGTTTTAACTTAAAACTATTAAAAAATTATTTTTAACTAAAACATTTAAAAATAATAATATTTACAAGTATACAGATACCTATAATGGATATCTGTGGATTTTATACCAAACTTGTACCTGTACTAAATCCGCTGCGAGTTTTTATTTTCTATACCAAACTTGCTTCAAGCCTTACGAAATTCTTTCCAATGTAAGCACATTTAGCGGGTTTGTGAATTTGTAGATATTGTTGTCACCCCTAGGGCTGATAATGACATAAAATATGAAAAAACAAATAGTAATTATTAAAGAGTAATGCTAAGCATCTGAAAATTATATCTCAATTTATATTCCAAAAGTCATACAAATATTAGGTGGTAAAATAGTTGTTCTAAAATTATTTATTATACTCAACGTTTGTTTGTCACATCACTTTTGAAAAAAATTTACTATAAAATTTTGAGATGTCTAGCATTACTTATTATTAAATTTACCTAAATAGTCGAATTTCTTCTATGCCAAATGTTATCTGAATATTTCTAACTGTTTTTTCACCTAACACAGCTCCTTATATATGTTTAAATCACTTTTTGTTTTCCTTTTGAAATGGATTAAAGTGTAAGGGAGAGCATAAAATATGTTGTAATTTGATTAAGTGAATATTTTCTGCAATAAGTCATACTTCTAAATGCGTAACAGTTAGATATTTTTCATTAATCCTTATGGAATGCTCACATGATTACAAAAGTATGTTGAATTATTTGTAAAAATATAGAATATTATATAAAGAATACATGTGAGATGAAATGGCAAGTACCTTGAGTGATCGATCCGTTTGCTGTTGAGTCAATGAGTTAAATTTATTTGTTTGTTATAAATACTTTTTAAAGACAAAAATTAAAGAGAGAGATAGAAGAAATTGACACAAGATATATAGTGGTTCAGCCTGATTTAGGCTTACATCCACTTTACCAACTTTTTAGGCTCTCTTACATGCATTATGCATCAAGGTGTTTAATATAAGGCTCTATGGCCATGATAAAGAGTAAAAGAAAAATTACATAGTGTAAAGAAAAAGTAATCTTTTACGTCGAAAGAGCCCTCCTCCTCTGGAGAAAAAAGTTTTCTTTATATAGGGGTAGGTCTAGGTCTTTTTTAGAAAGGCCATTAATTACCATGATTGTTGTTATAATAGTTATGATTGTCTATCCATAATTACCATGACTGTTGCCATAATAGTTATAATTGCTTCTCCATAATGATTGCTGCCATAATTGTCCTTTAATTGTCTTATTTGTCATGATTGCTTCATTATTAGGGTTTGACCTGAAATTTAGGGAGGAACAGGGGTCCACAAGTTTTCAGTATTAACTTGTTAATACTGAAAACTTTATTGTTGTTTTCAGGCTGAAAGTTTTTTACTCCCTGATTTTGGACTTTATTCGGGAGTGTTTAAAAATGCGGGACATAATCTTGATGATCTTTCATTTATAGTGTGATCTTGAACTCCATATGAGGTCTTCAAATCTCTTTATAAGGTCATCAATAGTCCTATAGGGATCGAACCTCTCTTGCCAGTACTTTATACTGTTGCCTTTATAAATAAGAGACCTTTCTTGAGGCTCTTCTAAAAAATCCTAGTCAGGGACCACTTGGGGTAGAGGAGCTCTCGACCTATATAACCAAGCCCATACTAGGAATCCTCAAGGTATCGAACTGATGATGAAGATAATGATATGGTGTGATGATGATAATGATGATGATGGTAAAATGGTGTGATGAAATGATGTGATGATAAAGAGGTACCTTCAAAGAATATCGATCTATTATTGTTGGGCTGATAAGAATGATGCTTGAGCAGATTAAATAAACTGCTAAATGGATCAAGTAATAAATTAACATGAATAAAAAGTCCTCTATGAACACCTAAAATAGTTAGATATACTTTTTTGGAGTAGTACATTGTCACGCCCCAGACCCAAAAGATCTGACACACGACATCACTTACACTAATTCAATAATACTTAAACATTCATTTTAATTTCTTTCAGAATTATAACAATTGAATTATGACTGGGACAATTAGTAAACCGGAGATACGCAGAGTTTTCTCAGAGATTAACACTCTACTACGTCACCAGTAGTAACTTTGTTATCGGAAGCCCAGAATATATTCATTGCAAATTCTTACTTAAACTAAATCCAACCACACACAATAAAATAATACATAAGTATTTATTCAATAGGGACAAATCAAATATCTTATCCCACGTGTCCCCAAATGAAACACTTAGCAACCTAACAACTTAGGGAACCCAAGGAACAGCAGAAGCCTTGCCAAATTCGCTAAGCACACATGTACCTTATTTACCTGAAATCGCCATAAACTATAATGAGTATAAAACTCAGTAAGCATACTAGTTTTTCATATATCAAATACAAATACATATATGTACACAATGCATATGTATGATATGTTGTGATCAATCAAAATCATAATCTTATCAAATCACATATCATGTAAGCGCTTACACATTCTTTCAAAACACATAATAGGAATACCATCACTCAACTACTACTTAGTAGGACTTACATATCACATATCACATAATGAGCTAAATGTCACTCGTAGGTGACATACCATATGAGAGGAATAGTATAAGTGAGGCCTTTAAATTACACATATATAATGCTCATGCCCGAAGGCAAAAGCCAAACCCTCACCCTGATCATCGGTGAGTCCTCTCACATGCACCAATACGTCACCACACGAATGTGATGACTCACTCTTCCTTTAGGTACCAATAGGATCCTCTCTACATACGGAACACATAACATATACCAATCCCGAAGAAAAGGCCACACATAAAGGCTCCACATAAAGGCTCCACAAATCACATAAAATGGCTACTAAGTTAACAGTGAGTTCAAGTACCCTCAAAACACAAAATATTTCTCATGGACATATTACACTTCAAAAGCTTTCTTTATTAAACACATCTTATTTTGAAAGCTCACTTTCAAAAATACATGTATGTCCATGCTCAATGTCAATGCTCACATTCATAAACATATATTCACATTTCATATCAAAATATACTTTGACATAACATAAACATATTCTTAACCCCATTTGCAAAATCATACAAAACAATTATTATGTTTATTGTGATTTCAGTCAAAAGTCTAGTATACTTACCTCTTAACACTTTCAGCTACAAGGCTTAAATCTCCTTAACCTATCAATGGAGATTAATCCTTTCATAAGCCTCACAATTCACACAAAATACTTTAAATAGCTTACAAAATTATACACAATGCATTTATCACATCAAATTAGTCTAAATACTTAGTTTCTCAAAACCTATCATTCTAACCACTTACACTTAACAAAATTTTCTAATACATCAAATGATGTCCAATTACTCCAAAATCAGAATATACCATTCTTGACTCATATATCCTTCTTATATATGAATATTATATCAAAATTCCTACACAATCCATTCCATACACACCATCGAATCCAAACTACTAACATAACAGGATCAAGATACTTACTGAACAGTATTCAATCTCTCAATTTTATAAAATCATATACTAACTCAAAAATTATAAAACTACCACATAATTACTCTTAACACATATCTCAGTCTATGATAAATATTTCACTTCCAAATCACTGCCAAAAGTATTTCAAAACTATTTTATTCCATAACTTTATAAATCTGTTAATCAAATACTGTAATGAGCTGATACACTTTAGAAAATCATAACACTTCAACCACATTGATCTAAATTCTCAATTCTGAGTATACCATATTAGATATATAAACTTATCATATTTCACAAATTCGTAAGTTTTAAAGATCATTCAGTAGGACAAAAATTATTTTTCACTGTATTATACTGTTTATATAGGAAATTTCCAGAATTTCAAGGTCATTTTGGTAAATTCACAACAAATTCAATTTCTGGAATTTTGAATCGATTCAAAGTCTCAGATGATACTAAACATGTGTAATTGTATATACTCAAAATTCAAAACAAGAATCAAATCACAACAATTTATAAAATGCTTGGATCAAGAGACTATCAAGTAGAAATTCCACAATCCATCATGATTTATCAAGCTATCTTATAGATCATCATCAATTCTCAAAATATCATACGAAATACATATCAAATCCTCAATTATACATATTTCCAAAAATCAAAACTTAGAGAAATTAACATAATTAACACCAATAAATTGAGAAATAGTTGTGATATACCTCTTAAAATCCAAAATTCTAATTTCTTCTTCTTTTTCTTCTCCTTCTTCTCTTTCTCTCCCCTCTTTTTCTCTCTTCTCTCTCTCTAAAAGAGGTAGCTCGACCAAAATGAGAGAATTAGGGTTTAAAAGTGTATTTTTATACTAAGTGGCTAATTTTTAGTATTTACGAATTTACCCCCAAAACTTTTAAAGTATTATAATTTGGTCCCTAAAATAAATCTAAAGTCTTGCAATTAAACCCAATGCTAATAGTATGACCTTAACCTATACAAACACTACTAATAACAATATATAACTCAAGTATCACCCACATATAAATAAAATACGTATATTTATACATATATAAATACTTATTTTTACCAGTTGTGGATACTGATTACTACATACATTGTTGTATTGAACCATTTAGAATGATGAATGAGCAGACTTAAATAAATTACTGAATGAGTCAAGTAATAAATCAAAAACAATTGCACTGAGCTGGTAGGGTAGTGTTGATATTAAAATCTTGTAATCATACCATGGAGTTTTGAAGTATGATGGTCGTACCTTGAATTAATTTGTGCAATTTTGTTGAGGTGCTCGGTTATTTTCTTGGCGAATATCTTGGTCACCCCTTAAGTACCACATCTCTGTATAGTTCTCCTCTGAAAGTGTTAACCTATCCGGTGGTCTGTGGATAACTTCATGAGTGTCGCCCCTTACAGAGTACACCTCTAAGGGTGTTGGGGTCTTCAATGTCTTCTTGGTCAACCCCTTGAGTACTGCACCATTATAGGGTTTTCCTCTAAGAGCATTACCCTATCTAATGGTCTGTGGGTAACTTGATGCTTGCCGCCCTCCTATAGAGTGTTATTATTCAATATCTTCTCAGTCGTATCTTTGTAGATTCTCATCTAAGAGTGCTACCTAGTACGGTGATTTATGGGTAACCTCATGAGTGTCTCCCCTACAGAGTGTTATTCTTCAATATCTTCTTAGTCGTATCTTTGTAAGTTTCTCAGATGAGAGCATTACCCTGTTCGGTTGTTTGAGGGTAACCTTATGAGTGTTGCCCTCCTACAAAGTATGCGCCATATCCGTAGGGTTCTCCTCTGAAAACGTTACCCCTGTGGTCTGTGGGTAACCTTATGATGTATACACTTCATATTTGTAGGTTCTCCTTTGAGAGCGTTATCCTGTTCGGTGAGCTGTCGGTAACCTTATGAGTGCTGCCCCACCTATAGAGTTGTAATATCATTTTGGTCACCCATTGAGTGTCGCACCTCCGTAGGGTTCTCCTCTGAGAGGGTTACCTTGTCCGGTGGTCTGTAGGTAACCTCATGAGTGCTGCCCCCCTACTGAGTATACCCTTAAGGGAGTTGATACATTTTCACAAGTGAGGGTCCAATTCCTACAACCAGAAAAGAGACATTATGTAGAACAAAATCAACAATGAGTGAAAGTAGCTTACATAATTTACTTTTTATGAGAGCTCAGGTCAAGTGGTTGGCTTCAAAGCGCATTTTGTGTTCAGATAGTCAGACCTTTCTAGTTTTTCTGTCGACTCAGGTTCTTATTGGAGAATATTTTCTTAGTCGTATCTTTGTAAGTTTCTCAGATGAGAGCATTACCCTGTTCGGTTGTTTGAGGGTAACCTTATGAGTGTTGCCCTCCTACAAAGTATGCGCCATATCCGTAGGGTTCTCCTCTGAAAACGTTACCCCTGTGGTCTGTGGGTAACCTTATGATGTATACACTTCATATTTGTAGGTTCTCCTTTGAGAGCGTTATCCTGTTCGGTGAGCTGTCGGTAACCTTATGAGTGCTGCCCCACCTATAGAGTTGTAATATCATTTTGGTCACCCATTGAGTGTCGCACCTCCGTAGGGTTCTCCTCTGAGAGGGTTACCTTGTCCGGTGGTCTGTAGGTAACCTCATGAGTGCTGCCCCCCTACTGAGTATACCCTTAAGGGAGTTGATACATTTTCACAAGTGAGGGTCCAATTCCTACAACCAGAAAAGAGACATTATGTAGAACAAAATCAACAATGAGTGAAAGTAGCTTACATAATTTACTTTTTATGAGAGCTCAGGTCAAGTGGTTGGCTTCAAAGCGCATTTTGTGTTCAGATAGTCAGACCTTTCTAGTTTTTCTGTCGACTCAGGTTCTTATTGGAGAATATTTTCTTAGTCGTATCTTTGTAAGTTTCTCAGATGAGAGCATTACCCTGTTCGGTTGTTTGAGGGTAACCTTATGAGTGTTGCCCTCCTACAAAGTATGCGCCATATCCGTAGGGTTCTCCTCTGAAAACGTTACCCCTGTGGTCTGTGGGTAACCTTATGATGTATACACTTCATATTTGTAGGTTCTCCTTTGAGAGCGTTATCCTGTTCGGTGAGCTGTCGGTAACCTTATGAGTGCTGCCCCACCTATAGAGTTGTAATATCATTTTGGTCACCCATTGAGTGTCGCACCTCCGTAGGGTTCTCCTCTGAGAGGGTTACCTTGTCCGGTGGTCTGTAGGTAACCTCATGAGTGCTGCCCCCCTACTGAGTATACCCTTAAGGGAGTTGATACATTTTCACAAGTGAGGGTCCAATTCCTACAACCAGAAAAGAGACATTATGTAGAACAAAATCAACAATGAGTGAAAGTAGCTTACATAATTTACTTTTTATGAGAGCTCAGGTCAAGTGGTTGGCTTCAAAGCGCATTTTGTGTTCAGATAGTCAGACCTTTCTAGTTTTTCTGTCGACTCAGGTTCTTATTGGAGAATATTTTCTTAAGCTGGTGATTGATTTGGTGTTGAGGACTTTTCCTTAAGTTTGTGTTAGGCCTGGATTTCTTTCGCAAGAATATGATCTTGTACTTATCGAGATTCTTTGCTTGAAAGTTTTGAACTTGGGCTTATTAGAGGTTACTTGTTCTTAAACCTATTTAAGATTCTTTAGCCTTGAACCTGTTCAGAATTTTTCACTCCACATCTGCTCAAAATTTTTCGCTCAAGCATTCTCTTAGACTTGGTCCAAATTTTTATTCTTACACCTGCTCAGAATTTTCTACTTGAAATTTCTCTTGAACCTGCTCAAAAGTTTTTACTCTTGCATCTGCTTGGAATTATTTGAAAACTCTTGGACTTGCTCAGAATTTTTACTTTTGTACCTGTTTGGAATTTTTTACTTGAAAACTTTCTTGAACCTGCTTAGAATTGTTTTACTCTTAACCCTACTCAGAATTTTCTACTTGAAAATTTTCTTGAACTTGCTCAAAATTTTCTGTTTGAAAATTCTCTTGGACCTGCTCGAAATTTTTTTACTCTTATACCTTCTCAGAATTTTCTACTTAAGAATGTTTTTGGACCTGCTCAGAATGTTTACTCTTTCTCCTGCTCAAAATTTTCTACTTGAAAGGTTTCTTGGACTTGCTCAGAATTTTTACTCTTACTCCAACTCGAAATTTTTTGCTTGAAAATTCTCTTGAACCTGCTCGAAAGGTTTTATTCTTACACCTGCTCAAAAAATTTTTTACTTGAAAATTCTCTTGAACCTGCTTGGAATTATTTACTCGTGTACCTGCTTGGAATTTTCTACTTGAAACTTCTCTTGCACCTACCTACTTGAAATTTTTACTCTTACTCCTATTAGGAATTTTTTGCTTGAAACTTCTCTTGAACCTGCTCAGAAGTTTTTGACTCTTATACCTGCTTGGAATTTTCTATTGAAAATGTTCTTAGACTTGCTTGAAATTCTCTTGAATCTGCTTAGAACTTTTTCTCTTACTCCTGCTTAGCATTTTCTTTTAGGAAATTCTCTTGGACTTGCTCGAAATGTTTTCTTCTTGGACCTGCTAAGGTCTTCGTAAAAATTTATGTTTGGGCTCTTTGAGAGTCTAAATGACCTATTGATAGGGGCGTAAAAGCACTAGTATAATTTGTATTCAACTTTTGTATTTTGCTCTAAATAATAAATATTTGACTATTTAATTGAGGTTTTTGATCATAAATAGATGCACGATGAAAAATGTGACGTATAGGAACAAACTGGAGGTGAATCGGATGTCTAACGAAAAAGTTACGCTCAAAATACGAAATGGGTACAGGGCTAGGCGCCGCAGTGACCATGACAGGAGGCATTCGTAGTGGTGAATAGTACCAGTATGAACAGTGAAAATTGAACAGCATTTTACTACAGTAACTTGTGAATAGTATTTTGAAGACAAAAACCCTAAGAGCGGAGAGGAGAGGAAAGGAAAAGAAAAGAGGCAAAAACTTAGAAAGAGAATTCACAACACAAAATCAAATATCAAAGCCAAAGATTGAAGAATCAAGATCAAGATTCAAGCTTCAAGTCAAGATTGAGGGAGAAGCACATCAAGGAGTCAATTTGATTAGTTTTTCTTCTCTTTCTTTATCATTATGTTCTTCTTCTTGTTGATCTTTATGAATTGGTTTGATACTTTGGATTTTGTGATGGGCTAAATTGTTTATCTAGGGTTAGACTATGTGAACCTAGTATGAATTTGGATTATGTTAAATTTTAGTTTATGAACTTGATAAAATCAATTGATTCATTCTATCTTGTGTTTAATGCTTTCATTATACCTGATCAATATTTTGAATGATTGAGGAACCGTGATGAACTCGACAGAGAGATTCATGTGTTTAGCCTAAGGTAGTTTGATGCATAATCATAGGGTAACAACTATGAGTTCCATCTAGGATAGACATATACCTAGCTGGCATGTATGATATAATTTAGACTTGATCTTAATGAATTACATTCTGATTTGATTACCATAGACATATAGGTGATTATTAGAATGCGTAATATAGTTATTTGACCATCGACAGAGGCTTGTAATGAGATTAGTATCTAAGCTAATCAATTGGTATTAAGGGATTAAATAAATGGTTAATGAGTCTAATAAAATACTAAGGGACGAGTCAAAACCCTAGATTATCTTTATTTGTAAATTCTACTCTTTACTTTTATTTAAGTTAATTGATAGAATTAGACTAGTTAAATAAATTTCAAATTGTAATTTTCTGAATAAAAGTTAAGTATGTATAATTTTAGTACTTGATTTATAAAATTAGATTGCATAGTCCCTGTAGGATCGATATCTGGACTTAAAATCCTATATTACTTGATACGATAGCATGCACTTACGCTTAACTACTATAGCACACCAATCACTTGTTCGAGTCAGATGCTAAGTGGTTGGCCTTGCGAGAATTAGGTACTTGGAGTTTTGTTTTATAGAAAGTTTCTATTTGGGGGCCTATTTGAAAACTCTCAAAATTATGACACAAAATAATAGTTCTTCAAAATATTAAAGTGCTGAATAATAAAAACCCCTTAAAACTTTATGACTTTTTTGCTTTGCTTAGTCTAATTTTTTTTATTACTCCGAATAGCCTACTCTTTTACCCGTGCTCTCCATTTCTTTTATTTTTTGCAAACCTTTTTTTATTTTACTCCGAACAGCTTATTCTTTCACCTAAGTTCTCCATTTCTTTTATGGCTGCATGTATCACTCTCCTTGCACCTTTTTTATTTTTAAAACACTAACTGCATATAATCCAAACAACTCTTTTTTTAATCCAAACAACTCTTTTTTAAGGAATTGCTTCGTTGCTGCACCTGCCCATATAATTTTTTTATGACATGAGCTGATCTCCTTTTATATGCATCTGCTCATACATTTTTCTACATGAGTTGCTTTTATTTTATATTGCACCTGCTTATACCATTTGTTTTACATGAGCTGGTTTTTTTTATATTGCACTTATTCATATTTTTATTTTTTTATGACATGAGTTGCTCTTTTTTTATACTGCACTTATTTATACTCTTTTTTTTAACATTAGCTGCTATTCTTTTTATGTTTCACCTACTCATACTTTTTTTTTAAATAACTTTAAACAGTTTGTTTTACTGAATAAGAGCTACATTTTTCCTTGTACCCGAGTAGCTCTTTTTGTTTTACTAAATAGGAGTTGGTTTTTTTTCTTTGCACCCGAGAGCTTTTTTTTTAACTGGGGAAACTGAGGAGGCACAACTGCTCTTTATTTTATTTTATTTTTTACATTTTTTCACCCTGAGCTAATGTCATTATTGGATTGATATTCTTTCATTTTCACCTAAGCTCTCTCTTTTTGCCTTTTCCTTCTTTTATTTTAAAAAAAGCTCTCCCTAAGACAACGTTTCCTTAACTCCATTTTCTTTTTCAAAAACTCCAAACAACTTTTTTTAAGAACCAAGTAACTTTTTCTTTAAACCATCTGTTGTACAGGTGTGCTCCCTCCCTTCTTTTTTAACCTTCTACCAAGGGGGTATATCTCACACACACACACACACCACTCCTTTTTTTTTTATCAATGAGGTGTTGGCATGCCACTTGAATTTCATCACCTGCCTTTTTTCTTTTTCAATCCCGACGAAGCATAAAACTCATGACAAATTTCTTTTACACAAATGTTTTTAAGAGATATTTTGGACTCGTGCCATTTTTTTATTGTCTTTTAATATCCAAGGAGGAGGCTATCTTACCAGATTGTTGTTGCTTCTCATCCTTCCAATTTGAAAATTATTTCACTAGCAACTTTGTCTTCTTCTCCTTTCTTTTTTTTGAATAGCTTTCGCTTTTTTTCCAACAAATTTCGCTTCACTTGAGGAATTAGGAGCTTCTCTTTTTTATTTCTTTTAATATTTTAGCGGTAAAAACTATCCTGATAGATTTAATATAAAAGAGAAACTTAAAATTAGCATCAAAATAATTTTAATTGACGTGAATGAATTTTGTATCATGCAAAAAATCGCATAAGATTAAGACAAAAATAAATAATCAAAATCAAAAACTTATTTTGGATTTCGATTAATCTCCATTATGTTTTATTGCGTTTTCTACAGACAGTGCCAAACTGTTGACTCGAAAATTTAGAGAACTTCTGAGTCAACAAGTTAAATTTATTTATTTTTCAGAAATACTTTTTAGAGACAAAAAATAAAGAGGGAGAGAGAAGGCTCATCACTTTACTGAGGATTAGTGGTTTAGCCCAATTCGGGCTCACGTCCACTTTATTGAGCATTAGGCTCATCACATGCACTATGTGTTAAGGTATTTACAATAAGGCTCCATGGCCATTATAAAGAGTAAAAAGAAAAAAATACATAGTGTAAATAAAAAATAATCTTCTATGTAGAGAGAGCCCTCCCCCCCGCCGGCATCTACAGAAAATGGCCATCTTTATATAGGGGAAGGTCTAGGTCTTCTTTAGAAAGGCCACTAATAACTATGATTGTTGCCATAATAGTCATAATTACCATATTATTGTCATAATAGTCATGATCGCCTCCCCATAATGATTGCTACCATAATTGTTCTTCAATTGCCTTATTTGTCATGATTGCGTCATTATTGAGGTTTTACTTAAAATCTAGAGGGGAGCAAACTTTATCTTTCTAGTAATTTATACTATAGTATTATAGTAAATTTAGATGTTTGATTAAAGTTCTTAAACCTTTATATCAACCTTCCTATAGAAAAAGATCTCTATTTTGGCTGTCAACTAAAATTAATATTTTGATTTCCTACCAGAAAAATGAAAGAGAATTTTAAATATTCATATTGCCCAAAGATTTTAGGCCTGATCAATTAAGGGCTAAATTAGTTGAGACTAAATCCATTAAGGACCTAAGTAGTTGAACCTAGCCTATGGCCAACTCAAGCTCACTGCCGAGCCTATATCAAATCGGTCCATCCTCGAGCCATTATTGAGGAGCCCAATTCCTAATGGACTCAAGCATTATCTTAAGCTGACTGTACTTATCCTAGGCCATCTAACCAATATTAAGCTCAATAGTGTAATAAAACTCATCGAGAACTTAGACCAAAGAGAGAAATGGTGACTTCTAATGATCAAGAATTGTTAATACTCTAAGGTCTATCCTCATCTAGAAAACACCTGGGCAAAGAAATTATGCCATCTATCCCATGACAGTAAAGATCTTAGGTTAGTGTTATAAGTCGAACTATTACCATGGACGAAAAAGACTAACTTCTTAGGTAATACCGTATATATATATATATATATATATATATATATATATATGATCCACCCACTTTTTATTTTATGTGGGATGTGACATTCTCCTTCACCCAGTCACGTGACACCCTCATCATAGTTTGGTCTAAACTAAATGGCCAATTTGGCCTATATCGCCATCCGCGTTACTTATGAAGGACCCATTACCTATGTAGCAAGATCCACCTAATTGTTATTCAATGTGGGATGTGACAGTCTCCTCCGTCAAATCAAGTGATGCCCTCGTCGTGGTTTAGCCTAAACTCCAAGGCCAACCTGTCATATATTGCCTATTTTTATTACTTATGAGGAACCCACTATCCATATGACAATATCTATTGGACTCAAACATATGATTTTTAATGTTTACGCAATACAGTATCGATGATGCAATGAGAATACGCAATGCAGTGTCGATGATGCAATATAGATATTTTGAATATTAGAGAATTTCATGAAGATACGCAATGCAGCGTCGATGATGCAGATGCATTGTTGTCTCCACATCCCAATCCTAAGAAGAGAACAAGATCAATGGTGTGGAGTCACTTCACCATGTGCAATGACATAATGGATAAGTCACAGCATAATTATTGTGAGAAATTGTATGCGTCTGATTCAACAAGAGATGGAACAAATGGTATGAGAAAACACTTACTAGTATATAAGAAGATTCCATGCTCATTGTTGGATGACAAACAAATAATATTTGGTAGAGAACTCATAGAAGAATGAGAGGAAAATAGTAGTAATATTGTGCCTAGAGGATGGGGTCAAAGCATGTTGAGATGTTGCTATAAAAATGGTGATTATAGATGAATTATCATTCAGTTTTTTAAAGAATGATGGGTACCGATGTTTTTGCAATGTAGCATGTCCTCTATTTGATGTTCCATCACGTAGAACTATAACCAAAGATGTAATATAACTATGTGCTGAGAAGAAAACCATGTTAAAGAGTCTATTTAGTGGAATTAGGCAATGAGTGAGCTTGACAACTGATCTTTAGACTTCCGTTTATAATTAAAGCTATATAGTTGTTACTGCCCAATTCATAGATCAAATTGGAAGTTGCATAGAAGGCTTTTGAGTTTCTCTCATATTCCATCCTATAAAGGGAATGAAATCGACAAGTAGCATGAATTTTGCTTGTTGAATTGGGGTATAGAGAAAGTGTTTACCGTTACAGTTGTAATGCAAGTACCAATAACGTTGTCGTCAATTATTTTAAGAAGAGACTAAAGCGTTAGAAAGATAAAGCACTGGTATTGAATGGTGAGTTTATATATGTGCAATGTTGTGCGTGCATTTTGGTGGGGTTCATTAGTAGTTAAATAACTTTTAAAAATACTACAAGTAAATATCAACTTTAATCTTAGCCATTGAATAAAATTTGTTAAAAACTTGTGTCAAAAATCATGTAAAAAAAATAGGTGTCATAGATCCTGCCTCAAATTTTTTATACCAAACTTTACCTTAATCTATTAAATTTTACCATTAGGTTGGATAGTGGAATAGTAAATTAGTAATTTATCTAAGTAAATAGTACATAAAAACTCAGTTAGTTATGGAGGTAAATTAATAATTGTATGTTTAAAGCATTATTTCCGTTCAAACTAATAAAAATTTGAAAAATTACGGTAAAATTAAATATTAAAAGTTTTTTTAGAATAAAAGTATTTTTTAATTCATAAGTTTGGGGTAGGTATGACTTTGCCCTATGCATATATATATATATATATGAGTTAAGATCTCTCCTAATATAAATATATTAACTTTGTAAAGGTATTTTGACACATGTTTTATATTAATTACATATGGTAAAAATTTATTTTATAATTAATTTATTTTTTTTATCAATTACCAATTTTACATTAATAAAAGATTAGATAAAAAAAATTGAGACGATTAAGAGAGGATATTAATCCTTACTTAGTACTATTGTTTACAAATACACATTTTAATAATGCCACCTAACTTTGCATACCAGACTTTTTTTTAATAAGTAGCATGATTTATGGTTTATCCTCGTCTAATATTTAGTATAATGGGAGAGGTTTTAATCTTTGGTTCCCTTCGCCAACAAAGTATGCTTGCGGAAAAAGCAAAGCAAGCCCAAATTTCATATGCACAAGCTTTGCAAACCTTTGTCAAATATTCAAAACTTTCAACTTAATGGGTTCATATGGATTGACCTACGGAAATTTACTTTAATCTATACCTCACTATTGAAAAGAAAAGGATAAAAAATATTTATTTAAAGGGAGCTCCTTCAGTACAGTTGACTGTCTTAGTCATTGAATTAATTTAATGGCTGAGATTTCATGATTAAAACTTGGACAAAAGGTTAACTGGAAAATATCAAAATTCTCTCTTAATATTTAGTTTAATATAAAACAAATTTTTTAAAATTAAATCATTAACAATACCTCTTTATGATATTAAAAAATAAAAAAAATATTACATTGTATGTTATAATTTTAATTTTAATAATATTAAATCTTATAATTTTGATTTTAATTTTAATTTTAATTAAATTAAATTTTATAATTTTAATTTTAATTTTAATTACGTTAAATATTATAAGTTCAATTTTAAATTTATTTTAATTAGGTTAAATAATTTTAATTTCAAATCTAATTTTAATTGTGATTTTAATTACGTTAAATATTATCATTTTAATTTTAAATTTAATTTCAATTACGTTAAATGAAACAATTCTAATTTCAATTACGTTAATATTATAATTATAATTATAATTTTAATTATGTTAAATCTTACAATTCTAATTTTAATTTCAATTATGTTAAAATTTTATAATTTTAAATCCAGTTTCAGTTTTAATTACATAAAATATTATAATTTCAATTTCGATTTCAATTATGTAAAGAGTTATAATTTCAATTCTAATTCCGATTTCAATTTCAATTACATTAAATGTTATAATTCTAATTTCAATTACGTTAAATTTTATAATTCTAAATCCATTTCGATTTCATTTATATTAAATGTTATAATTTTAAATCCAATTTTAAATTCATTTACATTAAAAGTTACAATTCCAATTTCGATTATGTTAAATGTTATAATTCTAATTTTAATTTTAATTACATAAAATATTATAATTCCAATTTTAATTTCACTTACTTTAAATATTATAATTTAAATTTAAAATTTAATTACGTTAAAATTATAATTTTATTTATAATTTAAATTTAAATTTAAATTAAATATTATAATTCTAATTTCAATTCTAATTTTAATGACATAAAATAATATAATTTCAATTTCAGTTTTAAGTACGTTAAATGTTATAATTCAAATTTTAAATTTAATTTTAATTATGTTAAATATTATAATTTCAATTTCAATTTCAGCTTCAATTATGTTAACGTTATAATTCCAATTCCAATTTTAAACTCAATTTCAATTATATTAAATGTTATAATTAATAATTTTAGTTTTAATTTCAATAGCATTAAATATTAATTTCATCAACGTTAAATATTATAATTTTAATTCCAATTTCAATAATGCTAAAGACTATAATTCTAATTCCAATTTCAATTTTAATTACGTTAAATGTTATAATTCCAATTTCAGTTTCGTTAAATGTTATAATTCCAAATCCAATTTCAATTTGATAATATATAATCGGTTTATATTTAAAAAAAAATTTAAAAATAAATTAAATTAAATGATAAAAATTTGAAAAAATAATCTGTAACTGTCACAAAAAACAACAGCCGACTGGTGGCTAGACGCTATTTTTTGGCAATACTTCAGCGATAAAAAAAATTAAATTTTACATCATTAAACTCTTTTTTACTTAATTTACACAATTGTTGGTCATTTGTTTTACCAAAAAAAAGATTGAAAACTGTCAAATGTAGTGATGAGGGGTGGTGGTGACCACCACCCCGTCAAATGATAAGGTGGTGACTTACACCACTCCTACCTATGGACAAATCGTCGATCTATTGATAGATAGAGGTGATGCAAGTTACCGCCCCATCATTTAATAGCGAGTGATAAAGGCTGCCGCTTCTCACCACCACATTTGGCCATTGTTTAGTATTTTACTTCTAAAACTGTCTCCACCATTTTGTAAATCAGAAAAAATAAACTCTAATAACTTAAAATATGATCTTTTTTACGCTAGAGACCCGCCAAAAAATGACGTTGGCAGTCATCTCCAAAGACAGTTACATATCTTTTTTTTAATGATTTATCATTTAATTTAATTTTTTGTAAAAATATTTTTAAAAATATTACCAATTATACAATGACACATGTTATTTTGTATCACGTTCTAATTTTTATGGTTAAATTACTTTTTTTTTATATATTTTTACCATTAAAACTAACGATAAAAATTAACAGATTAGAAAATTTTGGATATTTTATCTCTAATTGGGATAAAGTTGTATTTATGCCTAAAATATTGAGGTAAATTTATTGTTATCCCTTAAATCTTATAATTCAAATTTCAATTATGTTAAATATTATAATTTTAATTAGGTCAAATAATTTTAATTCTAAATTTATTTTCAATTTTGATTTCAATTACATCAAATATTATGATTTGAATTCTAATTTTGATTTCAAATACATTAAATGATATAATTTCAATTCCAATTTCAATTTCAACTACGTTAAATATTATCATTCCAATTTTAATTACGTTAAATGTTACAATTTTATTTTAAAATTTAATTAATTTAAATGTTATAATTTTAATTTCAATTATGTTAATTATCATGATTCAAACTTCAATTTAAATTACATTAAATATTAATATTCCAAATTAAATTTCAATTTCAAGTACATAAAATGTTATAATTCTAATTACAATTTCGATTTCAATTATATTAAATGTTATAATTCTAATTACCGATTTCAATTACATTAAATGTTATAATTTCAATTTCAATTATGTTAAATATCATAATTTCAATTTCGATTTCACTGACATTCAATGTTATAATTGTAATTCTAATTTCAATTTTAATTATTTTAAAGTTATCATTCTAATTTTTATTTCTATTATGTTAAATGTTATAATTCGAATTCAAATTCTAATTTTAATTACATAAAATATTATAATTATAATTTCACTTTCAAATACATTAAATGTTATAATTATAATTCCTATTTCAATTTTAATTTCAATTATGTTAAGCGTTATAATTTTAATTTCAACTTTAATTACGTTAAACATTACAATTCTAATTTCAATTTTAACTTAATTACGTTAGATGTTATAATTTTAATTCTAATTATTATTTGAATTTTAATTACGTTAAATGTTATAAATTCAATTTTAATTTTAATTTTAATTTTAATTACGTTAAATGTTATAAATTCAATTTTAATTTTAATTTCAATTACGTTAAATATTATAATTTTAATTTTAATTTCAATTACATTAAATATTATAATTTCAAACCCACATTCAATTTCAAGTGTATAAATGTTATAATTCCAGTTCTATTTCTGATTTAAATTTTAGTTACGTTAAATGTAATAATTGTAATTTTAAATTTAAATTAAATTTTAATAAAGTTAAACGTTATAATTAAAAGTCCAATTTAGATTTCAACATATCTAAAATTGGAAGTTAGAAATATATTTTGGACTTGTTATATATTGTTTGTAACAAATTAGTAATTTGAAATTATAAATATATTCTGAAAAATTAGAAATTTGTTTGTGAATTATTTATTTTGAAAATTATAATTTTGAATTTGTTATATATTTTTCAAATTGAGAGTTGGAATGTTAAGATAGTTTAATAAATGCCATAAAAATTAATATATATATGCAAAATATAAAAATACCCAAATAAAAGGTAAAGGTTAAAACTTAAAAACAACCAAAAACTTTAATTTAGCTTAACTCAAATATTTTGTTATATATTTTTATATTTAATATACTTTAAATTTTATTTATAATTTTAACAAAAAGTGGTTACTTGAATATTAATTATTCATTAACTTAGAACAATAATTACTATTTTAAGTATTAAGTTAAATAAAATTTAATAAGAAATTAAATATTAAATATAAAAATTTTAATTTTAATATAACATGACGACTTATGGTGGCCCCACGTGGCGAGACTTTTTATGTTAACTATGGTTATTTAAGATACATATAAATCCATAAGTCCCCACGTGGCGAGACTTTTTATGTTAACTATGGTTATTTAAGATACATATAAATATCATCTCTCTGTATTATATTAAATTTTGGTGAAATTAAATATAAACTCGCAATTTATAAATAAGTAAGAACACGTAGTATATTGAGTGGGAACACGTAGTAAATTGAGTGGGAACACGTAGTATATTGAGTGGGAATACATTGTATATTGAGTGAGAACATTTAGTATATTGAGTGGAAAGATTTAGTATATTGAGTGGGAACACGTTTGTATATTGAGTGGGAACACATAGTATGTTAAGTAGAAACACGTAGTATATTGAGTGGGAACACGTTTGTATATTGAGTGGGAACACATAGTATGTTAAGTAGAAACACGTAGTATATTGAGTGGGAACACGTAGTCTATTGAGTGGAAACATTTAGTATGTTAAGTAGAAACACATAGTATATTGAGTGAAAAAACGTAGTAAATTAAGTGGGAACACGTAGTATATTGAGTGGGAACACGTTATTTATTGAGTGGGAACATTTAGTATGTTAAGTGGGAACATGTTGTATATTAACTGGGAATACGTAGTGTGTTAAGAGGGAACACGTAGTATATTGAGTGGGAACACGTAGTAAATTGAGTAGGGACACGTAGTATATTGAGTGAGAATACGTTATTTATTGAGTGGGAACATTTAGTACGTGAAGTGGGAACATGTAGTATATGAAATGTAAACGTGTAGTATATGAAGTGGGAACGTGTAGTATGCGAAGTGAGAACATGTAGTATATGAAGTGGGAACGTGTAGTATGCGAAGTGGGAACGTATAGTCTATGAAGTGGGAACGTGTAGTATATGAAATGGGAACTTGTAGTATCGAAACATATAGTATATGAAGTGGGAACGTGTAGTATCTGAAGTGGGAACGTGTAGTCTGTGAAGTGAGAACATGTAGTATGTGAAATGGGAACGTGTAGTATCTGAAGTGGGAACGTGTAGTATCTGAAGTGGGAACGTGTAGTGTATGTAGTGAGAACGTGTAGTATGTGAAGTGGGAACATATAGTATCAAAACATGTAGTATATGAAGTGGGAACGTGTAGTCTGTAAAGTGGGAACGTGTAGTACGTGAAGTGGGAACGTGTAGTCTGTGAAATGGGAACGTGTAGTGTCTGAAGTAGGAACGTGTAGTCTATGAAGTAGTAACGTGTAGTATGTGAAGTGGGAACGTGTAGTGTATAAAGTAGGAACGTGTAGTGTGTGAAGTGAGAATGTGTAGTGTATAAAGTGGGAACGTGTAGTATATGAAGTCAAAACGTATAGTATGTGAAGTGGGAACATGTAGTATGTGAAGTGAGAACTTGTAGTATGCGAAGTGGAAAAATGTAGTATCAAAACATGTAGTATATGAAGTGAGAACGTGTAGTATGCGAAGTGGGAACATGTAGTATTGAAAATATAGTATATTAAGTGGGAACGTATAGTATCTGAAGTGGGAACGTATAGTATCTGAAATGAGAACGTGTAGTATGTGAAGTAGAAACGTGTGGTAGGCGAAGTGGAAACGTGTAGTACGTGAAGTAGGAACGTGTAGTATGTGAAGTGGGAACGTATAGTATCAAAATGTGTAGTATGTGAAGTGGAAACTTATAGTCTTTAAAGTAGGAACGTGTAGTACGTAAAGTGGGAACGTGTAGTCTGTGAAGTGGGAACGTATAGTCTGTGAAGTGGGAACGTGTAGTATCTGAAGTGGGAACGTATAGTATGTGAAGTGGGAACGTGTAGTCGGTGAAATGGGAACGTGTAGCCTGTGAAGTGGGAACGTGTAGTACGTGAAGTGAGAACGTGTAGTACGTGAAGTGGGAACATGTAATATGTGAAGTGGGAACGTGTTGTATTAAAACGTGTAGTATGTGAAGTGAGATCTTATAGTCTTTAAAGTGAGAACGTGTAGTACGTGAAGTGTGAACGTGTAGTGTATGAAGTGGGAACGTGTAGTCTGTGAAGTGGGAACGTATAGTTTGTGAAGTGGGAACGTGTAGTATCTGAAGTGAGAACGTATAGTATGTGAAGTGGGAACGTGTAGTATCTAAAGTGAGAACGTGTAGTATCTGAAATGGGAACGTGTAGTATCTGAAGTGGGAACCTGTAGTCTTCTACCCGCACGTCATCTTTAAAATTAGATTTGTAATTATAACATTTAATGTAGCTAAAATTAAATTTAAAATTAGATTTTAGAACTATAATATTTAACGTAATTGAAATTAATATTGAATTTGAAATTATAAGATATAATGTAATTAAAATTAAAATTAAAATTAAAATTATAATATTTTACGTAATTGAAATCGAAATTAGAATTGAATTTATAATATTTAACATAATTAAAATTAAAATTTGAATTGAAAATATAACATTTAATGTTATTGAAATTGTAATTAGAATTATAATATTTAACATAATTAAAATCGAAATTAGAATTGAAATTGTAATATCTTACGTAATTGAAATTGACATTGTAATTAAATATAACATTTAAAGTAATTAAAATTGTAATTATATTTGAAATTATAATATTTAATATAATTAAAATTGATATTAAAATTATAACATATAACATAATTGAAATTAGAATTCAAATTGTAATATGTAATGTAATTAAAATTAAAATTAAAATTATAACATTTAATATAACTGAAACTGAAATTAAATTTAAAACTATAACATTTTATATAATCAAAATTAAAATTACAATATTTAATGTAATTAGATTTGAATTTCAAATTGGAATTAAAATTATAAAATTTAATGTAATTAAAATTAAAATTACATTTAGAATTATTAATATTTAACGTACTTAAATTTGAAATTAAAATTAATTTTAGAATTATAAAATTTAACTTAATTTAAATTAGAATTAGATTTATAATATTTAACACAATTAAAATTAAAATTGATTTTAAAATTATAATATTTAACCTAATTGAAATTTAAACTATAGCATTTAATGTAATTGAAATTAGATTTGAAATTATAATATTTTATGTTATTAAAATTAAAATTATAATTATAACATTTAATATAATTAAAATATAAATTAAATTTGAAATTATAACATTTATTGTAATTAAAAGTAAAACAATTTGGTATGTATTTTGTCTTTATTGTTTTATTGATTGTTATCATTGAAATAATATTTAATTTATTTTTATAAAGTTATATATAAAATATGTTTTATTTTTTCAAAATAAATATTATAATAAAATTATTTTCTTTTTATTAATTTATTTTTAGACTTAAATGATTTTAAATTTATGACATAATTATATATATTAATTATAATAATATATAAGAGGTCTGTAAGAAAAAAAAATTAAAATGACAGGCAATATCTTATATTGTCGATCATTTTAGCTATGTCAGCCGACTGTATGGCACAACCGACTGTACTATAATTTGTCCCTTATTTAAAATAAAAAGAGAAAGAAGAAATGACACGTGTTGTGTCATTATCGACCATGGCTCATTATAATTGACGGATAATTCAAATCAAATCGAATCAAATTATAATTGACGGATAATTTAAATTGAATCGAATCAAATTGAAAGAAGAAAGTTATCTAATTGTTTTAGCTACAATTAAGTATCGGTTTGGTTAATTGACGAATCAAATCGAATTAAAAATTAGAGTTGAATATTGGTTTAGTTAACCGACAAATAGAATCGAATAAAGCCAAATTGAAAATTTTAGTTTAGTTCAAATTTTGTATTACATAATTGATAGAACCAATCAACTTAGTTGGTTTTCGGCCGAACTGAACCGAAAATTGACCTTAAAAGCAAACAAAGAACAGCAATTATACCATAAGTAAAATAAATCTGAAATCCTTATCATAAAATGTGAAGCTAGCACAATTTGTTTATCATGTAGCCCTTAATTGAAAGTGTATGGGTTCGACTCCATCATGGTCAAATCAATCATTTTTTCAATTGTTTTTTTCTAATTTCTATACAATGTTTCCAAAGTCCATGGACAAATAATTTTTTTCTTTTTTGTTTTCCTAATTCATGTATACATGTTTTCAAAGCTGAAATTAGTCAAATTTAACAATGAAAAAGAAAAATGAATCAAATTAATTGAATTATTTTATCTATTACATGAATATTAATTAATTTAAATTAATTATTGTAAATTGAATTATAATTTTAATTTACTCAATTAAATTATTTAATTTATCATATGAATTAACAAAATTGGATCTTTCACAATTAAATTTTAATTGATTATTTCATAATTAAATTTTAATTTTAATTTAATCATTTCAATTATTTGATCTACCACATGAATATCAATTTTTAACTTATTCGCACAAATGAATTAATAGTTTATCTCATGAATAATACAAATTAATATTAATTAAAATCAAAACTATGTACAATTTAATTTTAATTTTAATTTAGTCAATTGAATTAATAGACTAATCCCATGAATAATACAAATTAATCACAATTAAAATCGAATCTTGTACAATTTAATTCTAATTTCAATTTAATGAACTATTAGATTTATCCCATAAATAATACAAATTATAACATTAACATAATTGAAGTTGAAATTGAAATTATAACATTTAATGTAATTGAAGTAGAAATAGAATTTAGAATTATAATATTTAATACTTAATAGAATTAAATTTAGAATTGAAATTATAATATTTAATATAATTAAAATTAAAATTAGATATGAAATTATGACATTTAACGTAATTGAATTGAAATTAGATTTAGAATTATAACATTCACCGTGATTAAAATCAAGATTATATATGAAATTATAACATTTAATATAATTGAAATTAAAATTAAAATTAGAATTATAATATTTAACGTAATTAAAGTCAAATTTGGATTTGAAATTATAACATTTAACGTAATTAAAATTCAAATTGTATTTGAAATTATAACATTAACATAATTGAAATTGAAATTAGATTTATAATATTTAATGTAATTGAAATCGAAATTAAAATTGGAATTATGACATTTAACATAATTGAAATCGAAATTGAATTTGAAATTATAACATTCAATGTAATTAAAATAAAAATAATAGATTTAAAATTATAATATTCAACGTAATTAAAATTGAATTTGGATTTGAAATTATTATATTTAACGTAATTAAAATTAAAATTGAAATCGAAATTATAATATTTAACGTAATTGAAATTGAAATTAGAGTTAAAATTATAATATTTAACATAATTAAAATTAGAATTGGGATTATAACATTTAATACTGAATAATTATTATAAATTAAATCTTTAATAATTATATTTTAACTTTAATTTATTCAATTGGATAAGTAATAATTTTTACATGAATATAAATCAATTAAAAATACAATTAAATTAATTTATTTAATTCAAAATTGTAATTTGCAATTTACTAATTACAATTACATTTTTTTAGTGTAAATATTAAAATTTTTATAACAAAAAAAATTAATTTAGATCTCAAAATATTGGCTATGAGTCTAAAATTACATTTAAATCCAAGTAACCCAAATTCAAAAGTCCAAAAATCTAACCTAAATTTAAGAAATAAAAACACAAAAATTAAACTATAAAATCGAACCCTAACCGAACCAAACTAGTCTCGATTTGATCGATATCAACTGATTGATTCTATGGAACTGATCAGTTTGGACTGATCCGAACCCGATTTTTACCCACTTTTGGTTCTAGCTTTGCACCCATCATCAACAAAAGCTTAATCCCAAAGATGCGTAAGACTTAACTTTTTTTTGCTAGCGTTGCTAATAGGAGTGGTGCTTCTCACCACTCCCACCACTGCCGATCAACAAAATCCACTTTAAACGGCGGAGGAGAAATCACCGGAACAAACCCCAGAATATGAACCCTACGATGGATACAAACCACCACCAAAATACAAAGCCACCGCCACACAAGAAATATCCTCCGGAGGAGGACATAGAGGAGGACTTTCACCACAAGCCTAAAGATCCCCCGGAGAAACCACCACACAAGAAATATCCTCCGGAGGAAGACATAGACGAGGACTTTCACCACAAGCCGAAATATCCTCCGAAGAAACCACCACACAAGAAATATCCTCCAGCTTCCAACTGAGTGACTGGTAGCTTATAATAATACGAGTATTTGCAGAAATAAGAGTATTTAATGATGCAATCGGTCAATACTTGTTGCTCATGCATATCCATCGACTGGTTGCTAGTTGTTACCAGTTACTACTAGTGTCGTGCTATGTTTTTCGTTCATGCATGTTTACACGTTGTATCTTTTGTATTTGATGTTGCACCTTATGAGTACTGAACACGTGTATTTTCTCCTCTTATGTAGAATTTCCACTGTCATCTATGCTACCTAATGTCTTTAGCTAGTATTGACCTATGGGTTCTTTTGCTAAATTAAAACATATCAAATAAATTTTTTACCTGAAAATAATATCCATATTTCAAAGGTAACGAATTAATTAATTGACATAAATAATTGTCTTAAAGTGAATGCATCACTCCTTGCAAAAAGTAATAATAAAAACTCTGGTCAAGGCTTTGGTCAACATTTTATCGGCATTTCCTCACACGTTATATAATTGCAAGATTAATAATTTCCAAGTAAATTAATCAAAGGTTAATATATACATAAAATATTTAAATTCGAGTAAAAATAAAGTGTAAAAATTAGTATTTTGTGTGTGAGGTTTCTCATTCCCATTTAAATTTTTAAAAATAAATAAAAATACAAAAAAATTTCAAATTATAGAAAATAAAATAAAGCGGTATAAATTTTGGGGTGTATTAAATAAATAAACACTAGTAGTATATTGTGTCTTTGATCAACAGTACTTGGGCCAGTTTCTATCAAAGTCACTATCGATGGTGAGAAATGAAGAAATGCCATCGTTAACTTTGTTCAATTTACCAGAAGAAAGAGGCCACATTCATAACGTCTACGTACATGATACCAATATCATAAGATTAGGTGAAAGATGTCCAAGTAAATGACTTGTGATGAAAGATAATTCACTCATTACGTATCTTATCGCATCGCACTTTGGATTGTCGTCTTCTGCATCTGGCCTTTGAATCAGCATATCTTACTTGCAATATTAAACAATTAATAAAATTATTTATATAAATTTTATTGATCAACATCAAACAATTTGAGGTGAAAACTACGATCTATATTTCTGTTAATCTTATTCTTTCTACTTTATTGTTTTATATGAAGCAGATCCGTTAGCGGCATATGTATGAATTAATGAATATCAATTTTACTTTCAATAATTTTTCAATGACTAAATCTTACATTGATCCATTTGATTTGACTCCTTCCTTTTCTTCATTTGTTTTATAGGTTCTAAAAATTTAATTGGCTATGGAGTTAAAAGATGAACTCTTATTTTTTCACAAAATAAAATTTCATTAAAAAATTAGGTTAATGGATGACCTTCTTTACATAAGATAAATTATATTGGAGAATGATGAGTCTCATTCCTTACAATATTTTATAAACAGGTAGGAACAGAAGCATATCAAATTGTTTTTGAATTACAGATAGAGGAAGTTTTGCAAGGCCATGAGTTAGTTTATTACTGATAAGGACGTAAAAATATTAATATAATTTATATTTAATTTTCGTATTTTACTCTAAATCATAACTCTTTGACTATTTAATTGTGATTTTTGATTATAAATAGATGTACGATAAAAAATGTGATGCATAGGAACAAACAGAAGGCAAATCGAACGTTAAACTAAGAAGTTACGTTCAAAATACGAAAAAGGCACCAATTGAGTGACTGAGCGCGGCGCCCAAGTCAGTAGCTGAGCGTCGCGGCGCTCGCGGTGGTGAACAGTATCAGAAAATAGTATTTGCTACAGTAACTCGTAAACAGTATTTTGAAGACAAAAACCCTAAGAGAGAGGAGAGAAAAAAGAGAAAAAAAAGGCAAAAACTTAGAGAGAGAATTTACAACACAAATCAAAGATCAAAGCCAAAGATTGAAGAACCAAAATCAAGATTCAAGTCAAAATTAAGGGAGAAGAACATCAATGAGTCACTTTGATTAGTTTTTCTTCTCTTTCTTTATCATTATGTTGTTTTTCTTATTGATCTTTATGAATTGGTTTGATACTTTTAATTTTGTGATGGGTTAATTTGTTCATCTAGGGTTAGATTATGTGAACCTAGTATGGATTTAGATTGTGTTAATTTTAGTTTATGAACTTGATAAATTCAATTGATTCATTCTATCTTATGTTTAATACTTTTATTATACCTGATCAATATTTTGGATGATTGAGGAACCATGATGAACTCGACAGATGGATTCAAGGTTTAGCCTAGGGTAGTTTGATGCATGATCATAGGGTAATAACTATGAGTTCCATCTAGGATAGATATATACCTAGGTGGCATGTATGGTATAATTTAGACTTGATCTTAATGAATTACATTCTGATTTGATTACTATAAACATATAAGTGATTGTTAGAATGCGTAATATAGTCACTTGACCATCGATAAAAGCTTGTAATGAGATTAGTGTCTAAGCCAATCAATTGGTATTAAGGGATTAACTAAGTGGTTAATGAATCTAATGAAATACTAAGGGACGAGTCAAAACCCTAGATTATCTTTATTTGTGAATAACCATAGATTATCTTTATTTATGAATTCTACTCTTTACTTTTGTTTAGTTAATTGAGAGAACTAGATTAGTTACATAAATTTCAGATTTTGATTTTTTGAATAAAAGTTAAGTAGGTATAATTTTAGTACTTAATTTATAGAATTAGATTGCATAGTCCCTGTGGGATCGATATCTGGACTTAAAATCCTATATTACTTGATACGATAGCGTGTACTTGCGCTTAGTTACTATAGCACACCAATCACCCTCCCTAGAAATCTGAGCCACAGTAGCTTATTGAAAAGACTTTAATGACTCAATAACATCCTGAATCAAGAGTCCCAACTCAGAAATGGAGCATTCATCAGACTTGACAGTATTGACAATAGGAAAACAATCTAATTCAAGTTTAATATGTTGTAAATTAAATTATCGAGCCAACTAGAGACCTCTTAGAGCTACCAAAGCTTCCGCAATATCCACTAAAATGTAAGAATGAAGTTTAGATGCTAGTGATACCAAAACACCCTCAGAGTGGTCTCAAATAACAATACCTAAGCTAATAAGTCCTTTTTCTCAATCACAAGCAGCATTTATGTTGATTTTAAAAGAAAGAGAGTGTGGTGGTCGCTATGATACATTCACATTGGGAATAGAAGATCGACACACGCTATTGGCTATTTGGAAGTCCTCAAGATAAGCATCTGCCCATCCTAGAACATTAATAGTAGTAAGTAAGACCTTATTATGAACATAATGATTCTATCGAAACCATATTCTCCAAACCAAAATTACCAATCTCTCTAATTATGGCATAATAAGCCTCTGCATACATGTCAAAGCAAGCTCAACAAAAGAACTGGATTCAATAAAGCACATATCGTGCATGAAGAGACAAGAGACTCTAATATTTTTTAAGGATTTGCAAGGCCACAATGCATGTCCCATTGATTCTTGGAACTTCTTAATTCTTCAAACTTAGAACATGTTTTAATAAAAAAAAAAGCAAAGCATAATTTTATTTTTGAAGTTTGAATTAATATTTAATTTTGTCCCACTTAAATTAAAAGTCTCAATTTTATCCCAATCCATTAACTTGTTATCATTTGTTTTTATGAAAAAGCTTATTTTACTATACAATGATATTTTAGCCTATTGGAGGAATCACCCTTCTCTCTGTGAGATTAGGTTAAAGCAAAGAACCTTAACCAATTTCAACCTTGAACCCTAACCTCTTTGCGTAATGGAATAACTTATATATCAAGAAAAATAGAAAGAATTCAAAGCAGAAAATAAAGAGCACAACACAATCACTTATGTGGTTCGGCCAATTACCTACGTCCACGGTGGATCCAAGGATCCTAGCCTTTCTTATTAACTCCCTAGAGATTTTACAAGGAAATCCCAATAAAGAACCCTAAAAAAGACCTAATGTTTAGTGTACCCTTACTCTACCACGAGCAATCAACACCCAAACAATGATTTCACCCTAGCGCACATAAGCACTTAGTGTCTACCCAATTCTTCCTTCTCTTAGAGTCTCTTTTAATGCATAATTTCAACCTAAAGGGTTTACAAGTATTTATATATGGGTTATTTCGTGCCTCCTATCCCTAATCCTTATTAGAGTAAGAGTCCACTTGTTTTAAAAGTCCAATTGTTTTAAAAGTCCACAACTTCTCAAAACTCAGAAATCTGAATCAAATATGAACTCTGCCGGTTTTGGCACCGCGGCGCTGGGTCTTGAAGCGTCCAGCATTGTGGTGCTGGGAACCTAGTGCCGCGACATTGGAGCACTAATCTGGGCGTCGCGACTTTCAGGCCTACACCAGCTTTTGTGCCTTTTTCTTCGCTTCTCTTATGTTTTCGAGTCCCGTTTCGCTTTCCTCTTCGTGTCTCACAAGTCTTAAACTTTTCCATACATGTCCCATACGCTCTAGACTTCTTGTGACTCTCTTTTTTGATATTCATTTCAATTATTATCTAAACAAAATTGTTGAATCACCAAATCTCCAATATTGCCCTTATTAAGTTAGAGGATTAAAGTGGCAGAAAACATCAGACAAATTTTAATAATTTAATAAAAGATATTAAATTTATTCTTTTCAATATTAAAAATTTTATCTTAACAAAAGAAAATATAAAATTCTAATATTAAAAAATAAAATTTCTTAACAAAAATCACAAATTCATCATCAAATAGAGAACATCTTCATCATTAGCATCATCTATCAAAATCAAATCATTCTTCCCACATCTTCATCATCATCATCATCATCATTATCATTCATCAAAATCAAATCACTCTTCCCTCATCTTTATCATCATCATTCATCAAAATCAAATATTTACCCCTGAATCGATTAGTAATCCATTGAGAAGCAAAGTGAAGCAGAAACTAGGTCACCCTCTTATCTCTATTTAATTTGTGAGTAGCCATTAATCGGCTGCTTCAGCTTTGGTCACTATCACGTTGCATAACTGGATTGGTGATGCTTTCTCTTTTGAGGATATCTCATCAACCCAAAAAACCCCATATAATAAAATCAAGACAACATTACTTCATAATTTCTCGAATTAGAATATAATACAGGATCTTCTTAAAACACTGAGTATCCTGGCAAGGCCGATTTCTTTTTCTTGTGCTTCTTACTCTTCTGACTATATAAGAAACTTCAATTAAGAGTAAGGCATTCCAATTTGAAGTCTGGAAGCAACGAATTTTGTAAAGGGCAAGGATTGCCCTTTTAAGCCTTCTAAAGGTGCTTTAGCTTGTATGATAAATTTTGAAATTACAAATAACAGAATGCATCAACAAAACCTTCTTGGATGTACGTGTCATTCTCACCTGCCTTGTTTATGTATGAAGAATTTTGAAAGCAACATATAGGATCAAGTTGTTTTGTAATGTATTTGAAATTAAAAACTTGAGTTGATTTGTTTAAAAGATAAGGTAATGATATCGTACAATTGTGCTTCTTCGATTGGAGTAAGCCCCGAAGGTTGACCAATTGTTTGAAATTTTGTATCTCGATATGGGATAACTGATTTGATTTACGTAATTGAGAAATGTTAGGATTTTTTCTAAAGATTTGTTGGTTTTATGGATTTTTTTCTCAATTGGTTCTCAAGAAATTTTAGTATTATAGAGCTCTATCAGGCTGATATTAAGGAGTATTTGAGGATAGAAAGAGAGTATGAACATAAGAAACGAAAAAGAAGAAAATATAAAAAAGAGACAGAATAAAGTATGAACAATATTAATTTTAATTTTTATATTTTTCTGTTGGTTAATGAGTGATTGACATGTAAACATGACATGAAATATTCATGTCAAATTGCATCTCACTCAGCAGCTCCTATCAACCCACTTAAATTTTTTGTTACGAGTTATAATTTTGCCCTTACATCATCAAAACAAGGTATTAGGCCAAACTCTAGAGATAAAATTGTCTTATACCCTAAAACATATAGCTAAAATTCCTTAAATTGACAGATAAATTGAGAGAAAGAGAGAGAGAGAGAGAGAGAGAGAGAGAGATTTTATCAATTAAGCATACTTTTACATAACGATATATTATTATTCTAAACAAATAAGTTGATCATCTCATTCAAAATTGGAAAAAAGACGTTGGGCCTATTATTAATATGGCCCAACTAGCCCGCGTCACCTAAGAATAATTCTAGGCCTTTTTAAGGATTCTAGCTGAAACAATAGTAAAATTGAAACTGACACATCGTCATGCATGACCCAATAGTGTCAGAATTGTTAGGATCTAGTTTTTTTACCTACAGACAAGTAAAATCTAATCCAGCAACCCGTTTGTATTTCTTAAATAGGTAAGAAAATACGCGGGAATGAGAAATTATATTTGAATTGTTATTACAACTCCTTTCTTGATTATTACTTTTGAATTCGAGTATGATTATGAGTAGTAATTTATCTTTACTTCTTCCAGTTATATATAAAAAATATATAATTCATCATTCACATGAATCCTAAAAGGTCCTCTCCCACTTTTAGATTTTTAAAAAGATTAAGACTTACTTTGGGACCCATTTGTACATAAACTGAGGCTTTGGGCCATGTGTGCGCACCTTGCTTTTGTGAGTTTTTCTTTGTGTATGTGTAAAACGAGGACATGATCAATAAGTTATGTATACGTCTAATGATTTGGTCGAGGAGTATCCCTAGTATGTCATAACCTTTCCCTTAGGTATTAGTTTAATGTAATAATTTAGAAAAATATTTAATTTTCATAAAACAATCGTATACATTAACATCGGTATCTATAGTAAAAGTTTATTAATTATTATAATTATTTTATTATGTCTATTATGTTTCTTATTTATTTAAAACTATTTCACTTATTGGTTTTGTGAAAATTCACCCCCTTCACTTTTCCCTTCTCAGAAGATTCTAAACTTTCTTAGCTTAATGAAGAGTTGAGGTGGATAACATAATGATGCTCTGGATTATTTTGTGATCAATGTGAGACTCACATACTTTCTTTTATCACTTTTGGCTTATTATTTATTGTAGGAAAAACAATTAGAACCCTTTAAGTTTCAGGAAAGATATATACAGACATCTAAAGTTTCATAATTTTTATTTACAATCTATCAAGTAACGAAATATGTTTAAGATAGCAGAAAAAATGGCAAAAATGAAAATTCACGTAGTCAACGATGGTTAAAGGCTGGCCAATGCTAGTCAACACTAGTCAATGCCAATTAATGAACAATCAACATCGGTCAATACCAGTCAATGATGGTTAATATTGGTCAACGACCAATCAATAGTGATCAACATCAATCAACGATTAGTCAAGGGTGATCAACACTAGTAATGCCAGTTTGCCAATCAAATTTTCTTTCTTAAATAGTTTAGTTGATGATAATATGTTAACAGATTTTTAAATTCATACATACAAATAGTTAGAATAGTTTAGTTGGTCTAAGTGTTGGCTTTTAACCATTTGGTCAAAAGTTTAAGCCCTCTTATTAGCATTCAATTAAGTTTGATTTTTTTCAGTCATAATAGGGGTATAATCTTAATTTCACCATATTTAATAGATTTTTCATTAACTTTAACATATTATGTTACCTGATAAGGGTGTAAATGAGATTGTTTAAACTTTAGGAGTCTGCTTGTCCTTTTCTTGAAACCTTAGGGTCCAGATATCATTTTTTTTCTTTATTATATTAGACTTTTGGACTTTGGATATGTATTATTAACATTGCTATTTAGGAGTATTTGATGTCATAATATTATTAAAATTGTCCTAGATACTTTAAAAATGTTGATCCTAAAATTTTGGTAGAATTCCTACTTTAGTGAAACTAAATGAATATCTATATGATAACATTTGTGTTTCGCCCTAAAATTTATAAGGAACTATAGGGTAGATCATTTCATTTGTCTTGCGACTACCAAGAACTCATTTTACGTTTGAAAATGTTCAAAAACCCCTTACTATCAATAATAAAATAGATTGTTATTATTACCATTATGGCAACAGGGCAATTTTTGGACACTTTCAAATGTTAGAGGGTTTTTTGGTAGTTGCAATAAAATATAATGGGATAAGTGGTAAAACTTGTTGTAGACAATTAGAAATACTTATTCACGAATGGAAGGAAACCGACAAAAGAAATATTCTAAAAATTATTCCTTTCATTTGGCGAATAGAGACGATGAGGAAATAGTTTGTTCAATAGGAGCAATGTACTATAGTGAATTTTGTATCCAAGATTGTGGAAGATTAAATGAGGAAATCCATAGCCAAGTTCAACGTTGTTCATACTTAAAGAAGAAAAAGCATGGCAAAGTATTGTGGGTTCAAGATGAGGTTCCTAAACAACTATGGTAAGGAAAAGAGTGCACACACAAAAGGTCAATATACTCAAACAGTAAGTCTAACTTTTTCAAATTAGTATGCTAGAAACCTTTATTCAAAATAAACTTCTTCAAGAAGTTCTCTCTGTTAGAGATGGTGCTTATGTGCCATTACATTTTGTATAAATATTTATTTATTTATTTAATATTTATAAAATGAACATTTTAATAAAATCGTTAATATTTATTATATGGTACTAAGCTTGGTACTTTCCAGAAATTGTAGATCTAAACAAGTTTAGATATGAACTAAAGAAGTTTAGGTTAGCATTTTAAGAGTTAAAACCTTGTTTGAAATAGGATAAAGACATGACAATATATTAGTAATGACATAGTTGTAAGAGTTGCAAATGGTGCAAAGAAATATCATTATATAGTATGTTCTTGAAGACATCGTTACTAATCTATAGTTTCTGACATGAGTCGATTGGTATACTTTTTAAATAAGTGTACGTCTATATCTAGATTGTCTAGACGATTAGACTTAGAAGACTGTGAGCTTAATAGAAGCTCGTATAGGTATATAGGTATTCAGTGAGGACTAGTACTGAATAGACTCATGAGAATTTCTAATAGACATCTTATAGAGCCGTTAATGAAAGACCTTCTCGAGTTGTAGTATTCGTGGTCATTTGACCTGAGTGCCATAGTGGACTTGTAAGTGATCCATTATACTTTTGATTTTACGCATATTAGAGATCTTTTATAGTTTGACCTCTGAATGTCGTTGGGTATAGTTTGAAGCTTATGAAGTCTGGTGTACATAGATATGGGATTCGTCAGCTCATATGAGTGAGTTGTATATTATAATGCTCAGATATTGTATTTAATGAAGTCTTATGGCTGTAAGCATAAACCCCGAGAAAGAATTTTCCTTAAGGTCAAACAATATCACAAAGGAGTTTGTGGATATTATTTATAGAAAAAAAAATTGGAGATAAGTTCATGATCGAGTATATATAGATTTAACGATGATTATCTATGTGTCTACTCTTCTAGGATATAGGTGATGAAGGAATTATACATATATGGTTAACCTAAACTTTTATAGTTCAAAGCATAATTCTGTATATATTTGTAATGTATGGGGGGGGCATCATTCGCAGACTTACGGAAGAGTTTTATAAGACAAATGGGTGTGAACCTAAAGAGTCTCACAATATGAAGTGTACTCGTTAAGCACTAGGTATCGAACTAGGTCAAATAGTTCGATCCCAAAAATTTCAGAAAGCATAATTTGTTTCAAGATCTCTCAGGATGCACATAAACTTAAGTATTAGGCTTATGATTACTTTAATTAACAATTATTGTTAATTAAATAATATCTTCCAAGTGGCTATTTGTCATGGGCTTTAAATGGACAAATGGCATTATGCACGGAGATGTATAATGACACATGGCATTATGCATGGCTTGTAACTAACCTTATGCTTTGTACTTGATAACATGCATGGTTTATACTTTGTTCATTAGATGACAAATGTCAACATGCAAAAGTAAAACAAAACAAATGAAATGGTTTCATTGTGTGTCCGTGTTGTGCAAGATTCGGACAAGTGAGAAGAACTCTGAAAGTTTTGCACGTAGGTCCCTAAAGCCATTTTTTGGCCAAATTGAGAGAAACTAAAGCAAGTGTTGCTTGAATCAATCCTGCTAGAGATTTCATGTTACTATTTTAGCTTTTACAATCCCATTGGTATTGAGGACTAGAACAAAAAGAATTACAAGGAAAATGAAGTAAAAAGTAAAGAAATATGACTTATGGAAGGTGCCAAATTTTATGTAAACATTGAAAGGAAGCAAAGCCTCTTCCATTTGCTACTAGTTATGATAAGTTCTCAAAAGCCCTAAATTTTGCCTTAAACTTGTACAAAGTTTGTTTTCCATTCTTTGTGGGTTAATAGTAATTAGACTTTCAACTTACAAGATTATATTTGAGGAAAAGGTCTTATAAGAACAAGAAATAAGGGGATGCATCATATGATTCATTAAAAGATACTTTTGATCATATAAAAGGCATTAGGATGGATTTTAAGAGGGGAAAGCTCCATTAAATAGAGAAACTCTAGAATTATTGATGGAATAGGAAAGCAAAAGCATTCTAGATGCCTTAAAAAAAAACAATTTCTCTAGGGCGAACAGATTGCAAATATTGAATATTATAATCCCTTGGGAAATGTCGAATGTGGACATTGCTTGAGGTTTAAAAGGTCATAAACTCTTCAAAGAAATTTTTTTTGAAGACTTCTACAATGTATTTTAAAGAAGAAAACAATGACATTTTTGCCCTGGAATATAGCTTAATACCTATTTTTATCCCTAATGTTTCAAATTACCCAATTTTATCCCTCTTTATTAGACTAGTTACTATTAAATCTGACTAATTGAGGGCAAAATCATAACTCAATAAGAAGATATTCATATAATGTGACATGTTTCAAATAATAATAAATTATTAAATAAATAAATAAATAACTCTATGATAGTTCGTTTAGTGGCAGGCCATCACCGACTGTCGTTTGTTAGTCAGTAGTGACAAAAATAATCAAACTTTATATTATTAAAATTTATTTTTTATGGTCTACACAATGGTAGGGTCATTTTTGTTTTATAAAAAAATTGGTCAAATACGGTAGCAATAGCCCTCCATTATAGGATGGCGGTCACCATCAAACATGATGGCAGCGACGTGTACCACCATCACCATTGGATAGATCAATCATCAATCTATCCAATGGTGGTAGTGTTGCACATCACCGCTGCCATATTTTATGATAGACGATGACGACCGCTACCTTTATCTCTATCCGATCAAAGACGTCCACACTATAAAGAATTAGGCTCAACAAAAATGAGACTAAGGACTATGAACCCCCCTCCATCATTATTTGATAGAGAATGCTCTACACTTCCTCCAGTGGTTACTATTAGAACACAACCCAAAGAACTCAAAACCACAACAGAAGCACCCCTTACTAGTTTGCTTTTTTGGAGTTTCGCCCTTTCTCTTAAAAGAAAAGGTAAATAATAAGAAAATTTCCCAATAGAAGGAGAGTGCTTAGAAATACTTTGAAAGAAAGATAGAGGTTTAACTAGTATGTTTTATGTGCTAGCCAGGGCCAATCTATCCAACGATGGCGGTGGTGCACGTTACTGCCATCTCATTTGATAGCATAAAGTAGTGGTCGCCGCTCTCCCACCATATTTGGCCACTTTTTAGTCTTTTTTTATCAAAAATAATCCACCACTGTGTAGATTACAAAAAATAAAGTCGAAAGATATAAATTTTAATAATTTTTGTCATTAGAGTTCGATAGCCGACGGTGGTGATAAAATTAAAATTAAATATTAAGATTTGATCCTATCCAAATGTGCCATTTGTCTATTTTTATCAATAGCCAATCATGTTTTTATATATGAAAACAGTAATTAGCAATTGAATTTTAGCATTGGAAAAAGTGTCATTGTAGAAAAAAATAAACTTTTTGTTTAAATCTAATAATTATTGATTAACGAAGAGGATAAAATTGGGTAACTTGAAACATTTGAGATCAATTAGGTATTAGACCATATTCCATGGACAAAAAACTCTTTTTCCCTTTAGAGAAAATATAAAGAATTTTAGAAAGACAAAAGAAAATGAGAATGATAAGGAAGTATGATGCTTGATCAAAATAAGGGTTTTCAAGAAAGTAAAACAATGACTTGGACAATAAATATGGATTGAATGAAACAAATAAGGCAATGAAGTTATGGGATATGCTGAACAAGAATAGTGTTAAAAAATCATAATGGTTCCAAGAGGTGAGAATTGAAAAGTCACTGATAAGTGGCATTAAAATGAAAGTAGAGAAATGTATCCTTTAAGCAACATGTTATAAAAGACATGCTCTTTTACTTCGTGTAGGGGATCTGTTGAGCCGAAAATTAGTTGGCCTAATCAAAATATACCACATATCCGCACTTTCAATAAAAATTAAACTTGCTATAAAATCAAATGTATAAGATAACTTCTAAGAGGTTAAACCAGCCTTGACTAGGTCCAAAAATAAACATTAGCTAGATGGCTTATAGAGCAGTGATCGATGGCAGTGGGTAGTGGGTAGTAGCTGAGGTCTTGTTGTTTCACCTTTTTGTATTTATTGTTTTGACATTATGTTACAAAATTTGTTATAGCTCAGTATTGAGTACTCTTATAGTTGTCAATTGCATTTTTAAAGCTAGTAACATATGATTTTGAAATAGCTTAGTTGGTTAAAATGTATACCTTTTTCTGTGAGGTCAAAGGTTTAAGCCTTCTTTTTAACATTTAATTGAATTTAGTTGTTTTTAGCTAAATTGGCATGAATGTCTGTTTTTACCATTTCTACCATTAAAGTTAACGAATTTTGTTACCTGATCAGGGTGTAAATGAGATTTTTAAAACTATTAGAGTTTGTATGTACTTTCTTTGAAACCTTAAAGGTCCATATATCCTTTTTTTCAAAACACTTATTTGGTTTTTAGATGTTGAGTTAGGTTTTGATTAGCGAAAGTGTGTTTTTGTTTTAGAAATGATGACTTCAAATTCCTAATTTCTTTTTAAGATGTCTACTATGTACTCCTTGGACTTATATTGTTTGTAGGAGCTGTATTGATGGTTGCTCTGTCAAGAGACTTCCAATACTTATGTTAATTTTTACTATTAGTATTTTCAAAGGGTAATTGAAAACTAGTGAGAGAAACATTTCTTGCCCCTTTATTGATTTATTTTCAAAGTGTTCTTACCTCCTTTGCGCTTGACTCCCTAGTTAGTTATAGGTTCCTCGATTAGGTAGTTACTATCCTTATTATGAAATATACAAGAGGCCAAAACATTGGAACATAGTGTCATAGGAGTCTTGTAAGTCCATATTTTTGGTGAGTTGGGCTTAGTGGTGCCTCTCCCGTGTTTTTCAAGCATCACGGGTCTGGTGTACTTGTAATTGATAACTTGCTCTAACTAGGATTGTCATTGTTGAGAACTTATAGAAGGGTAGTACAAAGAACTCTGCAACCTTTGAATTCTTTAAACAATTGAGATCTATTCTAATGACAGGTATATATAGGTAGTTCTTGGTCACTTCTAAATTTTCTTGCCACAACTCTAATTTTCTAGAGAGAGAATTTTTTGAATATTTAGGGAGAGACACTCTTATGTGAATATATTTTGTGTTTCATTTGCCTTTAATAAATTCTTGAGTACATTATCTTTATGTTTTTCCTCATCACTTATAATTATCTCTTCTATTTCTTTGTATTTATTATATTTGGCTTTTCAAACTTGATTTTTTGAGTTGTGCTTTTAAGTGTGCCTTGTGTTTCTGGGTTTAAAGCTGTATGTTCTTTATTTAGTTCTTTATTTTTTTTTTCATTTTTTGTAAATTTATGTGCATTATATTGTTGGAGCTTTTTCGGTTGTCTAAGTCTTGTCCTATAGGCATTATAAGTTATTATACAACATGTCTAATTCTAAGAAACTTTTATGAGATTACTCTCAAGATATCTCAAAGCAGGACTCTAATTCTGCCATGCATAATTCTAAGGCTAGGGATAGCCTGACTCAAAATGTTGGAAATCCCTAACTAAAGAGGATATATATATATATATATATATATATATATCTCCCAGTTTTGAATAGACTTCAATCACAAGAAAAGATGAGGCAGAGATAGTAAAAGTAAAGGTTGACTTAAAATAGAACTGTTAACGAGAGATCTAAAAGTAAGGTATCCACGAGTACCTCTATTGATCAAATAATGACTACCGCCACTAATCAGTCTCTAGCCAAAAACACTACTGCTCGGGTGTCAGTAGGCTCTTTTGTTGCCTCATTCTCTATGTTCGACTTCCCCATCACAAAGAGAGAAAGGTACCAAATACATCCTCCCCTTTGATAAAGAAGGGTGAGCAGGTCATCAAGGCATCATGCTGGAAGATCACCTTAAAGTCCAATGAGGTGCAGACCTTCTAAATAAGTTTTGATAAATTACTAAAGGTAAGTCTCTTTCGCTGTTTTGTATTTCTTTCTGAACTTATGTATAAAGTTTTTTCACTTTTTGTATTTCTCAGGCAAGCCACGTTATCCTCTAACACCAAAACAATATATTTTCTATAGTTCGAGATGGTCGCTAACTAAGTGCCACAGATTTAATTCTTGAACCCGTGCAGCCTTATACACTTCCAATTACTAAGTAGCTTAAAAACCAATAAATTAAGAAAGAGATGAAGAAGATGAACACAAAGTGTTTGAGATAATGCTCTTATATTACTAACAAAGGGAATTACAAGCTAAGGGGTATCTTGCTCCAAATGAGAGCTCACCTATTTATAATAAAAGCTATGTATAATAGACGGCTAGGATTGAAAACATTCAATGATCTATAATGAAAGCTACCTAACACAAGTAATATTTCAAATGAATATTCCTATTCTAGAATTCTCCACCAACTACTACATACAAGTGGGCTTGGCTTATACATACATCAAACTCAAATGGGCCTTCTATATAATGTGGTCCATGAAATGCTCCAATGGCCCAAGTAACCTTTAAGGGTTCTAGTGTGCACCAAATATTTGATGAAATGCCTGTAAAAATTTGGGGTGTGACATTCTCCCCCATAAATTTTATGCGACGCCTTCATCTTCAAACTGCTATAGTGTATTTAAGAGTTCGTAGCTTACTTTACTATCGGGCAACCCCTTCCACTTGATGAAATATTCGTGACTCGGAGAATAGTTTTTCTTCTGTATTGTCCTTACATCAAGGATAAGTTCTGCCTCTTTGTCATAAGATGTGAAAACTTCCAAGGGTGCCCGATATTATGGCCCACGCTCCGTGTCATCTGTATCTCTATGATATGGCTTCAAAGAATTTGAGTAAAACACCGGCTGTAGCCTTAGTCTCAAAGGTAAATCTACCTTATCCGAAACTTTAACAACTCTCTCGGAAATTGAAAATGGCCCATCATATTTTTGAACAAGGCCCTTGTGAAGTGAGCAGGTAGACTTGTGCTATGTCGGAAGTATCTTTACCATCACAAAGTCTCCTATATTAAACTCAACATGAATTCGCTTGTCATCCGCCTATTTCTTCATCCGCTTTGTTGCCTTGTAGAGATACACCCACGCCAAGTCTGGCTGCTTGTGCCAAGACTTTGCAGCTTTGTACACTGCGGGACTCCTCCCCGTATCACTAGATATGAGCGCATACGGTGTAAGAGGTTGTTGGCTAATAGCTAACTCGAATGGGCTTCTGTTTTTTGACTCACTCCACTACAAATTGTATGAGAATTGAGCAATGTCGAGTAGCTTAGCCTAATCTTACTAATTTACGCTTACAAAGTGTCGCAAGTACACCTCTAAAAATTCATTCACCCGTTTGGTTTGCCCATCTGTTTACAAATGAAAATTGGTGAAAAAGTGAAGCTTCAATCCCATGAGGTTGAACAATCCTATCCAAAGCCTACCTATAAATCTTATGTCACGATCATTTACTATCACCCTTGGCAATCCTCAATATTTAACCACATGCTTGAAGAAAAACCTTGCGGTCTCTTCCATACTACACTCCTTAGGTGCCAATATGAAAGTAGTATACTTAGAGAATCTGTCTACCACCACAATGATAATCCGACATCCCTCAAATTTTGGTAAACTCACAATGAAGTCTATAAAGATGCTCTCCAAAGGCCTCTCCAGTATGGATAAAGAATCAAGTAAGCCGGTGGGACTCTGTTGCTCAATCTTGTTTTGTTGGCATACGAGATAAGTCTTCACAAACTATTCTATCTCTTCGTGTATGTGTGGCTAATAGTAAACAGTCTCTAATAGAGCATGTTTGCACCTTCGTCCTGGATGTCCTACCTATTTGTTGTCATGACACTCTTTAATAAGGTTTTGTCATAAGTTCCCCACTTTGGCATATACACTCAATGGCCTTTGGTATAGAGAAGCCCATCTTCTACCAAAAATTGTTGTGTTTTCTCCTCGTGCGCTTGTGCAAAAAGTTAATTAGAAAATAGATCATGCTTCATACCTTCTCAAAATAGGCAGAGTAACTCTCATTCCAGCTTGCTTATAAGATCATGCTACTAACTCGGTCTTCTGGCTTAAGGCATCTACCACTACATTCACCTTACTCGATTTGTACTCGAGCTCGTAGTCAAACAATGCCAAGAAATCTTACCACCTGGCTTGTTTAGGGCTGAGCTTCTTTTGACTCTAAAAATAGCTCGTTTCTACATTGTCCGTCATCATCATAAATTTGGCCCAAGCAAATAATGTTGCCAAGTGCGTAGATAATGGATGACCGTTGTCATCTCTTTTTCTTGCACCATATACCACCTCTCCGTCTTATTGAGCTTTCGGCTCTCAAATTGAATGAATGACCCTGTTGCATTAAAATGCCCCCAATAGCAAAATTAGATGCATTGGTATGTACCTCATACCGTAGTAAGTAGCTTGGTATTGCAAGAACCGGCTCCTCCATCACAACTTTCTTCAATCTATCAAAATCCCATTAGCACTCCTTAGTCCACTCTCATGCTTTGATTTTCTTCAGTAAGTCAGTGAGGGGTGCAGCAATGATGGAGTAGCTTTTGATGAATCTCCAGTAGTAATTAACTAACCCAAGAAAAGACCGTAGCTTGGTAACTTTCATAGGCGCCTCCTAATCCACTATTGTTCGAATCTTTGCTCAATCCATCAATAACTTACCCTGTTTAATCTTGTAGCCTAGAAAGTCCACCTTCGGCTTGGCAAAAGAAAACTTCTCCCCTCTTCACATATAGCTTGTTCTCTCGGAGCACCCTTAAAACAGTCTTTAAATGTTTCACATGCTCCTTAAGAGTATTACTGTAGATTATAATGTCTTCCAAGTACACGACAACAAATTTGTCGAAGAAAGGCTGGAGTATATTGCTCATCAAAGTGCAAAATATGGTTGATGCATTGGTGAGACCAAATGGCATGACAATAAATTTGAACGCACCGTAGCGCATCACACATATAGTCTTTGGCTCATCACCTACGACTATCTATACTTGATGATATCCCGACCTCAAGTCTAGCTTTGAAAAGTATTTGGCCTACTCCAATTGATCAAACAAATGGGATTCTTATTTTTTACAGTGACCTTGTTCAATGCTTGATAGTCTATGCATAAGCACAAACTGGCATATTTGTGCTGAAAAAGCCTTGGCGCACCATAGGTTGCCTTAGACGGTCGAATGAATCTCGCATCCAACAACTGCTTGAGCTACCTCTACAACTCCGCTAACTTCGGTGGAGACATTCGGTATGACGCTTTGGTTGGAGGCTTAATTCCTAGCTCTAACTCGATCTTATTATCAATTGCCTACCTTGGTGGTAACTTCCTCAGAAGTTTTGCTGGCATTATGTCTTTGTGTTCTTGAGCACTTTTGTGATCTCCTTTGGTAGATCATCTTCATCCACTTTTGCCCTATCATCTGCCTCCTAAATTATGGCAAGATATGTCTCTTCTCCCTAATTGGCTCTTTTCTTCACTTGCATTATGGAAAGAAGGGCGTTGTTGGCATTAGGTGCGGATTGTCCACTCTTGGGTTTGTCTATCATTGGCACCAATCATGGTCCTCATTCCAAGATGCACATATAATTGTGTCGAGAAAGTGGCACCACATTAAACTATTGTAAGAAATCTATGCCAAGAACAGCATCAAAATCATCCAAACAAGCTACTAAAATATTTACCTTACCGTGCCAATTCCCAAGGTGCATTTCGACTCCTCAAATGACCTCATCTAGTAGTTTAGCTTCGGTGTTCATGGTCTTGAGATAGCCAACACCTTTCTCCACCTTAAGACCCAAGCGCACTGCTTTCATACGCTGGATGAAGTTGTGCGTAGCTTCGGTATCAACTAGCACTTGAGTTTTCTCACTGTTTATGTAGGCTTCCACATACATGAGCACCATTCCCGTTAGTGCACTAAGAGCCCTCTTGGTATTAAGAGTATTAAACAGTTGCAAGCATCCCATTTGGCTCTGTTTACCAACCTCTTGTGTCTCAAACATGGCGTTGAAAGATTTCTTCTTTGGACAGTCCTTTACCCAATGGTCATTATAGTAAAGGAAAACAGTTCAACTTTGGCTTGCTCTTACCATCACGTTTCTGCTCTTTCCCCATGGGTGATTTACAATTCCCATCCTTGTTTCGTAGAGGGTGAGACTCTTTGGCTCCCTCACCTTTGCTGTAATTAGGTTTATGGTGTTTGAACTTACCGGTTTCTTCCTTACGGTAATCCATAAGCGTCTTTGCCATTGTAAGGGCGTTGGATATATTTTGTACTCCGTGCCGCTTTAACTCATTGGACACTTATGTTTACAACCTGTCTAGGAAGTTGAATAACAAGTTCTCCTTGCTCATGTTAGTGATTTGCAACATTAATATTAAGTACTCCTCCATGTACTCACTAATGGACTTGGTTTGCTTCAACTCCTTCAATCATTTACGGGCATTATTCGCCATATTTTTTGAGTAGAATTAACGCTTGAACTCTCGCTGCAATTCCTCACATGTGTTGATGGTACAGGTATTGATGAATACATTAAAATGGATATTTTTTAAGAGATCCAGTCACCATTTAATGTCACTAATTTTAGTATTTTTGTATTTTTAAGCTTGAAATAAAGTGTTGTCCTTAAATTATGATTAATTAATGTTATTTGCATAGGTTTAAGTAAAATAGATGTAACTCTCAATGTAGAAATCAAAATGAAGAAATTCTTAAACCTGAAATAACATGATTCAATCTTAACTAAACTTGAAGAACAATTGAAAAGTCAAATATAACATTTTATGGGCCAAAATTAGGATACAATAGAATTGAATTACAACTTTCGTTCAGCTTGAACCACCTCACGCATTTGGATCGTATTTCATAAAATACGTACCTAATCGGTATAATTCTTGAAGTTATAAAATATTGACTAGAGTATCAACAACTCTTATGTTGATAGCAAAGTCCAAAACAACTATTATCATGGACCAAATTGTATTGCAAATTGGTAAAATTGTTTTTGGCTGAAATCTGACATATCTTTGGTATTTTGTCCATATCTCATTGGATACTCATCCAAATTGAATGAACCTGGTGGTTGTGAAAATAAGAGACATAATTTTACAACTTTTATACCTACCAAAAAGGCTACATCGACTATTTCCATTGTAAAAAAGGTACAACAATTTGGTAATGGAGTAGGTGGCCTAAATTATTTAATATTGATGTCACTCAAAATATGTTTTCATTCATTGCCTATGTAATAACACTCTTAGGAGGCTAAGGGACATTTTTCAATGCTTCACAATTCTCTTATGCTTCTTCTCTTTAACATGTATTGTAAGCTAGGCTAGAGTTATTGGCAAGGCTAGAGATAAACTTTTATGTGTAATAAATTTACTTTTCCACTCCGATTCTTTGTCAAGAGTTACAAATATTTATAAGTTTACTTGTGTCTACACTCTTATCTATTATTTTTGTATAATCCAGAAGTTATAACTCTTATGTTTCATAGATGTTTAGTCATGCTTTCTTTGTGTGATTCTTGTTGAATTATAATTGTTATTGGTTATATTATTTTACATGTTAATCTTTTACTGTAATATTGTGAATCTATATTGTTGATCTTAGATAAAATGTAAAGACAATACTTGTTTGATATTCAGGTTGATCTTTTACTACAATATTGTCAAAATGATATATTGTCAATCTTAAATAACTTGTATAAATAAACATGATTTGTGATAATGTTTGCAAAGAGTTTAGTCTTATCAAATACATATATTATCAAATGTGTCATATTTTATATATCTTCCAATTGATTGTTTGGGATGTGAAACTTTCAATTAAGTTATAAACATTGAATCAAAGTGTAGAGTAGATTTATGAAGTATAATTGTGATTCTCGAAATCTTGCTTACATCATCATAAGACTTTTTCCTGAATTCATATACATGTCATTCATATAAACCAATTAGTTAATTTTCTCATTTATGACTGTTTTAATATTTTTATTTCACTAACCTATTTTGGCAAAAGCTTCTTTCTGTGATCGACACCTCAATTTATACTGCGATAGCCGCATCACATTGAGTGTAAATAAAATTTGGCATTGTTGCCAGGGAGACACACTAAGTGAAAGTAGGCTGCGTTTATCAATAACAAAGTGGTAACTTTGTACATTTACTTTTATTTGTAAAATTTTAGTTTTTCAATTTAATTTTTTGTTATAATTTATTTTATTGTTTATAGTTGGTTCTACCACCTAACTTATTTTGTTATCTTCTTTTATTTTTTTTAAGTTTACATGGTTTGTTCTACCACCTAACTCAGTTTATTTTCTTTTATTTATTTGTTGTATTTTTTTTTATTTTTATTGTTGATTCTACTGCCTAACTTAGTTTATTTATTTTTATATATTTGTTGTTTATTTTCTTTTATTTATTTGTTGTATTTACAATTTATCTCCTTTTATTAACTTGTTGTATTTTATTTTTATTTTTATTTATTATGGTTGGTTCTACCACCTAACTTAGTTATTTTCTTTTATTTATTTATCGTACTTTACAATTTATTTTCTTTTATTTATTTATTGTACTTTATAGTTTTTTTATTTATTTATTGTACTTTACAGTTCATTTTTCTTTATTTATGTATTGTACTATATTTTATATTTTATGGTTGGTTTTACCACGCAGCTTATTTTTTTCTTTTCTTTTGTTTACTTCTTAATTTTTCCTTGAGAATTTTCTTAGTTAAAAAAGAATAAAAAAAAAAAATTATTAAGATGTATGCATCAACTTAGAGACAAATGAGGACGATTTATGAGAGAAGTAGAACTAGAACCATCACCACAATTTGTAAAAGAAGAAAATTCACCATCTAGTTCATCTTATAATTTTAACGTAATGAGCTAACACAAGGATAATCCCGTTATGACTCTAGAAGATTACTTGCATCCTACTTGCATAGTTACACCATCATGCATTATATTTTCACTTAACACACCACATTTGAATTTTAAACATAGAATAATACAACTTCTGCCCACTTTTCATGGTCTAGATAGTGAAAATCCTTATGTACATGTTAGGGAATATGAAGAGGTAATTGTCACATTCCATAGTCAACCCCAAGCTATAAACACTATTAGGCTTAAATTTTTTTCTTTTTCTCTGAAAGACAAAGTAAAGAGTTGGCTATACTTTTTGAGGCCAAAGTCTATAGGAACTTAGGCAAAAATGACCCAAGCATTTTTCAATAAATACTTCCCACAACATAAAACTAATAGCCTGAAAAGATAAATTTCTTCCTTCTCCCAAAACGACATTGAAACCTTGTATCAAGCTTGAGAAAGATTTAAATAATTGTTAAATTTGTGCTCTTACCATGGGTATGAAAATTGGCACTTAGTTATCTATTTATATGAGGGACTCACAATTAGAGAGTGCCAATTTATTAAGATGATGTGTAATGTGGAGTTCCTTCATAAAGATCCTGAGGAAGCTATAGAATTCTTTAATGACTTAACCAAAAAAGTCCATACATAGCTTGGACCTAGTGCTACTAAAAGCACAAATGGGTCACGACCTAGCAGAGTTTTTCATCTATAGAAGAGGATAACCTTAAAGCCTAGTTAGAGGTTTTAATTAGAGAATTAGAGGCCTTGAAATCCAGAGAAATAAGGGTCACCTATAAGGTTGCTAGGGTTGAGTCACATGATGTTTGTTTTATCTGTAGAGGAAAGGAACACTTAGCTTAGGATTGCCATACTTATAGTGAGATGAGAGGGATATATGAGGAATAATGTAACGCTTTAGAGATGTATAAGAAGTCTTATTCACCCTACTTTGAAACCTATAATTCGAGCTAGTGAAACCACCTAAACCTCAGTTAAAAATCTGACCAACAAGCCAACCATTGGTAATAAGAACAACAAGTACCCAAGTCTCATATCACATCTCAATATAATACACGACCAACTAGGTGTTGTTTTGAGGACACGTTATAAGCATTTATGATAGCATAAAGTAAGGTTAATAAAAAATTTAAAATAATTCTTACATAGGTTGTAGACGAAAACGAAGAAATCAAGAGTCAAATCATTAAGCTGACCACTGCCTTAACTATATAAAAGAGAGGTAAGTTTTCATCTCAACCTCAATATAATCTAAAAGGATAATTCATAGCACAAGCTTCTACTTCTGATGCATAAAATCTCAAAAAAGTCAATGTCATTACTACTCAAAGTGGTAAGATTGTGAGTGAGCCTACTTCTCCAACCAACACATCTACGAGTAGTAAAAATGCCACCCTTGAAAAAGAGACTACAATGAAAAAAGAGCCCGAAAATAAATTTTCAATCCCAGTGCCTTTCCTTTTCCCCAAGCCCTTCGACCTATTAGGAAAAATTCAAAAATTCAAGGTGAGATTTTAGAACATTTCAAACAAGTTAAGATTAATCTTCCTTTATTGCATTTGATTAAACAGATTTCAACTTATGCCAAAGTCATCAATGATCTGTGCACTATCAATAAAAAATAATATGTAAAGAAAACTGCATTTTTGGTAGAACAGGTAAGTGCAACGATTGAACAAAAGTCACCACCCAAGTATAAAGACATAAGATGTCCCACAATCTCCTGCCAAATTGGGACGTATAAGTTTGGTTAAGCCTTGTTGGACTTAGGAGTAAGTGTAAATTTAATGCCTTATTCTATTTACTTCCAATTGGGACTTGGTGAGATTAAACCTACATCTGTAGTCTTATAATTAGCTGATCGATCAATAAAGAAGCTCCACGAAAAACTTTTTTTTGTCACTGTTAATGCTCTTATTAATTGCAAAAATGGTCTAATGAAATTATTTTTTGAGAATATAACTTTTGAGGTGAACTTGTTTCACATTGACAAGCAACTATAGGAGGAAGACGAATGCTATCATTTATATATGATAGACACACTTGTAGTAGAGGGAGTTTATAAAAACCATGGCTCTAATTCTTTAGAAAACCTCATTAATTTTGATTTTAAAAAATTCCGTTATCCTAATGAAACAACTAATGTGTTTAGTATTTTTGACTCACAGGATAAAGGGATTCGATCCATGCTTTGAAGAGTTACCACAAGAAAGGGAGAGACCAAAACCATCGAACCTCGAGACACCACAAGTTAAACTTTCTCCACAGCCCAAAGGTTTGAAACACGCATTCTTGGGACTAGGTGATACCTTTCCTATCATCATTTCTTCTAAACTTAGTGCTGAACAAGAAATTGTTTTGATAAAACTGTTGAAAGAACATAAGTCTGCACTAGGTTAGACCATAGCTAATATTAAAGGTATTTCTCCATTGATATGCTCATATAGAATTCATTTAAAGAAAGATGCCTAACCCCGTAGAGACCCACAAAGAAGACTTAACCCAACAATGAAAGAAGTAATGAAGAAAGAAGTCTTGAAACTATTAGATGCAGGTATAATCTACCTAAGTTCTGATAGTCAATGGTAAGTCCAACTTAAATAGTTCCTAAGAAATCTGAGATTACTATTGTGAAAAATAAGAATGATATACCTGTTCCAACTAGGGTAGTAAGTGGTTGGTGAATGTGCATTGATTATAGAAAATTAAACACATCCACTAGGAAAGACTGTTTTTCATTGCCTTTTATCGACCAATTTTTATAATGTGTAGTTGGACATCTCTTTTATTGCTTTCTTGATAGGTATTTAAGTTATTACCAGATTGAGATAGCTATAGAAGATCAATAAAAAAATCACTTTTACATGCCCTTTTGGTACTTATACTTTTCGTAGAATGCCATTTGGATTATGTAATGCACCAGCTATTTTTCAAAGTTGTATGCTAAGTATTTTCTTTGATATGGTTGAAAAAAGCATGGAAATTTTTATGGATGATTTGACTATTTTTTGTGATTCTTTTGATTCATGTTTACTCAATTTAAAAGCTATTTTGAGATCATTTCATGGTATCTTCAGGGATCATTTTGGGGCATATTGTATCTAAAAAAGAGATAAAAGTTGACAAGACTAAAATTGAATTAATCTCTAAATTACCTATGCCAATAATGATAAAAGATGCTGATCTTTTTTTGGATACGCTAGTATTTATAAGAGGTTTATACAAAAAATTTCTGTCATATCTAGATCATTGTGTAACGTTTAGCTAACAGATGTTGAATTCACATGGACACAATAGTGTAAGGAGGCATTCCGAGCACTCATTGCCAAACTCACCACTGTTCCTATTATGCAATCCCCGGATTGGAACCTCTTATTTGAGATTATGTGTGATGCAAGTAATTATACTATAGGAACAATTCTTGGGCAACGAAGGGAGGGGAAACCTTTTGTTGTCTATTATACTAGTAGAACTTTAAATGATGTAAAATGAATTACTCTACTAGTGAAAAAGAACTATTAGTTGTTGTTTATACCTTAGACAAATTCAGTTCTTATTTGATTGGTTCACCTATTATTGTTTTTATTGACCACGTGGCCCTTAAGTACCTTCTTTCTAAGAAGAATGCTAAAGCCCGTTTAATTAGGTAGATTCTTCTATTATAGGAGTTTAATCTAACCATTAAAGACAAGAAGGGCATTGAAAATATCATTGCTCATCATTTATCCCATCTTGAGTTCACTGACTCCACTGATGTTCCACCCATCCGAGATAATTTCCCTGATGAACATCTTTTCACTATAAACCAAATACTTTGGTATGCACATATCGTAAACTATTTGGTTTGTGGTGAACTTTCATCTAATTGAAGTGCACAAGATAAGCGTAAGTTCTTGGTTGAGGTACATAATTTTTATTAGGATGATCCATATCTTTTCAAATACTGCCCTGACCAAATTATGAGACGTTGCATTTCTAGAGGTGAAGTTTCTAGTGTCTTAAAGTTTTGCTATATTACTGCTTGTGGCCATTATTTTTCTATGAAAAAGACTACTATGAAATTTTTATAGTGTGATTTTTACTGGCCTACTTTGTTCAAAGACACTAATAATTTTTGTTCTTCTTGTGAAAGATGTTAAAAGTTAGGTACTGTATCTTGAAGACATATGATGCCTCTTAACCCTATTATTGTTATTAAGATATTTAATTGTTGAGGTATCAATTTTATAAGTCTTTTTCCCTCATCTTTTGGCTACCTTTAAATCCTTCTATAGGTGGATGCTGTATCTTGTCATACTAATGTTAAACAACTGTGGTAAAGTTCTTAAAAGAAAATGTGTTATCTTGGTATAGTACACCACGTGTCATCACTAATGACCAAGTAACACATTTCTATAATCGTTCTTTTGAAGCTTTAATGTGTAGGTATGGTGTTCTTCACAAAGTTTTCACTGTATACTATCCGTAGACAAATGAAAAAGCCGAGCTAGCAAATTGAAAGGTTAAACAGATTTTGAAAAGATAGTTAACCCGAATCGTAAAGATTCTCTATGCTTTTTCGATGTATTATGAGCATATCGCACTGCATAAAAAATCATCTTAGAAATGTCTCCATATTGGCTTGTCTATGAAAAAGCTTGTCATTTACCTGTTGAGTTAGAGCATAAAGTTTATTAGGCTGTCAAAGCCTTTAACTTTGATTTGAGCGATATAGGTCTTTAGAGAAAGTTACAATTGTCAGAAATAGAAAAGTTATGAAATAATGCGTATTATAACTCTAGGATTTATAAAGCTAAAATAAAAGCGGCTTAAATAACAGATCTCAAGGAAACACTTCGAGCCAAATCAACGGGTTTATCTTTTTTATTCTCGATTGCATTTACACCTTGAAAAGTTGAGATCTCAATTTACTGGTCCATTTGTGGTAAAGCAAGTTTTTCCTAATGGTGTGATGAACACATAAAAATACATATTTATTAAGAGATTCAATCACTATTTAATGTCACTAATTTTAGCATTTTGTATTTTTAGATTGAAATAAAGCGTTCTCCTTAAATTGTGATTAATGAATGTTATTTGCACATGTTTAGTTAAAATGGATGTAACTCTCAATGTAGAAATCGAAATGAAAATTTTTTTGAACTTGAAATAATATGACTCAATCTTACACAAACTTGAAGAATTGTTGAAAAGCCAAATCCAACATGTTATGGGCCAAAAATAGAGATAACATAGATAACATACAACTTCTACTCAGCTTGATCCAACTCATGTATTTAGACCATATTTCACAAAATACATACTAAATTGGTATAATTCTTGAATCTTTAAAATACTTACTTAATTATCAATAACTCTTATGTTGATGGTAAAGTCCAAATCAGTCGTTATCATGGACCAAATTGTATTGCAAATGGGTAAAAGGGTTATTAGCTAAAATTTGACATATCTCATTGGATATTCATCCAATTTGTATGAGCCTAGTGGATATGGAAAGAAGAGACAAAATGCTACAACTTTCATGTTGTTCAAAAAGGCTATATCAGTCATTTCTATTATAAAAAAAGGTGCTGCAAATGGGTGAAAGAGTGGTTGGCCTAAATTATTGAAGATTAAAGTCAGACTAAATATATTTTCATTCATTGCCTATATAAGCACACTCTTAGGATATTTTCAACATTAGATAATTCTCTCTTATTGTAATCTAGGTTAGAGTTCTTGGCAATGCTAAGAGATGAACCTTTATGTTTAATAAACGTACTTCTATGCTTTGATTCTTTGTTAAGCGCTACAAATATTTGTAAGTTTGGTTGTACCTAAACTCTTATCAATTTTATTTTTTATAATCCAGAGGTTATAATTCTCATGTTTCATATATTTTCAGTCATGCTTTTTTTATGTGATTCTTGTTGAATTATAATTATTATTGGTTACATTGTTTTACATGTTAACCTTTTACTGCAATATTATCAATCGATATATTGTCGATCTTGGATAACATGTAAAGATAATAATTATTTGATATTCAAGTTGATTTTTTACTGCAATATTGTCAAAATAATATATTATCGATCTTAGATAACTTGTATAAATGAACATGGTTTGTGTTCATGTTTACAAAGAGTTTAGTCATATCAAATATATGTGTTATCAAATGTGCTATATTTTACATATCTTCCGATTGATTGTTTGATGTAAAACTTTCAATTGAGTTATAAAAATTAAATCAAAGTGTAGAGTAGATTTATAAAGCATAATTATGATTCTTGAAGCATTGCTTGAATCATCATAAGACATTTTTCTCAATTCATAGATAATTCTACCTCATCCACTTAAACTACTTAATTAATTTTCTCATTTGCTATTACTTTAATATTTTACTTCACTAACCTATTTTGCCAAAAGCTTTCTCATAGGATTGACACCTCAATTTATACTGCGATAGCCGCATTACATTTTGAGCATAAACAAAATTAGGAGCCATTGACAGGGAAGCACACTAAGCGAAAGTAGGTTGCGTTTATCAATACTAAAGCGGTAACTTTGTACATTTGAATTTTCTTTGTACTTTTTCTTTTCTTTGTAAAATTTTAGTTTTTAAATTTATTTCATTTGTTGTAATTTATTTTATTATTCATTGTTGGTTCTACCACCTAATTCAGTTTATTTTATTTAGTTATTTGATTGTATTTTATTTTATTTAATGGTTAGTTCTACCACCTAAGTTAGTTCTTTTTTTTATTTATTTATTGCACTTTATTTATTTAGTGTACTTTATTTATTTATTTATTGCACTTTATTTTCTTTTATTTATTGTACTATATTTTTATTTTCCTTTATTTATTTATTGCACTTCTTTCTTTAATTAATATGTTGTATTTTTTCTTTATTTTAATAGCTAGTTCTACCGCCTAATTTATTTAATTTTATTTAATTTATTTATTTATTGTACCTTGTAATTTATTTTTATTTATTAATTAATTGCACTTTTTTTTATTTATTTATTGTACTTTGCAGTTTATTTTCTTTTATTTATTTATTATACTTTTTATTTATTATATTTTGTTCATTTATTGTATTTTATATTTATATTTCATGGTTGGTCTTACCACCTAACTCATTTCTATTTCTTATTGTATTTTATTTCACTTCTTAATTTTTCCTTCAAACTTTCCTTCATAAAAAAAGAGAAAAAACAAAACAAAATATTGTTAGAATGTATGCATCGACTTAGAGACAAACGAGGAAGATTTATGAGAGAAGTAGAACTCCGTTAGAACTCTATAAGATTACTTGCATCCTACTCACACAGCCATACCATCATGCATTATATTTTCACCTAACACACTACATTTGGATTTTAAACTTGAAATGATACAACTTTTGCCTACTTTTCGTGGTCTAAATAATAAAAATCCTTATGTACATGTTAGGGAATTTAAAGAGGTAGTTGCCACCTTCCATAGCCAACCTGAAGCCATAGACACTGTTAGGCTTAAATTTTTTCCTTTTTCTTTAAAAGATAAAGTAAAGAGTTGGCTATACTCTTTGAGGCTGAGGTCTATAAAAACTTGGGCAGAAATAACCCAAGCATTTTTTAATAAAACTTCCCACAATACAAAACAAATAGCCTAGAAAAATAAATTTCTTCCATCTCCCTAAAAGATAGTGAAACCTTGTATTAAGCTTGAGAAAGGGTTAAAGAGTTGTTAAATCTGTGCCTCACCATGGGTATAAAAATTGACGTTTGGTTATCTATTTTTACTAGGGACTCACAATTAAAGAGCTCTAATTTGTTGAGATGATATGTAATGGGGAATTTCTTCATAAAGATCCTGAGGAAGCCATAGAATTCCTTAATGACTTAGCCAAAAAAGCTCATACATAGACTAAACCTAGTGCTACTGAAAGTACAAATAGGTTACGACCTAGTGGCATTTTTCATCTTAGGGAAGAGGATAGCCTTAAATCCCAGTTAGAGATTTTAAATAAGGAATTAGAGGCCTTGAAAACCAAAGATAGAAGGGTCATTCATACGGTTGCTAGAGTTCAGCCACATGATGTTTGTTTTGTCTGTGGTGGAATGGAACACTTAGCTCAGGATTGCCCCACTTATAGTGAAATGAGAGGGATATATGAGGAACAAGGTAATGCCCTAAGGATGTACAAGAAGCCTTATTCACCATACTCTGAAACCTATAATCCTATTTGGAGAAACCACCCAAACTTTAGTTGGAAATCTGACCAATAAGCAACAACCATTGGAAGCAAGAACAACAAGCACCCAAGTCTTATGGCACACCTCAATATAATGCATGACCAACCGGGAGTCCTTTTGAGGATACATTACAAGCATTTATAGAGGTACAAAGTAAGACTAATAAAAAATTTAAAATAATTCTTGCACAGGTGGTAGACGAAAATAAAGAAATCAAGAGTCAAATCACTAAGTTGGCCAATGCCTTAACTATACAAGAGTGAGGTAAGTTTCCATCTCAACCTTAATCTAATCCAAAAGGATAATTCATGGCATAAGCTTCTACTTTTGATGCACAAAATCTCAAAAAAGTCAATGCCATTACTACTCAAAGTGGTAAGATTGTGAATGAGCCTACTTCTGTAACTAACACATCTACGAGTAGTAAAGACGCCCCTTGAAAAAGTGGCCACAGTGAAAAAAGAGCCCGAAAAAAAAGTTCAATCCTAGTGCCTTTTCCTAAAGCTCTTCAACCTGTTGGAAAAAATTCAAAACTTTAAGGTGAGATTTTAGAATATTTGAAACAAGTTAAGATTAATCTTCCCTTGTTGCATTTGATTAAACAGGTTCCAACTTATGCCAAAGTCATCAAGGATCTATGCACTATCAAAAGAAAATACTATATAAAGAAAACTGCATTTTTGACAGATAGGTAAGTGCAGTAATTGAACAAAAGACACCACCCAAGTATAAAGACCCAATATGTCCCACAATCTTTTGTCAAATTAGGACACATGAGTTTAGTCAAACTTTGTTGGACTTAGGAGCAAGTGTAAATTTAATGCCTTATTCTATTTACTTCCAATTGAGACTTGGTGAGGTTAAACCTATATTTATAGTCCTATAATTAGCTTACCAATCAATCAAGAAACCACGGGAAATCATAGAAGATGTTTTGTTGTAAATTGATAAATTTTACTACCCTGTTGATTTTGTTGTTTTAGATACTCATTCTGTGGTTAACATGGAGTCTAAAATCCCTCTTATTTTGGGGAGACATTTTCTTGCCACTGTTAATGCTCTTATTAATTGCATAAATGGTGTAATGAAATTATCATTTGAGAATATGACTCTTGAGGTGAACATTTTTCATATTAGCAAGCAATCACGAGAAGAAGAAAAATGCTATCATTCATATATGATAGATACACTTGTAGCGGATAAAGTTTATAAAAATCATGACGCTGATTCTTTAGAAAAACGTCTTTGATTTTGATTTTGAAGAATTGTATTATCTTGACGAAATAACTGATGTGTTTAGTATTTTTGACTCACAGGATAAAGGGACTCAATTTTAGCAACGATGCTTTGAAGAGTTGCCACGAGATAGGGAGAAACCGAAACCATCAATCCTCAAGACACCATAAGTTGAGCTTTATCCACTGCCCAAAGGCCTATAAGGCCTCCATGGAGATAAGGGCGGGCGTTTGATTCCTTGGGAGCGCAGGTAACCTGAGTAATTGTGTGTTGGGACGCTGGTGGCTCTAAGGTGTCATTCAGCCGGTGGACCAAGGAGTTGGCGGGTCTCACACACTTTAACACTATTGTGAAAAATAAGAATGGAATACCTGTTCCAACGAGGGTAGTAAGTGGTTGGCGAATGTGCATTGATTATAGAAAATTAAACACAGTCACTAGAAGAGACTATTTTTCATTGCCTTTTATCAACCAAATTTTAGAACGTGTAGCTGGACATCCTTTTTATGTGTAATAAATTTACTTTTACACTTTGATTCTTTACCAAGAGCTACAAATGTCTATAAGTTTGCTTATGTCTAAAATATTATCTATTATTTTTTTATAATCCAGAAATTGTAATTCTCATGTTTTATATATTTTTAGTTATGCTTTCTTTATGTGATTCTTGTTGAATTACAATTGTTATTGGTTATATTATTTTATATGTTAATCTTTTACTACAATATTGTCAATCGATATATTGTTGATCTTAGATAAGATGTTAAGATAATACTTGTTTGATAATCAAGTTGGTCTTTTATTGCAATATTGTCAAAATTATATATTGTCGATCTTAGATAACTTGTATAAATGAACATGATTTGTAATAATGTTTGCAAAGAGTTTAGTCATATCAAATACATGTATTGTCAAATTTGTCATATTTAATATATCTTCCAATTGATTATTTAGGATGTGAACTTTCAATTAAGTTATAAACATTGAATTAAACTGTAGAGTAGATTTATGAAGTATAATTATGATTCTCGAAACCTTACTTACATCATCATAAGACTTTCTCTTTAATTCATATATAATTATATCTCATTCATATAAACCAATTAGTTAATTTTCTCCTTTGTGACTACTTTAATATATTTATTTCACTAACCTATTTTGCCAAAAGCTTTCTCAAAGGATCGACACCTCAATCTATACCAAGATAGCCATATTACATTTTGAGCGTAAAGAGGTACCCTTGCGAATCTCCTCACTTTTCCTATACCACTACAGAATTGCATGATCGAAAAGGTATAAGGTTACAATACTTACCTTTTGTTCCTCCCGTATACCTATGGCATCAAAGTACCTTTCTATTTTTCAAAAGTAATTGTCAAGTTCCTTGCCATCCCATTTATAGTTGAACTCTGTTGGCTTAGGAACATTCACCCTTGGCCCAGCTAATGTAACTTGGGTAGCGGCAATCCCACTTGCAATTGCCCTCTTGCAGAGCGCCCTGTCTTCTTCGATAGTCTCGAACCCTTTATGCAACTCTTCCACTCGGGCTTACAGCTTATCCATGGTGGAATACACCTTCTCTTGGAATGCCTTTGTAGTATCCAATCTCTATTAGTAGTATTGGCGCTTCAATTTCGGTATAGAGCAATAAAGACATCGTAAGGTTATTCGATTTTAACCCTATTAGAAATATTTCTTTTATGGTGCGTGTGAGAGATATTAGACCTAATTTAGTAATTTCACACTCGATCGAAGCGTCGGACAACCCTAGAATATTTTTAGAATTTTTCTCTATTGGCTTGGAAAAGGAAATTTTCATTTAAGAGTTATGTATGGAACAAGCCTTTGTTGAGAAACATAATCCATATATTAGAGAATGGACCAATTAGAAGCAATCTCATTGATTGCCAAGTTGAAAATTCTAGTTAGTTCCTTGGACTATTCTAACTAGATAGTTACAAAGGAACTAATTACATACTTAGTTTCCAACCAATGGCAATTTAGAAATTTAGAGTAAGTTGAGGGGTAAATTGGTCAATTGATGGAGCACTATTTATATATATATATATATATAGAAAAGTGTGTAGATGTTTCAAGAGTGATCAAAAGCAAACATTTAGAGCAAAAGAGACCAAAATTCGTGCAAGTGTTGAAGGGGCTGCTACAGTGAAATTTCAATTTTTTTTTCCATAATTTTTCATGCCTAATCAAACTAAAATAAGGTTACATACCAATTCCTAAGCTCAATTGAATCCTCCATTAGTGAAAATCCAAGAAAAAGAGGTAAGAAAAGCATTGTTTTGTGAGATTTATAAGTGAGCTTTTAAGATTACTTCAATTGATGTTCTTGTGTGTATTCTTGGTTCAGATTGAGTTGAATTATAGTGTGGAGCTTGAAGGAGTCATCAATTTGAAGAAATTGGCAAGGTAAGAATTAAGGTTTGGGTGATTTGAATATAGAGACTTCAATTGGTTGTAATTAGAGCATTAGAATGAAATTAGCTTGATTTTGATGTAATTTGATCAAGAAATTGAGAAAAGAAATGTGTTAGAACCTAGAGTGAAATTCTGTCACTTTAGGAAAGTTAGGGATTGAGTTGTGTTTTGGTTGAATTGTGGTGTATAAATGGTGCATTATGTAAATTGAATGTATATAGTTGATGGAAAAATCAAAAATGAAGAAAATAGGATATAATTGTCTATTTTAGAAATGTGAAGGGCAATTATGTCTAACCAAGTTATCAGATGTTTAATAATTTTCAGGGCGCCGGATTATGAGTTAGATTAGATTAAATGACTCCGTAAATGAAAATCAGAAAGTAGTATGCATCCAGGCTTTGGTTGTCGGTTAGGGCATTTAGTAGTTAAATGAGATTCTAGCATTCAATTTGATTCTAAATGTCATTTATGGCGCGTAGGTGAAGAAAACTGAGAGCAGTAACGAGAATAGAAATTCGGTGTGAAATTGAGCTCGGAGCGGTTGTGAGTGAAAATCTGCCATTTCTTTTATCTTTTGTTTATTACGTTTCCGCATAATGAAAATGTATGTTTTATGAGTTTTCAATGTATAAACATGATTTATGATCTTGATATATATCCATATATATGCTTTTGCATGTTCGATTTAAGAAACAGTTTTAAAATTATTGCATCCGTTTTAAAGGCCATTAGTACCATTAGATTATAGTTGTGGTGATTGTATTAGACCCGACCGGTATATCCCATGCACATGAGCAAGTCATGGGGTGTGTGTCACTAACTCCAGAAAGTCGGGATGTCGAGTCATGTGAGTCGCTCTATGTATACGGGGTATTGTCTCGCTATATATATGCGATGTAGGATTCCGCTGCATAGTTAGTGAGATGTCTTGAGATGTCACTATAGGTGCTGCTAGTTGATGTGTCATATACCCTACTCACGTGTGCAGTGCTAGTTCAGTCGCTGCATGAGTATAGAGCTTTAGGGTTACCATTGGTACAGTTTAGAAAGAAAATGGTCAAGTGAGGACTTTAATAGTTTTCGATCTACCGATAGCATTTTATGCATTTATATGCACATGGCAGTTATTGTGTTATATAGTTTTTGGATATTATTTTTCAAAGACGTAGATAAAACCCGCTCGGCAGGATTTCATTAGCATATGATGTTAGAAATCGTTTTACAGCTTTACACCAGTTTTAGAAGCATGATTTATGCATGTACTTTAGAATTTACTATTTATGCATAATGTTATTTTATTTGAAATCTTAATTGAACTCACTGAGCTCCTTTAGCTCACTCATTTTGTGTTTTGTTTTCTAAACCCCTTTCTTGGGTACAGGTCTCGGTACGCAAACTGCTGATTCTCCTATTGCTGAGTAGTGGGCCAAATCTGAAGATCGTTTTCGTATATGTAAATTTGCTAAATAGCACCCTTTGCTTTCTGCAGAGTAGTTGTAGGCATGTATATTTGTATGTATGTTTCATTTTTACTTTTTATTAGTATGCTCATTTTGTGATTTAAATGAAACTATTGAGTTATGTTGGATTTGGTTTGGAAATGATCGGAGGTTCGAATTGATAGTATTGAGAAGTGTTTAAAATAGAAATGAAATTTCTTTGCAGGTTTTATATGGCTTTTTCAAAAAACATGGGAAACTCTGCCCATTTTCTTTTAAAACTTAAGATGTCATTTTTATGTATATTACAAGATTTTCTCAGTAATAGCAAGAAGTAAATAAGGGTTCGCCTCGCGGAATTTCTCAACTTACCCAGTTAAATTCTGAGAAATTTTTGTCGAGGTGCCTGGCAGGGCCGCTGAGATATACAGTAGACCGTCTCAGGGCGGGTCTTGTCAGCCTTGATCCAGTCTTATTGCTTCTCTGTTTACGTGTCAATGGTACTATTGATGAGGAAGTGTATTGTTGAGATTTGTGCTTACGTGCCATCCCATTATGTATGAATATTTGTTTAATATTTATACTGGTGTTATTATTTCAATAAATCGCTAATTATATTTATATATGGTAAGATGTTTGTAACGTTTCAGACGTTGTACGATCTGAAAGAGTTCAGATCTGGTCTAAATGAGTTTAGATTAATGCTAAGAATTAGCAACGGTGAGAGTTATAAATGCTAAGAGTTGGCGCTGATAAGAGTTACCAGGTTATAAGAGTCAGCGATATCTAAAGAGTTAGAGCCTTGTTTGAAATGGGACAAAGACCTAAGAATGTATTAGTAATGACATAATTGCAAAGAGTTACAAATAGTGCTAGGAAATGTCATTATGTAAATATGTTCTCAAATATTATGTTCCTGATCTATCTTCACTGATGCAGGTTTGTCAGTGAATACCTTAACAAATATATAGATTGGTGTATGTCTATATCTGGATGGTCCAGATGGTTAGTCTTAGCAAACCATAAGTTTAGTGGAAGCTCGTATAGAGATACAGGTATTCAGTAAGGACTGAATACTGAATAGACTCACAAAGATCTCCAATAGACATCCCATAAAGCTATCAATGGAGGATCTTTCGAGTTGAATAGTATTCATGGTCCTTTGACCTGAGTGCCACGGTGGGCTTGTGAGTGATCCACCATACTTTGGTTCTACACATGTCAGAAACCTTTCATGGTCTGACCGCTGGGTATCGTTGGGTATGGTCCGATGCTCATGGAGTCCGGTGTGCATAGATATGGAATCCATCAGCTCATTTGGGTGAGTATTAGATCATAATACTCTATAGATTGTATTTCAGAAAGTCCTATGGCCATAAGCAATAATTCCCGGGAAAAGAGTTTAACCTTAAGGATAAATAATATTACAAAAGTGTTTGGGAATATTATTTATTGAAATACAATTCAAGAGATAAGCTTTCAATCGGGCATATGGAGATTTGACGGTGTTGATCTATATCTCTGCTCCACTCGGATATAAATGATGGAGGGATTATATGAATATATTATAACCTCAACCTGTATGGTCTAACGCGCCGCTTTGTAATATCCGTAACGTGTGTGTGGGACATCGTTCACGGACGTATGAAGGAGTTCTATATGACAATTCAGGCGTGGACCTAGAGAGTCTCACAATATAAAGTGTACTCGTTGTGCACTGGGGCAGCATAATGGATTGAACAGTTCCATCCTAGAAATTTCAGCAAATCGAAAATATGTTTCAGGGTTTCTCGAGTTGTGCACTTGTTTAAACTTAAATGTTAGGTATATTATTTAATTAGTTGACAAGAGTTGTTAACTAATTAGATATTAACAAGTGGCACAATTTTATTGTATGAATTGTTTTACCATGAATTCAACCATTTACCATGTTAATAAAATCAAATAAGGTAAATATTAATTATTCAAATAGTTTTTGAATAATTAAATAAATATTATTTAAATAAATAAAATATGATTTTATTTATTTATTATTTTATTCCTAAATGGAAGACATACCTAATTTGAGAAACATAAACTAAATTTAGTGGAGCACCATTTTGTAATTAATGGTTAATTTTATTAGACCATTAAAATGGCCAAAAAAATGGTTTTGGTAGTTGGCCACTTAATCTAATTTTGGTGGAGCACTTGTGAAGTTGTTGTTGTTGGGATTTGTGCTTACGTGCCATCCCTTTTATGTATAAATATTTGCTTTATGTTTATACATTTATGATTTCAATATATCACTAATTATTTTATTTATAAATATGGTAAGATGCTTGTAACGTTTTAGACATTGTATGATCTGAAAGAGTTCAGATCTGATCTAAAGGAGTTTAGATCAGAACTAAGAGTCAGTAAAATCTAAAGAGTTAGAGCCTTGTCTGAAATGGGACAAAAACCTAAGAATATATTAATAATGACATAGTTGCAATGGGTTGCAAATTGTGCTAGAAAATGTTGTTATGCAAATATGTTCTTAAATTTAATGTTCCTGATCTACCTTCACTAATGCGGGTCTGTTAGTGAAGATCTTAATATATATATAGATCAGTGTATGTCTATATCTGGATAGTCCAGATGGTTAGTCTTAGCAGACCATGAGTTTAGTGAAAACTCGTATAGAGATACAAGTATTCAGTAAGGACTGAATATTGAACAGACTCACAAAGATCTCCAATAGATATTCCATAAAGCCGTCAATGGAGGATCTCTTGAGTTGAGTAGTATTCGTGGTCCTTAGACCTGAGTGCCACGGTGGACTTGTTAGTGATCCACCATACTTTGGTTCCACACATGTTAAATACCTTTCATGGTCTAACCGCTGGGTGTCGCTAGATATGGTCCGATGCTCATGGAGTCTAGTGTGTACATATATGGGATCCATCAACTCAATTGGGTGAGTAAAATATTTTGCAACTCCAAGATTGTATTTCAGAAAGTCTTATGGCCATAAGCAAACATCCAAGAATTTCTTGGGAAAATAATATCGTAAAAGTGTTTACGGATATTATTTATTGAAATACAAATCTAGAGATAAGTTTATGGTTAAGCACATGGAGACTTGACGGTATTGATCTATATCTCCGTTCTTCTAGGATATTTATAATGGAAGGATTATACGAATATGTTATAACCTCAACTTGTATGGTCTAATATGCCGTTTTGTAATATATGTAACATGTGTGTGGGACATTGTTCACAGACGTGTGAAATAGTTTCATATGACAAATCGAGCATGGACCTAGGGAGTCTCACAATATGACGTGTACTCGTTGTGCACTAGGGCAGCGAATTAGATTGAACAATTGATTCAACAATTTCCAGCAAAAATGAAAAATGTTTCAAGATTCCTTTTATTATTCACTTGTCAATAATTGAAGGTAAAATACATTATTGGTTTACAAGAGTTGTTAACCAATAAGAAATTGACAAGTGACATAATCTTGCTCCATAAATTATTTACCATGTATTTACCTATTTACCTTGCTTGGTAAATACATATATGGTAAATGTAAATATTCAAAATAGTTTTGAATTATTAATATTTTATATATTAATCAAATTATTATTATTAATTGGAATAAGTGGCAAACACCATTTACTAATGGAGAATGCACTTGTTATTAATAATAAGGAATGTTGACCACTTAATAATTCTTAAATGATGCACTAAGGAAGTGGTAAAACCACTTAACATTGATTAAATGCCATTTACTCTCTAGAAATTGATTCAAATGGTTGAATCAAATTGGTGAGTGAAAAATATGATAGATTAATATTTGTAATGGCAAACATGGTTAAGTGGTGGTGGAGCACTAAGAGAAATCATTCTTTGCACTTAAGAAAGAATTGAAAGAGTTCAATTTGGGTGTAAGAAAGAGTGAATTTCGTTCAAGGAGAAAGAAGAGAGAATTGAGAGCATTTCCTAAGTGTTTTTCTCAAAGTGTTGAGAGAAAATATAAAGGCTTACCAAGGTTCAACATAAAGAGTTGTAAAGAACAAAAGAAAACTCTTAACTCTTCTCATCTCTTAGTAGTAATCACTCATATAGACAAATTGTTTTAAGTGTTAAAACAACCCTTTACTGGAAATTCAAGGCTGCCATTCTAGCTTCACAATCCTACCGAATTTAGTTGTGAACTAGAATTGTACAAGGGAATACTTTAAGGTGAGCTCAACAAATTGAAGCTTGGAGTTCTTGAAGAATTGTAAAGTTACCTTCATAACCGGGTAGGTTATTTATTTGCTATTCATTTTATATCAAGCATGAAATATATATGAGATATATATGTACTTGAATGATTATACATGTGATTAAATGCTTGAGTTTGTTACATATTGTATAATATGTATAAATACTTCCGTTACGTATTTAATTTTTGAAATTATATACATCTATACACATCACACACCATATCACAATAAGTGGTATCAGAGCATGCTGATACGATGTTTGATGTTGAGATGTTGTTGTAGTTGACATGTTGATGTTATATTGAGGAACAACATGATGATGTTTGATTTCAAGCATATTGATGTTTAGAATTGAACATGTTGATATTTTATGAATTCTTGAACATGTTAATGTTTATAATTGTTTATATGATATTTGATCATGTTTTAAACCGGATGATTTGGGTGCCAGAACGGAAGAAAATTGATTTTCGTGCACCGGGCACAGTAACAGTGTCCAGCGCTGAGGAGCTATCTAATGATCGTTGCGGCGCCAGCCTAATTTTGGCCAGCGTCGTGGCGACAGGCTGGGAGCGCTGCGGCGCCCACATACTGGAAATCAGGGCCGAGGCGCTGGGATATGGGCGCTGCAGCGCCAGATAATTTTTGGGCCAGGGCCGCGGTGATAGATTGTGAGCGCTGCGGCGCTCACATACTGGAAACTAGCGCCGAGGCGCTGGATTGTAGGTGCTGCGACGCCAGCCCACTTTTTTGTCCAGCGCCGCGGCGCTAGCTTCTGGTTGCCACGGCGCCCAGACTATTGCTTATAAACATTGCAGCGCCTGTTTTCAGCGCTGCAGCGTTCGTCACTGTTTCTGAATAATTTTTTATTTATTCATTTATCATGTTTTGACTTGTTTTGTTGCTGTAATGTACTTTAATAGTTGTCATAACATGATGTGATCATTAAAATACGTTGATAATCACAATGGGAGCCCTATTGGTGGGCGTTAGTTGTGATTGCGTATTTCTTTTTGTATAAATGATCTATATTATTCATTTGGATGAAATGAGTATGTAATGAAATCTCTCTTAATCAGATTGTAATATTTCATTATGAGATAATGTTAAATATGATCCGTCTTATTAAAACAGTATTAGACAAGTCACTTCGATTTTTTCCCAAGATCGCTAAAGTGTGAGGGATTGATTGGTGTGACATGGGCTATGCCGTTTAAACATTAGATGTGATAAATATATGTTAAAGTATTACCCTAGATCGCTAAAGTGTGCGATTAATAACAATAACATATATTTAATGATTGATAAGTAAATATGGAATACACTTATCCTAGATCGCTAAAGTGTGCGAATAAGATGTATTTAGGATCAAGTGTTAAGAGTTGCATGAGATGCAATTGATAAGAGTTGTCTACCTTTTGGGTTTACTAAGGCCTAGATCGTTATAGTGTGCGGCTGAAGTAAATGCCAAAGGGATCCACTTCTCACTATATAGTTTAAAGAATTCTTGAACTATCGTTTTCCCGTTTGAGAGATTAAAGAGATTACGTAAAATACCCTTTAATCTCTCAAATAGGTAATATCGACCTCTGTTGCCACAAATTTACTCATTTTCTAGTTAAATATACTCCTTTTATATTTTACGAGTTTGAATGTTGTATTAATGGGTAACCTATGTATAATAAAAAATGGGTCAATCTTGAGCATAACTTCATAAGTGATACAGAAAGTCTTATTGCTCGAGGCTGCATAAAACTCCTTGCCATCTTCTAATCCCCTAAGATCATACAAACCTATCCCTAGTTGGGAACTTCAACGTTAAGTAATAGATTGACATTGTTATAGTTGAGTACCTCATAAATTGTCGACCTAAAAAGATCTTATAAGGAAATGGTTGTTCAACAACTATAAAACTCAACATTATAGTTATGTATATGCTTTCTTGCCTAAAGATTAATGGCAATGTCATCGCCCCAAAAAGTATTATGCAACCATCCAATACCTCTTTAAAGATGTTATATTTTCGTTGCATTGCATGTGTGACATACAATATTTAAATTTTATTTTAAAATGTACATATTCACCTGTAGCACGGCGTATACGCATACAGTACCAACAAAATTGGTATCAGAGCATTGTGTTGTTTTGTTTGTACTTATATTTATAGTGTACGTGACATAATTTCATTACGCCGATTACTCTAAATATATTTTTTTTAAGAGTTTAAAGAATAAATGGTTTGTTTTTTGTAATTTATAATTGTTATAAATGTGATAACTATTGTGGGCCATTTGTTTATACTAGTAAACCACAATGGAAGCCTTACTGGTGGGGGTTAGTTGTGTTTGCACAAAACAAATGTGTGATTAAGAATCACGGCCTCATGAAATGGGGATAGAATTAAGTAATCTCTTAATCAGCTTTAATTGTGTACAATTATGATATAATGTTACACGTTGATCTGTCTTGTCAATACAGTATTAGTCAGGTCATATTGGTCTTTCCTAATATTGCTATAGCGTGATGGTTTTGGTCGGTGCGATTTTGACTGTACCAGTTAAACATAAGATGAGGCAAATATATGCGAACGTATTGTCCAATATTGCTAAAGCGTGAGGGTAGTATCAATAATATATATTTGATTATTGACAAGTTAATCTGAAATACACTTATCCAATATTACTAAAGCGTGAGGATAAGGTGTATTTAGGATCAGTGATAAGAGTTGCATAAAATGCAATTGACAAGAGTTGTCTACCTTTTAAATTTTACAATGGTCAATATTGCTAAAGTATAAGGTCTGAGTATAATGCCAAATGGATCTATTTCTTGCTATATAATTTAAAGAGTTTAAATCTGTTGTTTTCCCTTTTGAGAGATTTAGGGGATTATGTAATGTAGTGGGAGGGTGTTTTAGATTTTAAAAATATATAATTTGATTATATCCTTAATCTAAAATGAAAATTAGCGATTGAAATATTTATTTTCTACTAACATCTCTTATTTGCTCTTGTAAAGATAAAATGACTTCATCTAATCCGTTGGCACGTATATTGGATGCGAACCAACTTAAAGGTGCAGAAAACTATAGAGACTAGTTGATGAATCTGAGAATTGTTCTCAATTCTGAAAAACTTAGATATATGATAGATCAGCGTATGCCTACAAGCATTTCTAATGAAGCTATCCCAGAGGAGAGGGTGACTTATCAGAAATGGCTGGATGATGATTTAAAAGTTAAATTTTATGTCATTGCCTCTATGTCTACAATGTTACAGAGATAGCATGCTCATATGGTGATGCTTTTAGCAATATGCTCCATCTGAAGGAGCTGTTTGGTGACCGTCCTCAGGTTGAGAAATATAGGGTTGCTAAATTTCTTTTTTAGTGTAGACTTTCTGAAGGTAATCCAGTCAATCCCCATGTCCTCAATATGATTTCTATAATCAAGAGGTTAGAGACAATGGACATTACACTGAACAAAAATCTGGGGAATAGTTTGATTCTCCAATCGCTTCTTGGGTCTTTCAGACAGTACATAATAAATTTTAATATACAGACAAGGACCCCGTCTTATGCTGAACTTCATAATATGTTGAAGATAGCAGAAGAGAACATGAACAAAGTGGGATCGTTCTTTTTATTCAAGGTGTTTCATCTTTTATTCCTAGGGCTTCTGGAAAGCCTAAAGGAAAGAAGAAAAAGAATGTGAGGCAGGTACCCAGGATTGGTCCTCAAAGACGATCCATAGCCAAACCATAGAAGAAAGATAAAGAAAAATATTTTCACTGTGGTGAGAAAGGACACTAGAAGAGAAATTGTCAGAGATGCCTTGCCTCAATAAAGAAGAATGCCTCAGGTATATGTTTACGTATTATTGACATTTCTTTAGCATATGATGCTAATTTTGATTAGGTATTGGATATTGCTTCTCCTTCTCACATTTGCAATATGTTGCAGGGTCTGAGAGAAATTAGACTGTTGTAGCCACTAGAGATTCAGCTTCGTGTTGGAAATGGAGATTTCCTTCAGGTCGAGGCTGTGGGACATTTTGATTTACATCTCTCATATAATAGAATTATAGTGTTGTATAACTATCTTTTTATACCCTGTATTTTAAGATAAATAGTATCCCTTCTTGTACTTGATAGTGAGGGTTATCATATGTATATACAGAATCATTCCTTATGTTTATATGATAGACATAATATTTTAATAGCTGATTGTCAGTTAATTAATGGTCATTATATTTTGAATACAACACAAAATGTCATGAATATATAGGTAAACACAGCAATTAGTTCAAATTTTTTGAATGAAACAGAATTATGGCATATGAGATTGGGTCATATAGGTATTAGACGTCCATCTAGTTAAGGATGTTTGAATACCTAATTTAACCATAAAACCTTATCCAGTTTGTGAATCATGTATTTAAGGAAAGATGACTAAATCTCATTTTATTGGTGTTGGACACCGTGCCACTAGTTTATTAGAACTTATATATAGTGATGTATGTGGTCCAATGAATCACGCTGCTATGGGTGGATTTCAATACTCTGTAACCTTTATTGATGATTTGTCAAAATATGGTTATGTGTTTCTTATATGACACAAGTCTGAAACCTTTGAAAAGTTCAAGGAATATAGACTTAAAGTAGAGAAACAAACTGGTATGTATGTCAATGCCTTCGATCAAATCGAGGTAGTGAATACATAGGCAGTGAATTTCTAAAATATTTAAAGGAGAACAAAATTCTCGCTTAGTATAGTCCTCCAGCTACTCTACAGCACAATGGTGTTTCAGAGAGGAGGAATTACACTTTATTAGATATTGTTCGATCGATGATGAGTTTCATCGATCTCCCTAAATATCTTTGGGGCTATGCTCTACATACTGCTGCTCATGTATTGAACAGAGTTTTGTCTAAAGCTGTTCCTTCCACTCCCTATGAGATATGGACTGGAAGGAATCCAAGTCTTAAATATTTTAAGATTTGATGTTTTCCTACTTATGTAAAAGTTACACAACAGGATAAACTTGCACCTAGAGGATACAAGTATTAGTTCATTGGTTATCTTATGAACTCAATGGGATACTAGTTTTATGATCCTGAGGAACGAAATGTGTTCGTTGCTCGGAATGCCACTTTCTTAGAGAAACAGTTTTTCATGGATCATGGGAATTGTAAGAAGATTAATCTTAATGAAATCAATTAGAATAAACCATAGATGGAACCACAGGCTCAATCGAGCAAATTATATATTACACACCCTCTATGTAGGTCACAAAGGATATCGAGGCAACTTGAAAGGTATGGTATAATACCTGAAGGTACCTTTGAGATTTTTTTAGTGGAAAAAATGATCCTTTAACCTACTGAGAGGCAATATTGGATATTGATTCGAGAAAATGGGAGGATGCTATAAAATTCAAAATTGACTCTATGCATCAAAACCAAGTCTGGGACTTAGTTGAGCTTCCAAAGAAATAGTTCTTATCGGTTGTAAATGGGTTTACAAGTGAAAGCATGGGACTGATGGAAAGGTAGAGACCTTCAAGGCCCATCTAGTAGCAAAATGTTATACTCAACGATCAGGGATTGATTTTGAAGAAACCTTTGCACCAATTGTGATGCTTAAGTTAATAAGGATTTTATTGGCAATTACTATATATTATGACTTTGAAATTTGGCAAATGGATGTAAAGATGGCATTCCTCAATGGATATCTCGAGGAAGAGATATTTATAGAACAACCTAAAGGTTTTGCATCCAGCCTTTCTTCTATTCTTGTATGCAAACTGAAGAAGTCCATTTATAGACTTAAGCAGGCTTCCTGAAGCTAAAATCTTCGTTTTGATGAGGTAATCAGAGGGTTTGGTTTCATCAAAAATGAAGATGAGGCATGTGTGTATAAAAACGTCAGTGAAAGCATGGTTGTCTTCTTAATTATTTATGTGGATGACATACTAATCATTAGAAATGATATCGGTATGTTACAATCAGTAAAAAGTTACCTTAGTAAGAATTTCACCATGAAAGATTTGGGAAAGATTTCTTGTAAACTGGGTATAAAGCTTTATAGAGATAGAGTTAGAAGGCTCACAGAACTCTCTCAATCTTCGTACATTGATAGTGTCTTAGAAAGTTACTGTTTTAGTAACTGTAAGACAGTTAATATACATTTTAGATATGGCATTCATCTTTCGAGAAAGATGTGTCCTTAGAAGGAAGATGAGAGAATTAGAATGTCTAACATTCCTTATGCATCAGCTGTTGAAAGCTTGATGTATGCCATGATATGTACAAGACCTGATATCAGTATGGTTGTAAGTGTTATGAACATATACCAGTCTGATCTAGGTGACAGCCATTGGATGACAGTCAAACATGTCCTTAAATACCTTAAGGGTACAAATGACAAGTTTTTCATATATAGAGAAAATGAATTACAGGTAAAAGGGTATACAGACTCAGACTTCCAATCTAATTCGGATGATAGAAAGTCTACATTCGAATATGTGTTTATTCTCAATGGTGCTGCCATAAGTTGGAAGAGTGTTAAATAGGGATTCACAGCTGATTCTACCACAGAGGCAGAATATATTGTAGTTTCAGAAGCAGTAAAAGAAGCAGTGTGAATAAAGACGTTTGTTGCAGAACTTGGTAAGATCCCAAGTTCCATGGATCTTATCCTATTATATTATGACAATAACGAGGCCATAGCACAGGCGAAAGAGCCAAAAGCACACTAGAGATCTCAATATGTGAAAAGAAAATACCACATTGTTAGAGAATCTTGGCTCGATGAGATATTGTATTTTATAGAGTTGATTCTATAAATAATGTAGCGGACTCACTCACTAAAGCTTTAACTCCAAAGGTATTTGAGAAACACATGGAGTCGTTAGATATTAGATACCACTATGAATAACACTAGATCAAGTAGGAGTTATTGGGATTTGTGCTCATGTGCCATCCCAATTTGGTATGAATATTGTATTTTTATACTTATGTAATAAATAAATATTTTATTAAATCGCTAATTATTTTTTTTAAGGTAAGATGCTTGTAATATTTCGAACATTGTATTGATTTGAAAGAGTTTAGATCAGGTTTAAAATGTTAGAACCTTGTCTGAAATGGGACAAAGACCTAGGAATATACTTGCAATGACATAGTTGTAAATAGTTGCAAGCGTTGCTAAGAAATATTATTGTGTAAATATGTTCTCAAATTATATGTTCTTGATCTATTTTCACCAATGCAGGGTCTATCAAATGAAACCGATTAATATATATCAGTATTTGTCTATATCTGGATAGTTCAGATGGTTAATCTTAGCAAACCATGAGCTTAGTGGAAGCTCGTATAGATATACATGTATTTAGTAAGGACTGGATACTGAACTAGACTCAATAAAGACCTCTAATAGATATCCCATAAATTCGCCAGTGGAGGGTCTTCTCAAGTTGAGTAGTATTCTTGGTCCTTTAACTTGAGCACCACGGTGGGCTTGTAAGTGATCCACCATATTTAGGTTACACATATATCAGAGACTTTTCATGTTCTGACCGCTGCGTATCGTTGGGCATGGTCTAATGCTCATAGAGTCCGATAAGTGTATATATGGAATCCATAAGCTCATATGGGTGAGTTAAATATCTATATGCTCTAAGATTATATTTTAGGAAGTCTTATAGCTATAAGCATTAATTTGGAAAAGAGTTTCCTGTGATATAAACAATATTGCAAAGACATTTGTGAATATTATTTATTGGAATACTAATGGAGGGGATAAGTTTATGGTTAAGGATTAGGGGACTTGGCGGTATTGATCTATGTCTCTGCTATTCCAGGATATTAATGACGGATGGATTATACGAATATGGATTAACCTTAACTTGTATGGTTTAACTCGCCATTTTGTATTATCTATAACGTGTGTGTGTGGGGTATCAGTTATAAACTTACGAAAATATATCATGAGACAAAATGGGTGTGAACCTATAGAGTCTTACTATATGACGTGTACTCATTGAGTATGTGGATAGCGCACTAGATTGAATTGTTCGATCCGAAAAGTTTTTGAAATTTATTTATTTATTTCAAGGTCTCTTAGGGAATAGTTAAGGTTTAATTGTTAAACCTAAAATTGTGTCAAGTAAAACTTGACACTTTTATCTACCTAGTGTATGCTTTAAATTGTGCCAATAATTTGTATGAGTATTAAATTTGGCATTGGTAGATATAGTTATTATTTAAATAAAATAATTATTATTTTATTTAAATTAATTTATTCAACATTTTATTTATTTCATAGTCTCTCGGGGGATAGTTAAGGTTTAAGTGTTAAACTTAAGATTGTACCAAATAAGATTTGACACTTCTATCTACTTAGTGTATGTCTTAAATTGTACCAATAATTTATATGGGTACTAAATTGGACATTAATAAATATAATTATTATTTAAATAAAATAATAATTATTTTATTTAAATTATATTAATTTATTAAGGGGTGTAATTAAAATTATGCTTATAAAGCAATTGTTATTTAAATTTATTTCCATCCGTCGTGGTAATAACTTTAGCCATAAAAATTCCCAAATTTTGGACCAATTTTGTAGCTTTACGTGTCTAGCTATATCACATCATAAGGCCACCTTTTCTTAACTAAAAGTATTGTCATGCTTTTTCCTTTATAGGAGGTGACTTTGTTTTCATAATCAAAAATATTTTTTGGCCATTTATTTTTCTTTGATTCGGCCAAAGAAATTGAAGCATGATAAGGCAATTTAATTCCCTTATCATGCTTGGTCAAGTGGCTATCAAGTCATTTTTAATTTTTTAAATGAAAGGCAACTTTGCCTATATATACATGGTATTCGAGAGAAAGAAAGACAATTGAAAAATAAATTATTATTTGTTTATAAAAGATTAAGAGTTAACCTTATATTCGAGAGACAGTAATATATTAGAAATAAGAGTTACTTCAAAATAATTTGAAAAGAAAAGTTACTATTTTATTTTGAGGAAGCCTACTATTTTTTCAACTAGAATTGTTCAAAGTATGCATCGAATGTGAGTTCCTTAATCTTATTAGTGTAATGAGATTATTTTAATGTGTATTATATTTCTGATACGTTACATATGAGACATGCAATATTTAAATTTTATTTTAAAATGCACATATTCACCTATAACACGGCGTACACGCACACAGCACCAACAATTCCAGCATGTGGCTTGGGTCACACACATACTTTCAGAGCATCTAGACATGAAACACATTATGGATCCTCAATAGCTCTGGTTGTAAAGTTAAGTAACAAGCAAATGCACCAACACCCTTTAAAATATCATACAAACCAATATACCATGGGCTTAGCTTATCACACTTATTAAATAAAGAGCACGTTTCAAAAGGAGAGATCTGTAGAAACTCTCTATCTCCAACATTAAACTCAATATCTCTTCTACATTTTTTAGCATAACTCTTCTATTTATTCTAAGCTACTTCATCTTTTCTTGTATGATCTATATCTTTTTATTAGTATCCTACACTAATTCTAGACCTAGAAATCTTCTTTCGCCCACTCTATCATAACAAATTAGTGTTCTACATTTCCTACAATATAAAGCCTTATACATTTCTATATCAATAATAGCTTGAGAATTATCACTACAAAGAAACTATATCAAAGGCAAGTAAACATCCCAAATACCTTTGAACTCCATCATGCAAGCTTATAGTATATCTTCTAAGATTTGTATAGTAAGTTCTCATTGCCCATTTCGTCTCGAGGTAAAAAACAGTATTAATTTAACTTTATGCCTAACACCTTTTGCAAGTTAGACAAAAATTTAGATGTAAAGAGCCAGATCTCAATCTGATACTGATAAGGGCATATTTGTTATATATTTTTTCATGTTTTTATTTTGATATTTTATTGTTTTATGAGAATAAATTGCTATTTTATGTGCATTATTGTTATTTATAGGGACTTGAACAAAATTTAAAGAATGACTAAAATGCAAAGTTTTCAAAATATAGATCTATCGCCCTAGCGCCACAAGGATTTTAGCCCTAACGTTGGAACAGTGATCAAAATAAGAAAATAAAAAAAGACGACCTATTTAAGTCGCAGTCTAGCGCCTTAGCGATAGACCAGTGCTCTAGCGCCAACCTCTCATCGCTCTAGCAGTGAAGCTGTTTACACATAGCACCCCAGCAGTAGTACAAGTCCTAGTCCAACGAGAATTGAGATTTTCAAGTCCATATTAATCCGTATAAAACGTCACTCGTCCCCAGCCTTTAAAAAAAACCCAAGAGCAATCCAAGAACATCAAGAATACACTGCACAACTCTTAGAGAGCAATTATAGTTTAATTGAATCAATCATAGAGAGAGATTCAAGGCGTTCTTCGGTATTAAGAGTTTCTTAGGCAGCATAATTATGAGCAATTCGACGTCTATATTAGTTTGCTATTGATCGTGATTTCTTATTATTTTTACTGCTGTCCACTTATAGTCATAAACTAAATTTTCTTTTTAGGGTTAATACTTGAACTCAATATGTGCACTTAATTGCCTTCTCTTTTTAATATTTAGTAAACTTAGTTCTTTATTATTCAAATTACTTGTTCTTAATACTTTAGTATATCTGCCAATATATGGTGAATGAATTGGTAATATCTTTGATAAACTCGGAAGAGAATCATTATATTCAGACCTAGGTAATTTGATGCATGATTGTAGAGTAACATTTAATGTTGCATATGCAAGTTTCAAATTAGAATAGGAATATACCTAATTGGCATATATGATTAATAAGACTTAATCTTAATGAATCTTAATTTATTACAAGTACCATAGAAATATAGGTATTTGGTAAATTAAGGTATATTTGCATGACCTTGGAAGAGGCTTGTGAATACATTAGTGTCTTGATCAATAACAAAGACTAAGGGAACTAAATATTAGAGGATTTATCATTGGAAAACATATTGAATGATAGTATTGACCCTAGGTTTTCTCTATATTGCTATCACCTAAATCTCTTTACATTGTCTCATTGCTTTTTATATTTTCTACATTCATTCTTATATTTTTATTTTTCTGCATAATTATTAGAAAGAAATAATTTTAGTACTTGGTTAAAAAGTAGAAATTATCCCTGTGGATTCAACATCTGACTTATTAAGTCTCTTTATTACTTGCACTTAATTTTAAGATATAGAAATATCTCATTAGATACTATGAATACGGGTGCTCTATAAAGACGTAGTATCTCATCTACATAATTACTAGCTAGCCTTTCAAGTGAATAAGTGGCTTTGGTATGCAAGAAGTAAGTGAAATTTATAAATTAATGCTTGCCTTTGATCCGCTAACAATATAAACACCAAGAAATAAATTCTGTAATCTCTCTCTTCATACCATTCCACCAATAATGATCTCTCAAGGTATATTACATCTTCGTACTACTAAAATGCATGGCATAAACTGAATAATGAGCTTCTTCAATGATCTCATTTTTCAAATCTTCTACATTTAGTACACAAAGTTTATTACCTAGGGTTAAAGTCCCATCATCACTCATCAAGAAGTCGACTCGCTAACCTTTTATTACAACATCTATCAACTTCACTAACTGAGGGTCCTAAGCTTGTATTGTTTTTTTATTTTTATTTTTTTTGTGGATTTTATCACCTATGGTAAGCCTAATTTGAAAATTAGCTATCAAGGCTCTAAAATCACAAACTCATAGCTCAACTCTAAGTAATCTCAACTCAATTAACAAAGGCATCTCTGCCACTCTCAATGAGTTATAGAACTATAGGATTTCCTACTAAGTGCAATAGTTACCTTGTTTACCTTGAATGATAATAGTCAATGGTACACTTATAATTCTTAATCAGCTCAATCAATCTCATCTCTCTCTAATTCACGTCCTTTTGAATAAGTAGGTACTTAAGACTCTTATGATTGGCAAAGATCTAGCAATTTACTCCATATAAGTAATGCCTCTATGTCTTAAGTGCAACTAGTATTGCTACAAGCTCCAAATGTGTTATATCATTAGTTCATGCTCCTTACGTTGCCTAGAAGCATAGATCACTACCTTAACATGTTGTATCAACAAACAACTTAATCCTTATCTAAAGGCATTACTATATACCATAAATCCCTCAATAAATGTCATATAGCCTGAGAATACAACTCTGCCAAGCAAAACTAATATTTGTTGAACTTGACAATAAGTTGTTTCCTAATGAGTCATCTTTATCAAAGTATTAGTAATCTAATTATCAGTTTGGCTTATATATCCATTGTATATCCTTCATTTAACTAAATCACCTAATGACTTCCTTTAATCATATCATGCTTAACATATTACCCTAGGTGTATTAACTACAATAATGTCAAATCAAGTCTCGCATAAAAATTACTTAAAGGGGTGTTCTAATAGTAAGTTCGATATCCATCATAAATAAACCTTATACATGCAAAAGAATATCTAGGAGATAAGGATATTAACAATTCTAGCTATAAACAACCACAAGGGTAAACCCAATAGAGTTTGAATTTAAAACTCTTAATTTCATCTTTTCTTTGATTGTAATCTTGACTCGCATTTATTTCTCATCATCCTATTTGTTTGTTCAATATTTAACTAAGATCAAAATACTTTAACCCAAAATATATTCACCAAAGAAATGACATAGACATAGAATACCCTTACCATTTTTTAAATATAAATCTTAACAAATAAAGATGTCTATCCTTCATACATAATTGGTAAAACCATTTTTAACTTATGAAAATTCAAGAAAATAATTTGTCTCAATCAAATCGCCTAATCTAATTACATAAACTTTCGCTTATAACATTCATTCTCAATAAACATCCATATCCTAAAACAAATGTGCATTCAATCTTGTTTGATGTGATGGTTGAAATATTAAATGTGGTTCATAACACTTATGTAATCTTCAATCCTTTCAAACATATACTTGTATGCCCAAAATATCATTCATTACCTTGATATTTTCTTTAAGTAAAACTTATTTTAGCATTGCTATACAACCAATGTATTATCCAACAAATAATTTCAAATCAAAAACTTAGAATACATTATCTTTAATGACTATATATTAACTTTAGTCAATAAACCGTTAAGTTGTTGAATTCTTAAAACAATAGAATTAATCATCTTATCCCCTTTAATTAACTATCTTTATTACACCTCTTAAATAATCACCATCAATCTGTAAGGAGCAAACTTTATCTTTTAAGATTTTATCTAAATTACATATGAGCTATAATAACTAGGCCAAGTGTATATAAAAGATAAACTTGTTCATAAGACTTCCATCCTATTGTTTTTTATAATCTCAAACTATACACTGTTATGGGAACATCACCAAATACTCTTAGTAATTCTTAACACTTCTATATACTTTTCATTTGAAAACAACCAATAATTAAACTATACTCGCAGATTTATAAGTATTACCCATTAACTTTAGCGTTAAAAACTCTTGTATACGTATAACCACTTATTTAAGTCCATAATCATCCTTCTTCCAAAACCTCAAAATTTAACTAATAAGGTACTACCTGTACAACACCTATTGAAGATCATTAAAAAGGCCAGGATATATGATTTGACTCTCAAATTTTGCTTAATCTTTTTTTAATAAGCTTCTATCTCTTCTCAAGAGACGTTATTAAAAACACCTCTTATATTATCTGTTGATCTATTATATATCTTTGTATTATTTTTATTAAAATATAACAATTCTTAGATATATAAGCAAGTCTTTTATTTTTATCGGTGCTATAGTTTGTGTGCTTTGATCAAGTATACTAACGGGTTGCTCATAGTCATCTTATCTCTATAAGATACTAACCTTATCACTATAAGATAAAATTGAAGATGTTTAGCAGAACAATTCTAATCGTTAATAAATAACGCTTCAAATTATGGGTATAACTTTTATATATTTTTTAATCTAAAAACGCTCTCCCACTTCTTTACATCATCTCTTTAGTCTCTTAAACAGAAAAAAAAAAAGTTTAAATATTTTAAACTTTACACTGATAAGTGGACCCCATTGACATTTTACTCCAGCCTCACGCTGTAGTAATATTGGCCTTTATAAACTTAAAAAGTAGACAACTCTTGTTAATTATATCTCTTGCAACTCTTATCACTGATTCTAAATACACTTTATCCTCACGTTATAGTAATATTGGATAAGTGTATTCTAGATTAACTTGTCAATCATCAAATATATGTTATTAGTATTACCTTTACACTGTAACAATATTGGGTAATATGTTCGCATATATTTACCTCGTCTTATGTTTAACCAGCATAGCATGAATTATACCGACTAATTCCTCATGCTGTAGTAATATTAAGAATGGCTGAAATGACCCATCTAATACCGTATTAATAAAACAGATTATTGTATAATATTATCTCATAATATAATACTATTCAATCTAATAGAAATATTTTAATTATAATTATTTTTTAATTTGTGCATCACATACGAATCTAATATATGATTAGAATATTTATTTATGCAAACACAATTAACTCCCACCAATAGACCTTCCATCGTGGTTAACAACATAAACAAATGATTTTTAATTTTAATAAAATAATATAACTATTATAATTGTGTTAAATATACTTCACTTACAAAAATTACAAATAGGAGTATTATGTTTGGAATGATCAGCATTAAGAACTTAGTGTTCTAGTATTATACTAGATAATATTCTAGCATTTGTTTTTTTTGTCTCAAGTACCTGGATGTCACGACATTCATCCAAAATGGTTGGGAGCCGTGGCGTCTAGCCTAAAAACATTTGGTGCCGCGGTGTTGGGACCTGAGTAACAAGGTGCTTCGATCAATATGTTTGGCGCTACAGAGCTCTGATTTAGACATTGCGGCGCTAGCCGCTGGAATAGTGTTCCAACCCCCCAAACATTGTTTTTCACCCTTAATTTTTACTATTTTCTCTTTGGTATCATATCCAAACATCATCATACTTCAATTTTAAATGATATCAAGTTCAAGAATGCCACAATATGTTCATCATCATGTTTCTACCTCAAACATCACTATGTTCAAATTTAAACATCATCGAGTTGTTCAAATATAGAACATCATCATCTTAGACATATTTAACAACAAGAATTATCATTTACTCAATTTAGCATGCTCTGATACCATTTGTTGGATTGAGTGTGTGATATGCGAGTATACATGTAATTTTAAATGGAAGCATGTTAACAAAATACACATAATTTAATAGCATAATTAAACCATATATCACATATATGCATAAATATAACTATTATACAAAATTTATATATGATGAATAATTGTGCTAAATTAAAATGTAAAGAACACTTACCTAATGAAAGTAACTTTACAAAATCTTCAAGTCCTTCAATAATCCAAATGAAGAGCTTACCTTGAAGTGTATTCTTGAACAATTCTAGTCCATAGCGGTTTTGGTGGGATTATGGAGCTAAAATGGTAGCTTTGATCTAGAATTTCCAACAACATGTATTTAAATACTTTGAATACAAATATTTGTTTCTAAAATGGAGATGATATATATTTACATACAACTCTTGTATAATTGTTGTTAGAAATAATTTTCATAGAATAATTATGTTGAACAACTCTTATCTCAAATAAATATTTCTTTCTCTATTTTCTTTTATTCATTATTAAGGCATCCATGAGAGAAGAAGAATAATAAGAAGAGAGGTTTCCAAAGCTTTCAACAATTGAAAGAACGAAAACAAAACAAAACTCTCATACCTCACTCACTTGGCCGAATTTGTTAAATGTTGAGAATGAATACATTTAATTCTTTAAGTGGTTTTAGCATTTGATAATGCTCCACTAATGTTCCACTTAAATTTAAAAATGACTACCCATTATTTCTTTAGTGGTTGAAACACTTGATTACACTTCAAGTGCTCAACCCACGTCTTGAATCATGTGGCCAAATGTAACACTTCCAAAATGAATGAAAAAAATAATTCAATTCTATTTTATCAAATGATAAACACTTACCATTTAATTTAAAAAGCATGGTCCACTTATATATAAATTATTTGAAACATAAATGGTCCACTACCATTTAAAATGTTTCAACTTTTACCTAATTAATATAATTAAATTAATTATTCAAAACACTTTTAAATAAATAATTTACCATACTTATTTTTACTAACAAGGTTAAATGATAAATTCAAGGTAAAATATTATATGGACCAATGTACTTGTCAAAATTCTATTAGTTAAGAACTCTTGTTAATTAATTAAGTGATGTACTTAATAATTAAATCTTGACAAATGTACATTCCGAGGAATCTCGAAACAATTGTTCTATTTTACTAGAATTTATTGGATCATCTATTCAATCCAGTCCGTTACCCTAGTGCGCAATGAGTATACTCTATATTGTGAGACTCTCTAGGTCTATGATCAATTTATCATATGGAGCTCCTTTATACGTCTGTGAATGATGCCTCACACACATGTTACAAATATTATAAAGCATCACGTTAGACTATGCAAGTTGAGGTTATAGCATATTCATATAATCATTCCATCATTTATATCCTGAAATAGCAGAAAGATGGATCATCACCATCAAATCTCTATTTACTCAACCATAAACTTATCTCCAGATTTATATTTTCAAAGACAATATTTACAAACACTTTTGTTATATTGTTTATCCCTTCAGATTATATTTTTTGAGGTTTTTGCTTACGGCCATAACGCTTTCTGAAATACAATCTCGGAGTATCATAATATATAACTCACTTATATGAGCTGACGGATCCCATATCTACACACACCAAACTCTATGAGCATTGGACCATACCCAGCGACAACCAGAGGTTAGACCATGAAAGGTTTCTAACATGTGTGGAACCAAAGCATGATGGATCACTCACAAGCTCACTCTGGCTCTCAAGTTAAAAGACCACAAATACTACTAAACTTAGAAGACCTTTTATTAACGGCTTTATGAGATGTTTATTGGAGGTCTTTGTGAGTCTGTTCAGTATACAGTCCTCACTGTATACCTGTATCTCTATGCGAACTTTCACTAAACTCATTGTTTGCTAAATCTAACCATCTAAACCATTCAAATATAGGCATCTACTAATCTATATTAATGAGTTCCACCGATAAACCCACATCGATGAAATTAGATTAGAAACATAATATTTGAGAACATACTTGCATAATGATATTTCCTAACACTATCTGCAACTCTTTGTAGCTACGTCATTACTAATACATTCTCAAGTATTTGTCCCATTTAGATAAGGCTCTAATTCCTTAGATTTTGCTAACTCTTACAACCTGCTAACTTTAGCATCACTAATCTTAGTACTTATAACTATTAGTGTTGCTAACTCTTAGCACTCATCCAAACTCTTTTAGACTAGATCTAAACTCCTTCAGATTATACAAGGTTTGAAACATAACAAGCATCTTACCATTTAATAATTAATAATATTAACAATTTAATTAAAAATGATAATTGTATAAATACTATAATTAACTATTTATACACAATAAGATGGCACATAAACACAAATTCCTACAGAATATACTTAGTGGAATATGAACCAAATACAATCACACTTAATGATATAATACATAAGTACTTATTTAATAAGGATAAATCAAATATCTCAAACTACATGTCCATCAATTAAACACTTAGTAACCTAGCAACTTAAGGAACCTAAAGGACAGCAGAAGACTTGCCAAATTTGCTAAGCACACATGTGCCTTATTTACCTAAAATTACAATAAACTATAATGAGTATAAAATTTAGTAAGCATAATTTTTTTATATTCCAAATATATATACATATATATACACAACTCATGTGTATGATATGTCATGATAAATTAAAATCATAATCTTATCAAGCCACATGTCAAGTATGAACTTACACATTCTTTTAAAATATATAATAGAAATACCATCACCCAACTACTACTTAGTAGGACTTCCATGTCACATATCACATAATGAGCCAAATGCCACCTGTCGGTGATATATCGTATGAGAGAAATAACATAAGTGAGGTTTAAATTACACATATATAATGCTTATGCCCGAAGGTAAGAGACAAACCCTCACCCTGATCATCGGTGAGTCCTTTCACATGCACCAATACACTATCACACGAATATGATAACTCACTCTTCCTTTAGGTACCTATAGGATCCTCCCTATATACGAAACACATAACATATACTAATCTAGAAAGAAATACCACACATAAAGACTCTACAAATTACATAAAGTTCCTACTAAGTAAATAATGAGTTCAAGCATCCTTAAAACACAAAACATTCCTCACGGACATATTCCACTTCAAAGCTTTCTTTGTTAAACATATTTCATTTTGAAAAGTTCACTTTCATAAACACATGTATGTCATGTACATCCATGCTCAATGTCAACGCTCACATTCATAAATATATACCTTTCATATTTCATAACAAAATATACTTTGGCATAACATAAACATATCTCAAAGCACATTTACAAAATTATATATAAATAATTACTATGTTTATATTAATTCTAGTAAAAGTCTAGTATACTTACCTCTCAACACTTTCGAGTACAAGACTTAATTCTCTGTAACCTGTCAATAGAGATTAATCCTTTTATAAGCATCACTATTCACGTAAAATACTTTAAATAGCTCACAAAATTACATATATTGCACTTATCACATTAATTTAGTCTAAGAACTTGGTTTCTCAAAACCTATCATTTTGACTGCTTATACTTAACAAACTTTTCTTATACATCAAAAGATGTCCAATTACTCTAAAATCAGAATATGTCATTATTGACTCATATATCCTTCTCGTACATGGATATTATATCATAATTCTTACACAATCCATTTCATAAATACTATCAAATTTAAACTATGATCCTGACAGGATCAAGATATTTACTGAACAGTATTTAGTCTCCTAATTTTATAAAATCATATACTAACTCAAAAACCATAAAACTATCATAGAATTACTCTGGACACATATCTCAATCCATGATAAATATTTATTCCACAATCCATGCCAAACGTATTTTAAAATTATTTTATTTCATAACTTTAAAAATCTATTGATCAAACACTACAGTGAGCTAATACACTTTAAAATATTATAATAATTTGACCGCATTGATCTAAATGTTCAATTTTGAATTGTTATATAAGACATGTAAAACTATCATATTTCATAAATTCATAATCTTTGAAGATCATTTGACAAATCAAAATTTGTTCCTCACTTGAGCATACTGTTAACATAAGAAATTTTAAGAAATTTCAAGGTCATTTCCATAAATTCACTAAAACTTTAATTTGTAGAATTTTCAATCAATTAAAAGTCCTAAATGGTCTCAAATATGTATAGTTTCATATTCTCAAAAATCAAAACCAGAAGCAAAGTACAAAAATTTACAAAATTCTCAGATCAAGATACTATCAAGTAGAAATTCCATAAATCCATCATGATTCATCAAGTTATCTATATAATCATCATCGATTCTCAATATATCTCACAAAATCCACATCAAATCTTCAATTTGGCATATTTTTAGAAATTAAAACTTAAAGAAATTAACTTAATTAATACCAAGAAACTGAGAAAGAGTTATGATATACCTCTTAAAGCTTAAAATTCTAATTTCTTCTTCTTCTTCTCTTTTTCTCCCCTCTCTTTCTCTCTTCTCTCTCTCTAAAAGAAGTAGCTCGACTAAAATGAGTGACTTAAGGATACAAATTGTATATTTTTATACTAAGAGGCTAATTTCTAATATTTACGAATTAGTCCCCAAAATTTTCAAAATATTAAAATTTGGTCTCTAAAATGAATCTTAAGTCTTGTAAATAAACTCAATACTAATAATAGAACCCTAATCCATTCAAATAACACTAATAACAATACATAAATTAAGAATTACCTACATACAAATAAAATATGAATAATATATATATTTATTCTTATCGGTTGTGAATAAGCAGTTACTGCACATATTCATGATAAAAGTTAATTTTCACATTTTTTATAAAACTTTTTAATTCTTAAAATATTTTATATGTAATGTTTAAGATAATTAATATTTAAATTATTCGATAATATTTATTTACATTTTAAAATTCATTAAATTTTTTTATAGTTTTATTATTGTGTATGACATTTTCTTATAATTTCCTAACTTAATTTACAAGGGTAAAGGATAATTATCTGGCAAGAATTCATATTACTATGGGTCTGATAATGACAATAATTTGCCTACACAGTCGTATCTCTTCTGTGCCAAACGTTATCTGAATATTTCAACTGGTTTTTCACCTAACAAGGCTCGTTAAATATGTTTAAAGTACCCTTTTTATTTCTTTTGAAAAAGGATCAAAGCATAATGAAGAACATAAAATATGTTGTAATTTGATTAAGTGAATATCTACTGCAATAAGTCATACTCCTAAATGCGAAATGGAGAAACTAGCAGCTATATATTTTTCATTAATCTAGACGGAATGCTCGCAGGTTTACAAAAGTGTATTAAATCGTTTGCATAAATACAAAGTAGTATAGAGATTTCGTGTGCAACGAAATTTAACTATATATTCTCAAGTGCCCAGACTAATCGATCCGTGTTGCTGTTCGCTTTTGACTTTATCTTTCTAGCAATTTACTCTAGTATTATGGTATACTTAGATGTTTGATTACGGTTCTTAAAGTTTTATATCGACCTTCCCATAGATTAAGAACTCCATTATGGCCGTCAACTGAAATTCGTATTTTGATTTCACATTCCAAAAATGAAAAATAATTTTAAATAATTATATTGCCGCAAGATCTTAGACCCGGCCAACTAAGGTATAAATTGGTCAAGACTATACCCATTAAGAACCAAAGTGGCTAGGCTCAATTTATGGCCACCCAAGCTCACCATTGAGCCGACATTAGATCAGTCACTCATCAACCCATTATTGAAGAGCCCTATTCTTAATCCAACAGTACTAGTTCTAGGCCATCCAATCAATGCTAAGCTCAATAGTGTACTAAGACTTCTCAAGAACTCAAACCAAAAAGTAAATTGGTGACTTCCAATGATTGACGATTGTCTTTATATAGAAAATACCTAGAGCAGAGAAGTTATGTCATCTCTCCCATTACATTAAAGATTCTCGGTTAGTCATTAACCTTAGTGTCGTAAGACGAACACTTACTATTAACCCAAAAGATTAGATTATTAGATAATACTGCATACCAGTCTATATATACCTAAGATTCACTCTATTTTAATTCAATGTAGAATTTGACTTTCTCCTTCATCCAATTATGTGACATCCTAGTCATAATCTGACCCAAACTCAATAGCTAACTTAGCTTATATTACTCATCCTCGCTACTATTGAGGGACTTACTACTCACGTGGCAAGATCCACCTATTCGATATAGAATATAACATTCTCCTTCACCTAATCACGTAATGCACTCGTCATGGTCTAGCTTAAACTCAAGTGCCAACATAGCCTATACTGCCCATCCCTACTACTTATGAGGGATCCACTACCCACGTGGTATTCTTTATTAGAGCTCAAAATACAGAATTTTTAAGGCTTACTAGAAATTTTTTATCCATCATCGCTATTCTTAAGGGACTCACTACCTACGTAGTAATTTTTATTAAGATAATTTTTAAAAGTCACATGTGAATGAGAGTTCAAATATGCTATGATATAACTTGTCATGGGTCGAACACTTACCATTGACTTAAAAAATTAATCTATTATGTAAATATTGTACATCTGACCATATATAAATAAGATCCATCTAATTTCTATTTAATATGAGATATGAATTAAATAAAGCACGTTTTCCACTTTTCCCACTAAAATGCGAGCATAAGATAACTAACCAACAACTCTCATAATTATAAACTATGTGCATGACCTCTAAACCAAAAAGAGCTCATGACATGAACTAACCACTCATGGAATCAATATAATGAAGTTCCATGACTTGCGCGTAGGAAAAAGTAAGTGAATTCTTAAAACACACACATTATTTAAGAGTTATCTTTCTTTATTTTTGTCTGAGATTATGACGTAAACTTCAAAGGGTCATTTGCCAAAAACAATCATCGGCATAGAATTACCGTTGTGATTTTAGATGTTAAGGTCTAAACTAGAAATAAAGTTTAGAAAGAATAGCAACAACTCGACCACATCCAAAATAGTTATTTCCACCAAAGATATAAATTTGTCTCTTAACCAAGGATTAGAGTTTCATCGAGAACCAAAATTCACAGAATTAATTTCATTTATTTTTATTTAAGCGGCATGATAACTTTTTTGAATGAGGAAATCACATCTAATTTTTATCAAAAATTAAATTCTTGATTTTAAAGTGTAGGAGGTGCATATTTTTTTTATCCAATTAAAAGGGTTGTGCTGATAATTTATTTTTCAATGGGATTAATCTCATTTATATATTTTCATCCTAAATGGAACGATATTGCTTTTATAAAATGTAATTAAAGGAGAAAAAAAAAGAATATATTGCACATTGGTCGGTGCAAAATGAAGTCAAAACAGGCATGAATTAAACATACCCACAAGCACCGACAAAATACAATTACAACTTCTCAGGAGTTTGAGAACTTGCTTCTTCACTCAAATACGTTTCCAGTCTAATCTGGATAAAATATTTGGCAAACTAAGTTTGATTGAAAACCCTTCGACAATAGATTAACTCTATCTGCAATATAGTTATAACACATGGAGCATGTGTTCATAAAATAGCCAGTACTATGGATTAAATTGGAAAACTAATAATATGTGAATCCAGTTTCTAGTTAAAAAAAAAGTTGTTCAAGAAACAATTTACAAGTGAACTTGAGAAAATTTCTTGACTTGAGAATCAAATTAGAATCCAGGACCTGCCTTGGCCAATAGTCAAAGTTTTCATCTTACATGGACCCAGATGGGCCCACAAACTCTTTTGACACACAAGAAACTTAAAATGAATTCAAGGGTAAGTGTTTTAATACTCACGCAAAAAACCAAATAAAGAATGACATATGTGATGACATATGGCCTTCCACATTCCCTATAAAAGGCCATGCAAATCGTTTTTGTTTTGCACAACATCCAAAACTTACAAACTCAAAAATGTCTTCTAAATACTTGCTAATGTTGTTCATTCTTGGAGCACTGGTTCTTCTCACTACTCCTTCAATGGCCGATCACCACCATGAGCCTCCTAAACATGAGCATAAACCACCAGAGCACAAACCTCCAATTCACAAGCCTCCCATTGAGCGAAAGCTAGAAGAAACTTTAGATGGAAAACCACCTAAGAGAGTAAAGCCACCATCAGAACACAAGCCACCCCATGGACACATTTTCACCGAGGAGGTTGAGGATTCACACAAGCCATTTCCCAGACACAAGCCACCCCATGGACACATTTTGGCTGAAGAAGTTGAGGATTCACATAAGCCATTTTTCGAACACAAGCCGCCCTATGGACACATTTTGGCTGAAGAAGTTCAGGACTCACATAGACCATTTTCAGGACACAAGCCACCAACAGACCCAGCTGGTAAGCCTCCCAAAGGCAAGGGAGAGAAGCCACCGCCAAAGCACAAGCCATCGTATGAACACATTCTGGCCGAGGAAGTTGAGGACTTCCACAAGCCTCCAAAAAAGCTGAAGCCACCAACTTATGGGGACAAACTGCCAAAGCACCAACACAATCCACCCCACAAACCTCCAACGGCCAACTGATCAGTGTTTATCTATATATCAATATGAAGTTTATATATATATAAAAGAGATGATACATACTAATCCTACAATACTTTCTTGAGAGAGTAACTGTATTGTAATGTGGATCAGTTGCTACTGGTAGAGTGTGATATATACTGATGTTGTAGTGCTTGTGCTAGTCTGTGCTTTGTAGATTGTGAAGTGCGAGTATACTCGTACCACTTTCTTATCTTATTTAAACTATCAAGTGCCTCTCCTGATCACATATTTCAGTATTGAGATGTTCTTCAGTTAATTAATTCGAGTGTAGTAGCAAATTTTAAGCCACGTTAACTCCATGTTGCACGTTGAGGCCAACTGGTTTTAACGTATGAAGTACCGCATCCTTCTGTTATATAACATTCCCGTTAACTCCAATTAATTTCCGCATCCCTAACACAGCAAGCACTCCATCTTAATTTCCATCAATGGAAAAGAAAATGCCAATCTTATTATTCCTTCAGTTGATATTTCTTTCCACCATTGCTCTCCTACTTAATCTCGCCACTACCACCCTCAAGCAAGCTAGACCTAATCTACCAAATTTGAGAGTCTTGAATGCTTATGGAGTATTGCTTCCTTTTTATTAGATTATTTTTATGTATATATTCACTTATTAAAAATTGATTGAGAAGTACACATGATCTCAATCTAATAAAAAGGAAACAATCCTCTAATAATCAAGATTTAGTCACCAATTTTAGTTTATGAATAATAAAAAAAAAAACGCCATGCCCCCATTTGACCAAAAGAGGCTTTCTCTTGTGGAGAATGGTAAAGACTCCATATCTTTTGTCGTGCCGCCAATTAGGAGCCCTCAAGTTGAGAATACACAGCATGAGAACGCGGGACACCAATGTTAGCTAAAACATCTCAACGATGGGTATTAGTGCTCGGATAATTTGACTTTATCAATAATAAGAATGATTATGTTAATCCATTAAAATTGAGAAAATAATTTAATAATATTTCACTCAGATGACATAAACTACTCTAATTAAAATAAAGTCTGTATTCAAAATAGTTCATATATGACTTCATAAAATTTTAAATGTGAGTATAACACTCAAAACACAATAATATCTAAAATGTGTTTATAAGAATCAAGTTACATAGGCACCAACGTGATGCCCTACATATAACGAAACACCTATAAACACGTGATATAAAAGTAATAAACAAATGGGATATGAAAATAATATGATAAAGTGATTAATATATCTATTTCTATAAGGTCCTTGCAACTTGCCATAATGAGATCAAAATAAAATTTCTCCAAAATGCTACACTTCTTTATAACTAGAATAAGGCTAAATCGAAAAAAGGAAGCACACTGAGACTGACCACAATGCCTCAGACCACATATCCTCACAATATAATGTCATTTTCACAAAATGCGTGCATAATAACATATATGGCATATCAACAATATAATGTGCATTTACAATCATAAAACTGTGAACAATCACACAAATCCATTATAGTTGTAATTAATTTATACTATCCAGAGCTTCCCACTATCGCAATACAATAGAAGACTCTATTAATCCCATATAAGTCACATGCTTACCAAAGACTGTGGGAGCTAAACCTTTAGTTAGTGGGTCAGCCAATATAAGTTCTATAGGAAAATTCTCAATAAAAATAAAATATTTAGCAACTTTCTCTCTCACAAATAAAAATTTAATATCATCTACTTGTTACTATATGTAAATAATATGTTACTTGTCAATCAAAGTATGTATGAAATTCAAGTTATAAAAAATTCTTTGAAGTCTAAAATTGCTTTAAAGGACTTGAGGAAAGTCATGAAGATTCTAGGTATTGAAATTTTAAGAAATGGACAGAATAAGAAGATTATGTTTAAGTCAAAAGAGATACATAGAGAATATGCTAGAAAATTTTAGAATAGAGTCATGCAAACTAGCAATTTTTCCTCATATAGGACATTTTAAATTTTTTTCACAACAAACACCCAACATTGAAGAAGAAAACTACAGATGGCTAAAATGCCACATTCAAGTGTAGTTGGTGCCATTATGTATGTAATGATCTATATAAAACCTGATCTTGTATACTTAATTAGTGTATTGAGTAAATATATGTCAAATCTAGGAAATGGATATTTGCTTGAAATAAATTAGATATTAATATGCATTACTAGGATATTAATATACCTTACTGGTATAATCAAGTATTTGTCATGATGAGAAGATAATAAACTTGGTTAGCCATGTAGATTCAGAGATAGAAATAAGATGAGATCAACCAATTATTATTTTACCTAATGTGGAAGCTGTATCACTTGAAAATCATTGCTATAGTCAGTAGTTGGTCTATCCAGCATTGAAGCAGAGTACATTACCATAATAAAAGATGTCAAAGAAGCACTTTGGTTACAATTCTTGATAAAACAACTTGGCTTGTCAAATACAGTTGTGAGGATCTATTTAGATAACTAGAGTATCATTCATCTCTGCAAGAATCCTGTCTTCTATGATTGGTATAAACATATGGTAATTAAATCTATTTTAATTAGAGAAGTAATTGCAAAAATGTGTTGTTGAAATATATAAAATATCAACTGAGGAGAATCTAGCAGACATGGGAACCAATGTGTTGATTATGAACAAGTTTAGATTGTGTTTGAGCTTGTATCACATTGATAATGGTTTATTAGTGTTGATTAGATGAGCTAGGATATCAAGGCTAAGGTTTTTATCAAGAAAGAAGAGTAAATTGCTTTAGAATCAAAGGTAGATATATAGAGATTTTTTTATCATAAAATAATTTGAAGAAAATCAAAGGAAATTACTTTTTCGGGTCCAAATAAGGCTTAATACGACACCATTCTACTAGTGGCAATTTTGAAATAATTGCAAACACATAATACAACCCTATTTTGTAGCAAGTGTTTTAAAAGTTAGTTATAACTAACTCTTGCTTTTTTTTTTTTTTGATTGTTGATCAACTCTTTTTCTAGATTTCTTGGTCTTCTTGATACATTTTTAACCCCTTAAAATTCAATATAATGCTTATCTTGTTAGTTTATATGTGTATTATTCATAGAAGGCTTTTGAGAGAGAGAAAATATGTTAGTGTATTGTGTATATGAATATTAGTGTGTTAGAGTTTGTCACTCTCTAATTCTAATTCAATTGTTGTAATTGTGTACCCATTGATTCTTCTTATTAGATTAAGAGCCTTGATTAGCTCAAGTGGTTATAGGTTCAATTCCTTAAACCCACCACTATAAATCTTGGTCGTGTTTTCTCCTTCTTATATATGCAATTTTCTAGGTTCTATTCTTAATTCTATTTTATCTCATATGTATTGTTACTTGTTTTGGTTTTGATAATATGAGCAATATTCTTTAGCGAGAATTTTGGGTTGGATTAATTTTTAATACAACCATTCCTCCCAAGAAACCATCACATTATAATGAAAAAATCTTCTTATTTAGAGCAACTAATTAGACTAATCATTCCTTCCAAGAATGCACTCAAGCCCTCATCTGCCATAGATAATTATAAAATAATCCAACAACACAAGCCTAATAAAACTGAGAAAGCATTCCCAGTATATAAGCCTTTAAAGGTTGAGAAGCTTTTCCTATAACAAAAACCTTATGTTTACAAACCTAAGTAGAGAGGCATTTTCCATAACACGAATCCCTAGTTTATGGGCCTCTTTACAAGGCCCTACATTAAAATTATATAAAAAGAAAAGTAGTTGCTTAATTTCTTATGCATTATAGTGCATTTGAGAGTACTGCATAAATATAGAGAAAATTTTCATAAATAGCCCCTATATTTTATAACTATACTTATTTAACCATATTTTAATTTAATATTATTTAATAGCCAAAGAAAATTAGACTTTTATATTCTTAAAAGAAAAAAAAAACACTCTCTCTTTACCTAAGCCCACTCAAAATTTTCTTAAGTAAAATTTAGTTAGATCGAAGTTTTAAAAGTTGCCACTATATAGATCATGACATATCTAAAGAATATAGACTTCCAGATAGCATTTTTCTGAAAGAATATTGTATGTTAATTAATTAATTTAATATAATATGTATGTTTGTTGTTTATTAATAACAATTATTTTAAATTTTTGTTAATTTTTATAAGAAAATAACGTATGCAAAGAATATAGACTTCCAGATAGTATATTTGTTCGTTCATTGGTGACCACTTATTCTAAGAATATCGACTAATGGTTAATCAAAATAAATTATTTAGGCTGACATGTATGAGACATTTTTTTAAATATGCTAGATATGTTGTTCTCTTGTATTTTGGTGCATGAGTTATTATTGTATTAGGTGCATACCTCAAATTTATACTAAGAGATGTGATTTTACATCTGTAAGAAGCACATCTGATTCAGCAGAATAGAGTTTGTATTAATTACCAGGGTAAAGATGTGAGATCATCCACCTACCCAGTAGCTGAAGAGAAAATTAGAGAATCAATTGTGGGAAAAGTACTTTTATGATGTAAAAATATTGACGTACATATTTCTTGATAATTGGTACAAATGTATAAATGTAACAGAAATGAATGATGAAGGTGCAATCAAGTTAAGTTAATTCTATTTTGTTTATCGTATTTTGATCTTGCACAACGAACGACTGGGATTCAAAATTTTATGCTATATTTAGTGGATGACCTTAATGAGATTAATAATTATCCATAGGGCAATATTACATGGAGGGTACTTCGTAACTCAATCAAGAAGGCCATATTTTAAAAGCTGGAGAAATAAAAAAATACGAATTTACGAAAGGCGAGGTTGAAAGTTATAATATGTATGAATGTTTGCACGTATTTCTAGTAAGTAATAATTTTCTTGTATTAAATATTTTGATATTAATTATTTATTTATTTTTCTTTATAGTAAACTTATCTTTTAAAATTATTTTTTAAGCATGGATTTACGAGACCATTCTAGTTTACGGTCAAGTTTTCAGTATGTACTCCAATTGACCGTTTCCCTCGTATTTTTAATTGGATGACTCAAGGGACTTCACTGTTCGAAGACATTAAAAACACAATTTTGTGGAAGGATTTGGTATGTTTTTAATCAATTTATATATAATTATGTAAAATTTATTGTGTAATACGTGTAACATAATTTTAAAATTGTAGATTCTTTCGCTGCATCATAAATTAGTACCAAAAGATTATGAGAATAAAGAAAAATTCATACAAATGATAAGACATCTGGGCATTCTAATTGGGAATTATACTAGAGACTTACATAATATGCATGATTATGTTTAGAGCAAAAGCAAGCACCAGAGAGGCTTTGTCCATTTCACTGAACCTGGCGATGATGATATGGATATAGAGGAGGATGGACATGAATGGGAAAACCCACTAATGCCAGACCGACCATTGTCTAGGGCACTGGTGTATTATGTTTTTACGTGATTAGCTGAATTAGTATAATTGTAAAAATTATTGACTATAATTATTTTTCTTGTAGTTTAATCACAGTTAATCTGCACACCATGATGTTGCACATCAAATTGAGCAACTGTGAGAAGAGGTGGTTAAGAGATTTGATCATACAGAAACTGTTTTGATGTAGAGAATGAATAAAGAGCGAGATGAGATGGTTAAGAGATTTAATCATACTAAAGCTGGGTCAATGCAAAGAGTGGGAAGGACCAAAAGGATATTTTTAAGAAGGTTGATCAGGTTCGTACTGATCTTACACATCAGATATAGTAGATGATGTTCTATTTTCAGCAATCATACTCTTTCTAACCTGACGAAAGTTAAAATATGGTGAGCAAAATAAAATTAAAATCTCTTATAGTAACTTAATTTCTTAGTTTGACTGTATTAATATATACTTGTATTGACTAAATTTTAGTTTAAAGAGAATGCACTAACCGGCTTTTAGTTTGGAGAAAATATGATGTATGATTTTTAGACCTCAGCTACTGAGCATGACATACAGTCGATCAATAGTCCTACAAGCATTGAGATCTTACTCACTTTGCCTAAAAGTGTAAGTGTGTGAATCCGTTGCAATAGATAAACTTAGCTATCTTATTTGAATTTTAGTCCTAGTTGGACAAGGATGCATGTGTAGTCATCTTACCTAGCCTTAAAGCGAACATGAAATAGTTTCGATCTTTACTACACAATTGGTTGGATGACTTTGTAAGTAAAAAAATTTTACACATTTAATTGCATTTAATTTTACATGTTGAAATAAATTAATTACTTTATAAATTTATTTTTTGGCCAACACAGAAAATTAATGAATACCTGAAGGTGGTTTGGTTTAGGCGAAGCTATTACACTAAGGCATTGTCACAAAGGTCCAGTTGTGTGGATTTGTACTTTTTTGTAAGTGTTGAAATAAATTAAAATCTATTTCTTATATATATATCATTGATTACTTGTTTTGTTAAAATTTTAAAAGACTTTTAGGATCTTCTATAAGTAACAAAATAGACATTTTTGCTATCACATGGAATGATGGTGTGTAGTCATATAACTTAGGCACTAAAGAAGATTTACTCGGTACACAAATGTAAATTAAGGTTTACAAGGTAAAATATTATATGTTAAAAGAGTTGAATTTTTTTTATTATTCATATAGTATTATTTACGAGACTCTCTAATTTCATGTAAGTTTATGTTTCTGTCAACTACAAGTAAGAACCTTAGATTATGTAAGAGGTGCAATCTGGCATTGGTATATCATTAACTATGATTCTAGTCTCAACGGATATGCTGATAATATAATAAAGAATCATGTCACGTCATTATCTATGTTGTTACCCCACTACCTACATGCTTCTAGATTTTATAAACAATGAAAAATTACACTTGACTTCACTTTGTTCATGTAGTTAGGTTAAAAAAGGGAATGCCCCAGCAAACAATTAAAAATAGGGATTATGGGGTTTATATTTATATATTTATAGAGTATTTAATATTGTTTATTTTATAGAGTTAATAGAGCCTCGATCACGGGTTTTTTAAGACAAAAAAGGTGATCGATTTATGGATAGGTGCCCAAAAAAGTCAATGAAATCAATTAATAATTTTTTTAATTTATTCTATACATTTTTATTCATTTTAATAAATGGTTGTTAGGATTTGTGCTCATGTGCCATTCCAATTTTGTATGAATATTGTAATTTTATATTTATGTAATAAATAAATATTTTATTAAATCGCTAATTAGTTTTTATAAGGTAAGATGCTTGTAACATTTCAGACATTATCTTGATCTGAAAGAGTTTAGATCAGGTTTAAAGAGTTAGAACCTTATCTGAAATGGGACAAAGACCTGAGAATATACTTGTAATAACATAATTACAAATAGTTACAAACGTTGCTAGGAAATGTCATTGTGTAAATATATTTTCGAATTATATGTTCCGGATCTATTTCCACCAACGCATGGTCTATCGAGTGGAACCAATTAATATAGGTCAATATATATCTATATCTGAATTGTCCAGATAGTTAATCTTAACAGACCATGAGCTTAGTTGAAGCTCGTATACATATACAAGTATTCAGTAAGGACTGGATACTGAACAAGACTCAAAAAAGACCTTTAATAGATATCCCATAAAATTGTCAATTGAGGGTCTTCTCGAGTTGAGTAGTATTTGTGGTCCTTTGACCTTAGCACCGCGATAGGCTTGTAAGTAATCCATCATACTTAGACTCCACACATATCAAAAACCTTTCATGGTCTAACTACTGGGTGTCGCTAGATATGGTCCGATGCTTATAGATTCTAGTGTGTGTAGACATGGGATCCGTCAGCTCATATAGGTGAGTTAAATATCCAGATGCTCTAAGGTTGTATTCTAGGAAGTCTTATGGCCATAAATATTAAATTCGGAAAAGAATTTCTTATGGTATAAATAATATCACAAAGAATTTGGCGGATATTGTTTATCGGAATTCAAATCAAAGAGATAAGTTTATGGTTGAGCAATAGGGGACTTGACGGTGTTGTTCTATGTCTCAACACTTCCAGGACATATATGATGGAAGGATTGTACAATTATAGATTAACCTCAACTTGTATAGTTAAACCCGCCATTTTGTATTATCCATAATGTGTGGGGGAGATGGGGCATCAGTTATGGATTTAGGAAAATGTTCCGTGAGACAAAATGGGTCTGAACCTAGGGAGTCTTACTATATGAAATGTACTCGTTAAGCACGTAGATACCACATCGGATCAAATTGTTCGATTCAGGAAGTTTTTAAAAAATATAAATTTATTTTAGGGTCTCTCGGGGAGTATTTAAGGTTTAAGTCTTGAATCTAAGATTGTACCATGTGAGACTTAACACTTTTATCTACCTAGTGTCTGTCTCAAATTATGCCAAGAAATTTTATAAGTATTAAATTGGATATTGGTAGATAAAGAAATAAAATAATTATTGTTTCATTAATACATTTGGCAATTTAAAGTATTGCCATGTGTTTGTTTTTTATTTAATGAATAAAAAACATTAGTTATTTGTTTGACTTTAATTGGTCAAAATAATTGTAATGAGATGAATCGAATTTGATTCAATTCAAACTTTCATAGCAAAACGTTGCAGTGTTCAAATGAAACAAATGCAATTTCAAATTGCAAAAATATGTCATGCATGTATTAACAAAAACAAGATATTATAAATGGAATCAATTTCATTACTAAGCCAACATTGTAAAAGCTGCTGGCTAAGAAAGTTTATGTGTCATGCTCCATCATTTCTTTTACACTTGTCTAACTATTGTCATTTTATTGGTGATAATAGATGGCATTTTCACTATAAAAGCCGAGCAAGTATGAATTGTGATGAGCAAAATTGATTTTGTATATAAATCCAAATTTAATTGAAATGAATTGAATTATTTTTTCTTTACAGGTTAAATGTTAATCTTAATAGTCTGAAAGACATAAATTTATAAGAAACAAGAGTTGTTTCAAATATTTCGAAATAGAAAGTTACTATTTTAGATTGAGAAAGCTCACCACGTTCCCAACTAGAATTTCTTAAATGATGCTTTAAAGGTGAGTCCCATAATCTTATTAGTGTAATGAGATTATTTTAATATGTATTAATTTCGTTGTATTACATATAAGATATGCTATTATTAAATTGTTTAATTATGCACACAAGCGTACACGCACACAACATCTAACAATGGTAAATGTATTAAACCAAACAATAGTATCAAAGTACAAAATCGAGTTGACATAAATTAACATTAATTAATTTAACTAGTCAGTGCATCTTTAGGACAATAGTTACAAAGTACGAATATAAAATGGATTAAGCTTACAAATACAAAACAAGAAATATAAGATAAAAGACATGTTAACTACTATGTAATGCAATCTATACTGCTTACAACGATTGTCTACATTCTTTGTCAGTGCCTCATCTTGTGATAAAATTCGATTCTTCTGATGTCTCTTTGATTGATGGTGCGTTATAGAAGGCTGGATGTTAACAGCTCTCAACTCTTCTGAAACAATCCAATCTGATGGGTAGCCAACCAGATTTACTGGATTGTTATATGAAGATAATAAAGACTCAGTCGTGGAGTAGGACAAACAAAAAGTCTGAGAGTGTAATCTGGTCTGTCTACATACTGCAAGTGCATGGACACATGGTAGCTGCCAAAAATAAAACTTTTGGCAATTGTATGACTTTGTCGGAATGTCTACTATTTTATTTCTATTTACATCCTAAATGACAAAGTAAGATTGATTTATTGGGTGCACTGTCATGTGAGTAGACACATCATTATGCTTCTAAACTGTGCAGTAGGCCTAATTTGTCAAAACGTTTGACATATTTTATGTAGCTACACATCTCTCGACAAACCATCTTTGAATTAACTCCTGAATTCACTCATCTAAGGCAATTACTGAGAGGTGACGTGCATCATTTCGACAGTATTAATGCTCTCTATAATATTAGTAGTCATGATGTCATATCTTCTGAATTCTCCCACTGATTGAGCTATTTAAAAAAAAACCAACCTCTTCCTCCAAGTATCTTATTGCCTCCAGTTTCATTTCCCACATCTTCTTAATTTACGCTTGAAAGTCAACTAGGAAATATGCCTTAGTAGCAACAAATAGAAAGCCAAATATCCCTCTTTTTTTTTGTCTCCGATAGTATCTTATATCTTGTGATCAAATTTTCTTTTAAGTGATAGATACATACCCTATGATATACATTGGAAAATATCTCTACAATGGCCTTCTCAGTACTAGTGTGTTAATCAGATACAAACACAAAGTTCTCGAGATCACCAATGACTCCTCAGAGTTTCACTATAAACTACGTCTAGAAAGCATCGTTTTTTGAGTCAGCAATACCTTATGCTAGTGAACAGTTTTGGCTGTTTTTATGATTACAAACAGTCACAAACATTGTACCCAAGTACGCACCTTTCAAAAATGTACCGTCAGCTATAATAACCAGTCAAATAGATGATTGGAACCCTATAATGTATAGTCCAAGCACCCTAAAGAAATATTTAAAGTGCTTGGAATTGTCAATTTTTAAATGCGTAATTGTACCTGGGTTATGTTGTTCCAACACATAGTAGTATGCAAGAAGTAATTTATATGAAGCTTTTTGAGTACTGCACATCAACCTCAATGTATGCTCTTTAGCTTATCAAGTAGTGGGATAAGTTATCTCTACACCAAACTCCTCACATATACCTGCCTGGATCTTCTTCGGTCTATAAAGTCGACTCATACATACAAACTTATTTTTTTATAAATTTGTCAATAATCTGAGACTTTGTTTATCGATGATATCATACAACCGATCTAATTAACATACATAATTTGCATCAATTCTGTGCACAATAAAATACTTTCTTGCATCCATCGACATCGTACGTAATCATCATTAACATCTATGATCATCAAATTTTGTCTCAAAATAATTTTTTGTTAACCTTGAGACTCTGAAGCTCTAATTACCCTTAATGATAGCACACTAATAGCTTGATGAAGTTCATCTTTGCAATCAAACAACTTTTCTACAAACACATCTCCAATCCCACTACTTGATACCTTATCGGATATGCCCAAGTTCAAAGGTGGTATTTGTTGGGGATCAAATATACATGAGTGTATGCATGTGCAACAGTGCTCATTGTATAAAATATGTATCTCATACATATTTGGTGTAGCAGAATAATGAAATCATACAATAAACACATGAAACCTATATTAATCAAATTAATATACTAGATGTAAAGTTTAAGAAATCACTAAAATGTGTAATGCTTTACACGTGTCTTTTGGGAGTCTATCCGAAGTCTTACTCGTATGCAACTTTAGTCACCAACTTGGTGAGCTTGGCAAGTTATAACAACAGCTCCTCTAATCTAGCATGAGGTTTAACACTTAAACCTTATATGGCCGGGAACCTTTTTTTTTTCTCAAAATCAAAATGAAAAAGAAGCAACAATTGCAACTCTTTTTATCTCCCACACGTTTCACACATATATATATTCCTCACTTGATTAAAATAATAATATTATATATTAAAAAACAATAAAACTTGTTCACAAATGGTAATAATAATAATAAAATAATAAAAATAATATAATATATAAATGCATGACAACTATCATGCATTAATATATGTAATATTATTAAATAATATTTTTAAATGAGATATTATAATTATTTAATAAATAAATAATCATTGTGTAAAATGACCATTTTGCTCCTCATGAATAGTTATCAAGTATACCCATTAGCGAGTCCCACCAAATTCCACAATTAGATAAATTCAACTGAGAGTTTACTATGCACCACGTATCATTATACAATTAGTGAGTAACAATTATTGATTAATTATTGTATTTAACGCTTAAATATAGACATGTACGCATTCTCGTGCTAGTGTTGGATATTACTGGATTAAACAATTCAATCAAGTACTCTACCCCAGTACACAATGAGTACACTCTATATTGCGGAACTCCTTAGGTTCACGCTTGATTCGTTAAATAGAACTATTCTATAAGTTCGTGAATAATGCCCCACGCGCATATTATGGATATTATAAATCAGCGCGTTGAACCATACAAGTTGAGGTGACAACACATACGTATAGTCCTTCCATCATATATATCCTAGATGTGCAGAGACATAGATCAATACCATCAAATTCCCATGTATCTTACTGAATAATATAAGTAAACTCTTTGCCATATTGTTTAACCCTGTGGAAACTCCTTTCCCGGGTTCACTGCTTATGGTTATAAGATATTTTTGAGATACTATCTCATAGCATCTGGATATAACTCTTTATGTGAGCTGATGGATCCCATATATGCACATACTGAATTCTATGAGCATCGGATCATACCTAGCGACACCCAACGGTCAGACCATGAAAGGTCTCTGGCATGCGTAGAACCAAAGTATGGTGGATCACTCACAAGCCCACCGTGGCGTTTAGATCGGAGGACCACGTATACTACTCAACTCGAGAGGACCTTCCATTGACGGCAACATTGGAAGTCTATTGGAGTTTTCATGAGTCTATTCAGTATTCAGTCCTAACTGACTACCGATATGCCTATACATCTCTTAGATCATGGTCAGCTAGGAATGACTATCTGTACCCTACAGATATAGATATATACTGATCTATGTGAGTTAATAGGATCTACCGATAGACCTGCGTCATTAGAAATAGACTTGGAATAATATATTTGAGAACATGCTTGCATAATGACATCTCCTAACATTCTATTACAACTCATACAACTATGTCATTATAAGCATATTCTGAGGTATTTATCCCGTTACAGACAATGTTCCAACTCTTAGAATATTTGCTAACTCTTAGCACTAGTTTAAATTCCTTCAAATAATACAGTGTCTGTAGCGTAACAAGCATTAAACTATAGAATTAAGAAGTAATTAGCGATATAACAAAATATACACTATATAGATATCAAATATTTATACAAATCTGGGATGGCATGTCGGCACAACCCTAATAGTATTTGAGGTACAAATGCAAAGGATTTTTATCTTCACAATAATCTAATCTTCTATCTTTAACATTTAGGGAGCTCGTTAAAACATAACAACATCTGCCTTCTGGTAAATAATCCAAATCGGCACATTCTTCCACTTAATAATCCGCTTTTATATTACCAAATTTTTCAACACATCACAATCCTCTTCCACATTATCAACGTTTCTAACACCATCACAATCCTATTTCACATTACCATCATTTCCAATGTTATCATTATCGTAGTGTGTATAAGTTGAGTTTTCATTAAACATTGTAGTGAAAAAAGATAATAATCAACTGTTGTATGTAAGGGAACCACTGTTGAAATTGTTAGGGTTATGTGACTCACTTGGTTGTTATTGTTGACTGACATAAAATGAGTATAAATAGGTAGTGGGTGCTGATTAGGGGGCTTTGCATCCTCTTCATAAACGAGAGCTCTAAGGTCTACTGTTACACATAGAGGACAATACAATCTTCTGCTAGTCCTTAAAAAGAATCAAACATCACTATCATTTCTAATCTCAATAGATTATAACTTATACCTTATTGCATCAATTTTTATTTCTAGAGTTATCTTATACTTCACATTGTCAACTCTCATGACATAACACACCGTATTCAAAATATTTTTAAATTTAATATCTTTTAGAATCGAAAGTCCAAAATTACTATAATCAATATAACTCTTTTTGCCATTACTAGAATTCTCACACTTTCCTCCAAAACAAATAACAATTGAATCATACTCAATGAAACCTTAAACAACAAAAAAAAACTATTAAAAAATCATCCCAAAAATTTAGAAATCATAATTCGGAAAAAGCCCCACGAAATTGCAATGCCCGAGATGTGAGACATGTGAGCGCACAAATGGCCACATCTCGGCCATGCATCAAGGGTACCCCACAAAATTGCGATGCCCAAAATTTTTAATTTTTTCAAATCTTTTTGTCATCTCATTTTTCTTTTAAGCTTTACCATTATACACTACATTTGTATTTTCATAAATATTCATTTCAAAACAATTAAAACTTCTACCAAATTTAACATTAAAAGAATATATATATATATATATATATGATAGAAAATACATAAGATGAAAGAAATATTTTTTATCTGATGATGTTTTATACCTTCAAATTAATTTATCTCGACTTCTCAATATTAAAATATATTTTAGAGATAGATTAACTCAAATCAAATTTGTATTTATTAAATTTGGGTTTCAATGATTTCTTTAACTAACACTAAATTATGTAAACGAGGACAAATATGCTTATTTACAATTAATTTAGTTAATAAAAAATAGATGAGTGAAAGGTAGCTAAAAATTTTTATAAAATTTTAGGATTATTTGTAAAAACATTTCTAAATATAAACTTATAATATAAAAAAAATTATTAAAAAAATAAATACTCCCAAACACACTCTTATTTTAATCATCACTAATACTTTTGAAATTGCTCATCTCAGTCGTATTCCAAGTTCTCAAATGTAATGCAGTTGATCAGTGCCAACTGTAGCATTACATATAATAAAATTATCTTCTTGTATGAGTTAATTTGTACTTTTTAAATATTCCTCGAAGCTCACTTCACTTTTTTTTTTCCATATAAAGGAATTTCTTGGCTGATAAATTTACATAAACGAAAACTAATTACTGTTTCATATGTGATATAGTCAAATCTAGATTGCTCAAGGCGAAATCTATCAGGCGAATTTGTTGGGCTTTCTTTTCTAGTCACAAATTATTTATAGCTAAATTTGTGACCAATTTTAAGGTGAGAGTATAAATACTTTAGTGGGTAGATATTTAACTACAAATAAAAATTTTACGGCTAAAAGTATAGTTTTGCCATAAAATATTTGTGGTTAAATATTAGTTTCAATAATTATTTATTATTTTATAATATTTTGTCATAAAATTAAATTTTAGTGACTAAATATCATTATAGGTTATAAAATTTATTAATTTTGCGGCAAAAAATATTACAGCTAAAAACTAAAATTTCTTGTAGTGATTCTTCCCTCTTATCATTTGGCTTGATAATTCTTTGAATCATTATTAAAAAAAAAGTTTTAGTGATAAAATTTTTGTAGTAAAAATATACCATTATTAAAAATTTGTGATAAAATTTATTACGAATTTTATGCTATCAATAATTTATAATAAATTTTATTATAAAATAAAAAATTATATTTTTTATTACAAATTTGTGATACATTCATAAATCGATGATACAATGTATTAGGAAATAGATAGCATATTTTAATAAAAGATGTGTTTTTAGTTTATTTAATAAAAAAATTATAAAATTTGAAGTAAAAATTCAAAACGATGTCTTTTAATAAATTAGTGATGTAAAAATAAATTTTCTATCACAAATTTGTGATATAATGGATCAAAAAATATTTTTTATATCTTAATAATAGATACATTTTTAAAATTATTATAATATAAATAAATCTTACGTGTCAATATATATATAGATGTTTTATTTTGCAGAACCTATGGAACGACGTCGTTTTAAGGGGTTAATTAATTTCTTTCCATCGAAACGTTGTAGTTTGGAGGCTAAAGAACTAAAAGAAAATGAAATTGTTCAAGTCTTCTATATCTCGATCCTCTTCCCCATCTTTCTTTCGTTTTCACGAGTTAGTATTTTTAATCTCTCCATGATTCTCTCTCTTCAAATTAAAAAAATTAAATAAAAATAAATAAACTAAAATCCTCTCTCATGAAAATTATCACGCACCAAATCCAACCAATATTGTTACTAGTTTTATATTTCACAGGTAATTCAATCTTTTCTTTTCTTTTCGTGACCAAACCCATCTTCCTTTTTAATCCCTCTGGAAGTTCAGGCTTTTCGGTCATGGGTTATTTCTTCTACCCTTAGATCAAGCAGAAAATGGGAAGAGGCAATGGTCAGAAGGCTAAGATGGCCCGTGAGAGGAACATGGAGAAGCAAAAAGACGTCAAGGGTAAAACTTCTTCCTTTTTTTCTGTTTCCAAATACAAAAAAAAAAAAAAAAGTCAAATAGACTTGCCAATCAACTAGCTGAGCATTAATTCTAAACTTTGCTGGGGCTTTAGTTTTGATTTTTGACATGTCCCAAGTTTCTTTTTCTTTGATTTTTTGGAGGGAGATGGGGCGCGTCGTTGGGGGTTTGTATATCTAAGATCTATGGTGTTCCCTGGGTGATTTGAATCAATGATTGTTGATCCGATCTTTACACGAGGAGTCAGCTCAAGTCAAACAAGAAAGCTATTAGAATTCAGGTACTATTTGATTAAAGATTAAAGTCTATAGTGTAGATTAAAGATCTATTTGATTTTTTTGTCTGTAATATTAATTTTTTTAAATGAAGTTTTAATTCTCCAAATAAAAAAAAAATTTATGACTTCAAATTTTTTTTATCAAAACATGTGAGATAAATGCATGAAAAATTATATATTAATTGAAGTAAAACTTTTTAAGTCGAAACTCTAGTCACTGTTATTATTTCGTTACAAAATTTGCAATCCTATATTCAAGTATAATTAGCTTTTAATAGGTACAACACAAATAAATTAATTATATTTGTAGTCAATGTAAATACATAAAAAGTAGATACATTTATGCATCTAATTCAACTAAATAAAATTGAAAAATAGTTCATCATAAAAGATAATTCATGATTCGACCAATTCATGTTCTTTTATATTTAATTGATATTACAAAACTTAAAACTTTATACTAATGCGTTCAAATGTAACAAATAAGTAACTTCACTTAAAGGACAAACTCATGATCTTTGTAACTATTTATGTTTTAAAATTTTAGTTTCAGACCAACTTTTAAGGTATGCTTTGATCATCAGCTAGAACAGACATCTTTTCAAAGAAGGTACTAGTTAAATCAAATTTTAGGAATGAACTTGTTGCCTTAACAGCCTCTTTGTTTTAGTGGGATTTATGGCGGTTCTGACCTAATTAAGATTCTACTAGAATAAAATGATAATATTAGCCTTTTACAAGGATTGGAGACCCCCTCCCCTATCGGATCTTAGTTACACTATTCTTTTCAAAGATAAAGTTACTAGGAGAGTTCTAAGAGAAGTTTAGAGAAACATAATTATTAAACACAAATTTTATTTCTTTTTTTTGTTTTGCATACAAATTGAAAACAAATGTACTTTTATAGATTTAGAGACCTTGATTTTTTGGCACCAGTGTCCGCAATACATTTATGACTTTAAATACTTTTAGACAAATACATAGAGGTTTAGACTTGTGGCAAAATTAACTTTAATGATTACAAGGACTTTGATGGACCTTACATAGACCTTTTGGCCGACAATATAAAGTAAAAGCAAATTTGACATAAAGTAAAAGCATACTTAATATAAAGTGAAAGCAGACTTGTCACGATTAAAGGTTGATGGACGTGTGGCTTGAGTTATCACTATCATATCTTCCGGTAAAGTCATTAAACTGAGTCTAGAAACTCCTTGTGTCTGGTGAGGTAAGGTTTGCTGAGTTGGTTCCTATCAACGCTGCTTCTCTTTAGACTTCGCTGTCGGTTGGATAAGGTTGAGAATCTTAAAATAGTGATAAAGTTAAGTTAGGTTATTGTGATGTATCATCACTTTGCATGTGGTCATATGGTACACTAGGCTGTGAAAAGTTGTCTAGGTTCTGAAGAAATTTATTTATGTTTAAAAGGCAGCGATGATGTCTTGTGTAGTTAGTCTCTCTATGATGTGATAGAGAGATATGAATTTGATTCCTATGAAAAAAATGAGTTTGCATTATTCATTTTTTCAGAGAAATTTTGTGGCACATTATCTTAAGATGATTGGTCATGAGAAAGATCCAAATCAAGGGTGGAATGATTTGGTTTTCTTCTGCTAAGACATTTTCAAGTGCTCTGAGTTTCATTTTATGTTTTTCCTAAAATAACTACAAAGAATAGGGGAAGTTGAAATAGTCCTTAGCAGTATGGTAGTAATGAATCTTATGATTTGAGACTATCATCCATTTTTATTAAAACAATAGGATTGTGTGTAAATGTCTGGGAATGATTGAATTGTTTGTAAATTTATACAGTATGTGTTGTAATTTGCTAATCCACCAAAATTTTCGATAAAACCATTTGAGGAAAATATATATTGGATTTTCTTCATCATATTGTTGTATCCAATCCAAAGTTTTTGTAATGAGAGTTCAATTGCAATGGTTTATAAGTCCAAGAGAAACCAGAGTAGGTAGAGAATAAGTTTGGACCACTTTTGGAAAGAGGTGATTCAGTGGAGATGGAAGAATGGGTAATTCAAATTAAAAAGAGAACCGTCGATTATAGAGAAATCATGTTCTTATATTGTCTCTATTGCATAATGCTAGATTGATTCTTTAGTTGCTAAGTGAAGTGTTCTAGTTCTGATGAGTTCTAGAAACTCAGAAGGGGTGAAAGGCACAAGAGGATTGATTGTTAAGGAAGTCAACATGAATATGGCAAGTGGTTGGTTTTCCTTTGAACAAGTTGTGGAGTTAAACATTGTGCTATTTATAGGGTTTCGTAAAAGAAAGTCAGCAATTGTGTTGCATTTTCCTTTCACGTGGGTGATGTCAAAAGAGTAGTTGAAAAATTATCTTTGCCATCGTAATAATTGTATAGGTGGAATTCTTTTTTGTTTGAAACTGAGCATGTTGAGAAAAGCAGACATGTTAATTTCTATCAAAAAGTGATGACTATTAAGATGGAATTAAAATTTTTCAATGTCCCGTTTTACTGCAAGAATTTACTCGTATGTGCTATGGTAGTGGATTTCAATGTCCCGTTTTTCAATGTCCCGTTTTTCAATGTCCCGCTTTTGTATCCATATATTTTTCTTTTTCCATTAAGTTCTTCAAAGAGAATAGTACGCCTATAGAGGTTACTTGCATCTATTTTCAAGACTCTTTTTTCTGTTGAGGGAATTTGGAGTGATTGCAAAGTAGTTGCTAGTTCTTTTAACTTCTTAACTGCTGCAGTTTGTTCGTGGGACTAAGGAGGATTATTTTTTTTTTAGCATTAGGCAAAGTGGCTTTGTCAGCTGGGCCAAGTTTTGGATTAAGTCGGACATGTAATTTACTATGCCTAAGAATTGTTGAAATTGGGTGTTGGAGTGATTTTCATCAAGGCATTTGATGAGTTTGCTAGCAATGTGGGGTTGGAGTATGAACTGTCCATTGTCAATTTTCATTCCAAGAAAGTCAATTTATTGCTGGTCCACTTGACATTTGGTTGGAGAGATCATCATGTCGTATTTTTGCAAAAGAGAGCCAAAATGTAAAAGCAGCTGATGATGAATATATGCGTCATCAGAAAATAACAAAATATCATCAATGTAGATAAGAGTTGTTTCTGATATTGGTCCAAATATCTTCATCACTATTTTTTGAAAACGTGATGGATCTGTTTTGAGTCCAAAAAGGATAACTGTTCATTGAAAGTGGTGTTGAGGTGTGCAAAATACTATTTTATGTCGATCTTTTAGATTAATTTCAAATTGCCAGAAACTTGATTTAAGATCAAATTTTGAAAACAATTTTGCTGTGGCTATCTTAAAGAAGAGTTCATGTGTGTTGGACAAAGGAAATTTGTCATTCTATAAAAAATCATTAAGTGGTTGATAATTAATTACAAGACGTTATTTTTCCCTGACTTGTTCACTTTTTTTATTAATATAGAAAGCTTGATAAGCCCATTGAGAAGTTGTGGGCTCGATTAATCCTTCATTCAAGAGTTGAGTGAGTTCGTCTTTGGCAAGTTAGAAGTGGTCTAGTGACATGCCTGGATAGCTTACTTTTGTTGGGTTGATTGCTTCATTTTTCTTGAATGGGAGTTTGATGAAAAAGGTTTGGTTTTTTTACATAGGATTTGAGCATTTAAGAATAAACTAGGAATAACTGTTTGTAGTAAATTGGGCCTTGATTTGGTCAAAGGTAGAGGTTATATGGTCAAGAGTGAAATAGTTTGGGATAATAATCCATGGTAAGAAATGGGCTCTGAATTATAATCTATTAGGTTTGAGTTTGACCTTTTTTTTATAATCTAACCCAATAATAATGTCTTTACCAGGTAATCAAATCTTAAAAGTTTGTGTTTTAACATTAGTCCAAAAAAAACTTGAGATAAATTGTTTTACTGATAAAGTTAACAGTAAACAATTCATTATTAGCAGCCCTGAAGGTTTATTGGTATGGTTTTCAATATTGGCTTAACAAAATGGCTAGGTTTAAAATTAAAGTAGCAGCTCCTGTGTTGAGAAGTCCTGACACTTTGCTTGGATTATCATACTTGTTGAGAAGTATTTGGATTTCAACCATAGGGATAGAGATTATGGACATGGATGGTTTGGTCATGTGGTAAGACTCTAGTTGAATTTTTAGGGAATCTATAATGGAGTCCCGTTTTGAATCTGAGGAGGAGAGAACCAGGATTGTATCACTGTCTAGTTCTGAATAAATTGATTCAAGATCAACTTGATCTAGGTCACACTGGGTAATAGTAGTGATAACTGCGAAGACTTTCTTCTTTTTGATCTTTTGAGGGCACTGTTTGACAAAATGTCATTTTTGTTTGGAAATAAAACACTTGTTGGATTTTTTGGACAATGCTAACCTGCGTTTGAAGAAATAAAATTTCCTTAGCTTGTATAGGGACTGGAATTTGTGCTTTTTGTAATGTCTTTTCTTTTTTGTATTATAACTGTAACTTCCTTATTTTTGACATTTGATCAGTAAGTCTGGTTGTTCTTAGGCTCTTTGAATATTTTTTTCTTGTATGATCAAATTCTTTGAAGAATCTATGACAAGCACATAATTTGTCAAGTGCAAGAATGAGGGATTGTTGAATGATACCAATTGAGGTGTTTGCAAGAGTTTTTCATTTTGCTTCAACAATTCTGAGGGCTTTTTGTCCCAAGATCTCTGGAACATAGTTTAGTTATGCTTGTTTTAGATTGGGATCATTTATTCTGAGCATATAGTATTTGGATATCACCTTCTTGAAATGGAGTTCAAGATCTTTTCATTTGAATGAACAACATTTTAATTTAAACATTTTTTCTTTGGCTTTATCTATTATGTGTGTTTCTTCACCAACAAATTTTGTAAAGATGAAGTTGATAAACTGTTCAATTATAGTTGCTTGTTGCAACATTATTTGGCGATATTCTCCAAGATGCAGATACCAATATTTAAGGATACCCTGAAATCTTTCAATTTCTTTGTGTATGACATTAGCAACCGTCTCATTTAGTTTTTGGGTTTCAGTTATACACTAAACTTGAAATTCAAAAATTCGTTCCATTTATTTGATTGGGGGAATATCATCATGTGTGAACCAGTGTTTCTTTTCAGAGGAGTTTTCAACTAGTTTTATAGGTTGGGTTTGGGAATAGAGTATGTTTCATGCATGGAAGATGAGCCATATTCTTCTATTATAGGATGTGATAGCTGAGAGTCTGCTGGAGTGTTCATAAATTGTGGTTGTGTAACTGACTTTAAGTTAGAGAGAGAGTTTGAGGGTAATGTCGTAGTGGTTAGTTGACTAATGCTAAAGATGATTGGCGATCTTTAGTTTAGGGCCATAAATTGAGCATTAGAGGCTGGTGGAAATATCTATTATGGCATTGGTAGGGCTATAAATGGCATGAAAATTTTTGGAAGTCTTGTTTGTGGGATTACTGGTTCTGTTATAGAGGAACATATTGGGTTTGTTAGTTCAGTGCTTGGATTTGGATCTGGTTCTTTACAATTGGTGCTGGCATATCTTCTAGTGTGTTCTTAGGGCTTTTTCTTTGGGATAAGTTTAGAACTATCACCAAAGATGGAAAAAGAACTAATTCCAAAAGGTTATGATATTTTTAGAAGGGTGTCAATAGGCTTCTATGGTTGCAAAAATTCATTCTCAAGACTTTGTAGCTATATCTTGAGATTATTAATTCTCTTTTCTTATTCTGTAAAAGGAATGCCCTATCTGATGAGCTTATAGATTTGCTCATTGAAAGCTCTGATTTCAAGCCAAAGTTTTTCTAGAATTTATTGCTAGCTGTTAAAGCTTGAATCAACTTTAGCTTTAATCCGCAGTTGGGATTCTTCAATTCTTTTTTGCACCTAATTTTGTGCAACTATATTTTTTGATTGCCAATTTAGTACAGCTTCAGTATGACTGATCTACTCATAGGAGCTATTTGGTTTTTGTATGTTTGGTTGTTTTACTTTTCACTATTGAAAACTGGTGTCCTTCAGTTTTGTGTGGGAATTTAATGGAGGAAAGTTTATTGGGAGTAACATGTAGGCTTAGACTATAGGTTGAGGTGGTGTAGGTTTATTCATAAGGAATGGTTTTTATTTGTGACATGGTTGAAGAGATTTTGGTATGGGTTTTGGTTTTGGTGTTGAGTAAGTGACATAGTAGTTAAACTTATTGGAAGGTTCACCAAGAAGACCAACATTAGGGTCACCGTCATCGTATCTTTCTTTTAAGATTTGTTGGGAGGATTTATTTTTCTAGGTTTTTCTTTTTCTTTTTTCACGATTTTCATGACCAGAAAAAGGATATGCCTGACACAAAAGACATTGGTAGTCAATTTCCTAATAACAATGACCGCTAGGATCTCTGAGGGGAAAATGAGATTCCCTTTGGAGTCAAAAGAAATTGCTGGTAAGTCTCATAATTTAGATCTGAGCTTGCTTGGCTGAATCATGAATTGAGTAGGAAAAGGGTTTGGTGGTGCTGATGGACCAGGTTTTTGAAAACATAACTCAATTTGACAATCTCTTCTTTGAAAAAAATTGTGTCTGATAGACTGTAGAGGTTTCAATTTTTGGCTTTGTTTGTGATTTTGTTGGTACTTGGTTATCCAAGTATCTGGCAAAAGTTTGACAAGTTCTTCATTAGAAAGCTTTTTATGAACATATGTGCATGATATAACTTTGGTGGAGTCAACAAAGATGAGTAGGGCATCTTGGTTTGAATGAGGGATGCTAAAATCTAGGGCATGGTTTTGGACACGATAGGTCATCTGGTAGTGAAAGGTAGTTATATAGGTTTTTATTTCTGGGACTGCTCCTATAATTTAAATTTGGGCTTTTAGGGTTGAGGTAAGACATAAGTCAGAGATTGGAATACAAAAATTTGGATACAGTGTTATCAACATTATTCTTGCATTAAGAGTTATTTGTATTATGCCAATACATGCTTCTTTGTAGGTTGAAAACTTTATGTCGAGTAAGGCTATTCTTCATATAGTTTCAAGACCTTTTCTGCCATGAAAGGTTAAGACAAACTTTACTATTCTAAAATAGAGATGAGTGTAACCTTGTTTTAGCTATTGGGGAATAAGATTTGTGGGGAACTGGAGAGAAACCAATTATTCTTCTATTGTTGCTGGGAGGAAATAATGATCAAATCGATTGACCTAAACATATGCTTTGGTTTTGAGTTTAGAATGTGTGATAAGGTGTTTTTTGAGATTTTAGGAAATCGTGGTATGGGTTAATGATGGATAGATCTATAACAAGTATTTTTTATTCTTCGGGTAAGTAATCTTATACAAATGATCTCTTTTAGAGGCATCTGTAGATTTGCGAGAAGGTAAAGGTGTAAAAGTAGAGGAAGAAGTAGACCAAGTAGAAAGTGGAATAAGAGAAGAAGACGAGGATTCCATATTTTGTGAACTAGAATTCGCTTTACAATTTAACCAAGAATTGAAAGGAATGACTTTGATACCAAGAATTGACTTAGAAGATCGGCATAAAACAACGTTTTGCACACTTTAACACCACGTCCATTGGATAGTTTTCTTTTTTAGACTCAAAACAACTCTATCACTTTTTCAACAAACAATGATGAAGATGTTTAAACCAATATCAGAAACAATCATAATCTATATTGATGATATTTTATTGTTTTCTGATGACACAGATACTTTTTCAAAAAGCAATGATAAAAATATTTGAATTAATATCAGAAACAGCCTTAATCTACATTGATAATATTTTGTTGTTTTTTGATGATGCAAATCTCATCATCAACTGTTTTTACATTTTGGCTCTCTTTTGCAAAAATATGGCATCATGATCTCTCCAACTAAATGCCAAGTGAGCCAACAACAAATTGACACTCTTGGAATGAAAATTAATAATGGATAGTTCATACTCCAAATTCCCTCTACAGGAAAAAGAGTCGTGAAAATAAACGCAAGTAACCTCTACTGGAATGCTATTCTCCTTTAAGAACTCAATGGAAAAAGAAAAATATATGGATACAAAAGCGAAAGTTTCTTTGATGCTGAAATCCACTACCATAGCACATATAAAGAGATTCTTGCAGTAAAACAGGGCATTACAAAATTTGAATTCCATCTTATTGGTCATCATTTCCTGATAATAATTGACATATCTACTTTTCCTAACATGCTTAATTTCAAACAGAAAAGAATTCCACCATTACAATTATTACGATGACAAAGATAGTTTTCTCACTACTTATTTCATGTCACCCACGCGAAAGGAAAAGACAATACGATTGTTGATTTTCTTTCACGAAACTCTATAAATAGCACAATGCTTAACCCCATAGCCACTCTTTCAACAACTTTTCATTGTTTAAAGAAAAACCAACCACTTGCCATATTTATGATGACTTTCTTGACAGTCACCCCTCTTGTACCTTTCACCCCTCTTGAGTTCTCAAAACTCATTCGAACCAGAGCATTTCACTCAGCAGTTAAAGAATTAATCCAACATTATGAAATAGAGGAAGTACAAGAACATGGTTTCTTTATAATCAGCGGTCCTCTTTTTAATCTAGATTACCCATTTTTCCATCTCTACTGAATTACCCCTTTTCAAAACTGGTCAAAACCCGTCCTCTACCTACTCTGGTATCTCTTGAACCTATACATCATTGTAATGGAACTCATATTACAAAAAACTTTGGACTGGATACAGCAACATGATGAAGAAAATCCAATATGCATTTTTCTCCAATGGTTTTATCCAAAATCTTAGTAAATTAGCAAACTACAACACATGTTGTATAAATGCATAAACAGTTCAATCATTCCAGACATTTACACAGTCCTATTTTTTCAATGAAAATGGCTGATAGTCTTAAATCATAGTATTCATTACTACCATACTGTTAAGGACTATTTCACATTTCCTTATTCTTTGCAATTATTTCAGAAAGAACATAAAATGGAACTCAGAGTACTTGAAAAGGTCTTAGTCGAAGAAAACAAAATCATTCCACCCTCGATTTGAATCTCTCTCATGACTAAGCACTTTGAAATAATGTGCCACTAGATTTCTCTGAAAAAACTGAATAATGCAAACTCTTTCTTCCATAAGATTTAGACATATGCCTCTCTATTACATCATAGAGAAACTAACTACACAAGACACCATTACTATCTTCTAAACATAAATGAATTTTCTCTGAACTTGGACAACGTTTCACAGCCCAGTGTACCATGTGACCACATGCAGATTGATGACACATCATAACAACCTAACTTGACTTATCACTATTTCAATATTCCTAACCTTATCCAACCGACAATAAAGTCAGAAAAAAAAAAAGCAGTCGTGTTAATAGGAACCAGCTCAGCAGACCCTGCCTCACCAGACAGAATGAGCATTTTACGCATCGCTTTGCTTGACGGACGATTCTCCAGATATAAAGACGCCTGTATCGGCACGATGCAAACTACACTAAATACAGGCACAGTACTCGTTACTCTATACCCCAACTTTTGCATGCCCCTCACAGACCCTAGCCTATTTTCAGCCCTAAAAGCACAGATCCACATTACGGGAGCAATACAAGAAGGAAACACATTCTCAGCCACACTTCACTACCAAATGGTCTACCGAGTCCAAAATCATGCCCTAGATTTTGGAACACCCCACATCAGCCAGGATGCCATTCTGCTCTCCGTAGAATCCAACAAAGTACCTACATGCACGTATGTGCCAAGACAACTCTCCAATGAAGAGATGGTCAAACTCATTCCAGACACATGGATAACCAAATATGAACAGAATCATAAACAATCCCAGCCACCCAAACCGCTACAAACCACAAATCACAGTTTCTTCCAAAGACGAGACGGACAGACTGAGATTTGTTTTGAAAAACCAGGCCCTTCAGCCCCACCCTTTCCAACCCAGTTCACATTTAACCCGATCAACCACCCACAAGAAACAGTCCCTATTGTCTCCTTTTCAAGACAAGGGAGACCCATTTACGAATTCAAAACAAAGGATGGCCACTGCCACTGGGACCCCTTTTGCAACTGTCAGTCATGTCAAGACGACAGATCAGACGATGAGAACTTCATCAAAAGACAAAGACAGAAAAAGAAAAAGCAACACTCCCAACATACTCTCGAGAACAGATACCACAAGGGCGATCCAGATGTCGGACTCCTAGGATAACAGTCAGGAAAATTTGACTACTATGTCATATACTCTGCCCGCATCACAACCCTCTTCCAAACTGAAAGCCACACAAAAAGAATATACCACCTCCACCAACCTGCAAACCGAAACCTCAATCCCCAAATCCGCTAAACCCTATTTCACAAATCTGTATGTTCTCGCCTGCAGACTTTCCTCCCTTGACCCCCCAACACAACCCTGAAGAAAACATTGTCTAGCAATGGAAAATCAAACAACCAAATACCAGATGGGCGGACGGAAATTTTGAACAGATAAGTCCTACGGATACAGTCCTCAACTGGCAGTCACAGAATGCTGTAGCCCAAAATCATGCTCTCAAGAGAATTGAGGAATCACAGACAAGATTAGAAGCTAAAATTGACAATGGCTTCACAGCCCATCAAATGTTGATAGACAAACTCAAACTAGAATTTGAATGCTGCACGAACACGTGCTAAATCTGGTTCAAAACGATCTTCTCTTCCAAAAGCAGGAAAAAAAAATCAATCATTTGAAAACCCAACTACAAAGCCTCGAACAAGACATCTTTCAGCCGTGGCGGCCAGTAGACATTTTGCCCAAAGCATCACAGCCATTACCATGTACCAAGCCTCTTTCAATCTTTGGTGACAGTTCTACACTTATCCCAAAAAAGAAAGACAAAAAGAAAAAGCATGCCTCCGAACCATCCACTACATTCGCGACCTCAACCCCGGACACAATCACAGAACCAATCTTCAAACCCTTACTAACCCTACCCCTATAATTCTATCGAAACTCGAACACTATGACATCTATTTTTCCTCCAGCCACTAAGAATCAACTATTTACCCTTACCAAGACGTCGACACCACAATCAGCCTTAAAACCAGAATCCATCTCTGAGTCCACATCATGGTCGACGACCTCCCAGTTTCCACCCCAATACATGAACACAACACCTCTAGACCCACAGACATCAAGACCACAAATAGAAGTTCACGAACCAGAATCCTCCATGGACGAGGCAGAAACTCCCCGGCGAAGACGAGCTCAATCATCGCGACCAGACAACATAGAGAAAAAGTACTGGCTAACTCTCGATGACATCAACTCCCATAAATGGGTTGATCGCATTTTCGAATTTCAAGCATGGTACTTAGCTGAACAATAAAAGGCTGGAATTACCATCCATGAAGTCATACAAAAGGTCATTGCCCGATTCCAAGGAATACTAAAATACTGGTATCTCTATTTGGGGGAATATAGACAGTGCATGCTACAACAAAATGATTCAATCGAACAATTCATTAGCATTTTATTCAATGAATTTGTCGGAGAAGAAGGCTAAATAACAGAGAAAGATCGCAAAGAATTTTTCAAGATGAAGTGTTGCTCATACAAACGAAAAGATCTTGAATTACACTTTAAAAACGCTACAGCCAGATATTACATTCTGGGAATTGATGACCCTAATCTGAAACAAGCCTATCTTAATTCAATCCCAGAACCATTGGGACAAGAAGCCCTACGACTCCTGGATTCAAAAAATAAAAATCTACAGAATTTCTCAATAGGAGTAATCCAGCAGGTGGTCTTATCAGCCTTAGACAAGTTATGTGCACGACACAAATTCTTCAAGGATTTTGATCTCACGAGCAAAAGAATTCAAAAGGCCTGTGAACGATGTGACCTGCAGATTAATTGTCCAGGAAAAAAATGCTCTTGCAGAACTCAAAAAACACCATCACCGGAAGTTTAAAATCCGGCAACCATTCTCTCGGCTACCCAGATCCAAGAAAAGATTTTTTCCAAAAAAATCGGCCCTCTCGAAGAAAAGGAACAGGTGTTTCATTTGTGGGCAAAAGGGACATTTCGCAAAACAGTGTCCCGAGAAAGACAAAAGAAAGAAGATGTTGTCGGCCATCACCGCTATTGCAAAAGATGAACCCATCAATTCAGACCTGGAATCTCTTTTGTCAGAACAAGGCTATGAGAACAGTGACACAATCCTTGTCTACTCAGAATCCGAATTATAATCCACTTCAAGTTCTGTCTCGGAGTCACTAAAAATCCAAACAGAGCCATCAGAGTCACCCATAACATATAAGTCACTACACACAATATCAGTCCCGATGTTAGAACATCAGCTATACCCATCCAAATACAGTAAGCCAATCAAAGTAATCGAACTACTGGACACCGGCGCGGCAGCCTCAATCCTCAACCCAATCATCCTCCCCGAGTCTTACTGGAAACCCTATCACCAAATCTTCAGAGCAGCCAACGATGAATTATTTACTGTATCCATGATCAGTAAGATAGTTTATCTACAGTTCTTTCCAAACCTCAGAATCCACCATAAACTATTAGGCTCGGACCTCTCAGGAAAAGATCTGATCATAGGCTTTGATTTGATCCAAAAACTCTTAGAAAAGAAAGTTTTTACCAAGCCAAACGGTTTAAAGTTCAAAGCCCATTTTTTACCATGGTTAACCATCCCAAACTATTTTTCCATCACCCCTCTCAATGCTGTTTTTGAGCAAATAAAAAACCACTCAGCATCAAACAGTCACTCTGAATTCCTCCTCAAATGCCCCCACCCACTGTGGAAAAACCAAGAGTATTTTGTCCGACTACCTTTCCACATGAACGAAAACATCAACCCAACCAAAGCTAACCACCCTGGCATGCCGCCAGACCATGTTGACATAGCCAACACAGAACTCACACAACTGTTACAAGAGGGACTTATAGAACACACCTCCTTACAATGGGCTTGCCAAGCCTTCTACGTTAATAAACGAAGCGAGCAAGTTAGGGGAAAATTAAGATTGGTCATTAATTATCAACCCTTAAACTCCTTCTTGCAGGATGATAAGTTTCCTCTACCAAACAAATAGGCGCTATTCTCAAGGATTGCGCAGGCAAAGGTGTTTTCAAAATTTGACTTAAAGACAGGGTTCTGGCAATTAGGAGTCCACCCTGACGACCGACACAAAACAGGATTCTGCACACCGCACCACCACTACTAGTGGACGGTCCTACCTTTTGGACTAAAGACTGCCCCATCTCTTTTCTAGAAAACAATGATGAAAATCTTTGAACCTATCCAAGATCAGGCCCTCATCCACATAGACGATATTCTGCTTTTTTCGAAAAACGTTGACGAACACTATGATCTCCTTTTGAGATTTGGCAGCATACTACAAGAAAAGGGCATCATGATCTCACCCACCAAGTGCCACGCAGGCCTTGAAGAAATAGATTTCTTGGGGATGCGAATAAAAAATGGACAATACGAGCTTCAATCCCACATTGCAGAACAGTTGACCAGATTCCCTGACGATAACTTGACAAAAACCCAAGTCCAACAATTCCTAGGCATTGTAAATTACATGTCGGATTTCATACAGCACCTCTCACAGATCACGAAGTCCCTGTTTCACATGCTAAAAAAGAATCCTCCACAGTGGCAATAACAACAGACGTCAGCCGTAAAAATGCTCAAAGAAAAATCGACAAGTCTGCCACTCTTACAAATCCCGTCACAAGGAAAGAGAATCCTATAGACAGACGCAAATGACTACCATTGGGGGGCTATCCTCCTAGAAGAAACCAATGGAAAAAGACAAATTTACGAGTACAAAAGTGAGGCCTTTTCAGACTCAGAACTGCACTACCACAACACCTTCAAAGAAATATTGGCAGTGAAACGAGCAATTGAAAAATTCGAATTTCACTTGATTGGACACAATTTCATGGTCGAGCTAGACATGTCAACATTTTCTCATATGCTGAAGTTCAAACAGGCATTCCAAACCAGCAACTGCTAAGGTGGCAACAGTGGTTCTCCAATTTCTCATTTGAAGTGAAACACATCAAAGGCAAGGACAACACAGTAACAGACTTCCTCTCCCGCAACCCTATAAATACAGACAACCCACTCACTAACCACATCACTACCAAACACACAACCAAAAGGCCAAAACACAAATCCTATTACACCATTCTCCTGATGGCAGCCTCCTCGTCCTCCTCCCCCGCTGCTCCTCAAAAATCTTTCATCATCCATCCACCAGTCCCGTTTGCTCCTCCAGAATTCGGAGAAAGAATCAGGACCAAAACCATTAGGTCAAACCCCACTGAACTCATAAGACAGTACGCCCTCCAAGTTGTAGAAAAGAACGGATGTGGCACTCTAGGCACCCCACTATTTAATCTAACATACCCGTTTTTCTACCTATTCACTATCACCCCTTTCGAAGCCTGGTCCGAAAGCGTTCTTTACCTGTTATGGTACCTGTTGGACTCATACACCATTGTAATAGAATTTCCAGTACTGAAGACAAAAAAATGGCTCGAAACAGTCTCGTCCAGCCATGATGCATTCACATTCCTACAATAGTTCCTCCCTCGTGAACAATGGCTAGTCAAGTTCAAAAGGTTAATTCATCAACACAGCCAATCCAGGATGCCACCCAGAAGATTCCATATTATCCTTCTCTTCTAACGAAAGGGATTATATCCGATCATGAGGTGCATTACTATCCTATCGTCGAGGACTACTTCATGTTTTCATACCCTCTGCATCTGTTCCGGGACAGCCATAGAGTAGAAATGAAAGAACTAGAAAGAGTTCTTGTAGAGAAAAATCAGATCATCCCACCAGCCGTATGGATAGACCCCGAAGACTGTGCCCCCTGGGAAATCACAGACGAAGATTTCTCATACAGGCTCTAACAAGCATCCAACATCCACAAACACAGACAGAGTGAACAACACCAAAGATACGCCCAACAATACTACCAGTACTGTCGAGCCAGAATTGATCACGAAAACTCTCCGCCTATAATCATCCCATCAAAACCCAATGAGATAGACACACAGATGCATGATGCCCCTACAGAACCACCAGACTTATCCCTCTCCTGTACCAAGATGCTCAACCCCCACTTACCGAATCACAAGCCCAACAGAAAGCAGAACTGTTGTCCCATGAGTTAAGCCCATAAGAAGCTGAAATTCGTGATGGAAGCAATGACGACATCAAACTCCTGGAAGAGTTCATGGAAGAATATGAAAGCAGACTGGCCAAGCGTGCATGGAAACAGTTCAATGATGACGGAAGCCCCAGTGGATCCAGCTAATAAAGTTCCAGAACCTAAGCCACATGATAAAAACAGTCCTAAAAAACTGAGTCTTTGTGCTCACAATTTACCACGTGGCCCAGCATTATGTTTCTTTTACGTATGTCAATTATAAGTTAAGTTATTTTTCTTGTATGGTGGTCTGCGTGCCACGTCAAAAGCTAGTTCCTTTGTTTGTATCCGGAGTCTCAGGCTATATAAAGCCACTCCTTCCTTTTGTAAAAGGGCATCGGAAAACAAGAAATAAAAAACCTCTGATTTCCCTCATGAGCTTCTAAATTTTCCTCCGACAGTTCTTTAAAGTCTCTCTTAAGTATAAAAGACACAAAATGGGTTGATTATTTTTTAAGTTTTAAAAAAAACTTATCCAATCAAATATGCTCTACAATTGCCCTTCCCTAAGAGATTTACTGTATTAGAAAGACTGAAATTATAAAAAAAAATAAATAAATAAATTTCTTGACTTGTGCAGAATTTAGTTTCGATTGACTTACCGCTGGTTTGTCATACTGTGCTTGGATAGTTTTAGTAAATAATGTGCGCGTATTAGGTACATCGTTAAACAATAATGTGCACGTACAATTTTCGATGACAAATTAATCTGAACATCATACGAGCATGCAAATATCTGAAAATAGATTCATCACCCAATATGCGTCATGTACATATTAATTACAATATGCTTTTTTTTATAAAAAATATATAACTTTTCGTAAATTTGAAGAGAATGAGGAGCTTTTGTTAACTATAGAGGAGAACAATAACATCTAATCATTGGCGACATTAGGAACTTTATTTCTAAAAAAATGGTTATCTAACTCATTATATAAAAGAAAAAAGTAAAAAAAATTATACTTTTAAATAATATTTTAAATTTTTTATCTTAAATTATGTGTTAAATAATTATTAAATAATAAAATAATATACTATGTAATTTTAAAAGTTTAACTATTTTATCATTTAATGATTATTTAATATGTTATTTAAAATAAAAAATTTAAAATATTATTTAAAAAATATAATATTACTCAAAACAAAAAACAAACACATTCCTCTATCAAAAAAAAAAAAAACATTATAAAGCAATTTTGACTAGTTTGAAATAAGTGAAAATCTAATCTCGGAAGAGAATATTGATACTCAAGCTCAGAATACTATAAATTAAATTAGCAAGTACATCACCAATTTTATTATCATCGTAAAAGGAATGAAAATTTCAAACCTTCGGACTACCGGTGATAAGAAGAATTTTCAAGAAATAATAAAATCAAGCCAGGGATCAATCTTTTGGGATTGAAAGAGAAGCAAAACACCTGTCCAAATTACACGTGTCTAACTTAGGACAGTAAATTTAGGCACTCCAATTTTTCCACCTTTCCGGCTCAACAAGGGTTCAAAATTCCACCATCACATGTTTGATGGCCAAATAAATTACGAAACTTAGCTTGACTTGTTTAACAATTTTAATCCATTAAATTTTGACAACTTCATAAGCAACAAAAGCACAACTACTCTATAAAAGGTCACCTATTTCTAATATCGGAGCATCGAAAATCAGAGAACATGGCTCTCAAACACTTGCTACTGTTGCTCCTCGGTGTTGTGGTGATTCTTTCCACTCCATCCCTGGCTGATCAATACAAGCCACCGGTTACTCCACCACACAAACCACCGCCATTTTACAAGTACAAAAAACCCCCCATTGCTCTAGAACCAGTTGTCGGACCTCTCGTACCCGTGCCTCCCAAGGAAACACCCAAGACATTCCAAGAACAAAAGACACCCAAGGTTGAGAAGCCGTTCCCGGAACACAAGCCTCCCAAGGCTGAGAAGCCCTTCCCAGAGCACAAGCCTCCCAAGGTTGAGAAGCCCTTCCCAGAGCACAAGCCACCTGTTTACAAACCTCCTAAAGTAGAGAAGCCTTTCCCAAAACACAAGCCACCCTACAAGACCCCACACAACTGATTTTGATCCCAGCATAAAAAGATAAGTAGCTATAAATAAGCGCTTCTGCCGACTTATATTATGCTTTGTCGAGTGTTATATCTGTTATCACTAGGAGTTTCGGAATTGCTTATTGCAGTGGCATGCACTCATGCTTTCGTAATTTCTTTATAGCTGGTATGAGTATATCACGAGTTCTCGATTGATGTAAAAAGCAGTTGGAGTGCCAGCACCAGCTCCAGTAATATTTATAATAAACGTATCACCAATTTGCAAATTGTATGTTATCTGAAACAAAGTACTTAGCTATATTAACCTTTAAATGGTTTTCTGTATACAATATATATTTCATCCTCGTCTTCTACTGACGCCCTCGTCCTTTATGACTTTCTCAAACAATGCCACGGCTAAAAATTTCGTGCATGGAGTTTTACGAAAATTTATTACAATATCCCTATATTTGATCAAAAAAGAAAATATTTTAAAAGTTTCAGGTCTTGTACGCCAAGATAATGCATAATCAATTTGTTACAAAAATAGTAGTTTTTAGTTTCATTTAACTTATTAATTTTCTTTAAAAAATATTTGCAATTTAATAATATAGGTATTAAATGAGCATTGATCAAAACTATATTATTGAGTAAACAATATATGACTACTTATTACTTCAATAAATAATATTTTTGAAATATTAATTATACTTATTTTACTATCTTAATATATTTATAATAGGAGTAATTTTTATGTACATATCACAAATAATGTTACGAATGTGATTATATGTTAGTTTTTAATTTCATTTATTACATCAACGGCAAAATAAATAAAAAATAAAAAAGTAACAAATTAACAGTTCCTTTTAATAAAAAATCAACGGCAAAATTAAGTAAGATCTTTTTAACAATAGAAAGGTAATGAAGTAATGTGAAAAAACTACGGACATAAGTGGTAGATATACAAAATAACAGTTCCTTTTTTCTAACGATTTTTATTTTTAAAGTGTTTCTATAACGATTGTTATTGTTATACAAACTAATAAGTATTACTAATAATTAGTATAATTCTTATTTTAAAGATTTGGACGAGATTAAAATTTTCATCTATTGAACACCGATTTTTACTTTCTATTTTTATTCGAATTTAGGTTGTCTTGGGCATAAAAAGCATTCACAATATTTTAAATTTTAATTCTTTTGGTCTTAGATTCAATTCTCTTCTCTTCTAATATTAAAAATAAATAAATAATAATAAATAAATAAATAAATCAAATAGTAAAAGAGATTCATAAACAATCAATAGCAGGATAAGATCCGATCTCCACGAGTCTCAAATAAAGCAACGCACCAATTAGACCAGTCAAACTATCAACCAGCCACCAAATGTGAGAGTGAGATCACCGGCTTTCTTCCTCGCATTAAAGACAAATTTGTCGGCATCCTCGTAGAGAAAAATCATTTGAATTATTTAGACAATGGGCCCCTAAATTAGAATTCCAATCAAGCCACCTTTTTTACTCGAGTTAGAAATTTAATAATATTATATATGGTATCAGCAATTCAGTCATACGATAGTATTAGTAAATTGTTGGTATTATAATATCAGTAAATTTTTGATATTGTGGTATTAAAAAAATTATATTGCCAAGGTATCAATAAATGTTTGATACTATAGTATCAGTGAATCTCTGATATTATAGGATTAGATAATTACTATTACAATAGTGTCAAAATTTGAATTAAATATAAATTTGAATTTATTTTATTTTTTAAATAATTTAAAATTTAAATTATTAGACCAAAATTTTGAATTTATTTTTAAACTAAAAGTCCATACATAAATATGATATCTAAATAAATATTAATTTTATTTATTTATTTAAATAAATAAAATTACAATTGTCAAAACATTCAAATTAAGTTTTATATACAGTAAAACATTTCTCAAATTGCATATTGAAAAATTAAAATAGTTACATAAGTATATTTAAATGATACCTAACAAAGTAGATTGTCAAAAATATCCAAATATTTCAATATTAAACGGTTAACCACCAAAAGGAATTGTACAAACTAACACTCCACTAAAGACTTAAGAGAAAATTCACTAAGAATGTCCTCCTCAAGACAATTGACATCTCCGTCATTCACACCACTTGTAATAAGTGAAAGCAAATCTATCCAATTATTAGCCCCAGCTATTGTACCTGTAAACTACAAGAGAATGCAATCAATTAGATGGGTTACAAAAGAAGTTTTTAATTGTGCATAAAACAAAATATTTGAAATTTCACTGAACTGTATTTAAATAAGTCGATATTTAGCCAATGTAATTCCTTAAGTGTATTCTTAAGTTTGTAGGATGCATTCCAAGGTCTAATACCACAACTTTTACCTACATGATATACCCACAAGTACCTTAAAGATGCATACTAAACAAGCATTAAAGAAATAAATTTGAATAAATATTTAATGAAAGAGTAAGCATGATAGCACTTCCTCTATTAGGAAGAGCCAACTATGGAGATATTTCTACATTGACACCTGACTATAAATCTAACAATAATACAACTATTTAATAAGTACATAAAGGTCCAATACACAAGTCAGTCATGAACTACTACATATTATCATCTTTGTCGAATGCACCATGCTAGTCTTATTCAAGCTTGGGTGTACATCATTCATAGTTTGACCAAAATCGAAACCAAGCATACCATAAATGACTAACCATCTTACATAAGCAATGATAATAAACTTCAATAGCACAATGATTTAGACACTTAACAAGTATCTGTAACAATTGTCCTACTTATTAAACTGCAAAATTCTCTTATTAACCATACATGTAAGGTTAACCATTATAAGAAACCACACAAGATATAACAAGCAACAACATCTATTTTATCTATTATGTATACTGAGATATATAATTGTGAGTAATTTTAAACTTAGGGTGCATGCATGTGAGTATTATATCTATCATTTTAAAATTGCATCATATACGTATCTCATACATCATAGTGCGCAGTGAAATAGCAAAAATCTAATTTTCTAAGGATAAATATAATAAATTTTACATGTATCTTATAAATGTAAATTATATAGGGATTGAGAATTTATTATCTTGATAAGCCTTTAATTTTTTATCGAACCAAAGAATTTTGATGAAGCAACTTGTTCATAATTCTAATTCCCCAACACAGTGGGCTTGAGGAAGCTAGAATACCAGTTTGATTCAAACTAAAATTTAACTCTTAAATCCTATGTTTAACTTTTAAACAAAACTGTTTAACCCTTAAGCATTTGGATTACTACAAGCTATGTTTAATTTGTTCTAGTTTAACTTTTTAAACAACAAAATACATATATATATATATACCTTGTATTATTTTCGACCAAGGAGAAAAAGAAAATATGATATTTTTTGTGCTCTCAACACTTGAGAGGTTTTTGCTAACAATGACTTGTTTTCTTCTCTCTCTCCCTTAGTTGAATTTTTCATCATCTCCAAATGAGCATACAATTGCTCTATTTTTTAGCTTCAGTGTTTCCCTCCAAATTAGACAAGCATGACCCATATGGGATGGCTTTGGCTTGTTAAAATTAACAACTATTGTTAACTAATTGATGTACTTAACTCTTAAGCCTTGATAAGTGTACGGATCGAGAAAAACTAAAACAAATGTTCGGTCTTCTGGAATTTACTGAATTTAACTATTTAATCCAGTATGCTGCCCTAATGCACAACAAGTACACTTCATATTGCGGGACTTATTATGCCCATGCCAGATTTGTCAAATGAAACTATTATATGAGTCCGATATCGATGCCCTACGCATATGTCATAGATATTACAAATCAGTGCAGTAGACCATATAAGTTGAGATCAAAGCGCATACGTATAATCCTTTCACCAATTATATCTCGGAAGAGAAAAGATATAGATCACCACCATCAAATTCTCACGTGCTCATCTATGAACTTATCTCTAAACACGTGAACTTAAAGAAATTTATTTTTTCGGGTTTGTTACTTATAGCCATAAGACTTTCTAAGACGCGGTCTCAAAACATCTGGATATACAACTCACCCATATGAGCTGACAGATCCCATATCTGTATATACTAAACTCTATAAGCATCAGACTATACCCAGCAACGTCTAATGACACCCAACGGTCACACCATGAAAAGTCTATGACATATGTGTAACCAAAGTATGGTGGATCAATTACAAGCCCACCATAGCACTCAGGTCAAAGGACCACGTATACTACTCAACTCAAGACGACCAACTATTGACACTTTATAGGATGTCTATTGAGGTTCTCATTGAGCCTGTTCAGTTTTCAGTCCTCACTAAATATTCTGTATGCCATACGAGCTTTGAGTAAACTCGTAGTCAGGTAAGAACAACCATCCAAACCATCTAGATATGGTCATACATTGATCTATAATAAAAAGTTTCACCGACAAATCTGTATCAGTGAATTAGATCAGGAACATCATGTTTGAGAATACATATGCATAATAATATTTCTTAGCACCTATTACAACTCCTTGCAACTATGTTATTACTGATGTACTCTCGGATCTATGTCCCATTACAGAGAAGGTCCTAACTTTTAGATTTTGCTGACTTTTATAACCTACTAACTCTTAATAGTGCTAACTATTAGCAGTTATAATTCTCAGCGCTATTAACTCTTAGCGTTGGTCTAAACTCCTTTAGGTTAAATTTGACCTCCTTAAAATCATACAATGTCTATAGCATAAGAAACAATGTACTATTTAATTATTGAAATTAATGATTTAATAAAATGTACTGTATAAATATTATAAAATAAAATATTGATATAAAATAGATATAATTCACTTGAAGCAATGTTTTCGTTGTTGAACAATGAAAATGATATAATTCATGTTGACAAAGTCCAAAAAACAAATTTGGATTTCTTACAATAAACAATTTATCTTCTATATCATCTTTCTGTAAAATAAGATATGATTTCACTTATCAATTGCAATAACTAGACAATTTAGCTTAGAGTGTTAGATTCACTATTTGACTTAAGCATCAACATTGTGCTTAACCAAAACAATGTGTGCATTAATGAAGCCATGTGACAGAGACAAAAAAAAGTGAGAGCCAAAGATTGGAGATGCACCAAGTGATTATCCACCCATCTACATTATAAGTGGATGCATTAGATTTCATTTATCTTATCACTCCTATCAATTCAGATATTGTCAAAGACTACATTGCAATAAAGATGAGATATGTTATAGATTAGTTTTGACCACTAGAATATTACAAATACTGGCCATAGAATCTACAGAAGCTTGCTGAACCAAGTTTGTGTTGCTGTACATGGAAATGCCTATGACCATGATGACTAATTAACATACAGATTTAATCAAATCACAATCAACAAAAAAAGAATCCAACACTTAGAATAAGAAACTATTGATATAAAAATTCCACAACACGTGAGGTCACATATATGTGTTCTACAAATTAGTGCAGACATTCTAGCCTATATGCTAATAGAACTACAAAGCGTCATTCTCATATGTAGAGTACAAAAATTGTGAGGCTGCAGTAAATACTGGCCTAACACAGCAAAAACACCTTCATGAATTGAATTCACCTTTTGACGAACCCATTATCTCTCCAACACAGCTACAAATTGTTGAAACATCTCCTAACATCACCAAAAGTCTAATCATAGAATTTCCCATATCCACCCAATGATTACTATGTATAAACTCAAAAACAATCCCCACTTTGCATTCCACATCACGTAAATTAAAGAACCAAAGACTCTTAAGACAACTCTCAAAAGCCAACCATGGGTCCAAGCCATGAAAGAAGAAATTCAAGCTCTTCATGACAACAATACTTGGACATTGGTACCTCGACCCAAATCTACCCATGTCATAAGCTCAAAATAGGTTTATAAAATCAAGTACAAAGAAGAGGTTCCATTGACAGACTTAAGGCTCGTCTAGTAGCTAGAGGATTCAATCAAATTCATGGAATTGACTTTGATAAAATGTTCAGTCCTGTTATTAAACCTACAACTATTAAACCCATTCTTGCCATAGCTGTTTGTAAAAGGTGGATAATCTGTCAACTTGATGTTCGTAATGCCTTTCTTCATGGGATATTAAAAGAGATTGTGTACCTTGAATAACCTACTAATTTTACAGATGCATCAAAGCCTCACCATGTGTGCAAATTACACAAATCTCTTTATGGTCTAAAACAGGCTCTAAAAGCGTAGTTTGAATACCTTTCCAATGTCTTGCTTGATCTCGGTTTCATAAGTAGCAAGGCCGATAGCTCTTTGTTTATTCTTAAACAAAATTGTAACTTAACTATATTACTAATTTATGTTGATGATGTCATTCTTATAGGAAGTGACCCCCACACCATCACCTCGCTCATCAACACCTTAAGCTATAAATTTGCACTCAAAGACCTTAGGGCGCTTCATTATTTTCTAGGCATTGAAGTTCAACATCTACACAATGGTCTCTTCCTCTCTCAAACCAAATATACCAAAGATCTACTACACAAAGCACATATAGATCTAAGCTCTCCCATTCATACTCGATTGGCTCTTAAAACCTATCCAAAAGCCGATGATAATGATTTAGTTGACACCACTTATTACCGTACTCTAGTTGAAAGTTTATAGTACCTTACCTTTACAAGACTTGACATTACTTATGCTATTAATAAAGCATGTCAACATTTTCAAACCCCAACCAAAGCCAACCTCTGTGATGTCAAACAAATACTTTGATACTTAAAGGGTACTATAAGTCATAGTATCCCATATTTGTCACAGTCCTCACTCACATTTTATTGTTTTTCTGATTCTGATTGGGTAGGTTACAAGACCACTCGATGAAGCACAACTGGATTTTGCCTTTACCTTGGTGCAAATTGTCTCTTATGGAGTTTCAAATGACAATCAACTGTTGCCCGGTCCAACACTGAAGCTGAATATAGAGCCCTAACTTCCACTGCTGCTGAACTTACATAAGTGTCACATCTGTTGAAAGATAACAAAATTTCACTGCCAAAACCACTATTATTACTCTGTGATAACACGAGTGCTTTACACATGACTCGAAATCCAATTTTTCATGCCCGCACAAAATACATTGAGCTTGATGTTCGCTTTATCCTTGAAAAAGTCACAATAGGGGTACTTCGAGCAAAACACATTCTCACCTGTCATCAGATTGCTGATATTCTCACAATACCTCTTAACCAAATCACTTTTTAAACACTATGCAACAAGCTTGGTGTGCAAAATATTCCACTGCCAACCTTAAGGTAGGGTTGATAAACTTGAAGCACCGAAAAATCAGGAAAATCACAAGTTATCAACCGGACTCACAAGTTACCAAAGTCATCAAGCTGTTCGAATCAATAAGCTGTCACACTACCAAAGTCATCAAATTGTCAGAATCAACAAACTGTCACACTTCCAAAGTCATCAAGCAAGTTACCAAAGTCATCAAGCTGTTACACTTCCAAATGAAGGAGACAAAATCTCAATTGACCAAAGTCATAAATAATTACCAAACTAAAGAAAGAAACCAAAATCAAGGTGTCAAATAGCTCACAACAACTAAAGAGGAAATTCTTCAAATGGTCACTAAGCCAACAAGTTGTTACCCTTTTTTTTTTGTTTGTTATGTTGAAATCAAGCTCTTAGAAAAATCCTTTATGACAAGGATACGTTACCTTTTTTATTTAGAGAAACAATTGTATAAGTTACTCGTGTAATATGCACTATACACAGCGTGTGTAAAAGAAATACATTTCCAATAATTTTTTACTTGTCTATCAATTTTTTTTCATTTTTGATACTATAGTTAGGGGTGGGCACGGTCCGGTTTGATCTGATTTTTTACAAAATCGAATCGAACCGGTCCTGTTCGATTTTTAAAAAAAATAAAACCGAAATCGATTTTTTTAATGAGAAAAACTGAACTGGACCGAATCGGTTTTTTTGGATTCAGTTTTTTCGATTCGATCCGATTCGGTTTTTTCAATTTTTTTATTTATTTTTATTTTAAATTATAATTTTTTTTAATTTTCGATCCGATGTTTTCGATTTTTTTTATTTTTTTCCGATTTTTTCGGTTTTGTTTAGGTTTTTTGGGTGAAACAATCGAACCGGATCGATCGGTTTTTTTCTCAAAAAAATTAGACCAAACCAAATCGAACTGGCCGGTTCGATTCGATTTTTTGATTCCTGATTTTTTTTGTCCACCCTTAACTATAGTATCAATAATTTATTGATACTTTTATTCATTGACATCATTTAAAAAAGTGTTAGTAGTATAGTGTCAATAAAATTTATTTGTATAATAGTAGCTTTAAACTAAACTCTAATTTTTAGTTCTATAGTTAAGCTTCTCTTTGGTGTTTCAGCCTAATTATATATTCCTTCGACGTACAACAAATAAGCCCTCACATTAATAATCAATTATAAAATATTTAATTTTTGGCAATCAATGAGATTATTTTTCATTAGAGAACTACTCAAATACTCCTCTACTTTTGGTGCAATATAACAATGTCATTCAAAGAAAATAAAAATCATAAGTTCAGTGTTATAGATTATTTATTTGAGTAATGCTACATATCTTAAATAATAAATAATTATTGAATTATGAAATAATATAAATTCAAAAGTTATTTATTATATTATTTTATTATTATTTAATAATTACTTCATTATTTAAAATATAATTTAATATACAATGTAAAATATATAACATTATTTTAAATATTTATGTATGCAATCTTTTTATTGTACTTGTATGTATATATATATTAGCAAGTACCAACTATTAGTAGGCGTAAAAATTGGCACTCAGCATTGTGGCCTAGGCGGTGCATCTACCTCTAGGAGTTTGATTCTTGATTTTGCAAAGAATCAATATCCCCTCTTTAAGCGCCCCCACTAAGTTATAATCCTAACTCCACCTCTGATATCAACAACATTGATTATTTTCATGTGAAGTTTGAAAATTTTTCCAATCCATCCGCTGCATGACAAGAAAAATCAATATTGTGGAATTGAAATTAGACAAATACAATCTCCCGTCAAACCTTGATACTTTTGAAATTATACTCTCCCGTTTTTTTCCAACTTGTCGACCCAATGGGACCCATATTCACCTAATCAAATATATTGTTGCCCGATAATTACAAAACTCACTTAGACTTATTTCAGAATTTAATCTTGAATAAGAACTAAAGAGATAAAACATTGACACGTGCATTGACAAGGAGGGTGCAAGAACTCTATAAAAAGTCACAAAATTTTAATATCGTTGCATCAAAAATAAGATGATGGCCCTCAAACACTTTCTAGTTTTGCTGCTCGGGGTGGTGGTTCTCTCCACCCCATCTCTGGCTGATCACCACAAGCCACCAAATTATAAAGAGGAAAAACCCCCTCATTTGGAGCAACCAGTCGGACCAATCATCCCTCCCAAGAAACCAACACATTATAAAGAGGAAAAACCCCCTCATTTAGAGCAACCAGTCGGACCAATCATCCCTCCCAAGAAACCTCTAAAGCCTTTATCTAACGTAGAGAATGATAAAACAATCCCAGAACACAAGCCTCCCCAGACTGAGAAGCCATTTCCAGAGCACCAGCCACCAATTTACAAGCCTCCCAAGGTTGAGAAGCCCATCCCAGAGCACAAGCCGCCAAGTTACAACCCTCCCAAGGTTGAAAAGCCCTTCCCAGAACACAAGCCACCTATTTACAACCCTCCCAAGGTTGAAAAGCCCTTCCCAGAACACAAGCCGCCAATTTACAACCCTCCCAAGGTTGAGAAGCCCTTCCCAGAACACAAGCCACCCTACAAGCCCCCACACTAAAACTATATAAAAAGATAAGTTGCTAGAAATAAGAGCTCCTGCCGACTCTTGTTATGCTTTCTTATACATCTTATTGTAGCTATCATTACTATGGAATTGCTAGTCTCATTGGAATTCCAAGTTCCCGATCTAGACGGCAGTTGAGTGCCAGCTGCAGTGATTATATGTAATAAAGTTTTCCCCAATTAAAAATATAGTATGTTATCTGAATCATTGCTCTTAAAATTTTAATCTTTGACATGGTATTCTGTACACTCTATTCCAGAATTTTAATCTTCATCCATTTCGTTACTATAAGTTATTAAGGTATTGGTAAGATTCCTTTTACTAAGTATCGACAAGAATTGGACCTAAAACTCTAATAGAATTCAAACTGAAAGAAGATTCAAAATCAATAACATACGGTGATCCTCATGTATATAAATCTTAAGATGTAAACATTACCCAATAACCACCTTTATCCTGGTGGTTCTCAGCTCTTGATGTATGTATTAATGTTGTGCGCCGTAGAATTTCTCTTTATATAAATATGTTAGTAGACACTTCCCTTTTTGGGAGTAAATAAACTTAAATCTAGGTGGATTCTAATAAATATTTTTATCATGTAATTGTAAACAGTTGGGAAAAAAAAAAAAGAAGCTTTATATCTACCATCCCTGCCATGATGTCGACAAGTTTAAAACACGTTGCTCATATGAAAATTCACAACAAATTCATTGCAATTTAGCAATCAGCCAACAGAAGTAATCGAGCAATATTTACATCATTGCTGTTATTATTGTCATATTTCATATATTTTTCCCTCTAACGAATATAAGAGCATTCTTTTACATGATTTTATATATTTATTAAAGTCATAACCTTTATGGTCCAAACTTTCAATCACACTCTTGGTTAATAACATGCAGACTATACAAACTATTTAGATAAATATTACCTTCAAGAAAGAACAAAAAAAAAGTAATTACGTACTATTATGCTATCATCACTCTCTATCTTTTTAATATATTTTTTCTTTTTGAACAAAACTTCATAGAGAAGGAAATTTTATTTAAGATAAAAGAATATTAAATAATGATGTAGATAATAAATCTTACTTCTTAAAATTTTTTGAATTAAAAAAAATATTACAAGAAAAATAAATATTGATCCAAAAAAAACCTTCCGTGAAAATGCCATAAAACAAATAGTAAGATCAGATTTAAAAATCTAAAATAACAAGGCAAAATTTCAAGTTGGGAGAGGTCCAAAATTATATTAGTCAAAATATCAGTTGGAATAATCCGATTATCTTTATGAGAAAAGTATGAGAACAAGAGATCATCAATTGTCCCTTTGCAATAGATAGATAATTATGACGGTTCAAATAAAAACATCATGATTTAGGAGATATTAATGAAGGTTGATCTAGAATTGTCATTATTATTTTTTTATTTTTTTATTATATTGAAAGAGAGAGAAATCGAATTTAAAGCTTATAAATGCACTATAAATCTGTTAACCATTTAGCTATTTCAAATAAATGTTGGATCGGTATTGGTATATATTTTTCTTAATTTAATATTTATTATAAAATGTTAATTTTTTTAAAAATCAAACAAAACCATGATGGGCCATCTTGAACAGCCCTTTTAATTTTTTTAAAATTAAAAAAAAAGTTAATTTTTTTTTTAAAAAAAAAACATGACGGTCTACAAAGAACCATCATGGTTGTATTCTATAACAATTACAGTTTTGAACTGTTATTGTTGAACCGTGGTGGTTATACGAGTATGTTTTAAAATTTAAATTTAAAATATATTTTTTTAGACTAAAACAATGATGCTTAATAGATAATTATCATTGTAATGCATTTTTTAATTTAAAAAATCAATTTCTATTTTTTTTAAATATTTTTTATTAAGTCTATAATTTGGTTCTCACACTCGGTCACTCAGCTCTCTTACATATTTTTTTAACTTCTTTACTGTAATTTAGCTTTGAATTTGAAATTCTTATTTTGGCAATTCAAGGGAGGGGTAAATTAGTTTTTTCTTTTGTGATTTAAAATGCAATTATGAACAACTTACAGAGTAATAAAGTAATGACATCAGAAAATCAATCATGTAAAAAATTAAAAAACATAAGACAAAAAAATTAATAATAAATATTTACGTGATTCGACATTTTACACGATCTAAATTTACGTCTCAAGAATTGTCTTAAGAGTGATATGAATCCATATTCAACACAAAATCCTTATTTGACACAACAAGTACTATATTTTGAAAACAACCCAAACAAATCAAACAAGATATATAAGATCTCATCATACCCACAACCAACACAGTTGGCTCAATTTAAATTTTAAAGAGATACAATTATATCAAACATGTGCCAAATTTGTTCATGAGGAAAATCTAAACCTATCAAGGAAAACAAAATCAGTCAAAGAATGAATTGTTTGTCACCAAAAACTAAATACATCAATGTTGGTCAAAACTTATTTTAAAAATATGTGTAAATATTAAACATTCCTTAAGATTAATATTTTGATCATGTATGTAAACTATGTAATGTCTATAAAGAAATCATCAAGGAAATATAGTGCTCATATTATTTATTTAAAATTCTTATTTTTTATAGTATCAGAGCCTATGGCTTCAAGCTCAAACTCTCATTAAACAGAACCTAAACTATCCCTTCGTACCTTTCATCATATGCAAGTTTGATCCATCAAACACACTCAGGTAACTTTCTTTTATAAAAATCCTAAATTACTCCACTCATTAGTAGTCTTGAACTTGTTTTTTAACCAAATATTTTTAAAGATGATAGGAAAGAAACAAACAATCGAGAGTTTATCACTTTGACAAACAACGATGGACTCCTCATAACTCTACTCAAAGATATCATATTAGAACAAGTTTTAAGTATCATTATTGGCATGTAAACTATAAGAGATATGTGAGATGCAACTAAACAGAGCATGTTGCCTACGTTATAGGAACAATAGTTATGGCTTAATAGCTTGTGATTCTTAAAAAATGGGGCTACAAAACAAGAAGAATTTCTTAAGAAATTCAAAAACATATGTAATAGCTTAGCTAACATCGGTAACTTAATAAGTAATGAAGATCAAATATTCCAAATTACTAAAGCTTTGGGACCAAAATATTCAAATGTTAAAGTTGCTACTCTTGCCAAACCACTTTATCAACCTTGAAGTAATTTCTTTATGCTCATTAAAGTCATGAAACAACTATTATTGTTCAAAAAGAAGAGTGTTAGCATTTTAGTCATACGTATTAAAGTTTTAATAATAACAAATTCTATGTTAATTGTATTACATTAGTCTACTAAATATTAAAGCTTTAAGTATATAAGAGAGGTATATTATAAGCAAGCGAAGTTCAAGAACTTCAAAACTTAACGCCTTTTGGCAATCCTCGTTCATTGTGTCTATCTTTTCTGAAGGGCGAGGTCTTCTTTCTGAACAGTTTAAAGATCGGCTCACAGATGAGTGTGAGCTAGGCAATGAACATACTAATGTATTGTAGCTTGCCAAAAAAAAAAGCCCTAATTTCTTTCTCTGTCTTTGGTATCGGGATGTCAATAATTGCTTTGGCTTTTGCACGTCAACTTTAATTTTTCTTCTGCTAACAATAAACTCGAGTAACTTACGTAACGAAGCACTAAACCTCCTCACAGCTTTATATGCTTTTGCGGATAAAGATTGTATAATAAAACAAAAGGAAATTTTATAAATTATACTGGCATGTCATGATATAGAATATGTATACAAACATGGTGTTATTAGAAAGATAATTTTGTCAACTTTTCAAGAAAGTTCATAAAAGTCAATTTAAAGTTGTCTAAAAAATATTATAGTCGAATCATTCATTCTTAAGTAGATGAAAAGTAAATAATGATTGTGCGGTTTGAAAACCAATTTAAACAAAATGATACCAGCTAAAAATAAAACATAAATCAGCTCTATATGGTTTAAAACAAATTATGTGATTTGAAAATTGACTATGTGATTTGAGAATTGACTATGTAGTTTGTAGAATTAGTTTGTGAATCGGTCATGCTAATTGGACACAATTGCTATATTTTTTATTTGAACTAAATCGGTTGTGTTATTTTGCAAAGCAATTGTGTAGTTTGAACCTATAAAACTATTATAATGACTAAAAATAAGCTCTAACAACTGATTTTCTCATTTTGCTATAAATACCTCATTCAAGGAAGCTTAAAACAGATCAAGACATCACATTTCAACATCCTCAATCCTCTATTGTACTTACATCTTCTTTTTTTTTTTTGGAAGCAAGAGTTTCATTGCTAAAGGACTAGGAAGTTCCTCACCCAAACTTGAGAATTGAATATTTTTTGAGCTAGTTTAGCTAGCTTATGAGCAAGAACAATATAGACTCTACCTTAACTTTATGGATGCTCTAACAGAAATTTTATTTTTCATCCTTCTCTGAATTTCTTGGATCTTCCATTTAATATATTTTATAGATAGTATATTTCTATTCACCATTTTGACAACATTCCATGCGTCAGACTCTACCTTAACTTTATGGATGCCAAACGTTTCTATAATCTGAAGGGCAAAACAAATAGCTTCATCTTTCACTATCTCCACTGAAAAGTGTTGATTATACTAGGGTGTATGCATGTGGTGTTTGTCCATTATTTCATATATATGCATCTTATACATAATAATATATAGCGGAAGCAAAAAAACTAATTTTCTAAAACAATGAACATATTTAAACATAGTCTCATTACATTAATGAACAAGTAAAATTGAGAATTCACCTTAGAGGCCTTTGGAATGGATTAAACTAGAGTCTCGCCTGAAATGAATTCAATGGAAATTCTAGCACTTAACTAAGGTGTGACTAAATGTCTAGAATGATAGTCCTTGATCCAGCAAAGTAATCAATTCTTAAATACTTAGAATAACTTTTAATCTATAGTTTAACAATAAAACTATTTCTTAATACAATAGAGTTGTTTCGTTTTCCAACTCCTGAATAACAAATAAATAAACTCCAAACCTTTAATAATGACCGGCCATGCTGAGTGGAGAAGAGAATGAATAATGTTTTCAAAGCTTCTCTTTGTTTTAACATTTAAAACAACCTTTCTCAAAAACTCTCTCTTTCTCCACTTTCTTGCCATCCACACACTAGGCCCTTAAGTTACAAATGAACTTAAATTAATTCATTTAATAACAACTTTTGCTTTATTTGAATTTCGTTTGCCTTTACTTTTAATTTGCATTTCTATTACTTAACCCTTAGATAATTAAAAGAAAATCTTCAATCATAAGCTTTTTAATTTGCATTTGTTTTAATTTGAATTTGATTTAAATTAAATTTAACATTTAATTTCAATTACTTAACAATTAAGTAACTTCAAACAAACTTGCTCAACAAGCCATTTAATTTACTTGGTCACTAAGTTAACTAAAAGTAGGTCCCATCTTAATCATATCCTTGAGTTAATTTAATCATGGTTAAATTATTATTTGACTTTAATGTAAATAGCTTATCAACAAGCAAGGGCATTATGATAATTTCTATAGTCAAATAATCAATAGCTCATAATGCGCTACGTGTCAATATTTAAATAGTCAACAAATTTTGTTAACTAATTAATGTACTTAACTCTTAAGTCTTAACAAGTGCACATTCTAAGAGATCTTGAAACAAATATTCGGTTTGCTAGATTTTACTGGATTGAACTATTTAATCTAATACGCTGCCCTAGTTCATAATAAGTACACTTCATATTACGAGACTCCTTAAGTCCACGCCCGATTCATCAAATAAAACTATTCCTTGAGTCCGTGATCGATGCCCTATACACACGTCACAGATATTATAAATTAATGCGTTACATCATACAAGTTGAAGTCACATTGCATATGTATAATCCTTCTGTCAATTATATCTTGGATGTGCGGGGATATAGATCAGCACTGTCAAATTCTTATAAGCTCATCCATGAACTTATCTCTAAATTTGTATCTCAATAAATAATATATACAAACACTTTTGTGATATTGTTTAACCTTGTGAGAAACTGTTTTTTTTTTAATTAATTGCTAATGGCCATAAGACTTTTTGAGATATAATCTTAGAGCATCAGATATACAACTTACCTATGTGAGCTGATGGATCCTGTATCTACGCACACTAGACTCCATACGCATCAGACTATACCCAGCGACACGCAACGGTCAAACCATGAAAGGTCCCTGACATTCGTGGAACCAAAGTATGGTGGATCACTCACAAGCCCACCATAGTGCTCAGGTCAAAGGACATGAATACTACTCAATTCAAGAGGACCTGCCATTGACGACTTCATAAGATGTCTATTCGAATCCTCATAAGTCTATTCAATATTCAGTCCTAACTGAATACTCGTATGCCATACCAGCTTCCACTAAGCTCATAGTCAGCTAAGAATAACCATTTGTATATGCAAATATAGACATACACTGATCTATATTAAAGGAATTCACCGATAGACCCGCATCGATGAACATAGATCAAGAACATAGTATTTGGGAACATACTTGCATAATGACATTTCTTAGTGTTGGGTGTTGAATATTTTAGGGTGCTTGCATGTGGGATGTGTTTATCATACAAAAAATATACATATATCATACATATATATGCACATCAAAAGATTAAAATTAATACAATGAACACATGTAATACATATTTATCAAATAAAAAACAAGATTGAGAAATTTAACCCATGAAGCCTTTGGATTAATTTGCTTAAAGTCCACCATGAAATGAAACTTTGATCAATCCTAACAATCAACAAGGGTGGGTTTGATTGTCTAGAATAGCAGTATATTAATCCAGCATTTAGTTTAACTCTTAAACTTGGTTCAAAGTTAAACTCTTTAACTTAGTTAAATTTGTTTTTCCTTTTATTCAACTATTAAATAAAAATAAATTTAATTCATGTTTTAATGGCTAAATTAATTTGAGAAGATGATGAATAGAAAATGTTTTCAACTCTTAAAACACTTCAATTTTCGTTCTTCATTTCTCTCTTAATTTTCTAGCCAACCAAAAACATTTATCATTTGTTTTAATCAAATTAAATTAATTTGTTTTATCTTTTGTTCAACTCTTGAACAATTAAAACAAATCTATTTTAGTTATTACATTTAGTAACTATTTATATATTTGTTTTGTTGTTCTAACACTTAAAATACAAAACAAAGAATTCTAATTTCTTAAATTGAAATGGCTACCAAAATTGTAAAATCTAAAATCTTAAAACTTTGAATTTGATTTTCCTTTATATCTTAATACACAAATTTCAAACTAATTTGAATTTTATTTGCATTTAATCTAACTTGATCTAACTATAGTTAACATTTAACCTTAGTTAGGTTAGTTTAACTTAACCCTTAAGTTAATAAATATTTAAATATTCTAACCATAGTTAACTAACTTAACCATAGTTAGGTTAACCTTTACTTAATCATTAAGCAAGGTTAACTTAACTTAACCATATGGTTAACCTTTAATCATAGTTAAGTTAAATCATTTATTTAACAATTAAATAAATAATTATTTATTTTAATTATTTAACATTAAATAATCATAAAGTGAAATTACATTTATATCCTTACTAGGTTCCAAGTTAACCTAAAATAGGTCCCACTATTTAACCATATACTTTAGTTAACTTAACCTTAGTAATTTACTGAATTATACTGTATTGAACCATTCAATACGGTAAACTGCCCAAGTGCTCAAAGAGTACATTTCATATTGGGACTCTCTAGGTCTACACCTGATTTGTCAAATAGAACTATTCCATATCAATGCCCCACACACACGTTACGAATATTATAAATCAACATATTAGACCATACAAGTTGAGGTCATAACGTATATGTATAATCCTTCCATCATTTATAACCTGGATGTGCGAGGATATAGATTAGCACTGTCAAATCTCCATTTGTTCATCCATAATCTTATCTCTAGATCCGTATCTCAATAAATAATATACGCAAACACTTTTGCTATATTGTTTAACCATGTGGAAAACTCTTTTTCCGAGTTTATAATTGTGGCCACAAGACTTCAGGAAATACAATCTCAAAGCATAGGATATACAACTTACCTATATAAACTAACAGATCCTGTATCTACATACACCGAACTCCATGAACATCGAACCATATCCAACGACACATAGCAGTCAGACCATGAAAGGTCTCTGACATATGTGGAACCAAAGCATGATGGATCACTTACAAGACCACCGTGGCGCTCAGGTCAAAGGACCACGAATACTACTCAACTCGAGAGGACTTTCATTTGATGGCTTCATAGGATATCTATTGGGGTCCTCATGAGTCTGTTCAGTATCCAATCCTGACTGGATACCCGCATGCCTATACAAGCTCTAAAGTCATGGTCAGCTAAGAACAATTATCTGAACCAGTCAGATATAGACATACACTAATCTATATTATGTGAATTCACCGATATACCCGTATTAGTTATCATAGATCATGAACATTATGTTTGAGACATACTTACATAATGACATTTCTTAGCACCTATTGCAACTCTTTGCAACTATGTCATTACAAGTATACTCTCAGGTCTTTTTCCTATTATAGACAAGGTTCTGACTTTTATAAACCTGCTAACGCTTAGTATTTATAACTCTCAACTTTGCTAACTATTAGTTTTGGTCTAAACGTCTTTAGACTAGATCTGAACTCTTTCAGATCATACAGTGTCTGTAATGTTACAAGCATTATACCATATAAATATGATATTAACAATTTTTATTCGAAATGTTTATTGTATAAATATTAACAATTAATATTCATACAATATTGGAATGGCACGTAAGCACCGGCTCCAACACTTAGTACCTATTGCAGCTCTTCATAACTATGTCATTATTAATATATTCTCAGGTCTTTGTCCTATTACAAACAAGGTTCTAACTTATTAGATTATACTGATTATTATATCCTACTAACTCTTTAGCATATATAATTCTCAATCTTACTAACTCTTAGCATTAATCTAAATTTCTTTATACTAGATATGAATTCTTTCAGATCATACAATGTCTGTATCATTACAAATATTGTACCACTTAAAAAATATGATTAGTGATTTAATAAAATATACATTGTATAAATATTATAAAATAAATATTCATACAAAATTAGATGACACATGAGCATAAATCTCAACATCTACATCACCCCAAAATTCGTATGTAGAAATAGCCATCACTCCTAAATCCTCCCCTCTTTTAAAGATAACAACTCTCAATTTGCTCTTCTTTCAACTGCTAAGATAAAAGCTTCCACTTAGATCCTAATCAAATCTTTAGAGGGTGTATTCTGGCCTTGAGAGGCCATAATAGATGAATTGTATAAAGGATTATTTGAGGAAAGGCTACAAAGATTGAATGACTCAAGGTAATCCTTCACGCTGTTCAGCATCTTGATTAGGGGCTTTTCTTTCCCATTATCAATAAATTTGTTTTTGCTCCTATAGTAAGCCTAAATAATCATAGCAAATTTGGTCCATTTCCCCTGTTGAAGTCCAGGCCTTATCCTGCATCAGAAAATCCCACAGATCCATGCTACTCCAATTTGAAACCAGGCCATTAAATTTAGAGAGCTTTCAATTCTTTCTCTTTTTTTTTGCAGAAAATCAAAGCATAAGAGCAGCTTTCAACATCCTTTCTGCATCTCTTACAGATTAGACTATCTACTATCTTCCTAGAGTTTAAATTTGCAGTCGTGGGAAGAATATTAGAGATAGTTCTCTAGATAAAAATTTTAACCTTCTAGATGACCTTCAAATTCCAAATCAGCTTCTAATAGGAATCCATTAATGTTGAAGTTTATGCCTCCTTTGCTAGCATTTCTCTCTGAGCTACTTGATACCACTCTTTACTGGGGAAAAAAAACCCCTCACTTGTCATAGTGCCAGCATATGCAATCTGCTTCTTTCATTTGAGGAAGAAGAATGCTAAAGATATGATCTACATCATCTTTATAGAGAAAATGTCAAATAAAAGTCTTTTTCCATCCATTCTCCTCATCTATCTGTTGGGATTTGTGCTTACGTGTCATCCCTTTTGTGTATAAATATTTGCTTTATGTTTATACAATTATGATTTTAATATATCACTAATTATTTTATATATAAATATGGTAAGATGCTTGTAACGTTTTAGACATTGTATGATCTGAAAGAGTTCAGATCTGATCTAAAGGAGTTTAGATCAGAACTAAGAGTTAGTAATGCTAAAATATATAAATGCTAAAAGATAGCACTGATAAGAGTTATCAGGTTATAAGAGTTAGCAAAATCTAAAGAATTAGAGCCTTGTCTGAAATGGGACAAAGACCTAAGAATATATTAGTAATGACGTAGTTGCAATAAGTTGCAAATGGTGTTAAGAAATGTTGTTATACAAATATGTTCTTAAACTTAATGTTCCTGATCTATCTTCACTAATGCGGGTCTATTAGTGAAGACCTTAATAAATATAGATCAATGTATGTCTATATCTGGATAGTCCAGATGGTTAGTCTTAGCAGACCATGAGTTTAGTGGAAACTCGTATAGAGATACAAGTATTCAGTAAGGACTGAATATTGAACAGACTCACAAAGATCTCTAATAGACATCCCATAAAGCCGTTAATAGAGGATCTTTCGAGTTGAGTAGTATTCGTGGTCCTTAGACCTGAGTGCCACTGTGGACTTGTTAGTGATCCATCATACTTTGGTTCCACACATGTTAGATACCTTTCATGGTCTAACCGCTGGGTGTCGCTGGGTATGGTCCGATGCTAATAGAGTCCGGTGTGTACAGATATGGGATCCATCAACTCAATTGGGTGAGTAAAATATCCTGCAACTCCAAAATTGTATTTCAGAAAGTCTTATGGCCATAAGCAGACATATCCAAGAATTAATTTTATTCTCGAAAAAATAATATCGTAAAAGTGTTTACGGATATTATTTATTGAAATACTAATCTAGAGATAAGTTTATGGTTGAGCACATGGAGACTTGACGGTGTTGATCTATATCTCCGCTCTTCTAGGATATTTATGATGGAAGGATTATACGAATATGTTATAACCTCAACTTGTATGATCTAATGCGCCGTTTTGTAATATCTGTAACATGTGTGTGGGACATTGTTCATGGACGTGTGAAATAGTTTCATATGACAAATTGGGCATGGACCTAGAGAGTCTCACAATATGAAGTGTACTCGTTGTGCACTGGGGGGGCGAATTGGATTGAACAATTAATCCAACAATTTTCAACAAAATGAAAAATGTTTCAAGGTTCCTTTTATTATTCACTTGTCAATAATTGAAGGTAAAATACATTATTGGTTTACAAGAGTTGTTAACCAATAAGAATTTGACAAGTGACATAATCTTGCTCCATAAATTATTTACCATGTATTTACCTATTTATCTTGCTTGGTAAATACATATATGGTAAATATAAATATTCAAAATAGTTTTGAATTATTAATATTTTATATATTAATCAAATTATTATTATTAATTAGAATAAGTGGCAAACACCATTTACTAATGGAGAATGCACTTGTTATTAATAATAAGGAAAGTTTACCACTTAGTAATTCTTAAATGATGCACTAAGGAAGTGGTAAAACCACTTAACATTGATTAAATGTCATTTACTCTCTAGAAATTGATTCAATTGGTTAAATCAAATTGGTGAGTGAAAAATATGATAGATTAATGTTTGTAATGGCAAACATGGTTAAGTGGTGGTGGAGCACTAAGAGAAATCATTCTTTGCACTTAAGAAAGAATTGAAAGAGTTCAATTTGTGCAAGATAGAGTGAAATTCGTTCTAGGAGAAAGGAGAGAGAATTGAGAGCTTTTCCTAAGTGTTTTTCTCAAAGTGTTGAGAGAAAATGCAAAGGCTTACCAAGGTACAACATATAGAGTTGTAAAGAACTATAGAAAATACCTAATTCTTCTCATCTCTTGGTAGTAATCATTCATAAGGACAAATTATTTTAAGTGTTAAAACAATCATTTGCTGGAAATTCAAGGCTGCCATTCTAGCTTCACAATCCCACCGGATTTAGTTGTGAACTAGAATTGTGCAAGGGAACACTTCAAGGTGAGCTCAACAAATTGAAGCTTGGAGTTCTTGAAGAATTGTAAAGCTACCTTCATATCCGGGTAGGTTATTTATTTGTTATTCATTTTATATCATGCATGAAATATATATATGAGATATATATGTACTTGAATGATCATACATGCTTGAATATGTTACATATTATTTAATATATATGAATACTTCCATTGCGTATTTAATTTTTTGAAATTATATACATCTATACACATCACACACCATATCACACAACACTATCAACAGCTCGACCTTGCTATCCAAGTCTAGAATCCTTGGTGAAAAAGGTTTCAAAGATTAGATTCTCATCTTTATTGCACTTACATCTTTAAATTAACTTATTTGGGAGTTTAGATCATTTTTCATTTTGTATTAATACTTCTATTAGGATTATTCAAGTATTTATGAAAAACATCTTGAGACTAGAGTGATACACATTTTTAGTAAAAGTTTCTTGACATCTTAGTATTATGCATTGATTATCAGGTGTATGCATGTGCATTTATGTTTATTGTTCAAATATACGTATCTCATATATATACAAGCACAACGGAAGTATAAAACCAACAATAAACACAATTAATAAGCATTTTAATCACATTAAAATAAATTGAAAAATTTTACCTCTGAAGCCTTTTGATCAAAGAACTACTGAGTCCGCCTGAAGTATATCTAGTCGACCGTTCTATCAATCAACTGCGATCGATTTGACTATCTAGAACAACTGTTTTAATCTAATACTGAGTCTAATACTTAAACTCTAAGCTAATTGTTTACCATTGATCAACTTTTGATCAATAAAATAATTGCTTTGTTATGATTTTAATGGCCAAGCTATGTTGGAGAAAATAATGAATGATGATTTCAACTATTGAAATCAAAGCAAAATAAACATTTTCTTTTCTATTTTTTTTCCTCTCTTGGTCGGCCAAATGCCATGCATAAAAAACGCCTATTTTTCTTTTGTTTTATCTTATATATATATATTATATTAATCATTAACTTAACCATGGTCAACTATTAACCATGGTAAAGTCATATGCTTGGCCACTAAGCATGTAATATAATATTATATCTTATTTGACCTAACCAAGGTTAGGTCTAACAAACTTGGCCACCAAGTTTACATATATATTATTTTAATATTAGATAATAATTAAATAATTACTAACTCAACTTTGGTTAATAATAAATATCTTGATTATTTAACTATTAAACAATCATATATGTGAAATTATCATTATGCCCTCACTTGGTTACCATGTAAACCTCTTAATAACCAATCAAAAGTTCATATATGCCACGTGTCAATATTTAATTGGTTAACAATAATTGTTAACTAATTAATGTACTTAACACTTAAGTACAGGTACATACGCATCTTGACGGTTCTTGAAACAAATAATCGGTTCTGCTGGATTTTACTAGATTGAACTATTCAATTCAATATGCTACCCTAGTGCACAATGAGTACACTTCATATTACAAAACTCTATATGTCTACGCCCGATTTGTCAAATGAAACTATTCGATAAGTCCATAATCAATACCCACACACACGTTACAGATATTACAAATCAGCGTGTTAGACCATACAAGTTAAGATCATAGTGCATATTTATAGTCCTTCTATCATCTATATCCTCGATGTGCGAGGATATAGATCAGCACTGTCAAATCCCATAAGTTCATCTATGATCTTATATCTAGATTCGAATCTCGATGAACAATATACACAAACACCTTTGTTATATTGTTCAACCCTGTGAAAAACTCCTTCCTAGGTTCCATTGCTTATGGCCATATGACTTTCTAAAATACAATCTCGAAGCATCTAGATATATAACCCTCTATATGAGCTGACGGATCTCATATCCGTACACACTAAACTCTATGAGCATCAAACTATACCCAGTGACACACAACAATCAGACCATGAAAGGTTTCTAACACCCGTGAAACCTAAGTATAGTGGATTACTCACAAGTCTACTGTGGCACTTATGTCAAAAGACCACGAATACTACTCAACTCGAAAGGACCTTCCATTGACGGCTTACATAAGATATGTATTTCCTACACGAGCTCAAGGCTCACGGTTAGTTAGGAATAATCTTCTATATCCTACAGATATAAACATATACTAATCTATATGAGAAAAGATTCACCGACGAACCTATATCGGTGAAAATAGATCAGGAACATAATATTTAAAAATATACTTGCATAATGAGATTTTTTAGCACGTAATTGCAACTCTTACAACTATGTCATTACTAGTATATCCTTAGATCTTTATCCCATACAACTCCTTAAATTTCATTGATTCTTATAACTTGCTAACTTTTAGTTGTTATAATTCTCAGTGTTGTTAATTCTTAGACCTTGTTCTAAATTTTTTTAAATCAAATCTGAACTCCTTTAAATCATACAATATTTATAGCGTTACAAGTATTGTACCATATAATAAATATAATTAATAATTTAATAAAAATATACATTGTATAAAGATCAAATATTCATACAAACAATGATGTCACGTAAGCACAAATCCTAACACTTAAAATCAAGTATATTGAGTCATGATATTAGTTTAAAGTAAATTTAATAGAATCCTCAGGACGAGTTGCTTGAGGTATAGAGGTATGTCATGTAGAGTGTTAAGCAACATAAAATATTTAGGTGTCATTCTTAATATTCTTTATTTTCTTATTTATTACAATTTCTTATGTTTTAATTTATTTATAATTTTAATAATTATATAAATTATTTATTTTAGAGAATTAATTTATAAATACCCAACTCATCTCACTCTTAAGATCTCCTAATCACTATGTTTTTACAATAAAAAAATAAATAAATGCAACATCAATCACAACGAGGCCTTTCTTGTTTAGAGGGAAGAGGTAGAATTCAAAGGGGAGGAAAGAATGGGTCAAGAGGCTGAGGGACTTGCTCAAACAATGGTACAATTGACAATGTTGTTAATTACTAGAACCAACCTAAGAAACAGCACCACATGGCAAGCCATGAAAGAAGGTTAGTGTCATCTATTTGCCACCAACTAATGCAGCATTTATGAGAGGTAAGTAATGACATGACATTGAAGGGCTACACATTATAATTAAACTGCAATTTGCAACCACAAATCAATTCTACATGATAGGCTTAAATCTCTGACAATGGAATTGGAACGAAGAAAATTAACCTTTGGGTAGGGAACAATTAAGTAAGAGTGGGTGAAAAAAAATTGGAAATAAAAAAATTGAATTAAATTGATCGGTTCGATTTAATTTGATTTGGTTTAATTTTTTTAAAAAAAATTAATTTAATTTTTTTAGAAAAAAAATTAACCGGTTCGATTCGATTTTTTTACTTAAAAAATTGAAAAAAATTAAAAAAATTAAAAATATCGGACCAAAAATTAAAAAAAAATTCATAATTTAAAATAAAAAATAAAAAAATCGAACCGGACCGAATCAAAAAAAACCAATTTAGTCCAGTTTAATTTTTTTTTTTTTAAATCGAATCAAACCATACTTACCCCTACAATTAAAAATATATGTATTAGTTCATATATTTTATAAAAAAAGACATTTCAATTTCCAATGTCTCCCTCATTCATACCTCAGAGTTGCCACGTGCATGTTAATTAGAATCTGCCGGTGATTCCAGAGAAATATATAATTGTTAAATATTGAGTGAAAACTAATAAAATCAAATTAGCATGAATCTTGAGAAATTGTATGGGAGGCAATAAAAAGGGTATAAATTAAATCTGGCCAACCTTGATATTTTGAAACTGGGCACTGAATGCTTCAATTTTCCACCTTTCCGACTCAATGGGACCAAATTCACCTGTGACATTTATGATTGTTCGATATATTATAAACTTTACTTTTTGACTTATTTCATAATCTAAGCTTAAAACATATAAAATGGGCACCATCTCCTGATATCGCAGCATCAAAAATCACAGAAGATGGCTCTCAAGCACTTGCTATTGCTGCTCCTCGGGGTAGCAGTTCTCTCCACTCCCTCTCTCGCTAACTTCAACAAGCCTCCTTATGAGGACAAACCATTCCCAGAACACAAGCCTCCCAAAATTGAGAAGCCACCTATCTACAAGCCTCCCAAGATTGAGAAGCCACCAATCTACAAGCCCCCCAAGATTGAGAAGCCACCAGTCTACAAGCCTCCCAAGATCGAGAAGCCATTCCCGGAGCACAAGCCTCCCAAGATCGAGAAACCATTCCCGGAGCACAAGCCTCCAATTTACAAGCCTCCTAAGATCGAGAAGCCATTCCCAGAGCACAAGCCACCAGTTTACGAACCTCCTAAAGTAGGGAAGCCTTTCCCAGAACACAAGCCACCCTACTACAAGCCCCCACACAACTGAATTTGATATAAATTTACATGGATAAGTAGCTAATGAATAAGAGCTCCTGGCCACTAGTATATGCTTTCTTGTGTCTTATTTCTTTTGTATTATCACCAGTACTTCGCAATGCTCATCTCGATCAGTGGTGTGCATTTTCCATGCTTGTTAATCAATTGTACGCAATGCAATTTCTTGAACGTAAAAGCAAGTTGAATGCAGCTGCAGCCTGCAGTGATATCTTGTAGTAATATATCAAGTTATGTGCCTTCTGAATCTCTGAATGGTCCCACAAGCTCAAACTTCACTGTGTTTTTGCCTCTTAAAGGAATTTCTTGGCTGAAATAAATGAACTCACACAAAAAGCAATTTAGCGAAGTCAATAGTGTACTATCAATCCGATTTGGTAACTTGTACGTGTCCGTTCAGATCACTAAAAATGATAGCAAGCTTATAGCAAAATCAACAAACTAAGAAGAACTATATATCGGGCAGGTCTTAGGAATTAGGATGCAGTTGGATTCTTGAAATTAAGTTACAATTTGATAGATGTTAAACTAAATGCAACTTAAAATATTAATTATTTGCTTGAATTGCAAAATCTTAGATGGTGTTCAATTAATATTTGGTAGTTTCATTTTTATAATTTGCTGTGGAAGCCAGCATGGAAACATTTTAAGAATAATGCTATTGCAACTACCATTTTTCTTTTAATTGTACAGTTACTCTTTTTACCACTGTTGATCAGGGAAAAATACCGAAGGTCTGAAGTTCCTCTCAATTACAAGCCAACTTCTTTGATTTAGTTCTAGCATAATCTGGATCAATAGTTATCGCTATTGGTAACTTCATCGTGTATATATGTCTACATTTTTTTATGGAAAAAAAAAAATTATGTAATTCCAGTATGATAAAATGATTATTCTACAATACTGAAAAAATTTTACGGTATTAATAATGGGTTCATTTAAATCCGTTAGATTTGATTCTTTAATTTAGTTCAACATCTAAATTAATTTTTGCATTATACTATAAGTGTAATTCAGTATGATAAAATGACCCAAGAAATATAAATTAAATTCCTCCTTAAAGGTTTGATATACCAACTTAAGAGACTTTAACCAATTTGAACATCTTGTCATAGAGGATTATTCCTCCTATTAAACCAACTTAACCAATTTGAACATCTTGTAATTGAGGATTATTCCTCCTCCTTGAATTAATCTATAAAAAAAAGAGACTTTAACCAGTTGGACTTAATTGACACCGACATGAATAATATGCACTGTTTTTGTAGTTGATTTTCTCCAAATACTCGATCTCCACCTGCTATGGTGCCTCTGTCTAGACGACATCGGCATTTTTTTTTCTCATCTCATCCAACGTCCCAAACTCATGTTGCAGAAGCCCTGCTATCAAAATTCCAAGGGAATACGGGCTAAAAAGTCTTCAGTGGCTAGAAATTCTCCGGTCTTTTTCACTGGCATGACTTTTTTTATTTTTTTAAATCATTAATAAATATAATATCATTAAAGAAATCATACATATTACATCTTAGACTTCAAATATAATATCAGGCCGATAGAACAACTTTCTACTATATAGTCATCCACCGGCCTATAACACATCCGAAGCAATTCTTTCAAGGGTGTTTATATGTGAATTAGTTTTCTTTTCATCTATCTCTATGCCAATTACTACCAAGGCCATATGAGAATTATATTTTATTAACATATGGAAACGGGATATGAAGGATTAGAAAAAACAGAGCAATCTAGTTCACGGAGAGGATTTCAATGACAATGTCGGAAACTCTATGCAGCTACTCCAAATGTTCAGTTTACTCATTAAATTTTGAAGATTACATCTTTTGTTAGTCATTGCATATGTTTTAATAGTGATTAAAAGCAGGAATACAACATTTAATGTGAAAGAAATTAAATGTACCTGTGGAAACATAGTTTCTCAATATAACATTCATTATTTTTAAACCACCTATTGTAACTGTGTGATTATATTTCTCCGGCATAATAAGTATAATAATATGAATATAGTGATTGTATCATGTTAGAATTTAATAATTCAAAATTAGAGATAAATTTGATTTTGAGTTAAAAATTAAAAAAGAGCCGACACGTGGTCAAGAAGACAATGTTCAAACAAAAGAAGTGCAAAACGAGAAAATATAAGTACAACATTCCTAAATGTGAACGTTTCAGCATTGAGTAGCTCCAAAAAGTCCAACGTTGTAACAATGACTTTGAAACACTATAGTATTGGTTTGAAGTCATATTAATGCTATAGCATTAAACCTCAAACGCTGCAACTTATCTGTTTGAAAAAAAATCTAATTTTAATTTTAATTGCATGTTCAAGTTAGTTTTGAACTTTTTAAATAGGTGGACTCTTATTCTAATTAGGTTTAAGGTTTATATGATAAATATTAATATTATATAAACTCTTGTAACGCCTTATAATTCATTAAGCATAAAAAAAATTAAATCGTCAACAAGAAAGAGAATAGAGATATTAGGTTACACTTGAGTGTTTTGAGTACACAAGATAATGTGATATAGATCTTTGAGTATTTGAGTATTTCTTGTATCTCTTGTGAGGGTTCTTTGTGTATAAAAGAATGAAATAAAAAGAATTATGATCCTGAAATCTACCGTAAATGTAGGCAATTATTATCGAACTATGTATATTATTTGTCTTCTTTAGTATGTAATTGTTTATCTCTTGATTGTGTGATTGTTTATCTCTTGATTGTGTGATTTTTATTTCTTAGTTGCTTATACGAAAGACTTCCAAAAAGGTTAAAAATTTCTTAACGTGCACATTAAAATCCGTAGTGTTTCATTTTATGACTCGCACCAACTACCCATTAATTCAAAACAACTACGTGAAAGAACAGCCATATGAAAAAAAAAGGTTACCATACAAGTTAAAAAATCGAAGTGTCCTACAAAGTCTGAAGACTTTGGTTTATGATTGAGAATTTAAGAGATAAATTATGACTACGAAAAGAAAAGGTCAAATGAAGATGAAAGGAACAGGGCATAGACTTTCAATAGCATGCATTGTCAAGGAGATTACCATAATTGGCTTGAAACTGACAGCATTATCCAAGAACTTTCAATAGCTTTGTGAAGCTTGCAAATGAAAGTTAGATTCAGCTCAAAGCAATAAATTAATGCAACCCCACTTACAATAGTAGTAACGAACATTAAATCGACACAATCTCTTTCAGTTACTTTAGGTCTAGTATTAATCAAATTACACCAAAGCCGTTGGATCACAAGCTAGTTTACTTGTTAATCCAGCTCAACTCATAGCTTCACATAAGAAGAAATTACTTGAATGAACATAGAAAGCATTGCATAATACCAAAACAAAATTGAAATATAAGTAGAAGTAACCGCTCAAGGCATTGAAGCTGGCCATTCATTTGGTTCCATAACGCAGAAAACTCCATGACAGGTGGATGACAGGGGGAAGGAATAAATAAAACTGTCTTTGTGTAGCCTAAAACAAAATGCAGATGAATTACTTACAGCGAACATATCTCAAAAATCAATACCAATAAATCATTTGCATCTACTATTCAATTTGGCCAAATATATAAACACTACTGAAATCATACCCAACAAAGCATACAATTTGGTTCTGCTATTACTTACTAAAACTAGAGGAGAGAGTTTCATAGACTTGAATAAACAAAAAGAAACAGAATTTAAAGCAAAAATGTGGACATCATATGAATCATATATGACAAGTTTTTGGTACTAGTCACCATCTATAGCCTTCGCCATCACTTCCTCGGCATTTACAATTCTGCCTTCTTTCAAGAATAACTTAAATAATTTTAAGAACAATTTCACAATGATGTGTGTGGGAGTGTTCTTTTTTGTAAAAGAACAATATTCATCTTCTTCACGGTAATTTGAGATATCTCAAGGGGTTAAGATGTAATTTCTAGAGAGTTCCGATTTAGAGCTTCCAATGGTGCTTACTATGTAATGTATATGCTCATGATATTTTTCAAGTGTGTATTCTTTGAATGTAAACATATAATTCATGTCTTTTTATAGTGTAAAGTGGCAGAGTTGCAATCGTAATCTATATAGTGATAGAGTTTAATTCATATATAAATAAATTTATCATAATAAGATGAGGCTTTATCATAATGTAATAACCTGAAAGCTTTAAATTCGAAACTCTCCAGAAATTATGTCTAAACCCCTTGTGTTCTCTCAAATTACTGCGAAGAAGAAGAGTATCGTCTTCTTGCAAAAAAGAACACTTCAACTCTTAAATTAGTGTATAATCAACACAAGCGTGCAGTGTGTGGGAGTGCTCTTTATCAAGAGAATTATGCTCTATAATATGTTTGTACGAAGTGGCAGAGTTTAATTCATATGCAAGAAGTCGGCATTGTGTGCTCAAGTCACTTATCATAATAAGATAAGGCTTTATCATAATATGTAAACTTATCATGATGTAATAATGTAAAAGTTTATCATGATATGATAATATGATAAAGTTATCATAATATGATAATGTGATAGAGTCATAATTCAAATAAAATATAAAAATATAAATTACATAAAAATAATTTTGACCATTCTACTCAATTCGACCTTTTACCTTTTTCTAGACCTTGTTTAATTGTTTATGGACTATTTTTAAAAATGACACAATGGTAAAGGCTGCTGAGCTTATTTAATAATAGGTTCAATAATATATAACAAGTTTTTGGTACTTGTCACCATCTATAGCCTTTCTCATCACTTCCTCAACATTCACAATGCTGCCTTCTTCCAAGAACAATTTTAATAAATTCCTTGAATACACACTCGGTAGTACCATTTTGGATTGCTTAGCATAGATGACTGTCTCAAATTCTGGAAGACAATCTCAGGCACCTTATTGTATATACCCACCTTAAAAGTTTTTCAATCAATTCATAATCTATAAATATGGATTGCTAATGATGTATAAATTGCTGAATTTTCAGTATGTTTTAAGAAATTGTTCAATTGTAGATGACTTTTTCAATAAAAAAATAAATTTATTAAATAATAAACATGTATTGTATTATTGATAAAAATAAATTTGTATCTAAAATTAATAAATTTAAAGTAAAAATATAAAGTATAAAAAAATAAGATCCATAAAAAAATACATATAAAGCTATAATAGTAAGATATTAAAAAACTAACTAATATATAAAAATTCTAACTTATTTCTCGGAGAATATTTTTTTTCTTAGCCTTTGACTAGAAAGAAGAGTTTGACGTAAATTGAATGGAAGATAAATTCATTATTGTATTGTGTTCCTTAATTATGAATCTATTTATATAGGTTAAATTGAAAATTTCTTTTCTATGTAGGAAAAGAATTACAAGTTCAAAATTCTTTTATATTAAATAAAATATATATAGATGGGAACACTTATAAATATAAAATAATTTTTAATTAAGATAAGAGAATGAAGTTGAAAAAAAATATAAAATAAGAACCAATTGTAAATTCAAAAAACTATTTCTTTTTATAAAAAGACTAAGGTGAAAAGGATGAGATATTGTTTGAATATGAAATAACATATTAAAAATTTGCCTTTAATGCTAGTAGTGATCACTTTTTTAAATTGATAATTTAGCCTATTAAATATAAGAAATTTGAAAGAAATTTAGGGGAGCCAAAATAGGTATTTTAATACTTAAAAAATATATATATATATAATACAAATTTAAAGGACTATATTAAGACTAGGGGGAGGGTATGCCCCCTAGGCCATACCATAGTTCGCCCCATGTTCTTAGCTTTACATAACTTAATTATCTCATGTGGAAGCAACACTCCAATGGAAATCCTTACCTTTCCACTCTTCACTTTATCAAGAAACTCTTGAAACCTTTCTCTATCATGCTTCTCAAATGAAGAATTATGATTTTTCATTGCAAAAAAAGCCATTACTACAAAAATAGTCTTTATTGACACTAACTTAGCATCAGTGAATGGTTTCATTGATACTATCTTATAGTTTTAGTATTGCTCAAGCAATAAATTTACTGACACTATATTTGGTATCAATAAATCTCTAACACTATGGTTACCATGGTATCAGTGAATTATTGATACTATGACATTAGTGAATCATCGACATCATGATATTATAACATTACTGTTACTCTGGTGTCAGAAATTAAATTAAATAATATCAATTTTAATTTAATTTAATTTAATTTTTAATTATTTGAATTTTAATTATTGTACTAGAATTTTGAATTTATTTTTAAACTACAAATCCGTACATAAATACCACATCTAAATAAATATCAATTTTATTTATTTATTTAAATAAATAAAACTACGATTGTCAATGCATTTAAACTAAGTTTCATAAACAATACAAAACATCTCAAATTACATCTTAAAAAACTACAATAACTCCATAAGTACATCTAAATGATACTACAGTAAATTATCAAAAATATCTCAATATATAAAGATTAAGCATATAGCTGCCAAAATAAAATTGCACAAACTAGCACTCCACTAAAGACTTGCGAGAAAATTCACTAAGAATGTCCTCCTTACGACAGGTGCATTTTTCCAATCCATCATCTTCTTCACAAGAATAACAGATGTAAACACCAGACTTCAAAGAAAGAACGAGGTGTCAAGTGCCTAAGTACATGCTTAAATATCCTTTATTCCAAATTAGAATAGTGCATCGCCTCTTGCATGCTTTTTGACATATCCATTAGAACTATATCACTAATTATGTTATTTAAATCACCAGTTTAGCAATGCGCTTCTCACTTTCTCAAGATGGTTGGCATCAACATTTGCAAAGAAGCCACCCAAATCTGTAGATGTTCCCCCACTTAGGGAATAATATAAACAAACATTACGGGAAAAGACAAGAAATTGAAGATTGCATAAATCTTGGTGTAAATCATCTCAGATAAAATGTTACATGCATGAATATATTAGCATAAATAATATAGGGAAATAACATTTGAACCCCTACGTTATAAAGAAAGTGACAGTTTACTCACCCTGTTTTAAAATTACAATTGTCACCCTTCTAAAATTACCCACCCACATCACAAAACAACAAAATTGTTGAAATGTAATGTGTTTTCTAAAATTATTTAAAAAATGTCAAAAATATTTTGTAATAAAATCTAAGGGGTAATTAAGTCAAATTCTAAAATTTTCAGAAATTATATAATTAGTCAAAAATATCATGGATATTATGTAATAAGTCAAAAATATCTTAAATATTTTGTAATAATTCAAAAATTATAAGAGGGTTATGTAAGATATTTGAGAAGTGTAAAGAGGTGGATGCAAGTATAAATAAGGATGTAAGTATTGAATGTGAGAATTGAGTGAGAACCTAACTATTGCATCAAATGTAAGGGTTCCGTTTCATATTCTCCTCCACATGTCAACTAAATATCATTTATATCCCTCAAATATAAACTTTATCACAAATACCCTCTTCATCACATAATCAACCATTAGAGTCTAAAATCAAAGTTACCCAACAGTGGTAGCATACCTCATAAAGACCTATTAGTGTATCTAAATCTAAATGGTTCAAATCGTATACGGTTATTATTTATAATGATATTGTTCAAAAATATAGTACCAATATTCTCACCGTATCATAGCCTATCAATTTTGTATTAGTGGTATCAGAGCTAGGTTCCATCAGAGCTGGGTGTCACAAGCTGTGGGGTGATATTGTTCTCAAGAATTATTAGAGCTACTATCGCAAATGAAGCTTGGAATATCTTGGAGGAAGGTTTCTAAGGAATGCCAAGGTAAGCACAATCAAACTTTAATCTCTAGCAATAGATTTTTAAAAGAAAAATCAAAAAGGGTCAAAGTCTATTGAAAATACCAAAATAGGAGAAAATAAAAAAAAATATTCCCACGAGGAATTAAAAACATTTGTTGGCGAAAAAAAGCCATAATATTTAAATTACAAATGTTGGATATAAAGAGAAAAATTAATGAAGAACGAAGCTCTCTTATGTTTGTCAAGCAATGACAGAGGAAAATCAAAACATCACAACACAAATGATGGAAAAAAAAAATTACAATGCAACAAGTGACAAAAGAAAAAAGAAAATATCACAATACAAGTGATGAAAAAAAAGACTATAAGGCAACAAGCCATGACAAAGGAAAAAAAAAAGTATCACAATAGAAGTGGTGGAAAAGAAGCTTATAGGGCAACAAGCCACACAAGAAGCAATGTGGTAATAAAAAAGAAATTTGAAAGTAAAAAACTCTAACAAGGCTTTTACAAAAAAAAAAGACATGTAGAAATATTTGCAAAGTCACCACCAAGAAAAAAGTAAAGATGATGCACGACAATCTCAAGATCAAGACACTCCAAAAATGCATTAAGGAGGAGTGTTAAAAAGTAATGCATGTTTTAGAATTATTTAAAAAATGTCAAAAATATCTTGTAATAAAATCTAAGGGATAGTTGAGTCAAAATTCTAAAAATTATATAATTGGTCAAAATACATGGATATTATGTAATAAGTCAAAAATATCTTAAATATTTTGTAATAAGTCAAAAATTATAAGAGGGTTATGTAAGATATTTGAAAAGTGTAAAGAGGTGGATGCAAGTATAAATAAGGATGTATGTATTTAATGTGAGAATTGAGTGAGAACCTAACTATTACATCAAATGTAAGGGTTCTATTTCATATTCTCCTCCACATGTCAACCAAATATCATTGTTGTCCCTCAAATATAAACTTTATCACAAATACTCTCTTTATCACAGAATCAACCATTAAAGTCCATAATTAAAGTTGGTAACACACCCATAAATATCTATCAGTGTATCTGAATCCAAATAGTTTAGATCGTATAATAGTAATTGGAGTAGTGTTCATACGGTTTTTATATAGGTACTGTTAACAAATACGATACCAATATTCTCATAGTATCAGAGCCTATTAATTTTCTATCAAAAAAAAATTTCAAACTTTTCCTAAATTATATTACTTCTAATATAAAAATTAATTCTACTACAAAACCAGTTGAGTCAAATGGTTCATTAAGCAACACAAATAATAAAATTGAACTCACAATGACTATAAAAGCAACTAGCAAAGTTTTTTGTTCTTTTTTTTCGTAGTCAAATTATAGAAAAAAAAATATACAAATAATCTCACTCCGGGCTAAAACATGATGTAGAACTCACAAATTCAATTAGAAATTGTAAAATAATTTGGTGAATTACCTTGAGTGATGATATAGTCAAATGACTCTAGTGCTTCAAAAGTAGTTCGATATATGTTTGGATATAAAACATGCACCAAGTGATTATCCACCCATCTATGTAATGAGTGGATGCCTCAGATTTCATTTATTATATCATTCTTATCTATTCACAAGACTACACTGCAATAAAGATAAGATATGATATAGATTAGTCTTGATCACTAAAATATTACGAATACTGGCCATAGAAGCTACAGAAGCTTGCCGAACCAAGTGTGTTGTTGTATTCACAATCAAAAATTATATGAAAGCATTCACAAAGAATGCAACAGCAAGTCAAAGAAGAAACTAAATTAAATAATTGTTAGATGTGTTATTTTATTCTATGCCCTTAAAGCATGTGTAATAATATTTTATTAAATTAATAAATTTTATTCATATATAATTGAGCATACATTGATGAGCCCATATTTATAAAGTATATGATCTATGTATTAGGCATATGATGCTAATACAGAGGGTATAGATCACAAGTTCTTTATAAATTAAATCTACTTCACAGCCATTAATGAAAAAGGGCATTTTATTATGTAAGGTTGTAATTTTTTCTGCTTCTTATAGTGAATGATTTTCCTTGATCATTAAAGTAGGAACTACGAATACAAAAACTAGTATATATGTTACATTGAACGAGACTACTATGAAATTTCTATTTGGTTAACTAAATGTCATAAATCTTAATTCACCAAAGTTTTAATAAGCTTGATTGATCTTAATCCTAAACAGGTACTGAACTTGTATTTACGCATTGTATCTTTTGAGTTATCACGGAGTGAAATCCATATAAACAGTCAAGACCTTGATAGCTTGAAGATATAATTTCATGGGTTATAGAAATATATATCTGTAATATGAAATCTAATAATTAATGTCTACCTAAGCTGTTTGCAATACTTGATCATTATAATTTGTGGCCACAGTTTATTCAATAAATTATTTATTGAATAATAATATTATTTTGTAAATTTATTTATAAATATAGACATATTAAAAGTGATCATTAAAGCATTCAGTGACTTAGGAGCAAATAAGTAATTAATGAGGCAAGACATTTTTTTCATGGCCTATCTTTAATTATGGACATCAATTAGAGGGTCAACTAAGTGGTTATTATTAGTTTAAAGATCAAGTCTAATTTAATTTTAAAAAAATTTAATAAATGGGCTTCTACTTTATAAGATGGGTTACTAGAGTACAGCTCTTGACTTTTAGTAGAATAGCCTAGGGTTAACTTAAAAGAATTAGTGTATTATGAGATATTTAAGGACTAGGCCTTTTAAGTTAAAGCTAGGAAGCCCATGGGTCTTGCAATCCCTCTACTAGCTCAAATTCTAATCAAACTCTAATTTCTTAATCTTAATCTAATTCTAAATAGCTAAGGGAGATTCTTATATATATGAGATGTATAGAATAGTAAATGACACAACAACTATAATTAGAAAATTTCTTTTTACATATTCTTATATGAAAAAAGAATTTAATTATTACTATTCTCTCAAATTTTGGTATTAGTATTTTTAGAGATTAAGAAAGATTCACGTGCCCACACCCGTTGAGTTTGAAAATTGAGGATAGTAGAGAAGATTGCTGCCAGTCAATTCAAAATTTGTCATTGCGAGAAATTGAGGTAATCTTTTATCCCTATACATGTAATTATGAGCAAGACGATCTGACTTCCGCTGCGTTTATTTTATTAAATAGAAAATATTTTTATTTTTAACCAACAACTGGTATCAGAGCCGCTTTGTTTCATATTATATGTATAATTTATTTTGTGTATGATAGTAATTATTTATTGTGGCACTAATTAAATACTAATCTATATTTTTATTTTTATTAATTATAGGATGAATGGTTATACCCAATAATTCATAGTTAGATATTTATTAGTATTTGTTCTTAGAATTGTAACAAGAGGGGTGATGAAATTATATCACAATTGCCTTACTTGGTTAGGTTAATTCTTGGTGGCTCTTTATATTTTATTTTTATGCCAATTTATTGGCGTAGGATTTTTATTTGTAATCTAAAGAATATTTTTTTTTTTTGTTGTATTAAAAAAACAAACAAAAAGAACATGAAGAGCCGCAGCAACGTTGACTATACACACTGCTATCAATTTTGGTAGCAATGTGCATGCTACTTGCAGTGTCAAAAGCAGGATAGTGAAGTTGATCTGCTTGAGGCCGGAGGCGGCAAGGATTGGCAGTGGAGGCTTGGCAAAACAACCAGAGATAAAGGGCGGGTTTGGTGAGGTCCCGCGGGTTTTCATGGCAACGGAGGAACAACCGACATTGTCTGACGCCAACGACAAGTCGTAACAGCAACAACAGTCTCCTCTCAGCCTTGAACGGTGGTCGAAATCCTGAACGGCGGTGGGTTGGGAAAAAGTGGGAGCGATGTCGTGTGAAAATTGTGGAATTAGGGTTTTCACTAAAATTTATCATTTAAGCCCCTCTCTGTTTTAATTAATTTTGATTTGGACAAGTTTGTTTGCATAACACACAAATAGACCCTTAAAAGTTTATCAATTATGTAAATAATAGACTCTAACGTAATTGATTATTCTTATTCGGCCCCTTCTAATTTTGGATAATTAAAATTTGACCAGATGACTTTAAGAAATTTGCAATAAAGTCCTAAATTTAACCCAAATTTATTTTTGGACTAAATTTTGAGTATTTAAAAATTTAAAGTTAGTCCTAACTTCTTTTAATCTTTGTTCAATTTTATTTGAGCTATTTTATTAAAATTATTAGGTCTAAAAATATTTTTATTTAAATTTTTTAAGAAGGCCTAAAGAAAATTTAAACCTGAAATATGTCCAATTTATTTTTTAAATAAGTGGACTAAAGAAAAATAAAAAGCCCAAAATTCAAACCCATAAAAGGAGATAACATTATAAAAGAGTTCAAGTTGATTTCAATGAAAACTTTGAAGAACTTAGACTTAGTTTTAAATATTTTTCTTCCTAGGAAAAGGCATGAATTATAGGTTATTTATTTATCTAGTTAATTGATTGGATGAATAACTTGTCATATAGATTAAGAATGCCACAGTCATATATCCATGTATAAAATATATTATTTTGTATGACATTAATGTTCTAATGAGATTATGATAAGATTATTATCATATTTTCTAATATTATATTAATTTTTTAATTGACGTGACCTTATTAATTATTTTATAAAATTCAAATTAGATATTAATGAGTAGAACATCATTTTATAAATTAATTAAAAATTCTAAGAATTAAAATATTGAGTGAGAGAGGGCTTTAGGCATAAAGCCCGTTGCCTCTATTATTGGCCCTATAATAAGGTAGATTAATACCTTACCTCAAATCTTGTAAGCTCCATACGGAGAGTATTAATCATAACTGGTTACTAGATAAGGCTTCCTTAAATGATAAGATCCAATATAAGACTCATGCAAAATTGACTACCCTACGGTGGCTTTTTTAATTGGAAAATATAAAATATTGAAATAATTGTTGTATACTCAACTTAGGTTGATTGATATCCTCCTTACGGAGTTCTTGTCAATTAAAGCTAAGGGCTAAAGAATCGGTAGTTTATTATTATTTGATATGAGATATGTAGATAATAATAATAAATTAGTATGCTACTAGTCTGATTGATGACAGGTACGACCACCCTACGGAGGCGTATTCTGAATGATAATCAGATTATTGATGTATAATGTAATTAAAGAGTTTTACATAAATGCATTTCATGTATTCATGTAAAAGTTACACATACTTTCAGATAATGTATGCTTATGTATGAATTTATTTTTTAGAATCATGTCTTCATTCAGCCCACTAACATTCATCCTTAACCAAAACAAGTTAACGAGAAATAATTATTTTTCAGAATCATGCCTCCATGACAGATACAACCACCCTACGAAGGCGTATTTTAAATGATAATCAGATTACCGATGTATAATGTAGTTAAAGAGTTTTACATAAATACATTTCATGTATTCATGTAAAAGTTACACATACTTTCAGATAATGTATGCTTATGTATGAATTTATTTTTCAAAATCATGTCTTTATTCAGCCTACTAACATCCATCCTTAACCAAAACAAGTTAACGGAAAATAATTATGTGGATTAAAATAGGAACTTAGACATTGTTCTCACAGTTAAAAAGTACAAATATGTCTTAACTAAAATATACCTTCCTGAACCTAATGAAAATGCATCTCAAGCTAAAAAAGATGCCTATAACAAGTGGTAACAGTCTGATGAATGGAAAGATGCTATATATTAGCTTCTTTGTCCAGCTCTCTAGCAAAGCAGCATGGGACTATAGAAACGGCTGCTGATATGATCTTCAGCCTTTCAGAGATGTTTGTTGATAAAAACAAGACTCTGAGGTAGGCTGCTTTAAAAGAGATCATAAATACCAAGCAAGCCGAAGGAACTCAGGTGCAAGATCACATGTTGAAAATGATAGCATTGTTCCAGTAAGTTGAGGATTTAGGTGGGGAATACTGTCACGCCCCAGACCCAAAAGATCCGACACACGACATCACTTACATTCATTCACTGCATGTGCACTCATAAATAATATTACACAAAATTTTCAACTTTCATTCAACACAGAAATCCTTAGCAAGTTGCTAGTAAGTTCAACACTAAAATCAACCATAACCTAACATATAAATATAAACTTCTCTTGACAATATTTAAACATTCATTTCAATTTCTTTCAGAATTATAGCAATTGAATTATGACTGGGACAATTATTAAACCGGAGATACGCAGAGTTTTCTCAGAGATTAACACTCTACTACGTCACCAGTAGCAACTTTGTTACCGAGAGCCCAGAATATATCCATTGCAAATTCTTACTTAAAATCATCCAATAACCACACTTTATAAAACTTAAACCAAATCCAATCCACACACAATGAAATAATACATAAGTATTTATTCAATAGGGACAAATCAAATATCATATCCCACGTGTCCCCAAATGAAACACTCGGTAACCTAGCAACTTAGGGAACCCAAGAAACAGCAGAAGCCTTGCCAAATCCGCTAAGCACACATGCACCTTATTTACCTGAAATCACCATAAACTATAATGAGTATAAAACTCAGTAAGCATATTAGTTTTTCATATATCAAATACAAATACATATATGTACACAATGCATATGTATGATATGCTGTGATCAATCAAAATCATAATCTTATCAAATCACATATCATGTAAGCGCTTACACATTCTTTCAAAACACATAATAGGAATACCATCACTCAACTACTACTTAGTAGGACTTACATATCACATATCACATAATGAGCCAAATATCACTCGTAGGTGATATACCGTATGAGAGGAATAGTACAAGTGAGGTCTTGAATAACACATATATAATGCTTATGCCCGAAGGTAAAAGCCAAACCCTCACCCTGATCATCGGTGAGTCCTCTCACATGCACCAATACGCCACCACACGAATGTGATGACTCACTCTTCCTTTAGGTACCAATAGGATCCTCCCTACATACGGAACACATAACATATACCAATCCCAAAGGAAAGGCCACACATAAAGGCTCCACAAATCACATAAAATGCCTACTAAGTTAACAGTGAGTTCAAGTACCCTCAAAATACAAAATATTTCTCATGGACATATTACACTTCAAAAGCTTTCTTTATTAAACACATCTTATTTTGAAAGCTCACTTACAAAAACACATGTATGTCCATGCTCAATGTCAATGCTCACATTCAGAAACATATATTCACATTTCATATCAAAATATACTTTGACATAACATAAACATATTCTTAACCCCATTTGCAAAATCATACAAAACAATTACTATGTTTATTGTGATTTCAGTAAAAAGTCTAGTATACTTACCTCTTAACACTTTCAGCTACAAGGCTTAAATCTCCTTAACCTATCAATGGAGATTAATCCTTTCATAAGCCTCACAATTCACACAAAATACTTTAAATAGCTTACAAAATTATACACAATGCATTTATCACATCAAATTGGTCTAAATATTTGGTTTCTCAAAACCTGTCATTCTGACCACTTACACTTAACAAAAATTTCTAATACATCAAATGATGTCCAATTACTCCAAAATCAGAATATACCATTCTTGACTCATATATCCTTCTTATATATGAACAATATATCAAATTTCCTACACAATCCATTCCATACACACCATCGAATCCAAACTACAAACCTGACAGGATCAAGATACTTACTGAACAGTATTCAATCTCCCAATTTTATAAAATCATATACTAACTCAAAAATTATAAAACTACCACATAATTACTCTTAACACATATCTCAGTCCAGGATAAATATTTCACTTGCAAATCACTGCCAAAAGTATTTTAAAACTATTTTATTCTATAACTTTAAAAATCTGTTAATCAAATATTACAATGAGCTGATACACTTTAGAAATTCATAACACTTCAACCACATTGATCTAAATTCTCAATTCCGAGTATATCATATTAGAGATATAAAATTATCATATTCCACAAATTCATAATTTTTGAAGATCATTCAGTAGGACAAAAATTATTTTGCACTGTACTATACTGTTTACACAGGAAATTTCCAGAATTTCAGGGTCATTTTGGTAAATTCACTATAAATTCAATTTCCAGAATTTTCAATCGATTCAAAGTCTCAGATGATCCTTAACATGTCTAATTTCATATACGCAAAATTAAAAACCAGAATCGAATCACAGCAATTTATAAAATTCCTAGATCAAGAGGTTATCCAGCAGAAATTCCATAATTCATCATGATTTATCAAACTATCTTATAGATCATCATCAATTCTCATATGATCTTACGAAATACACAACAAATCCTCAATTATACATATTTTGAGAAATCAAAACTTAAAGTAATTAACTTAATTAATACCAATAAATTGAGAAATACGTATGATATACCTCTTGAAATTCAAAATTCCAATTTCTTCTTCTTTTTCTTCTTCTTCTCCTCTTTTTCTCTCCTCTATTTCTCTCTTCTCTCTCTTAAAATGGGTAGCTCGACCTAAAAATGGTAAATTAGGGTTTAAAAGTGTATTTTTATACTAAGAGGCTAATTTTAGTATTTACGAATTTGCCCCCAAAACTTTCAAAGTATAACAATTTGGTCCCTAAAATAAATCTAAAGTCATACAAATAAACCCAATACTAATCGTATATCCTTAACCTATAAAAATATTACTAATAACAATATATAATTCAAGTATCACCAACATACAAATAAAATACGTATATTTATACATATATAAATACTTATTCTTACCAGTCGTGGATACTGGTTACTACAAATACACTGGCCAATCTAAGGTCGAGATGGTCCTCGAAACCTAACACGCTCATTTCAAACTTTCTTGTTAAACATGTCAATGAATCAATTGAATGTTTCATTAACTGAGCTAATGAATCAGCTTAGAACTGCTTACGCCATAATGAAACCTGGACTAAGTGTTCATTTGACTAAAGGCCCATCTTTATCTTCTGGTCCCAATCCTAAAGGAAAGGATAGTAAGAACAAAAAAAATAAGTCCAAGAAAGCATCTAACTCAACTTCTGTGCAAGTTCAACAAAAAGGGTAAGAACCCCAAAGAAAATGTTTCCAATGTGGTGTTAAAGGCTATTGGAAGAGAAATTGTTCAGTTCACTTAGCAAAGCTTTCAATAGCTAAAGGGGCAGCTTCTACTTCAGGTAAAATTCTTTTCATTGATTCCTGTTAGTGGTTGATTCAACTGATTCCTGGATAGTAGATTCTAGAGCCACCAATCATATTTGCAATTCATTACAGGGGTTCTAGGACATAAGACAACTCAATGAAGGGGAGATCAGTCGAAGGCTAGGAAATGGCGCAACTGTTGTAGCCAAGGCAGTGGGAGTTGTTCAACTTTATTTTGATGATTTTAGGACTTTAGTATTAGATGATTGTTTGTTAATGTCGAAACTTAAACGCAATTAGATTTCAGTTAGTTATTTGAATAAATTTGGTTATTCTGTTATTTTTTACTCAACTATAGTGATAAAAAAATAAGTCGTTTATATGTTCTAGTACACTAGTTAACAATCTATACTACATATGTCCTAAAATCAACCCACTGCATGACACAAAATTGAATAATAAATCTAATCACGATAAGAGGATTAAAGTAACTCCCACTAATCAAACGTATTTATAGCATCTACGTCTTGATCATATTAGTCTAGATAAGATCTAAAGACTGTCAAAGATGTACCTTTAAGTTCATTAGATATTGAACCATTACTTGTTTGCGAATCCTGTAAAGAAGAAAAAATAACCAGAAGACCCTTTAATACTAAAGGTAATAGGGCCATTGGAATGTTAAAATTAGTGCACTTTGATGTGGTAGACCCATAAGCAAACAAGCTAGGGGAAGTTATGAATATTTTATCACTTTCATTGATGATCATTCTAGATTCGGTTATGTATACCTAATGCGCCACAAGTTTAAAGCGTTTGATAAATTCAAAGAGTTTCAGGCAGAAGTAGAAAGGCAATTAAGAAAACACATAAAGGCACTTCAATCTGATTGAGATAGCGAATACCTCTATAGTGAGTTCAGAACCTATTTGTTAGACAATGGGATATTATCCTAGTTGACTGCACCAGGGTCACCCCAGCAAAATGGTGTAGCAAAAATAAAAAATAAAACTCTTCTTAAAATGGTGAGGTCAATGGTGAGTTATTCAACTTTACTCATCTCGTTATAAGGTTATACCTTAGAAACAGTCATGTATCTTTTTAATTTCATTTCATCTAAGTCAGTCCCTAAATGACCTCTAGAAATGTAGATAGGATGTAAACCAAGTTTACATCACATACATATATGGGGTTGTCCAGCTCATGTGCTAAAATGGAAAAGAGACAAGTTAGAATCTAAGTCAGAAATTTGTCTGTTTCTTGGCTATCTTAAAAGAATAAGAGAAAGTATTTTCTATAGTTCTCAAAATAAAAAATTATTAGTTAGTACTAATGCAATCTTTCTTGAAAAACACTATATAAAAGACTTCAAGCCTAAGAGTAAGATAAATCTTGATGAGTTATCTTGGAACTTTAATATTGTACTTGATAGAGTTAATGATTAATTCCCTATCCAGATTATAATAACCAACCAGAGCCAATTGCAGAACAACAACCACCAGTACTTCGTCATAGTGGGAGGATTATCAAACGTCCAATTAGGTACATGTTAATTGGAGAATCATTTCAGGCAGTCTCTAATGAGCATGAACTAGATCCCACTATCTATGATGAAACAATGGTTGATAAAGATGCAGGCCATTGGCATAAAGCTATGAAATCAGAAATGGATTCTATGTATTCTAATAAAGTTTGGGAACTTGTAGAGAAACTTGAAGGGATAAAACTCATAAGGTGTAAATGGGTCTATAAGAGAAAGAGATGGGTAGATGGGAAGGTGAAAACCTTCAAAGCTAGGCTTGCTGCTAAAGGGTACACTTAGAAAGAAAGTAATGATTATGAGGAGACCTTTTTGTCGGTAGTCACGCTTAAGTCTATTAGAATTCTCTTATTCATTGCAGCAAATCTTGATTATAGAATTTGGCAAATGGATGTCAAGACTGCCTTTCTTAATAGAAATCTTGAAGAAAGTATCTATATGATACAACCAGATGGTTTTATAGCTATAGGCCAAGAGCATATCGTTTGTAAACTGTAAAAATCTATCTATGAGATTAAATAAACATCTAGATCGTGGAACATCAGATTTGATTAGGCAATCAAATTGTTTGGTTTTGATCAAAATCCAAATGAATCTTGTGTTTACAAGAAGATAGATGGACGGTTGATGGTTCTTCTAGTCCTGTATGTAGATGATATATTACTCATTAGAAATAATGTAGGAGCATTATCATCAGTTAAATTTTGGTTATCTAACTAATTTGATATGAAGGACATAGGTGAAGTAGTTACATCCTTGGAATTAAGCTATTGCGAGATCGTAAAAGTAAAATGTTAGCTTTATCTTAAGCTGCATATATATACAAACTTCTGGTTAGGTTTGCTATGCATAAATCCAAAAAGGGATCACTTCCTTTTAGACATGGAATTTATCTATAAAAATCAATGTCCCAAAACTCTTAAAGAGATAGATCACATGAGATAAATTCCATATGCATCAGCAGTATAATATCCCATGTATCTAATACTATGTATTAGACCAGATATTTTGTATGCAATCGACATGGTTAGGAGATATCAATCTAATCCAGTACCAGAACTATAAACTGCAGTAAAGCATATATTTAAGTACCTTCGGAGAATAAAAGATTATATGCTCATGTATTTCAGTGAAGTTCTTATACCTATTGGGTATACAGATTCAAATCTCCAAGTAGATAAAGATGCTTGGAGATCTACCTCAGAATATGTGTTTACTTTAGGTGGTGGAGCTATGATTATTGCTTTACTAGCAAAGCGCAAAGTGCACACCATCATATCAAGTAATATAGGATTTTAAGTCCAAGTATCGATCCCCTAGGGACTATGCAATCTAATTCTATAAATCAAGTACTAAAATTGTACCTACTTAACTTTTATTCAGAAAACTAAAATTTAGAATTTATTTAACTAATCTAATTCTCTCAATTAACTAAACAAAAGTAAATAGTAAAATTCACAAATAAAGATAATCTAGGGTTTTGACTTGTCCCTTAGTATTTCATTGGACTCATTAATCACTTACTTAATATTTTAATACCAATTGATTGGCTTATACACTAATCTCATCACAAGCCTCTGTCGATGGTCAAGTGACTATATTATGCATTCTAACAATCACTTATATGTCTATGGTAATCAAATCAGAATGTAATTCATTAAGATTAAGTTTAAATTATATCATACATGCCACCTAGGTGTATGTCTATCCTAGATGGAACTCATAGTTGTTACCCTATGATCATGCATCAAACTATCTTAAGCTAAACACAAGAATCCCTCCGTCGAGTTCATCATGGTTCCTCAATCATTCAAAATATTGATCAAGTATAATGAAAACATTAAACACAAGATATAATGAATCAATTGAATGTATCAAGTTCATAAACTAAAAATTAACACAATCTAAATCTATACTAGGTTCACATAGTCTAAACCTAGATAAATAATTTAGCCCATCCCAAAACTAAAAGTATCAAACTAATCCATAAAGATCAATAAGAACAAGGATATAATGATAAAGAAAGATAAGAAAAACTAATCAAAGTGACTCCTTGATGTGCTTCTCCCTCAATCTTAACTTAAAGCTTAAATCTTGATCTTGATTCTTTAATCTTTGGCATTGATCTTTAATTTTGTATTGTGAATTCTTTCTCTAAGTTTTTGCCTCTTTTCTTCTCTTTTTTTTCTCTCTTCTTTTTTTTTCCTTTCTCTCCTCTTTTTTCTCTTAGGGTTTTTGGCATTCTATTTATAGGTTTTTGTCTTCAAAATACTGTTCACTAGTTACTGTAGCAAAATATTGTCTGTGAGTTACTGTTCCTGGACACTGTTTACCCGCCACGAGCACCGTGGCGCTGGGTTGTAGGCGCTGCGCGCTCAGCCTTGGTGTCCCTTTTGTATTTTGAGCGTAACTTCTTCGTTTAACGTCCGATTCGCCTCCCGTTTATTCCTATGCATCACATTTTTCATAATGCATCTATTTATAATCCAAAAACACAATTAAATAGTCAAATATTTATAATTTGGAATAAAATACAAAATTTAGATACAAATCATACTAATGCTTTTACACCCCTATCAGGCTATAAGTTGGAGAAGTGTAAAACAATCATGCATCGCAGACTCAGTATAGAAGTTGAATATGTAGCTGCGTCAGAAGCTGCAAAAGAAGCTGTATGGCTCTACAAGTTCCTTATGAAACTTTAAGTGGTGCTTAGTGCTGAGATGCCCATTATTATTTATTGTGATAATAGCGAAGCTGTAATACAATCCAAAGAACCGAGATACCATAAGAAAGAAAATTACATTGAGAGAAAATACCATTTGGTACAGGAACTTGTACAAAAGCATAAAGTTATGATATTCAAAATTGCATCAGCAGACAATCTAGCGGATCCATTCACTAAATCATTGCCCGCAAAGTGTTTTGAAACTCATATATATGATATGGGAGCTTGACAGATGCCCGATATGCTTTAGGGCAAGTAGGAGATTATTAGACGTTTTATATTATTTTATACCCTTAAAGCATATGTAATAACATTTTATTACATTAATAAAGTTTATTCATATATATAATTGTGCATACATTGATGAGCCCATATTTATAAAGTATGTGATCTATTTATTAGGCATATGATGCTAATACAGAGGGTATAGATCATAAGTTCTTTATAAATTAAATCTAGTTCACAGTCATTAATAAAAAAAAAGGTATTTCATTATGTAAGGTTGTAATTTTTTCTGCTTTTTATAGTGAATGATTTACCTTGATCATTGAAGTAGGGACTTCGAGTAAAGAAATTAGTGTATATGTTACATTGAACATGACTACTATAAATTTCAATCTGATTAACTAAATGTTGTAAATTTTAATTCACAAAAATTTTAATAAGCTTGATTAATCTTAATCATGAGCAGGTAATGAACATACATTCATGCATTGTATCTTTTAAGTTATCACGGAGTGAGATCCATATAAACGGTTAAAATATCGATAACTTGGAGATATAATTTTATATGTCGTAGGAATATATATTTGCAAGATAGAATCTAATAATTAATATCCACATAAGCTATTTGTAGTACTTGATCATTAGAATCTGTAGCCATAGTTTATTCAATAAATTATTTATAAATTTATTTACAAATATAGACATATTAAAAGTGATCATTAGAGCATTCAGTGACTTAGGGGTAAATAAGTAATTAAAGAGGTAAGACATTTTTTTATGGTCTGGCTTTAATTATGGACATCAATTAGAAGGTCAACTAAGTGGTTATTATTAGTCTACAGACCAACTCCAATTTAATATTTTTAAAAATGTTTTAATTAAATAGGCTTTTACTTTATAATATAGGTTACTATAGTACGGCTGTTAGCTTTTAGTGGAATAACTTGGGGTTAACTTAGAAGAATTGGTGTACTATAGGATAATAAGGACTATGCCTTTTAAGTTAGAGTTAGGAAGCCCATGGGTCTTGCAATACCTCTACTAGCTCAAATCCTAATCAAACTATAATTTGTTAATCCTAATCTAATTCTAAATACTAAATAGAGATTCCTATATATATGAGAGGTATCGAGTAGTAAAGGACACAACAACCATAATCAAAAAAATTCTTTTTACGTATTATATGTAAAAAGAATTTAGTTATTACCATTCTCTTATATTTGGGTATTAGTATTTTTAAAGATTAAGAAAGATTCATGTGCCCACATGCGTTGATTTTGAAGATTGAGAATAGTAGAAAAAATTGCAGCTAGTCAATTCAAGATTTGTCATAGTGAGAAATTGAGGTAATTTTTTTATCACTATACATATAATTATGAACAAAATAATCTAACTTACGCTGCGTTTATTTTATTAAACAGAAAATATTTTTATTTTCAACCAACAATAACCAGGTAATACTTTCTTGTTTTGCCATGAATGCAATTACTGATGTCATATGGTGTCATTCTTAAAATTTCTTGTAGAATATTTTATGGGATTACAATAAATTCACCTCTTGTACATATGGAAGCATGACTATGACCATGCATGAATAATATAGAGACAAATTTAATCAAACCATAATCAACGAAAAGGGTATCCAACACTTAGAATAAGAAGATATTGATATAAAAATTCTACAATACGCGAGGTCACATACATATGTTCTACAAAATAATGCAAGCATTTTAGCCTATATGCTAATTAAGATATGTTTGTGATATTTAAGTGTATACAAGAAAAAGAAAATAGTGAAGTGGAATTCAGTAGATACTGTTGAGATTAATCGTTTAATAATGAAACCAAAAAAGAAAAAGGGAAAAACTTATACCTCTTCTTTATTTCCCCTAACAATCAAAAGAAACATAATATCCATTTAGTGTAATTGCTTTGATAGTTGCATCATACCTAAACATTCGACTAGTCAAACACAGTAATAGAAAAGCAAGGTAAAGCAAACTTTTTTTTTTTTAACAAAAAAAAGAGAAAAGCACAAAATTAAGCAAATTTTGGAAATCTTTTTTACTAACCATTCCCGATTCATTTGATTTTCTTTTCCATCCTTGCATTTCATTCTTAATCTACCATCATATTAATCAATTCAGTAATATACTATAAACATTAATTTATTTGTTGTTCAAGTGGCTGCAACATTCAAATTTATAAGGACATAAAATAAGAATACGAAACACAACCTCCATTGTATATTGAAGTAGCATTTGGATTGAGAATCCATTTATAGGTGTCTCACTCTACTCAAGTTAGGAAAAGATTTTGGTATTGTGCCTGATTGTTTTTGTCTACTTCAAGTTTATTCAAGTTAAAAAGATACCCAGGCACATCAAGTAAAAAACCTAATAATTTATTTCCATTCAAGAGCCTGCGTATTCATAAGACTAAAGAAGATTGTATTATGAATACGGGGCTCTTTAAAAACCCTAGCACCAAAAACTCTTCCAACTCTCCCAGCCCGTAGCCGCCACCCTTTAAACAAATATCCACCGGAGAGGACACAACCACTTCAGCTTTAGTTTCTTACACCAGCTTTCCTGCTTCTATTTTTCCATTTTTCTGCCAGCTCTCCATCTCCAGTTGCGGCTCCATCAAGTTTCGGTGACTGGTCAACGCTTTAATGCCGTGGTGCCCAGATGCATAGCTATGTCTCTACTATTTTGGCTGCTTGCTGTCATGCTATGTCAACCGTCAGAGGCTCTACGGATCCAGTCAAGCCTACAACAACCAGAGTGCTTTCTGATTCAGTTTTCATCGGCGTGTCTGCTACTCGCCGGACACCACTGCCAATCTTTAAGCCACCATTGCTAGCGTTCAAACGGTACTCAAATGCTCTTCATCTCTCCGGTAGGCTCGTTCTGGCTCCGGTGATAGGTTATGCTTTTTATCGGCTCTATCAAAGACGTGTCTGTTTACTCCCCTCGCCAGACACCACTGCCTTTTTCATTGGCCCATGGGATTTTTGATCTCTATGGCACCTCTACTAGCGTTCTGGCATTCAGACGGTGCTCAGGTGGTTGGTTTCCGATCGGTTTATGCCGCCAAACCTCATGCGCTGCCCCTCCTTCGGCTTTCTCTGCTTCCTGTGGTGTCTCCCGCAGGGTGGCAGTTGCCGACCATTTCTTGCCGTCCGCTTCTTGTCCGGGTGACCTGCACGGCGTCTCACTGGTCCTGGCCGACACCAGCCGCGCCTTCTTCGGCCTTTTGCTCCCTTGGCCATTTTTTCAATCCATTTTCACCGGACCTTCGCCGAAATCCGCCGGTTGCTATCCTTCTTATTTCCTTTGTGCACTCTCAGCCCCTACTGCTAGCAATGACACCCTTCTGGGTCTTTCCTGACCCTGCCAATGTGTTGTGCCTCTTGGCCAGTCGGGGCCCCTTTGGTAAGTGTTTTTCAGTCTTTCTACAACGGCCCTTCTCTGTCCGTTTGCTCACTGTGGTACCACTGGAAAACTGTACCGTTTTCTTGGTTTTCATTATCGATTTTATCTTATATTTGGGTGTTTGTGGCTAAGTCCAGTTTGTTGCTTTTGAACAAATTGCGTTTAATAATTTCTCCCTTTTTAGGGATTTATATTTCTCTCATTTGCTAGATCTGCTTCTCCTTTTCTTTGAAAATGTCAGCAATTTTTGCTTACAAGATCTGTTTCTCCCTTTCTTCGGAAAGGTCAGTGCCAGGTTATCCATACCAATATGGGTATGGTTTGTACTCTTCTAAGGAAGAGTTCTCAAGTGGTCTTAAGATGTATTATATTCTTATCCTATAATCTTTTGAGCATATGCATCAAAGGTCTTTATTGTAATGTCTTGATGATATGCAATGATATGATACCAATTTAAAAAAAAAAAGATTGTATTACTGCAAAAAAAAAAAAGTAATACGCGTGCACAAAAATAACTCCAAACAACTTCATCTATCTATTGACTTCTTTTGAAAGAAATAGAACTACAGGGCATCATTCTCATATATAAAGTACAAAAACTGTTTAAGGCTACAATAATATTTTGGTCCAAGTATGTTAAAAATCATCATATTTGACAGTTTCTCAACTAGAACTTTGTGATTTTATACCTAATCAATTAGTAAAAAGAACATAACATAAAGTTCTATTAAATATAATGATCAAAACAATTAGCAAAAAGAAAGATACAGTAAATAAGAGAAAAATCAAGCAATCAACAAGATATAAACATACAAAAAAAATATAAATATGAAGGAAGCAAGGATATAATGCTATCACAATAATGTTATACCTAATTAGCTTCCTCTCATTTTTACCATTAGCCCACTCTGTCTGTAAGAAATTATCCTGTCAAATAAGTAGTAGCAGCATTAAATACTTACATGAACTTAAAAATAAGAGCACAAATGCCAACGGTTTTTATTTTTTCAATTACATCAAATATCTTACAATTAAATCTACAAATAAAGTTTTAAAAGAATAATCTTTTACAACTCCAGTCCAAATCTAATTACATCCTCCTCGTTTAGTATATATATATATATGTGTGTGTGTGTATATATATATAACAAAGGACCACACAACAAAAATTTGTAACCAATACCAAAGTTAAATTTAAAAGAATACTAATCTCAAAAACACACCAAATCCATCGTAATCAATAATCATATTAAACAAAACATCAAAATGAACAACCAAAACAGAGCATAAACACTTAAACAACAACAAAACACATTAACATATAGCTTTAAAATATGGCACTTATAGGGCTTAAACATCACAAAATCATCCGTTATCGTTTAACTCAAAATTCACAAAGAAAGAAAGCCTTATATGTACAACAGTATCTCAAAAAGGAATATTTTTTTCAATTAAGCATGATACTAAATAACTGTTTGGCCACATTATGATTTTTTTTAGGGAAAAAAAAAAGAACAACAAAAAGAAGATGAAACATAGAAACTACCAGGGTGCATAGAAGTCAACCAACACAAGTTTATCAGAATTTTCCAGCAATTATTAAGAGAGGAAAATGTTTGCTTCTTCGCACTTTCAAAAGGTCTACACAAAATTAACAGTATGACTTGTGACAGAAGTAATCATAGTGAACAACCGATGACACGAAAATACTAAATTTATAAAACATAAACGTAGTTTGCTAAATAAATCCCTCCCCCCCCCCCCCCCCCCCCCCCCCCCCAACCCAAAAAAAAAAGAGAATATAAATGTCGTTGTCATTATACAAAAGTTGCCATAAAAGAAAAAAGCAATTCAAGCTAAACATATTTGTTTGTTCAAGATGGGGCTAACAATCATTCGAGAAGATAACAGATAATGAAAAGAAATATTTTTTATCATAGACTCGAGCCAGAATTGTAGACTTCTCAGTTTTAACAATAAAAATAAATAATATTTTTCTTACTTCTATCTTCCAATTTTGCTGTAATTAAACAATTTATATAAACACAATAGTATTTTTTTTACTATTATCTTCCAATTCACTACAATTAAATAATTTATTTTTAAAAAAATAAATTAAACACAATAATACCTTTGCTAATATATTTTTTTGTCAACAATAAGCATATGCAACCAAAAGCTCTTTTGTCAGCGCAATCACAATTAACCCAAAAAAAACACAAAGCTACAAAAAAGTTTCTCGCTAATAAAATTTCAAGAAAATTAATGCATTTAAATGTTTTAGCTAGGATTTTTACACGTAAAAACTACAAGAGCAAAAGAGATTAAAAGACGGTTACCAATTCCTTTGTCTATGCCCAAGAGCGCTTCCGAGAAAGAGAGAAACAATTTCGATTATAGTTCTGAGATCGATTAAAGTTCTGGGGGTCAAGGGTTGGTTCTACTTCTGTATTCTATTTCTGTTTGTCAATTGATTTTTAAAATTGGCAAAGAAAAAAGGAAGAAGACACTTAGCAAAATCAAGAAGAAAAAGACGATTGACTGTTTTTGCTAAGTGTGCAAAGTGCAAACTCCATTGAAGAAGAAATAAACTTAGGGCAGCAAACTCGGTTTTGTATAAAGTTAATGCCCCAAACAACGTCGTTTGAGGATTTTTTTAAATTATAAAGCATAAAATGACATCATTTTAGGTATTATATTAATTTTTATAAATTTAAATTATTTTCAATAATTAAGTTTTTCAAATAAAAAATAACTTTATAATACTATGGTATCACTAATTGACTAACACTTTATGTTTCGGATACTATGGTATCAACAATTTACTAACACTTCATGTTTTTAATATTATGGTATTAATAATTCACTGACAGTTCTCTTCACTGACACTATTTAGAAAATGTTAATAGCATAGTATCAGTGAAATCTCTTTTTGTAGTAGTAAGCAACCCTATTGTAAAGCAAAGAGTTCTACTCATTTATACTCCTGGATCAAACAATTTTCTTTTTTAGAAGTCTTAAACACAAATCATTATAAGTGACCATGGTCTTAAAGCTACATAACGGATATTTGAAAGCTCTTACTCAATTATTGAATTATCTGAGTCTATGTTCAAGATTTGATTTATCAGAAAAGATCTTGAATCCAGCTTTTATTAATTAGAAAAGACAAGATCAGATATTTCTCAATTAGTTATAAGTATCAATCTCAGAACCTATGCTGTGTTTTGTCATAAGTTGCAAGACTTCATTTGATCTATGGCAAGCAACTTAACAGTTTAGTAATCAATCTAAAGCTCTAGCTATGTCCATTAAGTTCAGCTCTCTCATGTTACAAAAGGTTCTTCACCAATCACTAAATACTTTATGAAAGTTAAGAAAATGGCCAATAGCTTAGCAATAGTTGGATGTCCTATATCAGAAGATTATTTGATTATGCATGCCATGAATGGTCTAGACAAAAGCTATGATTTAGTAATAATACATATTCAAAGTAGACTTGACTTTATTGATTTTAATAAGGTCGTGTCCCTAATGCTAATACAAGAAAGTAGAATGGAATAAAAAATAAATACTATGAGAATAGAGGCTAATTTTGCTCAATCAAAAGTAAATCAGAAAAATTTGGTACTCAATGTGTAAAAGGTATGAATTCTAATTTCAGTTGAGATAACAATACAAGTAAAGGTTTCTTTAGATGAGGAAATCAAATTTGTGGTTAAGGTTTTGTTGAAAATCAACAACGAAATTTCTATACAAGAGGTTAATATGTGTATAATGGAGGTCAGGGAAGTTTTACAAATGCTAGGAAAATGTTTAACAAGCTACTTGTCAAAGTTTTTACAAAATGAGGCACACTACTTCAGAATGTAATAATAGGTTCAACAGGAATATTTTGCCAAAATTTATAGAATCATGAAGCAATTAGATATCAAAACTACAGTCAACATTCACACAAAATAAACTTTCATAACAATCAGCAACAACAAGGACATTTCAATAAGACAACTTATATAGCCACTTTAGAATGGATAACTGACCAAGGTTGATACCTTGATAGTGGAGCAACACATCACCTCACAAATGACTAGAATAATTTTGTATAAAAGAATGTTATAAAGGTATTGATTCTCTTATAATTAGTGATGGTAAGGATTTAAAGATTACACATATTAATTCTGTTTCACTAAATAGTTCTATTATTGATGCTAAAGTTAAACTAAAACAAATGTTGTGTGTTCCTACTATTACCAAGAAGCTAATTAGTATATCTTAATTAACCTTTGATAATTCTTTAATTGTTGAAATTCTTGATCAATATTTCTTGATAAATGATCTAAAGATGAGCATGGTGGTGCTGAAGGGAACTACTGATAAGGGACTATATAAGCTGTCACTACTTGAACCAACTTAAACAAATAAAATTGAGACTTTTTTGTATCTTCAGTAAGTCTTCCTCTATGCTCTCATTCCTTGATACAAAACCATTATCCTTAAACCAAAAGAAAGAGCAAGTATATAAGGCCAAGCGTCAACTATTAAGACTACTTTAGTAAATAATAGCTCAAGTTTGAATATTGATGTATTACACAAGATATTAGGGCATCCCAATACTAGCATTCTGTATCAGGTGATAAATCCTATAAAGATTTACATAATATAAAAAAAAGAACTTGCCAAATTTTTGTGATGCAATTTAGTTTGGTAAGGTTCATAAATTTCATTTTCCATCAACAGAAACTAAAACTAAAGCTCCACCTAATTTTATTGCATACAGATGTTTGGGATCTAACTCCAATAATTTCAAGAGAATGATATAAATATTACATAAGTTTTGTTGATGATCACACTAAATATACTTAATTTTTCCTTTAAAGACAAAATCATAGTATTTTGATGCGTTTAAATGCTTTAAGCCTCAAGTTGAAAAATAATTTGAGAGACAAATTAAGTTATTATAGTCAAATGAGAAGGTGAATGTTAAGTGTGTGCTTAGTATGGGTGCATATATGTGAATGTATATTTATTGAAATATTCATTGAATCAAAATTGTAAGTTATATATATATATATATATATATATATATATATTGACATAGCAAAATCTTATTTAATCATTTAACAAATACACGCTGAAGTGAATCAATTACAGCAACAGTCACAAAAACTGACCCTTTAAGAATTTTGATGAAGAATCAAAATCCGATCTCACACAAAAGCAATTCGTTAAGCAATTTTAGTCTCCAACACTGATAGGATTGTAGAATCTAGAATAGTAGTATCAATTTTCAGTAGGATTTGAATTTTCATTCAACACATGAACTAGTTTCACTCTCTTTTTCCAAATATGGCTTAAGGACTAAAATGTAAGATTTTCAAGGTCTTTTCTTTCCCTTGGCCAAACCATACACATATATATACTTTTCACTTTTGATTTTCTTTTCAATTTTTGCATGCTTGACACTTGTCATATATGCATCTCATGCATAAGCCATTTGTCGCTCATGTATAACATAAATTTGCCAAATGTCATATATGCATCTCTTAGGGACCCTCTGACCCCACTCTCCCTTAGCGAAGAATCACTCCCCCTTTTAATCCTTCACGGAGGTAGATTGACCAGGGACTGGGTTCTGAAGACTATGAAAGAAAAAGTAGTAGAAGCCCTTTTGGCTCCTAGCATTGCTCCTAAAGTGATACAGGTAGCATAGTTTCTAAAAATAGGGAGGAGACTGCACTGCCCTTGCTCACAAGACGTACAGACCAGTTAATACCCTCTAAGAATTAAGTCCTAGCTGAGACGGAGCTATTCCGAGACGAGCCAGCATCTTAGCGAAATATCGCTGAATGAGAAACCTGATGCCCAACCTCAAAAACTCTACGTGAATGGCTACCTCACCATTGATAGGGCTGCTTGGGTAATCCTCCTCGGTAGGCAGCCTAAGGGTGACCATCTTAGGATTTTCATACGAATGCCTGATGAGGTCTAGTTCGCCCTCTTTCAGACAAGAGGCACAGTATTTGGTATCCAACTTAAATCCTATCACTTTTACACCAACTACCCCTATAGGGTCCTCTGGGTCGTTTCCATCCCCCTCTCTAGCACTAGAGACCGACTCGGCCTCACCCAAAACTACTCCCGATAAGCAAAGTCGTCACCTGCTGAAGTAGACGCCCCCTCACTTGTTTTGGCCCCACTACCCCTCCTGATCAACAGGACCTCTAGGGTCAGTTCCTCCTCCTCCTTAGCCATATTCACAGCTGAAAAACCTAAATTATCTCTAAAATCTATTGATACACAAGGACATTTCTTAGAAAGAGCTACTGGCACAATATGGCAAGAATAGTAACAGTCCACCACCCCTAAAAAATAATGGAAGCAGACAACAAATATCAGAACCAGAGAAAGTACAGAAGCGACCAAAGCAAAGAAATAGTAACAAGAGCCCAGAAAATAGACTAAAGAAACTATCTAATCACCCAGGAAATAAAGGCAATGACAAATGCATGCAAAACATTCACGAGGATACTAAAAGGGAAATAGAAACACGAGCTTACCCGGAAGAAACTGAGAAATCTAAAAGTATCGACAGCGATGGCAACTGAGAATTGTCAAGCAGAGAAAATGCCTTCAAAAAAAATGGATTGATGGCAACACAGTAGAATGACGGTAAAGAAGAAAAATGTAGAATAAATTGGGAAAAATGAAGGATAAGGTGGCTACTTATAGGCAACGGTAAAGTAATCCAGACCATCCAAATCAAATGAACGGACAAGATCAGCGAGAAAATTAAAGATACCCATTAAGATAAAGAGGTATGACATTTTGGGTCCCTAGATGCATTAAATGTGTGTCCCTTCGAAGAAAAACGACTTAGGCCATTGGATTCAATAGATCGAATGGTCTAGGATTTTTTTAATTAGCTAAATGCCACTCAGAAAGTAGAAGAGATGCAACTCTTGGGTCTCAGCTACTATCAGCCACACGATCAAAAATAGATCAATGGCTAGCGATAAGTTCCTTGCTCAAGAAGCTTTTCACATGAATCAAGGATGACGTTTGAGAAGATTCATCATTATTACTTGAAGAAATTTTGGGAGAAGTCTCTATTACATGGCAGTAACTCATCGATCAACCATGACAATATCACACCAAGCCGACCAGCTCTGACATCCTCAAACTCAAAAGACAACCAATCACTTGTGACAGCATAACACCGCTTAGAAACTGATTTGGACCAGCTTAGACAAAGGAGAAACTGGGAAAAAAAGAAAGTGAAGAAAGCAAATAGAGATTAAAAGGATTACCCAAGTTGGCTATGACAGACTAGAGTTTCCAGTTTTGAATGAATCAAAATTATAAACTGGCAAACCCATATTTCCCCCAAAAAAAAAATTACCTTTAGGCCTAAGGCCTCTAGGCCCAAAAGAGGTTAGCCCCTAAGGGCCCAGTCAGATGTTTTCCTGTGGGATAACTGTAGTAACCAGTATCCACGACTGGTAAAAATAAGTATTTATATATGTATAAATATACGTATTTTATTTGTATGTTGGTGATACTTGATTTATATATTGTTATTAGTAGTGTTTGTATAGGTTAAGGTCATACTATTAGCATTGGGTTTAATTGCAAGACTTTAGATTTATTTTAGGGACCAAATTGTAATACTTTGAAAGTTTTGGGGGTAAATTCGTAAATACCAAAAATTAGCCACTTAGTATAAAAATACACTTTTAAAACCCTAATTCTCTCATTTTGGTTGAGCTACCTCTTTTAGAGAGAGAGAAGAGAGAAAAAGAGGGGAGAGAAAGAGAAGAAGGAAAAGAAAAAGAAGAAGAAATTGGAATTTTGGATTTTAAGAGGTATATCACAACTATTTCTCAATTTATTGGTGTTAATTATGTTAATTTCTTTAAGTTTTGATTTCTGAAAATATGTATAATTGAGTATTTGATGTGTATTTCGTATGATATTTTGAGAATTGATGATGATCTATAAGATAGCTTGATAAATCATGATGGATTGTAGAGTTTCTGATTGATAGTCTCTTGATCCAAGACTTTTATAAATTGTTGTGATTTGATTCTGGTCTTGAATTTTGATTATATGAAATTAGACATGTTTAGGGTCATATGAGACTTTTAATCGATTCAAAATTCCAGAAATTGAATTTTTTGTGAATTTACCAAAATGACCCTGAAATTCTGGAAATTTCCTATGTAAACAGTATGATACAGTGAAAAAATAATTTTTGACCCACTGAATGATCTTCAAAAATTCCGAATTTGTGGAATATGATAATTTTATATGTATAATATGATATACTCGGAATTGAGAATTTAGATCAATGTGGTTGAAGTGTTATGATTTTCTAAAGTGTATCAGCTCATTGCAGTATTTGATTAACAGATTTTTAAAGTTATAGAATAAAATAGTTTTAAGATACTTTTGGCAGTGATTTGGAAGTGAAATATTTATCATGGACTGAGATATATGTTAAGAGTAATTATGTGGTAGTTGTATAATTTTTGAGTTAGTATATGATTTTATAAAATTGGGAGATTGAATACTGTTCAGTAAGTATCTTGATCCTGTCAGGTTAGTAGTTTGGATTCGATGGTGTGTATGGAATGGATTGTGTAGAAAATTTGATATAATATTCATATATAAGAAGGATATATGAGTCAAGAATGGTATATTCTGATTTTGGAGTAATTGGACATCATTTGATGTATGAGAAAATTTTGTTATGTGTAAGTGGTCAGAATGACAGGTTTTGAGAAACCAAGTATTTAGACCAATTTGATGTGATAAATGCATTGTGTATAATTTTGTAAGCTATTTAAAGTATTTTGTGTGAATTTTGAGGCTTATGAAAGGATTAATCTCCATTGATAGGTTAAGGAGATTTAAGCCTTGTAGCTGAAAATGTTATGAGGTAAGTATACTAGACTTTTTACTGAAATCACAATAAACATAGTAATTGTTTTGTATGATTTTGCAAATAGGGTTAAGAATATGTTTATGTTATGTCAAAGTATATTTTGATATGAAATGTGAATATATGTTTATGAATGTGAGCATTGACATTGAGCATGGATATACATGTATTTTTGAAAGTGAGCTTTCAAAATAAGATGTGTTTAATAAAGAAAGCTTTTGAAGTGTAATATGTCCATGAAAAATATTTTGTATTTTGAGGGTACTTGAACTCACTGTTAACTTAGTAGGCATTTTATGTAATTTGTGGAGCCCTTATGTGTGGCCTTTCCTTCGGGATTGGTATATGTCATGTGTTCCGTATGTAGGGAGGATCCTATTGGTACCTAAAGGAAGAGTGAGTCATCACATTCGTGTGGTGGCGTATTGGTGCATGTGAGAGGACTCACCGATGATCAGGGTGAGGGTTTGGCTTTTACCTTCGGGCATGAGCATTATATATGTGTAATTTAAAGGCCTCACTTGTACTATTCCTCTCATATGGTATGTCACCTACGAGTGACATTTAGCTCATTATGTGATATGTGATATGTAAGTCCTACTAAGTAGTAGTTGAGTAATGGTATTCCTCTTATATGTTTTGAAAGAATGTGTAAGCGCTTACATGATATGTGATTTGATAAGATTATGATTTTGATTGATCACAACATATCACACATATGCATTATGTACATATATGTATTTGTATTTGATATATGAAAAACTAGTATGCTTACTGAGTTTTATACTCATTATAGTTTATGGTGATTTCAGGTAAATAAGGTACATGTGTGCTTAGCGGATTTGGCAAGGCTTCTGCTGTTCCTTGGGTTCCCTAAGTTGTTAGGTTGCTAAGTGTTTCATTTGGGGACACGTGGGATAAGATATTTGATTTGTCCCTAGTGAATAAATATCTATGTATTATTTTATTGTGTGTGATTAGACTTAGTTTAAGTTTCACCAAGTGTAGTAATGGATTGATTTTAAGTAAGAATTTACAATGAATATATTTTGGGCTTCCGGTAACAAAGTTGCTACTGGTGACGTAGTAGAGTGTTAATCTCTGAGAAAACTCTGCGTATCTCCGGTTTACTAATTGTCCCAGTCATAATTCAATTGCTATAATTCTGAAAGAAATTAAAATGAATGTTTAAGTATTATTAAATGAATGTAAGTGATGTCGTGTGTCAGATCTTTTGGGTCTGGGGCGTGACAATAACCCTCATCAAGGCCCACCATTACTTGAAGGATAACCCACTCTGAAGACAGGTCCAAGGTAATAGTCATCAGGCCAGGCCCTAGTAAAGCTAAACAGTAAAGAACCTGTTTGGATTCAAAGGACCTGATTAGTAATCTGAAGCACTTGTTCGGCAAGGTGGGCTAGGATACAGTCGATGCCACCATCTACATACTAACCGAATCCATTCATCCCAACGCCTACATAAGCAATGAAAAAATTGGGTCAAAGTAGACACCAGTTTGTTTGTCTGCCAAACAAGTCGACCAGGAATAGCCAGTGAAGTCATCAGAAGATCAGCTCTTTGACAAGACCTTGGATCACAGCTAAGCCAAACAGGAACAGATTACCAGAAAATTGACCTGAGCAGGTTAAATATAGCCTCACACCTAACCAAACCCATCGACAAAGATCGGCATAAGGAATATGTCGAGAATATGCTTAACACATCAGAAAGGTACTTGGAGTGTGACAGAGGAAAAATTAGAAGCATAACAGAAGAAGATCTGCAGAAGGATATTCAACGTGTGTCAAGCATACGGCAAAAGGATATTTGGTGTATGTCAAGCTCACAACAGAATGATATTTGGAATGTGTCAGACGTATAGCAGAAGGATATTTGATGTATGTCAGGCACACAGTAAAATGATATTTGGCATATGTCAAAAGCACAGTAGAGGCAGAATACCCAAAAGGCTCTCCACCAACTAGTACTATAAACAAAAGAAACCAACATTAAAGCAAGGAGGATGCCCGAAAAATTAGAAGAATTAACAGAGAGAAAAAAGGTTTGATTCCCTTGCTCAAGCATCGAAGTATCTTCGTAGGAACCTACCCCAGCAAGACCGTTACCATAATTGTATTAACGTTTTACAGGTCTTACCATAGCTGGTAGCAAAGAGGTAATCCAACCTATACAGGCAAACCTAACCAGGAGGACGCCCAAGTGTTGTTTCTCACTCACAAAACAATTTAAAGCTCGTTGGCCCAAGGAACCATTTTTTCAGTCAACAAATAATAATTAAAGAGTTGAAGAAAAATAGCATGTATATTTTGGATGGTAAATAATAATTGGTCAAGCTACGTCTACATCTAAAATAGAATTTGAAATGAAAGGTCTATGGCACAAAAACTTAGGTCATATCAGTGAAATATGTCTTAATGAATAAGTAAACAAGGTCTACTTAATGGTGATAAAGTTAGTAAACTTGACTTTTGTGAATTCTATATAATGGGCAAACAACTAATACTGAAACTCATGGAGATTGCAAGTATTTTCTATCTATTATTGATGATTTTTCTAGAAAGTATAGGTTTATTTTCTTAAAAATAAGACTGATACTTTTGTAAAAGTTAAAACATGGAAAAACTTAGTAAAAAAATCAATGTAATAAAAAGGTTAAAACTCTTAGAACTGATAATGGATTAAAATTTTGTAATGTTGAGTTTGATAAATTCTTTAATGAACATAGAATCATTAGACATAGAACAGTAAAGCATTCTCCCCAGCAAAATGAAATAGTTGAAAGAATGAATATGACTCTTCTACACAAAGTTAGATGCATGTTTCTGAGTTCAGGGTTGTCTAAACACTTCTGAGGAGAGGCAATAATGACTACCTCTTACCTTATTAATAAAAGTTCCAGTAGTACTTTGATTTTAAAACTCCAGAAGAAAAATGGACTAAAAAACCTCCAAATTACAAGAATTTAAAGGTATTTAGATGTACAACATATGTGCATTAGAAAGAAGGGAAACCAAAGTCCATGTCAGTTAAATGTATATACTTAAGTCACCCTAAAGGTGTTAAAGGTTATAGATTATGGAATAGGGAAACTAGTGGTCTTAAAATAATAATAAGGATGTTGTTAGTTTGCTCTGATACTACTTATTAGTATTTTAACTCTTATAACTTGATTCAAAAATATAGTAGAAGTACATCAAACATCAAGAATAATAAATCACACAAATAACACAAGAATTTTAACGTGGTTCACCCTAATTTGGGCTACATCCACAAATGTTAGAATAATCCACTATAACCTTATAATACAAAATACAAGAGTACTCTAAATATTTTCTACGTTACCCCTTATATAGTTTTTCCCTTTTATAGTTTTTTCATTGATCCTTTAGCCGCTTTATATAGTGAGTAATAACTAATTCCTTGTTGAACTTGTCTCATAATCCTTGTACAATTTGAACTCTACCTTTAATAAGATAAATCATCTAATAAAACTACTAATTTAGGAATATCCTAATCCCACTCAAATAGAGTAGTTTAGGTCTTTCCTAAATATGTTTGATTTAATTCATAAATTTGATACCAATTTATATTGGTTGAATGGCCATAACCATAAAAACAAAAAAACAAAAATAACATAAATAGAGGAACACTTTTTTATTTCTTTTTAACTTCTATTTTTAACAAACCAAAGGCCCATATAAATAGGTGTTTCTACTTTATCTAAATAAGAATATAAATCTTAACTAAACTTTTACATAAGAAAGTTTAAATAAGACTAAAACTCATAATTCTAATTATAATTAAAATCACATTAATTAACAGGTGTAACCTTTAATGAAGCTGACTTCCCTTGTTTGAGCAAAAAGAAAGTGAATGTAGGTAACAATTATACTACTCTGCAACAAGAAGAGGAAAACAGCATAAATCCCACTCAATTTAAGGTGGAACACTCAAAGGAAGAACATGAACAACTTGACCAATTTAAGGCACCTTCAACTGAAATAGAACAAGAAATGTGCTGGAGACACAGTTTGATGATAACATTCCCTTACAAGATTAACAACTTGTAAGGGATAGAGCAAAGAGGTAGGTAAAAACTCCATCTAAATATGATTGTTATGACTTAATGGCTTATGCTTTAATTTTAGCATATAAGTTACAAGAATTAGAATATAAAAGTTATGCTGAAGCAATTCAAAGCATGTATTCAAGCAATTAGAAAAATGTAATGAATAAAAAAATGAATTCCCTTCAATAGAACAAAACCTGGATATTTGTCCTTATACCTAAAAATCAAAAGATAATGGATTATATATGGATCTTTCAGATCAAAGAATTAATACTCCACTTGGCTTTATTAGATATAAAGCTAGATTAGTTACAAATAGTTTTTTTCCAAAGAAAAGGTATAGACTATAATGAGATTTGTTTACCTGTTATTACATATACAACTATTAGAGTTATGTTGTTATTAGTTGCATATTATGATAGAGAATTGGAACAACTAGATGCTAAAACTACTTTCTTGCATGAGGATTTAGATTAAAACATTTATATGAAACAGCCTAAGGGATATAAAAAACACAACAACCATGAGTTAGTTTGTCTATTAAAGAAGTTGTTGTATAGACTTAAACAATCCCTTAGGCAATGGTATAGAAAGTTTGATTCCTTTGTCACTAAAAAAGGATTTTAGAAATATAGTTATTATAACTGTCAGTATTTCGAAGGAATTAATAAACAGGATTAGATTTATCTCTTATTATATGTAGATGACATGCTATTAGGTAGTAACACAAATCTAAAATAGTGAAATTGAAGCACCTACTAAAAAATGAATTTGACATGAAAAACTTAGGAGAAGTTAAGAGGATATTAGGAATTAATATAATTAGAAAAATAAATTAAAATAAATTGTTTCAGCCACAAAAATAATACTTGAAAAAGGTGATCAAATTTTTTTCTATGAATGACTCCAAATCTATTAATACTCCCTTAGTTGCTCACTTTAAATCGTCAAGAAAGCAATATCCTAAAACAGATTGGAAAAAATCTAAAATGTCTAAGATTCCTTATAGTAATACCATTGGATGTATAATGTATTCTATAATTTATACCAAGGCATATCTGACATATCTTATAAGTATTCTTAGCAGGTACATAGCAAATCCAGGGAAGGAACACTGGACTATAGTAAAATGGTTACTTAGATATATTAATGACACTTTAGACTATGGATTATTGTATTGTAAAAAAAATTTAAGAATATTGAGTTAAATAGATATGTAGATGCTGACTATGTAGGTGAAAAGGATAACAAAAAATCAACAATTGCCTATTGCTTTATTGTGTATGGTTGTTGTGCAAGTTAGAAGTCACAAATCCAACATATGGTAGCACTCTTAAGCACAGATGCTGAGTACATAGCCACAACTAAGGCCAAGAAATAAGGTATATGTTTTCAAGGTTATTGAAAGAGTTTAAAATATTAGATGGTGTTGCCGTCATTTATTCTGATAATCTGAGTTCTATACACCTGAGTAAAAAATTTAATGTTTCATAAAAGGTCCAAGCATGTAAATGTTAAATATCACTTTGTAAGAGATTTACTCTCCAAAGGGACAGGTGAAGTTAGAAAAAATATAAACAAATGATAATCCATCTAACATGGGAACAAAACCACTGCTAGTAGGTAACCTCTGTCATTGCATGAGGATACTTCACATTGATATAGGATGATCAGTGGTGAAGTTAAGCTAAGATACCTTAGGGGCTTCTCTGCACTTGACATTCTTTAAGGAACCAAGGTGGAAATTGTTAAATTTGGTTCCTTAATAAATTAGGACTAAAGAGATATTATCCAAGATTTAACACCACATGCGCTGTCGTTTTGGAGAGTATTTGACATAAGAAGAAAGGTTGTCGTTTTGGAGTAAGTGGCATTTAAATAACCAAGGTGTCTTCTCGTTTATTCATTCAGTCTTTTGAGTTCTCAATACTTCTTGATTCTTCTCAAGCTTTCTAAGGCTATAGAAGGCAAGACGAACGGGTGTGAGGGGATTTAGGGTTTCTTGAGTGTATTCTTGATTCAAAGTCTTGTTTTGTAACACTGGTTCCTTTGTAAACAGTAATCTGTAATTGATTGAGTGATAGTGCAGAATAGTTCCTAAGGAGGAGCTCAGAGTAGATTTATGCTAATTTATGACCGAACCACTCTAAATTTGTTTTACATGTGTGATTGCTTTTGTATTTCTTGATTTACTCCATTCCAATCTTGCGTTACCATTTTGCTAACACCTGCAAATTTCATATCAATTTGAAGGTGGTTACGGGATCGTAAGCCCACGATAATTCTAGTCATTGGATTAATCGATTGAATGGTGTGTCCGGCACGATGTGGAAGAAGAAATATAGACATGGGTTATCGGATGACATAAATGTTGGACAGAGGTTGTCGGTCAGGCCCATTTGTGGGATACCGTCCGGATTCATGTTGGTGGTTCCGGACACGATTGTTTCCACTGTGGTTCCTTTGGCGTCAATATGGGGTTCCGATGGCTCCACGACTGGTTTACGTGCTATATCCAGTGACCTAGTAGAGTAGCGGCAGAAGACGTTCTAAAAAGAGTTTCGAACTTATCATCAGCTTTCAGCTCCAAACGAAGAAGATACTCACAATAATCTATTAATGTCCTTCTTTGAGAACAATTTGCTCCAACCAGATTATTTTTAACTTTGAATTCTAGTAATGCTTCGATAGTTAATGATAGTTGTTATATTTTTACCTCTTATTAATATTTAATATCAATTAATAATTAATACATTAAATATCATATTATTTGGGTACAAATTTGATTCGGTCTTGGTTCACTATATAAAATTTAAGCTTGCATATTGTTCAAATTGTTTTTGTAAAATATCAACTTTTAATTTTATTCAAAAACAAAATATCAATGGTGGAGTAATTTTGGTACGAAAAAATATTACATTTTTCAACTTTGATTTTAATATTTATTTTAAATAATATGTAAGATATTTATTGTTAGTAAAATAATATAATACGTGTTGAAGCGGAAGCAATCACATAAGTAAATATCTTAAATAATATAATGAAGAAACAAGTAATTAAAAAATTTAAAAAGAGAAAGGTAGAAGACTTTTTAATCAACTTTCTTACAAATTTCTTTTTTGATTCAAAATCATTCATAAAATATATCGATCTTTCATATCTACATCTTCGGTCACTCTCACATAGTAGTAACTTCGGTTAAGTCCTTGTATAGGATGAACTTAACAGATGGCAGTGGCTTAGTCAATATGTCACCAGGAGTTTTAGACGATGCTATCTTTATTAGTCTAACTTCATTACTTTGGATAATCTCTTGAATGTAATAGAGCCACACAACAATGTATTTAAACCTCTCATGAAACACTTGATGCTTATTTAGGTGTATGATAGTCTGACTGTCACAATACATACTAATGTTCAAATCTTCAGTAGCCATTACCTCCGCACTTATACCTTTTAACTACACGGACTCCTTAATAGCTTCTCTAACAGCTATGTACTCTGCCTCTACGGTAGATAGTGCAACCATATGTTGTAGAACTGATCACCAACACACACTACACTCAAACACTGTGAATAAGTAACCTGTCAACGACCTTCTTCTGTCTAGATTACCTATATAATCTGAGTCTACATATCCTTTTTAACATTATACTGTTGTCCTCATCCCTTTTATACATCACTCTATGATCTGACATCCCCTTGAAATATCTCAGTATCCACTTCACTGAAAGTTAGTAATCCTTCTCTAGATTCGCCATGTATCTACTCAATATGTTCACAATCTATGCTATGTCTGGTATTGTGCAAACCATTGCAAACATGATACTCCATACAGCGCTTGCATATGGTACTTTACTTATCTGTAGTTTCTCTTCTTCAGATATCAGTGATTGTACTACTGAAACTTTGAAATGTATGGCCAAATGAGTGGAGACAGTCTTTGCATTGGTCATACCAAATCTTTCTAAGACTTTCAGTATATATCGTTGTTGAGACAAGAATATAACATCCCTTGTTTCCCTCACAATATTCATACCTAATATCCTCTTTATTGCTCTCAAATCCTTTATCTCAAACTCGCCACTCAACTACTTCTTGAGTTTTTATATTTCTTCTATGTTCTTACATGCGATCAACATATCATCGATGTATAGAAGCAAATATATCATCCTACTACTCAAGTTCTTAAAGTATACGTATTCGTCATACTTGCTCCTACTAAATTCACAAGTCATCATAAACTCATCAAATCTCATATACCATTGTCGAGGTGATTGCTTTAACCTATATAAGGACATTTTTAGCAAACATACTAATCCTCTTTTTCAGACTCTGTAAACCCTTGCGGTTGTGTCATGTAAATTGTCTCTTCAAGGTCTCCATGCAAAAAAATTATCTTTATATCCATCTGCTCTATATGTAAATCAAGGTTTACACATATGGCTAACAGAATCCTAATATATGTGTGCTTGATGATTTGAGAGAATATCTCATGAAAGTCAACTCCTTCTCTTTTAGTAAAATCTTGTGCAACTAACCTGGCCTTGAATCTCATAAGCTCTATGCCCAGTATCCTCTCCTTCACCTTATACACTCATTTGCACCCCACTAGTTTCTTTTGAAGTCTCTCTACCAACATCCAGGTATTATTCTTTTTAAGAGAATAATACCATCTTTCACCTTATACACTCATTTGTACCCCACTAGTTTCTTTTGAAGTCTCTCCACCAACATCCAGGTATTATTCTTTTTAAGAGAACTAATCTCTCCTTCCATGGCCTACTATCATTCATTCTTATTTTCACTCTTCATAGCCTCGCCATATGTTCTAGGCTCATCAAATTCAATAGTGTAAGCAGAATTAAAGGCGTGAGTAACTAAGTCTGCTTGTGTATACCTGATTAGTGGGTTAATCCTTCTCCTTGTCCTGTCACTAGCTAGCTGGTACTCTTCAAGTTCCATCTCATGAGTCTTAGTTTTTCTTTGGATGGACTTGAAGGAACTTGCTGGTGTTCTTGGTTCATCTTTAAGGATCTTCTTGTTAAAGTGATGATCTGGGGACATATTAGATCTACATTCAGGCTCTACTTTAATTTTTATAACTCTTTACACCACACCTTGTATCTTTTCACTCATTCGAGATATCCTATGAATACCCTTTTGATAGCTCTAGGTTCCAATTTTTTCTCTTTAATATGAACAAAATGTGGGACCATTAAGGAGGATTGCTAAACCATTTTTTTTTCTGGCGTCTTAAAGTCAATTGCTGATAAGAGACTTCTATTGATTAAATAAGTTGCAATCACTACAGCTAAGACTGGGCACGGTTCGGTTCGGTTCGGTTTGGTTTTTGCTGAAACTGAACCGAACCGGTCTGGTTCAATTTTTTAAACTGTAAAAACCGAATGATTATTTTGAATTGTAAAAAATCAAACTGAACCAAATTGGTTTTTTCTGGTTCGGTCCGGTTCAATTTTTTCGATTTGTTTGCTATTTTTTGCTTATTTTTATTTCAAATTTTAGAATTTTTATTTACATAATTCTTATTTTATTTTAACAATTTTACATAATTCTTCTATAATTGTCCATCAACAATTTAACATAAGATTCATGAAAATAAAATTATTCATCAACATAATATTCAAAAGATATTATAATTTATATATATAAATAAAATTATCTATTAATATGTAATTGTCAATCAACACCACATAATGGTGACTACATATCTAAAATTCAAATTGGTCAACTCTGACAAATAACAATTTCATAGAAAAAAACGTATTGTCCAATTCCAATTCCATCAAAAACATTATCCACGAAAATAAAAATTGACCATCAATATAATATTCATAAAAATAAAATTCGTCATCAACATAATATTTAAAATAAGAGTATAATTAATACATAAAAATAAAATTATCCATCAATATCTAATTGTCAATTAATATCACATAATGGTGACCACGTATCTAAAGTCAAAATGGTCAACCCTAACAATTTCATAGAAAAAGAGTATTTTCCATCAACATAATATTCATGAAAATAAATTTCTTCATCAACAAAATTATTCATAAAAATAAAAAATGTCTAGCAACATTATATTCATAAAAATAAAATTTGTTTATCAATAATTTAACATAACATTCACGAAAATAAAATTGTTTATTAATAATTCAACACAATATACATGAAAATAAAATTGTTCATCAACAATTCAACATAATATTCACGAAAATAAAATTGTTCATCAACAATTCAACACAATATACATGAAAATAAAATTGTTCACCAACATAATATTCAAAGTAAGATTATGCATAAAAATAAAATTATCCATCAATAATCTAATTGTCCATCAACACCACGTAGTGGTGGCTATTAATTTCATCTCATTTTCCAAAAAACAAAAACCAACAAATCTACAAATATTAAAAAAAAAACATATATTAGTAAACTATACACTATAAATTATAAATTAGATATAAGAAACATAATAAATTTAAAAGGCCTCATACCTCTAATACTTTTTTCAATCAATGACCATAATATTCTCTAATGCATCCATCAAAGTACCCAATTCTATAGAGAAAAAGATAATAAAAAATAAGTAAATAACGAAGTTAAAAAAAATTAACTATCATATGAAAATATAAGTAATTATTATACCTGTTTCAACGCTTTTACAAATGTCAGCATCTTTTGTGTCAGGCACGTCCATCTTATCTCCAAGAAGAGTAAACCGAAGCCAACTCTGAGTGCAAATCAAGGCATTCACAGATTAAGGAGATAAAGAACTCCTAAATGCATCAAGAATGCGCCCTCCTATACTAAATGCAGACTCAGAGGCAACAATAGATACTGGAATTGCAAAAACATCATTGGCAATTCAAGACAAAATTAGATACAATTTAATTTTCACAAACTTAAAATTTCAAAGTGTGCATTGTTGGACTTCTCTGTCTCAGTTGACAAATACCTTTGAATCTCATGTTCTGGGACATCAATTCTTCTTTTCTGTGTTTTTATAGAATTGAAACAAAGCATTGTAAGTGTCTTCTTCTTCTGGACCCCCTTTATGTACTCTACCTCCTAAATTACTATCACTAGATTCTCCCTCACCATGTGATTCAAATGTCTTATAACTGTCAAACAACTTAAACAACAATTGTTTAACAAAATTAATCTTATCACTCACACTTATGCCATCAAATAAAGTGTCTAAACACCACTCAACAAAATCCAATTTGCAACGAGGATCAAGTATTCTTGCCATAATTAAGATGTTATTAATTTTTTCGAGAGATCCTTAATATTTGTCAAATTTACTCTTCATAACACCGGCCATAACCCCTAATAACTTATCTCTACCGGCTATGAGTGTCTTCAAATATGATTGAATCTTCCAAATTTCATTCAAAAATAAATGAGAAGACACTTGTTTAGATGAACTAAATTTCAAAGTCACATCATAGAATGTCTTTAGAAACTTCACCAACCTTTAAGCATTCTCCCAATCTGCATCTTTTAGTGGCTCTGCCTTTTTTTGCCACTATCATCCTCCCTAAAATAAGAATAATACTGATCATCATCACATTCCATCTGATAAAATATCTTTCTTAGTTTCAAAGCACTATCTAACATTAAATATGTTGAGTTCTTCCTAGTTGGTACATTTAGATGGACAAGTACTGTCGATGAGATTTTTTCTCTTTCTCACATTTCTTAAAAAAATTTAATCTTGAGGGGGAAGGCCTAATGTACTTAACAATATTATTAATACGAGTAATGGACTCATTTATCTCTTTCATCCCATCTTGCATAATCAAATTAATAATATGTGTAGAACACTGCAAATGCATGAAGTTACCATCCAAAACTAATGAATCCGTCTTTTAACTCCTCAATTTTATTTTTGACATAAGCCACTGTACCATCATTTTCACTTGCATTATCCACTGTAATAGTAAAGATATTTTCAATGCCTCATTCAAGTAAACAACTTTCTACACACTTGTAATAGTTCCAAAACTGAGAATCCTCTTATGCAACTCTCACTTCTCATCAATAAAGTTAAATGTTATTACTATGTAATTCTCATTCTGAATTGAAGTCCAAGTATCCATTGTGATGGAAATCCTTTGCCTATTAGAAATGAGAATACTTTCTAACAAGACCTTCTCATTCGTATGCAGCTCAACGATGTCTCTTGTAACTATTCTTCGAGATGGCATTTTAAATCTTGGACAAGCTTTTTCTATAAACTCAATAAACCTTCATCATCTACATTCTTAAAATGCCACTCATCTTTTATGATGCACCGAACAAGTGATTTGGTAAGATCTTCCTGATTAAACCCAACTGCCACAACATTTGTACCACTTTTTTCCCTCACATTGACATTAGTTTTTTCTAATACTAACTCCTGTTGTATTTCATCAATTTGTATGCTCAGATAAGCAACACATCTCTTCAAATGAGACCTCAAATTTGATGTTCCAACATTACTATTGTGGCAGGTATATGTCTTCTTACAGTAGTTAAATCTAGCTATTTTCCCACTCAGTAGCTTGGTGAAACTTTTCCAAATTGTTGATCTCAAGTGACTAATATTATTATTAGTAATACTTTGCTCATCTTCATCAATTTTTAAAGTACGATCCATTCTACAACAAAATCACAATCACAATTCACAACACTATCACAACCAAAAAGCAAGGTTACATTTTATATTTTACACTAGTACAACCAACACTATCACGGGTTCTTGAAAGCATGAATAAGTAAACATGTTGTCTTACCAAGTTCATTTTACTTCCTAAACTTAACCAAACCAAGAAGGCATAAGAATAAGTACCCATAAACCCAAGTTTCAGGTTTGCACTTTTTATTTGTTTTTCTTATATTAACACTTACACATACAAACAAAAGAATTTCTTATAATTTGATGACTCTAAACTCACAACCTTTTGAAGAACTTCTATGATAATTCAAACCAACAACTTAAATATAAGTGCAAGAAATTTGACATTTTAACCACTAAATTACCTCAACTTTCTTCTATCCTTATAATGAAAAGTGTAAGTATGAAAAACCATCTAGCAAAATACTTGAACTTACTCAACTTACTTCCATCCTTATTATTAGTGTGAATATATAGGGATCGTACGAAACAAAGATCTTAAAAGGATCATATAAATAGATTATGTTAGACTTCCGGTTAGTTAAATAGGTCAGACCACAACCCAACACATGGCTCATCTGAACCTCAATAAATGGGACAGATTGAGCTATTTCAATCCATTTAACACCTTTAAAACCTAATCAAATTCAACGTTGGCTTCGGTATACAACTCATCAGCATGGGTCTTAGTATCTCGTCAATTTCATTTCAAAAGGTGTCACAAGCAAGGCTGAAATTGAGCTTAAATTTCAATTTCATTAGCAAATTGAACCAAGTTGGTATCATGAAGAATCTTTACCAGAGCAGACACAAAATATGAACAAAAAGAATTACTCAGACAATAGGTTATGGATTCCCTTCACATCTGAATGGAGCAGCCAAAGACTCAAATGAAATGGCAACACATCACCAGCATGCATATAATCAAAAATTAATATAGTACCAGCCCCAAGCTACCAGGAGGCAAAAGCATAGGCCAGGTAATAAACATGCATGAAAAAATTGAAACAAATGACCACTCCTCCAACATGCTTGTTCAGCTGCTCTTAGATTTTTCAAGAAGCTAAAACGGCAAGACAGCAACAAGGTGATAGTGCATAGGAGATTAAGAAATATACTCAATTACTGCATTATATAATAAACTCATATAATAATACAATATACAAATACTCAATTACTCATCAAGCCATCATTCATCGAACACCATCAATGGATCGGCGATTAAGAAATTTATCAAATACAATTATAAAACTAACTAAAAAGAAATAACTGAAGAAGAAGATTTTGAATGAACCGGTGAATGGCGACCGGCAAAAGAAGAACGACAAATCTGCAAACAAGAAACAACGATCGTCGAAAAAGCAAGGTAATGGTACAGAGGAGATTAAGAATGGATCAGTGAATAGCGACCGATAAAAAGTGAACTATGAACTACCAGCAGCATACGACAAGCGGCAAATGGTGAATCTGTGAACAGGAAACAACAATCATAGAAAAAGCAAGGTGATGGTACGGAGGAGTCACGACATCGGCAGCAACAACGACAAGACAACAACAATTCAAGAAACAATTATTTTGAAAATTGATTAAGAAACGGCACTTGGCACTCGGCAGCAAGCAATTATTAGTTTAATATCACAATGGAAATTTGAGAGTTAGGTTAGGTTTAGGTCTTTTATTTTATTGAGTTTGATTATATGTGGTAAAGTTCATTTTTGTTAGTTACAACAGCCACTAAAAATACTCTACGTGTTACTTTTTTTCAAATTTACAAAAATATCTGATTTTTCGGTTCGATTTTATTAAAATTAGAACTGAACCAGACTGACCAATTTTTTTGTCAATAAACAAATTGGACCAAACTGGCCGATTCAATTTTTCAATTTTCAGTTAAAATTGCCCACCCTTAACTACAGCTTCTCCCCAAAATGCTTTGGACATCTTTACATTGGTAAGCATGCATCTAATCCTTTCAACTATGATCTTATTCATTCTCTCAGCTACGCCATTCTGCTGCGATGTTGATCTCACAATTCTATGCCTTGTAATCCCATGCTTGGTACAAAATCCATCAAACTTTATATTACAAAACTCGAGACCATTGTCAATTCTTAACCTCTTAACCTTTTTACCAATCTAATTCTCAACTAAAACCTTCTAAATCTTGAACGTATCAAATACTTGATCCTTATTTTTCAACACACAGACCCACAGATTCTTTAAATAGTCATCAATCAAATTGAGAAAATATCTAGCACCTCCAAGAGTAGTTTTCTGAGCTTGTCCCCAAAGATTCGATTATATATAGTCTTGTACTCACCGGTACTAAACCTCCCCCTATGTGCTTTCCCAAACAGACAATGTTCACAAAACTTTAATAGTTGAAACTTATTCTCACCAAACGTCTTTTGACTAAATAACTCCTTCAAGTTTCTCTCACCTAGGTGTGCTAGTCTAAGATGCCACAATTTAGTTTGCATATTCTTATCATCTATAGAGAATAATGTATAACCACTTACAACTTCTCCCTTTAGCACATAAATACATTTGTGCTTCTCTCCTCTCATTACCATCATAGAACCCTTTAATACTCTCAAAACCCCTCCATCAATCCTAATGAAACACCTATTCTGGTTTAAAGTCCCTAGTAAGATTAGGTTCCTCTTGAGGTCATGAATATACCTAACTTTTGTCAAGTCTCTTACTCACCCATCACACAATCTAAGTTTAATACTACTAATTTCCATCACCTGATAAGCGACGTCATTACCCATTAACACCTTACCACCACTAATAGGCTAAAAAGTTTTAAACCAAAATTTATGTTGGCACATGTAAAAAATACAACTAGAATCAAGAATCCATTGTTAAGTATTCTTACCATCAGTAACGACTAGAGTCTCTGCGCTATCGTAGCTATCATCATAGGTAAGTGTAGCATCCACTTTCTTCTTATCTTGTGCTTTCTTCTCCGGATAGTCCTTTTATGAAATGTCCCTCTTTCTTGCAGTAATAACACTTCCTAAGAGTTCTAGACTTTGATCTTGAGCCCTTTTTTTCCTTCCATCTCTATGTGAATGTCTTCCTCTTACAGATAAACTTTCCACATTACCCTTAATATATTTTTCTTATAGTTTTGAGTTTAATAATAATTTCACATCGCTCATCGTAAACTCTTTCTACCGTTGAGAAGTGTATCAATTAAGCTCTCATAACTCTTGGGAAGTGAACTCAGTAGGATGATTACCTTATCTTCATCTTTTATCTTGATGTTGATGGATTCAAGATCAAGGATGATTTTATTAAAAGTATCTATATGATCTTTCATCAGCATCCCCTCTGACATGGACAACTGATATAGCTGCTTCTTTATATGCAATCTGTTAGTCAATGACTTCCACATATAAAAAAAGTTAAGCTTCTTCCAAAGACTAATCACCATCATCTCACATACTACTTCTCTCAGTACTTCATCATTCAATGACAGAATGATTGTACTGTGAGCTCTTTCTTGAACGTCCCTTCTTTTAACTTCAGTCTTAGATGACTTTGGCATTTTCTCCTTTTCACTAGATGAAGCTGCAGCTTCCTCTAATGCTGAACCTAACTGTTAGCTCACCAACAACATCTTAACTTTCATCTTCCACAGATTAAAGTCATTTGTACCGTTGAATTTCTCTACTTTATACTTGGGTGTGGTCATGTCTGCTTAAAACCTTACTCTAATACCAGTTTGTTAAAGTGGAAACAATCACACAAGCAAATATCACAAGTAATATAATATAGAAACAAGTAATTAATAATATAAATAGAGAAAAGTAGAAAAACAACACACAAAATTTATGTAGTTCGATAACTTACTTACGTCCATGGAGGATTAAGGTCACACTCTCTTATTATTAAATCTCAAGGCACTTACAAAGTATGCCTTTTACAAGAAAGACTCACAAAGTAATCACTCTCTCTTGTAAATATGGGGTTTCTCTCACTACAAATCACAAAGAATGTTATGGTCACAAAGATGTGTTTAAAAGCTAATTGAAGGTCTTTATATAAATTTTAGGATGACCTAGGTTAAGTCTAAACGTGTAGGAGTAATTTTAAGGAGGCCTGAAACAAATAGGAGTAGTAACAATTTGGAAAACTCTTTTTCCCACACTGGGCGTCGTAGCGCTCATTCCTTGGCGCCGTGGCACCCACAATTACCTTTGCGTCTTCGCTTAAGCATCGTCTTTGCATCTTTGCCTCTCTTCTTTGTCCATCTTCGATCCTCGCGTACCCGACGTATTTAACTTACTCTCCAAATCATATTCTAATAATTTTTAATCAACTTTCTTATAATAAGTAATTTTAAAATAAAAATATATCCTTTTTATTATGATGTTATCTGTTTTTTTTTAATATTTTAAAGTTTTATTCTAGTGTTTAAAAAAATTTTATATAAAGAAGATAATTTGAATTCAAAACTTCAATTAAGGTGTAGGTAGATATACTACCAGCCTAGGCTGAGACACAAATACCAGTATTTAAAGGGTTTTAATCTCAAATAACTTAATTAAAGGAGGTTCTCATTATTTTCTTAAGCTCTAAAGTTTTTATTTTCTTAGTCAAAAAAATAAGTTTTGTTAATAAAAATACCCTCGTCTTCTTCATTTTTCAAACCCTTCCCGTTTATTCACACTAAAAAAATATTCTCTTTACAAACCCTCCCTAAATACTCATCTATGCTCTCTTTACAAATAAATTATATTAATTTCAAATAAATTTATTAGAATAAAGATAAAACTAAAATTAATGCATTTAAATGAAAAAAAAATAACTAAAAAAAATACGCTCAACATCAGAAATTGGGTACAACATGCACTCGGTATCCCTATCAAGTGAATTGTGCTCAATATAAAAAATTGAGTGCAATGTGCACTCAACAGCCAGCTCGATACTACTGTCGAACAGATGCATGGGATGGAAGCGCACATTTTTTGTTGAGCAAATTTTACTCAATAGTTTTGCCTAGCGTAATGAATTCTTTCTCGAGTGTGCTCGACAGTAATGTCAAGCAGACTGCTGGGCAGCATTGTGCTAGTTTTCTCATAACCTCAAATGTTTCTTCACCCTCTTTAACAAACTCATATCATCACTCAATCTTGTTACAGTATTCCAAATACCTCAGAAGTAAGTTTTTAGCTTGATTTCTGTATTTTGTAATGATTTGAGTTTTTAAATTTTGAACAGTGTTTTTAGCGAGGGAGTGTGTTTTGTGAGTTGAGTGAATGAAATAAGTGGGGGGTAGTATTGTTCGCATACCGTCTTTTTTTAATTTAAAATGAAAATAAAATTTGAAATTTCACTAAAACAATAAAAATCCTTTTAATTTAACTTTTTGATATTAAAATACAATTTATTTTCGGAAGAAAAGGAGGTTCCTGTTTAGAAATGTTCGCCTCAAAGCAAATAAAATCATAGAAATTCTTGTATAAACAGTCCTCTCCTAAAAACTAGTCACCTTAGATAAGTTTTTTTTTGTTTTGGAGAAAGTACTGATAATTGGAAAATAATTTTAAAAATTCACAAATAATCCATATTTTTAGGCAATATTTTTTCTAATCACAATTGTAGGAGCTAATTTTTTGTTGACAAAAAATAGATAGTTGAGTAATTATGCTCTTAAGTTATATTTTCCATTCAAACCATCTTCCTCTTAACAAATTAAAAGTAAAAAAGTTTTTTGTATTTATTTTTTTTTAAAATGAACATCAAATGTAATGTTATGAAGCGAAGAAAAAATAAGGTGAACTTAAGAAAAATAGGATAAATTAAATAAAATAGAATAAATCAAAAAAAAAAAACTCAACTCAAAAAAATTTGAGAATTAAATTTCACGCGCCTCATTCTCACACCCATGAATGAGGTGCACAAAATGGGCCATTTTTATTATTTTCCTTTTTTATAATTAATTTATCTTATTTTAATTTAGTAATTAAATAATTCTAAATTATTTATTACTTCATCATATTATGCTTTTCACAAACAGATTTTTTAAGTATTTAATTAATTATTTATTTATAGTATACTTAGATTAAAAAATTTATATGATTTAGTAAATTAATAATTATTGATTTAATAGTTAAATAATAAATATGTTTAATTATAATTTAATAATTAATAAAAATATTTTTCTATTACCATTAAATGTATAAATAATTAAATTTTAAATTATTTTAATGAAATATTATTAAATTACAATAAACAATTTTTAATTTAATAATTAGATAAATAAATAAATATCATATTATTTATAAATTAATTATTTTATTAATTATTTAATAATAAAAATAAAAAATATATTTTATGCACGCGATGCATGGGATACCCATTAGGCGCGCTCCTTGAGCACCGCCTACCATGTGGCTGCACATGCACACCGCGCGCAAGAAAGTCATGCGCTAAATGACTATATTTTTTAAAGTTTTTCCTTTTTTTATTTTACTTATTTTATTTATTTATTTAAAATTCTTAAATATGAATACCTACATATTACAAAAATACTAATAATAAATATTCAATTAATATTGCATAATTGATCAATTATTTATTTTTAATAAATTTTTTATTAATTTTTTATTTATTTAAATAATATTTTAAATTAAATTTATTTATACTTTAATTATTTTATTATTTACTTATTTATTAATTTTAATTGCATAGAAAAAAGAATTAAAAAATAATTAATTGTTATTTATTATTTAATTACCAAATTAAAACAAAGTAAAAAAATTAGTAAATTAAAACAAACTAAATTAATTAGAAGAAAAAAAGAAAACTATGAAATGGCTGAATTCGTGCGCCTCATTCGCACATTGGGAATCTCAATTTCTCGATTCCTTTTAGTTGAATTTTGTTTTTATTCATCTTTATTTTAATTTATTCTATTTTTTTCATATTCACCTTTTTTTTTCATTTCATCATATTATATTTTGATATTTATTTATTTACAAAATAAACATTAAAAAACTTTTAAATTTTTAATTTCTTGAGAGAGATGGTTCAGATGTGCAAGGGAGGGAGTGAGAAAATATAACTTAGGGACATAATTATTCAACTATTTATTTCTCAGCTACAAAAAAAATAACTCCTATAATTATGGCTAAAAAAAAATATTGCTTAAAACTATGAGCATTTGTGAAAAATTCCCACATAATTACGGGAGATAGATATATATATATATATATATAGTTTTTTGAGTCGGAACTAATTAGTAGCACCTCGTGGTATATCCATTTATTTTGGATCGAACTTGAAAGTTGAGTGAGCTAATCTGGCAATCAAAAGCCCGAAAATACTTTGGGCCGGGCTCAAACATATACACATCTTTCAAGGCCCCTTAGTGTGTTGGGCTGGACTGACATTAGATTTACTGCTTTTAAAAAAGAAGAAGAAGAAAGAAGGTTGCCCCTTTCTTGAATGAACCGAAATCAGTATTTCGTCAGTTTACCATCAGTTTTTTTATAAAATACAATACAAGGTAAGTTGAATGGATCTAAAACAAATAAATACAATACCTTCATAAACAAAAATCGCCTCTTAAACCAAGAAGAAAAAAGTTGGTAATTCTTATCCTTTTATTTACTAGTAATTTCTTTATTTTTTCAAAAACAAGTTTGGAAAAACCTATGGAACAACGCTCTCTACGATCACATGTTTAACGTTTCTTGTCTTTGTTTGTCTGGTTTTTATGAAATGATTATAAAGCTTAAAAGTTCAGTAACTTGTTTCACAATTTCATTGTGGGCAGTGGCATGTTGTTTGAAACATATACAAAATCACATTTTCCTCGCATTACCTCAATCTGATGATGGGGCTTGCAATTCATAATTTCTCTCTTTTGTATTAAATGTGACCATCAGCATCATTACCAGTTTTTAACCATGATTATGTATCTCATTATTAAAGATGTCAATCAATTTATGACTGTTAAGTGCTCTCCCTTCTTTATTAATTCATTTGAACATCACAAAATTCAATCAAATCAATGCCAGCAGTAATTCACTGAATAATAAATCAACTTTCATCTCCATCAAATACTAAATAAGTTGATATCTGATGAGGACCCTGCTTCCTTGCTGGTGCACAGTATTTGTCTGTTGCCTTGCAATAAGACAAAACGCTGCGTCCGCACTGCCAGTGCCAAAATACCCACAAGAGTTCTAAAAGAAATCAAACACTTAATTATAGCTCTTTTCCAAATTTTTCCTCCATTTTAAGAAGAATAAACGAAAGCACATCTGTTAACAAAAGGAGGCCAAGTTCAGTTCACCATTAGAAAAAATGTCATAATGAAACGTCAAAATCCCCAGCAAAGTTAAAAGATGATTTACAAAGATTAGCACAAGTTCATAAAAAGAGAAACTTGATAATTAACTTTGAATTGACTGAATCAGATTATGGCTCTCCAGACTTCACCCCTTTGAATGTTATTCTTCGCTATCAAGAATCACGAGACAAAATTAGTGCTTCGACTAGGTCATCTATCAATCGTTAATTTTATCTGCATTTGATAAAATTGGGGTATTAACACTGTCACCCCCGAGGTTGGCACAAATTACATTTTCATTTTTATTACACTTTCATTTTTTTTACTTAATTGAAAAGATAAAAATATCTTTATAATTTTATTATATAAATGACTAAAATATCTTTTTAAAAAAAAGTATTTTCGTTTTCTTAAATAAGTAAAAAGGTGACAATGTAAGTAAAATTACAGTAGTCAACTTCAAAAGCTAACAGTGTTAATACATAATTAATTACAAATCGTTTTGTATGGATTTTTGCAACTTTTGCAAAATCAGTGGGAGTTATGCATCTATGTTTTATTAAAATAATAATATCATGTAAATGAGTAATACTCTATATTTGAAATTATATTTTAAATAATAATATATTGAATAATTATTAAATAGTAAAATAGTATAAATTTTAAAATTATTTATTATACTATTTTATAATATAATAATTATTTAATATATTATTATTTTAATATAACTTAAAATATGCAACATTATTCTTTTTTTATATTAAATATTACATATACGATTTGTTTATTGATCACTAAAGCAATCGACTATACTACCACGTTCAAAGTCACAAGTCAGCATTTGATGGAGAGTAAGTATGTCAAAATTGAAAATTGAATAATCTCTAGAATGATAATAATAAAAAAAATTGTGAAAAGATATTTAATTTGGAAGGAAAAAATGAACAGTAATCATTGAATGGCCATATTTTAATCGGAAGAAGGCCTTACTCTTGGAATAGTTATCTAATCAGGAAAAGTTATTAAATTCATTAGTCGTATTTAGTAGATATTAGTCTAATCATTTGAATAAGAAGAAACTTTTATCATTTATTATGTACTCTTAATAAATGATATTCAATTTGGAAGTTGTAACTTGACGCACATGGTATAAGATTAAGAGTACATAAGAAAAAACCTAATGGATTCCTTTAGGATCTATTTCTTCATAATCATTTATTCTTCATATGTTTTTTACCGTCCGATGATTTCGGTCCTTTTTGTACTTGTTTTTCCTCTCATTTTTCCCCCCAATAAATCATTGATTCTTTAATACTAATTGTTAAGTCTAAATCTTTGAATTTAGTCGTGTATGTTGTCAATCAAGTGTTTCCCTTGATAGCTCTTTGATTTGATATAGGCGTTAATGAAAATTAACAAATTTTACATTGCTTTCAAGATAGGGTCGTGAGCAAATTAAACATCTAATAATATCTACACGGAAAGAGAACTTCATGATTTCCCTTTTGCATGGCATGACTGATGAAGGACCCTTTTCTTGTAAATAGGGAAAGTACTGCTCAATCTTTAGTGTTGGTTTAACACGACAGGTTGATATATTTCAGTTGCACACGCTGATGGCATCTTAAATGAATTGAACAAGCCCCACAAATTTACTACAATCATCAAACACCTTTTTTTTTCCGTCTTTAAACACAAAACAAAAGTAGATACCAGCACTGGGTACACACTTAACCTGCAGTTAGCCAGTAGCCTTCAAAAAAAAGGAAGTTCTTTGGCTCAAGACATTGCTAGGTTTGAAAGGTTACACAATAAAGAAGAATAGACAACTCAAAACATGATCCTCCCTAGCTATATCATAACATATTATATGAAACACAAATAAAAGCACATGGAAATTAAAGATTACAGAAGGGAAAAAAAAATTAAGATAAGACCAGAAACTTGAACTTTCATTCACCAAGGTCTAGCGGTGGTTTCAGATGAAGTTAAGAGCTCTTCCAAATAATCTGCACCTAAATCTTCCAACACCACCACGTTCTCTATCCTTAAATCTCTCTCTTTATTTTTCTTGCTTATCATTTTCCTTCTCAGAGTGTGTTTTCTCTTTAGTGCCACCACAGGTGAACACCCTTCCTCGATATTGCACTTCATGTCTCTAAGTGATTCTTGGACCATTTCAACAGGAAAATTCAGTACAGCAGCAGAACCCCTCATTAAAAAAGCAGCTTGATCATAAGCCAAAGCAGCTGCTTCTGCACTATCGAATGTCCCTAACCAAACCCTAATCCCATGTCTAGTTGAATCCCTTATCTCTGCAGCAAACTTCCCCCATGGCCGCCTTCTAACCCCTCTATATGACTTTTCCTTGCTGGGATTTTCCTCTCTTGGTGAACCAACCTCTTCTTCCTTAATTCTCTCGGAGCATACTCCTTCTGATGTTGCTTCTTGTCTGGCTTCTGCAATCAGTCCATACAGAAGCATTTCCTCAGAGTCATTTTCATTGAAAGGGAGAGAGTTGTTGTTGAATGAAAAACCATAAGAGAAAGACTCCGGTGACCCAAAAGAGGATTCCGGTGAGGAAACTGAATTTTGAGAGTGAAAGAACAGGGAATCCATTGGAATTTGTTGGAAGTGTTTTTGGCTTTGAGACTCCTCTGTTTTGACTCTGTTTTTCTACTTGTGTTGCATGTTATCCAGTTTACACAATTTTGAGGCCTTTGGGACCTTTATATACTACCCATGAGTGAAATAAAAGGATTTTTAAGTAAATTAACTTTATCAATAATAATAATTAAAAAGAAATTTAATGGGAAGCAAGAAGGAAAGTGCCAAAAGAGGATATAGTTGCATATTATTTTATTAGGAATACTTCGTTTTATATAACTACATGTATATTATTTTTGGGAGGTTTAGGATCAGTGGGATAAATGCACACATGGGTCAATTCAGGGAAGGCGGCCAGGTCAGGAGGGCATTTTGAACTTACGTCAGACTATGATCCCAATTTTGTCCTGTTAGAGTTGCCGTGGAGTTTGTCCACGTGGATGACGTTGATTTTTCTCCCCTTGTCATCTGGTTTCTTTACCTCTCGGCTTCTGCCCTTCAACATTCGGATAATGCCCTGATGGGAGAGCGACGAGAGGACCAACATTTCTTTTTTCTTTCGCATCATTTACAATTGATGGTTAAGGGGAGGTCCTAAATTTGAGGATTAATAAACAAAATATTATATAGTTAGATATTTATTAAGATATTTATATATTTAATGTATAGTTAGTTTTGAAAGTCAAAACACTTTAATAAGAAAGGGATCAAAAAGTAGGAATGAAGAGTTTAGTGTAGATTTCATTTTTTTTTTTTTGTGAGAATGTAGCTATATGTGACATATTTTGCATTTCAACAACTTTGGAAGTGGCTTCGAGATGTAGTTTAAGTAGGTGTGATATATATTATTGTCGGAGCTAAGTGGAAAATATATATCAGGCTTTTGTCAGCCTCCGTTATCGGGGAAAATATAGAGTCATCCATTCCATAAAAGCTTCTCTTAACGAATGACAAATCAAGTCAATTAACTCATCATTGCAAAGAGAACAAGGAATTGATCGTTGAGATTGTGATGGTGTGAAGCAAGTGAATAAAGGTCTCATATTAATAATAAAAAAATAGAAAGAATTATAAATATATAAAGAATAAATTATATTTTTATTGGTATGAAATTTGTTGAGTAGAACTTAAAATTAAAATTATAAGAGTTTAGATTCAAAGTAAATATTATTATATTAATGTTGAGATATGTGTAATTTATTGAACTCCTTATAAGTGGTATCAAAGACATGTTCCAAAGTTAATCATGTAAAACAAATTATTGGTACTAAACAAAATGATAAAGAAGCCTAGTATGTCTCAATTTGCTTATGATAAGATCCGTGATTAAGCTTTATAAATGGACAGTGGTCACTCCAAGCATATGCTATAATATAATGATAAAGAGTTGACTTGATAGAGTAGACTCTCGAGGTAGGCAGTACTCGGCGCTTCACATCAGACTTGCACCTTCAATATAGTGAAGATAAGTAGAAAATGAGTATTAGAAGAGATCAAGATTTTTCTACATGAAAGATAGACAGATGGGAGGCTCAATGGTCCTTTGTGTTGGGTGCGGTGTTTTAGTTCTAAACTGTATTAGGTGTGTGTATACATGTGTGCATGTCCATTATTCATAAATACATATACATGCATTTTATACATAATATGCGCAGCGAAAATTGAAAATCTAATAGATATTAATCACATTAATACTAAAATTAAAAATAATCACCTCACAAGCTTTTAGAATGGTTTAAGTTGAAGTACCGCCTGAAATGAACCCATTAAAAATTCTAGGACTTAATAGAATAGGCTTGAGTTGCTAGAATAGCAACCTTAAATCTAACACTAGTTTAACACTTAAATCACGAATCGAAGACAAATATTTTATCTTAGATTTTTGTTTGTTGAACCCTTATTCAGCACTTGAACAATTAAACAAAACCTTATTGTTACTTCAATGGCCTAAACTTAATAAAGAAAAAGATGAAGGTTTTAATTCAATTCTTGAATTTCAAAACAAGAAAAACTATTTTTCTTTTTTTTCCTCCCTTTATGGTTGGCCGCTTCAACCAAAGCAACAACCTTATTTGTTTTAATTTCACATATTTTTATAATAATTAAAATTTAACTTAACCCTAGAGTTAACTATTAACCATAATTAAATTAATTTATTATTTAATAATTAAATAATAAAAAATCTTAATTATTATAATATTTTATTAATTAACCAAATCAGAGTTAATAATTAACCATGGTTAAGTTAGCAAAACTTGGCCAAGTAATTAATAAAATATTCAATTAACCTAACTCAAATTAACATTTAACTAAAGTTAGGTTAATTTACTTTTTCAACAATTAACTAATTAAATTAATAGTTAACCTAACCTTAGTTAATGTAACTTAAGTTAAGTTAAACATTATTTAATTACAAAAAGGTTAAATATCCTTATAACCTAACCATATAGTTAACTCTTAACTATATTTCGGTTAAGTATTACTTAACTCTTAAATAAATAAATATATTGATTATTTAATAATTAAATATATAAATATATAAAATTACCTTTAAGCCATTCACTTAGTTACCAAGTTAAATTAAAGTGGATTCCAACTAATCACATACTTGAGTAGAATTAACCAAATGCTCACTATGTATCACGTGTCATTTTTTAATTGGTCAACAATAATTATTAACCAATTAATGTACTTAACACTTAAACCTTGATATGAGTGCATCACGTGGGTTCCAGAAACAAATAATCGGTATTGTTAAAAATTATTAGATTGAATAATTCAATCCAGTATGTTGCCCAGTGCACAAAGAGTACATTTTATATTGCGAGACTCTCGAAGTCCACACCGAATTTGTCAAATGAAACTATTCTAAACATCCGTTATCAATGCCTTATACACACATCACAAATATTACAAATCAGTTCGTTAGACCATACAAATTAAGGTTATAGCGCATTCGTATAGTCATTCTATCAATTATATTCTGAATATGCGGGGATATAGATTAGCGCCATTAAATCCTTATATGCACATTCATTAACTTATTTCTAGATTTGTATTTTTGTAAAATAATATCCGCAAATCCTTTTATGATATTGTTTAACCCTACAGAAAAAAAATTTCTTGGGTATCTGCTTTTGGCCAAAAGACTTTATAAAATACAATTCTTAGAGCATCAAAATATACAACTCACTCATATAAGCTGACGGATCCCATATCTACGTACACTGGACTCCATAAGCATCGAATCAAATTTAGCGACACTAGTAGTTAGACCACTAAAATTCTCTGACATGCGTGAAACCAAAGCATGATGAATCATTCATAAGCCATATTGGCACTCAGGTCAAAGGACCACGAATATTACTCAACTCGAGAAGACCCTCAATTGATAATTTTATGGGATGTTTATTAGAGATCCCCGTGAGTTTGTTCAGTATCTAGTTCTGACCAAATACTAGTATGCCTATACGAGTTCCAAGCTCATGGTTAGTTAAGAATAACCATTTGTACACTAAAAATATAGATATACACTAATCTATAAAAAGAGATTCATCGACAAACCTACATCGATGAAAATAAATCAGAAACATAGTGTTTGAGAACATACTTATATAATGATATTTTCTAGCACCAATTGCAACTCTTTACAACTATGTCATTACTAGTATACCCTCGAGTCTTTTATCTCATTATAGACAATACTCTAACTCCTTAGATTTCACCAATTATTATAACTTGCTAACTCCTTAGCATTTATAATTCTCAGTAATGTTCACTCTTGGTGTTGATCTAAACTCCTTTAGACCAGATCTAAACTTCATCAGATCATACAATGTCTGTAGCATTATAAGCATAATACCATATAAGATTAATATTAACTATATTTATTCAAAATATTTATTGTATAATTATTAAATAATTAATATTCATACAGTATTGGAATGGCACATATGCACTAGCTCCAATAAACTCCTACTTGCTCTAATGTCATTCGTACTAGTATCTCATACTAATACACTCTAGGTGTTTCTCAAACACCCTAGAAGTTAAGGCCTGTGTAAGTTTGCTACGATATCTATGGAATGTATCCTAGATACTATCACATCTCCAGCAGCCAAGAACTTTCTAATTATGTGATATTTAAAGTCCACATAATCAGAATTTTAATGTTACATATGGCTTTTTAGTTTAAGCAATTATTCTGTTATTGTCAGATTATAGTGGGATTGGATCCACTGAGTTTGGAACTATTCTAAGCTTTGCAACTAAGCTTGAATATCTATTGTGCTTTCTTTGTAGGCTTCTCAAGCTGCAACTTATCCTACCTCTAAAGTAGAATTAACTATGTATATCTATATTATACATTTCCAACTAGGTCCGGTATCTGTAAGAAGAAACACATAACCAAATGCAAACTTTCTACCCCAAGGATCAGACAATAAGTATAAATATATGTGTCCCTTTACTTTTAAGAAACTTTTTCTATGATTCAGAAACTCATCCTCTGTACCTCTCAAGTATTTCAAATATGTTTCATAGCCATTTAATAGTCGTGACCTAGATCAAATTGATACCAACTCGTAACACTTACAATCATCCAAATCCAGATCTCGTACATAACATGGCATGCATCAAGCTACTTTTAGCTAATGCATTTGATAAGTTAGACACTTTAACCCTTTTATCTTCTTCTCGATGACTTCCTCTTAGAAAGAAGAATGTCATGTATGAAAGGTATGAAAGGTATATTAAGTATTTTACAGTTAATAAAGTTGTACATTTCAGGACTAAGTCTATGTATGAAGATTAAGAGAGTCTATTAGTCTCCTAACTCTATCTCTATAAAGCTTTATATCTAATATACAAAAAGCATCTCCCAAATCTTTTATAGAGATTTTCTTACTCAAATAACTCTTATCTAATTGACTTGCAACATACAAACTTCATTTTCGACCTTGAATATGTCTTTTATATAAAGAACTAGAAAGCTAATCATGCTCTCACTACTCTTTCTGAACACACACGCTTTCTCTCTATTTTTGATGAAACCATACTTTCTGATTTCGTCATCAAAATGAAGATTTTAGCTTCAAAAAAACTTCTTAAGTCTATAAATGAACTTCCTCAGTCTGCACACTAGATTAAAAGTTAAGCGGAATGCAAAATCTTCAAGCAATTCCATGCATATCTTTTACTCTAGATATACATACTGAAATGCCATTTTTATATCCATCATTTAGACCTCAAAATATTAATATACTGCAATGGCCAACAAAATTCGAATTAACTTTAGTATGATTACTAGTAAAAAAGTTTTCTCATTATTGATCGTAGATCTCTAAGTGTAATCTTTTATCACTAGTCGTGCCTTAAAGGTCTCTACCTTCATATCAGGCCCAAACTTATACTATGTAACTTTTTTTTATAACAAATAGGAACAATTTTTATTATAAGTATAACCAAGTCTCAAATTTGATTGTCATGCGTAAAGTCAATTTTAAATTTTATGGCCACTTGCCATTTTCTCAATCAATGTCAAACATTGCCTCTATATAAGTCAAATAATCTTTTTCGTTATCCAAAAAAAAAAACAAAAGGCACCTTCAGGTATCAAGCATACCTAAATGGTGACCTTAATATCCTTTTTAACCTATAAGGAGGGTGTGTTAAGGTATTTTACTCATTTGAACTTAAAATTCCACCATCGATTCATATACTTTCTAATTGACTTTATCAGGCCTAATCCTTCTACAATCTTCACAACCTATAAGAAACTGTTTCTTTTATGAGGTGGCATAATGAGCAAGCTTCGACATTATCTATTTCGAGGCAAATGCCATGTGAGTGAAAGAACCGATTTGATCAAACACATGTTATCGATACCATTTATCAAAGGTCGGATTGAAAAATGGGCTTTTGTCTTATCAGAATTATCATTCAATTATTTACCACAACAATCTGTCAAAAGACAGGTGGTGTTAGCCAAAGTTTTAATAACAATGAACATATTTCATTTCTCTAGATTATAGAACTAGTATCCCATACAATTCATGGGATACCTAATGAATCGATATTTGTAACCCTTGAGTGTAAGTTTATCCTCTTACATAACTCTTATACAAGTAGAACAACAACATGCCTTAATATACTTAAGACTCGGTTCCTTTTAGTCTATATCTCATACAAAATAGAAATAATGGCTTTCAAAGAAATTATGTTCAATAAGTGAGCAGTAAATTCTAGAGTATAATCCAATAAATATTCTAGAAGATAAGTGAATGTCAACATCAATTATACCATATCTAATAAAGCATAATTTCTCATTTTCAAAACACCTTAGGAGTTTAGGAGTATGTTGGAGGAGTATGATGATTGAGAATCGTATTTTTCTTTAAATAACTTATGAATATACTGTTTATGTATAAACTGCCTCGATCTAATTGAAGGCATTCAATATACATAAAGGTTTGTTTCTCTACTTTTTAATCGGAACCTGTTGAACACTTCAAAAGTTTCTGACCTGTATTTTTTAAAAACACGTGTCTATATCGTGATAAATCACAATAAAGACAATGAAGTTTCAAAATTCACGCAGCATGATTCAACATATTAAATACATCTCTATGTATTAGTTTCAATAAATCAGTGGCTCGATGTCCAACACCTACACTAGGATTTGGTCATCTTCGCTTGAATTCAGAATTCATAATTCATAAACAGGTCAAAGTTCTATAGTCATATCAAGTATCTTACATTCCTTAACCAGATAGGATAAACGTTTAATGACATATGACCTAATCTTATGTGTCACAATTTCTTATTGTTCAAACTTCCCGAACTAATCTTTATTCTTTTTACCTAGACATTTACTCAAATCATGCAATAGCTTGTAGATATAAGAAAGACAGGCAGTATCTCATACCCTTGTATGACTAGCAATATTTGCTAGAGAAATGTCAATATTTAGTAAATAGATATCCAAGGCATCTATATATTCTTAGTCAATGTGTTTTGAACAATAACAGTTACTGTTTCAAACATTATCACAATGGATACACTTTCTATTGTGACTATTCTCTATCCGTGGTTTAAATATATCAAATAAGTTTTCAGACAGAGCACAATACTACTTACACATTTCATGTGTATATACTTATGCTGAAGATTATTGGATATTGAGGTCAGGATATACAATTTAACTCTCAAATAATTCTTTATCTATTTTTGATAAATATCAACCTCTTTTGAAGAAACGTTATCAGAAATACCTTTTTATTATCTTTTGATCATCGATATATCCAAACTTTTCTGAATCTAGAACTATTCTTAGATACAAAAAAAATATTTCTCGATACTCTATAGTTCATGTCTACTAATCAAGTGTACTAACAGATTACTCGTACTTATCTTATCTATAAGATAAGTATCTTGTCTCTAAAAGACAAATAAGAAGATGTGTAGCAGGGATATTTCTAATCATTAATAAATAATACTTTGGATCATATGTATAACTATTATACTTTTCTTAATCTAAAAGCGTCTTCCCACCGCTTTACATAATCTCCATAATCTCTCAAACAGGATAATGACAATTTAAACTCATTAAACTATACAGTGAGAAGTAGACTTCATTTGCATTTTACTCCAGCCGCACACTGTAGCGATCTAGGCCTTTATAAACCTAATAGGTAGGCAACTCTTGTCAATTGCATCTCATTCAACTTTTATTTCTGATCCTAAATACACCTTATCTGGACATTGTAGCAGTCTAGGGTAAGTATATTCTAGATTACTTTTTCAATGATAAAATAAATGTTACTGATACTACTCGCACACTGTAGCGATTTAGGGCAATATTTTGTATATATTTACCTCATCTCATGTTTAACCAATATTGTCCAAATCACACTGACCAAATCTCTTACATTGTAGCTATTTTAGAAAAATATCGACGTAACCCGTCTAACACTATATAGATAAGACGAATCAAGTAAAACATTATCTCATAATATAATACAATTAAATCTGATTAAGAGAGATTTTTAAATACTGTGTCTCATCTCATAAAGAGGTGATTCTCAATTAGTCATTTATTTCTATGCAAATACAACTAACCCTACTAGTAGGGGCCCTTATTGTGGTTACCAGTATAGAGAAAAATGGTCCTAGTTTATAATGTAAACTAATAACTCTAATTACTGTATCTCATAATCCCCCCCAATGCATGAATTAATTCTTAAACAATTTAAAAAATTAATTTTTAAGTGTGCAATGTTAGGGTCGCAGCGTTGAAGGACAAAGCCTCCATCGCCGCGATGCCAGCCCTCTACGTTGTGGCGTTGGAGGATAGAACCCTCAGTATCATAGCGTCAAGCCCCGAGCACTGCAATGCTAAGGCCTAGAAACTCCAGTGTCACGAGACTTATTATCCAATGCTACAGTGATGAAGCCTAAAATGCTTCAACGCTGCAGTGCCAGAATCAAGGCCGTAGTGTCTTGATGTTTTTCACTTTGGTATACCTATTTCAACACTTAAAATGCACCGCACCTTTACAACACCAAGACTTCACCACCAACATATCCAATACTCTAAATTACCTAATCAACACCACAAAATGCTTTAATACCATTTTGTTGGGTACGGTATTTTGATTCTAAACCGTCTTGGCTATGTGTGCGTGTTCATTATTCATAAATACATATACATACATCTTATACATAAATGTATTATGAAAATTGGAAATCTAAATTCCTAAACATTGAACACAATAAATTTTGCATTTCATCACATTAATGAAATTAAAAAGATATTAATCACATTAATACCAAATTTGAGAATAATCACTTCGCAAACCTTCGAAACGGTTTAAACTGGAGTACCGCCTGAAATAGACCCGTTAAAAATTCTAGGACTCAACAATGTGGGCTTGAGTTGCTAGAATAGTAGCCTTAAATCTAGCACTAGTTTAACACTTAAACCACGAATTTAAGACAAACTCTTTATCTTAGATTTGTTTGTTTAACCCTTGTTCAACACTTGAATAATTAAACAAAACCTTGTTGTTGCTTTAATTGTCTAGACCTAATAGAGAAGAAGATGAAAGTTTTAATTCAACTCATGAATTTCAAAACAAAAGAAAAACAATTTTTCTTTCCTTTTCTCCTTTTATGGCCGGCCACCTTCGACCGAAGCAACAACCTTCTTTGTTTTAATTTCACATATTTTTATAATAATTAAGATTTAATTTAACTTTAGAGTTAAATATTAATCCTAGTTAAGTTAATTTATTAGTTAACAATTAAATAATAAAAAATCTTAATTATTATAATATTTTATTAATTAACCTTGGTTAGGTTAGCAAAACTTGGATACCAAATAATTAATAAAATATTCAATTAACCTAACTCAAGTTAATATTTAACTAAAGTTAAGTTAACTTACTTTTTCAACAATTACTAATTAAATAATTAATTAACCTAACCTTAATTAGCATTTAACCCCGGTTAAATTAAATATTATTTAATTGTTAAATATCTTTTTAACTTAATCATATAGTTAACTCTTAACCATACTTAAGTGAAATATTTATTTGACTCTTAAATAAATAAATATCTTGATTAGTTAATAATTAAATAATCAAATTTGTAAAATTACCCTTAAGTCCTTCACTTGATTATCAAGTTAATCTAAAGTCGGTTCCACCTAACAACACATTTGAGAAAGTTTAACCAAATTCTCAATATGAGTCATATGTTATTATGTAATTTGATCAACAATAATTATTAACGAATTAATATATTTAACACTTAAGTCTTGATACACACGCATCTTGAGGGTTCTAGAAACAAATAATTAGTTTTGTCAAAAATTACTAAATTAAATAATTCAATCAAATGCGTTACCCTAGTGCATAACAAGTATACTTTATATCGCAGGACTCTTTAGGTCCACGCTCAATTTGTCAAATGGAACGATTCCATAAGTTCATGATCAATGCCTCACGTACACGTCATAGATATTACAAATCAACACATTAGACTATATAAGTTGAGGTTATGGCACATACATATAGTCCTTCCGTCAATTATATCTTGGATGTGCGGGGATATAGATCAGCACCATCAAATTCTTATATGCACATCCATTAATTTATCTCCAGATTCATATTTCCATAAAAAAAATATCCGTAAACTCCTTTACGATATTATTTAATCTACAGAAAATTCTTTTTCTATATATCTACTTTTGGCCACAAAAACATTTTGAAACATAATTCTTGAAGTATCATGATATATAACTCACCCATAAGAACTGACGAGTATATATCTACGCACATCGAACTTCATGAACATTAGACCATACCCAATGACGTCTAGCAGTCAGTGAAAACATTCGTGAAACCCAAGTATAATGGATAACTCATAAGAGCACCATGACACTCAGGTCAAAGGACTACAGATACTACTCAACTCAAGAAGACTTTCCATTGATGGCTTTACAAGATATCTATTAGAGGTCCCCTTGAGTCTGTTCAGTATCCAGTCCTGACTGAATACCCTTATGCCTATACGAGCTCCAAACTCATGGTCAACTGAGAACAATCATCTGTACCCTACAGATAAACATATATTGATCTATATAAAAGGGATTCACTAACAGATCTGCATCGATGAAAATAGATGAGGAACATAATGTTTAAGAATATATTTGTATAATGATATTTTTTAACACCAATTGCAACCCTTTGTAACTATGTAATTACTACTATACCCTCATATCTTTATCCCATTACAAACAAAGCTTTAGCTCCTTAGACTTCACTAATTATTATAATCTGCTAACTCCTTAGCTTTTATAATTCTTAGTGATACTAACTCTTAGTGCTGATCTAAACTTCTTTAGACTAGATCTGAACTCTTTCAGATCATATAATGTCTGTAGCGTTACAAGTATAGTAATATTAATAATTTTATTTGAAATATTTCTTGTATAAATATTAAACAATTAATATATATTAGAATGACATATAAGCACCAACTCTAACACTTTATTCGAGGAGAGGATTGTTAAAGAAATGAACAAATGTGCTTGCAATGGGATCCGTGGTTAAGCTCTATGGATAAGCGGTGGTGACTTTGAGCTTCACGTTAGGTGTGTGCTGCAACGCAGTGTTAAGGAGTTGACCAGATAGAGCCTTGGTTCTCAAGGTAGGCGGTACTCAATACTCTAGTGCTTCACATAAAGTTGTACATATAAAGTGAGCTCTCAAGGTCAGCAATACTCTGGTACTTCATATAAGACTTGCATCATCAACACAGTGAAAATAAATAGAAAATGAGTATTAGAAAAGAGTGAGATCTTCCTGTGTGAAAGATAGATGGATGAAATATTATTTGAGGGGAAGCTCGGTGATCCTTTGTTCGAGGGAATGATTATTAAAGAAACAAATAAAAGTTCTACATTAACAATAAAATGGGAGGATCATGTGTATATAATGAGTGAATTATATATCCATTGGCATATAGCTTTTTAGGTAAAACACAAAAGTAAAATCATGAGAGTTTAAAATCAAAATAGATAATATCATACCAATATAAAAATATGTGTAATTTATTGAACTCCTTACGAATGGAGATGTATATTATAAGTGCATTGTTTATAATATGTCAGGCATGTTAAGTACTATTTTTAATTAAGATTATTTTGTAAAAAGGTTGAGTGATAATATAATCTCTAATATTTAATGACAAAATTAAAAGTTACGAAAAAAATAATTATTTTTGAACTTTAGAGGAAAGATTAAGATACAATAGTAATAAGAAAGTCATGCTCAAGAATTAAATTCACTTTTCATTCGAGGAAAACTACTAATTTATAGTGTAAAGGTTGTTATTCGTGCAACTATTTAATTTTTTTCGAAAGTTACACAAATTGTTATTCACGGTAGCTATTCAGACAATCATATGTAATTACTAACACCGTGGCATCCACTTTTTGACATATCTAATCAATCTCTTAGCCACGACGCTCACATATTGTTTTAAGGATACTTTTTTTTAAAAAAAAAAGTTTTAAAATTATAATTTTAACCTTTAACACTGCAGCGTTGATTCTTATTTTTCTCGTTATTTATTTTTAAATAGTTCTTAAATTTCCAACTATCAAATGATTTATACAAAATAATTCATCGACTGGTCACATCTGGCCGATTTTACCGGGTTTGTAATGGTTGCCTAACTTCGTTTAATCACTTGACTCGTGCTTTCAAAATTAGCCAAACTAAAGTTGAAAGGTTTTTCAATTTCTTAATCACTTAACCTCTGCTTAAAAGTCTTTGATCCAATTTCCAACGTATTATCAGTAACATTATCATATTATGTAAATGCTTCTGTACGTACGTGTTGCTGTGCTGTTCCCCACTGTTTCAATCATTTAAATAGAGATAATTCCTTGGTAAATAATATGCACTAATTTATGAGTTTTAAAATCGTCGTATTTCATGCATATCATTTCTCTTTTTCTCAAGTTTCAGGTAGCTTTTAGGGAGTTATTGAATAATTTTAAAATATTTTTTTATAAAAAGAAAATACTTAAAGCTTATTGAAATGATTGTTTTAATATTCCTTATTATATAAAGTACATGTTTTTTTTTTCATTTTGTTTTAAAGTTTCATGCAAATGATGCTGTTTTTTATTTCGAAAAGCTGCCTGTTTATTTGATTAATAATTACAAGTTGAAAATCTCAACATAAATGTGCAATTTTCTTACACCATCTAGAATATTTTCAATCATGGCTCATTGTTTAAAGGAAGAAGAATCCGTCAATTCATAATAATGACGCTACATTCAATCAAAGCAGGTAAAAAAAAAATTGTTAAAATGCTTTTACAACTTTTTTTTTATGTTCTTATTCGTTATTTTTTAAGAAAAATCTTTAATTCACATAACCACATGTTTATGTTTACAATTAATCTTTTTTTATATTTTAATTTCTTTTGTTTTTAATTCATTTTGTTAAAATTCTCATAATTTAATATCGAAAATGTGATCTACACATAAAAAGAGTTTATAATTATAATTACTGTATATAAGTACTTAATTGTAAACTTTTAAGTGAAGTGATTTATGTATTACTCTTAAAAATAAAGATATTTAAATCCTCAAATTTTAATTTAAATGTGTGAAGTTTAATACGCAATGAAATAAGTAAATATGTATAAGTAATGAAGTATTTAATACAAGCCAACTAAAAATAATAAGCAAATTAAAAATTAAGTAATGATAGTAGAGAAATATAAAAATATATCATATAAGAATATAAAATACACGATTCAACAATGTGTTTACGTCTACAGTTGATCAATTATTTAAATCTCTCTTATTTGATTATAAGAGAATTGATCTTGAAAGATCAATGAAAACTAAAATTTAATTTGAAACTCTAAAGTTTGTTGTACAGTATTTTGAGAGTGTTTTTCATATTTTATCTCAATCTTAAGCATAATGGAGTATTTATATGAAGTTTAAAATACTTAAATATTTAAAAGAAATGCTTACAATTTGAATTTAGGGGTTATAAACAGTATCAAATTTTTTTTTTCTATTTTCACATTGTTAAAAAATTGGCGATTTAATAATTTTGGTTGGACAAGAATTAAGATAAATACCAAAGTGGAGAGTCACAAGAATTCTAGAACGTGTGGGACATGTATAGAGATGTCTAAAATGTGTGGGATACGAAGGAGGAAGTGAAACGGGACTTGAAGAAGTGAAGGAAGCAAGCAATCGCAGGAGAAGCTGCCAGCGTCGCGGCGCTCAACATAGAAGACCAGCGCCGCAGCGCTAGGTCCCCAGCGCCGCGGTGATGGGTGCGAGAAGGGCCAGCGCCGCAGTGCCCAAGGATGAGCGCCGTGGCCCCCAGACACGTCAGGATGTCTATTTTGGTTCGAGATTTCTAATTTTTGGACTTTCAAAACAAGTGGACTCTTACTCTAACAAGGAATAGGGTTAGTAGGCATAAAATACACTCTATATAAACACTTATAAACCCTTGTTTAAGATTAAGTATCTAAGGTTTCAAGATATAACCATAAGAGAGAATAGAGGAGTTAGGTAAGCACTAAGTGCGTGGTGCACTAGGGTGTAACCTTTTGGAGAGTGTTTTTTCTTTAGGTTCTTTAAGTGAATAAAAGAAAAACACCATAGATCCTTTTTAGCTTAGATGCTCGGGCTATTCTTGTGTTCCTTGTAAAAATGTCTTATGAGAAGATACTAAGAGGTCTTAGGGAGTCATGGTGATCAAGGGTAGATACTTAGAAGTCTCTATGGGAGATACTAAGGGGTCTTGTGAGATCATTGATGATGTAAGAAGATACTTAGTGATCGATTTTAATAGTAAGAAGTTGGATCATGGATCCTCTATGGACGTAGGCAATTTTGGGCCGAACTACGTATATCTTGTGTCTTGTTGGTTGGTTTGTTTTCTTTATCTTTATTGGTGTGTTAATCTTATATGTTCTTTCTTAGGGTATCAAGTTATGGTTTTTCGCTGCGCATAGAATAAAATGGGTATCAAGTTTGTGACTTAATTGATGCCATAGGAGTATCAAATTGTAGTGCATGACTTGATATCCGCAATACACATATACTTTGTCAACTATTCCATTAAATTTTTCACCCCTCTACACATACTTCTTACTCTAAAATAATTCTGACATATTTTTAAATTTGTCAGAACATAATCATCACTATAAATATGATTTTAAATCACAAATTTTATAAAATAATAATTTTTTATTTTTAAAATTATTCGAATAGACCCTTTTCAATAATAAAAATAATTAAAACTTTACTTACCATTAATACTATTATAATTAAAATTTTATAGTTAATACGATAATAGTATTATTTTATTTTAAAAAAAGTTAGACAAAAATAAAAATTAATAAAAAAGATGAAAAAAAAATTAAGAATAAAATTATCTTTTAAATTAATTTTTGAGCATTTAGATGTCTTTTTTTTTTTACCTTAATCCTCGTACTGCGATATTAGATTTTAAAATAAAATTATTTATAAAAATTGATTCCACGTTGAAAGTTGCCATCTATCATGTTACATGCATATTACATTCTCTTTATGTCTCGTCCCTGAACAGTTCAAAAACAGGATTCATGTGAAACGACAGCGCAAATAATCATAATTTGCTGCCAAGTGCCAAATAAACGCAACGCGACGCAAAGCTTCATCAGTCCATAGTTACGCACTCAAACGAACGAATAATGACAATGACTTCTCGCGAGGGTCTCGAGCGAGTTGAGTTTATAGCGATTATGGTTATTATCAAAATCATTATCCTACACATAATAGCCGATCAATCACAGTATTGAAATTTTGATGGCTTGTATTATTGAAATGGTCCAGATGCAGGTCCCCTTGAAACCCCACCCCCCCCAAGAAAAATATTTTTAGTTTTCTGAAAATTGGAGGCATCGTTCAATGTTTTGAAAGTCCTCCAAAAAAAATGGACACTATACAGTGTGATTGTGACCATTCTATAATATATTCATTTAAAAGTAAAATTATGAAGCTTCTGCGAAAACCCATTTTCGGAAAACTTTCTATGGACTAATCAATAGCATCGCAAAAAAGAAAAAAGAAAAAAAAAAGTCTCATTTAAAGTATAACAAGTAACCATTTGTTGAAATTTAGCTATCTTCAACTAATTTTCCTACTAACCATTTGATGGCAAGTTCGTTAATTTGAGAAATTTTTGTTGCTAGATCTCTCGCAAGGGAACCAAACCATATACTGTACCGCTGTTGGCGTTTTAGTTTATGATTATATAAATATTTAGTTGGATTTTTTTTATTGATCAAAAGAATATTTTTAATGTTAAATTTTTTTAATAACATTTAATTATAATTAGAGAAAATATTTTAAAGATTAAAAATTTTAATTTTTCTTTATAAGTAAAAGTTTAAATTTAAAATTTTAGAAATAAAGCTTTTTTTGTTCTAATAAAAAAGTAATAAAGCTTTTTGGGCTCCTTTTATATTTATATATTAATACAAATATTTTAATAATATTTTTTTATTTCATAACATAACGTTAATAAAGATAAACCTTATTCGGTTAATATATTTTAATATTTTTTTAGAAGTCACTATATTTTCATATTTTTATAATTATTATATCTTTATAAGGTTTATCAGATTTTTTTTTTGGTCATGAATATGCAGTATTTTATTTTTTAAAATTTTTATATTAAACACAATAATTTATTTAAAATTCATTGATTGTTATGTTTGAAATGTCTATTTTAATAATTTAATAACATATAAATATTTTTAATAATATGTAAACAAGTGATTTATTATTTTAAAAGAGATTTTTTAATTAATAATTAAATAATAAATGATTTTTTAAAAAATTTTACTTTCTAAAGATTTATTTAAAAGCTTAACTAAATGAGATATAAATCAATTTTAACAACTCATCATACGCTTTTTCCTTTGGTTCTTTTTTTTTAACCACGACGAGCTCTTACTACAATATAACGTTGATCATTCATTTTAGTAATACGGCATCATTTAATATGTGATTTTTGAGACATAATTTGAGATTCTAAACATTATTGATTTTAATTCAAATGGTATAAGTGTTTTTGAAAATAAAAATTAAAAATAATTAGTTATAATTGTTAATTGGGATGAAAAGGCAAGGAAAGGTCTTTGAATTTTCCCCAAGTGTAAAGCAACCAACTAGGAGAAGACTTTGGCTGCATGCAAGCATACCCAATTTCTTTTATATTTATATTTATATTTATATATATAATTTAATTCTTAAAAAACCCATGTCTACCAACAAAAAAAGCAGCAAAATTTATGAAAAATTAGAAGGTAAAGAAATTTATAATCCCCTAATTATGAGGCAATTAGATGGTGTATAAGTGTTGTCCTTCTTTACAAATTGAAATGAGAATGCATAAATGGAGTTAGAATAGAATGACAAACCCATCACTAAAAATAACTTGACTAAGCTGCTGTTAGTGTTAGGCAAGTCGTGATGCCAACAGATTCATGGTACATAGACATTTGTCTATTTCAGAGATTTAAGTTGAGACAAAGGTAAGGTCCCACGTCCCCCCTCCCTCTATTTTATTCCTTTCAAGCCGCCGTTTATAACCACCCCCTTCCCTTCCCTTCCCTTCCGGCAGCCGTATATTTCTTTTATTTACCCATTTTGATTCTCTTCTCTTCTTTTCTTCCTCGTACTTGACCCACAAATTAATAGCACACACAATGAGGAGGGAAACGAAACGAAATGAAATAAAGAAATTCCATCTCGTTCGATCCCAACAAGGCGAACAAAAATTTGAATTTCAAAGATTGAACAAAAAAAAATATCCACCCCATTATTGAAATGAGAATTTCTAACTCCAGTACAGCCAGGTAATAATTATTTCCTGCCCACAGTGGGCGCGACGCAAAATTATAAAACTATTGTGGTGATTTATAGGGAGCAAAATAATTATAAAGATGGAGCCTAAATTTGGACGAGATTTTTATGTCCACAAACTTAAGAGAACTCAAATTAAATTTGTAATTTAGGATGAAAACAAAAACAAAAATCAAGTAATTAAATTCATGAATTAATTTTCTTTTTCATTTTTTTTTGGGTTCATGTTGCAATGGGAATTAGTTATGAATACACTGATTATTATAAATTTGGTTAGATTTAATGTGGTGAGTCCAAATTTATCCAACTTTTTTTTTTCCTCCTCTTATTTACTGAAAGCTTTAGTTACATCAAAGGAAGTTCACTAAGAATAAGATCTCGAATTATGTGGGCCAGCCAGTGCATGCCCATTGACATTTTAAAACACTTTGTAAAAGAACAAAAGAATATTTGTATATGCAGAGAATATATACTATGATGAAGGGAACTAACTTAACTGTATTTGATATGAGATGCAATGGATACATGAACCTATGCTTTAATTAATTTGATAAGTCAATCGAGGCTTATCAAAATCTCTTGTGTTTTATAATATTTTAATACAGAAAAAAGTTGAGCTTTTAACAGGTACGCTCCTCCTTATTTTGCTGAATGAATTGTTATCAAAATTCATCTCAAATTGGGTCCCCCAGGATCTTAGGTTTATTCTTCACTTAACCCTTTTGTTCACTTTATAAACTGGTTTAATTGGGGGCTGGGGCTGGGGCTGTCCGTGTTAAGTAACTTGTTTTCCCTCCAATCAAGTCATCGTAAAAATTAAAATAAAATAAAATAAAGTAAATGATGAGTTGCTTTAAAAGTTGAGCTGCGTGATGAAAATGGCGAACCTTCCTCTAACACCATCATCAAATGCGAAACCTTGTGAAACGTGCAATAAGAATTGGAGCGATCGAGTCATAATTGGACTAATTTAATGCAATATTACAGTTTCGATTGATTTGAAAGACCTCAGCTTATAATATGATTAATCCTTCGGTAACGTTCTTACACGTCTCTCTCTCTCTCTCTCTCTTTTAATGTTGAATTACTGTGTCTATTTCTTTATACCCAAAAGTTAATCATTCAGATTTCATTAAAATATTACCTAAAAATGCTCGATATTAAGTTATTTAAACAGTTGTGTTTGATTCCAATAGCCCCCTCATTTTCCTCAAAAAAATGAAAATTTTGTATTCCGCAAATAGATACTTTATAATTTTTACTTCAAAAAGAAATAGCTTCGAGATTTTGTAGTTTGTCATTAGTAATTATTGACCACTAAAATTTGAAATCCTCAGTCTTTTACATCGAAAGAAAATAATAAAGCATTTTACTTCTTTTTCCTATACACGAAAATCTTGGGATAATTTTCATTAATGGTTAAAAAGAAATATAGAGAGTACTTTAATAAAATATTGGGCCTTATTCATCATAAAATGTTGGGTATGGACTTGCCAAATACCAGATTGAAGACCCAATGGATCGTAAACCCACAAGAGCCCAACATCTAATCAAGCAAATGCAAATTTGTGAATTTGAATTAATCGAGGACTCATTTTGAAATATAAAAGTTCAATTTGTCACAATCACCGGTAAGAAAATGAGACATATAAAAGTTTGCAATGCCTCAAAATAAATAGGCAAGAATCTTTTAGAAATGCAGAACATTGTCTGAATATATTATTATATTCTTCGACGTATCAAATCAAACAAACAGTAATAAAAAGAATTTATCTCCATTGTTATTCCAAAAAGATGTAAGAGGAAAAAAAAAACTCCTAGCCCTTTGAAAAGCAATATAGGTTCATTATTACATCTTTATAATATATTTATAAAAAAAAAAAAATTGGTGGGGTAGTGAAATTTGAGTGTTGGATTTGATTTGTACATTAAGAAAAGGTGGTCTAGATACAAAGTTTCACCACTAAATCAATAATAAAATAATATAAGAATTCATTTTTGTTGAATGCTATTTGCTATATATGGTCTTCCTTGACATCAAAATTAGGGTTTTGAAATCTAAGCTTATGATTATTTCAGCCATGACGTCTTAAAAAGATTTCATTTGGGAGGCAGCCGTGTAAAAGGAAGAACAAATATGAATAGAGTGGGAGTTATTTAAATTCACTAAAATATTCAATAAATTCATTTTTCTTAATACATATATTATTAAATTTTAAAAATTTAAGTTTTAGTTTAATCATCGGTCTAAACTAAAAATATACTTATTAATTTAAATTATTTATAAAAATTTTAATTGTTAATAATACTCATATAATTATTTTAATGTCAAATAAGTTCTACAATTATTTCTCCACTAATCTCAAGAATAATCATCAATGATTGATCCTTAAATAGAAATGTAAAAAGGACCATTTATTATTTGTGTGCGGTTTATAATGAAGAATAAATAATTAATAAAAATATAAATTAAAAAGTAGCCAAATTTTTTTTTAGAAAATCTTAACTCTAAAAGTAAATTTAAGATTACTCACTTAGTGAAATTTAATAAAAAAATTGAATCATTAATAAACATTTCTATTCAATCAATAAAAATATATTGGATGTTTAAATATTTAATAAAATAAATAATCTTAAAGTGTTTTTTAGAGCAGACACTTTGATTTAAGCACATAAAAAATTAGTTTTCTTTGTTATTAATAAAATTTCTTAGTGATTAATAAAATTTCTTAATCAATTAGTCAATGTTATTAGGTTTTTATTTTTGATAAATAAATTTTAATGAAAAAGAATTGTAGAATTTATTTAACATTAAGACTTTATATGGGTATTTAGTAAAAATTAATTTTGTTATAATAATTTAATTTAGGAACATAATATTATAAATTACGGCTAGTTTATAATATAAAATTAGAATTTTTATATTTTAATGGTGAATTTAATGAAAAAATGAGTTTATTAAATATTTTGATGGGACAAATAACTCATATAAGATTCAAACTAAAATTTATTTTATTCAACTTGTATAGGTTACAAAAAAAATTTCATTATTTTAACTATGATATCGTAATTTAGATTGCAGATAATAATAATAATAATAATAATAATAATAATAATAATAATACATATAAAATCATTGTAGTAATTTAGATTGCAGATAATAATAATAATAATAATAATACATATTTGTAGTTTATTTAAATATTATAAAATAAAAAAATCATTGTAGTAATTTAGATTGCAGATAATAATAATACATATTTGTAGTTTATTTAAATATTATAAAATAAAAAAATCATTGTCATCTCCTAAGAGATATATCACTTTTTCTAAATTTTTATAAATTGATCATTATTTTTTTTTGGAGATAATGATATTTTTTAATATTATTTTCTCTTTATTTTTTTAAAACAGTATGAATAATTTTAAAAAATTAAAAAATATATATACATATATATATATATATACATAAAAATTTAGGAGGGTAACAATAATTTTTCCTCAAATAAATGATTGTTTCAAAAAGGAAAAATAAAGGATTAACTCTACACTACACGGATTAAACGTGTCGAGGCTTTGGATTTGAAAGGAGGAAAAAGATAATATTAAAAACGTGGAGGTGAAATAATGAAGGCACAGAAAATGAATTGGGAATAATTTAAGTTTCAAAAGGCGATAGAATTTTGATTCTTTTCGAAGGGAAGGCATGCACGGATATGTTCTAAGTGAAGGGAAATTCAATCAACTTTTTGTCGATGGTAACGCCATTTTCTTAACGAGATTACGAAAATTTTTAATTAATGATTCAATAATTTTGTATAAATAAAAATTAAAATAAATATTAAGAATAGAATAATTATAAAGTTAATATATATTTAATGTATAAAAAATGAGTAAAACAGAAAGTAAAAAGAATGAGTATTGTTTATACAGCGATATTGTCCACGGTGAGCACTGTGCGCAGAGGGAGTACTGTTTATGTAGTTATTATTCACACAATTATTTTAGAGTATTTCTTATTTTGACTCAATTAACTTTTTTAAGTGGGATTAGGACTCTTATTCTAAATAGGTTTAAGATTTTTAAGGGTGTTTTATTCACTATATAAACCCTTCCAAACATAAGAAAAAAAAAAGCATCTAAGGTTTCAAGATATAACCATAAGAGATAATAGAAGAGTTAAGTAGGCACTAAGTGCTTAATGCACTAGAGTGTAACTTTTGGGGAGTATTTTCTTTTAGTTCTTAAGTGAACAAAAGAAACACCATAGATCTTTTTGGCTTAGATGCTCGGGCTATTCTTATATTCATTATAAAAATCTCTTATATGGAGATACTAAGAGGTCTTGAAGAGTCATAGTGATCAATGGTAGATACTTAGAGGTCTCTATGAGAGATACTAAGGAGTCTTGTGAGATCATTGATGATGTAAGAAGATATTTAGTGATCTATATCAATAATAAGAAGCTGGATCATGGATCATCTATGGACGTAGGCAATTTTAGGCCGAACCACGTATATCATGTGTCTTGTTGATTGGTTTATTTTCTTTATTTTTATTGGTGTGTTGATCTTATATGTTCTTACTTATAGTGTGAGTTATAGTTTTTCGCTGCGCATAGAATATAAAGGGTATTAAGGCTGTGATTTCGTTGATGCCATAAGGGTGTCAAATTAAAGTGCATGGCTTGATATCCGCAATATACCAGTATCAGAGCACAGGTTGAAGTTCATATTGCAAAGCATAGGCAGCAGTGTCAGATTGCAGAGTAAAGATTATTAGTCATGGGAACTCACAAATATAAGAGAAGAACAATAACAAAGATGAATATCTGAAAGAAGAAAAGATGATGGCCTTACTAGGGAGTTTTTTTTTTTTTTTTTTGGAGTAAGGATCACTCTTAAAAAAGAAAAAAACTATTAAAAAAATGGTGTCATCTAGGTCCTGGTTAGAAGAATCATATAGATTGGACACAAAATAAATATGGTAAAAGAAGAACAATCAAGATTAAAGGGCAGATCCAAAAGGTGTTTAGGACACTTAGAGGGATAGTCCTGAAGAAAGACAAAGATAGAAGGAAATGTGGATTTACAAGTCTGTTGGATGACTAAGCAATGACCTTAATTTTATGAGAGCTTCTGGAGGAACAAGTGTCTGATGAATGAACTATTTTGAGATCTAGGGTAGTGTTTTCATATGAGTCATAGAGAATCAGTATTTACCAATTGGAAAAATATGGCTTATGGTAAGTTATAAGGGATTGGTAGAATAAGATTGAGACTACATAGTAAAAAAGATAAGGGAGGGATTAGGTATGAGATTTCATTCCTCATCTTAAAGACCTAGTAGACTCGGGACTGCTAGACCGAAATAGGGAGATTCATGGAAGACAGAATGAAGGAATACTAAATGGGAAGCAATAGGATCAGGGAGTGATAAGCACAGAGAAAGGCTATTGCTCGAAGAAAAATGCTTCGAATAGGATCAACACAGGGTTGTTGATTTGAAACAGACCATAAAGCAGTTTTTTAATTATATTACTTTATGACAGGGGTCGAAAAAGAATGTGTAGGAAGAGTAGTAATGGCGAGAATGTGTTTTCACCATTAAAGGATTGTGGTTATGGTGTCTTCAGGACATGAAAGATCATAACATTGAACTACTCTAGACATCAGCATTCAGGAATCTTTGGAGACCATAGTCGCAAGAGTCTTAGTTAAGTTTAGGACTTGACTTATAGACAATGCTAGTGAGCATTGGTCAAGGATGGGTGATGATAATTAGCTTCATAGAGAGAGATTTTGAATCAAATAGGGGATTTGTTAAAAATGGGTGATTCAACAATCTTATATGGGTAAGAATTAAGATGAATATCAAGAGGAGAGTAATTATGAAGTCAAGTACATATTGGGTGTATAAGGGAGTAGTAAAACAGAAAAGGAAAAGAATTAGTATTGTTCATGCAGCAACATTGTTCACTGTGAGAACTGTGTGCGCGGCGACGGTTACTGTTCACGATGGGGGTACTGTTCACGAAATATGTTCTTACTTATGGTGTGAGTTATGATTTTCTACTGCGCATAAAATAAAAGGGGTATCAAAACCGTAGCTTAATTGATGTTATAGAAGTGTCAAATTGAAGTGCATGACTTGATATCCGCAACAAAATTATTTTTTAATTTTAATTTTTTTGTATAATAAAATAATATAATAATAAGTAAAAATAGTAAGAATATAAAATAGATAATAAAGAGTATAATACAACCACTTGTGTAGTTCAGTCAATTGCTTACGTTTACAATAAATATAAAGATTCTAATTTTTTTTATTAACTCCCTAAAGAATTTATAAGAAAACACAACGAAAAATACTTAAAAGGATCTAATGACTGGAATAAATTTGTTCTCTCAAGAATAATAAACACTCAAACAGCAGTTACACTTTAGCGCACACAAGCATTTAATGTCTACCTAGTTCTTATCTCTCTTTGAATCTCTCTTAATGCTTGATTATCAAACTAAATGGTTTACAAGAGTTTATATATGGGTTACTTCATGCCTACTAACCTTAATCCTAATTGGAATAAGAGTCCACACATGTTCGGAGTTCAAAACTCCCCAAAGCTCAAAAGTCCAAAGCTAAAACGGATTTTTCTTGCTTTGGTGCTGCGTTGGACATATTGACTCTAAGGAACCTCTGCACTTTTCTCACCTCATTTCGTGTCTTCGAGTTTTGTTTCGCTTCCTTATGTGTGCTCCACACGTCCTAAATTTTTTGTGACTCTTTTTTTTAATATTCTTCACAATTCTTACTCGTATAAAATTATTAAATCACTAAAATTACAATACTTTTTTACAAGGAAAAATCTCTCTTTAGCCTTTAATTATCTCACTAAAAATAATATGCATGCCATTTTATTCCTATCATTATTCACAAATCAACAATGCTATTTGTTTGACAATATAAGAGAGTAGCTACTTTCATTTGAGCAAGTCAAGCTTATCAGCAACCGCTCTATACTCAAATCTAGTGAGATGCAAATTTTAATGATCCCATATCTTTCACGGTCGTTAAAACATTTTTAGGTAATTTATTATTTAGTTATGATTGTAAGATAAAATTAATAGAGGTAGTATGGGATATGATATAAGTTAGATGGTGATATGTATTTTTTTTTTATATTATAGGAGACTTATTTTGTCTCTCTTTAGTAAGAGTAGTTTTATCTTCCACTTAAGAGGTTGGTTATTTTTATCTTAAATGAGAGTAAAAATTTTATTTGAAATAATTCTTAGTTAAAGAGTTTATTTATTTTTTTTATAAAAAAAAATTGTAAATCTAGATAAACTATAATAAATATATTTAATCTCTGTATAATATTTTAGTAATCTTTTTATTTTATATTAAGAGTCTTTTGATATTATTGATTTGAATAATAATATATATTAAATGATTTAAAATAAAAATACTATTTGTTTTGAAAGCCACGTCTCGACTTTTGTGTGAATTTAGAAAAACATGCATTGCACGTGAATTACTTTGACTTTTTGTTTATTTATCTTTTCTGATTTATTCTTTATACACATACATTAAATTCAATCTCAAATTTCTCTCTTTTAAAATTTATTTTTTCTAATGATAATAATTTTTTTTCCTCCACTTATTTCATAGTCAATCACTAAAAAAAATTATAATCATAAATGAATTAATATTTCTGATATGTCAAATGCTCTTAAATTAATTAAATATATATATTTAAAAAAAGATTATATCAATTTAAAAAACAAATTATATGTATAAATAAACAAGAAATTTAATGACACTTACAATATAAAGAATTATATTTTAAAGGCATATAAAACTATTTTCTATTAAATTATGCAGATAAACAAGTACCTATACATTTAATAAATGACATTCTATCATTGTAATTATAACAATAATCTAGGTATAATAACAAAATGTGTATATGTATACAAATTGTATGAATAACTTACATTATAGAAGTCTAATATTGGATATTGATTTGTAATTGTACAGACGTCGCTTCTCTTTTGAGTTTTGTAATGTTATATATGTCCAACATATATCAAAGTAACATTAAAATACAAATACATAAGACACGTAACAATAGTCATTGTATTTTTTTTTATCAAATATTATGTTTTTTTTTAAATATATAATTTTAATTTTTTTAAGAACATTTGACATTAAAATGTTAATATACTTATAATTTTCTTCATTTTTCTAGCGATTGACTATGGAATGAGAGGAGAAAAAAGAAATGTTATCATTAGAGGAGAAAATTAGAATTGTATTTATGTGTATGTAAAATAAATTTAAAAAAAATAAAAAGTCAAAGCAATTCAGGTGCAGTGCACATTATTTAAGATTCGGGCTAAATTTGGTATGGTTGCTCGTGGGACAATTATCATTATTGTTTACAAACGGTCTAACTTGACCAACATATTTATTTTAAAGTAATATTATATATTTTAAATTGTATTTTTAAAAAATAATATATTAAATAATATATAAAATAATTAATAATATAAATTTTAAAATGATTTAATATTTAAATTTATTATTTAATAAATTATTTTTTAAAATATAATTTAAAATATCTCTTCATTTTATGGTATCAATTATTGCATGTAATAGATTTGTAGAAAAGGAGGGAAAAAAAATAGTGCATGAGATTGATTTTAATCACTCTGTGATTTTACTAAAAGAAAATGTGAAATGACAGTGCAAGTGCGTTAACGCCTTTTAATTTTAATAGCATATATATTAAGGATAAATTGAAAGAAAGTTACCCGTGTTTGATTTAGATATCTTCAACTGATCAACAATATTTCATAAATAAGTTGAAAGGTCCAAAAGTTAATTAAGATAAATAAATGAAAAAAAATGTTATTTTAATCTCTAATTTTATAGATATATATCAATTTAATTTTTATTTTTTTAATATATACTATATTAGTTCCTATAAAAATGTTTTAAATAATTTTTATTATCATTTTTCGTCTTTGAACATCTACTAATTTTGTTTCTGTAGGGACTAATATAGTACATATTAAATAAGTGAAGATTAAGTTGACATATATTCATAAAATTAAAGACATATGACATTTTTTTTTATAAATAAAATGATGATTTTGTGCCTAATAACATCCAAAAAATAATAGTTGGGGTATATTTTCTTGTAGGGTGAGCAAATTTCTCATTTCTCACTTGATCCATCTCAAAAATTTTAAGTTGGTTTGGGAATAGGAACAAATTCGAAATTGATCGAGATATATATTTCTATCCTGATTAGGTTAGTTTGGGTTTAGAAAATTCTCAAACCAAATTGACAATTTTTTATACCCAATTATTTTTTTATAAAATTTAATGTAATTTAAATTTAAATTATAAAATTATATTATTAAAATTAGATTGAAATTATAATTATAATTATAATTAAAATGATAAAATGTAATGTAATTAGAATTAGAATTATAAAAATTAATTTAATTGAAATTAAAATTCGAATTGGAATGAAAATTATAACATTTAATATAATTGAAATTATATTATAAAATTAACGCAATTGAAATTGGAAGAAAGTGAATTTTGAATTATAAAATTTATCATAATTGAAATTGAAAATGGATTCGAAATTATAACATTTAAAATAATTTAATTAGAATTCGAATCGAAATTATAACATTTAATGTAATTGAAATTTAAATTGAAATTATAATATTAACGTAATTGAAATTGAAATTAGATTTGAAATTATAACATTTAACATAATTAAAATTAGATTTAAAATTATAATGTTTAATGTAATTAAAATTGAAATTGGATTTGAAATTATAATATTTATGTAATTAAAATTAAAATTAAAATTGGAATTGTAATTATAATATTTAGCATATTTGAAATTAACATTAGAATTAGAATTATAACATTTAACATAATTGAAAGTAAAATTAAATTTGAAAATATTTGAAATCATAACGTTTAACATAACTAAAATTGAAAATTGAAATTGTATCATTTAACGTAATTAAAATTCAAAATTAAATTTGAAATTATACTAGTTAAATTAATTAAAATTGAATTTGAATTATAATATTTAACGTAACTGAAATCAAAATTAGACTTGAAATTATAATATTTAACATAATTGAAATCGAAGTTAGATTTGAAATTATAACATTTAGCATAATTAAAATTGAAATTAGATTTGAAATTATAGCATTTAACGTAATTAAAATTGAAATGAATTTAGAATTATTACATTTAACGTAATTAAAAAAAATTAAAATTATAATAGTTAACGTAATTAAAATTAAAATTAGATTTTAAATATTTAATATAATTAAAATCGAAACTGAATTTAAATTACAACATTTAACATAACTAAAATCGAAATTGAATTTAGAATTATAACATTTAATATAATTGAAATCAAAATTGAAATTAGAATTATAACATTTAACATAATTGAAATTGAAATTAGATTTGAAATTATAATATTTAACGTAATTAAAATTAAAATTAGATTTGGAACTATGACATTTAATGTAATTGAAATTAAAATTGAATTTAAAAATATAATATTTAACGCAATTGAAATTAGAATTAGAATCGAAATTATAATATTTAATATAATTAAAATTAAAATTATAATAAAAAACAAACACAAGGAAAAACAATTATGTACGGATAACACCTTTTGAGAAACTTGGCATTCTACGGTTTCCTTACAGTTCGACCATCTCCATGTTCGAGTTCATATGCTCCTACATAAAGTTTTCTAATAATCTTGTTGGGCATTCCACAGTTTCCTTGGCATTCCACAATTTCTTTATTGTTCGACCATCTCCGTGTTCGAGTTCATATGATTCTACTCAAAATTTTCCAATAATCTTGTTGGCCCCTTCCCATGTTAGGTCAAAGACTCATTCTATTGGGCTCTTCGTGTTTAGAAGCGCTTTCCTCAGCACAAGCTCCTTCTATGAACTCTCACGCCCCAACCCTTTTATTATAATATCGAGCAACTTTCTGTTAGTATGCTATAATACTAATTCATGCTAGTTTACTTTTTATTCAACAGAATCTGAGTCTCCTCTAATTAGCTTCTTGTTCATCCCCTCTTTAAAGTGTAGCATTCAGTGAGTTAAAACATCAATCTTTGTAGATATTACCTCACATCCAAAATTTAAGGAAAATGGGGTTTTTGCTATGACAATCTCGCTTGTGGTTCTGAGTACCCAAGGGTCTCGGGCAATTCCTTGACGCATCCATATTTTCTTTCAATTAATATCTTCTTGAGCATTTTTTTAATGAGTTTTTTTGGAAGATTCTATCTATTCATTTGTCTTTGGATGTATCAAAGTGGTACTCTTAACCATTCACAAAAATTGCTGAATTTATTCTAATTAATTTGTTTCCTATGATCTGTTATGATTGTCTGCGGTATTCTGAACCTATAGATCAGGTTTCTCCATACGAAATCCTGAACTTTCTTCGCTGTGATGCTGGACAACACCTTGGCCTCCACTCATTTAGTAATAAAATCTATAGCAAAAATTACGTATTTGGTAGACCCTTTAGGTAGAGGCCTGATGAGGTTCAGCTCTCATTGTGTGAAATGTCATGGTCCTGACATGATATTTAACATTTTAGGTGGAGCTTAGATATTATCAGCATACCTTTTGCAGGCATCACATTTTTTGACAAGTTCTTTAGCTTCTTGGCGTGTAGTGTGCTAGTAATATCTTGTTCAGAGGATTTTATGGTCTAAAGCCTCTACTCTTAAGTGATTCCTATAAATGTTTTCACGAGTCTCCCTGAGTAAACACTCTGCATCCTTGGGCCTCAGACATTTTAAGTATAGATGGGAAAATCCTCGTCAATAAAGTACTTCATCTATTAGTGTGTATTGAGTTGCTCTGTACTGGAGCTGTCATGTTTTCTGCTTATCTTTCAAAAGGGCCTCAATTACTGTCTATTCCTTTATAGGATTTATCCAGCTAGGCTGTGGGTCATCTACATTACCTATTCAGATTCTTATATTCTGGGCACTTGAATAAACTTTAGAAGCAATATTCAGGCCTCATCAATGGATGCCAAACATGCTAAGACATCGACTCAATAATTATTATCTCTCAATATTTGTTGGATCTTTACTTCTTTAAACTAACCAACCAACTCCTAGATCTTTTTGAGATATTCTGTTATATGCTCCCCTTGAACTTTAAAATCTCAATTGACTTGATTCACTACTAAATAAGAATCATTCTTCATTAGTATCCTCTTGACTAAAAAGGCTTAGAAAACTCTTAATTTGTCCAATAAGGCTTCAATTCGGCCTCATTATTTGAAGTTAAGAAACTAAATCACATGATAGAGCAAACTTTGTCTTCTTTTGGACCAATGAGAATGATACGTACCCCAAATCCATGTGAGTAGGATGTACAGAGTCCAAGCTATGGTTTCTAGGGTTTGCTTTCTAAAAGTTCTCTGAAGGGAGTTTTAGTCATTTCTCCTAGTATGCACTTAGCCATAAAATCAACAAGGGCCTAATATTTTATTGTTACTCTTGGTTTATATTGTTCATCAAATTTGCTAAGTTCTATTGCACATTTGACCAGTTGTCATGAGAGCTCTGGTTTATGTAGAATCTGCTTTAGCGATTGATCAATGAGTACAACTATGGGGAGCTTAGAAGTAGGGGCGTAGTTCTTGCCTTAATTAGACTATAGCCAATACTAGCTTTTCAACAAGTAAATACCAACTTTCTGAGTTAATAAATAACTTGTTGGAAAAGTATATCAGTCTTTGAAATCCTTTAACCAAAATCAAGCTTACTGGCTAAGCTAATAATCTGAGGTATATAATTAATTGATCTTTATGATTGGTACAACAAGGTGAACATGTTGCAATGTGGACCTTTAGTTGTTGGAATACCTTTTCACATTGTGGGGTTCATTTTTTCTTTCCCCTATTCTAAAGGAATCGAAAGAACTCGAAGCATTTATTGGTTTCTTTAGAGATGAAGTTGTTAAAGGCCGCTACTCTGTTCGTCAACTGTTGAATTTCCTTCATAGTGTTTAAGGATTTGAGCATATTCTTTCTTAGTGTGGCTAGATCTCAACCAACGCATTAACTGGTCATCGAGTGGAACTCGTATCACTCATTTCCCCTTCTTAAGGACATTCAAGTAGGTTGTCTATCATCATGCATGTTCGGCCCCCTTAAGTTTGAGAGACTATCACGTGGATCAATGCCATAAGGATCCACTGCTTAGTTGATCTCTTACGTTCCTTTAAAATTTATATTCACAGTTTTCTCATTTCTTATGTTTTCTTTTTTATTATCTCGAGTCCATCTTTGTTGCAAGGGTGTTTTGGTTTGCAACATTGGATTGCCTTCTCGAGAATCAATCAACCGAACTATATTACTCTGCTTTAGGTGTTCAGCCAATCGAAAGTTTGAGTCATGATCAACATTGTTTCATAAATGATTCACCATCTTAATTCTTGTTAACACTTTTAAGGCTTCTTATTTCATTCCCATAGATGGAGCTGAAAATTGTTGACTTGAAAAATTGGCTTTTTAGGTCAACGAGCTTTAAATTTATATTCTTAAAAATGAAATTAGGCTTTATTGATGGATTGTGCTAAAGTGTACCGTATTTAATAGTTTTGGTCCTTCTACAACAAAATAAAGTAAGGTTAGGCCTCACCAGTAATTTTTTTAGTAAGAACCCTCTGATGCTTAAGTCAGTGTACGTAGAAGAAAGATTTTTAGATGGCTAATGAGACTAGATGTTCAATACCTTTTGAATGTTGTGGTCTCCTATTCTTATAATCGATCATTGTCTTTTTAATTCTGAAAAATATAGGCGAGAATTCTGGGGCTTGGTGGTGAACTAAGAGTTTACAGGATTTACTTTGATCCTGAGATTTTTAGGGCTTCTCTTATTGACTAGTAATTGACAAGGGATCCCTTAAGTTACCAGATCTTGATATTAACGTGAATCTTTAAGTCCCTCAAGACTTAATGATCAAGAAGTCTCCAACAACCTTTTTGAGTTTTAACATTAACACTAAAAAGGTCCTCATTTACCCCCTGGTACAAGTAAGTGGGCCTCCAACCTATAGTCCATCTTAGAAGGTCTTTAGATTGGATTTGGGCCTTGGCTTTGGGCTAACTTCCTAATGGAAACAATTTCATTTCTCACCATCTTAAAATTCAACTATAGTCGCCAATCCCTTTGTGATCTAATGGTTGGTACCAACATTTTAATTATTGAGAGTTATTTATTTTTCTTTGATTATGTAGAGAGGGTTATTTATTTTTCTCTAATTGTGTAGAATTTGATACTATACTGAGTTATAATATTATAATATTGAAATTTGAGATAAAATAAAATTCAAATGCAGTCATATTTAGAGAAAATTTTTACTTTTTACTACTTTTTATAATAAAAAAATCTTTGATTATATAGAATTTAATATTGTATTGATTTATAAAACTATAATATTGAGATTTGAGATTAAAAAACAATTCAACTGCAGTTATATTTTAGAAATGTTTTTTGCTTTCAACTACTTTTTATTTTAAAATTATTATAATAGAAATAGTACTATTTAGATTCTAAACTTTTTATATTATTTTAAATATTTTGTTGGTTAAACTAATTAACACTCACCCACTTATTACTATATTTAAGAGAAAACTTTAAACAAAGACTTCTTTATTCTAAACATCTAAATGGCTTATTTATAAGAAATTTAATTGAAATTTCAACCACAAAGAATTTCCTTATTCAACTATGCCATACACACAGCATTGAGTACATATTAACATTACTAAATGCAATCAAGGTGCACTAAATTCAATAATTTTACTTGTTCATAATTAATTATGGGCTTTAACTACTCAATTCTCTCCAATTAAGCATTTTTATTAATTTAGTTTTACAAATATAAGAAAATAATAACAACACTCAGCATAAAAATTAGAGTTATGCTATCCATTTTAAATTATATTCTAAAATTGTATTCTAAATAATGTAGCATATTATGTAATATTTTTCAAGGGTTTAGTGCTAAAAGTTGGTGATTCAAAATGAAGGATGAGTTTTGATTTTGAGTTTGAGATCAATGGAGAGTCAACAAGAAGTCTAGTACGTGAAGGTTGTACTTGGAAGGAGTAAAATAAAAAGCTAGAAACAAGGAATTATTCATGTGGGTACTCTTCATGCGGCAACTTATGGGTATTTTATGTTTTAGCTCAATTAACTTCTTTAAGTAGGATTTGAACTCCTACAAGTAAAGACTCTTATTTAACTAGGTTTAGAGTTTCCTTAAGACATCTAATGCCTATATGAAGGTTATACATTAGTTTGTAAATATATCACAATCACAACACAAACATAAGAGAGAAAACTCATAGTTTACGAGAGAGATTAATTGTAAAGCCTTTGTGAGTGCAATTGAGAGTATTTTGTTTGTAAAACTTGAATTGTTTATTATAAAAAGCATACTTTGTGATTGCCTTATGATTCATTAATAAAAGAAGTGAGATTTTGATTCGTCGTTGATATAGGCAAGTTGTCGAACCACATAAATTCTTGTGTGCTTTCTCCTACTTTCTTTTTCTTATTTATTCTTAATTGCTTATTACTATATTATATTATTTTGGTTTATAACTTCCGCTTCAATAAATTAGTACTGTTTAATAATTTTTAAGAGAATTTATTGTACTATTCGATCATTCAATTAATGAATAATACATTATATGCTATGTTATTTAAGATGAAAATTTTAGAATACAATTTAAAAAGAATGATGTTATTTTAAAAAATATATGAACTCATTTACACAAATAGACATAACATAATACTATTAAACGAGTAATGATAAAATATTAATGTAATAAATAAGGAAAAATTGTGATTAGCTTTGATTTTTTTTTTTTATATATACTTTTACTCATTTAATTGCATTATGTCACGTGTATTATTGAGTTTGTATATCTAGTTTATATTTATATTAACCCAAAAAAAAAAAAATTATTAACCTACTTTTACACATATTAACGAAGTTGAAATGTGTAGTTATCTTAAAGTTACACTATTGCATAAAAAAAAAGTTACACTAATTATAATGATAAAGTGCACCTCCCCAATCATTAGGTTTAGGATTCGATTCCTGATGAATTGCAGGACACAATTCTTTCCTTGATGCAGAGGGAGTCTTTTTTACACCCAATTGTGAGATTCTACCCCAATTTGTGGGGTCTATTTTCAGGTATGCTTGAGTAGATAAAAACTATTTCTTTCTTTAATATGGAAGCCACCTACCTTCTTTGTGGGGTTCTCTTCCCACCCTGTCGTGGACCTCTACCCCAATTTGTGATTTTTTTTTAATTTTTTAAGTATGGCTTCAGTAGTAGTTTATTCAATTTTTTCAAGATCTATTTCTTGGAATGCTTCAATAGTTCTTTGTCCCGATAATCTCTTGTTGTAATACTAATGCATCTCTAGTTATGGTAGCAGTATTAAAGAAAAAAGAGTTAGGCACATGACCACCATATCCGGCTTTATTTAATGCCTTAATCGATTACCATATTAAATTACACAAGTTCATTCATATTATCTAATACGGTATGATATGATTGATTAAGTTATTATTATATTATCTATTTATTTTTTATTTATTCTTTGAACCATTTTATGTCACATTAGGTAGTATATGCGAGTTTCATAATCATTCATACTACCTAACACAGTATGATATGAATGATTAAGTTATTATTACATTATTTATTTTATTTATTCTTTAAACCATTTTATGTCATGGTACGTAGTATAAGCGAGTTTTTAATTAAATAATTTGTATATGTAGTAGTACTGTTAAGTTCTTAATGTTACTTTCATAGTTTAATAATGATACAGTATTCATAGAAAAACAAACAAGAAAAGAATGATTACAATATTCATCTTCAATATTTCATTTGAACTTTGAAATTTTTATGTCAAATGTTTCGAAATTCAAGCATATTTTCAACATTTGATTATCTTTGTAGGATGTTCAAATATTTCACTATCAAATGATGTAATTAGCTCGAATAAAATTTCCTCAGATAAGTGCACAAAACAGGAAGTCCAATTGACTGATCTGTGTGATTCTGAATTTTGATATGGGTATCAACTATCAAGATGTGCTCCCACATATAATCTTCTGGGATCAAAAAGTAACTACCAAATAACAAATCTTCATGTGACTAGTGATATATTTAGCAACAAATCCAATTTATTCTCAAATGGACCGAAAGAGAATCAGAACCAGATTTAAAAAAATGTCCATCAGTGAAAAAACGAGACAAATTCTTATCAATAAGAAGTGATTTATCAACCTTTTTTTGAATTCTATTTGTCATATATTATAGGAAAGGACGAAAAATACAAATCTTACACTTCTATATATGGAGAAACTTCCTAGAAGAAATGATAAAATTAATAAACAGATATATATGAATGGTCAATCCACGCTCTTGAGAATTTATAATTACCGTCAGATCTGACTTCAAATGCCCAAAAAGATTAACCATTTATAAATTATATATATTGTGAAAGCAACCAAGTTTGAAAACCAAATTAGGGTACGTAGAACTTGCATTCTTTAATTTTTTTTAACGTGCAAGGAAACAAATTAAGCACAAGCATGGAGGAGCCTGGCAAAGGGAAATTAGAGAGGCAAGAAAAGGAAGAGAAGAGAAGAGAAGAAGTACGTTATCGTGGGGTTAGAAGAAGGCCTTGGGGCAAATTCGCAGCAGAGATTCGAGATCCTTCAAGGCAAGGCGCACGGCTTTGGTTAGGGACATTTGACACTGCTGAGGAAGCTGCTCGTGCTTACGACCGAGCTGCGTTTAACCTCAGAGGTCATCTTGCAATCCTCAACTTTCCTAATGAGTATTATGCTCAAGTTATGGGCTCTGCTCCTCATCGTCCTTTTTCGTCTATGGCATTTTCTTCTTCTTCTTCACTGTCGTCATCGTCTTCTTCCGCTGCTGCTAGTGTTGGTCGTGAGCGTTTTGAAAGGGGAAGTTCATCGAGTGGACAACAGAAGCATGTTTTCGAGATTGAGTATTTGGATGATAAGGTGTTGGAGGAGCTGCTTGAATCCGAAGAGGAGAAGAGGAAGAGGATGAAAGATTGAAGTTAATTTTAACGCCTGGTACTGTTGCTTCATTCTGATTCTTAGTTTCGTAACTTTAGTTTCAATTACGTAGTAGTTTCCTTAAGCAAAGGTTTCTTATGTTCATCTTTTGGACCAAAAAAATGATGAGTGTCTAACTAGCATGTTTATCGGCTTGTATTTTGTGTTGGAATGAGGTGAAGTATATAAATAGCTTAAGTTTAACCCTATTTTCGAGTTTAAGATTTATGTTGCAGATCAAAATACAAAGAAAAAAATTGGATCAAGAAATGCATTTCAAGACGGCATTTGAACTTTCAAATGGAATGATCAATTGTGTGAAATGTTATATATATTACATTTATGGTAGGAAGTAAAATGAACATTTTAATTTTGCACCCACCTTTTAGTCTCCAAGAAGATAGTCAAATTGATTTTGGGCTCTTGCAATGGTAACAAGAGATTGAAGGACTGAATCCCACTCAGGTCCATTTAGAGAAAAATCTATTTAATTTATGTACGCACACGAGAACGGAAATGGGGAGGAATGTATGAAACATAATAAAAAACGATCATTTTGCTTACCTTGGTCGAGAATACTTCAGATCATTCTAAATTTTTAAGGTACACGTTGTGTGTTGTTGCATATCATGATTGATGCCAAGAAAATTACCTTCATTATACAGAAGGGCTCAAGCACATATGGAGTGTAACCCATTATCAGTAAATATATACATTCCATAAAGTGATTATTGATGGAGACCACATTGATAGATCATCGGTTGTAATACCATGTTACCCACATTTTAAGGCAGAGAGAATTGTATGATCACATAATTATAGTAAGTAGAAATTTCTTTGTGTTTTTGCGGTGATTATTATGTTTCTATAGAATATGATCCAATACTTAATATTGGGTTAATTTAAAAGGTTTTAAACCTAATTCATTAGGACCAAATGTAATACTATGAAAAGATTAGGGTAGTTTGAGAAAAAATAGCAAATATTGAATTTGATTGATAATGTCTAATAAGAGTTAAATAAAATTAGCCAAATAATATACAAACATCAAATTCTTCCCAAACCCTCATTTTAGTTGGCAAGAAGAGAGAGAGAGAGATTGTTTTAATTCTTAAAATATATTAAATTGAAGATTTGATGTTAATTTTATGAGATATATTTAAAATTGATGATGACTACATAGATAAAATAAAGAATCATGATAAATGTGCTAAATTTTTGCATGACAATAGCTAGTTTGAAAATTTTGTAGTTCAATTTTAGTTTTGATATTTGATTATATTAAATTAGATATGTTTATGATCATATGAAACTTTAAAATATTTATAAATTTCATAAATTCGATTTTTAGTGATTTTTTTTATAGTGATTTTCTTAAATGACCCTAAGATTCTAAGAATTTTTTATTTTTATAGTTTTACTAAATGACGAATTGATTTTGATTTATCAAATAATCTTATAATATTATGGGTTTTGAAAAATTATATTTTGATAGTATGACATATCCAAATTTGAGCATTTAACTCATTATTTTTAAATTGTTATAATTTTTAAAAATACATAACCTCAGTGCGAGTTTTTGTTTGACAAATTCTAAAATTTTAAAATAAAATTGTTGTAAAATACTTTCTCAACAAATTTAGTCTAAGGTTTGATGTGTAAGAAAAATTAATTGAGTATTAATAGCTAAAGTTGACAAGTATTTTGAAAATCCAAGTTTTGGATTATGATCCAAACTCAATTTTTTTTTATTGGGTTAAATTGTTAATTAAAATAATTTTAGGACCTTGAGAAGACTAATTCTTCAATTTAGGTTAAGGAATACAAAATTTACTTTGAAGTCACAAGTTGAGACCCTTAATATAAAATAAACGCATGGTGTTGAATTACATTAATGTGCACAGAGTTTTGTAAGTAGAATAATATATTTATATATTCTACGCATATTTACGTTTTCCAATAAAATAAAAAGTTCCTTGCAATTGTTATTCATCAAATATTTATTTATATGATATAGTTTATATTGGCAAATTCTAAAATTTTGAAGAAATAGATTTTAGTTTTATGTTTAAATTAATAAACTTTTAATCATTTGTTACTAAGTTATGTTGCACACTCTTGCTAAAGTAGAGAACAAATAGAATTGAAACGCTTGAAGCAATCCGTTTTCCTTTAAATTCGACGTTCTTTTAATTTTATTAAAGAACTATTATTATATTTCATATGATATCGAGGGTTAGAATTATTGATTAATTTTAGAATTATTATTTTAAGTTACCAGTAGTTATCATTATTTTTAAAATAGCTATTTTTCAGTTATTAGTTTTTAAAACACCTAACATATTTTTCCTATTCAGCTCCAAATTCAGATACAGGTTTTTGTAACTGACTTAGGCACACATAGAGACTTTAGGTCATGTGTTTGAATGTCTAACTCTTCAGGGGCATAACCCTACTCATATGTGTACGATCAGCTAAAAAATTTGATTTGCATATGTGGTGTAGTATCGCCAAATTTATGACCAACTTATCCTTTTTTTGCTTTGCTCATGTGTTAATATTATATCGGATGTATGACCAGCTAATTCCCTAAATACTTATTTGGTGTATATTTTCAATTACAAGCATAATTTTTAATTTATCAGCCTAATAATTTATTAAGAGATAAATGAAAATTTTATAAGATTTTCAACTGCTTACATAAATGAGAATTATATAAGGTTTTCAGTTACATAATTTTTTTAATTAGATATTTCATATGTGAATTTCAGTGTATCTTAAAATAAATTCTTTATATTATATTAGTATAGTTAACAAAGTATAAAATAAAAAAAATATTTTTTAAATAAAATATTATGTTAACCCTATTTTCTTTTAAAAAAAATTTCTCTAAATTATTGTAGTTTCAACTAGATAGTGTTAGATTTTATAAGATTAGCTACAAAGTGTTGTAAGGATTTTATTTATTTATTAAATGTTTATTTAGAGATATTTAGATTTGTGTTTATTAGAGTGTTTTTTCTCAATTTTTGTTATTTGGTTTATCTTAGAATAAGATAAATAATTTTACGGTTATTTTCTTTTGAGAACTTTTAAGTTAGAATAATTTTTAATGACTTGGTTTATTTAAATTATCAATAATTAGAGTTATAATCTTTTCTAATCTTTAAAGAGATTAGGTTGGTTCGTTTCATTAGACATCGGTAGCTCGTGAATATTAAAACTTTTTAAGTTGTTTTGTAATTCGATTATGGTATTCTTGTGAATGAAAGCAAAAGTTTGAACAGTTACTCTGCATGAGTTATAAAATCTAACATTTTTATACTCTACTACTAAGACCATCTCTGAAGTAACAATTATTTGACTCTTATAGTCACTGTTAAATATAAAGGGAAGAAGGCAAATTTGGAATATATCATTAGAGGAGAATAAAGATTGGAATTATTATTGGATTTGAAATGAATAATTATCTAATTTTAGAAATTCTACCCATCTTCAAATATACTTTTGAGATTGCATATCTCGTAACTATTAAAGTAAAAGGCAGAAAATCAGAGGAATTTAATTTAATGTGGCATCAAAGTATGATCTTCGACAGATATTCCGAATCTTCTTCCATTAGTTATTGTTCTCTGCAAATTGCCAAAAGGAAGCAAAATAAGGATCAGTATGAGAGATATGTATGCTTTTCTCATACGATCTGATGCCATGATAGTTTTAAGTTGATTAATACATCAAAGTTTAATTTTTTAAGCAGCAAGAATAATTTTTCTAAAAATTTGTTCAATGTGATCAAAAAGAAAATAACAGAGGAATTCTTGCATCGACTTTCTCAGGAGATTGTGAAGACATGAATGGTCCTTGAAGGAAGCCCTTCGTCAGCCTTCAGTCATTTTCATCATTTCATAATTACTTGAAGCTTTTATTTGTAGGGAAACCTGTTACCAAGAGTACTATCATATATTTTATTAGCAACAATCATAAATATTGTCATGTTTTTTTTTTTAATTAGTTGTATAAAATTTTTATCAATGGGATTTAGGTGCACAAATTGGTCCATACTCTATAATATAGGCTGTATCCTCGTAAATAATTGAGAACCTATAAAAGTTTTAAAATATTATGTTAGACGCATTAGAATAAAATTATTTTTTATCAAAAAATTTTAATAATATGATTGTAATTTGTTATTAGAAAAAATTGAACAAAACGAAAACGATTAGAGTATAAAAATTCATTAGTCAATTTTTTTCAGTCCTTGAAATAATTTGGTTTTGTTTTATATCATCAATAAAAAGAATTCCGAACGGAATGACAAAAATATAATTTTTATACTTATATATATATATTAAATTATGAAATACATTTCATTTTGTCACTTGAACAAAAAAAGGACTCTTTGCAAAAAAATTATTAAAATAGATTTTAATGTTATTTTAAATCAACATATGCATATAATCTAGCATTTATATTAAATTAATAACTTAATTTAATATAAATCTCAACTTTGAATTTATTAGGAAATTAGTTACTCTTTAATCCGATACCATTTTGGTATCAATCTCACCCATAACACTAAGACTACTTATTGAAATTTTTAAATGTTTTAATATCTCTATAACTAGTATTTAGTATTTTAAAATCATCTAAGTGTTTTGTGAAAAACTTGACCCACAAGTAACTAAAAATATAAAAAATCACATATAATAGAGATAAATAAACAATCACAACAATATATAAGATATACATGATTCGGTGACAAATATTTACGTCTACGGTGGATCAAAGATATAACTTCTTTTATTTTATTCATAAAGAATTTTATATCACAAACACCTATCAGATTATTAAGATCTTACACAAGAGATTAATCAAAGAATATAACGAATAATCAGAGCTCTTTATTAAAGGATCTATCATCATTTTCTCTCATACTCAATACTCAAATGATCCCATGGTAGCACTCTCTCGCGCACTCAGCACTCTAATGCCTACCTAACTCTCTATTTTTTCCTTATATTTATATTTTTGATGCTTAATTATTATAAATGGTTACAATAATTTATATAGGCTTTAAAAAGTCTTTAGAAACCCTATTTCTAGTTGGAATAAGAGTTCACATATTGTATGAGTTCGAAAATCGACTTTAAGATGCATTCATTTATGAAATATGAGATTTTATGCGAGTTGGTGCTTATTCACTAACTTTCTGTCAACATTGGTGCCTAGGCGTCAAAGCTTGCACTTTATGCAGTGTTTTGCCTACTCTTGTGTTCCCATCCTTACTTTTTGACTTTCATTTTCAACCATTTCTCATACGTTCAACGTGTACTCATCTTTATGTTGACTTTTTATTAGTATTCAACTCAAAATCAAATTGCAACTTTGATTTTGAATCACCAAATTCCTTCAATACCCTCATTAATTCAAAATCTCTCCAAAAAGCTTTCCAAGATCTACCCTTCCTCAACCAACACTTAATTACTCTATCATTGATTCAGGAGAATTTTATGCCCAGACTTAACTTTTTTAAGGCTTGTGACTTTTACCTTTAAAGATACAAATATATCTCTTTTCAAGCAGCCTTCGTATTGTGATCTCTAGTGTCACCTAGACACCATGATAATATATTTGCTAGATCTTATCCCTACTAACAGCCCCACTTATCATATATTTTTTTTAACCCTGCCATACTAGTGAGATAATCTATAATGATGTCCTTGGTCTGTATCCTTTCAACAACCCATGTTAGCCATGCACAGTATTCTCATCAAGAACAAAACCTCAATTGTGCTTCTCACCCTTTATAATAACCATAGATCCTTTCAACACCTTTAATATTCTTTTTTTTCACCTTGATTAAATATTCTGCTACTAATGGTAAGAATGCTAAATAATGGGTTCTTGATTCTAGTTGTACTGTTCACATGTGCCCGCACAAGTTTTAGTTTACCCATTTCCAGTCCATTAGTGGTGGTAAGGTGTTAATGGGTAATGATATTGTATGTTAGATGATGAGAATTGGTAGTATTAAGTTTAGACTATATGATGGGCGAGTGAGAGAGTTGACAGATGTTAGATATATTTTCAACTTCAAGAGGAATTTGGTCTCACTAAGGACTTTAGACCAGAATGGATGTTCCATCAGGATTGACAGAGGGATTTTGAGAGTGTTGAAGGGTTCCATAGTGGTAATAAGAGGAGAGAAGCACAAAGGCGTTTATGCGCTTAAGGGTGAAGTTGTGAGTGGTTCTGCATTATTCTCTAACGATGATGTAAATATGCAGACCAAGTTATGGCATCTTAAACTGGCATACTTAGGCGAGAGAAACCTGAAGAAGTTATTTAGTTAAAAGGCGGTTGGTGAGGATAGGTTCAGTCATTAGAGTTTTGTGAGTATTGTATGCTTGGGAAAGCACATAGGGTGAGGTTTAGTACCGGCAAGCACAAGACTAAGGTGACTCTTGACTACATACACTTGGATCTTTGGGGACAAGCTCAGACAGCTACTCGTGGTGGTGCCAGATATTTTCTCAATTTGATTGATGACTATTCAAGAAAGCTGTGGGTTTATGTGTTAAAGAGCAAAGATCAAGCATTTGATATGTTCAATACTTGGAAGGCCTTTGTTGAAAATCAGACTGAAAAAATAGTGAAGAGGTTGAGAACTAACAATGGCCTCGAGTTTTGCAATAGAAAGTTTGATAGATTTTGTGCTAAGCATGAAATTACAAAATATAGACTCATAAGATCAACACCATAGCAGAATAGGGTAGTTGAGAGGATAAATATAACCCTACTTGAAAGGGTTAGATGCATGCTTACCAATGTAAAGATGTCCAAGGCATTTTGAGGAGAAGTTGTAGTGACTGCAGCTTATTTGATTAATAGAAGTTCCTCATCAGTAATTGACTTCAAGATGCCAGAAGAGAAATGGTTTGGCAATCCTCTTAAGTATAACCACCTGAGAATATTTTATTGTCTTGCCTTTATACATATTAAAGAGGCAAAGTTGAAAGTTAGAGCTATCAAATGGGTATTCATAGGATATCCCGAATGAGTGAAAGGATACAAAGTATGATGTAAAGACTTAACACTACTAAAAAGTATCATAAGTTGTGATGTGATGTTCGATTAGACAACCATACTGAAAGCCTCACAAAAAGATAAGAAATAAGAACCTGTCTTCAAGGAAGACTCAGCACTCGCGTTAATAGAAGTTGAAGTTGAGCCTGATAGTAGATCTGATATGCCCTTAAATTAGCACTTCAACAAGGAGATCCTTGAAGATGAACCAAGAACTCCGACGAGTTCTTCCAAGTCCACCCAAGGAAAGACTATGACTCCTAAGATGGAACTTGAAGAGTACTAGCTAACCAGAGACAAACTGATGAGAACGATAAACCCATTAATCAGGTATGCACAATCAGATTTAATTGCTCATACTTTTAATTTTGCTTACACTCTTGAGTATGATGAGCCTAGAACATATGGTAAGGCTACGAAGAGTGAAAACAAGAAGGAATGGTAGTGGGCCATAGAAGAAGAGATTAGTTCTCTTAAGAAGAACAATATCTGGAAGTTGGTGGAAAGTCCTCAAAATAAATTAGTTGGGTGCTAGTGGGTGTATAAGGTGAATGATGGGATACCTGTGATAGAGCCTACGAGATTTAAGGTTAGGTTAGTTGCACAATGTTTTACTCAAAAAAGAGTGAGTTGACTTTCATGAGATATTTTCTTTAGTCGTCAAGCACACATTTATTAGAATTTTGTTAGCTATGTGTGCAAACCTTGATTTTATATCTAGAGCAGATGGATGTAAAGATAGCTTTTGGGAATGAAGAGCTTGAAGAAACGATATATATGGCATAACCGCAAGGGTTCGAGGAGCCCAGAAAAGAAGATTATGCTTGTTTACTAAAGAAGTCATTATATGGGTTAAAGCAATCACCTAAACAATAGTATAGGGGATTTGATGAGTTTATGGTGGCTTGTGGTTTTAGTAAGAGCAAGTATGACGGATGGGTGTACTTCAAGAACATAAGTTATAGAATGATGTATTATTTTCTATACGTCGATGATATATTGATCGCATGTAAGAATCTGAAGAAATATAGAAGCTCAAGAAGCAGTAAAATGGTGAGTTTGAGATGAAGGATTTGGGAGTAGCGAAAAGAATATTGGGTATGGATATTGTAAGGGAAAGAAGAGATGTCATCTTCTTATCCCAACATCGATATATACTCAAAATTCTAAATAAGTTTGATATGTCCAACACAAAGGCTGTCTCTACTCATTTGGCCAAGTATTTTAGACTTTCAGCAGCACAGTCACTGACATCCAAAGAAGAGAAACTGCAGATGAGTAAAGTGCCGTATGTAAGCGTTGTGGGGGAGCATTATGTATGTAATAGTTTACACAAGACTAGACATAGCACAAACTATGAGCGTGGTGAGTAGATATATGAAAATATGAGTAAAGATAATTGGCTTGTAGTGAAGTAAATTTTGAGATATCTCAAGGGGACTTCAAATCACGAGTTGATGTATAAAAGGGATGGGGACAACAATAAAATGGTAAAAGGATATGTAAACTCAGATTATGCAAGTAATCTAAATAAGAGAAGATCATTGACTGGTTACGTATTCACAGTGTTTGGGTGTAATGTATGTTGGAAATCAGTTTTACAACATATGGTTGCACTATCTACCACAGAGACGGAGTATATAGCTATTAGTGAAGCTATTAAAGAGGTTGTATGGTTGAAAGGCATATGCGCGGAGGTATTGGCTAGTGAAGATATAAACACCGATGTATATTGTGACAACCAGAGTGCCATATACCTAAGCAAGCATCAAGTGTTCCACGAGAGGTCGAAACACATTGATGTGTGACTCAATTACATTTGAGATATTGTCTAAAGTGGTGAAGTTAATATAACGAAGATAGCGTCGTCTAAAAATCCTACTGACATATTGACTAAGCCACTGCCCCGATTAAGTTCTTCCTATATAAGGACTTAACTTGAGTCACTACTTTGTGAGGGTGACCGAAGATGCGAAAATAAGAGATCGAGATACTTTGTGAATGATTTGAATCAATGAGGAGATTTGTGAGAATATTGATTGAAAATCATCGGAATATAGTTTAGAGAGCAAGCCAAGCGCGTTGGATACGCGAGGATCGAAGACGAACGCGAAAGGAGGGGAAAGATCAAGAGGCGCTGCCCAAGTGTAGGCGTCGCGGCACCCAAAACAGAACCTGAGCGCTGTAGTGCCCAGACGGTGCCATGGCGACGAAGGCTAAGCGCCTCAGCTCCCAACACTATTAGACTTTCCTGTTTTGAATCAACTTGTTTCGTCTCCCACTTACTCCAAGACTCCTTAATACGACATATATATGTTTAGAGTAAACTTAAGATGTTCTAAAGATTATATAAAGACTCTGTATTGACTTGTAAATACATCTAAATGATCTTAGAAGAAATCTTTTTAACAACATACTTTATGATTCTTAGTAAGAGAAAATCTCTAAGTTATAAGAAAGAGTATTTTTTTTGTGAAATTATCTTATAAAATATATACTTTTTGAATATCTTGTGATTCAATAAAAAAATGTGAATAATCTTGATTCACCATATACGTAAACAAATTATTTAATTACATAAATATTGTGTATTCTTTTATATTTTTCTCTTTAATTTTTTAATTACTTATTTTATATTATATTACTTAAATTATATTATTTATTTATATACTTCCGCTTCAAAAAGAATATATATTAAGACAGTTTAATTGTGATGGTATCCACTTCAAGTTGGCGGTCATTACAATTTTTAAAGCAATTGGATTATTAATTCGTACATTCGAACGAGGAGAAGGGAGAAGACAGGATTCTATATAAGGTTTTTTTTTAAATTTGTTTTGGTAAATAAACAAATAAATAAGGTTGGAGGAATTGCATTAATCAAACGCTATCATCATTACTCAATCAAGGGCCTATTCCCCTCAAAAAAAAAAAAAAAAAAAATTTAAAAATAAATCAAGGGCCTACAAGAATGCACATATTATGTTCGCAGTTCTCTAAAAATTGGGTCTTAATTCAAAATTGGGTGCTAGCTGATATTCTTATATTCAACTTTTTCTTTTTAAGAAAATAGTTTTTCTTTTCTAAAGGAAAAGGAAACTCGTATAATTCTGGCTGATAAGTTTTCACTTCTCATATAAAAACACAGCTGCTGAAAGGCTAGAGCCCCATAAAATTAAAAAATTCTAGTGAAAATTCTCTACAAAAGTCAAATGATTATATATTTAAGAGGCGGGTCCGGATCGTTACTCGTTACTCGTTTCGTTAGCGTCGCGATCTGACAGTTGCATGCCAAAAGGAGTTGTCTTACACTGACTCGAAGGAAAATTCACGGCTTAAGAGCATTCTCAGCCTCAGGAAAGGGAGAACAAAGGGGGCTCAAAGCTTTCTTAAAATAGACCTTTTGACGTAGGACTTCCAGACAATCCCAATGTGGGTTTGCTAAATCCAGTCACCCATGCAGCTGCGGCCACATAACATATAGAAAGGGATAAGGATAATTACCCTCCCAATTTGGTCAACTAGATAAATCAGTTATTTATTTTTAAAAATATTTTAAAATATACACATACTTAAATAATTTAGTGATAAAAAAAAAATTCAGTACATCCTAATAATTTTATGTTCAAACCCGCTCTCCTATATAAAAAACAATTTTCAAAAATATTTTATTTAAACAAAATTTTCAATTAAAAAAATATAATTACTATTTTATTCCTTTTTAAAAATAGGGGAATAAAAACATACGCACATATTGTAGAACTTGAAGTCGAGACCATTAATAAAAGTCAAATATCATAATTATCTAACCACAAACACTTTATTAATATTAAATTATTTACTTTTTATATATTAGCATAAACTAAAATGAATTTAATAAAAAAAATAAAAAATAAAAAATAATTTAATAAATTAAATTTATAAAAGAATTAGGTGACTAACCATTGATGCTGCTAGTGGTTAGTGGTTGAAGAACTCAAAATTTATATTATTAAATTTTAAATTTTAAGATTTACGTAATAGTATGATTATTTTCGTCAATGAAACACTAAAAGATGGCTAAAACTGAGAATAAAATGGTGGCCACCATATCTTCGTTGCCAAATAATGATGAGTGAACGTGCACTGCCACCACCATCGTAGTCACTAATAAGCAATCTAATGGATGGAAGTAACAATACATCTCCATTTATTGTCATTTGGTAATGAAAATATAATATTCGATAATTGTTTAGACTATTATATTGAATATATAAAAAATAAATAAATTTAGTGTTAAAAAAGTGCTTGTAGCCTTTAGGTGTTTACCTTTTAATCATGTCTTAATTTTAAATTCCATTGAGCGTGTATTTTTATCCTTCTATTTTTTTTAGTTTTATGTGCGACGGTGATGTATGAGTTCACCTTTATGATCATTTAAATAAGGTTAGTTACTAATAATATGGTATTTTATAGTATTTTTAAAAATATGATAATTCAATATAATTAAGGTTAGTTACCCATTTGATTAAATTATAGGGGTGTAATTATTTTTTTTATAAAAATTATATATATATATAAAAAAAGAGAAAAATAATTAATAATATTATTTAATTAATTTATAATATTTATATAATTTATAATGTAATACAGAAGTTATATACGATGAGCAGCTTTATTATTAAGTTGTGCAATTGTGCGGCTGTGAAAAAGGGAGCAGCCCTCCTTTGTCCTTATAGCCTTTTACACATACGAAGGGTCCAAGATTTCAACATCTAAATACTTTACTTTCAGTCTATTAGGATTTATTAACTTGTTCAATTGTGGGGGCTACTCAAGCGGTAATTGTGGGGGCTACTCAAGCGGTGGCAGCCCTCCTCTGTCCATGTTTTATATTTATGAGTCGTCCAAGATTTCACACAGAAACACTTTATTTCCAGTCTATTAGGATAGCTTTTGAAACTCGAAATTGAGCAAGGTTAACCATATATGCTATATTTTTATTAGGTTATGTATATATCATATAATGCCGCCTCTTCACCGAAGCTATACAAAATTGAAAATTCAATAATAAACTTATTAATTAACTTCAATATTCGATTCCTTCACGGCACAAAAAGCTTCATCATTTGTTGTTCTTTGTCTCTCCTTGCTCAAGAAGTTCCTCAAGCAACTTGTCATCCAAGTACTCAAACTCAAAGACTTGCCTTCCATGCAAATTCTGCCGCATTGATGATGAAGAAGAAGCTATTGAAGACGAAGCTAGAGATGTAGTAGAAGCACCTCCGCTTTCCCTAGGATATTCATGAGGAAAATTGAGAACGGCCAAGTGACCCCTCATGGAATAAGCAGCTCTGTCATAAGCTCTTGCTGCTTCCTCAGCCGTGTTAAAAGTTCCAAGCCACATACGTTGGCCGTGCCTATTGGAATCCCGAATCTCCGCTGCAAACTTCCCCCATGGCCTGCGCCTCACGCCTCGATATTTCGCTTCTCCTCCTTCAGTAGCCCTTCCTCTTGGATCCTCAAGATCCATGGCGTGTTTTTGTAAAATTTGTGTGCTGCTGCATGGCTCGTGTACTTGAAAGTAGCATATATATATGCGTGGAAAAAGCACATAATTTGGCTGAGTTGGGGGGTCCATTTTTAGCTACGTGGAGTATCCTATTGGTGATAATTGTTCACACGTGCTTAACAGAAGTTCCTTTACTGACTGAACAGGAGTTTATTCGAGTCCAATGTATCTAGCTAAGTCAAGGCGATGGCTTTTGAGCTTAAAGCTCTTTTCCAAGATGTCACTTCTATGACTAGTCATTAGTGATATTAAAGACAAAACAAGAGAGTGGAAGATCTGTAGTCTGTAGACAATATATGGGGTTAAGAATTAAAAGGTCACACATGCAAAATCCCTCCACACGTGTGTCAGTTTCTACTTGCTAATTGCTATTGAGGTCAGCTACATTACGTACTCATGCTTCTCTCCGGTTAATTTATAATCCTTGTTTCTATGTTAATTATTTATACTTAGACGGTTGCGCACTACGTAACTTTTAATATTAAACTAATGTTCAAAATATGTAACCTAATTCGTGGATTCTGTAATCAGGCAATTGAGTCTGTGTGCGGCCTTCTGGCTTTGAAGATTGGATTTGATTCGTTCTAGCTGGCTAGTGTTAGCTAGCTAGAATAAGAATATTTTGGCTATTGCAGTGCAAGCACTGATATATTTGTTTAGCTGAACAAGGGGGAACCTATCCTGGGCTATACTTAAAAAAGGGAAAAGTATATCTCAGTAAATTAAACTTGATGTGCGATGGAGGTAATGTTTATGCATGATGCTCGATCTCAGCAAGAAATGCAACAATGCTAGCTCCAGGAATCTGACCATCTAACGTTTCTAGAAATAGACGCATGTGAGAATATATAATCAGAACGATTCTTTTACATATATATATATATGTATGTTGTGGCTTTTACGGGATCAAGAATGTGGTTGGTGTTGAATATTTTTTTGTTTCCGCAGTCAAATTCACACCATGTTTGTGATTGGTGTATTCATTTTGGACGGTGCTTCTATGATGTTGATATTTGAGAAATGAAACGATGAAAAGTTCATTTTGTTTGATGTTGGCCTCATCACTCCTTCCTCTTTGAAGTATACCCACAAAAATTCTTGTGAATTTGTAATTTATTATTTGAAATACTCAACTCCCTCCCAAAATGCTTCAGAGTGCATGCTTAAACTCTAAAAATTGACTAAAAGGTAATGCATTTTGCATATTTTCTGGTTGTCGACCATGTTAATTGTTTACTCATAAATTCCTTCAGTTATTTGAAGACTGCATCGAGTTTCGAGTTTGGACACAACGCAACATTTGGTAAATGACAAGAAGACAAAAAGGGGCGATTACGTAATCAATTGCTTTAAGGCTACCGACAGTCTTGTTTATAATGGCCCAATTTAATCAATTTGGCCCGCCACTGCTTCTTCTGTACATGATCCATCATCCATCAGATAACAAAACACCGTCGTTTTTACAAAGATATTGGTGTACTGTAGCTACTACCGAAACTAAACTAAACTAAACTGAACCATATATTAAATAGGAAACAAATAATCATAGGCGTTAAGTGGTTTTTTTTCTTCTATTTTTTTTACCCTTAACATACTGATTATTACGTTAAACATGATTAAACTGAACAAGCACTCACTTTGCTCTAGTGATTAATTCTGTTTCTGTCTCTTTGTTAAGTAAACTTTTAACAGGCTTGTTTACGATGGCCCAATTAAAATACATGTTACAGAAAATTATAATGCGATTTTTTCAGAATTTTTTTTTTAAAAAAAAATCATAATAAAAAATAGTGCCTTTTGCGATAGCTAATTTATTGTTGTAAAAGGTTTTTGCTACGACTAAACAGATGTCGCAAATGTCGCTATAATAAATTGTTGCAACGGTTAATTACTTAGAGTCAAATTGTAAAAAATGCAGTTATATTTTTATTTGATAATTTTTTACAAATATATTTTATCATTTTTTGCATAAATAATTACACAAAATATTTAAATAATCAAAATTATTATACAAAATTATAAAAATAAAACACATCAAAACAATGCATAAAAATAATAAAACACATCAAAATTATAATATTATTATCAAGAATACTCTGAGATAAGACTTAATTACATACATACCCACGATTTTAAAAAGTAACATTAATATTCAAATATTTCATAAATTATGCACAAATGTTCTATTGTTAGGTTCCGTTAAAGTTAACAGATTCTCCGTCAATGTATATTAAATGACTAAATTATCTTTCAATGCTAATTTTAAAATTTTATTTTAATAAAAGCCTTTAATGAAATAAAATATTTAAAAATAAAATAAAATTAAAAAAATAACAATAATAAAAATGACTTGAAAAATAATAATAACAATTAAAATCCTTTAATAAAAAATAAATTTAAAAAATAAAAAATGAATATGAAAAAATAATAACAACAATGAAAAGCCTTTAATAAAAAATAAAACACTTAAAAATTTAAAATAAATTAAAAAATAACAATAATAAAAAATGAATTGAAAAAATAATAACAACAATTAAAAGCCTTTAATAAAAGAAATAAAACACTTAAAAAATTAAAATACTTAAAAAAATAAAAATGAGAAAAATAAATTAAAAATAATAATAACAATAATAAAAAATTTTAAAAAATAATATGGCCTCTGTTGCAGCAGCTTTGGTTGGCTGCGCCAACTAGATCCGGGTGGTCAGCTATATTTCTTTTAAAAATAATTTCTTAAAAATTATTATTTTATTTTTTTAAATTATTTAAGAAGGATTTAGAAGGTGAAATGACTTTTTACCCTCAAATCTAATAATTTTAATAGAAGAATCCTAACAACAGAGCGTGTATATTTTGTCAAACGTTTGAATATTAATGTCACTTTTTTAAGTTCATGAATATTTTTATAATTAAGTCTTACTTTAAAGGTATTCTTGATAATATCCTTATTAACAATCCTCAAAATTACAATATAATAATTCAAAAATTATTACAAATCATAAATAAATACAAAAAAAAGTTTTAAAAAATAAATGTAATCTTTATAATATTTTAATAATAAAAAAGTAGAAAAAAATAAATTCAAGTTCTCTCATATTGCTAGTCACTACTAGAACTTTTAGGGGTAGTTGTCGAGTGTGTTCCTCAATATATTTTAAAACCATATTTAGTTGTTCTTGATAAGCTACAATTTTGCCTTCCTTACAGTGCAGCTCTGTGGATAATTCTCGAATTTTAAGATTTTTCTTGTCTTGCAAGCAATAGTAATTACATAAACTTTTGAACCTACTTTACACTAAATAATAAATCATTCTCATACTATATTGTATTATGAAAAAGAATAAAATAAAATAACTTTTTAGGATGAAACAAAACCACCCTCCACAATGTCAGTGGCAGATGCTGATTGGGTGGATAGTTACGACCTTCTGATACTTAAATCAGGTGGCTATTGAGTGACAAATATTCCTTAGAGTTAATTTCCCCTAAAGAGGGTGTAGAGTTTTTTTATTATAAAAAATTAGGGGAGCTTTCTCTTACTAGATTTGTTGTTTTAGTTCAAATTCTCTTTTACCAACTTCAAAATTGGAGATTAAACTTGAATTTAGAGAGAGCTGACTTAGAGATTACCCCTTATGGGAAACACTGGCGAAACACAATTAGAAAACAATTCCTATCATGAGGAATATTTTAAAAAACTTGCTCAGAGGGGGCAAGAAAGTAATTAACCTCCCCTGACATTTTAAGAACTAGGTATATTTTATAATTGGTTATTTTCTGAAGTAATTAGCTTAAGTTGGTGAACATGAAAGTATAGAGGGGTTAGCATTCTTTATCCCTCTAAGGTTTACCAAATTCAATGCTGACCTACCTAACAACCCCAAATAGCATTGTATCTTTGTGTCGACAGCGTCAGCAAGGGATAGAGACTCGATGTATGCTAACGTGGAGGTTGGTATTGGCCTTTTAAGAATTTTTTCATTTGACTAATCTTTAAGTCTAGTAATTGGGTGATGTGGCTTCTTAGTGTAACACTAGTGGGTCTCGCTAAAGATGTGGTAGGGATATGAGCTATGCTAACGTGTACACCTACTGATAAGCTCCATGATTACATGATAGGTGTCTAGGTTGCCATGATGCATCATCTGACATCGATATTGAGTGGTGACATGTGTCTTAACACAAGTTCCACTAGATAGGCTTTTGAGTTAAATTTTGAAGGTTTAAGTATTTGAACTTCTACTCAATCTGTTGAGGTAGCTCATTTTAGACCAAACTGTTAATAGAAAGAACTAGGCTTGAATGCCAAATTAGGCTCCTCTAAGTGGCCAAGTGTCACTTAAATTTATCTCAAATATAATAATATGTTAAAAACTAGTATTAAATTAAGAAATAAAACATAAGAACAATCAATTATTAATAATTTCAGAAACCCTAACTTATGATGAAATTTAATGAAGAACCCTAATTACAAACAGACAAAAATTGAAGAAATGCTACCCAGAAATTTCAAAGCTCACCTTTAAATCAAATCAGACATTTTTTTTATAAGAAAAATCCAAAAGAAAATGTTTTGGCTTGGAGAAGTCATGTATTGTATAATATACAGCGGAGGTATTTTAGTTTGGAAAGGGAGCCTAGAATTGAAGAAGTGATTTTTCAGAGAGTACTAACAAGAGATCGAAGTTGGAGCTCCACTGGTCAGCGAAGATTCACTAATAAATTTTTAGTTAAAAATAACGAAATAAAAAGTAAAATTATTAGTTTTAAAAAAGGAAACAAAAATGCAAAGGAAAAAAAATGTACACCGACTATGAGGAGGATGGAACCACAACCACGTTCAAAAAATCCAAAAATCCTACGCTCTACCATTAAACTAAGACAGCTTTACACTTATGGATGTTGTTTCTATAATTTTATCTGTGACAACTAAATTTACCATCGCATGAGCAATAGCAAAATATTTTTTTTTTCTTGTAATGAATAAAAGAATCCAAGAACAAGAATTTGAGACGAAGTAATGCAACTACTTTATTCTTTATATCAATTATTAAATGTTAAAATGTTGCCTAATCTATGCACGAAATGACTTATCACAGAGACCTCACAGCTCACAAGAATAAAAACTAACATAACTACGAAATACATGTCTTAAAGTACACTGTTTAGGAAAGTCTTTATCATTCAAAAGTCTAAGAGTATTAGTTTGAGTGGGTATGATTAATGGACAAACTTGCAAAGAAATAGATTCCCCAACTCTAGCCTTATCTAATCAATTCCTGTATGTTATAAATAATTTTCTTATAGAAGAATTATTAGTTTAAAGAAAACCTGTAATGCACAGATCCGGCGAATATTAGCAAAAATTAATTTAAATGAATAGGGTAGCAGTTGATCAATCACATCCGGGTAGAGTTGGTAATCAATTAAGATTATGATTGAGAAAGGCTTATAAGAATATTGAACTAGTCATTAACATTTTGATCATACCGATTCCTTTCAGTTAATTGAAAACCCCCCCACCAAATATCGATTGATGTTCCTTTAAAATAGTAAGTTTTCAAGCAAATACCAATCATGAATTGTGATTGAAACCTATATTACTTGGCTGCGACAGTAAAATTTGATATCGACTACTATACATTAATGTTATACTTATCAAATTAAATCTTAAATTTTAGATATCAAATAACATGGAAATGATTATTAAATGAAAAAATAGTATAATAAATAAATTTTAAATTTATAAAAAGTAACTATTTAATAGTTAATTGACACTTTATTTGAGATTATAAATTTAAATTTAGAACATTGATCACTATTATATTATTAGTTATGGAGTGGAATTAAAACTAGTGAACTATCTGTTGAAATTTAAGAATGTATTTTAAATAAATAAGCATAAAAGCATGTGTTAGAGTAGAGGAAAATAATTGAGAAGATAAAGAGAGACAAAGGGAAAGCTCCTAAGCCGTAGAAAGTCCTGTGTCGCAAAGCTCTAACTTTAAGGTTGGGCGTTGTAGCGTCAAACTAGGAGCACCGCAATGCTCCAGTTACTGGAATGGAGCATTGGGGCGCTTGCTCTTGGGCGCCGCAACACCCAATCAAGCAAGCATCCAATGTTATTGTTGGACACTACGGCGCTAAGAATGAGCGTCGCAGTACCCAGAATTGAGTGTGGTGACTTTCCTAAGAGTCACCTACCCCTTTTATATAATGTGACTTTTTAAAGTGGTGTTGTGTCTCCCTAGAGAGACACATACAACTTTATAAATATTGCAGACATATTTGAAACAAGAAATAAACTTCTCTTCTCAAATTTTAATTCAAATTTATCTCTCATCAACAATTTTTTTAAGTTTAAACACTTGTAGTCCAATTAAAGTATTTTGATGTGCATCTAATACTTTCTCATAAGTCCTTAAATCCTGGAACTATCAAACTAATAAACCTATTTACTTCTTTGATTATAATCAAAATAGGGGTAGAAATAGTTTAAGGACAGTGCATTGCACGCCTTGACTTCAAACTTTGTTTACTTGTATCCTTATATATTTTTCATATACAAAACCATTTGTTTCAACAATTTTAAACTACTTTTATCATATACCCATGGATACTACAAGAGAACCTTCGCTAATGGCTGTAGTAAAGTCTCTCTCAGAGGCTATGATGAAAAATATTTTAAGAGATGGCAAGATCGGGTGTATGATACCCTTGATGTAATAGGTTTAGCCAAATCTCTCACCATTCCTTCTCCTGATGCTACTGCAGAAAACTACAAAGAGGAGTTCCTTAAATAAAGTAGGGCAAACAAGGTATATCGTAACACAATTATTCATATATAATCAAATGAATTATATGATGTTTACTCTATATATAAGAATGTACATGAGTTGTGAGAACCCTTTTTTAGTTTTAAAAGGCTGAAAATTTTAGAAAAACACAACTTAAGAAAAAGTATGTTATATAAGATGTTGGTACCCAAAAGTATGTTGTAGTAAATTTCATAGACTTTAAAATGTTTAAGGAAAAAGAGGTCACTATACAAATACATGATTTTCATCTTTTACTAAATGATCTGAAAAATGAAAACATTATTCTCCCTAAACCTTTTATTGTTAGTGGCCTGAATCTTGGAAGGATTAGAAGAAAAGCAACAGACATAAAAGAAAAATTTTAACTTTGGAATATTTAATTGTGCACATTAGAATTGAAAAAAAGAATCGTTAAAGAGAGAACATAGAGAAGGCCAAATAATTAGTTTCTAAGGCTAATTTAGTAGAAAGTGATAATCATGATAAGAACCATCAAGATTCTACAAGCAACACTCACTTTTATAAGAATAAAGTCTCATTCAAGAAAAAGGGTAAGTGTTATGCTTGTAAAAAGGGTGATAATTTTGCTTATTAATATAAAGATAGGAACAAGAAAGGAAACAACAAAACTCCCAAGGCTAATTTAATTGAGGGAGAAGATGTTATTACTGTAGTTATTGTTTCACAGGTGAACATAGTGGCAAGTGGCAACAAAAAGTGAGTGATTGACTTTGCAGCCACTAGACATATGTGTAGAGATAAGAGTTCTTTCTAGAAGTATATTTATATTAGAGAATACGATGAATAAGTGTATCTTGGTGATTCTCATTCTGCACCGATGGTGGATAAAGGAAAAGTTCTCCTTAAACTCACTTTTGAAAAGTTTATAGTATTAAATAATATACTCTATGTTCCTAATCTTATTTTTGTGTTCATGTTAGGAATGACTAATATAAAGGTCTTCTTTGAAGGGGATAAATTTATAATGACCAAAGGTGGGACATTCATTGAAAAGGGATATTCTTTCAATGAATTGTTCAAAAAAATACTTGATATTTCAATGAATAAAGATGTTTCTTCTACTTATATTATTGAGTCTTTTAATTTATGGCATGATAGATTAGGTCATTTGAATTATCTTTATTTAAGAAAAATAAAAAGAGTTGATTTACTATCTACTATGAGTTTAGATGAAACACATCAATGTAATGTATGTGTGAAAACAATCTACAAAAACAATTGTAAACATATAACTCTTTGGAAAATCGAATTATTTGGTTTGATTCATAGTGACTTAGATGATCTTAAAGATATCATGGCTAGAGGGAGAAAAAGTTTTTACATAACTTTTATTGATGATTTTTCAAAATATACTAAGGTGTATTTAATAAGAAATAAAGATGAGTCTATGGTAAGTTCTTAATCTATAAATAAGAAGTTGAAAATCAACTTGATAGGAAAATTAAGAGATTATGAACTAATAGAGAATGAGAGTATGAGTCTAACTTGTTTAGTTCTTATTGTGTGGACAATGAAATTATACATGAAGTTACACCACCATACTCACCTGAATCTAATGGAGTGGCTGAAAGGAAATGATGAGTTATTTATTGATTAATTATGAGGCACTTATGAATTTGTGAGGAAATGCATTATTAACTGTTTTTCATATGCAAAGTAGAATTTCCTACAAAACAAAATTAGGAATTACTTCCTATGACCTGTGGAAGAGTTATACTCCTAACCTATTATATGTCAAAGTGTGGGGGTGTCTTGTAAATGTTCTTATTTCGGATCCTAAGAGGAAAATGATGAGACCTAAGACAATTGATTATATGTTCATAGGTTATACCCATAATAGTGCTGCATATAGATTCTTGGTATTAAAGGATACCATTGGGTTGTTTGATACAAACAACATAATAGAATGTAAAAATACATAATTCTTTAAGTCTATCTTTCCTAAGAAAGTTAATATAGATAAAAGTATGACTCATATTAAGGTCTATGTCTTTTTTTTATGGAAGATGGCCTTAACACTTATAGTAAGGCTATGACTTCTCATTATGCTCATTTATGGAGGGGAAAAATAAATGATGAAATCAACTCTATTATAAGTAATCATGTATGAGAACTAGTTAATTTACCTTTAGGTTCCAAGCCTATTGGTTGTAAATAGATCTTCAAAAAGAAGATGAGAGTTGATAGGATTATTGAGAAGTATAAGGCAAGATTGGTTGCTAAAGGGTTCACTCAAAAGAAAGACTTAGATTATTTTGATACTTATGTTCCCGTTATTAGAATTACATCTATTAGAATTTTAATTGCATTGGCTATAATATATAATTTGTTCATATATCAAATGCATATAAAAACCGCTTTTCTAAAGGGTGATTTAGAAGTGAAAATTTATATGAAACAATCGAAAGGTTGTATTCGTATTAGTAAAGAGCATAAAGTATGTAAGTTAGTTAAGTCTTTGTATGGCTTAAAGCAAACATCAAAACAGTGGCATAGAAACTTTGACAATTCTATTATATTGAATGATTTTATGACAAATAATTTCGATAAGTGTGTGTACTATAAAACCTGTGATACTAATAGATATGTGATTATATGTCTATATGTGGATGATATGCTTATATTTTGTTCTAGTATGGAAGTGATAGTTGAGACTAAGAGGTTTCTATCAAATATATTTGATATGAAAGATTTGGGAGAAGCTGACGTAATACTTTGGATAAAGATTATGAGAACATATAATGGTCTCATTTTATCACAAGAGTACAATGTAGAGAAAATTCTTGAGAGATTTGGGTACATAACATGTAAACCTATGGCAACACCTCATGATGCTATTTTTAAACTTCAAAAGAATGTAAAACATAATGATAATCAAAACCGTTATGCTCAAATCATTGGTAGTCTCATATATTTATTAAATACTACAAGGTCTGATATAGCATATGCTATAGGGAGATTGAGTAAATATACTTAAAATCCAGGGAAAAAGCATTGAAGTGCCTTAGATAGAGTTGCAAAATATTTGATAGGCACTAAAAAAATTATGCACTTTTATATGGTAGATCACAACCTGTGATTGAAGCTTATTGTTATTCTAATTAGATATCTGAATCTAATGAGATCAAGTCTACTAATGAGTATGTCTTCACTATAGGTGCAGAAGCTATATGTTAAAAATTCACTAAACAGACTTGTATAACAATTTACCATGGAGTTAAAATTAATAGCTTAGAAAAGGCTTATTTTGAGGCTGAGTGGTAAATGACACTCATATGTGATCTTCTCATTAGTACTCCGCTCTAACTATAATTTTTATAAATTATGATTGCGTAGCAGTCATTACTATAGCAAAGATTAAATGTATAATGAAAAAAATAGACAAATTTGGCTACGACATGGTATCATTAAACAGTTGTTAGAATCTGAAGTGGTAAGCCTAGATTATGTGAAGTCATAGAGAAACTTTGCCGATCCTTTGACAAAGCCATTAAATAGGAGATTAGTGAAAGACACGTCGAAGGAGATGAGACTTCTACCTAGAGCATAAAGTATGAGTGATGGTAACCCTACTTATATGATTGGAGATCCCATTGAAGTAGTTTCATAAGGGTAAGAATAAGTCACTTTTGTCTTTTTGTACTACCGATTATATTTGAGTCTATCCCTATGGCGAGGTTGTACATCTACAGTAGCAAAGAACGAGTTAGTCTCTTAATGAACTTCATATCCCTTTATAGGGTGGTGTGTCAAACCTACGAGACACACTTGATGGAGTATCACCTATATGAGTGTGGAATTGGGTCGGTTCCTATAAGAGCTAAACAAGTTACTCTAGAGCACTCATAAAGACAAGAAGGCATATGACCATTAATAATGCCAAATTGCGGACATAGACGAGTTATTGAAAATTTAACTTGCCTTTATTTTACATCCAAAGGAATAAAAAATTGATAGAAACTTAGTTTCACATAGTTCCTGTAAAATACTGTTACTTAATGAGTGGATTGGTTCATAACTTAGAAGAGCACTAATTTATATAAGTTAAATTCTACTTAGATAAGTGGTTGATTTGATTCACATTTGTTTATTTGAAATATGTGGGGGATTGCTAGAATTTAAGAATTTATTTCTAATGAACAAGTATAAAAACAAGTGTTAGAGTAGAGACAAATAGCCAAGAAAAGAAAGAGAAACAAAGGGGAAACTCTCAAGCTATATGAGGCTTGGGCGTTGTGGCGTTAGGCTTAGCGCCGGGGCGCTCTAGCTTCAGGGCTAAACACTGCAGTGTCAGACTAGGAGCGCCTTTGTGCTCCAGTTACTAGAATGAAGCATCGCGATGCTTAGTCAGACAAGTGCCCAATGTTACTGTTGGGTGTCGCGGCTCCCAAAGCTGAGTTTGGTGACTTTCCTAACAGTCACCTACCCATTTTATATGATATGGCATTTCAAAGAGGTGTTGTGTCTTCCTAGAAATACACATATAACTCTATAAGTATTGCAAGTACGTTTAAAACAATGAATGAACTTCTCTTTTTAATTTTTGATTTAAATTTCTCTCTTATCAATTATTTTCTAAATTTAAATACTTGTAGTCTAAAGAATGTATTTTGGTGTGTATCTAATGCTTTTTTCATAAGTCATTAAATTTTAAAACTATCTTATCAACAAACCTATTTGCATCTTTAATTATAATCAAAATAGAGGTAGAAATTATTTAAGAACAATGTATTACACGCCTTAACTTCAAACTTTATTTACTTGTATATTTATGTATTTTTTATATATAGAACCATTTGTTTCAACACTATCATCAATACTTGTTTAATATCATGGTATCATAATTTTAAAATTATAATTGTTTTAGAGTGAAAGTCCTAATTGTCACATAAAAAGTATACAAGTATTTGATAAAAATAGTTTTTTTTTTAAATGATAAAAATATCTTTTAAAATTGGTAAAGTAGAATTTTACTAACCAACTAGATAGTAAAAAGTAACCTAATTTTGTAATCAAACTTATTCGAGTTTATCAAACACTTTAATTATTTGTCAGTGATTGTTTATAATATATGTTACCACGCACCATATCCCCCTCTATTTCTGCATAAATACAAATTAAATATAGTTTCCTTCAAATTGGTTTGAAAAAGATTGATATTTTCATTTTTTTTTCTTTTAGTGCAAGGGTCAAATCTTTCCTTGACTTAGCATTGACATTTATTTATTGATACTAATCCTTTTATTTGAACTTCGACAGGCTCTTTTTAGAGGTATGCACAACTGATTTAGTTTGCCGAAGGGATTTCTCAAATGAATTTGGCCAACTTCCTCTTGTATGCACGAGACTCAGTAATCTTATCTTATCTTATCTTATTACTACCTCGTAAGAGTGTTTTCATAACTAACTATTTAAAATAATTCATCCTCTTTCACATAAATTTATATATTTGGCAATATTCTTATATTCTAAATAAATTTGTTTGATGATTTTAAATTTGAAATTTAATTACGATGGGCACGTACCTGTTTTGAGTTTTCATTAATTTCAGTAAAAATTTGACACCTATAGTCATTGGTCTAAGTTAATTAATTTCTCAATATACATTATAAAATTTTATAGTTTAACTCAAAACTCAAATAATTTAAATTTTAAATTAATAATCAGTAAAATTAAAATGATAAAGAATATCAAAATTTATAGTGATTCAATTTTTATTAACTTATGTCCAATTTTTTCTGTATTTCTCTCTTTTTTTTTTTCTCTAGTCTAGTTCATAAGAATTAAACAATTATATATTATGGCATTCTTTCTCATTTTTAATTTTACTATTTGTTAGTTTTAAATTCTTGATTATTTAAGTTTGGATTGGACTTCAAATTTTTAATAGTGGTACCAAAGTGGAAGGTTTAAAAGATTAGAAGAAAATTCAAAGATAAATTATCAAAAATAAAAAATGGTAATCACCAAATTGAGGTGGTGAATTTTAACAGACATGGAGACTTTAATCTATAGCAAAACAAAATTAAAAAAAGTTGTTGGTATAGTAGAAGATTGACAAAACTTTAATGGAGCCAAAGAAGGAATGAGGAACTTCAATAAGTGAAAGAAGAGGGCAAAGATGGATGAAACTATATTTAACACTATTATCCTACAGTTATCTGACAATGTACTTAGCAAATTAATAAAGAAACCACAATAATGGAGGCTTTTGGGTAAACTTGAAAGCATATATATTTCTAAATTTTCATTCAATAAGATCCTTCTAAAAGCAAGGTTATTTGATTTTTGAATTGATCATTCAAAAGGTTTAGAAGATAATTTTAATGAATTTAAGAGGATCTATATAGACTTCACAAATATTGGTGAAGCAATCGGTGATGAGAATCAAACAGTTATTCTCCTAAACTTTTTTTCACGTTCTTATAGGAAAGTAAAATCCGCAATTAAATATAATAAAGAAAATATTTACTCTAGAAGATTGTTTGACTGCCTTAAGACTAAGTGAGTAAAAAATTAAAAACCGTGAAGAAAGACAATAGGAAAATCTATTTGTCAAAGAAAGATCAGAGAAAAAAAAGAAATACTTAAAAAGTTCAAGTCAAAGTCGAGACTAGAGGAAGAAAGTGCTTTTTTAATATAAATGAAAGGCATGTGAAGAAAAACTATTATAAGAGAATTAGAAAGATGAAAAAAGGGTTTAGACTATGCATAAACAACATTGGCAAGTGAAGATTATGAGAGTTTAGAAGTTCTTATAATAATAACTAATGATACTAAAAATTAAGTTCTAAACTCAAACTACATTTATCATATAAGTCTAAATAAAGAATGGTTTGACATATATGAATCATATAAAGGTGAAAAAGTGCTAATGGTGTCACGCCCCAGACTTAAAAGATCTGACACACGACATCACTTACATTCATTCAATAATATTTAAACATTCATTTCAATTTTACTTTTTTTTCAAAATTATAACAATTGAATTATGACTGGGACAATTAATAAACCGAAGATACGCAGAGTTTTCTCAGAGATTAACACTCTACTATGTCACTAATAGTAACTTTATTACCGGAAGCCCAGAATATATTCATTGTAAATTCTTACTTAAAATCAACTAATAACCACGCTTGGTGAAACTTAAACCAAATTCAACCACACACAATAAAATAATATATAAGTATTTATTCAATAGGGACAAATCAAATATCTTATCCCACGTGTCCCCAAATGAAACACTCAGCAACCTAGCAACTTAGGGAACCCAAGGAACAGTAGAAGCCTTGCCAAATCCGCTAAGCACACATATACCTTATTTATCTGAAATCACCATAAACTATAATGAGTATAAAACTCAGTAAGCATACTAGTTTTTCATATATCAAATACAAATACATATATATAAACAATGCACATGTATGATATGATGTGATCAATCAAAATTATAATCTTATCAAATAACATGTCATGTAAGCGCTTACACATTCTTTCAAAACATATAATAGGAATACCATCAGTCAACTATTACTTAGTAGAACTTACAAATTACATATCACATAATGCGCCAAATGTCACTCGTAGGTGACATACCGTATGAAAGGAATAGTACAAGTGAGGTTTAAATTACACATATATAATGCTCAAGCCCGAAGGTAAGAGCCAAACCCTCACCCTGATCATCGGTGAGTCCTCTCACATGCACCAATACGCCACCACACGAATGTGATGACTCAATCTTCCTTTAGGTACCAATAGGATCCTCCCTACATACGGAACACATAACATATACCAATCTCGAAGGAAATGCCATACATAAAGGCTCCAAAAATCATATAAGATGCCTACTAAATCAACAGTAAGTTCAAGCATCCTCAAAATACAAAATGTTTTTCATAGACATATTACACTACAAAGCTTTCTTTGTTAAACACATTTCATTTTGAAAGCTCACTTTCAAAAACACATGTATGTCCATACTCAATGTCAATGCTGACATTCATAAAAATATTTCTTTCACATTTCATATCAAATACACTTTGGCATAACATAAACTTATTCTTAAGCACATTTACAAATTATACATAGACAATTACTATGCTTATTATGATTTCAGTAAAAAGTCTAGTATACTTACCTCTTAACACTTTCGGGTACAAGACTTAATTCTCCTTAACCTATCAATGGAGTTTAATCCTTTCATAAGCCTCACAATTCACACAAAATACTTTAAATAGCTTACAAAATTATACATATTGCACTTATCACATCAAATTGGTCTAATTACTTGGTTTCTCAAAACCTGTCATTCTGACCACTTATACTTAACAAAATTTTCTTATATATCAAATGAAGTCCAACTACTCCAAAATAAAAATATATCATTCTTAACTCATATATCCTTCTTATATATGAATATTATATCATAATTCCTACACAATCTATTCCATAAACACCATCGAATCCAAACTACTAACCTAACAGGATCAAGATACTTACTGAATAGTATTCGATCTCTTAGTTTTATAAAATCATATACTAACTCAAAAATTATAAAACTATAACAGAAATACTCTTGACACATATCTCAATCCATGATAAATATTTTACTTCAAAATCACTGTCGAAAGTATTTTAAAACTATTTTATTCTATAGCTTTAAAACCTGTTAATCAAATACTGCAATGAGCTGACACTTTTTAAAAAATCATAACCATTTAACCACATTGATCTAAATTCGCAATTCTGAGTATATTATATTAGACATATAAAATTATCATATTCCATAAATGCATAATTTTTTAAGATCATTAAGCAGATCAAAAATTGTTTGTCACTGTATTATACTGTTCACACTTGAAATTTCTAGAATTTCACAGTCATTTTGGTAAATTCACTATAAATTCAATTTCTGGAATTTTCAATCAATTCAAAGTCTCAGATAATCCTAAACATGTCTAATTGCATATACTCAAAATTAAAAACTAGAATCGAATCACAACAATTTATAAAATTTCTGGATCAGGAGACTATCAAGTAGAAATTCTGCAATTCATCATGATTTATCAAGCTATCTACATAGATCATCATTAACTCTCATAATATCTTATGAAATACACATCAAATCCTCAATTATACATATTTTCAGAAATCAAAACTTAAAGAAATCAACTTAATTAACACCAATGAATTGAGAAATAGTTGTGATATACCTTTTAAAATCTAAAATTCTAATTTCTTCTTCTTCTTCTCTTTCTCTCCCATCTATTTCTCTCTTTTCTCTCTCTAAAGGGGTAGCTCAACCCAAAAATGAGTAAATTAGGGTTTCAAAAGTGTATTTTTATACTAAGAGGCTAATTTTTAGCATTTACGAATTTGCCCTCAAAACTTTCAAAGTATTTTAATTTGGTCCCTAAAATAAATCTAAAATCTTGCAAATAAACCCAATACTAATAGTATGTCCTTAACCTATACAAACACTACTAATAACAACACATAAATCAAATATCATCCACATACAAATAATATATATATATATATATAAATACTTATTCTTACCGATTATGGATACTAGTTACTACAAATGAGTAATAATTAGACATGCAAAGTGATTAGGATTGGGGCTATACCAATTAAGATGCACGATGAAATAATTAGTATCTTGAAGAATGTAAGACATGTTCCAAAACTTAAAAGAAACCTAATTTCACTAGTAGTTCTAGGTGAACCAGAATATACTTGTAAAGTTGAGAATAGGCAAATAAAAATTTGTATGGGTTTTATTTTAATGATAAAAGGAGCTAAGTAAAAAGCCTTTACATTATAGAGGGAGAAATAGTCATTGAGAGCACTATAACTACTGTACATAAGAGATATGAGAAATTTGAGCTATGACACAAAAGATTAGAGCACATTAGTGAGACATAATTATTGAATCAAGGATTAATTGGTACTAGTAAAGTCATAGGGCTGGATTTCTATGAACATTGTATATTAGGGAAACAACACAAGTTGAATTTTAAGCCAAGCATAAATAGAGTCACTATAGTCTTAAAATATGTACATGCTGACATATGGGATCCTATCAACTCAATAACTTATAAAGGCAATAAGTATTTCCTTTCCTTAGTAGATGACTACTCAAGAAAGATATGAATTTTCTTATTTAAATCTAAGGATAAAACTTTTAATAAATTCAAAAGTTGAAAAATACTTATTAAGACACAATCAAACAAGAAATTGAAGACACTAAGGACTGAAAATGGTCTAGAATTTTGCAATAAAATATTTGATGATTGTTGTAAAGAAATGGAATAATAAGGCATAGGCCAATTAGGTTTACTTCTCAGCAAAATGGAGTTGCTGAAAGATTGAACATAACTATCCTTAAAAAGATAGGTGTATGCTTTTAAGCTTGGTCTATTTAAATAGTTTTTGGGATAAGCAATAAGTACGGCCTGCTATGTGATTAATAGAAGTCCTTCATGTGTTTTGAATTTCAAAACACTTGAAATTCAAAATACTTGAGGAACTATAGACAATGAAGTCTCTGAGTTACAATTATTTGAGAGTGTTCGAGTGCATTGCCTATGCATACCAAAATATTAGCCAATTAGAGCCTAGGTCCTAAACATGTGTGTTCCTTGGTTATCCAGAAGGGATAAAGTGATATAGCCTTTAGTTGAAGGAATCAAATATGGTTAAAATCATTATTAGTAAAGATATTGTTTTCAATGAATCCAATATGCTATGCCTGTAAGAGAAACAAGACAATAACATCGTAGAAGAAAATGAGCTTCAGATTAAGTTAAAGCGCTAGTATCTAAAAGTATCAAATGATTACTCATCTAGTCATTCGCCATCTGAAGTAGATCCAAAAACCAGTACACAACAACAACCTGAAGATTTTTCAGACTAATAACTTGCTAGAGATAGAGAGAAAAATCAAGTAAAACTCTCATTTAAATTTATTCCTTATAATATAATTGCTTTTGCATTATGGACAACTTAGAAGATCACTAAAATCAAAAAGAAGAAATATAAAAAAGCTATCAACAACATATATAAAGAAGAGTGGTTGTTTGCTATGCAGGAAGAAATGAACTCTCTCATTAACAACAAAACCTGGATATTTGTTACAAGACCTTCGAAGCAGAAATTGGTAGATTATAAATGGATCTAAAAAGTTAAAGAAGGAAACATACTAGAAGAGCCAACAAGATTTAAGGTAAGACTTATAGCCAAAGGTTTCTTATAGAGAGAAGAAATATACTACATAGATATTTTTTTCATTAGTTGTTAAATACACAACTAGAAGGGTTATACTTTCTTCGGTAGCATACTTTAACTGGTAACTACAACAACTAAATATGAAGACTTGGTTTCTTGAATGGTGAATTAGAAAAAACTACCTATATAAAGCAACCAAAAGGATTCGAAAACACTGGCAAGCCTAACTAAATATGCCTGTTGAAAAATTCTCTTTATTAAAAAAGTCACCACAGATAATTAAAAAAAAAAACTCTTTTTGTTACCCTATTAGGGTTTTAAAGGAGCAGTTATAACACATATCTCTACTTTAGAGGCACAAGAGGATTGGATGAAGTAAATTTATTGCTATACTTAGATGATATATTGCTAGCAAGTTAGAATCAAGAAGTAGTACAGAAAGTAAAAGGGCTACTAATGGAAATCTTAAGGGATAAGGAAAGACGAAAATTGATACTATCTCAACAAGGTTACATGAAGAAGATGATTGACAGATTTGGAATGAGCAACTCTAAAATAGTCCACTTACCTTTAGCAGGGCATTTCAAATTTTCTACAGTATAATTTCCTTCATCTGACAGTAAAAAAGAATATATGTCTAAGGTACCATACTTAAGTGTTGTAGGATTAATTATGTATGTCATGATCTATAAAAACCAAACTTAGTCCATTTAATCAATGCCTTGAGTAAATATATGACAAATTTAAGAAAACGACATTAGTTGGGAATTAAGTGGATCTTGAGATACTTGGTAGGTATACTAAAATATTGTCTATTATTCGAGTATGATGTTAAGGGCATCCAATCAATTTGGTATTTGGATTCAGACTTTGGTGAGTAAAGAGACCCAAAAAAAAAAGATCATTTATCGTATATTATGTCAGAGTGTGTGGGACCCACCAAATCTTTAGTCCACTGGCTAGATGACACCTCAGAGTCACCAGCATCCCAACACACAATTACTCAGGTTACCTGCGCCCCCAAGGATTCGAACCCTCGCCCCTATCTCCTTGGACATACCCGTTTCAACACTTGAAATGCTCTATTTGCACTAAGACTTTTGTATCCATTCACTCAAACAACACCCATATATGTCATAAATAGATCTGATACCATTTGTTGGAGGGGATTTATTTCCTGCTGTATAGTTTAAAAGAGTTTAAACTATCGTCTTCCCATTCAAGAGATTATCAGAATTATATAAAGCAGTGGGAGGGCGTTTTAAATCGAAAATGTATAATTGGTATACCCATGATTTAAAATGTTTTATTAGCGATTTAATAACTATTCTGCTTACATCTCCCATTATTTTGACTTGTTAAGTCTAATGGCCACTACAAACCAGTTGGTGTGCATAGTTGATGCAGTCCAACTCTAAAGTGCTAGGAATTACTCTGACCTGTGGATGAATCTCATAAGTGTTTTGGATTCAAAAAATTTTGGATTTATTGTTGATCAGAGTTTGCTGTAAGATATTTCTGATAACACCTCTTAAGAAGATTAAATAGAGAGTGTGTGACCCTCTCTATTTTGGGTGCTTCATTTTTTACTCCAAGTATATCTGGTGAGACCAGATGTGTAAGGGAGAAGAAGATGAGGCAGATACCTAGCATCAATCCTCAGAGGTAACATTTATCCAAAGATCAACAAGAGAGCTTATAGATGGAAAGTGTTTCCACTATAGTAAGGTTGGGTATTGGATATTCCCCTACCATAGAAGCCTTATTATTGTCAGGAAGACTTCCACGGGTTTGTGTATGACACATATAGACATTTCTAGGGCATAAGATGCCAGTTCAAGCTGGGTATGAGATACTGCACGTCCTTTCATGTCTGTAATATATTTCAGGGATTGAGAGAGACTTAAATACAATAGCTTGAAGAAGTAATGTTAAAAATAAGAAATGGTGATTTCTTGCAGGTCCAAGTTGTTGGGCAGCTTAACTTACTTCTTGTATGTAATACAACAATTATATTGCAAAGTAAATATGATGTTTTATTAACTGAATGTCAGTTAATAAATAGACATTATATACAATTAGAAATGTCTGAAGATCAGAATCCTTAAATTATACGGAGCTATAGTATATAAGTTTAGGCCATATAGACGTGAGACGCTTATCCATCTGGTTAAGGATGGTTGGATTTCTAATTTGACCTTAAAGGCTTAACCAGTTTATGAATAATATATTCGCGGAGATGACTAAACATACTGGTATGTACGTCACATCCTTCAATTAGATCAAGACGGTGAATACATCAACAGCAAGTTTCCCGTTTGTTTAAGGAAGAATGAGATTCTCACTTATTATAGTCCTTCGCGTTATCCACAACATAATGATGTTTTAGAAAAGAGGAATCAGACTTTATCAGATATTGTTCGATTGATAATGAGTGTTACCGATCTATATCTGTGAGAATATGCTCCAAATATAGCTACTTATTTAGCAGAGTTCCATCAGAAGTTATTCCTTCTATTCCGTATGAGATACAGAGAGGAAGGAAGTCGTAGCTTAAATATGTTAAGACTTAGGATTGTCATGCTTACGTAAGAGTTACGCAGCAAGGTATCTTATTTTGTAAGAGTTACTTAGCAGGATAAATAGCACCCAAGAGGTACATGTATAGGTTCATTATGTATCCTATAAATTCTATAAAGAACTAGTTCTATGATTCAGAGAAACGAAATGTGATTGTTTTTCGGTATACCACTATTCTAGAGAAAGAGTTTCTCATGGAACGTGGGAATCATAGAAAGATTGAGCTTGGTGAAGTCAATCTAGAAATCAATGAACCAAGCATGGGAACTCAAGCTCAATTAAGTAGTGACCTTTTAGCACACCTTTCCAAATGGGTCGAAAAGGATGTCTAGGTCACCTTTTAGGTATAGATGATACCTGAAGGTGAACTTGGAGTTTTCTTGGTAGACAAAAATAGTCATTTGACCTTTATGGATTCAATGTTAGACATGTTAGGTGTTGATTATTCTAGGGTATTTGCATGTGGGATGTGTTCATCATACAAAAATATACATATCTCATACATATATGTGCACAGCGAAAGATTAAAATTAAGACAATGAACACATGTAATACATATTTATCAAATGAAAAAGGAGATTGAGAAATTTAACCTATGAAGCCTTTGCATTAATTTGCTTGAAATGAAACTTTGATCAATCCTAACAATCAACAAGTGTGGGTTTGATTGTCTAGAATGGTAGTATGTTAATCCAGCATTTAGTTTAACTCTTAAACTTAATTCAAAGTTAAACTATTTAACTTAGTTAAATTTGTTTTTCTTTTTATTAAACTCTTGAATAAAAATAAATTTAATTCATATTTTAATGGCTAAATTAATTGGAGAAGATGATGAATAGAAAAATGTTTTCAACTCTTGAAACATTTCAATTTTCGTTCTTCATTTCTCTCTTAATTTTCTAGCCAACCAAAAATAATTATCATTTGTTTTAATCAAATTAAATTAATTAATTTATCTTTTGTTCAACTCTTGAACAATTAAAACAAATCTCTTTTAGTTATTATATTTAGTAACAATTTATATATTTGTTTTGTTGTTTTAATACTTAAAACACAAAATAAAGAATTTCAATTTCTCAAATTGAAATGGCCACCAAAATGGCAAAATCTAAAAACTTAAAACTCTTGAATTTCATTTCACTTTATATACTAATGCATAAATTTCAAACTAATTTGAATTTCATTTGCATTTAATTTAACTTAACCTAACTATAGTTAACATTTAACCTTAGTTAGATTAGTTTAACTTAACCCTTAAATTAGTACTAAGTGAGTTGGAATTACACCAAACTGGGATTCATTGCTTATTAATAAGTATGCAGCAGAAGCGGCAGTGAAGATTCGTAGATTTTTTGTTGGCCCATGGAAGAGTTCCAACACAGATGGATCCTATCCCATAAGTTTGTGATAAAATAAGGTCATAGTATAAGCTGAAGTGCCAAGAGGATACCAGTACTCTAATTATATTGAGAGGAGTCTCACATGACTAGAGGAATCTTAGCTGAAGGAAATGTGATTATTTGTAGAAGTGCTCTATAAACAATTTAATGGACCCACTTTCTAAGTCCACGACTCTTAAAGTGTTTATGAAACACGTAGAGTCGATGTGCATGAGATACCAGCAGGAATGACACTGGAGCAAATAGGAGATTGTTAGGGTCGGTGCTGACGTGTCATTCCTGAATGTACATATACTTGTGTATTTATACAAGTGTATATTCTCATTAAATCGCTAATACCAATTTATATGGTACTATGCAATGTAACGCTACAGACATTGTACAATCTGAAGGAGTTCAGATTAGATCTAAAAGAGTTTAGATAAGGGCTTATAATTAGCCATACTGAGAGATATAAATGTTAAATGTTAGCACAACTAAGTGTTAGCTGGTTATAATACTCAGCAAATCCAAGAGTTGGAGCCTTGTCTATAATGGACATAGACTTAAGAATATACTAGTAACTACATAATTGCAAGAGTTGCAATCGGGTGTCAGAAAATGCTAGTTGTGCAAGTATGTTCTTGAATAATTTTCTCTGATCTATTTCTGCCGATGCAGGTCTATCGGTGGATACCTTTATATAGATTAGCATATGTCGTACTTATAGGGTATAGATGGTCATTCCTAGCCGACCGTGAGTTTGGATCTCGTATTGACATATGGGTATCCAGTTAGAATTGGATATGAGACAAACTCACGAGGGCCTTCGATAGACACCCTATATAAGCCATCAACGGAGGGTCTTCTCGAGTTGAGTAGTATACGTGGTCCTGAGTGCCACGGTGGGCTTGTAAGTGATTCACCACACTTTGGTTCCACGCATGTCGCAGACCTTTCATGGTGTGACCTCTGGGTGTCACTGGGTATGGTTCGATGCTTATGGAGTTTGGTGCGTACAGATATGGGATCCGTCAGCTCCCGTATAGAGTTAGATATCCAGATGCTTCGAGAATATATCTCAACAAGTCTTGTGGCCACAAGTAATCATCCCGGGAAAGAGTTCCGCCAGGGTGGAATAATATGGAAAAAGAGTTTGCGCATATTGTTCAGTGAGATACAAGTCTAGAGATAGGACATGGATGAGCACAGGGGATTTGACGGTGATAATCTATATCCCCGCACATCCAGGATATCATGACGAAAGAACTATACGTATGCGTTGTAGCTTCAGCTTGTATGGTTCAACATGCTGATTTGTTATATCCGTGACGTGTGCGTGGGGCATTGCTCACGAATTCATGTAATAGTTTCATATGGCGAATCGGGCGAAGGACCTAAGGAGTTCCGCGATATGGAGTGTACTTATTGTGCACTGGGCAGCGTGTTGAATTAATTTATTTAATCCAGCAATATTAAGCACTGCCACGAGAATATGTGTGTGTCTGTATTTAAGTGTTAAATACAACATTTAGTTAATAATTATTATTTAATAATTATATAATGACATGTGGCGCATTGTGGATCCTCGGTTGAGTTTACCTAACTGTGGGTTTGGTGGTACCCATTAGGGGGTAAACTTGGTAACTATTCATAAGGGGTAAAATGGTCATTTCACATATTGATTATTTAATTGTTAAATAATCAAAATATCTCTATTTTTATTATATTATATAATATATATAATATTTTTTATATATTATTATTTTATTTTGTCAGACTATGTAGGGCGAGGCCCACCAATTCTTTGGTCCACTAGCTGAATGACACCTCAGAGCCACCGACACACCCACACAACTAGCTCAGGTTACATGCGCCCCCAAGGAATCGAACCCCCGCCCCCATCTCCATAGAGGCCTTATAGGCCTTTAGAGGTTTGTCCTTGACTAATTTAATATTTATTAATCTAACTTTTATTTTATTGTTAGTCTTACCTATATTATTTATGTTTATTTAATATTTTATTTTTTCCTCTTATTTGTAATATTTATTATTATAACATTTTGTTTTATATTTTTATATGAGTAGTTGGTTTCAAGATCCTAATTCTCATCATTTGGTGAAATGTAATTTCAGAACTTCTTTTGATAATTTGTTGGATTCTCCTTCATTTTCTCATTTTTCACCAATTAACACCATGACCGATAATCAAATCGAGGGACTCATAGACCCAATGGACAATTAGTCTTAACATAATGACTATAACTGACCTAGGATCCTTATAAACAACATGAACCTCACATGAACCGGTGCACCATCTGACTTAGTTTTTCCTCTAGATACAACACATTTTAATATAAGAGAATTAAAATTTATCCAAAATTATCCAAAATTTTATGGTTTAGATGCAAAAAAACCCTTACTTATATCTAAGAGAATTTAAAGAACTGTGTAACACGTATAATGACCTAAATTGTAGTATGAACATAATTCGACTTAATCTTTTTCTTTTTTCTTTAAAATATAAAGCTAAAATATGGCTACAAAATCTTAGGTGAGGATTTATTTCTTTATGGGATGAGATACAACAACAGTTTGTGAAAAAAAAATTCCTTACCATAGAACAAAATCTTTTAAAAGATAAATTACCACTTTTCCCTAAAAATTAGGATAGACCATTTACCAATGTTGAAAAAGGTATAAAGAATTACTTAATACCTGTCCTCATCATGGCTTTGAAACTTGAAATGATATATAATTGAACATTTGATGATAAAGACCTAGAAGAGGTAATGAACTATCTAGTGAGGGTATTTATCATCTTAGGAAAGACCATGACCTTTAAGCCAAATTAGCATCCCTAGCTAGGAAAGTAGAAGTTTAAAAATAAAAAAAAGAGGTCAATTAAAATCTGTTCAACAAATTGTGTGTCACATATATAAAACCTATGATCACTCTACCAATGATTGCCTAACTTTGCCTACATTTAATGAATGTCTCCATGAACATGTTAATGTTCTAAACATGTTTAAGCAGTCAAATAATAACTTATATTTAAAAAACTACAATTCAGGTTTGAGAAATTACTCAAAATTTAGTTGGATGAATGACATTCAAGCACAGGCTTCATAACCACATTTTCAATCACATCAAAATTTTTAAAATCATCAAGGTTATGCACTATATGTCCCACCTCCTAAGAAAAATATTGAAGAAAATTTGCATGCATGCATTCATTGAAAAGCAATAGTCAATTAATTCTAAAAATGCTCAAATATTTGCTGATTTGAAAGATACTCTTACTAAATTTGCATCCCCACTGAATATTCATGAGAAAGAAAAATTTCCTTCTCAAACATAACAAAACTCCAATAATAACATAACTTTAACGCATATAGTTCAAGAAGCCAATATATGGATCAACTTAAAGCTGTTATCATCATTTGGAACAATAAGGTTATTGAAAAACACATTTCTGAATCTCATGAGAATGATGAATCAATCTCTAAGGGTAAGGAAAGTGTTGAACCTAAACCTAGTGAAGAAAACACTAAACCCTTACCTGTACTCCTATTTTCTCATGCACTATGCAATGCTAGGAAGTTGAATCATAATCCTGAAATTTTTGAAATCTTTAAACAGGTAAACGTTAATATTTCTTTATTGTATGTAATTAAATAGATTCCCTCTTATGCAAAAGTTTTGAAGAATTTATGCTCAGTAAAAAGAAAAGTGTGTGAAAAATAAAGTATTTTTAGTTGAACAAGTAAATGGTATTCTTCAGAACAATAATGCATTGAAATATAAAGACCCTGGTTGTCTTACAATCTCATGCATTATTGGAAGTCATAAAATTGAACAAGCCTTACTTGATCTTGGTGCTAGTGTGAATTTACTATCATATTCAGTTTATCAACAGCTCAATCTCGGTGAGTTAAAACTAACTTTTGTAACTCTTTTGCTTGTCGATAAATTAATAAAAGTGCCAAAAGAAATAGTAGAAGATATTTTAGTTCAAGTCGATAAATTCATATATCTTGTGAATTTTATTGTTGTGAACACAAAACCTGTTAAAGGATGTAATCTGATACCTATTATTTTGGGTCGATCATTTTAGCAACTTTTAACACTTTGATTAATTGCAGGAATTGAATAATGAATTTTTCATTTGAAAACATGACACTGGAGCTCAATATTTTTAATATATGTAAGCAACCACATGAGGAGGAGGATAAAGGTAAAGAAGTAAACATGATTGAAATAATTTTGGAGGATCATATTGAAAAAAGAAGTTCTACTGATCCCTTAGAAATGTGTTTAATGAATTCATTTGAGTCAAATATGCAATTAGATCTTGAAATATCTAACATATGCTTTTTACTTGATAGTGCATAAGTGATCGAAAATAAAGATTAGAAATCAAAGTTTGAAGAATTAGGAGAAAAAAGGGATAAGCAGAACGAAATTCTAACGTTGGAGTTGAAACCTCTACCTAAATGGCTAAAATATGCATTTCTTAGAGAAAACTAAACTTACCCAATGGTAATCTCTTCTACACTCATAAGCGAATAAGAAGGTAAGTTAATTCAAGTATTAAAAATGCATAAAAATGCAATAGGGTAGAGTTTAAAATACATAAAAGGCATTAATCCTTTAATTTGTACACATAAAATACACATAAAGAATAATGCCTACACTTTTCAACAACCCAAAAGTAGATTAAACCCGCGTATGAAAGAGTTAGTGAGTTGAAGTTCTCAAATTATTTGAAGTAGGAATCATCTATTCTATCTCAGATAGTAAATAGATAAGTCCTACTTATATAGTACAAAAAAAATATGAAATCACGGTTACTGAAAATAACAAATGTGAGTTAATACCAACTCAAGTCTCATCTAGTTGAAGGATGTGCATAGATTATAGTAAGTTGAACTATACCACTAGAAAAGACCATTTTTTCTTAACATTCATTGACCAAATTTTAGAAAGAGTAGTAGGACATCTCTACTATTTATTTATAGATGGTTATTCTGACTATTATCAAATTTTTATAGCACTGAAAGACTAAGAAAATACTACCTTCACATGCCTTTTTGGGACTTTTATTTTTAGAAGAATGCCATTTAGACTATGTAATGCTCCAGCAACATTTTAAAGAAGTATGTTAAGCATTTTTGGTGAGATGGTTAAGCATTATTTAGAAGTTTTCATGGATTATTTAACTATGTTTGGAAATTATTTTGATAATTATCTTGAAAACTTAGGAAAAGTTTTAAAAAGATGTGAAGAAAAGAGTCTTGTGTTGAATTAGAAAAAATGTTATTATATGGTCACTTCTGGATTTCTTTTGGGACATATAGTGTCTTCTAAAAGAATTGAAGTGGATAAGGAAAAAGTCAAATTTTTAGGACTTTTATTTTTAAAAGAATGCTCTTTGGACTATGTAATGCTCCAGCAATATTTTAAAGAAGTATGTTAAGCATTTTTTGTGAGATGGTTGAGCATTATTTAGAAGTTTTCATGGATTATTGAACTACGTTTAGAAATTATTTTGATAATTGTCTTGAAAACTTAGGAGAAGTTTTAAAAAAATGTGAAGAAAAGAGTCTTGTGTTGAATTAGAAAAAAATGTTATTATATGATCACTTCTGGAATTGTTTTGGGATATATAATGTCTTTTAAAGAAATGGAAGTGGATAAGGCAAAAGTCAAACTTATTACTCATTTATCCCACCAAAAACAGTCAGAGAAGTCCAATCGTTTTTAGGACATGCTTAATTTTATAGGAGGTTCATAAAAAAAATTTGTCCTATATCTAGACCCCTTTGTAATCTCTTAACAAAAGATGTATCATTTGAGTGGACTCAAGACTGTCAAAATTCATTTAAAAAATTAATTGACCTCTTAACATCTACTCCTATCATATAATCTCCTAATTGGTCTTTACTTTTTGAGCTCATGTGTGATGCCAGTGATTATGCTATTAGTGCTGTATTGGGATAAAGATAGGAAGGTAAACCTTCTATAATTTATTAAGCAAGTGGAACTTTAAGCAGTGCACAAATGAATTACACAACAACTGGAAAAAAAAAAAACTATTGGCTATAATATTTATATTAGTCAAATTTTGTTTTACTTAATTGATTCTTCAACTGTTGTGTTTACTAACCATGCTGCTGTAAGGTACTTAATGTCAAAACAGAATACAAAACCAAGACTGATTGGATAAATTATATTACTTCAAGAATTTAATATCACTATCAAGGATAAGAAGGGAGTTGAGAATATTATTGCAGATTACTTATCAAGAATCATACTAGATTCATCAACAGAAATAATACCCATTAATAATTCTTTTTTCGATGAATTTTTATTTTCTGCTATTACAATGCCTTAATATGCTAATATTGCTAATTTTTTTGTAACAGGAGAAATGCCACCTCAATGGAATTCTTGAGACAAAAAGAAAATTTTAACTTAGGTGAGAAACTTTTATTGGGATGATCCTTATCTCTTCAAATATTGTTTTAACCAAATATTTGAAAGATGCATACCCAATAATGAGATAAGTAAAGTTATTGAATTTTGTCAAACTAAAGCATATAGGGGGCATTTATCATCAAAGAAAACAGCAACAAAAATCTTATAGTATGGATTTTATTGGCTCACTTTATTTAAAGATACACATGTATTTTGTAAAACATATGAAAATTGTCAAATATTGGGATCTATTTTAAAATAAAACATGATGCCTTTGAACCCAATTTTTATTATTGAAATCTTTGATTGTTGGAGAATAGATTTCATATGACCATTTCTACTATCATTTGAATTTGCGTATATTTTAGTAGTAGTAGATTATGTTTCAAAATGGATTGAGGCTATTTCATGTCGAAACAATGACCATAAAATTGTCATGAAATTTTTGAAAAACAAATATCTTGAGTTGATTTGGAATCCCTTGAGCCATTATAATTGATGGGGTAAACACTTTTGTAATAGGCCATTTGAAATATTAATGAAACAAAATATGGTATTACTCATAAAGTTGCCACCCCTTATCATCCTCAGACAAGTGAACAAGATAAACTAGCAAATAGGGAGATAAAATAAATATTAAAAAAACTGTAAACCCAAATTGTAAAGATTGGTCTTTAAGACTTAATGATGCACTTTGAGCTTATAGAACTGCTTTTAAAACCTCATTGGGTATGTCTCCTTATAGGCTAGTTTATGAAAAATATTGTTACTTACCTTTGAAACTTGAGCATAAAGCCTACTAGGTCATTAAACCTTTTAACGCAAATCTTAATTTTGCTGGACTAATACATAAATTATAAATAAATGAACTTGAAGAATTGAGAAATTATGCATATGAGAATTCAAAAATTCATAAAGTTAAAATCAAAGCTTTTCATGATCAAAAAATTCAAAGAAAAATTATTTGATGTTAGTTAGAAGGTTTTTGCTTTATACCTCTCGACTTCACATATTTCTTAAAAAATTAAGATCAAGATGGAGTGACTCTTTTATTGTGAAATACGTGTACCCTTATGAAGCAATTGACATTAAAAATCCTTGAAATGGTAATGTGTTTAAGGTAAATGGGTAAAGACTTAAGCTATTTTTAAAAAATCAAGCTTTTCAAGAAGAATTTGTGTCTCTGTCTGACCCTTGTTACAAGACCAATTGATATTTGTTGTACATATTTATATATATTTATTCTTCATCTAACTTTATTTATTTTTTCATTCTTGTAGGTTAATTTAGTATTTTTATGTTAAAATTTTGTTATGCACCCCAATTAAGTGGTGGATAATGATACTCTATGATATTTTAAGTCGGTTTTGTCAGTTTTTCATAATTATTGATACCTTTTCTTCTTCTCCTTTCTAAAAACAATGGATGATATTTTAATGAATTTGAAAAAATATTTTCCCTCATTGCCTCAAAATGTCTTAAAGAAAATTTATTAATGATTAAAGATTATGAATATACCAACTGATGTACGTTAGTTAATTGAAGCCAAAGTTTGATTGACATGTGAGTTTTTAAACTCATTAATTTCTTACATGCCTGATTTAAGTAAAAAAAATTGAAAGGTAAAAAGATTAAGTATTTGTATAAGTGTGCATGAATGACTTGTAACACATATTGTTGTACTTTAGGAATGATGTTTATAAATCACAAAGATAAAATTAGGTTCATTAAGGATGGCCTAAGTAAGGAGTTTTTAGATGATATCCTATCGACTCTTGAGACGTATCCTAGTGGATATGTGCATATTGCATTATGCGACATATTCCTAAAGGAACATGAGCAATATAATCTTGAAAATTTGACTTTAAAAGATCTTGCTTGCCAATTTATAAGAAAATTGAATGGAAAGTCTATCCCCGACCCATAGAGGGCATTTAAGTCATTTCTGGATGTAAAACTAGAGGATGATGTGAGGCACAATCACAACTATTTGTATATATTTACTGTAGCTATTATTTTTTAATGTTTCATTTCAACCTCAAACGTTTTCTCCAACAACAACCAACCACCCATGGTTAATTTTAAAAAATTTGTATTTAAAGCTTAATCTTATCAATTAACTACAACACCTTTTGGCTCTATAAATATCTTGCATTATTTCTACATCTTCATACAAACTCAAAATTATTCAAGAGAAAAGGTAAGTGTAATAATAGAAGGATCATCAACTCGTAAATTCATAAATATTTGTATCTTTTATGGATCCAATGCTAGAAAAACTAGAAAGTTTGTAGAAGCAGCAGAAACCCTTGGTAAGGTGTTCGTTGAGCAAAAAATTCATTTAGCATATGGGGAAGGTAGTCGTGGATTAATGGGGTATATGGTATAGCTGTACAAAATCAAGGCAATCGAGTTTCGGGTATCATACTGAAAACTCTAACTGTTGGAAATATCGTAAGAAAATTAATTGGGGATGAGTTACAGATATCATCAATGCATGAGCGAATGTCTCTTATGCTTTAAAATGTTGATAAATCCACCAAAAATTTACCTGAAGGTTTCAGAATTTTGAAGGAAATTTTTTAAATTATCTCATGGGCACAATTATAAATCCACTAAAAATTCATTGGTTTGTTAAATGTTGATGGTTTATATAATGGGCTGTTATCTTTTCTTGACTATGCAGTGAAAAAATAATTCATCTCATCTACAACATGATGAATCCTCATTTCTGCTTTAACTATTGATCAGTTACTTGATGAATTACAAGCTTTTATACCTCTATCTGATCTAATAATGCATCAGATAGATTGGTATACTGATAACAGTGAAAAGAAATATAAGATAGATTTGACTCTTCTTCTATAACCTCTCTACTTTTATGTATTTATAAGTATTTTGTGTGGCTTATTTTATTTTGTTGTAGGTTTTATTTTTAATAAAAGATGTTTCAGATGATATCTTATATACTTTACTCTTTCTATATTTTGACATTGAGGATAATGTCTTATTCTAGTTGGGAGGAGGGTAGTTGATATATAATGTTAATGTTAATTTTGTTCTTAAAAGAAATTCTATCATGAATGGTGTGAGTAAAAAGTTCATTTATGCAATATTGAGACGCAATCTAGTTCTAGAATAACAGAATAAAGAGTACATTATTGAACTTTTGAAACATATTTTAATTTATTTATTTTTAATGCATTTCATGTACATTTATTTGTTGCTTAGGTTCTTGGTAACTCTTGTGTAAATAAGTTTGCTTTACTATCGAAGTATGATTTCAAAATTGTTTAGTTTAAATTATTTTTGTCTATTAAGGTTACTAAAGAATAACTTCTGAAATAATTTTTTGAACACAATACTAAGGCTTGTAGTAAGATGGATGATTCAATATATATAACCAAAAGAATTTTATGTTTAAGTGTACATATTCTTTTTTAAACTTACACATCTTTTGTGAGTGAGTACAGAAGTTTGAGATAACAGTTAATGAACTTTCATTAATCCTTTGAAATGATTAATTTTTATTTGGAATGATATTATTTGGGGTGAGGTGTTATTTGGTTACTTAGCTGAAGGATGATAAAAAAATTACGAAAAAGTATTTTGGTGAGAAATTACTCTTATTTTATAATGATTCCTTATGTTTTAAAAAAGAAAAGCAAAGAAAAAAGTAAAAAAAAAATAAAGTCAATTCAGTTCAATAAAGTCTTCGTTCAATTTTAGAAGATAAAAGTCATTAGAAATCAATTTTATCACCGGACTCTATTCGTAAGATTCGCATAAGATAATTAATGTCCAGAAGTTAGCATGTTGCAAGAATGATTTAACTCTAAACAATTGATTTTTCTATTTTTGGATCAATGTTAGTTTGTTTGTACATCCTTAAATATAACCTTTTCTTGAGTGGTTATCTATTTTCCAAACTCCATTAGTGAAATCCTAACCCTTAAATAATTATTCACCTGTAATGTTATGTAGTTAAGACTTTTACTTGGAGAAAATTTTCAAGGCTATATAATTTGTGGTTTGTGGTAAGAAGGTTTTGGTTTAATTCACACACACTCAATTTTGAAAGTTATGATTGAAATAACCTTAGTAGCGATTGTGATCTTGAACCAACATTTTGTTTGAAATATTTAGATAGTGTTCAAATTTTATTTATGCTTGAATTGCTGGGGACTAGCAATAAACTGGTTGGGGGTGTGATTAATACTTGAAATCACACATTTAATAATGGTTTTACATCATTGTTTTGTATTACTAGTGTCATTAACCTCCCTAACTTAAGTATGTTTACAATATTGTACCAAATTAGCTTTTAACTATTTTGTGGTAGGTTCAAAAAAATGGGTATAACTTTTTAGCTAAAAATCTAATTAGAGTGATTCTTAATCCTGTGAAGAACTGATTCAATGAGATAAAAATATTATATTTCATAAAAAATTTCGAATTTGAGATTTAAAGGGTCAAAAAGGCCTAGAACAAAATTGATCTGCAATAAAGGCCTAGTTTAAACAGTCATTAGTATTTAGCTCATTACTAGATAAATATATATCTAATACATATGCGATAACTCCATTTAAAAAGATAAGAGACTTATTTACAATTTTTATTTTTTTAGTGGAAGCTAATTCGGACTACATCAATTTCAAATTGGACAATTAAGTGAGTACATTAATAATAATCAATACAAATTAATTGTCACCCATATTGACATTTATCAACCAAGTGGTTCTCTTTTCATTTGTCTTCATTTATCCATATTTTTTTATAAATAGGTGGTCTGTCTATGCCCAAAGTATGTAATTAGAGGCTAGATTTTATTTCAAAACACTTGTCTTTTGTATTATCTCTTTATAGTATTATTTCTTTCATTTACTATTCAAAAGTTTATATTATCTCTTCTTCCATCTTTTTCCTTTAATTTTACTATGTTCAAGTAATTTTTATTTTGTTAAGGTGAAATGATGAAACTCTTGGTAAGGTAATAAGATATATTTCAACTCTTATTCTAGAATTTAATGTTCTATTCTTATGTTAAGCAAATTTATATATGATATATTTATGTTATTTTACAAAATTGATACCATTTTTTACAAAGTGGTGTATCTTAATTTATTATAAACAATCTTTATAATGGGAACAGTGAATTCTTCAAACCATTTATAAGATTTGGCGTAGATATCATTTCTGGTAAAGTGAGAGTATTGATTTATTGTAGATAAATATAAAGATTGATATAATAAATACTTGAACCCATTTACAAGATTTTATGTATAATAATTGAAATAAATAAATACAAGTTAATATATAAATGATGATGAATTTTTGTTATTATATCATCCGATTGAAACCTCTTTTGTGTGAAGATTTCAATTGAATTATAAAAAAAATTTAATATATTCTTACTTCATATGCCAATAGTGGATCCTCCTAACTTTAGCATTTATTTTAATTGGTTAATTAAATTATTATTTACAAACATCTTATATTACTTTATTTGTCTTTAGAGTATTTATAGTTTATAATTTTAATTTCACATCCTGTGGATCGGTCACATTCTCACCAAGTTATTTATTACTTCAACAATCTTGTATTTAGAAATAAACTCCTATATTCTAGAGGTGTCACTAATTCGGACCACATCAATTTTAAATTGAACAATCAAGTAGGTGCATTAATGATAATCAATACAAATTAATTATCACCCCTCTTGACTTTTATCATCCAAGTGGTTCCCTTTTCATTTGTCTTTATTTATCCATATTTTTCTATAAATAAAAGTCATGTTTATACCCAAAGCATGTAATTAGAGAGCTAAATTTTATTTCAAAACACTTGGCTTTTGTATTATCTCTTTGTAGATTATTTCTTTTATTTACTATTCTAAAGTTCATGTTATCTCTTCTTCCATCTTTTTCCTTTAATTTTAATATGTCCAAGTAATTTTTATTTTGCTAAGGTGAAATGGTGAAACTCTTGGTAAGGTAATAAGATATATTCCAACTCTTATTTTAGAATTTAATATTACATTCTTAAGTTAAGCAAATTTTTATATGATGTATTTATATTATTTTGCAATATTGATACTCTTTCTTGCAAAGTTGTGTATCTTGATTTATTATAGACAATCTTTATAGTTGGCATAATGAATTCTTGAAACTATTTACAAGATTTGGCGTAAATACATTTTCTTGTAAAGTGGGAGTCGTGATTTATTGTAGACAAATAAAAAGATTGGCATAATAAATACTTGAACCTATTTACAAGATTTGGTTTATAATAATTAAAAGAAATAAATACAAGTTAATATATAAATGATGATGATGAACCTTAATTGTTATATCTTTCAATTGGAACCTATTTCCTGTGAATCGATCATGTTCTCATCCGGTTATTTATTACTTCGACAATCTTGCACTTGAGAATAAACTCCTATATTCTGGACGTGTCACATAGTTACTACAGAAGCTTACAAAGAGGCAATATGACTTCAATGATTGATTTAAAAAAATAATTTTCTTAAAGAAACTATACGGATCTAGTCAAACAACCAGTCAACTATCCATTTAACTAAGAATCTTACATTTCATAACAAAAGTAAACATATAGACATCAAGTATCACTTTATTAGAGATTTAATTTTTAATAAGGATGTAAAAATTGAGAAAATTGATAATGATAAAAATTCAGTAGATTTAGAAACTAAGGTTCTATCAATAAATAAGTTCAAATTATATCTAAAACTATTACATATTAATAAAAGGTGAGTAACAGAAATAGAATCTGAGTTAAAGAAAAAAGAATTGCATTAGATTTGGAGACTAAATTACTTTATGATTAAAGGTGGATATGTAAAGTATATTAATTAAAAAGTAATTAAGAAGAAAATGAGGGGGGCAAATGAAATTATTAAAAAAAAAAGCCCAAAACACTAAAATGGCAAAAGGTGTGATTTAAATGACATTGTTTTGGGAAAAAAATTAAACAAATTAAAAAAATGTCGAATATGTCCTTCTACTGCATGCCAAACCCGACCATTCTCTCTCTACAAATTCCCAAATCAAACTTGATTGTTTACATGTAATAAAGTTTTTTTGAATAAGAACCAACAAGTTTTCCTTTCCTATGCATGTAATAAAATCAAGTTTTATCCCTTTACATGCTAAAATCGAATCCAACTTAAATAAGTTTAAGCCAAAATAAACTTTGGTTAAAATTTATATAAAAGAGCTTGGGTTCAATTTTCTCCTCTTTTTCATGAGTAAGCATAGAGTGAAAGAGAGTGAAAAGAGAGCAATATAGAAAGAAGATAAAAAAAAAAAAAGTTTTTATAGAGAGAAAAAATAATTTGGAGAGAAAGCGAATGAATGTACTGAAAAATTATGTATAATTAATTTTTATTTTTAAAATATAATGTAATTTTAAATTCGATTATTTTAGTTTAAAAAAATAGATGTAGGTTTATAAGAATTAAACCATTCTAAATTTGGGTGTTTTTTCTCATTTTTAATTTATTACCTATTAAAATTTTAAAAAAAATTATTAATTATTAATTTTAAATTCTTAATTATTTGAGTCTTGAATTAAATTGTAATTTTCAATACCTCTCAATATATATATAGATAAGAGAAAGTAAAATTTAAATTCAAAATCTTTATTAAAATTAAAATATAAATATACTATTAATTTTTTATTACTAAATTGTTAAAATAAATACTAACCTCTCAATATTTTAAGTGCAGTCAATTATTTACCGCTTCTTTCCTTTTTTTTATTTTTTATTTTTAACTTTTAAGGAAGGCAGTCAATTACCGCTTCTAATTTTACTAAGCGCTTACCACATTATGGAGGAAAACAAAATAGAAACAAATATCCCACATTAGTCAACAATGAGTGATTGAATTTGTTGACGGTTGACCAAGAAGAAGCAACTTGTATGGATGGCTTCAGGGCACGTGACAACACATGCAACCCCATCCCAGCCCCACGTTTGCATTGCAGGCAGCGGTAAACTGCTGACCTCAAAATTTGTTTCTCTTCTCTCTCTCGGTCTCTCTTTGTAATTGTATAAGAGATCACTGCGTAGTGTTCGTGTTACCTCTGCCAAGTGCCACGTATCATACTTACGACAAGATTTACTGGTCGTGGGTCACGTGAATGCATATCTTGCAACGTCAGCAGCCACGTGATCCTAGTTTATCCACGTGGCAGTGCCGTATTACAATTTACAACTCCATACAAAATACTTATTTTTCTTCTTGAGCGTTAATCAAAACTAAAAGACCTTAATTAAGTCCAAACAAAAGCATATTTAGAGGTATATTCTTTATTTTTTATTCTTTAAAAAAATGTTTTTATTCAATTCAACAACGTTTTTTATATCTCAACTATTTCTCTACTTCCAAAATTTTTCCAAGTCTTGTAATTACATCTTTAAATACTGTTATTGCCTTATTCGTTTCCATCTCAAGCAAGCTTAATCAAATAAATAAGAAATTATTGTTAAAATGTCTTATTAAAACACTTGTAATATTATAAGGGATCTTTTAAGAGGAAAATACCTTTTAAGTCCTTCAAAATATGTGTTTATTACTTTAGTTCCTACTTTTTGTAAAAACCTACTTTAGTCTTGTATTAAGAAGTTAATCCTTAAAATACACTTTATAGGTTAAATTGTCTTTTATCAAAATATTTTTTTAAAGTACATTAAAAAATTTCATTTTCCTCCAAAACCAACCCGCTCACCATTACCCCCACCCAAATCCAACCCCTGCCACACTCATTCAATCACCCCTATGAAACCAGCCTCCCACCTATCACCCTCCACCTAAAACTACGCCGCGAACTAGTCACCCCAATGCCGCTTTCCAAAACCAGCCTCTCAACTAAGGATGGAATAATAACCAATAAACCCATAAATTTATTAAAACTTGCTTTTATTGAAAAAGATTTAATAAGATTTTAAGCAAATTTAGGATAGATTTGGTTCACAAAGTTAAAACATACAACAGGTATGGGGCGAATATAAATTTAGTAAAATATTTATGGATATTCGTTAGGGTATTCGCAGATATTTTTTTTAAAAAAAAAAAAGAAAATCAAATAATATTACTTTGGTTGTAGCTCTAAATAAAAAATTAAAAGAATGGTTTTTATCTCTTCTTAAATCTATCAATTGTTCTCACTTTCCCTTATTATGTAAATGTTATCCCATAGTTTTGTCGTCTCTAATTTTTTATTCTAACAAAGCTATTGGTTCATACTCATCAAATGTTTCTTTAATTCTCAAATGACATATTTCAATCTCTCTTTAATCTTCGTCTTATTGACATTACATTACTTAAATAAATGATATGAATATTTTAAAAGAGGTAGGTTGATTTTTGTGTTTAATTTTTTTTTTTTTTGAAATTTTCTTTATATGATGGAGATTAATAATTATTTTGTTTAAATTTTTTATTTATTTTCTTCAAATGATGGAGACTGATAGTTATTTTGTTTTAATTTTTTACTCTTTTAATATTTAATATGCTATTGGCTTAGCTAGTTGGCGAATTGGCTTATCTTAAAGCTATAATATTCTAATATAAATTCATTTGTAAATCTTGCATCAAGCCTAAGAAAAATTATTTTAGTTTTAATTATGTTGCTTTATAATGTTCTCCCTGAAAATCTCCATAAGGCTCAATCCTTATAAGCCTAAGAAGCTTAACCCTTAAGGCAATCCTTTATGGACCAGCCTTGAAGGCCTGAAGTCCAAGACAACAAGGGCCACCAGAAACCAGGAAGATGTTGGACTTAGGCCCAATGATATACTTCTAATAAGGAACTCACTCGATTGATTGAATCAGGTCTAGTTAAAGATACATGAATATCACCCCCGTAAGAGTAACAGGACAAAAAATCGACTCGGTATAAGTACCAGGTCAATTATATGCCGAATAAATTATACATTTCGATCAGGTACTATTAAGGGAACATAAACAAGACTCAAACTAGTAAGGATGAAGTACCTTATAAGGAGACCAGCTCGGTAGGAAATGTTGAACCATTGTAACAATAAAAATATAAGTTATACCACTACTAGGCCGAATAGAGAAGTAATCAGGCTTATTACAGAAATGAGTTTAAAGAGGAAACTAGTGTTATAAAGAAAATAGAGTTATAGGAAAAGAAGAATTGCAATATCTTTAGAAAAGAATCATTAAATCACGTTAAGAGATTAGGATAACTTAAAATTAGCAAGACTTGCCCAACTCAACCACAACACTGACATAGATACGTATAATGAATATTTTCTAAAGACTGATGCTATAAATAGATGAGATAACCAAATAGAAGGGACTCAAGAGAATTCTTCTGGTACTGTATTCTTCATTTTGGCTTCAACGCTTTCCTGCATTGAGTATGTTTTCAAACTTTTACTCTCCCAAACCTCACCAAAATAACCTATTTCTGACTTAAGTATCGGAGAGTCTTTGCCAGAACCCACCCCGGCAATGCCTTAACGGTAGTTTCAAGTATTTTACAAGTGTCTAATTGACAATAGAAGGAGGAAGATCCAGATTTTAGCTTGTAAGCCCAATAAGACGAAGCCCAATGTGCTGATTCTCACAACAATAAAAAGTGAAAGCTCATTGGCTCACAAAACAATTTTTCCTGTCAACAATAATTATGTTGTCTAATGTTTGTGTTAATTATTTTTAAGTTACTTTTATTGGTTTCAACTTGAAAATGAGTTTAACTTTGATAAGAAGATTTTTATTGAATTTAAATTTGTGATATTATTTTGATTGTTATATTTTATAAATTTTCTTTAAAATTAATGTTATAATTTTATCTTTTTTATTATATTAATTTACAACCTGTATAAATTATATGGATAACCTATTGTGAATTTGATAACGAGTACATATCAAGTTTAGTAATAAAACTCCAAACCTACAATAGTTTTGAGAAGGATTTGGTATTTCATTTTTGAAGTGCATGCGGATGTGGGTTTAAAGGTATTCATCCCAAATTCGATCTGCTGTCATCCCTACCTTAACCGAAAATTAGCCCAACCAGCCCTCTTCAATACCACCACCACATCCATCATTCATCCTTTTATGCTGCTACTCGTCCTACCTCCCTCCTTTCATCGCTGTCGCTTATATTTGAGAAAGGAAAAAAAAAAGATTAATGTATTATTATTAGATTTATGGTTTGATTATTAATGGTATTATTTAAATATGGTTTGATAATTAGTGGCATTATTTGAAGATAGTGTTGTATATGGTGGTATTATATTTTATATAATTTAATTATTATTTAATTTTTGTAGATGATTTGGGTGTGGTGAAGAAAATTTAAAATATTGAAAAATAAAGACAATAATTTATTTTTATATTCTATATAATTTGATTCAAAACTTACAAATATTAAAATTTTGTAGGGGCTTATTTTTATTTATTTATTTTTAAAGGTTGGAAGGAGAAATGAAAATTAAAAATTGGGGGAGGGAAGTGGTGTTGGGAATGATGCTTATATGCAATATCATTTTGTATGAATATTTATTATTTAATATTTATGCAAAGAACATTTCATTAAATTGTTATATTATTTACTAAATGATAAGACGTTTGTTACATTTCAAAAATGATAGATCTAAAGGAATTTAGATCAGCTAAGAATTACCAATACTAAAAGTTAACAATTATAAGCATTAGCAAATTCTAAGTGTTAGAACCTTATTTGAAATGAGATAACGGTCTAAGAATATATTAGTAATAATATAGTTACAAGTAGTTATAAATGGTGCTAGGAAATATTATTATATAGTATGTTCTCAAAGACCTCGTTCCTGATCTATCTTTATTGATGTAGGTCAATTGATGAACTCTTGCAGATCAATGTATGTCTATATCTGAATTCTTTATATAATTATTTTTAACAAATCGCGAGCTTAGTGGAAGCTCATATAGGCATGCATGTATTTAGTAAATATTAAGTACTGAACAGACACGTAAGGACTTCTAATAGACATCCCATAAAGCAGTTAATGGAAGGTCTTCTCGAGCTCAATAATATTCGTGGTCTTTTAACCTAAGCGCTATAGTGGACTTGTGAGTAATCTACTATACTTTGATTTCACACATGTCAGAGATCTTTCATGGTCTGACATCTGGGTGCCGTTGGGTATGATTCGATGCTCATGGAGTCTGATGTGTGTAGATATGGGATCTATTAGCTCATATAGGTGAGTTGTATATCTTGATACTTCTAAATTATTTCAAAAAGTCTTATAGCCATAAGTATTAAATTTGAAAAAGAGTTTTTCGTATAAATAAATGATACCGTAAAAATATTTGCGGATATTATTTATAGAAATATTAATCAAAAGATAAGTTTACAGTCGAGTATCTAGAGATTTGACGATGATGATCTATATTTATACTCTTCAATATATAGATGACAAAAGGATTAAACGTATATGATTAACCTTAAATTGTATAGTTTAATGCATTGCGTTGTAATGTTCGTAATATGTGTGTGGGACATCATTTATAGACTTATGGAAGAATTTTATATAAAAAAATCAAATGTGAACCTACAAAATTTCACAATATGAAATATACTCATTGAGCACTAGGATAGCAAACTAGATTAAATAGTTCGATTTAAAAAATTTTAACAAGCCAAAAAATTATTTTAAAATTTCTTAAGATACATATTTATCAAAACTTAAGTGTCAAATATATCATTTAATTAATTAATAAAATTTTAATAAAATGATAAAATGTGACAAGATCATAACCTTGATTGTTTAACTTTTATTACAGTAATTGGCTTACTTGTTAGACAAGCAAATTAATTAAATAATAAAAAAGTTGTTTACATAAAAATAAGGTAAAATGTTTATATTATTTAAAAAACAAAGAAGTATGGCTAATGCATGGGTGCACAGGCCATTTGTTGACAATCAAAATATCAAAACAAATGAAAAAATATTTTTATTTTATTGGGCTTTTGAATTGGTTCGGCTAAAAAGAGAAATAGAGAAAGTAAAAGCTATTTTTTTTTATTCAACTTCTTCTTATTCAAGTGCCCGCCAAGTATAAGAAAAAGAAAGAGAATAGGTTGTTTTGTTTGTGCAAGAGTTGCGAGTCCAAAACACCAAATTCACCTTTGAAACACATAAGGAATTTAACTAAAACAAAATGCTTAAAGAGTTAAGCACTAAGGCTGTTAGAAATTCATTAGTGGAGATATCATTTTAAAACTTCAAGCCCAATAAGTTAAAGCTTAGAATTGTCAAATTGAATACTTCAATGTGAGTTTAAATTTAAAAAAAAAAATTCAAACGGCTTAACAAATAATTTTTTGAATTTGTTAAAATAACAAAATTTGAATTAAGTGTATGTTTGATAAATAAAAAATTAGATTTTTATTTTGTTATATATTTTGTGTGTACGATGTACAAATTTTGTAATTCAATCAATATGTTTTACATGCAAACACCCACAAATTAGCACAGAGGGGTGGAAAAAAAAAATTTAATTTTTTTTTTTTAATTTTTGAATTATTATATTTATCAAATATCATATTAAAAATATTATTATAAAAAATTCAAAAAGTATATATTTAACAAAACCGTTGTAACAATATAAATTAAAGTAAATTTTTATAAATTGTAAGAACTAAAATGATAAATACCAATATTATACTTGTCAAATATCACATTAAGGCATTTCCCCTTCTTCCAAGATTCAAATATATATACGACAGTTCTACTTCCTTTCTAGCTTCCCTTCAACCTTAACTAATAGATAAGCCACATGAATTCCTCCTTTAAGATCCCTTGCTATATCCAGATTAATAAAATTAGTATTTACAATATGATATGGCATCGGAGCAATAAGTTATTATCTGATTGTTATTTTATTTACTGGTAACTGCTTTTTTATGGTTAAATTAAACCCAACTGTTACAAATTAAACCTAAATGTATCTGACCGATACATTTGTTTGTTAAAAATAGTAAAAATTAATTATGAACTAAATAGAGTCAACTGGCCAGTACCTTCAATTTTCAAATTGAATAATTCATAGAAAACGAAAAGTAAAAAACCTTTTTTTTAAAAAAAAAAAACAGATATTATATCATTAATTAAAATAATAAGATATTACATTTTAGAATTTATTGATATATAATTAGAGGATTATCAAAATAAACATATGCCTGCACCTAAATATTTTATGATAAAAAAAGATACAAATTAAACCCTCATGGATCATATTTACAATTAGAGATCCTTATTCTTATGTGAGAATCTTATTCTCACGTAAAAACAATAAAATTATCCTCACTTTAAAAGGACAAAAATAACCCTCGCATAAAAGAGGACACACTAAATACACTACCTCATAAATTTTGACATCTTCTACATATTACAATAATAAACTCTTTCAAGTCTTTACTCTAATACCTATATTAAAAGAAAACATAAATTAATTTTTGGTGGTTGCAAAAAGGCTTGAGTTCTATCGAAGATTGCTTCCCCGTTGAATCTATAGTTGAGCAGTTGTTAATGAGGAATGTTTGCTTAGGAAGCAATTGTTGTATTTTTCCAATAATGGTAGGCACGCAGTGGTGGTCTCTAAAAGCTTTACAAGAGGCGAATATTGACAACGGTATCTGACAAAGCCTAGTGGAGGTCGGTAGAGGCTCGGTTGAAGTTGAAGAAGCTCGTCAGAGATTAAGGAGACTTGGCTGAGGCCGAGAAGGCTCAACGACGGCCAAAGAGGCTCATTACAATTGATAAGGCTCAATGTAGATCGAGGAGGCATGGCGAGGGCGATGGTGGTCGATGCTTGCATGATCCAATTCGCCAAGAAAGTAAAAAAAACAAAAAAAAAATAATAGAAGAATAAAAAATAGAAAACGTGAGGAGAAAAGGAAGGCCGAAATGGTGAGGTAGGCGGTGCTAGAATTTTGTTTGAGAGGGTTTTGCATTTTTGCTTGAGAGTGTTTTTGGCCTAATTAGTTATGAAAAATAGAAGAACTTGAATGACAGAATAGATTCAATCTCAATATCACTACAGTAATGTTACTATGCTACAATTCTTAAATATATTTTCTTTTAAATAATATGTTAAATAATTATTAAATAGTAAAATAATATAATTTTTATAATTATATATTATTTTATTTTATTATTTAATAATTATTTAATATATTATTTAAAATAAAAAATTTTTACAATATTATTTAAAAAATATACTTGTATCAATAATATTAAAAAATTAATAAACATTGTTTTTCGCATATTCCTATAACTCAACTCCTTCCCCAAATAGTTAGCTGACAACATCCAACAGCTGTTGCCTACCATGTGCCACCCCTCACTCATTTATTTGATTTATTTATTTTATTAACTGTTTTTTACATATATTAATTTGTTTTCTCTGTTTTATTTTTAAAATTCTTGCTGTATAAATATCTCATGCTTCCCGCTGTGATGAAATTTGGCAATGATCACGTTAACCAGTACTACAGCCTTGATGGGCAACAAGTCAACTAACTTATAGACCAAGTTTAGACATGGTCGTTTGAATTAGCTTTGAAAAAACAGAAATGGGTCCTTAATTAGATAGATAGCAAACCCTAATATGCTAATTAGTAATAAGATATAATAATTATAATTGTGTACATTTTTTGAAACATATGTAAAAGATAATATTTTATTTGACTTTTTTGAACTTGGTTAAAGTACTCGCATCCCATTATCAACATTTGATATTATATTTCATCAATTAATATATATCATTATCATCCTTACACAATACATATATATTATTTAACAACATTACAGGACATGGAGAGTGTTTAATAATTAATTATGTACTGCTTTACTTAATTACATATTTCTTAGATGACATATGTTTTTCATAGAAAAATCACTGACGATCTCATTGCAATAAGTTCTTGTACAGTAAGGCAAATGTTTCTTTATATATATAGATATTCATACACAATAACCTTTTTCATTTTCCCAACGCTAAAAGCTGACTACACGGATGGTGATATAAACGAGAAGTTGGAAATTTTGCAGAAAAGTTGAGAGAACTTTCGTCGGCAGAGGCCCCAACCTTTGACCGAGGCTACTCCTTGTGTTTTCTCACCAGAGTAATGGCAACAAGATGTCATTACAACAAGATGTCAAAATGTCAACACGCAAGTCATGTATGGTGTCGGTTCTGTTTAATTTATTGTGTTTTTTTTTTCTTCGAGGATTGAATTGTACAGAATTTGACTTCTCCCTTCTAATTGGACCCACTGCTTGCAGAAAATTAGAAAATTATCCCAACAAGTATTGGCTATCTTGCTGCTATGCTCTTTCTTTACAAGACAATTCAAATTTGAGCAGCGGAGCGGGCTCAGACTCGATGTATGTTTGTTCATATATAGGTTATTATTTAATGTGAATGCTAACTCATATACACATACAAGTAATCTATCATTGCAACGTAATAAAGCAATTAATCAAAGATTAATGGTGGGTTGCATGTGATATAGGAGACATTTTGGCTTTATGATTATTGACGAAACTGACTGAGACCAATCACTAATATTTGGATGTATGAGTGCATGGAAAGTCAAGGTTCATTTTGAATCATTACCTATGCATGACGCTTATGCTTATTTTACTGATCTTTACTCGTTAATTATGATTTATTTTGAATAGTTCGTGGGTTTGTGCTTTTAGATGTATGTAGCTTAGCGTGTGTATTTGTTAGGCAATCAGACTGGAATGATCCAGAGAAATGGTCGATCGTGAATGATAGTGGTGCTTCTTTTTTAAACCAAAACAAAAAAAATGTTTGGTCTGCCTTCTAGTTTAATCTGTATTATTAGGCTTTTTGATGAAAATTATTTGATTGTGTCGCATAATTGACAAGAATTGATCCTTTTTGTTGACTACCTATGCTCTTAAAGATTCTCTTCTTAACTCTCTAGAAATCAAGAAAATCAAGATCAAGTGACTTAAGATTATGTTTACGTAGGAATTGTCACTAAATTCTTCTTCTTTTCCTTTTTTTTTCCTGAGCTGGGTGTTATCAGGAAACATCTTATTTGTTTTGCTTTTTAATATATATTGTGGTAACCACTAATTTATATTTATGATCATGTATAGAGATTGAATTGTCATGGTTGTTTGAATTTTAAAAAAGAAATCTTAAAGGATAAAGCTCATTATGCTCCCTATGATTTGATGAATTTATTTATTTTTACAATATAACATTAATATTCTGTAAATAAGGGCTTTGCAAAAAAAAAAAAAGTGAAGTAAAAGAAAGTTATATTTGGATTATTGCAAATAAAATAGACTTACCAATGTTTTGTCCTCTCCAATAAAAAAAGGAAATGGATGGAATGTGAAGTCATGGAAATTAATTGTAAAATGTTTCTTGTCAAATGAAGGAATAAAGAAAATACAATAATTTAAAATTGCAAATGTTTTACTCAAAGGAAAATAAAAAGAAAAAAACTGCAAATTTTTCTGCTACTTAAATCCTACGATGCAATTGCTAATCATGGTAAGGTAACTTTAATAAAGTTTATATAAGATTCACGTGCAACTTAATTACCATTAATTAGTTGAAACACCTAATCAAAAATGCAAAATCATCAATTTTGCATCCTGAAAATAAATTAATTTCCGGTCCCCTACCAGATTGATTCTTCAATATAGAAGGCCCCCCATCATTCATGATGGACAGCCGCCCACTCTATTCCCCCCTTCCGTCTTTTTAGTTTCTTGGCCCATACATTTCTGTTCATTTAAAAAATATATATATGTACTTGCAATAACCGAGACATTTAGACAATTTCAAGCCAAACTTCTAATGGGAACCTGAAACAAAACTCACCAACTACGTACTCTGAGCTCAGACTTTCTCCTTTAAAAAATTGCTTCATCACATTTTCGGTTGAATTTTAAGCCACCTGGGTTTGCTCTCTTCTTCTCTCTTCTCCATGTTCTTGCTTCTTCCTTAAAAACAAAACATGTCCCTCTCTTTCAAATCTTCTTCACAATTCCATTTAGCTGTTTTTACTTTTGTGTCTCGTTTGTTAGTAATTTGAGCCATTTTCTAATATCGCCATCTGTCTCCAAACAATCTGATTTTCATTTTTGGTTTTCTATAGATATAGATTTCATGCAAAAAAAAGGTGCCTTTTGTTATCATTAGTCAATACCATTTCTATTTGTAATCTTCATATATACTATTTCTCACTGGAGATACAACTTCGTTAATCTTTGAGTATTCAAGATCTAAACAAGTCCCATTCCATGGATCTTGCAAGTCAAAAATACGGGATCCACGGCTCACAAGCTCTGTCTCCAATCACAAGTCCAGGAAACACAATCTTCGACAGCTCACGTTCCCATTCATCGGATACCAGTTTTCCCATTATAACCATTGCAATTATAGGAATTTTAGCCACAGCTTTTTTGCTGGTGAGTTATTATATCTTTGTCATCAAATGCTGCCTCAACTGGCACAGGATTGATCTTCTGAGGCGATTTTCTTGGTCGAGAAATAGAAGACACGAAGACCCTTTGATGGTATACTCTCCAGCAGCGGAAAATCGAGGGCTAGACGAGGCTGTGATAAGGTCAATACCAATATTTCAATTCAAGAATAAGAGCAATAGCAGAGACTTTGGAGAAAGAAGCTTTTGTGAATGTGCGGTTTGCTTGAATGAGTTTCAGGAAGATGAGAAGCTGAGGATAATACCAAATTGTAGCCATGTTTTTCACATTGATTGCATTGATGTTTGGCTACAAAGCAATTCCAATTGCCCACTTTGCAGAACAAGCATTTCGTCCACAACAAGGTTCCCAATTGATCGAATCATTGCTCCAAGTTCTACTCCACAAGATCCAAATCCTTACACTGAAAATGTTGTCAGCAGCGACGAGGATTTTGTTGTGATTGAGTTGGGCAATCATCAGTCTGCTGATCAAACGCTGCTTGCAACACAAGAAATATTGAATTCAGGGGAGGTATCAGGGCGTTCAATTAGTCCTTCACCACGAAAGTTAGAACAAAGAATTGTAGACAAAAAGGCCAGGAAGTTGCATAAGGTCACAAGTATGGGAGATGAATGTATTGACATTAGAGACAAAGATGACCAATTTGCAATTCAACCCATTAGAAGATCATTTTCAATGGACTCATCTACTGACCCCAAGCTCTATTTGGCAATTCAACAAGTTGTTCAGCAGAACAGGCAAGTCATTGAGGCTAGCCCTATTGAAGGTAGCAGCAGCAGCGGCAGTAGCAGAGTCAGAAGATCTTTCTTTACGTTTGGTCATGGCAGGGTCAGAAGTGCGGTCCTACCAGTTTATTTGGAGCCATGAAAGAAGAATTTTACTATTGTTTTTTTCTTGTTTCTTTTTCCCTTTTTAGACGTAGAGATTTTAGTTGTATTAAAAGGCTATAGAATTTGTGACATAGTTACTATATTCATTTGAAAGTTAATAGAATTATTTTAATACAATTCTTAATTTGTTTCATAATAGCATAGGATTAGAGGTTGGTTCAGTTTGTTCTTAATGACATACAGCCATGATTATCTTCATCATTGCTGAAACTACTACGCTTTTCTATCTATTTGATTGAATTTAGATATTGTCTCATTGTTGCTATAGAGAGACAGAAATTAGACCACAAGAATCAAAAAGGTAGAAAAGGGAATGAAAATGGAAGAGAGGTCCCTTACTCATTTTTTCCCATTGATTTTGGATGCAAGAAAATGAGATAAACATATAACTGCCACCAAATTCTTATACCAATAATGCTACTGTTGGCAAGGTATGTTTGGTTATGGTTGGTGATTAGTGAAGGTATTGTTCTATTTAACTACAGTATTTTCCAGCCTGTGGAATCAATTATTTTTCTATAATAGAAATTAGTCTCAAATGATTATTAAACAATCGTGTTCACTAAGAAGTTATCATCCAACAGAATACACTGTGCAAGTTTAATTATGAAACATTTTTTCAAATTGTGCAGTGGTCCAACTGCAAGACTGAAGATGCTTTTACAATGCAGAAGTAGTTTGAATCCATGGATATGGTTGGCTGGTCAATTCAAAGACCAATGCCAGGGTTTATTCATTATTTAACCCCTTTCTTGGAGTAATTCTATACATTGGGTGTATTTGCGTTGCCCAATGATTTAGAAATCATACCATGTACAAAAATAAAGATATATTTTCACGGTCTGGAAATTAAAGCAGGGAGAATGATGTGAGATCTAATTTGTGACTTGCACTGGCTCTAGGATGAAAAAGATAAAATAAATGATAAAATAAATAAATGGCATTATATTTCTCTGTATAGAAATGGACATAATATTACGAATAGTGCTATATAATTGTAATATAAAATTTATATCTTAAATAATGTATTAGTCATCGTTGAATAGCATTTATTATATAATTATTAATTTTTTTATTAATATAATAATTATAAATATTAATTAAAAATTGACACATTAAATACTACATCAATTAAATTTGAGATACAAATTTTGTATCTCAAATTATATATATAAATAACTTTACTCTAATATTATATAGTTAATGGCACTCAGAGCTTCTCTATTGAATTCGTTCCAAATTTATCATTTAACATTGGCTATGTGCACATGATGAAATACTATTATGTCGAAACTCTCTAGATGGGTGAGGTTAGAGTTGAACCCGGACTGACCGTCTGAGCCCAAGGCAGAAACTCTCCAATCCAAGTTTCTACCCTGCATCTTATCCCCGTTAAGAGACTGTCAAATTTCCATACCATGGATTTTGGGTTAGAGGTACTTTTATGAATGGAGTGAAATGATAATAAGATTATTGCAATTTACACGAAGGCCTCAGTTTCTACCCTAAAGTTTTGATTTTTAAAATTTAGTGAAAAAATGTTGAAGATTCATCCATTTAATTTAGGGTAAAGTTTTTTTACTAATATTTTAAAAAATCAACCTTTTCCAGATAAAATTTTTAGTTAATTTTAATTGAAAAAAAATTAAAAAAGAAACTTCAGTTTAAATTCAAATTTGAAGTTAATCTTAATCGGAGAAATAACAAAAATAAAAATTCAGTCTAAACTCATATTTAAAGTTAAAAAAAAATCGCCATTGACATTAATCTTGATCACCCACGTGACAAATAAGAGAGAGTAAAACTCCCACGATATTTATTAAGAATTTAAATGTCTTTTTCTATTTAAAAAGGAGAGAGTAAAACTCCCACGATATTTATTAAGAAAAAGAAATTATCTCAATTAGAAATTGAACCTCGTGGTGAAATAGTACATTCAAAGCCTTAACTACTTGGGCAATATGCTAAGTGCTTGTACGTGTAGTTATTAGAACAAGAGCTGTTGAGTTGACAACATCAAATCAACTTTTAACTTATCATTCAAGAAAAAGGAGAGCGAGACAACAAACACCCTCAAAATATCGAAAGGGACACTAAGAAAACATAATTTTAGAATTATCTACTCAAACCCCCCAACTATTAATCAAATATATTAGTTTAGATGACCATAAAGGTAATGTGGTTTTTCATCTTGAGGGATACCTAGTGCAATCTTAAAATTTTTAAAATTAAAAAAAAATGTTTAGATAGATTTATAAAATGTCAAGTAATTATGATAGTAGTAAATCATCTTAAAATTTATATTGTTAAACTCTAAATCTATTAATTAATATTATGGTAGATTTATTTTTTACAATTGAGCACTAAAGGTTCTCCAAATTTAACGAGAATCATAATAAGTGTAGTATCATAACTAAATGATGAGATGCAAATAAGAGTTTAGACCATCAACTCTAGTGAAGATAGTGATGCTGTTATAGCATTCATTATAGTTTTTATTAGATTTTAATATTTTTTAATGTTTATTTATAAAAAATAATTTTATTATTGTATAAATTAAAATATCTGAGTTTAGTAATGTCAATAATAATTTAATCAATCATTAACAATTTGTAGTGGTCATTCATTCAATGTATGTTTTCTTTTTTTTTAAAAAAAATAAAATAATTTCATATTTTTATTATTTATAATTATTTTAATATACTTTTATTAATATTTTATAAATATAAAAAATTTGTGTCACATGAAATGACCCGCCCAAAACACCTTTAAACTTTAGTACTAAACTCAATGAAGGGATATAAGTACTAAAAAATATATATATACACATATATATTATGTATATAAATTTACTACTTTAAAACCTGAACAAAATATGTCCATGATAAAATCATGGTTCATGCCTATAAAAATAAAATACGAATATTCTTAAATTATACAATTGCGTTACTTCTAAAGCATACTTTTTCTTTAGTTGCAAAAACATATTTACTAATCGTTAAAGTTAAGGATATATATATGTATAAAACCATTGATATAATTAGTATCAGAAATCAAATCTTCTTATTATAAAGTACTTTGCAAAAACTTTACATATTGTTTTAAATTCGTATTAATCACTATTTAACATTTATTGCCATAATAAACATACATTTGAAAAGCATATCATACATCTAAACTTCATTTATCATAAAATTAATACGAATATAAATTCATGACATTAAATTCCAATACTAAATATAATTAAAAATCATACTAAATTAGTACTAAAAATAAATCTCATTATACCTAAACAGTCATAAAACAAAAACATTAGATGTATATAGAACTAACTAATCATATTCTCATCTTATATATATATAAAGTAAAAGCTCTTAAATAGCAAAGTTATTATACACATGATCTAAAGCCTCTGTATATATAAACAAGTTGTAAAGATTTGAATCTCATCTTTATATTTGTAGGAGAAGTAATACTTAATGGTTTAAAAATTACTTTATTTATACAAATATAAATTCATAGAACATTATTATCTAATATTTAATACTTTTTAATTTCATAAATTATTTAAACTCATTTTTATGAATATAAGTTATGTGTAATCTTAGTTACAAACATTTTAATAGTCAAAATTACAATTTAAATGCTTTACGCATAGCATAAAATAAAATGAACATATTTATAAAATAATTAGTATAATAAATTAAATATTTCATATAAAAAATAATATGATACATATATATAAATATAAATCCTACTCACAAAATAACGATACTCCTTGTTTAAACATCCACGTGCCCAAACTAACTTGTGGTCTAAACTCATCCTAAACCATGGTATTATACGATTGCACTTAGAAATCTAAATTAGTGCAATTATCTTTCCAATACATTTATGAAATATATATATATATATATATTTATATATGCAATTTTGATTGAACTCACATATGAAGTCATGAAAACAACATGGGTTTCGCATTTTATGACTCGAATCGCCAATCCGATCTCTTTTGGGTCCTAAAACGATAATAAATAATTAATTAAACTAATAAAATACTACAAATTCAGAATTTGGCCATATTCTAAAAATTAAGAATTTTCAAATCTTAAATCCTTTCTATTTTCCACATAACTCAATAACTTAAACTATATATAGAATACAAATCTTGATATAGTATAGTAATCTTGCTCTTAAAAGCTTAAAACACAATTTTTAAACTAATTTCTCTCTCTAAAATACCGTACACTTCAATTCCTCTTTAACAAAAAAACTTACTAGAATTTATGGCTCAAAATCACTTGTAAACATTGCCCACAACTTATTTACACTAAGATTAATTTCAATTTTTTTTTAACAAAAAGAGGGTTTCAAATTTGTTTTTACCTCTTATGCTTCATTTCACCGTATGTGTCCCTTTCTTGCCTCTAAATGCCCTTTTTCTTTTCCAACTTGAAGTTTTAAAGATTGCATAACATAGGTTTGGGCTCAAGTATTCTTTTAGGCCTTTTAAAGTTTATAGCCCTATTTTTTACTTTAAAGGTACAAGGTTCATTTCGAGAATCTATATATGTATTTATGTTTTAAAATCACAAGCCCTAAATTATTGGTCATTTCACCATGTGTCACATTTATGCAAGTATTTAGTGAGATAAGAAGGTATTATAAAATTTATCATTTAATTTAATAAAAAAATAATTAACAAATGAGTGGACAATTTCCAAACTATGGAGTCTTGGTGTCCCTTTCTCTATTTTTGAGGTGATTTAAATATTCTTTTCATAAAATTTATAAGTGAATTCTTAATTTGTATTACCTTATTGCCTTGTGTTACTCATTTGGGTGATAAATTCACTACTTGTTTTATTGTAAAAAAAATACTTTGGTGATTAAGTTAGTGTTTGTGGAAAAAAGAGAATACTCGCGTGTTAAATAGTATATATATGAACAATTAGGGTTGTTATGGTTGCATTGTCTATTGCATCTATGAAGCAATAGTTCTTCATCAATAATGATTAATCACTTATTTTTATAGGGCATGAGTTTAACTCATTCTCTAAGTATGAATGGTTGAATCTTAATTCTATTTAAACTATGATTAATGCACGATATGCCTTTATTAATGCACTCATCATTTAATTTAAGTAATAGATGGATTTAAGTATGATTCATCTACTATTGGGAAGCCCTTCTTCATATTAAACTATAATTAAATAATTAAAGTTATAATAAAACTTACTCATTTGCTATGTTTCCATCTTTTTATGATATCCATAACCTGTTATAGAATCTATGGGTTAATAGATTTAGTTACTTACATTTAGAAGCAAGGTTTGATTCTAAGTTTGAACCGAGCTTGCATCCTTCGTCAATCACACTAAATCTCTTTTGGCCCATTTAATAAATAAAAAGAAAAAGAATTATAAGGCACGAGCTGGTTAAGCCTATTATAAATAAACCCAATAAATGTCCTTAATAAGTGAAGAAGTATGTTTTTTTTAAAGAGAAAGCTTACATGATACACTTTTTCACTTTCTAACAAGCGAGCACCACCTTTTTAGTTTTCAATTTCTTGCTTCTTTATAGTATTACTATTTCTGAAGGTCACATATTTTTTAATTCAGGTGATATTTTTGTCTTTATGGACAAACATGTGGACGGTTACTCTCTTATTTATAGATAAAATAACATTTTTATTTTTCTTTCATCCTCTTTCTTAATCTAAAAAAGCCCTAAAACCCCATTTGCTCTTTTTGCTCATCTATGTTATTACATGTCCCGTAAATCATTTGTAAAAAACTTTCAAAGGACAAAAAAATTACGAGAGGCTTTAAAATGTTTTCCTTATATGAGCTAAGGATGACGTTCTGATTTCCTTGAAATGTGAAAGTTCAAAACCTTCTCACTGGTGAACTATATTGCCCCCTTTATTTGTAAGACTGGGGGAACTCCATCTTTTTAGAGAGTATTTTCTTTGCTTCTGTTTTCCAATACCTTTTATCATTAACATTTTTTTTCTCATTACTAGATTGTTTCCTCTTCAGGTTCATCCTAATGTTTTCTACTTTGTTTCAAGATGTGGCTTTTTTAAACCACATGATTCCTTTTTCATACGCCCTTACACTATATAATATTTTTCTAACCTATAATCTCTTCTACCCAAGCAAAAATTATCATTAGTCCTTAAGGAGTGAGAAGAATTAAAATTAGCCATTTGATCCGCTCCTATCTTCTCATGATGTCCACAACCCATTTTTGGAATTAATAGGTCAGCTAGTTTGAGTTACCTTCATTTGGAAGCTGGGTCTGACCTTAAAAACTAATCAAATTTGCATCCTTCATTAATCAAACTTAATCTCTTTTGGCTTGTTTGATAAGTAAAAAAGAAAAAAAAAGGGCTTCTAAGGTACAGACTGGTTGGGCTTATTATAAATAGGCCTAACATGATCGATGCTTCTGTCTATTGAGGCAAGCGGTAAGACGAGGTGCGAGATGAGCAACAATGAAAAGATGTGAGCAATGATGGCAAGTAGTTGTGGGTAACCACAAGATAATAATTTACAATAACCAATCCTTTCTTGCCACTTGTTCGATTTTATTATTATTATTATTAATTTGGTTTCAAACCCTTAAATAAAAAACCAAACTAAACCAAAATTTATCCAATTTAGTTCAATTTGCTCAATTTATTTTGATTTTTAGTATTTTTGCCATCAAATATGAATCTATAAGTTATGTAACAATTAGTAAAAATAGGTGACAATAATAAAGTTTTTTTTTGAATTAAAACAAGAGTTTGGGATCAAGATTTTACTCTCACTAGGGTGAGAAAATTTTAAAAACCAAAAAGAAAATCTAATGACTAGTGTCAAAACTGTGATGCCACCAATCATGATTATAGTTATTTAATTACTTTTCTAATAAAAATGAAATATAATTGTATAACTTGTGATACCAATGGTGTATTATTATTACATTTTACACATTTACAAACAATAGTATTAGACAAAGAAAGTTGAGATATAAACTTTGTATTTTAACTAATGTTTCACAAATCAATGACTATTAATTATTAAGTAGTTATTGACTATTTACTTACGATTAATGTAATAATATCATAGTTACACAATACGAATCAATAAACATATCAAATACTACATTAATTGAAATATAAATTACATATTATTATTATAATTTTACATATTTATAAATTATATAAAAAAGATATTTCTTATCATAAAATCATATTTTTGTGTCATTGACGATTAATAGTAGTTTTAATTTTATAATTTTAAATCCAGTAGTTGAATTACAATTCGTTAAAATGGATATTACTTGACTTCCTTTCGAACTCCACACAACACTACTCAAAATATAAAGTATTTAGTTGCATAACTTAATTGTGATAGGATAGTCCAAATGGGGTGGAATGCGGGTTGAATTATTTTGTAAGAGTTGAAGCATTTTATATGGGTGGGTCTTTGTATCAAATGATGTTTTTCTAATATAATATAAAAGTTTTTGTTATCCCTTTAATCTTCATTTTTACAAATGATGCGACATTAAGTGTGACTTCTAAGAACCACTAAATTTTTTAATAATAATTGATATAAATGAAGTACCAAAAAAATGTTCTATTCAAACTCTAATCAAGAAACAATAAAGCTACCAAATACATAAACATCCATTTTTGTTCATTTTAGTAAATATGTTGTTTCAAAAAGTAGAAACATTCATCAACTAATGTCCTATAAACCAAAACATACATGCACCAAAAATGATAATCTTTTCAATTTTATTAAATTATTCAATTATGGTGTTATGTGAAACAAAATTTAAATTCTATTCACTATGAATTCATATGTATGACTTTTAATTTTTATACGACAATGCTTTATATACAAATATACGTGTTGTAAATTATAAGTGTGTTAAAGAAGCAAATAAAATTCTATATTGGTAAGAAATAAGGAGGATCATAAGTATATAAAGATTGAATTATATCTCTATTGGTATAAGACATTTTAGGTATAGCCTAAGAGCAAAATCATAAGGGTTTAGGCCTAAAGTGGACAATATCATATAAATATAGAGATATGTATAGTTTGTTGGGCTCCTAACAGTGGTATTAGAATTATACCCCAGAGTTAGTCATGTGGAGGAAATTCTCAATATCGAACAAAAAGGTGGTGAGTTTGTTAATCTTTGGTTTGCTTGTAATGAAATCTATGGTTAAACTCTATGAACAGGCGACGGTGTGCTCTGAACTTCACATAAGGTGTGTCAGCCAATACAGTGATGAGGAGTTAACCAGATAGAGCGGGCACTTGAATTAGGCAGTACTCTACTACTTTATATAAGGCGTGTGGAAGCAACGCAATGAAGATGAGTAGCAGAATGTTGTGAGCGAGATCTTTTTGTGTGGAAGATGAACGGATGAGATATCATTTGAGGGGTGACTGTGTGTGGTCCTTTATTTGAGGGGAGGATTATTAAAGAAGTAAACAAAGTCTTACATTGGCAAGAAATGGGAAGAATTATTGGTATATAAGGAGTAAACTATATCTCTACTAGTATGAGGCCTTTTGGGTAAAGCTTAAGAGCAAAATCATGAGGGCTTAAGCCCAAAGTAGAAATATCATACAAATGTAGAGATATATGTGATTTGTTGGACTTCTAACAAAGTGTATTTTAAATAAACAAATGAATTTCAAGTGCATAAAGAAAGGGATAAAGAATCAAGGAGAAAAGAGAAGGAAAAAGCTAAGCTGTTGGAAAACATCTTAGGTGCTCCAACACTTAGGAGAGACTTGAGTGTAGAAGTGTTAGAAAGTAGCACTGCAACACTCCATGCTAGAACTTGAGCGTCACAATGCCAGGAAGTAGCGTTAGAGTGCTCAGTGCTAGACATGTGGCTCTTAAGAAAAGCCACAAAACTTTTAAAACATGATGGCTTTATGGAGAGGCTTAGTGATCTTTAAAGAGAAATCTCCTCTCTTTATAAATCACAGGTACATCTCAATTGGAAATATACTTTTGAATAATCATTTTCTTCGATTCATAAATTCTCTATAATTTAATCCATTTCAAGGTGATTACTTGTTGTCTAAGAAAATTGCTTAACGTGTGCACTCTTACAATTTCACTTTTCATTGAATCCTAAAAACTATACTACCATACAAACCATATGCATCTGGATTATTAATCTTAAGGGGATAGAAATAGTTTTAAGGACATTGCATTAGCATGACTTGACGACCAAGAAATTTGTTTCCATTCTTCTATTTTATAATAATCTTAAAACTATTTCTATAGATACAACCAATGATTCATTTTTACTGGCTGTAATCAAATCTATATCTAAGGCTACAAATATTTCTTTATTCAATGGGAAACACTTCAAGAGATGGCATGATCGAGTATTTAACATTTTGGATGTGATGAACATGTTAAAATATATCACATAACCTCCTTCAAAGGCCAATGCTAAAAATTACAAGGAAGAATTTTTTAAATGGAATAAGGCGAATAAGGTATACCGTAATACCATTCTCCACACACTTTCTAATGAGCTTTTATGATGTCTATTTAACATATAAAGATGCACATGAAATTTGGGCACTATTAAAAGAGAAATATGTCATTTGGGCACTATTAAAAAAGAAATATGTGTATTGAAAATGTTGGTTCCTAAAAGTATATTATTGTAAATTTTTTAAAATTTAAAACATCTGAAGAAATAGATGTGACACCTCAATTTTATAATTTTCATTTAATAATCAATGATTTGAAGAATAAGGGTATTGTTTTCCCTAAGCCTTTTGGCGCTGGTTGCTTAATTAAAAAATTATCAGATTCTTAGAAAGATTACAAGAAAAGCAACAACAACAATAAAAGGAAACATTTGAGTTGAAAGATTTTATTGTGCATATTAGAATTAAAGAGAAGAATTACTAACAAAAGAACAATAAGAAGGCCAAAGAAATCATTTTTAATGCCAATTTGGTTGAGAATGATACTAATCCTAATGAAAAGTATCAAAAGTCCACAAATAAACATTACTTTAAGAATTTAAAGCCCTTATTTAAGAAGAAAAGTAATTGTTTTATTTGTGGTAAGAGTGGTTATTTTGTTTATCAATGTAAATACAAAAAATAGATAAGAAGGGAAACAATAAAACTCTTAAATCCAATTTGATAAAGGGAAATGATGCGATTGTTGTTGTTGTAGTTTCCCAAGTGAACATAATTATCAATAGCAACAAAGAGTGGGTCATAGATTCTGGAACTACAAGACATATATGTGGTGACAAAAATATTTTCAATGACGCTGATCAAGAAAGAGAAGAAAAAGAATGCGTTTATCTTGGTGATTCTCATCATAGACCTATGGTGGAAAAAGGCAAGGTTCTTCTTAAATTGAATTTTGAAAAAACTATTGTATTGAACAATATATTACATGTTTCTAACATTAGATATGATATTATTTTTGTATTTATGCTTGGTAAAGTAAATATGAAAGTCTCGTTTGAAGGGGACAAAGTTGTAATGTCCAAAAGTGGAACATTCATTAGAAAAGATATTATTCTAATGATATGATCAAATTGAATAAAATTGATTCAAAGATTAATGAAAGTACTTCAATTTATTTCGTTTGATACATGGTATGATAGAATAGGTAACTTAAATTAAATTATCTTTATTTAAGGAAAATGAAAAGAGTTGGTTTACTTCATAATATGAAGTTAGATAATGTTCATAAGTGTGATGTATGTGTAGAATAAAAATTCACAAAGAAATATTTCAAACCAATAACTTTCAAAGAAAATGATTTGGTCAGCATAATTCATAACGACCTTAGTGGTCTAAAGGATAATATGACTAGAGGAGGAAATTTTTTTTATATAACCTTTATAGATGATTTCTTAAGATATACCAAAATATATCTATTGAGAAATAAAGATAAGTCATTTGATAAGTTCTTAATCTATAAAACAAGAAGTTAAAAATTAACTTGGAAAGAAAAATAAAATGTTAAGAACTGTTCAAGGAGGAGAATATTTGTCCAACTGTTTTAATTCATATTGTAAGGACAATGGAATTATCTTTGAATTTGCACCTCTATATTTTCTAGAATCACATAGAGTGGTAGAAAGAAAAAATAGAACTTTGAAAGACATAACAAATTACATGTTAATAAATTCTAGGGCTCCTATGAACTTATGAGGGGAACCAATTCTAACTACTTGCCACATACAAAATAGAATTTAATACAAGAAAAATAGAATTACACCTTATGAGTTATGAAAAGGTTATGAGCCTAACCTATCATACCTCAAAGTGTGGGGGTGTCTTACAAATGCCTTTATTAGATCCTAAAAGAAAACGGATGGAACCTAAGAGCATTGATTGTATATTTATAAGATATGTCATGTATATAGATTTTTGGTATTAGAAAATCATATAGATTTGTTTGATGCAAACAATATACTAGAATCTAAAAATGCAGAATTCTATGAGACTATTTGTCCTAAGAAAATCATACCAGAAATAATATTTACTTATTTAAAGGATGATCCTCTAAAAGAGTCTAGTAATGAATTTAGAAGAAGTGAAAGAATGAGGAAAATCATAAATTTTGGTGATAATTTTTATGTCTTTCTTATAAAAGAAGATCCAAGAACTTATAGAGAGGTAATGATCTCTCATGATGTTCCTTTATGGAAAAAAGCAATAAATGATGAGATTAATTTTATCATGAGAAATCATGTATAGCACATAGTTGATTTGCCTCTGAGAACCAATTCTATTTGTTGTAAATGGATCTTCAAAAAGAGGTTAAAGACTGATGGCTCTATTGAGAAATATGAGGCAAGATTAGTTATCAAAGGGTTCACATAAAAGAAAGACTTAGATTACTTTGATACTATACTCTTATAACTAGAATTATATCCATAAGAATTTAATTACATTGATAGTATCTCATGATTTGTATATCATCAAATGGATGTTAAAATTGCCTTTCTAAATGGTGATTTAGAAAATGAGATTTATATGGAACAATCTGAAGGTTATATGAGATCTGGTACAGAGCACAAAGTATACAAGCTCGTAAAATCTTTTTATAGTTTGATGCAAATACCAAAACAGTGGCATAAAAAATTTGATTATCATATGTCTCTATATAGATGACATACTTATATTTAGTCTAAGTATGGATGTGATAAATAACACTAAGAGATTTATGTCAACTAAGTTTGATATGAAAGATATAGGAGAAGCGAATATAATTCTTGGAATTAAGATAATAAAAACATGTAATGGTCTCACCTTATCCCAAGAATATTATGTGGATAAATTCCTAAAGAGGTTAGGGTACTTGACATGCAAACTAGTAGCAATACCTTATAATGCAAGTACTAAACTATCTAAGAATACTAATTATAGTGGCAATCAGATCAGCTATACACAAATAATTAATTGTCTCATATACTTGATGAATAATACTAGGCTTGATATAATATATGTCGTATGGAGATTGAGTAGATATACTCAAAATTTAGGTAAAGAGTATTGATGTGTCTTAGATAGACCTGTAAGTACTTAATAGGCATTATGAAATATGGACTCACATATAGTAGATCTCAACATGTGATAAAAGTTTATTCTAATGTAAATTGGATTTCAGAATAAAATGAAGTCAAGTTTACTAATGGATATGTGTTTACCTTGTGTGGAGGTGCTATATATTGAAAATTCACTAAATAGACATGCATATCTAGATCTACTATGGAGTCTAAATTAATAGATTTGAAAATGTTTGTTCTTAAGCTGAGTGGTAAAGAACCCTTATAAGTGATATTTCCATTTACTCTCACCCTTCTATATCAATTTTAATCTATTGTGATTGTCTAGCTATAATAGCTAGAACTAAGAGTAAGATTTATAATAGGAAAAGTAAACATATATGTTTAAGATATGATATAATTAAATAGCTGCTAGAGTTAAGGTAGTGAGCCTAAATTTTATAAGGTCAGAGATGAATTTGATCGATCTTTTGACTAAACTATTAAATAGAAGATTTGTGAAAAATACTTCGAGGGGGATGAGACTTCTACCTATAACATAAGACAAGAGTGATGGTAACCCTACCTACATGATTGAAGATCTCATGAAGTAGGTTCATAAGGGTAAGAACAAGTCATTTGTTGTCTTGTTGTAACTAATAATATGTTGTGAGTCTCTCCCTAATGTGATGTAGTACATCTGAAGTGGAAAGGTTGAGTATTATACTTTTAATGAACTCCATAGCACATTATTGTATGGTGTTGTGTTATCTTGCAGAATACATTTGATGGAGTGTCACCTATGTGAGTGTGGAGTTGGGTCAGTTCTTATGGGAGTAAGGCAAGTATATCTAGAGCACTCATGAATCTAGGATGGTACAGTGCCACACCACTTGACATAAACAAGTTAGCAAAGAGTTTATTGTGAATATTTAATTCTATATTTTACAACAACGAAATGATGGTTAATAGAAACTTGTTTCACCCAGTTATTGTAAAAAAGATTACTTGTTCAATGGTTAGTTTATAGCTTAGAAAAATACCAATTTATATATGTTAAATTCTACTTTGATTTATATTATATTTAATTATTTGGCTTATTTGAAATATGTGAGGGATTATTGTAAATTACAAGTGTATTTCAAATAAACAAATATATTTCAAGTACACAAAATAAGGATAAAGAATTAAGGAGAAAACAGAAGGAAAAAACCAAGATGTTAGAAAATAGATTGGGCACTACGAGTCGGTGTACCTATAATTTTATACCCAAAAGCATTTGAGTAGTACTATATTTTTAAAATAATTATACAAACTTACTCATATTATTCAATGTGGCATTACATGGTTTAAAGGTTAAATATAAATAAACCAACCAATAAATAAAATAGATAACATGATAATAATTAAACTAGTCATACCATATTGTGTCAGATAGTATAAGTAAATTCATGTAATTTAATTTACACATGTAGTATTATTTAAAGTATTTAACATCTATTTAATAATTGTATTAAAATTAATTTTGTATTGTATTTGTGTTTTCATTTCATATATATCACTCATGTTCGCAACCAGCTATTCCAAATGCTCTACATCTTAAAGATATTTTATAAATATTTCAATGTCTTAACATATTAAAAGAAAATGTATGTTAAAGAAAAGCATGTTAGCAAAAATCTAGATGCAATTTTTAAAAAAAAGAAAAAAAAAAAGAAATTCCAAATCTAATAATAAAACAATAATTATTTGTGCCTTAATTTGATAAGTTAAAGACCTAACCATCTTTTAAGCACAAACAAGTGAATATTTGTTTCGATAAGGGGAAAAAAAACAATTCAGTGAAGGTTGTTAAAATTTTGAAGTGGTAAGTAGAGAACCATTTAGAGGAAGTTTCTTAGCTTAGTTAGGTTAAATGAGATTGGTGATGTAGTGTTTAAGGTTAGAAAAAGTGTTTAATAAGTGCAAAGTTGATCACAAAATAGTTTATAATATATTTTGGAGGTTGAGGTGACTTGAGTTTCACAAAAAGGTCAAAAGATGGCACCATTCATAATTAGAGGTTAGAAGGCTATTTAGGTGTAATTATCATAAATCAATACTCAATAAAGCTCATAAGTGCCGAGCTTTGAGCTCAGTATTGGTGTAAAAAAGAGTTTTGACACTATTAACTTAATAAAAGAGGGTTAAGGGTTAAATTATGTGTATGTTTAGGTTAATCTCATATTTTTTAAGTCAAACACAATTAGCAAGTAATTAATAAAAAAATACAACATAAAAAGAAATAAATACAAAATTTATATGCTAATTTATGTGGTACTCATAAGCTAAGATTCCATATGTTTTTTCTCCTCTTAAAACTTATAGAGGTAGCTTCCATGTGATATGATTGAGTTGCTTGATGAAGACAAAGGGTAATTTTTAGAGATTTATCAAATAGATTGATAGTAGTAACATAGGTTATAGAAAAAGCCCTAATATGTAAACCAAGAGGGAAAGAGCTCAAAAAGAAAGGGAAAGAAGATGGATATGGAAAAGATAAGAGTAAATCAATTGGATTTATTGACTAGATTTGTAGTAACCACTTATCCAATATTGAAAAGAATAAATATTTATAAATATGTATAATATTCATATTTTATGTGTATGTGGATGATACTTAATTTATGTATTATTATTAGTATTGTTTGTATAGATTAAGGACATACTAGTGTTTAGTTTATTTGCAAGACTTTAGATTTATTTTAAGGACCAAATTGTAATACTTTAAAAGTTTTAGGGGTTAATTTATAAATACTAAAAGTTAGCCTCTTAGTATAAAAATACATATTTTAAACCCTAGTTTACTAATTTTTGGGTCGAGCCACCCCTTTAGAGAGAGAAAAGAGAGAAATAGAGGGGAGAGAAAGAGAAGAAGAAGAAGAAATTGGAATTTTAAATTTTAAGAGGTATATCATAACTATTTCTCAATTGGAATCTTCTTTCTTCTCTTTCTCTCCCCTCTCTTTTCTCTCTCTAAAGGGGTGGCTCTACCCAAAAATGAGTATATTAGGGTTTAAAATATGTATTTTTATACTAAGAGGCTAACTTTTAGTATTTACAAATTAACCCCAAAATTTTTTAAAGTATTATAATTTGGTCCCTAAAATAAATTTAAAGTCTTACAAATAAACTCAATAATAATAGTATCTCCTTAATCTATACAAACAATGCTAATAACAATACATAAATTAAGCATCATCCACATACAAATAAAATATGAATATTATACATATATATAATTTTTTATTTTTTGGGTGTTAGATAAATGATTGCTACATAAAAAGTGAAAAAAGGTCGGAGGGGTTGTCCACCGAAGAGGAGGCTGGAGCCCCCCTCTCCGATGGAGATGGATGTGGCGGCTAAGGTTTCTTAAAGATAGGAGATAGCATTTTATGTGTTTTGGTACTTATTTGATCGGAGTTTTCTTTAATGTCAAAGAATATGTTCAACAAGTATTATTATCTTAAGAGTGATGTCGACACATATTATATAAAGAATAGTGATTGACAACAGTGTGGTCTCTACTTTAGTGCCACCTAGTGATTTTGTGCTGACTTGGTCTTTTGATGTATAAGGATGATATGGTACATTAAAATTAGTTTCTTATTGATTATTCTTGTGATATTATTTTTAATGATGTGTTAAGGTGAATGACAAATTTTATAATACTATTTGTAATAAAAACAGTTATCTATAATCCCGCGTGGTGTTTTACAAAAGCCAATTGTAGGATTTAACGGTGATGTAGACATGAGTGATCTTATTGAAATATCATCTTAACCTTTTGACTGCCGTGCTTATGCTAATATAAGATCTGACCTCAAATGAACCTAGTTTGAAATACCTAACAATTTGAGTAAAAAAAACCCAATTAAACAAGGACTAAATTTCTATTGAGTTCGATCTCTTTGTCATTTTGTAAAGTCAAGTAGCTTTATAAAACAAAGTTTGTGTGACTATAATGGCCCATGATTTCTCTCAATTAATCTATGTATCATCAAAATTGTCCGCGAACATGAATAATTATATTTTGGCAACAAATTAGTTAAGAAGTGAATTGCTAGTTACCATATCTAAATGAGCATTTTATAAAATCTGCAAGTTGATGTAAATTCAGTGAAATTTTTAATTGACATTTACATTTCAGTAATCTACTAATCCATACATACATGTCATTAGCAAACAAAATTCAGGGGGCACTTATTGCCATCTTAAAGCGGAGACCATAGCAAGCATCATCATTGGTTATCAGCAAAAATGAGGATAATGGTAGCCATAAAACGAGTTGTTGACTACGCCGTGAAGATCAGAGTAAAACCCGACAAGGTAATCCTCAATTATGATTCAATCACGTATAATATTTTTCTTTTTAAATATCGTCTCTAATTTAATTTGCATACAGACAGGGGTGGAGACCAATAACGTTAAGATGTCGATGAACCCGTTTTGCGAGATAGCGCTGGAAGAGGCTCTGAGGATCAAGGAATCTAGGTTGGCCTCCGAGGTTGTCGCCGTCAGCATGGGCCCCGCTCAGTGCGTAGATACTCTGCGGACGGGTCTAGCCATGGGGGCTGATAGAGGGATCCACGTGGAGGCAGCGCCTCAATTGTATCCATTGACTGTGGCTAAGATTTTGAAGAAGCTAGTCGAGGTTGAGAAGCCTGGCTTGCTTTTTCTAGGTAAACAGGTTCGTTTGATCTAATTTTCTTTTTTCTCTTATGAATTTGGTTTTATTTATTTTTTGTGGATTTATGCGGTTTTGGGTTTCGGTGGTTCCTTCATGGAATACTGGGAATATGCGTTAAGTGTTGCAGTTTTGAATTTCAGGTTGGTTTTGAGATTTTATTGGGTTTTGTGTTTTTTCAGAATTTATTCATGCTGCAGTGAGTTGTTTCTTATTTAGTTTTACTTGTTTTAGGTTTGTTTGTTGATTTATCTTCTCTCAACTACCAAAATAATAGGTGCTTTAATCAGTTTATATAGAGCTGTTAAACTTTTGTTAAATAAGGATGAGAACCGAGGTGGGTCGCTGCCATTGAATTTGTTTGGCTTTGGATGTATTGATGTTCTAATCTTTTATGTTAGTTTCTTTGTAAGACATTTGTTTTGCTTTTTGCTCCCTTGATTGGAGAAATTCATGTAGAATACCACTATTTCTTATTACGCAGATTCTTGTGTAGGCAATTGATGATGACTGCAATCAAACAGGGCAAATGGTGGCAGGGTTGCTCAGCTGGCCTCAGGCGACCTTTGCTTCCAAGGTTGGTTGGAGTATCTAATTTATTTGGTAAAGGAATTTTAATGTGTTCATGATAAAAATAATTTGTTACAAACCGCTGAATCAACTTGAGAGAATAATGCTGGTATAAACATAGGAACTCAAATATGAAGTCATGCTTTCTTACTTTTGTTGTTTTTCTCCCTTTTTCACGAGGCACTGAATGACTCAACTATACTTTTCTGTCTTGCTATCTACTTTACCTACAAAACTTTACTCTAGTTGAAGAGGTAACTTGTATGAACCTTAGAAAGGTTGTTGAAATTCATAAATTGTCAATTGCACCTTTGTAGACAGTTAATTTTAGCTTCCTAATGCTGCATTTTCTGACATGGTTAGACTTTATGGATTAGAGTGAAATCAAAAATATAATTAGAGCCTTGAGGTACTACTGAGATGCTAGAAAACCGAATGACGGAGTCTTAGAAGTGTGGATGGGAATGAAATTGTGAACTGGTTGGCACTGCTATTATCTTGATCCAAGTTCTGAACCCATGTTACTAGTTTCAGTGCAGAATTGCTTGTGACATGCAGTTAAGATTTTTGGGCAATGGTTTCCATGCTTTATTTGAGCATTGTTTTCCAATGCATAAAAGCCAGCAGCTACAGCATTTTCATATCCTATTCTTTTCCCCTTTTTTCCTTCCCCATTTTGTGTTCCTAAACAGGTGCTTGGCATCATGAATTATGAGTGGCTCACCATGCACTTGTGTGTATCAATACATCTACTTTTAAGTGATTTTACTAAACAGAGAAAAAGGGAAAGTAATTGCTTATAGTGTTCTTTTTTCCCCACCAGTTTTAAGGTCTTCCCTGGTTTTGAGATGTCTTATTTCTTGGTTTTCACATTCATTAAGCTCATTTCAGTTCAATTGACTCTCTTTCTGTTGGTGGATTGTTTCTTTTCAGTTTTTTCTGATTTTGAGGATAATTTCCTATGATTTACTGCTGCTGTTTAGTAGGTTGTGCTGGACAAGGAGAAACAAGTAGCAACGGTGGAGAGAGAAGTAGATGGTGGTCTTGAGACTTTAAAATTGGAGTTACCAGCTGTAATCACGTAAGAACTATGACCCGACTCATTGTTCCAATTTTTTGTTATGCTTGGTGGCATTTTCTGTTTTCATAAACCCATGTTCCTGATAGGGAGAATAGAGCAATGTTCTGTTGTGCTCAGAACTATTTCAATAGAAGAAGATTTTTATGGTACTCTAATACATGTTAAACAACAAAAGACAACAGTTTCTTTAGTCCTTTATGTGATCATCTTCTCCTACTTTGTTAAATTCAGAATCATATTTTCAGTAAGTTGTTTAGAGACAAAATGGAGCTGTTTTCACACTTATTGCTGGGAAAGAAAAGTGAATTTGTTACTCAGAGAATCTGGGTCTTTCTACAGCTGAATAGAGGAATGCTTGGACATTGAAACTCATTGTTCCAATGAGAAAATAGCAAGAGTATTGAACTGCAGACAGAAGAATGTATGGCTAGTTGACAAGAATTGTGTATTATCTTATAAATGTTGATGAATGTTTCAGTGAGGCCAGACAGGTCAGTTGATTCTATGCATTTCGAAAGTTTGCTAACCATATACAATTGAAGTGAATTGTTGGGAAGTGGTCAAGCTTGTGGACAATGATTGGTTTTGAATTTAAATCATTGGTCGAACATCATTAGGAAGCACTCTATATTACATGTTTTTTCTTTAATAAAAGTGACCTTGTGTCTGCCCACAGTGTTTCATGATAACCTAAGGATCTCCTAGGAGAAGCATTTTTTGGATTTGTGCCCAGTACAATATGGTAGCATAACAAACTACTCATTATGTAATACCACGAAGAGAAAACTCTTTTCTCTTTGAGGTGCTTACTACATTTTGAGTTGGAGTGGGTTCATTCATCAAGGGTATATTTGGAGACCTGAGAAAATTAGTCTGTATTCAGAAAGTCCCATGAAGATGTTGCGAAGTTTATAACTAAAACTATGAGAAGCATAAAAACATTGTTGAACTTGATAGTGTTTAAATACCATGATTGAACCCTTAACTTTAAGCTTAAGTTTTTAACTCAGGTGGTAACTTAACATAGTAACCAAGCTAGTTTGACCAAGTGGTCTTTTCTCATATCATATTCCTTAAATTATAATAAGCTCTGTTTATGTTTGTTGTTATGTTTCTAGATTTGAATGCAATATCTCTTTGTTGATTTGGACCTAATACTATGTTGAGTAACTATTAATTCCAAAAGTTTAAAGCTTTTAGGCAACATATTTAATTTGTTATTGTATCTATATAGACTAAATGTTTTTGTTTTTGCGCGGGCAGAGTTATAGATGACTTGTGGTTGCAATTCATATGACATTTGTTTCTTAACTATTTTAAGATGCCATCTGTACGTATGTGGATGTTTTAGTATGATCCTTGTCAATGTTGATGACTTTTACTTGATGTGTTCTCATGATGCAGCACCGACTTGAGACTCAACCAACCAAGGTATGCAACGCTGCCCAACATAATGAAGGCAAAATCAAAGGTCATAAAGAAATACACTCCCCAGGAGCTGAATGTGGATATGAAAACTGATTTGGAGATGATCCAAGTGACAGAACCTCCCAAGAGAAAAGCGGGGGTTATTCTTTCTTCTGTTGATGAGTTGATTGACAAGCTTAAAAATGAAGCTCATGTCATTTGATTTCTTTTTTCTAAATCTTTTTTCTTGCTGAAATGGAAGAACTACAAATTAAAGAAATTCCAGTAATGCTAACAAACTAGTTTTCAGTTCAATAAAAAATTATGGTTCCAGGAATGCAGATTTGGTCATATTTGATTATAGATGTAATCTTGTTTATGGTCATTAATGGAAATCGTGGAATTAGCTTTATAGAAAATTGCAGTGTTCAGCTAAGTTGGCTGTTATGTAAAGGATTCTTTTATCATAAAATAAGAACATGCATATAAACTTTTGACTGGTTTAAACTCCACAACCCTAATGCCAGATGGATCTCCGTCAACAAGGGACTGAAGTTTAAGCCCGATGGAAGGGTAGGTTGATTTGCTCATCATCACCACTTGCCCTGCTGGCTTGCATCCAATTATAGTAATTAGTAAAAAAAAACCAAATCACACTCAGTAACGATGGATTATCATCTAAAGGCAAGAATGTAAATACACTATCCCATGAAGCAAAAGACAAGCTGGGCGCGCGCGTTTTTGTTGGCCCAGAAAAGAAAAGAAAAATTAAAAAAAAGAAAAGAAAGAGCACTGGCTGGCACGTGCATCATACATTATAACGACGCGGCGGCGCGTAACCCAATCCTCCCACGTGTTGGCTTTTGATTTAATCCGTGCCTTTCCCGCAAGCTTAGATTCCCTTTTCAATTCCAACTCCAAATTAATCGAAACATTTTACTATCAGAGAGTCCGAATTCCAAAAACATGGAAAATGAATTGGATTCATTAGATTGGAACAATTTTATCAATTACGGTTTCTTCGACCAAAATACTTTTGATCTCTCCCTGCCCGACCAAAGGTACCCTTTTATTTCTTTTAAAATTTTTTTTTTGCCATCGAATTTGACGCCTTTGATTGAGTTTTAACTTCTGAATCAGTGGCTCAGCAGACAATGATATTTCTTCAAATGGGTTTGTCTCGCAAGAAAATGAAAACCCTAGTAAAAGGTTATCAATTTTCTTTCATTGATTTTAAAAGCAAATTTTTTTTTGACTTTCGGTCAAATTTGATTTCTTTTTATCAAATTTGCTACAGGGCGCGAAGTGATTCATGTAGTCGGCCGGGGACCAAAGCTTGCCGTGAGAAATTGCGGAGAGAGAAATTAAACGACAGGCATGTATTCGTTTTCTTCTCTGTTTCATTTTTAAAAATCGTTTTTAGTTTAATGAGGGAGTATTTTAACTTCGTTTTGCAATAGAATTGATCAAAGGTAGAATCGTTGAGATTGGGCTTTTGAAAGATTGGATTTTGTGTTTGATTTTTGAAGGTTTCTTGATTTGAGTTGTATTTTGGAACCTGGGAGGCCTGCCAGAACTGATAAACCGGCCATACTCGACGATGCAATTAGAGTTTTGAATCAACTTAAAACTGAGGCTCGGGAGCTCAAAGAAACTAATGAAAAGTTCCAAGAAGAAATTAAAAGTTTGAAGGTTAGTTGGTGTTCTTTTTCTACTCTTAGTTAATTGGGGAGAGCTTAGCTACTCTAGTGATCGTAAAGCTTTCATGTTGTTAAATTTGTTACATTTTCTTTCCTACATTTACTCAACATGGATGTCCCATACACTTGGTGACTGATTATTAGGTTTTGATAATTGTGTAATGACTAATTGAATGGTTGTTATATTGTTGGAGCAGGCATAAATGCCTACACGGATTTAATTCAAAGTTTTGGTCAGTGTTACTTGTCATAATTGGATTCAGATTTTATTGGATTTGCACAGAATCCAACTGGTTTGACAAAATTATGTGGACGATATTGGTTATTTACAGGGTTTTAGATGTGAAAGAAATGCTAGTCATCCTTTTAGATCAGACTAATGTATAGTCCTATATAGTCTATCAAACAGAAATAAGAGCTGTAAAGGATGGTGGACTTTTTGTTTGATTCTATTACATTTCGTGTCTAATGCTTGTCTTTGCATTTATTACTTTAAGTGGCTTGTCAAGGTTGTGATGACATGATTTAAAGCTTAAACTGCTTGTTGGTTTAACTTATGGGAATGAACCTGTGTAGCAAGGCACTCTGATGGGGGAGTCTTGAATCTTTCATCAGGTGGAGGCTTGAGAAGCCTGGATGTATGAGATGCACACCCAGGACGTCTTTAGAAATTGTTAACTTTCCTAAGGAATACAGCTAAAAGCAGTTTAGACATGTTAAGGATGAGTGGAATGATCGGAAGTATTTGTTTCTCTTTCATGATTGAAACATCATCCCTGTTCTCAGTATTGCGAAGTCATATTGAATTCATATACTTTATTTGTATTCATGCAGGATATTTGAAATTGTGTGAAAGGAGTAATTTAGATGTAGATCCTCTGTAGTATATATGTTGTGGGATTTAATTTGTACATGATTATGTAAGATATTTCCCACTGTATGGTGATAACAGTTAGATCTTTATTGTTGATAGTAATGAACAAAGAGAAATGAAAATAAGTTGTGAGAAAATATAGTTTTTATATTGCTTGAATTGTGTAAGTTAATGCAGGATTCTGTCATTTGTGGATTGTACAACTAATTTGAAGGATACTTTTAAATACTTCCTTTTCTTTGAGACTGTATTGCCAAAGAATTTAGTACTATTATTGTTAATGTTTTACTCTCCACCACAGGCTGAGAAGAATGAACTTCGTGAAGAGAAACTAATTCTGAAGACAGATAAAGAAAAGATAGAGCAGCAGTTGAAAGTAATGGCTATTCCGACGGCTGGGTTTGTACCAGCCCATGCCCACCCAGCGGCATATCATTCTGGAATGAATAAGATGGCAGTATATCCCAGTTATGGTTTGGTCCCTATGTGGCAATATTTACCTCCATCTTCGCGCGACACATCTCATGATCATGAGCTCAGGCCCCCTGCAGCCTAGGATTATTCTTATTTTTCTGGCTTTTCTCTAGATCTGCCTTTCCCCCACCCCACCCCACCCCACCTTTTTCTTTTTCTTTCTTAGTTATGATTATCTGAATAATCTTCAGATGCTTTGTTTAACTGACAGCCAGAAATTTTGTTATCCTTCGGGGTGTAAATACTGCTACTGGTTTGACTTGCCTGATTTTCTTTTTATGTAACTTGCGTCAAAAGAAGGGAAGGATTATTGTCTAGCGCATTATTCTCTGGTCTTAACGATCTTTCTCGCGCGCGCGGGGCTTTGTTACTGTATTTTTTTTTATTTTGCATTGCTATGAAATGGGATAACTAGCTTTGTGAAGCAAAAGTTTTGAGAAATATAACACGTGGTCACCGAACCAAGTGACCCTGCAGGTCAATGATATGGTTAATGGGACTGCAGTTACAGTACCAACTCATGATCATTTTATGTACTCAGAAGTTGGCTTGTGTATATACAGTGATGCATTATTCCGACCGAGAACGCAATTAAAACATTATTATCAAGCTTCTGGGTTCGAGATGATTTTTGTGTTTGTGTTCATGGTCATGTTGGGGTATTGATTTGTTCATTTATGGATATCCACGACAAAATGTTTATTGCGCAGCATCAAAGCTTGACAAGTTATGCAAATCATAATAACAGAAAACGCAAGAAAGAATGTATTGAAATCATCCAAAAATAATAAACGCAAATTATCATTTTAATTTTTCAGTGCGTTCTAGGCCCGCATTTTTCTCTTTTTATTTTTCCAGCTCTCAATTATTTTGCCGTCGCGATTGTTCCTTAGCAGAGGAAACAATTTTACTTTTATGGTTCCCCTTGTGGCATATATTTTTCAGCAGAAGTGATTTTCTGTGTCATGGGGTCTCTTGTCTCGTCATATGCTGGAAGTGATTGCTCTTCTGTTTTGGTATGAACCTCTTGATCACCTTCTTTGCCCCAGAGCAGCAAATATAAACCAACTATGACAATAACTGCCCCTATAATACTGAAAAAAAGTAACAGCATATCTTGAGTAAACGGTGGATAAAGACTGAAATATGCAGCATGTATCTGTAAATTACCTGCCGAGGAAAAGCTTTTCACCAAAAATAAAGTATGCTAGTATTGCAACAAGTATCGTTGAAACAGGATTGAACATGGTCACAAAAACTGGACCTCTTTCTTCTGTGCACCACAGTTGAATGAAAATGATTAAACCAGAGACCACCACTCCCTGCCATGTACATATTTACCATATTCAGAATTTCATTAGAGTAACTTAATTAAGGTTAAAAACAACATTAGACCGTGGAACACTCCTACTACTTACACCGTAAATGGTGGACCATAAGTCAATATTGCATCCAATTCTCCAATCAACTGGTTTATGTGCCACGATCACTGTGAATACAGCTGATTGTGCTGCCCCAAGACAGCACATCCATGTCGTCAGTGACAGTTGTGCAGGATACCGCTTAAGTGTGATTGCCTATATGTAAAAGTAGAGTACAGCTTATTTCATTGTGCAAAACAGTTATATCTAGCTGGGTTAATGAACTTAGTTTAATGGACCATTTTCATTTTTTTTAGTTAAAAATGTAGTTTGGGTTAGAGATAAACCTGCATAATGTACCACAGGGACCATGTTATGCAGCTTCCAACTGTAAGAAGTGAACCCTTCAACCACTGGTCATGGATAGTGTTGTTTCCTTGAATATGGATTAGAGGATGCGATAGGTTCCTCATAGCAGGTCCCTTGTATACTGTCATTATCGTTACACCAACCAAGGAGACCAAGGTCCCAATAACTTTTGCCTTGCCTCGAACATTTCGAAGATCAAGTGTCTCTAACCTGCATAAAGTTAAATTCTAGAGGTCACTAATCGTCAAGAGCCCTTGAAAGTTTTCTTCAGCAATTTAAGAATTAGACAAAGTTGATGCCAACCTGAGTACAATCGCAATCACAAAAGTTAAGGCAGATATGGTGTTCACCACTGATGCAACAAAAGTCGGAGAGGTGTATCTCAAGCTTGCAAAGTACATGTTTAACGTCACACTAACCCTGCATTACAAAAACATTTAGCCTCAGCAAATTTTGAAAGCTCTTTAGATCCATAGTTCTTAATTAAATGTCCTCACCCGAGGAGGGACAGAATGAATATCTCCAGGAACAGAGCTAATGTCAGCTTTGGTCTTATTTTCCTGCAGAAGAGAAAAGAAGGATCAGTTTTTATGTATATAAAAAGATCACTAAATTTCTTAATCTGCCAACCATATATACGATGAACATAGATTTTGATGTACCTTTCGAGGAAATAGGCAAAGGGGAACATCGCGATTCCAGCAACGATATGACGGTAAGTTATATAGACATGAGGATTCATTCCATGATTGAAGGAAGCTTCGGTGACAAAATAGAGAAGAGTGTAGCCTATTTGAGCAAGAACCATGAGGAGTTGTGGCTTGAACCTCAAGTAAACGCCCCGCAAAGAACTTGCTTGCATTGCCATTGGCTCCTCTTCTCACTTCTCCCAGTTTCAAGTTCAAGCTGAAGAAAGAAACACAACCAACACCTGCAATTATAGGGGATGCTAGAAGATTTGGGGCCTTGATTCTTTGTTCTTCTTGTAGCTGTTCGTATCAAGTTCTAGATTAAATTCCTTTCATTATGGTGATAGGTTGATGTCAGCCTAGATATGGGCAGAAAGAAGAAATTATTCTCATTTCTTCTTTGGTCATTGGCATACTAATTAAATTTAATATCCCTCCCTCACTAACATTAATATAAAGACGTATTCAGTACGCTCGAGCGTTTGGCATAATAGAAAAGTGAGGCTAAATCATTTTGAATTGGTGGACCAATAATGGATTATCATAATTACTTCTGCACTTTCGATAGTGAACCGATGTATAATTTGCTACTTGAGTTTGCCTATATCACATCCTGGAAGTATCCACACGTGTGAATGCTCGGCATATATTCCAGAACATCTTAAATTTTAAAAAAAGAAACTCTGCTGCCACACAATATTCCCCTAGTTGGGATAAAATCAATCAATTGGAAGAAGATTTAAATGAAGGCTTTTCTCTCTTGTTTCTTTCCAAGAGTTTTGTTTTGTTTACTAGCTATCCATTTATCCTATTGCAGGAATTTTTAATGGAATATTTGGGTAAATGTTCATGTTAAATAACGCTGAAAAGGTTCTTTCAACAATACTTTAACAAGATCCTTTAAAACCTGCCATGAAAATTACAGACATGATATGCGTAGCTTCACCCTAGCTCTGATACAGTTTGTTGAGGATATCAAGTCATGCATTTTAATTTGACACCCTTATGGCATCAACTAAGTCACAACCTTGATACCCTTTGCGCAGCGGAAAACCATAACTCACACCATAAGTAAGAACACATAAGATTAACAAATCAATCACAAGACAAAAGATATACGTGATTCAGCCCAAATTGCCTACATCTACGGAGGATCCATGATCCAGCTTCTTCCCATTGAAATAGATCATAAAGTATCTTCTTACATCATCAATGATCCCACAAAACTCCTTAGTATCTCTCATAGAGACCTCTAAGCATCTACCCTTGATCATTATGACTCCTTAAGACCTCTTCGTATCTCCTCATAAGAGATTTTTATAAGAAACACAAGAATAGCCCGAGCATCTAAACTAAAAGGATCTATGGTGTTTCTCTTTTATTCACTCAAGGAACCTAAAGAAGAAAACACCCCCAAGGTTACACCCTAGTGCACCACGCACTTAGTGCCTACCTAACTCCTCTATTCTCTCTTATGGTTACATCTTGAAACCTTAGATGCTTAATCTTAAACAAGGGTTTACAAGTGTTTATATAAAGTGTATTTCGTGCCTACAAACCCTATTTCTTGTTGGAGTAAGAGTCCACTTATTTTGGAAGTCCAAAACTTCCCAAAACTTGAAATCTCGAGTCAAAACGAACTTTTCCACTCGTTCTGGCGCTGCGGCGCTCGTCCCTGGGCACTGCAACGCTGTCCCTTCTCGCGTCTAGCGCTGCGGCGCTGATGACCCAGCGCTGCGGCGTTGATCTTCTGTGTTGAGCGTCGCGGCGCTGGAAGCTCCCCGCGATTTTTTTTCTTTTCCTTCGCGTCTTTGAGTACCGTTTCACTTCCCCTTTCGTGTCCCACACGTCCTAGACTTCTCCATACGTGTCCCATACGTTCTAAACTTCTTGTGACTCTCCATTTTGGTATTCATTTTAATTCTTGTCCAATCAAGATTGTTGAATCACCAATTTTATAACAATATGAAATGTTACAGGTTTTAGGCATTTGATAATCAAATATTAATTTTTTTTTGAAATTTTTATATGCGCATGTTCAAATGTTTTTAAAATACAAACATCACCTAAATTATACTAAAATTACTTGGTATAGGTCAAAATAATATCGTTTTTACCTAAATTTGCTTAGTATAGATTAAACTAATATCGTTTTGATTTATATTAAGCAATTTAGATGATGTCTATATTTAAAAATATGCAACATTAACATTTGAGAAAGGCTCATTAACCATATTTTTCACAATTTATTCCATAATTTCTTCATGGTCTTAGAAATTTGTACATGATATGATTCCCTGCATCGTTAGTTTATATATATACACATATGCATTTGAATTTGACTTTTCTCATCAGAGAATCGAATTGTTCGGAGGGAATGTATTCAGAATGATATCATATCAAAGAGAAAGAACAGTTTAATTCTTGATGCAAATTGAAAATATTCTATTATTAACACTTTATTCATGTATCAAGTGTGACACAGGTATTTTTATTGATAAAAACAGTTTTCAACTTGTATAAAATCAGAGGATTGTTGCGTTGATCATATCAGCAATATTTTTTTACTCTCAGGAGCACGCTAAAACCCACATGAAATGATTGCTGACATTGCCAGTATAAAAAAAAAGGTTCCTTTAGATAGAGGAACAATTTCACTTTTTTTAGGCCAACCAGAAGCACTTGCATGATGCTATCACAAATTCTTGCCACTCTATTTATTATAAGTAGATAGACACCTTAATTACAATAATAACAAAATAACATGCATGAAAAATAGAAAGCAAATGGTGCAGTTTAAACTATTCAAAAGAGTAACAGGGCTAGAGATTAACTTTACTTAAATCCAACTCTGCTCATCTGAAGAAAAAGAATTATTTCAACTGAAATTGCACCTTAAATTTCCTGCTTCCTGCATTAATCTTACAACAGATATATAGAAACCAAAGGGTTCCTTGGAAAATTGAAAAGGAAGCATAGAGATATAGCACTGAAAAGATGTGATTGGAATTTGGGTCAGATGACATTCACACCATTTGAACAGCATTTGAGATATCAATATATATATATATATATATATATATGTCAATGTGCATGGCCACCATTTGTCATGTTGTCATCATGATTGTCAGTGTCACTGGTTAACTCTACACTCTGTCATTTTCATTTGTTCTTTTGCCAGTCTTGGCTTCATAATGGTTAATCCACTAGAATTATACGAAGGCATGTGCTTCAACCGGGCCTGTAATAAATAGTATTAACTTAGCATCTATCATTTCTATATTTGCATCGAAGGCAACATAGCTACCTAGACTTTACATATACAACATTAACGATTAGAAACTTTTAAATATATATATATATATTGCACCTTTTTAAAATGTAAATTTAATTTATTTAATTTTTTAAATTAAATAAATAACTAATTTACTTTTCTTTTTTAATTATCCAAAAAGAGTTTATTGCTAAAAATAACATAAGTACAATTAAGCGGTTCTTATACAGTGCGCAAGGAATTCAAGTTTAGTACGCCTCTGAAAAAGACCTAGAGAAATACCAAAAAATATTGAGGGGTGACTCACCACCTGTTTACAATGTGATCTATGTTTTGGCCATTGAGAGCACGCAAACACTTAATACAGACAACATCTTTAATGTTTTGGAAGACAGACGCAGCAGAAGGGTTTTTTTGCTGAAACACTACCTGATTTCGTTCCAACCATATGAAGTAGATTGAGGCGCAAAAGGAGACCCTGCAGATCTTACTCAGGAGAGATTTGTCCTGAGTTTTCCTGCAGAAGAAAGAAATATCCCTTCTCCAGTTGTATGGCCGACGATCAAGTTGACAAGCTCGGAGTACCTTTTGCCAAATCTCCTGTGAGAAGCTATAGTGAAAGAATAGGTGGTGTACTGTCTCACTTTCCTTACCATAGAAGGGGCATACGGCTGAAAGGGTCAGACCCCATTTTGCTACCCTCTCTCTAGTTGACAATTTATTCTTCAAAGCCAACCACGATACAAAGCTGTGTTTAGGAATATGGAGGGGTCCCCATACTAATTTATACCACCCAACCTTGTCACCATTTTCCTTTAAAAATCGCATGTGCTTGCAATTGAGAATTTTTCATTGGGGCTTCCATTCCAGAAGATACTATCATCTTTTGTATCAATAATGGAAAAGTTACTACAGATATAATCCCACGCATGAGCCGTGTACTCATCAAGGGGGTCCCGCAAGTTTTATTTTCCATTTTGCCAGAGATCGTGTACTTTTGCAGATCGGAGAATATCGACATCATTGACATTCAGACAAGGGAACTTCTCAATAATTGACTCCCCAAAGACTCATGGATCCCACAAGAAGAAGAAGGTCTTACCATTCCCTAATTCATAGTTAAACAGTGTTTTGATGTGACACCTCAGATTTAGAAGTTTTCGCTATGCCCAGCTGCAATCCATAGGTTTCGTAATGCCCTAAAAATTAAGCCTTCTAAGTCTGTTTTCAGTCACCCGTTTAGCCCATAATGAAGTTTTCACAACTACCAATTCCCATATATGTTTAATCACTGCAGCTAAATTCTAAAGGTGTATAGGTTTAATGTCAAGGCCACCTTCATTTTTATCTTTGCAAACGTCAGTCCATGTTACTAACCTGCCTCTTTTATGGTGATCTCGTTCATGCCATAAGAACTTTTGACATTTGCTTTCCACTTCCTTGGTAACTGTCTTGGGAAGAACAAACATGGAGCACCAGAAGACTTGTATACTCAAGAGAACAGAATTGATCAATTGTAACTGCCCTGCATAGTTCAAGAACTTAACTGTACAGCTAGAAATTCTAGTGGTAATTTTATTAATAAGCTCATTGCAGAACTCATTCTTGAGTCTGCCAGATATGAGGGGGACGCCTAAGTATTTGACTGGTAGATTTCCTTGTTGGTACGATGTAATCTGAAGAATAGCCTCATTGACAGGCTGAGGAACATTTTCAAAAAAGATATAGCTCTTAGTCACATTAAGTTGTAGTCCAGAAACCTTGTGAAAATGGTCTAACACTCTCTTAAACTAGCCAACAGAGGTAGCATCACCATGAGAGAACAAAAATAAGTCGTCTGCAAAGATCAAGTGGGTTAGTTTCATTCTCTTGCAACCTTTGTGAAAGGTAAATGAATTTTCTGGGATACTACTTAAACTCCTGCTTAGGTACTTCATTGCTAGAACAAACAACAAAGGAGACATAAGATCTCCTTGTCTCAAACCTCTCTTCCCTGGGAAGTAACCCTATACCATTAATCATTACTGAGAATATACTGGATCTAATGCAACGCATGATGATTCGAATGAAAGAGTATGAGAAATTTACTCCTATCAACACTTCTTCGAGAAGTCCCATGATACCGAGTCATATGCCTTGCGTAAGTCAATTTTAAGTGCACACATGGGCACACCAGTATTCCTGTCATAACCTCTAACTAATTCATGAGCCAAGAGCACACTGTCTGTTATCTTCCTCTGGGGGATAAAGGCTGATTGGTTAGGATTGACCAAATAGTCTACAACCCTCCTTAGTCGGAGTGTGATTATTTTGGTAATACACTTATATAGTACCGTGCAGCAGGCAATTGGTCTATAGTCGCCTAGGCCATTGGGGTTAGGAGACTTTAGAACAAGAGTAAGTGTAGTGACATTGAGAGGTTTATAGAACTGACCTGTATAGAAGAAATGTTGCACTGCGGCAGTTATTTCCTTTCCCACAATATGCCAGCATTTTTGGAAGAAAAAGCTGTTAAATCCATCCGGACCTGGAGCTTTCTCTCCATTGATGCTAAATATGGCCTCTTTGACTTTATGGGAAGAAATTGGGGCACTGAGCATATCTCTATCCTTCGCTCGAAGCTTAGGGCTTTTGTCTACGATGAACTTTTGAATTGAAACTCTGGGACCAGTATATGTTCCCAATAAGTCTCTGTAATAGTTCACTATAGCAGTTTTAATAGTCGCAGGATCTTGAGTATTTTCCCCATTTGGACATTCTATCGAAGTGATTTTGTTTCTGGCTCTTCTCTGCTTGACCATTATATGAAAGAATCTTGAATTTGAGTCACCGAGTTGGACCCAACTAATTCTAGACTTCTGTTTGATAAGGTTCTCTTCTGTAGTGATAAGTTTCCTCAATTGCTGATAAACACGTTTTTCCTCCTTCTGTAGCTCTTGATTGAAAGGGTTAAGAGTTAAATTGTTTTGCAACTGAGCCAACATAGTCTTGCAGTCAGTGATCCTCTGAAGCACTTCCAAGAAGAGTTTATTGCTAAACTCCCTCAGTTCTTCTTTTAGGAGTTTGAGTTTGAGCCACACACAATGTATTAGAGACCCGTTCACTTGATATTGCCAAATTCGTTCCACAACATGAAGAAACTCTGGGTGGGAGCATCAAGCATTAAAGAACTTGAACGGGATACGACCTTTAGAAGTAGCCTTATGGATGGACACCACAAGTGGTGAATGGTCAGAAATACCAGCTGGCCCAACATCACACACTGGCAACTCCCATGTATCTAACCATTTTTCATTTACGAAGACCCAATCAAGTTTCCTCCATATTCTTTGTTCACCCATCTGATTATTGCACCACATGTATCTATACCCATAATTTTTTAGCTCAAAAAGCTCAAGCCTGGAGCTCCAGTCTTCGAACGGTTCCACCATATTTTTAGTGATCCATTGTCCGCCAATTTTGTCATTATTGTTGAGAACGTTATTAAAATCCCCTTGAATCATCCAAGGAGTTTGGTTATCCATCATACCCTCATGGAGGTCCTGCCATAATTTTCCCCTATCATTAGTTGAAGAGGCCCCATAGACGGGAGACCAATAGAACTCCATATTTCCAATCTGCACTTTACAATAGATGAATTGCTCATGTTTTTCCAGTACCGTCACTTTGCATCTGAAAGGGTTGAACATAACTCAAATTCTGCCCATGTCTAAGCATTCAGAATTATTTTCTAACTTTCAATCACGTAAAGCTAACTTCCTCCAAACTAAATCAATATTTGCTAACTTTACTCTCGTCTCTGACAAACCCAAAACACATAAATTGTTTCTCTTAACTAGAGCTCTCACCTCCGATTGTTTACAGGGGTCATGGAGGCCCCAAATATTCCCGCTAGCAATCATTAGCCCCGAACGGGGGAGAGAGGTTGGGGTTCCTTGTGGCACGACGGCCCTCACCAATAATACTCATCTCATGCTTTAATGCAATAGTCTTCCTCAGGTTGAATCTCTCAACCACCTTAATGTCACATGGGTCCCCAAGCTTTTATACTGACTCTTTTCCATTATCTTCTGTGTTTTCCTGTTGTATTGTCTCTGGGAAATCAGCCTTATTGGTCTGTTCATGTTCTCCTTGAGGGGATTTTGTTACTTTATTTCCACCTTGATAATCTTGCACAAAACCCTTAACTTTCCATACTTGTTTGCTTCCTACTCTGCAATTTTCTCCCTCATGCCCAAATTTTTTGCATTTAGGACAAATGGTAGGCTTTCATTCATAAAACACCTGTTGTTGTACATTGTTCCCCAACTCATCCTCTAAGGTGATCACCGAAGGAAATTTGCCTTCCACATCTATTTCTACCAAGACTCTGGCATAAACTAACTTTGTTTTGGTCACGGTACACTGATCACAATACTTAGGCGTGCCTAACGAGCTAGCAATTCGACTTAAGAGAGAGGAGCTCCAGAACTCTCAAGGCAAACCTGAGAACTGAACCCAAATTGGTAGTGATCTGATACTGGCTAAGTTTATGGTCATTCTGGGTTTTCAAATTTTGACAATTAAAATGCATCTTTCAAATGTCAAGGGACCATCAGTGAGAGCATTGTTTTGGCCATCATCATTCTCAAAATTAAACAGAAAAATACCATCTTTAATTGAATGTATTGAAATGAGGCCAAACTTTTTTCATCTGTTCATCACAAAATTTGGCAGTTGATAAAAGTGTGGTGACAAACCATATACACAGCCAATCAATCCATACTTTCAGCATTTCTCTTCTTCTAGTAATTCATTAGAGTGAAATTTGACTACTTTTTTACCATTACAGATGGTTAGAGGGACAAAATAAAGCTCATTGCCGGAGCTCCGATTTCAGTTGTCGGAGAACAGTGAAGCCTACGTTCTGGACAGAGGATGGCCAGACTGGATTGACTCTGTCAGATTTTGATTACGCCCGCCCCCCCGGCACCCGGCGCGGTCAGAACAAAGCTCGCCAAAGGAGTCGCAGCAGACTAAGGGAGGCCATCGGTCAAAGAGCCCAGCGCCGCCGCACCGTTCCTGTACCCACATGCCATAGGTGCTGCCACCGTAGAGCCATCCTCGGCCACCAGATCGAGAGCACCTTCGCCCATGGTTATCGAGGAACAAGTCGACGTCTCATCTGCATCGTGCCCAACCACCTGGGTTTCCACCTCATCCGCCAATTTCGTGACGATGGCTGGCGATCGCAGGCGCACTGAGGACGGACGCGAGTGAGTAGCCGATGAGGAAGATCTGTCGCGCCTCTTCTTCGCCATGGAGACGGCGTACGTTAGTGTTAGCTAACTTGCCCTGAGAGAAGGGGAGAGCGTTTTCTTGCCCTAAAAATTCGACAACTAATTTACTTAAATAACCATAGTTTCTTCTTTAAAGATTTGTTTGAGTGAGTGAGAAACTCGATCAACTGAAGTCTCCAATTTTTTATTCTCAAATTTTACCTAAATTCGGATGACTCAAGAGGTACAGCTTGATCATGTAATTCAAAACATATGTATTATTGTCATAAATTAATAACTATATTTTCAGTTTGGATCAAACTTTAACAAATTTGTTAAAGTAAATTCGTAAATTAATTCACTAATTACGAATTTCAAAATTTTTCATTCAATCCATTTCATTAATTTATCAAATCTACCAAGATTGAGCTGACTGAATTACATTATGAATACCTTACCTACTACTTGGACCCATCTGAAAAGAAAAAAGGAGAGTAGTCAACAAACAAGATACATTTCTTGCACTCCACTTAGTTTAATGGTGCAATTGTCCATTCCATTATTGCTAATTTTACTATTTGACGCATTTGGTTTATCAAACATTGTGATGTACTACTTCCACTAAAATGTATGCGGACAAAATTCAATAGTGTGTCCACAAAACGCTCCTAATCCCACTTTGTTCTTCTTTTTTGGTTTTTAAAAAAAAAATCTTTTCTACACGATTGATTCTGTTGCGTTTCTTTTAAATTCAATTTAATACTATTTGTCTTTGTATAGATAGTGCTCCCTTTCTTGCATAATCATCAAGCATTACTCCAACAACATAATCCTATCCGATTCTCTTAATTTATTTCATTAATTAATTAATTCATATTTATAATTTGCGAGTGATTATATAATATATTTAAACTTTACTTTAGTCACATCGAAGACTAATTGAGAATTTCTTCTACAGCAATCACATGCTCGTGCTTACAAAACAATCCCACCTTGTTCTTGAATTAGTGAAGTTGCTTTGATTCTGAGATTGTCACATTTGCACTCAGCTGTCAAATTCAACTTTGGATATGCATTAAACATTTAACATACCCAGTTTTACCTTTGGATTTTAAACTTTTATCCGATTTTTGTCAATGACAAGCTGCGTCACCACTCACCAGATGGGCTTCGCATAACTTTTAACCAACGCACATTGTAAAATTTTAATTTTTATCTTCAACAGGAATTCCGTAATCAAAGCAACCTTGCTAAATTAGCCGTAAATTAAGTCATATATTCTTATGTGGAGTAGTCGTATTCATAAATGTGTTCACCTCTAGTGCTGCTAATAATTCCACTTCTAGTGTTTCTTTTTTTGATAAGAAGTGAGGAGAATACAACTTGGACATGTTTAATGGTTAGAATTATCCGAGTAAAAGAATTGAAAGATACCACTTGCTTTTGGCATCAATTCAGTTCGATCGACGAGAACAAAGTTGGTTAAAGTAAACCCTAAATGAGGATGTTATCATTTAAGTCTTTTAATTTTCTTCTTCCTAGTATATGAAGACCAAGCATTGCGACTCACACACCCCGTTTCTTCTCTGAGAGAAGTAACGGTTAAACTAAAAGGGTTGGTGAGGAATAGGAAAGGGATACGAAGTTGACAAAGCATTATACAAATCGTGTATAAGCTGAATTCTTGTTGCTCAAAATAATTCCTAAGGGTAATTATTTACAACTCTAGGGGGCATTTTTATAATTTGACAAGGAGCTAGGATTAAACGCCAACGTTTTGATCAGTATATATATGTTAGTGGGTTAGTACACATATTTAGATTGAAAGAAATAGTCTCGAGAGAAATAAGAAAGAGAGCTTAGGGCTCTACAACCAGCGTCTTTATTTATTTTATTTTAATTTTCTATTATAACCGATCGAATTCTTTCTTGACTGCACTATGAGTAAGCAAGTTAGAGATTTTGAGTACACAAAATAAAATGCCATAATGAAGAAGGGTTTCAATGGATCTCGAGTGTATGTAGACTTGTTTAATCTGAATCACTATGTACTCTTTTTGTTGTGTTTGTTTGATCTCTACTGTTGATTTTAGTTTAGTCAATTGAAATTGAATCTTGTGTTTATTTGAGTCAGCATTGGTATCGAATCCTAGGATAGGGTTTGCAAAGATTTGATTTTGGTAAAATCAAGAATTAAGTTATTTATTAATGATATAAATCAATCATATTAATCATCTTTCCATATTTTGATAATTACTTTTTTATATTGTAATTAAAAGAAAGTATTATTTACATTTTATTATAATTTATCTTTAATACTAATATTAGACCTTCATCTATCAGTTTAAATTTTTTAGTTGAGTGTAAACTAATATGATTTCAAAGTCAAGATCTTAAGTTCGAGCCCTCATGTTTTTGTTTTCAATTAATTTTTGTCTCTACTTAATTTAAACTTACTCGGATCTACATTTGATTCAAACTTACTTGGATTCATATTTTACGTGAGGAGGACTAATAATACTTATCTTTAGTACTAATATTGAATCTTCACCTATCCGCTTAATTTTTTTATTTATCTATCCGTTTCAATTCACAAGAATATTAATATTGAGCATTCATCTATTAGCTTAATTTCTTGATTTATCTCTTAGTTTCAGTTTACAGAGTATCCACTATGGTTCAGATCTACTGGGATCCATATTTCACATAAGGGAGACTATTAAAACTCATCTTTAAAGTTAATATTAGGCTTTCACCTATTAGCTTAAGTTTTTTTTAAATATCAAAATATGGAAGGAGAATTAATATGATTAATTTATATCATTAATATCATTAATATAATTAATGAAAAACTCAGTTTGAAGTCAAAAAGTTTGATGGCCAAGGAGATTTCAATTTATGACAAAAGAAAATGAAGGGTTTGCTAGTTTAGCGAAAGGTCTCAAGTGCAATTGCTGATCCAAAGACATTGCCTCTCATGGCTGATGAACAAAAGTTGTTGAAGATGAATGAAATAACTTATAACACTATAATTTTTCATTTGGCTGATACTTGTCTTTATCAAATTAATTAACAAACACCTAGAACTAGTGTTGGGATAAATTATAAACCTCTATTTAACAAACTCTTTTTTAGTAAGATTTTCTTAAAAGAAAATTTTTTTGGATTCAAAATAAGAAAGACAATGGCATGAACGAGAATAAAGTTTGACTTTAAGTCATGAACAAGAAAATGTTATTTTTATGGTAAAGAGAGTTACCTAAGAAGAAATTGTTATGAGAAGCTAAAAAGTTGAAAGAAAAGAACTCAAGTGTTGAAAAAAATGGAGATGCTACCGGTGCTAGTTAGGGATATGAAAGTTTTGAGGCACCTATTGTGTCTTAATGTAAGAAATTTGTGACGAATGGATACTAGACTTAGGATATACCTACCATATGGGCCCTAAGAGAGAACAGGTCCACGATTATAAAGCAATGGATGGTGATAAAGTCTTTATAAGTAACAACCACGCCTATAAGGTAATTAAGATTGACATTATTGCTATTAAGATATATGTTTATGTTGTAAGGATTTTTAGTAATATTAGACATATACTAGATCTAAACGGAAACCTAATATTCTTTAAAACTCTTGACGAAGAAGGTTATACCAATAAAGTAAATAATGAGCAATTGAAGAGCATTTTAAGTGTTCTATTATGATGAAAGGACTAAAAAAGAAAGGGTTTTATATACTAAATAGCCAAACCATTACTAGTTCTATAACAGTTGCATTATCATCAACATAAACCAAGTTAAACTTTGACATAAGAAGTTAGGTCACATTAATGACCAAGACCTCTAAGAACTATGCAAACAAGGGTTACTTGCAAATAATATATTGAGCAAGATGGAGTTTTATGAATATTACACCATGGAAAAACAACATATACGATTTCAAACCTAGAGCACACAAGTCAAAGTCAATCCTTGGATAAATACATCTTGATTTATAGAGACCCTCAAAGGTGACTACTCATGGAGGTAATAAATATTTTATTTCCTTGATTGATGATTATTCTTAAAAGGCATGGACTTAAATGCCTAAAACAAAAAATGAGACTTTGTTAAATTTAAGCATCGGAAATGTCTTGTACAAAATCAAAGTGGTAAGAAAATTATAGTCCTTAAGATTGATAATGGTCTAAAATTTTATAATATATTTTTTTGGTGATTTTTGTAAAGAACATGAAATCCTTAGATATATGATTGCCACCTATATACCCAAAACAAATAGCATTGTTGAAAAAAAAATAGAACTTTACTAGATAAAGTCAGATGTATACTAATAAATTTTGGTCTTACAAAATACTTTTAGGTTAAGGCAATTGTTACTACCATTTATTGCTATTGGCTATAGGACCCTTAAGAAAATTTGGACTGAAAGACTTTCTGATTACAATAAGCTTAGAGTCTTTGGTTATGATATATATATATATATATAAAAATTATGAAAATTAGAACTTGGATTAACATAGTATATGCTTTTAGGATATCGTGATGGTGTTAAAGGTTATTAGTTATGGCTTAAAGACTTAAGAGGTGTTGAAAGTATAATTAGCAATGATATTGTTTTTAATGAGACTAATATGTCATGTTTGTGTGATAACCAAGTAAGTTTATTATTTCCTTTATGTTGGCTCACATATTAATAATAATTATACATTATGAGCTATCTTAAGTAAGGATAAATTTAAGTGATCTATTTGAACTATATCTTATTGGGCTCTAGAGACATCTAATTTAACATGGATTTATTACGTGTAGAAATTCAATATTAGTTAGATTATGAGTGATAGGGGTCATAATTTAACATAATATATAAAAATATTTTTTTTAAGGTTGTGGTCTCTAAGTCAAATCATTACACGTAGAGCTCTTTTCTTTTCTTTTTCCATCACAAAGAGAGAAACCCATTGAGCCTATAAAAATATGACTATGGAAGGTTATTATACTATTGGTTCTTATTCAAGACTGCTAATCTTCAAACTCTAATAATCATAGATTCCTCAAGTATGTTTTTCTCAACATCATATCTTGATAATTTGATATGATAAATCTTGAATTATATTCATATAGGTATAAATCCAATTTATGGTTATATCTAAGAAGTGATATCAAAGCAAAAATTATGTTAAATTATTAGGATTGTTAATACATATATTTATATTTTGAATATCTTTCTCATATAATTATTTAGGATAAAGATATTATATGTATGAATATTTCATGATCTTGTTAAGAAAAAAACATTAAGTTTAAATTTTTTTAATTGTGATTTGAGGTTCAAATATAGTTAAAGGTTATTGATTTGAAGAATTAAGGATAAAAAAATATTAAAATTCAGCTTCAGTTTAATATTTCAAGCATTCTTTAACAATTTAGAATTTTTATTTTTACGTTTTGTATATATTTATTATAATAAAATTAAAAAAAAAAGGAAAGAAAGGATCGGCAGCGACACGAGAAAACAATGATTTATCTGATAAATATCATTTAGACCCTTTTTAGATTTTTTTTAATTATATTCTATTCATAAAAGTTAAAAAATTTTACAAAAAGCTTTAATAACAATGGCTATTTGCATACAACTCCCTAAAGTTTTAGATCATTATAGTTTGATCACAAAAGTTTACAATATCTTTAAATGGGTCCCATGTAATTGATTTTTTCACTCAGCCCCTTCTAACTTTAAGTAATTATGGTTTGATCTAAAATTTTTAAAGAATTTATAAATAAATCCTAATTTTGACCCAAATTTATTTGTGGTCTATTTTGGGTATTTATAAATCTAAAGTTAACAAATTTAGGGGTTTTAAGTTATTTTTGGGATAATTGAGTCTACCAGACCCAATTCATGGAGATCTAGTTTAAAATTTAACCCATTTGAATTTGAACAGACAATCATTAACCATGTTTTGAACCATTAGTAACGTTGTAGCCACAGTCTAATGCATAAGAAAATTTTAATTTTTCTATTTATAGGCATTCAATTATTTTTCCTTTGCACTACTTATCTTATGTTTCAAATAAATTGATTGAAATAACATGTTGCTAAAGTAAATTCTGTTATATAGATTTCTTTATTTTAGGATATTAAGATAAATATATTTACTATTTATGCAAAAAATAATCGACCCAAAGGAAGATTATTTTTGGGCCAAATAATAGGCATATTTGTGGTAATAAATGTGTGATAATTATCAAATTTTTTATGCATGCAATAAGTCAGTCCAAAGACTAAATATCAATATTGTGCTAGGTATCTTGTGATGTGGCCCCACCTTTATATGTTTATTTATGTCATGTATGTATATGCTGAAAATAATGACATGATTTGAGCTTGTTATTTTATTATGTGTTCTCTGTAAGTTTTATTTGCTTCTACTATATCTGCTAATATAAATTTTATTTATATATTTACGACACTATTTTTGAGAAAGAAAATGCTAAGAAATTATTTGAGGAAATTGAATAATACTTTGCCAAAAATAAAAAGGCTGAAACAAATATGCTACTAACTAACCTTATTTCAATAAGGTATAATGGCAAAGGGAATATAAGAGAGTATATTATAAGATGTCTAATCTCGCTTTAAGACTAAAGGCACTAAAGTTAGAGCTGTCTAATGATTTACTTGTGCATCTGGTTTTGATATCTCTTTATGCATACTACAATTAATTTAAAGTACGTTACAACACACAAAAGGTTAAATGGAGTCTTAATGACCTCATTTCACATTGTATGCAATAAGAAAATAAATTGAAGTGAAAAAAAAGACTAAAAGTGTTCATTTAGCAAGTGTTTCTTAGGATAAGGTTACCAAATATATATATATATATATATATATATATATATGAGGAATAAATGAAAGAAAACTGCAATGGGAACTTCACATAATAAGGTACAAAAGAAACAAGATTTGATTATTACTTGTTTCTTCTGCAAAAAGGCTAGTCATATGAAGAAGGATTATCCCAAGTAAGCTAAATGGCTTGTTAAGAAAGGTATACTTCTCAACTTTATTTGTTTAGAAGTTAATTTACCTTCTATACCTAAATGCACTTGGTGGGTAGATACAGGTGTAGCTACTCACATAAATGTGTCTATACAAGGTTGTCTTAAGAGTCATTTCTAATTGATGTTGAAAGATGCATCTAAGAGGGAAATGATAATGTAACTCTTCTAAAGGCCATAAGATTGTTGAGATTACAATTAGAGACCAAATATTATTTGGATTTAGAAGAGATTTATTATGTACCGTCATTTAGACAGAACATATTTTCTATTTCTAGTTTGGACAAATCAAGATATTCTTATTCATTCAAAAATAATAAGTTAGTCTCTTTCAAAATTTAAATTTTATTGGTACTGTTCTCTTATTGATAATATTTATAAATTAGATACTCATACCTCTTTTAATAAATCCATACATGTTAATAAACGTGTATAAAGTGAAAATTAATTGATGAGAATTTCATTATGTTATGGCACAAGCATTTAGAACATATCTCTAAATAGAGAATAAAAAAAGACTTGTGTCAAATGAAATTCTTGATTCTCTTAATTTAATAGATTTTAAAATCTATATTGAACGTATTAAAGGAAAACAGATAAACAATAAAAGCTTTGGTGTCAATAGGAGCAATAACATTTTAAAACTAATAAATACTGATATTTATAGACTATTCCTTACGACTTTTTGGAATGACCAACAGTATTTTATTATGTTCATTGACGACTATTCTCATTTTGGGTACCTTTACTTAATTCATAAGAAATCTTAATCTCTAGATGTGTTTAAGGTTTTCAAAGCTAAAGTTAAAAATCAACTTGGTAAGAAAATTAAAACTGTCAAATTTGACCGTGGTGATTAATACTATAGAAGACACGACAGATCAAATGAACAATGTCCATTACCTTTTTTTTTTGTTAAATTCCTAAAAGAGTGTGGCATCATCCCATAATACACAATGCTTGGGAAACTAAGCATGAATGATGTTGCTAAGTAACGAAACTGAACATTTAAAAAATGGTGAGAAGTATGATTAATCATTCTTTTTTACTTGATCACTCCAGGGAGAAGCACTAAAGATTGCAATTTATATTTTTAATAGAGTTCTAAGTAAAGTAGTATCTAAAATCTCATACAAGTTGTGAACCGAAAAAAAGCCTAACATTAGGAATTTGAATGTCTGAAGTTATCTAGCTGAGGTTAGGCTATACAGGCTTAATGAAAAGAAATTGGACTTAAGAATAGTTAATTGTTATTTTATTGGATATTTTGAAAGATTGAGGGGTTTTAAGTTTTATGATCTCTCAAGTAAATCCTATTTCATGACGAGAATACTAAATTTCTTGAAGATATTGAGTTTGAGAGGAGATAAGGCATATTAGGGATATTGTTTTTTAAGATGAATTTATTTATCTTCCTGTAGCTGCTATTGAAAATGATCAGACTTATTTATCTGATATTATTCAAGAAGCAGATCCAGAAATACAAGACAATATACAAGAGCTCCTAATCCAAAATAAAGAATTTGCTCCTGTTCATCAAGAGCAATCTCAACAACCTCAAGAATAAGTGCCATTGAGAAGATCTACTAGAGAAAGAAAAAATATGATTTTGGATGATTTTATCGCCTATTTCCAAGAACATGAGTTTATATAGTACTGAGAAATGATCCAATCAATTTCAATCAAGCCAAACAAAGTTCTAATTCTCATAACTAGATTGAGACCATAAAGGATGAGGTGAAATCCATAAGAGACAACAACGTTTGAAATCTTGTCGAGTTATCTAAAGGTGCAAAACTCATTGGCTATAAATAAATATTTAAGACCAATAGGGATTCAAAAGGCAACATCGAAAGATATAAAATGAATCTTGTTACCAACAATTTTACTCAAAAGGAAGGCATTGATTATAAAGAGACTTTCTCTCTCCAGTATTAACGAACAACTTTGCTAGAATCATCTTGGCACTTATAGCTCATTTTGATTTAGAGCTACATCAAATAGGCGTAAAAGACTGCATTTCTTAATGGTGATATTGAGGAAGTTATATATATGGTGCAACCAAAAAATTTATGTGTGAAGATCTAAAGAATATGGTATACAAATAAAGAAGTCAATCTACAGTCTCAGGCAAACATCCTGTCAATGGTATAACAAGTTTCATCAATTGATTACCTTCTTTGGTTTTGAGAAAAATGCATTAATGAATGCATATATCACAAGTTCAATGGGAGTAAGTTTATATTCCTGATTTTATATGTCAATGATATATTGCTAGCAAGCAGTTATATAGGCCTATTGCACGAAATCAAGAGATTTCTATAAAGTAATTTTAAGATGAAAACTATTAGGGATAGATCTTTTGTATTAGGAATTTAGATTAATCGGGATCACACTCAAGGTATCCTAATTTTATCATAAAAAAAACTATATTGATAAAGTGCTTAGTAGGTATAGCATAAAGGACTGTGCTCTATGAGATACGCCCATTACTAAAGTTGATAAGTCCAATCTTGATCAGTGGCCTAAGAATAAGAATAAATAGAAAAATATGTAGAAATTCCCTTATGCATCTGCAGCCCTGTAATTATATATTTTCTAATCCTTTTGACAAAAATCAAATATAGGTTATCAAGGATTAGAAGTATAAAGTTATTTCATAAACCATGCACATATTCTCCCTTTTTGGAATCATAACAAAATAATGAGACAATTATAAATGTAAGAGAGATAATCAAAATCACATAATATATATATATATATATATATATATATCAACTATCAAAGATTAGTATGGATTTTGAATTTTTTTAGCACATAAATTTTAGTGCTCCCTTTATATATTTTCTTCCCTTGTGACATTATCAAAAATAAATATATATGATGGCATAAAAAATATATGATGAAAATCTTTATTTAAAAATTTAAATCATCCATCAATATAAGTTTCAAAAGAAAGGTTGTCATAGATAACTATAAGATGATTAAGTCTTTTTTAGTGGACAAGACTCTGATACAAATGAAAATTTAATAGATAGGTAGGCAATCCAAGAGAGGATGGGAATTAGGTATTTAAATATAATGCTCTAGAATAAATAAGATATGTAATTATTAATAATATATAAACAAATTAAATCCCATGTAATTACAATAAATAAAAGAGTAGGAAAAGAGAAAATGGCACCTAGATTTTTACATGGTTCGACCATCCACACGGCTTACATCCAAGTCTTAAAGTTAACCATGCTTAAGGATTTTATTAGATTGGTCTATCTTCCAAGACCGTTTCATTAACTTTCTAAGTGTTAGTCAAATTTTTACAAATTGACTCTCCTAAGTACCACTTAGACCATGATTAGTTTCTCAAGTACTAATCAAACCCTAATTAATTTCTCAGGTACTAATCAAACCCTCATAGTAAGTTAACTTTATCAGGTACCAACTAGACTATTACTAAGATTAATTTTGGGTTCAATCAAACCCTTACAAATTGGACTCTCAAAGAGTAAATATAACAATTATAGTTCAAGTATTACAACTGATATGAAAATTTTAGAGAACTCTCACATCCATTAAACTTGAATGTAGCTTATATTTATAGTTTGAGGAGTAAAATAATCGTTGCTTCAATGATTTGCTCATTGTTATAGTGGTCTGGCCATTGCTACAATGATATGATTGTTACTGTCGTGCTTCAACAGTAATTTAACCGGTGCACAGTGATTTAACTGTCAGTGAATAGTGGCCATTGCTACATTCATAAACAGTACTTTCGCTACAGTAATCCAAAGTTTTGAACATTTTTCATTTTAGTCTATTTTTAGAAACTTTTAGAATTATTCACTTTGGTCCTGAATATTATTTTTCTCTATTATTTGAAATTATCAAAATCTTCAATACTTTCTAAGCCAACATGTCTTAAACTCGATCTGCTACCATCCCTAGTCATATACTCTAAAGACACCCTTCCTTGAAAACATCTTATAGAAATCTTAAATGCAAAACCATCAATCATGCTTTGAAGAAGAAAACAACATTCAAAACTACCTCTAAAAATTAAAAAAATCACTCAACTTCTTGGAAATTGGAACAAAGAAAAGTATTACTCACTTGCTATCTTATAAAAACAAACCCAATATTTAGTCTAAATAACTTGATGGAAGCAACAAAACAAATACCATACATATAGAAGCAAACGTTTGTTATAATATATACATTGTTATCTCAAAACACAATTCATGCATAGCTATTTTCGAAAGCAACACTTGGAGAAATGTGAAAGAAATGGTATTTCATTGATATTTCAAAATTTACATATTTATTATCTATTACGAAATAATTACAATTTTATGGGAGATCATGAGAACTGTTCTTCATCTAAGGACTCCTTTAGAAGATCAATGATGTTTGGATCTTTTCAGGTTCTCTGTCCATCAGAATCATAATTTGGGCTTTAGTAGGAATGAAAGGCACTGATTGGGGAGGAATTATAGTAGATGAAAGGCCAACAACTGAAGACCCAATAATGAAAAGGTTAGTAGCGGTTGGTTCAACAGTGGAAAGACCACTGAAAAGAATAGAGCTAGAAGTAGTGACCATTTTTGGAACCTTTCTAGAGCTTGAAGATGGACCAGTTGCAAGGTTCCAAAGTCATTTTTAGAGTCTTCACTTACATCAGGAAAGCAATTAGAACTTAAAGAATTGTTAATTACAAAAAAGTTCAAAATCTCACCATTTAGAGGAACTCAAACAACCTAGAGGCCAATAACTACACAAAAAAGCAAAACATCATTCCATAATATAGTAAGAATCAATGAAATGAAGGAAAATAAAGAAAAATCATTAATGTTTAGGAAGGACCCTGCATAAGTGTAGCATTCACAAAATTCTCACTGGTAAGACTAACATCTACACTCGGAGGGAAGAAAATCTCATTAAGAAGGAGCACATAGAATAACGTATGCTTGTGAAGAGTGTGCGCATCAAAGGAATGAAAGCCCATAAGTACTCTAAGGTTAGGAGTAGTTAGGGTCTATAACCCATTCTCTATTGTGAGATTGCAAGGAAGGTTGCATAAGCTTGTAAAAGGTCCGAGCAGTATAAGTGTTTATAAGAGATCTGCTCTTTCTAAAAATATTTCTCAATGAAGCTTTTCCTCATAGGATAGATAGGACAGTCATACTAGTCTTGTAGTTATCGTGACCAAAAGATGTTAGAACTTAGTTAGGTATCCAGATTTCTCCCAACCTCCATTGATAACCATTATGTGCTTCTCAAAACAAACATTCTTATCTTTAAAATTATAAAATAATTTTCTTTCCTTTTTGGGAGACTAATAGAATATTAACCTGGGCTAGAGCAATGTTATAGGTTAAAAAGATGTCATAAAGGGTTGAGACATTAGGATGGACTTAGAATGGGGAAAGATCAGTTACATGGAAAAATTCATGAATAATGGAGAAGGAAATTGAAAAGACAAGAGATGCTCCTTTGAATAAAGAAAGCTCCTTAACCCTCACTAAGGGAGGATTATGGTATGTTTCTCCTATAGGGAGGTTCTATATTTGGACGTCTTATGAAAATTAAAATGTATATTTTAGTTCATCTAAGGAGAAGGTATTAAGTCCTCTCACCATTTTGGTTTTCTATAAAAGTTTTTTGGGAACTTGCTTGTTAAGAGATGAGAAAAGTGAAAATCAAAGAAGTTAAGATTCTTTGAGATTTTTGTTTGATGATGAAGAAGTGAAAGAAAAGAGTGATTGTTGGAATATATAAAAGAATAATAATTGTTCACACGTCCATTAGAGGGAAGGAAGACATTACTTGCATTTAAGGAGACATGGCCATTAGAATAGAAACCCTAGAGATAAGCGAAAAAGTTAAAAGCTAAAACATAGGATACATGGTACTTGTTGGTTGGCAAGTAAAGAAGTATGTCTAATAAGCTTCCACACTAAACAACATAGTCCTTCACTTATATGGAGCATTTGTTTGGCCTATTTCAAAACAGGCCTAATTAGCCAACGCCTGCGTAACAAAACTTCTTAGCTCCAAATAGGCTAAAAAGAGTTTTCAAAATCAAAAGAAGAGCTAGGCTTATTTAGTTTCATAGTTCATACTAGCTTTGAGGAACCCAAGTAATCCATGCTCGTTAAATTATGGGCCTCACAAACACGTTGTGGAAATTATGGAGAGGTAAAAATAAATCAAATTATTTAGAAAACTAATTGCTCCCTCGATGTTTTAAGCATTACTCACTTACCTCCTAATGTTTCATATTATTAAAAAAAACCCTATTATTACAAAAATTCTACTAAATACTAACTATTTATTGTATTTTTACTAATCTACCATCACATTACTATTTTTCATAAATTATTAATGTAATATTTTTTAAAATAATACTAAAACAATAAAAACCATAACTTATTTATATTATCATAGACGGATGAATATTTTGGTTACTTTTATTTTTATTTTTTCTTTTGTTTTGTATATTATATTTTTATTAATATTAACATTTTTAATGCATTCATATTTAATGTTCATTAGAAAGAATAAATATCTTAAAGTTTTTCTTGTTAACATAATTACTTAAAAATAATGAAATAATAAAACTTTAATATATTTATTCTTTCCCAAAAAGTATTTAATACTATTATCATTTAGAAAAGTCATTAATAAAATTCATTATTTTTTTTAAAAAAAATTTAAATAAATTAGTATTTAATATTTTTTGAGAAAAAATAAATATATTACGATTTTATTATTTTAATTTTTTTAAGTAATTATGTTTTAAAAAACAAAAAAAAATTATAAAATATTTATTCTTTCTAATAAGTATTAAATATTAATGCATTAAAAATTACATTGACAAATATCTATGACTTGGAGATAGATATGAGAAAAGTATGTTAATGTGAATATTGAAGATCTGACAACTCATTTATGCCTCTCCTATAACTTACTCAATATATTATTACTGTATTTGTTTTTTTTATCGTTTTTATCTTGATGTGTAATTTATTCAAAGATGTAAATTATACATATTTTAAGTAATGAAATATGTTAGGAAATTGAGGGGTGATGCAGGGTCGCAGTTAAAGCAAAATTGAGAAAAATAATGAAAATAAAAATAAGACAAAACACAAGTTTATGTGGTTCGGCTTTTAGCCTACGTCCACGGGCGAAGACAGAAGAATCTTTTACTATTAGAAATGGAGAATACAAGTATTGTAGTGTTTTAGCCTTACAACCCAAAATTTCAATATACTCAATTCTCTCAAATCACTCAAAAACTCTATCAAAGTTTTTGAAACTCTCTCTAATTTGCAATGAAAAATCAATTGCTAAACTCTTTCATTTATAAGGAGATTTTAGCATGGTTGACAGCCATGAAATGGCTGTCCACCATGGCTGGCACATTGCTGGCACCGTGTGCCAGCAATTATGTAGCTGGCACACGGTGCCAGCTACTAGCATTTCTCCCACTTGGAGATTTGATTAAGAATCAATCAAGTCTTCACACCATTCTTTCTTCTTCGCCAAAGTCATGTTGCCTACGTGTCTGCTAGGCCATGCAAGGATCTGCACCATATAAACTTGGTATTGGTAGGCTTGGTCAACACATCTGCTAGGTTATCATCTGTATGAATTTTTTTCATATCCACACTTCCATCTTCTACCACTTCACGAACAAAGTGATATTGAACACCTATGTGCTTCGTTTTTGAATGAAAAGCTGGATTTCTTGCAATGTGCAAGGCACTCTGACTGTCACAAAATAATTCAACTTTTTCTTGCTTGTGCCCGAGCTCCTCCAGTAATCTTTGTATCCAAATTGCTTCCTTGCAAGCTTGTGTAGCTGCCATATATTCTGCTTCTATAGTAGATAATGCCACAACAGTTTACAGTTTTGAAACCCAGCTTACAGCTCTTTCTGCAAGTTTAAACACATAGCCAGTAGTGGATTTTCTTTTATCAAGGTCTCCTGCAAAATCTGAATCCACATAGCTCTTAATAATAAAATTTGATCCTCCGTAACATAAAGCAACATCTGAGGTACCCTTAATGTATCTAAGGATCCTCCTAACACAACCTCAATGCTCTCTACCAGGATTTGCCATGTATTTACTAACTGCTCCCACTGCTTGTGCAATGTCTGATCTGGTACAAATCATAGCGAACATTAAACTTTCCACTGCTGATGCATACGGTACTCGAGACATCTCCTTCCTCTCTGCTTCTTTGCTAGGACATATCTTAGAGGATAACTTGAAATTAACAGGGAGTTAGGTATTAATTGGCTTACAATCTTGCATGTTGAAACGCCACAAGATTTTCTTTAAGTAGTTCTTTTGAGAAAGCCAAATCTTCCTGTTATTTCTGTCTCGGTGAATTTGCATCCCTAGAATCTTGTTTGCTGGTCCCAAGTCCTTCATATCAAATTCCCTAGCCAATTGTGCCTTCAATTCTTGGACTCGATCTTTGTTGGGGCCTGCCACCAACATGTCATCCACGTAAAATAGCAAAATGAAATCATTATCATCTTCAAACCTTTTGTAGTATGTACAATGGTCTGAACTAAGTCTGTTGTATCCAAGGCTAATGATATAGGAATCAAATCTCTTGTACCAACACATCGGCACCTGTTTGAGACCGTACAGAGATTTGTTCAACCTGCAAACCAAGTTCTCTTTTCCTTCTTCTTTAAAACCTTCTGGTTGGAGCATATAAATTTCTTCTTCAAGATCTCCATGAAGAAAAGTTGTCTTCACATCTAACTGCTCTAGATGTAAGTTAAATGTAGCACACATTGCCAAAACTATTCTAACTGTCGTGAGTCGAACCACAGGGGAAAATATCTCATTAAAGTCAAAACCTTCTTTCTGAGTATAACCTTTCACCACCAATCTCGCACGATACCGCTCCACTTGGTCATTGCCATCCCGTTTGATCTTGTAGACCCATTTGTTACCAATGGTTTTTCTTCCACGTGGTAGTGCAACTAGCTCCCATGTTTTGTTCTTATGCAAGGCTTTAATTTCTTCTTGCATTGCTGTCATCCATAGAGAAACATCTTGACTTTTAGAAGCCTCCTGAAAAATTATTGGCTCTCCATCCTTTGTTAGAAGGCAGTATGCAACATGAGCCTCCATAACATACTCCGAGTGCCATGATGGTGGTCGTCTCTCACGAGTTGATCGACGATCATCTGTAGCCTCAGACTCTACTGGTTCTTATTCTTCATGCTCTGGTGCTGCTTCAAAAGAATCTGAATCTTCTTGTACTTAATTATTTTCCATTTGTACCGTTGTAGTCTCTGGATTTTCCTTCACTGTGCTATCATCTTTATCATTCATTTGCAGTTTATCTTCTGCAAATATCACATCTCTGCTGATGACGACCTTGTGGGTAGTGGGATCCCACAGGCGATACCCTTTGACTCCATCAGCATATCCCAAGAAAATGCATTTTCTGGATTTTGGATCTAGCTTCGTTGTTTCTTGGGGATTATACATCACGTACACAGGACTTCCAAATGTATAAAGGCGAGAATAATCAACTGTTTTTCCAGTCCACATCTTCATCGGTGTCTTCAACTCGATTGCTGTTGATGGTGACTGATTTACCATATAACAGGCGGTTTTGACTGCTTCAGCCCAAAATGTCTTGGCTAAACCTGCAGTTCTTAACATAACTCTTGTTCTCTCCAACAAGGTTCTGTTCATCCGCTCTGCTACTCCATTCTGCTAAGGCGTGTAAGCTGTGCTGAATTACCACTTGATGCCTTCTTGTTGACAAAACGCAATAAAATCCTCACCAGTATATTCTTCTCCATTATCTGTCCTTAAACACTTGATCTTCTTTTCTGATTCAAGTTCTACCCGCGCTCTAAATATTCTGAAAGCTTCAAACACATATGACTTCTTTTTGATTGGATACACCCAACATCTCCTGAAGTAATCATTTATAAATGATACAAAATATCTCACTCCTCCTAAGGACATCACCGGTGCTTGCCAAACATCAGAGTGAATCAATTCTAGAATTTCTTTACTTCTAGAACTAGATGTGCTGAACTTTAATCTGTGTTGCTTACTTGTGACACAGTGCTCACAGAAAGGTAAATGAATCGATTTGAGCCTAAGAAGTAAATTTTGATCAGAGAGAATCTTCAAACCTCGATCCGACATATGACCCAGTTTGCGATGCCACATTATCGTTGACTTTTCTGCTAAACTAGTTGATGCAACAGATGCATCTCCTTCCTGCAGTGTTTCTCCATTAAGCATGTACAAATTTGCAGCAACCTTTTCTACCTTCATTACTACAAGCGCGGCTTTGAGAATTTGCATTATTCCATTTTCAATTTGGGTCTTACACCCAGTGTTATCTAATTGTCCCAGTGACAAAAGATTCTTCTTGAGGCCTTTCACATGTCGCACCTCCTGGATAATACGAATAGTACCATCGTATATCTTGATCTTGATGGATCCTATTCCAGCGATTTCTAAAGCATGATCGTTCCCCATATATAAAGATCCTCCAGAGGTAGGTTCATATTGATGGAACCATTCTCTCTTAGAGGTCATGTGCCATGTAGCTCCAGAATCTATGAGCCATACATCAGAGAACCATTTTCTGCTTTCAACAACTGCTGCTGCCTCGCTATATAAAATTTCACCATCATCTGAGGTGCTTGCAATATTCCCTTGCGATTTGTCCTTTGCACTTTTCTTCAATCCCCAGCAATCCTTCTTCAGATTGCCTTTCTTGCCACAATGGTAGCACTTGACGTTCTTCTTACTTCTGGATTTTGGTCTACCATGATTTTGACTTCCACTGGGGCCACGTTCTGTTGATTTACCTCTCATCATTGTCAAAGCTTCTGCTTGCTGCGAACATTCCTGTTTATCTTCTTTATTTTTTCGTCTTCGTTCTTCTCCTAGTACAGCAGCTGTAACATCATCGAAGACTAAGAAGTCCGTTAGGATATTATTCGTCAAGTTGATGATGAGTTGATCATACGAATCTGATAGGCTTTGAAGTAAAATCTCCGCACGTTCACCTGCCTCTATTTTATGTCCCAAAGAAGTGAGTTGGGAAAATAGAGTATTTAACGTGTTGATGTGCTCTGTCACTGAAGTGGATTCTGCCATTCGAAGAGTATACAATCTCCTTTTTAAGAAGATCTTGTTGTGCAAAGATTTGGCCTCATATAGTTTTATGAGAGTATCCCAAATCTCTTTTGCTGTCTTCTTTTCCGCTATACTGGATAGCACGTTATTAGCAAGTGCTAGATGCAGATCAGCAACTGCATTACTGTCAATCTCATTCCACTTGATATCATCAGTGATACCAGCGGGCCTTTCATCAACTGCTTTTAAGCACTTATTTTTTTTTAAAATTGCTTTTATTTTCATTTTTCACAATGTAAAATTACCTCAATTGAACTTTTCAACTTCGTATTTTGCCGCCATTTCTTTTTACCACGGATTGCTTTCTGCTAAGATCAGCTCCCACTGTTTCATATGAATAATATCGTACATATAAACAGTACCCGTACGTATAAATAGTGACTGTATTTGTGAATAGTAACCTCCTTCAACCAGAAACTTTGATACCACTTGTTAGAAAATTGATGGGTGATGCAGGGTCGCAGCTAAAGCAAAATTGAGAAAAATAATGAAAATGAAATAAGACAAATACAAGAGTTTATATGGTTCGGCTTTTAGCCTACGTCCACGGGCGAAGACAGAAGAATCTTTTACTATTAAAAATAGAGAATACAAGTATTGTTGTGTTTTAGCCTTACAACCCAAAACCTCAATACACCCAATTCTCTCAAATCACTCAAAAACTCTCTCAAAACTTTTAAAACTCTCTCTAATTTATAATGAAAAATCAATTGCTGGCACATAACTGTAGACAACCATGAAATGGCTATCCACCATGGCTGGCACATAGCTGGCACTGTGTGCCAGCAATTATGTAGTTGGCACCGTAGCAAAATATACCATCTTCAACTATTCTTAACTGCAAGTTAATCATGTAGCTGATGGCTTTGGGGCGCAAATTTTAGTTGTAGAATAGGCAGGCAGAATGCGCGAAGAGTTAAATGATTTGAAAATTCCTCTAGTGGATGAATTACGATAATTGTTAATCCGAGCTCTAGATTTTGGTCTTTGTAATATATTTTAGAGTTGGCACCGCAAATTTTTATTTGGTCCCCTCTAAATTTACAATTCTGATGTTTTGGCCGTTTTAAGTTTTCAAATTCACCACAAAGTATCTTATTTAATATATGAGATTATTTATACTTTGAATTTGAAATTTAGATTGGTTTAGACTTTTATCCCTTCTATTTTACAACTTCGACGTTTTGGCTCCACCGATTTTCAAGTCGGACTACGCCTTGATAAGATAGTATTAGTAAAAATAACAAATCAATTCCCTGATAATCAGGAAATCAATACACTTGTGGCACTTAAAAGCATTATGGTCAAGAGTCTAAGCCCTATAGATACACATAGAAAAGACATGAACATTATTATTTCCGGTGCCTTCTATGCCTCCGAATTTTCTTTATGGTCCGTCTTCTTGTATATCATTTTCAGTTGAAGCTATTTTCTGTATCTTGGGGTCTCTTTCTTCGTCATAGGTTGGAAAAGACTGCTCTTCTATTTTGTTACGGAGTGCCCGATGATCACCTTCTTTGCCCCATAGCAGCAAATACAATCCCATAATGACACTACCTGCCCCTATAATACTGAAAACCAGTCACAGGTAAACTTTTAGTGCGTCATTCGACAAAGAGTGAAGTATGCAAGGTGTCATTAAATTACCTGCCCAAGTAAAGATTTTCCCCGAAAACAAAGTAGGCTAGAACTGCCACAAGTATGGTTGAAAGGGGATTGAACATGCTCACAAAGACTGGACCTCTTTGCTTTGTGCACCATAGTTGAAAGAAAATATTTAAACCAGAGACCACCACTCCCTGCCATGTATTACCATTATCAGAATTTTGTAAGAAAACTAAATTAATTAAGAATATATCTTTGCAACTGCTGTAGTCCTATTAATTTTGAAGACATAGTTGTTAAACTATTTGGTAAACACCCATTTTTATTTAGCACCTAATGTTAACCACTCACCCTCCCATTTATACTTAATTGACTCCCACAACAACTATAAATTAGAAGTCATAACACTTCAATCCAACGTACTTTAAAGGAGTTATTCTTAGCATAGACATTACTTCTTTAAATTTGGATGCAAAATTCTTTGTATAGAGATTTGCTAAAAATAAAAAAATAAATTTGTATACTTCTCGATATAGAGAGTTGGGAAATTTTTTTGCTTTCTAGTACTTTCAGCGCAGAGAAACGCACACCCAACTCTGAAAAAGAAAGGTGAAGAGATCGGTATTTGAGAATTTCTATACCTTAAGATTGTTGTATTATTAGACAATCAATATAATTACTACTTACACCATAAATGGTGGAATATAAGTCAATGTTGAATCCAATTATCCAATCAGTTGGTTTATGTGCTACGATCACTGTGAAGAACGCTGATTGAACGGCCCCAAGAAAGCACATCCATGTCGCCAGGGATAGTTTTGCAGGATATCGCTTCAGTGTGAGTGCCTAAACATCCAGTAGAATACAACATGTTTGATAGTCAATATAATTTATATACTGTAACAAGAAATTCTATATATCTAGCTTTATTAGCAGTTATTTTTCGATAATGTTTTTTTAAAGCTCAAGCTTTTTAAGCCTTGTGTGTTAGGACGTTAACAGAGTGTAAGTAGTTACCAGGCTGGTTTTTACACTTACCAGCCTGGTTTATGATACTCGTACTCATAGATAAACTTTTTAAAAGTAACGAACCATTTTTGTTTTATAATCTTAAGAAAGTAGTCTCGAGTTAGAGATAAACCTGCATAATGTACCCTGTTGACCATGATATACAGCCTGCCACCGACAAAAGTGAACCCTTCAACCATTGCTCATGGATAGCTTTTTTCTCTGGAATATGAATTAAAGGATGCCACAGCTTTCTCATAACAGGCCCTTTATATAGTGTCATGATCGTTACACCAGCCAAGGAGGCCAGCGTCCCAAGAACTTTTGCTATGCTTCGAGCATTTCGAAGATTAAGTGTCTCTAGCCTACATAAAATTAACAATTCTATAGGTCAATAGTAGATATAGTCTCAATTTTTTTTTTTTTTTACCAGTTCTTAGATTTAGAAGATGGTCGATACCGACCTGAGAAAAACTGCAATTACAAAAGTTAAGGCAGAGATGGTGTTCATCACTGATGCGACAAAAGTTGGAGAAGTGTATCTCATGCTTGCTAAGTACATGTTAAAACTCATTGCCACCCTGTATCATAATAAAAACAGTTAGCCTTAATTAGTTAATTTTAACAGTCATTTCAAGAGTTATTCTCTTTCGGAGATGTTGGCATATCTTAAAATGAGGACTTGACGTGTACCCATCTAAATTATAACTTCAAAAAAAAATGTTGTTTTTTAGTTAAACAATAGTGAAAACAATTGCTCAAGTATGCATTTATTTGAATCCACAATCCTTAATAAGTTGTCCTTACGCGAAGAGGGAGAGCATAAATATCTCCAAGAAAAGAGCTACCGTTAGCTTTGGCCTTGTTTTTCTGCGTACAGAGGAAATAAGAAGGAAAGAAGGATTAGAAGTTATCTGGGGAGAGTAAAATCATAAATATCTGAAATTGTCAATCATACATACGAATTAACATAAAGATATTGATTTACCTTTCAAGAAAATAGGCAAAAGGTAACAATATAATGCTTGCCACGATATGACGATAAGTTACGTAGACATGAGTATTCATTCCATGATTGAAGGAAGCTTCAGTGATAAAATAGAGAAAGCTGCTGCCTATCTGAGCAACAACCATGAGGAGGTGTGGCTTGAACCTCGTGAATATGCCCGAAAGAGAACTAGCACTTAGTGCCATTGGCTCCTCTTCTCACTTTTCCCACTTCACTTCACAAGATGAAGGATTAGGAAATTGGAACACAACCACCTGTAAATATAGCAATGATAGAAAGCCTTCGGGCCTTTCCCTTAATTCTCTAATTTATTTATTTTTAAATATACGTGTGCACCGGAGTGGAAGTCACCACTTTGTCTCATCTTTTCTTCTACATACAATATTTTTAAGGGTAAAGAACATAAAGATCTTTAAAGTTTAGTGAATGAACTAAAAGACTCTTAAAGTTTTAAAAGAGTTATAAAAACTCCTGTCAAATGACAGATATCGTTTAACTTTAACAATTGAAAAGGTAAAATCGTCTTTTGGTTATCAAATGAGTTAAAAGTGTCAAAATACTTCGGTATGTATGAAGGACGAAAATATCGTTTGACTTTACGGTTAAAAGGGTAAAATTATGAAGGATGAAAATAATAAACTTAGCGGAATTTAAACACAAGAACTTTAAGTTGAAAGATAACACTTTAACCATTAGGCTACAATACCTTATTAACATTAAGTGTCAATATTTTTTATATATACATAAATTAAATTAATTAAAAAATAAAAAATAATTCAAAACTAAACTACCTACTGTTGTTAGAAAATGGTGGCCAGCCAAACACCTCCCCTCCCTACTGTATTTAGCCATCTTCTAGTCTTTTTTTTGCTAGACATGACTACACCATTGTGTTGATTTGGAAAAACGAAATTCAGTGGGGTAAAATTTGACATTTTTTAGTGCCTATTGTCACTAGAAAACGGCAGTTGGCGGCGAACCAGTCGGCCTTTTTTGGTTATAGTGGACAATTCAGTTTTTAAAAAATTATTATTTTTTATTTTATTTTAAATTATAAACTAATTACATTTTAACACGTGTTAAATATAAATCGACTACATGATCAAGGGGTATTTTGGTACTTTATTCATTTTTGACCAGTTGACTGTTAACTTAAACAATTTTCGTCATTTGACAGGGATCTCTATGGCCCTTTTAAAATTTTAGGGGTATTTTAGTCCCTTTCGTCAAATTTGTGGGGGTCTACGTGTTCTTTACCATTTTTTTTTCAATTACCCTACTATACTGCCTCTTTGTTAAGTGGCAATTTTTTAGATTTTTTTTCCCATTTTACTCTAAGACAATCTGATATCTATTGTAAGGTAAAAGGAGTTAAGTAGTTGGATTTCACCCCTTCTCCTTCTCGCCTATGAATATAAGAAGCTCTTTAATTATGTATATATATATATATTTAATAATTTTCAAAGGTGTCCTAGTACTTTTCGAAGTTTTTTAGTACTTAAGTTATCCTTTTATTTTTATTTATAATACGTTATCAACAAGATTTATAAAAATAATTTTTAGAGATAAATTGTCCACTATTGAGAGAAGAATTGAGGATACCTATTTGGTGATAGTGCAACTACACACATTATCATTCGAATAAAAAAAATATTTCTCAAAACTAATAACGATTGAAAGAAAAGTTCATACTATATTAGGTCCTACAGATTTGATTGAAGACTTCGGAAGAGGAACAATGTTATTAGCAAGTGAAACAAAGTTATATAAAATTGAAGTTTTATATGAAGGTATATCCACAAGAAATCTATTAGTTTTAAAGATATTCGTTGAAACAGATATCACATTGAGACTTTGAGTGAAAATAATATAGAATATCTCTACATTACTTCTAATATCTCAGATAAGAAAAGCTTACTTAAAAAGTTTCCTGCCTTATTATCTGATTTGTATTATACAGTTATAAATTTAATTGAAAGCTATGCAGTCATGAACTAAAAGTTCAATGATCTAAAAATATTTATACTCTAGTATGATCATCTTTGTCATCCAGGATCAACAATGATGCATAGGATCATTAAACATTCTCATGGTCATCTATTAAAGAATTTGAAGATTTTGTTGCCTAATCAGAATATCTATACCGCTTGGTCACAAGGTAAACTTGTAGTCAGACTATCCCATTCTAAGATTGGTCTATATTTTCCATTATTTTTACAAAGAATTTAAGGAGATTTTTGTGGATTAATTCATTCACTAAGTGGATATTTTCACTATATTATGATTTTGATTAATGAATCTACACGATGGCCACATGTTTGGTTACCATCTACACGAGATGTTGCATTTATTTTATTAATAATACAAATTATTTGATTGAGGACACAATTTTCATATTATCCTATTAAAATCATACGTTTAAATAATGCTGGTGAATTTACATCAAAAATATTTGATGACTATTATACATCATGGGAATCGATGTAAAACATTTTGTGCTATATGTTCACACATAAAATGGATTAGTAGAATCCTTAATGAAACAACTCTAGGTAATTGCATGAACTTTATTAATTTTTGGCATGAGGTTATGTTATTCTGTGTGCTATACAATTAATTTATTTTAGGCTCAATGTATATTATCAATATTCTCTATTATAACTTGTACTTAGTCATCAACTTGATATATCCCATTTACATACCTTTGGTTATATTGTGTATATACCTATAGCACCCCTACAACGCAGTAGGATGTAACCTTAACCTTGGTTGGGGATTTATGTTAATTTACCATCTATTATCAGGTATCTTGAATCCCTAATAGGTGAATGTTTACCAAATAATTTGTGGATTATTATTTTGATGAGACAATATTCCCAACATTTGGGGAAAGAAAAAATGCCTCTTAAAGTAAGGCATGAAATTTCTTTAAAAAAAATGACTGTCTTATTTATATCATCACACAAATCAATGTTAAAATAAGTGCGAAGGATTGTTCATCTTTAAAGAATTACAAATGAATTACAGATGTATTTACAGATGCATCAAAAGCAATAAAGTTATATATACCAGCTACCAATATTGCATGCTAGAAGTATGGCAGAACACTTAGTTCAAAAAGATATTATTTCGCAGAAGAAAAAAATGAAAAATCAGGATTTTGTTGAAAATGATGATCGAGCTAATAAATTCACATTCTCTAAATTAGTAACATCAGCAGAGTTGATAGCATTTGAAGAAACATAAGTCCTTAAAGAGATACAAGTTCCTAAAGAGACACAAGTTCTTGAAGAGACACACGTCCCTGAAGAGAAATAAGTCCTTAAAGATATAGGTAAAGAGATACAAGTCACTAAAGAGACACAAATTCTTGAAAAGACACAAGTGCTTGAAAAGGCATAAACTTATTAAGAGACACAAGTTCCAGAAGAGATAAAATTTTTAAAAGAGACACTAACCCCCCAACAGAGGCACAAGAATTTTAAAATAAGAAAAAGTACATAAATTATGCTTACACATGAGAAATGTAGAAACGTGATGAAATAATTGTCAACAATATGTCTTATTTGCAATAGCTATTGATATTATGAAAGATTGAGCCATAAACTATTGATAAATGCAGAGAAAGCCATGACTGACTCCAATGAAAAAGTAATTCAAATAAAATTAATTTCTATATCTAAGCGTAAAGTATTTAAACCTGTAGTCCAGACATTTGAAGATGCCTAACCCATAGATATAAATGGGTGTTTGTATAAAAACATAACGAAACTCGTTGATCAGGTTTCTCGCTGAAACTTGGTATTGATTATGATGAAACTTATTTTCTCATGATGGACACAATTACATTTGATTTTTAGTAAGCTTCACAATCTTAAAAAAACTTGATATGCATCTTATGGATATAATGACAACTTACCTATATGAGTCACTTGATACATATATTTATATAAAAATTCCTGAAGATTTTAACATGCCTGAAGCATGTTTTGAATCAATCAAACTATAGAGATCTTCGTATAGATGAAAACAATTTAGGTGCATGTGGTACAACTGCCTAAATGATTACACAATAAATAAAAGATATATTAATGACCCAATATGTCCGTGTATATTTACAAAGAATTCAGGTTCTGGGCTTGTCATTATGGTTGTATAATGATGAGTGTATTTATACATATTATTTAGGCTTCCGTAAACTTAACGTTTTTTTATTTTAATGTGAATATTAGGCTTTTTACATGTTTTATTGTCATTTTGTAGGTTTGAAAGTAACAGAGCTAATTAGAATGAAAATTCAATAGAAATAATACAAAATTATCAAATTTGTCACCGTACATAAGTAATATTTTATCACATAATCGCATGATAAGATGATAAAGATTGGATTATCATCTTATCACAAATGGGATTATATTGTAGTTAAATAAAACTCTACCATCATATATAAACTATGATTGGAACTCGACCATGTTACACTATAAAAAAAGATATTTCATATGTTTATATTCATTCAATACTCATTTAAATATATACATTGAAAAATATCTTGAGTAGACACATTACACATCATAAAATATTATCCTATCAATTAGGAACACTTCCATATATTGTACATTTGTATTGATTATACATTAACTTAAACGTGAGAATATTTTTTTTTACAGTAGGATAATGTCCATTTTCATGGTAATTCAAGATCACAAAGGCAAAGACGTAATTTTTAAAAGATTTCTAAAATTAGAGCTTCCAATAATAAAAGTAATTAAATTTTGTATCTAATATTTATTAAAATATCTCTTATTAAAAAATTACTGCAAGAATAATTAAAATCTTATCGTGAGTTTATTTTTTTAATTCATCAAGGTGTTCCTCCTAGACAGACAAATCGAACAAAAAAAAATTGAAAACAGAATAATTAAGATTCCATGAATTGACTAGGACTCTCTCTTAAACTAAATTTTTACTTAAACAAATATAAGTATGTGGTTGGTAATTAATAAAAAATTATTGTAAAAAAATAAATCTTAACTAATATTTAAATATTAACACGTGTTAATAACTTTTTAAAAATTTAAGTAAATTTAATTTAAGAGAAAATGCTAATTCTTCATGAATGGGGCTTATATTACATAAGGAATTGGATCAAAGAGATCTAACCTCTAGGCTAAAGATTTTTTAGGCCAAAAAAAAAAAAGTGGAATGTCATCTGCTCAAGAGTCATGATTCATATTTCACAGATAGAACTACGGGAACACAACAATTATACGAAGAAAAGTCACCATCCACCAAGAGCAACTTTTTGGCTTCCATTTCTTTAATTTTATTTTAATAAACACTTCTTTTAATTATGAAAACTGTCAATTTCGTTAACTTATTATTATGGATATAGAAAGTTTATACCATTGAAATTGGTGAATTGAATACTTTAATTTTTACTAGATTCGAAATATTTAATAGCGTCCAACTCGTTAGTATTTTTCGTCATCAATTTGAATGAAATAAAAATATTTTAGTATAATTACATGCAGATTAAAATTATGTTGACACATTTTAAAATATAAATTAAATTATAATATAAAAAAAACAAAAAATTTAATCAGCCGCTAGACCGTTGTCTGTGTCATGTTAGCCTAGTGAATCAATATCTATTAACTGATACAAGTAAACCATAGTTTTAAAATTCTCCTTTCATCTTTTTTAGTGCTTTCATTGGAAAAAAAAATTCATCAAATTAAAAATTTTGAATTCAATAATGTAAAAGATGATTTAATTTGTCATCGTCGTTGTTGATAATGGCAACATTGAGTCACTGCTGATATCCAGTTGAATCTTTTATCTATTTTTAAAATACTATTTTAACTGCGCTTCTTCTTATTTTTAATTATTATTTTCACTTCAATTTAATTTAATTTTAAAATTTTAGTTGTTAGATTTACCCTAATAAATGAAATAATTAATGAACTTTGATTTATTATATAATATAATGTATATTTATTAATAAGAATCAACTATATTTAAAAATTGTGTTATATTTACTTAATTACATAATAATCATATTTATTTAAAAGGTATTATAAATGTATTGCATTTTAATGTAATACTAATTAAAAAATTTAATGATATAAAATACACGAAAAATTAAAAAAAAAACAATATTAAATATAAAAATAATAATTGGACCTTAATTTATTGTTTTGAATTAGATTAAATTAAATGAATTGATAAATTTATATCACATGTTCAAAATTAAATTTATTATATTCTTATATTTAAAAGTAAATGAGTTATTTAAACAATAAAATATAAAATTATTTAAATTAACGACCTAAAACCTTTTTAAATAAAGACTAAAGTATTTATTTAACCACTCAAATGATTAAATTAAATTATTCGTAGACCTAATATTATTTGACTGATTCTGATTATAATATGATATGACACTTTTACAAATAAAGTTCGTGGACGTAGCCCGAGCATTGCCACTGGCTGCCACTCACCACCAAAAGCTCTCGGCCAACCTTTATTTATTTATTACTTTTTTTTTTCTAAAAAAGGAAAAAGGAATTCCATTCATTTTGAGTTAATCCCATTTCCTTGAGAATAATATCTTTGGGTAGATAGTGCTTCACATCACTTTCTTGCAAAATCAAAGCATTACTCCACTACCTAATAATGCTATCTCATTGAGTTGTTATTTTATCGAATTAATTCGATCGTATAATATGCATTGCGAGTGATGATTTGAGTATCAAATCTAAACTTAACTTTAGTCATCGAAAACGAATTGAATACTTTATTCTAAACGAATCATATGGTGATGATTATGAAACGATCGCATTCCCACCGAGTTAGTGAGGGTGTTTTAATTATGAGATTGCCACATTTCCACTCTGCTCAGGCATAGCTATTAAATTCATCAACTTTTTGATGGCGTAACCATGCATTTCTCACGGAAAGCACAATGGAAATTCGCATTCTTACTTTTGATCTAAAATTATTATGAACTTGAATCCAATTGTGCTTATTCGCCAAAAGAGATTCACTTGTGTTTATTCTCCATCTTACACTTACTTCCAACAATCTTCTTTTCCTAGATAAGACTACGGTAAACAAAAGCTGGGTTGGAACCTATCTCTACTCCATCTCTTCATTTAGATTAATGCAAGTTTGCTGATTTGATCACTAGTTAGAGGAATTGAAAGGAACGGGTGAGTAAATGGCATTTTCTGTTAGTTGACGTTGATAATGCTTAAAATTCTTATTCCCCAGGTTGCTATTACAGACCATCCTTTATGATACTTAATAAAAAGAGGTTCATACCGTTAAAAGTTAATACCACTTAGCTTATTGTTGGGCCTATCACTTTAAAAGTCTAACCCGCCCACACTCTTATAGTCCATGTTCTACTGTTTTTAAAGAAGGTTGCCCACGTTTTGAATTAAACAAGCAGCCCAGGATTCTCAAATGAGGAAACCAATATGATTCAAAGATCTAGAAATTAAATCCACCACCCAACAAATAGGTAATCCGACCTAATAACTTGTAGATTTTTATTAACGGGTAAGAGACTTTGTGAAAAATGGAGAATAGATTTAATTAAGATTTATACTCATATTCTTATTGTTACTTATAAGTTTTAATAGAAGACGAGCTCTTAAAGTAGAATCCATCTTAAACATTAAAATTTGAGTGTAATGGATATTAACTAAGATTCAATTTCATGCATGCATACTTTGAAAGGGATTCGAACTTGTATACTATAAGCATGGGTGACTATTCTTGAATTAGTCATTTAGATATACAATTCACCATTCATTCTACTAAGATTAATCTCATTAAGCCTCTCTTATTCAAGCATATCCTTCATATATGAGCACTCTTTTCTTTTGATAAATACCATCTTTAGCATTAGAGTATTTTTTTTCCTAAGAAGATAGAGAGTGGATTGACCAATTAAAAGAGTAATGCAGGACAAGAAGGTAATTGACCATAGAGGTTCCGAATCATAGAACTTCAATGGCACTGTATGTGGGAATATTTGAAAACAAAACCACCAATACTAAGAATTATTGAAGACTAGCAATAAAAATGGCAACATAAAAAGATAAGAATACACATAACTTAAAGTTACCAGACAACGTTGAAATCTAGGGTCCAAGCAACCCATACTTAATCTCTCCAAGGAACGCAGTTTCCACTAGCATGACAGATATCTTGACGAAGATTCTAAAATAACTCAAGGAGCTAAGAAAGAGAATTGAAAGACACATTAACAGCGATGGAGGGATACAAGGAATTAAACGACAACCTCGAAAAAGTCCCATACCACAAGAATGGAGCAAGGCGAACCTAGCACAACCAATTGGTGGAGAATGGAGGAAGAAAGGAAACCTTGGAAATAATAAGAAAAATAGATGGAAGCAAATTATATGAGAAGACAGGGAAAGTTTGAGTCATCAAAGATGTGATATCCTTGATAAGAAAGACCGACCAAGACCTATTTGTACAAGCCATAAAATAAGGTGAAAGACCCCATAAACCCGTCATTTTAAACTTCCAAATTTATAATGACACTAGGAATTCTGAAGAACATATCTTCCATTTTAATGAAAAGATGATCATACACGCAATGGAGGGACATAAGAAATGCATCACATTTTAAAAGGACCAGCTCAAGCATGATTTTAGAGCTTGGAAGAAAATTCAATATCTTCTTTCAACAGACTAACCATACAGTTCATCATTTAATATATGTGGAACCAAAAGAGGAAGAAGACTACCTTAGATCTATTTTTCAAAATATAAGTAAAAAATAAGATGATAAAAAGTTTTTTCAACAAGTTTAATCAAGAACTCAGTAAGTTGGAAAGCTATGATACAAAACTAGTTGCCAAGCTTCTTACTTGATGAGGATAACTAAATTGATGGCACAACAGAGTGGTGCCTTACTGTACTACAGGCAAACGCGGGGTAACGTTCATGGTGGTGCTTTAGGATTCCAATGTATTGCGTCCAAGATTAGAACAAGCTTAATGGTGGACCATTGCCATCTTATTCTTGAGTGAGCTGGAGAGAAGCCATCTTATCCACTGAATGTTAAAGTGCAAAAGAAAAGGTTGGCTTTTTTATAACTATTCTAAAGATTCTATCATCGAACATAGAACATGTTTATTCCCAGAACCATTTTAAGGGTGATAAACAAAACTTAACAATAACTGGATCCGAAAAAGAGTACGTGGGTTCTCCCAATATCTAAAAAGTGTATCATGCTTGAATCTAACTGGGGTTTACAGTGGTGGAGGAATTGGCTCAATCTTAGATTTAAAGGAAAGCCAACCACCTAAGACTTGTAGACTAAAGCACTTATTTTGATATATAGGAACAAGCGTTGAAAAAAGGGATAACATTTTCTTAATAAGCCCTCGGCTAGTGTTCAAGCTCAAACTCTTTTATTGCCAAAATAAACAGCTTCCCATTAAAAGGATGATTGAAAGACAGTGAGGACATAAACTCTATACTATTAGTATCTCGTTCAATAGAATCTTACCTTTTGCCAAATGATTAAGCAGAACTTTGAGTAATTAATTATAGAAGAAGAAGATGAAGTTGTGACAGTAAAAGAAACTTTCTTTATTACAATACAAAAAGAAAGAAGTACATCCTGAAAAGTAAAATTTGGGAAGTAATTTTTCACCAGGAAAGACGATAAAGACAAAAATCGATAAAGACAAATTTATTCTCTAATCCCGATCAATATATTTATAGAGAAAATTTGGCTGAAGTATGAAGACTTCAGGATCTTCAGAAAGTGGATACTGATCCTAACAACTAAGGATTAACATGATCAGACTAAACAATAAACTTTACATAATCAGCTTAGGCACGACATTAATGTTAGAATTTATCCTTACGTGCCATCCCATTATATATAAATATTTAATTATAATATTTATACAATTACAATTTCTAATAAAATTGTTAATATTATTAATTATTAAATGGTAATATGCTTGTAACATTTTAGACATTGTATGATCTGAAGGAGTTCAAATCTGATCTAAATGAGTATAGATCAATGTTAAGAGTTAGCAACACTAAAAGTTATAAGTGTTAAGAGTTAGCAGGTTATAAAGGTTAACAAAATCTAAGAAGTTAGAGCCTTATCTGAAATGGGACAAAGATCTGAGAATATATTAGTAATGACATAACTACAAAGAGTTGCAGATGGTGTTAGAAAATGTTATTATACAAGTATATTTTCAAACACTATGTTCACGATCTAATTTTATCGATACGGGTCTATCAGTGAAATTCAATAATATAGATTAGTGTATGTTTATATCTGCATGGTCCAGATAGTTAGTCTTAGCAAACTATAAGCTCAGTAGAAGCTCGTATAGAGATATAGGTATTCAATGAGGTCTAGTATAAAACAGACTCATGAAGACCTCTAATAAATATCTCATAAAGCCATTAATAGAAGATCTTCCGAGTTAAGTAGTATTCGCGGTTCTTTGACCTAAGCGCCTTAGTGGGCTTGTGAGTGATCTACCATACTTTGGTTCTACATATGTCAGAAACTTTTCATAGTCTGACTGCTGGGTGTCGTTTGGTATGGTCCGATGCTCATGGAGTTCGATGTACGTAGATATACGATCCGTTAGCTCATATGAGTAAGTTGTATATCCTATACTTTGAGATTGTATTTCAAGAAATATTATGGCCATAAGTATAAACCCTGAGAATAATTTCTATAGGGATAAAGTATTCGCAAAATTGTTTGCAGATATTGTTTATGAAAAAAATAAATCTGAAGATAAATTCAAGGTTATGCAAATAGAGATTTAATGGTTATGATATATGTCTCTACTCTTTTAGGATATAAATGATGAAAGAATTATATGAATATGCTATAACCTCAACCTGTAAGGTTTAATGTTCTGCTTTATAATATCTGTAAAGTATGTGTAAGGTATCGTTCATTGACATATTTAGGAGTTTCATATAACAAATCGAGCATAAACCTAAAGAGTCTCACAATATGAAGTATACTTGTTGCACACTAGAGTAGCGAACAGGATTCAATAATTTAATCTATGAAATTTTTGCAAATCGGATATTTGTTTAAAGATCCATCAGGATGTGCATTTATTAAGACTTAATTGTTAAGTACATCATATAATTAGTTGACATAAATTGTTAACTAATGTAATGTTGACAAGTGGCATAATTTGGTCTTTAAATTATTTTTACCTTAAATTGACTAATTAACCTTACTAGTAAAAATAAGTAAAGTAAAATAATTATTCAAAATCCAATTAACCTTACTAGTAAAAATAAGTAAGGTAAATAATTATTCTAAATTATTTTGAATAATTAATTAAATATAATATATAATAATAATTATTGTAAATGTCAATGGGGTTACAAATAATTATTACTATGACCTATTAATAAAAAGCATGATATTATGAATGATGGAACACCATTGAAGTAAAGTTTACAAAACTTATAAAAATGAAAAATATTTTAATTGTTATTAAGTGGTTAATTAAATTACACTAGCATAATAAAAAAAATGAAGATGTCATTTTCAATCTTATTTGTGTTAATTAATAGTGTTGTAAATTTATTCAATGGATAAGCACTAGTAAAAAAACAAAAACATTGGTAGCCAACAAAATTAATAGGCAGGCCATTTATTATTTTTTGGTAGAGAAACAAAAAAAAAAAAAAAAGTGGTTCAACCACTCAAGAGATGAATTGATTTGATCAATTCTCTCTTAATTTTCATCTTTGGTAGATACTCATCAAGTGATAAGAAAATTAAAAAAAAAAACAAGAGTGAAAAGTGTGCAAAAGGTGAGAAAAAATAATTCTTTGAAAATTAGTTTCAAAGGGAATATGCAAGAGTTGCATAATCACTCTATTTTTTAGAACAAATATTTATGTTCAAAACATTGTACACATGCTGTTGAAAATTTGAATTGAAGCTATCATTCTAACTTCACAATTCCACCTTATTGTTGTGAACTAGAATTATTCAATAGTAGACTTCAAGATGAGTTCTAAAATTTGAAATCTTCATAGAAGTTCATCAAAGGTATGTTTCTGTAATCTTAACTTGTTTATAATTCAGTTTATATGTGTACATATTAATTATATGTTTAATTCCCCTACAAATCATATATGTGAGACATATATATAATATTTTCAACATGAACACAATCACATGCATACACTCAAAAATATGTTAACATGTAGCATGTATAGATTCCTAAAAAGGTAGATAAATGCCCTCATGAGAAATGGACGCAACCGAATTTAGACTAGAATTGGAGACCAAAATGCTTGTAGTAGTAGAAATAAAGAAAGACCTCAAGCTAAATGAGATGGAAGTAATAACTTTGAAAGAGAAAGACCTTAAATTATTGGACATAATCTAAGGATTGCTATTTAATTTCCAATACTGAGATGATGAAAGCACAAAAAAGGAAGAAAATAAAGAAGTTGTTGAAGAAGGAGACTTAAACCTAATGATCTTTAAAAAAAACCATAAACAATCAAAAAAGCAATTGAAGATTCCATGGTAGTATTATTCGCAGTAATAATAGTCAACCAATACTACATGGTAATACTTAACGAAATATTGCCGAACAAGAAAGGAAAAGACAAAAGGTGAAAGCCTCTATTTAAGAGGCAATAGAACAAGAATTGGAGAAATCACCTTCTTTTGAAAAGATTTGACTAGCTTGATGCTTCCACATCTCGATCCATTGGTGATAAGTCTAAACATAGGAAAAATCAATGTATAGTGTGTGTGTTGGTCGATAGCAAAAGTAGTTAAGACATCTAATTTTGGGAAGCTTTTAAAAGAGTATACTTATATGAAAAAAAACATCTAAGGGTGTAACACGAAACTCATTATGTTGGGAGGAATGAGGGTACAAATCAAGGGGTATAGTACCAATGGTAGCAATGAGAAAATAATTAAAAGTAGATTACTTAGTAGTCGACGCACTAACCACTTATAACACAATGGTAGGGGCGTTACTGATACATTACATGGAATTCATTACTTCTATGTTGCATAGGCTAACGGGAGGGGAATGGTAGATATAAAATATGAGCAAATCCAAGCTAGACAGTGTTAGACAAACTCAATTAAGCATAAAAAAGACAAGAAAGAAGCAAAGAAGACAAACCTAACAGACAAGAAAGAAGATAAGAAGAAGAAAGAAAAATAATAAAAAAATAAAAGACGGAGCTAAAAAATAAATAGAATGGTACCTATGGTAAAGACTCATATTCCTCCACCTTCAGAAGAAGTGACACTCGTAAATTTACAATTGTAGGACATGTGACTAAAGGGACTTTCATAGGTAGAAGAATCTACCTTATACAAAAAAAAAAACTGAGGCAGTAAAGCTAAACCCTTTTGTCATCAACAAGAAAATGTTGTTAGAAACCAACATCAATAAGGAAGAAAGAGCAATAATGATTGACTTTGTTAGAAAAATTAGGATATCTTGGCCTAGTTCCATCAAAATATGATTAGTATAGATCTAGAAGTAATAAGTCACAAATTGAGTATCAAGAAGATGTTAGGATTTGTTCTTACGTGTCATCTCTGTTTGTATGAATATTTGATATTTATATAATGTACATTTTATTAAATTGCTAATTACATTAATTATATAGTACAATGTTTGTAACACTACATATATTGTATAATTTTAAAAAGTTCAAATTTGGTCTAAAAGAGTTTAGATAATGGCTAAAAGTTAGCACCACTGAGAATTACGACTGCTAAAAGTTAGCAAGTTATAAGAATTAGTGAAATTCAAGGAGTTGGAACCTTGTCTGTAACGAGACAAAGACTTAAAGGTATACTAGTAATGATATAGTTGTAAGAGTTGCAATAAGGTGCTAGAAAATTTTATTATGCAAGTATATTCTCAAATGTCATGTACCTGATCTATTTTCACTGATACAGGTCTGTTAGTGAATCTATATTTTATGTAGTCAATGTATATCTATATCTGTAGAGTATAGATGGTTGTTCCTAACTGACCATAAGCTTAGAGCTCGTTCAGATATATAGGTATTCAATAAGGATTGGGTATCGAATAGACTCACGAGGACCCTAATAGACATCCTATGTAAGCCATCAATAGAAGGTCCTCTCGATTTGAGTAATATTTATGGTTATTTGACCTGAGCGTCACTGTGGGCTTGTGAGTGATCCACCATACTTTGGTTCCATAGACGTCAAAGACTTTTTATGGTCTAATCGTTGCGTGTCACTGGGTATGATCTGATGCTCATAGAGACTGATATACGAAGATATGAGATCTGTTAACTCACATAGGGAGTTATATATCTTATGCTCCGAGATTGTATCTTAAAAAATCTTATGGTCATAAGCAATAAACTCGAGAAAAAAGTTTCCTACAGGGTTGAACAATATAAAAAAAGTGTATGTGTATATTATTCATCCAGATACGAATTTGGAGATAAGTTCATGGATTAATTTATGGGATTTTAGAGTGTTGATCTTTGTCCCCACACATTCAAAATATAAATGACAGAATGATTATATATACACATTATAACCTCAACTTGTATGATCTAACGCACTGACGTGTACGTATAGCATCGATTACAAACTTATAAAATAGTTTCATTTAACAAATTAGGCATAAACCTAGAGAGTCCTATAATATGAAGTATACTCGTTGTGTATTAAGACAACGTACCGAATTGAATAGTTCAATCTAGTAAAATCCAACAAAATTGAATTTTTTAAGAACCCTTAAGATGGGTGTGTGCCAGTTTTTAAGTGTTAGATATATTAATTAGTTGACAATTATTGTTAACTAACTAAATATTGACACGTGGTGCATAGTGAGACTTTGTTTAAGTTTACCCAAGTGTATTGTATGGTAGGATTCATTGTGAGTTTACTTGGTAACCAAGTAAAGGCTTAAAGATAATTTCATATATTTTATTATGTAATTGTTAAATAATCAAGATATTTTATTATTCAAATATATTAAATAATATTGAACTTAACTTAGGTTAAGAGTTAATTAAGGTTAAGTTAATACTTATTTAATAATATTTTAATTATACTTGGTGGCCAAGTTTGGTAACCTAACTATAGGGCCAATAGTTAACTTGAGTTAGGTTAATTAATAAAATATTATAATAATTAAGATTTTTATCATTTAATAGTTAAATAATAATTAACTTAACTAGGGTTAATAGTTAACTCTAGAACTAAGTTAAAATCTAAATTATTTATATGTGTGAAATTGAAACAAATGGAGAGAATGCTTTATGTTTGACCAGCCACTTAGAGAAGAAAAAAGAAAAGAAAGTATTTTTTTTTAATTCTAAAGTTGAATTCATTATTCATATCTTCTCCAATATACTTTGGCTATTAAAAGCATTATAAATTTTACTTTAATTAATCAAGAGTTGATCAAGGGTAAAACAAGTAAATTTAGGATTTAAGTGTTAATTTAGGATTTAAGTGTTAAACCTCTATTAGATTCAAAGCTATTGTTCTAGACAGTCAAACTTACTATAGTTGATTGCTAGAACTATCAATCGATAACACTTTAGGCAGACTCAAGCAGCTCTTTAATCCAAAGGCTACATAGGTGAAAATTTTCAATTCATTTTAATGTGATTAAAATGCTTAAATTGTGTTCATTATTAATTATTTAAGTTTTCGCTGCGTATATGTATGTATTAGATGCGTATATATAAAAAATATACATAAATACCACATGCATACACACAGTTTAAAGGCACCTAACAAATAGTATCAAAGCTTATTTTGTGTTGATTTAGGTGTTTTGTGAGTGTTAGGAATGTTGTTGGTCATGTCCCAGTGTCACATGGTGCATTTCAAGTGTTAAAATGAGTATACCAAAGTGGATGGCACTAGGACGCCATAAGACGATGATTAGATGTCCTTATGTCCTCAAGATGATTAGATTAATTGAGAGGGTTGAGACGATGGACATATCTTTGAACAATAACCTGGGGAATAGTTTAATTCTCCAATTATTGCTATGGTCATTTACATAGTTCATCATGAACTTCAATATGTAGGGATTAACCCCTACTTATGCTGATCTTCATAATATGTTGAAGATAGCACATGAAGATATGACAAAAAAGGGACTTGGCCTTCTTTGTTTAAGGTTCTTTATCTTCTCCTCTAAAGGCTTCTAGGAAGTCCAAGGGGAAGAATAAAAAGAACATGAAGCAGATACTCCGAATAGGTCCTCAGAGGCAACAGATATCCGAACCTAAACAAAAGAGTAAGGTAAAAGGAAAGTATTTCTTTTGCGGCGAAGATTGGCATTGAAAGCACAATTGCCCAAAATACCTTGTCACTGCAAAGAAAACTGACAAGACTCACCCCGAGACCTTCTACTGTAGATCTTGTGGGCCCGTCGAACACCCCAATAGAAGCTCATCAAAATCTAACTATCCAAAACTAAGAAATTTCGTAAGGCGAACCCTTTTTAACTCTTGCTATTACTACTAAATCTCAGAATACCAATGATGATATTTTTACCAAATTTTTTAAAAACAAAACGGACAGAGTGTCCGCTATTTTTCTAAAAAAGCCAAATACAAAACTTGTAAAGAAATCACACTTTTATTTCAAACAGCTTCTCAACTTTCTAATAGGACCTCTGATCCTTTTCAAAACCAAATCCAACTCAACCCAACAATTTCCTTTAAATCACAAAATTAATATACTAATAAAAAGTGAAACTATTACTATAATACCGAAACCTCTTCTTATTTGTTCAAAACATAGTTACAATATACACAAGTCTATAACTATTATGCAAAAATCAAGATGTCCTACTTAGCATATTTACATTTACAAAAATGATCATTAGACTTGGCTCACTAATCAGTTGTAGGAGAATCAGTAACTTGCGCACCTAGGCTTGTACTTGGAGAGGGTTTAGAAAATATAAAATACAAAATGGGTGAGCTAAAGGAGCTCAGTGAGTGCGTTTAAGATTTTCAATAAAAATAAAATAAAATTCTGCATAAATATTAAATTCTAAAAAATGTATAAAATATACTTCTAAAACTATTATAAAATTATAAAATATTTCTAACGTCATATACTGATAAAATCTTGCCGAGCGGGTTTTATTTATATCTTCTGTAAACAATAACTAGAATCTATAAAACATAAAAACTAACATATACACATATAATTATGTAATATGCGTTTGGTAGCTCAAAAACTATTAAAACCCTTGCTCGGCCATTTTCTTTCTAAACTGCACCAATTGTAACCCTAAAGCTCTATACTCACAAAACGACTAAACTAGCACCGCATAATGTGAATAGGTCACAAGGCATCTAAACTAGCAACACCCACTGTGACATCTAAAGACGTCTCATTGGCTATGTAGCAGAATTCGACATCGCCTACATATAGCGAGACAATACTCCGTGCACGTGGAGCGACTCACATGACTCGACAACTCAACTTCCCGAAGTTAGTGACTCACCCCCCCAATACTTGCTCATGCATACGGGATATACCGACTAGGTCTTAAACCATCATCACATTGAAATCTAAGGGTACCAATGGCCTTTGAAACTAATTTAATAATTTTAAAACTGTTTCTCAAACTGAACATATAAATGCATATTTATAACTGTATACCAAAACCGTAAATCATGCTTATGCATTAAAAGCACATAAATCATACAATTTTAATATGCGAAAAAATATTAAACAAAAGATAGATCATAACAGATTTTTCACTCACCAACCGCTCCAAACTTAATTCTTCTCCGGAACTTTTACTTCCTTCACCGCTTTTGGTTTTCTTCACCTACAAGCCACAAATAACATTTAGAACCTTTACAAATGCTCAAAATTACACTTAAACTAGTAAGCGCCCTAATTGGCCTATAAAGCCCGGATGGATTTTACTTTTTATTTTTCAGTTACGAAGTCATTCAATCTTGTTTAATTCACCATCCGACGCCATAAGAAATTACTTAACACCCTATAAATTTGGTTGGACATAATTGCCCTTCACCTTACCAAAATGGACAACTATGTTCCATTTTCTTTATTTTTTATTTTCCATCAACCATATACATCCAATTTATACAAGGAATCATTTATACACAACAATTTAATCAAAGCACAACTCAAACCCTAAAATTTCCTAAGTGGCCGAATGTACCATTCTTCACCCAACACATTTCTTTTCTCAATTTCTTATTCTAAAGACATCCAACTGAAGCCAATTTAATTCTAATTCCATAATAACATTCAATTGAAGTATTTACAACAAGATCACATCAAACCCTAATTCTTACCTTACTAATTCCTTTAATTTAGTCTCCCTTGAGTTTCACACTTGAATTCAACTCAATCTAAATCAAGAATTCACACAAAGACATTAATAAAATTTATCTTGAAAAATCATACACCATCATTACTACATAATACTTTTCTGACCTTTTTTCTGACCTCTTTTCCTTAGATTTTCACTAGTAGCAACTTCAGTTAATCTTAGGAACTTGTATTTGACTTTATTTTATCTTGATCAAGCATGAAAACTTATGAAAAAAAATATTGAATTTCACTGTAGCAGCATCTCCCCTCTCATGCCCAAATTTTCTCTCCTTTGCTCTAACATATTATGCTTTTAACTTAGCCAAATTCTAGACACTTCATCCTTATATAATGCTCTTCTAAAAGTCTAATTTGCTCCTCAACTAATTCTAAATTTCTAAATTGTCATTAGTTAAAAATAAAAGTATTTAATTGGTTCATTTCTAACTATTTAGTTAGAATAGGCAATAGAACCAATTAGGCTTCCAACTTAGCAATCCATCTACTTGTCTCCAATTGGTCTATTTTCTAACATATGGATTGTATTTCTTAACAAAATTTTATTCCATGCACAATCCTTAAATGAAAATTCATGTATTAAATTAAAATTTTCTTTTTCCAAGCCAATAGAAAAATATTCCAAAAATATTCCATAATCGTCCGACACTCTAATCGAGTGTGAAATTACCAATTTAGCTATAATACCTCTCACGCGCATCAATAAAAAAATATTTCTAATAAGGTTGGAATCGAGTAACTTTACGGTGTCTTTATCGCTTTATACCGAAATCTAGGCACATATACTTTTAGTAGGGATCGAATATTACAAAAACTCCCTCAAGTATATGTTTTACTATCATTGACATTTCTTTGGCATTTGATGCCTATTCTAGTTAGGTATTAGATACTACATGTCCTTTTCATATTTGCAATGTATTGCAAGGTCTGAGGAAAGTGAGAATGCTACAACTTAGAGAAGTACAGCTTCGAGTTAGAAATGGTGATTTCCTACAGGTCTAAGCTGTTAGACATTTTAATTTACTTCTCCTTTGTAATAGAACATTTGTATTATATAATTGTTATTATGTACCCAACATCATTAGACAGATTGTATCCCTTATTATACTTGACAGTAAAGGATATTATATGAATATTCAGAATTTTTCCTTATGTTTATATGATGTGCATGATGTTTTATTAGTCAAGTATCAGTTAATTAATGGTCATTATATATTAGATACAATTAAAAATATCATAAATGTGCAAGCTAGTACTAGTTGTAGTAGATCAGATACTTTAAATGAAATCAAATTATGACATATGAGATTAGGTCATATAGGTGTGAGACGCCTAACCCGTCTTGTTAAGGATGGTCGGATTCTTAATCTAACCATAGAGCCTTATCTAGTTTGTGAATCCTATATTTAATGAAAGATGACCAAATCTCTATTCACTGATGTTGGACACCGTACCTCTAATTTATTTAAACTTGTACATAATGATGTATATAGTCCAATAAATCATGTTGCAATAGGTAGGTTTCGATACTTTGTAACCTTTATCGATGATTTATCATGATTCGGGTACTTGTTTCTTATGAATCACAAGTTAAAAACTTTGAAAATGTTTAAAGAGTTCTGATTTGAAGTAGAGAAATAAGCCTGAATATACATCAAGTACCTTTGATCAGATCGAGGTGGTGAGTACATGGGCAGTGAATTTTATTATTATTTAAAGCAGAATGAGATTCTCGCTCGATATATTCTTCCAGGTAATCTACAACACAATGATCATTTCTCGCTTTGCCACTTTCTAAAGAAAAAGTTTCTCATAGATCATAAAGGTTGTAGAAAGATTGAACTTGATGAAGTCAATTAAGAAACAAATGAACCAAGGATGAAAACCTAGGTAATTGAGCAGAACACCTTTAACACACCTTCCACGTAAGTTAGAAAGTATGTCAAGGCCACCTATAAGGTATGGTCAGATGCTTGAAGGTGCCCTTAAAGTTTTCTTAGTTGAAGAAAACAATCATTTGACCTATAGATAGGCGATGTTAGACATCGACTCAAAAAAATAGAAAGATGCCATAAAGTTCAAAATTGACTCAATGCATTAAAATCTAGTTTGGGACTTGGTTGAGTTTCCCAAAGAAATAGTTTCTATCAGTTGTAAATAAATTTATAAGAGAAAGCGTAGGTCCAATGGGAAGCTAGAAACCTTCAAGGCCTATTTAGTAGCAAAATGTTATACTCAGTGATCTGAGATCGATTATAAGGAAACCTTTGCACCAGTTGTAATGTTAAAGTCAATTAGAATTTTGTTGGCAATTATTGCATATTATGACTTTGAGATTTGACAAATGGATGTAAAGACAATGCTCCTAAATAGATATCTTAAGGAAGAGATATACATGTTACAGCTTGAAGATTTTATGCCCAGCCTAACCTCTGGTCTAATTTGTAAGCTAAAAAAGTCTATTTATAGACTTAAGCAAGTCTCCGAAAGTTGGAATCATCATTTTGATGAGGTAATTAGAGAGTCTGATTTCATAAAAATAAAGAAGAAGCTTGTGTGTATAAAAAGGTAAGTAGATGTATAATAGTATTCTTAGTACTCTATGTTAATGACATACTGATAATTAGAAATTATATCGGTATGTTACAATTTGTTAAAAGCTATCTGAGTAAGAATTTCTCCATAATGAGTTTGGGAGAGGCTTCCTATATACTGGGTATAAAGCTTTATAGAGATAAAATTAGGAAGCTAATATAACTTTCTCAATCATTGTACATTGATAGTGTTCTGGAAAGGTACAATTTTACTAACTGTAAGACAGTTAACATACCTTTGAGACATGATATTCATCTTTCGAGAAGAATGTCTCCACAGATGAAAGATGAAAGAGTTAGAATATCTAACATATTATATGCATTAATTGTTAAAAGTTTGATGTATACTATGATATGCACGAGACCTAGCATTAGTATGGTTGTAAATATTACAAGCCGGTATCAGTCTGATCTAGGTGATAGCCATTGGATGACAGTCAAGCTGTCCTGAAATACCTTTAATACAAAGGATAAGTTTCTCATTTATGGAGATTGTGATTTACAGGTGAGAGGATACACAGATTCAAACATTTAGTCAGACCTAGATGATAGAAATTTTACATCTAGGTATATGTTTACTCTCAACACGTGGAGTCTATAGTGTTAGATACCATTATGAATGGCACTAAAGCAAGTGGGAGATTGTTAAAGTTTGTGCTAACGTGTCATCCCTGTTTGTATGAATATTTGATATTTATAAAATGTATATTTTATTAAATTGCTAATTACATTAATTATATGGTACAATGCTTGTAATGCTAAAGATATTGTATGATTTGAAGGAGTTCAGATTTGGTCTAAAAGATTTTAGATCAGAGTTAAGAGTTATCAACACTGAAAATTATAACTGCTTAAAGTTAGAAAGTTATAAAAATCAATGAAATCTAAGAAGTTAGAGCTTTTTCTGTAATGGGATAAAGACTTGAAGGTATACTAGGAATGACATAGTTGCAAGAGTTATAATAAGGTGCTAGGAAATGTCATTATATAAGTATGTTCTCAAATATCATGTTCCTGATCTATTTTTACCAATGCAGGTTTGTTGGTGAATCTTTTTTTAATATAATCAGTGTATGTCTGTATCTGTATGGCACAAATAGTTGTTCTTAGTTGACCATGAGCTTAGAGGTCGTATAGGCATACATATATTCAGTAAGGACTGGGTACCAAACAAACTCACGAGGACCCCAATAGACATCCTATGTACGCTGTTAATAGAAGGTCATCTCAAGTTGAGTAGTATTCGTAGTCCTTTGACTTAAACGTCACGGTAGACTTGTGAGTGATCCAATATACTTAGGTTCTACGAACGTCAAAGATATTTTATGGTCTGACTACTGCATGTCGCCAGCTTACATAAGGAGTTATATATCCAATCCTCGAAGATTGTATCTCAAAAAGTCTTATGGCCATAAGTAATAAACCCAAGTTTCCCACATGATTGAATAATATAGCAAAAGTGTTTGCATATATTATTCATCGAGATATAAATTTGGACATAATTTCATGGATAAACTTATGCGGATTTAAAGGTATTGATCTTTGTCTCTGCACATCTTGGATATAAATGATAGAAGGACTATACATATGCATTATAACCTTAATTTGTATGGTTTAACGCTCTTATTTGTAATATCCGTGACGTATGCATAGGGCATCGATCACAAATTTATGGAACAGTTTCATTTGACAAATCGAACATGGACCTAGAGAGTCCTGCAATATAAAGTGTACTTGTTGTGCACTGGGGCAACATATTGATTGAATAGTTCAATCTAGTAGAATCCAGCAATACTAATTATTTGTTTCAGGAATTCTTAGGATGCGCACGTGCCAGTATTTAAGTGTTAGGTACATTAATTAGTTGATAATTGTTATTAATTATTGTTAACTAATTAAATGTTGACATGTGGCATATATGATCCTTTGGTTAAGTTTACTCAAGTGCATGGTATAGTAGGATCCACTGTAGGTTTACTTGGTAGCCAAGTAAGGGCTTGAGGGTAATTTTACTAATTTAATTATCTAATTGTTAAATAATCAATATATTTTATTATTAAATAAATATTAACTTAACCCAATATATTTTATTATTCAAATATATTAAATAATATTTAACGTAACCTAGGTTAAGTTAATGTTTATTTAATAATATTTTAATTATACTTGGTGGCCAAGTTTGGTTAACCTAACTCTAGGGTTAACGGTTAACTTGAATTAGGTTAATTAATAAAATATTATAACAATTAAGATTTTATCATTTAATAGTTAAGTAATAGTTAACTTAACTAGGGTTAATAGTTAACTCTAGAATTAAGTTAAAATCTTAATTACTTATATGTGTGAAATTGAAACAAATGGAGAAAATGCTTTATGTTTGGTAGGCCACTTAGAGAAGAAAAGGTAAAAGAAATTTTTTTTTTTTTTTGCTTTTGAATTCATTATTTATCATCTTCTCCAATATACTTTGGCCATTAAAAGCATTATGAATTTTATTTTAATTGATCAAGAGTTAATTAAGGTAACACAAATAATTTATGGTTTAAGTGTTAAACCTCTGCTGGATTCACCGCTGTTTTAGATAGTCAAGTCTACCACAATTGATTGCTAGAACTGTCAACCAGTAACACTTTAAGCAAACCTAAGCAGTTCGTTAATCCAAATGCAGCATAGGTGAAAATTCTCAATTCATTTTAATGTGATTAAAATGCTTAAACTGTGTTCATTATTAGTTATTTAAGTTCCCGTTATGTATATATGTATGTATTTGATGCATATATATGAATAATAGACACAAATGCCACATGCATACACTTAGTTTAATCGGCACCTAATAGAAGATGGTAGATGCAACACCTAAGTGTGAAAAACTGTCTTTCTAAATGCACACAATGGATACAACCAAATTAGGACGAATTAGAAGATGAAAAACAAACAAGCTTTGTGACTGAACGAGAAACCTACTATTGCAAAGTGATGTTATTCGATCTAAAAAATGTAGGAGCCACCTTCCAATGACTGCTCAACAATGTATTTTGAAAACTAATAGGAAAGATGGTTAAAGCCTATATAGATGACATAATGGTCAAAAGTAAAAGTGGAAGACTATGTTGTAGATCTATAGAAGGTGTTTGATGTCCTATAAAAGTATAGGATATGCTTGAATATAGCCAAGTACACTTTTTTTTCTTATCTACAACCTTCCTAGGTCATGTTGTAAGCATACGGGGAATTGAAACTGACTCATCACAATTCTAAGCCTTCAGAAACATCACCATACAGAGAATGGAAAAATAAGTATAGATCCTAACCAAAAGAATAAAAACATTAAACAAGTTCATCTTTAAGAGCAAAAGGATTAAGGTCCCACAGGTCACCCTTCCTTTAAGCGTCATTATAAGAAAATATTCTCGAGAGAAACCATGGACTTATAGGTCACCCTTTATTAGAAGTATTGTTATCATAAAATTTTCTTTAAAAGGATTGTGGACTCATAGGTCAGCTTTCTATGGAAGTGCCTTTATTAGAAAATCTTCCTAGTAAGGGTCGTAGACCTTTAAGTCACCATTCCTTAGAAGTATTGTTATAAAAAAAAAATCCTCCTTGAAAGAATAGTAGATTTATAAGTCATTTTTCCTTAGAAGGATGGTTGCCAGAAAATTAATCTTGGCAAGATCGTAGACCCATAAGTCACCTTTTTTAAGCTCACAAGCCAACATTAGAAACGTAAAATTCATTAACCTTTCTTGGGAAAATTGTGGAATCACAAATCACCCTTCATACTTAAACAATTTCAAGGAAATACTAAAACAAACCAGGACAAAGATTAAAAAGTAACACTTAACAAAATTATAGACCAAAAATTACATTATATTATTAAAACATTCTTTATAGATTACAATTTTTTTGCAAAAAGATAAGAATTAAAGGCTCAAAATTATTCTTTTAAATACTCATCCAAGAAATCAATGATGTTAGGATCTGCTTCAAAAACACCTTTATCTAGAGACTCATAGTTGATTTGCTAAAGATCATCTTTACAGTTCCTTGCAGATCAATCTTAATACCATCAACAAGTAGCTACAAAGTTCGTGTGTAACTCTTTGTATGAGGAAGGGTATTTCTATATTATCTTTGTATGAGGACGGATCTTGACAAAACCTAAAACCACGATAAGAGCTTTAAGCTAATCCCACAAGCACTTAGTGTTTATAAAGGCCTTAATAGCATCCACCCTACTCTTCCACTGAGCATAGAAAGAGTAAATGACTATTAAGACATCTCTACTATAGCTCTTAATTCTTCCACCACTGCTTTCAACTTATTCACCTGCACTTTAAACACTTTTAACAAATTTGCTCCCAAAGTAGATCGATTATTAGCCCCCTTAAGCTTATTGTGCTTTTGTTGAAGCTTTACATTTTCTGCCAAGACTTGCTACTGAAGTTGATTGATGGTTGACTCTAAAGTATCTTTTTGAAATCTCAAATTCTTAACCTCACCTTCTAAGAAGGTCACATTGCTTTCATGTAATGCTAAAGAAGATTATAGATCTACTTTCTCTTGTATTAGACCTTCATTAGCCTACTTCAGCTCTACAATCTCCTCAACCATCTTCACGACCACTTATCTCAACTCAATTGTCATTGTCATTTATAAGAGATTTGCACTCATTATTCTATTCTCTTCCTCTATTTGGTTTAATTCATTGCAGAGCTCTAAATTTTTCCCCCTTATCAGGAGAAAATCATTTGCCATCTTCTTTATTTGCTTCTTAAGTACTTCCTCCTCTTAACGGAAAGCATAGAGCTCATCTTTGTAACCATAGGCAACGCATAACCCATCCTGCAAAACCTATACAAAGCAAAAGAGTCAATGCACAGACAAGTCAAAAAAAAAATATATAAAAAAGCTCAATACACTTACCATCATCCAAGAGAAAGTTCTTTTCAGCTCTCTATCTTACCTACTTGTAATTAGAAATGATTCCTTGTTTGCTTAGGTGAATAGCTTCCTTAAATTGCCATAGAACTCTCATCATCCATTTATAGAATGGCAGAGTTCTTCACCACATTGGTTTCCCACTTCTTCTAGAATCTCAGGGAAAACTCATCCACTTCCCGTAGTGCAACTTATGGAGGCAATTAGAGAGAGAAGTAACGTCGACCACTACCCTTGAACCAATGCTTGAATGCGGTACTACTCATCTTCCTCTCCCGGTTCCAACTCTTAAGGACAAGCTTGGACCTACCCTTGCCTAACTCTACCCTAGTAAGAGCCAAACTCATTTATAGCCTAGCTTCTCCATCAAATGACGAACCAACTCATTTTCTTTTTCCCATTTTTGTTATTGGGGGGAATATGATCCTTTAAATCATTCTCTATATTAATAAAATCCTTTGTAGTGCAAAACTCTGAAAAGTTAGATAAAAAAAGCAATAAACTAAACAAACAGAAAATAAAATCAAACTTATTATAAGGGATAAAGCTTTTTGGAGTAAGATCAATAGGCTCATTTACAACCCCTAGAACCACACCCTTAGCATCTAATCTCGGTACGGGACAAAAATCAGAAATCCCCAAAGTAGGATTAGAAGAAGGTTTTAATACAGCCTCTAGAATAGGATCCTCTATTGCAAGAATAAAAATGGATCGAAAATCGAGATCCGCTGATGCCTTAAAGGCCCTCTGCCTTTTAAAAGGAGATGCTTCAAGATTGGAACCCTCAGATGCGTCCTTAGACACTTTTCTCATTTTTTTGGTTGGCTTTGCCTTTTTTTTTCTCCTTGTCAGAGGAAACCTTGAAGGACATCTATAAGAGATATATAACACCTAAAGATCTATAGGAATTGAAAAAACTATTAACCTTCAGCATACAAAATCTTAGAAGAAATCAATCAGGAAACTCGGCTTACCTTCTTCTTCCAAAAGAGAACAAAATGAAGGTGTGAAAGTCGTTTCTAAACCAACTATTGCTGATCATGCCCTAGATTTAAAGATTGGATGTATAGAAGCAGAAGAAGATGAGTGGAAACCATTAGCCGTCTCTTCTTCTACAACCGTCATATAAGAAGCAGAATGAGAAGTCATTAGAGGATTTTCAGTAGAAGGTTTAACCACAACAGAGGCGTAAGGCTTAAGATCACAGGATGAAGAACTTTTAAATTTCATGCCTATTTCAAAAAAACAATTAGAATCTGAGAAACGTCAATGAAAGCAAAGTTTAGAATCTCACCTTTTGCTAAAACCCAAAGGGCTGCCACGACTGTAACTGTGCGAGTACAATAAAATAAAATAAAAGCCATTATCCAAAGAGAAAGAACATAATAAAAGGAAGTAATTTTTTAAACTCTTGTATGTTGGGACATAACTCCTTATAAGTACAAGGTGTATAGATGTTCTCAACATCTTATTCATCCTTCCGAGGGAACAAAGCATCTAAAGATAGGAGATCACAAAATAATAAGTAGTTCTAGAAGTTTTTGGTGTCAAATGACAAAGTCCCCGCTATAATGCTCAAATCAATAGGAGTCATAGTCCATACTTCATCCTCTACAGTGACAACACAGGGGAGATAGCACACCCTCAGAATTTGAGCATGCCTCAATAATAGCTCAAGGCAATAAATATGTTTGTGAGAGATTGCCTTTTTTTAGAAATACTTTCTAAAAAATCTTTCCCCCCTGAGATGGAAGGAAAGGTAAGGATGGTCGTCTAATTGTAGTTCCCAAATAAGGTATTTTCTTCATTGGGGTAATTTGACCTCTTCCATTCCTTGCTTACCACCGCAGAACACTTCTTCAAGCTAGCTTTCTTATCCTAAAAAATAGTTAACAACCTCTTTTCACCTCTTGGGAATAAAAAATAATTTATTTTTTTTAATTAGGAAGGCTATAGGTTAAGAAGATATCGTGTAATGTGAGGCTGTAAGGTGGACAAATTATATGATTTACAATTTTAGGACCTTGAATAAGATGGAATACATTGGGGCGAGCTTGGACCACAAAAAGGTCAATGATTTATAGAAATTTGTGGACAATAGGTGGAATGGAGAAATGAAAGGAAAGTAGATGCTCTTGAAATAGAGGTAATTCTTCACGTTTTCTATTTTTGATTCACGATTGGGGTTGCTGGTTAGAAGAGCATAAATCTTAAAAGCCTTTAGGGATCTAAAAGTTTGTCTTTAATTTCTTTATGGTTAAGAAGTTAAGACTTCTTACCATCTCTTATGCTTTTCTTCCTTGAATGAGATTTATTTTAAGAGTAATAAATAAAATGAATGATGAAATAAAGTTTAGGGTGTTACAAAATCATAATTGAAAAATGGGACCCACTTCAGTACAGCCGGCTGTGTCATACAACCGGCTGTCTTAGCCATTGGATTAATCCAATGGCTGAGATTTGATGATGTCTACAACAGGTAACTGGAAAATATCAAAACCTCCCCTTAATATTTAGTTAAATATAACATAAATCTTTAAAAATTAAATCATTAACAAAATACTCTTTTATGATATTAAAAAATTAAAAATAATATATTACATTGTATGTTATAATTTTAATTTTAATAATATTAAATTTTATAATTCTGATTATAATTTTAATTTTAATTACATTAAATCTTATAATTTTGATTTTTAATTACATTAAATCTTATAATTTTGATTTTTAATTACATTAAATCTTATAATTTTGATTTTAATTTTAATTTTAATTACGTTAAATATTATAAGTTCAATTTTAATTTTATTTTAATTACGTTAAATAATTTTAATTTCAAATCTAATTTCAATTTTAATTTTAATTATATATTAAATATTATCATTTTAATTTCAATTATGTTAAATGTTACAATTCTAATTTTAATTTCAATTATGTTAAAATTCTATAATTTCAAATTCAATTTCAATTTAACTACATTAAATATTATAATTTCAATTCTAATTTCAATTTCAATTATGTTAAGAGTTACAATTTCAATTCTAATTCCGATTTCAATTTCATTTACATTAAATGTTATAATTACAATTTTAATTACATTAAATGTTATAATTACAATTTTAATTATGTTAAATGTTATAATTCTAAATTCATTTTGATTTCATTTATATTAAATGTTATAATTTTAAATCTAATTTCAATTTTATTTATATTAAATGTTATAATTTTAAATCTAATTTCAATTTCATTGACGTTAAAAGTTACAATTCCAATTTCGATTATCTTAAATGTTATAATTCTAATTCTAATTTTAATTACATAAAATATTATAATTTCAATTTTAATTTCACTTACTTTAAATATTATAATTCAAATTTCAATTTAATTACGTTAAAATTATAATTTTATTTCTAATTTTAATTTAAATTTAAATTAAATATTAAATATTTTAATTCCAATTTCAATTCTAATTTTAATGACATAAAATAATATAATTTCAATTTCAGTTTTAAGTACGTTAAATGTTATAATTTTAATTTTAATTTTAATTATGTTAAATATTATAATTTTAATTTCAATTTCAGCTTCAATTACGTTAAACGTTATAATTCTAATTCTAATTTTAAACTCAATTTTAATTACGTTAAATATTATAATTAATAATTTTAATTTTAATAGCATTAAATATTAATTACATCAACGTTAAATATTGTAATTTTAATTCCAATTTTAATAACGCTAAATGCTATAATTCTAATTCCAATTTTAATTTTAATTACGTTAAATCTTATAATTTCAATTTCAATTTCGTTAAATATTATAATTCCAATTTCAATTTCAATTTGATATTATATAATTGGTTTATATTTAAAAAATATTTTTAAAAATAAATTAAATTAAATGATAAAAGTTTTAAAAAAGAATCTGTAATTGTCACAAAAAACAACGTCCAACTGGTGGCTAGACACCATTTTTTTACGATACTTCAGCGATAAAAAAATTAAATTTTATATCATTAAACTCTTTTTTACTTAATCTACATAATTGTTGGTCATTTGTTTTATAAAAAAAAAGATTAAAAAATGTCAAATGTAGTGATGAAGGGTGGTAGCCACCACCATCCCGTCAAATGATAAGGCGATGACTTACACCACCCCTACCTATATACAAATCGTCTATCTACCTATAGATGGAGGCGATGCAAGTCACCGCCCCATCATTTAATAGCAAGTGATGAAGGCTGCCGCTTCTCACTACCACATTTGGCTATTTGCTAGTATTTTCCTTTTAAAAATGTCTCCACCATTTTATAAATTAGAAAAAATAAACTTTAATGACTTACAATATGATCTTTTTTATGCTAGAGACTCGCCAAAAAAGGACGCTGACAATCGTCTCTGAGAACAGTTACATATCCTTTTTTTTTAATGATTTATCATTTAATTTAATTTTTTGTAAAAATATTTTTAAAAATATTACTAATTATACAATGACACGTGTTATTTTGTGGGAACATGTAGTACGTGAAGTGGGAACGTGTAGTACGTAAAGTGGAAACGTGTAGTCTGTGAAGTGAGAACATGTAGTGTGTGAAGTAGGAACGTGTAGTCTGTGAAGTAGAAACGTGTAGTGTTTGAAGTGGGAACGTGTAGTCTGTGAAGTGAGAACGTGTAGTGTCTGAAGTGGGAATGTGTAGTCTGTGAAGTGGGAACGTATAGTATATAAAGTGAGAACGTATAGTATTTTAAGTGGAAATGTGTAGTATGCGAAGTGGGAACATATAGTATCGAAACATGTAGTATATGAAGTGGAAACGTGTAGTATGTGAAGTGGGAACGTATAGTCTGTGAAGTGGGAACGTGTAGTGTATGAAGTGGAAACGTGTAGTATGTGAAGTAGGAACGTGTAGTATGTAAAGTGGGAACGTATAGTATATGAAGTGGGAACATATAGTATCTGAAATGGCAACGTGTAGTATGTGAAGTAGGAACGTGTAGTATGCGAAGTGGGAACATATAGTATTGAAATATGTAGTATCTGAAGTAGGAACGTGTAGTATATGAAGTGAGAATGTGTAGTATATAAAGTGGGAACGTATAGTATGTGAAGTGGGAACGTGTAGTATCGAAGCATGTAGTCTATAAAGTGGGAATGTGTAGTATTTGAAGTGGGATCGTCTAGTATGTGAAGTGAGAACATATAGTATATGAAGTGGGAACGTGTAGTATGCGAAGCGGAAAAATGTAGTATCAAAACATGTAGTATATGAAGTGAAAATGTGTAGTATATAAAGTGGGAACGTATAGTATATGAAGTGGGAACGTGTAGTATGCGAAGTGGGAACATGTAGTATCGAAACATGTAGTATATGAAGTGGGAACATGTAGTATATAAAGTGGGAACATGTAGTATCTGAAGTTGGAACGTGTAGTATGTGAAGTGGGAACATGTAGTATCGAAACATGTAGTATATGAAGTGGGAATGTGTAGTCTTTGAAGTGAGGACACGTAGTATATTGAGTGGGAACATATTACATATTGAGTGGGAACATGTAGTATATGAAATGGGAACGTGTAGTATGTGAAGTGGGAACGTGTAGTATGTGAAGTGGAAATGTGTAGTATCTGAAGTAGGAACGTGTAGTACGTGAAGTGAGACAAAATAACACGTGTCATTGTATAATTGATAATATTTTTAAAAATATTTTTACAAAAAATTAAATTAAATGATAAAGCATTAAAAAAAAAATATGTAACTGTCATCGGAGACGATTGTCAGCGTTATTTTTTGGTGAGTCTCTAGCATAAAAAAGATCATATTGTAAGTCATTAAAGTTTATTTTTTCTGATTTACAAAATGGTGGAGACATTTTTAAAAGGAAAATACTAGAAAATGGCCAAATATAGTAGTGAGAAGCGGCAGCATTCATCACTCGCTATTAAATGATGGGGCGGTGACTTGCATCGCCTCCATCTATAAATAGATCGACGATTTGTCTATAGGTAGGGATGGTGTAAGTCATCGCCTTATCATTTGACGGGGTGGTGGTGGCCACCACCTCTCATCAATACATTTGGCATTTTTTAATCTTTTTTTTATAAAACAAATGACCAACAATTATGTAGATTAAGTAAAAAAGAGTTTAATGATATAAAATTTAATTTTTTTATCGCTGAAGTATCGCCAAAAAATGGCATCTAGCCACCAGTCGGACGTTGTTTTTTGTGACAATTATATATTCTTTTTTAAAACTTTTATCATTTAATTTAATTTATTTTTAAAAATATTTTTTAAATATAAACCAATTATATAATATCAAATTGGAATTGGAATTGGAATTATAACATTTAACGAAATTGAAATTGAAATTATAAGATTTAACGTAATTAAAATTGAAATTGAAATTAGAATTATAGCATTTAGCGTTATTGAAATTGGAATTAAAATTACAATATTTAACGTTGATGTAATTAATATTTAATGCTATTGAAATTAAAATTAAAATTATTAATTATAACATTTAACGTAATTGAAATTGAGTTTAAAATTAGAATTGGAATTATAACGTTTAACATAATTGAAACTGAAATTGAAATTAAAATTATAATATTTAACATAATTAAAATTAAAATTATAACATTTAACGTACTTAAAACTGAAATTGAAATTATATTATTTTATGTCATTAAAATTAGAATTGAAATTAGAATTAAAATATTTAATATTTAATTTAAATTTAAATTAAAATTAGAAATAAAATTATAATTTTAACATAATTAAATTGAAATTTGAATTATAATATTTAAAGTAAGTGAAATTAAAATTGAAATTATAATATTTTATGTAATTAAAATTGGAATTAGAATTATAACATTTAAGATAATCAAAATTAGAATTGTAATTTTTAACGTAAATGAAATTGAAATTAGATTTAAAATTATAACATTTAATATAAATGAAATCAAAATGAATTTAGAATTATAACATTTAACGTAATTAAAATTAAAATTATAACATTTAATATAATTGAAATTATAATTATAACATTTAATGTAAATGAAATTGAAATCGGAATTAGAATTGAAATTATAACTCTTAACATAATTGAAATTAAAATTGAAATTGAAATTATAATATTTAACATAATTAAAATATAAATTAAATTTAAAATTATAACATTTATTGTAATTAAAGTAAAAAAAATTTGTATGTATTTTATCTTTATTTTTTTATTGATTGTTATCATTGAAATAATATTTAATTTATGTTTATAAATTTTTATATAAAATATGTTTTATTTTTTCAAAATAAATATTATAATAAAATTATTTTCTTTTTATTAATTTATTTTTGGACTTAAATGATTTTAAATTTATAACATAATATATATATTAATTATAATAATATATGGGGTCTGTAAGAAAAAAATTAAAATGACCGACAATATCTTATATTGTCGATCATTTTGACTATGTCAATTAACTGTATGACACAATCGATTACACTATAACTTATTCCTTGAAAGAAACAAGAATTTAAATAAAGACATATGACACTTATTAATTAAAAAATAAAATAGTGTGTCCCGCAAGCTTTTGCACTTAAAAGATACACTACTTCATTTATCGGGAACAACAATTGGTCATGTTACTTAAAAGGCCCAATTAGCTCATGCCTTTATAGCCCATGTTTCATTGTTTTAAAAGGTTGTTCACATCTTGAATTAAACAAGAGGTTCATGACACTTGGATGAGAAAGCCTTGACAATTCAAATGCCTAGAAAATAGATAAACTCAACCTAATAAATCATGAATTTTTATGAGCAAGAGACTTCACGAGAAGTTTAAATTGATTCAATTATGATTTATATTTTTATTCTTATTATTACTTTTGAGTTTTAATTGAAGATGAGTTCTTAAAGTGGAATTCATCTTAAACATTTAAAAAAGAGCCTAATGGGTATTAATTAGGATTCAATCTTATGCATGCATACTTGAAAGGGATTCAAACTCGTATACTATAAGTATGGGAAATTATTCATTTATATATACAATTTGTCATTCATTCTATTGAGATTAATCACATTAAGCCTCTCTTGTTCGTGTATATAATCCTCTACACACTAGCACTTTTTTTTTTCGATAAACACTGACTTAAGTATTTAGAGAATTTTTTTTTTTTTGATAGGGAGAGTGAGGGTGGATTCGCCAATCAAAGAGGTAACATAGAAATAAGAAAGTAATTAACTGTGGAGCTTTTGAACCGGGGAACTTCACTTATCATATAAAATTTAATGATTTTCCATCTTATTCTCCCAATTCTTCACGGTAGTGGAAAAAGTTATGAAATCTTAATCTTCCTCCTCAAGTAAAGTTACTTTTATAGAAAGACATCAGAGGTGCATTACCTACTTCAGGATGCAGGAAGATTGATTCTGATATTTACTGTAAGATATGCGGTTTTGAGAAGGAAGATGTTGATCACGTCCTAGTTGGTTACAGATTAGCAAAACAAGTTTGTAAACAATCTTGTTTTAATCATATTGCTTGTCATCATCAGCCTTTTTCACAAACTTGTTTTAATCATATTGCTTGTCATCATCAGCCTTTTTCATATGATAACTTGATAGATTTGTTTACTGAAAAACTTGAAAAGAAGAGCTAGAAATTTTTATTGTGACTTCTTAGTCTATTTGGCTGGCCAGAATTCAATTCATTTTCAATTCAGGAGCTTGGTGTCTAACTTTGATTGCTCAAAGAGCTGTATTTGTATTGGCTGATTTCAACCATTATAGATCCTCAATTTTATCTCCTAATGGTAGTTTAAGCTCAATATCATCAATTGAATGGAAGCCCCCAACAGGATACTAACACAAACTTAATTCTAATGCTGCTATTTGTTTGAGGAATGGTCTCTTAGATTTAGGAAGTGTAATCAGAAATCAATCTAGAGAGATTTTGTGAAATGATCGATAAAAAGTTTTGTTTAGGTGATATTGAATTCGATGAAGTCAAGGCAATATTTTAAGGTGTGCAGTTGGTAAGGGATATTAGTATTTGGCCTGTGGAAATTGAAATTGATTCATCTAACGTTGTAAGTTTTTGAAAGGGGAGCTGTAAAGTAATGGAGAATTTGGGTAGTTGGTGCTTGAGATTAGGAAAATGCTATCAGATTGTAATCCCCTTCGTGTTAATGCTGTTAAGACAATGTAATACTTTAGCTCATAATCTGGCAAAAAATTCCATGTCTTCTGCGGTGCCCTCTCAGGATTGAGGAGCTACTGCTTGGCGTACGACTTTTGATGTAAAAAAGTATTATCAAATTTTTATTTCAATGTTGTCACCGAAGGAAGTTCATTATTCAAATTTAAAAATATCTAATTATCTTAATTTACCCTGTTTAATGCAAAAACTTCCTTTAATATTATTCGTCCAGACGTCAAATACCATTATTGTTAATCAAGTCTCCACTCCACTAACATAGTGCCTACTCCACTTTCATACAAATAAGACATCTCTTAATTCGATAGCTGACTTTTCTTTAATGTCAACAATTATTTTCAGTATACGGAATTCTTATTGTTTGCCTTGGAGTTGTGGGAACAAGGAATAGGATTAAAGATATGTCAATTATTTTATTGTGGAGTGAAATACTAACAGTTAAATGAAAATAAACGTTTAACAAACACTTATAATTAATATTTACTGTGTACTTTAGTAATTACATTTAAACAATTAAGAAAATATATATCTATATATATATTAAACGAACTCATGTTTTTTCCTTTTTTTTGAGCTCCCATACAATTGTTTGGTTTGGGATAAGAAACGGGAATAGATTGCCACGATTGAGCATTTTTTTTTCATATATATTTATGGAAAAATTAGGGTAGTTTCTTAAATTTTTTCTCCTATCTTTTAAAATTATTCATTACCTCTTTAAAAAGTAATTGGTCATTTTTAGTATTATTTTTTGCTTAAAAATTTTTCAAAAGAAAGTAATACATGGTTGTTTATACCCAAATTTTGGTAAGCCAAGAACCCAATCGTCTTTTGAGAATAAACGAGTGAGGAATTGTTTTGGCGAGGGAAAGCGACAACTCAATAAAAGTTGCTAAAGTTTAGGGGTAGTGAGTAGATAATTACTTAGAAGAGATGAGTTGGGTTAGCTAGGTTAAGAAAAGTTGTAAAAGTGACTCTAAGAATGATGATTTTAAATTTTTTATGATGATCATGTCTCATGGGTATGCAAAATTGCTAATAGAAACCTTCTTTAATTCTTTTAAAAAAAATAAAAGTTGGGATGATGACAGGAACATGCATAATTAAAAGGATCGATATTTGAATTTGATGATTAATAAAATATTTAAAAAATAAATAAAAGTGAGAATGATGTTACTTTAGGTGGGAAAGAAAAGAAAAGAAAATTAAATAAAACAAAAGTGAAGAATATGTTACTTTCGGTGGGAAAGAAACAAAAAAAAATTGATTAAGTTTTGTTCGTAGAAACTAAAATACTTTTTTTCTTTTAAGAGTAAAAGATAACTTTCATTACAAATGCAAGACGGGAAAATTTTCCAGCCAAATCAGAACACCATTACAATTTAAGGCACGCTTGACAAGCTTGTGAGCCAACAACATGAAATCTAGAAAATAAAGTAAGTTTAATTGTAGATAAAATAGTAATAAAACAATAAGAATAATTAACTCTCTAATTACTTTGTTGGTTTAAAGTTTAAACTCACAAAGAGAAGAAAATGACTAAAAGAGAGAAGAGTTATCAGTGATTGATGGTGGCCAATAGCGTTTTAATTTTCTCTTTTAATGGTCAGAATTTTAACTTTTATACTTTTGTAAATGAAAAGGAGAGGCGTCAAAGAGTGAGAGACGAGAATGTTAAATGAAAGTAAGGAAAAATTTTTAAAATATAATTTTAGAGTTAAAAATAAATGTTTTATATACTAATATTTTCCTGCAATCAATTTTATTTTAAATTTATTTTGAAATCAATATAATTATGTCATGTGTCGGTTTATGAAATAAATATTAAAAAATTTAATTTAACTTTTGATTTGATCTCATTTTTAATTTTCATAACATGAAACCAAACTGAATTGAACCAAAAACTTTTGAGGACACATACTAAAATAACTGTACAAACTTTTTTTTACACATTAAAATCAAACCGAACAGTTGGTCCGGTTAGGTTTAGTTTTTTCGGAAATCAGCTTTTTTTGCCCAGCTCTACTATAAACAGATCAAAATTTCTATTGAGAGTGATGGGTTCAGCGAGAGAAAATATATCCAACAGGATGTACATCAAAAAGTCTAACAGCGGCCAATATCCAAAGCATAATGGGAGATGATATTGCAGTTGTAATCCAGAGGAAGGCCAAGGCGACTGATATTTGATATAACTGACATTGATTTCGGAAAGAGCAAGGTCCCAAATCATTAAAATATAGCACTGTAATGCCAGCTGAGGCAGAAGCAACAGCAAGAGATAATGTTGCCATCACATATAACAATTTAATACAGGATTTAGCTTTGCAACTGCCGTAAAAATACATAACTACTTTGGATTTCATCTAGCAGCAAAGAACCGTTAAGCGTTACAGAAGCTGATCCAGTCTCCAACAACAAAGAGGCTGATCATAACAGGTATATGCATCTATTAACGCAAAGCCCAAAGCGCCAGAGTAGTTGCAAACCCATTACAGCAATCAGGAAGCTGCAAAAGGCACAAGGTCTTCAGTATAACTGTTGTATCCGCCAAAGTTAAAAGTTCATTTATAAAGCTAAAAAGAAGTAATAAATCAATCATCCCGAAAAGCGATTTCTATGCTTAAAGTACCCTCACTAAATGTGTTGAAACCAATAGCAAGTTAGAAAATATAAAAAACAATGATCCATTTCAACCGACTAAGTTTGAGTGCCTAGAATCTTAGACAGTTTCATTTTTCCAATTATGCAGCTGAGATAAGTCTCAAACACATGGTTGAATAAATAAAAGAACGGTCATGAGGAGTAGGATAGAAGTGCATTCTGGGGACAAGGAGGTAACAGCAAGAGTTAGAAAAGAAAATAGTTGAACGCACTCCAGAGCAAGATAGAGTCCCACTGCAAGAATAGGATGGAATACCATTAAAAATCAAGACAAGCTGCTCCAAATGCTCCATGAAACGTCAACAAATAGATGTTCAAGAAAAATCAGTGTGCAAGGATCAGTGTGCAAGGATCGAAGACGGACGCGAATAGAGGCGAAAGACGAAGGGAGCAGTGACTAGGTGTGGGCACCACGGCGACCAGGGCTAGACGCCACAGCGCCCAGTTCAGAACATGAGCGCCGTGGCGCCAGGCGATGGGCGCAGGAAGAATTTTCTGAATTGAGACTTTCTTATTTCATCTCCTACTTTCTTCAGGACTCCCTAATACGACTCCCACACGTTTAGGGTAAACCTAGGATATCCTAAAACATATATAAAGGCTATCAATTGGCTTGTAAACACATTTTGGTGATAACTCAATAGATTTAAGTGATCATTGAAGAAGTCTTTATAGTTCTTTGTAAGAGAAAATTCCTAGAGTGTAAGAGAAAGTTTTCTTTGTGATCTTTCTTGTAAAATATATACTTTGTGAGTGCCTTATGATTCATAATAAGAAAAGTGTGATCTTGATCTGCCGTGGACGTAGACAAGTTGCCGAATCACGTAATTTTTTGTATGTTCTTCTTCTACCCTTTCTCTCTTTATTCCTTAATTACTTGTTCTGCATATATTAATTGGGTGATTTTACTTGTTTGTGTGCTTCCGCTTCAACAAACTGGTATCAGAGCTTGGTTCTAAGCAGATATGGCCACACCCATGTATGAGGTAGAGAAATTCAACAGTACGAGTGACTTTAATTTGTGAAAGATGAAGGTTAAGGCATTGTTGGTGAGCCAAAGGCTAGGCTCGGCATTAAAGGAGACTACAACTCTATCTAGTGATGAAGAGAAGATGCCAAAGTCATCTAAAGCAGAAGCAGAAAGAATGCACATTTAAGAAAAAGCTCATAGCACAATCATTCTGTTATTGAGCGATGAAGTACTAAGGGAAGTATCATGTGAGACGACAGTGATAGGTTTTTAGAAGAAGCTTGACTCTCTTTATATGCAAAAATTGTTGGCCAACAGATTGCATATAAAGAAAAAGCTGTATCAGTTGTCCATGTCAGAGGGGACGCCGATGAAAGATCATATAAACGCCTTCGATAAGATCATTCTTGATCTTGAGTCTATCAACATCAAGATAGAAGATAAAAATAGAGCAATTATCCTACTGAGTTCACTCCCTAAGAGTTATGAGAGCTTTATTGATACGCTACTCTACGGTAGAGAGAGTTTGACGATGAGCAATGTAAAATCATCACTAAACTCAAAGTTATTAAGAAAGCAGATCAAGGGCAATGCAGAAAGTTTATCTATAAGATGAAGGCCCATATATAGAGATGGAAGGAAAAATAGCTCAAGATCGAAGTCTATGACTCTTAAGAAGTATTATTACTGCAAGAAAAAAGGGCACTTCATAAAACACTGTCCTGAAAAGATAGTACAAGACAAGAAGAAAGCGGATTCTGTGCTTGCCTATGATGATAGCTATGACAGCGCAAAGACACTCGTCGTTACTGATAGTAAGAACACTGAACAATTGATTTTTTATTCTAGTTGTACTTTTCACATATGCCCGCACAAGTCTTGATTTACAAATTTTCAGCCTATTAGTGGTGGTAAGGTCTTAATGGGTAATGACATTGCATGTCAGATGATGGGAATTAGTAGTGTTAAGCTTAGGCTACATGATGAGCGAGTGAGAGAGTTGACAGATATTAGGTATGCTCCTGACTTAAAGAGAAACTTGATCTCACTAGGGACTCTAGACCAGAATAGGTGTTCCATCAAGATCAACGGAGGGATTTTAAGAGTATTGAAGGGTTCCATAGTGGTGATGAGAGGAGAGAAGCGCGTTTATGTGCTTAAAGGTGAAGTCGTGAGTGGTTCTACACTATTCTCTGTAGATTATGAGAGTATGCAAATCAAGTTATGGCATCTTAGACTGGCACACCTAGGCGAGAGAAACCTGAAGGAGTTATTTAGTCAAAAGGCGTTTGGTGAGGATAAGTTCCAGCCCTTAGAGTTTTATGAGCATTATGTGCTTGGGAAAGCACATAGGGTGAGGTATAGTACCGGTAAATATAAGACTAACAGGACTCTTGACTACATACACTCAGATCTTTAGGGACTAGCTTAGATAGCTACTCGCGGTGGTGCCAGGTATATTCTCAGTTTAATTGATGAGTATTCAAGGAAACTGTGGGTCTATGTATTAAAGAGTAAGGATCAAGTGTTTGAAGTATTCAAGACTTGGAAGGCTCTTGTTAAGAATCAAACTAGCAAAAGGGTAAAGAGGTTGAGAACTGACAACGGCCTCAAATTTTACAATAGAGAGTTTGATGGGTTTTATGCCAAGTAAAGGGTTGCGAGGCATAGAATGGTAAGATCAACACCACAGCAGAATGGCGTAACTGAGAGGATGAATAAGACCCTACTTGAAAGGGTTAAATGCATGCTTACCAATGCAAAGATGTCTATGACATTTTGGGGAGAAGCTGTTGTGACGGCAACTTATTTGATTAATAGAAGTCCCTCCTCAGCAATTGACTTCAAGACGCCAAAAGAGAAATGGTCTGGCAATTCTCCGAAGTATGACCACCTCAGAATATTTGGTTGCCTTGCCTTTATACATGTTAAGGAGGGGAAGTTGAAACCTAGAGCCATCAAATGGGTATTCATAGGATATTTCAATGGAGTGAAAAGATATAAAGTGTGGTATAAAGACTTGACACCACCAAGGAGTATCATAAGCCGTGACGTGATGTTCAATGAGATGACGATGCTGAAAACCTCCTAAGAAGATGAGAAAGAAGAACCTATGCCCAAAGAAGACTTAGCACTCGAGTCAATAAAAGTTAAAGTAGAGCTGGACAGTAGATCTGATATGCTTCTAGATCAACACTTCAACGAGGAGATCCTTGAAGATAAATTAAAAATACCGGCAAGTTCCTCTAAGTCTACCCAAAGAAAGACTAGGACTCCTGAGATAGAACTTGAAGAGTACTAGTTAACTAGAGACAGACTAAGAAGAACGATTAACCCATCAGTTAGATATCCACAAGCAAATCTAATTGCTCATGCTTTTAATTCTACTTACACTCTTAAGTATGATGAGCCTAAGACATATGGTGAGGCTATGAAGAGTAAAAACAAGAAAGAATGGCAGCAGGCTATGGAAAAAGAGATTAGTTCTCTTAGGAAGAACAATACCTGAACGTTGGTGGAGAAACTTCAAAAGAAACTAGTCGGGTGCAAGTGGGTGTATAAGATGAAGAAGGGGATACTGATGATAGAGTCTACAAGATTCAAGGCTAGGTTAGTAGCACAAGGTTTTACTCAAAGAGAATGAGTTTATTTTTATGAGATATTCTCTCTAGTCGTCAAGCACACATTTATTAGGATCTTGTTAGCCATGTGCAAATCTTGATTTACATCTAGAGCAGATTGATGTAAAGATAGCTTTTCTACATGGAGAGCTTGAAGAGACGATATACATGGCATAGCCGTAAGGGTTCGAGGATCCCAGAAAAGAAGATCATGCTTGTTTGCTAAAGAAGTCATTATACGGGTTAAAGCAATCACCTAGACAGTGGTATAGGAGATTTGATGAGTTTATGATAGCTTGTGGCTTTAGTATGACCAAGTATAATGGATGTGTGTACTTCAAAAATATAAATTGTGGGATGATGTATTTGCTTCTATACGCCGATGATATGTTGATCGCCTATAAGAATATAGAAGAAATACAGAAACTCAAAGAGCAGTTGAGTAGCGAGTTTAAGATGAAGGATTTGATAGCAGCGAAGAGAATATTGAGTATGGATACTGTGAGGGAAAGAAAAGATGTTATCTTCTTATCCCAACAGCGATATATACTCAAAATTCTAGAGAAGTTTGGTATGTCCAACAGTAAGGTTGTCTCTACTTCTTTGGCCATACATTTCAAACTTTCAGCAGCACATTCGTCAATATCCAAAAAGGAGAAACTGCAGATGAGCAAAGTATCGTATACAAGCGCTGTAGGGAGCATCATGTATGCAATGGTTTGTATAAGACCAGACATAGCACAGGCTGTAAGTGTGGTAAGTAGATACATGACAAATCTGGAAAATGATCACTGGCTTGCAATGAAGTGAATTCTGAGATATCTCAAGGGAACGTCAAATCACGGGTTAATGTATAAGAGGGATGAGGACAGCAGTGAAATGGTAAAAGGGTAAGTAGACTCAGATTATGCAGGTGATCTAGATAAGAGAAGATCGTTGATGGGCTACCTATTTACAGTGTTTTGGTGTAGTGTGTGTTGGAGATCAGTTCTACAATAGTGATTGCATTATCTACCACAGAGGCGGAGTACATAGCTGTTGGTAAGACTATTAAGGAGGCCGTGTAGTTAAAAGGCATATGCGCAGAGGTATTGGCTAGTGAAGATGTGAACATCAGTGTATATTGTGATAACCAGAGTGTTATACGCCTAAGTAAGCATCAAATGTTCTACAAGAGGTCGAAACACATTGATGTGAGGTTTCATTACATTTTAAAGATTGTCCAAAGTGGTAAAGTTAGTCTATCGAAGATAGCATCGTCTAAAAACCCTACTGATATGTTGACTAAGCCATTGCCCTCAGTTAAGTTCATCCTATGCAAGGACTTAACCGGAGTCACTACTTTGTAAATGTGACCGAAGATGCAGAAATGAGAGATCGAGTTACTTTATGGATGATTTTGAATCAATGAGGAGAGTTGTGAGAATATTGATTAAAAATCATCAGAATATGATTTGGAGAGCAAACCAAGTGCGTAGGGTGCAAGGATCGAAGACAGACGCAAAAGGAGGCGAAAGACGAATGGAGCAGTGACTAGCTGTCACGCCCCAGACCCAACAGATCTGACACACGACATCACTTACATTCATTCAATAATACTTAAACATTCATTTTAATTTCTTTCAGAATTATAGCAATTGAATTATGACTGGGACAATTACTAAACCGGAGATACGCAGAGTTTTCTCAGAGATTAACACTCTACTACGTCACCAGTAGCAACTTTGTTACCGGAAGCCCAGAATATATTCATTGCAAATTCTTACTTAAAATCAATCCATTACTACACTTGGTGAAACTTAAACTAAATCCAACCCCACACAATAAAATAATACATAAGTATTTATTCAACATGGACAAATCAAATATTTTATCCCACGTGTCCCCAAATGAAACACTTAGCAACCTAACAACTTAGGGAACCCAAGGAACAGCAGAAGCCTTGCCAAATCCGCTAAGCACACATGTACCTTATTTACCTGAAATCACCATAAACTATAATGAGTATAAAACTCAGTAAGCATACTAGTTTTTCATATATCAAATACAAATACATATATGTACACAATGCATATGTATGATATGTTGTTATCAATCAAAATCATAATCTTATCAAATCACATATCATGTAAGCGCTTACACATTCTTTCAAAACACATAATAGGAATACCATCACTCAACTACTACTTAGTAGGACTTACATATCACATATCACATAATGAGCCAAATGTCACTCGTAGGTGACATACCGTATGAGAGGAATAGTACAAGTGAGGTCTTTAAATCACACATATATAACGCTTATGCCCGAAGGTAAAAGCCAAACCCTCACCCTGATCATCGGTGAGTCCTCTCACATGTACCAATACGCCACCACACGAATGTGATGACTCACACTTCCTTTAGGTACCAATAGGATCCTCCCTACATACGGAACACATAACATATACCAATCCCGAAGGAAAGGCCACACATAAAGGCTCCACAAATCACATAAAATGCCTACTAAGTTAACAGTGAGTTCAAGTACCCTCAAATCACAAAATATTTCTCATGGACATATTACACTTCAAATGCTTTCTTTGTTAAACGCATCTTATTTTGGAAAGCTCACTTTCAAAAACACATGTATGTCAATGCTCAATGTCAATGCTCACATTCATAAACATATATTCACATTTCATATCAAAATATACTTTGACATATCATAAACATATTCTTAACCCCATTTACAAAATCATACAAAACAATTATTATGTTTATTGTGATTCCAGTAGTAAGTCTAGTATACTTACCTCTTAACACTTTCAGCTACAAGGCTTAAATCTCCTTAACCTATCAATGGAGATTAATCCTTTCATAAGCCTCACAATTCACACAAAATACTTTAAATAGCTTACAAAATTATACACAATGCATTTATCACATCAAATTGGTCTAAATATTTGGTTTCTCAAAACCTGTCATTCTGACCACTTACACTTAACAAAAATTTCTAATACATCAAATGATGTCCAATTACTCCGAAATCAGAATATATCATTCTTGACTCATATATACTTCTTATATATGAATATTATATCAAAATTCCTACACAATCCATTCCATACACACCATCGAATCCAAACTACAAACCTGACAGGATCAAGATACTTACTGAACAGTATTCAATCTCCCAATTTTATAAAATCATATACTAACTCAAAAATTATAAAACTACCACATAATTACTCTTGACACATATCTCAGTCCATGATAAATATTTGGCTTCCAAATAACTGCCAAAAGTATTTTAAAACTATTTTATTTCATAACTTTAAAAATCTGTTAATCAAATACTACAATGAGCTGATACACTTTAGAAATTCATAACACTTCAACCACATTGATCCAAATTATCAATTCCGAGTATATCATATTAGACATATAAAATTATCATATTCCACAAATTCGTAATTTTTAAAGATCATTCAGCAAGTCAAAAATTATTTTCCACTGTATCATACTGTTTACACAGGAAATTTCCAGAATTCCAGGGTCATTTTGGTAAATTCACTACAAATTCAATTTCCGAGATTTTCAGTCGATTCAAAGTCTCAGATGATCCTAAACATGTCTAATTTCATATACTCAAAATTCAAAACCAGAATCGAATCACAACAATTTATAAAATTCCTAGATCAAGAGGTTATCCAGCAGAAATTCCATAATTCATCATGATTTATCAAACTATCTTATAGATCATCATCAATTCTCATATGATCTTACGAAATACACAACAAATCCTCAATTATACATATTTTCAGAAATCAAAACTTAAAGGAATTAACTTAATTAATACCAATAAATTGAGAAATACGTATGATATACCTCTTGAAATTCAAATTTCCAATTTCTTCTTCTTTTTCTTCTTCTTCTCCTCTTTCTCTCTCCTCTATTTCTCTCTTCTCTCTCTTAAAATGGGTAGCTCGACCTAAAAATGGTAAATTAGGGTTTAAAAGTGTATTTTTATACTAAGAGGCTAATTTTTGATATTTACGAATTTGCCCCCAAAACTTTCAAAGTATAACAATTTGGTCCCTAAAATAAATCTAAAGTCATACAAATAAACCCAATACTAATCGTATATCATTAACCTATAAAAATATTACTAATAACAATATATAATTCAAGTATCACCAACATACAAATAAAATACGTATATTTATACATATATAAATACTTATTCTTACCAGTCGTGGATACTGGTTACTACAATTCTCCCCTCCTTGTAAGAATTTCGTCCTCGAAATTCATGACTTAAGCAAACATATGGGGATACTTAGATCCCATTTCTTATTCTCATTCCCAAGTTTCCTTTTCAACAATATGGTTTATTCATAAAACATTTACAAAGCAATCTTCTTTGTATATATGATTTGCTCATTGTGGTCCAAAATCCTGATAAACAGTCATTCATATGTTCGATTATCTCTAAGTTGGCTCATAACTTAGTATATGAGAGAAGTACGAAACATTCATCCATAAAATAAACACATGGCACACATTATGGACTTATAAAATATATACACACATATTTTTATTCTTTTTTCCCATTCGTTCAATATTTAATGGGTATCTATACACTTCACCTTTCATTCATTAAAGAATAACATAGATGTAGAATACCCATACTAATCTCTTACATAAAATTCTTAACTCCTTTAAAAATTTTAATCCCTTCAACATATACTCATACGTCATAATATCATTCACTACCTTGATATCATTAAAAAAAAAATGTAGTATTTCTACGCAACTAAGTTGTCATTCAAATCAGAATATTGAAAGCATTATCTTAAACGATCAAAAATCAACTTCAATAAAAAGACCTTTAGTTCAACTGATTCTTAAACTATAGATCTTAACATTATATCTCTTACTTTAACTCTTAAAAAAAATAGTCCACCTTATTGGACATCATTTTCTCATTGAGATTGACATGTCTGCTTTTTCTAATATGCTCGATTTCAAACAGAAAAGATTCTACTAGCACAATTACTGCGATGGCAAATATGATTCTTTTAACTATTCCTTTATAGTCATCCACGTAAAAGGAAAGGACAAAACGATTATTGATTTTCTTTCATAAAACTCTATAAATAGCCTAAACCTCATAATCACTTTTCTAGTAATAAATAAAACCAACCTTCTTACCATCTTCATAATGAATCCCATTATCATAACTCCTCTTGTTCCTTTTTCTCCACCACAATTTCCAGACCTAATCAAAACCAGAACACTCCATTCCCGTGCCAAAGAATTCATCAGACACTACGCCATCTTAGCAGTCCAAGAACACGGCCTCACAGTTCTTGGTGGCCCTTTGTTCAACTTAGAATACCCTTTCTTTCACCTGCACTCTTTTTTCCCATTTTCCCAATGGTTCAAACCTGTCCTTTACTTGTTATGGTACCTGTTGGATCTGTATACAATCGCCATGGAATTCCCATTACTTAGAACCCTCCAAAAATTAGAAAAATGTGATGAAGATCATCCAGCCCTGATTTTTCTCCAATGGTTTTACCCAAAGACATGGTGGATAACTAAATTTCAATACATGATTGCAAACAACACAAATGCTGCAGTCCCCAGACAACATCTTTGGTCAGTCTTACTTCTCCAACGGAAGGGTATGATTATTTCAGATCACGAGATTCATTATTACCCCACTGTTAAAGATTACTTCACATTTACCCTTTCACTAAAGGGATCAATTAAGCTCTGGCCTGAAGAAGTAATTCAGAAAAAGAGAGAACTTGAAAGAATTCTTGCTCAGGAAAATCAAATAATTCCTCCGTCTGTTTGAATCTCCCCAGAAGATGCTGCACCTTGGGAACAAGTTGAAGCTGACTTTACAGAAGACCTGAATTTTGCCAATATACTCAAATTCCAACAAAGACAAAAATATCATCTTTCACATCTCAGAAATACAGATTACTCTACTCATCATCACCATATCCCAAACATGACTTATTATGCCAGATACAGACAAGCAATGGATAACCTTCACCAATGGCCTCAGCTAACTGTCCCGACAAAACCTACCCAATCTCAGCCAGTTGTCCCGACAGAACCTACTCAATCTCAGCCAGTTATCCCGACAGAACTTGACCAACACCAACCCAATCTTGACTTATCCCTCTTTCAAGACTCCCAACCTTATCTAACCGACACTCAAATCCAAGAGGAATCCAGCACATCCCTCATCCAGACCAGCTCACCTGCAGAAGATTAAGATATGGTAGACCCACCTTCCACTCAGCCAGAGCCCTCATTCAATGTATGAGAACAACAACTCCATAAGTTTCTCTCTCACGGATACGACACAGATGAAAGCGACCAGGGAGACTCATTTTAACCTACATTGCTGTTTCTGTTTTTCACAGAAACTAGATCCGTGTTGTTCTATCACATCAAAGAGAGACTGAATACTGCTTTATCTTTATGTCAAGTGTGCTTTATTTTTCTTTATGTCTGCTTTTAATCTATCGGCCAAAAATCAATGTTAAGACCACAAAAATTCTTATAATTAATAAAGTTAATTTGGCCTCATGTCCAAAGTCTAGTTGGTAGCTTTTAAAAGTCTTCAAGTCATATATGCATTGTCGGTCATTAGTGCCAAAACGGCAAAGTCCCTAAATCCATAAAATAGGCATTTATTGACTTTTTTTAATCATCTTACCTAACTCATCACGCTTCCGACACAATTTTATTACACTTACATATCAACAAATATCTATTCAAAATTTTGCGGCCTATTGTTCCTTATAGAATAATAAAGTAAAACTCATTCTTTTCTTTTTACCTCACAAGAATTGAGAAAAACGTATATACTTGAACATACTTACATATATGCTCCACAGCTATTATCAATTTATTTCTCTATAAATACATTGTTTTTGCATCCTTATACAAACTCAAAAATATTCAAAGATTAGGGTGAGCATAACAATGGAGGAAACCTCAGCTCGTCGATTCACAAAAATTTGTGTCTTTTGTGGATCTAACCCTGGGAATGCTGAAGAGTTTACAAAAGTTGCAGAAAATCTTGGTAAGGTATTAGCTGAGCGAAATATACATTTAGTATATGGAGGAGGTAACCGAGGGTTAATGGGGTCTGTGGCAAAAGCTGCATACAATAAAGGTAGTCGAGTTTTGGGTATCATTCCAAAACCTCTAGCTATTGAAAATATTGTAGGAAAAACAGTTGGGGATGAGTTACAAGTCTCATCTATGCACGAGCGAATGGCTCAAATGCTTAGGCATGCAGATGCTTTCATAGCTCTACCAGGAGGTTTCGGGACCTTGGAGGAAATTTTTCAAATTGTCTCATGGGCACAATTACAAATCCACCAAAAATCCATTGGTTTGTTAAATGTTAATGGCTTTTACGACGGGTTGATATCTTTTCTTGACTATGCAGCGGGAACACAATTCATCCCACTTCTAGCACGACGGATTCTTATTTCAGCTCCAACTGTTGATCAACTAATTGATCAATTACAGTCTTTTATTCCTCTGTCTAATCCAACATTGCATCAGTTAGATTGGCCTACTCATGACAGTCAGAAGAAGCGCAAAATAGACTTAAATCTCACTCCGTAGCCTCTACTGTATTTTTGTTGCTGCTATTGTTGTTGTTTTCCTTTTCAATAAAAGTTGTTTCAATTGATGTCTTCAATACTCTACTTCTCTATATTTTGTCATTGAGAAAATTATCTCAATTTACTCTATGACATGCAAATTATCATTATAAGATATTCAACATCACTCTTACTAAGCATATTAGTCATAACTTAAAAAAAAATCTAAATAGTAACATTAAGATCCACAAGGTACCATTATCCACAACAACAACAATCTTAGCAGCTCTTGGATAATGTGTCATCTTCACAAAATCATACAAAATTTAAGGAATATGTCAAACTTTTACACAACAAAGCTACAAATACAATCCTAAGGATTTGGCATCTGCTCGGTTCCCTTGACTCGACACTTAAAAGTCTACAGAATCATATCCTGGCTCTGATACCAATAAAAGCTGTCACGCCCCAGACCCAACAGATCTGACACACGACATCACTTACATTCATTCAATAATACTTAAACATTCATTTTAATTTCTTTCAGAATTATAGCAATTGAATTATGACTGGGACAATTACTAAACCGGAGATACGCAGAGTTTTCTCAGAGATTAACACTCTACTACGTCACCAGTAGCAACTTTGTTACCGGAAGCCCAGAATATATTCATTGCAAATTCTTACTTAAAATCAATCCATTACTACACTTGGTGAAACTTAAACTAAATCCAACCCCACACAATAAAATAATACATAAGTATTTATTCAACATGGACAAATCAAATATTTTATCCCACGTGTCCCCAAATGAAACACTTAGCAACCTAACAACTTAGGGAACCCAAGGAACAGCAGAAGCCTTGCCAAATCCGCTAAGCACACATGTACCTTATTTACCTGAAATCACCATAAACTATAATGAGTATAAAACTCAGTAAGCATACTAGTTTTTCATATATCAAATACAAATACATATATGTACACAATGCATATGTATGATATGTTGTTATCAATCAAAATCATAATCTTATCAAATCACATATCATGTAAGCGCTTACACATTCTTTCAAAACACATAATAGGAATACCATCACTCAACTACTACTTAGTAGGACTTACATATCACATATCACATAATGAGCCAAATGTCACTCGTAGGTGACATACCGTATGAGAGGAATAGTACAAGTGAGGTCTTTAAATCACACATATATAACGCTTATGCCCGAAGGTAAAAGCCAAACCCTCACCCTGATCATCGGTGAGTCCTCTCACATGTACCAATACGCCACCACACGAATGTGATGACTCACACTTCCTTTAGGTACCAATAGGATCCTCCCTACATACGGAACACATAACATATACCAATCCCGAAGGAAAGGCCACACATAAAGGCTCCACAAATCACATAAAATGCCTACTAAGTTAACAGTGAGTTCAAGTACCCTCAAATCACAAAATATTTCTCATGGACATATTACACTTCAAATGCTTTCTTTGTTAAACGCATCTTATTTTGGAAAGCTCACTTTCAAAAACACATGTATGTCAATGCTCAATGTCAATGCTCACATTCATAAACATATATTCACATTTCATATCAAAATATACTTTGACATATCATAAACATATTCTTAACCCCATTTACAAAATCATACAAAACAATTATTATGTTTATTGTGATTCCAGTAGTAAGTCTAGTATACTTACCTCTTAACACTTTCAGCTACAAGGCTTAAATCTCCTTAACCTATCAATGGAGATTAATCCTTTCATAAGCCTCACAATTCACACAAAATACTTTAAATAGCTTACAAAATTATACACAATGCATTTATCACATCAAATTGGTCTAAATATTTGGTTTCTCAAAACCTGTCATTCTGACCACTTACACTTAACAAAAATTTCTAATACATCAAATGATGTCCAATTACTCCGAAATCAGAATATATCATTCTTGACTCATATATACTTCTTATATATGAATATTATATCAAAATTCCTACACAATCCATTCCATACACACCATCGAATCCAAACTACAAACCTGACAGGATCAAGATACTTACTGAACAGTATTCAATCTCCCAATTTTATAAAATCATATACTAACTCAAAAATTATAAAACTACCACATAATTACTCTTGACACATATCTCAGTCCATGATAAATATTTGGCTTCCAAATAACTGCCAAAAGTATTTTAAAACTATTTTATTTCATAACTTTAAAAATCTGTTAATCAAATACTACAATGAGCTGATACACTTTAGAAATTCATAACACTTCAACCACATTGATCCAAATTATCAATTCCGAGTATATCATATTAGACATATAAAATTATCATATTCCACAAATTCGTAATTTTTAAAGATCATTCAGCAAGTCAAAAATTATTTTCCACTGTATCATACTGTTTACACAGGAAATTTCCAGAATTCCAGGGTCATTTTGGTAAATTCACTACAAATTCAATTTCCGAGATTTTCAGTCGATTCAAAGTCTCAGATGATCCTAAACATGTCTAATTTCATATACTCAAAATTCAAAACCAGAATCGAATCACAACAATTTATAAAATTCCTAGATCAAGAGGTTATCCAGCAGAAATTCCATAATTCATCATGATTTATCAAACTATCTTATAGATCATCATCAATTCTCATATGATCTTACGAAATACACAACAAATCCTCAATTATACATATTTTCAGAAATCAAAACTTAAAGGAATTAACTTAATTAATACCAATAAATTGAGAAATACGTATGATATACCTCTTGAAATTCAAATTTCCAATTTCTTCTTCTTTTTCTTCTTCTTCTCCTCTTTCTCTCTCCTCTATTTCTCTCTTCTCTCTCTTAAAATGGGTAGCTCGACCTAAAAATGGTAAATTAGGGTTTAAAAGTGTATTTTTATACTAAGAGGCTAATTTTTGATATTTACGAATTTGCCCCCAAAACTTTCAAAGTATAACAATTTGGTCCCTAAAATAAATCTAAAGTCATACAAATAAACCCAATACTAATCGTATATCATTAACCTATAAAAATATTACTAATAACAATATATAATTCAAGTATCACCAACATACAAATAAAATACGTATATTTATACATATATAAATACTTATTCTTACCAGTCGTGGATACTGGTTACTACACTAGGCATGGGCACCATGGCGACCAAGGCTGGGCGTCGCAGCGCCCAGTCCAGAACTTGAGCTCCGCGAAGCTCAGACTGGTGCACCAGCGCCGCGACAGTAAGAGCTGAGCGTCGCGGCGCTGCGTGCGGGAAGAGTTTCCCGAATTGAGACTTCCTTATTTTGTCTCCCATTTGCTTCAAAACTCCCTAATACAACTCTCACACATTTAGGGTAAACCTAAGATATCCTAAAGCCTATATATAGACTGTCAATTAGCTTGTAAACATATCTTGATAATAACTCAATAGATCTAAGTGATTATTGAAGAAGTCTTTATGATTTTTTGTAAGAGAAAATCTCTAAAGTACAAGAGAAAGTTTTTTTTGTAATTTTTCTTATAAAATGCATACTTTGTGAATGTCTTGTGATTCATAATAAGAAGAGTATGATCTTGATCTTCCATGAACGTAAGTTAGTTGTCGAATCACATAATTTTTTATGTGTTCTTTTTTTACTATTTTTCTCTTTATTCTTTAATTATTTATTTTATATATATTACTCGGATAATTTTGTTTATTTGTATGCTTCCACTTTAACAATCAGTAACATGGTATGTGATTATAAATTGAAGAGCACTGTGGCAAGGATTAACTTAGCTCAATTCACGTTCAACTTCATACATAATATACTTTTAATAGCATCACTCCTCTGGTTAATTGCGGAATTCCTTTGCTTCATCGATGAAGCAAAATTTCCAAAGAAAGATAATCTCTATTGGATCCAACCTATCGGATGTCTCCAACATCAAAGCTCCATATGGTCTAAATGCAGTAGGATCGTCACACCATATACTGAGTAGTATGACCATCTGATATGTTTACTAAGTGCAACTAGAATAACGAAGACGCTATCATAAACCTAAGTTGCTGGTGCCTAATGGTGATCAAATGTTGGTTTGACAATTTTCTCCACTCACTAGTCTGGCTTCATAGTCATTGCTGGTTTCATTATAAAAATAATAATAAAGTATTTTGATAAACGATATGCATGCAAATAGTCCTATGTGATTGGAAATATTATTTTAAGCACTACATCTGCCAGCATGTATAGCAACTAGTGGCCCTAGGGCGTGACTTGCCACTAAAGTGCACAGCACCGTAGTCATCCGAATTCAAAGTAAAATATGAGAGTAGGAGTTAGTTATTTAGGAGTACTTAACTCCATACTAAATTTTTTTTTTTTTAAATGTATAGCAACTAATATAGTTCTCCGAAAATACTTTGCTTATGAAGTACTCGGCCATACTCTAGTCAAAAAGAAAGTTTGGGTTTAGAAATTTAGGTATATTTCTTTGATATAGCACAAAACAAGCACAAAAAGTATTTTAACTACTACATTGTAGCACAAATGGATTAGAATCAACTCCAAAAAGCATATCTGCTGCCTCATTTACCTGAACCTTGGTCCTAACATGACAATATCTTTGAGAATGCTACACGTATAACCTAACAACCAAAATGAATATAACACAATAGTTCATTTCTTCTGCAGCAAAATATGTACAAGACCCTACCCATGGTTTATTTTCAACATTCTTATGAATCAAACAGGATTTCCATGATTAGAAGAAACACAAAACCAAAGTAACAAGCAATTTCCTCAAGATGTGGTCGATACTGATAAGAGTGCCAAGAATTATTTTTGTTCTTAATTATATGATATTCTTAATATGGACAAAAATCTAATTGAAGGAAATATGTACAGATCATCAACACATCAGCCTTCCCTATGCAACTTATTTAGCCATTCGATAAATGAAAAGGTGAATGAGAAGACATTCTTTAGCATAAAAATGAAATTCCCATCAATTGGAGATCTTTATAATTTATGAAATATTCAGCTCATTCTACATTAAAATATATTCAATTAGTTTGTCAAATTAAACAAGCTTATATTAAGATCTATCTCAACAAAGATTTATCAAAAAGTAAATAACAGCAACACAACCAAGTAATAAAATTACTGCATTATGGTATATTATGCTTGTCACCTTCTTTTTCTTAAGAAACGGAGTTCATTCTCAAATAGGCAATCTTCAATTATTAGTGCATAGAGGTACTTGAAAGGTACAAATTCTAAGATTGGGTGGTATAAATTGTTATAGAGTTCTCAATACATTCTTAAGCATAATTTTATAACTTGGTTTGCATTGAAAGATGCATTGTATACCGAGGACAAATTTGTCAAATGGGCTTTCACCCTATCAGTCGACTGACCCCTTTATGAACGAGACAATAAAACAATTCAATATATATTTTTTCAATCTAGCTTCTTTGGGAGTATTTGTTAAAAAGTTCTTTTGACCCGTCAACTCAAGTAATCGTCGCCCATTCACTTGGCAAAGAGAGATTTCATTTTTTAGCATAAAACTACAAGTAAAACCATCCTTTACAAGGTTCGAAAGATTGCTTTTTGTACAAGTGTCTGCTTGTTATGGCGAAAATGCAACCAGGTACTATTTCAATATAAAAATCCTTTTGCTAATGCTATTTTTTAAAATATTAAAAATGTGATATGAATTAGATGTTTAAGTATTATAAATGGTCAATGCATAAATCACATAACAAATAAGTGATGAAATGTATCAATAAAAATTTATCAGAATTTTGTATTATTTTTGTGTATCTAACTCATAAATAGTTGTATCTTGCTGATTTTAGCAATATTATTACTCTTTGGTCATTTGTCAAAAAAAAAAAGGAGTTTATTATAGAACTATGCCCATTTCCAATCAATAAAGAATCAGTAAGAGAGTGATTTTGAAACGTAGATCAAGCTGAATAATACATGTGAAGCTAATTATGAGCCAGTGAGATATTTTGAAGTAATAATTTCTTCTATCATTAATTTTCCACCTTAAAATAGTAAATTCCACTACCGATCAATCAAAGTCGAGTACGATGGATAGAGTACTGTTAGGATTAATGTGTCTTTGCAGCGGAGATTGAGACAAAAACAATTTGCAGATAAAATCTCTTTTATCGAATCTTTATAAATATATGGGTTAAGTGCATAAAAAAATAAATAAATAATGAATATACTTTCAATGGTGGTATCCTGCAATTTTTGCTTTATTTTTATTTTTATTAAACGATTTCAAATTAATGCTCTTGTATTAGAGTGAAAAAGAATAATGGACTTTCTACTCTTAATTACAGAGTTGCCTAAAAATTCCCATAGGCTCTCCTTTCATTTTCTTTTTATATTGACTCAATTAAAATAAAATTAATTTTAATTTTAATTAGATAAATTAATAATAGCCTTTAATTAATTAAACAATTATCTCCTAAAAAATAGAGAGATAAAAACGCGAGCCAATGAGAGAGTCTCTTGTTGGTGCACATGTAACATCCAATAATTAGGTATTAAAAAATTTCTTAAATTTTAACTTTCAGAATCTTTCAAAATCAAATCAAAGAAAAATTAACAACACTTATTAATTAATTTATTTATTTACAAGCCCCTTGCCCATTTACTTTTTTATGCATAAGATTAAGTGTCGACTTACATTTTAATGCATAAAATTAAGTTTCCACTTATTTTTTCATATATAGTGTCAAGTATTCACTTATTTTTTTATGTATAAAGTCAAGTCTCTACTTGTTTTTTTATACATAGTGTTATGTGTCAATATTTTATTAGTTAACAACTTTAACTAATAAAATAAAAGTTTAATACTTTGATAAGTGTAATTTTCAAGAGATCTTGAAACAAATTCTACTTTTTTTAAAAATTTCAAACCAAACCGATTTGCTATTTCAGTGCTCAACGAGTACACTTTATATTTTCATACTCTCTAAGTTTACACATATTTATCTTACGAAACTTTTTCGTAAGTCCGTAAATGATGCCCTACACATATGTTACGGATATTACAGAACAGCGAATTGAACCATATAAGCGAAGGTCAACCATATTCGCATAATTCTTCCATCACATATAACTTGGAAGAGAAGAAATATAGATTATCATTGTTAAATCTCTATATGCTCGACTATAAACTTATTTCTAAATTTATATTTTCGTAAACAATATCCGCAAACTACTTTACAATATTATTTAACTTTGCAGAAAACTTCTTTTCGAGATTTTATGCTTGTAACCCCAAAACTTCTTGAAATATAATTCTCGAAGCATTAAGATACACAACTCACCCATATGAACTGACAGATCACATATCGACGTACATCAGACTCTATATGCATCGAACCATACCCAACGACACTCAAATGTCAAACAATGAAATATCTCTAATCTGCGTAAAATCAAAGCATAGTGGATCACTCACAAGCCCACCATGGTACTCAGGTCAAAGAATTACGAATACTACTTAATTCGATGGGACTCTCTATTAGTGGCTCTATGGAATGCCTATTAGAGGTCCTCATGAGTTTGTTCAATACCCAGTCCTCACTAAATACTTACATACCTATACAAGCTTCCGTTAAGCCCATAGTCTAATAAGACTAACTATATGGATAATTTAGATATATGCATACACTAATCCGAAATAAATACCAATCGACCCGTGTTAACAACCATGAATCAAGAATGAAATATTTTTTAGAACATATTGCATAATGATATTTCTTATCACCATTTGTAATTCCTTACAACTATGTCATTACTAATATATTCTTAGGTTTTTGTCTTATTTCAAACAAGACTCTAACTCTTATAAATGCTAATCTCTTAGCGTTGACCTAAAATCTTTTGGATCAAATCTAAACTTCTTTAGATCTATAATGTCTAAAAAGTTACAAGCTTATTACCATATAACTATGTATTAATGATTATTATCAAAATGATTACTGTATATTGAAATGACACACAAACACCATCTCCAACAATACTTACTACCAATAATCTAGATTAGGAAGCATCAGATAAGTTAGGTCTTTCCTAAAGAAGGCGATCTCCCCTAGCTCCTATTTAATTGACATAACTAACGTAGCAAATATCTCTCCAATTCTACATCTCTTGACTTTGGTTGCTCTTCTGAATAATGGCCTTTATCTCTCATCCCTTCTTTCTTTGTCTAGTGGACCTCCATGTAGTACTGCTATATAAAACTAGTTTATGATTATTCTCATGAATAATGCTTTCATGGATTCTTTGGTGAGATCTTTTTATTATCCACGGCCCTTCCAAAACCATCTTATGTTTATCTAATCCTTTCTTTCCTTTCATCTCTAGATCCTCGAGCTTAATAGAAGCTTTCTTAGTGAGGTTATGTTCTTTATCTACTTCTCCTTCTTTTGTGGTTTCTTCTTCCTCGTCCAAGTCGTAAAAACCAAATAATGATTTGTGGATCATATTTAATATGGGTGGTGCTACTTCTTCTATAGTTGCAACTTTTGTCCCATTTGTCTTTGGATCTTTTTTTGGCTCCAAATCCTTTTTGAGTTCTATTTTTAACTAGAATTCAACAAGGTGATCATTCCTCATGAAGATATTGATCTGTCCCCTTAAAGCAGTTGTTGATTCTGTGCCTAAGCTTGTTGTGGAAGGCATAGCATTTGGAATAGTCCTTTTGGTCGTCTAGCGTCAATATGGCCTTTGGTTTTCTAAAGTATCATACATCTTTATACTTCATTCAGATCTTCTCCGCAGCTATGTTAATTGAGATCAAAGGCTAAAACGTTTGTCATAATTGCTTTTCTTCTCTATCACATTTCCTAGTAGAAGGTCGTTTCCCATAACTTTCCCTTTAGGATGTGCTTCTTTCCTTCTTTTTAGGTTGTGATTATAGATATCTCTTTGGTTGTCATTACTTCATCTCCTTTTCTCAGATCCACTACTCGAACTTCTAGTTTCTTACCTCGAACCAGGTGAAGTTTTTTCAAATGAGGTACCGATAGTATGGAATTGATGTCTTTAGTGCCTTTCAATAAGCCTATGAAGTAATTTCAGTGTTGTAGCTTCCTAAGTCATTAAGCTCTTAGTTGAATCAGTTGAAAAAGCTCTTAATTATCTTGTTCTCCCCTTGCTTCATAAAGAATAGGTCCAATGTGGTTTTCTTCTTCTTATGGTTCTACATATATTGTGCGATGAACTGGGCTATCAATTTGTTAATAGAGGCTTGAGTTCTCTTTAATCCATGGAACCTCACTTATGCGAGTCCCTTTAAGCTCAATGGAAACACTATGTACTTCAAGGGTCCGTCTCGTGCACTTTTGGGTTCCTAGTTTTGGCACGCATCCAAAAGTTTAGCATCTTAAATTTGGAAGGCTTCTCGACTCACCTAATGGATTCCATGAATGGGTAATTCAACCGTCTTTATTCAAAAAGTTTCCATAGATAATGCTATTGAAGTTTCATGAATTAGAACATCCATGTTCAATTATCTTCTTACTTTTGCACCACTCTCTTTAATTAACCAAAACATCCTCCATCCTCTTGTCAAAAAAAACTTGCTCTAATATTCAACTCCGTATTTGAAGAAGAAGAGGGTGTTATGTATGGAGAAGTGTATGCATGAACAAGAATAGCTTAATATGTTACTAAGGATATATATAATTCAGGTGAATGATGGGTTATGATTCGCTTGTTAGATGATTGAAGAGTTTTTATATGGTAGAAATTTCAGTCCTTCCCAATATATAATAACATGAAAGTTTAGTTCAATTTAAACAATTTATGTTCTTTTTATAAAATTCGTCCCATCATTAATTAGTAGAAGGATTTTGAGAAACCTTCTTTACGTTAAAACAGAATTCATTCGTTAAAATCAAATTCAACTTTATAATTTTATATTTTCTCATCTTTATGTAATATCATGGGTTAATTAGCCTACTTATGAAAATTAAGGGTTAGTAAAACGGGTTACCTATTTGTAGGGTAGATTATCATACTTTCCAACTTAAGTAATTAGGCTTACTTACACGGGCTTCTTCAATTAAATAAATAAATCTGGACATCTAATGCATGGGCTAGTTAGACCTCCTAGCAGTAACCCAACATCACCAAATTCAATATTATTACATATTAGAAGTAACAAGCCATTGGTCCTCCGTCCCCGTACAAACTTGAAGGCCACCCAGTAGGTTCCGTAGAACCGCTGTTGGGGAACCACCATTAGTAATGCTTGTTGAAGCGAGAGTCAAGTGGGTTCGCTGGGTAGAAATTACCCAACAAAAAAGTATTTCTGCACAACCCATTTGCGTCAGATGGTTCGTACTGAGACCAAGAGCTTCCAACGTCAATCCGAGTAGAGAGCCCTACTTTCGTTACTTCATTCCAGAAGTTGATCACTGTATTTGAGAAATTTGAGGAGTACATGCTTCATATAATAAGAAAAACAATAGCGTAAAAATAATTTTTTTCAAAGGCAAAATGTTCAGAAGATGATTGAGGGTCCGTTTGTTATTATCATATTTCAACTTAATTCAGAAAGTCATATATTTAAACGATTGGTGCAACAATTGAAGATTTCATTCAAGTAATGCGAGCTTCATAGCTTGAATTGGTTGAGAGTTGAGAGTATTTTCAATAATAATCAGGCACCTGAAAACTTCTATAAAGAGGTCGATTTTCCTCTGTTATCAACTCTTTGATAGGGTTATAGGACTTTGGATTTACAGCGCCATTTCTTGTGGAAAACCCTACCACACAAACTCTTGGACCAATACTTTTTGATAAAATTTGTTGCAGGATTTGCATTGCAAGTACAAAGAAAAATAAAATTGTTCAGAATGGTGGCTCATGAACAATAATTGATAAGAATGATCTTTCTTTTGTCACTCACACCTGTGCCTGTTGTGATTCCACTCCATGAATTCAAATACTATTATAAGGATGAGAAAATCAACGATCCCTATTGATGGGCCATCCAAATGAAATTGTAAAATTTTTCAGCCAAAAAAAAGGTGTTAGTACCACCTGATTCAGAAGAGTCACAATAGTACCACAAATTTTATTAATAGCTGTTACAATATTACAGAACTTTATTAAAGTACTCGTAGCTTCATAGCCTGAAGTGGTCAAGGCCAGACTTACCATCAAGCGCCCTAGAAAAATATTTACCAAAATATTCCCTTACCAAAAAATCTCTGTAAACAGGTGAGTTTTCTGTACAGATCAACTCTTTGATCGGTCCATAGGTTTTTGGCGTTACAGTATCATGTCCGGTGAAAAAGCATGCCACAGATACCCTTGGACCTACTTGATTGGCGACAACTCTGTGGTCTACGCTCTTGAACTTGTCATTTGAGATAACCTGAATCAATTTTAAGGCACTTTCTGCAGAATTAGTATGTGTGTATATATTTATATATATATATATATATATATATATATTATGACAAAGATTATGCAGATAGCAAAATTGTCACAGCAGCTTTGAAAGACAAACCTGGAGAAAGTCCCCTATATTTACTACCAAGCCTCCTGCAATAGGGAGAATATCAACCCACTGGTTTTCATAAAACACTTGAAGGCCAGCAATTTGGTCTTGCAGTAGAATAGTAATGAATGAAGGATCTGAGTGCCTGCTAGCTCCTAAAGTCAGTTCTGGCTGAGGGCAGGGTGGATAGTAGTGGCAGACAAGGTTGTATCCATTAGAGCATCCCATGCCTTGCAAATGTTCAGGTTTCAGTCCTAGAGCCATTGATAATAATTCAAATAATGTATCCCCCAATTTTTTGACATTCTTAATGTAATCCATCAGTGTATCCCTGCAAATTTGGGTGAATAATTGTACAGAATAAGATACATAGTCAAACTCAGCATTAAGAGAAAAAACTTAACCTCATGAACAACCAATAAATTAATTTTAGCGGATTTGTATCCTTTTAACATTGTGGATTTGTTAAGAACTTTAAGATTGGGATGCCGAATGCCAGGACGTAGTAGAGTTATATTTCAGAGGAAAATAAGGATTCTTCTGCAGATTATCTTTATCACCGAGAAGCAGCCCAGACTCCTGAGGAGTTTGTTTAATTTGTTAATTTTAAACCTATAATTGCTTTTGATGTAATGTTTGGCATTTAAGTTATTGCGGTAAAATCTTCTGTAATTGTTCCACTTTTAGTTGCCCTGTTCTACTCTTGTTATTCATGTTGAGAACACACACTTTCTCACTAAAGAAAAGCAACCATTAAATGACATAGCCACAACGACAGAACAGCCTAACCCTAATTCCCAACTTTTCCATATAATAACAATCTTAACAGTAATTTGACATAAGACAAACAAGTTTAGTAATCCAAGCGGGCAGTACCTACTAGCAGTACATTAATAACTGAAATATCAGCTGACTGCTGTCCTGCATTCTTTCAATTGAATTCTTTCTTCTAAACTTGGCAATTTGATTTCTTTTGAGGCATTCTTGCTTTTAAGGCCCTTACTACGATAGCTTATCATAGTAAGCTCAATTTTTTCCTGTAATTCACAAGCAACTGCCCAAGAAAAGTTTCAAAGAGTTTCTAATAGTTCACATTATAATTGTTAACTCCTTTTATAGCATGTTGCATAATAATTTTTGTAACTGGTCTACTGATCAGTCAGAAAGAGCTTTCCCAGATAAAATGAACGTCTGTAAATACTGCTTTAATTGTTACATTGCTCCTTTTTCTCATTAGATGGAGTATGTGTGTGGCTTGAGTAATCTGACTCATATATGTATGAAAGAAGCCACTGGAACTTCTGGGCACACATGACACAACCCAAGCAACATACAATTTAGATGATGAAGAAATAATTTCCTTCCCTAGGGACTACTTATATGATCTATTATAGCATTGTCACAGATCAGTTTTAACTAAAAAATGTTGAGAGATAGCTATACAAAGGCAGTGATCGTGTATGTACCTGCAAACTTGAGGCAATTCAGTAGGGTCCAAATTTGTGGAAGCTAACGTAGAGATAGTAAGCGTGTCTCTCCAATTAGCTGTTTGCGATTGATACAGATCAAAGTTACTGCTGAATCGAACATTTCTCATCTGATCACGTGAATAGAACTCTTTCTTGACCTCAACATCTTGCTCATTAAACTTGCACACTCCTTCGATCATCTGTTCCAACACAGTTGAGGGGATTCCATGATTGACCACTTGAAAAAAGCCCCAGGTTTCTGATGCAGAGCGAACCTGATCAACAATCTCCTCGAGCGTATTTCCTCTGATGCCACCAAGATCTATAACAGGCACTTGAAACTTGTTCTGGTGACTGGTTAGCTCCTCAACAAGCTCATCAGGCGATCGAATGAATATCCTGGGAATATTCACAATCCCAGCATCTAATAGTCCTTTGACACCAGCTTTTGTATCATCAAAAGCCTTAAGCTCTTTAGCTCGGTCATACTCTGATTCAGTTATAGAAGATGGTTTACTGGCCTCCAAGATATTATCCATTCTGTTTCATCAATGGAAAATGATGAAGATGAAAACCATGTTATAGTAGACTTCCACTAATATCTAGGTATCACTAAAGTCTAGAAATGATGTAACAGATACGTATTGACAGGTTCCTAGCTGTTGACTAACTTTGTTAGGGGATTACATTAATTAATGTCTCATTATAAAATTTCGTGACTACCGTGGTAGCTGTTTTTCTTGGCAGCGCCTCGGTACATCTGTACCAAACAGTTGGATGACGTCGGTGTCCCCCTCTATTACCTAACAAATGACAATTAATTGAGGGGTAATCGAAAATAACAAAGAAGTCCCCTTAAATTTATTTTAATTATAAAGATAATAATTTGTTAAAATATAGTACATTGACCCAATTTCAAGTATGTTAAAAAATACTAAATTGACCCATTTTTTTATTACTTAAATGTTATTGAATTGTAATTTTGCAATTAAAAGTTGATATTTGAAAAAATATAAATTAATCCTATTAAAATGAAATAATTATCTTTATAATAAAAAATTATATGTATGATAAATATACGATAAAAGTATATATATTTGCAGCTAATATATGATCATCATCCGTAATATTATATATATTAATGTTAAGTAAATTTGAATTTGTAAAATAAATTGTATAATTGAAAGAGTTGTAGTTAGTGAATGTTAAAATTCTGATTTGAATTTGGATATCAATAACGTTAAATGTTCTAATTTTAATTCAATCTAAAATTTAATTACGTTAAAAGGATTTAATTTCAATTTTATTTAAAATTTTACTTATATTAAATATTATAATTACAATTTGAAATTAAATTTTAATTATAATTATGGTAAATGATATAGTTCAAATTTCAAATCGAATTTCAATAGCAATTACATTCAATGTTAAAATTTTAATTTTAATTTTAAATTTAACTATGTAAAATATTATAATTGAAATAAAATTTCAACTATAATTACGTTAAATGTTATAAATTAAATTTCAAATTCGATTGAAATTGTATTATATGTTATAATTGGAAATCCAAATACAATTTAAAAAAGTTAAATGTCATAACTCTAAGTTGTAGTTCAATTTCAATTTAAAATGTGTTAATTGACATAATTTTAATTGTATTTTCAAGTTCAATTTGAAATTGAGGTACATTTAATGTTATAACTCCTAATATAATTCGAATTTAAGATACGTTAAATATTATAATTATAAATTTTATTTCAATATTATTATCAATTTCGTAAAATGGTATAATTTAAAATTCAATTTGAAATTGAATTTTGTTAATTGTTATAATTAAAAATTAAATATTAATGTCAGTTTTAATTACGTTAAATATTAACATGCGAAATCAATTTTAAATTTGAAATTCATTAAACGCTATAATTGAAAACCCAACGTAAATTTTAAAAATATTGAATGTTATAATTTAGAATTGAATTTAAATTTAAATTTAAATTTAAATTGAAAATATAATTTCAATAACGTTAAATGTTATAATATTAATAGTAATTTCAATTTTAAATACGTTATTTATTTAATTAAAAATCCAAAATAAATCTCATTTAAAAAATTATAATTCCAAATAAAATTTTAATTTGAAATTTTATGTTAATTAAAATTAGGTTAAATATTATAATTTCAATTGTAAACTAAATAATGATAATTCTAATTTCAATTTGAATTATGTTACATGTTATAATTGTAAAGTTAAATTAAATTTTATTTATATTAAATGTTAAAAATAATATATTTTTTATATTAATTTTATTAAATATTATAATTATAATTTAAAATTCAATTGCAATGTCCTTAGAAGTTATAATTTTGATAAAAAAAATTAGATTTTAATTATGTTAAATTAACTCAGATCGGAAGTTAAATTTGAAAAAATTTGGTATCCAGCCTGTACGAATCTGAGACTCAACACAAAAGCATTAAGACTCTAGTTTAGATGAAAATTGACAATTTTGTGAAAAAATATGGATCGGTCTGAAGGCATGTTTTTTCAAGAGACAAAAAACCCGGCTTAGATACTCAGCTTTTTTATAATAGTTAATTTTTTAAAAATTGTAAAACTAAAAGGTCAAAAGCTAGGGTATACCTCTAGTACAACCGGCTGATATAGGCATACTGCCTCCATTGGCTGACAAGAGGCAGCAAATTGAGGCATTTAACCTTTAAAAATTGGTAATGAAAATTGGTGTAGGATAATTTTATATCAGTCTTTAATAAATAAATTTATTAAAACATTAAAAAAAATTATAAAATTTTGCAAGTTAATACTATAAATTAAATATAATTTTAATTTGTGAAATAAATTATAATTTTAAAATGTAATTTAAATTTTAATTACGTTAAATATTTATAATTTCAAATACTTTAAATATTATAATTTTAAATATAATTTAAATTTAAACAACATTAAATGTTATACTGCAAAATTCAATTTTAATTTCTAATACGTTAAATGATATAATTTAATATTTATTTTTTATTTTTATTTTTATTTTAATTACGTAAAATGTTATTATTAAAAAATTAATTTTATTTAGATTACATTAAATGTTATAATTCTAAATCTAATTTTAATTTTAATTATTAAATGTGATCATTTCAATTCTAATTTTAAATTTAATTACATTAATAATTTTAATTGCAAATGCAATTTCAATTTCAATTTTAATAATATTAAATATTATAAATTTAAATCTAATTTCAATTTTAATTACGTTAAATATTTTAATTTTAATTTCAATTATGTTAAATATTATAATTCTAAATCTGATTTAAATTTTAATTACATTAAATATTATAATTTTATTTTTATTTTTAATTTTATTTTCAATTACGTTAAATGTTATAATTCCAATTTTAATTTCAAATTCAATTATATTAAATATTATAATTTTAATTCTAATTTTAAATTCAATTTTCATTACATTAAATGTTATAATTCTAATTTGAATTTTAAATTAAATTTTAATTATATTAAATGTTAACAATTCAAAAATCTAATTTCAGTTTCAATTACGTTAAATCATATAATTTCAATTCCAATTCTAAATTCGATTTCAGTTACATTAAATGTTTAATTCCAATTCTAATTTTAAATTCACTTTTAATTACGTTAAATTTTATATTTTTAAATCTAATTTTAATTTTAATTACGTTAAATATTATAATTTTAATTCCTATTTTAAATTAAATTTTACTTATGTTAAATGTTATAATTATAATTATAATTTTATTTCAATTTTATTTACGTTAAATATTATAATTCTAAATCTAATTTTGATTTTAATTTCAATTTAATTAAATTTCATAATTGCTATTCCAATTATATTACATTTTATAATCTTAATTCAAATTTAAATTTTAATTACATTAAGGGTGCAGCTCCGGTACATTTAGGAATTTGAAATAACCAGATGACGTTAGTGCAGCCCCTCCATTGGCTGACACATGGCAACCAATAAAATGAGTTAACCTTTATTACCTATGCCCAACCGATAATTATGATATTTAAAAAAAATTCCTTTGTTTTTTTGTAAATTCAAATAATAATAAAATTTGTTGATAATTAATAAATTAATCCTTTTTATTTGTTAGTTTAATTTTATTAAAATTCAATTTTGCAATTTAAATTTGCTATTTGAAAATTTTCAAATTAATTCTATTAAAATAAATTAATTATCCTTATAACAAAAAATTATATGTATGAGAAATATAAATAAATGAAATACATATATTTGCAAGAATTGTATGATCATCATCTATATGATTTTATATATGTAAATTCTAAACCATATGTTCCTATGTAGGGAGCACCTCCGGTGTAGTTGACTGTGCCAAACAGCCGGCTGACGTCAACCAAATGACCATTAATTAAAAGTAATTGTCGGTCATTTTGGCTTTTATAAGAAAAGTCTCTTTTATTAATAAAATTAATAAATAAAATTATAATTAAAAATTTAGAACCAATTAAATTAAAAAAATAATGTTATTATAATATTTATTTTGATAAAATAAAACATATTTTATATGAAAATTTAGAAACATAAATTAAATATTATTCTAATGATAAAGATCATTAAAAAATATAAAAAAAATAAATACCAAATAATTATAATGTTAATCACATTAAATGTTATAATTTCAAATTTAATTTATATTTAAATTATATTAAATGCTATAATTTCAATTTTAATTTTAATTAGGTAAAATATTATAATTTCAAATCTAATTTTAATTTCAATTACGTTTAATTTTATAATTCAAAATTTAATTTTAATTTTAATTAAGTTAAATATTGTAATTTCAATTTAAATTCAATTTTAATTACATTAAATTTTATAATTTTAAGACTAATTTTAATTTCAAATTTAATAATGTTAAATATTATAATTTTAAATCCAATTTGAATTTCAATTACTTTAAATGTTATAATTTCAATTATAATTTTGATATCAATTACATTAAATGTTATAATTGCTTATCTATTTTTAATTTAAATTACATTATATGTTATAATTTTAATTTCAATTTAATTTTAATTTTAATTATATTAAATTTTATAATTGTAATTTCAATTACATTAAATATTATAATTCAATTTGAATTCTAATTCTAATTTTAATTATATTAAAAATTATAATGTTAAAATAAAAATTTTGATTTGTTATATATTTTGGAAATTAAAATTTAAAAAATTAACATAGTCTAATAAATGTCTTAAAATTTATAAACATATCCAAAATATAAAAACACTCCAAAAAAAAAGTTAAAACCAACAAAAACCTTAATTTAGCCCAATACAAAAATATTTTAAAAAAACAAAGATGGCCAAAACATAACAAACATTTCTATATTTATTTTTTTCTATCTCTCTTAAAATGATTATACCAAATATAATTTTTTTTAAAGTAATAAGATAAAATATATTATTAAAATAGAAAGTATGTTAAATACAACTATGGACATGGATAGTTACCTTTGAAAAGGTAAAACAGCATATACTTAAATGTAATTTGAATTTGAATTTGAATTTAAATTAGATTGAAATTATAAAATTTAATAGAATTGAAATAAGAATTATAATATTTAATGTAATTGGAATTAGAATTGGAGTTATAAAATATAATATAATTGAAATTGCAATTATGAAGTTTAATGTAATCGAAATTAAAATTAGAATTATATTTAAAATTATAATATTTAACGTAAAGGAAATTAAATTTAAAAATAGAATTAGAATTGTAACATTTAATATAAATTAAATTAAATTTAAAATTAGAATTAAAATTATCACATTGAACATAATTTAATTTGAAATTAAAATTAGAATTAAAATTATTACATTTAACGTAATTAAAATTAGAATTATTACATGTAACGTAACTAAAATTGAAATTAGAATTATATTATTTAACATAAGTAAAATTAAATTTAAAATTAAAATTGGAATTATAAGATTTAACATAAATAAAAATAAATATTAGAATTATAATATTTAACATAATTAAAATTTAATTAGAATTATAATTATAACATTTAACGAAATTAAAATTAAAATTAAAATTAAAATTAGAATTATAACATGTTCCCACTTAATATACTACGTATTCCCATTTAATATACTAAATGTTCTTACTTAGTATACTATATGTCCACACTTAATATACAACATGTTCACTGAATATACTACAAGTTCCCATTATTTGCTGTTTTCACCCAGAAGAGTATCAATATCCCAACTTTTACATTCTTAAAGCATTGTCGATTATAAATATGTGATTTAATATAAATGTTCCAAATTTATGAGTGTTCTACATATATATGGTTTTCTATATGCTACAAAAAAAAAAGTAAATTAATTACAAACAATATCATGTATATTCTTACTTAATATTACATGTTCCCATCTAATATACTACATATTTTTTTTTAACACATTTAATATTCACACTAAATATACTACATGCTCTTATTTAATATTCTACATGTTCCCACTTAATATACTAAATGTTTCTACTTAATATATTACATATTCCCACTTAACATACTAAATGTTCTAACTTAATATATTATATGTTCTCACTTAATATACTACGTGTTCTCACTTAACATACTAAATATTTCTACTTAATATACTACGTGTTCTTACTTAATATATTAAATGTTCTTACTTAATATACTACATGTTCTCACATAGTATATTATATATTCTCATTTAATATACAATATGTTCTCACTGAATATACTACATGTTCTCACTATTTGCTATTTTCACTAAAAAAAAGTATTCATATCTTCACTTTTACATTCTTAGCGCGTTGTCAATTACCACTGAAAATATGTGATTTAATATAAGAAATTTTAATTTTACGAGTATTCTACATAGGTATAGTTTTTATATATGCTACAAAAAGTAAATTAATCATAAATAATATCATGTATGTTCTCACTCAACATATTTAATATTCCAACTTAATATATTAAATGTTCTTATTTAATATACTATATGTTCTCACTTTTTTCCCTTTGTATATTAAGTGGAATGCAACGTACAACAGTTAGTGGGAACATAAGTTAAATGTTATAATTTTAAATCTAATTTTAATTTTAATTACATTAAATATTATAATTCTAATTTTAATTCTAATTTTAATTTCGTTAAATGTTATAATTCTAATTCCAATTTTAAATGCTAAATATTATAATTTCAACTTCAATTTTTAAATTTAATTTCAATTATGTTAAATCTTATAATTCTAATTCTAATTTTATTTATGTTAAATATTATAATTCTAATTTTGATTTTAAATTTAATTTTAATTACGTTAAATTTTATAATTTCAAATCTAATTTGAATTTTAATTACGTTAAATGTCAAACTTTCAATTTTAATTTTAATTTTAATTTTAATTTTAATTTTAATTTTAATTACATTAAATATTATAATTTCAATTCAAATTTTAAATTCAATTTTACTTATATTAAATGTTATAATTCCAATTCAATTTTTAAATTCAATTTCACTTACGTTAAATATTATAATTCCAATTTTAATTTTAAATTCAATGTCAACTATATTAAATATTACAATTTCAATTCTATTTTTTAAATTTAATTTCAATTATATTAAATGTTATAATTTTAATTCTAATTTTAAATTAAATTTTAGTTATATTAAATGTTATAATTTCAATTCTAATTTTTAAGTGAGAACATACACGATGTTTATTGTGATTAATTGATTTTTTTTTTATTTTTTGTAACATATATAAAAATTATACTTATGTAGAACACTCATGAAATTGATTCCTCTTTTCAATAGTAAGTGAAAAAAAAGGCTAAGAATATAAAGTGGAGATATAGACTCTTTTGTGGGTAAAATTGAAAACAGTGGGAACATATGAAATATTAGGTGAAAACATACACGATTTTTTATGTGATTATTTTATTATTTTATTTTTTGTAATATATATGAAAACTATACTTATATAGAATACTCATAAAACATCTTCCCTTTATGTAAAGTGACTTATTTTCATTGGTAAGCGAAAAAAATACTAAGAATATAAAAGAGGAGATATAGGCTATTTTGTGGTTGAAAACTGAAAATAGTTGAAACATATAGTATATTAAGTAGGAACATACACGATAATATTTGTGATTAATTTTATTTATATTTTTTGTAACATATATAAAAATCGCACTTATGTAGAATACTCATAAAATAGATTTTTCGTATATTACGTGACTTATTTTCAATGGTAAGCGAAAAAATGCAAAGAATATAAAAGTCGGGATATAAGTCATTTTGTAGGTGAAAACTGAAATTAATGAGAATATGTAGTATAATAAATAAGAATAAACACGATGTTCTTTGTGATTATTTTATTTTTTATTTTTTGTAACATATATGAAAAGTAAAGTTATGTAAGACAATGATAAAATAGTTTCTCTTTATATTATGTAATATTATTTATTGTACTACATGTTCTCACTATTTGTCATGTTGTATGTTAAGCGGGATGCAACATATAACTAAAAGTGAGAACATAAGTTAAATGTTATAATTTTAAATCTAATATAAATTTTAATTACGTTAAATGTTATAATTCTAATTTTAAAATTCAATTTCGTTAAATGTTATAACTCTAATTTTAATTTTAAATTTAATTTTAATTACGTTAAATATTTTAATTCTAATTTTAATTTTTAAATTTAATTTTAATTACGTTAAATCTTATAATTCTAATTCTAATTTTAAATTCAATTTCAGTTATGTTAAATGTCATAATTTTAATTCGAATTTTAAATTCAATTTCAATTATGTTATATCTTATAATTTCAATTTTAGTTACGTTAAATGTTATAATTTCAGTTTCAACTTTTATTTAATTTTTAATTACATTAAATATTTAATTCAATTCCAATTTTAATTCATTTCACTTACATTAAATGTTACAATTCTAATTATATTTAAAAATTTAATCTCACTTACGATAAACGTTATAATTACAGTTCTAATTTTAAATTCAATGTCAAATACGTTAAATATAATAATTCTAATTTCGATATTAAAATTTAATTTTAATTACATAAATGTTATAATTTCAATTTCAATTTTAATTTTTAACATAACTAAATTTAAGATTGGAATTGAAATTATAATATTTAAAGTAATTAAATTTAATTAGGAATTGAAATTATTTAATGTAATTAAAATTATATTACAATTAAAATTATAACATTTAACGTAATTAAAATTGAAATTAGATTTAAAATTATAATATTAAAATATTACCATTTTAGTCCTTGTATTTTTTATGAATTACTCATGTTATCCCTGACTTTTTTTAATTACCTCTATTAGTCCTTGTCGTTCAAAAAACTTCATTGAGTTGGCACTTTTACCATTTTATCCTTATTTTTAAATTTTCATTCTTCTCACCCAATATAACTACCTTTTCCTCCCAATTTGTTTTTCATTTCCCCTCTTCTTACCCCCTCCCTCTAAAATTATTTTTAATTTGGTAATCAAATAAATAAATTTTGTTATTAATATTAAATTAATATTATAAGTTTACATTAAAAAATAATATATATATATTAAATTTAATTTCCATTCCACCCATCTCACCTCACCACTTTCACCTTCAAAATTTAATTTTAATTTTTCTTTTTCTTACCTCTTCCCCTCAATTGTTTTTTTAATTTAATAATGAAATTTAGTTATTAATATATTAGTTTTACATTAATATATATATTAAATTTAAATTTTCAATCCCCCAAAATTTTAATTTTGTTTTCCTTTTCTTATCCTCCCCCCCTAAAAATTATTTTTTTAATATAATGATCAAATAAATAAATTTAGTAAAATAAACTACTTCTACAAAAAAAAAATCATAATTCAATTATTTGGAGATGAGGGTTGCTAGCTTGGCAAAGGGGGTGGCAGGCGACGACTGAGAATAGTGGGAGGAGGGGGGCAACATGTGGGAGGTTGTTGGGGTATGGCCATGGTGGACATAGTGACATATTTGATATCTAATTTTGGGTAGGGAGGGAGTTGATTTTGGGGTGGTAGACATGGTGGTAGTTGGGTGGAGATGGTGATTGATTTTGGATTTTTTTGGGGGAAAGGAAAATGAAAATGGGGGGAAATAAAAAGAAAATTTTAATTTATTATTATTTGTTAATGTAAAATTTGTAATATTAATTTATAATAGTACAAAAAATATATTTATTCCTAAAAAGTTAAATTTAATAGAGTTTTTTAATCTGCAAGAACTAACCAAGGTAATATAAAAAGTCAGAGACAATATGAGTAATTTACGCAAAACACAAGGACTAAAATGTCAAATTTTCTTATAATATTTAAAATAATTAAATTTAAATTTAAAATTAGAATTGGAATATAATATTTAAAGTAATTGAAATTGAACTTAAAGTTGCAATTTGAATTATGACATTTATTCTAATTAAAATTAAATTTATAATTGAAATTAAAATTATAATATCTAATGTAACTTAATTTAAAATTAAAATTAAAATTAAAAATATAACATTTAACGTAAGTGAAATTAAAATTAAAATTGAAGTTATAACATTTAACGTAATTGTAATTGAAATTATTTAATGTAATTAAAATTAAAATTAAAATTTGAATTATAATATTTAATGTAATTAAAATTAAATTTTGAATTATAATATTTAATGTAATTAAAATTTGAATTATAAAATTTAATGCAGCTGAAATTTAATTTAGAATTAGAATTGAAATTATAAAAATTAACGTAATGACATTAATTTAAAATTAGAATCGGAATTACAACATTTAACGTAATTAAAATTAAAATTAGAATTATAATATTTAATATAATTAAAATTTAATTTAAAATTAGAATTATAACATTTAATGTAATTGAAATTTAATTTAAAATTGAAATTATAAATTTAATATCATTGAAATTTAAATTGAATTTAAAATGAAATTAGAATTATAACATTTAACATATTTGGAGTTGAATTTAAAATTAAAATTTGAATTATAACATTTAACGTAATTAGAATTGAATTTAGAATTGTAATTGAAATTATAATATTTAACGTAATTAAAATTGAATTAGAATTAGAATTATAATATTTAACGCAATTAAAACTAAAATTGAAATTAGAATTAGAATTATATGATTTAACGCAATTAAAATTGAAATTATAACATTTAACGTAATTGAAATTGAAACAAGAATTATAAATATAACGTTTAATGTAATTAAAATCAAAATTAGAATTTAAATTATATTATTTTTCGTAATCAAAATTAAAATTAAAACTGCAATTGGAATTAGAATTATAATGTTTAATATAATTGAAATTGAAATTGAATTTAAAATTACAACATTTAATGCAATTGAAATTGAAAATAATTGAAAGTATAACATTTTGCGTAATTAAATATTTGTATAAGGAATCATAATTATAACATTTAACATAATTAAAATTAAAATTATAACATTTAGCGTAATTAGAATTGAAATTAAAATTAGAATTATATGATTTAACACAATTGATATTAAAATTAGAATTGAAATTATAACATTCAACGTAATTAAAATCAAAATTAGATATAAAATTATAACAATTAATATAATTGAAATTGAATTGTAATTATAATATATTTAACGTAATTAAAATTAAATTTTAATAATATTATTTAACGTAATTTAAATTAAAATTAGATTTAATATTATTAGATTTAATGTAATTGAAATTGAAATTGAAATTAAAAATTAGAATTAGAATTATAATATTTAACGTAATTAAATTTAAAATTAGAATTAGGATTATAACATTTAACATAATTAAAATTAAAATCAGAATTATAATATTTATCGTAATTGAAATTAAAATTAAATTTAGAATTATAATATTTAACGTAATTGAAATTGAAATTGAAATTGGAAACTAAATTATATTATGTAATATAATTGAAATTGAAATTAAAATTAAAAACAAAATCATATTATTTAACGTAATTGAAATTAAAATTAAAATCAGAATTATAATATTTAATATAATTAAAATTAAAATTAGAATTAGAATTATAATATTTAATGTAATTGAAGTTGAATTAGAATTAATATTATTACATTTAATGAAATTAAAATTGAAATTGAAATTAGATTTAAAATTATAACATTTAACAAAATTAATTAAAATTAGAATTGAAATTAGTATAAATACAATTTTATTTAAATTTAATAATAATTATTATGTGTTATAAAATTAAAATTGATGTTACATAATTATTTTATTAATATAACAATAATAATATGGTGCTAATAATTTTATATCAGTTAATATTTTTATTTTAAAATTTATTAACTTCATATAAGGGATATTTTGATTGTTTTTTTTGCTTAATGTCAATATTTATATTTAACTAAATAAATGAGGGGGCATTTGATATATTTCATGGTTGTTCAAGTTAAAAGTTTTTGGACAAATTAAATCTGAACCGTTAGGTATGTTTTGAGCATATTTAACCCGTCAAAATTACTGACTGTACAGCACAGCGGACTGAACCGTAACTTATCCCATTTTTCTTTAAATGAATCAGTGCTCAGTATGGATATAATTTGTTTAGTATTTCTGCATTTCCCATATCTTCTCTCACCTTTGAACACGAGGAAACCAAAAAACAAGCATCCACGTGCATCTTCAAATTCAACTTGCGTATCCCATAAGAGATCCAAGTCCAAAGTCCCAAGTGGGCAGCTGCCTACTAAAATAACAGTGCACCGAAAGTTACAAAATTTAAAATATAAGTAGGTTCCGCCATCTGATTCCATTTGGAAGGGCTTCACAATATTGACTCGATTTATTAATTTTTGTGCAATAGTTGGTAACTTTATTCAAATGTTGGACGCTTTATAGCTTGAAGTGTTTAAGGCCAGACTTAACATCAAGCGCCCTAGAAGAAAATTTTGACAAAATATTCGCTCATCAGGAAATCTTTGTGTAAAGAGGTGGATGTTCTTCAGAGGTCAACTCTTTGATCGGCCTCAGGCCTTTGGGATATCTGTACCATGGCTAAAGATTTGACAAGATTTAGTACAGAAATCAAAATTTTGATGCTAAATGTCGTCGTTAATAATATTCACACCAAATAAAAAACATCCGTTATATTATAGGCAAAGAATGTAGCTGCAAAAATATCATGGCTAAAGATTGATATTGAGTATTTTATATTTATTATTTTTGTTTTAATACACTTAATATTTGGTCATTTTAAGTATAAGTATTAGATTTTTTTTTATGTGTTTTGTTGTTATTTTGTAAGTTTAAAGTCAATGAAACTATTTGAAATAAAAATTAAAAAAAAATATATATTGAATGTGAAACCAAACCTCAGGATGATAACCCCAAAAGTGAAGTTATAATCCTAAAGACGACCAAAGAAGCAAATTTGGGCAGAAACTCAAGGCTGCAATCTTAGGAATCAGCACTGTAACATTGGAATAGTACCTAGAATAATGTTGATAGAAAGTTAGTGTCGTAGTGCCAGGAATGGCAAAAAGTAGGCACTACGCTATAAAGCCAACACCACGGCAGTGGAGATATATTAAGCCAACACTGCAGTGTTGGAAAGCTAAGGTCGCGATGCTAAACATTAAAAAAAAAACTCTAGTTTGACTTGTACTTTAAGTTTTGCTTAATTAGAAGACTTAAGCCCACAAATTAAGGACAAAAAGCTTAGAAGACCTAAGAATTAAGAGCATTACAGCTTGGCTTCTTTTCTCTTCGTCTTTCTTAGTCTATATATTATCTCTATGATATTAAATTTATTATTCTATAAAATTCTAGATTTTTATCATAAATAAATTTTTTTTATTTAAGATTACAATTTAAACTCAATATATAGTTTGAATAGTTTATTTTCTCTTATTTTATGAAGTTAATATAGCATTGTTATTTCTATTTTGTGCTTAATGTATTCTAATTACTAGATCACTAATTAAATTAATTTAGAAACATTAATAAACTTAAAAAATAGAGTTTTATGTTGACTTTGAATAGATTGATATATGATCATTGCATAATAGCTTTGAGTTTTATATGAGATATGAATATATTCATATGACATATATAACTATTAGAGAATATGTTCTTAATGAGTCTTGCTTTAATCTAATTATTATAAGAATATAGGTCATTGATCAGGTAAGATATTTTTACTTGACCATCGGAATAGGCTTATGAATATATTAGGTTCATTGGTTAACAATGCATATTGATGGATTAAATTAAGAAGAGTAATTAGATTCAAGTGAAGTAGTGAAGGATAATTATAATCCTAGGATTTTTCACATTGGTGAATAGATAATTATTGTCTTTGTTTTACTTTTTCTTTTATTTTCTTAGATTATTTAGTTTAGATTTTATTCGCTTAAGTAATCAATTGCTTAAATAAGAATAAGAAGACATAATTTTAATATTTAATGAATTTAATAATAATTCATCGTGGGAACAATACTTTACTCATCCTTACTTTACTTGTTTGTGATAGCATGTACTTGCGGTTCCAAATCATACAAACACATTTTTGGCACAATTGCTAAGGAATTATTTATTGTCTTTGTTAATACTAATATCAATCTATCTTATTCTTAATTCAGACTTTATTATTTTGTTTTATAGTTACTTATTAATAGTTTACGCAACGTTCGAGAAATTTTAAACTGGTTTTTTTTTATCCAACAATCAAGCAAACCTTAAGGAAAATTCAGTAAGAGATATCAAGTTCAACAATAAGAAGACATAATGGCTGATTAAAATTAAACTGAAGAGTAAATATCATTGCGATACTTGATAGTACCACTTGTCGATGACATTCATTCTAGCATTCAAAGACCTGCAATCAACGCTAACAACTTTAAAATCAAGCCAAGTACGATTTAGATGCTAAAAGATTCGGTATAATTCATTAGGCTTCCTAATGATGATTCAAATGAGCACATGATGAATTTCTAAGAAATTTACGATACATTCAAATACAATTGAGTCTTGGATGATGCCATTCAACTTTGATTATTTTCTTTTTCACTGTAGGATAAAGCAAAAAATTGGCTAATATCATTGCCATTGGTATTTATTACAACATGGGTTGACTTAGCTTAAAAACTTTTACCAACATGTTTTCTACCGCCCAAGATAACAAAGATGAAGAACGACATCACTTCTTTTGTGTAGCATAATTTGGAGTCCCTTTATGAAGTATAGGAAAGATTCAAGGATTTGTTGAGAAAGTATCCACACTAGGGGTTCCAAAGCGGTTACTTATGTAAACCTTCTACAATGGGTTATTAGGTCACTTGAGAACAATTATAGATGGTATAGCAGGGTGCATTAATGAATAAATCTACTGATGAGGCCAATAGGATTGTTAGGTCACTTGAGAACAATTATCATAGAGGAATGGAATAGTTTGATGGAGAGTTTTGGTATGGTTCAACACTAGTTGATTGACATTAAGGCTAGATTGCATCAATGGAGTTGGACCAATTTTAGAAAATTAGCTCAGGATATTAGGACAAAACAGAGGAAATTGAATTCTTTAGTTCATAGTGTCTATGCTTCGGCTTGGAAAGAACAGCTGACTATGGAAAAAAGACTTGATATGTTAAAAATATCTCTATTGGAGGTAACGATCTTGTGTAAGCTAGCTTCAACATAGGGGTTGTAAGATAAAACTTTTAATTTCAAAGCTTCTAATCAATGATGGAGAAATAGGATTAGTGGCTTTTTTTTTTATATTTATGATAATGGTGTTTGTGGGTAGGATAGGCTTTACATTAAATCAGTTTTTCTTAATTATTTCTAGTAACTCTTTGCTCCGTCGATGGATCAGCATATCTGATGGGTGGTTAATTGTGTAGGGCTCCAGCTACCTAATGTTAGTAAAAGATATCTTGCCTTATTTACCAGAGAGGATGTTCACAATGCTTTATTTCAAGTATACCCTACTAAAGCTCCTGGTAAAGATGAGATGCCATCATTATTCATCTAGAAATTTTGGGAAATTATAAAGGATAGGGTAGCATTTAGCTTCTTGAATTTTTTCAATCATAGGAGAGATTTGTCAACTCTTAATGAGACTTTGATAGCCTTGATCTCGAAGTGTGAAGAGCTTATATATGCTACTAACTATAGACCCATTATTTTATGTAATGTTTTTTACAAGATCATTTTTAAAGCTCTTGTGAATTGATTGTAGGGGGTTTTAAAGGAGGTTATTTTGGAATCTTAAAGGGCATTTTGTTGGAATTTGTACTTATATGCCATCCCATTATGTATAAATATTTAATGATAGCATTTATACAATTATCATTTCTAATAAAATCATTAATATTATTTATAATAAATAGTAAAATACTTGAAACGTTTCAGATATTGTATGATCTGAAGGAGTTCAGATATGGTCTAAAGGAGTTTAAATCAGTGCTAAGAGTTAGCAACGCTAATAGTTAAAAGTACTAAGAGTTAGTGGTGCTAAGAGTTAGCAGATTAATAGAATTAGCGAAATCTAAACAGTTAGAGCCTTATCTGAAATAAGACAATGACTTGAGAACATATTAATAATGACATAGCTGTAAAGAGTTGCAGATGGTGCTAAAAAATATCATTATGCAAGGATGTTCTCAAACATGATGTTCCTGATCTAATTTCATCGATACGGGTCTATCGGTAGAATCCATTAATATAGATTAGTGTATGTCTATATTTGGATGGTCCATATGGTTAGTCTTAGCAAACTATGAGCTTAGTAGAAGCTTGTATAGACATACAGGTATTCAGTTAGGATTGAATATTGAACAGACTCACAAAGACCTTTAATAGACATCTTATAAAACTGTCAATGGAAGGTATTTTGAGTTAAGTAGTATTTGTGGTCCTTTGACCTGAGTGCCATAATGGGCTTGTGAGTGATCCACCATACTTTGGTTTCACATATGTCAGAGACCTTTCATGGTCTGACTGCTGTGTGTCACAGGGTATGGTTTGATGCTTATAGAGTTCGGTGTACGTAGAGATGGGATCCACCAGCTCATATGAGTGGGTTGTATATCCTGAAACTCAGAAATTGTATTTCAGAAAGTCTTATGACTATAAGCAACAAACCTAGAAAAAGAGTTTTCTACAGGGATAAGTTGTCATGCCCCAGACCCAAAAGATCTGACATACGACATAACTTACACTCATTTAATAATGTGCACTCATAATTAATATTGCATAAAATTTCACACTTAAATTCAACATAGGAATCCTTAGCAAGTTGCTAATAAGTTCACTACAAAGTTTCACCCATGACTATACTTGGTGAAATATAAACCAAATACATAAATATTTGTTTAATAAGGATAAATTAAATATCTTAACTTAAACCACGTGTCCACAAATGAAACACTCATCGACCTAGCAACTTAGGGAACCCATGGGACAGCAAAAGCATTGCCAAATCCGCTAAGCACACATGTACCTTATTTACTTGAAATCACCATAAACTATAATGAGTATAAAATTTAGTAAGTATACTAGTTTTTTATATATCAAAATACAAATATATATATGTACACAATGCATGTGTATGATATATTGTAATAAATCAAAATCATAGTCTTATCAAATCACATGTCAGGTAAGCGCTTACACATTCTTTCAAAACATATTATAGGTATACCATCACTCAACTACTACTTAGTAGGAATTTCATATCATATATCACATAATGAGCCAAATGTCACTTGTAGGTGACATACCATATGAGAGGAATAGTATAAGTGAGGTTTAAATTACACATATATAATGCTCATACCCAAAGGTAAGAGTCAAATCCTCACCCTAATCATTGGTGAGTCCTCTCACATGCACCAATACGCCATCATACGAATATGATGACTCAATCTTCCTTTAGGTACCAATAGAATTCTCCCTACATACGGAACACATAACATATACCAATCCCGAAGGACAGGCCACACATAAAGGCTTCACAAATTACATAAGGGGCCTACTAAGTAAATAGTGAGTTCAAGCATCCTCAAAATACAAAACATATCTCATGGACATTTTTCACTTCAAAAGTTTTCTTTGTTAAACACATTTTATTTTGAAAGCTCACTTTCATAAACACATGTATGTCCATACTCAATGTCAATGCTCATATTCATAAACATATGTCCTTCATATTTCATATCAAATATACTTTGGCATAACATAAACATATTTCTAAGCACATTTACAAAATCATACATAGACAATTACTATACTTATTGTGATTTCAGTAAAAGTCTAGTATACTTACCTCTTAGCACTTTCGGCTACAAGGCTTAATTCTCTTTAACCTATCAATGGAGATTAATCCTTTCATAAGCCTCAAAATTCACACAAAACACTTTAAATAGCTTACAAAATTACACATATTGCACTTATCACATTGAATTGGTCTAATTACTTGGTTTCTCAAAACTTGTCATTCTAACCACTTACACTTAACAAAATTTTCTTATACATCAAATGATGTCCAATTGCTCCAAAATCAGAATATTTTTTTTTAACTCATATATCCTCCTTATGTATGAATATTATATTATAACTCCTACACAATCCATTTTATAAACACCATCAAATCCAAACTACTATTCTGGCGGGATCAAGATATTTATTGAATAGTATTTAGTCTCCTAATTTTATAAAATCATATACTAACTCAAAAATTATAAAACTATCACAAATTACTCTTGACACATATTTCAATTCATGATAAATATTTTACTTCAAAATCCCTGCGAAAAGTATTTTAAAATTATTTTATTCCATAGCTTTAAAAATCTGTTAATCAAATACTACAATGAGCTGATACAGTTTAGAAAATTATAACAATTTAACCACATTGATCTAAATTCTAAATTCTGAGTATATCATATTAGACATATAATCTTATTATATTTCATAAATTCATAATTTTTTAAGATCATTCAGCAGATCAAAAATTGTTTGTCACTATATCATACTGTTAACATAGTAAATTTTTAGAATTTCAGGGTCATTTTGATAAATTCACTAACAATTCAATTTCTAAAATTTTCAATCGATTCAAAGTCTCAAATAATTTTGGACATGTCTACTTGCATATACTCAAAATATAAAATCAGAATCAAAGCACAACAATTTATAAAATTTTCGAATCAAGAGACTATCAAGTAGAAATTCTGCAATTCATCATGATTTATCAAGTTATCTATATAAATCATCATCAATTCTCAAAATATCTTACAAAATTCACATCAAATCCTCAATTGTACATATTTTCAGAAATCAAAACTTAAAGGAATTAACTAAATTAACACAAAGAAACTAAGAAATGGTTATAATATACCTCTTAAAGCTTAAATTCTAACTTTTTTTTTTCTTCTTCTCTTTCTCTCCCCTTTCTTTCTCTCTTTTCTCACTCTAAAAGAGGTGACTCGACCAAAATGATTGAATTAGGGTTTCAAATGTGTATTTTTATACTAAGAGGCTAATTTCTAGTATTTATGAATTAGCCTCTAAAACTTTTAAAGTATTACAACTTGGTCCCTAAAATAAATCTAAAGTCTGGCAAATAAACCCAATACTAATAGTAGGTCCTTAATTTGTACAAACACTACTAATAACAATACATAAATTAAGTATCACCCACATACAAATAAAATATGTATATTTATATATATATATATAAATATTTATTCTTTTCGGTGTTGGATAAGTGGTTACTACATAAGCAATATCATAAAAGTATTTGTGGATATTGTTTAAAGAAATATAATTATGGAGATAAATTAATGGTTGAGCAAATAGAGATTTGACGGTGATGATCTGTATCTTTGCTCTTTCAGGATATATATGATGGAGGGATTATACAAATATATAATAACCTCAACTTGCATAGTCTAACACGCTGATTTGTAATATCTGTAATGTATCTGTGATGCATCGTTCATGGACGTATGGAGGAGCTCCATATGACAAATTAGGTGTGGACCTAGAAAGTCTCACAATATGAAGTGTACTCGTTGTGCACTAGGGTGGCGGACTGGATTGAATAATTGATCCAATAAGTTCTAGCAAAATAGAATAATTGTTTTGGGATCTCTCGTGATGTGCATTTGTCAAGACTTAATTGTTAAGTAAATCATTAAATTAATTAACAAGAGTTGTTAATTAATAGGATGTTGACAAGTGGCAAAATGTGTTCAATGATTTGATTTTACCTTAATTTTACCATTTAACCTTAGTAGTAAAAACTAGTAAGGTAAAAAGTAATTATTCAAAATTGTTTTGAATAATTAAATTAGATATTATTATTATTATATTATTAGATAATATGATAATATATTAATCATGGCCATTGTATTTTAATACAATGAGGGTCTTAGATATTGGCCATTTATTTACCTAATATAATTAAAATAATTATATTTGTTAGGTAATGATTTATTTAGGTGGTCATTATTCTAGTGCCTAATAAATTAATCATAAGTGGGAGACCAACAATAAAATTGGTGAAACACTTATTTTTGTTTTTGTTTTATCAAAAAGTGTTGAATAATAAAAATAAAATTTGGCTAACAATTGAATATTTTATTGTAGCAAATTGAAACAATTTCAAGTGTTGGAAAACATGAAAAACCTCTCTTCTTCTTCTTCTCTCATGGATGGCTCAAAATGAATGAAAAAAAAGAAGAGAAAAGATAATTATTTTACACAAGAGTTGTTCAAAATAATTATCCTATAAAAATTATTTCTACGAATTATACAACAGTGGTATGTAAAATATTTTTAATTAATATAAGAGTTGTATGTAAAATATTTACCATCTCCATTTTAGAAACAAATTATTGTATTCAAAGAGTTTGAATACATGATGCTTGAAATTAAAAAACAAAGTTACCATTCTAGTTCCATAATCCCACCAAACCGTTATGGACTAAAATTATTCACAATTCACTTTAAGGTGAGCTCTTCAATTTAATTTTTCGGGGACTTGAAGATCTTGTAAACTACCTTCATTAGGTAAGTGTTCTTTACATTTTAATTTTATATACACAATTATTCATCATGTATAAGTTGTTGTATAATAGTTATACTTGAATATATATGTGATATATGTGGTTAAATTTGTTAAATTAGGTGTATATGTTAACATGCTTCCGTTGCGTGTAGTAATTTTTGAAATTACGTACACATTTGATTTCCAACACATTTATCATAGGCCATTTAATTATGGACAATGTTGTAATTGATTTTGAATGTGTTAACTTTATTAAGCACTTTAAGAAGTAGGATGAAGGTTATATGGCCTTGAAACTTGATATGTTGAAGGCATATAATAGAATTGAATCAGTTTTTCTAGTAGCTATGCTTAGGAAGATGGGTTTTTTTTCGAAAGGATGGGTGTAGAAAATCCTTTGTTGTATCTCATCAGTTTCTTACTATGTGCTTATATTAGAGATCAGTGTGGTCATGTTAAACCCTCCATGGGTTTTTGCTAAAGTGATCCACTTTCCCTGTGTTTATTTCTTATTTGTGTTGAAGATTTATCTCCATTGATTAGATAGATTGAAAGAGGTGGTATTTTGTGTGGGGTTTAGTGTGGCAGGTCTGGACCCTCAATATCTCATTTATTTATTTATATTTGTAGACAAGAGCTTCATTTTTGCCAAAGCCAACTTGTTTAATGGCCATGTGATCAAGGAGATATTGAGCCTTAATGAAAAAACCTTAGGATAACTAGTTGATTTCAATAAATCAACAGTGTGCTTAAGTCCTCTAATTGATGGCTCTTTGGTTGCAGACTTAGTATCTGGTTGAGGGGTTAAAAATTTGAGTGCCACGAGAGATATTTAGGATTACCTAATTTCACTAGGCATAAGAATGTGAGTGATTTTAAACCTAAGGTGCATGCATGTGGGTTTATGTCTGTCATTCAAATATAACATATGTATCATATACATATATGGGCAGCGGATGAGCGGAATACAAATTTCATAATGATAAACACAAATAAACTTTACATATTATCTCATAAATGTAAAATACTTTAAGATTGAGAAATAGTACCTTGTCAAGCCTTTGGTATATGGTCGAACTGGAGTACTTGCCTTGAAGCAACCCGTTCACAATTCTAGTTCCTCAACACGGTGGGCTTGAGAAAGCTAGAATAACAGCTTTTTCAACAAATGATTCAACTCTTGAATCCTTATTTCTACCTGGTAGTATGGGTGACAAAAAATGGAAGAGGTATTTTTGCTCTCAACACTTGAGAGAATTTTCTAACACTTAGTCTTTTAAAATTCTCTCTACTATTCACTCTCATTCCTTGGCCTAATTTTCATTTAATCAATTGAACAACATATTGCTCTTTTATTTCTTTATTATTTTCTTTCATTTTCTCACCTAATGACATCTATTATCTAGGTCAATGTTTGCCATTAGTGTTTTATTTATTATTATTTATAATAAACTAAATGAAAACAAAACAAAATAGAAAATTATTTAAATGAACTTGGTCTTAATCTAGGCCAAATGAGAAAATACTTTCTCATTATTAAAAAATATTTTAAGACTTACCATTAACAAATGTCACCCATTTATACTTATTATGTCATTTAATTAATATTAAATAAATAATTTAATCATATTAAATCATGGTAGAAACACATGCCAATTTAAATAAAAAATTAATTGTTTGATTTCAATTTAAATAATAATAATATCATATATTATTATTATTATTATTTTATTCAATAAACATTTTAATGAATAAAATAATGATATTATTTGTCCAACAAATAAGGTCATTTTGGTAATTTTTAAATCAAACAATAATTTGCCCACATGTGCCATGTGTCAACACCCTATTGGTCAAAGACTAATTGTTAACTAATTGATGTACTTAACTCATAAGTTTTGACAAGTGCACGAACGGAGGGAGACCGAAGTAAATGTTTGGTCTGCTGAAATTTTCTGGATCGAACTATTCAATCTGGTACGCTGCCTCAATGCACAACGAGTACACTTCATATTGTGAAACTCTCTAGGTCTACTCCTAATTTATCAAACGGAATTATTCTATGAGTCCGAGATCGATGCCCCACGCATACGTCACAGATATTACAAATCAGTGCAATAGACCATACAAGTTGAAGTCATAGCATATACATATAATCCTTCCGCCAATAATATCTTGGAAAAGCAGGGATATAGATCACTACTATCAAATTTCTATGTGCTCATCCGTGAACTTATCACCAGACACATATCTTAATAAATAATATATGCAAACATTTATAATATTGTTTAACCAGGTAGGAAACACTTTTTTTGAGTTTGTTACTTATGGCCATAAGAGTTTCTAAGATACAGTATTTGAGCATCTGGATATATATAACTCATCTATGTGAGCTGATGGATTCCATATCTGTACACACCAAACTCTATAAGCATTGGATCATACTCGGCGACACCCAGTGGTCACACCATGAAAGGTCTATAACATGCGTAGAACCAAAGTATGATGAATCACTTACAAGCTCATCTTGGTACTCAGGTCAAAGGACCATGTATACTACTCAACTCGAGAAGACCTTTGATGAACACATAAAAATGCATATTTATTAAGAGATTCAGTCACCATTTAATGTCACTAATTTTAACATTTTTGTTTTGTATTTGTAGCTTGAAATAAATTGTTCTCCTTAAATTATGATTAATGAATGTTATTTGCACAGGTTTAGGTAAAATAGATGTAACTCTTAATGTAGAAATTAAAATAAAGAAATTATTGAATCTAGTGTAACATGACTCAATTTTACACAAACTTTAAGAACAGTTGAAAAGCCAAATCCAACATGTTATAGGCAAAAAATTGAGATACAATAGAATTAGGTTACAACTTCAGCTCAGGTTGACCTAACTCATGTATTTAGACTGTATCTCACAAAATACGTACCTAATTGTATAATTATTGAAGCTGTGAAATACTGACTTAATTATCAACAACTCTTATGTTAATGGTAAAGTCCAAATCAGCAGTTATCATGGACCAAATTGTATTGTAAGTGGGCAAAAGGGATGTTGGCCAAAATCTGACATATCTTTGGCATTTTGCCCATATCTCATTGGATACTCATCCAATTTGTACGAACTTGGTGCCTCTGGAAAGAAGAGACAAAATGCTATAACTTTTATGTTGGGAAAAAGGTTACATCGATCATTTACATTATCAAAAAGATGCTGCAAGTGGGTGAACGAATGCTTGGTCTAAATTATTGAAAATTGAAGTCACACTTAACATATTTTCATTCATTGCCTATATAAAGACACTTTTACGATGTTTTCAACATTAGATAATTCTCTCTTATTTTCTTCTTATTAACATGCATTGTAATCTAGGCTAGAGCGATAGAACTCAAGCCAGAATCCTACAATGGCAACCTAGGTAGACCTTACCGGGCACCCCAATGGAACGTTTCCCAAAGTCCGCTATTAGCTATGGAAAATTCCATGAGGTGAACCCTAAAATTTCTCTTAATTTATTTTTGATATATTCTCATAACCACGGGAAAGTTTTTAATTTTTCTAAAAAATTATAATTTAAAACGGATAGAGTTTTCCCTATTTTTCTAAAAATCTATATTTCATAAACTTATAAAAAATACACTTCAATATTTCTCACATCCCTTAGCCGTAAAGGGACCTTCCGTCATTTCTCAAATAAATTAACACAGGTATTCTTGATCATACTCTAACAAACATTCATAGTAGGAAAACCAACCATTTCAAAAAGGCATAATATTTATTTTAGTTCCAAAATCTGTTATGCATGCTATACAACACAAAACTAAATATGATACATGTATATGCAATAAATGTATACATATAGCTCTGTACATGCACAGGAGATTGTCGTAGGGCTGGCCCACTACTGATCCATAGAAGAAACTGTAGGCTGTACGCTGTTGACTATACTTGGGGGAAAAAATAGAAACACAAAAAACAAAGGGTAAGTTGATAAACTCAATGAGTGGGTGTGAAATCTGAATAATTGTGGAAACATATTGAAAATTCTAAAAAGTATTGAAAACTATTTTGAATCGTTTCTAAATTTTGAATACTGGTAAAATTCTACTGAGCAATTTTCTTTATTTAAGATTTTTAAAACTTAATAGACTACTACTGAAATCTGTAAACATTATTAACAAACATTTTTATTCACTGAAAAAACTACATATCTCATACAATTGTTTAAAACTTCCGCTCGATTCTAGTTTGTTTGAAAATCACCAATAGCGACCCTAATGCTGGACCCACTTGTTGATGTAGCCGACGAAATGAGTCGGTCACAAGGCAGTTTCCACTAACAACAACCACTGTGACCAATCTAATAAACTGATGAATTTGAGAAATCTCACTGTCTATGTGGCGGAATATACATCATAGACATATAGCGAGACAACACCCTGTTACATAAGCGACTTACTGACTCGACATCCTGACTCCCCGGAGTTAGTAACACTCAACCTAACCGACTGACCTACCTACGCATACGGGGTGTACCGGTCGGGTCTATACTATCCCTACAGGGATCTAAATTTGATAGCTAATAACTGATAAATAGGGTACCACTGGCCTTTGGAAATTGATAGTATCTAAAACTGTTTCTTGAAATTGATATGTAAATTTCTAAAATCTGTTTCTTACTGTTGAAAAATAAATCTTTAAACTGTTGGAAATACTGAATTGTAATTCTAAAGTTTTGCAGTAATTTTCTTAATTTTAAAATTTTATTTTATTTTAATTTTTTAAAATGATAAATTTTCAATTCTCATTATATCAAAGAATATCAAATAAAATATCACTATGCTTTCCTTAATTCTAAAACATCACGTAACTTGAGTAAATTACCTAAAACAACAACATTTAAATCAGAAAGCATATAAATACTAATAATTTAAAATAAATTACATTTCATTTCTTTTAATTGCTTTTCCACTCACCAACTGTCCTATGCTAAAATTTCTTTTTCAGGCTGGTCCTTTCATCTGTTTCGACCTTCGGCACCTACAAAACATAAATTTTCGGGCTTGTCCTAAAATTCAATCTTAACCCTCAATTTTAACTAATTGCACTTGTACCACTAAAAACTCCAAAATGGCCAAAATGAGATTTTTACCAATTTTCAAATTTCTTCTTACCTATGGTCTTATCTACTCCCCAAATTCATTCTAATGTCATAAATTTATTCAATTGAAGTTCAATTATACAAAAACCCTAATTTACTATTCTAAGGTTTGGAATTCTCACATTTTAAAGTAAATTTACCCTTAATCCACCCTTGAATCTTGCTTAGACACTTGGAAACAACTTGAATTTGGTGTGGATTCCTTGATTTGGTTTAGAAATTTCATGGGTTTCACTGTTCATCTCCTTCCCCTCTTCATGGCTGAAATCCTCTCTCTCTCTCTCTCTCTTTTGTTTTTTTTTTCTTAACAAATCTTTGAAATTAAACACTTGGACTTTATATATATACCCAAAAATTGCATAATGGCTCTCCAAGAAATGCCTAATTGCTACTTAATCCTCCAATTAAAAAGCCTTTGATTGGTGACCAATAATTTAATAATTATTACTAATAACTAATACAAATATAATATAATAGAGTAATATATGCAATTGTCCAAATTTGATTGGTCCATATGTCTTAAAATACACATACTTATCCAACAAAAATAACTTGCTTATGGTGTGATGTTACACCAAAAATTATTGGTACAAATGTTGAATTTTCACTACTTAGTCAACTGAAAATTCTAAAAATATTCGGTGAGCACCCAACGCTCAAATTGACTATGAAATTACCCAATTGGGTCTATTACATCTCACGTAAACACAAAAAAAAAAAAATGGTCCAAGAAGGGTCAAAATCAGAAACTTCTATGGTTCCTTAATCGTCAAATACTGAAATTCTAGGTATCTGACTATTCATGAAAACTGGGCATTACATAGAGTTCTTAGTAAGGCTAAGAGATGAACTTTTATATGTAATAAATTTGCTTCTATACTTTGATTTTTTGTCGAGAGCTACAAATATTTGTAAGTTTGTTTATGCCTAAACTCTTATATAGTATTTTTCTATAATCCAGAGGTTATAATTCTCATGTTTCATATATCTTCAATCATGCTTTCTTTATGTGATTTTTGTTGAATTATAATTGTTATTGGTTACATTGTTTTACATGTTAATCTTTTACTACAATATTGTCAATCAATATATTGTCGATCTTGGATAACATGTAAAAATAATAATTGTTTGATATTCAAGTTGATCTTTTACTACAATATCGTCAAAATGATATATTGTTGATTTTAGATAACTTATATAAATGAACATGGTTTGTGTTAATATTTACAAAGAGTATAGTCATATCAAATACATGTGTTATCAAATGTGCTATATTTTACATATCTTCCGATTGATTGTTTGGAATGTGAAACTTTCAATTGAGTTATAAATATTGAATCAAAGTGTAGAGTAGATTTATAAAGCATAATTTTGATTCTCGAAGTCTTGCTTGCATCATTATAAGATATTTTTCTCAATTCATAGACAATTCTATCTCATCTACTTAAACCAATTTATTAATTTCTCCTTTGCTAGTGCTTTAATATTTTACTTCACCAGCCTATTTTGCCAAAAGCTTCTTTATGGGATCGACACCTCAATCTATACTAGGATAGCTGCATTACATTTTGAGCATAAACAAAATTTGGAGCCGTTGCCGGAGAGGCACACTAAGCGAAAGTAGATTGCATTTATCAATATTAAAGCGGTAATTTTGTACATTTTCTTTTCTTTGTAAACTTTTAGTTTTTAAATTTATTTTATTGTTCATGGTTGGTTCTACCACCTAATTTAGTTCATTTGCTTTTATTTATTTATTGTACTTTGCACCTTATTTTCTTTTATTTATTATTGCACTTTATCCTTTTGAGTTAATTTGTCGTATTTTATTTTATTTTAATGGCTGGTTCTAATTTCTTCTTTCTCCCTAAAAGATACTGAAACCTTATATTAAGCTTGGGAAAGGTTTAAAGAATTGCTAAATCCATGTCCTCACCATAGGTAACTAAGCGCCAATTTTTATGAGTGACTCACAATTAGCGAGCGCTAATTTGTTGAGATAATGTGTAATGGGGAGTTTCTTCACATAGATCCCGAGGAAGTCATAGAATTTCTTAATTACTTAGCTAAAAACGCCTATACATGGATTGGACTTAGCGCTATTGAAAATACAAATAGGTCACAACCTAGTACAGTTTTTCATCTTAGGGAAGAGGATAGCCTTAAAGCTCAGTTAGAGGTCTTAACTAGGGAATTAGAGGCTTTGAAAACCAAAGATAAAAGGGTCACCCATACGGTTGCTAGGGTTGAGTAACATGATGTTTATTTTGTCTGTGAAGGAGCAGAATACTTAGCTCAGGATTGCCCTACTTATAATGAGATGAGAGGGATACATGATGAATAATGTAATACCCTAGGGATGTACAAGAAGCCTTATTCACTCTACTTTGAAACCTATAATCCTAGCTAGAGAAACCACTCAAACTTTAGCTGAAAATCTGACCAACAAGCCAAAAACCATTGAAAGCAAGAACAACAAGCACCCAAGTCTTATGGTACACCTCAATATAATGCACGACTAGCCAGAAGTCATTTAGAGGATACATTACAAGTATTTATGGAGGCACAAAGTAAGACTAAATAAAAATTTAAAACAATTCTGGCACAGGGGTAGACGAAAACAAAAAAATCAAGTGTCAAATCACTAAGCTGACCAATTTTTTAACTGTATAAAAGCGAGGTAAGTTTCCATCTCAACCTCAATCCAATCTAAAAGGATAATTTATGGCACAAGCTTCTACTTCCGATGCATAAAATCTCAAAGAAGTCAATGTCATTACTACCCAAAGTGGTAAGATTGTTAGTGAGCTTACTTCTAAAACTAACACATCTACGAGTAGTAAAGACGCCCCTCCTTGAAAAAGAGGCTATAGTGAAAAAAGAGCCCGAAAATAAATTTTTAATCCCAGTGCCTTTTCCTCAAACTCTTTGATTTGTTAGAAAAAATTTAAAAATTCAAGGTGAGATTTTAGAACATTTGAAACAAGTTAAGATTAATCTTTTCTTGTTGTATTTGATAAAGCAAGTTCCAACTTATGCCAAAGTTATTAAGGATCTATGCACTATCAAAAGAAAACACCATGTAAAAAAAAATTGTATTTTTGGCAAAACAAGTAAGTGCAATGATTGAACAAAAGATACCACCCAAGAATAAAGACTCAGGATGTTCCATAATCTCCTGGCAAATTGGAACGCATGAGTTTGGTCAAGCTTTGTTGGACTTAGGAGCAAGTGTAAAATTTAATGCCTTATTCTATTTACTTGCAATTAAGACTTGGTGAGATTAACCTACATCTGTAGTCCTACAATTTGCTGATCGATCAATCAAGAAACCACGGGAAATAGTAGAAGATGTTTTGTTACAAATTGATAAATTTTACTACCCTATTGTTTGTTTTGTTTTAGGACTCATTCTGTGGTTAACATGGAGTCTACAATCCCTCTTATTTTGGCGAGACCTTTTCTTGCCATTACTAATGCTATTATTAATTGCAGAAATGGTCTAATGAAATTATATTTTGAGAATATAACTCTTGAGGTGAACATTTTTCATATTGACAAGCAACCACAAGAAGAAGATGAATGCTATCATTTATATATGATAGACACACTTGTAGCGGAGAAATCTTATAAAAATTATGGCTCTGATTATTAAGAAAACCTCATTGATTTTTATTTTGAAGAATTGAGTTATCTTGATGAAAGAATTGATGTGTTTAGTATTTTTGACTCACAGAATAAAGAGACTCGATTTTGAAAGTCAGGCATTAAAGAGTTGCCACGAGAGAGAGAGAAACCAAAACCATTAAATCTCGAAACACCACGTGTCATCATTAGTGACAAAGGAACACATTTTTGTAACCGTTCTTTTAAAGCTTTGATGCGTAGGTATGGTGTTCTTCACAAAATTTCTACTGTATACCATCCACAGACAAATGGATAAGCCGAGCTAGCAAATAGAGAAGTTAAACAGATTTTGAAAAAGATGGTTAAACTGAATCGCAAAGATTGGTCTCTATGCCTTTCTGATGCATTATGGGCATATTGCACTGCATACAAAACCATCTTAGGAACGTCTCTATACCGACTTGTTTATGGGAAAGCTTTCCATTTACCTGTTGAGTTAGAGCATAAAGCTTATTAGGCTGTCAAAGCCCTTAACTTTGATTTGAGTGCTGCAGGTCTTCAGAGAAAGTTATAATTGTTTAAAATAGAAGAGCTATGAAATGATGCATATGACAACTCTAGAATTTACAAAGCTAAAATGAAAGCAGCTCATGACAAATAGATCTCAAGGAAACACTTCAAGCCAAATCAACTAGTCTCTCTTTATGATTTTCAATTGCATTTACACCTTGAAAAGTTGAGATCTCGATGGATTGGTCCATTTATAGTAAGGAACATTTTTCCTAATAGTGTTGTCGAAATCGAGGACTCCATTGATGGGCGAACTTTTAAAGTGAATGGACAACGGCTGAAAAGCTATGTGGAAAAGGTAGATCACTCTATGTACCTAGACGAGATCCCTCTTGTGGATCCTATCTATCATGCTTGATCAGGTGCAATCTATCTGTACTATATTTTATATTTTGTCTATATTTTATTTTTTGTCTATATTTTATCTTTTGACTTTTTATTTTTGCTTTTATTTTCTTTCGTATTTTATTTTATTTCATTTTCTTCAGTGTGATTTTATTTTCTGGTCAAGTGGCGGATACGGTACTCCGTGACTATTAAAGTCAGTTTCTCAGTTCCTTAAAAACTGTCCTTCAAATCGTACATTCATCTCTTTTCTTTTTCACTTTCTTTCAAAATGGATCTACTTAAGATTTATAAAGCACGGTGTGAAAGACTAAGGCTATTGATGTTGAGTAATATCCCTGTGGATATTCGTTGGTTAATCGAAGCCAAGGTTTGATTATTTGGTGAGTCTGCAAATGATTTTGTTTCTTTTATGCCTGGTCTTGGAAGAAACTCTTATGCCAAAAGGCGACGAGCAAAGAGGTTACAAGTCTGTGATAAATGTGCTAGATAGAATTGTAACCAGAGTTGTCGTTCTTTAGGATTTGCATATAGAAATCGAGAAGACAAAATTTAGTTCATTAAGGATGGACTGAGTAAGCAGTCGTTGGATGATATCTTATTGACTCTTGATACGCATCCCTATGGGTTCGTGCAACGTGAACTTCTCGATTTATGGAATAAATTCAAAAATGAACATCAATGGTATAGTTTTGGAAATCTGACTCTAAAAGACCTTGTTTACCAATTTATAAGAAAATTGGATGGGAAGCCTATCCTCTACCCATAGAGGGCGTTTAAGCCATTACTAGATGTAAAACTAGAGGAAGATGTGAGCCACAATCACAATTACCTGTAAATACATGTGTTTTAATTTCAAACTTTATTTTATTTTATGAATAGTAGGGCTACTCATATAGATGTCTTAAATTCAAATCTTTTGGTTAAATAATGCACGAAATTTGTGTTTTATTTTTAAATCTTTTCTGACAAACTGTTGGTTTACCACAATTATTGTTATTATTTCGTACTCTATAAATACAACACTTCATTTTCTTCATTTTTTATATATTGAGATAAAAGTGAGTGTAGATATGGAGGAAACCTCAGTTCGACAATTCTGAAATATATGTGTATTTTATGGATCTAATCCTGGGGAAGATAAAGTGTTTGTAGAGGTAACAAATAATCTAAGAAAAGTATTAGTTGCAAGAAAAATCCATTTGATTTATAGAGAGGGTAGCCTTGGGTTAATGGGGTATGTGTCAACAGCTGTACATTTAGAAGGAAGTAAAGTTTTAGGTATTATTCATACAGTTTTAGCTATGGAAAACCTAACTGAAAAAATAATAAGAGAAGAATTATGAGTCTCATCCATGCATGGATGTATAGCTAGAATGTTTTACAATGCTGACACTTTTATTGCTTTACTAGGTGGTTTTGGTACCTTGGAAGAAATTTTTTAAATTGCTTCTTAGACCCAACTGAATATCCATCGAAAACCCATAGGTTTGTTGAATGTTAATAACTATTTTGATTGCTTACTCTGTTTTCTTGATCAAGATATGGAATAGAATTTTATTTCACATTCGGCATAATAGATCCTCGTTTCTGTTACCAATGTGGATGAATTGATTGACAAATTACAAGCAGTTACCTAAGAACCTGACCCAGCAATAACTCGATCGATTGGTCAGTGGGCTTTTACGAGCAAAAATTGGATCTGACACTTCGTTTGTAAATTTTTCTTTGTTTTATTTATTTATCAACATCAGCATTTTAGTTTATATTTGCTTAAGTATCTTTTAGGTTTGTTTCTTTTGAATAACTGGCGTTTCAGGTAATGTCTCATATACTTTATCTTTTTCTATTTAAATATTAAGGATAATGTTTCATCTGGTTTGGGGGGAGGATAGTAGCCATAAGTTGTATTTTGCATTAAAAAACAAAAAGATATAATGGGGTCTAACATTTGATTAAAATGGCAGATAACATTTGATTAAAATGGCAGAGTAAAGAGTTTATTTTTGAACTCTTGAGACGCATTCTAGGTCAAATTAGAATGGCAGAGTAAGGAGTTTTATTTCTAACTTTTAAAAAATATTTTAATTAACTTGTTGTTATTTTGTTTTATATTTCATGCATTATTGTTTATTGCTTGTAGTCTTGATAATTCTTGTATAAAAGAATTTACTTTTCTGCCTAGGTATGATTTCAACATTATTTAGGTTGAGTCACTGTTTCTATTTAGGTTACTAAAGAATGATTTCTAAAATATTTTTGAGCACAATGTTAAGCCTTGTGGTAAGATGGATGATTCAATTTATATAGCCAAGAGAATTCCCATGTTTAAGTATATATTTTTCTAATCTCACATATCTTTTGTAAGTAAGTGAAAAGGTTGAGAAAACAGTTTGTGAACCTTCATTGATCTTTGAATTGGTTAATTTTTGTTTAGATTGATATTATTTGAATTAAGGAATAAGCTGGTTACATTTGTGTATAATATATTTTGGTGAGAAACTTTTGTAATGCTTCCTTGTATTTTTCAAAAAAAAAATCAGAAAAAAAAGAAAGCAAAATACCAAAAACAATATATATATATATAGAAAGAAAAAAAAATCAATTTAGTTTAATAAAGTCTTCATTCAATTTTAAAAGATAAATATTTTGTAAGACAGTTTTCTCACTAAGCTATATTTGTATTATTCTCACAAGACAATTGAAGTCCTAAAGCTAATGCATGTTAAGAATGATTGATTTCTAAAATGATTAATTTTTCTATCTTTGGATCAATGTCAGTTTGTATGCCTGTCCTTAAAATTGACTTTTTCTGGAGTGCTTAACTATTTTTCAACTTCATGAGAGAAATTCTAACCTTTTAAACAATCATACACTTGTGAGGATATAGAGTTGAGACTTTTACTTGGAGAGATTCTCAAAGCTATATCTGTTGTGGTTTGTGGTAAAATAGTTACGGCTTAGTTCACACACATACAATTTTTGAAAGTTATAATTGAAAAAATTATAATAGCAATAGTGATCTTGAACTGACTTTTTATTTGAAATAATTAGCTAGTTTTGTATATTCTATTTACGCTTAAATTGCTAGAGACTAGCAATAAGCTGGTTAGGGGCTGTGATGAACACATGAAAATACATATTTATTAAGAGATTCAGTCACCATTTAATGTCACTAATTTTAGCATTTTTTTTGTATTTTTAGCTTGAAATAAAGTGTTCTCCTTAAATTGTGATTAATGAATGTTATTTGCATAGGTTTAGGTAAAATGGATGTAACTCTCAATATAGAAATTAAAATGAAGAAATTCTTAAACCTGGAGTAATATGACTCAATTTTATACAAACTTGAAGAACAGTTGAAAAGCTAAACACAACATGTTATGGGCCAAAAATTGAGATACAATAGAATTAGGTTACAATTTCAGCGCAGCTTAACCTAACTCTAGTATTTGGATCGTATCTCACAAAATACGTACCTAATTGGTATAATTCTTAAATATGTGAAATACTGACTTAATTATCAACAACTCTTATGTTGATGATAAAGTTCAAATCAACCGTTATCATAGACCAAATTGTCTTGTAAGTGGGCAAAAGGGTTGTTGGTTGAAATATGACATATCTTTGGTATTTTGCCCATATATCATTGGATACTCATCCAATTTGCATGAACCTGATGCCTATGAAAAGAAGAGACAACATTCTATAACTTTCATGTTGGAAAAAAAGGTTACATCGATTATTTACATTATTAAAAAGATGCTGTAAATAGGTGAACGAGTGGTTGGTCTAAATTATTGAAGATTGAAGTCACACTTAACATATTTCCATTCATTGCCTGTATAAGAACACTCTTAGGATGTTTTCAACACTAGATAATTCTCTCTTATTTTTTTTCTCATTAACATGCATTGTAATCTAGGCTAGAGTTCTTGACAAGGCTAAGAGATGAACTTTTATGTGTAATAAATCTACTTCTATACTTTGATTCTTTGTCGAGAGCTACAAATGTTTGTAAGTTTGTTTATGCCTAAATTCTTATCTAGTATTTTTCTATAATCCAGAGGTTATAATTCTCATGTTTCATATATCTTTAGTCATGCTTTTTTTATGTGATTCTTGTTAAATTATAGTTGTTATTGGTTATATTATTTTACATGTTAATCTTTTACTACAATATTGTCAATCAATATATTATCGATCTTGGATAACATGTAAAAACAATAATTGTTTGATATTCAAGTTGATCTGTTATTGCACTATTGTCAAAATGATATATTGTTGATCTTAGATAACTTGTATAAATGAACACAGTTTGTGTTAATGTTTGTAAAGTGTTTAGTCATATCAAATACATGTGTTATCAAATGTGCTATATTTTATATATCTTTCGATATATTGTTTGGGATGTGAAACTTTCAATTGAGTTATAAATATTGAATCAAAGTATAGAGTAGATTTATAAAGCATAATTATGATTTTCGAAGCTTTGCTTGCATCATTATAAGATATTTTTCTCAATTCATAGACAATTCTATCTCATCCACTTAAACCAATTAATTAATTTTATCCTTTGCTACTGCTTTAATATTTTACTTCACCAATCTATTTTGCCAAAAGCTTTCTTGTGGTATTGACACCTCAATCTATACTACGATAGTCGCATTACATTTTGAGTGTAAACAACTTTTCATTGACTACTTCATGGGATGTTTATTGGGGTCTTCGTTGGGTCTGTTCAGTATTCAGTCCTCTTTGAACACCTGTATGCTATACGAACTTTCAGTACGCTCATGGTCAGTTAAGAACAACCATCTAGACCATCTAGATATAGTATACACTGGCCTATGTAAAAAGATTCCACCGTTAGACTTGTATCGGTGAATTAAGACTAGGAACATATAATTTGAGAATAGACTTACATAATAACATTTCTTAGCACTTATTGCAACTCTTGCAACTATGTTATTACTTATGTATTCTCAGGTCTTTCTACTGTCATAGACAAGATTCTAACTCTTAGACTTCACTGATCAATATAACATGTAACTCTTTAGCATTTATAGTTTTTCAATAATGCTAACTCTTAGTATTGATCTAAAATTTTTTAAACCAAATCTAAACCCTTTCAGATCATATAATGTCTGTAGCATCACAAGTATTGAACCATTTAATAATAGTAATTAGTGATTTAATAAATAATGATCTGGATAAATATTATAAAATAAAATATTTATACAATAATGGGATGACATGTAAGCACAAACCCAACAAAACAACACTAGTTTGTATGGGTCTTTGAAGGATAAAGTTTGGAATAATTTGCAAGGTTGGAATACGAAGATTTTTTTAGCAACTGGTCGGGAAGTGCCGATTAAAGTTGTTATTCAGGCCATGCCAGCATCTTCTTCAAATTTGTTTCATCTTTCTAAGATAATTATTGATGACTTGTATGGAGTTTGTGCTAGATTTTAGTGGGGGGGAAATAAAGAAAAAAAAAGTTACATTGGTGCTCTTAGGAAAATTTGTATAGGTTGAAGAAAGAAGGAGGGTTAGGATTCAGAATTTGGTCATATTTAACAAGGCAATGCTTGCTAAGCAGGGATCATACATTTTACACTATTTGGATTCATTAATAACCAGAGTGCTCAAGGGTTTTTATTTCTCATATGGTTCTTTCTTATAAGCTAAATCATCAAAGACGGCTTCTTATATCTTGAAAAGGATTTTATAGGGTCAAGAGCTTCTCCAACAAAGAATTAGATGGCATATTGGTGATGAAACCTTAATCTCAATTTATCATGATCTATAGATTCCAAGACCATCCATGTTTTGTCCTATCTTCATACATAATATACTTGAGCACATCCAAGTAACGAGCCTTATCATCGCTTCAGGACAATAGGGTAGCAATCTTATTTAGAGATCGTTCTCAGATGAAGAAGCATATGCAATTCTGAGCCTTTCTTTCGCCTCGTCAACAAGGGACACATTTAAATAAGATTATGTAGAACTATGATAAATTTGGTAATTACTCTATTTGAAGTGGTTATTAGTTATCCATTTCTCTTCAAGATCAAGATAATTGTTTGAAATAATCCTTTGTTTAGGAGTGGTGGCAAAGGCTTTGACGGCTTCATTTACCTCTGAAAGTAAACCTTTTTCTACGGCGAGATTTAAATGATTGGCTTCTAACAATCTTAAATCACTATCGACATCGTTTACCTATTGGTGAGATTTATAATGGGTGTGGGAGAGGGAAAGAAATAATGTTGCATGCCCTTTGGCTGTGCAATGATTTGAAGCCAATACAAGAGTCTTATGAGTTCATGGATTCGATTGGTGTAAATCATTACGTATCTCTTAAAGACTTTTTTATTTAGTGTATGCAATCTCTTAATAGTGGAGAGTTGAATTTTCTTAGCATGATTCTATAGAGATCATGGTTCCTTTGAAGCCAATTTATGCATGGTAAACCAGCAAGTTAATTTAAGTTCAGTTATAGAGTGGTCTCGTCAATTTTTGGCCAAGTTCCAAGCTAATTATTGTGCATGTCCAAGTTTCATAAAGTGATTCTAGAAACAAATGGTAACCTCCAACCTTGATGTTGTCAAGATCAATTATGATGTTGCCTTATACTCAAAGTAAAAATGGACAGGGTTAAGTTTTGTTATTAAAAATTATACGAGGGCTGTTATGCTAGCTGGTTTTAAAAAGGTTGAGACTTTATTTTTAGTCCCCATTGCAGAGGCAATGGCTATTTTGAAAAGGTTATTAACTGCTCAGCATTTAAAATATTTTGTTATATAGCTTGAATCGGATACTTCAGTTGTGGTTAATAAGATTTTGTCTAGGAACCCTATAGCTTCTGAACTTAGATTGATCATCCAATATATCTTGCAATGCTTAGACTACTTTGGCTCTTCTAAAGTTCTTTTTTTTTTTCCATCGAGAGTCCAATAGAGTTGCTCATAACTTAGCCAAACTAGCTTTGGATTCAAATTCTTTAGTCACTTACAGTTATGATGTTACAAAGAGTCTATTCTCTTTTGTAATAGAGGACTATCCTCCTTCAATTTCTATTTGAGTTCAATGCTAGTTTCTATTCAAAAAAAAAAAACTTTATAATATAATACTTTTATGATAGAGCTAAAAGTTTTATTGAACAATCCATTTGGATCTTAACTACTAAGATAGAGGTTACTATGTCCATGTCTTTCATTTAAAAATTAGAGAATAACCACTCTTTGATAGTGATGATAACTTTTTTACAACTTCTAGCTAGCAAAATATCGTTCTTATATATAAAGATAAGATAAGAGTTACCCTCTGACCTTTTAATGCACACACAATGGTCTTCTTTGGTCATTATGAAACTATAAGTTATTACAACTTCATGAAACCTAAGATATTGAAGAAATACAGTTTTTACATCCATCTAATGTAATTCTAAGTCCATATATGCGATGATGGCTAAAGAAAAAGTATCATTACAATCTACCGATAAGGATATATATAGACTATTAATTCTATCATATTGGACTTAGATTTTGCTCCAAAATATGAGTATTTAGCTATTTATTTGAGGTTTTTGATCACATATAGGTTTACAACTTAAGGCATGAAGATATTGAAGAAATTAGACATGAAATGAACGAAAAAAGAAAGTGCTTGCAAAACAGGGCTAGCACTGTAGCACCTAACCAGTGATCCAACCCTGACCTTTTCCAAGTCTTAAGATCGCGACACTTAACCCCAGTGCCGCAGCACTCGTGCGATAAAAGAAACTCTATATTAGAAGTCCTAATATGACTTGGAGTTGAAGCCCCATTTCCCTAGATTTATGAAGACCTATAAAAGTACATTTTTTCATAACCAAAGCACAGAATATTGAAGGAAAATAGGGCAAACAAAAACATATCACAAAACACAAAAGATCAAAGCAAAGAATTGGAGATTGAAGATCAAGACTTGTACTTCAATCAAGAGAATGAGAAGTAACTCAAGGCTTGTTCTTGTTTAGTTTCTTATATTATCTTATTATTATGATCTTGTTCATGATGTCTTTAATTATTTATCTTAAAACTTTTATATTCATTATGAACTAAACTTTTTTGATCTAGAGTTAGGCATTTGAATCTAACATGTAATTGGATTTTATTAACTCTTTTAGTTTATGAACTTAATAAATTAAATTGATTCATTCTATCTTGTGTTTAATGCTTTTGTTATATCTGACTAATATATTGATTGTTCAAGGAACTATAATAAACTCGAAAGAGGAATTTTTGTGTTTAGCTTAGGATAGTTTGATGCATGATCATATGGTGAAAGCTATGAGTTCCATATAGGATAAACATATACCTAGATGGCATGTATGACATGATTAGACTTGTTCTTAATGAATTACATTCTATTCAGATTACTATAGATATATAAGTAATTGTTAGGGTGTAATATAGTTATTTAACCAACGATAGAGGCTTATAACGAGATTAGAGTCTAGCCAACAATTTGTTATTAAGGGATTAACTAAGAGATTAATAAGTTCAATGAAATAATAGGGGATAAGTCGAAACCCTATATTCATTTTAATTGGTGAATTAAAATTCTTGCTTGCTTTTTGATTAAAATTAGATTTAATTTGATAGAATTAGATTAATTAGGTAAACTTCGCATAATCAAGTGAAACCTTTTGTATTTGTACTTTCAGGTGAATGTTATATATTTATAGATTATGATTTAATTTTGATGTTAGGTTGATTTGTAAGATTTTCAAATTTATTTTTGAGGACCAAAATGAAATACTAAGACAAGACTAGGGGTTAGTTTGAGAAAAAGAACAAATTATAGATTCTATTGATAATTTTCAGTAGGGGCTAAATAAAAATTGCCAAAACATATATATACCTCTTATTCTCTACAACCCTCATTTTGCCAACCTCCTCTATTTTTCCAAAGAGAGTAAGAAGAAGAATAAAAATTGGGTTTTATAGATTTTTATGATCATAAGAGGTATCTACTAACTATTTCTCTAATTTTGTTTTGAGGTTATTATGTGATTTGTTGAGTTGTGATTTCTAGAAATTATAAAACTTGAAGATTTAATGATAGTTCATGGAAATATGTAATGATTGTATGATAAGAGAAGGAATCAAACATAAGCTATAGTTGTATTTTCTTAAAAATATGTTAATCTGAAAATTTTATAATTTTTTGTAGGTGATTTACGCTCTGAGATTCTGAATGGTTAATGAGACATGTATATGGACATTAAAAACTTTGAATCATTTAAAAATTTAATAAATATAATTTTTAGTGATTTTTCAAAGATGACCATAAAATTCATGAGAATCTCTTGTTTCTATAGTAGGATCAAATGACGATCCATGTTTGATGTACCAAATGATATTAGAAACTTATGAGTTTCTGGAAAATACTATTTGTATATGTCTAGTATATCATATCCAAAATTTAGCATTTAAAGCATTGGTTTCGAATTGTTATGATTTTTCTAAAGAGACTAGATTTAATGCAAGATTTAACTGACAAATTCTGAAATTTGTAGAATAAATTAGTTTTAAAATAATATTTGTGTGAATTAAACCTTGAATACTTTATGCACTAAGGTATGTGTCATGAATAATTCTGAGGTAGTTTCATAATTTTTGAACAAGTATGTAATTTTAAGAGATTCGGATACTAAAGGCTGCTCAATGGAATATTTTGATTTGAAAAAGTTAAGGACTTAGATTTAAGGATGAGTAAGACTTGAATTTTAAAGGGGATAAAATCTGATTTACTTGATTTAGTGATGATTTATGACTCAAGATAAATAAAGTGTTATTCTATGGTGAATGGACATTGTTTGATGCATGAGAAAATCGGTAAGGTGACCCAATTTCAAGTTTATATTACCTTATGGGTTTAAATTGTTAATTATCATCATTTTAGGACTCCAGAGAGACAGGCTTTATGATTTGGGTTGAGAAATGTAGAATTTGCCTCAAGGAGTTTAGTGAATGGATACTTAAACTACTTAATGAGTGGATACTTAAAGAATTTAGTGAGTGGATACTTATAATTTCTACTTAATAATTTTAGAAAAATATATTTTAAAGTATGATGAGCATGGTTCTATTTTATGTATATTTTTCCTTGATGATCATTTATCTTTAATGACGTTTTATTTTATATATGGGAGAAAACATCTATAATATGATTTTGGCTTACAATATGTTTACACTTGAGATAGCATTTTTCATATATAAACAATGAGGTTTCTTTAAGTATTTTGAGATTCAAAGAGTATGGGATATGATTTAATGAAATGTTGTAAGTATATATATGTTGTATAAAGGATATGGTTTTGAAACCACTAGGCTGTACCCCCCCTCCCCCCCTTTTCAGATATGAGATTTAGGCCTTTGGAGCCCGTCTGTATATACACATAAGATTTGAGTCGTGTGTATGGGCGCTTTGCTCTTTGAGAGCAAGTTTGCTCTGTGCATGCGTATGATGAGGATATGAGATGAGTACGTCTAATTCTCTGCTCGAGGGATATTTCGGGTACGACAAGGTCCCTTCTGGGTACTAGTTTAGTGTGATTTTCTATATAAGTAGTAGTATATGATATTTTAAATATCAATTGTGCCTGACCATGCTCAATTAGAAAAAGGTATGATAGAAGATTTTGGTTTCCTACTGAGAACAGGATTTTATGTAATTTATATTTTTGTATTATGAGATTGGAAAATGCATTTTCTATGGTAAACAATTGTACACAAAGATTTTATATGCTTTAAGTAAAGATAATTTTGTGCAATTTATTTATTTTTCATAATAAATAGTAAGAGAAATGCTATTTATGTGTTTATCATATGTTTTAAAGACATATTATATATATATATATATTTTAACCACTTCCACTCATTGGGTCAATCGACTCACCCTATTTTTATTAAATTTTTTCTCCTTCGGGATATTACAAAAACTAATCAACTTAGTAGAGTTTAAGCCTAGAAGTTAAGCCAGACACTAGTACGAGAAGTCATTAATTCTAATATTAGTATATTTATATTGTTGTAATAGAGTTACATTACTTGATAATTATTCATCTTTGTGTATTCAGCATTAAATGTATAATTTGAGGTATTTGTATGACAGTGTTTAATTTGTAGAAGATGAGTATTGTTCATATCAATGGTAAATGATAATACGCTAAAGGTTATGGATGATTATTTATTGATGTGTGATAGGTTGAATATTGCAAGTGGATAAAGTATGATAAGTAAGGAAACTGTATCGGATTGTTAAAAAAAAACCACTGTATTGGACAAATCCTTACTCAAGGCGCGTTATTTCATTTAGATTCGTCTAGATAAAAGTTAAGTAGGATCAATTTTAATATTTGATTAAAAGAAGTATATTAAATAAGTTTCTATGGGAATGATACTTGGACTTCATTCTTATATTATTTGATATGATAGCGTGTATTTACGCTTAACTATTAATTTGTATCTCCGCCGTCTGATTGGGTGTAACTATTTGCTACAGGCCTATCTTGTATCTTTCGATAGTGTCGTTCACTTGTATTTTAACCATAGAAGCCATTTATTTCCAATAGCTCTTTGATTAGATGATAAATCAACCAAGTCTAAAATATGACTTGATTTCATAGACTCTATTTCTTTATCTATTGCCTTTATTAATTCCTTAATAGATAATATGATAACCTCACTAAAAAGTTTTAGCTCATCATTATCATATTCAGCAACCATAAATGTATTCCTTTCAATTTTAAAACAATGACATGGGATGGGAACTTGTAAATTGTCTTTGATTCATTAGACATATATATGTGATTTTTAGAAATTATTTCTTTGATACTTTTACTTGAAGAGACATCCAATTGAGCTTGTAAAATTTGCAAAGAAAGAAAAAAAAATGAAGTAAAAAGGAAAAAAGCTTTCTATATTTATTGTTTGAAATTATAATTATAATTATATTGAGATTATTTGGGAGATTTCAGAATAGTTTCTCCTCAATTTATTAATTGGCACTACAACATATCAGAACTTTATTCAAATATTGCTTAGCTTCGCAGCTTGAAGTAGTCAAGACCGAACTTACCATCAAACGCCTTAGAATTATATTTGCTATAATAATCCCTTACCAGAAATTCTCTGTAAAGAGGTGGATGTTCTTCAGAGGTCAACTCTTTGATAGGCCCGTAGACCTTTGGCGTTACAGTACCATGTCCCGTGAAAAAGCATCCCCCCAAAACCCTTGGACCAACATTTTTCGTGACAACTCTATGGTCAACTCTTTTGAGTCTGTCATTGAAATCACCTGAACCAATTTTAAGAACTTCAAAATCAGAAAGGAAGAATTAGTAATAATACTAATAAATTATGGGATTGCCTGCATATAATGCTATAAATTGGTACAAATCCTATAAAATTGAGATATAAGATTGTACTAATAATAATCATTGATCAGCAGAGTATCAGTTGGAATATCAGCTTTACCTCCAACTTATGAATAAAAATGTTAGTAGTCAATATAATTTTTAAAAAGACAGACCTGGAGAAAGTCCTCAATGTTTACCACCAAGCCTCCTGCAATGGCGTGAACATCAACCCACTGATTTTCATACAAGACTTGGAGGCCACCGATTTGGTCTTGGAGTAAAGAATGTGGAAACCGAGTGATTGCTAGCTCCTAGAGTCAGCTCTGGCTCGGGGCAGGTTGGGTGGTAGTGGTAGCCAAGGCTGCATCCCTTAGAGCATCCCATGTCTTGTAAATATCTAGGTTTCAGTTCTAAAGCCATGGATAATAATTCAAATAAAGCGTCACCCAATTTTGTGACATTTTCTATGAACTTCATCGTCATATCTCTGCAAATTTGGGTGAAATTTTTGTATAGAAGAAAATATAGTCAATTGGGCATCTGACAAAGAAACTAGTGAATTTGAAGGTACTCATCGCTTATTTTATAATCTAGTGAAGTTGGCAACCTCTGTGAAAGTGGCAAATTTGATGAACTCTGTAAATTACTTATCCTATGTTTACTAATTTTCTTTATTGATCTATCTTCATATTACTTCAATTTTTTTTTTGGGGGATTATTTAGACAGGATTTTGAGAAGACTTTGTGTGAGATCAATTATCTATAACAAGTTTGATTAAATTACTGAGTGAGCATATGGTGGGGTTGTAAAACATTAAATGACAAAGTAGCAAAGACAAGCAACAGGCTACCTCTACTCACAAACCAGAATTTTCACATTCAATATACAAACTTAATACCAAATCATCAGCAAACATCACCAGTTTATTAATAACTAAAAAAATTGTCATACTGTAGCCCGATATTCTTTCAAGCAATTAGACTTTCCTTTAAACTTGGTTATCTGACTTCAACCAATTTTATTTTTGAATAACTGGTTCTGAGAACTTGCAGCAAAGCTCCACGCCTTTCTGTATTCACAAGCAACTAACCAAGAAAAGTTCAAAGATTTTCCTCTAGTTCGCGTTGTAATCCTATACTAGTGTACTTCAAATAATTTAAGAAACATTTTTACTCCATAAGGAGGGCTTTTCCATATGAATGATCATCGATAAAGAGTTTCCAATAGTATATGAGTTCGATTATAAAAGATCGCTTTAAGTATGTACCTGCAAACTTCTGGCACTTCATTGGGGTCCAAATTAGAGTCTAAAGTACTATAGCCAACGTATGCCTCCAATTAGTTGTACGTGAGAGATACAAATCGAAGTTGGTGTTAAATCTAACATTCCTAGTCAGATCCCATGGATAGAACTGTTTCTTCACCTCCTTATCTTGTTCATTAAACTTGCGTACTCCTTCAATCATCTCTTCTAACACATTTATGGGAATACCATGATTTATCACCGGAGAAAAGCCCCAAGTTTCCGATGCAGCCCGAACCTGATCAACAATCTTCTCAAGCTTATTGTCTCTGATGTCACCACGATCGATAACTGGTACTTGAAAGTTGGTCTGGTGAATGGGTTTCTCACCGGCAAGCTCATCAGGTTGTCGAATGAATATTCTGGGAATTTTCACAATCCCGGAATCCACTAGTCCTTTGACACCAGCTTTTATGTCATCAAAAACCTTAACCTCTTTAGCTCTGTCATAATCCGATAAGGTTTGAGAAGATGGTTTACAAGCTTCCAAGATATCCATTCTCTGTTTCCTTGAAAAAAAGTGACGGCGATCTTATGGTTGAGGCTGATATCTTAGATTTCTCCTTACTCAACACAACATCCATCTTCGTTAATGTTTAATATAGTGATACATCACTGTAACACCTTCAAAGATGTTACCGTTCTAGGAGAGATTATCAATCATTTTACTTACCTTATTATTTTTTAAATAGAACATATAATTTAGTTTATTGTAGGGTTGTATTCTATAAGGAGCTCAACGAATCACACATATCTTCAAATTAGTATAATATTGTTCATTTTGAGCCTAAACCCTCGTAGTTTTACTTTTGGACTTAAAAGGCCTTATACCAATAGAGATATAGTTCAATCCTTATATACTTATGATCTTCTCAATTTTTTGTCAATGTGGGACTTTTGTTCACTTTTTTAACAATCATCTCCTCGAATAAAGGACTACTGAGCCTCCCATCAAATGATATCCTATCTGTCTATCTTCCACACATGAAGATCTCGCTCTCTTCTAATACTCATTTTCCATATATCTTCACTATGTTGAGGGCGCATGCCTTATGTGAAACGCTAAAGTACCGCATATCTCGAGAGCCTGTTCTATCAGGTCAACTCCTTATCATTGCGTTGCAGCACACGCCTTACGTAAAGCTCAGAGTCACCACCGCCTATTTATAAAGCTTAACCGTGGATCCCATTACAAGCAAACTAGGGCTTACCAAACTTACTACCTTCTCGTTCAGCACTAAAGATTTCTTTCACATGCTAACTTTTGGCCATGACACTAATACTACTTGTAAAGAGCCCAACAAACCATACGTATCTTCACGTTAGTATGATATTGTACATTTTGAGTCTAAACCCTCATGGTTTTACTTTTAGGCTCTACTCAAAAGGTCTCATATTAATGGAGATATAATTTACTCTTTATATTCTCATAATCCTCTCTATTTCTTGTTCTTAACATGTTCCTTAAAAGAGATGCATCTCTATTAAGAGATACATCTCTTATAAAGAGACATAATTTAGTTAGGAGTTATGTCACTTCCAAGGGACAAAATCTTTGATTGGTAATGTTTGGGTGCCTATAAATAGAACCTCAAACATTCCTTTAAAATACATTAATGTGAAATTAGAGTTTTCTTGAATGCAAGTTGGTGACTGCTCTTGTATGTAACAACCTGCCTTATGGTGGTTAACATCTGTTTTAGAAATCATTAGTGATATCAGAGCCAAAGTAATATCTTCCAAGATTAAGAATCCATTTCTTCAAGCAAAATTTCAGCAACTTCATTAAAATTTGACATATATTGTTCGCAATTGAAGTTAAAAGAGTGTTCTAGATGTCAAGTAGAGTTCATTTCATCGAGCTTTTGTACGAAGTTCCCAAATGCATGCAGTACATGCGTGGTAGAGGTTGAAGGCGAGTAAAATGGGCGCATAAAACTCATGTGCCATTTGAATGTGGGTGCCAATGAGCAAAGCCAAGCCCAATCTACTTTTGACGTCAACCGACATCTCGACCTACACTTTGACCTATGCCTAGAGATCCGACTTAAGTTGTATCTGCCTTAACCCGTGCGTAGAGATTCAACCTGGATTAGAGTCTAGATATCTAACTAGATTTGGGTCCACACCTTGACCTGCATTAAGTGAATTAACCCATTTTGTATCTGCCACTTGACTTGGGATCCTTGACTCATGTTCTAGACCGGTTATAGCTTCCTAAACCATGATTCGATTCATTTTTGGTTCAAACAAACCACTTTTACTATAAAGGCCTTGTTTAATAGTCAAACCAGCCCCAAATTTCACCAAATTTGGTGACCCAAGGTTTTCTAGCATCCTAGTTTGGTTGTGGACTCAAAATTTACGTTTATAGAGGACTTTAAGTATAGAATTTTTTAGTGTCCAAAAAATTTTTAAGATCGAGTATTTAATTCAAGAGTACATAGAAAAAGATTCTTTGGAAATTTTTGAGCTACTTCACCAACACATTTTTTGATGCTAAAGGTGAATTAGTTACATCCAAGTGTTTCTTTTTAAAGAGTACAACCAATTTGTGGTCAAAGGCCATTTCTACATCAACATTATAATAAGTATTATTGAGGAAAAAACTAATGCGTCCACTAAAATACCTTTAGCACATTACGAAAGTCTCATAATCACAAACAACCAAGAAAAGAAAAATCAGGCAACAAGGGGATAAACAATCGAAAAAATAAAGAAAAAAACATACAATTTATATGGTTCGGTAAATTTACCTACATCCACGGTAGATTTGTGGATCCTAAGTTCTTTATTCCTTTCTTTTGTACTCAAAGAAAGCCCATAAAAGTTACAAGAAATACCCGAATAGAGTTATCAAAGATCTATACCACACTATCTTGTGTGATTAAAATACTCAAGTGTGACTTAAGCTCTTTATTATCTTTTGTTCTAATTTGATGCTTAATTAATTACAAGGAGTTATATAGATTTATATAGTGTTAATACTAACCCTAAAAACCTTAAACCTAGTTGGAATAAAATTTCATGTGCTTAAGAAGTCCAAAACTGACTTAAATACTCAATTTGAACCAAAATAGAACTTTCTCGAACAAGTGGCCCCGCGATGCCAAAGAACTGGTGCTGCGACTTCAGTGCAATCTTAACCCAGTATTGCAGCGCTGCAGTGCCCACACCTGGGCTCATTCTGCTTATGTTTCTAACCCTTCTTTACTTTTGACTTCTTATTTCACACTATTTTGTCTGTCCATTGCATCTTCAACCACGTGTCAGACTCTCTCTTGGTCTTCTAACTCAAAATTAAATTATCCTTGATTTTGAATCACCAAAATTCTAATAAATCCCTCATTAATTCAAAATCTCCCAAGAAGCTTTTCCAGGATCTTATCCACTTCAATGCTCTATTATCTTGCATTAACATCAGTTAAGTCTCTACCTAGACTTAAAGCCTTTTGGGCTCATGTCCTTGGTCTCCAAAGACTCGAATACATTTTTCCTTTGATACCTTTCCTATTGTGAATTTCAATGCCACTCTTAACACCAATACAACACCTAACAACGTCCTTCCCATATATTTCTTTCGACCCCTATCACCACTGTGAGCAATTCCCTAATACTGCCCTTTTGTAAGCATCTGCCCAATAAAGCCATGTTAGGATCCCATAATATTGCCAATAAGCACATATATCCTATTGTGCTTCTCACATTTTAAATTATAGATCCTTTACTTACATCTAATATTCTTTTTTCTGCTTTAAATGAATACCCCTTTTGATCTTGTATTCCTAAAGATATCAAATTTCTACTAACTCCAGGAACACGCCTAAGCTCATATAATTCCCTAGTCTCCTCATCATGCATCTTCATCCTAACACTACTAATTCCCATGACTCTATAAGCCATATCTTTCCCTATTAGTATTTTCTCTCCCTAATGGTTTTGTAATTGGTAAACAAGTACTTTTTTAAACACACATGATAATTATAGCTAGAATCAAGTATCCATCTACTAATATACTTCTCATCATAAGCTACTTAAGACTCTGTAATTTCCAAGTCTTCACTATAGTCTATTGCAGCTCTTCCTCCACTCTTTCCCTTTCTTGCCAGTCAATCCATTCTCAAGTGCCATTTCTTATTGCATAAGTAGCACTTTTTGGTTCTGTTTATAGGTTCTTCTTACCATCTCTTCCTCTTATAACTAATTCTATTGCACTTTTAGATTCTAATCTTTTCTCATTTTCTTTAGAGTTTAATGAGATTTTAATATCACTTAATGTTAAAGTCTCCATATTATACATGAGTTTGTCCATAAATGCTCACAACTCAGAGAAAGATAGCATAATAAGATAATAGCCTTGTCTTCATCCTCGATTTTGATGTCTATCATCACAAGATCAATGAAAATCTTGTTAATTCGGTACGCTCTCTAGAGCTCAACGAGTACACTCCATATCGCGGACTCTCTAGGTCCTTGCCTGATTCGTCAAATGGAACTTTTCTATGAGTCTGTAAACATTACCCTACACACACGTCATGAAAATACAAATCAACGCGTCGACCATCCAAGCTGAGGTCACTACGCATATGTATAGTCCTTTCGTCATAATATCCTGAATGTGCGGGGATATAAATTATCATTGTCAAATCCTTTTGTGCTTATCCATATCATATCCCCAGATTTGTATCTCACTAAATAATATATGCAAATTCATTTGCTACTGTTACACTCTGGTGGAAACTCTTCCCCGAATTAATGTTTATGACCACAATACTTTCTAAGATATAGTCTCAATGCATCTAGATATGAGCTCCTTATACGAGCTGACAGATTCGATATTTGTACACACCAAACTCCATAAGCATCGGGCTATACCCAGCGACACCCAGTGGTCCCACCATGAAGGTTTATGACATGCGTGGAACCAAAATATGGTAGATCACTTACAAGTCCACCATTGCACTAAGGTCAAAGGACCACATATACTACTTAACTCGAGAGGACCTTCCGTTGATGGCTTATATAGGATGTTTATTGGAGGCCCTCATGAGTTCGTCCTATATCTAGTCCTAACTGGATACCCATATATCAATACGAGCTCCAAGCTTACAGTTGGCTAGGAATGATCATCTATACCCTATAGGTATGACATATGTTGATCTATATAAAGGTATCCACCAATAGACCCGTATCGGGGGAAATAGATCAGGGACAATATTTGAGAACATATTTGTGCAACTGATATTTTTTGGCACCTGATTGCAATTCTTACAACTATACAGTTACTAGTATATTCTCGGGTTTATATCCCATTACAAATAACGCTCCAACTCTTGGATTTTCGCTGAGTATTATAACCAGCTAACAATTAGTATGTGTACTAACACTTAGCATTTATATCTCTCAGCGTAGCCAACTGTGGGCCCTTATCTAAACTCTTTTAGATCAGATCTGAACTCCTTCAAATCATACAATGTCTATAATGTTACATTGCATAATACCTTTTAAATAGGCATTAGCGATTTAATGAGAATGTACACTAGTATAAACACATTCAGGGATGGTACGTAAGCACCAACCCTAATAAGATCTATAACACGTTATCTTATATGCTCAAAACACTCAAATGTAACATAAGCTCTTTATTCTCTCTTGTACTAATTTGATGCTTAATCAATTATAAATGGTTACAAGAATTTATATAGTGTTAATATTAATCCTAAAATCCTAAACCTATTTGGAAGAAGAGTCCACGTACTTAAGAAGTCTAAAATAGACTTAAATGCATAATTTAAACCAAAATAAGACTTTCTTGAATAGGTGGTGTGCAGCGCCACTGCAATCTTGACCCAGTATTGTGGCGCCGGGGGTGCTGTCTACGGCGTTGTAGTGCTAAACACCTAATGCCACGACTCTCATACCTAGGTTCATTCTGCTTGTGCTTCTTACCCTTCCTCTCTTTTGGCTTCCCGTTTTACATCTCTTTTGTCCACCAGTTACGTCCTTAATCACGTGTCTGACTCTCCTTTAGTGTTCCAACTTAAAATCAAATTACCATTGATTTTAATCACCAAAATTCTAACAAGTGTCATTCTAATTTTATATATCCTAAGTACTAGTATGTAAACACAATAAAGAACATCTCTTTTAATATTTATTATACAAGCATGTTGCCACATTTATCACATTTGTAATATCTCTACTTTAATAAATAAAAAATATTTTATTTATTTGTTTGTTTATTTATTAATTGATAATGGTTAATAAAATGGTAAAAGTAAAGAGATTGAATAATGTAAATTTTAGCATTTAAAAAATATTGTAATTAAAAAATAAAGATAACCTACAAATGACACAGAAATTGCCTAGTGAGAAAAAGATATTACATTAACTATGGAAACAATCCTCAACCATATGTAAGATTATTTAATCCCTATTTATAAAAGCTATAATACAACACAAAAAATAATGAATTTGCTAGAAAACAAATACGGGCCTAAGTTTGAGACTTACATTCAAATTTGCTTAGTAAAATTTAATAGGCTCTATATAACTAAAAATGATAGTGTGGTAAACTATATTATCAAATTAGAAATTATAACTATTCAACCCCCCTTCTATCTGTCAGAGCGATATAGGGGATTTTTGTTAATGGATTTGATTCCTTGGCTTGGAAAAGGTAGGTTTGAAATCGAATTTCAACCTCTAGGCCCAAGAAGAATTTGAACCCTAAGAACCTAGCTAGAGAACTTTTCAAGAGAGCCTCTCCTGAAACTCACCACTCTTTGTAGAACGGCCTACTCTAAGGAGGAGCCCACAGCGACAGTCATTAAGGCAGGTCCTGGCATGGCTGGATTGCTTAGGATCTATTCATATTCAGGGGATCGGATAGGTAGACTGAGCCACCTTCTTAGCATGATAGATTGTGATGCAATCAAAATCGGCCTTCGAAATACTAACTAGATTGGCTCGTCTCAAATAACATGATCAAACGCAGACACTAGGATAAAACGGTTATCTGTCGAACAAAGATGGCCGAGTCATTATAGAAGATCTCCCAGAAAGACCTCAGAACGTGTCAAAGTCGAACAGGAATTGGTTATCGAAGACCAACCCGAGCAAATCCTTTTTAGCCTCACACTTAACCTAATCCATCGGTAAAGATGGTATAAGGAATATGCCTAGAATGGATGTCAGAAGGATATTTGGCATGTATCAAACATGCAGCAGAAGGATATTTGACGTGTGTCAGACATACAGTAGAAGGATATTTGGCGTATGTCAGAAGTGCAGCAGACGCAAAATATCTAAAAGGTCTTCTGAAGACCAACACTATAAGAAAGGAGAAAATGACACTAAAGAAGGATGATGCCCAAAAAACCAGAAGAATTAACTCATAAGAGGTTTTCTTCCTTTAATTCTGAATACACTTGTCACATTCTTTTTATTGGACTTCCTTGCCCCATAGAGATTTTTTTTAACTTAAGCATTGGAGAGTCTTCGCCAAAACTCACCCCGGCGAGACCATCATGATAAGTCTTGCCTGTGATTTGTAAGTTCTATCATAGCCACTGAATGAGAGAAAACCCGGCCCTCGCAAATAAGCCCAACTAGGACGAGGCCCAAATGCTGATTCCCATTAATGAAACAAATTCAAAGCTCGTTGGTCTAAAGAACTACTTTTTTTGGTCAACCATTTTTGGTACTGTCTATGAGAATCGAGACAAAAAGCTCTCTATCTAAGAAGGCGAGAAGCCATGACAGAATAATCATCTACTAGTAGAAATCGTGTTACCAGGGAACAAGGCTCAGACCTAAACAAGAACGGAAGCCATAAAAATAGACCTCTCCCTCGAATAGAAGGCTTGTTGCCACTTGAAATATAGGCAACTGAGACAGCTCATGGCTAAGTTAATTAGAAGTAAACGAAAGGAAGTAGACAAGTACAGTAGGAAGGACAGATTGGAGCGACGAGAAAAGAGCCTTCTGTCGAGCAGCGACAGCCTTAACAAAGAGAGTGAGGCCTAGAGAGTAAGGTTCGTAATTTGGAGGAAAAGTTGGAGAGCTTTTTGGCGGAGGAGAAAAAAGATCAACCTCCTATAAAGAAGACAGAGAGGGATAGAAGATCACCGCTGACAGGCGAGCTAAGAGACATGGGCTCCTGAGTGGGTTTCGACTCCTAAACCCTCTCACTTATAAAGGAGTCACCAACCCTGACCACTATGTTAATTATAGGACCAAGGCAATACCAGATGTGCAGACTTTTCCATATGAACTTAGAGGGGTCTGCTCTACTTTGGTACAGGGGTTTGAAGCATTGCAGTATCCCTCATACAACGAGCTGACTGAGAAATTTATGTAACATGTTTTAGGTTCGTATGAGGCAGTTAGAATCCAGAGCAATTGAAACAGATCAGACATGGCAGGGATCAGACATAGCAGGGGTAAGAGCCTTAGGAATTTCATTTAGAGGTTCCACAAGGAGGTGATAGCCTTGGGAGCTTTCAAATAGCCCGTCGCTCTGAATGCCCTTACGGCTGGGCTAAGGCTAAATATATTATGGTACTACCTAGTAGAAAGTGTCGTCACGAGTTACGCAATGGCATATAACAAGGCGCCGAACTATATATCAATAGAAGATGGCGAGGCAGCTAAGAGATCCCTTGCCAAACCATCTTGAAGACAAGCCAGGCCCAGGGAAGAAGTCACTTACAGGGAAAGGAAAGGACCCTCACCTCCTTTACAGAAATACCAGAAGGTGAACGATGAATACCGCCATCTACAAAGGGGAAATTTTGTAAACTGACATTATGCGCCCGACAACCGAAGGAATAGTACATCGAACAATGGGCCCAAAAACTAGATAGACAGATTAAACAGATTTTGCCTAAGCAACCCTCCTGTACAGCCTCAGAGCTCAAGGAACTGTGACAAACATCTAACTGGAGAGAGAATGGTGGCTCATATTGAGATTTTTCTCTCCCTAACATTGCCACTCAAAGACATTTACGAAGTAATTCAAAATCGGGGGCTACTGTACAAAAATTTCAAAGGAATGGAAGTAGAGCAGTGAACAAACCTGAAGAATTGGTGCGATATGCACAAGGGGCCAGGACATGCCACGGGGAATGCTCTGAGTTGAGGAAGCAAATCAATGCCCTAATGAGGAATGGGTACCTGGAGGAGTTCTGAGTTGACCGATAGCACACGACTGTTGAGCAGCATAGCGGATCGAATCCTTACCCCATCAAAATTATTTTTAGAGGGCTCACATTGGTAGGAGAATCGAACAAACAACGATAAAATTACTTTAAGTACTCAATTGTGGCACACCAAGTTATGTGCAATGCTCATCTACCTAAGAAGCCCAAGTTGCAATAGAAGGTGTCGATCATATTCATAAAAGGGGACGCACAGGGAGTCAATTATCCTCACAATGATGCACTTGTGATAGAAGTATTGGTAGCAGGGGAAAATATGAACAAGGTATTTGTGGACCCGGGTAGCTCGGTTGATATAATCTTTAAGGAGACCCTGGATGAGTTAAAAATTAAAAACTTGTACATATAAGGAACTTAGGCACCACTGCAGAGGTTCGGTGATGGCTATGTGATGTCGATTGGGGTAGTGGACCTACCTTTCACTATAGGACAAAAGCCTTACGAGAAGACCTTGATGACCTAATTCGTGGTGGTTGACCAGTTCTTTCTATACAGAATCTTCCTCGGGCGGCCATTCATGGTGGGTACAAATGCCGCCTTGTCCATTCATTACTTAAAACTAAAATTCCCGACATGGAAGGAGATTTGAGTAGTATTAGGGGACCAAAAGGTAACTTAGAGTTGTTACGCGATAATGACAAAGAGGGCGTTCTGTATTTTCATTGTCAAACCAATTGAGGACGTTAGCAAATTCTCAGAACCAGCAGAAGAATTATAGGATATACGGGTTAGAGCTAAGGAACCTGAGAAAGTGGTCAAGATGGGAGCCTAGTTGAAGCCAGAGGTCAGGGTAGGTTTATCCTAGCTCGTTCGTGAATTTTCAAACATCTTCGCTTGGTCCGACAAGAGCATGCTTGGGATCGATCCAAAACTAGCTTCCCACAGGTTGACCGTTAACCCTACATCTTAACCAGTTAAGCAGAAAAGGAGAATCTTTAACTAGAAGCAAAATGAGGTTATGGCAGCAAAGGTGAAAAAACTGTCAACAGTAAGTTTTCTCAAGGAAGTCCATTACCCTGACTGACTGGCCAACGTACTAATGGTGAAAAAGGCCAATGAGAAGTAGAGGATGTACGTAGATTTAACCGATCTGAATAAGATGTGTCCAAAGGATAATTTTTCCTTCCTGAAGATCGACCAGCTTGTAGATTCCACGGCTGGACACGAGCTGCTGAGCTTTATGGACACCTTTTTCGGCTATAATGAAATCTCGATGTTTTCCCTCGACCGAGAAAAAATATCATTTTTCACCCACCAAGGGACGTACTTCTACCGAATAATGCCGTTTGGATTAAAGAATGATAGGGCTACCTATTAGACACTAGTAAACAAGCTCTTCAAAAATTAGATCGGTAGGAATATGAAAATCTACATGGATAACATGATCGCCAAGTCCATAAAGAAGGAAAACCATGTGACGATCTGAAATAATTTTTTATGATATTAAAGGAGAACGAAATGAGGTTAAATCCAGAGAAATGTGCTTTTGGGGTAAAGTTTGAAAAATACTTGGGCTTCAAAGTGAGCCAAATGGGGATAGAAGCCAATCTAGATAAAGTCTGAGCCATTCTGAAAATGAAGTCTCCAACCACAATAAAAGAAATCCAGCAACTCAAATGAAGAATCACAGCCCTGAACAGGTTTATTTCTAAAGCCACGGATAAGTACTTTACCTTCTTCCAGGCCATATAGAGGAAGGAGAAGAATAGGTGGACGGAGGAATGCGAACAACCCTTTTAATAGTTATCCGTGTACAATGAGAGGCATTGGTATTGTATTTGGGTGTCTTCGAGCAAGCTGTAAGCTCGATGCTGGCTAAAAGAGAAGAAAGGGTGCAATGGCCGGTATACTATATAAGTAAAGCCTTTACTAGCCCAGACACTCGATGCCCTCCCCCTAAAAAATTAGCTCTGGCCCTGATTTTGTCCGGAAGAAAACTGCGGCCTTATTTCTAGGCATACACCATTGTTGTATGAACTAACCTGCCGCTAAGGCAGATCCTGTACAAATCAGACCTTTTCTGCTGACTGGTTAAATGGGCCATAGAGTTGAGCTAGTTCAACATCCATTATAAGCCTCGAACAGCTATCAAAGGGCAAGCCTTGGCCGACTTCGTAGCCGAATGCACCTGTGAGTCGAGGAGATAAAGGCCCGAGCAACTAACCTTGCTTCGAAAAAATGACTCCTCTACATTGATGGGGCATCCAACCTGCAAGAAAGTGGAGCAGGGTTCATTCTGGTAAGCCCTGAAGGAGATGAGTTTAGCTACGCAGTTCGCTTTGGGTTCAAAGCCTCGAACAATGAGGCAGAAAAGAAGCCATTCTGGCCAGGTTACAAGTAGCTCGGGTGCTGAATACGAGGGGAGTGTTAGTAAAGAACAACTCTCAATTAGTGGTGAATTAGGTCAATGGCAACTTCGAGGCCAGAGAGGAGAGAATGGCCACATATTTAGCAAAGGTGAGAAGCCTGGCCAACCAGTTCTGGGAAGTATAAGTAGAATTGATCTCAAGAAATAAGAATCAATAGATAAACATCATCACCTAAGTGGCATCAGTAGAAGACACTCGTTTGCCTCAAACAGTCCCTGTGAAACTTTTGATAAAGCCTAACATCCAGGAGGAAGAACAAGTTATGTAAATCGGGTCAGAACCAAGTTGGATGGACTCCATTAGAGATTAAATTTTGAACAAAACAATCCTGATAGACTAAAAAGAAGTCGAAGAATTAAATACCAAGCCGCTAAATGCTCTGTGATCAACGACGTGTTATATTGGAGAGGTTTCTCACACCTCTATATGCAGTGCCTAGGCCCACTAGAGGCGGAACGCGTCCTTAGGGAAATCAACAAAAGGGTCTACAGTAACTACTCCAGGATAAAAGTATTGGTTCACAAAGTGTTCAGGACGAGGTATTACTGACCGACTACCTAACGAGATGCTAAAAGCCTGGTTCAACATTGTGATGCATGCTAAAGATTCGAAGACAATATTCAATCACCCACGGAAGAATTGACCACAATGAGTGGACCCTGGCCATTCGCCCAGTGGGGGCTCTATTTGATCGGACCTTTGCCCTGAGGCAAAAGATCTTGTAAATATGTAATCGTAGCAATCGATTACTTCACCAAATGTAATGAGGCCAAGGCACTATCAATGATAACAGAGAAAAGTGTTAGGGATTTCAATTTGGAGAAACATGATATGCTGCTACGGGATTCCCCATACTATCATTACCAATCACGGGAAGCAGTTCGACAATAATAGCTTCAAGAACATCTATGAACAGCTTTGAGTATGATAGTCATTTGCCTCTCTTGCCCATCCCAAGACCAACAGTCAGGTTGAACTTCCAACAAGTTAGTCAAGAAGTTGCTTAAAAGGAAATTGATAGAAGGAAAAGGAGCATGGGTCGAAAAACTGCCAAAAGTACTATGGACGCTCTAAACAATTAGTAAGACAGCAATAGGTGAGACACTGTTCTTGTTAGCTTTTGGGAAAGAAGTGGTAATTCTCGCAGAGATAGGAACCCCAAATCATTGGGTACTAAACTTCTCTGAGGCCTTAACAACCAACTGATATAAGGATGACTGAATTCGAGCAGCAGCATACCAGCAAAAAACCGCCAGATATTATAATAAGAGGGTTAAGGCCAGAGAATTTGATGAGGAAGACCTAGTACTGAGGGGAGTAATGCTCAAAACAAGGAATCCAGCAGACGGGATTCTCGGCCCAACTTAGTAAGGGCCTTATAAAGTCCTTAGGGGGACACGGACATGTTGTGAGAAAGCCATAAAAAGCCGAATTACTAAAGAAATATTACTTTTAAAATATTTTTTATGCAATGGTAATTCCCTATGTACGAATACCATACTTAATAAAATCGTTTACATTTTTGCATGTATGATCATAAAAAATGAACTGCTCAGAGTCTGATTTGGAATGCTCACAAATGTCGTCCTAAGGTTATCTAAAAGAGGCCCCATGAGGATTGTTTTGGAAAGGTTATCAGGGTTAACCTAAGCAAGACGACACTCTTTAAAGGTACACCCCAAATCGTTTAAAACACCCTATCACATCATCCCATCACAATATCATCATCATCATCATTACATCTCATTCTCATATCTGCCATTGCATCATCGTGTCATCCTTATTTCACCGTGATTAATTCAACGCCCATGGGGGATTTCACCGTCACCGGCTCGATGCTCATGGGGCATTTTACTGTAACTGATTCGACACCCATGGAGCATTTTACTGTCACCAACTCGACACTCACTGAACATTTCGTCGTAACTGATTCAATGCCCGTGGAGCATTTCACTATCACCGGCTCGACGCTCACAGAGCATTTTGCCGTGACTAGTTCGAAACCTGTAGAGCATTTCACTGTCACTAGTTTGATGCTCATGGAGCATTTCGCTATCACCAGTTTGATGCTTATGGAGTATTTCGCCATGATTGGTTTGATGCTCATAAAACATCTCACTGTCAGTGGCTCGACACGAGGATAATTAAGACAGTTCGGCGGGGCGAGGACTGTGGCATTTTTGTCATCACCATGGGTTAGACTATGGCGCCCATTGAAGAGGGTTTGACCGTGGCCTTTCCATGGCATCACTGTGGCCGTTCCACAACACCCATAACATGCTATTCAGCTTTATTAGCCAAGTCGGTCCTAAAAACAAAAAATACTGAAAAGTTGCTTGGCCAAATTTATTACTCTGACCCAACCTACATTCCTTCAATGATCTCGATAATTGCAAGCTATCTGTTCAATGATATCCTGTTGGGCCAACTATTATACCCTACCAGCTTCGGGATGAACAACTGTTCGGTCATACCTTTGTCAATGAGGGCATTATTATTCAGCTGCCTTTGCAGGAAGCTTTTCCTCACAATGACAAGCTGGCTATGGTTCTAACATAGCCAGATAAATCATATTCCTGTGGCCGAACAAGCCAAGTACCTCTGATAACTTTAATTCGGATATCTTTATCAGCACCAACCTAGCTATTACATGAAACTTGCAGTTAACAACTTCAGTCAACAACTTATCAAACTTGTTATTCCCATAAAGCAAGCCGAGTAGGTCTCTATTTTTAATCAAGAATAAACTCGCAAAGGTATCATTAACACTCGACCAACCAAGCCTAAATGCCTTAGAACAGGAGAAGAGCTGCTCATCTATAACCAAAGCTCACTGAAGTATCCAAAAATAACCATTATTGTTTCAACATGGCGGAATATTCGATAGTATGGTTAACTTTTCTTGTTTTCTATTTTATTATCAATATAGTTATAAACAAAAATGATCGTTTGCAGCTTAGTTACTATGAGCAGCCCGACTATGATAGCATGTTACAGATTCAAAATGTGGTTCGGCTATGTTATCAATAATTCTTACGCGAAGGTATAGGTTCACTACAAAAAGTTAGAGAAGAAACAAAGTGGCGTAGAAAACATTAGAACAGACTAGATTTGTATTCATACATAAAAAAAAATGCTACAAAAATTTCAAACCTTACAAAAACTTTTCTAAACCTTACAAAAAAGAAAAAGAAGAAGAGAAAGTAGAGGAGAAAGAAAAGGTTGAAGAGAAGCTCATCAGCTCAGGTAATAAGGGCCGTGTCAGAAATCTCTAGGTCTATGAAAAATATTGCCTCGAGATTAGCATCGATCAGAGGATTGGTAAGAGCAGAGGGACCGGTTGAAGCTTCAGCTAGCCTAAATAGCTAGCAGCAGCTGCAGTAGCTTGGCTCTGGTTGGTAGCAGGGGTTGCCTCACTAGAACCAGCAACGGCAACACCACCAGCAGTAGTAGCAGTTACCTCGACCGGAATAACTTCATCAGCACTAACACCAGAAGACACCGATGCCTCTTTAGTGTCTCGAGCCCCTAAGGTCTTCTCTTCATGGTATGAGCCCCTAGTGGCCATGTTCTATAGCCACTAGAGGTCAATTTCTGAGTAGTGCTCTTCAAAGAGGTTGATTGACCTTAGGACCCCCTTCATCATTCCTCAGCGGAAGCCTTTATCATGATCGGCAGATCAGTGATTCTGGTGCTGCTTAAATTCTGTTGCTAAGGAATTCTTACTCTACTCGATCAATTCCCTCTCCCTTCAAGCCACCGCGACCTGCGCATCGAGTTCCTTGCTTTGTTGCCTCATCTTGACAATGCGAAGTCCCCGCCACAGCCAGAGCGTTAGTTATTTTCTACTTAACCAATTTTTTTATGGTTAAGCTAAGATAACTTGCTTTCTGCCTTAGCCCGAGCAGTTATCATCTCCTCTATTTTAGCCCTCGCCTCATTCGCCATCCTCCTCTCTTGCTCGATAATCTTCTTTGCCCACTGGGTCACTGCTCAGGATCGAGCAAGATCATCCTCAACCCTTTGAGCTTAGGCTGTCATGCTAAGAATAACAATCCAAAACTGAGAAAGAATGATGATGGACTACATGAAACATGAAAATAGTTAAAATAAGTGAGTGCGTAAACAAGAATGGAATAAGAAGGTAGAAAGTGCTTACGTTAAAAGCAGACCCTATTGCGATATTGAACCCCATGATAGGGTCCAGAGAAGACACCTGACTTGCCCAGGTTGGGGTCACGTACCTCTTCAACTCCTGCATCACAGAGAGTAGGAAATCCATGTCCTCCCTTGCTTTTGGGACCAACACGGAAGCGGACACTTGAAAGGGAGGACCTTTACTGGATAACAGCCCCTTCCGCCTTATAGAGCTGAACGTTGCCACGGCTCGCCAGGTCGAGGTAGTTTGTATTGTAGGATAAGCCAATGAACCCCGCCTTCTGCCTTGAGTATAAGGGTAGAGGTGTCTTATGATCAAGTCTAGGTAGAGGCTCGCCTTCTCCCTGAAAAGCTACTCAGTGTGGTCCTTTCTTTATGGGCCCGTTTACCAGCAGCTTGAGTGGACGACCCCCTCCCATAAGATAACCCCCTCTTGTGAGACAACCCTCTTACTCGGCTTTCCCCCGTACCGGAGTCGAACAACGTCCCCATAATATTTTCGAGGTTCAGAGAACCTCAACCATCGAAAGAATAAGAGCCTTCGGTCTGGCTCTGTTTTCTCCTCACTACCTCTTTGTTCAAATATCCCTACATTGTGCACATAGTGTAAGCTAAAAAAAAGGGAGATTGGTCCTAGACTGAGACAAGAACTCACTTCAAATGCAGGGAAGGGATAGCATAGAGGTAACTGGGCTTGATCCAACAAGGCTGACCGGTGACAGCAACTCGTGAATCAGACAGATTTACTGAAGCGTGGTGGTTATCTGGTTGAGGGTCTATTTGGATATCTCCACATTGGTAGCCCAGGTCACTACAAAAAATTCAAAGATGTCAATTGAGCTGTGAAAAAAAAACAACAAAGACAAGAACCTGCATCTGCAGAAAAATCAGCAAGGATGACCCACTCTCCTCCATCTCTCTTAGGGACCCTCTGACCACACTCTTTCTCAGCAAAAAACTATTTTTCCTTCTAATCTTTCATAGAGGTAAGCCGACCAGGAATTGAGTTTTGAAGACTATAGAAAGAGAGATAATAAAAGCCTCTTTAGCTCTTAGCATTGCTCATGAAGTCATACAGGTAGCATAGTTCTTGAAAATTGGGGGAGAGAATGCCATACCCTTGTCCACAAGATGTACAAACTGGCTAATACCCTTCAGGAATTAGACCCTAGTTGGGACAGAGCTATTCCTTGGCAGGCCAACATCTTAGCAAAGTAATGTTGCATAGAGAGCCTGAGGGCCAACCTCAAGAACTCCACATGGATGGCCACCTCACCGCTGATGGGGTTACTTGGGTAATCCTCCTCGATGGGCAGTCTAAGGGTGACTGACTCAGGGATATCGTAAGAATGCCTAATAGGTCTAGGTTGGTCCCGTTCAAGCAAGATGTACGATATTTAATATCCTTCTCAAATCCTACCACATCCACGTCATTGGCCTTATTAGGGCCCATTGGGTTATTACCTCTCCCTTTCTGGTACTAGAGATTGGCTCAACCTAATTAAAAACTACTTATGACGGAGAGGGCATATCACCTACTAAGATGGATACCCCATCACTAGATCTGGCCCCACTACCCCTCATGACCAGTGGTATCTCAGGGGTTAGCTCATTCTCCTTCTCCTCCTCTTCCTCATCAACTATGTTCACGGCTAAAAAATCTAGATTGTCTTTAGAAGCCATTAGAACAAAAGAACGTTTCCTAAAAAGCTACTGGCACAATAGGGCAAGGATAGATACAAACCAACCGCACCTAAAAAATAATGAAAGCATGTAACAAATATCAGAACCAGAAACATGAAGGTAAACAAGGCAAGGAAACAGTGACAAAAGCATAAAAAATGGCCTAAGAAACTACAAAGTTACCCAGATAAACTATACAACCCACTGCCTAAATATTAGAACATTGAAGAAAAAAGCTTCATAAAAAGAAAGACAAGAAGAACGTGAACTTACCTAAAAGTAGTGCAAAAATAAACAACCAATAGCCACAGCAGTCGAAATCATCAAGCAGGGAGAACGCCTTCAAAGAAATGGAGTTATACTAACACAGCAAAAGGACGGCAAGGAAGAGAAAACACAGAGTAAAAAATCAAATGAAGAAGAAGACAACTATTTATAAATAATAATGGAGTAATCTAGACCGTCCAGATTCAATGGAGGGATGGACAAGATTAGCTAAAAAAACGGAGAGACGCCTGTTGAAAAAAATGAGTGATGCTACGAGTTTTCAGGTGCATTAAATACACCTCTTCAGAAGAACAGACCCAAATTGTCGGATCTAGCTGATTAACGGCCCAGATTGCCTGGACTTACTAAACGCCACTTAGAGAACAAAAAATGCGCAACCTTTTAGATCTCGAATAATCGTAGCCGCACGATCATGAGTAAATTAATGGCTAGTAGTAAGTTCTTTACTCGATAAACTTCTCACACTCGCCAAAGCTAATGCTTAAAAAGACTTATAATTATTAGAATAGTCGTGAGATAGGTGCGCATTACGGGGCAGTGACCTTCCGAATAGCTATAGCATCATCACGACAGGCCGAATAGCCCTAACATTCCTAACCACGGTTGAAGTGCTTGAAGACAGTTCACTCCTAGAAAACCTATTCAGACTAGCTCGAACAAAACAATAAATAAACTAAGATGAAGAAATCCAATAGAGATTAGGAGGACGGTCTGGACCGGCCAGAACAAAATATAGTTTCTAATTTTGAACAAATTCAAAAACTAGAAACTGGTGAACCTTTATTCCAAAAAAAAAAAACACATATGGGCTTAGAGCCTCAAAGCCCAAGAAAAATTCAAACCCTAAGGACCCAGCAAGAAAACTTTCGAAGAGACCCTCTCTCAAAGCCCATTACTCTTTGTAGAATAACCCACTCTTAGAAGGAGCCCATGGCGATAATCATCAAGGCAAGTCCTAACATGGCTAGGTTACCTAAGATTTATTAAGATTTAGAGGATCGGGTCAGTAGATTGAAGCACCTTCTCTGCATGACAGATTGTGATGCAATTAAAATCGCCCTTTGAAATACTAATCAGATCAGCTCATCTCAAAGAACATGATCAAACATAGACACCGGGATAGAATGGATGCCTACCAAACAAATATAGTTGAGTCACTATAGAAGATCTCTTAGGAAGACCTTGGAACACGTTAAAGCTGAACAGGAATTGATTATCAGAAGACCGACCTGAGCATATCTTTTTTAGCCTCACACTTAGCCTAATCCACTGGCGAAGATAGGTATAAAGAATATGCCTAGAATAGAGGTCAGAAAGATATTTGGCATGTGTCAGACATGCAGCAAAAGGATATTTAGCATGTGTTAAGCGCGCAACAGAAGGATATTTAGCGTATGTCAGATGTACAATAGAAGGATAGTTGGCATGTGTTAGAAGTGCAGTAGAAGTAGAATACTCAAAAGGTCCTTCGAAGACCAGGACTATAAAAAATAAGAAAAAGACACTAAAGAATAATGATGCAAAAAAAATAGAAGAAGTAACAAAGAAAAGAGGTTTTCTTCCTTTATTTCTTAATACACTTGTCACTTCTTTGTTATCGGACTCCCTAGCCCTACAGAGATTTTTTTTGACTTAAGTATCGGAGAGTTTTCGTCGGAACCCACTGATAAGGGCAAATTTGTTATATATTTTCTCATGTTTTTATTATTGATATTTTATGATTTTATGAGAATAGATGGCTATTTATGTGCATTATTGTTATTTATAGGGACTTGAGCGAAATTTAAAGAAAGAATGCAAAAGGAGCAAAAACAGGGACTAAAATGCAAAGTTTTCAAAGTATGTGTCCATCGCCCCAGCGCCACAAGGATTTTCGCCCCAGCGCTGAAATAGTGATCGAAATAAGAAAAACGACTTGCTTAAGTCGCGTATAGCGCCCCAGCGCCATAAATTCACCGCGCCAGCGGTGAAGCCGTTTTCATGCAGTGCCCCAGCGCCAAGATCCCACCGCTCCAGCGGTGAAGACTTTTTCACGCGTCGCCCCAGCGACAGATGCATAGCGCGCCAGCGGTAGTGCGAGTCCTAGTCCGACGAGAATTGAGATTTTCAAGCTCATATCAATCCCTATATAAAGCCACTCGTTCCCAGCCTTCAAGGAGGAATCCAAGACGACCCAAGAGCACCAAGAATACAGAGCACGTGTCTTGGAGAGCAATAAGAGCTTAATTGAAGCATCTTTAGAGAGAGATACAAGACGTTCTTCGGCATCAAGAGTTCCTAGGCAGCGCAATTAAGAGCAATTCGACGTCTATATCGGTTTGCTAATAATTGTATCATGATTTATAACTATTTCTACTGTTGTTCTCTTGTAGCCATGAGCTAACTTGTTTTCTAGGGTTAATATTTGAACTCAATATGTGCGCTTAAATTGCCATATCTTTTAGTATTTAATAAACTTAGTCATTTATTATTTAAATTACTTGTGTTTAATGCTTCAATATATCTGGCCAATATATGGTGAATGAGTTGGTAATATTATTGATAAACTCGGAAGAGGAATCATAATATTTAGACCTAGGTAATTTGATGCATGATTGTAGAGTAACATTCAATGTTGCATATGCAAGTTTCAATTTAGGATAGGAATATACCTAATTGGCATGTATGATCAATAAGACCTAATCTTAATGAATCTTAATTTATTGCATTTACCATAGGAATATAGGTATTTGGTAAATTAGGGTATACTTGCATGACCTTGGAAGAGGCTTGTGAATACATTAGTGTCTTGATCAATAATAAAGACTAAGTGAGTTAAATATTAGAGGATTAATCATTAAAAACATATTGAGGGATAATATTAATCCTAGGTTTTCTCTACGTTGCTATCTTTACATCTCATTGCATTGTGTTTTTACTTTTATATTTTCTACATTCATTCTTGAATTTTTATTTTTCTGAATAATTATTAGGAAGACATAATTTTAGTAATTGGTTAAAAAGAAAGAATTATCCCTGTGGGTTCGACATCCGACTTATTTAGTCTCTTTATTACTTGCATACGATAATGTATACTTGCACTTAATTTATGATATAGAAATATCGCATCACCCACCTCAGCGAGACCATCACAATAAGCCCTATTTTTGATTTGCAGGTTCTATCACAGTCATCGAAGGAGAGAAGACCCAAGCCCCTACAAACAAGCCCAATCAGAATGAGGCCAAAGTGCTAATTTTTACTAACAAAATAAATTCAAAGCTCATTAGTCTGAAGAACCACTTTTTCCGTTCAACAATAGAAAAATACTTATCTAATACGGAGCATGCTATTCTAGAAAAAAAAATGTAATTATAAAATTTTCTTGGTATTTTACTTAGATCTTAGGATCCATTGTGACCTCTTTGATTCATGGGAAAAAGGAATTATGCACGAGTACTTTACAGCCTTATTAGTTGTAGAAGAGGTGCGATTAAACAACGACATGAATTTCAAGAAGAAAAAGAATTGGGCCCTATGGAAGCATGACAAAAAAAAAAAAAAAACAAGAGAAAGATTGGGTGTTTCATATATGGAGACCTAAGACACTTTTAAGGTAAAATGTCCTAGACACAATGAAGAGAAGAAATATAGAAAGGAAGTAATTCTTATGATTTCTGAAGCACTCGCACTTGAATCTGAAGATCGATGGTGGCTAAAATCTAGTGCTATAAGACACGTTAGCAAAGACAAGAGCCATTCTTACAAAATTAAAGAAAAGGCACCGAAAGAAAATTGGTTATAAATGAGAAAGATTGCCTATGTTGATGTTTAAAGTGTTAGTGATTGCAAAATCTCTTCGGAAGACTCTACCATCATACTCAAAGATGTTTTGTTTGCACCGCAAATAAGAAGAAATCTAATTTTTATATTTATATTAGAGAAAATGGGTTTTGAAATTAGGTTTAAATTCGAGGCTATAACCATGGGGAAAATGGTCATGTAATTTTGAAAGGAACTTGGATAGATGATATGTATTCTATTAGTACAAATATTAAAAAATATCTTCTTCCGAGTATACTTATGTGTCTAATAATTTAAATGATATTTATTTATGGAATTTGCATTTAGGCTACATAAATAAAAATAAAATTTTTCATATGTGCAATAAAGGAATGTTATCTCAAATAAATCTGATTACTTTAATATATGTAGATCATATATGAAAGGAAAATTATCAAGACAATTATTTTCTAAACATTAAAAGTCATCAGATTTAGTTGAAGTAGTACATTCAAATTGATGTGAAACCATGCGTACTAAAATATATAGAGGTATGGAATATTTTTTTTTTAATTTCTTGATGACCACTCAAGATATGGACATGTATACTTGTTAATGCACAAATCTAAAGCTTTAGAGAAATTCAAAATATACAAACAAGAAGTGGAAACTCGGTTGTCCTATTAAATCTTTAAACAATGATTAGGGTGGTGAATATGAAGCCTTTGATAAACTCTACAAACAAATTAGGATAAGACATATTTATACCATGCCTTATAGTCTACAACAAAAGGGAATTGCATAATGAAGAAATCAAACTTGAATAGATATGATGAGGTCATGATATCATTTGCTGCTTTACCTTTCACTTTTGGGGTGAGGCAATATCAACAATAGCATACATTCTCAATAAAGTTTATACAAAGGCAAAATCATTAACTCCCTATAAAATGTCGACAAGTTTAAAACCTGATCTATCAAAACTTAGGGTATGGGGATGTGCTGCACATGTCCTTATCCCAAAACTACTACCTGATAAGGTTAATGAAAAAACTTGGGATTGTAAATTCGTTAGATACACAAACAATGGCAACAAGTATTATTTTTATCATTCAGAAAAAGGTTTAACTGAAAGTCAAGATGCGCATTCATAGAATTCTCTGATGTAGTACATTCCTCAGAACCTATTCAACTTCTTGAAAGTAATAAACTTTCTCCCATTGATAAAGTAATAAACAAGATATTAATATTGATCTAGACATTCACATGATCAACTTAGAAGATTCTGCCTTAAACTCTTTGGCTATTCAAAATAGTGGGAAAAAAAGGAAAAGAGAACCATCACAAAGGTTACAGGATTGTTATATCTTTAATATTGATGATGTAAATCAATTAGTGATAAATCCAAAAATTACATCGAAGTAATATAACAAATGGATTTTAAAGAGTAAAAAAATGCCATGAAAAAATAGTTTAACGGTGAGTTGAAAGAAAAAATCTATATATTTTAACTAGAAGATTTTTCAGTTGAAGGACATAAAAAACAAAGTCTAGAAGTTGAGGAAATTATTATATAGACTTAAACAATCGTCTAAATAATAGCCTTTGAAGTTCTACCAAGATATCCTAGAATTAGGATACAGACAAGTCCACTAGATCATTGTGTTTATGGTTGGAGAAACCAAGGTAAGTTATCTATTTTATCTCTATATGTAGATGACATATTAATGGTTGGTAATTGCATAGATATAAGTTATCTATTTTTATCTCTATATGTAGATAACATATTAATGGTTAGTAATTGCATAGATATGATAAGGTAAACTAAATCATATTTAAATTTAAAAATTTGTGATGAAAGACATAGGTAAAGTATTTTCTAGGAATTAAAATTTCTAGAAATAGAAACTTGAAGATGCTATATCTAGATCAAGAAAAATATCTAAATAAAGTATTAAAGCATTTCAATATGACAAATTGTAACCGATAAGTACACCTATATGGAAACCAACAAATCTCGATAAGAAATTATGTCCTAAGACTGAGACGAAATTGAGAGATGCAATTTATGCCTTGGGCACAAGCGATTGGAAGTTTAATATATCTAATAACTAGCATAAGGCTAGATATATCAATCAAATCAAAGAAAAGTACATTTGCAAACAATCAAAAGAATTATGAAATAATATTTTGGACTAAATGATCTAGAATTTATTGGCCATTGTGATGAAATTTTGCACGTAACTAGATGATAGAAAGTCAATAACTGGTAATAAATTTTTATTTGGTGGAATGTGGTTTTTTTAGTTAAGTAACAAAAAAAAAAAAGTAGTGTTGCAAAGTTAGCCTTGGAAGCATAATATATTTCTTGTAGCACAACAGTAAATACTATTATGCAAAGTTAGCCTTGGAAGCATAATATATTTCTTGTAGCACAACAGTAAATACTATTATATAAGCTAAAAGGTTTATAAAAAGAAGTTTGCAATTAAGTATTCCTGATGATCCAGTTAATTTGTTTTGTGACAATAAGTCGACCATCTTTTTAATATCAAAGTTAACCCTAAAGAAGAAAACTCTCTCAACCTTTGAGCACAGCCGCCACAGCCTACTTAACCCTTTGTCACCGGAGAGGAGGCCATCTAACTCTTTTTTAGATACGTTTTTTTTTTATACTTTTCTGCATTATTTTGTGTTTTGGTTCCTATTTTTTCCTGTTTCTTTTCCGGTTTGTTTTTATGTTCAGTGGCGTCGTCAGCCTCCTGCGATTCTGAACGAGAACTCCTTTCGCCGACGGATGGGGGCTGGTTTTTAGTTGTACATCTTTTCGCCATCATCTCCCTGGGCGGCCAAGTTCTTCAACCACCTTCATCGGCAAGCAGTAGCCTACCACCGCCGTGTGAAGCTGCTCCTTCATGCCGGATCGTATTTCCTTCTCTGATGTTTTCACAAATTCGGCCAAAATGTGCCCTTTCTCTACCGTCTCCCCCCGGCAACAATGTAGTTCACCATTATCCACCATGGAGGTTGTTTATGGGGATGGCCCGTCGTGTTTGTTTTTGCCCCTGTCTCCTTGGGATCCAACCCGCTATATCCTGTTCCTGGCTACTGCAAGTTCCGCCGCCGATTCCAGTTTCAATTTTCATCTTCTTAAGACTACTTGGTTTATGTGTGGGTGACGCCAGTTTGGTATTGGATTTGGTGTGTTCAATTGATGCATTTAAAGTGTAGGGTATTTTTGTGTTCTCTCTCTTTTATGAGGTCTTCATGTAATAATTATTTTATGAAATAAATTCTCCTCCGTGGGAAGATTTCCTTCTGAGGCATGTTTTTTTTGTGCATGGGATTTTGTCCCTTGTTGGGAGAATTGTGAGTCTCTCCTTAACAAGGTTGTAGGTTCTTTAATAAGAGGGTTGTTAGTCCCTTTTAAAAGAGTTGAAATGTTCTTTTTAGGGCTTAGTCCCGTGTTGGGGTTTAATTTTTTTTTTTTATATGAAAAAATTTATGTTTAGACGTTTATCAATAAATATCAATTATGTTATTTTAATAATTTTCTATTTATATAGCAGTAATTTTTGTAATATTTTGATTATTTTAATCAATGATATTTATGTTTTAAAAAAAAATCTACCATCTTTTTAGTCAAAATTGAAGCTAACAGTAAAAAAAAACACACACACACATTGACATAAATTATCACTATATCTGATATGTACTGGAGAGAGAAGTAAAAGTCTATTGTGTGCCCTCTCATGAGATGGTGGCTGATCCTATGACCTAGAAATTATCTCTAGAGAAATTTGGAGAATATATAACTACTATGGATTTAAGAATCATCTAGATGTATAAATGTGTTGTCAAAACATGCAGTATGTCAGTATCATCGTAAGAATCTTGAGGATGCTCTAAGATAAACAATGAATACAACTCTTATCATTTAACAATAACAATAAATTGTATTGATCAGATGATAGAATACGCTAACAAAATATAAGGATTATATTAGTTATTTTAAATGTAAAATCCATTCTTAAGGCATTTAAAGATAAACTATATAATACCGAGTGTTTAGTGTAAAGTCGTTAATAATACTAGCTTTGAATTATTAATTCTTAGTATGAGAATATTGGTGTCATTTCATTTTATTAAATGAAATTACTTGTGAAATAAAATATTAATACAAATGCAGTCAGAGATATAGTTTAAATCGTGTTCACGTAAAATCTTTAATCACATTTTGATGAAAATTTGCTAAGAATTGAACAAATTAATGCATAAGATTGATCAAGTAGGAGATGTTGATCTATGATCAATGCATCGTAAAAAGCGAAGAATATAATCTACACATTTTAAATATAACATTTAATATAGATTATTTTAGAATGTATCCCCTACAAGAGATACATCTCTACCAAGAGATTCATTCTTTCTTTATAAAGAGTCATAACCCAATCAAGAGTTATTTCACTTCTAACGGACATGACTCCTAATTGGTCATGTTTGAGTGCTTAAAAATAAGACCTCAAACATCCTCCAAGAACACACAAGTGAAAAATCCGAATTTGCTTGAATACAAGTTGATGAAGGCCTTTGCATGTAACAACCAGCCTCACAGTGGTTAACATCAATTCCAGAAATCAACGGTATTGATAATTTGACAGACATATCGAAAATCAGTACAGGTATCTCAATAAGTTTGCAGAGTAAAAAATGAGCAGCTGCCAAGCAAGTCCAATTAATAATCACGCAAATACAGATTGCTGAAAAAATCACAGTACTTTTGTAGTTACAACATTTATAATACCAATAGAGTTTCCACCATCTATATTATTGAACATTTCCATGTAATTTAGCCAATCTAACCTCGGATATCTATGGCTAACTCTGCAACTTGAAATAAGTGAGAGCAGAGTTCCCATCAAGCCCTTTTGTGTCATAGTATGAAACATATTCTTGCACTGTTGTTTCACGGTATACTGGAGGATTTTCTTCCGATAACAATTCCTTGATTGGGCCATAGTTCTTTGTAGCAGGATAAAGACGTGGAGTGAAAAAGCAAGCCACAGATACTCTGGGGCCGATACGATTTGCCAAAACGCGGTGCTCCACACTTTTGAACTTGTCATTAGAAACAAGCTGTAACAAGCACAAGAATAATATCAAGAGGTTTGTCAATTCAAATTTCTCTCCTCTATTCTATCGTGATTACTAAAATACGAGAAAAGGTACCAAGAATTGGATCTACATAATTGAGTTTTGGCTTAAACTCAAGAAAACTAAATAAGAAAATGAATAATTACCTCAATTACCATGTCTAAACCCATTTGAAATTATAAAATTGATCAGGTAAATATCAATACAGGAATTTAATAGGAATCTTCTACCGAAAAACTACAAGATAACACATCTTAAATGGTCATTTTCCTTTCCTCCCTAGGGAAATTTAATAAGCAAAAATAAATGATACACATTAACACTAGGTAAAGAAGGTTTGGATTTGTTTCTTTTACTTGGGGGAGGAGGATTTGAATTAAGACCTCACATGGATAAAAAAGTGCACTACAAGCTCTTTACCACTAGGCTGAAACCGCAAGTGCTAAAAGCATGAATGGAATATTACATATATTATTTGCAAGTAATTGATCCAAATTGATCAAAGTCCATGGCAGCTCAACGCTGAGGGTGAACCCAAGAAGAAGGTATTGTACAAACTTACAAGTAAATGATGACGCATGTAAAGATTGTGGTAACTGACAAAAGAACATCTAAAATCACAGGATTGGTATCCAACTTGCGCAGATTATTTATTGATAAAATGAAAAATAACTGCATCCTGCTTACCAGTCAGAACACATTCTGCCTCATTTTTTAGAGAGAGATAAGTACGTATGGTTAGATAAGAGACAAAGTAATAGATGATATTCTTAGATAAGGCTTGCCTGTAAAAGATCTCCAATGTTAAGGACCAGAGCTCCAGGCAACGGAGGAACATCAATCCACTGATTTTCATAGAGAATCTGGAGTCCCCCTATGTGGTCTTGAAGAAGGATGGTGAGGAAATCAGCATCAGAGTGTTTGGTAGTGCCCATGGTGAGTTTGGGTTCGGGGCATGCTGGGTAGTAGTGACTCAGAAGACAATGCCTTTCTGCACCTTGCATGTTCAAAAGGAAGTCATGCTTGAGCCCAAGTGCTTCAGAGAGTAATTCAAACAAGGTAGTCCCTAATTTATAAACTTGCTTAGAGTACTCCAGTGTCATATCCCTGCATATGAGATCAAATACAATAAATATTCATCACTTCAGATGATTCACTCCATAGAAACAAATTCATTTCTGTATGGAAAGTGTTACCAATGCAATAAATCTTCACCATATTTAAATTAAGATATCTTTTTGCCATCTACGCTGATGGTATTAAACCAAACAAAGCATTTGTACAACAAAGTATATGTACCAAGTAAAACCCAGCATGGTATGATCTAAACATATATGCCAGCCATGTACAGATATACTTGCTTTGTATGCGGCACAAGATAGGTCATCAAATCGTATCACAGTTCTGCTGTGAAAGATTAGGAAATGAGATATATCTTTCACAAAATTCCAAAATTGAGCTAATAAAAAATTAAAGCATGCCACAGTGCAAACTCAGAATTGAAGTCAAACGAACTTGTTAAGTCAATATTTATCAAGTATCATTCTGCTTCAAAATTTAAGGCCAACTCAAGCAAAATATATTATGTTTTGGGCTGGAACAATTACTAAGTAATAAGCAACAGGGATACTTGGAGACCATACAACAATGTCCTAATAATTATCTAAAAGTCATGCTCAATAATACGGAAATTCAGCAAAATTTGGAAAACTAGTTTCAACTTTACCATCAACAAGTAGAAAATAGAAATTAGTAAAGAGTAGTAGTTCAAAAGATGCAAGTAAAATTATGGTATGTTGCTAAAATTCATCCAAACTTACAGTAACTGTCTAATAGAAGGAAAAGAACAATTGTTTAACAAGCAAATACCTGCAAACAGGAGGCAATTCTTGGGGGTCGAGAGGCTCAGGCGCCATGGAACAAAACAGAGTATCCCTCCAATTAGCGGACCTCGACTTATACAAATCAAAGTTACTCCCATACCTAACCTTACTCTTCTTCATATCCCTACTATAGTACTCCTCTTTCACCTCCTTCGGAAGCTCGTGAAAACCACGCACCGCCTCTAACATCCCGTCCAACACTTCCGTGGCCATCCCATGGTTCACCACCTGGAAGAATCCCACCTCCTCCGCCGCCTGTCGGACTCTGGCGACCGTCTCATCTCTCTGGTCATCAAGGTCATTGAGGTCGAGTACCGGAATTGAGAACTGGGCTTTGGATGAATAGGGGTGCTCGCTGGCGAGCTCCTCTGGTGAACGGATGAATATTGTTGGAATTTTGGTGATACCAGCATCGACTAGGCCTTTGACGCCCGCTTTTGATTTGTCAAAGGCTTTGAGTTCTTGAAACCGTTGATTTGTTTGAGAATTTTCCAGCATCCTCTATTCCTCTTATTGTAGTTTCCGACACAGTTATTATTGTTTTCTTTTGGTTGCGAAGTAAATCAAAAACATTGATGGATTTTTTCGACTTAAATTCTGACCAACGTGTCATCATTTCGTTCCCTCGTTGCATGTTACAAACTTACAATGATGTCCATGTTTTTTCTTTTAAAAAATTTATTTAAGAGTAGAATTATCTATACTTTAAAATATATTTTAAACACTTAAATTTTAATAAAATATGATTGATTTTTTAAAAGAGCGAATAAGATTGATTTAAAAGCAACGATCGACTTCTGTTCTAATTCTTCCGTCTTAACACTCTTTTGTCACATAATTTAAACATCTCGAAAGTTTAAATATTTTTTTAAAATCAAACTTAATTTATTATTAATATATATATACATTACAGAAAAAAAAAAAGATTTAGACCTTAAAATTTTAAGAAAAAATATACAGATTTTAATAATTTAAAAATTTTATTAACATTTTATTGAGTAATAATTTTTGTCTTTTTTAACTAAAAAAATATTTATATCTTTAAAATTTTAGATAAAAGGGATATGTAAATTTCTTTTGTCGTTAAAGTAGATAAAAATTATTATTTAATAAAAATATCAATTTTTTTGAAATATTAGTATTAAAGATATAGAAAATTAATATATTAATCTTTTACCATATATATTTTAAAATTAATAAGTTATATGTAATTTCTTTTTATGTATTTATATTTTTTTATTTATGTTAATCTAAAATTTATATAATAATTATCTCTATAATATTGTAATACACAGAATAACAGCAACAATGTAATCCTTAAAAATTTTTAATTTTTCTTTATTATTTTTATTATTTTTTTCTTTTCTGTTATTTTTTCTCACATGGTATCAGAACCTAAGATTCGATGATTTCACTGTCTTGTTGTTCAGCGAAAATTGTTGAAATTTTTTCAGAAACTCTTAAAAAGCTCATCAGAGTTTCACCAGAATGTCGTTGAAGTTTGCCGTAATCAACACCTCCCAGCCCAAAAAGTTCAAACGCTGCTGGCCGGTTGATTTCCACCAAAATCAAACTTCTTCTTCGTTGCACGCTCCTTTACGTGCCAACCAAACTCTCCGCCGCCGTTATTATTTGCCTTGGATTCTGACTGATTTTTGGCTCATTAGCATGCATCACCCAGACGATTACACTCAGAATCAACCGGAGATTCCAATAGCACCAGAATCTTCTCGATCCGAAGCCGCACGCATCCCTACACTCCTCTGAATAGAGCTGCTGTCCGCCACTGTCCACCTTAGATCTCCGCCATTTTTCGGCGAGTGATTTCTCATCGCCAGCTCCATTCAACTCCCCTCCGCTGGATCTATCAGTCCTAGGTCTCCTTTTGAAATGTCAGTGATCTAATTTACAATAGGGGTCTTTTTATAAATTTTTTAAAGTTATATGGACAATTTACAGTTTACCTAAATTTTGGGCCAACTTATAATTTCTTATTTTTATGGGTTTTTTTTCCTTTTTTGTTTTTGCAATTTCCAAATCAATTGGAAGAAGAATCTCTCAATACACTTGCAATCACAACAGTTGATTTTTCTCTATCAACGCGTTTGCACTCGCAGTAATTGACAATGTACTTGTATTCGCAACGTTTGATTTTTTATTTCTTTATCAACGCGTTTGCACTCACAATGGTTAACAACACAGTTGCACTCACAACGGTTGGTTTCAAGCTTTATTCAACACATCTACATTCGCAAATGATTAATTTTCTCAATGCCCACCATTACAATAAAAAATATTTTTTTTCAAATTCAAACCTCTACTTGAGTTTGAGGGAGGATGTTAAAGATATAAAAAATTAATATATTAATCTTCTACTATATATATTTTAGAATTAATAAGTTATATGTATTTTCTTTTTATGTATTTATATTTTTTTATTTATATTAACTTAAAATTTATATAATGATTATCTCTATAGCATTGTAATACACAGAATAATAGGAATAATGTAATTCTTAAAGATTTTTAATTTTTTTTATTATTTTTGTTGTCTTTTTTTTTTCACAATTAGAATTTATATATCTCTGTTTTTAAAATATTAAGGTTCAAATATTTTTTTTCTTATATTATAATATTTATTCATCGATAATTAAAAAAAAACAAAAGAGAGTCAGTTGTATTAGAACAAGCTATTGCACCAGGGAAATTAAGCCGAAAATGACTGAAACAAAAACAGACCAAAGCTTCCGGAGGAAAAACAGAAAGAATCACATTGTACTATGTTTAATAAATAAATAAAGAAGCAAAAGTAGCGTTGAAGATAAAAGTTTAAAATTTATAAAAAAATTAGCTATTCTATTATTGATGCAAGAAAAAGAAAAAAAATTAGTAAGTTGGGTGAAAAAAAAGAAAAAAAAAAGTAGTTGCTGTTGCTGACGATGAAAAAAAGGTGATAATGATGGTGAGTTCTGAGGTTCGAATCACCACGCTAATTTCTTAGTTGCACCTATGTTCTCCTGATCGATGAAAATGTACTTCTTTAACCGAGAAAAGCAATCCTTAATGAGAACTTTAGTTCAAAAATTAATTACTTTTAATCGGAGGATATTACTTGAGCATGAATTTTTTTAAGTAAAAATTCAATTAACACAACCTTTGTTTAAGTGTTTAAAATTTGGTGATGATAAATAAAATTAAATTATATCTAAGTACTACATAAATTAAAAGTATTTATTTTTTTTAGAGAATTAAAAAATAAGTTTTACAATTAAATTTTAATTATTTATCATAAATTAGTATCATCTTCACAACCCAACATAAAAAAGTATGACAATACACAACACCAAAAAAAAATATTTTATGTAAAAATTAAGTTATATTATTAATGCTTTTCTTCCTTAACTATAAAAGACTAAAACAAAAGATAACAAACATACAAGCCAAGCACAATATAAGAAGTGTTTCCATGCACCAACTGAAAATTGAAACTAAAATACTTCTCTGATCTGTGAAATGTTAGCTCAAGCGTCCCTAAGATCTCAAATCTAAAGTCAGCACGATCCTCATACCTATGTTTTTTTAGTAAACACCCCAGCATTCTCTTTATAATATTGTAGCATTCATCTTCCTTAGATAAACGCTAGAGCTTTGTAAATGTGACGCCTAACGTTGAAATGGTTTAAAATTTTTAGAATTTCTCAAGAATTGGCATTGGGAAGTTCTTTAGTGGAACACAAAGGTGCTGGCTCACATTTTTCCAAAATGTGGCTCAACACTACAACATTATTTTGTAAATGCTAGAACGTTCTCTCGTTTATTGCCTAAATGCCACAACGTTCTCCTTCATCAACACTTGGGCATTCTCAATGCTGCTGTATTTCCTTTGGATGTTGGGGGCATTCTATTATTTAGTTCAAAAGGCGGAGGTTATGGAAATTGCAATGTAGTGTTCAACAACCTCAATGCCACAACGTTCGTCATAGCTCATAAACGCTAGGTTTTCATCTCATTTATAGAATTCTTACTCTTTTTGGTACTATTTCATCCTTCCTCTCTCATGATGCCTCGGCCCTGTGAAAAAAAATTTAAAGCATAAATGATTCTTTAATCACTCAAAAACGAACCATTTCTAAGATAATTTGAGGTCTTAGATATATGTCTACTTTACACCTATTAGGATCAACTCCAAGTCCCTTTTAGTAAATAAACGAGCCAAGATCACTGCAGCAACTTCACTGTCAATTCCATAAAATATTCGAATCATGAACAAGTTCTTCAGCAACCCTCCAAAACCTAGGATAGAACTCAGGGCTAATCCCTGGCCCGACCCTAGAAATCACCTCTGATTCCTTTAGAGGAGAAAATTTTGAAGTAGATGGGAATAGACTAGCACCAAACTCAACCCTTTGAGTAGAATGAGGCACTATTGAAGGAACAACAATAACTTTATTCCCTCATTCTAATCCTATCTCTACAGAGGGAGTAGGACCTCCAGGATAAGCCTTCAAATCAACAACTCTTAAATCCAAAAAAGAACTAAACAAATGAGATTAGAAAGATCAAGTAAACATGAAGAGACAACAAAGAAGAAAGAAAAAGAAAAGAAAAATATTATAGGATCAAAATTGTATTTCTTTCTTACCAGGAGGTACGAAATCCTTTATGGGAGGATCAACAGGAAAACTAAAAGAAATCTCTGTAGATGAGACTGGAGGAATGTTGGAATTGAAAGAAGCCCAAGGTAAAAGGGCTCTAGAAACATAAAAAATGAAATGATGATCTTCGAGAAGCTCATTAGAATTAGTAGTAGGCTCCGGGGCAACGTAAGAAGCGTTTGGAGCAGAAGATTTGTGACGTTTGGATATAAAAGGCTTCTTTGATGGCTTTTGTATACGTGAAACCTGCGCCTTCTTGGGAGAACTTTTAAAGACATTTGAGAGGATATTCGAAAGATCCACCTGTAGATCAGGAACCAAAATTAGAACTTCAGGAACCATCCAAGTAAAAATAGAACACTCTATAGCCGATGAAGATATGGCCTTAGGCAGCCCCTGTCTAGGAAGAGAAGTAGAACGTATCAATTTAGTAGCAATAACAAGGTCCGAAGCATCCAGAGCAGCAGCGAGAGTAGGATTTATGGAATGATCTCCTTTGGGATTCTCATTAGAATCCAGACCTACACCCATAGCAGGAAGAACATCAGAGTTAGAAAGAGATTGAGCGACAGAATAATCATTTATTCTAACTTTAAAGGATACTCAAATAGCATCCAAATAAGGGTCTAAAATAGAACCATAAGATAAGCCACAAAAAAAGCGTAAGAAAGGTAAAAAAACTTTCTTTATTTTAAATCTTGGGATAAAAACTTACATATGTTAGGAAAAAAAAGTAGTTGTATCTAAAAGGATGATACATTTGCTCACCATTTAAGCTTTCAACCTTGACATCTATCTCGAGAGGAAAATGATGGAATCTGGGAGAGTTTCAAGACAAGCTAAGAGGGTCTTAAGAGCTTGTTGTTGTGTGTTTTCTATAACACAAATTAGCGCAAGTGCACGTTGTCGCAACAAGTAATATATGATAAGTAGAGTGTCGATCCCACAGAGAATGATTTATCTTTTCTAGTTTAAGTACCGAAATGGTGTCTTTCTACTATTATCCAGAAAATGATTTAATGTATGATGATTAAACTACTCAAGTAAAAGAACAACTTAATTATGCTAAGTGATAAACTAAATTACCAACAAATTATATTCAATATGAGAAATCCTAGGATTACAAACTATCCCCCATTATGCAAATAAATTCAGCAGAATCTCTTTGATGTTTATTAGTTCTCAACTTGATATATTGACCAAAACACTTAACACATCACAAGCCTCTTTTGCAGGTCAAGTGAATCTATTCCATCCAATCAAATATCTATATGTCTATGATAAATAAATTGAACAAAATTCATTAAGCACAAGTTTTATGAGCCATACATGCCTTATGAGTATATGTCTATCTCATATGAAACTCAAGTGTACTACACTATGATCATGCATCAATATGCTTAAGACTAAATACCTAAATGCCTTTGTTAAGTTTATTTAAGCATTTCTAGATCAATTTAACCACTGGCCAAGTAATCAAATAGCATTAAGCACAAGCACAATGAATATATCAAAAGCTGAATTAATACCATAAAAGAGAGAACTAAAATCAATCACATAATGAGTTCAAGGATGTAATCCTAGATGAACGAAATTAGCTCATCATTAAACTACACAATCTTGAAGCTAATTCCATCAATACATGTAAACTAAACATCTTACAACAAGTAAAGAATCAAAGAAAAGAAGACATCCCTGTCAAATGCCTTTGTTGTTGAAGCTTGCTTCCCTCCTCTTTGATTTCTTCAAACCTAGAAGTTAGGTGTTTCTTTGTGTTTCCAGCTGCTGTCCCAGCTGGAGTCCTCTCCCAAAATGTAAGTTTTGAGCAATTAAATAGGTAAGAGCACGGAATTAGGGCGCATTTTGGGTTGCTTTTGGGTTTCCTGATTTTCAGGAACCTGTCAAAACTTGTTGCCCAGGTCCCGGCGCCGCGGCACTGCGATTTGGCGCTGCGGCGCTCAGTTTCTGCAATCGGCGCCGCGGCGCTGAAATCCAGCGCTGCGGCGCTGCACTGGTGCTACAGTGGTACTGTAGCAAACAGTGCCTCCATTCGTATTTTTATCTCTAATGCTCCGATTTGCGTCCGTTTTCTGGTATTTTTGCTCCGATAATGCTTCAACCTATAAAACAACATTAATACGCATAAATAGCCCAATTATTGAGATAAATTGAACAAATATCAAGTTAGGAAGATAAAATAGTTTATACAATTACGCCTTATCAAATACCCCCAAAATTAAATACTTGCTCGTCCTCGAGTAAGAGAGCACACGGTCAACACAAAAAAAATGACAACAAACAATAAAAAGATATAAAACATTGGGTTGGCAAACGATTAGTAATTTATCTCAAAAATTTCTCATGACTACTATTCTCAAGGAAATTCTAAACATCTTAACCGTTCAACATGTTAATCCAACACTTATTCAAACCTACAAGTGACCTACTTGGTGTGTGTGTGAATAGCTAAAATCATTAGTAGCATGCGCTCGGATTAGTTTATGCACATAAGATAATGAAATGGTCTCTATGAGAATTTTGCTTTTATTTAACACTCCATATGCTTGTTTTTCGCATCACTCTCCACTAATGTAGGCACACACATAATCAAGGATCAAATAGGACTTTAGTTAGCTTGTAATGCATGGCTAGGGTGAGGGTATGATAAAATGGATCGATTTTGGCTCAACTTACACCATAAACACACATTCCTCTTAAGGTTACTCAAACCCAACCATTGTTTTCCACCCAATTTCCCCCAAACTTATTTCTTTTGATTCCCTAGCTATTTTGTTGCTCTTCTTTTCTTTTCATTTAAGCTAGGGGTATAGCAAACTCAATTTTTCTTTTTGTTTGTTTCTTTTTTTTTTTCTTTAAATTTTTTTTTTTTTTTACATATAAGTCACTATACCCCCAAACTTAAGCTTTTCATATTTGAACAACCAACATTTATAACCAAACCCAAAGCTCTTCTTTAATTCACCCCTTCATTTATAAAAGTTCATACAACTCTTTAAAAGAAGTGCTATACTTATGGCGTGATGGGTACTATGAAGGATAATAAAAGTAAAGGCTAAGGTAATGATATAGTTAGCAAGGAAAAATGATAATTAGGCTCAACGGGGGTGACTACGGTCAAAATTATACATAGGTTGGCTTGAAAGGCTCAATCGGTCCAAAGATGGCCTAAAATCATATCCTTAATTATGTATGCCCTAGGATTTCGCCTTGAGTGATACTCAAACAAGTTCTAGCGTGTTCTTGAGACCATATTTATTCTTGTAGTGCATAAAAGTCTTCTAAGTAAGCATAAAACTAAATAATTCTAACTATGTGCTCGAAATATCAAGTGGTCACAAAGTGAAGCTGAACTTGTCCTAGATTACCAAGTAAACAATCACAACATTCATTGTTTCCCAAAGAACATAGCATTTGAAATCATGTTTCTATTTCATATCATTGACTACTAATCATTCAACCAACCCACAACTGAACACTAAAATGAAAGAAAACAAACAAAACAAAAAAATTATGCAAAACAAACAACTAAAAAGACAATTAAAAACAAAACAAATAAATAAACACAACTAAAAGCAGAACAAAAGGGAAAGTGTTTCCCTATCCCCCAAACTTACTATCCGACATGTCCTCATGGCAAAACAAAAAGAAACATAAGACAAAAAGCATAGAAATACTTCCCTGAAATAGAGTCCGGGCTTTAGTCATCATTTGTTGCTGTTGCATCTTCATCTTCGCTGACAAAGCCATATTGCTCAGAGCACTAATTTGCCAACTAAAGCCCCTCCACCAATCTCCTTAATTGTCACAAGTCCATACTCCAATCAAATTGGCTAAAACTTTCTACACTCATGGAATAACGAATTAAGTTTTCACAATTCCAACACAATTCCAATATAATGCCAACATAATTCCAATTCAATGCCAACACAATTCCAACATAATTCCAACACAAATCCAACACAATTTCAACATAAACTTAACACAAATCCAACATAGTGCCAACATAAATCCAACATAATCTCAATATAATTCTGGCATAATCTCAATATAATTCCAACACAAATCTCAACATAATTCCATCATAATCTCAATGCAAGAATTCAAGGTTAAACCCAAAGCTTTCATTTTACTACTCACAAATTAATCCAACAATTGCATAATGGAAGTAGAATAAAGAAAGAATCAATGTAAAATAAGAGATTAAAGACAAGATTGTTTACCTTGTGAGTTTAATCCACCGAAATTTGAGATTGGGGTAACTTTGTTAATTTGTTGTGGAAAATGCAATTTGATGGAATTTGTGATGATGAAGTGTGTGAAATGATGTTTGGAGTGTGTTTTGATGTTGTTTTTAAGCTGAAAATTTAATGGGTAAGGTGGGATTTGAGAGTGTGAATTGGGGTAGGTTGAGAGGGTTGAGAGAGTCTAGGGTTAGCAAGAGAGAGAGCATGAGAAAAGGGGAAAAATTTGGGCAAATGCCCCTTTTGTTGCTATCCCCGCTGCAGCGCCGCGGCGCTAGGAATCAGCGCTGCGGCGCTGCATCTCTGGAAGTGGCGCTGCGGCGCTCAATTTGAGCGCCGCGGCGCTCGTTCCTTGCAAATTTTTTTTTTTTTTTTTTTTTTTTAGAAACTGAAAATAATAAATGCCAATACTAATGCAACACATATTTACCTTGGGTTGCCTCCCAAACAGCGCCTAATTTTTCGTCTCTGGCTAGACGTTATCCTTTTTGACTCAATGAGGATCAAACTGCATATCTGAAGCATCTCCCTTATGGAACTTAAGTCGATGTCTTCGGGTGTTAACATTCTTTTTCTTCGACTTCCACAACTCCATAAGAAAATCTTGAAGTGGCATCTCTGACCTTTTTGCTTTGAGCCTTCCCAGAAAGACTTTAATCTTAGACTGGAAGATTGAACTCCAATAGCCTATTTTCGCTGTTTTCTTTGTGAAAGTACTTTGCCTCTTCTTGGTTATCAATCTGTACCATGATGCCTTTTTATGACCTTGATGTTGAATGGCTTCTATCACTTTTAGCCTCTGAGGTAATTGTGTTTCATCCGGAATTACCATGTCCATTTGGAAACAATGGGAATAATCCTTGGAAATCTGTAGATTAAGGTAACCCTTGACTGCATTTTCTAGAGAGTCTTGGCTATAATGGCTGTTGAATATCCTTTGAATTTCTCTGTCAATAATGCTGATGCAGTAACATTCATCTGCTTCCTTGGGAAATTCCATGGCTTTGAACACATTAAACGTCACCTCTTCATCTTGTACTCTCATAGTAAGTTCTCCTTTTTGGACATCAATCAAGGTTCTACCGGTAGCTAAGAAAGGTCTTCCCAAAATGATTGGAATTTCAAGATCCTCTTCCATATCCAACACAATGAAGTCAGCTGGGAATATAAATTTATCTACCTTAACTAACACATCTTCAATCACACCTTTGGGATATGTGAGTGAACGATCTGCAAGTTGTAAAGTGACATTCGTAGGCTTGGCTTCCCCCAATCCTAGCTGGTTGTAGATAGACAAAGGCATCAAATTTATGCTAGCCCCTAGATCACATAAAGCTTTACCAAAATACCGGTTTCCAATTGTGCATGGAATGGTAAAACTTCCTGGATCCTTGAGCTTTGGAGGCAATTTTTTCTGTAATATTGCACTGCATTCTTCTGTCAACGCTACAGTTTCATACTCGTCCAGCTTCTTTTTCCTTGAAAGAATGTCCTTCATGAATTTAACATAGCTAGGCATTTGCTCTAATGCATCTGCAAATGGTATGTTAATGTGCAGTTTCTTAAAAATTTCCAGAAACTTTGTAAACTGCTTCTCTTTCTTTTGCTTCTGTAGTCGCTGAGGAAATGGTGGTGGTCTATAAGGCTGCACCTTCTCTTTCTGTATAACCTTTTCTTTTGCTGCACCATCTTCTTGTTTTTCATTCCCCTTTGCAGAATTTTCTGCACTTTCTGCATCTGCAGAATTTTCTGCATTTTCTGCATCTGCAGAATTTTCTGCATCTGCAGAATTTTCTGCATTTTCTGCATTTGCTGCATCTGCAGAATTTTCTGTATCTGCAGAACTTTCTGCATTTGCTGATGATTTAGGTCTTCCCACAATGTTTTGCAATTCTTTACCGCTTCTCAACGTTACTGATTTGCATTGCTCTTTGTCACCTTTTGGATTAACTTCCGTGTTACTCGGTAACGACCCTTGAGGACGGTTGTTCATTGCAGAAGCTAATTGACCAACTTGGTTTTCTAAGGTGCGAAGAGATGCTGATTGGCTTTGCAAAAGTTGGTCAGTTTGCCTTATGTATTGAATTAACAATTCCTCAACACCAGGTTTCTTTTCTTGCTGAAATTGTTGCTGCTGCTGCTGCATTTGAAATCTGGGTGGACTCATGGATTTTGATGATTGCCCTTGGTTATTATCATTCCAAGAAAAATTTGAATGATTCCTCCACCCTGGATTGTAAAAATTCGAGTTGGGATTATGCTGCTGCTGATTGTAACTCCCTACATATTGTGCTGTCTCCATGCATAGACCATTTTGGTGATTATCTCCACAAAAATCACAAGTTGGTGGTTGGCTTTTTACTGCATTGACTCCAAGTGTATCCATCTTCTTAGCCAACAAACTAACTTGTGCTGTCAAGGAAGTGAGTGCATCAATTTCATGCACACCAGCAACTTTTCTTGGATTCACTCTTTCTGATGGCCATTGGTAGCTGTTGAAGGCTATTTCTTCCAACAAGTCATATGCCACATCTGTGGACTTGCTCATTAACGCCCCTCCAGCTGCTGCATCTACAATCATTCTTAAATGTCCCACCAATCCATTATAAAATGTTTGCACCAACAACCATTTGGGAACTCCATGATGTGGACACTTTCTCAGCATATCCTTAAATCTCTCCCATGATTCATACAATGATTCTGACTCATGTTGTACAAAAGAGGTAATATCATTACGCATCTTTGCAGTTTTGGACGGTGGGAAGAACTTGGCTAAGAACTTTTGTGCCAAATCATCCCATGTTGTTATTGAACCAGATGGTGATGATATTAACCAACTTTTTGCTTTGTCCCTCAAGGAGAATGGAAACAACCTGAGTCTTATGGCATCATCTGACACGCCATTGTATTTGAATGTGTCACAAATTTCCAAGAAATTTGTGATATGCTCGTTGGGATCATCATTCGGGAAGCCGCTGAACTGCACTGATTCTTTAAGCATTCGAATAGTCCCCGGCTTGATTTCAAAATTGTTAGCATTGATATTTGGCCTGCGAATGCTCGAGTGTATGCCATTCACCCAAGGAACTGCATAGTCTCTTAAGGCTCTTGGCTCTGCACAAACATTCTGGTTTTGCTCTTCCATGCTAGTCACTTGGTTCTGGTCTCGTCGTAATCTTCTTAGTGTCCTCTCAATTTCAGGATCAAAGTAGGCTAGATCAACGCTCTTGGAACGTCTCATACATACCTGAAATTTCTACAAACAAAAACAGAAATCTGAATTAACAGGAGAAAAGATTTGTATCAGTATTAAAATAAAAAAAATTTTCATTCCCCGGCAACGGCGCCAAAAACTTGTTGTGTGTTTTCTATAACACAAATTAGCGCAAGTGCACGTTGTCGCAACAAGTAATATATGATAAGTAGAGTGTCGATCCCACAGAGAATGATTTATCTTTTCTAGTTTAAGTACCGAAATGGTGTCTTTCTACTATTATCCAGAAAATGATTTAATGTATGATGATTAAACTACTCAAGTAAAAGAACAACTTAATTATGCTAAGTGATAAACTAAATTACCAACAAATTATATTCAATATGAGAAATCCTAGGATTACAAACTATCACCCATTATGCAAATAAATTCAGCAGAATCTCTTTGATGTTTATTAGTTCTCAACTTGATATATTGACCAAAACACTTAACACATCACAAGCCTCTTTTGCAGGTCAAGTGAATCTATTCCATCCAATCAAATATCTATATGTCTATGATAAATAAATTGAACAAAATTCATTAAGCACAAGTTTTATGAGCCATACATGCCTTATGAGTATATGTCTATCTCATATGAAACTCAAGTGTACTACACTATGATCATGCATCAATATGCTTAAGACTAAATACCTAAATGCCTTTGTCAAGTTTATTTAAGCATTTCTAGATCAATTTAACCACTGGCCAAGTAATCAAATAGCATTAAGCACAAGCACAATGAATATATCAAAAGCTGAATTAATACCATAAAAGAGAGAACTAAAATCAATCACATAATGAGTTCAAGGATGTAATCCTAGATGAACGAAATTAGCTCATCATTAAACTACACAATCTTGAAGCTAATTCCATCAATACATGTAAACTAAACATCTTACAACAAGTAAAGAATCAAAGAAAAGAAGACATCCCTGTCAAATGCCTTTGTTGTTGAAGCTTGCTTCCCTCCTCTTTGATTTCTTCAAACTTAGAAGTTAGGTGTTTCTTTGTGTTTCCAGCTGCTGTCCCAGCTGGAGTCCTCTCCCAAAATGTAAGTTTTGAGCAATTAAATAGGTAAGAGCACGGAATTAGGGCGCATTTTGGGTTGCTTTTGGGTTTCCTGATTTTCAGGAACCTGTCAAAACTTGTTGCCCAGGTCCCGGCGCCGCGGCGCTGCGATTTGGCGCTGCGGCGCTCAGTTTCTGCAATCGGCGCCGCGGCGCTGAAATCCAGCGCTGCGGCGCTGCACTGGTGCTACAGTAGTACTGTAGCAAACAGTGCCTCCATTCGTATTTTTATCTCTAATGCTCCGATTTGCGTCCGTTTTCTGGTATTTTTGCTCCGATAATGCTTCAACCTATAAAACAACATTAATACGCATAAATAGCCCAATTATTGAGATAAATTGAACAAATATCAAGTTAGGAAGATAAAATAGTTTATACAATTACGCCTTATCACTTGTCTATTAAAAGATGGGTAGGGGCCCAAAAATTTAAGGCTTGGAAGAGTTAAGGTTCAAAGACCTTATTCGTAAGACATGGCGTAAGGATGATAACACATCCATTCCCAATGAGCATATCTTTTAAGAGATTAATGTAGGCTAGCTCATTATGGTTTATCAATTTCCTCCAAAATAACTTTTTCAAAAATATTTCCTATCCTGGAATCTTGGGAAGAGTCAAATTGGTCTTCTAATCAAAGTTCCCAAAAGTGGTGAGAACCTCAAAAGAATACTTCGATTGTTCCTACTCGCAGCTGACCACTACTACGTGCTTCTCAAACTAGCCTTCTTATTGTCAAAGCCATAGATAATAAACCTTTCACCCTTGTGAGAGAAATAGTAGTTCCTCTTAGCACGCTAAAGGTTATAAGAAATTATCACATCGTATAGAGTTAAGGCATAAGGAAGACGAAAATTTTGATTCAAGAGTGATACACCATGAAGCAAATAAATTACATATGGATGAACTTGTAATGGTGAATGCCTTGTAATGTACAAGAACTCCTGAATGATAGGAGAAAGAGGACAACGAAAATAGATTAGTCCTTCATGCGAAAGGTTTTTTATCTCTATCCTTTAAAGGAACTCAAAAATGGACTTTGGTTCCTCCAGAGTGAAAGATTGAATGGGTCTTACCATTAAAGATGCTTTCTTGGTTTTTTATTTGAACCAAAATCCAAAGAAATAGAGGATTTCTTGGAATAAGAAAAAGCTTTGGAAATTTTTTTAAAAATAAAAGTGAAAACAAAAATGCAATTATTTGGTATTTAAAGGTAGCCGTTATCAACTATCTTTTATTTACTCGACGAGGTGGAATACTTACTTAATGCACGATACCATTTATGAAATGGCATCTCTATGTGTCATATGCTGAATAGATAGAGTGAAGGAAAATTAATCCTTTAAAAATGATTCAAAGACTTGTCGTTTCCTACACTTGTGGGGGGATATTTGTTGGGCCTATTACTAATAAACTTAGTAGCCCACTCTACTTGAAGAAAACGCTTGCAACATTTTGAAGAAAAATGAGGGTTAAGAAAGAGTAAACTAAGCCCACTAAGGATAAAATGGCCAAAAACTAAGTTTCAACAAAAAAAAGTAGCTAAACCAAATCACTTTAAAGCCTAAGAAGGGTAAAATACCAAACTACCCTAATGAAAGGTAAAAAGACGAAATTGTCCAAGAGATACAAAAGTACAAATACATTTCTTTTATCTTCAATTATAATCCACTTAAGCATAAACTCCATTAATGATATGTTTTATCCATTATATAATTAGCACTTTATTACATAGATACATGGCGATAAAATGATAGAAATCATAATCCTTATCGCAAACATGATTACATTGAATTTGAATTAAAACTCTACAAATATACGATGATTGAAACTCTATCACTTTATACTATAAAAGGCATGAAAACTAGTTGTAGACACTCTTGGAGCCTTTAGTCTTGTTGGTGTTTCATGGTCCAAGCTCTAAGGATGTCTCATTAGAGAAGTCTCCAATTACTTGATTGTGTCTCTAATCACTTGATTGTGTTTTTCTTCTCCTAAGTTGGTTTCAAATGTTATTTGCCCTTTGTTTTTGCAAAAAGTAAGGAGTTTTGACTTAAAATGACTCATTTTGGCAAAGCACCAAATTTTAAACATCCAGCCTCTCAAAAATTCCAAAATAGTGGCTTTTTTTAATAGTGTAGCAGCCTTTTGGAGCGTAGGGGTGTTCCCAGTTGTATTGTATTATCACTACAACATTCTTGTTGTTTAATGCTAAGGTGTTATAATGTAGCTCTTCCACTAAACTAATGCTAAGGCATTGGCTATATTGAGGATTCTTGTTGATCAAAGTTAGGCATTATAATGCAAATGCACCACCAAACTAAGGCTAGAGCGTTGGTTGTCTTGGGATTTTTGGAAAGTTATGCTGCCTAGTATGCATCCTTATACCACAACGTCTACTTTTCCAAAAATGCAGCGACGTTAGCAAGTTAACGCTGACGTGTTCATTCAAATGGATGAATGCTACTGTGTTTAGTTAATGAATGTTATGGCGTTCATCCATTTCTTCTAAGGCCCAGTTTGAATTTCCATGATTTGGCTCTATTTTTGATACTTTTCCTTCCAATTTGTCATTTCATCATCTATTATGGAAAAACCAACATTTGAGTACATAAATATCATGCAATTACTTGAATACGACTAGATTCAAAGTTAAAACAGAGTTAAAATACATGTTAAAATTATACTCATCGACTATCCCACAACTGATACACATCATCGACAAATCCTAAGGCCTAAAATATATGGCTCAAAGGGTGTACTCTTTCTAGTGTTAACATTTTAGGATTTTAAAGCATAAACCTGAACTTGCATTACACGACAATCTTATAGAGTTTCTATTGTATCACACATCACTATTAGGTACACTACATTGTTATGTGTTTCTCTATTATTTACTATACAAGCCCTTCTCGGACTCCTTTCACAATTGGTAACCAAATTTATTCATTTTATCTGTTTCCATCCCTTTTCTTTCAGATAGGCCCTAGTAAATTTCCAACATCATTTTCTTAGATTTTAAGATCTCATTAAGAGCTTGGTAAGCTTTACTTTCAAACTCACAGATGGGTGACAAGGTTTAGAAATAACATTTCAAACCCAAGTCGTACAACTCATATAACTTGTCATATAAGCATAAATCACTACAACCAATAACGTTCTGCCATATGGTCTCTAAGTAACAACAACAGAGGTTAAAGGCATCAAATTTATCTTATATCAATTTTGAATGAAGATTTAGTAAATTTGTATTTATGTGTGAGATGAAGCTTTTGAAGACGAGTAAAAAAAATATTTCTTTTATCTTAAGAAAATGAAAACAAAGAAACAACTAACTTTAATACTTCTTATGTTATGATCTTTTTCATTTTTCTTCTGAAGCCATTGGCTTGCTTATGGCTTATAATATCTAAAATCTCATTTGATGCAAAACAGATACAGAGGCTATCTTTTGTCTTCTTAGGCAATAAAATATTGCTTCTAGGCCAAGCCTATGTAGTTTTTTAAGTGCAATAAAATCACTTAAGATCAAAAAAGATAATTGAAATCACTATGGTTAATTATAACAAATTCACGACAGGACCCGACCCGAGACCCTCTACTATAGATCCCAGTGGCCCTGCCGGGCACCCCGACGAAAGTTCCTCCGAACCTAACTGGGTAAGTTGAGAAATTTCACGAGGCGAACCCCTTTTTAATTCTTGTTACTACTAAGAAGGTCTAGTAATATACATGAAAATGACATCTTAATTTTAAAAACAAACGGACAGAGTTTCCCCTGTTTTTCAGAAAATCCATATAAAACCTGTAAAGAAATTTCACTTCTATTTTCAATACATCTCAATTCTACCAATTCGGACCTCCAGTCATTTCTAAATCAAATCCAACACAACTCAATTATTCATTTGAATCACAAATAAGAGTAATCATAAAAGTAAAAAGAACGATCATTATAAAATTGAAATCTCTTCTTCTCGGTTCAAAACATACATCCAAATATACATGCCTACAACTATTATGCATAAAGTAAATGGTGTTATTTAGCACATTTACATGTACAAAAAATGATCTTTGGATTTGGCCCACTACTCAGCAATAGAAGAATCAGCAGCTTGCGTACCGAGACCTGCACCTAGGAAAGGGGTTCAGAAAATATAAAACACAAAACGGGTGAGCTAAAGGAGCTCAGTGAGTGCAAATAAAATTTCAGTAAAATAACATCATGTATAGATAGCAAATTCTAAAGTTCATGCAGAAATCATGCTTCTAAAACTGATGTGAAACTGTAAAACGGTTTCTAACATCATATGCTATTGAAATCTTGCCGAGCGGGTTTTATCTATATCTTTGGAAAACTATATTTAGAATCTGTATAACATAATAACTGCTGTGTGCATATAAATACATAAATGCTATCGGTAAATCGAAAACTAGTAAAATCCTCGCTCGGCCATTTTCTTTCTAAACTGTATCAATGGTAACCCTAAAGCTCTATACCCACGCAGCGACTCAACTAGCACCGCACACGTGAGTAAGTCACGGGGCACCTCAACTAGCAGCACCCACAGTGACATCTCAAGACATCTCACTGGCTATGCAGTGGAATCTTACATTGCATGCATATAGCGAGACAATACCCCATACACATAGAGCAACTCACATGACTCGACATCCTGACTTCCTGGAGTTAGTGACACACCCCCAAGACCTGCCCATATGCACGGGATATACCGGCTGGGTCTAATACAATCATCACCACTATAATCTGAGGGTACCAATGGCCTTAAAAATGAATGCAGAAATTTTAAAACTGTTTCTCAATTCGAACATGTAAAGGCATGTCTATGAATATATATCAAGATCATAAATCATGGTTATGCATCGAAAGCTCATAAAACATGCATATTCATTATGCGAAAACATAATAAACGAAAAGTAAAAGAAATGGCAGATTTTCACTCACGACCGCTCCACGCTCAATTTCGCTCCCGATTTCTGCTCCCGTTATTGCTCTCAGTTATCTTCACCTACGCGCCATAAATGACACTTAGAACCAAATCGAATGCTAAAATCTCATTTAATACTAAATGCCCTAATCGGCATACAAAGCCAGGATGTAAACTACTTCTCGATTTTTATTTACGGAGCCATTTAATCTAACCTATCTCACCATCCGGTGCCCTGAAAATTATTGAATGCCTTATAATCTTGGTTGGACATAATTACCCTTCACCTTTCCAAAATGGACAATTGTGTCCCATTATCTTCATTTTTTATTTTTTCATCAACATATACATTCAATTTACAATATGCACCATTTACACACAACAATTCATTCAAAACACCACTCAATCCCTAACTTCCCTAAAGTGGCAGAATTCCACCCTAGGTTTCAACACATTCCTTTTCTCAATTTCTTGTTCCAATTACAACAAAATCATGCCAATTTCATTCTAAAGCCCTAATTACAACCAATTGAAATCTCTACAACAAAATCACCAAAAATCCTAATTCTTACCTTGCCAATTTCTTCAAACTGATGACTCCTTCAAGCTCCAAACTAGAATTCAACTCAATCTAAGCAAAGAATACACATAAGAATGTCAATTGAAGCATTCTTGAAAGTTCACTTATCAAACTCATAAAATAATGCTTTTCTTCCCTCTTTTTTTTGAATTTCCACTAATTGAGGCTTCAATGGAGTTTAGAGATTGGTATGTAACCTTATTTTGGCTTGATTAAGCATGAAAAATCATTAAAAAAAAACTTGAATAGTCACTGTAGCAGTACCCCAATTTGAAGCTCGAATTTCTCTTTTTTTTTGTCTAAGTGTTGGTTTTGATCTCTTTTCAAATTTCTACACACTTCTAACATATATATAGTGCTCCCTAAATTGACCATTTTGCCCTTCAACTTACTTAAAACTTCTAATTTTTCATTAGTTCAAATGAAAAGATTTAATTGATTTCTTTATAACTATCTAGTTAGAATAGTCAAAAGAACTAACTAGAGTTTCCAACTTGGCAATCCATGAGATTGTTTCTAATTGGTCCATTCCTTAATATATGGATTGTATTTCTCAACAAAGGCTTGTTCCATTCATAACCCTTAAATAGAAATTCATGTAGTAAATTAGGATTTCCTTTTCTAAGCCAATAGAGAAAAATTCTAAAAATATTCTAGGGTCGTCTGGCGCACCGATCGAGTGTGAAATTATGAAATTAGGTCTAATATCTCTCATGTGCACTATAAAGGAAATATTTCTAATAGGGTTAAAATCGAGTAACCCTACGGTGTCTTATTTGCTCTATACCGAAATCTAGGTGCCAATACTACTATTAGGGATTGGATATTACAGTTGAGTGATTGAATAATAGAAAAAATAGATAAAAAGAAAAAACAAATATCACCATTCAGAATGATGTTATTCATGCATGACTTATAGAATGAAACACTCAAACATATACGGAGGCTTATTTTTGAAATAGTAAGTAACAATTGTAATGAGAAAATCAACGCTTGAATTCAAGTTAATTAACAAACCCCAGCCAAAGTTTGAGATAAGTATAATAGTAGAAATGAAGCTTAAATTTCAATTTTCAAGCAGTAAATCATGTCATTAGTCATCTATATATTTTACAAGTCGCCAAAAGATGTATCCTAATTGTTGAGCTATTACTAATAAGCCTAATAGTCCACTCCACTTGAAGAAAAGACCTACATATTTTAAAGCAAAATGAGGGTTAAGAAAGAGTAAACCAAGCCCATTAAGGATAAAACTGTTGGCGGAGGATCTAATACATGTAAGTGTATGCATGTGCAAATATGTCTATTGCCTAAATACGTATCAAATACATATTTAAGTCTGACAAAAGCGTGAAACTTGTAATAAATATAATAAATAAAATATATTAATCGCATTAATATATTTATAGGATAGAGAACTTACCTCAACGTGTAACATTATACACGTATATTCCTGGAGTCCACATGGAGACCAACTCATGTGCAGTTCTAGTCACCAACACGGTGGGTTTGATGAGCTAAAACAGTAGCCCAATATCCAGTACGGGATTAACTCTTAATCCCTAAAATGGCCGGGTGTGTGTTTATATTCTTTTCTCCAAAATGATAAGAAATGAAGAATTTGAAGCAATATATAAATTGCTCCAATTGGAAGCATAGAGAAAATGAAATAATTTCATTTTCCCTCTTTTTCTTTTTTTTTCTTCTTATTCTTCTTCTCTTCTTCCTTCTTCATTCTTTTCCATTTCTTCATTATTTCTCTCGGCCAAAACATACACAGTCTCCTCTCTCTTTCTTTCTTTCTATATATATATAATGTAATAATAATATATAATATAATATAATAAGAGATATATTTTGATTATTTAACCATTAAATAATCAATGTAAGAAATAACCATTTTGCTCCTTATGAATAGTTACCAAGTTTATTTCTAGTAGGTCCTATCAAATCTCACACTTGGATAAACTCAACTGAGGGTTCACAATACGTCATGTGTCATAATACAATTAGTAAATAATAATTATTAACTAATTGTTGTATTTAACACTTAAATACAGATATGCACGTATTTCTGTGGTAGTGCTGAATATTGCTAGATTAAACAATTTAATCTAGCATGCTGTCCCAGTGCACAACGAGTATACTCCATATCGCGGGACTCCTAGGTTCTACGCTCGATTCGTCAAATAGAACTATTCCATGAGTCCGTGAGCAATGCCCCACGCACACGTCACAGATATATAAATCAGTGCATTGAACCATACAAGTTGAGGTTACAATGCATACGTATAGTCTTTTCGTCATGATATCTTGGATGTGCAGGGATATAGATTATCACCGTTAAATATCATGTGTTCATCCATGTCCTATCTCCAAATTTGTATCTCACTAAACAATATATGCAAACTCTTTTGCCATATTGTTCTACCATGGCGGAACTCTTTCCCGAGATGATTGCTTGTGGCCACAAGACTTTCTAAGATACAGTCTCGAAGCATCTGGATATCTAACTTCATATAGGAGCTGACAGATCCCATATCTGTACACACTAGACTCCATAAGCATCGGACCATACCCAATGACACCCAGTAGTCACATCATAAAAGGTCAGTAACATACGTGAAACCAAAGTATGGTGGATGACTTACAAGTCCACCGTGGCACTCAGGTCAAAGGACCACGTATACTACTCAACTCGAGAGGACCCTCTGTTGACGACTTACATATGGTGTCTATCAGAAGCCCTCGTGAGTCTGTCCCATATCCAATCCTAACTGGATACCCATATGTCAATACGAGCTCCATGCTTACAATCGGCTATGAACGACAATCTGTACCCTATAGGTATGACATATGCTAATCTATATAAAAAGGTATCCACCGATAGACCCGTATCGGTAGAGATAGATCAGGGACAATTATTTGAGAACATACTTGCGCAACTAGCATTTCCTGGCACCTTATTGCAACTCTTGCAACTATACAGTTGCTAATATATTCCCAGGTTTATGTCCTATTATAGACAAGGCTCCAACTCTTGGATCTGTTGAGTATTATAACTAGCTAACACTTAACTGTGCTAACGTTTAGCATTTATATCTCTCAGCGTAGCTAACTATAAGCCCTTATCTAAACTCCTTTAGATCTGATCCGAACTCCTTCAAATCTACAATGTCTATAACGTTATATATATAATACCATATAAATGGATATTAGCGATTTAATGAGAACGTACACTTGTATAAATACACAAGTATATATACATTCAAGGATGACACGTAAGCACCGATCCTAACAAAAACTGCCCAAAACTAAGTTTCAACAAAAACAAAAAGGCTGGACTAAATTACTTTTAAAGCCCAAAAGGGGTAAAAGAACAAGAGATATAAGAGTACGAATACAGATCTTTATTTATCTTCAATTATAATTCTAAATTGAGCATAAACTCCATTAACAATATCTTTTATCTACTATATGATTAACAATTTATCACATGAATACATAATAATAAGATGATAGTGATTATCATCTTATCACAAATGTGATCATATTGAATATGAATTAAAACTCTTCAAACAAATTATGATTGAAAATCTGTCACTTTATACTATAAAAAGTTGTGTATTATACATTTACATTCATTCAAATTAAGTGCTTAACATTTACATACATAGAGAGAAAATATTAGAGCATTCAGTATTCTCTCGAAACACTTCTACATATTGTATACTTATGTTGATTATATACTGACTTGAGCCTCGAAGTAGTTTTTTTTTTTTTTTACAAGAGGACGGTGCTCTTCTTTAGAGTAATTCAAGAAAGACTAAAGGGGATAAAACATAAGTTTTAAAAAGTTTCGAATTTAGAGCTTTTAATGGTGTTAGCTGTAGAGAACTTCAAAATAGAAAAGCTAATCTAGACAAAGCAACCATTCCAGAAAATACCATGACAAGTAACAATCCAAGATCAACCAAAATCAAAACTGGCAAAGGAAGCCTCGCTCCTCCCAATGGCAATGATGCTTTTGTAACCATGCCGAAAATCCTAGCAAAAATCTTGAAAGAACTAAAAGAGTCAAAGAAAGAGAACTTGGAGCTCTGTAGTTGATTGAAGGCCTTAGAAACTAAAAAAAACTCCTACAGGATTATGAAGAGCTTTTATTTAGAGAAATACAGACTGAGAACCCTCAATAATTATCTGACCACCTCAAAAGGAAGAAGACCATAGATCCACGTAAAGAACAAGATGTGACAATACTAACAAAGTAGTCCAACAAAGAGGAGGAGTTTAAAGCCTCTATCCTAAGAGTAATTGGGGAATTGCATAGGAAGAGTTCGTAAAGCGAAGGATTGAAAGATACACTTTCCCAAGTAAGAAAGGCCAGCCAAGATCCTTTCATAGAAAAAAATAAAAGAGGCGGAAAGGCCAAAGCAATTCGTGCTGCTAAACCTCGAGGAAAATATCTTCCACTATAATTTAAAAATGATCATACATAATGAAGATTAGGCTTTAAAATGCATAATCTTTCCTTTCAGGTTCAAAGGAGCAGCCCAAAATTGGTTTTGTCGACTAAAGGAGAATTCTATCTCCTTATTTGAAGAACTTATTGCCTTCATTACATAATATATCCAAAACAAGAAGAAACAAAATACTATATTAAACCAATTCCTCATGAGACAAGCTAAAAACGAATCTATCAGAAGCTTTCTGAATAGGTTCAATAAAAAGCTAAGCGAAATTAAGAGCTATGGCTCAAAGATTACAGCACAAGCCTACAAGAAAGCAATCAAGCCAACCATTGCTTACTATAGATATCTGGTTTTGAAGAATTTCACATCTTTCAAACTATAAAACCAAAAGTCAGGGCAGTAGATCCGACAAGGAAAAGATGCAACGTTAATGATGGAGACTTCAATAAAAACCACCCGAAAAATAGGATCAACCATCCCGTAACCACGGGAACAAGAAATGAATCTCTAACACTAAAAGACACTCATAAGATAAAAGACCCATAACCTTTGAGCATTTTATCCCAATCAATGCAACAGTAGAGAAGATCTGGCTAAAATACAAAGACCACAAGATATTTAAAAAACCAAAACCGACGGAGATTCTTAATCACTTGAAAGACCTCAGTAAGATATGAATTATCCATATTTCCACAGGATGAGACCAGAGTGCTTGCTATAGTCAAAGGATAGTAAAGAGATGGAAATCCCATCACAGAGTTAGAAAAGGCAATAGCTGTTTAAGTAATAGTAAACCAATATATGATAGACGTTCTATATGGAAGACCTCCAAAAATAGAAGGGAGAGATAAATGATGGAAACCATTATTTCAAAGAGCCTTCGAGATACAAAAAAACAAGTGTAAAATAGACTACAACATCTACAGTGATGGCTATAAAGCAAGTTCTAGAGGAAATTACCTTCTCCGAACAAGACTTAATTGACATTATACTACCACATCTGGACCCTCTAGTTATCATTCTAAACATAACCAAGAATGTTGTTCAAAGGATGTTAATGGATGGAGGAAGTAATGCATATATCTTGTTTTGGGATACATTCAAAAGAATAAATTTCCAAAATAAGACATCCAAGGATGTCAAACTGAACTGATAGCATTTGGAGGATTTGTAGTATAGGTTAAGAGGTTTATAACCTTAACTGTTATGGAGGCTAAAAAAGTATTAAAAATAGACTATCTAGTAATAAATGCTCTATCAATATACAATACAGTCATGAAAATATTCTAGATCCATTATATAGAGGCAATACCTACTATATTTCACCAAGTTGTAAGGTCTGTGTTAGTGAACGGAAAAGGAACATTTGATATCAAAGAGGAGCAAGTTCAAGTAAGACAATGTTATGAAATCTGACTCAAACCTTTGAAAGAGACTAGTAAGAACTCCTTTACAAGAGAAGAGAGCTCCAGAGATCCAAGAAGGGAACTAGAGAAAGAGAAAGGTGCTATACTCAAGCAATTGAGGGATCTACAAGAGCAATAGCAATAACAGAATGTTTGGTAAAAGGTACAATTTTAGGGAAAAAATACAGAAGAATACATCCACCCTTACATAGAAGAAACAAAAGAGATAACATTTGACCTTTCACAATTAGATAAAAATGTGAAGGTAAAAAATAAACTGAGCAAGGACAAGAAAGAATCCCTCATTGAACTCTTGCAATGGAACTAAGATGTCTTCATTCGGTCGTATAAAGACATACGTGGGATTGATCCAGAAATCATAACACACAAGTTTAGCACCCGAAAGACTTCTAGCCTATAAAATAGAATTCAAGATTTACTACAAAGAGAAATAACATAACTAATGAAAAATTAGATAGGCTCATTGAAGTAGGCTTCATCAGAGAGATCCTCTGCTCAGACTAGTTGGAAACACCATGGTAGTGCCTAAGAAAACAAAAAATAGAGATTTTGTGTATACTATTCAGACTTGAACAAAACCACTCCTAAAGATTCATTTCTTTTTTCCAAAGTTTAGTCAGATGGTGGATGCAACTATATAATATGAGAGGCTATTGTTCTTGGATGCATATAGTGGCTACAATTAGATCAAAATGGATCCAAAGGACGAAGACAAAATGAGCTTCGTAACTGAGAGAATGATCTAATCTAATGCTATAAAGTGATGTCATTTAGGCCAAAGAACACCGAAGCCACCTTTTAATGCCTTGTAATCAAGATTTTCGGGACACTTTTAAGAAAGAAAGTGGAAGCTTACTGATGAACACATGAAAATGCATGTTGTTAAGAGATTCAATCACCATTTAATGTCACTAATTTTAGTATTTTCTGTATTTTTAGCTTGAAATAAAATGTTCTCCTTAAATTGTGATTAATGAATGTTATTTGGACATGTTTAGGTAAAATGGACATAACTCTCAATGTAAAAATCGAAATGAAGAAATTCTTGAACTTGATGCAACATGACGCAATCTTACATAAATTTTAAGAATAGTAAAAAAGCCAAATCCAACATGTTATGGGCCAAAAAATTGAGATACAACAGAATCGGACTACAACTCCTGCCCAGCTTGACCCAACTCATGTATTTGGACCGTATCTCACAAAATATATACTCAATTGATATAATTCTTAAAGCTGTGAATTTTTGACTTAACTATCAACAACTCGTATGTTGATGGTAAAGTCCAAATCAGCCGTTATCATGGACCAAATCGCATTGTAAGTGGGTAAAATGGTTGTTGGCCGAATTCTGATGTATCTTTGGAATTTTGCTCATATCTCATTGGATACTCATCCAATTTGCATGCAATTAGTGCCTATAAAAAGAAGAGTCAAAATTCTACAACTTTTATGTCGGCTATAGAAGTTAAATCGATCATTTATATTATATAAAATGTGCTGTAAGTGGATAAACGAGTTATTGGCTTAAAATTATTGAAGATTGATGTCATCCATGACATATGTCCATTCATTGCCTATATAATGAGACACTTAGGACGTTTTTAAATATAGATAATTCTCTCTTATTTTCTTCTCATTAACATGTATTGTAATTTAGGCTAGAGTTCTTGGCAAGGCTAAGAGATGAACTTTTATGTGCAATAAATCTACTTCTATGCTTTGATTCGGTGTCAAGAGCTACAAATGTTGTAAGTTTAGTTTTGATTAAACTCTTATCTATTCTATTTTCCATAATCCAGAGATTATAATTCTCATATCTCATATAAGTTCAATCATGCTTTTCTTATGTGATTTTTGGTGAACTATAATTGTTACTGGTGACATTGTTTTATATGTTAATCTTTTACTACAATATTGTCAAATTGATATATTGTCGATCTTGAATAGCATATAAGGGCAATAAATATTTAATATTCAAGTTGATCTTTTACTGCAATATTGTCAAAGTGATATATTGTCAATCTTAGATAACTTGTATAAATGAACATGATGTATGTTAATGCTTGCAAAGAGTTTAATTACGTCAAATACATGTGTTATCAAATGTGCTATATTTTCCTATCTTTTGATTGATTGTTTGGGATGTGAAACTTTCAATTGAGTTATAAGCATTGAATCAAAGTGTAGAGTAGATTTATAAAGCATAATTGTGATTCTCGAAGCCTTGTTTGAATTATCATAAGACATTTCCTTCAAATCATAGACAATCCTATCTCATCTACTTAAATCAATTAATTTTATCCTTTGCTACTACTTTAATATTTTACTTCATCAACCTATTTTGCCCAGAGCTTCCTCGTGGGATCGATACCTCAATCTATACTACGATAGCCGCGTTATATTTTGAGCGTAAACACTTACATAAACGACATTGTTGTCCAGAGCAAAAAAGCTTTATATCACACCCTTAACTTAAAAGAAGTCTTCAGAGTTCTCCAAAAGTATCAACTATGACTGAATAAGTATCATTCCCATGAGAATTTGTGCGTTACTCTTAACCAATTATAAAATTTGTGCCTTCTTGCCTTTATTCAAACAAATGCCAATTAGATTTGTTTATACTAAAACTAAACACTAACAATGTCAGTCAAAACTAATTGTGCAAGAAATGGAGCGCAATCACTATATAAAGAGTATCTAAGACTATAACTATCCCTTAATATGACTTAATTATTCTAATTAATAATCCCTCAATTAGAATTATTGGTCATAAAATGTAACTTATCGTAAGTCTTTTTCAATGGTTAAGCAACTATCTTAACTATTAATTACTAATATTCCTATGGTAATTAGAATAAATTAATTTTCATTATGAATAAGTTGTATTGACCATACATGCCAATTACGTATATTCCTATCCTAATTCAAAACTTGTAAATGCTACTTTACAATCATATATCGATTTGTTATAGGCTTAACACTAAAATGCATTTTTCAAGTTTATCCTAGTGCTCCTTAATTATCTAATCATTATTCCTAGCATATTAAAAGCATTAATAATAAACAAATTAAATAATAAATTAAGTTCATAATAATGGGATTAAACAAATCAAATACACATATTGAGTTCAAAACTATAACCCTAAATAATACAATTACATCAATATGGTTTTGAAATTACTCAAAAATAGACCATTCCTAAGATAATTTGAGGTCTAAATATATGTCTAATTTACGCCTATCAATAACAATTGAAAAAATAGTGCTTGCTTTAGTTCAAGCTAAGAACAAATTCAAGCAATATTTTGAAGCTCATTCGATCATCGTTTTTAGTTCCTACACACTGAAAAAAATACTAGCAAGTTTAAATGTAGTTGGTAGAATGAAAAAGATAGTAATATGATTCAACCATCTAAATACAGAATACAAGCCCAGAATCGCCATCAAGGGACAAGCATTGGCAGGCTTCCTCTTGAAGTGTGAATTAGAAGTGGAAGACAAAACACTTACTAAGGAACCAAACATGAGCCCAAAACCATGGAAAATGCACATTGACAGTCTTCAACCAAAAAGAAGCTAACTTAGGCATTAGGATTAAGAGATCGAAAGGTCTTATCCTAAACCATGCAGCAAAATTACCACTAAGAATATCCAACAATGAGGCAAAGTATAAAGCCTTGATCGAGAGGCTAACTTTAGACTCAAAACTGATGGCGAGAAAGCTATAAATCTATATCGATTCAACACTTATCGCTTATTAGTGGAACAAAGACTATACAGTGAAATAGGACAAGATGAATAGCTACCTTCATTAGGCAATGGAGATAGCCCAAATGATAGATGAGGTCTCGATCAACCAAATATCATGCAGTCAGATACAGAAGTTGATTAACAAGTTAAAGAAGCCACGAATTTGGCAACGTATATATTGGTTCCACTCCTAGCCTGAAAAAAACCATAATAGATTATAAAGTATACCTCATAGAGATAAACTGTACAAAAATAGACCCTCTATGAAACTGGATGACTCTATACCTTGAGTACCTAAAAGATGTAAAGCTTTTAGAGGACAGAAAAAAAGTTAGAAAGCTTAAATGTAAAGCTAAAAAGTTCACCCTTCATAAGGAAACACTCTAAAGAAGAGCATTTTTAGGAGTATTCCTTATAACTAAATAGGAAAGGCAAAACACATTAGAAGAGGTACATAAGGGAACCTGTGGCAATCACTCTAGTGGATGATCACTAGCTCGTAAGGTCTTAAGGCAAAGGTATTACTGGCCTACACTCAGTAATGAAGCTTTAAACTGTGTGAGAAAATGTGAAAAGTACCAAAAGTACTCTCCACTGATACACTTCTTTTTAGACAGCCTTCACACAGTTTTCAACCTTATCCTTTCAATCAACAAGGGATAAACATCATCGGACCATAACCCATAACCACGAGAGGCAAGATATTTATACTACTAGCAACAGATTACTTTACCAAATGGGTAGAAGCAAAAGCTTATAAAAACATCATAGGATCAGAAGTAAAGAAGTTTCTCTAGAACAACATCAAAATAAGATTTGGAATACCACAGGTTCTAATATTAGACAATAAGAGAAAATTCATTAGCAACATAATGATAACATTCTGCAGAACATACAAAATTAAATAGAAGTTCTCCTCTAGGAGTTACCCACAAGGAAACAGACAAGTAAAAATAACAAACAAGACAATCTTCATCTCCCTGAAGAAAAGACTTGAACAAAATAAAGGAAGGTAGTTAGAAGAGCTACCAAAGGTCTTATAGGTATATATAACAACTTAAAACAGATATACTAGAAACGTTTCCTATGCGTTGGTATATGGGACAAAGGTCATAATGCCAATAGAACATTCCTTCCGAATCTACAGACAAAGATGGTCATTTATAGCTAAATAACAAGGCTTTGACTCATGCAAAAGATTTAATAGACGAAGCCCAAAACATTGCCACTATCCACTCAATAGTATATAAGAAAAGAATAAAAAAAACATCAGAACACATAATCAAAAAATAACCCTCAATAAATATGACCTAATGCTTAAGGAAGCTCTAGACATTAATAAAGATAAAAATGCAAACAAAATAAGCAGAAAAAACTAGATTGAGGAGTATACCTATTGGAGACCATGTAAAGAGAACACATACAAATACTATAGAATATGAGATATGGTACCTAGTACCTTTCTTTAACTAAAAATAGTAATATGAGATAAAACAAAAAAAGGGATGACAAGGGATAAAGAAGGAAAAGGTTCACAACTCACTCTTATTCCTCAAACACATCTAGAGTTAAACAAAAGTTTAGAAATCTAGAATCCAGAAGAAGGTTTGAAAAGGGAAAAGTCCACACCAACTCCCTATCGCCCCTTGACAATACCAGACACCCAAAGTTCTAGAACAAAAGAAGGATCGAGAAAGAAAAGGTTTCCGTTGACTTCTTTTTGAAACATCTAGAATTCAGAAAATTAGAATTCCAAAACAAAAGAAAGATTGAGAAGGGGAAGGTTTCCACCATCTCCCTATTGCTCTTTAAAAGACTCTAAATTTTAGAAAAACTAGAATTCAAAAATAGATCAAAATCTAGAAACAAACAAAGGTAAAAAAGAGAAGGTATCTATTAAAACCTCATCTCCATATTTAGAAGCATTTAGGGCCCAAAAACTAAATAGAGATCAATAGAAAAAATGGTTCCACAAACTTCATCCATCACATGGAAGTATTCAAAATTTTCCTACGCAAGAAATATAGATATGAAGGCCAAAAAGAAGTATCAAAATCATATTTCATGATTCAGCAAACATTATTTAATGATACAAAGTAGAAATGATAAAGAAACAAGATATAAAATTATTCATTTGAATCATCCCTAGAAACTGATGCCATATTAGGATTTACTTTAGAGACTTCCTCCCCAACAGAGTCATAATTAATATTACGAGGATCATCTTCAAAATGCCTTGCAAACCATCCCTTATACAGACCTAGCTTTTGATTATAATCCTTTAAAAACTTCTGATAGACTATAGGCTTCTTCCCAAATTGAAATCCTCCACGGAAGCTCTAAGCTGAAAATAGAGTCACTTAACGTTGATAATAGACCTTTATAGTATCATTACGAGCCTTCCATCATTCACTCAGTATCATTTCCATGCTCTAGTTCGACTTTAAAGCTACTATGAGCTCTCCAACAGTGCGCTCCAGATCCTATACCATTCCCTTCAGAAGCCTTGAGCATTACAGCACCAACAGCAGCACGATTAGTAGCAACTTTTACCTCATTATGCTTCTTCGTCACTTTACAATTGGCAACTGATAACTTTTCCTAAAGCACACTAACCGTGGACTCTAAAGCATCTTTGAAAGCTTGTAAGGAGGATTTATCACCCTCTAAAGAGCTTATCTTTACCTCTTTGGCAGATAATGACCCAGAGATATCATTTTGTTCTAGTACCAACATCTCATTAGCGGCCTTCAACTCAGACACCTCTACTATGAGGTCAACAACTATTTTTTGGAGGCCCCTAATCAGAGCCTTATCTCCCTAGTTATCATAGACCTTCTTTAACTCCTCATCTAGTTTAGAAATCTCATCCGATATAATAAGTTTTGGCTTTTAAGGAGAACTTTATCCTTTTTTATAAATTCTAGTTCCTTTTAGAGCCTTCTTACCTTCTTTACGGCCAACCACACCTCTCTTTCATAGCCTACACAAAACGATACAAACACCTAAGACATAAAAGCATACCATTAATTGTTGTGTGTGATGACTGAGTGCAAGTGCATGTTCAACAAGTAATAGAATGATGAGTAGAGCATCGATCCCAAGAAGAATTTATGCATATTTTTAACCAAATAGTCAAATTATGTCTAGTTACATTTATCTAGAGAAATGTTAATTTGGTTTGTTTATATATTAAACCTAAAACATTTTTAATGTTAGTCAACCCTAATTATAGAAACAATGAACTACAATCACTATATGAAAAGTAGCGAAGACTATAATTATCCCTTGATATGGCTTGATTATCCTGATTATTACTCCCTCAATTCAATTATTGGCCATAACACAAATCTCACTGCAAACCTTTTTAGATAGTCAAGCAATTTACCTTAATCTTTCAAATTTTTATATTTCTATGGTACTTTAACCAAGTCAAGATTCATTACAAACAAGTTGTATTGACCATACATGCTAATTATGTATATTCCTATGCTAATTCGAAACTTTTGGATACTACTCCACAATCATGTATCAATTTGTCTATGTCTAAACACTAGGATGCATTTTCTAGGTTTATCTAAGTATTTCCTAATATCCAATCACTATTCCTAGCATATCGAAAGCATTAATAACAAAAAAAATTAAATAAATAACTGAGTTTATAATAATGGAATTGAACTAATCAACTACACATATTGAGTTCAAGACTATAACCCTAGATAATTGAACTACATCAATATAACAAGAGTTTAATGGCTAAGTAATAATAATAAATTATGATATGACTAATCCAAACTAAATTTATAAAGATAAGATAGCCTCTAATCAATCTTTGAGCTTGGTTAAATCCTCTAATAGTTAGCCAAAATATTCTTGATTGTGTAATCTCCCTATAGAATAGCTTTAAATGTTGTTATTAAACAATATGGGAATGATTTTTGGGTTAGCACTAAGTTAGGATTAAGTTAGGGGCAAGATGGGTTTGGGCAAGGGATGAATACTAGAAATTACACATTTAATAAGAGTTTTACATCATTGTTTTGTATTACTAGTGTCTTTAACCCCCCTAACCTAAGTATATTTACAATATTGTACCTAATTAGCTTTTAACTGTTTTGTGGTAGGTTCAGTAAAATGGGCATACCTTTCTACCTAAGTATCAAATTAGAGTGATTCTTGATCTTGTGTAGAGCTGACTCTATGCGCTAATATATTGTATTTCACAAAGCATTCAAAATTTAAGTGTTTAGAGGGTAAAAATGGCCTAGAACATAATTGTTTTACTGTACAAGCCTAGTCTGAACAGTCATTAGTATTTGGCTCATACCTATAGAAATCAGTATCTAATATGTATGAGACAACTCAATTTAGAAAGCTAAGATACTTATCTATACTTTGATATTTTAAGCAATAGCTAATTGGGATCATATAAATTCCAAATTAGATAATGAAGTGGGTGAATTAATGATAATCAATGCATTATCCAACTTTTCCTCCAGATGCAACATATTTTAATTTTAATTCAAGCTTATCCAAATTTTCAAAACCATCAAGGTTATGCACCATATGTCTCACCTCCTAAGAAAAATCTTGAAGAAACTTTGCATGCATTCATTGAAAAGTAAGAGTCTATTAATTCTCAAAATGTTCAAACATTTACTGATTTGAAAGCTACTCTTACTAAATTTGCATCCACACAAAACATTCATGAGAAAGGAAAATTTTCTTCTCAACCACAATCAAACCCTAAAGGATAATATAACTCAAATGCATGTAGTTTAGGAAGCCAACACATGGATCAAGTTAAAGTGATTATCACTCTTTAGAATGGTAAGATTGTTGAAAAACACATTCCCGAACCTCATGAGAATAATGAATCAATCTCTAAAGGTAAGGAAAGTGTTGAACCTACACATAGTGAAGAAAACACCAAAAACTAGCCTCCACCTCCATTTTCTCATACATTACGTAATACTAAGAATATGAATCACAATCTTAAAATTTTTGAAATCTTGAAACATGTAAAGGTTAATATTTCTTTATTGGATGTTATTAAAAAGGTTCCCTCTTATGCAAACTTTTTGAAGGATTTATACACAGCAAAAAGAAAACTGAATGTGAAAAAGAAAGCATTTTTAGTTGAACAAGTAAGTGTCATTCTTCAGAACAATAATAATTTGAAATATAAAGACCTTGGCTGTTCTATAATTTCATGTATTATTGAAAGTTCTAAAATTGAACAAGCCTTACTTGATCTTGATGCTAATGTGAATTTACTACTGTATTCAATTTATTAGTAGCTCAATCTCGTTGAGTTAAATCAACCTCTATAACTCTTTTACTTGTCGATAGATCAATAAAAGTACCAAGAGGGACAGTGGAAGATGTTTTAGTTCAAGTTGATAAATTCATATATCTTGTGAATTTTATTGTCTTGGACACAGAACCTGTTAAAGGATATAATTCGATAATTATTGTTTTGGGTCGTCCATTTTTAGAAACTTCTAACGCTTTGATTAATTGCAGGAATGGAGTAATGAAGCTTTCATTTGGAAACATGACACTTAAGCTCAATATTTTCAATATGTGTAAGCAACCACGTGAGGAGGAGGATGAAAGTGAAGAAGCCAACATGATTGAAATAATTGTAGAAGATTATATTCAAAATGGGAGTTCTACCGATCCCTAAGAAATGTGTTTAATAAATTTATTTGAGTCAAACATACAATTAGATCTTAAAATCTCTGACATATGTTCTTTACTTGACTGTGCACATGTGATTGAAAATAAAAGATGGAAACCAAAGTTTGAAGAATTAGGAGAAAATGAGGATAAACATAACACAATTTTAAAGTTAGAGTTGAAACCTCTGTCTGAAAAACTGAAATATGCATTTCTTGGAGAGAAACAAACTTACCCAGTGGTAATTTCTTATGCGCTCACAAGTAAACAAGAAGGTAAGTTAATTGAATTATTAAAAATGCATAACAATGCAATTGGGTGGACTTAAAAAAACATAAATGTCATTAATCCTTTGATTTGCACATATAGAATATACCTAGAAGATAATGCCAAAACTTTTCAACAACCTCAAAGGAGATTAAATCCATATATGAAAGAAGTAGTGAAAGCTAAAGTTCTCAAATTATTTAAAGTATGAATCATCTATCCTATCTCAAATAGTAAGTGAGTAAGTCCTACTCAAGTAGTACCAAAAACATCTGGAATCACGATCATTGAAAATGACAAAAGTAAGTTAATACCAACTCGAGTCTCATCTAGTTAGATGATGTACATAGATTATAGGAAGTTAAACTTGGCCACTAGAAAAGACTATTTTTCTTTACCATTCTTTGACCAAATTATAGAAAGAGTAGCAGGACATCCCCACTATTACTTTCTAGACAGTTATTCTGACTATTATCAAATTCCTATAGCATTAGAGGACCAGAAAAAGACTACATTCACATGTCCCTTTGGGATATTTGCTTTTAAAATAATTCCTTTTGGACTTTGTAATACCCCAGTAATATTTTAGAGATGTATGTTTATCATTTTTAGTGACATGGTTGAGCATTATTTAGAAGTTTTCATGGATGATTTAACTGTGTTTAAAAATTCTTTTAATAATTGTCTTGAAAACTTAGAAAATATCTTAAAAATATGTGAAGAAAAGAGTCTTGTGTTGAATTGGGAAAAATGTCATTACATGGTTACTTCTAGAATTTTTTTAGGACATGTAGTGTCTTCTAAAGGAATTAAAGTAGATAAGACAAAAGTCAAACTCATTACACATTTGCCTCCACAAAAAACAATCAGAGAAGTCTGATCCTTTTTAGGACATGCTGAATTCTATAGGAGGTTCATAAAAAATTTTAGTGCTATATCTAAACCTCTTTGTAACCTCTTAGTAAAAGATGTATCATTTGAGTGGACTCAAGAGTGTTGAAAAATTAATTGATCTCTTAATATCTGCTCTTATCATACAATCTCCTGATAGGTCTTTAACTTTTGAGCTCATGTGTAATGCAAGTAACTACGTTATTGGTGTTGTATTGGGACAAAGAAAGGAAGGTAAATCATATGTAATTTATTACGTAAGTAGAACTTTAAACAGTGCACAAATGAATTATACAACAACTGAAAAAGAATTACTTACTATAATATTTGCATTAGACAAATTTTGTTTTTATTTAATTGGGTCTTCAACTGTTGTGTTTATTGACCATCCTGTTGTAAGGTACTTAATGTCAAAACAGGATGTAAAACCAATACTGATTCGATGGATTCTATTATTTCAAGAATTTAATATCACTATTAAGGATAAGAAAGGAGTTGAGAATGTTATTACAGATCACTTATCAAGACTTGCACCAGATTCATCAAAAGAATTAACTCATATTAATTATTCTTTTTCCGATGAATTTTTATTTTCTACTATTTCAATGCATTGGTATGCTAATATTGTTAATTTTCTTATAACAAGAGAAATGTCACCTCAATGATGCTCAAGATAAAAAGAAAATTTTAACTTAGGTAAGAAAGTTTTATTGGGATGATATTTATCTCTTCAAATATTATCCCGACCAAATATTTCAAAGATGTATACCCGACAATGAGGTAAGTAGAGTTGTTGAATTTTATCATTCTCAAGCATGTGGGAGACATTTCTCATCAAAGAAAATAGCTGTAAAAATCTTACAGTGTGAATTTTATTGGCCCACTTTATTTAAAGATACACATGCATTTTGTATAATGTGTGAAAATTGTCAAAAATTGGAATCCATTTCAAAACGAAATATAATGCCTTTGAACCCCATTCTTGTTATTAAAATCTTTGATTGTTGGGGGATAGATTTCATGGGACTATTTTCTCTATCATTTGATTCACGTATATCTTAGTCGCAGTAGATTATGTCTTAAAATGGATTGAGGTTATTCCATGTCGAAATAATAACCATAAAACAGTCATGAAATTTTTGAAAGAAAATATCTTAAGTCGATTTGGTATTCCTCGAGCCATTATAAGTGATAGGGGTAAGCATTTTTGTAATAGTTCATTTGAAATATTAATGAAAAAAATATGGTATTACTTATAAAGTTGTCACCCCTTATCATTCTTAGACAAGTGTATAAGTTGAATTAGCAAATAGGGGGATAAAATAATTTTAGAAAAAATTATAAACCCAAATCATAAATACTGATCTTTAAGACTTAATGATACACAGTGAGCATATAAAACTGCTTTTAAAACTTCATTAGGTATTTCTCCTTATATGATAGAATATGGGAAACCTTGTTACCCACCTGTGAAACTTGAGCATAAAGTCTATTGGGCCATTAAAATTTCAACGTAAATCTTGATTCTGCTAGATAGATACGTAAATTACAAATAAATGAACTTGAAGAATTGAGAAATAATGCATATGAGAATTCAAAAATTCATAAAGCTAAAATCAAAACTTTTCATGATCAAAAAATTCAAAGAAAAATATTTGATACTAATCAGAAGGTTTTACTTTATAATTCTCAACTTCACTTATTCCCTAAAAAATTAATACCAATATGGAGTGACCTTTTATTGTAAAACATATGTACCTTTATGGAATAATTGATATTGAAAATTCTAGAAATGGTAATGTGTTTAAGTTAAATGGGCAAAGACGCAAGCTATTTCTAGAAAACTAAGTTTTTCACAAAGATTTTATGTCCCTGTCTAACCCTTGTTACGGGATCAATTAATTAATATATATATATATATATATATTCTTCTTCTAACTTTTTCTTTTTGTAGGTTAATTTAGTATTTTTGTTAAAGTTTTATCTTGCACCTCGGTTAAGTGATAGATAACGATACTTCGTGACATTTCAAGTCTGTTTGTCAATTTTCTATAATTACTGATACCTTCTCTTCTTCCCCCTTTCTAAAAAAAATATAGATGACATTCTAAAAATTTAAAAAAGCGTTTTTCCTCATTGCCTTAAAATACCTTAAAGAAAATTTACCAAGTAAGATGTGAAAGATTAAGGTTATTAATGATTATGAATATACCTGTTGATGTACGTTGGTTGATTGAAGCCAAAGTTCGATCAACAGATGAATTTGTATACTCATTAATTTCCTACATGCCAGACTTAGGTAAAAACTCTTTTGCAAAAAAAACAAAGAGAAAAATGATTAAGCATTTGTTACAAGTGTACACGCATGACTTGCAACATACGTTGCCGCACTTTAGGAATGGTGTCTATAAATCGAAAAGATAAAATTAGGTTCATTAAGGCAACCTAAGTAAGGAGTCTTTAAATGATATCTTATCGACTCTTGAGACGCAATCAGTAGATATGTGCATATTGCCATTCGTGAATTATAGGACATATTCCTAAAAGAACATGAGCGGTACAATCTCAGGAATCTGACTTTAAATGACCATGTTTGCCAATTTATAAGAAAATCTGATGGGAAGCTTATCCCCGACCCATAGAGGGCATTTAAGCCGTTTCTGGACATAAAACTAGAGAAAGAGATGAGCCACAATCACAACTACTTGTACATATTTATTATAGCTATTATTTTTAAATGTTTCATTTCAAACTCAAATGTCTTTTCTAACAACCAACCACTCATAGTCGCTTTTGAAAATTTTACATTTTAAGCCAACAACCTATGTGACTTAACTTTACAACACTTTTTGACTCTATAAATACACATTTTTGCATCTTCATACAAACTCAAAATCATTCAAGAGAGAGGGCGAGTGTAATAATGGAAGGAACATCAACTCGTAAATTCACAAAAATTTGTGTCTTTTATGGATCCAAGCCTAAAAAAACTAAAGAGTTTGTAGAAGCAACAGAAACCCTTGGTAAGGTGTTAGCTGAGAGAAAATTTCATTTAGTATATAGGGGAGGTAGTCTTGGATTAATGGGATATGTAGCAATAGCTGCATAAAATAAAGGTAGTCGAGTTTTGAATATCATACTAAAAGCTCTAGCTATTGGAAACATTGTAGGAAAAATAAATGAGGATGAGTTACAGGTATCATCAATGCAAGAGCGAATGTCTCTTATGCTTCAGAATGCTGATGCCTTCATAACTCTACCTGGAAGTTTCGGAACTTTGGAGGAAATTTTTTAAATTGTCTCATGGTACAATTGTAAATCCACCAAAAACTCATTGGTTTGTTAAATGTTAATGATTTTTATAATGAGTTGTTATCTTTTCTTGACTATGAGGTGGAAAAACAGTTCGTCTCATCTGTAGCGCAACAAATCTTCATTTCTGCTTCAACTATTAATCAATTACTCGATGAATTATAAGTTTTTATACCTCTATCTGATCCAACAATGCGTCAGATAGATTGATATACTGATGATAGTGAAAAGAAACGCAAAATAGATTTGACGCTTCGTCTATAGCCTATCTACTTTTATGTATTTTAAAGCATTTTGTATGGCTTGTTTTATTTTGTTGTAGGTTTAATTTTCAATAAAAGATGTTTCATGTGATATCTTCTATACTTTACTCTTTCTATATTTTGACATTAAGGATAATGTCTCAATCTGTTTTGGGGAGAATAGTTGATATATAATGTTAGTGTTATTTATTTTTTTGTTATCACTTTGTTCTCTAAAAAAATCATCATGAATGGCGTGAGTAAAAAGTTTATTTATGCATTCTTGAGACACATTCTAATTCTAGAATGACAGAGTAAATAGTGTATTACTGAACTTTTGAAACACATTCTAATTGGTTTATTTTTAATGCATTTTATATTTGTTGCTTAAGTTTTTGGTAAACTCTTGCGTAAATAAGTTTGCTTTGCTATCGATGTATGATTTTAAAATTGTTTAGTTTAAATTACTTTTTCTATCTAGATTATTAAAGAATAACTTCTGAAATTATTTCTTGAAAACAATACTAAGCCCTATGGTAAGATGGATGATTCAATAAATATAGCCAAGAGAATTTTCATGTATAAGTATACATATTCTTTTCTAAACTCACATATCTTTTGTGAGTGGATTGAGAGGTTTGAGATAACAGCTTACAAACTTTTATTAATTTTTTGAAATGGTTAATTTTTGTTTGGAACGACATTATTTAGGATGATGAATGATTTGGTTGCTTAGTTGAAGGATGATAAAAAAATATTTGAAAAAGCATTATGATTAGAAATTGCTCTTATTTTGTAATGATTCCTTATGTCTTTAAAAAAAAACAAACACAAAAAAAAGCAAAAACAAAGTATTAAAAAAAAAAGACAAAAGAAATCAATTCATCTTAATAAAATCTTCGTTATATTTTAGAAGACAAAAGTCATTAAGAAGTAATTTTATCACCGGACTCTCTATTCGTAAGATTTGCATAAAATAATTGAAGTCCTGAAGCTAGCATGTGACAAGAATGGTTTGACTTCAAACAATTGATTTTTCTATCTTTGGATCAATGTTAGTTTGTTTGTCCGTTCTTAAATGTAACATTTTCTTGAGTGATTATCTGTTTTTCAACTCCATGAGTGAAATCTTAACCCATTAAACACGTTATTCACCTGTGAGAATATAGAGTTGAGGTTTTTACTTGAAAAAAATTTTCAAGGCTATATATATATATTGTGGCTTGTGGTAAGAAGGTTTCGACTTAATTAACACATACATAATTTTATAAGTTATGATTGAAATAATATTTATAGCAATTGTAATCTTTAACTGACGTTTTGTTTGAAATACTTAAGTAGTATTTAAATTTTATTTATGCTTGAATTGCTAGGGACTAGCAATAAATTGGTTGGGGGGTGTGATGAACACTTGAAAATACACATTTAATAAAGGTTTTACATTATTGTTTTGTATTACTAGTGTCTTTAACCCCTCCCTCCCAACTTAAGTATGTTTACAATATTGTACCTAATTAACTTTTAACTATTCTGTGGTAAGTTTGGTAAAATAAGCATAACTTTTTACTTAAGGATCCAATTGGAGTGATTCATGATGATGTGAAGAGCTGACTCAATGGGCTAATATATTTTATTTTACAAAGCATTTAAAATTTGAGTGTTTAGAGAGTGAAAATGGCATAGAACAAAACTGATCTGCAGTACAGACCTAGTCTGAATAATCATCAATATTTGGCCTATAACTATAGAAATATGTATCTAATATGTATGAGATAACTCAATTTAGAAAAATAAGAGACTTATATACAACTTTGATATTTTGAGAAATAGCTAATTAGAATCACATCAATTCTAAATTGGATAATCAAGTGGGTACATTAATGATAATCAATGTAAATTATTTGCCACTATTCTTGACTTTTATTCTCCAAGTTGTTCCCTCTTCATTTGTCAAGATTGATTCATGTTTTTCTATAAATAAGTAGCATATTTATGCCCAAATATATAATTAGAGAACTAGATTTTAGTTCAAAATACTTGTCTTTTGTATTATCTCTTTGTAATATTATTTCTCTTATTTATTATTCTAAAATCATGTTATCTCTTCTTCCATTTCTTTTCTTTTTCCTTAGTTTTATTATGTCCAAGTAATTTTTTTTATACTAAGGTAAAAGAGTGAAACTCTTGACAAGGTAATAAGATATACTTAACTCTTATTCATTAATTTAATGTTTCATTCTTAAGTTATGCAAATTTATATATGATGTATTTATTTTATTTGTAATATTAATGTCCTTTCTTCTAAAGTGGTGTATCTTGATTTATTACAGACAATTTTTATAGTTGGTACAATAAATGCTTGAAATCATTTACAAGATTTGGCGTATATCGCATTTCTTATAAAGTGAAAGTCTTGATTTATTATAGACAAATATAAAGATTAGCATAATAAATACTTGAACCCATTTATAAAATTTGGTGTATAATATTTGAAAGAAATAAACACTGGTTAATATATAAATGGTGATGAATTTTAATTGTTATATCCTCTAGTTGGAACCTTCTTTGTGTGAGGATTCCAATTGAGTTATAAAAAAGAGTTGAATATATTCTTATTTCATATGCCAAGAGTGGATCTCCCTAACCTTAGCTTTATTTTAATTGGTTAATTGAATTAATATTTGCAAACATCTTATGCTACATTAATTGTCTTTAAAGTATTTATAGTTTGTAATTTTAATTCCTCTTTCTTGTGGATCGACCTTGTTCTCACCGCGTTATTTATTACTTCGACAATCTTGCACTTAGGAATAAACTTCTATATTCTAGACGTGTCAGCAAGCCTTCTATGGATTTCAAAAGTATGACTTTTATAGTTCCAGAATGTGGCTCAATGTTGTGGTATTATTTTGTGAATGTTGGAGCTTTGTCTCGTTTATTGTCCTAACGTTGCAGTATTCTTCTTCTTTTTCAATGTTGAGGTGCTATCAATGCTGCTACATTTCTCTTAGACATTAGGGCGTTCTCTTGTTTGGCTCAAACAACAGAAGTTTTAGAAATTTCACTGCGACGTTCAACAACCTCATTGTTGTGGTGTTTATCATAGCACATGAACATTGGGGCTTTATATGATGAATGTTAGGGCGTTCATCTCATTTTTAGTATTCTTACCTTTTTGCTCTAATTTCATTTTTTCCTCTTTCATGATGCCTCAACCCTGCAAAAAAAAAATTCAAAGGATAAATGGTTCTCAAATCAATCGAAAAATGAACAATTTCTAAGATAATTTACACCTATCAAAAACCCTCAAACTTAGACAATTATTCATCTTTGAGCAATGAGAGAGAAAAACACAAAAATAAAAACTTAAAAGGAAACAAAAAAAAAAGTCAATACATATGAAAAACTAATAATGGTTGGATTGATTTGATGATCATACCATTGTCTCAAAGACTGCTTTACCTATTCTTCAAATCCTTCAAAATTTATGAATAACTCTTAAAAAATTTACAAACACTGCGATTAAACACTTTCATTATTCTTCATCAATGATCAACCCTTGTGTGTGCAAAATAAGCAAGTGTTAATTGAATTTTACCGAGAATAGCTCAAGTACTCAAGATTGTAAAAAAAAAAAAAAAAGGTGTCTTGGTATATTTTTAAGCATAAAACACTACCATAGGAATTGTTTTCATACAGCTCTCTATTAATATAGAAATACACATATTTATGAATCTATTAGGTCTTTTATTAGCTTGTAATATAGGGTTAGGGTCAAGGTGGGTTATTTTGGATAAAAAGTTGGTTTAATTCAAACTATGAACACTAAGTTCCCTTACTACCAATTGAACTTCTACAGTTGATTTAAATACACCTAAACTTTTATTTTTACCCAACTTCAACCACTTATTCATTCTCTTATTTTCTCTCTCTTTTTTTTTACTTTTTTTTTAAGACATTATTTCATTTAATTTTTTTGTTGATTTTTTTATTTGTTTTTTGAATAATTATTCATCACTACTCCCCCAAAGTTAGAGGCGTTTATTCACTAAATTTTATTATTTTTCACTTTTACCTAACCATAACTTCATACATTCTCAATATCTCTCAATATACTCATTGTCAATGGTGTAAAGGGTATTTTGGATACTAAAACTCATGGTTTAGGCTTGTAATATGGTTATTCAAGAAAATGGTAATTTTGACTCAAATAAGGTGACTATGGATAAATACACAACAAGCGTAGACTAGAACGACTCAAACGGTCCAAAGATGACCAAATTTCATCTTCATATTCATTTATTTTCTAGGACACCTCAAGTTGTAATGAAAACAAGTTTTAAAATGTTTGTCTATTCATCGAGACTGAAGTGTACTACTTGAGCAACTTCTTTAAGCAAATATTCAAATAACACAAGCTTTATTTAAGTACTCAAAATTCAGTGACGACAAACAAGGTTAAATTCTGTCTAAGTATTAGTGCATAAATCAAGAGTATCTACTTTTTCCTAGGGAATTGAAAAATAAGTTTCACAGTCAAATTTTAATTTTTCATCATAGACTAATAATCATCATCATAACCCAACACAAGAAAAGTATGGTAGTACACATCACAAAAAAAAAATGTTTCATGTAAAAACCAAGTCATATTACTAATGCTTTTCTTCCTCAACTATAAAAGACTAAGACAAAAGATAATAAATATAAAAATAAATATAAACCAATATAAATAAGGATACAATGCAAGCTAAGCATAATATAAGAAGTGTTTCCATGCCCCTAACAAAAAATATGGCATGGTCCCTATGGCAATAGAAACAAATTTTCCTTGATCTGTGAAATGTTAGCTCAGGCGTCCTCAAGATCCCCAGAATTAAATCCAAAGTCAGCACGATCCTCATACCTATATTTTTTGAGTAAACACCGCAGCGTTCTCCTTATAATGCTATAACATTCATGTTCATTGGATAAACGCTAGAGCTTAACAAATGTGATGCCCCAACGTTTAAATTGTCTAAAATTTTTTTGGAATTTCTCAAGAATTAGCATTGGGGTGTTCTTTATTGAAACGAAGGGGCGTTGGCTCACACTTTTCTAGAATGTGGCTCAACATTATAGCATTATTTTGTAAATGCTAAAGCACTCTCTCGTTTATTGCTTAAATGCCACATCGCTCTCATTCTTCAATGCTTAAGCATTCTCAATGTTGTTGCATTTCTTTTGAATGCTAGGGCATTCTCCTATTTGGCTCAAATAGCAGAGGCTATGAAAATTACAATGCAGTGTTTAACAACCTCAATGCCGTGACGTTCATTATAGCTCATGAACACTAGGCTTCATCTCATTTATGGAATTCTTGCCCGTTTTGCTTCTATTTCATTTTTCCCTTCTCATGATGCCTCAGCCATGTAAAAGACTATATTCAAATCATAAATAATTCTAAAATAACTTGAAAATGAACCATTTCTCTTAAATATATGTCTACTTTACACCCATCATGATTAACTTTAAGTCTCCTTTAGTGAAAAAATGACCCAAGATCACTACAACAGCTTTACTGTCAATTCGGTAAAATATTCGACTCATGAACAAATTCTTCAGTAGCCCTCCAAAACCTAGGATGGAACTCAAGGCTAATCCCTGGCCCCACCCTAGGAATCTCCTCTGATTCCTCTAGAGGAGCAAATCTTGAAGTAAATGGGGACGGACTAACACTAGACTCCATCCTCTGAGTGAAAGGAGGCACTACTAAAGGAACAATAATAACTTCATTCGCGCCTTCTAATCCCATCTTTACTGAGGGAGTAGGACCTCTAAGACAAGCCTCATAATCAACAGCTCCTAAATGTAAAAAGAAATAATAAGAAAATGAGATCAGAAGGATCAAGTAAACAAGAAAAGACAGCAAAGAAGAGATAAAAAAAAGAAAAGAAAAATATAATAGCATCAAAATTTTATTTGTTTCTTACTAGGAGACATGAAATCCTCCATATGAAGATTAATAGGGAAACTAAAAGGAATCCTCCATAGATGAGATCGGAGGAATGTCCAAACTAAAAGGAGCATCGGCTAGATGGGCTCTAGAAGCATCAGAAATGGAATCAAGATCTTTAAGAAGCTCACTAGCAGTAATAGTGGGCTCTGAGGTAGCTTTAGAAACACCCAGAGTAGAAGATTTGTGACGTTTGAACATAGAAGGCTTCTTTGATGGCTTCCGCTTTCGTTGAACTCGCACTTTCTTGGAAGCATTTTTAAAGACATCAGGGAGGATATTTGGAAGATCCTCCTCTAGATCAGGAACTTCAGGAACCATCTCAATAGGGATGGAACACTCCGTAGCCAATGAAGATATGGCCTTAAGTAGCCTCTATCTAGGAAGAAAAGTAGAAGTATCAGTTCAACAGTAAAAACAGACTCTGAAGCATCTAGTGCAGCAGCGGGAGTATGATTTTTGGAACGATCTCCTTTAGGATTCTCATTAGAATCCACACCTACACGCATAGCAGGAAGAACATCAGAGTCAAAAGGAGATTGGGTGGCAGAATAATCATTTATTCTACCTTTTAAGGGTACTCGAATAGCATCTAAATTAGTATCTGAAACAAAATCGTAAGATAAGCCACAAGAAAAGCATAAGAAAGGCAAAATTACTTTCTTTATTTTAAATCTTGGGATAAAAACTCACATATGTTAGGGGGAAAAAAGTAGTTATATCTGAAATGAAGATACATTTGCTCACCATTTGAGCTTCCAACCTCGATATCCATCTCCAAAGGAAAATGATGGAATTTAGGAGAGTTTCAAGACAATCCAAGAGGGTCCTAAAAGCTTGTCCATTAAAAGATAGGCAGGAGGCCAAACTTTTAAAGCTTGAGGGAGTGAAGGTCCAAAGACCTTCTTCGTTGGACAAGGTGTAAGGTTGACAACACACCATTTCCCAATGAGCATATCTCTTAGGAGATTAATGTAGGCCAACTCATTATGGTTTATCAATTTCCTCCAAAATAACTTCTTCAAAAATATTTCCTATCCTGGAATCTTGGGAAGAGTCAAATCGATCTTCTAATCAAAGTTCCCAAACGTGGTGAGAACCTCAAAAGAATACTTCGATTGTTCCCACTCGCTGCTGACCACTACTACGTGCTTCTTAAACTAGCCTTCTTATTGTCAAAGCCATAGATAATAAACCTTTCACCCTTATGAGAGAAATAGTAGTTCCTCGAATGCTAAAGGTTATAAGAAATCATCACATCTTACAGAGTTAAGGCATAAAGAAGAGAAAAATTTTGATTTAAGAGTGATACACCATAAAGCAAATAAAATACATTGGGATGAACATATAGTGATAAAAGCCTTGTAAAGTACAAGAACTCCTTAATGATAGGAGGACAAGGAAAATGAAAAGTAGTTTAGATACTCCTTGAACAGAAGAAGTTCTCCAGGAGATATGGGTGGAATGGAAGCATGAGGTCCACCATACAAAAGGTTTTTGATCTCTATCATTTGAGGGAACTCAAAAACAGACTTTAGTTCTTTCGAAGTAAAAGATTGAATGAGTTTTACCATTAAAGAAACTTTCTTTATTTTTATTTTTTTTTTAAACAAAAAGCAAACAAACAAAAGATTTCTTAGAAGAAAAAAAAGCTTTAGGAAATTTTTCAAAAAATAAAAATAAAAATGCAATGATTTTGTATTTAAAGGCAGTCGTTATCAACTTCCTTTTATTTACTCGAGGAGTGGCAACGCTTACTTAATGCACGATACCATTTATGAAATGGCATCTCTATGTGTCATGTGTTGAATAGATGGAGTGAAGGAAAATGCACTCTTTAAAAACGATTCAAGGACTTGTCGTTTCCTACACTTGTGGCAGGATATCTGTTGGACATATTACTAATGAGCTTATTAGCCCACTGCATTTGAAGAAAAGGCTTGTAGCATTTTGAAGCAAGTGGGGGTTAAGAAAGATTAAACTAAACCCACTAAAGATAAAACAGCCGAAAACTAAGTTTTAGCACCCAAAAAAAATGGCTAGACTGAATTACTTTTAAAGCATAAGAGGGGTAAAAGACCAAATTACCCCAATAAAAGGTCAAAAGAAGAAATTGCCAAGAGATACAAAAATACAAACACACCTTTTATCTTCAATTATAATTCTACTTAAGCATTAACTCCATTAACAATATATTTTATCTACCATAATATGATCAGCACTTTATTACATAGATACATAATAATGAGATGATAGAGATCATAATTTTTATCACAAACGTGATAACATTGAATATGAATTAAAACTCTACAAAAATACGATGATTAAAATTCTATCACTTTATATTATAAAAAGTATACATTACATATTTACATTCATTCAAAAAGATAGACTAACATTCTCATAAAGAGCAAATATTAGAGAATTTAATATCTTTTTACTTGAAACACTTTTATACACCATACACTTGTATTTATTATATAGTAATTTAAGTGTAAGAGTGTTTTCTTTTTTAAAAGTACATTGCTCTTCTTTAAAATTATTCAAAAGACTCAAGGGACTATTATATAATTTCTGAAAAGTTTTAAATTTAGAGCTTTCACCGATAAATTAATTAACGAGGATCTCGCAATAGAAATGGTTCCAGTATAGAGGTTTCCTCCGTCGATTTTGTCTGTCTCTGTGAGATAATTTCTTTAAAAGTAATTTCACGGTACAGTGGGGGAGTTTTTTCTGATAGCAGCTCCTTGATTGGCCCAAACCGTCTCGAGGAATAGGGCATGAAGGCACTTGCTACTGAAATTCTCGGGCCTTCTTTTCTAGCCAACACTCTGTGATAGACGCTTATAAACCTATCGTTGGTGAGGAGCTGCAGATTGACAGAACAGGCACAATACCGAATTAAGCAGTAACATTGATTGATGGAATAACAAGTTTAAAATAAAGAGAATCATGACTTGCCTGCAACAGAGACCCTATGTTTACCACTAAACCTCCAGGAATTGGATCGACATCGAACCATTCGTTTTGATGGAAGACTTGGAGACCACCGATTTGGTCTTGTAGAAGTACGGTAATAAAGCCACTGTCAGCATGTGTTTTTGTGCCCATCGTCAAATCTGGTTCTGGGCATGGCGGATAATAATGGCATTGCAAAGAGATTCCCTCTGTACAACCCATATGATCTTTGAGGTAATTGGGGACTAGCCCTAGAGCTTCAGACAAGAGATCGAACAGAGTGACTCCTAATTTCAATACTTCATTGTTATAAGTGATCAGTATCTCTCTGCGAATTAACAAAGCACATAGACAAACACACTGATCAGTATATAAATCATCTCTTGACCAACTGAAATTCAATTAATATGTTTTTTTTCTCGTACCTGCATGCCGCCGGCAAGTCACCAGGACTCGAAAACTGAGGTCCCATAACACAACTCAAAGTATCTCTCCAGCTAGCCGCTTCGGACAAATTATGATTGGAATAGTATCGCACCAGTTTCGAGAGATCCCGAGAATAACACTGCTTCTTAATCTCAACATCTTGCTCGTGAAATCTACGTGTTCCCTCAACGACTTGATTCAAAATGCTTCCTGGAATTCCATGATTGACCACCTGAAACAAACCCCAATTCTCACAAGCACTTTTAACTTTGACAATTATCTCAGCACGTAAACTTGCATCTTCGTTAATGCCTTCAAAGTCTATGATGGGGATTTTGATGTTGGCATCGCAGCAGATTGGCTTATCATCGAGCTTATGTCTCTGATCGTGAATGAAAATCCGTGGAATCTTTGTAACCCCAGCATCTACAAGCCCCTTAACACCAGCTTTTGTGTTATCAAAAGCTTTCAACTCACTTATCCCGCCATAAGTGCTTCCCATTTCTACCTGAGTGTCCCGCAGGTTCTTATCTTACCACCTTGTACGCTTTTAATTTGGAGAGACAAAATGAGATTTTTTTCGAAGAAATAGCAATATTTTTTGGAGAATCAAGAAGGCTGAAGGCAGACGCTGCTTTTGTCTTCCATGAGGACCATGCCTTTACCTCCTTGCCTTGTTCATCAATACGTGGCTACGAATATTAACACTTTTAACCGAGAAAAGCAATTCTTGAAAGAGAACTTTTGTTCACTATCAACTTTTTCATTCTCCACCATACCTTACTTTTATTTACTTTTTCTCTATTTCCTTTAGTTTATTATTATATTTACAACAAATAGTCATTTCCCAATTACTAAAAAGATGAGAACTTTTTTAAAGGAAAGAAGATGAGAATTTTAAAATATGCAATGTGCATATTAGCTGACATAAAAGGGAGGCCTAGAAGGAAGGAACGGATATAAAAAAAAAATAAAGAGATATCAAACTGTGGACTGGAGAAGAATCCGTGGCAATCTAACTTTAAAATAAAGTTTGAAATTAAAGTGATTGATTATTATTACATGCTGAAAAAGTCAAAAATATCTTAAGAATATGTTTGTGATATTTACGTGTGATTCACGTTGACAGCATCTGCTAACTGGAATACAATTTTCTTAAAAATATTTAATTTTCATGTACTCCTTACAGTATAATTGAAGAAAGTGATGTAAATTATATTACAGGACATATAATTATTTGCTGATATTAGGTTAGAGTATTTAGATCTCGTATTTTTGTTATGACGTGGTATTTATTAATACGTGTAATTTAATTATTTTATCAATTGTATAATAAAAAGTTTCATAAATGCAATAAAAAGTTAATAAATATTAACCCTAATTGATGTCACGTTAATTCAAATGCAAAATTGAGATACAAATATATAAAAATAACATTATTTATTTTTTAATAATGAAATTAGAGAAGTTTTTGAAGTGCTAGAAATAGATTGTCATGAAAAATATTTGGAGCTACCGGCTTTTGTAGGTAGAAATAAAATGGAATTATTTGCTTCAATTAAGAATAAGATTTGGGCGAAGCTGCAAGGGTGGAAATCAAAACTGTTTTCTGTAGGGGATAAGGAGGTTCTCATCAAGGCCGTCATTCAGCCATCCCAACATATTCAATGAATTTTTTTATCTCCCACATTATTGTGTAAAGAAATTTATCAACTATCGTTAAAAAAACTGACGTGACATAGTAGGATTTTTTTCTCTCGACGCACAGGGCTAACTTACGCCATATTTTATGGGGAAGAAAAAATTGAGCAAAATGCCACCATCTCTGTCCGTTCGCTGTTTTTGAAATCGCTCGCCTAGCGAGCTAGTGAACGAAGGCAGCAACCAGCTTGCTGCCGATACTCCTTCTGCTGCCGTTCCTCTAACTGCTGCTGCTCCTCCCTCTGTTGTCAATCCTCTGCCGGCGTCCCACGTGGCTGCTCCCCCGAACGTTGCTTTCGGGTTTGGGGAACCTCTGGCAACCTTGTCCGAGCTGCCTACGAGGTGTTCTGGTGATTCTCTGGGCAGTGGAGCTGCTGCAGGTGCGTCGACCGGATCTGACGGTTCTCTTGCTGGGGCTGCCGAGGTTCCTGCACAGGGGGTTGAGTTGCCAACCGTGTGCTCTACCGGCTCCCAGGGTGCTGGAACGAAGGCTCCTGGCCCCCCTGCGAATGGAGTTTCAACAAGGGCCGCACCGGCGCTCGTGAATGGCGGTCGCGCTGCGGCTGGCTTGGCCACCATGGTTCCTGCCTCTGCGGATTCTGGGCTGTCCGACGGGGCTCCTCCGGTGGCTCCAGTGACTATGGGTGAAAGTGCGGCCAAGCGTAGGAGCAACGGGCTGCCCACGATGATGGCTGGCAGCATGGTTCCGGCGCCGACTGTTTGTGGGACGGGCTACGGTGCGACGTCTGCTACTGGTGATGCTACTGCTACATTGGGCGCGGTTGCTACAGTACCCACGGGTGCTACAGTGGCAGATTGCGATGGCAGAAAGGGCGCATAATCCAACAGGCCTTGGGTATCTTTATTTGCTGACAACCGCACTCGAAGCCATGGCAGTGAACTACAATTTGTTCCCCCGACAATTTCAAACGGTAAGAAAATTGTGAAATTCAACAGTAATGAACTCAAAGAAGAAGAGAAAATGTGGCAGCATGCATTAATTGGGTGTGTGTATGGATTGTGTCCCCAATTTCAACCTCTCTAAGCTTTTATAATGCGCCGTTGGAGGCAATTTGGCCTTATTTCGATTCACTCCATCAAAGATGGGGTGTTTCTGTTTAACTTTGAGAATGAATATGGGCAACAAAAAGCTCTTGAGGATGGTCCACTGACCTTTGATAAACGCCATTTGATCCTCAAAGCTTGGAAACCCCAAATGGTCATGAATGTGGCCAGTATCAGAACTTTGCCTATTTGGGTGCAATTCCCAGGATTACCGTGGGAATTCTGGAGCCCCTCTCTGTTGAGTCGTATCGCCAGCTCGTTGGGATCCCCTAAATTTTACAACCAATGTACTTTGAACAGAACAAGGCTGGCATTTTTTAGGGTCCTGGTGGATATGGATGTGGAGGGTGATTTCCCTTCCATGATTACATTAGAGGACGAAGAGGGTAATATGGTTAGGCAGGAGGTGACTTATGAGTGGAAGCCTTCAGTATGCACTAAATGTAAACGGGTTGGTCATGATGGGAAAGACTACTTGACAGGGATAAAGCAAGTGTGAAAAGCAAAAGGGAAGGATTAGAATAATCAAGGAGAAACTGAAGTACCTATTAGCCAGCCGGAGATGCCAGAACCAAAAGAGTTAAATCTAAGTAAAACAGAAGGGGAGACACAGACGCCAGAAGGAAATGAGGCGCATGGCCATACAGATAAGGCAATAAAACAAATGCCAGAAAGCAGGGGAACAGAGGAAATCCAGGTAATTGACAGATTTAACCTAAGGAAGACTATTACTCTGACACATGATGTGGGAATTATAAAGAAGGGTTGACGTGCCAAAAGGAACTCTAAATCCCCACATAGGGGACAATGATCGCAAGCTGGAATATTCGAGGTCTCTATGACCCCTGCAAACAATCAGAAGTACGGGCTCTGATTAAATCTTGTCAATTATGTATTTTGGGATTGTTAGAAACAAAAGTGAAACTGTCTAATCTAGATACCATTTGGAAGAAATTGGCACTATGAGAGTGGAAGCTAGATAATAATTCTGAGTGCCTAGACATGGGAAGAATATGGATCGCCTTTAATCCGGCTAAATGCAATGTCACGATCTTACAAAAACACCAGCAATTCATGCATAGTAGAGTGATTATTGATGGTATTATGTTCTACTGGACTCTGGTTTATGGTGCCTCTACTAGTATTGAGAGAGAGAACCTGTGGAAGGACCTTCGGGAGGATTTGAATCCCAACACTACGCCGTGGTTAATCCAAGGAGACTTCAACAATGTACTCAGCAACAATGACAGAATTGGTGGTCAATAGGTTAATGATAACATGGTAGAACAGTTCAAAAATTGGATATCGAGACTAGAGTTATTCGAGTTAAAGAACCATGGTTGTCACTACACTTGGTGTAACAATCAAACAGGTGGACAACAAATTTGGAAGAAAATTGACTGGGCATTTGTTAATGGAAATTGGCTGGATACATTGGAGTTTTCTGAGGGTGAAGTTCTTCCAGCGGGCATCTCAGATCACTCTCCTCTCGTGGTCTCCATTTCTAGAGCTTCATATATTGGGAAGGTTCCTTTCAAGTTCTTCAACACCTAGTGTACTCACAATGATTTTCTTCCCACAGTCGAGCGAGAGTGGCAGCATGATTGTCATGGTTCCCCAATGTCCAGGGTATGGTTCAAACTAAAGCTATTAAAACCCAAGCTAAAAGAGCTTAACAAGGTCTTTTTCTCGGACATCTAGTAAAAGATTGAAGATTACAAACTGATGTTGGCCTTATTACAGAGTAATCTGATCCATGACCCATTCAACCAAACCCTTCAAGATGAGGAAATGGGCATTTATCAACATTTAAGGAATCTTATTTATGCTGAAGAAAGTATTGTCAGAAAAAAATCCAGAATCAGATGGATTCAAATGGGGGATTCAAACACCAGCTACTTTCATAAGTCAGTTAAGCAGAGAAGAGCTCGGAATAGAATCATTTCGATTGAAAACCCAAACGGGGAAATTGTTGAAGACCCCACGGTTGTGAAAGAAGCCATTGTCCGATACTACAAAGATTTGTTGGGTACCCCCACCTCCTATAGGGCATCCATATAAAAGAGAATTATGGACGCAGGCCCTAAACTGAAGGTAGATGATAGAGACATGTTGAATGCCCCTATCACAGAACAAGAAGTCAGAAGTGCTATCTTCAGCATCAATGGTGATAAAGCCCCTGGACCGGATGGCTATAACAGTTACTTCTTTCAAAAATGCTGGCACATAATGGGAAGGGAGGTCACTGCAGCTGTGCAACATTTCTTCTCTTCAGGTCAGTTCTACAACCCCATAAATGCCACTGTCATTACCCTTGTGCCTAAGGTTCATAATCCTAATAGCTTGGGGAACTATAGACCAATTGCATGTTGTACCATCCTCTACAAATGTATCACCAAAATAATAACATGTAGACTGAGGAGAGTGGTGAGCTACTTGGTCAGCCCTAGTCAATCAGTATTTATTCCTAATAGGAAGATATCAGATAATGTCTTACTAGCTCATGAGCTTGTGAGGGGTTATGATCGCAACAGCGGGAGGCCAAGGTGTGCTCTTAAAATAGACCTCCGCAAAACTTATGATTCGGTATCTTGGGATTTCCTAGAAGAGGTATTGATGGGGCTGAATTTCCCTTATCACTTTATCAACATCATCATGGAGTGTGTCAGAACAAGCACGTACTCAGTTATGGTCAATGGCAGATTAAAAGGCTTTTTCCCGGGGAAGAAAGGTTTGAGGCAGGGGGATCCCATGTCCCCTTTGCTTTTTGTTGTGGCCATGGAATACCTCAGTAGGAGCCTAAGTTGTATTCCTCATAACCAGTTTATATATCACAAGGGGTGTAACAGGCTGAAACTAAACCACTTGATGTTCGCAGATGACCTATTATTGTTCTCTAATGGGGATGTCAGGTCAGTGGGCTACTTTAAGCAAGTACTTGATGATTTCTCAATGGTCTCAGGGCTGCACCTAAACGCTGGCAAGAGCTTCATCTTCTTTGGGAATGTGCCTCAACCTACCAAAGAGACAATCCTTCAAGTGACTCAGTTCCAACAAGGTGCTTTGCCTATCAAATACTTAGGTATCCCCTTAATCTCTGGGGGACTGAAGAAAGACCACTGTCAGGAGCTTATTAATAGGATATCTGCAAGAATCTCAAGCTGGACTGTGAAATATCTGAGCTATGCGGAGCGGTTATAATTAATAAAATCAGTCATAATGAGCATGCACGTCTACTGGAGTTCTATGTTCACCCTGCCTAAGTCAGTCACCAAAGAAATTGAAAGCAAATACCGTAATTTCTTATGGCATGGAAGTAACCAGCAGGGGAAGAGAGGTTTAGTGGGCTGGAATGAGGTATACAAAGATAAAAATGAGGGGGGTCTTGGCATTAAATCTATAAGCTTGTGGAATTCAGCGGCAGCTACTAAACACATCTGGGAGCTGGTTGTTGTGAAAGCCTCATTATGGGCAAAATGGGTAACTGATAACAAACTGCGGAGACTAAATTTTTGGGGTATCACAAAGCCAATGGATGGTAGCTGGACTTGGAGGAAGATTCTGGGATTGAGAAGTCAGATAAAACAATTATTCTCCTATGAATTGGGCAACGGCAAGTCCTTCCAATTTTGGTGGGATCCATGGCTGGGCGGAGAATCAATAGTTAATAAATTCCCCCACATACAAATCTCCAATGCGGATATTCCTCGGGGTGCAAAGGTTAATGAACTATGGCAGCATGGTCATTAGAACCTTCCTGACCCTTTGGACGAATACACTTCTTAGGTATGGGACTATCTCTGCAAAAATGTTTCAATTTCGAAAAAAGAAGATAGAATTTCATTCACCGCAAGTCCCAATGCAAAGTTTTTCATTGTGAGTACTTGGAGATGTCTTAAGAATAATGAGGCTAAGGTGGGATGGTGTAAACTGATATGGGGAACACAACATATACCTAGACACAACTTCGTTACTTGGTTAGCTTTGAAGAACAGATTATCTACCAGAGAGAGACTTAAAAAATGGGGGGTTATCCCATCAGATGATTGCCCCCTTTGTGGTAATGACAAGGAAACAATCACACACTTATTCTTCCAATGCAACTTTTGTAGTGAAATTTGGCACAAAGTACTAAGGGCGTGTCAACTCAATCAGTGCCCGAACAGATGGCAACGAGTAATCTCCTTCATGTGTAGGAAATCTAAAGGCAAATCTACTCTCAGTAGGATCAGAAGAGTATCATTCTGCGCTACAATCTACTTTATTTGGAGAGAACGGAATTTGAAAGTCTTTCAACAGAAAACTCCTTCTACAAGCGAAGTCTACCAAAAGATTAAGGATGTCGTTTGGATTAAATGTATAAGTGCTGTAAATGGCCAAGGGATTGACCACATTGCAGCTGGTTGGTAAATGTAGTTAACTGTCTATAAATTGTATTGTCTTACTTTCTCTCTTTTATTGAATCTTACTCTGTAATACCTGCTGGATTTAGCATTTATATAAAAAAAATTTTACTTACCAAAAAAAAGAAATTTATCAACTATGTGCAAACTTTTGGTGGGGAGACCTAGACGCATAGAAAAGAATCCATTGAGCAAACTGGACTCGTCTGTGCAGGCCCAAAGAGTGGGGTGGGCTAGGTGTTCAACCAAGCAATCCTAGCCTAGCAATATTGGAGAATTATTATAAACCCAAACTCACTGCTGGGTAAGATCCTTAGGGGTCGTTATTTTGCAGAGATGTCATTACTAGAAGCTGGATTAGGGGTCAGGCCGTCAGTTGTATGGAGAAGCTTGATTTGGGGAAGGGAGATTCTGAAGTTGGGATCTCGATGGTGTTTAGGCTCGGGCGAATCAGTCAAGGTTTACCATGATAGGTGGATGCCGAGACCGAAACTATTTCTTCTTTTCTCTGAACCATTTGTACGAGATGATGCAGTTGTTAAGGATTTGTGCCTATCAAATGAAGAATGGAATTGAAAGTTAATTCGCTAGGCGTTCCTTGCTGAAGATGCAGAAATAAGTTTAAACCCGCCAAAATTGGATCCTGGAAAGGAGGATCGATTATCCTGGCATTATGATCAAAGGGGTTTATATTCAGTTCGCAGCGGATATAGAGTGGCAATGGAGAACATTCTGTTGGAACAAACTTCAAGGGATGCAGGGATGATTTCTTGGTGGAGACCGATCTGGAAAGCGACAGTACCCACAAAAATGAAACTACTTTTCTGGAGAGCTTATTATAATTGGCTCCTTGCTGCTTCTATTCTGTGTAGGAAGAAGAAGGTGGAGATTAATGATCGCTGCTCAGTATGTGGTTGTCATGGAGAATCAGTGGTGCACGTGTTATGGTTTTGCAAAGTTGCTAGAAAGGTCTGGTAAAGGGTGGCAGCGTTGGTTTACTGAAAGTGGAAGGTGTTACTGCTACTAATGATTTCGAAGATATCGCTTTTAGTCTAACTCAGTCGGCGACAGAAGAGCAAATTCGATAGGTGATGGCTTGGTGCTGGGCTCTATGGTTTAATAGAAATGCTTTGACTCAGAGGTTGCTACCATAACGAGGGGGGAGCTGGTGGAGTGGATTGATGCCTTACTGGTAGAATTTGCAAATGCCAATACAATGGAAAGTGAAATAAAGGCTGATCTTCCGACTATAACCTGGAACCCTCCAACTGTGAATTTGGTTAAAATATATTGTGATGCGGCGAGAAATTTTCGAATAGAGCAGGAATGGGAGCAGTCATAGGAGATCATTGGGGAACATTTTAGCGGCTGCAGCTACACCGATGCAGTGTCTAGACTTGGTGGAAGTGTTGGAAGCATTGGCATGTTTAATAAGTTTGAAGCTAGCCTTGTCTTCTGGTTACAAGAGTGTGATTCTGGAAAGTGATTCTCTTTCGGTGATAAAGATGGTTCAGGAATAAGACTGTCCAAGATCGGAGATTTGTAATATTATAAAGTTTATCAAGGACATTCTTCGATCCTTTGATGTAAGTATTTGTCAGTTTGTGTACCGCAAAGCAAATAAGGTGGCTCATGCCTTGTGTCACGGCCTTAGACGCGTTGCGTGCTAAGCAGCCTAGAAAACCACACAAAGAGAAGAAAGAACAAGCACACCAAGTGTTTGCACGAATACTCCCTTATATTGTTGAAGAGAAAACAAAGCTATGAGATGAAAAATACAAGTGAGGGTCTCCCCCTTTTATAGTAACAGCCATATACAATCAATGACTGAGATCTATTTGATCTAACGGTGTATATATAAGATGGGATAATATTCCTTAGAATATTCCTAGATGCTCTCCTACCTATTATGGAAGTCTAACTAGGGTTAACTTCCATAATAAATTGCGAGCCAAGCCCGGTTCTCCATCCTAACCAGCGGGCCTTTTAGAAGCTCCGGTCCACGTAGCGCTCTATGGTCCAAGAGGCCTCCAGCAGGCCTAGTCGCGCACCAAGTGCTCGAGGAAATGCTTGAGAGCACTTGGGGCGTGACATTCTCCCTCACCAAATTCACGCGACGCCCTCGTCGCGTCCTTGCTGGAACTCGCACACCTTGTTCTCAAACTGCCACAGTGCGTTCTCGGGTTCCCAGCTTGCTTCGCTATCGGGCAATCCTTTCCACTTAACGAGATACTTACGACTTGAACGGCAGTTCTTCTTCCGCATTGTCCTCACATCGAGGATAAGTTCAGCCTCCTTGTCGTAAGATGTGGAAACTCCCAATGGTGCCCTAGTTTGTGGCCCACGTTCTGTGTCCTGCGCATCACCATGGTATGGCTTTAGGTAGCTTGCGTGAAACACCGGATGTAGCCGAAGTCTCGAAGGCAGCTCCACCTTGTACGAGACATTGCCAACCCTCTTGGCAATAGGAAATGGCCCCTCATATTTTCGAACAAGACCCTTGTGAAGTGGGCGCGTAGACTTGTGCTGCGTCGGAAGAATTTTCACCATCACTAAATCCCCTACGTTGTACTCAACATGTCTTTGCTTACCGTCAGCCCATTTCTTCATCTGTTTCATTGCCTTGTCCAGACACACCCGCGCCTTGTTCGATTGTTCCTGCCAGGACTTTGCAGCTTTGTAGGCTGCTGGACTCTTCCCAGTATCGCTAGAAACGAGCGCATGCGGCGTGAGAGGCTGCTGGCCAGTAGCTAACTCGAATAGGCTCTGGTTTGTCAATTCACTCCTCTGCAAGTTGTACGAGAACTATGCCACATCGAGTAACTTGACCCAATCCTGCTGATTTGTGCCCATAAAGTGCCACAAATACAGCTCCAGTAATGCGTTCACCCTCTCGGTCTGCCCATCCGTTTATGGGTGAAAGCTGGTGGAAAAGCGAAGCTCCGATCCCATGAGATTGAACAATCCAGTCCAGAATCTCCCCGTAAACCTCGTATCATGATCGCTGACTATCACTCTCGGCAACCCCCAGTACTTGACTACGTGCTTGAAGAAAAGTTTGGTTGTCTCTTCCTCATTACACTCTTTGGGCGCTGGTATGAAAGTCGCATACTTGGAAAACTGATCTACCACCACAATGATAGTTCCACAGCCCTCGGACTTTAGTAAGGCTATGATGAAATTCATAGAGATGCTTTCCCAAGGTATCTCCGGTATGGGCAGTGGCTCCAGTAGCCCTGCGGGACTCCGCTGCTCAATCTTGTCCTGTTGGCACACAAGACAAGTCTTGACAAACTGTTCTATCTCCTCCCGCATGTGTGGCCAATAGTAAATTGTCTCCAATAGGGCGTGTGTGCGCCACTGTCTTGGATGTCCTGCCCATTTTGTGTCGTGACACTCCCTAATGAGGTTACGCCACAGGTTCTCCCACTTTGGCATATAAACCCGGGGTCCCTTGGTGTAGAGAAGCCCATCTTCTACCCAAAATCATTGAGTCTTTCCCTCTTGTGCTTGAGCGGCGAGCTATGTGGTTGCAGGATCATGCTTCATTCCCTCAAGAAATAGGCCAAGTAAATCACTTTCCAGCTTGCTGATAGCTGCTAACTCGACCTTCCAGCTTTAGGCATCCGTCACCACATTCACCTTTCCCGGTTTGTACTCGAGCTCATAATCAAACTCCGCCAAAAAGTCCTGCCACCTAGCTTGCTTCGGGCTGAGTTTCTTCTGACTTTGGAAGTAACTCGTTGCTATGTTGTCCGTCATCACGACGAACCTTGCCCCAAGCAGATAGTGTCGCCAAGTACGCAGACAATGGATGACCCCCGTCATCTCCTTCTCTTGTACCGTATAGCGCCTCTCCGTCTTATTGAGCTTCCGGCTCTCATACGCGATCGGATGGTCCTGCTGTATCAACACACCACCAATGGCAAAATCAGATGCATCAGTATGTACCTCATACGGTAACAAATGATTCGATAATGCTAAGACTGGTTCCTCGATCACTGCTGTCTTCAGTCGATCAAAAGCCCATTGGCACTCCTTACTCCACTCCCATGCTTTAGTCTTCTTTAGCAGGTCGATAAGGGGTGCTGCAATGGTGGAGTAGCTCTTGATAAACCTGCGATAATAGTTGACCAACCCAAGGAAAAACCGCAGCTCGGTAACTTTCGTGGGTGCCTCCTAATCCACAATGGCGAGAATCTTCGCCCTGTCTATCATCAACCTGCCTTCTTTGATCTTGTGACCCAAAAAGTCTACCTCCCCCTTAGCACATGAGCACTTCTCCCTCTTGACGTACAGCTCATTCTCGCGAAGCACCTTTAAGACAGACTTCAAGTGTTCCACATGCTCTTCGAGAGTGTTGTTGTAGATGACAATGTCGTCTAAGTACACGACAACGAATTTACCGAGGAAGGGCTGGATTATGTTGTTCATCAATGTGCAGAAAGTGGCTGGTGAGTTCGTGAGGCCAAACGGCATGACAAGAAACTCAAAGGCCCCATAACGCGTCACACAAGTAGTCTTTGGCTCATCACCCTCGGCTATCCGCACTTGATGGTAACCTGATCGCAAATCCAGCTTTGAGAAATACTTTGCATGCCCCAACTGATCAAACAAGTCAGCAATTAAAGGAATAGGATACCTATTTTTGACAGTGACCTTGTTCAGCACCCGGTAGTCTATGCATAACCGTAATGATCCGTCGTGCTTGCGCTGGAAAAGCACGGGGGCGCCGTAGGGCGCCTTGGATGGCTGGATAAATCCTGCATCCAGTAGCTCCTTGAGCTGCTTTCGCAACTCTGCTAACTCTGGTGGAGACATTCGGTAAGGCGCTTTGGCTAGAGGTTTAGCTCCTGGTTCTAGCTCAATCTCGTGGTCAATTGCCCGTCTTGGTAGTAATTATTGTGGTAGTGCTGCTGGCATCACGATCTGGTGCTGCTCGAGCACTTTCGTGATCTCTGCTGGCAGCTCCTCTTCGCCCCCGTATGCCTCATCATCTGCCTCCCATATTGTGGCGAGGTATGTCTCTTCCCCCCGCTTAGCTCCCTTCTTTAGCTGCATGGCGGACAAGAGAGTGGTGTGGGCGTTGGGCTCGGATTTCCCACCTGTTGGCTTGTTTACTGTCGGTACCATACATGGTCCTCCCTCCAGGATGCATACATAGTTGTGTCGGGGAAGTGGCACCACATTAAACTGCCGCAGAAAATCCATACCAAGAACAGCATCAAAATCATCGAAAAGGGCTACCGAAAAGTTTACCTTACCGCTCCATTTTCCGAGGCTCATTTCAACTCCACGAATGACCCCGTCCAGTGGCTTGATTGCGACGTTCACGGTCTTGAGGTAGCCAATCCCCTTCTCCACCTTGAGGCCCAAGCGTACTGCTTCCGCATACTTCATAAAGTTGTGCGTAGCTCTAATATCCACTAGTGCTTGAGTCCTCTTCCCGTTAATGTAGGCTTCAACATACATCAGCGCCTTTCCTGCTGGCGCGTGGGCTGCCCGCTTGGCATTGAGGGCATTGAGCAACTGCAGACATCCCAATTGTCCCTGTTCACCCGCTTGCTGAGTCTCCAACATCGCGTTGATAGCCTTCTTCTTTAGACAGTCCTTCACCCAATGATCCCCGTTGCAAAGGAAGCAGCTAGATCTTGGCTTTCTTCCGCCGTTGCGCTTCTGCTCTCTCCCTGTGGGTTTTTTACCTATCCCCTCCTTATCCTGCGGAGGGTGAGACTCCCTAGTTCCCCCACCTTTGCTGTGATTGGGCTTTGAATTTTTAGACTTCCCCGCATCACCCTTGTGGTAATCTGTGAGCGTTTCCGCCAATGTGAGGGCATCGGATATATTCTGCACTCCACGCCGCCTCAGCTCATTGGACGCCCATATTTGTAACCCATCAAGGAAGTTGAACAGTAAGTCTTCTTCACTCATATTGGGGATCTGCAGCATCAGCAGTGAGTACTCCTCAACGTACTCGCCAATCGACTTGTTCTGCCTCAACTCCTTTAAACGCTTCCTAGCGTTTCAGCTCCTGCTGCAACTCTGTCCAGGTACTGATGGTGCAGGTACTCTTGCGAATCTCCTCGCTCTTCTTACGCCACCACAAAATTGCATGATCAAAGAGATATAGGGTCGCGGTGTTTACCTTATCCTCATCCCGTAAGCCTAGGGCGTCGAAGTATCGCTCCATTTGCCAGAAGTAATTGTCGAGCTCCTTGGCATTCCGCTTCCCGCTGAACTCCTTGGGCTTATGAGCATCGACTCTTGGTGCAGACACCGTTACTTAAGCAGCGACAGACCCGTATGCCACCGCCCGCTTGCACAGCACCACATCCTCCTTGAAAATTTCAAGTCCATGGTGTAGCTCCCCTACTTGGGCTTGAATACTGTCCATTGTGGTGAGGACGCTCTCCTGAAAAGTCTTAATCCAGTCTCGCTGCTTATTGGCGTAAGCCTCAATGGATGTACTGATGAAGGATCACAGCTCGTCTCCTTGAGTGTCGAGGCCCCCCTCGATCTTCTCTACTTGCTGCTCCAGATCTCCAAGGCGATCTGCTACTTTTCCAATAGCGCCGCTGAATGCTCTTACCATACTCCCTAAATCCTGACCTGGATCTACTGACTTCTCGCGAACGGCCACGCCGTGCTTCTTAGCTTTGGGGTTCCGACCCCTCTCTTCAGTTAAATCTGATGGTCCGCCGTCTTTCTCCATCTCTGAACTGAACCTGCTCTGATACCAACTGTCACGGACTATTTTCGAGACCGTGAGGCCTTAGACGTGTTGCGTGCTAAGCAGCCTAGAAAACCACACAAAGAGAAGAAAGAACAAGCACGCCAAGTGTTTGCACGAATGCTCTCTTATATTACTGAAGAGAAAACAAAGTTATGAGATAAACAATACAAGTGAGGGTCTCCCCCTTTTATAGTAGCAGCCCTATACAATCAATGGCTGAGATCTATTTGATCTAACGGTGTATATACAAGATGGGATAATATTCCTTAGAATATTCCTAGATGCTCTCCTACCTATTATGGAAGTCTAACTAGGGTTAACTTCCTTAATAAGTTGCGAGCCAAGCCCAGTTCTCCATCCTAACCAGCGGGCCTTCTAGAAGCTCCGGTCCACGTAGCGCTCCATGGTCCAAGAGGCCTCCAGCAGGCCTAGTCGCGCACCAAGTGCTCAAGGAAATGCTTGAGAGCACTTGGGGCGTGACACTTGGCTGCTTTAAATTTAGATGATCAGGTTTGTTGGCTATCTAATTTTCCTGATTGTATTTCGGTCCCTGTGGCTTAAGACTTGCGTTAGGTTATTGATCAATCAATTTTTTTTTTTAAAAAACATTATTTTTTTTTTTGTATATTCTATGTTACGATATAGTCAAAGATAGATTAAAATATGTTCGACTTAGTATAATTATCGAGTGTCATTTTATTTATGTATTTTTATTTATTTGTAATTAAAAGTGATTGTGAATGTTTCGTAAATAGTTAAACTATTGGGCTAATTTTTAATTTAGTCAAATGTAAAAATTTTAACATTTGCAGCCAAAGGTTAGAAAATGAACACAAATGCTCTTGTCTTACATATGAAACTCACTCATCTAAATTTATCACTTTAAATTTAAACTTTATAATATTATAAAAAACACACACACTTAAGGCATAAAAGGAATTAAATTAAATCATTCAATAAAAATATATTACACTTTTAAAATAAATGAGATATTATTATGTCTTTCTTTCTATTTTAATTTTTTTATTATTTAAATAAAATTATGCTGATGTTATATATTTAGATGAGATTTCATTTGTAGAATTAGAAAATGTAAATATAGTATCTATAAGTCTTTTTAAGATAAACATATTGTGTAATGTGGATAAAATAATGATGATGTTAAGTATAAAAAGAGACGAAAGAAACCTAGGAAACATCGCCCATGAAGTTGCACCCAATGGGCCTGGCATGATGAGCCACAAAACATGTTAATCACACCAGGCTTATCATGTCCGATGCCTAGCATGATTAAGGCTCTATATGCACCAGGCAAATTTTTCACGATGGCTCATCGCACTAAAACACCGATTTAATTTTTTCTAACCTTTTTTTATATGTACTATACAGGTGAGCTACATCTTGTACATTTTGAAACAAGGCAAAAAGCTCTAGTAATAATTAAGAAAAATATGTTAAGTATTAAAGTATCAATATTTTAATTAAGAGAAATTTGAAATTTGAAATTTTTTATCATCTCATTCTCCTTCTACTTTATAAAAAATAAGTTTGATGTTGTCTTCTTTTTCTTTCAATTTTGCTTATATAGGGTGATGAACTGAGTAGTCAACTCATAAAAGAAAGATATTAAATTTTTCTTCAAACTTTAAAACCATGTTTAGTTCAATCACTTCAGGCCAGAAGAAAATATGGTGCATCTTATGGCTCTGTTTAATGCGTGCATGATCATTTTTATATTGAAGTAAGAGATGTGTTCTTCGAGATCTCCAATGTGTCGTATATTTGAGAGTTCTGTATAATAAATTTATAGAGTCTTTTTACTCATTTGTGGCTTATACTAAATAATTTTTTATTTGCTTTCTTGGCCAATGATATCCAATCTTCAATAACTCAAAATTTTCCTACCTTTCCATATAATTTGCCAACTTCCATCATGATAGCCACTTTTATATTTTCATTTCCATATGATTTTCTTATTATTTCCAAGGTTTTCCTCCTTCTTTTATTCTTTAATAATTAGTTCCCCTGGGTTTGCCTTGATCCATTTTCGTGGAGTCGGACTTCTTTGAGGTCGTTGTCTAACTCTTCGCATCCGTCCATCACTATTAATTTGTCCCTCAATTCTCAATTCTTCTTCTGAATCTCCTTAAGTTATTTTAGGATCTTTGTCAGGATATTTGCATGACAGTGAAAATCTCGCTTCTTAGGGAGATAAAGTTCAGGTTACTTGGAACCCCGATTTTGAAGTTGTCTGAAAGTCTTAAGTTATTTGTATTTTTATCTCTTTATATTTCTATATTAGTTTCTGGTAAGTTTTCTTTTTATTCAAACTTTTCATAGGCGATGCCACTGGAGTTTTCAAATTCAAAACCTCTGCATCAATTACATAATTGCCTTTATGTACTCTTCCAATTGATAATAGTACGTTGTTCTCCCATAAAAAAATACTCTAATGCTCACGTTAATGTGTAAAAAAAAATAGTGCTAGTATATAAAGGAATGTTTGCAAAGACAAATAGGATTGTTTATAGATAATGATTCTCAGATACTAATTATTGAATCTATATTATCGAATTGAACTCTCTTATCTCTTCATGAATTCTCATTAACAGATTATGGACCCTTTATAGGAAAAAAATCTCAATTCTTTCTCAAGTTTGTATGCATTAGTGTTTGTGTTTTATTAATCCCAAATTAATGAGAATTTAAATTCGTTCATATATCTTTTAATCAAAGAGAATGATACAAGTAAGATTCGTTTATTTTAAAAAAATATATAATTTGTTCCTATCTTCTCATAATGTATGTGACTCATTTATTGAATTCATTAGCCAATGGGTCAAGTTACCTATTAAGTTAGATATGAAATGTAAGTTGAGTTCTTTATTTTATAGAGTTAGGTGATATTTTGATGTGGGCTAACTCTTTTTATAAAAGTTAGATTGTGCACAACTTAGTTAAGCCTTTAGATAAAAGGCCCAACAAGAATAATAAAAAATGATTTTTTATTTAATAAGAAAACCTTCTTCCTTAGTTTTGATACTAACTAAAATATGAACATTTAGTTTTTTTTATTACAAGTTTAAAAATTTTATTGATTAAATTAACTTTACACCCATTAAGTAATTTGATATAATAATAAAATCCTTCTCTAGAAAATTATCTTTAGATCCTATAATTCCTTGATCGTTTGATTAGATGCTCACGAAATTGTATCCTTATTGCTTTGATTTCAATGATTCAATTAAAAATAAATCTTAAAATTACTACATGGTTCAAGTATTTATTCTCATGTATTTCATTTCATTTTATTTTTGTATTTTAATTTGTTTATTATTTTGATATCAAATTAATTTGTATGAAAAATATGTATATCTAATATTATTCCACATTATATAATATTGACATAAAAATTAATTTGTAATATTTTTATAAAACAAGAAACTGCTAATTTAACTTTGTTATCTTAACAGAGATCACGGCATTTTACTCTTTATTAGTTATTAGCTAAAGATGTGTAGTAGAGAACCAATATTCCATTTATCGATCGATTATATCTTCTCTCTAATTTTGTTACCAATTACCTGACATATAATGCATTTACATATATATAATTCTTTAGTCACAACTTAATTCTTTCTCCTCGTGATAATTAGGGGTGGTGATATTGTAGAAACCAGTATCCACAATCGGTAAGAATAAGTAGTTTTATATATATATATTTTATTTATGTGTGGGTGATACTTGATTTATGTATTGTTATTAGTAGTGTTTGTATAGGTTAAGGACATACTATTAGTATTGGGTTTAATTGCAAGACTTTAGATTTATTTTAGGGACCAAATTATAATACTTTAAAAATTTTAGGGGCAAATTTGTAAATATAAAAAATTAGCCTCTTAGTATAAAAATACACTTTTGAAACCCTAATTCACTCATTTTGGTCGAGCTACCTCTTTAGAGTGAGAAAAGAGAGAAAGAAAGGGGAGAGAAAGAGAAGAAGAAAAAAAAAAGTTAGAATTTAAGTTTTAAGAGGTATATTATAACCCTTTCTTAATTTCTTGATGTTAAATTAGTTAATTCTTTTAAGTTTTTATTTTTGAAAATATGTACAAATGAGGATTTGATGTAAATTTCGTAAGATATTGTGAGAATTGATGATGATTTATGTAAATAGTTTGATAAATCATGATGAATTGCAGAATCTCTACTTTATAGTCTCTTGATCCAGGAATTTTATAAATTTTTGTGCTTCGATTCTAATTTTAAATTTTGAGTATATGAAATTAGACATGTATAGAATCATTTAAGACTTTGAATTAATTAAAAATTCCAGAAATTGAATTTGTAGTGAATTTACCAAAATAACCCTAAAATTCTGAAAATTTCCTGTGTTAACTTAATGATACAGTGACAAACAATATTTTATCTACTGAATGATCTTAAAAAATTACGAATTTATGAAATATGATAATTTTATATGTCTAATATGATATACTCAGAATTGAGAATTTAGATCAATGTGGTTAAATTGTTATGATTTTCTAAATCGTATCAGCTCATTGCAGTATTTGATTAACAGATTTTTAAAGCTATGGAATAAAATAGTTTTAAAATACTTTTGGAAGTGATTTTGAAGTGTAATATTTATCATGAATTGAAATATGTGTCAAGAGTAATTTTATGGTAGTTTTATAATTTTTTAGTTAGTATATGATTTTATAAAATTAGGAGACTGAATACTGTTTAGTAAATATCTTGATCCTGTCAGAATAATAGTTTGGATTTGATGGTGTTTATGAAATGGATTGTGTAGCAATTATGATATAATATTCATACATAAGGAGGATATATGAATTAAGAAAAATATATTCTAATTTTGAAAGCAATTGGACATCATTTGATATATAAAAAATTTTTATTAAGTGTAAGTGGTCAGAATGACAAGTTTTGAGAAATCAAATAATTAGACCAATTCGATGTGATAAGTGCAATATGTGTAATTTTGTAAGCTATTTAAAGTATTTTGTGTGAATTTTGAGGCTTATGAAAGGATTAATCTCCATTGATAGGTTAAGGAGAATTAAGCCTTGTAGCCGAAAGTGCTAAGAGGTAAGTATACTAGACTTTTACTGAAATCACAATAAACATAGTAATTGTCTATGTATGATTTTGTAAATGTGCTTACAAATATGTTTATGTTATACTAAAGTATATTTGATATGAAATCTGAAATAAATATGTTTTTGAATGTGAGCATTGACATTGAGCATAGACATACATGTGTTTAAGAAAATGAGCTTTCAAAATGAAATGTGTTTAACAAAGAAAGTTTTTGAAGTGAAAAATATCCATGAGATACATTTTGTGTTTTGAGGATGCTTGAACTCACTAGTAGGCATTTTATATTATTTGTGGAGCCTTTATGTGTAGCCTTTCCTTCGGGATTGGTATATATTATGTGTTCCGTATGTAGGGAGGATCATATTGGTACCTAAAGGAAGAGTGAGTCATCACATTCATGTGGTAGAGTATTGGTGCAAGTGAGAGGACTCACTGATGATCAGGGTAAGGGATTGGCTTTTACCTTTGGGCATGAGCATTATATATATGTAATTTAAAAACCTCACTTATACTATTCTTCTCATACGGTATGTCACCTACGAGTGACATTTGGCTCATTATGTGATATATGATATATAAGTCCTACTAAGTAGTAGTTAAGTGATAGTATTCCTATTATATGTTTTGAAAGAATGTGTAACCGCTTACATGACATGTGATTTAATAAGATTATGATTTTGATTTATCACAACATATCATACGTATGCATTATATACATATTTGTATTTTTATTTGATATATGAAAAACTAGTATGCATACTGAGTTTTATACTCATTATAATTTATGGTGATTTTAGGTAAATAAAGTACATGTGTGCTTAGCGGATTTAGCAAGGCTTCTGCTGTTCCTTGGGTTCCCTAAGTTGCTAGGTTGCTGAGTGTTTCATTTAGGAACACGTGGGATAAGATATTTGATTTGTCCCTATTGAATTAATACTTATGTATTATTTTATTGTGTGTGGTTGGATTTGGTTTAAATTTCACCAAGTGTGGTTATTAGTTGATTTTAAGTAAGAATTTACAATGAATATATTCTGGGCTTCCAGTGACAAAGTTGCTACTGATGATGTAGTAGAGTGTTAATCTCTGAAAAAACTCTGCGTATCTCCGGTTTACTAATTGTCCCAGTCATAATTCAATTGTTATAATTCTAAAAAAAATTGAAATGAATGTTTAAATATTGTCAATAGAAGTTTATATTTATATGTTAGGTTATGGGTTGATTTTAGTTGTTGAACTTACTAGCAACTTGCTAAGGATTCCTATGTTGAATTAAAGTTTGAAATTTTATGTAATATTATTTATGAGTGCACATGCATTGAATGAATGTAAGTGATGTCGTATGTCGGATCTTTTGGGTCTGAGGCGTGACAGATATAAGTCATTACTCATTTATTTGATTTGAATTTAGCAAAGATTAGTTAAAAAAAATAATTTGTATAATAAACAAATTGAGAATGAATTTATGAGTAATTAAAAAAAATAAATTAGGATTAGAACATCCTAATTCACCAATTCGTTTATAATTTGTTATTATTTATATTAGTGAATCAAACAAATTCGAACAACATACAAATTTGTATAAGAATGAATTTAAAAAAATACACAATTTATTAATATTGTAACAACTAAAATATAAAAAATAACAAAAAATTAATATTTACAATATCTCAAAATAAAATATAATACAACAAAATTTACAAAACAAAAAAAAAAAGTACTATGTTGTCACTAATATATTTTTTAATTTAAGTTAAATTTTTTATTGAATAAAAAATAAATCAAATTTAGATTGAATTTGGATCAAATTTGGGTATTCGCATGAAATACAAATTAATCAATTTGTCTTATTTATTTAAAAAAAAATCGAATATGATTTTGAATCTTGAATTTTAAATTCAAATTTAAATACGGTTTACTAAATTTTTATTATACCTTACTTAGATTTAACACAAACTCTATTTGGCTCCCTCGATTAGTTGTGAATATACAAGGCACGCACAACTACCAAAGTTTGAGTAAAAATAAAGAATAAGGATTAATGTTTTGTAGGTGAGCGAATTTTTATCTCCATCCAAACTTTAAAAAAAAAAAATACACTCACACACAAATTTTATTTGTTTATTCATGTTACCACCCCTAATAAAATTGATACCTCAATTATTATTTAGTCCTTGCAATCGAAGTAGAGGTTGTTGCTATACATTAATCTACAAAAAAAATTCAAGTCCAAGCCTATATGCATTTTTGGGTATGTGTTATAAGGTAAAATATTTGGGCTCAAGCCACTTTTTAAAACGTTACTTATAGATTGAGGTTTGTAGATATAAGGTTGCACTAAGTAATCCTAAAATTTGCGGATTTTTAGACTAAAATTCACTTGAGGGGTTTTTAGTTTAAAATAAAAATAAACTCGCATTACTAAATTAATAGAAAAATACAGTCTCAATAAGATATTATTTGACTCTTTAACTCCTTTCAAAATAAAAAATAATTTATTTAATGAATTTTTACCCTCTTAAAAAAAAAACAAACTTTAAAAAAGTAAATGTAGTAAAATAGTCAAAGAATGAATCTAACCCTAATACAAACCTTAGTACTATAAATAAACTCATAATTATGTAAAACATGATCTAAAAAAAAGATGTCTTTGGCAGCCTTATAGTACACGCATACTTCATCTTTTTTGCTACCATAAATGGCAAAAACCTAAGCATTTATCTTAGGGTACACGACACCATTATCGTTCTTTTCTTTTTGCCTTACTTCATACTAAAAGCCGCCCATCATTGCTTTTATGCATTATCCTATAACTCATACACATCATTAACAAATCCTAAGGCCTCAAACATAAAGCTTTAAAGGCGTGCTCCTCTTAGCCGTAACATTTTAGAATTTTGAAGCATAAACCTTAACTTATATTGCACATTGCAATCTCATATAGCATCACACATCACTCTTAGGTACACTACATTGTTACATGTTTCTCTATTATTTGCTATACAAGCTCATTTCCTACTCTTTTTATAATCGGTAATTGAATTTATTCAATTTACCCGTTTCCATCTCTTTTATTTCAAATTGGCATAAGCAAATTTATAACATCATTTTTTTGGATTTTAAAAACTCTTTAAGAGTTTGGTAAGCCTTACTTTTAAACTCATAGAAGGATAACAAGGTTGAGATATAATATCTCAAGCCCAAACCATACCACTCGTACAACTTGCCATATAAGCATGGATTATTACAACCAATAACATTCTACCATTCCACAGTCTCTCGATACCAACAACAGAGCTTAAAAGCATCAAATTTCTCTTCTATCAATTTTGAATGAAGCTTTATTTAATTTGTATTTGTGTTTAAGATAGAAGCTTTTGAAGAGGAGCAAAAAAGAAATTCCTTTTTATCTAAAAAGAAAAACATTTCTTTTTGAAAGTGTGTCGTATTACTAGAGTGCATGCATATGCCATGTGTTCATTACATTACATTACAATTTATGCATCTAATACATAAATATTGTGTAGTAAAATCGAAAATCTAATTTTTTAGTACAATAAACACATTTAATTTAAGTCTTTCATTATATTAATAAAATTAAGATAGAGAATTTACATTTAAAGCCTTTGGAAATTGTTCAAAACGAAGCTCACCTTGAAGTGTTCACGTTGGCAATTCTAAGATCCAACTTGGGTGAGCTTGGATCTCTAAAATAATAGCTCCAATTTTCAACAAATGTGTTTAACTCTTAAACATTATTTTGGTTAAACACTTTAACCTAGTTTAAAGAGCTCTTCAAACTTAGATTATTAGTTATACATTTTAACTAATTATATTTGTTTCAAAGCAATACAATTATTTTTGTTTATTCAACACTTGAGCAAACAAAATAACTTCTTTCCATTGCTCTAAAATGACCGGCCTCCAAGAATGTAAGAACGAGATTAATAGTAAGTTTTTCAACCCTTAAAAAATCAAAGAAACACTTTCTCTTTTCATCTTTTTATTGGAGATGATGTTTACGTACCATTTTGATATACAGTAAATATTTCAATAATAATCGTTAATATATAATTATATGATAAAAAGCTTGAAACTCTTTCAAATATTATAAATCTAAATAAGTTTAGATCTGATCTAAAAGAGTTTAGGTCAGCACTAAAATTAGCAATTCTAAAGAGTTAGAATCTTGTCTAAAATAAGGATAAAAACCCGAAAATAATATAGTAATAACGTAGTTATAAATGGTGCTAAGATATATCATTGCACAATATGTTCTCAAAAAATTATTCCTAATCTATGGTTACTGACATGGGTTAATCGATATTCTTTCTAAATCGGTGTATGTCTATATCTGAATTGTTAGATGGTTAGTCTTATCAAACTATAGACTCAGCGAAAGTCTATATAGGTATGTAGGTATTCAGTAAGGGCTAAATACTAATTAGACTCACGAGTACCTTTAATAGATATCTGATAAAAGCTAATTAAGTTTAATATTTTCATCATCCAAACTTAATATTTGTTCGTAGAAATTAAGATTATTTAGTTTCTGATGTAATTTATTATTATTTTTTTAGGTTTAGAGTCAATAACGTAAATAGGGTTGAAACTCTAATGAAAATAAATCAAAAATATCAAATTGCTACAGTACCAAGAGCTGCAATGCTCAGAATTTAGCACTGCAGCGCGAGAACAGTAATTGTAAACAATAACACGTGAATATTAGTTGCTACAGTAATTTATGAACAGTAATCCTACCCTAACTTGTATTTGATATTTAACCATAGTTTAAAGATAAAAACCTAATTAAAATGAGGGAGAGGAAAAAAAAGGAAAGAGATAAAAACTTAGAGAAAACATTCACAACACAAAATTCAATATTAAAGTCAAAGATTGAAGAACCAAGATCAAGATTCAAGCTTTAAGTCAAGATTAAGCGAAAAGCACATCAAGAAGTCACTTTAATTATTTTTTTCTTCTCTTTCTTTATTATTATGCTCTTGTTGATCTTTATGAATTGGTTGGATAATTTTGATTTTGTGATGGGTTAAATTATTCATCTAGGGTTAAACTATGTGAACCTAGTATGGATTTAGATTGTGTGAATTTTTAGTTTATTAACTTGATACATTCAATTGATTCATTCTATCTTATGTTTAATACTTTCATTATACCTAATCAATATTTTGAATAATTAAGAAACCACAATGAACTCGACAGAGGGATTCATATGTTTAGCCTAGGATAATTTGATGCATGATCATAGAGTAACAGCTATGAGTTCCATCTAGGATAGACATATACCTAGGTGATATGTATGGTATAATTTAAACTTGATCTAAGTGAATTATATTCTGATCTTATTACTATAAACATATAGCTGATTATTAGAATGCGTAATATAGTCACTCGACCATCAATAGAGACTTGTGATAAGATTAATGTCTAAACTAATCAATTGGTATTAATTGATTAACTAAGAAATTAATAAATCTAATGAAATAAGGGACGAGTCAAAACCCTAGAATATCTTTATTTGTAAATTCTACTCTTTACTTTTATTTAATTTAATTGATAGATTTAAATTAGTTAAATAAATTTTAGATTTTAGTTTTTTAAATAGAAGTTAAGTAGGTACAATTTTAGTACTTGATTTATAAAATTAGATCGCATAGTCCCTGTGGGATCGATACTTAGACTTAAAATTCTATGTTACTTGATACGGTAGCGTGTGCTTGTACTTAGCTAGTATAACATTAATCAAAATCCCATAAAGCCGTCAATAGAAGGTTTTCTCTAGTTGAGTAGTATTCGTGATCCTTTGACCTAAGCATCACGATGGACTTGTGAGTGATCCACAATACCTTGGCTCTATACATATTAGAGACCTTTTATGATCTGACCATTGGGTGTCGTTGGGTATGATCCGATGCTCATGGAGTTTGATGTGTGTAAATATAGGATCTGTCAGCTCATATGAGTGAGTTGTATATCATAATGGTTTGAGATTGTATTTCAAGAAATATTGTGGTCACAAGTATAAAACTCAAAAAAAAAAAAATTATAGGGTTAAAAAATAGAGTTTGTGGATATTGTTTACGAAAATACAAATTTTGAGATAAGTTCACAGTCGAGCATATAGAGATTTAACGTTGATGATCTATATCTATGCCCTTCTTAAGATATAGATGACGGAAGGATTATATAGATATGGTTAACCTCAACTTGTATGGTTTAACGAGCCGTTCTGTAATATCCATAACGTGTGTGTGAGGCATAGATCACAGACTTACGAAAGTGTTTCGTAAGACAAACGAGTATAAACCTAGAGAGTCTCACAATATGAAGTGTACTCGTTGAGTACTGGAGTAGCGAGATGAATCGTACAAATCGATCCGGGAAGGTTTTAAAAAGCAAGATACGTTTTAAAACCTATTTGAGAAGTGAAAAACATAGTTTGTAAATGTTGTAAACATGTCCCTATTATAGGTCCTTATTGTATGAAAAAGTAGATTACACATATAACATTCATGCATGGTCATTTGTGTAACAAATGGCAGCATGTATAGAGTTGCATGTGACAAATGTCATCCATGTAAAGTGTTTTCATGGACAACATAAATAACATTTGTCACTCATTCATAACCTTACTGTCATGGTCAGTGCTTACGTGTTATCCCTAAGTATATATATACTAGTGTATTTATACAAGTGTACATTCTCATTAAATCGCTAATACTAAATTATATGGTATTATGCATGTAACATTACAGACATAGAAGATCTGAAGGAGTTAGGATCAGATTTAAAGGGTTTAGATAAAGGCTTATAGTTAACCATGCTGAGACATATAATTGCAAAATGTTAACACAGTTAAGTGTTAGCTGGTTATAATACTCAGCAGATCCAAGAGTTGGAGCCTTGTCTGTAATGGGACATAGACCTAGGAATATACTAGTAACTGCATAGTTACAAGAGTTGCAATCGGGTGCCAGAAAATGTAAGTTGCGCAAGTATATTCTCGAATAATAGTCCCTGATCTATTTCTACCGATGCAGGTCTATCGGTAGATACCTTTATATATAGATCAGCATATGTCGTATCTGTCGGGTATAGATGGTCGTTCCTGACCGACCATGAGCTTGGAGCTCGTATTAACATATGGGTATCCAGTTAGGACTGGATATAGGACAGACTCACGAGGGCCTCCGATAGACATTTAATGTAAGCCATCAACGGAGGATCCTCTCGAGTTGAGTAGTATACGTAGTCCTTTGACCTGAGTGCCACGGTGGGCTTATAAGTGATCCACTATACTTTGGTTCCACACATGTCACAGACCTTTTATGGTGTGACCGCTGGCTGTCGCTGGGTATGATCCGATGCTTATGGAGTCCGGTGCGTACAGATATGGGATCCATCAGCTCCTATATGGAGTTTGATATCCAGATGCTTCGAGACTGTATCTCAGAAAGCCTTGTGGCCACAAGCAATCATCTCGGGAAAGAGTTCCGCCAGGGTGGAACATTATAGCAAAGGAGTTTGCGCATATTGTTCATTGAGATACAAGTCTGGAGATAGGACATGAATGAGCACATAGGGATTTGACGATGATAATATATATCCCTATTCATCCTGGATATCATGACGAAAGGACTATACATATGCGTTGTAACCTCAGCTTGTATAGCTCAACGCCCTGGTTTGTATATCCGTGACGTGTGTGGGGCATTGCTCACGGACTCATAGAATAGTTTCATTTGACGAATCGGGCATAAGACCTAGGGAGTCCCACGATATGGAGTGTACTCGTTGTGCACTAGGGTAGCGTGCCGAATTAAATTGTTTAATCCAGCAATATTCAGCACTTTCACTGGAATGCGTGCGTGTCTATATTTAAGTGTTAAATACAATAATTAGTTAATAATTGTTATTTACTAATTGTATTATGACACGTAACGTATTGTGGACCCTCAGTTGAGTTTATCCAAGTGTGAAATTTAGTGAGACCCACTAGGGGGTAAATTTGGTAACTATTCAAAAGGAGCAAAATGGTCATGACACACTATAATTATTTAATTGTTAAATAATCATTCTCTCTCTCTCTTATTTTATATTATATAATATATATTATTTTATATTATTATTATTATATTATATTTTATATATTATATTTATATTATATTTTATATATTATATTTATATTATATATATATATAAAGAAGCAAAAGAAAGAAAGAGAAGCAAGAAGAATTGGCCATTCGGCCGAGAGGGAGGAAGAGGAGAAATGGAGAAGAAAGAAAAGAGAAAGAAGGAAGAAAGAAAGAAGAAGGAAAAAAAAAGGGAAGAGAGGAAAAATGAAATTGTTTCATTTTTTTCATCTGCTTCTAATTGGAGTAATTATTAATTGCTCCAAATTCTCTATTTCTTATCCTTTTGGAGAAAATGATGTAAATTCACTCCCGACCATTTTGGGGATTAAAAGTTAATCCCAGGCTGAATATAGAGCTGCTATTCTAGCTCACCAAGCCCACCGAGTTGGTCTCCATGTGGACACTAGGAAAAACACGTGTATAACGTTACACGTTTGGTGAGTTTTCTAACTTTATAAATATATTAATGTGATTAATATATTTATTTATTGTGTTTATTGCAAAATTTATATTTTCTCTGCATTAGGCAATAGACATAACTGCACATGCATACCCCCACGTGCCAGGATCCTGTTGCGCCAACACTTATATGGTTAAACATGGATACATGTTAGATATGTGTTCATAAAGTGTCTTAACCATTTAAAATAAAAGAAAAATAGTTTCATTTGCTAAAGAATTCAATGGTTGAATAAAAAAATTGTAACATTGAAAAAGTTGCATTTTGGTCTCTAAACACAATTTCTAATTATATGATTCAACAACTTCAAGTGTTGAACTTATTTTGATTTCTGCACAACATATACATCAATGGCTTCCATTGTAGCTACTCTAATCACACCAAATATTAGATCTAGAATTGTTCAAGAGAGGACTTTATTGTAAGCTCAAATGCCTTCATTGTTGAAAAATATTCACCGAATCGTCTACAATGGTATGGATACAATTCCTATACTATTTTTGATTCAATTGTAATGTGTATATGTCGATTATATTATTTAATTTCACTGCGTAACATATGTTGAATATACACTTTGAAATTTTCAACATGTACATCTTGGGACTACAAACAGGCAGAGTCAAATATGACCTTGAAATCAAACCCCCTTACATTACTAAATACATCTGTTTAAACTGTTTTGGCTTTGGGAACCTTCTTCTTGAGTTGCCTCCTTGGCATTGAATTCTTCATGCCAACAAAGAATAGCAGTCCCCCAAATAGTGCCAAGCTCTGCAGAAATAAGAAAGCAAAATCAATCCATAACCAATGGCAAATTCATTCAATGAAAAAAATACTCGGTAGATAATAACAATGGTGTAAACATGTCATGCAAAACAAGGTGAACAACCATGATAAAGTCTTAAATGCTAACCTGGGTAAAATTTACAAAGATTTGACCAAATTCCTTCTTATCAATATCATAGTTGTAGAAATCATACAATATAGGAGTAGCAATTACCTGATGCAGAAGCTGCAGCCAAGAACAAAAAATAGCACTTAATACAGTTGATTTGAGGGATTACCAATTCTACATAATGATAGATTACAATATATACCAAAACATGTGCTCCAAGAGAGCTGCCAAAGATGAAAAGAAGACCCTCAAAACCCTTCAAGGCTATAGCAGCAGCAACTAAATTTTAATCTGTGAAGAAGTACGATAAATAATGAGTTTTAATTGATAGATGTGAGAAATATAAGGGAGTATATTTCACTGTAAATATAAACTATACAATGGAGCTTTTATATAGGCTATAACTTATTACAAAATAGAAAAATAAAATACATAAGAAAATAATATTTTACATTAATAACATGTATATATGGTAGGAGAGTATAAAGAAATTATTCCAGAATCATTCCAGAATTATTTCTTAATACCCACCCTCAAACTCAAGATGGCGCAGTAAAAGCAAGTTTAAGTTTGGAGACTAGAACATGAAAATGGCGCGGAAGTAGAGATTTGGTAAACATATCGCAGGTTGCTCCTCAGATGAGATGGAGTGGAGTATGATAGTGCCTTGAGAAACGTGTTGCTAAACAAAATGACAATCTATTTTAATATATTTAGTCTGCTCATGAAACACATCATTGTGGGCAATTTGAATAGCACTTTGATTGTCACAATAAAGAGGTATAACTCTAGTGTGAGAAATACTCATATTTTCAAGAAGCTAGCGGAGTCAGACAATTTCTTGGGTAGCATCTGCAAGAGCATGGTATTCAGTTTCAGTACTTGAGCAAGCAGTAGCTATCTATTTCTTTCTTTTCCATGAAAAAAGAGAATCGTCCAAGAAAAAACAAAAGCCAGTAGTTGATTATCGATCCGTAGGATCACCCGCCCAATTCGCATCAGCATAAGCTCGTAACACAAAAGGAGAATGAGCTTAAAAATAGAGGCCGTGAAAAAGTGTACCTTTGAGATAATATAGGATATGAAAAATTGCTACATAAGGAGAGGTACGAGGAGCGGCCATAAACTGACTGACAACATGAACAGCATGAGTAATGTCTAGGGGAGTAACTGTAAGGTAGTCCAAACTACCAACCAATTGACAATAGATGGTAGCATCATTGAGAATAATACCATCAGAAGATCGGAGTTTGGCATTAGGCTCTAGAGGAGTGAAGGCAGTCTTACTGTCTATTAACACAACTTTAGTAAGTAGATCGGATGCATATTTAGCCTGAGAAAGATAATACCTAGTAGAGTCGGATAGTACTTCAAGGCTAAGGAAATAACTAAGGTTGCCAAGATCTTTCATTTCAAAGTGTTGTTGAAGAAAGTTCTTGAGAGTGGAAATACCAAGAAGATCATCACCTGTGATAATTATATCATTAACATAGATAAAAAGGAGAACACAACCTTGTGCTGTCTTGCAGACAAAAAGAGCTGAGTCATAGGGACTAGACTAAAAACTATGCTGAAGAATAGTCCCATTAAATTTTGCAAATCATGCACGAGGAGCTTGTTTAAGACTATATAGAGCACAATGAAGTTTACAGACTTTGCCTGGACGATATGGATAACTAGAATGAGGCTTCATATACACTTCTTCAGTGAGATCACCATTGAGGAAAGTATTTTTGACATCCATCTGAAATAATATCCAACCATGAACTACAACAATAGCCAATAAACTTCGAACATAAGTAAGTCTAGCAACTATAGCAAAAGTTTCTTCATAATCAATTTCATATTCTTGAGTAAAACCTTTGGTAACAAGGCGGGCTTTATAATGCTCAATTGATCCATCAAATTTAGTCTTGATCTTGTACACCCATTTGTATTCAATGGCAGTTTTATTATATGGAAGAGTAATAAAATCTCAAGTATACGACTTCTCAAGTGCCTGTAATTCTTCTGTCATTACATGCTACCAAACAGGATTAGAACTAACCTCGGAATATAATTGAGGCTCATATAAAGAAAGGGTAGTAAAGAAACAGTGATAATCACGAAGTTTAATAGGAAGTGCTCTTACCTGAGATGAACGATGAAGAGAGGGTGTAAAGGAGGCCTCGGAGATGTTGAGAGTAGATCCTTCAGACGAAGTAAGAGGCTCGGAAGCAAACATCGTTTCAGTAAATTCACCTGTATGAAACTCAGAAGAAATATCTGTAGATGAAGTATCGGGAAAAAGATTAACAGAATTATCTATAAAAAATTGTAACATAGAAAGAGACACAGATTTAAAGTTAGATACAGAGGAAAACATTGTATGCTCAAGAAAGACTATATGACAAGAAACATGAAGACGGTTAGATATAGGATCCCAACACCTATAACATTTATATTTTATGTCGTATCCCAAGAAGCAACATAATTAAGTACGTGGCTTAAGTTTAGTGTGCTCATGTTTTGAAGTAAGACAAAACAAACACAACCAAATACTTTGAAGAGTTTGTAATTAGGTGGAGTTCCATAAAGACGCTCATAAAGTGACTTGTTCTCTGTAACAGAAGAAGGAATACGATTAATGGTAAAGACAGCGGTCAAAGAAGCTTCTCCCCAAAGATGTTCAGGACAAGAGGAAGAGATAAGAAGAGTACGAGTAGTATCTAAAATGTGTCTGTGTTTACATTCAGCTCTCCCATTTTGCTGAGATGAATCAAGACAAGACCTTTGACATATAGTACCGTGTTCCTGTAAAAGATTTAAAAAATCAGAATCTCTATACTCCATAGCATTATCAGTGCAGAAAACCTTAATAGGATATGAGAACTGAATTTTAACCATCTGAGCAAAATCTCGCTAAATTTTAGTAAATTCTAATCGTTGTTTCATAAGGAACAACTAAGTATACCGAGAATAGTTATCAACGAAGATCACAAAATATTTGGATCCTCCCATTATGAAATTTGGAGAATGACCCTATATATCAGAATATACAAGATCAAATGGAGCATAGGATACAGTAATACTATTATCAAAAAGGTAAGGCTGATTGTTTAGTTAAAGGACATGTAAGACAATCATCTTTATTGTTATAAACAATACCTAAATGACCACTGGATACTATAGATCGGATGCGATTGACTGATGCAATTGACTACAACTCTAATGAGAAACACTTTACCCATAATTCTTCCCTAACACAAGCTTTTACCCAACAGATCGCAAAGAAAAAAAAACTTCATTATCCTATGAATCAATTATAACAAATAATTCTCAGGTGCTAACATCCTTAAGTTTTTAAAATGCAAACAAATGAAAACATAATTTTGCTTAGTTTATGTCAAAATGATGATGTTCTAATGTGTGTTTTAAGCAAAAATGATGTTGTTTTGACATGTCCACATCTTAAAATATATAAAGACGTCCACACCTGAGAAGGATTATAATCATAACTTAGTTATAAATAATAGCCACTACCCCAAGTTTTCTATACAATCAACACAAGAACTTTCTCCTACTTCATATATACACTATATAATAAGGATGCTAGGCATAATGTAAAAAATCATAACAGAGCAGCAGAACAAGAAATGAAAGGTATCCAGAATAAAGAACATTAATAAGAAGTTACAGGGCGATTCAAAATACATGTTTAACTTGAAACAAAAATTGATCTACCTCTAACTCTAAATACATAACAACTAAGCAAGTCAATTCAAGCCAACAGGATATAATGTTGAGCATTTAACTGCAGTACTAAGTTCCGGCATGACATTAGTATAAACATCCCCATATAAAAGCAACCCTTTTTCTCATATATTCGTATCTACGAATGCTTACAGTGCAAAAAAATTAGTCATAAAAGAATGGATAAAATAAATCTTACAATTAACCTTTGAAAAAGTGAAAGAAAAACAAAAAAATAAAAATAAAAAGAGTAAAGAATGATCAATTTCTCATCTTGCAATGTTTAAGAAAACAAGAAAAGAAAATTCTATCCTATATTCAAGTAAATCTAACTAAAAATTCAACACAAAAAGAAAATAAGCGCAATTCACTAAAAGAACACAAAAGGACAAACTCAAAGCCGTTTGAATCCCTTATAAATAATATCACTTAGCATGTATATATCATAGATACATTTATTGACAACCCACAAAGAATAATTCAAATTTAAGTAAATCTTTAGATTTAAATGCATTTATCAGACCAACGTTTTGAAATAGAAACAAACCAGTACACACCATAACGAGCAACAAAATCCCGTGTTTAGAGTTCACAACAACCCAAGATTCAAAACTTTCCCTCTATTTCGTGGCAACCAAACAAAGAATCATCCAAATACAAGTAATAAACTCTAAGACATGTAAAACATAAAACGCTAAGTAAAATTTAAGCGTAATGAAAGTACGGATCTAAGAAAAGTTAAAGTGTTTCTACTAAATGTATAGTGAATCATTCACAAGCCCACCATGACGTTTAAGTCAGAGGATCACGAATATTACTCAATTCGAAAAAAAAATTTATTAACGACTTTATAGGATGTTTTATTAGAGGTTTTCATGAGTCTTTTTAGCACCTAGTCCGTATTGAATATATGTATGTTTATACGAGCTTCCACTAAACTCATAGTTTGTTAAGATTAATCATTTGAATCATCCAGATATATATACAGATACTGATCTATATAAAAAAGTTTCACCAATAGACCAACATTGGTAAAATAAATTAGAAATAAGGTATTCAAGAACAAATTGTATAACGATACTTTCTAACACTATTTGTAACTGTTTATAATTATGTTATTATTAATGTATTCCCAAATCTTTGCCCTATTTCACAAGGCTCTAACTCTTATATTTCACTAACTCTTATAAACTCATAACTTTTAACAGTGTTAACTCTTATCAATTATAACTCTTAATATTGATTTAAACTATTTTAGATCATATAATATCTAAAACGTTATAAGAATCTTATAATATATTATAATATTAACGATTTTATTCAAAATATTTATTATATAAATATTAAATAATTAATATTTATATAATATTAGAATGACACGTAAACCTATCTCCTATACTTTTATTTTAAGATAAAAAACAAACAAACAGCTAACTTCAGTCCTTCTTATGTTAAGATCTTTTGCTTTTGTATTTTAGAACCAATGGCTTGCTTATGGCCTATAATCTCCAAAAGCACATTTTATTTAAAACAGATACAAGGATTGTCTTTCGTCTTCTTGGGCAATAAAATATTGCTTCCAGGTCAAGCTTATGTTGATCTTTTTTTTTCAATAGAAGCCTGTGTAAATCTTTAAGTTCCATAAAATTACTTGAGATTGAAACAGAGAATTGAAATCATGATGATTATTCATAACGAATTCACAGTTGAGTGATTGAATAATAGCAAAATTAGATAAAAAGAAAACAAATATCACCAGTCAAAATAATGTTATTCACACATGACTTGTAGAATGAAACACTCAAACATATAAGAAGGCTTATTTTTGAAGTAGTACGTAACAAATATAACGAAAAAATCAACACTTGAATTCAAGTTAATTGAAAAACCCCGGCCAAAGTTTGAGACATGCATGATAGTAGAAATAAAGCGTCAATTTCAATTTTCAAGTAGCAAACCGTGTCATTAGTCATCTATACATTCTGCAAGTCGCCAAAAGATGTATCCTGATAAATTAATTAACAACGAGGATCTCACAATAGAAATGGTTCCAGTACAAAAATTTCAAAGTCATTTTTGTCTGTCTCTGTGTGATAATGTCTTTAAAAGTAATTTCACGATAGAGTTGGGAGGGGGGCGGTTTCTGATAGTAGCTCCTTGATTGACCCATGCAGTCTCAAGGAATAGGGCATGAAGGCACTTGCTATTGAAATTCTTGGCCCTCCTTTTCTAGCCAATACTCTGTGATAGGCTCTTATAAACTTATCATTGACGAGGAGCTGCAGATTTACAGAACAGGCGAAATACCGAATTAAGCAATAACATTACGCGATGGAATAACAAGTATTAAATAAAATGAATTATGACTTGCCTGCAACAGAAACCTTATGTTTACCACTAAACCTCCATGATTGGAATGACATCGAACCATTCGTCTTAATGGAGGACTTGGAAGCCACTAATTTGGTCTTGTAAAAGCACAGTAATAAAGCCATTATCAGCATGTGTTTTTGTGCCCATCATCAAATCTGATTCTGGGCATGGCGAATAATAATGGCATTGAAAAGAGATTCCCTCTTTTCAAACAGAGTGACTGCTAATTTGAGGTAATTAGGGACTAGCCCTAGAGCTTTAGACAAGAGATCAAACAGAGTGACTCCTAATTTCAATACTTCATTATCATAAGTTATCATTATCTCAAAAATAAAACTATAGATTGAAGAACAATCTAAATATATATGCTATATGACATTAAATTAAAATTAGAAACCCAATTGATTATTATTATTATTACATGGTGAAAAAACTCACAAATATATTAAGAATAACTTTGAGATAATTATTAACACGTGATTCACGTTGACAGCATCCGCTCACGCAAGACGGCTTGGATATTATTTCCTTCAAAAATATATTACAGGGTATATAATTATTTTATGATATTATCCTATAGTTCATACGTATATTTATTTAAATTAATTTTACATTTACCTACTTTCACTATAAAAAAAATTAGCTTTTTTCGACTGATATTGTTGCAAAAAGCTTTTGTGATAGTTTTGCAACGGCTATAGGCTTTTAGATAATTTTACGACAACAAGTAGTTGTCGCAAACGCGGTCATCGCAAAAGGCTCTATTAAAAAATATATATATTTTTTAATTTTTTAATATAATTAAAATTAATAATTATACAATATATTTAAATAATTAAAAAATTTATAGAAAATTCTAAAAATAAAACACAGCATTAAGAAAATTTGCAAAAAATAATATTATTAACAATCCTCAAAATTATATATAATTCAAATATTATTAAATATAAAAAATTATTAACAATCTTTGCACAATTAAATTAAAATTTTAATCAATTCAATTGAATTAATTAATTCATCACATGAAAACGAATTAATTACAATTGAATGATAAACCCTTGAAAATTGAATTATAATTATAATTTAATTTAATTTAATTTAATTGTTTAATTTATTCCATGAATATTAATTAACTGAAATTAAATGATTGAATCCTTGTACAATTGAATTATAATTTTAATTAATTCAATTGAATTGTTTAATTCATCCTATGAATACAAATTAATTGAAATTGAATGATTGAATTATAATTTTAATTTAGTCAATTAAATTATTTAATTTATCCCATAAATAATATAAATTAATTTAAATTGAATCATTAAATCCTTGTATAATTAAATTATAATTTCAATTTATTCATTTAAATTATTTAATTTATCCCATTAATAATACAAATTAATTATAATTGAATAATTGAATCCTTGGACAATTAAATTATAATTTCAAGTTATTCATTTAAATTATTTAATTTATCTCATGAATACAATTAGTTAAAATTAAATGATTGAATCCTTGTACAATTGAATTATAATTTCAATGAATACCAATGAATTTAAATTAAATGATTGAATCTTTGAATAATTGACTTATAATTTCAATTTAGCCATTTCACAATTGAATTATAATTTCAATCAATTCAATTGAATTATTTAATTTATCCCATGAATACAAATTAATTGAAATTGAATGATTGAATCCTTGTACAATTAAATTATAATTTTAATTCGGTCAATTAAATTATTTAATGTATCCAATGAATTTAAATTAAATGATTGAATCCTTTTATAATTGAATTATAATTTTAATTTAGCCATATCACAATTGAATTATAATTTCATTATATTAACTTGAACTATTTGATTTATCACATGAATATAAATTAATAGAAATTAGAAACTAATTATTATATAATTAAATTTTAATTTTAATTAATTTAAGTGCAACATTAAAAATTTTATTTTTAATTTACTCAATTTGATGATTTTATCACAAATATAAGTTAATTAAAAATATAATTAATTTAATATGAAATAAAATATACTAACATATTTTAATAAATACAAAAGTCTATATAATTAAAAGTATTGTTTGATCTAGTGGTTAATAGCCTTTATCTAATTAAATTTTTTACCATGAAGTCTTTTGAGTTCAAGACCTAGTAGCCACAAAACTCAATAATTCGTGACCACTAAACTCAATAATCTCCTCTCACAAAAACTCAATACCAAGAAGTCTTATGTCTTAGGTTTAAGACCTCGTAACCACAAAATTCAATAATCTCCACTCTTAATAACTTAACAGTAAACAGGCTCTAATGTTTCAATAAAATAAATAACTCAATAATCTCCGCTCACAAATAATGAAGACCTTGTGACCACAAAATTGACCACAAAACTCAAAAGTCTCCACTTTTAAAAGCTCAATACTAAACAGGCTCTAATGTTTCAATAAAATAAATAACTCAATAATCTCCACTCTCAAAGCCTCAAAATACCAAACAGGCTCTAAAATAAATTAATAAAAAGAATAAATTCTTGCACAACTTTTGTTTTGTTTTGTTTGTTAGGAAGGTTTCTCGCTTTGCAAAGCTAGATATTGAATTGCCGCATAAAAGAAAGGTTGCAAAGAGAGTTCCTGAATTGCCTCGTGTGATCCCAATAGCAACAATTACAATTGTTTGTCAATGATTATTCATAAATCATTATCTTTTAATTATAATCTCCAGCTAAATACTCCCTTTTATGGAAGAAGGTAAATTACTCCTTTTTTTTTTGGTACGGAAAGAGGGAATTTGATCCTAAGATTTCTAAGATGCATTACAAATCCTTTTATTACTAGTTCATTTAAACAAGTGCAATTACTGCTCTCTCTTTTTTCCAAAGGGAAATTCAAGATCTATCTTGGAATCTTGGTCTGCCCAGATAATTTTGCAGAACATAATGCCATTAAATAAGATCAACTTATACCAAACTAGTTCCCAATTCAAACAAAAGAGCACCGTGATTAAGCAAAGACAATTCTATAAATTCAACTCAATAAAAGTAAATTGGCTTTGTAAAGGAAAAAATATCAACCCTCAAAGTAGTGAAAATCTTTCTAATCTTTAGACAAAAAAACCTGATACAAGCTTTGAGGCATACAAAACTAAATCCTGGGACTACAAGCAGACTGAGTCAGATATGACCTTGAAATCAGACCCCCTTGCATTAACAGATACATCTCTTTAAACTGTTTTGGCTTTGGGAGCCTTCTTCTTTAGTTGCCTCCTTGGCATTGAATTCTTCATGCCAATAAAGAAGAGCAGTCCCCCAAATAGTGCCAAGCTCTGCAGAAAGGAGGAAGCAAAATCAATCCATAACCAATGGCAGATTCATTCAATGAAAAAAATACTCGGTAGATAATAACAATGGTGTAAACATGTCATGCAAAACAAGGTGAACAACCATGATAAAGTCTTAAATGCTAACCTGGGTAAACTTTACAAAGATTTGACCAAATTCCTTCTTATCAGCATCATAGTTGTAGAAATCATACAATATAGGAGTGGCAATTGCCTGATGCAGAAGCTGCAGCCAAGAACAAAAAACAGCACTTAATACAGTTGATTGGGGGGATTACCAATTCTACATAACGATAGATTACAATACATACCAAAAGATGTGCTCCAAGAGAGCTGCCGAAGATGAAAAAAAGACCCCCAAGACCCTTTAAGGCTATAGCAGCAGCAACTAAATATTTAATCTGTGAAGAAGTACAATAGATAATGAGTTTTAATTGATAGAAATGCATAGACTAGAGTCCATCCACTCAAAGAAAGTTAAATGCATTTCTTACTTCAAATTCTGGAACTTGAAACCCAGTATGAGATGACAAATGCTTTGTGAAGACATTAAACTTTGGTCCCCACAACTTTGCTGCTGGCCCACCATCAATGACAAATTCATTGAATCTATAAGAAGGAACAAACATAACCATTTAGAAACTAAACATGATGAAAAATTGATAGTGTGCATTGCCACGAATTAAGACGACATGAAAACATGATGTAAAAGCTTAAATTTGATGTTGTTCTCAGAATAAATCCCAAAATTGCAACTCCAAGATCACCAAATATTGTGAATCACCATTTACCAGCATCTCTACAATGCTCTGTTAAACATTAAACGCATTTGCTGGAAGGAAAGCTATTTTTGGACACCTACATCTTGTCTTACTTGAAATCTGAAACCCATTGCAACTCCAAGATCACCAAATATTGTGAATCACCATTTACCAGCATCTCTACAATGCCCTGTTAGGAATTAAAAGCTATTGCTGGAAGGAAAGCTATTTTTTGGACACCTATATCTTGTCTTACTTGAAATCTGAAACCCTGAAATAACTAAGCTAACAACAAAGGTATCAGGTATATAGTTGCTCTAAAGTACAGCAAATTAAGGAACTGCAACTCTAATGAGAAACACTTTACCCATAATTCTTCCCTAACACAAGCATTTTACCCAACATGCATTCTACCCAACATGATCGCAGAGAAAAAAAAACAACGTCATTCTTCTATGAATCAATCATAACAAATAATTCTCGGGTGCTGACATCCTTAAGTTTTTAAAATGCAGACAAGTGAAAACATAATTTTTCTTAGTTTAGGTCAAAATGACGCTGTTCTAGGGTGTGTTTAAAGCAAAAATGATGTTGTTTTGACATGTCCACATCTTAAATATATAAAGACATCCACACCTAAGAAGGATTAGAATCATAACTTGGTTATAAATAATAGCCAGTACCCCTAAGTTTTCTATGCAATCAACACAAGAACTTTCTCCTACTTCATATATACACTATATAATAAGGATGCTAGGCACAATGTAAGGAACCATAACAGAGCAGCAGAACAAGAAATGAGAGGTATCCAGAATAAAGAACATTAACAAGAAGTTCCAGAGTGATTCATAATACATGTTTAACTTGAAACAGAAATTGATCTACCCCTAAATACATAACAATTAAGCAAGTCAATTCAAGCCAACAGGATATAATGCTGAGCATTTAACTGCAGAACTAAGTTCCGGCATGACATTAGTATAAACATCCCCACATAAGCAACCCCTTTTCTCATCTATCCGTATCTACAGATGGTTACAGTGCAGAAAAACTAGTCATAAAATAATGGGTAAAATAAATCTTACAATTAACCTTTGAAAAAGTGAAAGAAAAACAGAAAAATAAAAAAATAAAAAGAGCGAAGGATAACCAATTTCTCATCTTGCAATGTTTAAGAAAACAAGAAAAGAATATTCAATCTTATATTCAAGCAAATCTAACTAAAAATTCAACACAAAAAGAAAATGAGCGCAATTCACTAAAAGAACACGAAAGGACAAACTCAAAGCCATTTGAATCCCCCAGAAATAATATCACTTAGCATGTATGTATCATAGATACATTTATTGACAACCCACAAAGAATAATTCAAATTTAAGTAAATCTTTAGATTTAAATGCATTTATCAGATCCAACGTTTTGAAACAGAAACAAACAAGTACACACCACAGCGAGCAACAAAATACGGTGTTTTGAGTTTACAACAGCCCAAGATTCAAAACTTTCCCTCCATTTCCCGGCAACCAAACAAAGGATCATCCAAATACGAGTAATAAACTCTAAGACGCGTAAAACATAAAACGCCAAGTAAAATTTGAGCGTAATAAAAGAACAGATCTGAGAAAAGTTAAAAGTGTTTTTACTCTTGCCAAGCAGACAGAATAAAAACCGACGCGAACAGAACTCTCCCAACGAACGAAACGAACGCCATCGCCCGCTGCTGCTACTTTGCTTGTACGGTCGGAAAACGAACCGAACACAACAGAAATTTTGCTGTTACGATGACAAAAAAATTAAAAGGCAAGAGTCAAATCTAAACCGGGTTCGTGCAAAAATCGAGACACAACCACGATGGAGTAAATCAAGGGACGGCGATTTATAAAGGCAGAAATAATCTTGAATAAATCTTTTGGCAGGGGCAATCACGAGAGTTTGGAAATAAGAAACACTCGCTAGTAGATCCCTAACACGTGTTGGAGAGAGGCGAACACGTTGGTTGGCCAATGGTATTGGTTGGAGCGTGTGAAGAAGTTGTGACGTGGATGAACTTATGAGCGAGTGTGATGAAAGGAGAGTAGTGAAGGTGTTTTAGTCAGTGTGGTTTTCGGGGAAGCGCAAGGAAAATGGGCATGTTGACGTTGTTGGTTAATTTTACGATAGTGTCCCTGTGTGGAATTTATATTTGTCCGTAATCGTTGTTTGTTTACAGTTCAAAATTTGAATGCAGACTTCATGAGTCCATCTTCAATATAAGTTTGGTGAAGTTCAATGCCACTAAGCAAAAATATAAAATAATATTTTATTAATAAAGGGTAATGTATATTGCAAAACTATATATATGTCGAGAATTGATTAAGGTACATTCCAAGAGTTAATCACAAAATTCTCCTCGATTATTCATTTATTTTAGAAGGATTCATATTAATCATTAAAGAATATCACACTTCACCATAAACATGATTTTATTAAACACAAGTCAAGATAATAAACTTATGTTGCATTCAAATATTTGTTTTATTAATAAAATTTGTGCACTCTCTAATTAAATGTTAAGAGTTAAAATTTGATAAAAATTAAGAAATTTTTATTCTTTTATTTAATAGATAATTATAGTTATTAATTATTCGAATATTATTAAAAATTAATAAATTTTTATCTCTCTTATATTTTTTTAAAAAAAATTAAAAAAATTCACTCTAGTATTGATAAAAGTAATTCTTATTTATTTGATTGTTAGAACTCTAATAGAAGTCAAAGAAATTTTCATTCCTCTAATATTTAGAAGGCTTATTGATTATTTTATAGTACCGTTATTAATAATTATAATAATTATTTGAAATTTAAGACTTAAATTGTAATACTTGTATTTGCATCTAAAAGAAAAAATAAAATAAACTTAAGTTTTCGATGAAATAGAATGTAAAAAGATCAATGATTTTGAATCTAATTGGACAATGTTAATTATACGGAAGTGGCAGGAGCATGACAACATGTCCCACCACTGATCCGATTCAATGAACAATTAATTTTCTAGGAAGAGTTTGACAAAAAAGCATGGGCACTTGACGGAAAAGGGCTAAAGGCGAATTGGTAAAGTTTAGGATTTATTAAAATAAATGAGAAGGTAAAGGAACGGCTTTAGTCTAAAAAAATGTTATTTAGTTCTCTAAATTTTGAATTGGATAAATTTAGTGTGGTTATGTTTGGTGATTAGTTCAATACAGTTTACTCCGACCTTTTAATGAAATTTGTTAATTTTGAAAGAATCTCTTCCTTATATATGGGGAAATTAAATTTAACACCAACCTCTTGTTAAAATTAACTTTTTGGTCTAATGTTCATTTTATTGCAGAAGCATATAATTGGCAAAAATATATAATATTAAAAATATAAAAGTCAAATCAATTAAGAATACAACATAATAATTTATATAGTTCAACAAAAATTTATATTTACGATAAATCAAAAAAAATTAATCTTTATTATTAATTATTTTAAAAATTATAAAAAAAAACTCTTAAAAGAATCTATGTGACGTATCTTCATTTTTTTAAGAATAATAAACGTCTAACAATAATTGTATTCTAATACGCACAAATATTTAGTATCTAACTAATTCTTTAATCTTTCTTAGAACTTCTTTTTTAATGTTTGATTGTATTTAAAATATTTAGAAAAGTTTATATGGTAAATAAAATGTATTTAAAATTTTTTAATTTAATTAAAATAAAAGTCTATATATATAACAGTCTAAAACTTATTTATATAATAAAAAGAAATACAAAACAGGAAAGATCGCGATTCATAATAGAGTTAGATAAGGAGAAAATATAAATGAGGTAGAGTTAGATTAGGAGAAAATATAAATGAGGTAAAGGAAGGAAATTGTAAGTTCTAAAAGATTGTTTTCTTATTGTCAAATAATTAATAATTTGTATTATAATATTATTCATGTTGTAATAATATTAAATTTATAAAATTAAAAATATAAAAATTGTGATAAAAATTGAGACGCCCAATAATCAAAGTCTTCGATTTCTTAGTTATAATTAATGCGTAAGGACCAAAAACGTAGTTCTCTCCCTAGGGTTTTCTCCGAGAACCTCGGAGCGGTAGAACGTTGTGTTAAAATAAGTCCTAAACGACGTATCTCGATAGAACCAGTCCCCCGTCTTTTCGTTGTCTCCCGATAGGGCCAATACCATGAAATTGGATGATATCCTGAAGCAGTATGCTGCACTTACAGGATAATAATGTCCTAGTTACCACATGCAATTCCTCTGTACGGAAGGCGAGCAACTTGTAGAGATCCCTCTCTTTGGTAGCAAAGTTTTATGTTCGAAACCAGTTAATCGAGTTGCCTTTTATCTCTAGTATATGTATGACATGGTAGACTACGGAAGAATTCTTGATAGAAGCGATCGATGAGATCTAGAAAAAGTATGTTCGGTTCTATTTTCGATCAGATATTGATTGCCGACGTGTTTGTTAGAGGACCTAGGTCTTTTGACAACAATTTATTAGTTTTGGAGGCTCCGCAAGGCATTGGCAGACTCTCTGACATGGCCTTCCATAGGCACTGGATACAACTGCACGGGCTTCGCATTATTCTTCATGCATAAAGCGGTTGGCCAAAAACTTGGGTCCTTAATTAGTGTCGGGGAAGACATTGATCGCGGAGCTTCGAGGGAATGTCTTGGAAAATATATTAGGATTTGTGTTATTATTAACATTGTTGAACCCCTTAAACCAATAATATGAGTTTCCCTGGATAGTATAAATGTAGCAGTTACAGTTCTGCTACGTTATGAATGTCTCCCTGATCTTTGCTTTCTTTGAGGACATTTTGACCATCCGAACCGCGAGTGCTCTATGCAGATTCATAATGGTCTTAATAATAGTCAGATATTGTATAATTGATGGATTTGGGCTATCAATCACTCGAAAACAGATGGAGCAAGTAATAAGAGACATCGTGGGGTAGGGGATGGCTCCTTAAATCTATCAGGGGAACCTTCTTCGCAGTTAGCTTAGTCACAATGGCGTAACAAGCAGGCTGGTGGGAACAATGGAGTACTGACTTTGAGAGAAAGTTTGAAGGGTGGAACAAGCACTGGGAAAATTACTAAACAGCCGTTGACTCAACAAGAGAAAACCTTGGCCTTCAAAACTCGGCTATGCTAAAGTCTACTAAGGGAAAAGAATTGATGGAGAGAGAACCCCTAATCTCACAATCACTAAATAACTTTGAAAGAGTGACCCTAACCTTGCAATCTCTGAGCAATAGATCAAAAGCCTCACCACAGATTTTAGTGGTGGAATCACATGAGGAAACCACAACAAGGCCTTTCTATGGAAAATGATGGAAGGATGGCGATCTTAGACCAGGTATTAATGTCAATAATGGATGTTGTGCAGAATTTGACTAACCCTTTTATGGGTTTATCACATGGGTTGGTTCAAGATCTTATAAAGACTCTGGATGAATCGGGTGAGACCCATAATCTTTTTAGAGCAGCTGACGGCCCCCTTCATGAAGTTCAGATTCTAGATTCCTTCCAATTCAAGACAATACAAGTACCACCATGAATTTGCATGATAAAGGGGAAAGAGGGTATGTATGTACATGTGGGTATGTATAATTTTATATTTGACTAATGTGAGAAATATATATGTATTAGTATGTATATATTTATGGGTATGTACATGTGTATATGTATGTATACTTCATTTATTTTTATGATGTGTATGTATGTAAGTCATGAAATAAATATGTATGTATGCATGTATGTATGTGAGTATGTAGTATATATAAATGTATATATGCATGTATGTACGTGTGTGTATGTAGTATGTATATTATGTTATATTAGCCATGGTTTTGATGGATATGTATATATGTATATTATATTTGATAAGCTATGGAATTGATATATGAGTATATATGTAGTGTGTATGTATATATGTATATTATTTTTATTATTGTGTGTGTATGTATGTGTATGTATATATGTATATTATTTTTATTTGTCATTGAATTGATATGTATGTATGGATGATTGTATGTGCATGTATGTATGTATGTATGTATATTGGCCATGAAATTGATATGTATGTATATATATTATTTGTATTGGCCATATAACTAATATGTATGTATGAAATTTCATTAGAGGTTTTCTCTCTACAATTATTTGTAATAATTTTGAGTTATGGATAATTGTAATTTGTTAGAAAAAAGTTGTAAATAGAAATATTAAAGTTAGAATATAGAAGACTTAATAATAATTATGATTAATATATGATAAAATTAATTTGTTGTTGTGTGTTTATTTTATTTGTTGACATGAAATGGAATTTATGAGTATTTATATGTGATTAATAATTAAGGAAGAGTTTATGAAATTATTGAGCGTGTATGTATACATGCAGTTAAAGAAAATAAGAATTAAGAGTGTGAATGGTAAGTGAATACTGTATAAATATACATGTTATGTTTTTAGTACAATAGTTTCATTGTTTAATTACACAAGTATTGTCCTTATTTTATTTTATAATTTAATCTAAATAAATAGATGTTGTAATTAACTAATTATACTTTTAAAATACATTATGGCATATTTATGATTATGTTAATTGAAATATTATTGTGATCAGTACAATGTATGTACATAGATTTCGTTTATAATTTATTATAAATTATTTTATAATTTTGTTAAATGTAGAAATTCTATAATTAAGAAATTTATGATTCATGGTAGTATATAATATTAAAAATATACTTTTTTATAATTTTGTTAAATGTAGAAATTCTATAATTAAGAAATTTATGATTCATGGTAGTATATAATATTAAAAATATACTGAAATAATTTATATGATTAAAATGTAAAATATAAAGTATCAGATGATAAATCTTTAATTGTTTCTTTATAATTATTTTAAAACAAGATTTATTTGTTTATATTTATCTTGTGAAGATGGGATGAATTCAAGTATACGAATGAATGTGTAATAAGTTAAAAAAAATATTATAGTTGAGATAGTATTTTTTTTATGTATCAGTGATGATTTTAAGTACTTTGAAATTTAAAGAGTACGAGATATGATATAAAGAAACGCTATAAGTTTATGTATTATATAAAAGAAATTATTTTGAAACCATTAGATTGTATCCTTCCTCTATAGATAGAGATATGAGATTCAGACTTTTGAGGCTCGTCTGTACACACACAGAGGTTTTGGGCTGTGTGTATGGACACTTTGCTTTTTGGGAGATAATTTACTCTACGCATGCGTAAAACGAGGATGTTAGTTTACTCTGCGTATGCATAAGACAGATATAAGATGGGATAGAAAAGAGTATGTCCAATGCTCTACCCGATCAGTATTCCGAGTACGACAAAGTTTCCCCTAAGTACTAGTTTAGTGTGGTTTTTATTATAAATGTAATACGTGATATTTTATATCATTTATATGTTTTATCATGCTCAATTAGAAAAAGATATTGATACTTTAGCAATGGTTTGATGATTACTAAATATACAGTTTTATGATTATTTTAAATTACAAATTTTAAGACAACTTATAATATTTGCATATTTCCACATTTTATTTATTGTATCAATTTTTTTAAATGTTATTTTCGAGGTACTTTTTTTTTTTTTTATAAATGAGATGTTTTATCCAAAAAAACAAATGGCATATATATAATTATCTTTTTATTATTCATTGAGTCATTTGACTCACCCATTTTTCTTAAATTTTTTCTTTTCAGGTATTGTAGAATTCATTGAGTCCCGTTGAACCGCGTGACACTTGTGATATGTATCTATATGTATTAGTACATTTATAAGACATTTAGTGAGGTTATGTAAAAATATAATTATTTATTTTTATTTCTCATTTTTTTATTACCTTTGCTTAGTGAGTTTTAGAAAACCAAGCGTATAGCTAACAGTTTAAAGTCATAAATTCGCCCTGACATGAAGGTTGAGTTGGGGCGGGTCATTTTAGCTAATCCCTTCTCGAGTTCAAACGTACATCATCTTGATTTTTAGGGTTCAGATCACAGGCCATATCAGTGGTGTTTCAGGGAACTAACGGACATTTAGATGATGACTCTTCTAAGCGGCAGTTTAGCCTTTTTTATTTTGAAAAGTCTAGACGGATGAGAAAGGATGTCGGGATATCATTCAGTAGGATTAGGCACCTGAAAATGGTGATCTTAATCAGGCAACTTACAATATTTGCAAAAATTGGGGAAGCGTTGTGATCATGGAATTGAGAGAAATTTTAGCGTCTATCTAATACAATTCAAGAAAACAAAAAAAAAGGCAGGCCATTACATCACTAAACCAGTTGAATGTCAGCTAGATTATTATTTTGTATAAGCATGAAACTTATAGGTGCCAGCATACCAGGATTTCTTGGCTTAGGAGTGGCGACAAGAATTCTCGTTTCTTTCATCATAAGGCTTCGGTTTGGCAGAGAAAATTTTTTACCTCAAGAATGTATGATGAAAATGGGATTTAACAAGAAAATAATATTCAAATCAAGAAACTCTTGCTATCTTATTTCCCTCAAATTTTCAACGTTTCTTTTTTATTAGATAATGATATCCGCATTGTATTGGAGTGTATGGAATCTCATAATTTAAGGCAGAGTAAATTATGGCTTGAGGCCCCCTTTCGGCAGACCAAAATTCATACAACAGTCTTTCAAATATACCTCACTAAAGCGGCAGGAAAAGATAGGATGTTAATTCTATTCTATAAAAAATTTTGAGATATCGTTAGTGTTGATGTCACCTTAACCTGCCTCCACTTTCTTAACAATACAGAAGACAACCATCCAATTAATGACTTTGATCTCGTTAATTCTTAAGAATGATAACCTTGCCTGAGTCCTAAAAAGAGCTTTTATTCCCGATTATCTCTTCATGAATAGTGTTATCATTGGTTTTGAGTGTATCAACTTTATTAAGAATTAGACAACGTCTCAAGATGGCTTTTAAGTGCTTAAGCTGAACATGTTTAAGGCATATGACTGGGTTGAATGGTGTTTCCTTAACACTATGATGAAAAAATTAGGATTTCCAAAGTCTTGGTGTCATAAGATTATGTGTTGCTATCCTCAGTCTCATACTCCATCCTAATTAATAGCAAGCTCTTAGGATCCTTAACACCTTCTAGAGGACTCCGTCTCCCTTCCTCTCATTTGTTCCTCCTATGGCGAAAGGCCTCTCAACTCTAATACAAAAAGCTGAATTGATAGGTGATCTTCATAACTTCAAGTGTGGCTGAAATGGGCCAATATCTCGCATTTGTTCTTTTTAAATGCAGCCTAATCTTTGTGAAAGCTAATTTATCAGACTGTCAAACTGTTAAACGAGTTCTATTGCAATATGCTAAGGCTTCGAGCCAATTGATTAACATTGAAAAATCTGCAGTGTGTTTTGGAACATTTGTATGAGATGAAGTTTTGGGCCAACTAGTTGATTCCCTCAATGTACGAAAGGTAATATGCCATGAAAAATTTCTTGGGCTGCCAGGTTTTGGTGCGAAATTTTTTTTTTAAAGAAAATCCCTTTTTCTTTTTATTAAAGACCAAATTTACAATAAACTAAGAGAATGAAAATGTAAGCTCTTTTCAGTTGATGGTTGTAAGGTTCTGCCTGCCAAAATCCCTGATCAATGAGTTGCATTGTATATTTGTTCGCTTCTAGTAGGGGGTGACTAGAAATACTAAAAATTGTATTGCTGTAAATGGAAAGCCCTTTGTATCAATAAGGATGCTTAACATTTAGGTTTTCGTGATTTGTTTACTTTCAGTAAGGTTATGCTCACAAAACAAGGGTGGCAGCTCAATTAGAAACCAAACTCGCTAGTAGCTCAGGTACAAAAAAATCTTAACTTTGTTAACTCTTCTTTTTTATAGGCAAACAATTTAACTCATTCGCATCGTATTTATGTAAAAGTCTTTTTTGGTGTACAAAAATTAACTTTCATAGGATTCGGAATGGCACTTCAGTCTCTATCCACCGTGCTAACTTATTATTTACTTTGTTAACTTATTCTTTTGTTGAAAAATTAGTGATTCAACAATTTTGGTTATATAAAAATTGAAATGAATACTAAAGTGAAGAGTTACAAGAAGTCTAAGACGTGTAAGATACGTATGAAGAATTCTAGAACGTATGGGACACGAAGGGGGAAGCGAAACGGAACTCAAAGACGTGAAGGAAGCAAAAAAATGCGGGATAGGCGTAAAGGGCTGAGCGCCGCGGTGCCCATGGCTGAGCACCACTGCGCCCAAGACAGCAACCCAACGCCACAGCGTTGGGTGCTCAACGCTGGGTGCAATTTTGGCCAGCGTGGCCAAACGCATCAAAAGTCCATTTTTCTTTGGAATTTTTAATTTTGAAAAGTTTTGGACTTTCAAAACAAGTGGACTCTTACTCCAACAAAGAATAGGGTTAGTAGGCACGAAACACACCCTATATAAACACTTGTAAACCCTTGATTTTAGATTAAGCATTAAGAGAGACTCTAAGAGAGGGGAAGAACTGGGTAGACACTAAGTGCTTGTGTACGCTAGGGTGGAATCGTTGTTTGGGTGATCATTGTTCGTGGTAGAGCAAGGGTTCACTAAATGTGTAGGTCCTTTTGAGGGTTCTTCATTGAATTTTCCTTGTAAAATCTTTAGGGAATTATAATAAGAGAGGCTAGGATCCTTGAATCCATAATGGATGTAGGCAATTGGCCGAACCATGTAAGATTGTGTTGTGCTCTTTTATTTTCTGCTTTGGATTCTTGTTATTTTTGCTTGATTGACAGGTTATTCCGCTACGCAAAGAGGTTAGGGTTCTAGGCTGAATCTTGGGTTCTTCGCTTCAACATAACCTCGAGAGAGAGAGAAGGGCGTTTCCTCCATCAACAAACTGGTATCAAAGCTAGAGGTTCGATAATACACATTTTGGGTATTTAAATCATGGCTACAATCAAGCAAGAAATAGAGAAATTCAATAGGATGAATAACTTCAATCTTTGGAGGAAGAAGGTTAAGGCTCTTCTAGTGAAGGAATGGCTGGACTCAGCTTTGGAGGAAGCCAGCTACTCAACTAGCGATGAGGCGACAACCTTAAAGTCCGAGCATAAAAATTGGGACATGATTCAGAAAAAGGCTCACAGCACCTTATTCCTGGCGTTGAGCGACAAAGTATTAAGAGAAGTTGGTGATAAAGAAATCGCTTTAGGGCTATGGAAGAGACTCAAGGCATTGTACATGAAGAAGTCTCTTACAAATAAACTTCTTGTGAAAAAGAAATTACATGAGCTGACAATGCACAAGGGAACTTCATTGAGAGCTCACATTGACGAGTTCAACAAGATCATCATAAGTCTTGAGCAATTAGGCATCAAGACTGAGGATGAAGACAAGGCCATTATCATGTTAAGTTCATTGCAGAAGAGTTATAAGAGCTTTATGGATACGCTGCTGTATGGAAAGAAGTCTTTAACAATGAATGACGTCAAGGCATCATTGAACTCAAAAGAATTGACAAAGAGATCTGAGTCCGATGGTGGAGCAGCTTTGCTTACACAAGAAAGAAAGAGCAACCAATCAATGAGGATATCTAAGAGGTGTTTCTTTTGTAATAAGGAATGACACTTTGTGAAGGATTGTTCGAAATTAAAAAGCCAAGGAGGGTGGGCTGCAATCGGTATTGAAGAAGATACCAAAGTTGTAGACACATTGGTAGCCTCAAGGGGAAAGTACGCTGGCAAATGGATACTAGATTCGGGGTGCAACGTTTATATATGTCTCAACAGATTGATGTTTACCAACTATAAAGCTAAAAGAGGTAAAACTTTAATGGAGGATGACATGACTTGTGAGATTATGGGAGTTGGTGACATAAGGCTGAGGATGTAAGGTGGAGAAATTAGGGACTTACATGGTATGAGGCATGTTCCTAAAGTGAGGAGGAACTTGATATCCCTAGGCAAGCTCGATGAGGAAGGGTATTCGGTTAGAGCGGAAAAAAGGAAAACTAAGGGTAGAGAAAGGACCTATAGGGTTTGAGGGTGAGAAGCACAATGAGGGGCTCTATGTGCTTACTGGGATGGCCATGAGTGGCCCAACGCAGGGTGTTGAGGTAATGCAGACCACTAGGCGACATCCAAACCTTGCTTACTGAGGTGATGAGAGTCGAAAAAGAGTGCAACGCATCCATACCCTATGCAAGGTGCATGAGTGCCTTTGGAGGCCGAAGTCACTAGCCTGGGAAAAGTTAAGTCTTGGTGGAGACTTAACTGGACTCAACTCTAGGTGATAGAGTATTGATGTGGGCCGGATCCCGAAGCCTTCTTATTCGGAAGATTTTGAATCAAGGAAGGGTTTGTTGGAAAATTGGTGATTCAACAATCTTAATTAGACCAGAATTGAGATGAATACCAAAGTGAAGAGTTACAAGAAGTCTAGGACGTGTGAGATACATATGGAGAAGTATAAGATGTATGGGACACGAAGGAGGAAGCGAAACGGGACTCAAAGACATGAAGGAAGTAAGAAAACACGTATAAGGTAGAGCATCGCGGCACCCAGGACAGCAACCCAGCGCCGCAGCTGGGGGTAATTTTGGCCAACGTCACGGCACCTAGGGATGAGCGTCGCAGCGCCAGACGCATCAGAAGTCTATTTTTCTCGGGATTTCTAGTTTTTGAAAGTTTTGGACTTCTAAAACAAGTTGACTCTTACTCCAACAAGGAATAGAGTTAGTAGGCATAAAACACATCCTATATAAACACTTGTAAACCCTTGATTTTAGATTAAACATTAAGAGAGACTCTAAGAGAGGGAAAGAACTGGGGTAGACACTAAGTGCTTGTGTGCACTAGGGTGGAACCGTTGTTTGGGTGATCATTGTTCGTGGTAGAGCAAGAGTTCACTAAACGTTTAGGTCTTTTTGAGGGTTTTTCATTGGGTTTTTCTTGTAAAATCTTTTGGGAGTTATAATAAGAGAGGCTAGGATCCTTGGATCCACTGTAGACATAGGCAATTGGCCGAACCACATAAGATTATGTTGTACTCTTTTATTTTCTACTTTGGATTCTTGTTGTTTTTACTTGATTGACAGGTTATTTCGCTATGTAAGGAGGTTAGGGTTCTTCGCTTCAACATAACCTCGAGAGGGAGAAGGGCATTTTCTCCCTCAACATCTTTCAAACCCCTCTATCCTCATCAACTGGATGGGCACACTATGGTCACTGATCTAAAAACATAATCCAGTGTGTCTAACACGACCATCATCCGTCAATCTTTTTCAGAGGAAGAACAACAAATAATCCTTAACATTCCAGCATCTGTTCAGCACTTACAGCAACAAGACTTTTTGATGTGGCACTTTAATGAGCATGACAACTTTCTGTCAAAAATGGGTACTAAGTTGCCTCCTTCTTGAATGGTGTTGCCAGTAGCTCTGAAAATTCAGAAGTTCAAAAATGGTGGAAATGTCTATAGAGACTATCCATCCCACCAAAAGTGAAGATATTAATATGGAAGGCTTCGAATGACTAGCTGCCAGTAAACGTCAACCCGATTTGCCACAATATCCTTGTAGTCGAACTTTGTCCTTGTTGTGGTGTAGGGGTTGAGGGTATGATTCATGCTCTTTGGATGTGTAAGCCTTTGAAATATATTAGAACTTTATGTTTGTTCATGGATGGGATATTTTATAACAATTCAGGAATTCTTGAATCAAGTATGCATCAGCTTTACACTTCAGACCTTGAATTGTTGTTGATAGCTTTATGGAGAATTTGGTTTTTAAGGAACCAAAAGGTCTATAAGCAAAAATCTATGGATCCAGAAGCTAGAGTTGGATGGTCTAAAAATTTCTTGGATGAATATTGCAAGGCTTACAACAAAGAAGCAACAAACCAAGGGTTCCCTTGCAAAATGGCGACCGCCCTCTCATGGCAATATCAAAATAAACTCTAATTCTAATAGCTTTGGATCAATCTAAAGAAACATTGGCATTGGGTTTGTGTTCGGCCATCACAATGGAATGGTGATACTACCATGTGCAATGACTTTACAGGCTCTCTTTTCAGTTCCAGTAGCTGAAGTAATGGCCATTCACAAAGGCCTTCTTTTAGCTCATGAATCAAGTTTTGCTACAACTAAGATGCAATCGGATGCTTCCTCAATAGTAAATGACATCTCGCAGAGACCATCTTCCCCTTTATAACTTGATTTTATTCTTCAAGATATTTCTTATTTGTTTAGAGCTTTTCTTTTCTTATAAAAACCTTTTTACCCCCTAACTCTAATCGAGTGGTGCATGGATTAGCAAAGCTTGCTTTAAAGTTGAATTGGAAGTTTGTTTGATATGGTTCGGTGCAAAACTCTATTGAAACTATTGTTTTAGAGGATCTTAATAATTCTAAGATTAGTTAATCTATTCCAGTTCTTAATGTCAAAAAACAGAAAATTTTGTGACTCAACTTTGTATTTGTGTGTATGTAGTGCTCAATTTATTATGTCAACTCCAACATTTAATTTTATTAGTGAAAAATAATGAGTGCATCGAATTACTCACAAAACTTGAATAATTATATTTAAATATGAATAATATTACCATTTTTAAGATATTTTTTAATTTTTTATCTCAAATAAATATCATTTATTTATTAAATGATAGAATAATATAATTAACTGTTAGTGTATAAAAATTTCTAATTGTTATAATAAATTTTAGTCGATTGTGAGTAACCTTAATTGAAACGGGATGTAATAGATTCAAAAACTCACAATGAAGTCACAAATTTATTGGTTGATATAATTATCATCTTATAATCCTTGATTGTCGCTTCCTTTTTTTAAATAAAAAATATATATTTTTAAGTACAAATGCTACTCTCATTTAAAACAAAATAACAATATACAATATTTTCTTACAATCCTAATTAAAAATTATAAAAATATAAACATTAACAATAAATTATTATAAAAATTAAAAATATTCTAAACGTGTTTTAGGGGATAAATTTTTAATATAAAAATATCAGCATAAAGAAAAATTGAGTCTTATAAGTATAATACTCAAATATTTAAAATTCTTGATGCTATAAATAACATGGTTAAGATGGATGAGGTGTGGGTATGTTAGAATCCTATATATCGTCTGGTGAGATAAAATTTATAGACTATATATGTAAAATTCATTCTCAATCAATATAAAATTTTTGGGAAGACCCAAGAATAAAGCCTTGTGAGCCTAAACTCAAAACAGATAATATTATACTATGTGAGAATAAGCCATTATAAATAGTATTAGAGCCGGATTAACCTCACAGTGTGGGCCTATAAACCTGCAGTTTGGGCTACAGATAATACACACGTGTCGTGCACCCTTGGGGTCTAACTCACATGAATCAACTATGTTTTCTTAAGGGCCTAACACAAATAGGGTCATGTATCCCCCCTAAGGGATAAATTATAATACTAGAAATTCAAGATTTCTGAAATCATAAATAACAAGGTCAAGATGGATGAAGTAAAAGTTGAGTACTAAAATAATCAAGCAAAGCCAAAGATAATAGACCAAGATGGATGACTTGAAGGTCAAATGCTAAAGTTTCACATTATCAAATTAAAAGTTTTTAAGCTATATATATATATAATCTCTTCTTAATTAGTATGAGGTCATTTGAAGAGACTCAAAAACAAAGTTCTACAAATTAAGTCCAAAATAAGTAATATCAAATTGTGTAAGAAGAAAGTCGTTGCAAAGTCCTTCTCTACCACAAGCATCAACCTTTTCTAACCGGCATTATATAAGATTTTCCATAATTGGCATTATATAACATTTTTCATAATAATTATTTTATTAACACCATCAAACTACTTGCTCTAAATTAATGAAGTTTTAGACAAAAAATTTAGTATTATAAAATAAAATAGGAAAAAATAATAGAGAGTCAAAAGAATTTACGTCTAAATTAAAATTTTGAAAGGTCAAAAAATAAAAAGATCATTAAGACAAAGAAAATAAATTAATATTAAAACTTGAATGAGAAAACTACTATTTAAGTAGAGAACTTATTATCAGTAAGAAAAAAAAGACCCAAAAATTATTAGAGAAAAAAAAAAGGAAGTGAAGAAATGAGTTCTCCACTTAAAAAATGGTAAGACATGGACATATTTTTAATTAAAGAAAAAGTAAGAAAATCAGTTCGTTGTTACAATATTTTGTTTCTTTACCACAATCTTCCATGTTACCCCAACACTTCTCTCCTATAACAGGCCAAAATACTAGTCCTTCACACATATACAATTTGAATGAAATAAAAGGTTTTCGTTTTCAGTTTGCTGAATTCTGTCTCTCTTTCTTACTTTCATTTATTTAAATTTATTTACAACATATTATGAGTACAGGGACTATAGGAATATCTCCATATTTTTTTATCTTCATTTTAAAAATAAAGAAGAAGAAATATATCATTTTGAACTTTAGAATTCAAAATTTTGAAGAATTATTTAAAAGAAATTGAAGACAACATTATTTTGTCCAACCTCAAAAAATTTGAGTTTGACGCTTGGTTATCTCATATTAGAACTATCAAATTTATATGCTCAAAGTCCATTTGAACGCAAAAAGACTTGGCAACACAATCGGGATTTGAAAAAATACATCCTTGTAAATATTGTGCTCAAACTATGATTTTTTTTTATCATCATCATCTTTATTGAGTATTGAAAAGTGAATATTTCATTGTAAAAAATTTATGTCTCCTTTAAAACAATTTGAATGAAAGATTTGGTCACTTAAAGTCAATAATACTATTATAAACTCGTAAAGAATGGATTAATTTGTATTTGTAAGATTTTAAGTAAATCAATAAATATAATTTACATTATTCGGGATTGTTTCACCGTTAACATTATAAGAAGAAAAAGTAACAAATGAAGACTTACTAAAAAAAATATTTTTAAATTTTTATGTCTCAAACATGATTCTAAAATAACAATATTGAGCATGTGAATACGAATAATATTCTAATTTGATATCATATTTTTTTTATTGGTGAAAAGAATAAAATGCTTTTAATAAAGAGTCACCAATCTCACCCACTAGTATTACACCAATATCTAAAACAAATATTATCTCATAAAATCATGAAGCAAATGTGACCTCACATAGTCGTGGTGGTAATAATTGACGCAACCAATAACTTGCTTCTAATTTAATATTATATCTTTTTATTATTGAATTTTTAATTAACAGTCATCAATTTCATCCATTAATATTGCACCAATATTTAAAATAAATATTATTTCATAAAATCATAAAACAAATGTAGCCTCACATTAAAATGGGCTACATTTTGGGAAAAACAAAGACTTAAGCCCATTTTTCTCAAAACCCACCAAAACACTCTTTCCTATTAAATTAGCCATAATAGGTAACACAAAAAAAAAGAAAGAAATTTGTTTCCTTTAAGGTTGTTTCTACCGAGAGAACAAGGTAAGTTTCCATGGCTTTCCCTTCAATTTCTTCATTTGTTTTGTTATTTTAAGCATGATTTTAAGTTATTAAGTTGTAGGTAAAGTTTAAAACATGAATTAAGACCTTTAAGTATTAAATTTTTTTTAATTAGAGATAGATTTAATTATTTAAGATTTTAGAAAGAGAAAACTAATGTGAGAAAGCATATACAAACTTATGGGAGTAAGATTATCACTTTTATCTATGGTTTTTATTGATATATATATATATATATATGTTAGAAAGTAAAATTTCATAAAAATAGTGAGATTTGGATTTTGATAAACTCTAACATTTGAATTTGGAGGTAATTTTGTAATTTATGAAATTAGTAGTCTAAATTATTATTATTTTTTTTCATTTTAGAATCTGTAGAGGATATAGGGAACTAGCTCGTACCGCAAAGTTCACATCGATTTAGTAAGTTAATAAGTATATAACTCATTACGTTATGGTTTTATATAATAGATTTTTGTTTAAAATTATCAATTCGGGTAATAATTCATTTCTCGTTGAATAATCACACACTTTGTCTTTTTTAGGATGATTCTCAAACGTGGCATGCCCTAATAACGCGTTTTCGATAAGCATCATCACTTTTTATTAATAGAATGTATATTATATATATATTTATATAATTTATTTCTTGTATTAAAGATTTCATTTATTATACATGATTTTATAAAGTCTATGAAATATGAAGAATATTTAATTTTTAGTTAAATTATTTATTTTACGTTATTATTTAAAATTCTTAGGCATATTTAAATCAAGCATTTATTTTATGTTATAAAAAACTCATTTATATTGATAGAAATATGTTTAAATAATTTATTTGTTAAAGTATAAAGTATAAGATGAGATTCAATGAGTTTATAATTATTTAAATAAAAGTAATTTTCAAATCACTAGATAGTATCCTCTCACTTTTAAATAGAGATATGAGGTTCAGGCTTTTAGGGCCAATCTGTACACACACGTAGGTTTTGAGCTGTGTATGAGCACTTTGCTCTTTAGAAGCCAATTTGTTCTGTATATACATAAGATGAGGATTTGAGATGATATAAAAATAAGTACGTCCAATGCTCTGCCTGAGGGATATTTCAGGTACGACGAAGTTTTTCCCTATATACTAATTTAGTATAAGATTTTAAAAAAAAAATATTTAAATTCCATGACATATATTCTTTTATATCCAATTTATGAAAACTATTTATAAAATCATATCAAATTTTGTAGAACTTTCAATTTTAACATGAATAAAATGAGATTTGATGACTATTATGACATTTTAAAATATTTACATCATTTATGTTAAGATTAATATTTATAGTATAAAAGTTTATTATTACTATTGTTATTATTATCGTCATTATTTTTCTTATTTTATTTTGAACTTATTCTACTCACTGAGTTCGTAAGAACTTGCCACCCCTTTCCCCCTACCTTTTTTTCATCTTAGGGGATAGTAGACTTCCTCAGCTGAGCAACTAGTTTAGGTGGGTCACGTGGTGGTACTTTAGGCCTTTTTGTGAACCATATAGGATATATGGACTCTCTTATTCTTTTAGGCTTATAGGAATTTGTTGTTTTAAGCTTGATAACTTTGTGTTATGTATTATGCTATTTTTTGGGGGCATTTGATGTCATAATCTTGTTAACTCTATCTTAGATACTTAGAATATATTGATGTATGAGTTATAGACGTATTATTTTTTATTTGATGTTGATGTTTGTGAGTTGCGGATGAGATATGAGAAGTTTGGAAGTATGGTTGATGGTATTATGTTTATAGAAGTGATATACTTTAAGTTGCAGTTTGGAAATATCCCTAAAACATGATAAACTCTGCCGAAATTTTGGTAGAATTCCTACTATTATGAGCACTCATGAATGTTTATAGGATAGCAGTCAAGATCCATCCTAAAGTTTCTAGTAAACTGCAGGCAAGTTGTTTCAGTTGCACAAATGAGAAAAAGTTATCATTTGCCACATTCTTGCTTAAGGGAGGTGCACTCCATTGGTAGAGATCAGTATAGGAGCACTACCAGACCCCCAAAGAGATTACTTAGACAGTCTTCCGAAAAGAATTCTATGACCACTTCTTTTCTACTGGGTATTGGAAGGGTAAACGAAAATAGTTTCTTTACTTAACTCATGTTTCTATGTCTATTGAGCAGTATGAGAGGAAGTTCCTAGATCTGTCACGTTTTACTAGTGCGACAATTTCTAGGAAAATGAGAAATGCACTAATTTTGAGAATGGTTTACACTGTGAGATTTATAGAGCTGTAACAGTATCAGGCTTCAATGAATTTGGGAAGCTAGTGGAGGCTGCAATGAAGGTAGAGTGGAGTATCAATGAGTTACACAGGATTTTAGCTGCAAGACAAAAATGAAATTAGGAGTGGCAAGATGGTAGCCCTAGTGGTAAACTGCCTAAGAGAGAAGGCGATCATACGACTAATTCATATGGTTTTCAGAAAAGCCAGAGTTCAAGGTACAATGGAGGGTGAGACAATGTTTTAGGTAAGGCTCAGTACAGCAACCCATAGGAAGTAGGAACTAGGGATCTACTGGTAGAGGTAGCGGAGGCTACCATAATGACGCTCAGCAAGCACTAGGTACACACAGTGCAAAACTTGAGGCAAGAACCATTAAGGTAGTGTTTAGTTGGGAGCAGTACATGCTACCATTGCGGTCAGACTGGACATATTAAGAGATATTGCCCGACTTTGGCTCAATGTGATAACCCTGCTCAGAGGTCTACCTTACAGTACTTCTAGAGAGACTTCGATCAGACTTAATGTCAAAGGGGTGTATATAGACAAGAGGTTCCACATTGACTGGTAGGACTTAGACTTCCACTTCAGGCTAGAGGGGCCAACCTGGTCAGCCTCATGCTCAAACTCGAATGTTTTCCTTGACACAGTATGAGGCACATGCTACACTAGATGTTGTTATGGGTACGCTATCTATTTTTGGTCGTGATGCCTCTATTCTTATTAACCCAGGATCTATGCATTCTTTTATTTCCCGTCCTTTTTTTATGTATTCCGATAGGGAGTTGAAACCCTTAGAGTGTGACTTAGTTGTTGCCATACCTATTAGAGATTTATTGCTTGCTGAGAGTGTGTTTCAGAATTGTAAAGTTAGAGTAAGTGAGCATAATTTTGAGGTAGACTTAATACCCCTTGATATTAAGGACTTTGACACTATACTAGGTATGGATTGGCTTGCCAATCATTATGCTTCTGTTTGTTTAGAAATGAGGTGATGTTTAAGAAACTAGGGTAGCCAGAGGTTAGATTTTATGAAAAATAGAGGCTTCTTCTTTCATGTATTATATCTGCCATTGGTGTTAGGCGATTACTCAAAAAAGAGTGCTCAGCCTACTTAGCCTATGTGGTGGATACTAAAGTGGATGAGATAAGGTTGGATAATGTTCCAATGGTGTAAGATTTCTCAGATGTCTTTCCTGATGATTTACTAGAGTTACCATTGGATAAGAAGGTTGAGTTTACGATAGATTTGATCCCCGGGATAACACCTATCTTAATAGCGCCATATAGAATGACTCCAACAAAATTAAAGGAACTTAAGGTTCAATTAGAAGAGTTGATGGATAATGAGTATATTCGACCTAGTGTATCTTCATGGGGAGCTCCAGTCTTGTTTATTAAAAAGAATAATAGAACATTCAGACTTTGCATCGATTATCGACAATTGAACAAGATCACAATGCCCAACAAGTACCCACTCCCACATATTGATGACTTGTTAAATCAACTCCAAGGTACTAAGGTCTTTTCTAAAATAGATCTACGCTTAGGTTATCATCAGCTTAGGATCAAGGAAGCTGATATCCCTAAAACTACTTTTAGAACTCGTTATGGACACTAAGAGTTATTGGTTATGCCATTTGGGTTGACGAATGCCCTGAAAGCCTTTACAGACCTAATGAATAGAGTGTTTCATCCCTTCCTTGATCGATTTGTAATTGTTTTTATTAATAATATCTTGAAATATTCTCGAAGTGAAGTTAGCATACTGAGCATTTAAACTTTATCTTACAGACTTTGAGGGATAAGTAGCTTTATACTAAGTTCAACAAATATCAGTTTTGACTTAACAGCAAGTATTTTTGGGCCATGTGATATCAGCTGAGGGCATTTATGTAGATCCCCAAAAGATTGAGGCAATGTTAAATTGAGAGCGACCTACTAATGTAACCGAGGTTATAAGTTTTCTTGGCTTGGCTGGTTATTATTGTAGGTTCGTAGAATAGTTCTCTAAGATAGCTATCTCACTGACACAGTTGACCCAGAAGGATGTTAAGTTTGAGTGGAATAAAGATTGTGAAAAGAGGTTTCAATAACTCAAGGCACAATTGACTTCAGCACCAGTACTTTCTCTTACATCTGGTAATGAGGGGTTTGTGGTATATAACGATCCCTCTAGATAAAGGTTAGGTTGTGTGTTAATGCAACATAGTAAATTAATGGCCTATGCTTCTAGGCAACTTAAAAAGCATAAGCGAAACTACCCAACATATGATTTGGAGCTTGCAGCAATGGTATCTGCACTTAAGACTTTGAGGCATTACTTATATGGAGTAAGTTATCAAATTTTTACTAATCACAAAAGTCTTAAGTACCTACCTACTCAGAAGGACTTGAACTTGAGACAGAGGAGATGGATTGAGTTGATTAAGGATTATGAGTGTACTATTGACTACCACCTGAGTAAGGCAAACGTGGTAGCTAATGTATTTAGTAGGAAATCCTACAATTCTATTGCTCATTTGAGAGTGACACAAATGCCCTTGTTGAGATCTCTATGAGTTGAGCTAACAGTTTCTGATTCTAGAGCCTTGATGGCCAGTTTTCGGGTCAAGCCTATCATAGTTGATAGAGTTCAAGAAATGCAAGCTCATGACCCTCAGTTAGTAAAGTGGATTGGTGATTGAGTTGAGATCTCTACGAGTTGAGCTAACAGTTTCTGATTCTAGAGCCTTGATGGCCAGTTTTCGGGTCAAGCCTATCATAGTTGATAGAGTTCAAGAAATGCAAGCTCATGACCCTCAGTTAGTAAAGTGGATTGGTGATGTTAAAAAGGGTTTGCAAACTGATTTCATAGTGAGAGATGATGGAACCCTAACCATAGGTAGTAGACTTTGTGTACCCAATATAGAAAATTTGAAAAATAAAGTCATGAAAGAAGCTCATTATTTGGTCTATGCCATGCATCCGAGTAATACGAAGATGTACCGTACATTAAGAGATCATTATTGGTGGCAGGGTATGAAGAGAGAGATTGCTAAGTTCATTTCTCGATGCTTAGTTTGTCAGTAGATTAAGGCCAAGCACCAGAGGCTTGCAAGACTTTCACGGGCCCTTCCTATTTCTGAGTGGAAATAGAAGCATATTACTATATACTTTGTAACAGAGCTTCAACATACTCAGATGAGTTATGACAATGTATGAGTGATTGTCGATCGGCTCACGAAGTCTGCTCACTTCTTGCCTGTCAAAGCTACTTATTCCCTTATTAGGTTGGCTAGTATTTATGTGGCTGAGATAGTACGTCTTTATGGAGCACCTGTATCTATAGTGTCAAATCGAGATCCTCGTTTTACATCTAAATTCTGGCTCAACTTACAGAAGGCATTAGGCACGAGGTTGAATTTTAATACTACTTTTCATCCCCAGATAGATGGACAATCAAAGCGTACTATACAAACCTTGGAAGATATGCTACGATCTTGGGTGATTGAGTTCAAAGTAGTTGGGATGCTTACTAACCTTTGATAGAGTTTGCCTATAATTATAGTTATCAAACTAGTATTGAGATAGCTTCATATGAGGCTTTATATGGAAGGAAATGTAGAACTCATTTTTATTGAAATAAAGTGGGTGAAAGAAGATTATTAGGTTCAGAATTAGTGCAAGAAGCTAATGAGAAAATAAAGATTAGTTGAGAGAAGATAAAAATAGCTCAAGATAGATAAAAGAGTTATGCTAACAAACGCATGAGAGATTTGAAATTTAATGTTGGAGACCAAGTGTTTCTACGAATCTATAATTGGAAAGGTATTCTTTGCTTTGGGAAGTGTGGTAAATTAAGCCCACGGTACATTAGTCTGTATGAGATCATAGAGCGTATTGGTGCAGTTGACTATCGCTTAACTATACCATCAGAGCTATCAAGAATCCACAATGTGTTTTATGTCTCAATTCTCCAGAAGTACATATATGACCCAAGCCACGTGTTAGAACAATAACAACATGTTCAATTGAGGGCAACTTTGACTTATGAGGAGGAACCGATAAAGATATTAGAAAGGAAGTAACAAATCTTGCATTTTAAAACCTTTTTCTTAGTAAAGGCTATGTGGAAGAATCATGCAAAGGAAAAAGCTACTTAGGAGCGCGAGGACTTAATGCGAGCACGATATCTAAATCTTTTTCTCTCAAGTATGTTAAATTTCAAGGACAAAATTTTCATAAAGGGGAAAGATTGAAATAGGCTACGTTTTGGGAATAAAAAAGACTTAAGCTTATTCCCCCAAAGCTCACCAAAACACCATTTCCCTTTAAATTAGCCATAAAGGGTAAAACAAACAAAAAAATAAGGAGAAACTTATTTCCTTTAAGAGTTGTTTTTACTTAAGAGTTGGTTTTACTGAGAGAACAAAGTAAGTTATTATGGCTTGCCCTTCAATTTCTTTATTTGTTTTGTTGTTTTGAGCATAATTTTAAGTTATTAAGTTATGGGTAAAGTTTAAAGCATGAATTAGGACCTCTAAGTGTTGGAATTTTTTTAATTAGAGAGAGATTTAGTTATTTAAGATTTTAAAAAAAGAAAGCTAGTGTGAGAAAGCATATACAAGCTTATGGGAGCAAGATTATTACTTTAATCTATGATTTTTATTGATATATATATATATATATATATGTTGGAGAGTAGAATTTCATAGAAATAATGGGATTTGGGGATAATTTTATAATTTATAAAATTAGTAGTCTAAATTATTATTTCTCTTCATTTTAGGACCTGTAGAGGATATAGGGAACCAGTTGGACCCCGTACCTCAAAGTTCGCATCTGTTTAACAAGTTGGTAAGTGTATAACTCATTACATTATGGTTTTGTATAATAGATTTTTGTTTAGAATTATCAATCCGAGTATTAATTCTCTTCTCATTGAATAGTTACACACTTTGTCTCTTTTAGGAGAGTTTCAGAACGTGGCATACCCCAATAACCTGTTTTCGATAAGCATCATCACTTTTTGTTAGTAGAATTTATATTATATATATTTATATAGTTTATTTCTTATATTAAAGATTTCATTTATTATACATGATTTTATAAAGTCTATGAAATATGAAGAATATTTAATTTTTAGTTAAATTATTTGTTTTACGTTATTAATTAAAATTTTTGGACATATTTAAATCAAGCATTTATTTTATGTTATAAAAAACTCATTTATATTGATAGAAATATGTTTAAATGATTTATTTATTAAAGTATAAATATTTATTAAATTGGTTTTGAATCTCTATTATTTTTCTAGAGAATTTTGGAAGTTGTTCGGACCAATTTACCTTCTAAGTAGACCATTTCGCTACTTCATAATCTTGATTGATGCATCTGCTAGATGATCACGTGTTTGTTTGCCATCTATACATAATCTTGCTTTTGCCAAATTGTTGGCTCAGATTATCAGATTACTTGCACAATTTTTAAATTACCTAATCAAAACCTTACGTCTTGATAATGTTGGTGAATTCACTTTTAAGACCTTTGATGACGACTGCATGTCAGTGAGAATTGACGTAAAATATCCAGTGCCATATATTTATACCCAAAATATATTGGCAGAATCATTCAATAAGACTCCATATGATTATGAAAACTTTGCTACTACATACTCAATTACCTATTCAATATAGAGTCATGCAATTTTGTATGCTACAACATTAATATGCCTAAAACCAATTACTTATCATAAATATTTTCTATTGCAACTAGTGTTTGATTATCAACTTGATATCTCATATGTTACTTCTGGTTATATTGTACAAGTTTTAATTGCACCTCCTCAGCACACTAAAATGGGACCTCAACATCGTCTAAAAATTTATGTAGATTTTGACTCACTATCTATTATCAAGTATTTATAACTCTTAACGAGTGATATATTTATTGCACATTTTGTAAATTTTCATTTTGATGAGACGATTTTTTCTCCGTTTGGGAGTGAAAAAAATGCCTTCAAAAAATAAATAAGAGTTATCTTAAAAATTTACCCATATATCTTATTTAGCCTAGCACTACACAAACTGAAAATGAAGTGCGAAGAATAATTTTTGTAGCAAATTTCTAATCAACTACCTAATGTTTTACAGATATATTAAAAATAACTAAGTCATATGTGTTAATTGTCAATGTACCAGCTTCGAGTAGTTATTCTTGAAGAATATCCTATTAAAAGGACAATTGAGAAAATATCTATTCCACGCCAAAAGTATGGTAAATCACTTGGTTCAAAAGATTTTGTTCCCTAGAGAAAAAATATACAGAATTAGGATCCTATTTTAAATTATGTTCGAGTTATAATTGAAACGCTCTTAATTATCCTAATATAATGAGAGCCTAAGAAATGACTCAAGTATTAGAAGTAGTTCAAGCCCTAAAAAAGGCTAAGAGGAAAGAAAGAATCATTGCGATGTGCTTGCATTTACATAGCTACCAAAATCATAAGTGATGATTTTAAACTACCTTTTATTGATGAATACAAATTAAGGCATAAGTGGCAAAATTAGAAGAAAAAAAAGTAATTCAAGCAGTATTTTTTTAGCCAAACATGAAATATTTAGACATGTGGTCCAAACACCAAAGTATGTCAAACTCGTTGTGTATAAATGAGTTTTTATAAGGAATTATGATCTAAAAAATGAATTATGAAATATAAAGCTAGACTTGTTGCTCAAAACTTTTCACAAAGACTTGATATTGACTTATTCTCCTGTAATTGTGCCATTATATTTCTATTCTTAATTAGTTTAGACGTATTAAAAAAAACTTAACATGTGTCTCATAAATATAGTGACAATATATATATATATATACTTGAAGGATTCAGAATGCTCAAAGCATTCCAATTATCACATTATAACTTATATTCTATAAAATTACATAAATTCCTATATAGGTTGAAACAATCTGGATTCATGTGTTATAATCGCCTTAATAAATAATTGATGAAAAGGGATATGTTAAAGATTCCATTTATCCTTGTATATTCATAAAGAAGTTAGAATCTAATTTTATCATTATAACGGTTTATGTCAATGACTAATGTGTTATTCCAAGCTACCAAATATAAATTCTATACTCCTAAAAATACATATAGTGGTGTGAGTAAAGATCATTCCCACGGAGAGTATTTAGCCTAATTTTATGTTATATGAACAAGGATTGGGGGGAGTAAGTATAACGAAAATAATTTTAAGAAAAACAACTAAAGAATAATTTAAATTGAAGTATCGAAATCAATCAAAAGAACAAACCTTGGTTTAAGTTAACATCCACTATCGAAATTTTACAACTAATCATTGATGCAAATATGTATCAATTCACACTTTGAATATTCGCTATTGGAATTATTTTTTTATCTTTTCTTAGTCGTAGTTAATTAGAAAACAGATGATCAAATTAACCCTAACTACTAAAAAACATAAAGACAAGCGCTAAATGTTTAATTTAGTAGCAGCCTTAAAAATTAGAGAGATTGATAAAGCTAAACAATACAAACACAAGTGGTTGCATTTAATTTAGTCAAGTGTTCTTCTTAAGATCTAATAATTTTTTATGCAGCAAATCATTAAATCTTAGTTGCTTCACAAATTAAAAGGATTGAACAATTACAGATTTGATATCTAATCTAACAATAAATTGCAATGAATAATAAATTAGTAGGCCTCTTAGTAATTAAACGAGACAATCATGAAAATAGATACAAAAAAACATCTGATACTCAAAACATAAATTGAACAATAAAAATAAATTAAATCTCACAATTTTATTAATTTTGATGCTTCAATTTTTTTTTTTTGACCAATTATAAAAGCTTACCCATGTAAGGCTATGATAAAAACTTGAAAGAGAAATTAGAGAAGCGGGGAGAGAGATGCGTATATAAAGTCTCTTGATTTCTCTCTCCATTTACACGTTATTTATAAGAATTAGAAGCCTACAAGATCTCATAAAAATATTATAAATATTATCCTAAAATAATAGCATCCAAATCTGATTAATTAAGAAAAATATTAAAAATAAAATAAAGTTCTAATATAACTAAGATAGTGGTGTTTCTAGCTGAAATTTTCATGCACCAAATCTGGAAACTTCCTAAAATAAACCGCATCAAATTTGCATATTAAAATTGCAGGCTAAAGGACGTTCCAGAATGTCAATAGTGCAGGTGCAACAACTTCAAGCCCGATTTCGACCTTGATGCAATCAATATCTATGAAAGTTGTAGAGCTTTTTTTTAGCATTCCATAGCATCTTTAATCATCTCAATCGAAGCTTGGATGAGAGAGTTATTCTCATATTACGAAGCGATGTCAAAACTATCCAAAATCACCCAATTAGTTTCGTTTTGCACTTAAGGCCTCTATTTGCATCCTAAATCAAAATATAAGAATAATTAGTATACTTAGACACCAAATAAATATAACAGACTAAACATTAAGGGAGAAAAATATAACATTTTGCATTTTTATCAATAACATGAATCTAATTGAAACTTATGAAAAGCTCCAGAAAACTATTGAGTACTTATAAGTGAATTTGAGATAAAAAAATTTTAGGAAAAACTAGATACTGTCACTGGCTATAGATTAAGCGCAATTCAAATGAAATCTTTATCAATCAAACAACTTGTATTAAGAAAATTTGAAATGTTTCATGAATAAAAGTTTTCTATTAAGTACCTCAATGGTCGTTCGGGATCTTGATCCTAAAAAGGATCCATTTCGCACCACAATGGGAGATGAATAGATACTTGATCTAAAAATACTTTATATGAGTGTAATTAGTATTTTATTATATTTAGCATAATGCACTAAACCATATTAACAGTAAACTTATTAGTAAGGTTCAATTTTAAACCAATTAAAAAATATTAGAATAATGTTCGATATATTTTTCATTATCTTTGTAGAACAATGAATTTGGAATCATATTATTCTAATGAACTAACACATCATTATCTTTGTAGAACAATGAATTTGGAATCATATTATTCTAATGAACTAACACAAAATCTAAATTTTATTGGTTATACCGATGTATATTATTTATTTGAATCTCATAAAACTCTTACTCACAGACAATATATGATTTTACTTACTATAACATATAATCTATTAGAGATCCACAAAGAAAATTATGGTTGCCACCTCCTTAAATTATACGAAATTTTTTTTATTATATGAAATAAGCAGAGAATGTATTTAGTTAGGATCAATCATTTATCATATTTAAAAAATATGTAAATTATCTTCAACTACAAATACTCCAATAACTATATATAAAGTAATATTGATTGCATTGTTCAAGTCAAAAGAGGAAATATCAAAAGGAATCAAATTGAGCATATCTTTCTGAAGATCTTTTATATTTATCAACTCTAAAACCAAAAAAAATTAATATTAGACAAGTACGTTCTATTAATAATTTTGCAGATTTATTCACTAAAATTTTATTCATGTGCACTTTTGAAAAGATGATACATAACATCGGTGTGTGCTATCTCACAACATATCAAGTTGATACATGTCATTTTGAAGGAAAGCATAATTTGTGAAAAGAATAACTTCTATAACTATTTTGGATATATATATATGCATGCTACTCTTTTTCTCTTTAACCAATTAAGGATAGGCACCGGCCAGTTCGATCCGATTTAGGGCGGAACTGAATTGATTCGCAATTTTTCAGTTCTTTCTTATGTGAAAACAAAAAAAATATATTTTTGATGGAGAAACCGAACTAGACAAAATTGGCTTTTCGAGCTCGGTCGAGTTCGTTCTTTTTTTTTTTTTTTTTGGGTCTTGGACCAATTGAGCCACCTTAATCATGTGGGCTTTATTTGTACTATTTTTGTGCTGAGCCAATTTGAGTATAAAATTATTGCTAATTCAAGGATATCTCACTATGAGATGCGAAACTAATTCTTTACTTTGTTCTAATTTACAGTGTAAAAAAAGAAAATAAAAATAATAATAATAATCAAACAACACAGAGTTTTAGCATCAGGGTCAACATAACAAAAAGACTAATAAAATATCATCAAATGGGAGAAAATTAATGAAACAAAAACAGCTCCAGAATCTTTCAAAACCCCTTAAAGATATAACTAAATGAGAGAGAGAGAAACTCACAATAAACCTTACCTGCTTAGTTACCAATAAAAAAATAAAACAGGCGAAGAAAGGAAGAGGGGTTCGAAGTCAAATTCACCCAACGTGAAAGGATTTTCTATTGAGCTTCGTCTTCCATCTTCATTCTTCAAATGAATAAAATCGAAGAGGGTTTTTAAGTTTGTATAGGTATTGAGTTCGTCTTCAGGCGAGCAGTCACGTTTGAGGAGGGAGAGTGAGAGACAGAGAGTGAATGAGGTTCAATTCTAATTAGGGTATTTATTTTTAAATTTTTAAATTTTTTTAATTTATATATATTATTAAGTGCAGGGGAGCTCATACTAACAATTCAAGTTGTTCAATAATATTCTACCACGTCACATTTTTAATATATTTTTTTAAAATTTAATCAAAAATTCTATTTTTTTTTTTTTGCTTGGTTTCAATTTCTAGTAAAACTAGACCAGAACCTAATCAGACTATTCAGTTTTCACACTTAAAATAATTGAATTGTTATTTTTTAAGGTAAAAATTGAACCGGTTAAATTGATTCAATTTTACCAATTTTCTATTTTTTCTATCCATCCTTAAGTTTTATCCCATTGTATTTAGTAGTAAAGATTTTTTACGGGACAATTGCATGTCAAATACTGTTTTATGAATCACTAAAAGTTATATTTATTTTATTTTGGTTTGGCATGCCAGCAACTCCTCTTTCATAAATAGGTCAGTGTCACAGTCCTTCACATATATACAATCCAAATGAAATAAGGGTAGGTTTGGCAGCATGCACCGTATTGTATTATATTAAGAATATGTACTAAGCAAAATTTTATCCAAGGTTTGGCTACAAAATTAAAATGGACTGTATTGTACAAAAACATAAAATAGTACAGTCAGAAAAAATTAACCCTTGTATAGAATAGCATCAAAGGTGGAATGGACAATTTTGTTTCATGTAATAATTTATTAAGATAAAATGAAATTACTTTAATTTAAATAATATTATTATATATATATAATAAAATAACATTATTTAAAAACATACAATAATATTAGTTTAAATTTTAAATAATATTATTAATAAAATAATTAAAATTAAATACAACAATGATAACAACAATAATAATAGCAGTTATAATACCATAATACTCATGATATTATTAAATAATAAAATATTATTTGAAAATATTAATAATATAAAATAAATAAAATCATGATAATGCTATAATTTATTACTTAATAATAATAATAATAATAATACAATACTACTTAAATATTATTATTAAATACTAAAATTATCATTTGTAAAATAACATTGAGTAATTATTATTTTATTAATAATAATAATATATAGTAGTGATAAAATAATAAAACTAATAAAAATATATATTATGTAAATTATAATTTAATAATCCCGTATCAATACCAAACAAAATATTGTCCTAAATTTAATAAATTCATATCCATTTCATTTCATTTCAATTTAATTAATTTTTATTATCCAATCCAGTGCCACGTAACAAAGCATCTTAAAGATTTTCCTTCCCTGTTCTCTCTTTATCTTGCTTCATTTTCTTAAGATATTAAATTCAAACTGAAGGTAACAAAATCAATATTATTATTTTTTTTTTAAAAAAAAATAAAGATATAAAAATACCAACTCATAACTCATAAGCACTTATTAAGACAATGGACAAATTTTCCAATCCAAATCATTTTTCTTAATCTGTAATCCAAAGCATGAACAAGTCACAGGCAGCCATTACTTAAATAAATAAAAGTAGAGAACCAACTTACATGTTTCTGATGTTGAATCCAAATATATTCAATCAAAGCTTCGGCTCAAAGTTGTTTTATTTCTTTTACTTAATTATTTGTTTTATGTCTGCAAATTAGAAGATGGTAATTTCTACAAACAAGTGATCAGAGGATAATGTGTCAGCACGTGAAGATAACAACTCACTTAAATCTACAAATACAACACATCACAATATCGAATCTTATGCATGTTCCTCAACACTATTCCTCTATTTTCAATTTTATACAATTTGCTTTGCATCAAATTTTTAATTTATTATTATTTTTTCTAAGTTTTTCTTTGAGTGTGTGGTGATTCAGAAAAATAATTATTAGGTGGTAAAAGAATAAAATGAATAATTTTAAAAAATATATTATTTTATTATTAATAATTATTTAACACATCAATTTAAGATAAAAAATTTAAGATACCGTTAAAAAGTGTAGCGCATTACTCGTTATTATTAAAATATTTGTGCAATCATTTGAGGTATCGATAAATTTTAAGAATATTATTAATAAATGGGTTTTTTTTTTACAAATTTTAAAATATCAAAAATAACATATTATTAATTTTAATTATGCAATTAAATATATTAAATGCATTTTGTAAATATACATGTAGTATTATAATAAAATACATTATTTAGTATTATTCTTACTTACAAAATTTGTATTAAGAATTGAATTTGATTAATAATTTGGATTAATTATGTATATTTGATTTAATAAATATATTTTATTAAACAATATTTTAATAAGTAGATTTCTTTTGAAATCCACATCAACTGTTTCACTAATTAATAAAATTTGTATTAGGAATTGAATTTGATTAATAATTTGGATTAATTATGTATATTTGATTTAATAAATATATTTTATTAAATAATATTTTAATAAGTAGATTTCTTTTGAAATCCACATCAATTGTTTCACTAATTAATAAGTGTGTTATTTAATGACGCAACTGACAATTAAGTAAAAACCTAAACCCCAATTGTCACACTCGTACGATTAGAATCTCTAAAAAAATGGAAAATAAAGAGAAGTAGATGAATAACATTTCGATCCCTAATTTGTAAATTTTCTCAAATAAATACATAATTTATTATTTTGTATCAAATAAGTCCCTAACATTAAGCCATTTTAAAATGACCAAAGTAGGAGTAGAGTAAATAGTACCTACCATTTGTAAAATGAGCGGTAAACTTACAAACTTGTAAGAACTTACCTCTATTAAATAAGATTTAATAAGATTTGAAGTGAATTTTGAACGAGTTTAATATACAAAATTAAAATTTGCAACGAATTTAGAACGAGTATGATTTTGATAAAATATTTGTGAATATGCTAATTATATTTTTTTAATTATTTCAAAAAAAAATCAAATAATGTTGCTTAGTTGTAGCCCTAAATAAAAATTAAAATAACTATTTTTACATTTTCTTTAGTCTATTATTTGTTCTCAGCTTATTTATTATATAAATGTTGTCTCTTAGATTTGTTATCTCTGATTTTTTATTCTCTTGAAACAATTGGCTCATGCTTGTCTAATGTTTATTTGATTGTTAATTGACATATTTCGATATATTTTTAATTTTTATCTCACTGATATTACATTATTTAAATAAATAATATGAATATTTTAAAAGAGATGAGTTAATTTTTTTGTTTAACTTTTTATTTATTTATTTTCTTCGCATGATGGAGATTAATAATAATTTTTTTATTTATTTTATTCACATGGATATTGATAATAATTTTATTATAATTTTTAATATTTAATATGTTATTGGCTTAATTAGTTAACAAATTAAATTATCTTAAAATTATATTATATTAATATAAATTTATTTTATAATAAGAATTTTTAAATCTTAAATTAACCTTAAAAAATATTATTTTTTATTAATTAAGTTACTTTCTTTTAATTATATGGTCAAATGTCCAAAAACAAAATTATAAATAATTGCGTGTCCGTCTGAACTTCCAATATTTCTAATTCGTCTCATTGTTAATTGACCAAGTGAGACATCTGACATCCCATAGCAATTCGCCAACTCAAATACTAAAAACCAAACCCCAAGCAAAGGACTTAGATTTATATCTTTACAAGTTGAAGTTGTGTTCTCTCTCTCTCTCTCTCTCTCTCTCTCTCTTTCGAGGAGAACAAGACACGACCCGAGATTTACTCTCGCCGCACCGACAAAATACACGCCAGAGTCAAATCAAAATGGGTTTCTTTTCGTTCCTCGGGAGAGTCCTCCTCGCTTCCCTCTTCATTCTCTCCGCTTGGCAAATGTATGCTCACTCTCTCCAATATTCTCTTTTTAAATTTATAACATAAGCTTTTTTGTTTTCTTTTCTTTTTTTATTGATTTGGGCTGGTTTTGTTTTTGTTTTCTATTTTATTTTTTTTAACCGTGTTGTAGCAAAGATGTTTGAGTTAGTTTTTCTTTCAGTTTTATCTGTTAGATCTGGCAGATATTTGGTTTTGTTTTGTTGTTTTGTGATTTTTTTTTTTCCTTTGGAGAGTAGGGGCAGTGCTATAAACTTGGTTTTGAGTCTTAGTGCTTTATCCGATTGGATGGTGCATGGTTTTGTTTACATGTTTAAGTTTATGTTATTTTATTGTGTTCTCCATTTTTCTTTGAAATTGAAGTTTAGCCTTGATGATTTAGAAAATGAAACCGGTTTGGTTGATTGTATTGTGGGTTTTATTCTTCAACTAGCTTTATAATTATGAATTGGTACTTTTAGAGCATAAACCCTTTTCGGGTTTATTTTGATTTTCTGATAAATTGTTATTTATTCTGGAGTATCAAGATTAAGGGATGTTTGCTTTGTGAAATCAGTAGTCAAGTTAATAGCTAACTTTTGTGGGGATTTTGAATTTTTGTACAAGTAGGAATTAACGAGTGTTGAAGTAGTGTGTGTTTTTAATGTGGTCTTGATTCAATTAACAAGACAGTGAATTTGGAACGTGGGAAGTTGTTAATTTATCTGTTTCTTGATCTACGAATCTGTTTGTCATGATGAAACATCCCAGTTATTTATTACATTTGATGCAAAAGGAGTTCACATTTTAGCTGATAACTTGTGTCTGCATGGTTAGAAGTATCCAATTTTCTACAAGTGTCATTTTTAGAGATCAAGAAAGATAATCTGTCTGTAATTGTACATAGCCAAAATTTCAATTTTAGATTATAGAAGGAAGAATTATGTTGCATCAGTTTATAGATTTCTAACTTGACTGACGAATTTAAAGAAACAAAATTTAAATTTAATGTATCTTCAAATATGAAATATCATTCCACTCGCTGTGAAGAGTCTGAAGACCAGCGAGTTCTTTGAAACATTCCATTTGATTGTCTTTCTCCAGGTTCTCTTGTTTTCAAAATTGAATATTGTTTTCTTTGCCAGATGAAGAAAACATATCTAAAATTGCGGTTTTAAAATTTTAAAACACAGACATTGTGCAGTGTGGCAGAGATGAGTAATTTGAAAAATTGCCATCTTTTAGGACATTAACTATCTGCTAAATCACATGGGGTGGTGGAGAGATTGGGTAGTTTTGTGAATATAGTTTATCGATTTCTTTCGTGAATGTAGTTTATTGATTTGTTTGTTCTTTAAAAATGAGGGACTTGTGTTTCCCCATGCCCCTGCCCATAAATACACAATCAAACACAAACAGAAATGCTGGATGGTTCTGTAGGTGTATTATGGAGCTTCCATTTTCTTTATCATTTGATATACTAAATTCCTGTTAATATTCCATTTTTTCTTATTACATGGCATCTGCATGCTTTTAGGTTTAATGATTTTGGCATTGATGGAGGGCCTGCAGCTAAAGAGTTGGTACCCAAGCTTGCTGTTGCAAAGAAGCATCTATCTTCAGCACTGGGGGTAGCAATGCCAGATATAGACGTAAGACCTCTTTTTCTAAATTTTTCCCCCTTGTTCTAACATTCTATATTTTTGCTTTTCTAATTCTTTAGAGGTTGTTATTTATGTCATCCTGTTCTATTTGTGTTAATCATTCAGAGATAATTTATACAGGTTAAGCATATTGTTGCCACACATACCTTTCTGAAAGGACTTGGAGGCATTCTGTTTGTAATTGGCAACTCCTTCGGAGCTTTTCTCCTGGTGAGGATTTCTTTTCTCTTTAGTCTGATAAAAAAAACAAAGAAGTTACAACTAAAATTCACTTAGCAGAGATTGCTTTTCCCAATAGTCAATAAACACTGATATTTATTATTATTTGTTCCCCCTATTGTTACAGCTTGTCTACCTGGTACTTAGCTCCCCTCTTTTGTATGATTTCTACAACTATAGCCCCAATCATCCTGAATTCATTCCTCTCTTAAATGAGTTCTTGCAGGTTTGTTTACCTTACTTTTGCCCCTTTTTTTATAGTATGTCTGTGTATTCCACCCATAGAAACTTAGTTTATTTGTTGCTCGTCTTATGGCAGAGCGTTGCACTTTTTGGAGCATTGCTTTTCTTTATTGGGATGAAGAACGTGATTACAAGGAGGCAACCCAAGAAGAAGGCCCCAAAAGCAAAAACAACTTAAGATACACAAAACAAGCAAGTGGTCATGATTGGATTTTTGTTTTAGGTGTTCCAAAATTTTTGGGGTTTCCACTCTGAAATTAATGCAGCATCAGAAACTGTGTTGTAGATGTTCTCTAAGTACCCAAAAATTTCAAAATATTCTTTTCCTTTTCTAGGATTTGTTATGCTGACAGTTCCCGTAGACGTATTTGTTATTTGGGAAAGTGAATGGATAGGAATATATTTATTTGTTCTTGAACTATTTGAGAACGGAGCTAAAAGATTTCTTAGGTTCTTCATATTGCTGGATTAGATACAGCTGTGCATTTGGTTGTACATTACGATCACTGAAATCTTCCATTCCAGTCTTTGATAACGTTTCTCTGTGTTTATGAGAGTTTATGGTCATAAAATGGAGATCCAAATTGCTTTTGGTTAAGCATCGATATCTCAGAATTATCGGATACTTCAACTATCCCATAGCAAATTCCAAACTTGGGTAATAGCTACAGCCCTTTGCACTTTTCTATCTTCGAACCGAAATTACAGAACTCAAGTTCTTATCAAAAGAAATTGCATGAAAATAAACTGGAGGAGCCGAAATTAACAGAAATAAAGGGAGCAAATGTAAAATGGTGCTGTTGACTGCTGATTGATGAAATTTAAAAGTGAATAAATTGATAAGTTCGATAATGCAGTATCTAAAATAATCCTAAAATGATCTAATTGAAGTAAAATTAAAAGATCTGGCTATTGTCCGTAATCTGACTATCTGAGTAAGTGGTTCAATCAGGGTTTTTTTTTTTTAAAAAAAAATTGGCACCATAAATTTTAGAGTTACTGTGACAATAATTATTTGAAATAATTACTAATCTTTTTCATTTGTGGCGAGTGTCTGCTTTCTTTCTAATTTATTTACTTTAGTGAATAAGGAATGAAGTTCGCTTTAAGAGGAGCATCCTTCTCTGTATAAAGCTTCAACAAAACTATCAAGCTAGTATATAATTCATGTTCTCAAATTTGTTTCTGATTATGTGTCTTTTATTGATATCGCTGTTATGACTAAGCTTGATTTTTCTTTTTCTTTTTCTTTTTTTGGTAAGGCTCTTAAATACCCATCCTAATGATTGGATTACTGCTATTTCAGATGGTCTGTTTAAAGGTAATCTAAAAAATGCTACTTTGTGGTGCTGTTTATTGTAAAGGTTGAGGTGATTTTTTTTTATGGTTTCAATGTCTCCTCAAAATTAGGAGATATGAGAGTGTTCCACCTTAAAAGTTTGTTGATCCAAACTATGAATTAGGAGATATAGTTATGAAATTTGGTGGTGCTGTAAGTAAGGCGATTGATCACCTTGAAAAGTTAGAAAAGCAAGTCAAGAAGCTCGAGGTAGGTCTCGATCGTCAATGAAACGAGTTGCGCTCCTTCATCGATAACATCATTGACGAATATATTGACAAGCAACATGATTTGATCAAGGCTTTTCAAGAGAATGTCTACAATACCATGAATAAGGTTCAAGCCAAAGTGGAAGAGTTGCATAAGGGGTTTGAATCTGTCAAGGAGGACGTGGTGCAGTGCAAGCGGGCAATCGTTAATAGGGTAGCTACTCAAGGTACGATGACTGCACCAAGGGTTGAAGCTCATAAATAGAAGCAGTTAGTTGCAAACGTGATGCCAAGGAGCTTAACAACTTTTTTTGGCAAATGAAAAAACGAGGAGATTCACAAAGGTACCTGCACTATTAACATATAGGAAGAATTACAATAGGGATTGAAGCGCCAATCTTATCCGGAGAATGTGGCCCGTCACGCTCACAAAGAGATGAAGGAGTTGAAACAAACTAAGTCCATTATAGAGTATGCAAATGAGTACTTTTTGTTGATGTTACAAATCACAACATGAGTGATGAGGACTTGTTGTTTAATTTTCTGGATGAGTTACAATCATGGACAGCCAACGAGTTAAAGCGGCATGGAGTGAAGAATATGTATGACGCCCTTACAATAACGAAGACACTCATAGAATATAACAAGGGAGAAACTGGTAAGTCCAAGTATTCTAAAACCAATCACAGAAAGGTGGGGAAGCCAAGGAGTTTCACCTTCTGGAGAGTAAGGAGGAGAAAGGAAAACCGCCTAAGTGGAAAGAGTGGAAGCCTTATGGCCATAAAGGCAATGGCCCGAAGGCAAGCTGCTTCTTATGGGATAGGGATCATTAGGTAAAGGACTATCCGAAGAAAAATGCTTTCAATGCCATGTGCGAGGCACAAGAGGAGGGCGAACAAAGCCGTATGGGTTGTATGCAACTATTCAATTCCCTTAAAACCAAATGAGGTGCCAATGCGCCAACGAGGACGATGCTCATGTATGTTGAAGCCTACATTAACTGTATAAAGTTTTAAGTGCTAATTGATACGGGGGTTAAGCACAACTTCATCAAGCGTGCGGAGCGGAGCACTTAGGCCTTTACTTGGAAAAATGAGAATGATACTTCAAGTCTGTGAATGCTAAAGCCAAGCCGCTCGACGGAGTGGTTCGAGGAGTCAAAATTCACCTAAAAACTTGACACGGTGAATAAAATTTCTCGGTAACACCTCATAATGATTTTGATGTGGTATTGGGTATGAAGTTCTTACGACAATACAATATAGTGTTACTCCCTCAACACAACTACATATGTATTTTAGAGGGAGGACCTCGAATGATATTAACGGTAAACAAGCCTAAGGGTGGCACAATCTAAGGCAAACATCAAAGTCTTTTCCGCAATGTAACTATAGAAATATGTTGAGCGCAAAAGAGAGATACATCCAGCCACAATAAGGGGGACAAATGATGAGGCGAAATGAGGCAAGAATGAAATACTGAAAGATGTTGCAGAAGTGCTTAGAGAGCACAATGGGGTCATACCTACTACCTTGCCCAAATAATCGCCATCAAGAAAGGTAATTGAGGGTAAGTTGGAGCTTGAAATTATATTTTTAACTATAGTGCTGGTGCTTTAACCAAAGTTAGTAGAGTTGCGGGGGTAACTCAAGGAGTTGTTGGGTGCAAATGTCATCCAATAACCTAAGGCGTTACATGATGTGCATTGCAACACAAGAAATGGGTCAAAAACATGCGGTAGTGTGTCAAGCATAGTGTGTGGGACTTGGTGATGGAGACGATACTTCCACTACAGCGCAAGCCAACACGCTCACTTCACATGGGCCTTAATCATGGGACGAATGGCCAATTTCAGTTACCAAGAGGATTGACAATGTCTCGCACAATGTGAAGATACCTTTGAGACAATGCCTATATTTGGTGCTTTTTGCAAACTGTTGGAAGTAATACCGTAGAGGTACGGAATGTGCGAAACATAAACCATACAAACTGAAAACCTTTGAGAATTTCCATATATTATGATAAAGAGGAGGAACTCGGGACGAGTCATGAGCGCTTTGTCAAGTAGAAAGGGTTGTCCAATGTGAGAGCACACTCGAGACAAAAGAGCGTACAACCAAAGTTTGAAGAATGAGGTACGCAAGTTCCAACGAAGATGCGACGAGGGCGTTAAGTGAATTTGGTGGGAGAGAATGTCACGCCCCAAATGTTCTCAAGCAATTACTTAAATGCTTGGTATACGACAAAGCCTCTTAGAGGGTATTTGACTTATGGAAAGTTATAAGGGCCGAATATTTTAGAAGGTTTAATTGAGTTGGGTTGAGCCCACTTTTGTGTGGTAGGTGGGAGGGAATTCTAGAGATGACATATTCCAATGGATATTCTTATGGTAGGTGACGTCTTTAGAATATTACTTTGTATATTTTTTTACTTTAAATATAGGTCGTTAGATTAAGTAAATCTTAGTCGTCCATTGTACATAGCTTTAGTTATAAATAGATGAAGCTTTCATTTGAGCAAACCATCCTCCAACATTATAATTCTCATAACTTTGTAATTTCTCTTTAATATTAATATAGATAACATTCTCTTAAATACTTGATGTGCTTCTACTTCATCTCTTTCTTTGAGTATTAGTCTTGTAGGTTGTTTAACACTTTAAAAGTGTCTAACGCTGCGCAGATTTGAGAAAAGTCCATGACATATGGCTGCGCTTCTTTTTGCCCAACAATCGCACAGTGCAAATGGCAACACAAAACTGCCCCTTCATGTAGCAATCACGTTGGGTGAAGCTACCCTTTGATCACTATAAGAGTGACCTTTTTTGAATTGTCGAATTTTGAAGTCTTGATCATCTCTATTGTTTCAAAACACAAAGTTTCGTTATCATTACTAATTACTCATGACCGCACAACATTCTACTAATCTTTTACAAATTATCAAACACAAAGTAAAAACAAAGAGGAAGAAAATGGCTAAAAATAAAACCTTACTTGTAAACCCTTTCAACCAAAAATAAAACACCTAAAGCATCGCCATCTCAAGACTTTTTTGCTTCATTAGAGAAGGGCCCAAAGGCCCTTTTTTGATAAGCCCCTCTTTGATAAACTCATCTCCCATTTTTCTCTTTTGCGTGTTTTGTTTTGTTATCTTCTCTTCTCCCACTGTTTGTTGTTTCTCTTTTCTTTTTCAACCTTTTTTGTTGGAGGCTCTCCTTATTGTTTATGGCTTGTCATTGGCGAGGATCTCCGGCTAGTGCAACACTTAACAGACTACCGGATCTCCAGCCCATAGGCACTTTCAAACTACAAAATCTCAGTAATCTGGCCCATGCAGCTTGCAGCCTACCAAATCTTTAGTCGTGCAGTAGTTGCTTCAAGTGTGTCTCGTAGGATCCTAACATGGCTTTACCGATCACGACCAGTGCCAATGCCAGCCTCTACAGTGCTTTTGCCAGCAACCCTTATTGGCGATGATTTCCTTTTCATCTTACACTATGTTGTGCCTCCATTTTTGCCATTGTTGTGTGAGCCATTTTCTGGTGGTAGCAGACTCGATGATTGTCACAAACCTCATTGTCATTAGTACAGAACAAATCGATGTTTAAATTATGTATAATATTTGTTGAGGTTATTTTTCTGTATGGTAGTGGGTTTACGAGTTAGAATAAGTTAGTGTTGTATTTAGGATTGAAGATGGTAAATAAGATGGTGGCTTTAGTTTACTTTTACTTTGTGAGAGGGTTTTGTCCATTGTTATAATGATAGTTGATTTCTCGTTAAAAGAATAGTTGATTTCTCATTAAGAAGGTAGTTAATCTCTCGTTAGAAGAATCGATATATTCTTATTAAGACTTAGATCTCGTAGTGGGGTTTAGTTTATCTCTCTTCTTATAAAGAGTTTCAGGTACAAACATTTGTTAGTAAATATAAATTATGTTATTTCGATAATTCTCTATTTATATAAAATAATAAATTTAATAATATATTGATTAAATGATATTAAAATTAAATAAAAAAGGAGGAAGAAAGAAAGACTAAGTTATTATTTGCAATTCATTAGAAAGATGGAGATCATCACCTGGTCGCAATACCATGAACATCTCGTGATCGAACAAGTTAAATTAACCACATCTAATGGAAATGACAAATTAGAGTTACTTAAGTCTAAGAAAAATCTAAAATATACTAAAATCTACACAATTATTATCCAACGGTCCAGGCAACTGCTTAAGCCTATGACTTGAGATGCTCTTTTATTAGCTTGAAAGTATTTTTTTTTTTAAATATTACAAGAGAAGTTTAATATAAAGAAGGCTCCAAGAGTTTTTGGTTATATATAAAAAAAATAAAGGTTTTTTTGGTCTGAAAGAGTATTCTTTTTAACTAAATTAAATAATAACCCAAATTTTTAGGTTATTCCCGAAAAACCCTTTAAAATAATTTTACAAAAAGGAAAATTTAACGACGTCGTGTTGGTTTTTCCGTTTTCCGTTTCATATAAAACATATCGTCTTTTTGGTGAGAGAAATTCGAAAATAAAATTAAAAAGCCAAGTAGTGAAACAAGGAAAAAGCGGCAAAAATCAGTCATCCAACCGCAAGCATGGTAAAGCTCCTAATAACATCTAACACTCCTCACTTGCACGTCTCTGAAAATTTATCAAATTCATAGAAGAAAGAACTTAAGCTTTAATCTATGGCAGGATTACCTGAAAACCGTGATACCTTCACAACTCGTCGCCGAACGCGGCTCCAATTTAGTCGTAATCAACCCCGGTACTCGCTTGAAACCCTAACTACTAATTCCTTATTACTTTACTGAATTGATTATGGTTGTAAATTATAGTCAAATTAAAAACATGACCAGGTTCAGCCAATATCAGAATCGGCCTCGCTCAACACGACGCTCCCTTGAACATTCCTCACTGCATTGCTCGCCGTACCACCCAAGTCCCTAAGCGAAATGTGAAAGATCAGGTTCGCTAATTTTGGTTAATTGTTTGATTTGTGTTATATTACGCTAGTGTTTTGATTCTTAATTTTGAATTTTTTTGAATATTTAGTGTTCCGTTGTTTGTTGTTTAGATGCTTAATTCTCAGGTTACCACAGCGCAGCATGTCGAACGTGAGAAGGAATATGACGTTGTGAGTCAGTTTGCTTTGTTTTGTTGTTTATTTATCATATTTTCAACATATTTTGTTTTTGGATTAACTCTTTTGCTTGTTTTGTTTGATTCTTAGATTGCTTCACTGTTGAAGATACCATTCCTTGATGAAGAAGTCACAAACAATTCCTTCCCACGGAAGGTTGGAGAATATTTAACAAATTGTAATTGGGTTTTATAAGAATTTAGTCTTGGTTAGGTTGTATTGTAAACATATTCTTTAAGATTTCACTAACTGCACAAGCGTGTCTAAGAGTTGGTGTGATGCAATTGAGAGAGATGCCTCCTCTTTCTCTTTTGTTGAAATTGGATTAAGAAGAATGTGAAAAATGTTTAGTTTAATTTCTGATGTATTTTATATGAAATGAAGATGTTTGATTTATACTGTACATCACATTTTGAGGGTTTGCTGGTGGTTTTTAAATCAAATCTGCGATAACAAAAGCTTAAAGCTCGTAGTTATAGAAGGCTTCTTGGACTCACCTTGAAGTGGGATAGAGGGAACATGCCCCCACAACACATTTTTGCTCTTCTGTGTTAAATTAGCTGAGCATGGAACTGCAGGGCTCAAGGCTGTCAGTAGGCATACACTTCATATTATTTGGTTTGCCGGAGTTTAAGTGAAAATAATGATTTAGTAGAAGTTCAATCTTCTTGAAAGCTTGAAAAGACACAGAATAGAAATAATGATTTTAGTGATCTTATTACTTGTCACACATAAGGGGCCTGCTGAATTATTGCATTTGGAGATATTATTAAAGTAATTTCAGTAATCATAAAACACAAGTGAATGTAGAAGAGATTATCTGATGTTATGTGGCTTACTCATGCTTTATGGAAATTGTGCAGATGGGCCGTGTTGATGGATATAATCCACAAAATAGCAGGAAGGATATAGCCTTCAGTTGGACTAATGTATGCGAGCGGGAACCTACATCATGTTTGGCATTAGGTAAAAATTATTTATTTTCTTTATCCTTTTTGTGTCCTTTTTGTCCTTCATTTTCTTTCCCATTATTCTAAAGGACTGTCATAGTTTCTTATTGTGTTTGTCCCATTTGGAGGCTGCCTGGTGCCTGCTTTAATCCATTACTTGAGAACTTAGACATGAATGAGAATAACATTTCTAGCATTCTATATTGATCAACATGAAGTCTGACCATGACTAACTAACCAGACAGACTAAATTGAATGTACACATTGTTGTTGCTAAACTATGCAATTGGTACCAACTAGAAGTACGGTGTTAGAATTGCAATAAAAATCTTACACAAGAGTTAACTATCTATTCTTCATAGAACACGTGTCAATTCTTATTTAAGGTCTTAAGTGAGAGTTTTATGTGAAGCTTATGGCTGTATTTTGCCCCTTGTGCGTAGCAGTTGATGAATCTTAAATTAGTTCCAGTGTTTGAATTAGCCTGGGCCTATAATGATTGTGTATGGTGGTTAGATAATGGCATTTTACTTGATATTTTTCTACTATAAGTTATATAGTCTTGGTCTTGCATTGCACATCTTGTATATTGATTATGCAGAAAGTTCATCAACAATGGATAAAGGCATGACTAATGAGTCAATGGGCTGGCACGAAAGTAGCGATACTAAGGAGCTTAATACAAGTGAGCGTAAGCTCAGAGAGTTCATTTGTGGTGAGGAAGCCCTAAGAATATCTCCCACAGAACCATATTGCTTACACCATCCTATTCGTAGAGGTCACTTAAATATTTCCCAACATTATCCAATGCAGCAGGTATTGTCCTTATGTTTTGTCCTGTTATACCTTTGAAAATTATTGCCTACTATCATTCATAATATGTTTTTATGAGCAGAAGGAGAACAAAGAACATTTGCTCCTGTAGGAGTTTAGTGTGAGACCATTCTGTAATCGTGTGATGTTTTAGTTATCTACTGGATTACTGAATCTCTTAGCAATATATTTCCCTTTTGTAGGTATTGGAAGACCTGTATGCCATTTGGGACTGGATTTTGATGGAGAAATTGCATATTCCTCATTCTGAAAGAAACTTGTATTCTGCTGTTCTTGTTGTTCCAGAAACATTTGATAATCGAGGTAACTTATATTTGGATATATTTTCTTCAAAGGGAAGTGGAATAGTATTTTTTTCTATAATATATTAAGGGAAAGGAACAAATTGCATCCACATTTAAATATTTGCTCCCTCTAATGTCATAGATGTTTGCTTCATGTTTGTGTTTTAATGTGCTTCAACCATAGAAAGTCGAGTCTAAAACTCTGCTGTAATTCTTTTTGATCTTATGAAGTTGAGCTCTAACTAAAAATTATGCTGCAAGAACTTAAAAGATTGAATCTAGACTGGATCAAAGGTCCAAGGAATAGTTTATTGGAAGATTGTAAGATCCTAATTTTGAAGCAAGTGGTCTAGGGATCAATCTCCCTCAGACCAACCTTGGAGGGGATTCAATTTAATTTGTGTTTGTGCTGGGGGTGAGGTGGTGTGGGGTGTGTGGTGAAAACTGAAAAACAAAAATAAGATGAAACAATTAATGTTAGAAAGCCTATGATAGTTATAATTCTTGCATGTCGTTTTAACAATAGGTTGATGTTTATTTTGAAGTTCCTACTATGGCTGCACCTCCGTTTTTTTATGCATGTTAGATTAATATCGCTTGGTATGCATCATGTGATATTGAACTTGAATTCCATGTAGTGCCATTCTGGCTTGCTAATTGAGGTTCCTGAAGTTTGCTCTGTATATTTGAGTTCCAGATGCCAGCTTCGCTTGAATAGCTTGACCTTTTGTTAAACAAAATAAATAAATAAATAAGTCTCTAGTTTGTCTTGTTGATGGCTCACAAAGTTGACAGTGGCATCTAGGTTATGTATCCAGTATGACTGGAGGTCTGTCTCTTAACCTGTTTGGAGTATAAAATCAATAGAACTTTGGCAACTATACCTTGTTTATCTGGTCTTAGCTCTTGATGAGTCATAGGTTCTCCTTTACATGCAAGATTAGATTGACATATGAACTATGGTAATAGATTTAAATGTTAACCATGTTGGCTAGCATTAACTGCTTCATTAATCTCATCCTTGAACTTTCTGGTTCTTTTATCCATTTTTTCTTATTTCACTAATATTTCTGAAGTTAATATTCATCTATATGAAGTTAAACAAGTAACTGGAGTAGATTGTTGTGAAATTGTCTTAGTTTTCTATATTTTCATTTTTACACATTACAAGCAGAAATAAGAGAAATGCTGTCTATTTTACTGCAAGATTTGCTCCTTACCTCAGCGGTGGTACACCAGGTGAGAAGTTTCTTTATAGTAATTATAAATTCTTTTAAATTATTTTTTTTATGACCACCCTGTATAGTCAATAAATATTTGATACTTGTCTTTATTTATCTTGCCAAACTAAATTGGCCAGAGTACATTGAAGATTTCTAGACTAATTTTAGATCTCCTTGCTGTGTGATTTGCATTTGAATGATAAACTTTTTGTCAATGGAAAAATAACTTTTTTTATCTTGACATCAAGCAATCCGTTAAGTGCATCATATTCCGCAGTGTATTAGTAATTTAGCATCAAAATGGTTCAGAACAAGGATTTACTGGAATTTGGGCATGCTTAGGGGCTTATTTGCATTTTTTGGGATCAATAAATTATGCATTATATGTCTGAGAACAATTCTAATTTTAACACATCATTTAATTCTATATCCATGATAAATTAAGTCTATTACACACTTATGATAAATTTTCTCATCTTGTAATTTATATAGATATTTATCATTTGAAATGCTTACTTAGATTTAGTGTTTCATTTTCTTCTATATGCCCTGTGATTAATGAGAATGTACGGTAGTGGCATCTTGATTTTTTCCTCCTTTTCTTCTTGTGGTTGATCCTTTTAGGATATCTACATTTAACTATACAAGTTATGTTGGCTTTAATTTATTAATCTATTGTGTATACCTTCTAATTTATGTTTTTTTTTTCTGGATTGAATCAACTCAGGAAGGTCTTGCTGCAGTTTTTGGGAATGGATTATCAACAGCCTGTGTTGTAAATATGGGTGCTCAGGTGACATCAGTCATTTGTGTTGAGGTAATGCATTTCCAAGTTGCCCATTCTGAGATTTGTTAAGAATATTAAAATCTTTCTCTTGATGGTCAAGCATCTGATGAAAACAATATCCAGACCTTGCTTATTCACTTTAGAGACCAAAATATGGATAAATGTTGAGGAATGAAGTTCCTACATAGTAATTTTAGAAATCTAATATTTGCATTTCGGTACTATTATCACCATTGTGAATGCATACTATCTTTTGGTGCCATCATGCCTATCACCAGTGACATGTCTTGCTGCAAAACTGTAATCATTTCCGCCAGCCATCTTCATCTCCATCGGTGTTAGTAATGCCACCAGTATCAGCTATCATCACTGCCTCCACAACATTAACAATATCACTGCTCCTGCCATATACAGCAATGCCATTGCTACTACCTCCTTTAGTGCCATGACCATTGTCACCACAGCCAACTATACCATCTTGACACCCAAATTACTTCCCTTGTGACTTCAGTTTCAAAAAACCATTTGGCTTGTTATTTGCTGCTCCAAAAATACCGTAACATGGGAATTTGCTTTAGCATGTTGCCTTTTTAACACTGCAAAAGGTTAAAATGCAATTTTTTTTTCTATTTTTGGTTCTTTTTCGTGCCCCACCTTTCCTGTATTTCTGATTGTATCGATAAGCATGGCTTGATGATGCCTAAATTATGGAGAGTAATGGTTTCACTCTTATTCTAATTACCTACATACTTATTTGGTGTCCAGGATGGAGTGGCTCTACCTAATACAGAGAAGACTTTACCTTTTGGTGGAGAGGTGTGGATTCTAGTTTATGCCTTCAACTTAGTACATACTTTTTCACATGAACTATAAGATGAAATTGCTAACACTTCTGAATGTTATTTTACACCTTCAAAAGTTATTTTTGTGGTTGTATTCTTGATCCAGGAATTACTTCCATGTTTTGTACTGTGTGCATCTATGCTTGCCAGTGGCTAAACTGCTTACCAGAAATTTATTGCACCTTTAGGTTGAAAATACCTGTAATGTGAAACTATTGATTGAAGTATTTATGACTTTCATAATTTTATCTCCGTATCAGAAACAATTTTTTAGTTGAGACTAGCATTTTACTCACACTCGAGGCTGGAGTTTTCTTTGTTCACCAGTTCATTCATTGATTTGTTTGGCTTGTAAATCATTCCAACCTGCTTCCTTTCAAGCTGTTAAGTGTATGCCCCACCTCTAGGTTCTCTTGATCATCCAAGCAAACTCCCTCATATGGTGTCACTGCTTGCTCCAACCTGACCAATAATTTTATACCAGCCCGTCTAGCATCTAGTGTATCTTGACATTCTGTTGTCCATTAATCTGAATGTATGGCTAAGGTGACTGATAGTGATACTTAAGAATTAGCATGCTTATCGATGGAACTGTGTGATCAGCACTTCTTGAGCAGTATCCTTGCTTCTTTGACATTATGAGAAGTGTTATGATATTCTCTTTGACCTCATCTCTTTGTAAGATTGCTCGAGTGAGTTTTAAATGATGTGCTTGAAAGTAAAGGGATAAAAACATCAAAGTGCAAGAATAATTAAAAAATATATATGTTATGCAAACCTCTACCAAAGAACTGGAAAACTTTGGTGATCATTCTCTTCTTACTACTCAAAACAGGTTGGGACAAGATACTTCTTGGAAGATTGGCTTTGCTTAGTTATGGTGATAGGGTGAGCTACATTTTCATGTATTGCACGCTCATTATGGCCTTTCTTATATCATGCATTCCTGGTAGATATCCTCATATTTCAATGCTCACCTCCATCTGACTTGTTTGTAACTCATTCTTAAATGAAACTTCAATGTATTTGTTTTATAGTTTGCTACCTTTTAGGAAGATATTCATATTTCCTGTGTGCTGTGTCTATCCCTTTCTTCTGGCTAGATAGTTGTGCTGTGGGTATCTCTTTATATATGTTTTGTATATACTGCTTACACAAGCTTGAACTTAATGTTCGTCTGCTGAATTGATGTTGGTATTGGTGTTTTTGATCTTTTAATTTCAGCTGAAATGGCTGACCTAATTTTTTCTCGTGTTGAAGTAAATGAATCATTCAATTCAATTATCTATTGATAATTTTGTAATTTTTACTTGCTAATTATTTTTTTATTTCATGTAGTTAATTTATTAGCAATCTTTTTCAGGATATATCAAGGTGCCTTCTCTGGACTCAGAGGCATCACCAGACATGGCCACAAATTCGTACTGACATTTTGATGAAACCTATGGATTTGTTGATGCTCAACAAACTGAAAGAGTCCTACTGTGAGATTAAAGTAAGTTTTTGTTTCTTTCTTGTAGTGAATCCACTAATTCTTTTACCTTTCTTTTCCCTAGTTTTTATCATTTGTTCAAAAAACCATACTATAGTTTCTTTTTTCATCATTTCATATTTCCTGTGTTCAGGAAGGGGAGGTGGGCGCTATTGCTGTAGTTCATTCATACGAGGATGGCTTGCCACCTGGATCTCAAAAGACAAGGCTAACTGCTCTTAACGTACTTCTCTTGGAAGGAAAATCTGTTTTTGTTTTTTCTCCTCTGGAAGTATATTTGGCAAGCTGAAGTGCTATCCTGATGGTTTTCAAAATAGGTTCCTCCTATGGGTTTGTTCTATCCAAAGCTTTTGGTTCCAGATGTCTATCCCCCAGCACCTCGTTCATGGTTTGTTATCAGTTAAATTCTTTTTCTATGCACCAAGAAATGTTTGTGCCAAATAGATAAGTTTGATATGTAATGGTTTACTTCATCAGGTTTAAAGACTATGAGGATATGCTAGAAGATACATGGAATACAGAATTCCCGAGAAGATCTGACTTGTCAGATGGCTACTTTCCTGGCATGAATGTTGGGTTACCAATGTGGGACAGCTACTCAGTTTCAATGACTAAGCCAAAGAAAGAAGAGAAGATAGGACTGGCAGAAGCTGTAACAAGTAGCATTCTTTCAACAGGTAGGATTTTGTATATCTTCTATTGGGTATCATGCACGACTTTATGTCACCGTTTTAACTCTTTAGCTGCTGTTTTCACAGGTCGAATTGATCTCCAGAGAAAATTGTTTTGTAGCATACAATTGGTGAGTTTTGGCTGCAAGGGTAGTTTGTAGGAGATCCCATTTAAATATTTCATGTATGATGCAAGGGATGACATGGTGTTGTTATTTAGATCGGTGGAGTGGCTTTGACTGGTGGTCTTGTTCCTGCTGTGGAGGAGAGGTTTGTTTCATCCTTGATTTAAAGATTGTACTGGTTGTGGTTTGGCTTGCTATTGGATTTATCTTTGTGATTTTCAACCTAAGAGCTGCTAACTGAAAATTGAAACCAAGCTTAGATTAACCCTCATATGGTTCAGTTAGATCAGGCATTCATGGATTTCTGTTACATTATTTTTCATCGAGAATTCTTTTCTAAAGCCACACCAGAATCTTTCATAACCATGAAAAATATTTGGTTCATAATTGTTCAGATATAAATGGAAAAATGAATATTTCCAGATTGTATATCATTTGAGAAATGAATCTTAGGAGGAAAAAAAAAAAGAAATGTCAAAAAATATATATTCAATATCATTAAAAATGAATCCCCCCTTCCCCTAGTCAATATATATGTGTGTGGGGGGGTAGGATTTTAATTAGGTGGTGAAATCACTCACCATTTGTTGCGTGACTCTACAAAAGGTTGGCGCTTGATTTTAGTTGAAAAATATTTTTACTAAAGTAAAGCGCTTGCTTTTCATAAAGATTTGGTGCGTGACTTCGCCCACCTGATCAATATATATATATATATAATCTGTTGGGGTTAGTTCTCAAGTTCAATAGATTTACCAATGAAGCCAAACCATACCAAAAGTCATATTGATACTTCAGAAATGTGATCAGAAGTGGTAGGATGGGTTTTTGTTTATATAGACTAGGTGCATTTTCTGACAGTAGCTGTATTGCACCTTCTCATGCCTTACAAGAGAAATCATAACTTGTTCCTTTGGCTTAGTATTGCTTCACTGCAAGAATACAAGACATCAGTATGAATCATTGCCGCAGCTTCCAATCAATAACATAGGGTGGTAAATTTGTACTGCAAATACAAAGAATTGGTAGACTAGTTATAGCTTCAGTTTAGACAACCCACCAGCCTGGCTAATTATTGTAAATATTGTGCATAAGTTAATGCATCTAGTGTCATTTTTGTAAATAGTCTTGCTGCATCATGTTGCATCTTGGATCATGGCCACACTGTCTTGTATTAAACCTGAATTTTATGAGAATAACCTGATTGAATTTCATACTAATTTAGAGGCCAAGTGAATTTCAAGTAGTACTGAATATCCATTGTGCTTTAATCCATTGGCATAATCACCAGAGAATAATATGGAATTAGTTAACTACTGAGATTCTAGTCCTTAATTGCTCATGTTCAAACAACTGCTGAGAAAATCTTTTAAGTTCTATGTGTAATGCAATGGATCCATTCGGCTGCATTGAGGATACCAACACTCCTAACAATTGTTTGCAAAAGTCACATTTGTCCTTTCTTTTTGCAGAGTTTTGCATGCGATTCCTTCAAATGAAGCAATTGATATGGTTGAGGTTAGTTTACAGATCTTTTTTTTTTCCAGATGAAGCTCATATCAATGATTCATCTCTAGTTCTGCCTAAAACAATTCAAGATGAAATTTTTCTGGTCTGCAGCATGATATCTGGATGATTAGCATTTACTTCATATTTTGTACAGTGGGACTTTATTGCTATACTTTTGGTTAGGCAAGTATTTGATGAACATTGTTTCATCCTTTTATTTTCTGAATTATGATTTAGACCTTCTACCATAAAGTGAAATTTTCTGTTTTCAGTTTAGCGGGTCTTATTGATTTCTTTCTGTAAAGGGAAATTTTGGCACACTTTTATTTCCTGTGACGCACAAATGATGAGGGAGTAACTTCACTTTATGGTACCATATTTTGGCACACTTTTATTTCCTAACAGAAAATTAAAGTCTTGGTTTGACACCATTGAGTTGTGGCTATCAGTGATTCTACATGCACGCAAGTGTCTAAGGAATCCCATATTGCTGGCATTCATGCATTATTGGGTTTTAGCCATTGGTGATTCTACCTGCACTTATGATAAATAATACTCCTACTAATCGAATAAAAAGTTATTACTTTGAACATTCTATTGGTTTTGGCTGTAGGTGATTCTACATTTACCTTTCTGATGTCGCATGTCTTGCTTTTCCTCAGTTGTAGTTGTAGATGCTATATTCTGACATTGTTTAACCGTCATATACTGAAACAGGTATTGCAATCAAGGACAAATCCAACTTTTGTCTCTTGGAAAGGCGGAGCTGTAAGTTAGCACCAATTACCATTATGTTATATTGTTACATCCATATTTCCTGTGATTGATTTTTATCAAGTTGATTTCAATGGAACTCTGTATTGTTTGATTGCAGTCTGATACTTCTCTTCTGCTTTGGCAGAAATATGGTACCCTAGTATGTGATATATAGCATCTGGTATTTTCAAAAGAAGTTTTCTTACCTATTGTGCTGTATAATTTGCATGAAATAACTGATATGAAGTGTACTATATCAGATATGAATGAAATAATGTATGGGATTGTCATCTTGGAACTGTTGTAGCAATAGGCATTCCCTCCTTATACTGTCACGAAGAGAGAGTCTGGATAATGCTTGATAGGTCCTATTGCCCAACACTGCACCTGAATGATCTCCTACAGGAATGCTCCTGCTTGTGAAATCTTCCTCATCGGGTTTATTATTGCAATAAGCCTTTAGTTGAGTGAATTCAGTTGCCTATGGTTGCAATGGTCATATTGAACTAAGCGACTGTCATGTTTTGCAAGTTTATACCTTTTGGAGGCTGCAAATGTAGTTTAAGATATCATTACTTGTTTCTCTTTTGCTGTTGCTGATATAGCTCATATCTTCTTTTATGACAGATCCTCGGAATTCTAGACTTTGGTAGGGATGCCTGGATTTATCGTGAAGACTGGATTCGCAATGGGATTCACATTGGCAGTGGCAGGAAATACAAGGACTCTTATTTTCTTCAAGCTCAAGCAATGTGTTACATAAATTCCTGAAAGGTAAAAAAAAGAAAAAACAGTTCTACCACTCTAGATTACATTGAATCTTTAAGGTTGTAGGTTCATGTTCTATTGACCACTTTCAAGTAAAAATATTTAATCTATTATCAGTGTGAAGTTTGAACTTTTTGAACTTTCAGCTCTTTAATCAATCTCCATTCTCGCGAGGTTCCTCTCAAGTATTTTCACTTGTCATAAAGAATCAAAGTCTTGAGCATAACTGGTCCAAGTGCAATATATCATAAAATTCTTAAGCTTAAGCTAATTGGCTTGCAGTGAATGATCAATGTATGGAGATCTCCATTAATCCCTCATCCCTGATTTATTTACCTGCCTTCACTGCAGATCTCTGGACCACAATTTCAATGGCTTGTCAAACCTGAGAACGTTTTACAGCTTTTTTGATAGGTAAAACGGTTGTTAGCATAAGTGGTTTTACAGCTGTGTATAGTTGAATTAGCAAACAAAGAGCCACTTGCTTCAAGGTCTAGATTTTCTCACCTCAAGTACGACTGAAGACTAGCACCACTAAAGAGGAACATGATTGTCTTATTTCTTTGAGATAATTTAAGATTTTCCACTGCATTAACTTGCATTATATCACATTTGATTAAATGTGGCTTTTCTTCAAATTCAATTGTCAAATCAATATGGTGTGTGGACGATTGAATCGTCCAGTTATCAAGCCAAATGCTATAATAAAACTTAACGCCCTTCTGAGCAAATTAAACAGTTTTTCTATTCCATTTCTCTCTCTCTCTCTCTCTATTATTTTAAAAACAAAGCTCTCAAGCTCTCTTGAAATCTGATGATATTGCGTGATACTGTAGTAAAATTTTGCCACAAATTGAATTTGTAAAGACCGAATCAACAATAACCCTACTAGTGATCATCAATGGCCGACGTTTATAATTCGATGAAATAGTTGCAACACAAGGGATAGAACGGGAGTCTGCTTCTTTTGTGCTACATTGTCCCACACCGATAGAAAGAAACGAAGAGAACGGAAAGATGCGCTTATAAATAATTTTTGTCAATGTAATGATAAATTTAAAAGGGTCGGTTGGCTAAGTATGCCACTCCCGCCCTAGTTAGGCGGGTGCCGTATGGCTATCAAGACATATGGCCGACATAATTTGTGGAACTTAAATAGGATTGGCTTGCTAGGCCGATCCTTCATTTCTGTATTCAAGCATTTAGACGTCGAACTCGAAGCCCCTGGGTATTTGGCTGAAGTGAAAGAGAATGAATTAGCGGGGTGACTGCAACATCAAGAACTACAGACTATTACCGACTAATTCGTAGAAGAATGGTTAATGGCATCCATGAGCTATGTATGCCATTGCCAGATTTTAGAAACAAAAACAATTCTGCTTCTATGATCATTGATTAACAGGGCCTAATATTTTAATTAGCATTTGATGTCTGTCAAAGATGTTAGGGACCCAGTGATCAAGCTTACAATATTTTTAGGTCAGAGGCAATGCTAATTGGCCATAAATTGCTATCACACGCTATTTGGAGACCGTACAATATTGGCCTCAGCTCCAGCCCCCAAAATAGCCGTAGATTCCCGACTTTTACTACGAAAGCTATTTGGTCGCCTATGAACCTGTCGGCTAGATAGAGTTACTCCTAATCAATGCAACTATAGCAAAGAGTTCTACAACTCCATCTTATCCCCCAGACGTCCCTCTCTAAGAGTCGGGCTTTCCCCTCCTAATCAATACACTACCCCATATTTACTACCTACTCAATATCTCATCTTCTGCGATTTATTATATAAAAGACACCTTTCCAACACCTCTACAATCTTCATATCTTACTCCAAAACTCTGGCTATAACCGCTGCAAGATCACACGCAACAGCCAGATCCAGTTCAAATTGTTCACCACTGCTGCATAAATTGATCAAGAAACCAAGAAATTCAGTTCAAGACATCCAATCCAAGAAAGTATTCTCTTTTTCAGTTTATAAACCTTCAACTCAAAAATGAACCACTAATTAGGAGTGAGCACTTTCAGTTTATAAGCCTTCAACTTAAAAATGAACTACTAATTAGAGTGAGCACCGGTTTGATTAACCGGAGAATCGAACCCAACAGAATCAAAAATTTTGATTCAATTTAAATTTCGGTTTAATTTTTTTGGACCTGATAATTTCGATTTTGGTTTGGTTTTGATTTGATTTAAACAAAAAAAAAACACTAAAAATAATTTTAAAAAATTCAAAATTAAACGGAGATTCGATTTGATTTGAGTGAAAACTGATCGGTTCCAATTTCCAAACCGAACCCGATTCTGCCCACCCCTATCAGTGATAATGGCACCAATCACGCTTTAAAAGATGCATATAATTATGTAGCAAAAAGAAAATGAAAAGAAAATTCCATGACTTGCAACCACTGATTATTGTATGAATGTCATTTTAAGTTATCATTTATTACAAACACAAACAAAAGAGCAACAGAAATATGATGATCAAAGCTTAGAATTGGCAACAACAGCTCTCACATCCAATCCCAGCACGCCACATAAGTCCGGGTACAAACTCTTCCTTATCTCCGTATACACCTCACCAACCCATTTCCGGCCTGCCAATAGCTTCCCGAGGCGCATGCTAGCCTCAGCCACCTCTTCCGCGCGATCATGCGCCGCCTCCACGATCCCCATCCTCACCGCCTCCTCTCCCTTGATCTTCTTCCCTCTCAACAACACATCGCGCCGCGCGGTAGCCGAACCAACCTTGGATCGAAACAGAGCCGCGAAATAATCGGGCAAGGTGAGCCCGATATCTACCTCGCTCATATATAACACGCCTTTATCGCGCCTCATGATGACGTAATCATGGCTCATAGCCAGCGTGAACCCGGCGGCGGCTGCGTGGCCGTTGACCGCGGCAACCGTAGGCATGGGTAAAGAAATCATCGCGGCTACAACCGGCTTGAAGGATTCGACCATATAGTGGAGTCGTTCTCGTGCGCCGGTCCGTGAACCGGCAGCTTGGGCCCAGGCGAGGTCGAAGCCGTTGGAGAAAAACTTGCCGTGAGAAGTGGTAATAAGAGCGGAGCCGTGGGTGGCTTGGGCTTTGACTTGGGAGAGAGCAGAGAGGATCGAGTCGATGACAGCTGGGCCGAACCGGTGCTCGTCTTCATCGGAGGAGCCGGTTAAGGTTAGGACAAAAACGTCGCCGTGTTTATCTAACGTGCACATTTTCCGATGTTCTCTCTTTTCACAAAATGATTATTATTATTTTTTTTTATTTTTTTGGAAGAAGGCAAGCTACGAGACGTCGTCTTCTCCTGTCCTGTGCCTTATCCTCTCCGAGAAATGTAATGTTACTCTTGTTTATATGGGAGAAAGAATTTTTGTTTGACCTAAATGTTTAAACACTTTTTTATTTTTAAAAATATTTTAAAACCTTCCGTTCCTTAGTTCTTTTGATTAGATTTGATAAAGAAATAGGTTAAATAATATTTAATAGACATGCTGTAGTTTTTATTAAATATTAAATTTAAAATGTTACGTATTAACATATTATTTGTTTATATTTATATTATAAAATAATTAAATATTTGTTATTGTCATCAAAAAATGATGGCCTTTTTCTTACAATAATTTTTAATAATAAAAATATTATATTTTATATATATTTTTTTAATTTATATAATAGTAAAATCGAAAACAATTAAATGGGATTGTAAAGGGTGTGACCACCGTCGCTCGCAATCAAATGAGAGGGAGGGTGGGGGGAGTGGCGATGATCGCCACCCCATTTAGTTGTTTTCTTTTTTTTTTTTTTTAGAAACAATTTACTATTGTGTAGATAAAAAAAATAAAGTCTAATAATATAAAATATATTCATTTTTGTTGCTAAAAACCTGTCGTTGAAAAACGATCAGCCAACAATTATTTTTCGATGATGGTGGCAGGTTTTTTAATTATTATTTATTTTATTTTATTTTAAAATAAAATAATGACATGTTAACACGTATTCAAAATAACTAATTACATTGTGACACATCTCTTTTTATTAAATGACACATGTCAAACTAATATAATAAATTTAGTTTAAATAATTATTAATTATTTTATTTTATTAAATATAAATCAATGACATGTTGACACGTGTCCAAAGTAACTAATCACTTTGTGACACATGCCTTTTTATTAAATGATACATGTCAATTAATGCACACTCTACAACAATGAGTAAAATGGTAACTTTCATCAAATAAGACAAGATTCTGTCAAAATTAATAGAAGAAACTGACAGGGTCTCCAATGTATTTTTAAAAATAATAGAGTATTTTAAACACTTAAATCAAATTAAGAGTGTCCATCAATACTTTTTCTTATCTATATCAAGTAATATAAAACAAATATTAAAATATTAAATGAACATTGAATTTAATTCTTTGTAGTGATTTAACGATTTTAAAAGTTTGTTTTTGCAATTAAACCTTGAAATAGATCAATTATTGTTGAACAAAATAAAGTTAAAAAAATTCACTAAACCCTCGATTTTTTTAAAAAAATTAATAAGTTTATGATTTAGTTTTGGTAATCAAAAAATTTGATTTTTTAAGTCAATCAGCTCTAAATTTATATGTGAGAGAACTAGTGTAGGTCTACCAGATTAGGTTGTACTAATGCATTTGAAACTTAGTTGCTCGAGCCTGATCTTATAGGAAAAGAAAGCTTGTTATGATTTTGTTGGAGGTGGTTCTGGTGACGACCCTCTTGTGCTTAAGTTAATGATTTTTTTGAAGGTGAAGGTTATTAAAAATAGAGTAGTAGTGAAAGAATGCCATTATCTCCTATAGTTATTTTGAGTACCCCTTTTACAATCAAGTCTTTACTAATGTCCAAATTTGGTAAATGAAAGATTAAGCTACTTTTTTCTTGATTATCGATGTGTTCATGGTAATTGGAATCGCAAAGTTAAGGCCACTTGCCTTATAAGTGGTGTGGTATAAAAATCATGGTCACTTGCCTTATGGTAGGTCTATATTGATTTTTTAACCGTAATCTTTAGGATTGTTTCCTAAAATAGGGGAGGGTAGTAGTTTAAGGTTCAGTGTGCTACTGAAAGTTTAAAGCTGCTTAGGGGGGGCATCTTGTTCCTAAGCCCCGAGCAACTTGAGCAATACACTTGAGTTATCTTTAAGTTTGATTTGGCTCGAGATTGTCTAGTAATGAATACCCGAACGGCTTGAAGGACATGAAGTCCAATTAGTTTGGTCTGATCTGAAGGGGATTTGGGCTTATTACCTTGGGCTGGTTTTTGGGATAGGTTTAGGCTTTCAGCTGTGGCTTATCCTGTCAGTTAGTTCATAAGTATTTGAAGACTTGTGGCGAAGTTTTATCCCTCCTTCCTGGAAACTTTCCTCTCGGGGATCTTCTCCCCCATATCTCAAGGCCTAATTTGTCCTCAATCAGTATCAATCGATGCTGCCTTCTTCACCGCTTTTTCCTCTTAAGTGGTAATATATTTGGGCACCTCATTATAGATAGCTACATAACTTGGGACATTGATTCTAATAAGTAATACTAGAAGCGATTAAGTCTTAACCCGACTTTCAGGTTCTTTTAAAGCTATTGGATAATCAATGGCCTCGAGCGAGATCACTTATTTGTAGAACCTTTTTAAATACTCTTTCAAGCATTCTGTTATTCCTGTTTGATCTCCTTCAACTATCAGGGATCTTTGGCTACCTCATACAGCTATAAGAACTTATTAGTAAGCTCACTGTAAGAGGAGACGCTTTTCTACTTCAATCCTTGGTACTAAATGAGGGTGGGTTCTTCCAAGTTCATATGGAATAACCTATACATCTGCTATTACCTTAGGCCTGTAATAGACAATAGGTTATTTACTTGGTCCACATAATGGTTAAGGTCTGATATCCTTTGGTATGTCGATAGGCTTGATAACCTAAACCCATTAGGGAGTTCTAGTCCGGCACAAGATTCACCCTTTGATTTTTCTCTATTTCTCTCAACTATTTCCCCAGGCCTCTAATTCTCTTTTCTTCCCGCTTCATCACATAGCCTAAGTCCTCAACTTAGAACCCATCAAACTTTTCTAATGCGTGACTATACCTTATTTCGCTGACTGATTGGTAGAGACCTCTGTCCTCCCCTCATTTGGGATTGGAATTAGGAGCCTCGATGCACTATAACCTTTAGGGTTTAGGTGCTCTCTTAACTGATGTTTATTCTTATGTTCCCTTTCTCTATTTCCTTATTCAAGTTGTTTCAGTATCTCAATTGGCACCTTCATCACTTCTTCCTCTTCCTCCCTCATCATCCACAATTCCTCATGAGTCCCACTTTGCAAAGAGGTTCCCACCTGAGTCACAATGTTCTACTAGAGATTTATCCATCTGATCCTATTGTTGTTTTGATACGGGTTCTTAATCTATTGTTGGATCTGGTGATTTTCTCTGCTACTCCATGAGTGGTTTGTCATCGCAGTCTCGATTAGTGCTAGTGAGGCTTTTTGTTCTCGTTTCTACAGACGACGCAAAAAATTGTTGACCGAAAATTTCAGTATTCTGGACTAACGAGCTTTATATTTGTATTGTAGGGAACTAGTTTGGGCTTATCAGATTGGGCTACATTAATGGCTCTAGAACTTGGTTGCTCAGGCTTGCTCCTGCAACAAAAAAAAAGTTCGTTCTGATCTCGTCAATGGTGATTCTGGAAACAATCTTTCAATACTTAAGTTAGTGATCTTTTTTTTTAAGGTAAAGCTTATTGAAAATAGTTTAGTAATGAAAGAATGTCATTACCTCTTGTCATATTTTTGAATGGCCCTTTTATAGTCGAGTCTTTATTTTTTTTTGAATTTGGTGAATGGAATGTCATGCTATTTTTTCTTGATTTTCGGTGTGCTCGTGATAATTAGAATCTCAAAGTTAAGGCTTTTGCCTTATAAGTGGTGTGATTTGAAAATAATTGTCATTTACTTTATGAGGGCTATGCATTAATTATTTCCCCGTGATCATTTGGACTATTTTCTAAAATTGAGGAAGGTAGTAGTTTAAGGTTCAAGTCATGCTACTAAAGGTTTAGAGCTACTCAAAAGAGGAGGGTTCCGATTTTTAAGCCTCGAGCAACTTAAGGATTACACTCGTGCTATCCTATGGTTCGACTCGGCTCTAAATTGTTTGGTAATGGATACCCCAAATGGATCAAAGGCCTAAAGTCTAATTAGTTTGGGCTGGTCTAAGGGAGAATTTGGCTCATTACCTTAACTTAGTTTTTAGGATAGGTATGAGCCTTCAATCTGTCCGATTTTTAGAGGTTTTAAAAAAATATGCTTATAATATTAATTTATACATAAAAAATTTTAATTACCAAAATATTATATTTGAAAAGACAAGTGTCAAAATATTAGTTTAGATATTTATTTTTTATAAGTAAAAAAATCAAAATATATATTATTTAAATATATATTCAAAATTCTACTGAATTCAAACTACTTAATTATGTTTTTAATACAAGAAATCAACACCACCTAACACTCAGTTGAAAATTGTGCAACACTTAATGACCAAGTTTACAAGGATAAATGGATAATGTGAATTACTTTGATCCAATTATATCGATTGAGTAGCACTTACCGATCAAGTTTATATAGATAAATGGATGGTGTAAATTACATTCATTCAATTATATCAATTTTGAAGCCACCAGGACATGACTCGATTGACTGCGAAGGTGTCCTGCTCTCACAACCACCCAAGTTTAAATAACAAAATGGAGATAAGAGATGAGTTGTTAAAGGGAGAGATTTCACTCCTCACCCAAAACCTTTAAATTAAAAAAAAAAGGTCAATTTTGGTACTTTGCCATTTTAACATAATGGACTAGGCCTAGATTGACGCATATTCTACCTTGATTCTTATATTTTTGTTTTGGACATATATACTAATTTTATTGAAAATAAATTAAAAATATAACCGTACATGATCAAAGAGAGAGCTTTTTTTTTACACAAATGTATCGGCACAAAATCATATGTATTTTTTTTTAAAATAAAGCTCCATAAAAAATAATTCAATTACTCTTACAAGTTGCCTATACTTGTTAGCCCTCTAAATTTTGTATTTTACTCTAATTTCTATAGTGATTATTCTTTTAACATTATATAACGACTAGATTTGAACTAATAAAGTTTCAAATACGAAGAAAAATATTATTTAAAAATAAAATTAAATCAAAACCACAAAAAAAATTTAAAAAGAAAACTATGAAGGGAGGAAAAAATAGAAGAAAAAAATTTATTGGAAAGATAGTAAAATATGGACCTCTTTTAGTGAAAAAAATAATAAAATATTTTTTTTTATAGAAAAAATGCAAAAGAGAGTTTTTTTTTAAAAATAATGTTCGGATCTTTTAGAGTGTAATATATGATAAAGAGTTGGAAATTTTTTGAAAATAACTCATATTTTTAAACAATATTTTTTTTTAATTACAAATGAATATATTACTTTTTATTAGTTAAAAAATAAATAATTTGACAATTATATTCTTGAGTTACATTTTCTCTCACACCAAACATTGGAACTTGTTATCTCTAAAAAAATTCAACATTTTAAAATTTTGTGTTTATTTTTTAAATAAAAAAATATAATATAATGAAATACAGAAAAAATATGGTAAATTATGAGAAACAAAATGAACTAGAGAAGAAATAGGGTGAATCAAAAAACATTAAGAACTGAAACAGAATTGAGGTTGTGAAGTGATTTGCAAAGCCACTTTCGCGGGTCCGTGAATGGGATCCGTGAAAGTGGCTAATTATTGTTCTTTTTCTTTTTTTAAAAAACTTTTTAAAGTTATTTTTAAATAATAAAGGTTTTATTTTATTTTTTTTGTTCTTATTTTCTTTTTGTTTTTTTTAATTAATTCAATGAAATATTTTATTTTATTTTTAATTATAAATAATTAAGTAATAAATAAAAAATAATTTTTAATAATTTAAATAAATAAAAATTAATTAAATAATCTATTAAATATAGTAAATATTTATATTTAATTACTTTATTTATTAAAATATTATTAAATAATAAAAATTATTTATTTAATAATTAAAGAAATAAATAACTTATTAGTTAAATAAATAAATAATTATATTTATTTAATAATAAAAATATAAATATATATTTCACACGTAGCGTGTCGCGCACGCAATGTGCATGCGCAGCCTACATGTGAGGGCTGTGTGTAGGCAACGCATGTTGAATGTGCCCAACGCACGTAACGTGTTTCACCACCCGCGAAACATGTCCTTTTTATTTTTTATAATTAAATAAATAAAATTTTTAAAATAATTATTTTATATATAATATATTATTTCTTTTTTAAATAAATAATTTTAATTATTTAATAATATTTTAATAAATGAATAATTAAATATAAATATTTATTATTTTTAATAAATTATCTAATTAGTTTGTATTTATTTAAATTATTAAATAAATTGTGTATTTAATTTATAATCTTATTTATTTATAATTAAAATTAAAAACAGAATATTTTATTAAATTAATTAAAAGGAAAACAAAACTTTTTATTAATTAAAAATAAATTAAGGAAAAAAAATGATTAACCACATTCACAGATATCGTTTACGAGCCGCGAAAATATTTCGTGGATCTGTGAAACATTTCTGCGAATTTGTTCCAATTCTTAGATTTTTTTTTGATTCATTCTATTTATCATAAATTCACCTTATTTCTTCTGCACTTCATTATATTATATTTTTTATTTAAAAAATAAATACAAAACTTAAAAATTTGAATTTCTTAAAAGAGAGCGAGTTCAAATATTTAGTGAGAAAGAAAATATAACTCAAGAGTATAATTGTCTATTGTTCATTTCTTAATTAATAAGTATTAACCTATTCATTTGTACCTAAAAAAGAATATTGTCTAAAAATTGGGTCACTTACAAAAAATTTCCTAAACAGTTTCTTCTTAAATTTGTGAGGTAATTTGTCCCCTATTGCTATTAGAGTAATAATACACATCTTAAATTATATTAAAAAATATATATATTAAATAATTATTAAATAATAAAATAGTATAAATTTTAAAATTACTCATTATATCATTTCATTATTTAATAATTACTTAATACTTAATTTTTTAATATAATTTAAAATATATAATATTATTCTTACTCTTCAACCCCCCTCCCCCCACATTAAATTTGATCCATTATGGTCTTGAATTTATTGTTTTTAAATAATAGAAAAAGAATAATTTACTGTTTTCTAAGTAAAAATAACTTAAGAATAGATCATGAGTAAGAATATGACATTTAAGGGGCCAACAAAAAGCCAAATTTGGTATATTTTGACGCTAGTAATGGTTACTACTAATTGGTAGCAAAGAGGTAATTCTTTACTATTATCAGAATGCTTTATCCCACAAATGCAATACGACAATCATGAATCAGCCAATTCGAACGCTATCTTGCAATATTATTGAAAATTACGGTTCCGTCCTTGACCAAACACGATGCTACTTGGTTGTCATTAGCTGGGATTACTACAAAATTTAACATGTCAACGATAACGATAGCAGCAAATGCCAACCAAACACGTGTCCCCAAATCTTGTTCAATCGAGGTCTAGAATCGACCACATAACTGAACCACAGCCGTCAGATCCCCCCACACCCCCAGAAACATAATATCCTTCCGAACGAATCGGATGGTGAGTATTTGGAGGTTGAATTGTCGTTGATCAAAGTAACGGTGATTTAAAGCATTTATTTAATTGGGAGTTAAAAGCAAGCCGTAGAATAGAGTTTTGTGGTGGGGCCCGCGACAGTGACGTGGTGGTATTATATAGTATTGTTGTTGTTTCAGATAAATAGATGGAGGTCAAATAACGCACCTCCAACTCAGCCTCTGACCATGAACCTTGCCTTTCGGCTTGGTTTGGCGTTGGGCGTTGAGCGTTGGCTCCTCTGTCTACTGTCTACGCTCTACCTCAACTCCAACTGCTTCCTCTTAGCTTGGCTTCAAATGAATTTAGACCAAGTCTCATCTCATCGTTCACCCAAAAAAAAAAAAAAATTGATTTTCATTTCTTTCTTTCAATATTTTAATATCATTACAGAAAAATCAACGCAATTTAAAAATGTGCAATCTTCTTCACTAATTTTTTTTTTTTAAAGAAACTACTTTATAAAACTAACTAAAAGGAGGAGTATTTACTCCTAAAAAATAATAGACTTAATGCGATTTGGTACCGTATCATATCAAATAGACTAAAAATTTAAACTAAAAGCAAATTTAATTAACTCATGAGCAACTCTATACATAACATAACACGAGGGCGAATAGGATTTTACATGAGAAGAAAGAAGCAATACAAGTATAAATTTTCTAAAGAATGAGTCCAATTTTAAAGATTGATGCCTTTGTATGCTAAAAGGAGACCCTTATGTATAGCCAAAGCTTTGGCCACTGAAATCGGGAGTAGAGATTTTAAATGGATCAAGACTGATAGTAAAACATTTCCATGAAAATCTCGGAACACCATACCCAGACTTGTACTCCCTCTTGCAGAGTTCAAAAATGCATTAGTATTAAGCTTGATACTACTAATGGTTGGAGGACGACAACAAGTCTGAATATCATGCGGGCGAGGGACCATTTGATTTTACACCGTTTTAAAATAATTCAGGAACACTTTGGACCAGCTCACCACATCATTGACTATGGTACTGTTGTTCATATGAAAAGTTTAGTTCTTGGTGAACCAAATCCTCTAAAGAATAATGGCCAAAGAGTTCAGAGTTCCTGAAGTGATGTATAGTGGCAACAAAATATGATGGTCATGATGGTATACGAAGCTCTTTGTTGAAGGGTGAACACCTTTTCTCTACGGTATTATGTCAAGTAAAGAATTTTAGAATGAGTTTAATCTTAACTCTAATATCTTATGCAACGAAATAATCGAATATCAAGCAAATAATTAAGATAATCAAAACAGATCAAATAACATAACACACACCAATTTACGTAGTATGGTTAGTTGACTACATCTACGATAGATCCAATGATTATAGCATCCTTTATTAACTCTCGAGAGAATTTATAAGAAAAAGAATAACAAAGAACTCTCAAAGGATCTACAGTTTAGTGTCTCTTTGTTCCCACAAAAATAATTTTCACCCAAATAAAAGGTTTCACCTTAGTACACACAGTACTTAGTATCTACTTAATTCTTTCTCTCTCTAGAATCTCACTTGTAATGCTTAATTCTTAATAAACGTATACATGAGTTTATATAGTTCTTAAAAACGTCCATACAAACCCTAATCCTAGTTGAAATAAAAGTTCACGTATTTTAGGGTCCAAACCACTTCAAACAAGTCAATCTAGGTCCAAAACAGATTTCTCCGGACTAGGCGCCATGACATTAAGATCTGGCGCTGTACACTACGTGCCTTCTGATCCAGCACCGTGACGCTGAGTAGCCAGTGCTATGGCTACTGTCTTCGGTGTTGTGGCACTGCAGCTCTAGCACCGCAACACTACGACCCTGGCATCGCAGCATGGCAACCTAGGCAGACAGTTCTTCTCTCGTTTGCTTTATCACACCTTTTAAGTCACGTTTTGCTTCACCCTTGAGCATCTCATGCACTATTGACTTTAACGTGACTTTTCCCTTAGTATTTTTCATAATTCTTACCCAAACAAAATTGTCGAATCACCAAATTTTTAATAAACTCTTCCATGATTCAAAATAGCTAAATAAGAAGGCTTTTGGACCTGATCCACACCAATACTCTATCACCTAGAGTTGAGTCCAGTTAAGTCTCCACTAAGACTTAACTTTCTCCAAGCTAGTGACTTTGGTCTCCAAAGGCATTCGTGTACCTTGTATAGGATATTGATGCGTTGTACTCATTTTCTCACCTTAGTGAGCACAGTTTGGATGTCGCATAGTAGTCTGTATTACCCTAACACCTTACATTAGGCCACTCATAGCCATCCTCTTAAGCAAATAGAGCCCATCATTGTTCTTCTCACCTTCTAACCGAATAGATCCTTTTACTACCCTCGATTTTTCTCTTTCTGCTCTAATAAAAAATCCTCATTTGTCAAGGTTTTCTAGGGATATTAAGTTCCTTTTTAGTTGAGGAACATGTCTTACATCACGTAAGTCCTTAGTTGTTCTACCTTGCATCCTCAGCCTTATGTCACAAATCCCTACGACCTCACAGGTCATATCATTTTTCATTAGAGCTTTACATCTCATGATCTTGTAGTTGGTGAATAATAATTTATCGGGACACATATAAATGCTATACCCCGAATCTAGGATCCATTTGTTGGGATTTGTGCTCGTGTGCCATCCTATTATTGTATGAATATTTTATTTTATAATATTTATACAATACATTATTTGGTAAATCGCTAATTACTAATATTAAATGGTTCAATACTTGTGACGCTACAGACATTATATGATCTGAAGGAGTTCAGATTTGGTCAAAAAAAATTTAGATCAATGCTAAGAGTTACCATCACTGAAAACTATAAATGCTAAAGAGTTAGCATGTTATATTGATCAGTGAAGTCTAAGAGTTAGAATCTTGTCTGTGACGGTACAAAGACCTGAGAATACATTAGTAATAACATAGTTGCAAGAGTTGCAATAAGTGCTAAGAAATATTATTATATAAATTTATTCTCAAATTATATGTTCTCGATCTTAATTCATCGATATAGGTCTGACGGTGGAATTATTTTTCATAGACTAGTGTATATTATACATAAATTGTCTAGATGGTTATTCTTAGCTAATCATGGGCTTACTGGAAGTTCGTATAGCATACAAGTGTTCAGTGGGGAATGAATACTGAATAGACTCAACGATGACCTCAATAGACATCCCATGAAATCGTAAATGGAAAGTCCTCTTAAGTTAGTAGTATAAGTGGTCCTTTGACCTGAGTACCATGGTGGGCTTGTAAGTGATTCATCATATTTTGATTCCACGCATGTCACAGACTTTTCACGGTGTGACCGCTGGGTGTCGTTTCGTATGGTCTGATGCTTATAGAGTCTGGTGTGTACAGATATGGAATCCGTCAGCTCACATGGATAAGTTATTATATCCAGATGCTTAGAGATTATATCTTAGAAAGTTTTATGGCCATAAGGAAAAAAATCCAAGAAAGAGTTTCCCACTGGGTTAAATAATATCACCAAAGTGTTTGCATATTTTGTTTATTAAGATACGTGTTTAGAGATAACTTCACAGATAAGCATATAGGGATTTGACAATAGTGATCTATATCCCTACTCTTTTAGGATATGATTGGCGGAAGGATTATATATATGTGCTATGACCTCAACTTGTATGGTCTACTACACTGATTTGTAATATCCGTGACGTGTGCGTAGGACATCGATCTCGGACTCACAGAATAATTCTATTTGAAAAATCGAGAGTGGACCTAACGAGTTACGCAATATGAAGTGTACTCGTTGTACACTAGGGCAGCGTACCTGATTGAATAGTTCGATCTAGAAAATTCTAGCAGATTGGATATTTACTTCAATTTCCCTCCGGTCGTGCATGTGTCAAGACTTAAGAGTTAAGTACATCAATTAATTAACAATTAGTTGTTGAGCAATGAGATATTGACACATGACACATTGTGTTTTCTCATTTTGCCTAAATCAATGCCAAGCTCATTTAAATGATTTTTCATTTTATTTTGTTTTTATTTAGTTTATTGTAGATAATAATAAACAAAACACTAATGGCAAACATAATAGATGCTATTATGTGAGAAAATAAAATATAATAATAAACAAAACACTAACGACAAACATAATAGATGCCATTAGGTGAAAAAAAAGAAAAAAAATAATAAATAAATAAAATAGTAATATGTTGCTCAATTAATTAAGTGAAAATTAGGTCAAGAGATTAGTAGAAATGGTAGAGAGAATTTTAAAAGGTTAAGTGTTAGAAAATTCTCTTTAAAATTCTTTCAAGTTTTGAGAGCAAAAATACCTATTTCAATTTTTCTTCCATTTTTGGTCACCCATAGTACAAGATAGAAACAAGGATTCAAGAGTTGAATCATTTGCAAAAAAATCTGTTATTCTAGCTTCCTCAAGTCCACCGTGTTGAGGAACTAGAATTATGAATGAGTTGCTTCAAAGACAGGTACTCCGGTTCGACCAAATACCAAAGATTTGACAAAGTACTATTTCTCAATCTTGATGTATTTTACATTTAGGGGATAACATGTAAAGTTTATTTATGTTTATCATTATGAAATTTATTTTTCGCTCATTCGTTGCGCATGTATGTATGTGATACATATGCTATATTTGAATAATAGACACAAACCCACATGCATGCACCCTAAGTTTAAAATCACTCACACCATTTGCCAGCGTACTTTTCTTTTAAGGCTATCAAAGAGTCTACAACTTCGGTATCACCATCAAGATCACCGAAAACAACATTCCCATCCTTGCCTTTTAATTTTGGACAATCTCTCATATAATAGCCTTCTTTATAATAGCCTTCTTTGTAACTATAGATGCACCTGCTTGGTTGGTTGCTTTTCTTCTTTTGTGCAAGCAATACTACTCTATTCTTACATTATGATCTCATTGTCAAATCTTTAGAATTCAATGAGGCTTTGACATCATTCATCGTAAGAGACTCATTCCCATAAAGTAGCGTGTCCACGAAACTCTTATAGCTTTTTAGTAACGAACTTTACGGGATGATGACTTTATCTTCATCCTTCATCTTGATCGCCAAGGTCTCAAAACTTATGATGATCCTATTGAACTCGTCAATGTAGTCTCTTAATGAAGATCTCTCATACATAGACAGCTAATATAGCTTATTCTTCGCAAGAAGCCTATTTGCCAAAGACCTTCTCATGTATAAAGTCTAGAGTTTTTTTCATAGACCCAAAGACGTTTCTTCATTATCCACCTCCCTTAATACTTTGTTACTCAATGCTATGATTATGGTACTATGAGCCATCTTCTAAATTGTGTCCCAATCCATCTCTCCCGGTATTAAGGTTTTCTTCTATTTGCTAGTTGATGATCATACTTCCTCCATAACTGAGTCTAACCCTTCCTTATTTAGTAGAGTCTTAAATTTTTTCCTTCACAAATTTAAGTCAATTCTTCTATTGAATTTCTCAATATCTTGCTTGATTGTAGCCATAGGTTTAAATACCACTTGAGTGTATTGTCGAACCTAGCCTCATACTAGTTTGTTGATGGGTGAACACCCTTTTTCTATGGTATTATGTCAAGCAAAGAACCCTATAACAAGTTCAACCTTATTATTAATACCTTGCGCAGCGAAATAATCGAATATCAAGCAAATAACCAAAATAATCAAAGCAGATCAAATAGCATAACACACATCAATTTACGTGGTTTGGTTAATTGCTTACGTTCGTGGTGGATTCAAGGATCCTAACCTCTCTTATTAACTCTCAAGATAGATTACAAGGAAAATAATAGTAAAGAACTCTCAAAGGATCTATAGTTTGATGTCTCTTTGTTCCCACAAAAATAATTTACACCTAAACAAAAGGTTTCACCCTAACACACACAACACTTAGTATCTACCTAATTTTTTCTATCTTTAAAGTCTCACTTATAATGTTTTATTCTTAATAAATGGTATATAAAAGTTTATATAGTTGTTAAACCCTAATTTTAATTAAAATAAGAATTCATGTATTTTAGAATTTAAAACTATCTCAAATAAGTTAATCCAAATCTAAAATAAACTTTCCCATGAATGAGCTCCTGCGTTAAAATTTAGCATAGCGGCACTGCATGCATCTCAATCTAGCATTATGACAACTACTACAACCTTTACGATGATGAAAGGAAAACTCTTTTCTCCTCTTTTTTAATAACGAGTCAAGGGTAGAGAAAGGGATGATGCCATCTTGCAAATCAAGGGCAACAACGTTGAAACATATCATTTAGATTGATGGACTGGCAGGAAAGTGAAAATTCGGATTTCTTGGTCAGAATAATATCGACGTAAGTTGCAGCACATAAACACTGCTTCTTCTGGTTTTGCAGAAAAACCCTAGAGAAGACTCTCTCACTTCTTTTTTTTAAATAAAATTTTAGTTAGATGATTTGTTTCAAACATCAAAAACGTGTTTCCTATTAAATTTGAAAGAAAAAATTGTTTATATTTAATAATAATTAACAAAATTATGACAACTAATTTGAATACTTTTGCCTTTGACCAAAAAAAAAAAAAAAAATTTAACTTTTATGTTTTAGGTGGACTCAATTGACTCCCCCACTCTAATTGTATACCATTTGATTCAATTTTTTAGTTTTAAAATGGGAAATAAATTTCTCAATTTTATTTTATTCTTCTTTTTGGAAGAAGATAAATTTTTAATAAATTGAAAAAAAAATTAAAAAAGAATTTAACAAAAAAATTTAAAATTATCAACTGAAAATCGTTTGAGTCACTTTAATTGTGAGTACTTATTTGATATCACTGGTAATGCCTTATTTCAAACAAGTTTTTTTTTATGTTAAAGTCGGAATTGAGTTTGGTTTGACTTAAAGATAGAAAAAAAGAAAAAATTAACTTTTTTTTAAAAAAGAAAATATAGGATTGGACTTTTTCGGTTTTGGTTTAATTTTTTAATTTTTTAAAATTTTTAAAATTTTTTTTTTGATTTACACCGAATTGAGCTGAACCCAATTAAAACTAAATTGATCATTTTTAAATAAAATAAACAAACTTTTAAATTGAACTTTAAATTAAATTTAAAAAAATTAATTCAATTCAATTCAATTTTTAAGTAAACCAAACCGATCTTCCCCGTTAAAAAAAATAATTACTACCCACTAATATAAAACATGGAAAAGGCCAACAAAACAACAATTTTAATCATCAATTAAAAAGAATTATAATAACTCAATTCAAACTCACAGGAAAATATTATTTTAATTATTCCAATCTTAAAAATGAGGTTGATTTGATTCCATCCTCTTAATTGATAGCGTGATATAAATTTTTATTTTTGTTTCTAATTTCAATAACTTCTCTCCTATGTTAAAAAAAAAAAAGTTAAATTAATTGATGAAGAAGAAAAAGCTCAAAAACCGAATATTCGAGTCATAAAACAGTCAAAATAATCCAGAATTTTCCGGCTAGAAAATCGAGCGAGCCGTGTGAGTTGTGACAACTCATTCCACTTTCTGGACTTCAAAAAGTGTGAGTTGTGCACCACATGCCTGCGCCCATGGCCCCACCGCTCCCCTTATATTTATATAATTAGCCCGTTCCCTCTCTCAACACTCAAATCTCTCTTTTCACACAACAAAGCCTTTTTGAAAACTATTAGTAATTTTTTTTATTTATATAGTCTCTGTGCTATCATCTTTCTATGGCCGACGCATCGAGAAACAGCTCCGGTTCCCGGTTCCAGCGGCGGCGTCCCGCTTCTCTGCAAATCAGCCCGGCGTCGAGCTGGAACGTGGCGATTCCGCTCCTGTCGCCGCTGGCCCCGTCGCCAAAATCTATAGATCTGACGGTGGAGATGAAATCGAGAACGGAGTCACGGCAGGAGCAACGGACGGAGGCGGAGAAGCCAGTGTTCAAGAAGTGGCAGCACCCAGCGGCCCCCTTCTGCTACGAGTCGAAGCCGATAAAGCCGTCGTTTTCGGTGCCGGTGTAGGAGGATAGGGATGGAATGAACTGGAATTAGATAATAATTGGTTGGTTCCGGTCAAAAGTAGTTGGTAGGCCTAACGTAACGTCGTTTTGTGGCGCGTGTATTTTTGGGATGAGTTTGTGAATTGTGAACAGCACGCGCGTGATTTTTCTAATTGTACACTTTTAAAATTTTTTTTTTGGGAGTTATTATTGACTGCTTATACAGATGAATATGTTGATATATACTTTACTTTGAATTAAATTATGGAACATAATATTTAACAAATGTTGCAAATGGATTCAATTTTCCATTTTTTTTAATATTTCTGTTGTTAAATTTGTTTAGCAGCTGGGAAAATGGAAAGTAAAGGAACTAGTAAATCAAAAGAGAACGAGAGATGCGTGGTTTTAGAATTCGTGTATGCTAATGTCGAGGGATTTTAGCGTGCAGTATTATAGCCTTTTTTTTATTTAAGTTATTTTTATGAAAAATAGTATAAGAAATACTTGAGAGTTCTTAAGAATCCATTTAAAATATTGAATTTAAATTTTTTATTTTCTCATGATTTGATACTTAATTAATTTTATAAAGCTACAAAGATTTGTATAATGTTTAAAAATATATTTAAAAATTTTAAAATTGATTAAAATTCATAATTAGACTTAAAAGAATTATTTCTTAAATAGGTAATATTGTGACGTTCAAAGTCTATAGCTGAGGTGTTAATGCAATTTTGAGCTAGTGTTGCAAAAAAAAGAATACAAGTAGATGATAGATAAAAGTGTTGAATGTGAAATTTTAATAAATAAACAACAATTTTTTCACCAAATTATAGAATTTGATGGTAAAAGGCTACACTTTGATATTAGTCTTGTTAAAAAGTGTAGTTATACATTCAAAAGCTTACTTCCAACGGCAAAGTTTATGCATCCTTGACAATGATCTATCTATGACTATTAGTTTATTATCATTTAGGAGACAATTATTCAATTGTGGTAGTTTGTTATTGATTAAGAGGTCGGAGGTAGTTAACAATTGTCAAGTGTCAATTATTAAACCAGTTATTAGTTGTTATTGACAATTATTGTAATTAGTTTGTTATCAATTTTTAGGTGTTTGTAATTAGTTTGTTATCAATTTTTAGGTGTTTGTAATTAGTTTGTTATCAGTTGTTTATAGTAATTAGGCGTGGGGATTAGTTATTAAGGTAATTATCAATTGTTATTGTCAGTTATTATAATTAGTTTATCATCAATTGTTAAGTATTTGTAATTAGTTTGTTATTAGTTGGTTACGATAGTTAGTTTCTTTTCGGCTAAAAGGCTGTTATCTAGTGACAGTTATCAATTGTTAGACATCAGTTATTGACAGTTGTCAATTGTTAGAAATTAGTTATTGAGGCAATTATCAATTGTTAGGTGTCAATTATTAACAGTTATTATAATTAGTTTATTATTAATTGTTAAGTATTTGTAATTAGTTTCTTATCAATTGTTAAGCATCAATTATTGATGGTTATTGTAATTAGTTTGTTATTCATTGTTAGGTGTTAGTTACTAATAGTTATTGTAATTAGTTTGTTATCAATTAAGAGATAATTATCAGTTGTTAGACATTAATTATTAATAATATCAATTGTTAGGCATTAATTACTAAAAATTATTGTAATTAGTTTGTTGGCTAAGAGGTAGTTAACCAATTGTGACAGTTATCAATTGTTAGGTGTAAGTTATTGACAATTATTATAATTAGCTCATTATTAGTTGTTAGGCTTTAGTTATTAACAATTATTGTAATTAGTTTATTATCAGTTGTTAAGAGTTAGTTACTAACAATTGTTGTAATTAGTTTGTTATCAATTAAAAGGCAATTATCTGATTATGGTAATTATAAATTGTTAGGTGTCATTTAATGAGTGATGAACACATTAAAATGCATATTTGTTAAAAGATTCAGTCATCATTTAACATTTAAAATGTCACTAATTTTAACATTTTTGTATTTTTAAACTTGAAATAAAGTATTGTCCTTAAATTGTGATTAATGAATGCTATTTGAACAGGTTAAGAAAAATAGACATAACTCTCAATGTAGAAATTGAAAAGAAAAAATTCTTTGAACTTGGAGCTGTATGACTCAATCTTACACAAACTTAAAAAACAGTCAAAAAGTCAAATCCAACATTTAATGAACCAAAATTGAGATATAATAGAACTGGATTATAACTTCCGTTTATCTTGACCCATCTCCTATATTTGCACTGTATTTTATAAAATACATATGAAAACAATATAATTCTTGAAGCTGAAAAATTCTGAGTCAATTATCTACAATTCTTCTGTTGGTACCAAAGTCCGACGCAGTTGTTATCATAGTCCAGATCGAGTTTTAAATTGATAAAAGAGTTGTTGGTTAAAATCTGACGTGGCTTTGGTATTTTGACCATATTTCATAAGATACTAATTCAAATTCCATGAACCTAATGGCTATGAAAAAAAAAGACAAAATGATACAATTTTCATATTTATCACAAATGCTACATCAATTGTCTCCATTGTAAATATGGTACTACAATTAGGTAAATGTGTTGTTGGCTGAAAATGGTATCGATTGAAGTCACACTAAACATATTCTCATTCATTGTTTATATAAAGACACCTTTAGGAGGCTAATAGACATTTTTTTATGTCTTACAATTTTCTCAAATACTTTCCTTTAATATTCATAAGAATGAATTGTAAACTAGGCTAGAGTTTTTGTTAAGGTTAAAGATGAACTTATATGTATAATAAATCTAATTATAGACTTTGATTTTTTGTTAAGAGCTACAATATTGTAAGTTTATTGTGTCTAGACTTTTATATATTATTTTTCTATAATCTAGAGGTTTTAATTATCATGTTTCATATATTTTCAGTTATACTTTCTTTATGTGATTCTTGTTGAATTATAATTGTTACTGGTTACATTATTTTACAAGTTAATCTTTTACTGTAATATTATCAAAATGATATGTTGTCAATATTAGATAACTTGTATAGATAAAAATGATTTGTAATAATATTTACAAAAAGTTTAGTCATGTCAAATATATTTTTGATTAAATATGACATTATATATATATATATATATCTTCCAATTGACTTTTAGAAATATAAAACTTTCAATTAAGTTATAAACATTAAATTAAAGTATAGAATGAATTTATGAAATATATTAGTGATTCTCGAAACCTTACTCACATCATTATAATTTTTTTTCTTAATTCACATTTAATTTTACATTCTCTATATTAATCTTACATTCAATCTTCTCATTTATTATTGTTTTAATATTTTTATTTCGCTAACCTATTTTTTTTAAAAAAAATTTGTGAGATTGACACTTCAATTTATATTGCGATAATCGCATTACATTTTGAGCATAAACATCAAGATAATTATCAATGTTAAATGTCAATTATTGAGACACTTATTAGTTCTTAGGCATCAGTTATTTATTATCAATTTTTAGGCGTAAGTTATTAATAATTATTATAATTAATTTGTTATCAATTGTTAGACGCAGTTAATGATAGTTATTATAATTAGTTTAGTTAATCTTTAAAATGTAATATTGAGATTTGAAATTTATAATGTAATACTTTTATATATATATATATAAATAAAAGAAGTGCAACTATGCATTTATTCTTAAATATAACGTTTTATGTCCTTACAACTCCAAATAAAGTATTTCTTTTACCTTTAAAATCGTCTCTTAATATTAAAGATTTATTTCAACAATTTTTTTTAATCTACTATTACTTAAAGTAGGGGTTAGGAGTTTTAGGACCAACTAAAAAAAATTAGGCCGTTATTTTTATAATTCAAATTAATTCAAATAAAAATTACAGTCTAAATCAATCAAAATTAATTTAATTTAGTTTGATTCTTTTGAGTTATTTAGTCTGAACTATATTTAAAATATTTTTTTATTGTAATTTAAAAAATAAGTATTTAAATATCAAAATATTACCTCTAACTTCAATTCCACAGTAAAGTTTCAATACGTAGTTTGATTTATAAATAATAAGAATAAGTAAAACAATAAAACAAAATACTTATAAAAATAAGAAAAATAATATCAATCCAAACAACTTGGTCGGTTGTGTAAAAAAATACTTTTAAAGAAAAAAAAAAAAATACAAGTTAGTGATTCACGCTGATACGATTTTATCAGAATTAAAGTGCGTTGCTCGCTTATTGTTAAAATATACATTTAAATGAATTTTATTGATAATTTTTTTTATATTATGTGTCTTTTAATTAAACAATGGATGATTTTCATAATTTTTTTAAATGCTCATATATTAATTTACTTTTACATATAATTATTTTTTATCATCAAAATATTAATTTTAAATATTAATTTTATATATAACAAATATAAACATATAAATTGATAAGGAACATTACATTTTAAATATTTTTCATAATTTTCATTTTAAATTAATATGTCAAGCGATTATTGTATAATAAAATAGTATAACTTATAAAATTATTTATTATATTATTTAGTGATTGATTGATAAGATTGTAATTTTAGAATAATATTTGAAAAGTGGTGTAACATTATTCATAAATTAATAATTCAAAATTTTTACTAAATTTGAACTTATTCGTATTTTAATTAAACGAAAACAAATGTCATTTAAGTGTTTAAAAATTCTGATTTATTTTTATGAACTGTCAACATTTTAAGAATAAAACTAATGAAGAGAAATGAAAAAAAAAAAATTGAAGATTAAGGAAAAAAGAAAATCAATAACTTTATAATATACAAATTTATCGTATCCTTGAGGTGTAGTTTAAATAATAGTAAAATAAATTTGTGAGTGAAATTTCTCTTTCTTATTTAAATTTTTATATAAAAAAATAATTTATTATACATATAATCAATTGAGAGAGTAAATTAGCTTCATAAGAAGAAAAAAAAGCAGATTAATCAAGAAATAATTTCTTTTTCTTTTTTTTAAGTTAGAAAAGTAGGTACCTACTAATTTCTTTTTTTTAAAAAAAATACAAGCTTAAAAAAAATAATGTTATGAAAGAAAAATCAATTATTTGGATAAATTAAAAAATAAAATTCCTAATGAAAAAAAAAAAGGATTTTCCTTGCTATTGTTTTGTACATAACACAAAAATGAAATAATAAAGTTGAAAACTATGTCAAAGTTGGCATACCTTATTATAATGACAACTTTTTCCAGAAGATTAGAAAATGTGACAACTGACAAGTGCATTTTGACAAAGATGCTAATAATCAAACGTATTCTTTTGGTTTATATATATACACACATTAGAAAAGAAACAAATAATAGTAGCTCCACCCACCCAGTCAATCGACAACATCTATCAATGGCTGTTGTTCTTCTTCATTCATTCCTTTTTCTGTTTATTTATTATTAAAAAGAGCCCGTCTTTGATCTGTTTCTTTCAAGCATCCTCACTTTTTGTAGTCTTAAAATAAAATTTGTGTCTCATCCGAAAATGAAAAAAAAATAAATTCATGTCACATAAGAAGATATGATTTTTATACAAATAGATATTGCTGTGGATTTAAAAAAAATAAAAAATTAAGTTCTATTCTGTAGAACTTAAGATCTAAACGATTAGAAATACAATACAAATTTTACATTTTAAATCGTAACAAATTTATAGTCGTATTTGCATTCTAACAAATTTTGTTATTTCATGATGTTAATACGTTTCCCCTTCTTTGTTTTTTCAATACAAATTAGAGGTGCATGTAAAATTTTAGTCAATCATTTGTGTAGTTCGTAGTTAATGTCAATACTTCAATTGTTAAGTTTGACAAAACCTAAAAACTCTCTAAAACTCTCCTTCCACAAAAAGTTTCTAACTAGCTATCCCCCTTAGCAACCAAAAAGAGACATTGTTCTCTCTCCGGTGAAAAACCATTTACTTTTCTGTTTTCATGTTATTGGTTTCTTAAGTTTTTTGAGTTTTGGTAAATTTTATATTGCAATTTTCGGGCTATGGGTATCGCTGGCAAAAGATCTATTGTGCTGTCAGTTGCGCTAGCTTAGTGTTGTTCATCGGTTTTCTCGTGCCAGAGTACGGCCTAAAACGCGTCACATAGCCGAACATAGCCACAAGCCTTCGACTTCTTCACCGCTTCTTCGCTGGAGATCTGGATCATCATCCGATTATGTAGCCACTTTGGTCAGCTGCTGTAAATCTCATTTTGGGTTGATCTTCACTGGCTTGGCAGTACAAACTTAGCAATTATTGTGTCTTAGGCTGTTGGTCCTTGTTGATGATTCATTGAGAATCTGCTGTCAGCGATCTACAGCTGGCAAGCCTTTAGATCTAGTCTCTTTTATCTCCACCGTAAGGTTAGCAACCACTAACCATTATCAAAAACGAGGTTTATTTTTTAGCGGTACCAAACACAGTTATCAATATATGTAAATTAGATTTACTTGATGTTGTTGGTTCTAATTAAACTTGTAAGTTGTTTTTCGATCGTTGTTGTTTTTTTTTTTCAATTTCATTAATTATGTTGTAATTTTTGTAATAGTTGTTTTATTTTTCCCTCTAAAGAATATTTTTTTTTACTCCATAATTATTAAGAATATTTTCTCATTCCTCCAAAACGGTCTCATTGTATAGGGTTGTTGTCATTCATTTTGATTTCAAGGGATTAAAGTCGGGCGTTTATAAGTGTGGAAGTATATCATTAAGTCTAATTAATTTTTTTGATAGTCTATTAGAAGTCCCTAAATCTGTATTTTTATTCTGTTTCTTTTAATGGAATTCAAATTTTTTTTTAAAAAAATACTTCAATTGTTGAGGTGTAGGTTTGGTACGGGTTAAAATCCCTTTAGTTGTTTGAAATAATGATTTATTTTTAAAATATCAGGTTCGATTCGAGTAGTCAAAGTCCCTTAAATTGTTTGAGAGTTATTTATTATTAAGGTGTAGAGTTCAATTCAAGTACTTAAAGTTATTCTAATTATCTGGAAGAGTTATTTATTATTAAGGTTCAAGTTAAAAGTCTCTTTAAATATTTGAAAGAATTATTTATTTTTCTCTAATTATATAGGAATTGATATTATACTAAATTCAATGACGAAACTGCTAGAGCATAAGGGAGTCATGCTGTCCACCCACAAACCCTAACACAATCCCTTAATTTTGTATTAAATATATAATTTGGCCCCATCTCTGACTTTGACATAGTAACTAAGTATATAAGTTTTTAGCATTAAAACATCTATTTTGTTAAAATAAACTAAAAAGAATAATTTTTTATTTTGAATCGGAATAAACTTGTTAAATTAATGAAAATTTAGAGTTGTTGAAATTGTCAATATTTCAAGTATTCAAAAGATACTTTGCCAAATGGTTGTTAATATTGATGACCGAATAATTGATGAATTGAATTGCACGTGGGCTGATCATTCAAACCAAAGCTAAAGAATTTTGGGGTGAGGATGCAGATAAGTCGTAAAAATTCTAAAGGAAAAAATGATTCTCGAGGAACCCATACCATAACCTATGATTACTCAAACAATTCCTCGCTTTAGGAATAGGGGGCCATGAGGTGCAAATGTAATCGACTAATAGTAATATATTCAAAGGTAATGGGAATATTTTGACCATACATTTAATATATTCCTTGTGTTCCATCTGTCTTCAAATTACAAAGTAAATAAGAATCCTAGAGAAAGCCAACCCCGGGGTCCGATGCTCTTGTCTCTTCGGCCTTAGCTAGCAGTATATACCATCAACTCTTCATTTTCATTATTAATTTTACTTTTACTTGCAAACAACTTTATGCCTCATCCAATACTTTATAATATATTTTCTTTCTTTTTTACTGAGTAACATAATAACATGGCCAACCTCCACCACTAGATATTGTAATGATTAAAAAATGTTCTGCCAAATATTGATTTTCTATAGTTTGAAGTACTTCCAAAAAAAAAAAAAATCCATTTTGATTTATATATACAATATAATACATTATGCGATAATAAAACACAAGTTACCCTTATAAATGATTTAAAGTTTCAAATCTAATTATTCTGAATATTTAAGCGTATTTTTTAGATAGATTTACAATAACTTTCTAGTCGGTTTTGTGTTATTATTTTCAAATCTTTTATTTATTATTATATTTTAGTTAATAAAAATTAAGCTACCACTTTATGGTTAAAAAATTACTTAAAATTAAGAGTTATTTGTAAAAATTTTCTTTTTATTTATTATATTATTGAAATTAAATAATACTGCACATCGCAAATTATATATTCTTATCTTAAATAATATAACATATATGTGATACTTATGGAGTAAATGGTGAGATGAAAACTATGAAACCTTAAAAGTATTTAATAAAATATACAATATTAATTGAGTTAAAAACTTTAGGATATAATCTAAAATTCTTAGAAGTAGTACTCACTGAAATATTTGGGAGCGTTAATCTTGAGATAAATGCATCTTCAATGGTGTTTCGATAATTTGGATGCATGGGCTGTCCATTTCACATAGCAATTGTTAATCTATCGTCACAAGAAGGGAAGACGGGTTCAAATCTCACCTTGACCAAAGAAATTCAAGCTGTGATTTTTTCAAATAAGGTGGGTCAAAGGAGTAACATCAGAAGCCCAATAACAACACAGCAGTGCATGGTGCATGGTTTTTGACTATTGGAAGTTTATTATTATTCCTAAAATGATGGCAAAATAAAACCTCCAAACAAATTTTCAATTAAGTAGGAAACGTAAAGCTATTTATAATTCCAAATAATGTTGACAATTTCAGCATCTAGATTCTAGACAAAGTTGAAGCAGCAATTTCAGCAGTTTCTCTCTACTAAACTTCCAAGTCAAGATGAAAGGTACCCGACCTTGATTGTTATGATTTAAAACACGGCAAACTCCCTATAAAATTGCTTGAAAATATTTGTCCATTTTGGCGTCCTGGATTCGAAATTGCGTTTAAGCTAAATCAATACTATCGCTATAGAGAGTAGACCGCACATTCGTCCTCAATAAAAATAAAGGGCTTATCCGATCCGAAAATCTGAATCATATCCACGGGTGCATCATTTGTCCAGGCCATGGAGCTACGGAAAAATGCTGGGGCTGTTGGGCTGGGCTGATCTCTTTAACGATCAGGCCCAGCCCATAGCTACCATATACAAAATTGTCAATGCCTTTCGTTTTCGTGGAGATAATATGTAGAAGGTGCTTCTCGCCCGTTCCTCACACTCAGCGTTATTGGAACTTCATAAAAATTATCTTATTCTTCTTGAACTCTATTTTGTTTTATTAAAAAAGTGAACAATAATAATTATATTATAATTCAAATAAAACAATAATTTTAATCATTCTTGATTTGTCAATTCATTTTTGGGATCTGTAACTCAATAGATTGGGTCATACCTTAATACTGATTTTCTTTTAATTCGGACTGTATAATAAACCTTTAAATTATAAAATATCACTTAGACTCAATTTTTTTTTTTTTACATTTGTTCCATTATCATTGTCTAAGTAGAACGGATTACTGGACTTATTTCATAATAGACTCAATAGTCATGAATGAGATTTTTTTTTTTTTATAATAAATCCATCTCAAATATTTCATCAAATTTATTTTACTTTTATGTTACAAAATATTAAATTTAATAAGCTTAAAAAAATTGAGCAATACAACTCAACTCCATAAACTTAACAAAGAACTTAAGAAATATAATTAAAAACTTGGTGTGATATAAAGTTACATCGTATTGGAGGTTATAGCTGGTGTTGATCTAGTAATGATTTAAGTTTAATTCAAAGCTGCTCTGCTGGTGCTTATCAGAATGTTACAAAGGGAGCAGAGTAATGAGCTGCGGCACTAATGATTCAAGCTAAAAGTGAGCTGAATGAAGAATGCTGACTTGATGCTAAGGTGTTGAAATGAAATAGCATTGACTCATGTAGAATGACCTGGATGCCAGCATGGGCAAGTGACTTGGAATAATTGGTATATTTCCCGCCATTTCTGTATCTTTGCAAATTAGTTAAAGTTTGTTTTGTTAGATAAATAGCTTAATTAACAGGTCATATGCCACGTGTATCAGTTGGTTAAATTCCCACTATAAAAGAAACATGTAGTCTTCATTTTTTGCATTCGAGAAATTACAATTTCAATACCAAACAGTTCACTTTTCTTTACACATCGGTTGCATAGTAATTTTACCAAATATTTAAGTACACAAAATTATCAATTTGCTTGAACGCAACAGAATGGATGTCTCGGATGGCAGTAAAGCATCTTCTCGAAATGTATCGAGTTATGACAGAGCTAAAGAGCTCAAGGCTTTTGATGACACAAAAGCTGGTGTCAAAGGACTAGTGGACGCTGGGATTATGAACATTCCCGGGATATTCGTTCGACCACCTGATGAGCTTGCTGAGGAGTTAATAGCCAGCAAACAGACGAACTTTCAATTACCAGTCGTAGATCTTGATGGCATCAGAGACAATAATAAGCTGGAGGAGATTGTTAATCAAGTTCGGACTGCATCCGAGACGGGGGGCTTTTTCCAAGTGGTTAATCATGGGGTCCCTTCAAATGTGTTACAAGATATGATCGAAGGAGTGCGCAAGTTTCATGAGCAGGATCTGGAGGTGAAGAAAGAATTCTATACACGTGACCCAAGTAAAAGTGTTAGGTTCTACAGCAACATCGATCTGTAACAGTCACGAACAGCTTGTTGGAAGGACGCGTTTAATATTTCTAAATTACCTTTCATCGACTTGGACGCCAACGAAGTGCCGGAAGTTTGCAGGTGCTTTCAAACTTATCTAAACTGATCATTAACTAGAGTGAAAGATATCATGTTCTTCGTTAGCCTGGGGAAACGACCATATGATTAACATGACCAAGATATCACATGATACTTGAATTGTGTGTGCATATAATTGCTAATTATTTTATTCAATGAGTTATGGGTTTTTTACCTCTTGTAATCTCTTGTTTGAGTCAATTACTTTGGAACCTGAAAATTTCTTGCTTAATCACCAGCTTGTCTCTGATGCAACTATAGCTTGAAAAGCTAAACATTAGATCAGAAGCAACTATAGCTTGAAAAATAACTAATTAGATGAACCTCAGGTTTTTTTTTTTCTTCTTAATGTCCAATGACTGTATCTTCATGTATACAATTGTACACCCAATTTGCAGAGATACTGCGATGGAGTACAGAAAGAATATCGCTAAATTGGGCGACACACTGTTTGAATTATTATCAATGGCTCTAGGACTAAAACCTGAACATTTACAAAGCATCGGATGCTCCAATGGCTGCAGCCTTGTCTGCAACTACTATCCGCCTTGCCTTCAGCCAGAACTGACTCTGGGAACTAATAGGCACTCGGATCCTTCTTTCCTCACTATGTTGCTGCAAGACCAACTTGGCGGCCTTCAAGTCTTCTACAAAAATCAGTGGGTTGATGTTCACCCTATTGCCGGAGGCTTGGTGGTTAACATAGGCGATTTTCTCCATGTCTGTCTTTCAAAAATTGGGGTGCATTTTGCCATTATCTGCCAATCTTTGTCATATATTTATCATTCTGCTATGTTGTCTGATTCAGGCCCTATCAAATGACAAGTTCAGGAGCGTTGACCACAGAGTTGTTGCCATTCGTCATGTCGACGCAAGGATTTCTGTCGCTTGCTTTTTTCATAGGACATGATACTGTAAGGCAGTCCTATGGGCCGATTAAAGAGTTGATCACTGAAGGAATCCACCTATTTACAGAGATTTTCTAATAAGTGAATATTCTAGCAACTATGCTGCCACGGGAGCTGGTATCTCGCTCCTTCACAACTTCAAGCTATGAAGCGAAGGACACTATTGTGAATTTCTTTTAAATAACTTCGAACTATATATTTCAAACAATCAGTAAGCATAAAGCATGTCCATTCGAAGTGTTTCAGAACCGTGAATTTGGTGAGAACAAAAGTAATTTTCAATTGAGTTAATTTACGGTTATACTTGAATTCACTTGTCTTGTGGATATGTATTATGTTACAAATAGTACAAGCCAAGAAGTTCTAAAATATCAGGTGAAACTTTGTTGTTGGTGTTTGTTCGGAGTCTTTTCCCGGAGAAGTGAACTTTATGTTAGGATAATGTCTTAAAGCATGTACTATTATTCTTATGAAGTAAATAAAATTGAAAATTTATTTTTAAAAAGTATTTATAATGTTATGATATAAATATAAAAAAATTTCGTATTTATTTACGTGACAATAATTTAATATATAATTATTATATATAAGAGAATTAAAATTATAAATAATAAATAAAAAAGTCAATAATAACTTAATTAAAATTTAAAAATTTTAATTAAATATTACAAATACAGTCCATAGACAATGAGAATGTGATGATTTTATTCAGATCACTAATGCAATGATGTTCTGGTGGAGACACTTTATATAATATGGTTATATAAGACTGGATCAGACATAATTTGAATTCTTATGTAAAATACTGTTGTTATTTAAGAATTCAAATAATGTCAACTGATGATCATATACAGATCAACTTCAATCTTGAGTGATAATAAATTTTTGTTTGTGTCATTATGTCATTTGAAATAATCGTTACGGTTTATTTGAAAAGCATGTTAAAAACTTGTATTCTGGTGATGTAGTGAGATAAGCGGCTGAGAATGTGATTTTATTTCTAACCGAAGTTAGAAAGAAGGTTCTTTAAGTGTCAATTCTTTAATTTATAACAAGTTTATAAAATAACTATTCATTAGTGAATTAATAGTACTTAAGGATAAAGAAGAAATTAGAGGGATAAAAAAGTAATTGACATACCTTTAATTATGAACCATCTATTGAGAGTTGAATTGCATGTAGTAATTAAATTAATGGATTGTTATAAATTTTCTAAGTAAATTATATCAGGAATTTCAATAGTGCAATTTCAAGTTTCTAGTGAAATAATATTGGAATTAATGAATTAAATTAATTGATTAAAGAGTTTAATTAATTATCCAAAATTTATTGGAGCTTGAAATTGTAGGTTTATAGGTCTCCAATACCACATCTTTAGTTATTATAGTGAACAATTAAAATGGATTGTGTTATTACACAAATTGTTTGTATCTAAAAAAATAATTTTCAAAATATATATATTTTATATTTAGATAAAATTAATTAATTTTATAGATAATATATTATCTAAATATAAATTAAATATCTAAATTAAGAAATTAAATGGATAAAATCCTAAGAAATTTTTTTGAAATTATCAAAAAGATTTTATTTTAAGTGTTTTCATTTTATTAAAAGACTATTAGTCCATTTATTTTAAAAGTCTTGTAATACTCAATTACTGAGTATTATACGTTAACTACAAAGAGTATGACTTTATATGGTTCACGTATATTATGTCTCTTTTTAAAGAGATAATTATTTAATTAATAAATATTATTAGTTAAATTTATTAAAATAATAAATAGTTTATTATTTTAAAGACATTTTAAAAAGAGAATAGAAGGCTAAGAAGATAGAGACATATAGTATACATACCAAAACACATTCTCAAAATACGTATTTTTTTAAGAAGAGAAATTGGAAGCCCAATCTTTTTTTCACTATGGTACAAGAGGTTTGATTTAGAACCTTTTTAATAAAAGAAAACTAAATATTGATTTTAAGGTATGTTCCTTATTATTTATTTTTATAACATCAAAATCATATATTTATAAAAACCTAGGATAAAAAGATTTTTTTATCTAATGAAAATAAAAATAAAATTTTTTTTATTTCACTACGTTATGAATAATTTCAACAATTGACATTAGAGTTATAATAAAGTTAATTCAAATTTTATTGCCTATTATTGCATATTATGATAACGAGAGTTGACAAATGGATATAAAAACGATTTTTTTGAATGTATATCTTGAGGAAGAGATATACATAGAGTAGTTTGAAAATTTTACGTCCAACCAGACTTCTAATTCAGTGTGTAGACTAAAGAAATCTATTTATAAACTTAAGTAGGCCTCCCGAATTTGAAATCTTTGTTTTGATAAATTAATCAAAGGGTTCAATTTTATTAGAAAAAAAAGGAAGTGTGTGTATATAAAAAGGTTAGTGGGAGCATGATTGTCTTTCTAGTACTTTATATGGATGATATACTCATTATTAAAAATGATATTGATATGTTATAGTCAGTCAAGAGTTATCTTAGTAAGAACTTAGCTTTGAAGGATTTAGGAGAGACTTCTTATATACTGGGTATAAAATTTTATAGAGATAAAGCTAAGAGGCTGATAGGACTCTATCAGTCCTCATACATAGACAATTTTTTGGAAAAATATAGTTTTAGTAACTATAAGACAATTAATGTACATTTTAGACACGACATTCATCTTTCTAATAGGATGCGTTTTTAGTAAAAAGATAAAAGGATTATAATGTCTAACATACCTTATGCACTAGCTGTATGTAGCTTGATATAAGTTTTGATATGTACGAGACCTAACATTAGTATAATTATAAGTGTTACAAGCCGGTATAAGTCTGATCTAGGTAATGATCATTGAATGACTGTGAAATATATCCTAAAAAATACATTAAGGGAATAAAAAATCAATTCCAAATTTATGGAGAAAGTAACTTACATATTATAGGATACATTGATTTAAACTTTCAGTTTAATTCGGATGATAAAAAGTCTACATCTAATTATACGTTTCTTCTTAATGATGCCACTATCAATTGAAAGAGTGCTAGAAAAGGATCCACAACTGATTATATCACAGAGGCATAAAACATTGTGGCTTCAGAAGTTGCAAAGAAAGTAATGTGAATATACAAATTTATTATAGAGCTAGGAGTAATCTCAAGTGTAGTGGATCATATCCCACTATATTACAAGACAATGGGGTAGTTGCTCAAGCTAATGAGCCTAGGGCGCATTAGAAGTCTAAGCATATGGAATAAAAGTGCCATATAATTAGAGAAATTTTGGCTAGATGAGATGTAATTATATCTAGAGTAAATTCTGGTGATAATATAACATACCTCCTCATTAAGACATTAACTCTTAAGGTGTTTGAAAAACACGTGGAGTCGATAGGTATTAGATATCATCGTGAATGACACTAGATCAAGTGAGAGATATTGGAGATGATGCTTACATGCCATTCTATTTTGTATGAATATTTATTTGATATTTATACAATGTACATTTCAATAAATTGTCAACTTTATTTTATAGTATTAGCTTGTTACTTTTCAGACATTATAGATTTAAAGAAGTTTAAATCTGATCTAAAAGTGTTTAGGCCGGCACTAAGAATTAGTAATTTTAAGAGTTAAAACCTTGTTTGGACTGGGATAAGGACTTGAGAATATTTATAGTAAATGAAATAGTTGTAAGAAGTTGTAAATGATGTTAAGAAATTTTATTATGCAACACGTTTTCAAAAACATCATTCTTGATCTATGTTTACCAATATGGGTAGATTGTTAAACCTTCCAGATCAGTGTATGTTTATATTTGAATTGTCCATATGGTTATTTTTAGCAGACCATGGGTTTAGTGGAAGTCATATAGGCATGTAGGTATTCAGTAAGAATTGGGTACTAAACAGACTCACAAGGATCTTCAATAGACATCTTACAAAGTTATCGATAGAAGATCTTCTTAAGTTGAGTAGTATATGTGGTCCTTGAACCTGAATGCTATAATAGGTTTGTGAGTGATCCATCATGTTTTGATACCATACATGTCAGACACATTTTATGGTCTGACCTCTATGTGTCAATGGATATAGGCCGATTTTCATAGAATTCGGTCTGCGTAGATATGAGATGTGTCAACTTATATGGATAAGTTGTATATTTTGATGCTCTAAGATTATATTTCAAAAATTTTCTTAGGTAACAAACTTAACCCCAGACAAGAGTTTCCGTAAAGTAAAAATAATATTAAAAAAGTGTTTGTAGATATTGTTTATTGAAATACAAATATGGAAGATAAATTCATGGTCGAGTAAATAGATATTTGATCGTGAAGATCTATGTCTCTACTTTGTCGGGATATAGGTGACAAAGAGACTATACATATATATTTTAATCTCAACTTGTATGGTTCAATACGCTATTTTGTAATATTCGTAACATGTACGTGGTGCAATGATGCAACGTTGAAGCAAAGCTAGATATCATTTTAGCGGACGTCTCAAATCCACGAGAAAAGATGACTCTCATAAGAGAAAGGGTGTCGAGTCCACAATAAAATAACTCCAAAGAAAATATAACAAAAATATTATTTATGAGATTGATGAGATTAATGAGATTATTCTTCGGACTCAATAGAGTTCATCTGAATTGAGCTCATAACTTAGTATTAGTACAGAGTAAGGTTGAGTTAATGTTGACACCATCGAATTTTAAATCTCATGATTTACGTGATTATAAAGTTATTTTCGTTAATTAAGTGTGGAAGAGAGTGAAACAGATAAAATGTTATTTATACTATAACTTATGTTATATTTTTGTATTAGAAGGACCCATGAAATAATATTATTGGTTTATTTTATATATTTTAATAGAAAAAGATCATTGCTCCCTTATGATATCAGTTAATGTTTACTTATTCCCATTCTTTTTGGTAGTTTGAAAAGAATCAAAACTCCTGTATCATTAAAAGTTTTTTAGTATCTATTAATTTTTTACATGATTTGATAATTTTATTTTTGATAATAAATAACTTGATAGTTTTATGATTAAAACTCTCATGTCATTAAATTTTTTTGATTATCTTTTAATTTTTTACATGATTTGATAATTTTAATTTTGATAATAAATAATTTGATAATTTTGCTCTTAAAAAATTTCAGAATAAAAAAAAAATTAAAAAATTTAAACCTTTAACTTTAAAAATAAAAGCAAACAATCTCTACCACTTTAACAAATATAAAATTTTAGTTGACATTTTATGAAAACTAATATATATACCATGTTCAAAGGTTATTATGAAAGCCTTCATTTGCTTTTAAGGCTTCTAAAATGGACTCCTTATTTTTAGGTTCTCTCTCTTCGATTCCATTATTTCTTTTAAGATCTCTGCCAGGATCTTGGTACGTCAAAGGAGGAGTTATCTTTGATTCTCTTAACGCTGGAAGGGGCAAGGTTTTTGCCATCATTAATTACTGTCTCTATAGATCACGTATTAGTGCTTCTCATGGTGTTTTTACGAAAACATTGAAATTGCGTTTAAGCAAAATCAATGCTATCGCCATAGAGAATAGACCGCACATTCTGTCCCCATCACCCATGTCCTCAAATTCAGCATTCGCCCGCAGTACAAAAAGGCTTATCCAATAGAAAATCTGCATAATATCCATGGGTATATCATTTGAATAGGCCACAGGGCTACGGCAAATGCTGGGGATGTTCAGTTGGGCTGATCTCTTCAACGATCAGGCCCAGCCCATGGCTACCACATACAAAATTGTCAATGCCTTTATGTTTTCGTGGAGAGAATATTATCCAACCAACCATGGAAAAAATAGTGGAAAAACCTTCTATCATGAAAGAGATCTTTATCAATCATCAATCATCATCTATGCAAATTTTGAGCCGACAGATTTCTTAATGAAACAAAACTCTTGAATCTTGATTTGATTCTCACAAAGTTTAGTAACAAAATTGATGACTTTGATTGGCGTACTTTGTCAAAAAGATAGACCTACAAAACCCGAAAAATCAACGCCACCTTCTCCACGATATCGACTTCCACTTCCCCTTCCCTTTTCCCGTACTAAATAAATATTTGTTGTGTATTACAAAAGCGTCCGGTGGGGACAAAGCAAATTCAACACAGCTACCTTTGCTATCTATATTATTCTCTTTCTCTATTAGAAAAATGAGTCCAAACACAAACTTACATGCAGAAAAAAATGGTGGGAACTTGTAACTATCAACCAATCCTTTAGTGCTTTTTTCTTCTTTTACGTATCTTCTCCACTCAGCCAACATGCATATGTATGTCATTTTCTTATAGGCGGGGGATTTGTTAAAGGGTCACTCGTGATTATAGCCTTACCTTTGCTTTCACTAATGCATGTTAATGTGCATATGCATGCGTCGAAGCTATATAAAAATCATACTAACTGCTTATATATTTATCCAACTGGATGATGTTTATATTATTTTAGTATTGTTCTGTGATGTTGCATTGTGAAAGCTAGGCAAAACCTTATATTATTATTCATTATTATATAGTACACTTTCCTTATTTTTTTGCCAAAAAAAATATGTGCAAAAAGATGAAAATCATGATGGAGTATGGACCGTGGCATGCACCATTGAAATGATGAGCAGAAACAAAGGAATCGAGGCACACAAAATGATAGGCTAAAAGCAAATGCGGTCCTCTACTTCTTAAGGCTAATAAGTAAAAGGTTTATCTGGTCCCTCCATCATTTCCCATTTCGACAAAGTAATCACAATCTACAGTTAGCAAAAGCAGTAAGTAAAAGAGGACAAAAAAAAGTAATTCAAAATATATACATATCAGCAGTCAGTAGAGGGATCAGGATTCTTGAGGCAAGCAATGGCACTATTATATATGTCGTAAACTTGAAGCACTTAAGAGAAAGAAACAAGCATGCTCCAGTTTCAGAAGATTTAAGTTCAAGCCCATGTTTTGTAATGTGCATGCCACAAAATTTGTGGCACATGTTAAGATCTGAGTGGCAGAAACGTGGGCAATTCATCGTTGATGATTCTTCTTGTTCCCAAATGAAGGATGAAAGCTAGCCCTTATTACCATATTCCCTTTGCAAAATGAAACTTGAGGAGCTCGCACATGATTTATGGGCCGAAGACACAGCATTTTAATTAGTAAGTACATAAGCTGGGGATCTTAGTTCTGCTTTCACCAAATAATTTAATTAGGAATGCAAGGCTGTGGAAAATGTGTTATTATATTTGGACAATGTGAACTTTCCAAGCATAATTTAGTACCAAACCAATTCTTTTTCCCCCAGTCAACTGATGATGGGATTAAAATATGCATTTCATAGATCAATTAACCCGTAAACAATATGTTAGTAGAAAAAGCTTGGAGAATGGAGATGTATGTATTAGTTTGATCTCTCTTTTTATCTATGTGATTGTTTCTTCTGTCTCTTTTGCAGAGTGAGTATCAATGTAGCTGGTCTTGGCTCTCAAGTAAATTAAGCCAGCTGTGTCTCCATAATAAAACAAGCCACCAACTCCCACTTTAATTTGTTACTTTTGACAAACTTCTCTTGATCTCGCTTTAGTCAAATTCATTCATCCATAAACTTCCCTTTCTTCTGATTATTAAACAACAAATTGTACTCCAAAGTCCTTGAAGATCATCAATATCTAAGGCTGTGCATTAGAAAGTGCAAAGTTAACGAGGGGCAGATGACAACTAAATTGCCCAACAAATGGAAAATCTATGCCTTCAGTGGCAAACTTTCAAGCCAACTGTAGATTATATTTTTTTTTCTAAACCACTGATGACATAAGAGGCCCTACCAGCAACATTCCTATCTATTGACTACTTTTTATTCCATGGATCAAGTTCTGCCATCGATTGGCTTGAAAAGAGAATCAAAAAGGACACAAAATATTGGATTTGACCCAACTGATACACAAAACATCTAGAGAGTTAGTAATCTTTGACTTGGAAACCCCAAACGGCACACTTGAATAAGATTTTGGGCAGCAAGCTTTGTCTGTATAGTTGTTGTAATCATATCCTTCGAATGCCAATTTTATTTTTAGCCAAAACTGGGGCATTCTCTATTTCTTGGGTCTCTATGATATCAAATATCAAAATGAAATAATGTGAACTTGGATTCAATTTAAGGTCAAAGGTTGTTTTTTTACCTTCTATTTTGGTGACCCAAAAAATGAAATAATGTGATTTATAAATGGTTATATGTAGCTAGGATTTATTATGATCTTGTTAAATATATGATTTTTCTTTTTGTCCTAACAAATTGAAATCTAAACTAAGCACAATGGTTTCAATTTTTTTTTTGAAGTATAATGAATTTATCACATTATCTAAATGCTCATTAAATAAAAGTTTGCTATATGTAAATCACAAAACGTCAGGAAGTTTGTTGACCTAATTTATAATTGTGAAACAAATCCAATCTCCTTATGAATAGAATATCTTCTGAATAATTTTCTAAAGTTTCCTCCTGTGTGCTCTTTTTAAAGGAGTTGCTAGCTAGGATGTCTCAATAAGATACAAAAATAAATTAAAAAAATGTTTTCTTTGTCTACTCTTATTGACATAATTAACATGTACAAATATGTGTCCATGAACAATGTTATAATAATTAAACAATATAGGTGATTAATCGATACTCACCAATTCTATAAATTGGCATGATATAACTTATAATTCTATAAAATAATTTCTTAAGTATGTGGGTATATATACATATAACTTTAAAAAAGTTGCTAATCTTAACATAAAGTATTGCTTTTACTGAGTTCATTGAATCAAAATTTGTATTTTTAACAGTTCAATCATCCCATCTAATTTTTTTTTGCTTCAATATATATATATATATATAAATATTTTACATATTTTCTCTTCTTCAAATATGTTATTCACTTTCTTCAGTATTTTCAATTTGAATTAATGACACAAAAAGTACCTTCCTTAATCTTATATTTACAAATTCCTATATTTTTAAATTTTAATAGAAGAGTAGCAGTTAGCAGTTAGCGGCTAGCAGCAAGACAGAAACTCTGAAACAGAACACAAGTTAAAAAACTTAAAACCCACTTGGAAAACCCTCAACAAAGTTTCGGAAATCAGCGGATCCCCCACTCACAACTCCCACATAAACACAATGAGAACCTCTCTGCAACTCCTTTGATTCCTCCACGCACACGTTGCGCCAACTTTCTCCAACACAACACAAATAGCCAACTACAAAATCTGAGATCTCAAAGCAGAAATGGTGGCCGAGCCTTGGATACTCAAGATGGGCAACCAAGTAAGTACCAATCTCAAACACGCTCTTCTTCTTGAACCTTCTAACAGAAAAAACAAGCACGCTAGTAAAAACCCAGAGCCCAAACGTGTCATTGGGATTCTCTCTTTTGAAGTTGCTAATATAATGTCCAAGACCATTCATTTGCACAAATCTCTAACGGATTCTGAGATCTCCAAGTTGAAAAACGAGATCTTGAATTCCGAGGGGGTTAAGTTGTTGGTTTCTACTGACCATAATTACTTGCTTCAGCTTGCTTTAGCTGAGAAGCTTGATGATTTGAACCGCGTCGCTAATGTTGTGTCTAGTCTAGGGAAGAAATGTAGTGAACCGGCTTTGCAAGGGTTTGAACATGTGTATAATGATGTTGTTTCTGGGGTTATTGAGGTTAAGGAGTTGGGGTTTTTAGTTAAGGATATGGAAAGTATGGTGAGGAAAATGGAGAGGTTTGTGAGTGCCACATCGAAATTGTATAGTGAAATGGAGGTTTTGAATGAATTAGAGCAGACTTCTAAGAAGTTTCAGCAGAATCAGCATGAGGAGAGTCGAAGGGCGTTTGAGCAGAAATTGATTTGGCAGAAGCAAGATGTGAGGCATCTTAAGGATATTTCGCTTTGGAACCAGACTTATGATAAGGTTGTTGAGCTGTTAGCGAGGACTGTGTGCACAATTTATGCCAGGATTTGTGTTGTTTTTGGGGAGTCTCTTTTAGGGAGGGACCATGTTGGATTCATTGAGGGACATTCTGTGTTGTTGAAGGGTGAGAGTAAGCGAGTCTCAGGTCATGTCCAAACGGTTCCAGGGCTGTTTAAACGGGTTCAAATTAAGGGTAGTAGTAATGGGTATCATTCAGGGTTGATAGGGAAAGGTGGAGTGGAGAAAAGGAAGGCAAGTTTGAAGCCTCGGCTTGATTCAAAGAGAGGTGAGTTAGCAGCTTTTAGGGTGGAAGATTTAAATTTTCCTTGTGGAACTAGTCCCGGGAGACTGTTCATGGAGTGCCTTAGTTTAAGCAGTTCAGTTTCGAGGTTTGATGTTGATGAGGTTGATTCTGAGGACAGAGGTAGCCAAGTATCAGGTTGTTGCAGTGTTGGAACTGGTGGTTTGAAGGGAGAGCACCCAAGCTATTCTGGTTATTTTAGTCGAGTCCCATCTATGTCTGGTGCTACAAACAGTGCTAATTTTGGTCCCAAAAGCAGATTAACAGCGTATGCTAATCCTTCCACTGTGGGTGGTTCTGCTCTAGCATTGCATTATGCAAATGTCATAATTGTTATAGAGAAGCTGCTTCGGTACCCTCATTTAGTTGGTGAGGAAGCTAGGGATGATTTGTATCAGATGTTACCAACGAGCTTAAGAATGTCTCTGAAGACTAATCTAAAGTCATATGTCAAGAATCTGGCAATATATGATGCTCCACTTGCCCATGATTGGAAAGAGATCCTTGATGGGATATTGAAGTGGCTTGCACCGCTGGCTCATAATATGATCAGGTGGCAAAGTGAACGTAACTTTGAGCAACATCAAATTGTTACACGCACAAATGTTCTTCTGCTACAAACATTGTTTCTTGCCGATAGGGAGAAGACAGAAGCAGCCATCTGTGAGCTCCTTGTTGGATTGAATTATATATGTCGCTATGAACATCAGCAAAATGCATTATTGGACTGTGCAAGCAGTTTTGATTTTGAGGACTGCATGGAGTGGCAGTCACAGTATGGAGCTTCTTATATAAATTGACTATGTTGATGGATTAGTATACCTGAAAGAGTTGTAGAGCATTTTCCCTCACCCCTGATACACCTATGAAGACACAGATGATAATTCAACAGTGTGAATATGTTGAAGATTGGATTGGAGTAATGTGATTGGACAAGGTATGAGAGGTTTTGACTTCTAAAGTATATAATTCCAATTATTTATGTAAGAGCAGTATGATTCTTCTCTGTAGAATGTATGTATATTTTTGTGTATAATCAGATCTTTTTCCTTCTGGAAGTTCGTGTTCTTTTTACAATGTTATATGATTCTGGAAATCAATTCATTGATCGATGTTGTAGTGACCAACTGTTCCTTTGTCTTACTCTGATTATTCATTCATTGATTCGCAGCTGGTCATCGGTTGTTTTTGATTCACTCGCGCAACTGATATTTTTGACGAATAAACACATGGTTCCGACAATATGGCTCATATGGACATGTATTCCTGAATTGTCTAATTTTATGTAAATTTGTTTTATTTTTTTATTTTTTATGTTAAACTCACATATTAATAATAATTATAAATTATGAGTCATTTTCAAATTAAAATTAATTACGTGATTTATTTGAATTATTTTTATTGAATTCTAAAAACATCTATTAGATTTGAGCTAATTATGGGTACAAAATTAATACTAATTAAACTATAATTAATGGAATGATAATTAATTTAGTATATAAAAATTTCTTTTAGGGTTACGGTCTCTAAGTAAATTATTATTTGTAGAGCTCTTTTTTTCATTCCATCTTAGAGAGTGAATTTTATTGAGTGTTATAAAAATTTTATAGAAATTTGACTTCGAAAAATTGCTAAACTCTCATATTTTTATTGAAAGCTGATAATTCTTGCATTTTAATCGTTATAGATTCTTCAGATAAACTTTTCTTAAATGTATTATGATAATTTGATATAATAGATCAAAAGAGTTGTATTCTATAGATATTAATCTTTATTTATAGTTATATCTAATAAGTGGTATTATAACAAAAATCATGTTAAATTATCAAAATTTTTTATGCATATATTTATGTTTAAATATCTTTTCCCATATACTTGTTATATATAAATTTGGTTATTTTTACATAATTTTGTTGAAAAAAAAAATTAGGATTATGATTTTCATTATAATTTGAAGATTTATATTTGATTAAGAGTTATTGATTTAAAGAATTAAGAATGAAAATATCAAAATTCGATTTCAATTTTATATTTTTTTTGCGTTCTTTGATGAATCCAAAATTTCAAGATTCATACAGAGTGTCGTAACGCTATTCATGGCGCTTTGACGCCACTCAAGTAGCGGCCAGTCATCGCAACGTTGGCCAAGCAGTAGCCTAACATCGAAGTTAGAATTTGGGAGATACTATGCCACTTTATGGCGTCTGGTAGCGTTAGTGCCATGCTGCTGCATGGGTAGCGTCGTAGCACTGGGATGATAGGTCAAATTTTGAATTTTATGATTTTGATTTTTGGGAGAATTGGATCAACCTAACCTAGTTCATAGAGATCTGTCCCGAAACTCGACCCATCTGAATTTGACCCGATAATTATTAACTTAAAATTGAACCTGTTTTTGCACCATTAGCAGTGTTATAACCTCTACGATCTTGGTGCCACAATAATAAAACTAAATTTTCTATTGTTGGCATTTTAATTATTTTTCTTTACACTACTGTTTTATATTTTAAAATAAATTAATTAAAATAATATGATGTCAAAAGAACCTCCGTTTGTAGATTTATTTGTTTTCAGATATTTAGATGAATACGTTTAAAAAGTATATTGTTTAACTTGTTGGAGTTATAAAATTGCACTTTTCTATTGCTGTTTTACATAAAATTTAGAAAGTACTTGATTTAATACATTAGAGTTATAAAGTAGGACTAATTAGAAATAGGCTTATTTAGGATCACATTTCATGTAATTTTCATACTTCAAATTCATATTTAATTTATGTTATTGATTATAATTGTATGGTGATCATTGATGGATCTAGTTGTAAATATGTGCAACGAATGTCGCTTTGATCCTATTGATATAATTAATAGATCATATTATATTTTAAAAAATATTTCAAGATAAAATAGAATTTATTATACACACTAATGTTTATAATATAAATTTTTTTCTAGATGATATATGTGATTCAAGTAGGAGATTGTTGGATTTTATTATTTTTTATATAAGTTCACATATTAACAATAATTATACATTATGAGCTATATTAAAATCAGCGCCAATTTAAGTAATATTTTGAATTATCTCTTATTAGATTCTAAAAATATCCTATTTAATATGTGTTTATTATGTATCGAGACTAATACTAATTAATCTATGATTGATAGAATAATAGTTAACTTTATATATAAAGATCTCTTTGAAAATTGTGGTCTCTAAGTCAAATTATTATTTATATAACTCTTCTCATCTTCTTATCATATAAAAAAAAACTCTATGTTATTGAAATTTGACTATGGAAGATCACTAAATTTTCACGTTCTCATTAAAAATGGTTAACTCTAACGTTCTAATCACTATAAATTTTTTAAATAAATTTTTTTCAATATATATCCTAATAATTTGACGTGATAAATTAAGAGAATTGTATTCAATGGATATCAATATTGATTTATAGTTATATTTAACATCCTCCTGTATTAGAAGATGATATCTAATTTGGATTTATAAAGGAAGTGAGAATTAATACTGGATTAATAGTGACCAAAAATTTATTTCTAGAAGACATCTGCACAATGGTGGACGAAGAGACACCCATTGTGTCCATAGTTGTGCTTCTTATTGATGCTATGTGATATGGAATGAGAATGAAATTACTTGTTCCGAGCATTCTGGAAATCATATTCCTAACTTGATTGTCATGGATGGACAGATCATTTCAATTAGACATTTCAGTTGTTGGCTGTATATATGTCATGTGATTCTAAGTCCTTGGACAAGCACATCTGTGCCAATCTGATACTAGTCTTCCATTATTCAACTGACAACACTTCTATTGCTCATAATTAATCACATGAATCCTTTAAAGAGCATCCTGCTCTTTGCCAAATCTATAGGATGGTTCTTAATTATTCATCTATTTCTAGCTTTTCATAGCAGTGAATCATCTTAGGCATTAACTTTTTTTTTTCTCAACTCTTGTCGAAGAATGAATTAGAAATTCTATTGTAATTTTACCTGCTACAGGGATCAATTGGAGATCGGTCTGGTTGTTAAGGTTCTAAAATATGCATTTTGGTTTGTGCCTGAGGTGCAAATAAAGTTGTGATATCAATAACTTAATGCCCCATTTCTCTATACATGTGAAATTAGTAATCATTATAAAGTTTCGATTTGAATAGAAGGGATCAATCTAATAGGCTATGGGTTTTTGCTTTCCCAGAAGCTAATATCAAGGGCAATAATTTCGTAAATGGCCACCACAAAAGTTTATTCATTGAAATGGTGAAACTTCTTGGAGGTGAATGTTGAAGCCAGCCTTAGAAAACTAAGAAAAAAAAGAAGAAAGGTAACAGCAAAATCCAGCAAGAAAAGCAGGTGCCATTATAATGTTGCGATCCTCTAACAGGTGGTAGAGGAGGGCATTGAATGTATTGTATGTATCATCATTAATTATAAGTAGGTCAAACCTCCTTTTCCTTAGATGAGTTTTGATCCTTTTCCCTCGTCTGAGGGGGAGGGAAATGGGTAACCATCCAGCCACACTGGTGTGGTGTCTGGTGGTTCCCTTTCCATTTACAATGCTGAAAAAAAAATATGCTCAAATTGCTAAAATTGATTGAGCTTGGGTTTGAGCATTGAAAAAAATGAAAACCCAACCATTATTTTTAAGTTTACCCCACTTCCTTATATAATAAATCCATGTCACCAGTTTCATTTTTAGGCAATGAGGGCTTGGACCCAATAGGCCACCGGCACATTGTACCATTCTGTTCAATCGACTTGAACTCGCCATATTTTGCTCTTCGAGCTATTTTTTTTTTCGTAGCCCAAATTAAGAATAGTTGGACAAATGCATTTTTGGGTCAATTAATATTCCTTCCACTCCCTGCATCCGAACGGGCTTAGAGATGGCAGACTGTCTCGTGGAGATGAGACCCGTGAAACCCGTTCTAAATAAGGTGGGAATAGGATGGTTTAATTAAAAATATAAAAAAAAATATTTTTTAAATTATTTATAGGCAGGAATGAATTTAAGCTTCTCGTCTTATTTTTTATAAATATATTAAATATAATTTTTTAGTATATATTTATATATTAAATAATTTATTAAATTTTATTTTATAATTTATATTTAATTAGGAGATGCTTTAATAATATATTTTTATTAATGAAAACAAAAAATATTAATAAAACTCATAAAATCAATTTTTTATTTTAAATAACAAAATACTTTTATTTTTAAATTGGGCGGTATTAATTTTAATGAAAATATAAGATAATTAATAAGAAAATCAATAATGTTAGATACTAAATTATTTATATTATTTTATTAGTTATTTATTTACAAGTTTGTTTATTAATTACTATTTATATTATTGAAATATATTATTATATTATTTTAATTTGTTAATTTGATACTTTATTTTTTAAATTATAATAGAGATAAAATTTTTATATTATTAAAATTTGTGAATATAAATTAATATTTAATATTAATAAATAAATAATAAAAAATGGGTCGCGAATAAAAAAAATATTCCTTACATAAGATTTCTTATTTGCTCCCATTAAATTTGTTTAAAAATGAAATAAAAAACGTGCTTTAAAATTAAAAAAAAAAATAGGGTGGGTTTGGAGAAAGGTTTCTCCACCCGCCTCGTTGCCATCCCTAAACGGGCCTGGCTATGATCATATGAAATTCGGTCACCGTAACAAAAAGCTTTGATCGTAGAAGCAGAGACTAAAGGAGAAGCTGACGTTTATTATGGATCATGAGTTACAGAAGGTTCGTTTACATCGTCGCTCGATCACCACCTCATTTCAATCAGTGCGTTTATCTCAACTTTCATTCCGTTAAATATGATCTTAGAAACTCGCATCTCACTGATTCGTTACCTACATTTACGTCTATTTGATTCATAATGAGACCTTTTGTATTGGTATTTAGGATTTTGAGCTCACTTACGCATGCGTAGATTAGTAAATTGGGGTTCATGTTTATCTGAATCTTTATTTGCAATGCATTGTTAGTAGTGGATAATAATTCTTGCTACTGGCTTCAAGGCCTACTCATGTCGCACTTGATGCAATGAATTGCGGATAGAAAATATCCTGTTCTTGAAGATTTACAGTTAATTTTGGCCGTTCTTGTCCTATATGATTCTTTCCTATCCAAGTTTCCTCCTGGTAATTAATTCATGGGTGGAAAATAACATTACCTTTTAATGTGTTTTCAGTCTTGATACAGAATATTTAGACTGTTCTAAATGTATGCATAACTAGTTCTTGCTTCATTGTTTCCAAGGAGGTCGCTTTACTTTATATGAGCCACCATTTACTTCCTTTTCCTTTCATTTTGGATGGATATTATAATTGCTTTAATTTGGCTCTAATCAGTTTGTAACTGGAGGAAAGAAATATCAACCATGTTTGGTGTTTAGAAGAAGTTTTCTTCTTTCTTTAGTCTTATAGAAATTAATGTTGGTGGTCTAAGTGCTGGCCCTGAACCGTTTCCATTGAGTGTTAGAAGTGGTGGGATGGGGTTTAGGCAGGTCTTAGGCTCAAAGTCTGTAACATTAAAATATCATGTTTTCTTGGCCTTTTCTTTTTTTTTTTTTGCTCATTTTCATAAACTTTTTTCAAATTTTTGTTTTCTGTGGATAACTTACATGGTAAGTTTACTCTCATTTTAAATTGTCATGATCTTTTCTATATGCAGGGATCACCGTGCTTCTCGAGGGGCTCTCTTAGATGACTATAATGGCCTTGAGGAAGGTGGTCTCAAGGCCTCATCCTTGTACTCCAGTGGAACTAGTGAGTATGAAAATGACAAAACGATGGACAGTTTGAAAGAAAGAGTTTCTTTTCTGAAGAGTAAGTTTCAACCTAGGCATCCTTGCTACAGTTTAATTATAGAGATCTAATTTGTCTTATAAAATGTCTATCTAAACTGCCTTTATAGGTGCTTAAGTTGCTATGTGATGGGACCATATAATGCAATTCTGTATCAAAATATTGGAAATCGAGGCAATACTAACAATGCTTTGGCCATTATGTGGTGAGTTTTTAGGACTGAGATAGGGTAAAATGTAGCACAGTTTAATTACTATACTTCATACTTGGTGCAGTTTAGATTATGGTGGAAACCCTAGTGGTATGCATGATAAGTAATGATATTTATTCTTGACAAAATCACGCCTGTGTTTGAGGTAATTTATTGCATCAAGGTAGAACTTCTTTTCTTGGTTCTTTTCCTGACACTTAAGTGTATCAGGGTCATTAAGTTTCTATTGTCCTTATGCATGACTTGCTCTGAATGAGGATTTGAGGAACAGAATCAAGTCCATTAAAGTTGTATATGGCCTAGTATGTGTATGTATACCACTCTCTGATGTGGGATACCAGAACTACCTGCAGGGAATAAATTAGTCCTTTGTTTCAAATATGTTATCCACAAGAATGTGTATTTTCCTACTGGAAGAAGAGGGGGAAAAAAAAGCATAGCCTCAAATTTATGGCTTACATATCTATATCCTTCTCCCAAATATTTCTAATATGTATTTTTCTTATTATCAGTTAACAGGTGATATACATGAAGAGGTGGAGAGTCATAATCGTGTGCTTGATCGAATGGTATGTTGCAGCTGTTCAACCTTCAGTTCACCGTAAGTTTAAGATTTTACATTCCTTGTTTTAAATGGATTGTTCTGTAAAATCAGGGCAACAGTATGGATGCATCAAGGGGTATTATGTCAGGAACCATGGATCGGTTGAAGATGGTATGCTAATAACATTTGCTCCTCTACTCTTCATGTATGCTTGTCTCTATTTATTTCTGCTCCTGTTGGGAAATGGCTGATTACGATAAGTTGTTGCTCTGTAGGTATTTGAGAAGAAATCCAACAGGTGGATGTGTATGCTTGTGGGATCTTTTGTGGTTTCTTTCATTAGGCAAGTGATCGTGATACTTACTTTCAATAAATTATGCGTACATTTGAGAAGGGGGGTTGGGGGCACTGTCTTGACCTCCCTATGTGTGTGATTAAACCGGTGTGAATGCTTTTCTGAAAAGGGTGTTTTGATGTGCTATAAATAACTGGAATTTTGGGATAAATTGAACTGACTTGTTATGGATAAAAACTTCAATGAGAAATCTCTAGGGTTTTGGGTTTTTAAATGTTTCAATTGATCAACAGGAATTAGAACATTCTTGCTATCTGTTATTGGGAACAAATCTGGTATTGATGCTGATTACCCTCCCTTTTCAGTGTCCTCATGTGTGGTTGAAGTAGAATATTGAAGCTTGTCTGCTCAAGTCTGCAATACTCTAATGGGAATTGCATGCCATATCCATGAGTGCAATCTGTAATCTACAAGCTCTATTTTTTTTTCCCCAGACATTTGAGTACATGATATACAAATGCTTGTGGCTTTGTGGAGATGACTGCTCAGCTTAAAGAGAATGCTAAGGCGGCTGACATGTTTACATGGTAATGCCATGAATTTCTGAGAATACAATGTAAAGAAACTTTTTTTTTTGTTCTTCTACGAGATTGTATCTAAAACTTCACAGTTCTAAAAGATAGTTTTCAAATTACAAATTGAACTTCCTTGTTAATTTTGTACATTCTCACTTGGACTGTTATTTTATGAAATTCCAGAACCTTTTACTTCCATAATGATATGAGCATCTTGATATACAAATGGATTTCAACTAAATTAGTCGGTAAAATTTATGTAATATAAGAGGAGTGTGGAATCTTATATAATCCATTAATCTGACTTGCCTCTAACTAAAGAAAAAAAATAATAATTACGTGCAGGAATGAGAGTGCTAGCTACCTGCTACCTTTCGCACTTTCTGTTGTTTTCTTTTTTTCGGTTCTTCAAAATTGTTATTTTCTTTCCTTCTGTTTTGGCCAAAGATGCTTAAATTCAAGGAACAAAGAATCCTCTAGATTCTATACACTATCACGCTAATATGGAAATAAATGACAATGTTAAGTCACTTATCATATCATTTGAGATAGAATATAAATTGAAGAGATTAGGTATTACCCAACTAAATATACTTTAAGAAGAAAGCAAGGCCGTGGAACAATATGGCTTCTTGTAAACTCAAAGATGGTTGACAAGTTATTTTGCTAGGGAGGAGAATAAAAGAACACTAACTCTACACTTGTATATTAATATTAATGCGCGGCACTAATTAAGAAATGCCGTTTCATATAAGGCTTTTAAATTTGATTACTGATATTGCAATAGATAAAAATGGGAATTTTATGGGACTTGGGGTTGTGATTTAAAATCATCGCGGTAAAGTTATATGGAGAAGTAGATCTGAGGACGTTAAATTTGCTGAAACTTTGGCTATCTTAGCGGGTCTGTCTATGACAAGGGATAATGATTTATGGCTTATTGAGGTTGAGTTTGATGCTGCCAATTCAAAAGAAATTTTTTATTAAGAAATATCGTGTGTTAGCATTTATTAACTTTTTAATTATATCGGTAATATAATATTTATATAATAATATTATACATCTCAAATTTAGATCTTAATTTAAATATTAAATAATTAATTTTTATAATTTTTAAAATTATTCATTATATTATTTTTTTATTCAATAATTATTTAATACATCATTTAAAATTAAAATTAAAATTTAAAAAATATAACATTATTCATACTTATATTGCATCGACCAATAAATACTATATTATAGTAAGATATAAAGTTAGAATATAAAATATGTTAGTATATTATTATTCATAGAAAAAATAAAATAAAATAAAATAAAACGATCCATATCTACGTTTGTTATAAGTCAAACAAAAACTTAGGCATGCAACCTCTTTTACTTTACGAGTCCTTAATTTCAAAACCATTAATTCTATCTCTATCTCAATATCTTATTTGTATAAAACATTCACTATATCATAGAATGACTTATGTATTTATAAAGAAAAAGTGATGTAACAGTCATTTTGCTCTAAATAATCTGAATCTGTCACAGGGGATTCAACAACGCTGGGTGTATTTATAGCCACAAAATAATGTTAACTTCTATGCAACACACAATCTTTATAAGACTGATTATAAAGATTTGACTAACTGGGGAAATAAAGTAGCAAAACTAGTTCAAATCAAAATTGACATAATCATTAGTTGGAAGGACAAGGGCACCTTTGATGGTCCAAATGGATTAATATTGAGGCTGACACTCCAATCCTATGTTGGAGTTGACTAGTCATGATCCTGAAATCAACTTGTACTGGGATCTCATTTACGTAAATTAGAAATTGATTTTGATGCCCTTGGTGGAAGTTTACTAATGCTTTCTCTTGATTTTTGATAGCCTAAATTTTATACACTCTACTTAAAAACATTTTACGTGTACTTTCCATATAATTCTTAGTTCATTTCTAAAATTGGCCGGTCCAGATAAATGAGATCAATATTAGTAGTGCTATGTTTTCTCTCAAACAGTTTTCGGGGTGGAGTCAGAGTTTTTAATTTACTCTAATACACTTCTTATAGTGTAAAAAAAAAAATTGGGTAACCGAAAAATTGAACCGAACTGATTGGTTCGGTCTAATTTTTTTTATAATAAAAAATTAGTTCAATATGTTTTTAAAAAAAATCGACTTGTCCAGTTCAATTTTTTTTCAAAAAGATAATTAAACTAAAAAATTAAAATTTTTTATAATTATTTAATAAAAAAATTAAATTTATCTCAAATTAAATAAATTATAATTATGTTAATATGAACTAGATTCAAAAATTAGGTCAAAAAATGATTTATTAAATTATTTAGACAAATAAATAATGTGTATTTTTGATCATATAATATATAATGTGTAATGCAACGTGTAATATATATTAATTTAGTCAATTTAATTTTTTAAGACTTATATAATAAATAAGAATAAATTTAGTGGCTTATGTAACGTGTAAAGCTTTTTTTTGATTATATAATATATAACGTGTAATATATAATATTTTAGTCAATTTAATTTTTTTAAAGACTTATATAATATATAAAAATAAATTTAGTGATTTATATAATGTGTAATGATTTTTTTTATTATATAATATATAACTTGTAATATATATTAATTTAGTCAATTTAATTTTTTAAATACTTATATAATTTTTAAGAACAAATTTAGTGACTTGTAAGGTGTAATGAAAAAATAATAAATGATTTAAAATAAGTTACTAAATTATTTGGACAAATGAATTAAAAATACCTTATAATTTAAAATTAAAAAAATAACTAAAAAATCAAAAAAACCGAACTGGACCGAACAACAAAAAATCGGTTCGGTCTAGTTCGATTTTTTTTATTAAAAAAATTAGTTTTGATTTTAATTATTAAAAAAATTGAATCAAACCGTGCCCACCCTTACTTGCGGTGCAGAATTAAAATATTCAGCAAGTAAAAAAGAGTTGATCCCATATTCATTTAGTCTAAGAGAGGAGGTCCCAAAATTCTCTTTCACATTGAAAATTATTAAATTGCATCGATCTATAATTGGCCATGAACTGAACAAGTAGAGCAATATCAGCACCAGCAGCTAGCTATTACTGTATTCTAAAGGGTATTATATTATATATGGGCTCTATGTAATCACAAGGAAACTAATCATCGGCAACCTTTGCCAATTGCCTTTGCTAACATGTTGTTTAGAGAGGAGAAGGAAATTGAAATAACAGCATAGGAATAATGTTCCTAAAGGATTACAAGTTTTCAGTTAGACTATGAAAGCAGTTTCAAGTCTATTTCCAATTGTGATTACTAGTTGGCAGTTGCATTGACGAGGATTTGCTGACATTAGATGCTTCGGTGTTTATGTATGAGCTAGTGCCTCTCCCATTAATTTGTTATTTGTTTGGCTTTCACTTGTCATCAAAGTAACTCAATACCCTTTTCATTTTTAATAATGTAATTGGTTCCAAATTTAGTGTCTTACGCACAATGGGTTGATTAACAATAACGTTAAGAGTTATATATTTAAATAAAAAAAATCCTATATTTGATATGTTTATTGTCAATTAATATTATATAACTATCACATAATTAAAAAATTAATAATTAGTTAATACATGATTTTTTTTGACAAAAGAAATTTTTTATTAATAAAATAAATTGATACAAAAATCGATATATTTCCAATTATAACTATTTATTTTTATCATAATTAATCTTATGATAAACATGAAATTTTTTGTGTACGAGCATCAAGACAAAGAATACCATTCATATACATGTACATATTTCAAATACTATACCTTTGACTTATTCTAATTCTCTTTTTCGATCAAAATTACATTAGATAAATTGTATAGGAAATTATGACACAAATAATTAATTACTATAATAGAAAGAATTTTAGGTTGACTTTTTCTACTTTATCATAGAATAAACATATACCCTAAATAACAACTCCAAAAAAGACTAAAACTAGTAAAACACTAAATTTAGATTTAGATTTGAGTGGCATAACAAAAAAATGTAAAATTTAAAATAAATACTAAATTAAAATAATCAACAAATATTGAAATAAATTTATTAAAATAAAACATGAATAAGTAAATAATAAAACTACTATGAGAACTTGATGCCCCTATTACTAAATCTGATAAAAAAATTTACTTTTTAACTATCACACATCTACACATATGAAGTTATTATAATTTGGTAAACCTATAAAATTACAATCTTATATCATATTCGAATGCTTCTATTATGTCACCTGTAAAGACTCGTTATCAAATGCCTAGTCAACACGTGTACATGCATGAATAAGACTCTGGCTTGCACTAATTTATTAATTTGCAAAACTGTAAGAGAGAGAGAGGAAGAGAAAAAATTATAGTGATAAATAATATAAAATTTATATCTCAATTTTATAACCCTAACACCATTAATTAATTAGTTTGAAATCCGTAAATAATGTATCAATTTCCTGAGAACCTAAATTTTAGCTTTCCATTAAAATTAATTTTCATGTTTTCAGTCTATACAACTAAGTGAGGAGGGTCGGCCATATCTTCAATTTGCTTACCTGTACTCTTAGGTGTGATCACCTAAGAAAATTGTGATCACTCCCAGCAATATACTTCAGCTTAATCACTGAAAAAATAAATCCCAAAGCCGATCCTCTTACTTCGATATATATATATATTTTAATATTTTAAATGTAGCTTTACACTTCTTCTATATATTTATTATATATGAACTAGTGTATTATATGTTCGTTGCCCAAGTCAATTTTCATTATTTTTTAAATATTTAGCTTTTCACGTGCATACTGATTCCATTTTAATATTTTATTCTTAAAATCTATATTAATAGGAATTTTATTATAAATTAATGTAATTTAAACAGAAAATTGACACCATATGTACATAGTTTTAAATTGTTTAATTTTGAATATAATCAGTATTACTGCCTCCAAATCATTGCCGGGACAACAATTTCATAATTTTTTATCGAATTCCCCCAAATCCGGTACGATTTTCACCTTAAGATCATCAGTACCACTATCATTATTTTGTAACAGAGAAGAAATGTGTCACCACCTCATCTTGCCGCCTTAATCATCTCTAGCTACCTCTATCAAACTACAATGATGTAGTATACTTCCAAATTTTTTTTATCTTAACTAATATAATGTGAAAAGAAATGTAAGAAAAACACACAGAAATGAAAATTAAACAACCTGAATTATTGGAGTTTTCTGTAATAGATTCTTGAAAGAAAATACATTTATTACTATCTTTATATAGTGATTAACATTTTCTAATGTACGCATGGCAATGGATTCATAAATTAAGCTACAAAAATGACAAATTACTAATTGGCGGAAAAAACTGTTGCAATAGAAAATTTGAACTTGTTTCCTACACTTCTGCACACTTCTTATTCTTCTACATCTTTCAGCAGCTTAATGAATATTTTCGATTCACTTATGATGTTTCCACTCCTCCAGTATACACAATAGCTTAGCTCATCAAATCGCAATTCTACTCTAGCATCTCCTTCAAGCTCAAAGGCGGAGTAAGACCTAGAGCTTGCTTTTGTGTGTATTGAATTTTTTTTGAAAGGGAAGTGGCTTGGTGTGAATATCTACAACTTAATCAACACTTGGCACATATCTAATTTCAACTTGACCATTTGCTATCCTTTCTCTTATAAAATGTACATCTAATTCGATGTGCTTAGTCCTAGAGTGAAAAACTGGATTAAGTGCTAGTGATTGAGCACTTTGGTTATCACACCAAATGATTTGAATTTCAGCTAGTTTCATTTGTAGTTCATTAAGCAAGGAAGTCAACCATAACACCTCACTTAAAGCAGTAGCCAAAACTCTGTATTCAGCCTCTGCTGGATCTAGAAACAACATTTGTTTCTTTAATGACTAAGACACTAAGTTGTTTCCCAATAATATATAGAAACCACTAGTAGATCTTTTGTCATTAGGGTCATTACCCCAATCAGCATCAACAAATCCAGTTAAGAAGTGACCATTAGAATCAGCAAATTCAACACCATAATGAGATGTTCCCTTAAGATACCTAAGTACCCTTTTGCAGACTTGCCAATGATTAACTGTTGGTGCAGCAAAAAATTGGCTCAACTTGTGTACTGAGAATAATATCTTAGGTCTTGTTAATATGGCAAATTGTAGTGCCTATCAATGCTTTTGTAAAGTGAAGCATCCTTAAATAATTATGCATCTGCTTTCATCAATTTTTGGCTAAGATTGAGAGATGCGTCACATGCATTATAATTTGATATAATTGCTCTTCTGAGTATGTCATTGATGTACTTGGTGTGAAACATGCAAGCCACACTTAGTAAGAGTTACTTCTATTCCCATAAAATAATTGAAGTGACCTAAATCTTTTAATGCAAAAGTAGTACTTAGATTTTTGATAAAGACCTTCAAAGTAGAAGCATTATTTTCAGTCACCAATATATCATCAACATACTCTAAGGTTAGTATTATTTTTTCATTTGACCCTCTGATGAACAATAAAGCATTTGAGGCACAATTCTTGAATCCCCAATTCAACAAAGCTGACTTGAGTTTTTTTATACCAAACTCTTGGAGCTTATTTCAATCCATATAGAGCTATATGTAGCTTACAAACATGAAATGGCTTAAATAAGTCAATAAACATTTCTAGTTATTTTATAAATACAACCTCTAGAATATCACCATTGAGGAATGCATTATTGACACCAAATTGTCTTATTGGCCAGTGATGCATTACAAATAAGCTTAGAACAACTCTTATTGTGGTGGTCTTGATAATTGGCTTGAAAGTTTCTAAATAATCTATTCTTGGGGTTTGAGAAAAGCCTTTGGTAACTAGCTTGGCTTTTTAATTTAAATTGACCCATCTAGATTGTATTTGATCCTAAATATCCATCTATTGTCAACTAACTTTGTTACTTTTGTTGGAGGTACCAAAGAACAAAAACCGTTCTTTTTAATGCAGAGAATTCATCTTCCATGGCTAATTTTCATTTTGTCTTTTATTACCTTAGATACTGATGTAGGAATAAAAACATCACAACTTTGTTCACTACTTTGACTTAGGTACAAATTTGGTTTATGAATTCCATATCTTGACCTGGTTTACATAGGATGCACAAATATAGTTTGTGTTTTGGATATATCTGGTTCATTTTCTGAGGTGTCTATGTTTTGAGAATCAGTATGTAAGTGCGAGGATGAGTGAGGTAGTGATGGAAAGTGTATTATGTTTGGTTTAAGATGAGAGTTTTGTGATTGATTTTGATGTATGATATTCAATGTATTTGTATATGAGTAATTACTAACCTGTTGTAGCTAACTTATAGGATGTGCTGCTGTTGTTGGATGTGCTTCTATCTCAGGCCTCTTGATATGAACAAATGAAGGAGAGTAGAATGTATTGCTGATTTGAGAGGAAACATTTTCTTGATATTCTGAAACTTCAATTTATTTTAATGAAATGGTCTAAGAAAGGAAAAGTAAGCACAACTAAAAACCTTTAAAAAGGCATAATCAGGTTCATGTTCAAATATCAACTTAAAAGGACTCTTGTTGTTTAAGACTATTGTTTAGCAACCTATTAATAATGTAAGATGTAGTAAAGAATGCTTCCCACCAAAATTTCATAGGCATAGTGGCTTATGACAGTAATGTAAGACCAGTCTTAATGATGTGTCTATGTTTTCTCTTTATCACTACATTTTGATGGTATGTATGAGGATACGTATTTTTAATTTGAATATCTTATTAATAAAGAAATTGTTTGAATACTCTAAATTCCTCTCCTAAATCAGATTGTAGAACTTTAATTTTCCTTTCAAACTATCTCTCAATATGAACTTTATAATTTTTGAATGTGTTTAAGGCTTTTGATTTGAGTTTTAAAAGAAAATGCTATGTGTATCTAGAAAAGTCATCCACTATACTAAGAAAATATCTAAATCCTTTTTTAGTTTTAATGGAAGCTAGTCCCTAAATATCTATGTAAATGAATTCTGAAAGAAATTTTATTTTGACAATTGTACAAGGGAAATGCAATCTGTGTAACTTTTCAATTTGACAAGAATCATAAAATTTAGAATTGAATTTTTTATTTCTATCAAATACATTGCTATAAGAATGCATTATAACCTTGAACGTGTGAAGACTTAGATGACCAAGCCTCTTATGCCACAAAGTGTAGTTACACTATTCTTTACTTGAATGAGACAGATAACAGGCTACACAAATAGTTGATTCTGAATTTGTTTTGAGTACATTACTAGAATCAGATGCACACAACCGACTCTCATTTATATTACACAATGATTTTTAGAACAAATTGAGAACATAGAGTAGGATGTGTATTTAACAATGGTTTTGTGTTGAGTGAATTAACTGAACATTGAATTTCTTTTGAAGTATTATAAAGAAGAAGCTTATAAAGGCCCTTTACAGCAGCACCTTTGAGCAGTACATGGCCTGTTTTCTTGTCCTTTATAAGACAAAGTTAGGTAAGAATTTAACATATATATCATTATCACTTGTAAGTTTTGATACCCTTATTAAAGTTTTTTTGTAATTGAGAGAACATAAAGCAGGTCTTTAACTAATAATTCTTCTTATGTTTTATACACAATATAGGCAAAATCAATACTCTTTATACTTAACCAAAACCATTACCTATGAATAATTGATCAATACCTGAGAAGTTGACTTTGTTAACCAGGTTGGTCTCATCATCTGTCAAATGGTCTATTGTTCTTGAATCCAAATACTAGCCCTGGCCAGTATATCATTCTTGTGCTTGCTGAGAAGCCATATATATAGCTCTAGTTGCTCCAACATTGTTTACATTGCCTAGATTTCCTCTAGAACCAAAATCTCTAGAATAATGATTTTCATTACTAAAATATCCCTGTTCTCTAGGCACATAGCCTTTGTAAAATCTTTAATATCATTTAGATGCTGAATGACCCTACTTTTCACAAATTTGACATATCAATTTTGTGAAATTACCACCTCTACAATTGAACCTTCCATCAGCATATTGTTGACCTCTACCTCTGTTTGGTTGAGATCCTTTTCCAAAGTTTCCATTGTATCCACCAGAACCATTAGATCCAACATTATTATTTCTAAAGCTATTTTTGTTGTTGTAATTAGGGCCATTTTTCTTCTAATTATTTTGTGAAAAATTTGTTGAAAACCTTTGATCTGCACTTTTTAGTGTAACATTATGCACATTTCTACTTTCTTGTGTAAGAAGCATAAAATATGCTTCATTCAGGCTCATCAATCCCATTCTATTGACTATCAACACCACAGTAGAGTCATACTCAGCACTAATACTAGAAATCATATACTCGATGTACTACTCATCATCAATGAGTATCCAACTAAGGTTAATTCATCAATTGGATTCTTTACTTTTACAAAATAATCAGACATTGACATGGATCCTTTGCTTAACATTGTGAGTTATCTTTTCAATTGGATGATTACCAAATTGCTTTTCAGTAGAAATCCACAGATCTTTTGATGTATTAATATCAATTACCAAGCTTAGAATCGAATCTTGAATGGTTGAAAAGAGCCAACTTAGGAGAAGTTGATCTGACCTCATCCAAGATTCAAATTCTAGATTTTGAATTGTTGATAATGTGCGATCAGGGTTTAACAAATTCCAAACTTGATCTGGAGCAGTGCTTTTTACCATTTATAAATCCTTCAAGTTGATTTGCACGTATTGCTGTCATGACTTGAGATTTCCACACAACATAGTTGGATCTTGTCAATTTTACAATCGAAGGAAAAGAGTTAAAGGTAGATGAGTTTGTATTTGAATTCTTTTAGTTAGATTCGAGTTTGATGAGTTGGTTAGCTATTGGATCTGGTACCATGTGAAGAGTCAGCTAAATATGCGTTTGACAGGAAAGAAAGCAAAGAAAAATAGAGAGAAATGAAAATTAAACAACTTGAATTATTGAATAGTTTTCTGTTATTGATTCTTGAAAGAAAATACATGTATTACTGCCTTTATATAGTGATTAATATTTTTTGATGTACAAATGGCAATAGATCCATAAATTAAGCTACAAAAATAACAAATTACTAATTGACGGGAAAAACTGTTACAACAAAAAAATTGAACTTGATTTCTTCACTTTTGCACACTTCTTATTCTTTCACATCTTTCAGCAGCTTAATGAACATTTTCGATCCACTTCTGATGTTTCCACTCCTCCAATATAGTATACACAACAGCTTAGCTCATCAAATCACACTTATACGCTAACATATAATACTTATTAATAATTTTCATATATGAAATAATTTTTAACTTTGTTGGTCCATTATTGATATGTAATTAAATAGCATCTATCAATAAGTGCTAAATCCTTCGCTATAATTGACATACAAATTTTGAATCTCAATTTTGTAATTGTAGGATTACTCATCAAGCTAAACCATCTTCTCAAAGCTGAGGGATAATATGTTTTGGCATGGTAGAATTACTTACCCTTCTGCATTCTGCTAGTACGAGTAAAGTAATTTGACTATAATTGTTGCATAAACTTCAATTTTAAACAACTTGCTCTTTAAATTCTTACAACTTTCAGACTCAGTGAGACAATTAGTAAGGTGTGTTATAAATTAATGAAGTTAAGGGAGTTCCCCAAACTGCGAACAAGACATATGGCTAATCCGAAAATGTTGAGAATGGACACAAGATTATGTGCAAAACTGCAAATCAAGTTCAAAGAAATTGAAAGATTGTTAGCAAATTGTAGATAGCCCGGTCCCTGAAATGTAGCTCTCTATCTATCTCTCTTTGTGAGATTTGCATATTGATATTGTTGGGGCACGAGAAAACGACGTGCTCCCCACCTGCCCACGCGCACGCGACCCCACGAAACCCTAATTTCAAAGACCCTCTAAAAGGTGAGCTTATTTTGTGAGTTGTGACTTGATTTTACATATATATACTTAATACTACTAGCAGAATAGAAAAGGGCAAATAATTAGTCTTAGCAGTTAGCTCCTCAAATCACAACACAAATCGCAGAGCTACATACAACTTTTGGAAAGGAAAGAAAAGAAAAGAAAAGAAAAGAAAGAGAAAAACATTCGATCCATTGATTGTTGTTTCTTGAGATTGAGCTGTTTCTTTTAAATACTGTAATATTTTCTCTCTCTTTGTCTTTGTGTATCTCTGTGTGTTTGTATGTTTTTAATTGATTCTCTCAAGAGTTTTGCATCTGTGCTTTGTTCTCTCTATTGAGATCATCATGATCACTTCTCTGGTGTTTTAATCTTTTAGATTCTTCCCTTCCTTAGTTAAAGAGCTCCTTTCTTTTCTTCCCTTTACTTGATTCCATTTGCAAAATTGCATCTAATTCTCTCTTCACACTACCTCTCTTTCTTGTTTTTCTATTCAGCTTCTATTCTGCACACCTACCCTCTCTCTCTCTCTCTCCATCTTCAAAATCTGTGAAAGGCTCAGCACAGTAGCGTAGAGAAACCCCTGTTTACACAGCAAATATTTTGTATATTGTGAAGCTTTAGTTTTGACTTTCTGATCTCAAGCCCTCGACTCTTTAAAAACACAAGAACAAGGGAAAATAAAACCCAAACCCTTACAACAAGGTCAACTAAATCCTCCACCATCTTCTCTACTTGTGTTGCCTCAATTTGCAAGTCTGGCTAATCCTTGGTGGACGAGTCAAGTGGGCTTGCCGGGCATGGACCCGGCAGCCAATTCACCGATGCTAAACAAACGCGATCATGAACTTTCTATGAATGAAACCAGCAACAACAGAAGCAACGAAGATGAAGACAGGGAAACAGGCGATGAGCCTAGAGAGGGAGCTGTTGAGGTTGGTACCCGAAGACCCCGTGGTCGTCCTCCTGGATCCAAAAACAAGCCCAAACCACCAATTTTCGTGACCCGGGATAGCCCTAACGCTCTCCGTAGCCATGTTATGGAGATTGCTGGCGGCGCTGATGTGGCAGAGAGCGTTGCCCAGTTCGCAAGGAAGCGGCAGCGTGGCGTTTGCGTGCTCAGCGGCAGTGGTTCCGTGGCTAACGTGACGCTGAGACAACCTGCAGCTCCTGGAGCTGTGGTGGCTCTTCATGGTAGGTTTGAGATTCTGTCCCTGACCGGGGCATTTCTACCCGGACCAGCTCCTCCCGGATCAACTGGGCTCACTGTATACCTAGCCGGCGGCCAGGGACAGGTGGTTGGAGGGAGCGTCGTCGGGCAGCTGGTGGCAGCAGGGCCCGTGATGGTCATAGCTGCCACGTTTTCTAATGCTACTTATGAGAGACTGCCTTTAGAAGACGATGAAGAGGCAGGTCAAGGACAGATCCAAGGAGCTGCTAACAATTCGCCACCGCAAATTGGGAGCAGCGGGCAGCAGAGTGGGCTGCCGGATCCTTCAACTCTGACGATTTACAATAATATACCACCAAATCTGCTCCCAAATGGGGGTCAGCTCCACGAGGCCTATGCTTGGGCTCATGCTCGGCCGCCTTATTAGATATATAGCTAGTGAGAGCGTTAATGGTGAATGTTTGATTAGTTTTTGTTGTGTTGAAAGGTAGGGACTTGAAAGAAGATATAGAAAAAGCAGGATTTGAGAAGAAAAACCATGGTTTTCAATGTATATTAAAACTACTTTGTTTCGCTTCATGTTTCTGTTTCCAATAAAAAAGACGATGAGCTTCTTTTTAATTGTTTTCCAGCTTCTAATATAAATTATTTATTGTTCATCTACAGATTTCCTTTTTCATTTTTTTTTGGCAGTTGGAATTTGGACTTTTTTATGTAGGTATTGTTTCTTTAATATCGCTGCTAAGTGGATCGTAGTTTATAATTATATGATGTGATGGTTTAGACTTTGCTATTAATATATGGGTAGGCGCCATATATCTACTAAATTTCTGCGTTTTTGCTGATCAAACAATTTTGCATGTCTGTTTTAAGCTTCCATCTCACTTTACTTTCACTCTTTTAACAAAGTACTAGAGAGAATTGCTTATGGGGTTATAATTTGGAGATGATCCAGGTGTAGTTTTGGATTTGTAGATTAAATGTGTCAAATAGGATTATCGTTGAAGCGAGTGGAATTGGCATAAGCATCAAATTAGCTTGATCAAGTCATTCAAAAGAGTAAATGTGCTCAAATGAAGGAGAGGAAAGATCCAATAATTCAGACTGCATCAACTATACCAGAAGAGAAATTTGAGAGGTATATTAATCTATGCTTTTATGGTTGTCATATCATTAAAGACAACTATGATTTAATATTATTAAATAAAAATTCATTCAGTTATACTTTATAACAAGCTATCTATTTGTTTATTAGTTCAAAGCAATCATATTTAAATAACCATACATTATTTATATAAGAGGGAAATGAAATCTTGAAATTGCATCCAAGTCCGTTATTTTCATTGTTATGTATTAAAATCAAATATATTGCTTACAAAAGCACTTTGCGAAGAAAAAATAGTTTAATAAATGGTATATTGGCTATGCATCGAAGAAAAAGTAATTAGCAGTCTGTGTATATAGTAAAAGACATTCTCTTGGGTTCAGTTTCCTTCAATGGAGCATACAATGTATCTCTCTGCTAGGGAAATTAAATAGCCCCCACATGTCTGGCCTAGCCAAAGCAGCTTCTTCTAGTGCAGCATGGCTCTTCTCTCTGCCACATTGAGCAAGCCCAATTGCAGACACTTCAATCCTCCTTCCCACGTGTAATAGTCTATAGCCTCTCTGCAAATAGTATGATTTTGTCCCATAAAATTTTATGAAGGTTTCGTTTTTTTAACACAAATCTTTTGGTAGAATATTGGAGGATTCCCTGTCCATAGTCGAGAGTATAAGATTTTTTAAGAGGGTGAGTGGCAACTCTTGTTCCAATAATTATTTGTTTTTGTCTTGGGGATTAAAACTATATATGGCATTTGAATTTCAGGGAAATGAATAATTGTTTATTACTCATTGATTGGCATTTCATGCTCCCGTGACAAAGATAAAGTTTTACTTACATGACTGTTTCAAAATTTTCCTACTGTTACTGTTACGTTGGCTTCATTGTCTTTTCCAATCACTAGGATTTGAGTTTAGAGTTGTTTAAATGTCCATTTTTTTTTATAAGAAAAATATCTTTTATATTCATATTTATTTATGAGATTTTTTTTACAAATACACTATTAATAAAAGTATGAAAAGAAATAGGAGATAATTGCAATTTTAAAGTTTATTTTGTTATTTTGATCTAACTCTCTTGTGCATACATATCTCATTCAATATTTAAATGCACTAAACCCCATATTAAACAATAAGGTGAGATTACTAAGTTGTATAAGGAGATACTCCTCTCACCCTTGTAGATGACTTTTAAGATTCGTGAGGTTACACACTAGAAAAATGGGTTTCACTAATGCTAAATTAGCATCAACGAATAGTTTCACTGGTATTATTTTATAATGTCACTGTTGCTAGAGCTAAAAAATTATTAACACTATGCTTTTGTGAATAAGATTTCTTGCAAAAAGAAATTTGCATCCACTTTCTGCTTTTACCCTTTCATTCACTAGAATGGATAGCAAAAGAAAAAGATAAGATTAATAGTTAAAACTGCCTTTTCGAAGACTTGTATTGATATACTACTTAATGCCACTCCATTGATCCTTCCATAGAGGAATTTCATCCATGCCTTTTCAACGTCTTTCTTTTCACACCTGCTTTCCAAAGAATGGAATACATTTATCAAATCCATTCCATAGGACTTATATGGTATGCCCTAAGGTAAGCATTCGGTCAAAAAGAAGACTTGTTATATGCCTAACAAGCAAAGACTACAATTAGATTATGCTACTTCCATTTGACTAACGTCTTTACTATTCAGAGCATCTATCAATCAATATATGAATAAAGAAAGAACATTATTATCATTTCTGGCCTGACGATTACTTCCAATTCAGAAGTTGTGCAATATAAACTCTTCTAGGAAGATCTAATCAAGGTTGGGTCCCCACTAGCAGAATAATGACCTAATTTGAATAGGTAAAGGAAGATGACATTAAGGGTTAAATATTAGTGAATAACTGATATTGTGATATCAATGAATTCATGTTACCATAGTATCAATAAATTTTTGACACCATGACATCAGTGAATAACTAACACCATAGTATCAGTGAATCGTTAACATCATGATATTAGAGAATTGCTATTACCATAGTGTCAGAAGTTTACTGATACCATAATACTTTTTTGAGTTAATTTAAAATACCTTTTTAATGATTTGGAATTTGAAACTGAATCAGAATTTTAAATTTATTTATAAACTACAAATCCATACATAAATACCACATTTAATAAATATCAAATTTATTTATTTATTTACATAAATGAAACTACAATTGCCAAAGCATCCAAACTAAGTTTTGTAAGCAGTACAAAGCATTTCAAACTAAATCTTAAAAAACTACAATAGTTTCATAAGCACATCTAAATGATGCCTAACAAAATAAATTGTCTAAAATATCTCAATATTTAAAGATTAAACACACAGATGCTGAAGAAGAATTGCACAAACTAACAATCTACTAAAGACTTGGGAGAAATCCACACACATATAACTTAGCGGCCATTGAGCAAAAAATTTTCATTTCACCTTTATCAAAAGAAAGAAAGAAAACATTAAGTAAATTAAAAAAGGTTAACCAATTTACTTACAACATGCGTATATAAAACAATAAAACTTTTCTTCCATGCATGGAAGGAAATCTAGCCATATTTACAAACATGCTTACCTTTCTAATAAATTTTCTCCGTTTAGTTAAATCTCCTTCAACAAAATTTGGTTCTTCTTATTCTACCATCTCCATTAGGCTATAACGGGTAAGCTTTTATGATAATAGTAGCAATAGCACACAGATCAAGGGTATCAAGGATGGATGAAGATAAGCAGGAACTAAATACACATAAATACCAAGGATGCTATATTAACTGCAAAGAACCCCAAAACAGTTCTAAAATAGTCCCAAAAATAGAACCAAAATAATCTAACACAGACCTAAAATAGTAGCAAAATAGTAACTAAATACAATCCTAAAATATTAACTAAATATTGTTGTCTTTCCTTGGGCATGTCCTCACTCTAGGCCATTTGCATAGTTAACCTACAATAGAGAAAGACATCAATATATTTACTAATAATGGATATGTAATTATTTGTATAAGGTAATCATGTACATATACTTACAAATCAATTATATCTGTAATAAATGCATACAAAGTGCAACAAGGTATGAATTTAACCTTATTAATTTGTCATGTTTATGTCCATGCCAACACTTTCATAATCTTGTCTGGAAAAAATTGCAACATCATCTTTATTGTCAATCTTAACTTAAGGTAATGTTTTGGATAAAGGAGCATATAGTACCATGTCATTACACTCAGTATTAGTTGCAAATTTATTGACTCTTTCGACCACTAAACAAACTTCTGATTTAGTATGATCATTTTAAAACTTCATAAAAAACACTTGTTTCGTATAAAAAGCCAATATAGAACTATAAGATTTATGACTAATTTGTTTCAAGTTAACAATTATAAATTCCAAATCGTCAACTATAATATTATTCTTACTATCAACCCAATCATACTTGAACATTGCCTTCTTCAATATTAGATAATCAAGTTCTCATAATTCATCAAGGACTCTGTAAAGGCTATTTACTTGGAGTAAGGTATTTTATCATTTGAACTAAATATTTGCATTATTGTTGCAACAACACTAACACCAATATTTTATGTTACTCTCTTGTTGTCTTGAGCTCTATTTACATATTTAAAATTGTGTACAAGGTATCCACCTTATCTAATGGCCGAAGAACGAGGTTTTCTGGCCAATTACTGCATTGTATCATCAAGGACCACAATTTTCTATATTCATTTAACACCTACATTTTGTTTAATATGCCAAACACTAACTTATGAAATATATGTCTATAATATGTAATGTACTTTAACCTTCTTTTTAATCTAATTATTAAACGTACAAGTATATTTAATTTGTAGCCATGGTTTATTTTTTTTTTTACCTTTCAGAGGGTAAGTTGTTTCAAATATTCTATATACCTTCTAAAGGTTAATAATTATATTAGTTAAAAGAATAAAAAATTTCATTAGAAATATATAACCATAATATAATGAAACTAAATCACTCACTTCATATAAGGTTGAACCTCTAATGTGTTTGTTAAAATACTATGTGCTTGCTTAGATATCTAAGAATTCATAAGTTTTATATCCTCGTAGCTCAAAGGTTGTGAAATATGAGAATCACACAAACTAGGTGGCAACCTAATTGCATCATGATCAGAAAAGGTATTTTTCACAACATTTAAGTACTTCCTTAGTGATATAATTTCAAAAAATGCATCCTTTTAGACGATTGTGATTATGCACATAACCTTTAAAGACCTTCATACATATCTTAAATAGATATATCCATCTAAAATAAATTAGCTCACGTAACTTAACTTCTTCAATAAGATGAATAGTTAAATGAACCATTATGTCAAAGAAGCTATGGGGAAAGTATTGTTCTATCATGCTTAAAGTTACAATTATGTTACTTTGTAACTCATCCAATATTGAATTTTCTACCACCTTATTGTATAATGAATTAAAGAAGAAGCATATCTGCATTATAACATGACGGACATTACTTGGTTAACAATCTAGAGTCGCCAAAGGTAATAATTATTGCATCAAAGTATGACAATCATGAGATTTTAGGCTATGAAGTAAATCATCAATTGCAACAAGTTTTTTAAAGTTTGAAGAATAACCATTAGGAACCCTTGTTTCAAACACCGTTCTACAAAATATTTTCTTCTCTTTTTTTACATAATGTATAAAGTGTGGTGAAAATTATCTTATTTTGTTCATAAAGTTTTAATGGATCCTTAATCTTCATCTCCACAAGATCCTTTTCTAACATTTACCTCATCTTTCATCTTACCCAGCTGATAAAGTAATGTGCCATAGATGCTTTCACAAATATTTTTTTGCAATGTGCCTCACATCTAATTGATGACAAACCAACAAATGTGGCCAATATTCCAATCCAAAGTATATAGATTTCTCTTCAATAACTTATCAGTATTACTATTACACTGTTTTTACTTCTTTTATTTTTGAATACAATATTGCTATTAATTTCATCAACCATTCTTAGAATCTTGTGACCAGACAAATTAGTAGGAGCTTCACCTATCTCTTGTACATTATTGAAGACTTTTTTTGAACTTACAAAATGGATTATTATTTGGTAAAAATGGCAGTGGCCCATATAAGTATTTTTTCTACTTTATGTAAACCAATATGATAATACATTTATCCTGTAGTATGGATAAACAAAATATCCTTTTACTGTACACCCGAATAGGTTCCCAAATGCGAAAAAGTCACTAATCGTCCATATCAACAAGGCTCTCAACTTGAAACTTTCTATCTTATAGACATCATACACGTCTACACTACAATCCCATAATATTATCAAATCTTCAATCAAGGGAGCCAAGTACACATTTATATTATTCTTAGGCTGTTTGGGTCTAGATATTAATGAAAATAACATTATATATTTCTTTTTTATACACAACTATAGAGCAAGATTGTTATCATCAATACTAGCTAATAGTTGTACGTAGTATTAAGTGTATTATGTGGATTAACCCTATCACTTAAGAGAGCAAATCAAAGATTTCTAAGCTCCTTTGCAAATTCAAGCCACTTATTATCAATTAACTCTCATGTTAGTGATTTTACTAGATGCTAAAGTTTACATCTTATATTTTTTCAATTGCATGCCAAGTCAAATACTTAGCAATTTCAAGTGATTAGAACATACGTTTAAATTTAATAATAGGGAAAAATATTACAAAACCTTCTCAAGAATCCTTAATTTAACTTCTTTAATAATGTGACATTTTGGGATATTTAATCTCATATTACCCAATATAGATAGATGAGTAAGCTTCAAGCATCCAAGAGGAGGATGTATAAGTATAAAATAGTGTTAGACTGATATAATTAGGATACAAATTTTTTATCCCAACTTATATTTTATCAATTAGTGATTACCACTTGCTAGATAGTTGTTGAATTTTTAAATCACATTCATGTGATAGTTATACAATACTAATCAATAATGGATACATCAAATAACACATCAATTCAGATGCAAAGTTTGTATCCTAACTATATAAGCACAACAGTACTAATAAGCATATTCAATCCCATATTTTCCAATATACATAGTTGGGATACAAACTTTGAATTCAACTATGTAAGTATAGCATTACTTATAAGTATATTCAATTCCTTATTGTCCAATATAGATAAGTCATTAGGCTATAAAAAGTAAATCCAATAATCTACATTGTAGACACGAAATGTCACATTAATTAGTGCTTTGGTGATAAAGATTGATTTTAAATATCAACTTACACATTAGTATTTTGTGAAGTTACTACTGTAAGTGGATCTTAATTTTAATACTTTTATAATAAGATTGTATTTATATGTTGATCCTAATTTAGGTCTTTCTTTAAAAGGCTAATAATTATTTACAAAGTAGTCACTATTATATATAAGTTAGATTCTAGTGCTCTTATGCTAGAGACTGGCATCAAATGCTGATCCCACGTTAACCATTATAGGTAATTATTTACCTACCCGTCATATTAGTGCTTTAAGAAGTCCTTGCTATAATTGGATATTGATTTCAATGATGAAGATTGAATTTATATGTTAATCCTAAATTGGGGCTTTCATTGAGAAGCCAATATTAATTAACTATATATATTTAATAGCTAAAAGTGATCATTTAAAAGGGTATTATATAGATGTTTTAATCTTATATTATTTAATTGTTCCTTTCTAGAATTTTGGTCTAAGCCTAATCTCTTAAAGGTTCGACATGGCCTACAGGTTCCAAGCTCAAACTTTCCAAGATCATCTCACTAAAGCCCATAACAAGGTCCATTTTGCAAACATCTTAAGTTCCAACTTACCACCATTAGAAGGCTCTAATATTGTACAAGGAAATATCCTTGAGGGACTTACTTATGGCCCTCGGCTCCAAAAGTCCTTGGTATTAACAAGCATCCTCAGTAACCAGCCTTACTAAGGCAAAACATATAAGCCCCCTGAGAGGTTGATCACCTTCCCTTAAAGCGAGCAAGAAAGTGCTCATTCACAATTTACCAAGAACTCAAACCACCATTTATTCCCAAGAATCTTGAAATCTCAAGATTCTTGGCATAAATCTTACCCTTATAATCTCCGGATGTGTTCTAATTAGGAAAATAAAGCTTGCCTTATCTACAACTAAGCATAGTGATGCATATAAATAGGAAGCTAAAACGTTGAAACAAAGCCTTCTTCGTTATTTTCAGGATCATCCTCTAAATCTTTGACCAAATTAACTCTCCAAGAAAATCATCATCCCAAAATACTTAAATGTACAACTAATTTTCCAAGACAACATGCCTTTATATAGTTGTATTGACTTTGTAAAGGCCATGTCTCCTTGTATTCTTACTATAAAAAATATTCTCAATGGTGTATTTGAGTGAGATCAAGCTTTGTAAAGTGGATATAGGCTTATGTTAAGCTGAACCACTATAAGCCTATTTGTACTTGTGATTATTCAATTGGTTGATCGTGCTTAGTCAAACGCCCAAATACAAACTAAGCCCAAACACATGGGTTATTTCAACCTAGCCCATCAAAGGCTCAAAGACTGTTCTCCAAAAGAAATAAATTCAACTAGTTAACTTAAGACAGTTTAAAATTCGAAGTCAACACTAATAAAAATTATTATTATTTTTTACACAAATGAAAAATTATTATTCAGCTACATAAGAAGAGAATCTAAGAATTCTCTTAGCTTTATAGATCCAAAATCTCACATAAGTTCTTTTATAATAAATATTTATTTTTAAATGACATTAATCACATTAATGCTTTAAGAAGCCATTATTATACCCAGATTTTGATTTTGGTGCTTTTATAATGAAGATTGACTTTATATATTGATTCATTGGTGAGACTTTCTTTGATAGACCCAACATCTATTGGTCTTCACTTAATATTAAAATGATCATCCAAAAGACTAAAGTATAAGTATATTTTATCTCATATTACTACTATATAATAAAAACAAGTTATTGAGTAATTTAAGAAGAGAATTTGAAAATCCTCCTACCTTCTAACTTTCTAAACTTATTTTGAGAACCTCATTATATTATAGTGATTTTTTTTGGTCAAATAGCATTGTTGACCCGAATTTTGGGTTATCTTAGATTAATGATCACATTTGTAATTTTTAGAGGAAACAAAGTTTTTGGCCTACTTTTCTTGGGCTTTTATGATGTGTGGTGATGATACATGGACACCTCATATGAGATGTCAAATCTTAATCAAAGTTCAGGAAAAACATTCAAACATTCACAAGACAAGATTATAGTAGTTTAGTTTTGAAAGAGCTTACTTCCATTGTACCAAGCCTTTAAGTTCACTATTAAAATACTCAGACAAAAAAATAATATATAAAATGATTACATGATTACATAAAGATTGACTTCCTAACTATGTGAGTCTTTGAGATACGTTATCTTACAAAGTATTATGGCAGAATAATTTCTTTAAGAGGTTCTTTGAGGTTGCCTTAAAACTGTCTTCCCTTCTAACAAGGTTCAAAAACTAAAGAAAACTTTCATTATACCTCTTTTAGAAACCCTAAGAAAATTTCTACTTCCTTATCATTCAACCCTCTATTTATAGACATTCATTAATGATTGAGTCCTGGTGTAATTAAAGTAAGCTATCCCATTTCTCATTCAAGAAACCTCCCAAGATTATAGGAGATTAATCCTTAGGGAAATCTCAAGATTTCAAGGATCTTAAAATTTAAGGGTGGCTTGCATCTTCTGTACGATTAATTAATTGTCAATTTTTTATAAATACCTTTGCTTGAAGAGGAGCACTCAACCTTAATTAGAGTATTAATGCCATACTAGATTTTTTTTATTACTTTTAATGACCTACTCAGCCTACACTAACCATCAAGGGTACCTTTCTCAATGTTATAATTACTAAGGTTTTAACTCATATGGTTCTGAGGTAGACCATAGTATTTATAGTATTATTCATGAGTAGCTCAATCATGACTAAGAATCTTAAGTTGTCTAGGGCTCAAAGGCCAAACTGACCTCTTAGGAGAAATAGGCTTTGGGCCAAAATTTTTAGGGGAATAGGTATAGTTAATTATATTACAAATATTGAATTCTCGGGTTGTAATGCGTTACAAAATTTTAAAGGATTTGGTTGTAGATTAAGTTCCATAAATTACTAAGTGATAAAATTTTGTAAGTTAAATCAGTTTTAACTTGAGATACAACATCAAACTTAGCAAATTTTTATCAGTATAGATTATAAACTTGCATTTGCATGAAAAAAAAATTTATTAGCATTTGAAGATTGAATAACTTATTATTGCATATCTAGGTTCTCAGTTTGTAATTGAAAATAAATATTAAATGTACTTACTAAGCCCTGTTAGGATATTTCTCCCTCCATTCATGAATACCTTTTATCATCTTCAAGAATCAAATTGATTGCTCGACATATTATAGCCCTTTTGCTTATGAAAATCATATTGATCTAATCTCTTGCTTAGATTTGTGATGCATCTCTTTTATATGTTTTTGTCTATAGTATGCGGTAACCAACTTTACCAACATGTTTTATTTATGTCTTTTTTATATAAAAAAAAATCATAGATCCACAAACATTGGTTTTTTTCCTTAGTTTTTGTTGTTTTATAACCAAAAATATTATATCTCAAGTAGGGTAGTATTTAATATGTCAATTTTTAATTGGTGTTTTATAACCAAAAGTATTATATCTTCAAGTAGGGTAGTATTTAATATGTCACTTGTTAATTGGTGTTTATTAATGAGAATAAACAAAAATAAAAAACTAGTTAATAAGTGATGAACTGACAATTATTAATTAATAATATATCACTTGAGATACAAATTTTGTATCTTAATTTTATACACATAACATTATTGTAATATTGTCAATTGATTTAAGCATATTGTGCATACTTTAATTACATCAAGGATATTACTGCTTGTAGTAAATAATTTAATTAAATAAGAAAATCATAACTTGTATATTTTGTATTATTAAAATTTGGTGATTCAAAATTAAATTTGAGTTTGATTTTGAGTTAAAAAAGAAAGAGGAGGCGACCATGAGGTAAAGTACGCATGAGTAGACAAGAAAGGGATAAAAACGAAAGTTAGAAGAAAGGAACTATTCATACCAAGGTACTGTTAATAGGCTTTGTTCACGCCAAAACTTGTGAGTATTTCTTGTTTTGGCTTAGTTTAACTTCTTTGAGTGAGTTTTAGACTTTCTATACACATGGACTCCTATTCCAACTAGAAATAGGATTTTTAGGGACATTTTAAACATTGTATAAACCCTTGTAACTCTATTAGTTTATTGAAGCATCAAAAGCATCAAAGATATAAACATAAGAGATAATAGATAGCTATCTAGGCACTAAATGTTGAGTACGCGAGAGTGTAACTATGAGATCATTTGAGTGCTGAGGTGCAAGACAATGATGATAAATTCTTTGAGAGAGAGGTTTGGCAATTTGTTGTGTTCTTTGGTTAAATTTCTTATTGTTAGATCTAGGTGATATGAGAGATACTGAGTGATTTAGAAGATTTATAGGATCTATGAGATACTTAATGATCTAAAAAGTTCTTTGTGAACTATTAATAAAAGAATCTAGACCATGGATCTGTTGTGGACGTAAGCCTTTGTTGCCGAACCATGTATATCTTTATCTTATATCTTGTAGTTTTTTAATCTTTATTATTGTGTTAATCTTTTATATTCTTGGTTATTTGTGAGTGAAGTCTTTCGCACATACATAAGGTTATTAGGGTGCTAATACCAAGTCACGATAGTATTAAGGTGTATAAAACTCAATAATTGAGTCAATGCAAAGGCTAATTCGTAATTGAGATTAGTGTTAAGGTTGATTTTCTGCAACAAACAGGTATCAGAGTCAAGAGTAGAGGCTTAATATCTCAACAAACTGCTATTAGACCTATGGTTGATATCTAGATTATAAATCATAAGTGGCAGAGTCAAACTGTAAAGTAAAGATTGCTCAACCATCGAACTCACAAGTATGAAAAAGTTTAATAGAGAGGATAATTATCAGAAAGAAGAAAATGTGATGATTTTACTAGTGAGTTTAAGATTAAAGACAACTTTTGAAAAAACTACTAGTGATCAAGAAGTCGGAATCATCTGAATCCAAGTCAGTTTGAAGAGTCATTCAAGATTAAATATAAAATAATTGGCTAAAAGATCAAAACCTAGAAGTGCAGCAGTATTGACTGCAAGAAGAAAAGCTGTGAACAAAGATGAAAAAAAAAAGAACAATCAAGATTAAAGGCAGATCGAAGAAAGTGTTTAGGGTGCTTGATAAAGGATTGTTTGAAGAGAAAGACAAAGATAACACAAAAATAAGGTGATGTTGTAATATTCTATAAGTTGGACTTAAAAGTTGCAGAAACCTTGATAGCTTCTACATGAATGTGTGCCTGGTGAGTGAATACTTGATTCTAGGGTATAGTTTCCATATGAGTCTTAGAAAATTGTTATTTACCAATTATAGATATATTAAGGGTTGCAAAAGTACCAATGGAGAAAGATATAGCTTTCGTAATCATAAAGGATTGGTAGAATAAGATTGAATGACTTGGTGAAAAGGTAAGAGAGTTACTAAGTTTGAGATTTGTTCACGATCTCATAAAAATTTAGTATACTTTGGACTGTTAAATCAAGTGGGATATTCATTCGAGGTAACAGAAAGAATATTAAAGTTGTTGAAAAAGGGATATATGGGTAAGAAGCACAATGGAGACTTTGTGCTTGAGGAGAATGCAAACCATAGGGCAACACTAAAAACTCTTATCTCACTGTATAATAAGAGTCGAAAGAAAATATATGATAAAAGGTTATTGATAGGGATAAGATTTAACAACTAGGTATTATAATGGTGTCTAGGTGACACTAGAGATCATAATACGATGGTTGCCCTAGAAAAGATGTATTTAGAATCTTTAGAGATCAAAGTTATGAGCCCTAAAAGAGTTAGGTTAGTGTATAAGACTTAACTGAAGTCAACGCTAGAGTAATTGAGTGTTGGTCAAGGAAGAGATTATTTTGAATAGCTTATTGATAGAGATTTTGAATCTAGGAAGGGTTTTTAAAATTTGGTGATTTAAAATCAAGTTTAAGTTTGATTTTGAGTTAGAAACTAAGGAGGAGTCAAACACGAGGTAAACTACATGTATGAGGGATGAGAAATGGATGAAAATAAAAAGTCGGAAGCAAGATGCTGTTCATGTAGTACTGTTCACGCCAAGGTACTATTTGTACAACATTGTTCACACTAGGCACTTTTAATGCGACTACTTATAGGTATTTCCTATTTTGGCTCAGTTCAACTTCTTCGAGTGAGTTTTAGATTCTTAAATACATGGACTCCTATTCCAACTAGAAATAGGGTTTCTAAGGATCTTTTAAACACTATATAAACTTTTGTAACCCAATTAGATTATTTAAGCATCAAAAGCATCAAAGTTGTAAATATAAGAAATAATAGAAAGTTAGGTAGGCATTAAGTACTGAGTGTACAAGAGTGTAACTAGAAGATCACTTGAATGCTGAATGAGCAAAAGAGTGATGATAGATCCTTTGTGAGAGAGCTCTGGCTATTCGTTGTATTCATTGGGTAAATCTTTTATTGTTAGATTTAGCTGATCTGAGAGATACTGAGTGATCTGAAAGATCTAGGAGATTTAGGAGATACTTAGTGATCTAAAGAGTTCTTTGCAAACTTTTAATAAAAGGAGTTGGATTATGAATCCACTGTGAACGTAAGCGTTTATTGTTAAACCACACATATCGTATATTTTTGTTTTATTTTTTTTATATTTATTATTGTGTTGATATTTTATATTCTTTGTTATTTGTGATTAAGTGTTTCGCATATGCATATGGTTCTTAGGATGCTAAATACCAAGCTATAGTGGTATTAAGGCACATCAAATCCTAATAATGATGTCAATACAAAGGTTAATTCATAAGTGAGATTAGTACTAAAACTGATTTCTCGCAACAAACAAATATCATAGCCATAATATAGGCTTGATACCTCAATTTGTATGATCATATATCGGTATAGTCTCACAAATTAAGAAATCTTTTAATCTATAATGTAATCTCATTAGATATTTCAATTGATCTTCTTATATTTTTATATGATGATAATAAATTTATAAAGTAGAGCTATAAATTAAATAATTTTTAACTTTTTATATTTTTATTTATTAATAATTATATAAGATCAATTAATAAGTGACCTATCAAATATCACATTACTTAAATACAATTTTTATGTCTCAATTTTATAAACATAATACTACTATCTTTTATTATATTAAAAGAACTACCTTATGCTCCTTCCAACAATCACTTTTCCAAAAGCATTTGAAAAATATTACAAGCTTAGCTTTGCCTTAACTCCTTTACACTGCACTAATAATGAATCCACGTTAAATATAGAATAAATTGCACTATTGTTTTTATAATAGATAGTTTAAACTTTTGTCACTCTTTCAAGCATGTGCATGTATCTGCCTATCTGTCATTTCAATGTTCTATAAGATATATAGAGCAGATTTATCAACATTTATTACTCAGATTAATTTGTCGTAGAAAGAGAAAAACATCATAACTTCAATCATTAATCAAATGGTGTGAACTGTGATCTAATGTATACTCTATTTTATACTCCCCGCAACAAGTGGAAGATAGGACGTTAATGATGCCTTCGATTGGTTCCTTTGATTTTCTTACTTGGATCGTTTTGCAAACTGCAAGTTAGATTAATAATAAAACCCCCGATGCCCTTTTATTGGAAACGAGTTTTTTCAGAGACGAAGTATAAAATATGATTTTGTTCAGAAACTTGTCTCCAAAGTGAACTGCTGCTTTAGCTATAACCTTTTCCGTCTTTTATCTAGTGCCACTGTTAAAAAAAAAGGAAAAAAGAAAAGAGAAGTTCAACATTAAAAATATTATATTCTCGCCAATAGTTAATCACTGTCATTAACATCTTAAAAATGAGGCTTAATGACACTGAAAAGAATCCAAAGATTTCTGGGCAACAAGGAGGACCCTCTTCACATGAATTCACGTGTCATAGTTTATAAAAATAAATTAATAACAACTTGGATCAACATTCCAACGCTAAAGTCACAAAATCAATGGACCCCCTTTGGCTTCAATGATGACTAGGGCTCTAATTAAAAATAATATTAGCCCCATAAAACGAATTGAATAAAAACAAATATATTCTCTCTTTTAGCCTTTACAAGTGTTGGCACCCTGCCACTCGCAGTTGCGACTGCTAATTGCTATTGCGTATTGCTATATCTTTGAGGCTGCGAGAAGCCATTTTAATTGACAACAATAATTAGAAAAGGGAATCCACTAACTCTCTTTGCATTAATGAAATGTAGACCACCCATTAACGCCACTTAATATTAAATTAATTTAAGCGACAAAGTTTTCAATAACTAATAAACCCTTTCAATTTCATAGTGGGGGCTGAAGCAAACATCATCAGAGAACATGTTAGCTTTTCTTTCAAGTCCATGTTGATGCTGAAATTCAATTTCAATCCAGCCGTGCCCTTGTCGTGGAGTACACGTTATCTTTCCCATCAAATATTATAGAAGCACAGTTTCTCTTTAAAATAAAATTTAACCTAGTTCAATAACCAATCAGCATTGTCTTTAATCCTTTTTCATTTTTCTTTTAATGTCTGAACTAATCGGTGGAATTAACAGGGCTCTTGCTTGACAGTGAAAGGGCAACTTTACAACAAGAACTGAGTAATTGAAACAAGGGCTTTTGCAATTGCAAACAAATTAAGCAAAACCCTAGAAAGTGGTATCGAGTCCCTCGTAATTGGCGTACTTGCATATATATTCACAAGCTATATTATAGCTACAATCTATGTAGATTCCATGATTGCCCTTTAACTAGTTTCAATGAATGCCATTTATTTGGTGGAGTTTTGTTTGAATTTTTAAATTGTTTCGAATGACGACAGTTCTAGGGTTTATATATACCCTAATTGCTACTTCAGATTAAGAAGGTTGAATACTGTATGCTGTATATTGTTGCTTTGAACAAATTTAGATTTGTGAACAATTAGTTCATCTTCATTAGTTTCAAAATTCAAATTCTCCCGTATATTATTTATTGTATTAATTCATAGCTGGTGCTGTGTAATGTTGGTCAATGACGTCTGTTTCCAAGCATAACAGAAGTTGTCAGCAGAGTCCAAGATAGCAGCAGAGTTCGAGATAGCAAATTTACTTAAAGATAAGGATTGTATTATCAGCTAAAGATAAAGACTATTTTATTACCTAATTTTTATCATTATTATGATAACAAGGAATGCAGATAAAGATTAGATAAAAGTTCTTGTAGAATAATTATTTGTAAAAACCTTAGAATGTATAAATTTTTGTATGTATAGTTTGTTTATAAAGTTCTCATATTGTCGAGGTGGCTCCATATGGTGAGAATGGGAATTGTTAAGAAAAAACAATTGATAGGCAGTGAAATCTGACGCTAAAATATTACAAAAAAATATAGAACAAAGTTTTCAGTCAGTAACTCATATTCTTTCTTGGCATTAGTGTAACTCAATCCGATGGCCATTTTTAAAATATTGCCATATCTGTTACTAATGCTACCAACACACCACGAGTGTTATTGCTCTTTTTTAATAATTTCACAACTTCAAAGCTTGATCTCCAAAATTATCTCATCTAAAATCTCAGATTCTTCCAATTATATGCGGGCATGATCTAAAAGATTTCATCAATGGTGCCAAAAAGAAACCAGATTCTATTATTGTTATGGAAAATGAAGAACATAATATCACCACAAAACTAAATCTAAAATATGCCCTTTGGATGAAGCATAATCATCTTCTGCTTAGTTGGCTTCTATCTACAATAATTGAAAGTATTCTAGTTATGGTTATCAATTATGCTACCTCACATGAATTATAGATAGAGAGTTTATTTTTCTCTTAGTCCAAAGTTCGAGTACTACAACTTCGTATGCAGTTGCAGACCACAAAAAAGGACTGTCAATAAGCGACTACTTTGCTAAAATGAAAACTATAGCACACTATCAGCTATTATTGGTAATCCAGTAAATGATGATGATCTTATATTATATATACTTGCCAGTTTTAGTTTTGACTTTGATTTTATTGTAGTAAACATTACTTCTCAGAATGATTTGCCAGCTCTTGAAGAGGTGTATGCCATGTTATTGAATTAGGAAAGTAGGATTGATCAACTTACAACATATTCTAATATAAAGATACTAGTTGTTGCAGTTAAGAATAATCCATCAACTCATTTTGTTCATAGAAAAGAAATACTAGTGGTAGAGGAGGTTCTACTAATCAACGAGGCTTTGCTAGTTTAGGAAGAGGCAAATGGAAATTTCCAGGAGGCTACAAGAATCCAAACACTTCTAATTTTAGTAATAACAAAGTCTATTAGATTTGTAGAAACACATGGCATACAACAATAAATTGTTGGCGTCATTTTGTTGACAACTACACTGGACAACAAAGTGTGAATCGGGACTCTTCAACTACCTACATAGCAGCTTTAAATTACTCTATTGATCCAAATTGGTATACAAACAATAGAGCAACAAATCAGTTGACTAATGAAATCTGCCATCTATAAAACAGAAGTGACAACAAAGGTTCTGAGAAAGTGATAGTAGGAAAGAGTAATAGACTACATATCACACACACTGTAACTATTATCTTACCCTTACACACATAGAAATTTATATCTTAATAATACTTTGCTTGTACCCAAAATTATAAAGAATTTAATGTGTATCTAAGCTTGTTCTAACAATAATATTTTTGTTGAATTTCATTAAAAAAAATTGGCTTATCAAGGATAAGAAGCAGGGATAAGTGCTGCTGAAAGGTACTGCTAGAAATGGACTCTATTCACTACAGACTAAAGATAATCCCTCCTCAAAGGAGCATGGTAAATCGTTAGTCTATTCTGTTGAATCAATAAAGTTCTAAATTCAGAATCTAATTTAAATGCAATAAGAGTTTTCTTCATCAGTTTACTTTGCTTCATAAGAAACTAAGACATCCTAATTCTAATGTAATGAAGCAAGTACTAAGAGATTGTAAAACTATTCCTCAGATCAATAAAAGTCTGCTTTCATCTTCTCCAAATTTAAATTTCTATTTATTTTGTCAGTATGACAAAGATCATAAATTGCATTTTGGCATTTTAGCTACTAAAACCAATAAACTACTTAAAATAATTCATATAAATTTATGGGGACTAACATCCATAAAACCAAATTAAGGATATAGTTACTATATTAGCTTCTCAGATGATCATACTAGATTCACTCGGGTATATCCTTTAACCTCCAATTCTGAAACCTTTTCCATCTTTGTTTAGTTTAAAACTTGGTAGAAAGATAATTGACACTAAAATAAATAGTATTTAGTTTGTTTAGAGTGGAAAGTTGGGACCTCCTTTTAACTTTTTTCAACAAGAAGGAATTTTATTTAGACATCTTTACCCCTATACTCATCATCAAAATAAAAAAATAAAACAAAACATAGATATCTCATCAAAACAACCCTAACCTTTCTTTCCAAATCTAGAATGCATCATGTTTTTTTGTGGGAAGTAGTACAAACAACAGCCTACTTAATAAATTAATTGCCAACTCCAGTCTCATGCAATATCTCACATTTTTTAAAATCGTACAATTCTAAACCTAATTATTTATTTCTCAAGGTTTTTGGCTACACATATCATTTTTAAGACCTTATAACAAAATTAAATTAAAATTTAGAACAACCAAATATGTTTTTGTTGGCTACAATCAATTTCATAAAGGGTATAGGTGTCTTAGTGAATAAAAAAAATATACATTATTATGAATGTAATATTTCATGGATTCGAATTTCCTTTCTTGCTAAATTCTAATTTTGGTTATAAAACTGCTTCACCTTTCTTGGTTAATAGTTTTATTCCATTGCAGCCTTTATTTCCTCGACTTATCTATATACTAAGGGAAGTTCTTTTATCTGCAAAAGATTGAAAAAATTCGAAAGCAATATCTACCACAATTGGTATTTCCTCATTCAATTTAGGAAATTAACCTAACTCTGAATTTATTTTAAATAATTCTAATTCTATGTCTATTTAAAATTATCATCTAAGTTCCTCATCTGAATCATATATACCAAGCATCAGTTCTTCACTCAAACATAACATTTAAATTTCACCAATTAATTTTAAACATTCTGACAATTCAGAACATTCTATAATGTTATCTCAACATATATTTTACATACATCCCGTGATCACTCGAGCCAAGACTAGCATCTTTAAACCTAAAAACCTATTTCAGTATTACTCAACTTATTGTCACTTCCTCTTTATCTTGAGCCATCATCTGTTCAAGCAGCTTTACATGATGACAATTGGAGACATGCTATAAAAACTTAATATCAAGCTTTGGTGTCTAATAAAACATAGGAATTGGTTCCTTGTTCTAAAAAACAAAAGTTAGCTAGTAATAAAATAGATTTTCAAGGTTAAATATAAACCCAATGGGATAGTAGAAAGGTTTAAAGCACGTTTAGTTGCTAAGGGTTTTTACCAAGTTGCTAGTGAAAACTAATTTGAAACTTACAACCCTGTAGCCAAGATACCTACAGTAAAATTTTCTTTAGCTTAACAGTGCCAAAGAGGTTGGGATGTGAGATAGCTAGATGTGAATAATACATATTCTTAAATGGTGATCGGCAAGAATTAGTTTTCATAGCTTAACCAGAAAGTTTTATTGATCCAAAATATCCCTCACATGTGCACTATTTAAGGAACACGCTATATGGTTTAAAATAGGCATCTAGAACCTAGTTTGAGAAATTAAAAGGAGCCTACTTAGTTGGGATTTTAGCAATGCTAAATCTGATTCTACACTCTTTATCAAACACAATCATTCGCATATAACTTATATTCTTGTTTTATATTAATGATATGCTTATTATAAGTAATGATCAATCTCTAGTAGATCAAGTGATCTCATATTTTTTTAAAAAATTACATATAAGATCTTGGTTAAATACACTATTTTCTTGCGATAGAAGTCACTAGAAACAAGAATGAATGAAGTTTTCAGAAGCCAAATATATTGCAAATTTGTTACAGAAAACATATATAAGTCATGCTAGTAGAGTTAACACACTTATGTGATGGTGTTGTGTGCCTGTGTGCCGTGTTATGGGTGAATGTGTATATTATTAAAAATAACATGTCATACATGTAATGCAACAAAAATACACATTATATTATTTTATTACACTAATGAGATTAGGAACTCGCCCTTGAAGTGCGCATTTAAAAAAATCTAGTTGGGGATGTAATAGACTAATTCATTTAAATTAGTCATTGACTAGATGAATTTGAAACATACATTAGGTAGATAAAAATGTCAACGAAAATACACATTACATTCTTTCATAGTTTTATCCACCAATGCCCAATTTAATACCCATACAATTATTAGTACAACTTGAAACATACATTAGGTAGATAAAAATGTCAAGTTTCACTTGACACAATCTTAAGTTTAACACTTAAACTTGAACTATTCTCTGAGAGACCATGAAATAAATAAATAGCTAATTGTATTAATTTAAATAAAATAATAATAATTTTATTTAAATTGTAGCTATATCCACCAATCCTCAATTTAGTACCCATATAAATTATTGGCACAATTTGAGGTATACACTTGGTTGATAAAAGTGTCAAGTCTCAATTGACACAATCTTAGATTTAACACTTAAACCTTAACTATTTCTTGAGAGACTCTAAAATAAATTCATATTTTTTAAAAACTTTCTAGATTGAACATTCGATCTGGTGCGCCACTCACATGTTTAATGAGTACACTTCATATAATAAGACTCTCTAAGTTCATACCCATTTTGTCTCACAAAATATTTTTGTAAGTCTATAACCAATGCCCTACACACACATTATAGATAATATAAAATGGCGAGTTAAACCATACAAGTTGAGGTTAATCTATATTCGTACAATTATTCTGACATATATATTATAGAAGATCAGAGACATAGATCAACACCGTCAAGTCTCCTATTGCTCAACCATAAACATATCTCTTCGATTCATATTCCAATAATCAATATCCATAAATTACTTTGCGATATTGTTTATACCACATGAAACCCTTTCCCGGGTTTAATATTTATGGTTATAAGACTTCTTAGAATACAACCTTAGAGCATGTGGATATTTGACTCACCCATATGAGTTGACGGATCTCCATGTTTATACACATCGAACTCCATAAGTATCGAACCATATCCAACGACACCCAGCGGTCAGACCATGAAAGGTCTATAACATGTATGGAACCTAAATATGATAAATTGCTCACAAGCCTATAGTGGTGCTCATGTTAAAGAACCACGAATACTACTCAACTCGAGAAAATCCTTGGTTAACGGTTTTATAAGATATCTATTGAAGGTTTTTATTGAGTCTTGTTCAATATCTAGGTCTTATTGAAAACTTGTATATCTATACGAGCCTCCACTAAGCTTATGCTCTATTAAGATTAACCATCTGGATGATCCAGATATAGATATACACTGATTTATATTAATCGGTTTCACTCGACAGACTCTGCGTCAGAGAAAATAGATCAAGAATATTTAATTCGAGAACATACTTACATAATGACATTTTCTAACAACACTTGTAACGTTTTTTTAACTATGTTATTGTTAGTATATTCCCAGGTTTTTATCCTATTTTAGATAAGGTTCTAATTCTTTCGACTTGATCTGAACTCTTTCAGATCAATATAATGTCCGAAATGTTACAAGCATCTTACCTTAATAAAATTAATTAATTAGCGATCAATAAAATATTTATTTTTTACATAAGTATGAATTACAATATTCATACAAAATTGGGATGGCACATGAACACAAATTTCAACAACTCTTACTTGCTCTAGTGGTATCTAATACCTAACGTTTCCACGTATTTTTCAACACCTTTAGAGTTAAGGTAAATGGGTCCGCTATTTTATTTACAAATTTAACTCAACAAAATACAATATCTCCTCGAGCCAAGATCTCTCTATAATAATATGGTATTTTCTCTCTACATGTTTAGATCTCTGGTGTGCTCTTAGCTCTTTCACCTATGCAATGGACCCGTTATTATCACAATATAATGGGATAGAATCTACGAAACTTAGGACTATACTGAGTTTAGTGACAAACTTTTTGATCCATACCGCTTCTTTTGTTGCTTCTAATGCTCCAATGTATTCTGCCACAGTAGTAGAATTTTTTGTGGATCCTTGTTTGACACTATTCTAACTTATAGCAGTGCCATTGAGAATAAACACATATCTAGATGTAGACTTTTTATCATTAAATCAGACTGAAAGTTTGAGTCAGTGTATCCTCTCACTTGTAAGTCATTTTCTTTATAAATGAGAAACTTGTCCTTTGTATCCTCTCAGGTCTTGTGTACATCATGACATACATCAAGCTTTCAACAGCTGATGTATAAGGTATGTTAGACATTGTTGTAACATTATACACGTATTTTTTTTGGAGTCCGCATGGAGACCAACTCTTGTGCAGTTCTAGTCACCAATACAGTGGGTTTGGTGAGTTAGAACAGCAGCTCTGTATTCAGCCTAGGATTAACTCTTAATCCCCAAAATGGCCGGGAGTATATTTATATCCTTTTCTCTAAAAGAATAAGAAATAAAGAGTTTGAAGCAATTCACAATTATTTCAATTGGAAGCGGAGGGAAAATGAAACAATTTCATTTTTCCTCCCTTTTAATTTTCTTTTCTTTTCTTCTTCTTCTTCTCTTCTTTCTTTCTTCTTTCTCTTTCTCTCCATTTTTTTCTTTCTCTCGGCCGATTTTGGCCAAATTCTTATCTCACTCTCTCTTTCTTTCTTTATATATATATAATATAATATAATATAATATAATAATATAATATAACAATATATTATATAATATAAAAAGAAAGATATTTGATTATTTAACAATTAAATAATCAAAATAAAAAATGACCATTTTGTCCCTCATGAATAGTTATAAAGTTTACCCCCGAATGGGTCCCACCAAATCCCACACTTGAGTAAATTCAACAGAGGATCCAAAATACGCTATGTGTCATAATACAATTAGTAAATAATAATTATTAACTAATTGTTGTATTAAACACTTAAATACAGACACACATACATTCTCGTGGTAATGTTGAATATTGCTCGATTAAATAATTTAATCCGGCACGCTGCCCCAGTGCACAACGAGTATACTCTATATCGCAGGACTCCTTAGATCCTACGATCGATTTGTCAAATGAAACTATTCCATGAGTCCGTGAGCAATACCTCACGCACATGTCACAGATATACAAATCAGCGTATTGAACCATGCAAGCTGAGGTTACAACGCATACGTATAGTCCTTCTGTCATGATATAATAGATGTGCAGGGATATAAATTATCACCGTCAAATTCTCTTGTGCTCATCCATGTCCTATCTCCAGACTTGTATCTCACGAACAATAGCAAAGGAGTTTGCGCATATTGATCGACCCTGGCGGAACTTTTTCCCAGAATGATTGCTTGTGGTTGCAAGACTTTCTAAGATATAATCTCGAAGCATCTAGATATCTTACTCTTTATGGGAGCTGACGGATCCTATATTTATACGTACCGGACTTTATAAGCATCGGACCATACCCAGCGACACCCAGCGGTCACACCATGAAAGGTCTGTGACATGCGTGGAACCAAAGTATGGTGGATCACTTACAAGCCCACCGTGGCACTCAGGTCAAAGGACCACGTATACTACTCAACTCGAGAGGACCCTTCATTGACGGCTTACATTGGGTGTCTATCGGAAGCCCTTGTGAGTCTGTCCCATATCCAGTCCTAATTGGATACTTATATGTCAATACGAGCTCCAAGATCACAGTCGACTAGGAACGACCGTCTATACCTTATAGGTACGACATATACTGATCTATATATAAATGTATCCACCGACAGACCTGCATCGGCAGAAATAGATCAAGGACAATTATTAGAGAACATACTTGTGCAACATGCATTTCTTGGCACCTGATTGCAACTCTTACAACTATGCAGTTACTAGTATATTCTCAAGTCTATGTCTCATTACAGATAAGGCTCTAACTCTTGGATCTGTTGAGTATTATAACCAGTTAGCACTTAGTAATTATATGTCTCAGCGTAGCTAACCATAAGCCCTTATCTAAACTCCTTTAAATTTAATCTGAACTCCTTCAGATTTACAATGTCTGTAATGTTACATGCATAATACCATATAAATTAGTATTAACGATTTAATAGGAATGTACACTTGTATGAATACACAAGTATATGTACATTTAAGGATGACACGTAAGCACCGACCCTAACATTTGTAACCCTTTTAGCTCTATTATAAGGACACATTCTCCTTAAAAGATGATTGCCATATCTAAATGGTATATTAACTATCTTACAGTTACTAAAACTGTACTTTTCCAAGACACTATCAATGTACGAAGATTGAGAGAGTTTTATCTGTTTCATAGCTTTATCTCTATAAATCTTTATACCCAATAAATAGGAGGTCTCTCCCAAATCTTTAATGGAGAAATTCTTACTTAGGTAACTCTTTATCAGTATGTCATCCACATAAAGAATTAAGAAGACATCCATTCTTTCACTGAACTTTTTATACATATATGCCTCTTCTTCATTTTTTATTATTAAATTAGACCTTTGATTACCTTATAAAAAATATAATTTCAGCTTTAAGAAGCCTACTTGAGTCTATAAATAGACTTTATCAGTTTGCATACAAGACTAGAAGTAAGGCTGAATGCAAAACTTTCAGGTTGTTCCATTAATATCTTCCTCAAGATATTTATTTAGGAACACCATCTTTACATCCATCTGCTAAATCAAAGTTATAGTACTCAACCATTGCCAATAATATCCTAATTGACTTAAGCATTGCAACTGGTGCAAAAGTTTCCTCAAAATCGATACCAGATCATTAAGTATAACCTTTAGCTACTAGACGGGCCTTGAAGGTATCTATCACTACTACAAAAATAGCCTTCACTGACTCTAAGTTAGCGTTAGTGAAGGGTTTCACTAACACTATTTCATAGTGTCAGTGTTGCTCGAGCCAAAAGTTTACTGATATCATTTATGGTGTCAGTGAATCTCTTATACCATGGTATCAATAAATTGCTGACATCATAGTATCAGAGATTTTCTGATACCACTGTATTGGTGAATTACTAATACCATGGTATTAGTGAATTATTGATACCGTGGTATCAGTAAATCCCTGATACCTTAGTATTAGTAAATCGATGATACCATTGTATCATAGAATCACTGACACTATGATATCAAAGATTTGTATTTAATTTAAAATATTTTTTTAATAATTTTAAATTTGAATTATTGGACTAGAATTTGAATTTATTTATATACTACAATTCCATACATAAATAGCACATTTAAATAAATGTCAAATTATTTATTTATTTATAAATAAAATTACAATTATCAAACCATCCAAATTAAGTTTCATAAATGTTTACGCTCAAAATATAACGTGGCTATCGCAGTATAGATTGAGGTGTCGATCCCATGAGGAAGCTATTGGCAAAATAGGTTGGTGAAGTAAAATATTAAAGAGGTAGCAAAGGATAAAATTAATTGATGAGATAGAATTGTCTATGAATTGAGGAAAATATCTTATGATAATTTAAGTAAGGCTTTGAGAATCACAATTATGCTTTATAAATCTACTCTACACTTTGATTCAATGTTTATAACTCAATTCAAAGTTTCACATCCCAAACAATCAATCGAAAGATATGTAAAATATAGCATATTTGATAACACAAGTATTTGGTATGACTAAACTCTTTTGCAAATATTAACACAAATCATGTTCATATATACAAGTTATCTAAGATCGACAATATATCATTTTGACAATATTACAGTAAAAGATCAACTTGAATATCAAACATTTATTGTCTTTACATGCTATCCAAGATCGACAATATATCAATTTGACAATACTGCAATAAAAGATTAACATATAAAATAATGTAACCAATAACAATTATAATTCAACAAGAATCACATAAGAAAAACATGACTGAACATATATGAGACATGAGAATTATAATCTCTGGATTATAAAAAATAAAATAGATAAGAGTTTAATCAAAACCAAACTTACAAACATTTATAGATCTTGACAACGAATCAAAACATAGAAGTAGATTTATTACACATAAAAGTTCATCTCTTAACCTTGCCAAGAACTCTAGCATAAATTATAATACATGTCAATGAGAAGAAAAGAAGAGAGAATTATCTAATGTTGAAAACGTCCTAAGAGTCTTCTTATATAGGCAATAAATGAAAATATGTCATGGGTGACATCAATCTTCAATAATTTTAGGCCAATAACTCGTTCATCCATTTGCAGCACGTTTTTGATAATGTAAATGACCGATGTAGCCTCTATGGCCGAGATACAAGTTGTAGTATTTTGTCTCTTCTTTCCATAAGCACCGCGTTTATGCAAATTGGATGAGTAGCCAATGAGATATGAGTAAAATTCCAAAGATACATCAGATTTCAGTCAACAACCATTTTACCCACTTGCAATGCAATTTAGTCCATGATAACGGCTGATTTGGACTTTTCCATCAATATAAGAGTTGTTGATAATTAAGTCAGTATTACAAAATTTTAAGAATTATACCAATTGAGTACGTATTTTGTGAGATACGGTCTAAATACGTGAGTTGGGTTAAGCTGGATAAAAGTTGTAGTCCGATTCTATTGTATCTTAATTTTTTGCCCATAACATATTGGATTTTTCACTATTCTTCAAGTTTATGTAAGATTGAATCATGTTACACCAGGTTCAAGAATTTATTCATTTCGATTTCTACATTGAGAGTTATGTCCATTTTACCTAAACCTGTGCAAATAATATTCATTAATCACAATTTAAGGAGAACGCTTTATTTCAAGCTAAAATACAAGAAAATGCTAAAATTAATGACATTAAATTGTGACTGAATCTCTTAATAAATACGCATTTTCATGTACTCATCAATAAATTATACAAAGTATCTCAAATTAAATCTTAAAAGACTGAGATAGTTCTATAAGGAAAAACACGAAAATGACATATGTACATCATGGAGTATGTTATCCAGTCAAAGTCACAAAATAACAAAGCACCTTTTGTGGAAGAAACGTTATCCAATCAATTCCCATAAATATTATCAAGCAATGTAGTAAGCATTTCACAATTTTCTTTAGAGATAGTCTAATGGGTAAGTTGATCCTCAACACTTCAGAAACAACTAGCATCACCACATTTTTATCACTAAAAATGATCGAACCAAATTCTTGGCCTATACTGGATACAGCATAATCTACTCTGAAGGTAACCTTCTGCATATGACATTCATTAATTTAGGTTCAAAAAAAAACTATTGCAAAGAAACTAATGAAACAATAAAAAATAATCAATAATTACAAAATGAGAACCTTTAAAGAAATTATTATTAGGGAGAGGACTCTAAAAGAACTATTATGTACTGATCTATTAAATGAGAACCTTTCTTATGCAAAGTAATTATTTCTTAGACTATAACCACGAGTCATATTTTAGAATTATTATATACTGATCTAGAAGAAATAAGCCTACAATCTATATATGGTTTGAAAGCTTTATATGTCTAGTTTCAGTAAAATTGTGTAGAAGTAAATTTGGAATACCTTACAAAACGTTATTCTAGAAATACTACAAGAAGGTCAAAAGTAGTGTAAACCTACCGATGTAAGTATAGGAGCTAAGACTTTCCAAATTTTTGACTTATTTGAAATCAAATTATATAGTTAAATGATATACCATTAGAAAGATTATTGATTTAGGAATGCAATATAATGTATGGTACTCAATTTGGAGCTCAGTAAAGAAAGTTATGACTTCATGAATACTGAAAGGTCAGAGGGCACTTGAGCCTGCATCATCACTAAGCTTTTTTATGGTTAAAACTAAAATGCAAGACTTTTATAAGATCAAATATGAGCCTGCATCATCAAAATTTACCACTTGTGAAGTATTCATCGAACCAACCACACATTAACTATAAACTTGCAACATGCTTACCATAACCTAATAACTCTGTCAGTGCTTTCATCAAACATGTGTGTGAAGAAAAAATTTCATGAATCAAAACTTACTTTATCAACCAAAATTTCCACCAAATCCTATACATTGAAAATAAAATAATAAAATTACACGAGCCAAAGAACAATCAAATTGTATGAAGAAGATTTGCTAATAGTTATTGATAGGACTAGATACATTAAATGAATAACCTCATGCAGATTATTGTTTAGCTCAATGAACTTTCTTAAATTAAACCAAAACATATAATAACTCTCATCATTGTTTTTCTGGAATATTATTTTACAAAATACATATACAGGTTCATTTCTATTTTCTGATTTTAGTGGAAAAGAACACAATTGATCTATTTCTACTATAAAAAGTGATTCTTCACAAACTACCAAGTTTGACCATAAAAGTACTAGCCTACTTTCGTCATAAACCATTTTGATGAAAAGTTAAAGATAAAAGTTAGTATCACCCACCTCAACAGGCTTTCACATAAGAGTTAATAAAAAGACGAGACTTTTTAGCTATTATATGGGCATGTTGCCTCAAGGATTGACTTATCTCCATCTGCCACTAAAAACAACAATTTAAGTTTCCTAGGCTAGAATATACTCAGCAGATACATTGTACCATAATTCATTAGATACGAATAAAACATACTGCTAGCAACTATAGTAGAGTTCTTCAAAGCTCTTTTAATGATCATAATTGCATCATGTAAACTCAGCTCAGAATTAAATACATATTTGTATATTTTATTTACTCTGTTAATATTTTTCAAAATAAATCAAATACATATTTAAAGATGAACATTTTAAATCAAAAGTCTATTGAACACACCAAATGAAATTGATCACTTATATCATAGCTTGGAGCTTTACATGTAAATTTTGGAATGATTTCTGCTCTTGTGTGATGAAGAAAATTGATCATGCACTTTCACTTTATTAAATACAGAATAAAGTTCAAATTATTACTTATCAATATATAATCATTAACATGTCATTCCCATGTTGTACTGAACCCATGGGCATAGGGATTTCTTATACCGCAACATCCTAATCTTTATAATTCTGGTTATAATTAATTTATATGATGTTATAAATATATGAAACAACTGATAATTATTTGTGAGGAAATTCATGTAATGAACTAAGTACTACATAAAGTAATTATTCCTATAAGCCTTCAAGTAAATTTTTGGCTATTACTAAAATTTGGCGTACATCATCACATTAACCCAACTTCTGAAGATACTTTTGGTTTTTAAATTACAAATATCAGCAAGTTGTCATTTCCATGCTAATTTAGAGGACATTTTTTTTAACAATAATGTACAATAATTCAGCAAATTTTATAAATCCAACCAAAACAAGTTGATGTCTTACCTTGTGCTTCTTTTTGACAGGGTCAAATGATTGAATAACACTTTTATAAAACCTATAAATAAAAAAATAAGCAAGAGTTAGAAATTGAATTAGCATTTCAGTTTCATGGCATAATAGAATTCTTCAATCAAAATCCAAGCCTTAAGTGAATGTTTGAAAAGTAATAAACTGATCATGAGTTCGTTAAAAAGTCACTATGAAAGTTATGATCACTGAATTCACAAATAATGAGAAGAAATTACAACTTAGATGGAGTATGCATTTTAAGGCTAAGTTGGATGCCTCAACAGCCCAAGTGTAAGAAACAAATGGCAGAGGATATGTCTTCTATACGAATAACTAAGTACAATTGGCAACAAATACTTTAATAATATGTTGTAACCCTGAATTAATCCAAGGAACAAAACTTGCAATCAGTGAAAAACTAAGTACTTTTTAATAACTCACTAGCCCAACCACAACAAAGACGAGAAATCCATTTCGAATGATTGCCATCCATAATCAATAATAACAAACTTTGGAGGACTCCCCACTTTCTCGAAGCTACAAGAATTAATAGTTAGCTCCTCAATTCTGCTGCAATCGGGTAATCTAAAAAAAAGAATAAAAAAAAGATACAAGCAAAATGACAAAGCAGAACCTCTCTAATCATTGTTTCACACCTTGTGCTGTGACAATATAGAAAGCATCCTATATGCAATAGCCAAACCAGTTCAACATGTCCGGCACCTGAAAGATACGGTGACAGAACATTAAAAAGTCTGTTATTGGCTTCAACATGAGCTTTTAATATCCCGAACCTTAAAAACCTAAAAACTGAAAAAGGAAAACAAAAAGTTGCCTTCTTTCTCTCGCGATGGTAAAATATTTGTAGATGCCTCTTAACAGTTCTACACAGAAATTGAAATACAACCTTGTTAATCTATATAATCTATAATAGGAAGCTAGATGCAAAAAATTTGTCCGCCTCTTTATGTTGTCCCAAGATCATGAAATTAAAACTTCATAAATATAAATTCATATATATATGGTGGATATTGTTACTTCAATAAGATGAGTTGAAACTTACTTTACAACATTGGTGATTACATCAAATGGGTCTGAATCAGACGCCACAAAAACCAAATGGCTCCCCTCAAATTCATCAACGGTAGGATCACTTGCAAATTATTGGACAACAATTCCAAGAATTCAGGAATAAGAGAAAATGTCTTCAATATAATCAGTCATAAATCAATCATTAATATTACATTTAGCAACTCTCCAAACAAATCTCCATCTCGTTCATTCCTTTGAAGCACAGCCCTGAAATCCCCTTCAAGAATTGACAAGAACACGACATACAATAGAGATTATTCCTCTCCATATTGACTTTCCTCGGAATTGAGACCCTTCATGAGCTTTAACAATAAAAAAAAATAGGTCTTAAATGGGATATCTTGGCTGCAATTTCTCATCCTTTGTGTAATCTACCACATTTTGAACCGAAATACACACATGAACCTTAATCTCCTACAAACCCAAAAATGAGATTAATTGAAAATGTTTCCATGACAATAAATCAAAATTTAAACCTTCTCCCACATTGCAAATCATCCTACAAGCACCAAATTTATCACTCATATCATCAATCTCAAGAGTTTTATAAATGATCTTAAATTTACTTTTTGATTGTCATACCCAATTTCCTTAACAATCTAATAAGAAAAAAACCAAAAAATTAAAACAACTCACAATGTAAAACCCACCATGCCATACCTTTTTTTTCCAAGAATTTTCTCAAGAACTAAATAGAAATAGAAAGGGCCAAAATTTGAAGATGATAAAAAAGTAAAAAGAAAAAAAGAAACACATACTAAAGTTTGCCAACAGGAAAGACCCTACGGCTGCGCATATGATTTGAAGTGACACTAATAAAAGCCCCATCAATCAATACGTTGTTGGCCGTCGGCGTTACCACTATATTTTCTTTAACAGTCGTTAACACACAACTCCCATTCCCCACCAAATTGTTCTTCTGATCCTGCTCCTTCTTCCAGCCCCGCTCCCTATCCCAATACTGATCACACGAATTGGAAGGAGGTTTGCTCTTCTGATCTTCTTCTTCATCTTCTTGTTGCTATCATTGTTATTTGAGGTGACGCTTTTGTTGGTCGGCGATTTCTTTATGACAGCGTTTCAAGGCTAATTGCTTGTGTTGGGTTTTGTTAAAAAAACATTGGTTTTGAGATTTCATCAACTAGGCGCTTCATTGTTTGTGTTTTTTTCTACTAATTAGGGTTTTGTTTCTTTTTGGGCTAACGAGGATTGTTTGAATTTTTCGCTTGGTTAACTGCAAGAGGGGAATTGAATTGAAGTGTTTGCTTGTACAAGTGAAAAGATTTGATTTTTTTTTCCAGATGTTTTGGGCAACAATTTTATCTCAAGGTCTGGAATTCAATCCATAACCTTTCCAACAAATACGACCTTCTTTTCAATGCTCTACTTTGTGGGAAAGCTACTGGACATCACCCTTGATGTGTTCAAGTATTATTTAATTCATAGTAATTTCCCAAAACGCTGTCGTTTTAGGGAAATTTATTTATTTATTTTTTTTACCCTCAAAATGATGCTTTCAACACTTATTTATAGTTTTACCCTAAAATGATGCCTTAAAATATTTTTCAATAATTAATTTATATTGAGACCCAAGCTAAGTGCTTTTCAATAACTCTTTTTTTCAAAATATTAATTTTTATAAAATATATTATTTTTAAATAAAAATTAACTGTTTGATACTAGTGTATCACTAATTTACTGACACTTCATTTAACCGATACTATAGTATCAATAATTCATTAATACGTCATTTTATTGATACTATGGTTCAGCAATTTACTAACAATGGGCTACACTAATACCATTTAAAAAAGCGTCAGTAGTATAGTGTCAGTAAAACTCATTTTTGTAGTAGTGTATCTTTCCATCGGACCCACGCTTTTGCTTATAAACCAATTTACAACCGATATAAACTATTCCTTCGGGAAGCTCAACCAAGTCTCATACTTAGTTTTGATGCATAAAGTCAATTTTGAATTTCATGGTGTCTTGCCATTTTTTCGAATCAATATCTAATATTGTCTCTCTATAGGTTAAAGGATCATTTTTATTAACTAAGAAAACCTTAGAGGTACCTTTAGGTATCATACCATACCTATCAGGTTGTCTCAATATTCTTTGTGACCTACATAGAGGGTGTGTAAAAGATAATTTGCTCGATTGAGCTTGTGGTTCCATATCTGGTTTATTCTGATTGACTTTATTAGGATCAATCTTTCTACAATCTCTATGATCTATGAGAAAATATTTCTCTAAGAAAGTAACATTCTGAGTAATGAACACATTTCGTTCCTCAGGATCATAGAACTGGTATCCCATTGAATTTATAGTATATCCAATGAATCGATACTTGTACCCTATTGTATAACTCTTACATAAGCAGGACAGCCCTAAATATTAAAATATTTAAGACTCAAATTCTTTTCAGTCAATATCTCATAAAAAGTAGATGGAACAGCTTAGATGGAACTATATTCAATATATGAGCAGTAATTTATAGAGCGCGGCTCTAAAGATATTTAAGAAGATCGATGAAGCTCATCATCATCGGACCATATCTAATAGAGTCCGATTCCTCCTCTCTGAAATACTATTGTGCTACAAAGTAGCTGGAGAACTATACTAAGCGAGAATCCCATTCTCTTTTAAATAATTCAAAAATTCATTGCCTATATATTCACTACCTCGATCTGATCAAAGGTATTAACACATATATCAGTTTATTTCTCTACTTCAAGTCTAAATTCCTGAACTTTTTAAAGGTTTCAGACTTGTGCCTCATAAGAAATATATAACCATATCGTGCTAAATCATCGATAAAGGTTACAAAGTATTGAAATTCACTCATAGCAACGTGATTCAATGGACTACATACATCATTATATAAGTTTCAATAAAACAATGGCATGATGTGAAGCACTAGTAAAGGGAGATTTGGTCATTTTATCTTGAATACATGATTCACAAGCTGGATAATGTTCTATGATCAAATTATATATTCAACCATCCTTAACGAGACGAGATAGGCGTCTAATGCCTATATGACCTAATCTTATATGCCACTATTCTATTTCATTTAATATTCCCAAACTACTAGTTATGTTTACCTGTACATTTATGACATTTTATGTTGTATTCAATACATAATGACCATTAATTAACTGACAATCAGCTATCAAAATATTATGCATATCATATAAACATAAGGAATAATTTCGTATATACATATGATAACCCTCATTGTCAAGTATAGGAAGGGATGCTATTTATCTTAAAATACAGAGTACGAAAAGACAGTTATACAACACTATAGTTTTGTTACATGAGAAATGTAAATCAAAATGTCCCACATCCTCGATCTGAAAGAAATCTCTATTTTGAACACGAAGCTGAAACTCTCCTGGCTACAATAGTCTAACTTCCTTCAGACCTTAAAACATATTGTAGATGTGAGAAGGATAAACAATATCTAATACTCAGTTATAATTAACATCATATGCTAAAGAAATGTCAATAATAGATAAATATATACCTGAAGGAGTTTTCTTTACTAAGGCAAAGTATTTATGGCAATTTCTCTTCCAATGTCCTTCATTGCCACAGTGGAAACATTTTCCTTTATCTTTCTTTTGTGGTTTAGATATGGGTAGACTTTGAGGACTAATCCTATGTATTTTCCTCACCTTCTTTTTCTTTTTACCTTTAAACTTCCTAAGAGTCTTAGAAGCATAAGATGAAGCACCTTAAACAAAGAGAGATGATCTACCTTGTTCATGTCCTCTTCTATTGTGTTCAACATATTATGAAGTTCAATATAAGACGAGATCATTTCTTGCGTATTAAAATTCATTATAAAATGTCTGAAAGACCCTAGAAGTGATTGGAGAATCAAACTATTCCTCAGATATTTATATAACGTAATATCCGTCATCTCTAACCTCTCAATTACATAAATTATATTAAGGACATAAAGACTCACTGGATTTCCCTCAGAAAGTCTACACTAAAAAAGTAATTTGGCAACCTTATATGTCTCAACCTGAGGATGGTCGCCAAACAGCTTTTTCAGATGGAGCATAATGCTAAATGCATCACCCATATGGGTATGATCTCTCTATAAACTTATAGACATAGAGGCAAGAATGTAAGATTTAACTTTTAAATCATCATTTAGTCATTTCTAATAAGTCACTCTCTCCTTAGGGGTGGCTTCATAAAAAATTCTTGTAAGCGGGTGCTGATCTATCACATATCCAAGTTTTTCAGAATCGAGAACAATTCTCAGATTCATCAACCAGTTTTTATAATTGTCTACACATTTAAATTGGTTCGCATTCAATATGCGTGCCAATGGATTCGATGAGGTCATTTTATTTTCACAAGAGAAAATAAGAGATGTTAACAGAAAATAAATATTTAATCGCTAATTTTTACTTTAGATTAAGGATATAATCAAATTATACATTTTAAAATCTAAAACACCCTCCCACTGCTTTACATAATCCCTTAAATCTCTCAAAAAAAATGAGAACGACAATTTAAGCTCTTTAAATAATATAGCAAGAAGTAGACCCCATTGACATTTTACTCTGACCTCACGCTTTAGTAGTATTAGTTATTGTAAAATTCAAAAGATAGACAACTCTTTTCAATTGCATCTCATGCAACTCTTAACACTGATCCTAAATATACCTTATCCTCACGCTTTTGCAATATTGGATAAATGTATTTCAAATTAACTTGTCAATAATCAAATATATGTTACTGATACTACCCTCGTACTTTAGCAATATTGAGTAATACATTCGTATATATTTTTCTCATCTCATATTTAACTGACATAGTTTAAATCACATCGACCAAATCCTTTACGCTTTAGCAATATTATGAAAGACTAATATGACCTAATTAATACCGTATTGATAAGACAGATCAACGTTTAATATTATCTCATAATGGTACACTATTTAATCTGATTATGAGAGATTACTTAATTCAATCCCCATCATATGAGACCATGATTCTTAATTATACATTTATTTTGTACAAACCCCACTAGTAGGGCTCCATTATATTTACCAGTATAAACAAATAGACCACAACCTTTATCATATTTATAACAATTATAAATTGTAAAAAATAAACTATTTATTATTAAACTCTTTAAAAAACTATTTAGAGTAACTGGCATAATTTCGGCTTTATAAGATTCTAGGAATTGCGACATTGAAGGCTCAGCCTCCGATGTTGTAGAACAAACCTAAACACGCTGCGGTATTAGAGGCTCTACCCTAGCACTGCGACACTTAGCATACAGCGTTGCGGCATCCCTTTCAACTACATCTCGATTATAAATTTTTTAAACACTTGAAACATATAATCAATAACACCAAAAAATCAGTTACGCCACGAATGTTCCAAATTTAAGCACATATATCACATAACACAGTTCTCTGATACTAATTTTTTTGTAGTGTTGTATGTTTATGCACCATGCTATGGGTGAATGTGTACATTATTAAAAATAATGTGTCATACATGCAATGCAACAAAAATATTCATTACATTATCTCATTACATTAATGAGATTAAGAACTTGCCCTTGAAGCGTGCTTTTAAAAAAATCTAGTAGGGAACGTAGTGGACTTCCTCAAGCTAAACTAGTATCCTTCATTTTTAGAATTATTTGAAGCAACTCTTACTTTTGTTTTATTTCTGTCTCTCGAAGTGTTTTATTACTTTTGGTATATGAGTTAACACTTAAGCCAAAAAAAAAACTAAACTAAAAGTAATTCAATTTTCTTCATTTTAAACTCTCGACCAACATACATATTTATAGGCAACTATTGCCTATTGTTCAACCAATCATATAAAACTTAGTTGTCACTTGTTCAAGGATGACAAGGCTTGAAAATGGCCAACAACTGCTCTAATGTTTATTGAGTATGCTACTTGCTTTATTAGCCTTTTTAAGAAGTAATTGGCGGCTTCATTCATGCCACCTCTTACTTAAAGAGACTGAATCAAATTCAATCTAATTGCAACAATTGGCTTAAGGCCAATCAATATACAACACATCTCTATTGCCTTATATTTTATCCAATGTAATTGAACAAGTGTCAACACTAAATCAAATGAATCAAATTCATTTGATTTAGTCATTAACCGGATGAATAAACGAAACAAAAACTTCTTTAATAGTTTTATCCATTAATGCCCAATTTAATATCTATAGAAAGTATTAGCACAATTTGAGGCACACACTAGGTAGTCTCACTTGACATATTTTTAAGTTTAACACTTAAATCTTAACTACTCTCTGAGAGACCCTGAAATAAATAAATAAATATCCGATTGATAATTTAAATAAAATAACAATTGTTTCATTTAAATTGTAGCTATATCCACCAATCCCTAATTTAGTACTCATACAAATTATTGGCACAATTTAAGGCATATACTAGGTTGATAAAAGTGTCAAGTCTCACTTGGCACAATCTTAAGTTTAACACTTAAACCTTAACTACTTCCCGAAAAACCCTAAAATAAATTTATATTTTTCAAAAACTTCTCAGATATAAAAATTCGATCTGGTGTGCTACCCACATGATTAACGAGTACACTTCATACAGTAAGACTCCCTAAATTTACACCTATTTTGTCTCACGAAATATTTTCTTAAGTCCATAATCGATGCCCCCCATACACACGGATAATATAAAATGACGGGTTTAACCATACAAGTTGAGGTTCATATAAATTTGTACAATCCTTTTAACATTTATATCCTGAAAGATCAAAGACATAGGTCAACACCGTTAAGTCCTTTATTGCTAAACTATAAACATATCTCTTCGATTCGTATTTCAATAATTGATATTCGTAAACTATTTTACGATATTTTGATTTGTATTCCAATAATTAATATCCATAAACTGCTTTACGATATTGTGTATTCTACGGGAAAGTATTTCTCAGGTTTAATGCTTATGGCTATAAGACTTTCTAAAATACAATATTAGAGCATTTGGATATTTGACTCACCTATATGAGCTGTCGGATCTCATATTTGCACACATCAGACTTCTTAAGCATCGAACCAGACCTAGTGACACCCAACGATCAGACCATAAAAGGTCTCTCACAATTGTGGAACCTAAGTATGGTGGATCACTCACAAGCCCACTGTGGTACTCAGGTTAAAGAATCACAAATACTACTTAACTCGAGAAGACCCTCTATTGACGATTTTATAAAATATACATTGGAGATCTTTTGTATTTTGTTCAGTATCTAGTTCTCACTGAATACCTGTATATCTATACGAGCTTCCACTACGCTCATAGTCTGCTAAGATTAATTATCTGGATGATTCAGATATAAATATATACTAATCTATATTAATTGGTTCCACTCAACAGACCCTACATCGGTGAAAATATATCAAGAATATTTAATTCGAGAAGATACTTACACGATGACATTTCTTAGTAACGCTTGTAACTCTTGTAACTATATCATTTTTAGTGTATTTTCAGCTTTTTGTCCCATTTTAGACAAAGTTCTAACTCTTTAGACCTGATCTGAACTCCTTCAGATTAACATAATATCTAAAATATTACAAGCATTCACCTTAAAAAAATTAATTAATTAGTAATTAATAAAATATTTATTTATTACATAAATATAAAATTACAATATTCATACAAAATTGAGATAGTACATAAACACAAATCTCAACACTATGATCATAAGCTAAAAGCTGAGTAAGGGTACTAGTGATGTTTCTGCAAACCCTATGTTGTATAGAAGCACAATAGGTGCACTATATCTCACTATTACTAGACTCGAAATTGCTTATGCTGCTAATAAATTATGTCAATTTCTAAAATGTCCATCCATTATTCACTAGCAAGCTTGTAAAAGATTTGTTAGATATTGTAAAAGCACAACAAGCCATGGTTTGATATTATTAACTTTAGTGGAAGTTAAATTAACAGTCTATCTGCAAATTGAAATTGTGACACAAAAGACAGGAAGTTAATCGGGGGATATTGTGTATTCTTAGGTAGCAATCTAGTGTCTTGATTTTTAAAGAAGTAGATTGTAGTTACTAGATCGAAGTTGTGAATTAGAATACAAATCACTTGCACACACAACTACAGAAATTTGTTGATCCGTTTCTCTCATATCAAAAATGAAACTACAACTAGTTTCTTCACCAATGATTTACTATGATAATACAAGTGCAGTTGCACTAGCAGCTAATTTTATCCATCATGATCAAACCAAACATGTAAAAATTAATGTTCACTTTATTAGAGATAAAGTTCCAACAAAGAAATTCAAATTCAGCATCTTCCAACTCAAGAACAGACAACCGATATTTTCACTAAACCACTCACCACTATTAGATTTCACTACCTTAAACACAAGTTGAAAGTTCACACGTCATTCTTTGGCTTGAGGAGTAATGTTGGTAAATAATATCTGTTTCCAAGCATAACAGAAGTTGTCAGCAGAGTCCGAGATAGCAAATTTACTTAGAGATAAAGATTGAATTATTAACTAAATATTAAAAAACTATTTTACCACATTATGATGATAACAAGGAATGCAGATAAAGATTAGATAGAAGTCCTTAGTATAATAATTATATGCAAACATCTTAGAATGTATAAATATTTTTTTGTATAGTTCGTTTACATTACAGAAAAGTAATACAGAATAAAGTTTTCAGGCAATATATTCTTATTCTTTCTTATAAGCATATGTACACGCATGGTAAATTGAGGCCAAATTAACATCTCTTATGTGATGACATATAATACAAAAATAGTACTGTTATTCTCAATCATCGGTTCACTCAATGATTAACATCCTTGACCTTGTGAACATGATTTCAGAAAATTTGATTGAACACTCAGTTTTTACTACCTTCATAAATTACTTGAGTCCCCAATGTTCATAATTTTCTAATCACTAGAGAACACATTCTACCCGAGCCAAAAGGGTAATGAATATATACCAAAGAAGCTAGAATTAAAAACTGAAGAGTTTTGAGATCGATCAGCTAATTTAAATATACTAACAATGCTTCTTACATAAGTATATACTAGCTAGCTTCGACATAAAATTAATAAAGTGATTCTCATCGACTAACTTTTTTTCTTTGAACCGCAATTGCATCTAATGGGAAAAAAGGGTTAATATCAATTATTCCTTCCTAAATGGAAAGTATCGAAACCCTGTAAAGGCTAAAAATGGAAAGAAATAGTCAACTAGCTACATGAACGTTGTCCTTCATATCATTTAATTCTAGATACCATTTCATTTCATCTAAATAATTATAAAATTGAATCATGTTGAATTGGGGCATGCCCATATATGTAAGTAGCTTATTTATGTTGGAGTTAAGGTCTCATCCATATTCACTGAACACGTTCGCTTTCTTTCATATCAAATTAATAAATTCAACCCAGTCAACAGACTATTTTTGTTTTGTTCGATTCAGACATTATATAAATCAATTCAAGAAACCCAATTTCAGCTTAATGATGTCACCCCCATAACTCTACATCAACCCTATCCCCTAGCTATGTGTGAGTTTTCTATCAACCTTTGTCATTGTATGATCAATATCAATGATTTTCGTGCATCAAATTATATATATATATTTTAAGTTATCTATATGTGACTGGCTGTAAACAAAAATCCAGTCAAACTACAACATTAATTAGAAACATAATTTAAAAGAAGCGTCCGTTGATTTTCTTCGAATAATATGAGCACCAACTCTTACATGGATAGGATTACAAGTTAGTGAAAAGGATAAAAGATTAGACAGGAGGACACACTTTTGTCTCTAACTTTTATAAGAAAATAAATTTTAAAGAGCAGTATTAAGTTTATAAAGTTGGATACAAACTTTAAATTTTAATAGACGTGTTATTAATTAATAATTATCATATGTTAGTTTATTATTAATTTTTTAATTTTTATTAATATAATAATTATATAATATTAATTAATAATTAATATATAAAATATTATTTGTATCCCAACTTTATAAGTACGAAATTATTAATTTTCAAATATTACTTTATTTATAGGATAATTATTAAGTAATATGAATATAACGTGCCTTGGCAATATTTTTCATCGGTATAAAAGTCTTCCCCATATCTAGCTATCCTAATGCTCTGAAGGAGGCTTTTAGACTAGTGGAAGTAATGTAGTGCCTCTCCGTTCTGTGAGTTATTTGTTTAGTTTTCAGTTTCTTTATCAGATTATGAATCTGCTTGATACTGCTTGCTTATGTGAATCGATTTTCCTCTCAGATGAGAATGTCCCAAATCTTTGCCTGAAGGGACGCTTATATGAAGTGGGGTTAAAGAAAGTAGCATGTTCTTTAGTGGAGAAAATCCTAGCACAAAGAGTTAACAGGGATGTCGTGCTGCTCTGGTTGTCGTGTTTATGGAAGATTGTTGAGAAGTTGAGATAGAATTGGTTGGCAAAACTCTTTTTCCCTTTTCCATTCCGATCAGAGGAGTACAAAAGAGTTGTGCTTGCCGGAGGACCTTGTACTTTAAATTACAGTGTAATTCTTCTTGAGGAACCACCTGACGTTGGCAATTTTCAAAATATTAAATTCGATCGTGTTTATTTTTGGGTACAATTTCACAATATTCCTATATTTTGTATGAACAATGATATTGGTAAAGCGGCAGTTTCAAAGCCACGTCTCATTGACGTCAAAAAGAAGTTTCGGATTAATGGGTGGCCAGACCTTTTGGATGCTACAACTTGCACCGTTGAAGATTCCTGAAAAAGGAATCTCCGAAACTTTCCAATAATAAAGGAAAGAGCACTATTTGTGATAATGATGACGCTAAGTTAAGCAATGGGTCGAAACTCAAGGAATTGACTTTGTCCAAAAGGCAACATCCACAAAAGATTAATGTTGGTTTGAAATTTCTTAAGAATAAAGGGAAGAATATTGTAATTATTAGAATTTGTGATTTAAAATTGTGGGTAAGAATGATTTGAGTTAAAAATTTAAAATGAATTAAGATGAAGTTAATGACATATTGGACGGATGAATAAGGGTTGAACATGAAAGCTGAATGCAAGAAAGAATGTGAAAGTACAAGAGAGGACCTTTATATCTGAATGTTGCAGCATTGAGAATTCAATGCTATAGCAAAAATTTTAAAAAGCCTAACATTATAGTGATGGCTTTGGAATACTGTAGAGTTGGCCCGAAATTACATTAATGTCCCAGCAATAGATCTTGGTGCCGTAGCATTATCTATTAAAAAAATTTCGTTTTGAGTAGAATTACATCTTAAAGTCAATTTTGAACTCCAACAACATATGGATTGTTGTTCCAACTTGAAATAGGATTTTTAGGAACTCTGTAAACACTATATAAACTCTTATAACCCTTAAAAATATTGAAAAGCATTAGAGAGAAACTCCAAAGTAGCTTGATTGTATGATTATTTTTATCTTTATGGTGATCTTGTTCTTATTTTTATTTGCTTGTGATTTAAGTCTTTTATATTCGCTCAGGGTTTATTTCAAGTGCATGCCAAAGAAATCCCAACAAATTGGTATCAGAGCATAGGTTGATTCCTAAGAGCAATTAATACTAAGGCTAATATTCATAACAAACTGGTATCAAAGCCAATGTTAGAAAAATAAAAGTGGTATTAACTATGGCAACTCACAAGTATGATATAGAGAAGTTCAATAAGTAGGACAATTTCAATCAATGAAAGGTAAATATTATGGCTCTACTAGTGAGTTAAAGGTTAGATTCAGCCATTGAAGAAATTTAAGCAACTACCAGTTAAAAGAAAAAAAAAAACTGTGAAGCTTAGCGAATTAGATAAAGAAACAATTCAAAATAAAGCCTATAGTACTATAGTTTTATTTTTCAATGATGAAGTACCAAAGGAGGTGGCTGGAGAAAAGACAATAATTAACCTATGGAAGAAGCTTAATGCCCTCTACATAACGAAATCCTTGGCAAATTGTTTGTATGTCAAGAAAAAACTATAACAGTTGTTTATGGTTGAATGAACTTTAATAAGATATCATATTGATGCCTTTAATAAAATAATCATATGTCTTGAGATAATAGATATTAAGATCGAGGATAAGGAGGAGGCTATCATCCTATTGTGTTCATTACCTCTAAGTTATGAGCAGTTTGTAGATACGATTATGTATAATAAAGAGACTTTAACAATGTCTAATTTAAAGCCTCGCTAAATTTAAAAAAATTGGGGAAGAGATCAGAATCCACTAGTGCAACAAGTTTGGTTGAAAGAAGAAAAAAAAATAATCAATCAATGGGAAGATTCAAGAAGTGCTATCTTTACAAGAAAGAATGGCATTTAATAAGGGATTGTCCAGAAAGAAATAGGGATAGAAACGTTGTAATAGTTTATGAATAAGACTTGAAAGTTACAAAAACATTAATAGCCTTTAGTGAGAAGTACACTAGAGAATGAATATTGATTTTAGTTGCAGTTTCTACATATACCCTAATAGATCTTTATTCACCAACTACAAATCTATTAGAGAAAAAGTGATAATAGGTAATGGTATGAGTAGTGAAGTCATAGAGGTTAGTGATATAAATATAAGGATGCATGATGGAAATGTTAAGGGGTTACTTAGTATAATGCATGTTTTTAGAGTTAGAAGAAACTTGATATCGCTAACAGAACTAGATAAAAAGAGGTATTCATTCAAGGTAGAAAATGGAATATTGACGATAATGAAAGTATCCATGGTGATTATGAAAGGTGAGAAGCACATGAGGCTATATGTGCTTGATGGAATGGTTGTAGGTGGCTCAACATAGATTATTGAAGGAATGTAAACCGTAGGCAACATAGAAGATTTTTTCACAATGGTAATAAAGGTCGAAAGGGAATGCATGGCAAGAATGTTAATAGTAAGAATAAATTTCAACCATTGAAATATTGTGGTCATGATGTTAACAGAGATATGGGAGATTATAATACAAAGGCCACCATAGGCAAGAAACGTGCGTACTTTTAGAGACTGAAGTCACAAGCCCAAGATGAGTTAAGTATAAATCAAGACTTAACTAGAGATAGCTCTAAGTAATAGAGCATTAATGTGGATGGATTCTAGAAGGCTTCTTGAAAAGAGATTTTGAATCAATGAGAGGTTTATTGTAATTGGTGATTCAAAATTGTGTTTGAGCATAATTTTGAGTTGAAAACCAAGGAAGAGTTAGGATGAGAACAATGACTTATTGAATGGATAAACAAGGGTTAAAAACAGAAGTTCGATGCAATGAGAAGGGCGAAAACACAAGAATGGACCTGCTCACATTTGAATGCCTTAACGTAGGGAATTCAATGCTACTGTGATAATTCCAGAAATTTCAATGTTGTAGCAATGGCACTGCAGCATTGGCCTGAAATTACATTAACACCCCAGCGATAAATCTTAGCACCGCAGCGTTGCCTATTTGGAAAAACTCTGTTTTTAGGTATAATTATATCATAAAGTTGATTTTAGATTCTTACAACATGTGGACTCTTATTTTAACTAGAAATAGGGTTTAGGGACTTTGTAAACACTATATAAATCCCTGTAACTCTTTAAAATTCATCAAGCATTTAAATGTATTAGATAGAAACTCTAAGATAGAATAAAGAGCTTGAGAGCCTTGAGTACTAAGTGTGCAAAAGTGTTCCATAAATAGTACTTGAGTTTTAAGTGAATGAAAAAAGCACTAAGACATTTTTTAAGAGATCTTTACTCATTGTATTCTTTGATAATCTCTTGAAAGAAAGATATTTATGAACTAATAAGAGAGGCTAGGATCTCATGATCCATCATGAATGTAGGCATTTGTTGCCAAACTAGATAACTTGATTGTGTGATTATTTTTATCTTTGTGGTGATCTTGTTCTTATTTTTATTTTCTTGTAATTAAAGTCTTCCATATTTACTTAGGGTTTATTTAGAGTATACGCCAAAGAAATTCTAACAAATTGGTATTAAAACAAAAGCTATTTTCTAAGAAGAATTAGTGCTAAGGTAAATATTCGTAATAGTGGTAGGTGGCAAGGCTAATAATTTTGGGAATGATACTAAAATTAAGGCTTTTAGTGTAAATGGAATTCTACACTACACAGAGAGAATATTATTTTACATGTAGAGACTATATTGGAAGAGAAATCTACAAATAATATGGTTAGTTACTTGGACTTTCTAAAGTCAGATGAGCAAATTATCTCTTAAAAATTCTTTACCTACTATTAAGGACTTTGTGGTCAATAAAGGACAAGCCTTATTAACTACCATCCTAATGAAACACAAGTTAAGGTTGTTAGGGTGGTGGGTATTTCAAAATTTTTTGAACAATGTAGTAAAACTGAATTTAATCTGGATTTTAGTAAAATGAGGATCCAACCCTCCAATATTCCTAATTTCATTTCGAAGGATAAGGTAGGCATTATGAAACGAACTTCTGGTAAACTGAAGAGAAATAAGGGTGGATGATAGTATTAGTGATGTGGATAAACACTTACTATAGTTACTGAAGTTGAAAATGAACAAATGAAGGATGATGGTTCGGGTGATCAAACTTGTCTATCAGTGACCATTGTTACATGGGGTTGCTTTTCACCATGAAAATTTTAAGTTGATATCGTTAGAGTTTGGGTGATGATCCAAAATTTTATATCCTACATGAGTACATGTCGATTCATAATCCAAATTTAATTTTTCTTATGAAAATTCGATATGGCATTCACAAGTTAACTTGTTATATATTAGATTAGGGTTCTCTAGAAAGATGGTGGTTGATTAGGTGAGGTGAGGTGAGGTGAGGTGAAGTAGTATCCTTTGTATCTTATAGTAGGATAACATTTTAGTGAACCTTTTTTTCTTTTTCACGTTTTCATATAGACGTGTTTGTTGGTTCGCATAACGACAGAAATTGACATTTTACGGGCTTCTATGAGCACCTTAAGAATTCACTTTGGTCTTTGTTACATCGTCTCCACTCAACTTCCCCTTTACCTTGGCTTTATGGAAGAGACTTTTAAAAAAAAGAAAGAAAGAGGCCAACGGGCAATACAAGTTATGTTGGTCTTTGAGTTTGGGTCTCTTTCCATGTGGAATGTGAGTCTTTAAAAATAGTGGGGATGGCAATATAAGTCAGGATTACCTTGAAAATCATATCTCTTAAGCCTCAATAGAGATTATCGCGATGGATGTGAGTTGCCTAAGAGTTATGGGAATGGGCAATACAGGTCATGTTGACGTTTGAGTTTGAGTCTCTTACCTCGTTTGATGTGGGTCTCCTGAGAGTAGTGGGTATAGGCAATACAGGTCATGTTGGCCTCTGAGTTTGGGCCTCGTCATATAATTACGTGGTTAAGTATGTCACGTCCTACATCAAACAGAAATTAGGTCAATCTTATATATATATATATATATATATATAAGCGAGTATGGACAATACAAATCAGGTTGGCCTTTGAGTTTGAACCTCATCACGTAATTAGGTGGTTGAAAATATCACGTCCAACAGCAAATATAAATTGGGTGAATCTTCAATAGATATGTATATGTGTGTGTGTGTGTGTCTATATATATATGTAAATACAAGTATGGTCAATACAAGTCAAGTTGAACCCTGAGTTTGAGCCTTATCATGTAATTAGATTGTTGAGAATATCACATTCTATATTAAATAAAAATTGGATGAATTTTAAATATATATAGACAAATACACAACATTATCTAATATACTCATCTTTAATTATAGTAGTTAAGTGATTAATGTTAATAACTACGATTTGGTTCATTGCATTCTTGAATTACTCTTTAATTATCTCTTCAAGACTTAAGAACTATTCATTTTCTCTAGCAGATGAAGATGCAAGGATTCAGGAGATTCTTCTCTATTTGCATTGATTGTATTTTTTTTATGTTACTTTTAGTCCTACAGAAATTAATATGGCGGCACATTACCTAGCTCTCTAAGCTTGTTCTCTCTTTGAACCGAAAACAAACTTGGATAGAGGTTATTTCTTCAGTTATGAGATGTTATATGATATGTTATTTATTAAGTAGATTCATATTTTTTTTGAGTCATTTATTATATAATTGTATAATCCATACAATAAATAGGATCTCATTTGAAATAAAAAATTTAAGATAAATTTTGAAATGTTTAATACAATTCTTTTTTTTAATTAGAAATATATACAAAAAAGAGTAGTGTTATACATACATAATTTAAATATAAAATTTGTATCTCAAATAATATGTTATTAATTCTTAATTATCAATTGTCAAATAATTATTAATATTTTATTTATTATTAATATAATAATTATATAATATCAATCAACAATTAATATATCAAATACTATAATTAAAAAACGTCGGGTATCATTACTATAATTTAGAGTATTGAACACATTTTTCTCATTTTAGTTGGCGTGAGCATCTCTTTTCCCAACAATGTGAAAAGAAAAAAGATTTCTTAAAAGTAATTTATACAATTTAATTTGTGTGTGTGAAAAGCAGATGGGGACACAGAAGTTGGTGCAGATAAATGCAGGCGTAATTTTCAATATATAAATGCATATATGCTTTGCATATTTGAAAACGTTGCATATAATAATTGATTTCCATGTTTTACAAATATGATCGTAATATGTTTGCTGGGGACATCAGGAGTCGTGATTTCTGAACATAAGATTAATTAATATAGATTGTTTAATATTAAATCAATTTAGTCATTTTTGGCTGGAAGAGAAATAAAATCTACAGTTTTGATTTAGACTTGGGGGTTTTCGATAGACGCTCTTTTGGGCTATAATTAAAAATATTGTCATCATATAAATAAATAATGTGGTTACCATTTTCAATGATTGGCAAATTAAATTATTCATATTCAATCAAAGTCTTAGTCTTTATTTACTTTGTTTATTCACAGTCCAATTGAAAGAAGCAACCTCCACAAAACCCATGTCATCAATTGTCAGGATAATTTTTATAATTACGTTTAGTTTATTTCAATTACATAAGATGTAGCATCATCCTTCAACAACTTTACTAGTTACCCAATTAATTTCAAAATCATAGACATTAGCAACAGATGATCATATAAGATATTTAAAACTTAATAATTAGTGTTAATCTATGCCAGGCAGAACAAAATTAAAATTGAAATTTGGAGTAAGTGAAGGACCTAATTTCTTAAATTGAATTTGGGTAACGTCTAAACCGGCTTCAGCTTTGATTCATCACTATGTGCAAGGATGAATATTGAGGTTAAAAAATTCAAAAATAAAAACAATAATAATAATCACCGAGGCTGATAACGCAATTATGGGCCAAAATTCAAAAAAGACTATGTTATCGAACGGTATTATTTCTTTAATTCAGGCCATCTTCAATGGCCCAAATTCATTTAATTCTTAAACCATGAATCCAAACTCCAAAGAATCAAAACCATTTAATTCTTAAAACTTCAGTTATCAGGTTGAGAAACTAAAGCGAATTTGCAAAAATAAGATCGTCTAGTTTTGATCCAAAATCATCCTTGATGGCCCAACTTATTTAAAATATTTAAACCCATTTAAAACAAACTGGTAATGGGCCAACAATCCACTTAAGATATTGAAAAATCTATTTGACATGTTGCTAAATACACCTCGAATTTCAATCGGATTATTTTGAACTTAGATTGAATTCGAATTTGTCCACCTCTAATAATAGATTACAAATTTAATTAAAAAGGACAAATTACAATATCAAAAAAGTTTTTTTGTGATTAAAGTTATGAATGACAATGATTATAATCCAATTCTTTTATGAATATTTCTTTTTTTTTAAAAACAAAATACTGACATTACAAATTAGATATCTTACCTAAAAGGTTTAGTTAAATTTAATTATACCATTACAAATTGTAACGACTCAAATTTAAGTAGGGCTAAATCAACTCGTAATTATAAGAAAATTATATTTCTACAATAAAAAGAATTTAATTGAACCCTTTCCTTAACGCTTGGAAGAGCAGCACAAATTTTTTTTATAAAAGAAAAAGAATTTTGTAATACCGATATTCAAGTATGAATGAAAGATAACGGGTACGGAAAAAAAATGCCAGCTAACTTCAATATGTAAATTAATCATCAGATAAAAATAACAAAACCAATGAAAATCTTTAGCTTTTCCCTTTTTATAAATTTTTTTTAAAAAAACCTTATTTTATCAAATATGAAGTAATTTGCTTCCATCAACAATGTGAGCGAGCCTTAAATCTCAATTTTATTGCTTCAAATCTAAAAAAAAAATTACCGATTGAATCAATCGAGCATCTAGCAGAATGTGCAATCATACTCAAAACAAAATAAATAAGAATTTCTGAATTTTACCATGTTTAGCTTATTATTAATACAATCCAACTAACATGTACTATATGACCTAAGAGTAATAATAGATTTTTTTTTTTATAGATGTTGGCCCAAATTATAGTAAAATCGGATTTGACACCTTTTTACACGTGGTCTAAAAACGTCAAAAAAATATGGAATTTCGATTTTAAACCTATGAATAAATAAATTAAACTCAATAATTTGCAGGTATTTTTTAAATAAAATAGAAAATATGTGAGAATGAAGAATTAAATTTAAATTATGATTTCCACTTCTTTTATTATTATTAATTTTGAGTTCAAATATGATTCTAAGATCTAATTTATTTTTACTTCTTCCGAATGATTGCATAAAACATTATTGAAAGTAAAAAAAATTTATTTTTGAATTTGATTTCATTATTATATAAACATATTATTTTTTGTTTATTATTTATTCAATTACATTTAATTTCTCTGAGTATTATCTGAGACCATCCAAAAGTATCTTAATACCTTCTTACTTGCCTTAAGCAAACTCTCCACACACTAGCACATCTCTTTCAATCAAACACTAATTTGAGTAGTATTTTTTTTTATAGGAAGTAAAGAAAGAAAAAAAAAATTGAATCAATGATGCTTTTATGAGAATTGAACAAGGGACTTTCATGCATTAAATAAATATAAACACCACTGCACCACAATAGCCTTTGATGAAATACTTTTAGGAAAACAACTAATAAAGGGTATAGGACCCTAACCATTATGAGGGAACCAAAGATCAAATAAGGAGCACTATTAACTAAGATCGAACCTAAGACCCTTTATGCCAAGCAAACCTCTCTATTATCTGAGTTACGATACTTTTCTTGAGATAAAATGTAAGCAAAATACATAAACAGGTCAAAGTCAAAACCTCAACTATCGCAAAACCATTACCCATTACCATTTGCTACCATGCTAGAACATCATCATTAACTGGTGAACATATTAACCAACTCAGAAAAGCTCAGTTGGTCAATCCTTACAACCTCTACCATCATCCACCACCAAAACCACTATGAAAAAAAAAATGTAAAAACACATGAAGTCTATCACCTTTTAAATCTCATCGTTTTTCCCATTGTTAATCGCTAACCAAACCTCTAATCAACTTAAAATGAGCCGACCAAACTTTCTTTGTAATTCATGCCACCATTTGTCATTGAAATCAACAAAGAAAATAAATAAAAAAAACCTATTAGCCATCGCCATTCAAATCCTATCAATTCGGTCATTGTTAATCGTCTGAAGTAATCCTTAGATTTTCATCTCATATAGACACAGTACAACCTTTAGATTCCAAAGCTTCCAAAGAGATGAAATTCTTCCTCAACTTCGATATATATTAAACATCTATCAAAACTCTAATTGATCAATCATAATTTCTCAACCGAATTAACCTATCGAAGCAGTATTGCAACTATCATTATTGCCCATATACATAACTCCCACATTAAGCTCTTCAAAATTAAAGAATCATTCCCGATGTAGACACATATTATAAGTACAATCCGAAACCATAATCCATTCGTTAAAACCAGACTTGGATGAATAACAGCTTAAACAAAAATTTGATACACTATCATCACATATACTCTTAACAACACATACATTAGAAACAGACATATCTTTTTCTTTCTTTTTCAACTTCGAACAATCTTTGTTCCAATGCTCTTTCTCCCGACAAAAGGCACACTTATCTTTTCTTACTCTACCCCTCGATTTAGATTTTTTTTATCTTTCAGTTTTCTACTCTGACTACGAATTCTCATTTTTAATGTTTCTATTGACTCATCTCTATGTTCTTTGATCTTTTCTATGAATTTTATAGTTTTTTAAAGAAGAACAAACTATTTTAAACTACAGTTTATCCTTCTCGTAGTTGAAAGTAATATATAAATAATATAATTCATCCGGAAGAAAACCAATCAACAGTATAGCCTTTATTTCATCTTTGAAGGTTTCCTCTAAGTTTAATAAATCTATAATTAACTTATTAAACTCATCAATATGAGAACTGATACTCGTACCTAATCTTAATTGAAGACGAAATAATCTCTTCAACAGATACAATTGGTTCTCATTGTTTTTCTTCATATATTTATTTTTCAGGGCCTTTCATAATGCATTAGCTGACTTCTCTTTGATAAATGGATACTTTCTCTCTACACAGATAAAAATGAATCAACCCATAAACTTTTGTGTTAAGATTGTTCTAGTATATCTCTTTGACATCTTCTGGTTTTGTTTCTTTCAAAACCATATCCAAATCTTACTGACACAATCCGTCCAACACTTCACTCTATCATAAGCCAAAATTACTTTAGCCATCAAATTTTTTCACATCTATTTTTGCACTAGACACTGTCACTGTCTTCCTCGATGTAGTAGATGATGATGATGTCATAACTACTTCACAAAAATGAATTCGATACATAATATCACAAATAACCAAACTTCACAAACAATTATATCCAACAACTAACAATCCAAAATTCAAAACCATATCCAAATCTTACTGACACAATCCGTCCAACACCTCACTCTATCATAAGCCAAAATTACTTTAGCCATCAATTTTTTTCACATCTATTTTTTCACTAGACACTGTCACTGTCTTCATCGATGTAGATGATGATGATGCTATAGCTACTTCACACAAATGAGTTCGATACATAATATCACAAATAACCAAACTTCACAAACAATTATATCCAACAACTAACAATCCAAAATTCATAACCCAGAATATTAGTAAGTGCTTAATAGAAAATAGTTATTCATTGTCCTAAACCTAGAGCTCTAATACCATTTATTGCGCTAAAAGCGTTCAAACAACAATTAGCACTATTACCAATTGTTATGCGGTATACAATTTTAAGGTAACCAAAATACAACCAACTAATAATGCTAGTAATAGGATATAATATCACAATAAGATAATCAACCAACTAATCATTCAACACAATATGCAAAATAGAAAGATCACAAAATTTAATGAGGTTCGGTAATATTACATACGCTCTTGGACGCTGCTGGAACAAATTCACTATCTTCAAAAAGAAATTACAAAAACAAAATTTACGACAATACAAATTTCAAACTTTAGGTTAAACTGTAAATACTCAAATAGTAAGGTCAATGTTATAATTACTAAAATAGTAGAGTATTACTTACAAATGCCCAAAAAGAAAAAAAAAATTAAACTATTACAAATTTCATAGGCTTATATGTAAAATTTTTAAATTGTGAGGTTTTCATTGAGAGATCTTATAAATTGAGTGGGAAAAAGAGAATTATTTAAAAGTACAACAAATAATAAAGAAAACCTTATCTTATATAAACCCAACTAAACTACCCATATACCATCTTTCACTAATGTGAGATTGATTTTGACATATAAATTAATTTTCAACGATATAAATATATTATTTTCTATTCATTATTCATTCAATCACATTCAATTTCTTTGAATATTTTTTAGAGCACTCAAAAATATTCTAATACTCTCTTACTTGCTCTAGGAGCACTTCCCAAATACCAACATCTCTCTTTTAGTTAAATATTGACTTGAGCGTTGTCTTTTTTTTTTTTTTCGTTGTTGTCGTTGTTGCAAGAGGATAATGCTGTTCCTAAAATACATAGAGAGTTTGAGAGCAAGATGAAGGACCAAATGTGTTTTCATAAATTTCAAAAAATTTAAAGACAAGAGGGCAACTTTGTAAAGTTTTAAAACCCAGAAACTTAACACTACATTATTAATTTCATATATTTGCAGCATCTTGAGTCTTGACTTGTGCAGAGGATATACTATATGCCTTCTTAGAATATAATTGGTTGCTGCTTATTGATCATCAAGTAGAGTTGAATTTCAAATTGAACCCACAACGTTATTTAAACACTGTATCCAAACCAAGTGGACGTAGATATGCTAATTGGCAATTGATATGCTAAATTCATGTCATTATTCCCAATCGAATTAATCTTGTTTTCTATTTCAAATATTTATTGCATTAGATTTAGATAATTAATCAAGTTAGTTTCCTGGAATGGGATTGGTCAGCTGATTCATCTATAGACTTCACCACGAGTTGAAGTAGCATGCACGAGATATCTTTAAAATTACAAACATAAACCTTTGACTGACAAGTTACTATTATTATTAGAGAAATTAGCATTTTATCTTTTACGTTTTTGTTGAATTATTTATTAAATCCTTTTTTTTATAAATATCTTAGATAATTTTTATGGTCTACAATATTGAATTGATCACTTTTTAAAAACTTTTACTAAATTATTTTTTATGCGACTGATAATTAAAGATTTAATAACCCCTATGCAATCATTAATTATTTATTTACTTCCTACAGCTAGTCTCCAAGCATTACTTCACTAATTATTTGTTGTTCCATTGTTTTAATAAGTATTTACTTATTATATTGGGCATTGCAGTAGACAAAAACTGGAGGTTTCATTGTCAAATTCTACTCTCTCTTTTTTTTAATATGATGTCTTTTAACTTACTGAAATTGAAAAAATATTTTTTTTTATTAAATAAAGAAATAACATCTTATTCAAAAACACAGTGCAGATGCTCATGGTTCATTACTGATTAGTCATAAAAGTGCGACTATGAGGAGAAGAAGAAAAATGAGGGCCGTGCGATTTGTATGTGGGGGCGGTGGCGGCGTTGGTTTGGAGGAATTTGCATGAGGGCGGAAGGGGGCGGCGGTGTTGGGTTTGGGAGGCGTGGGTGGCAGGATCGGTTAGGTTGGTTGGGGAGAATTGAAATTAAAGTTTATAATATTATTTAAAAAAATAAATTTACCATTAATTTTTCTCTTTCCGGCAAAACGTGAGCTCCCGCTTTTTTCAACATTCTCAAATAAAAGTTTAAAATTTGAGAGTAAAATTTATTAGCTTAAAAATAAAAATAAAATTTTTAACATTAACAAATTAATATTAAACACTAATAGATTCTTATTTACCTTCTAAATTTTGAATCAAATCCTAATCAAAATATTTAATAAAAAAATAATGAGAGATAATTATGAAATTTATGAGATGCAATTATGACATTGATAAGAGGCAATCATGACATTAATAGGAGACAATTATGGCATTGATGAGAGGCAATCATAGTATTAATAGGAGACAATTATGGCATTGATAAGAGGCAATCATAGTATTAATGGCCTTCTCAAAAAAGACCTAAACTTACCACTATATAAGAGAACCTTTTTCTCTACACCAGAGACTGAGCTCTCTTTACATAGAAGATTTTTTTTTATACATTATATATTTTTTTTTACTTTTTGTAATGTTCATGGTATCTTATGGTAAACATCTGTTAGGGTCGGTGCTTACGTGTTATCTCTGAATTTACATATACTTGTCTATTTATACAAATGTACATTCTCATTAAATCGTTAATACCCATTTATATAATATTATGCATGTAACGTTACAGACATTGTAGATTTGAAGGAGTTCGAATCAGATCTAAAGGAGTTTAGATAAGGGCTCATAGTTAACCATGTTGAGATATATAATTGCTAAATGTTAGCACAGTTAAGTGTTAGCTGGTTATAATACTCGGCACATCCAAGAGTTGGAGCCTTGTTTGTAATGACAAAAAGGCCGACTTTTTTATTAGACTGTGTGAGGCCCACTAACCCTTTAGTCCAACCAGCACCGGGATCACCATCCCCCACTAGTCATCACTAGTCAGGCACTAACGCACCCACACAATCAGTTCAGGTTACCTGGGCCCCCAAGGATTCAAACTCCCGCCCCCATCTCAATGGAGGCCTTATAGGCCTTTAGAGGTTCATCTTTGTACCCATCAAGATGGCCAGCCTGATGGGTACAAGGACAAACCTCTAAAGGTCTATAAGGCCTCCATTGAGATGGGGGGCGGGGATTCGAATCCTTGGGGGCACAGGTAACCTGAGCTGGTTGTGTGGGTGCATTAGTGCCTGACTTGTGGTGACTAGTGGGGGATGATGATCCCGGTGCTGATTGGACTAAAGGGTTAGTGAGCCCCACACAGTCTGACAACATCTTGATAAATATTGCATGTGAGTGAGCTTGAAGTTCGGTAAAGTAGACGTAAGTTCGAATTGGGCTGAACTACTATATATCTTATATCCCCGTCTTTTTCCCCCTCATCTTTATTTTTTATCTCTACCAAAGTGTTTCCAACAAACAAATAAATTTGACTCGAGAGTTCTCCAAATTTTTAGGTCAATGGTTTGGCGCCGTCAGTGAAAAACACAACAAAAAGTTTTGAAGACTAACTATGAAATTTAATAATAAAAAGATAGATTATGTAGCAGAGTAATATTTTCTGCCAAAAAAATATGCAACTAAAACAAGAAAGAAGCTGCCCAAAAATCAAGTTAAAGAGGGTCTTTGGACACTGCCCTGATAGACAGTTACTTTCACATCTTTAAAATACAGAGAGAATAAATATTAGCTCAGAGTATGCTTTCATTGTTTGTTTTTGATTTTTTTTAAAGAAAAAGATAAAAAAAGGCAAAAGAAAAACCAAAAAGAAGAGTACAGTAATACCTCCTAAGAAAAAAGTCATGTGAGGACGTGCATTCTGTTGTGAATAATAGGATAAAAAAGTAAAGTTTTTGAGCTAAAGTGTAAAGTCTATATATAAATAAACACTTTGACAAATATATTGATATTTTTACTTATTTCTCACTTATATATAAATAAAAACATCACCCATATTTATAGAGTAAAGGACTAAGAAAGAAATAAAATCTTTCTGATGTGGGATTTTGGTAAAGGAAACTGTTCATGGCACTGTTTATCTATATAGTATTGTTCACTAGTATGGTACTATTTATCTTATGATACTATTTATCTATACAATATTGTTCACTATTATATTTATAACATTTCCTCTTAGACTCCACCATAATCCCATTTCTTTTTAAGCTACACCATATTTAGTTGTATTTTATATTGCCAAGAAAAAATCTAGTAGGATAAAAATCTAAGTAAAATAATTACAACTCTATTTTGTACAGCGGTGTCGAATGTGTTCAATACTGCCTCATTAAAAACCTTACTAGTAAAATTCAGTGGGATAAAACCTGGTCAAAAGAAAAAAGAATGCAGTACACGTTTATAATTAATAAATGTCTTCTTTTGAAAGAATGTGTTCCCCCTGATGAAATGCTCCCCCTCAAAATAAAAACCTATCAGCTTGCCAACTTGTTAAGTCGGCATATGTCAATCTTATAAACCAGTTTTTCAAAAGTTGAAGTTGGTAGAGATTTAATGAACAAATCTGTAAAGTTATCAGTAGAACGTATCTGTTTCACATTAATCTTCTTACTTTATTCTAATTCATAGGTGTAAAAGAAATTGGGAGAAATATGTATGATTCTATCTCCTTTGATATATCTGTCTCTAACTTGAGCAATACAAGCAACATTATCTTCTTATATTGTTGTTAGAATATCTGTTGCAGAAGGTAGGCTGCATGTACTCTAGATGTGATGAATAACAAATTGTAGCCATATATATTCCCTACTTACTTCATGGAGTGCAAACATCTCATAGTGATTTGATGAGATGGCAATAAAATTTTACTTTGTGAATTGCCATGAGCTTGTTGTATTATTATAGGTAAAGACATGACATATTTATGAGCAAGCCTTATGGGGTTAAATAAGTACCCAGCATCGACATATCCAATAAGACCTGAGTTTTCTGATAAGTCATTGGAATAAAATAGTCTCAAATTTATTGTCTCACATAGATAATGAAATATATGTTTGACATCATTCCAATGACATTAAGTTGGTGCAGAGCTAAATCTTGCCTATAAGTTTACTGCAAAAGCTATGTCTGGTCTAGTACATTAGGCTAAAAATAATAAAGCACCAATTGTATTTAGATATGGTACTTCTAGGCCAAGTATTTTATTATCATCTTCTTTGGGACAGAATAGATCCTTTTTAGGATCAAGGGACCGAACAACCAAACGAGTACTTAATAGATGGGCTTTATCCGTGTTGAATCTTTTCAAAATCTTTTAATATAGGCAAATTAATGGATAAAAATTTTATTTGATTTGTGCTCGATCTGCATGCCGAGATAGTATTTGGTCTTTCTTAAGTCTTTCATTTCAAATTCCTTCTTTAATTATTATTCAGTCTTTAAGAGCTTTTCAGGAGTTTCAATCAAATTCATATCATCCACATATACAGCTATAAGAGCAAATCTAATGTCTCACTTAGTTATTAATACACAGGGATATATTGAGTTGTTAATATAACGTTCCTTTATCAAATATTCACTTAAGCGGTTATACCACATGCGCCCAGATTGTTTTAATCCATACAAAGATTTATATAGCTTGATTGAATACAAATTTGATTACATACTTCAGGCATTTTAAATCCTTCAAGAATTTTCATATAAATATCTGTGTCAAGTGATTTATATATATATGCCTTCACTATATCTATAAGATGCATATCAAGCTTTTCTGAAATTGCCAAACTTATCAAAAATCTAAATGTAATTATGTCCATCACGGAGGAATAAGTATCAATACCAAGTCTCTGCGAGAAACCTTAAGCAATGAGTCTTACTTTGTATCTGATGGCTTTATTGTTCTCATTATGTTTTCGTACAAAAACCCATTTATGTCCTACTGGTTTGACATCTTCAAGTGTCTGGACTACAGGTCCAAATACTTTCCGTTTAGTTAGTGAAGTCAATTTTGTTTGAATTGCTTCTTTCCATTGAAGCCAGTTATGCCTTCCTCTACATTCATCAACAGATTGTGGTTCAAAATTATCATTCATAATTTCAGCAGCTACTGCAAATAAGAAAACATTATCAATAATTATTTTATCTCATTGCCACATTTCTCCTATATAAGTATAATTTACACTTTTTTCTTCATTTTGAAATTCTTGTGTCTCTTTTAGGACTAATATTTCTTCTAGAATTTTTGTCTCTTTAGGGACATGTGTCACTTCAAGGCTTGTGTCTCTTCAGAAATTTGTGTCTTTTCAAGGGCTATTAATCCTTATGCTGTTATTGATTTAGAGAATATGAATTCATTTGCTCGAGCATTATTTCCAATAGGATCATATGTTTTTATGTTTCTTTTTTGCAAAATAATATCTTTTGAACCAATTGGTCTACCATGCTTCTAGCGTACTGTAAATGATTCATTTGCTGTTATTTGATTAGTTTGTTCGACAGGAACAATCACTCGAACCGGTGTATTAGTAGCTAGTATATATGATTTAGTTAGTTTTGATGTATCTGTAAATGCGTCTGGTAATACATTTGCTATTCTTTGAATATGAATAATTCTTCGCACCTCATTTTCACATTAAGTTGTGCGAGGCTCTAAATGAGACATAGTAGGCATTTTCTAAAAAATTCATACCTTACTTTAGGATGAAAATTTCTTTCACTTAATGATAGGAATATTGTCTCATTAAAATAGAAATTCACAAATCATGCAGTAAACAGATCACCCTTCAGAGTCTTAAGATATCTTATAATTGATGGTGAGTCAAAACCAACATAAATCCCTAAGTGACATTGAGGTCCTATCTTAGTACGTTGAAGAGGTGTTATAGGTAAATATATAGCACAACCAAATATACCTAAATAGGATATATTAGATTGATGACTAAATACAAGTTGTAATAGAGAATATTGATGATATATAGTAGGCCTAAAAAGAATTAATGTTGCAGCATGTAATATAGCGATCCCCATGCAAAAGTTGGTAACTGTGCGTGCATTAATAAAGTATGTGCAATTACTTAGAGTTGTTTAATTAAGGATTTTGTCAATCAATTTTGTGTGTGAACATATGGTACAGGATGTTTTATTTCAATTCCCATTGATGTATAGTAGTCATCAAATGTTTAGAATGTAAACTCACTAGCATTTTCTAAACGTATTGTCTTAACAGGGTATTCTAGAAATTGTGCCCTTAATTTAATGATCTGTGCCATTAATCTTGCAAATACAACATTTTGTATAGATAATAAACACACATTTGACCACCACGCAGATGCATTAATTAAAATTATAAAATATTAAAAATGTCCACTTTGTGGATGAATTGGTCCACAGATATCTCCTTGGATCTTTTGTAAGAATAATGGAGATTCTAGACTAATCTTAGAAATGAATGGTCTGACTATCAGTTTGCCTTGTAAACAAACAATACAAATATTTTTATTGGATAATAATAGTCAAGTTTTTCTAATGGATTTCCATGAGAATTTTCAACTATCCTACACATCATTGTTGATCCTGGATGACCAAGACGGTCATGCCATAATGTAAAAGTTTTTGGATCACTAAACTTCTGGTTCATTACTGTGTAGTTTTCAACTAAATTTATAATTGTATAATACAAACCTGATTATAAGGCATGAAGCTTTTCAAGTATACATTTCTTGTTTGAAACATTAAAAGTAATGCAGAGATATTATACATTATTTTCATTCAAGGTCTTAATATGATATCTATTTCGGTAGATATCTTTAAAACTAAGTAGATTTCTTCTTGATCAGCCAGCGTATAAAGCTTCATTTATATATAATTTTGTTCCATTTTCTAACAAGATTGTTATTCTTGCAAAGCCTTTAATCAGATCTGCAGGACCTGATATAGTATTAATTTTTCCTTCAATCATTGTTAGTTTTGAGAAATATTTTCTATCTTTTAGGATAGTGTGTGTAATTGCACTGTCAGCCAAACAGACATCCCCATCTTTTCTCTCTAGAGTAGATAATTCATTATTGAAAACCATATCCTTTAATAAATATTAACATTATAAAATAAAATAAAAATTATAAAAACATAAAGAGAAATCAACACAATAAATATTAAAAATATAATAAAAGATACAACGTATTGACATAAAATAAAAGTACAAATATGACATAATAAAGCTTTAAATAATTAATGTCCCATTTTTAATTTTCAAAACAATCTGAGACTTTTAGATGAGTATGATCTAGAGGATCTGATTCATCAATAAGGTTTGTCTCCATATTCCTCCCTTTGCCTTTGACAAATGTCTCATGAGACTCAAATTGATTCCTTGGTGACAACATATACGTGATCAATGCCCTTTTTACAACATCGAAAATATACATTTTCATGATACTTAGGGCATTTATTTTTCATATCATTTTTTTTGTTTTGGTGCTTCGTCCTCCTTTAATATATCTCTGTCTTTAGTACTTATAACCACCCCGGGGTTAATAACCATGCCTTTTTCCTCTTCCACGATCACATCTAACATTATTATAAAAATTTGCATTCACTTCAGGGAATAGTTGAGAACCTGTTGGATATGATTTGTGATTTTTCATAACAATTCATTATTATGTTTAACAACTAGAAAATATGAGATTAAATCTGAATATTTTATATACCTTCATTTACGGTACTATTGCTGTAGAACCACATTAGAAGTATGAAAGGTTGAGAATATTTTTTTTAACATATCATGCTCTATCATTTTCTCCCCATATAATTTCATCTGTGAGGTAATTCTGAATATGGCAAATTGTATTCAGCAATAGTTCTGTAATCCTGCAATCGTAGGTTCATTAATTCATATTTTTCTTTTGGGAAGAATACATCTTTTTTTATAGTCAAATATTTCTTTTAAAGTTTTCTAGAGGATTAGTAGGTCCTCTATCATCAAATATTGAGCTTTTAAGCTCTTATGTATGTGATGACAAAGAAAAATTATTACTTTCGCCTTATTCTGCAGGGACGTACCATTTTCTTTTTCAATAGTCTTTTCCAAACCACTGGCTTAGAGGTGCATTTTAGTATCCAGCACCCATAATTGATAGTTTTTTCCCTGAGACATCAAGTGCAAGGATTTGCAAATTTGCCAGAGACATTTTATTCAGATGACTTTTAGATATGAAATTAAAATTAGTATATAGAATATGCCTTATTCAACAAATTTAGAATATCAAAAGTAATAGTTAAGAGGCATGGCCTTCCATATGTCACATTATAAAATATAAAAATCAATAGTAAATTTCATGAGGCATTGTCTTCCATAAACAAAATAATAATAATTAAGAGGTTTGATATAAATGAAATAATAACAATTAGGAGGCATAGCATTCCATTCAATTAAGTAATAACAATAATATAAAACATAGAATTAATATAAGAACTACTTATTTCACAACCTGAATTCTGACCAGATTGAGCCAAAGTAACAAAAGAGTTGAACCGAAGATCCCCAATTTACTTTATTAACTATCTGGAATATATTCAGTCTTTATAAGAAATTTATTATTTTAGAATATTAAGGTAGTAAAGACTTAAAGTAAATTATTACAATTGTTCTAGAAGCCATACCCTCTCAAATTGTGTAAAAAGTAAATGATAGGGAATAAATTGCATAAATTAATAGAGGGTGTAATTTACAATCAAGGTGGCAGAGCTGACCGACTGGTTATCCTACATAACATTTAACATTTAAATGAAAGAAAGTAAGTAATTCTTACTTATGGTTACCACGAATTGTGTTGTGACTACCGCAAATCATACTGGTAACGTGTTGTAAATAACAGGATGAAGAAGCAAAAATTTTAAACTAAAGTGCAAAGTGTAAATATAAAAAAAAAAAAAAAACTTTTGCAAATATATTAATATATTTTACTTATTTCTCACTTATACATAAATGAAAGTATTCACCTATATTTATAGAGTGAGGGAATGAGAAAAAAATAAAATCTTTCCTATATAGAATTTTGGTGGAGGACACTGTTCACTTGTACGGTATTGTTCATCTATACGATACTATTTATTAAAACATGATTGTTCACTTATATGGTATATTTATAGAGTGAAGGAATGAGAAAGAAATGAAATCTTTCTTATATAGAATTTTGGTGGAGAACACTGTTCACTTGTACGGTATTGTTCATCTGTACGATAATATTTATTTATGCATGATTATTCATTTGTACAGTACTGTTTACTATTATATTTAAACACATGCAGCAATGTCTAAAAAAATAAAGAAAGGAACATGTTGCTCAGGTGAAGAGTTAAAAAAAAAAAAAGAACTTGTGCAATCGTGTGGTATAAAAAAGATGTTTTGGTAAAGGCTCTTTAAAAAAAAAGAATATGAACAACTATAAAGAAAAAGGAAGAGAAATTCTTGTAAAAAAAAAAAATAAAGCAACTTGTTAGCTCATGTATTATAAAAAAAAATTGGATGAGCAAGTGCAGCGTGAAGAAAAAAACGTGAAGAAAAAAAAAGTAGCTCTTGTGTAGTCATAAAAACTTTTTTAAGTAGGTGTCGCATGAAAAAATAAAGAGCAACTCTTGTGTAGTCATAAAAAGAAAAGAGTTATAAATAGAAGAAAAAAAAGTATGAGTAAGTGTAACATAAAAGAATAGTAGTTCATATAAAAAAAGTATGAACAGTTGCAACATAAAAAAGAAGCTCATGTCATTAAAAAAAGTATGAGTTAGTGTAACACAAAAAAAAATAAGTTTATGTAATAAAAATATAAGTATAGACGGGTGCATCATAAAGATATAGCAGCTCATGTCATAAAGAAATATGATTATGTGCAATGACACATTCAGAATATAAGAATTTATTCCCAAGTGCAGGATTGTCAAAATAATAAATAACTGAGTAAGAACGGGATTGATCCATAGGGAAGTGGAATTAAAATTACAAACTATAAATACTTTAAAGACAATTAAAGTAGTATAAGATGTTTACAAATAATAATTCAATTAATCAATTAAAATAAAAGATAAGATTAAGGGGATCTACTCTTGGCATAAAAAATAAGAATATAATCAACTCTTTTATAACTCAATTAGAATTCTCATAGAAATGATGTTTCAATCAAAAGATATAATAATCAACGTTCATAATCATTTATATATTAACTTGTATTTATTTTTTTAAATTATTATACACCAAATCTTATAAATGAGTTCAAATATTTATTATGTCAATATCTTTATATTTGTCTACAATAAATCAAGACTCTCACTTTACAAGAAAGGGTATCTATGCCAAATCTTGTAAATGGTTTCAAAAATTTATTGTGCCAACTATAAAAATTGCCTATAATAAATCAAGATACACCACTTTAGAAGAAATTGTATTAATATTGTAAACAAATTAAATACATCATATATAAATTTGCATAACTTAAGAATAAAACATTAGATTCATAAATAAGAAGTAAGTATATCTTATTACCTTGTTAAGAGTTTCACCCTTTCACCTTAGTAAAAATAAAATTACTTGAATATAATAAAACTAAAAAAAAAAAGAAAAGAAAAGAGATGGAAGAAGAGATAACATGACTTTAGAATAGTAAACAAGAAAAATAATACTACAAAGAGATAATACAAAAGACAAGTGTTTTGAACTAAAATCTAACTCTCTAATTACATATTTTGGGCATAAATAGATCACCTATTTATAAATAAAAAATTGAATAAATTAAGACAAATAAAGAAGGAACAACTTGGATGATAAAAGTCAAGAAGGGTGACAACTAATTTGCATTGATTATCATTAATGCACTCACTTGATTGTTTAATTTAAAATTGATATGGTTTGAATTAGCTTCCACTCAAAAGAAAAAATCTAAGTTGTAGATAAGTCTCTTATCTTTCCAAATTAAGTTGTCTCATACGTATTAGATACTTATTTCTATAGTTATGGGCTAAATACTGATGACTGTTCAGACTGAGCCTGTACTGCAGATAAGTTCTGTTCTAAGCTATTTTCACCCTTTAAACGCTCGAATTTTAAATGTCTTGTGAAATACAATATGTTATTCCCTTGAGTCAGCTCTTCATAAGATTAAGTATCACTCCAATCGAATTCTTGTGTAGAACATTATGCCTATTTTACCGAACCTACTACAAAATAATTAAAAATTAATTAAGTATAATATTGTAAACATACTTAACTTAAGGGGATTAAAGACACTAGTAACACAAAATAATAATGTAAAACTCTTATTAAATTTGTAATTTTAAGTGTTCATCGCACCCCTCAACCAACTTATTGCCAGTCCCTAGTAATTCAAGCATAAATAAAATTTGAACACTACCTAAATATTTCAAACAAAATGTCAGTTCAAGATCACAATCACTATTAAGGTTATTTCAATCATAACTTTCAAAAGTGTGTGTGTGCGAATTAAGCTGAAGCCTTCTTACCACAAACCACAATATATATAGCCTTAAATGTTTCTCCAAGTAAAAGCCTTTACTCTATGTCCTCATAGGTTAATAACTATTTAATGGGTTAGGATTTCACTTATAGAGTTAGAAAATAAATAATCACTTAAGAAAATGTTACATTTAAGGACAAACAGACAAACTAACATTGATCCAAAGATAAAAAAATTAATTATTTAGAGTCAAACCATTATTGTCATATGCTAACTTTAGGACTTTAATTATTTTATGCGAATCTTACGAATAGAGAGTCTGGTGATAAAATTATTTCCTAATGACCTTTATCTTTTAAAATTGAACGAAGACTTTATTGAACTAAATTGAGTTCTTTTCTTTTTCTTTTTTAATACTTTTTTCCTTCTCTTTTTTTGAAGACATAAGGAATCATTACAAAATGAAAATAATTTCTCACCATATTACTTTTCAAATTTTTTTTATCATCCTTCAGTTAAGAAACCAAATCATTCCTCATCTCAAATAATGTCATTCTAAATAAAATTAACTGTTTCAAAATATCAATGAAAGTTTGTAAGCTGTTTTCTTAAACCTCTCCACTCACTCACAAAGATATGTGAGTTTAAAAAATATTATGCATACTTAAACATGAAAATTCTCTTGGCTATATATATTGAATCATTCATCTTATCATAAGGCTTAGTATTATGTTCAAAAAATAATTTCGAAAGTTATTCTTTAGTAACCTAGATAGAAAAAGTAATTTAAGCTTGACAATTTTAAGATCATACCTCGATAGTAAAGCAAATTTATTTACGCAAGAGTTACCAAAAACTTAAGCAACAAATAAATATACATAAAATACATTAAAAATAAACCAATTACAATGTGTTTCAAAAGTTCAGTAATGTACTCTTTTCTCTGTCATTTTAGAACTAAAATACGTCTCAAGAATGTATAAATGAACCTTTTACTCAAGAAATTCATGATGAAATTTATTTTTTAGAGAACAAAGTGATAGCAAAAAAAAAATTGACACTAACATTACATATCAACTACCCTTCCTCCAACTAGATTGAGACATTGTTCTTAATATTAAAATATAAAAAGAGTAGAATATTGAAGATATCACCTGAAACATCTTTTATTAGAAATAAAAATTGCAACAAAATAAAATAAACCACACAAAATGATAACAGCCATGGTAAATAAGTATAAGTAGTTGTGATTATGGCTCACATCTTCCTCTAATTTTACGTCCAAAAATGGCTTAAACATTCTCTATGGGTCAGGGATAGGTTTTTCATCTAATTTTCTTATAAATTGGCAAATAAGGCCTTTTAAAAGTCAGATTCCCGAGACTGTACCACCCATGTTCTTTTTTGAATTTGTTCCATAAGTCTAGAAGTTCACATTTTACGAGCCCACAAGAATGCGTCTCAAGAGTCATTAGGATGTCATCCAAAGATTCCTTACTCATTCCATCCTTAATGAACTAAATTTTTTCTTCTTAATTTCTAGATATAAATCCTAAAGAACGACAACTCTGGTTACAATTCCATTGAGCACATTTTTTACAAACATGTAACCTTTTTGCTCTTCGTCTTTTAGCATAAGAGCTTTTACCCAAGTCAGGCATATAGAAAATTAATGAGTCTGAAAATTCATCTGTCAATCGAACTTTGGCTTCAATTAACCAACGTACATCAGCACGTATATTCATAATCATTAATAACCTTAATTTTTCACATCTTGTTTGGTAAATTTTCTTTAAGGGCATTTTGAGGCAATGAGGGTAAACGTTTTTTTCAAATTCATTAGAATGTCATCTATTTTTTAAAAAAACATGAGAAGAAAAGAATGTATCAGTAATTATGAAAAACTGACAAAACTGACTTGTGCAAAACAAAATTTTAAGAAAATGTAAATATGTTAAACAAAGATTAATTAATCTTGTAACAAGGGTCAGGCAGGGATACAAATTTTTCATGAAAAGCTTAGTTTTCTAGAAACATCTTGAGTCTTTACTCATTTACCTTAAGCACATTACCATTTCTCAGATTTTCAATGTCAATTATTCCATAAAGATACACATGTTTCACAATAAAATGGTCACTCCGTCTTGATCTTAATTTTTCAGGGAATATGTGAAGTCGAGAATTATAAAGCAAAATGTTCTTACCACCATCAAATATTTTTCTTTAAATTTTTTTATCATGAAAAACTTTGATTTTAGCTTTATGAATTTTTGAATTTTCATATGCATCATTTCTCAATTCTTCAAGTTCATTTATTTGTAATTTACGTATCTATTTAGCAGAATCAAGATTTACGTTGAAAGTTTTAATAGCCCAATAGGCTTTATGCTCAAGTTCCACATGTAAGTGATAAGGTTTCCCATAAACTATCCTATAAAGAGACATACTCAATGAAGTTTTGAAAGTAATTCTATAAGCCCAAAATGCATCATTAAGTCTTAAAGATCAATCTTTGCAATTTGAGTTTACAATTTTTTTTAAAATTTGTTTTATCTCCCTATTTGCTAATTCAACTTGTCCACTTATTTGAGGATAGTAAGGGGTGGCAACTGTATAAGTAATACAATATTTTTTTCATTAATATTTCAAATGGCTTATTACAAAATTGCTTACCCCCATCACTTATAATGTCTCGAGAGATTCCAAATCGACTCAAGATATTTTCTTTCAAAAATTTCATAACTGCTTTATGGTCATTATTTTGAAATAGAATAGCCTCAATCTATTTCGAGACATAATCCACTGCGATTAAGATATACGTAAATTCAAATGATGGTAGAAATAGTCTCATGAAATCTATCCCCTAATAATCAAAGATTTCAATAATAAGAATGAGGTTCAAAGGAATCATATTTATTTTGAAATGGATTCTAATTTTTGATAATTTTAGCACGTTATACAAAATGTATGTGTATCTTTAAATAAAGTGGGCTAATAAAATTCATACTACAAGATTTTTACAACTGTTTTCTTTGATAAGAAATATTCCCCACATGCTTTAGAATGAAAAAAATGTAATAACTCTACTTATGTCATTGTCGGGTATGCATCTTCGAAATATTTGGTCATGACAATATTTGAAGAAATAAAAAGCATCCCAATAAAATTTTCTTACCTCAATTAAAAATTTCTTTTTGTCTTGAGCATTCCATTGAAGTGGCATTTCTCTTGTTACAAGAAAATTACCAATATTAGCATACCAAGGCATTATAACAGTAAAAAATCAAAATTCATTCGGAAAAAAATCATTAATAGGTGTTATTTCTACTGATAAATCTGGTGTGAGTCTTGATAAGTGATCTGCAATAACATTTTCAACTTCTTTCTTATCCTTAATAGTGATATTAAATTCTTGAAGCAATAGAATCCATCGAATTAGTCTTGGTTTTACATCTTGTTTTGACATTAAGTACCTTACAGCAGCATAGTCAATAAACACAACAGTTGAAGAACCAATTAAGTAAGAACGAAAATTTTCTAATGCAAATATTACAGCAAGTAGTTCTTTTTCAGTTGTTGTGTAATTTATTTGTACACTGTTTAAAGTTCTACTTATGTAATAACTTTTACCTGTTTGAAGATTTTAAAATTTTCAGAATTGTAATTCATCTTCTTAACATTACATAATGCATGAGGAAATAGGGTTAGATGTGAGGGTTTGGTAGGGTCAACACTTTCCTTACCTTTAGAGATTGATCCATCGTTCTCATGAGGTTTATGAATGTATTTTTCAATAATCTTACCGTTTTGAAAAGTAATAATCGATTTAACTCGATCCATGTGTTGGCTTTATGAACTACATGCATTTGAATTATGTTGTCATTTGGGGTTTGATTGTGGTTGAGAAGGAAAATTTTCTTTTTCGTGAATGTTCAGTGCAGATGAAAATTTAGCAAGAGTATCTGTTAAATCAGTAAATGTTTAAGCATTTTGAGAATTAATATACTCTTACTTTTCAATGAATGTATGCAAAGTTTCTTCAAGACGTTTCTTAGGAGGTGGGACATATGGTGCATAACCTTAATGGTTTTGAAAATTTTAGTGCGGTTGAAAAAATGGTTGTGAAGCCTATGCTTGAGTGTCATTCCTCTAACTAAAATTTAGTTGATTTCTCCGACCAGGATTGTGTTTTTGTGAATATAGATTATTGTTTAACCGTTTGAATTAGAATATTATCTTGTTCATGGAGACATTCCATAAATGCAAGCAAAGTTAGGCAATCATTGGTAAAGTGATTATGGATTTTATATATGTGACGCACAATTTCTTGAATAGATTTTAATTAACCACTTTTTTTCATTTCTAAGATTTTGACTTTTCTAGTTAGGGATTCTAATTTGACTTGAAGGTCATAGTCTTTCCTAAAATGATAAATACCCCCACTAGATGTAGTGGTTTAAGTTTTTCTAGGAACCTTACAAATACTAACAGTGTCCCAATTTTAAGTATTTTCTACTAGTAAGTCAAAATAGTTCATTGCCTCTTCTGAGTCTTTGTCCTTAAATGTTCTATTACACATTATTTCTACCATTTGCCTAACTTAAGGTGTTAAGCCCTAGTAGAAATTTGAGACTAATCTTTAAGTTTCAAAGTCATGGTAAGGACAGGTATTAAGTAATTCTTTATACCTTTTCCAGCATTGATAAATGGTCTTTCCTAGTTTTTAGGCAAAAGTAGTAATTTGCCTTTTGAAAGAATTTATTCTATGGGGAATGAAAAAAAAAATTTAGAATTTGTTGCTGCATCTTATCCCATAAAGAAATGGATCTTGGCCTAAGGTTTTGTAGCTATGTTTAAGCTTTAGCTTTATCTTTTAAAGAAAAAGGAAAAAGCTTAAGTCGAATTGTATTCATGCTATAATTTTGGTCATTATACGTGTTACACACTTCTTCAAATTCTCTTAGATGTAGATAATGCTTCTCTACATCTAAGTCATGAAAAGTAGGCAAAAGTTGGATAATGTCCAGTTTAAAATTAAAATGTGTTACATATGGAGGAAAAACTAAGTAAAATAATGCACCAGTTCGTGTAGGGTTCATGTAGTCTCTAAGTGTCCTAGATCGGTCATGGTCATTATGTTGGGACTGATTGTCCCCTGGGTCTATGAGAAACTTAATTTGATTATCGGTCATGTTGTTAATTGATAAAGAATGAAAAGATAAAAGAGAATCTAACAAATTATCAAAGGAACTTTCGAAATTATCTTTCACCAAATGATGATAATTAGGATCTCGAAACCAATTAATCATACAAAGAAATTAAAAAAAATACAATAACAATAAATCATACAAATAAAAGAAATAAATAAATAAATAAAATATTAAATAAAGGAAAATAAAATAGGTAAAGCTAACAATAAAATAAAAGTTAGATAAATAATTAGAAGTTAGATTAATCAATATTAGATTATGATAATAAAAAGTTAGTAAATAAAAAGTATGCAGTTTAGCCTTCTATGAAAATAACAAGTGAAGAATAAATAAAATAAAATAAGTTAGGAAGCTTAGCCTTCCATGCAAATAAAGCAAACAAAAAAAAAGTTAATTTCACTTCCCCGACAACGGCGCCAAAAATTTGACACATCCAGAATATAAGAGTTTATTCTCAAGTGCAGAATTGTCGAAGTAATAAATAACCCAGTGGGAACGGGGTCGATTCACAAGGAAGTGGAATTAAAATTACAAACTATAAATACTTTAAAGACAATTAAAGTAATATAAAATATTTACAAATAATAATTCAATCCAATTAAAATAAAAGTTAAGGTTAGGGGGATCTACTCTTGGCATATGAAATAATAATATAATCAACTCTTTTATAACTCAATTAAAATCCTCGCACAAAGGAGGTTCCAATCAGAAGATATAATAATTAAAATTCATCATCATTTATATATTAACTTATATTTATTTCTTTCAATTATTAAACACCAAATCTTATAAATGGGTTCAAGTATTTATTATGCCAATCTTTATATTTTTCTATAATAAATCAAGACTCCCACTTTATTAGAAAGGGTATCTACGCTAAATCTTGTAAATGATTTCAAGAATTTATTGAGTCAACTATAAAAATTGTCTATAATAAATCAAGATAAACCATTTTACAAGAAAGTATATTAATATTATAAACAAAATAAATACATCATATATAAATTTGCATAACTTAAGAATGAAACATGAAATTCATGAATAAGAGTTAAGTATATCTTATTACTTTACCAAGAATTTCACCCTTTCACCTTAACAAAAATAAAATTACTTGAACATAATAAAATTAAAGAAAAAGAAAAGAGATGGAAGAAGAGATAACATGACTTTAAAATAGTAAACAAGGAAAATAATACTACAAAGAGATAATATAAAAGATAAATATTTTGAACTAAAATCTAACTCTCTAATTATATACTTTGGGTATAAACAGGTCATCTATTTATAGAAAAACATAGATAAATCAAAACAAATGAAGAGGAAACCACTTGGATGATAAAAGTCAAGAAGGGTGACAACTAATTTGCATTGATTATCATTAACGCACCCACTTGATTGTTTAATTTGAAATTGATGTGGTCTGAATTAGCATTCACTCAAAAAAAAAATTACAGTTGTAAATAAGTCTCTTATCTTTTCAAATTCAGTTGTCCATATGTATTAGATACTTATTTATATAGTTATGGGCTAAATACTGATAACTGTTCGGACTGGACCTGTACTGCAAATCAGTTCTGTTCTAGGCCATTTTTGCCCCCTAAACACCCAAATTTCAAATGCTTTATCAAAATAATATGTTAGCCCATTGAGTAAGCTCTTCATAGGATCAAGAATCACTCCAAGTGGATTCCTATGTAAAAAGTTATGTTCATTTTACTGAACCTACCATAAAATAGTTAAAAATTAATTAAATACAATATTATAATCATACTTAACTTAAAGGGGGTTAAAGATACTAGTAATACAAAATAGTGATATAAAATTTTTATTAAATATATAATTTCAAGTGTTCATCATATAGGATAAAAGAATAGTAATTTGTGTCATAAAAAAAAGGTATAAGCAAGTACAACAAAAAAGAAGAGCAACTCTTGCCATAAAAGAATGTATGAACAGGTGCAGTAGAAAAAAAGAGTAGCTCATTACAAAAAAAAATATACGAGTAAATACATTATAAAAGAAAAGTAGCTCATGTCATAAAAATTATGAACAGGTGCGGCAAAAACAAAGAGTAGCTCATGTCATAAACAAAGTATGAATAGGTGCAGCGTGAAAAAAAAAAGAACAGCTACCGTAAAAAAAATAAGTATAGATAGCTATAAAAAAAATAGTTTGTGTGAAAAAAGAATTATGAGCAATAAAAAAAAAGAGCAACTCATGTGTTGTAAAAAAAATTCAGAGTAAAAAAAGAAGAGCAGCACCTATGTTAAAAAAAAAATTATTAATAAGTACAACATAAAGAAAGAAGAGTACCTCATGTGTTGAAAAAAATTATGAACAACTATAAAGCATTAAAAAAAAAAGAACAACTTGTGTGAAAAAAAAAATTGTGAACAGTAAAAAAATGAAGAGTATTTCCCGTGTAAAATGAGTATGGACAATTATTAAAAAAATATGAGTAAGTGCAATGTAAAGGAGAAGAGCAGCTCCTGTATAATAAAAATGAAAATAAGTATGAACAACTAAAATATAAATATGCCTCGCTTAAAAACAAATGTATGGGGAAAAAAAAGAAAAGAAGAAGAAGCTGTTGTTCGAAGTTAAAAAATAAAAAAGTATGTACACCGTACAGGTGCAAATAAAAAAAGTTGCGCACAGCGGATGGTATTCAGGAAACAAAGGGCTGATAGGAGTCCTCACATAAAAAAAAAACTGAAAGGAAGAAGACAGGAAGCAGCTAAAAAGTTGGAAGCGAAAGAAGTCAAGAAGCAGCTCGAAATAAAATCATAAAAAAAAATTGAATGAAGAAAACCGACCAAGACCAGACAAAAGCCATAAGTTCTGGCTTTTTACATTCAGCCCTTTGATATTTTAAAGAACTATATTTTTATATAATAATTTAAAAAATTTTAATATAGGTCTTAAATAGAAACCTTCTCATCAAGAATTTGAGTATCTAATTATCTCAAGGCGGATCAGTTAAAAATCCAACCCCAGCAAATCAATTAGGCTTTCAAGCTCACTTATTTATATTTTTTATTAAGACTCGAACATGTCACTTAGACACTCAAAGAACTCACTCATAAATTTTTTATCAAAATCTAAGCAAGTACAAATCCAAAGAATTCTAAGCAGGATCAAGGCAAAAGAATTCCAAACATGTTTAAATTCAAAGAATTCTGAGCATGATCAAGGAAAAAAGAAATTTTGAATAGGACGAAGGCAAAAGGAATTTCGAACAAATTCAAGACCAAAAGAATTTTGAGCATGTTCAATCCAAGGATTTCCAAGCAAGTTCAAGACCAAAAGAATTTTGAGCATATACAAATCCAAAGAATTTCAAATAGGATCAAGGCAAAAGAATTTTTAGGAAGTGCAAGAGTAAAAAATTTTGAGCAGGTATAAGAGTAAAAATTTCGACCAGGTCCAAGAGAATTTTCGAGCAGGTGCAAAAGTAAAAAATTCCAAACGAGTGCAAGAGTAAAACAATTCAAGCAAATCCAAGAGTAAAACTTTTTGAGCAAGTTCAAGAATAAAAATTTCGAGCAGGTCCAAATATTAAAAAAAATTTAGGCTAGTTTAAGAGTAAAAAATTTCGAGCAGATCCAAGAGTAAAAACTTTCGAGTAAGTCTAAGAATAAATAATATCAAGCAAGTCCAAGTATAAAAATTTTTGAGTAATTTCAAGTTATCATCAAAAGATCCCAAGGAAGTTCAAGACTATAGGATCCTGAGCAGGTTCAATAAACAAATAACCCTTAGCATATCCAAATCAAATTCTCAACCCCAAAGTATGTTTAGGATCAAGTCTTCTCTAAAGGAATCCAAGCAAATTCAAAGACAGGTCCTCTCCAAGAACCCTAAGTCAGTCATAGGCTCAAGATAATCATTCTCAATGAGAAAACATGAGCTGACCACAAAAACTCAGAAGATCTAACTACTATTTGAGCACAAAAAGGCTGCTTTAAAGACGAGTGTTTGACTCAAGCTCTTATGAAAAATAAATTATGTAAGCTATTTTTTACTCATTGTTAAATTTTTTTATATATAACTTCTCATTTCTAGTTATAGGAAATGGATCCTCATTTACAGGGGAAAAAAAACAAAGATTCTTTGAAGATTTACTGAGAAGACGGGCTAATACTCTTAGAGGTAGTCTTTGTAGGGGTGCGGCATTTAAGGGGTCACTCAGGATCAACCAGCAACAAGGTTGACGCTCTAAAAGGTAGTCCCTACAAGGGGTACCGCACTCAAGAGGTTACCTATGCTTGAGGAGATGAGCCAATACTCTTAGAGGTAGTCCTTGTAAGGATGCAGCACTTAAGAGGTCACCCAAAATCAGCCAACAATAAGGTTAACGCTCTTAAAGATAGTCTTTACAAGGGTGCAACACTCAAGAGATTGGCTGGAAATCTACCAAGAAGGTTAATACTCTTAAAGGTAGTCCCCGTGAAAGTGTGGCACTCAAGAGGTCACTCAAGATCAGCTAGTAGCAGGGTTAATGCTTTTAGATGTAGTCTCTACAGGGGTGCGGCACTCAAGAGGTTGTCTGAGATCAAGAAGATGGGCTAAGGCTCTTAGAGTTAGTCCATGTGGGGACGCGACACTCAAGATGTCACCCAGAATTAACCAACAGCAGGTTTCAAACTCTTAGAAGTAGTCCCCATAGGGATGCAACACTCAAGAGGTTGTCCGAGAATCTGCCAATAAGGTTAATGCTCTTAGAGGTAATCCCTATAACGATGCGGCACTCAAGAGCTTACACAAGATCAGTCGAGTAAGATTGACATTTTTTGAAGATATCCCTTTATACCTACAAGTTCGGATGAGATTTCCTGGACCGGTTTAGTGTTGTTCTACATCTATATCTATAAGTTGGGACATGTTCCTTCGGCCATTTTGATCATCATCACTTCATTTCATCATAATCAATATCATCACCATCATTAACATCAGTTTGACACCCTTAAAGATGCCCAATTTTGGCTTATTTATATAAGTCGAGGTGTCTTTACCCCAAGTGGTACTTGACTGAAATTTTTCAAAAGAACTCCATGGGAAGTTTTAACTCACAAAGGTAGAAAAAAATATAAAGTCCTAAAAAGAGAGGTTTTGTTCCTACAAGACTAGTGAAGACCCTATAAAAAAATTTGAGGACCTCATATGACATTTCAAGACCACTTCATAAATGGAATATTATCAAGACCCCAATTGAAATTGATCCATATGATAATTCTATGCATGATAAATTGGCTCTGTATTCTGACGTGGGTAATAAATTGCTTGGAATTCTAAGTTACATCAAGAGTTTCTTTCCCTTATTTTGGAACTTAAGCCCTTAGGTTATATTGAATAAGCACTCTTTATCGAACACATGATCTTCAGCCTTTTTAAATATTTTTAAATAAAAGGTTAAAATTTGGGGGTAAAATTTGTCAGCTTAAAAATAATAATAAAGTTTCTAGTATTAACAAGTTAATACTGAACACTAGTGAACTCTTATTTCACCTTTAAATTTTGGGTCAAATCCTAATCAAGTAATTTAATAGAGGAAATAATGAAAGATGATCATAGCATTTGTGGAAGGCAATCATAACATTGATGGGAGATAATCATAGCATTAATAGGAGATAATTATAACATTGATGGAAGGTAATTATGACATTAATAGCCTTCTTTTTCATTCTCGTTTTTATTTTTTATTTTTTATTTTTATCAAAGCGTTTTTAACAAATAAATAAATTTAACTTGTTAATTTGAGAATTCACCAAATTTTTGAGTCAACAATTAAAAAGTTAATTTTAATAAAATATTTTGAATAAAACAAATTAACTCAATAATTTTAAAAAGTTTATTGAATAATTTAATAAAAATATAAAAATTAACTGTTCGTTTCTCTCATTACTGTATGTGAGTAATTTTTTTTTTTTTATGGGTTGCTATTAGTGAGTAGTTGAATTTTAATTTTTAATTTATTTGGAAACTCAAACCCACAACATAGAAATTTAAACAATAATTCTAATTCACAACTACTACTACAACAACAACAACAATTGAATCTACAAATATCACAAGAATTCATTTTCGCCCACACTTTAAAAGTTTATTGTTAGGGTTTAAAAATTAAAAGTTTATGATTTAATTTTTTTTTTTTTTAGAGGTTTATCACGTCAAAGTATTGTGTGACGTGTAGAATAAAACCTTATAATCAAACACTAAGCACTAAACACTACCAATGATAGTTATAAAGTGGGTGGCACTGGCAAGGGGCCATGATTATAGTAATGATAATTTGTTAAAGTTGACCTAGGTTTAGGTCCAAGTAATAATGCTAGTTAAAGTAAGTTATTAATTTATTAATCCAACATTAAGACAGGAAAGACCAAATTACTCAATCTAGCAAACTCAATATATATAACAGAGTTTAGGAGCCGGACACATTCGGACCGACCTACTTTTTTCCATTTTGATCTGCTTTTTATCATTGTAACTCCTAATTTCAGATTAGTATAAACAACCAATTGGTTCAATTTCATCCACTATCTATTCTTTTATATCTCAATTAATTTATGTAGTGAACATATTTAGTTGATAATAATTATTTTAATTTTAAAATATCTTAAATTTCAAGACAAAGTAATAAAATATATTATACATAATGTTATATTTCTTAAATATTATTTTAAAATTATAATTTACAAAATTATTTATTATATTATTTAATATATAATTAAAATTTTAAGATAATATTTAAAAAAGCGTCGCATTATTCTATATTTATATTTGTTTTGATTGTCTACAAGCCTATTGACAAAGAACCATTTATTCTTTCCAAAGCAAAAGATTTATTATAACTAAATCCAAGTGGATGTAAAATATTTAAGCCTATCGCTCCTAGATTCAGTTCATAGAAATCCAATTCCATAAAAATCCAAATCTAATCAAATTCTAATTTATTTATTATGGGATGCAGAGCCCCTGGCACAATACTTTGGTTAGAATCAATCAATGCTTCAAGTAGATGTAGATATTATTGGCAATTAGAAATGTTTGAAGGCAAGTAATAAAAATATTGAGGCTCATCATTCCTTTTTTTTTTTTTTTTTACCAAGTTCTGATCCCAAAATCGTGCTTTGATTTGTCAAGAAGCAAAACGTTATCTTGTTCATATGATATGCCACCTTCTTCAGAGACACCAGGACTGACGGATGATGATTCTTGCAAAGTGAAATTGAAAATTTAAGAAGAATCAATCTCTTGATTTGGTTTTAGTGGCGTCATCATCAGCAATGGCTTGAAGATTTGAGGTGGTGCAAAGGGCAAAATGCAGAGTAGAAGAAATGGCTTTAGATTTTGTAATTATTATGTCAAGCTGATACATGTGTATCTCATCAAGAAGGGTCATTTATCAAAATATTTGGTTTTTGGGGATCCCAATCTTGTTGGACTCTAGTTCAATTTGGTGTCTTTTGTGCAAGCAATAGGTCTTTGTTTTGTTTGCTTTCTTTTTCTTTTTTTGGCTTTTCTTTAGGACCCTACTCATTCTTTAATGTAACATACATTGCTGATATTTTCAAAATTCCTTTTTATCAAAATTAACACGGTTAACCTTCAAAGAAGAAAAAAAAGATTGAGATGGTTAAAATTATTATGGTTAGGATTATGAGTTCATTAATTCATTTCATTAATCAAGTAACAAACATTATTTATAGAGAAGTTATTTACTAATTCAATTTTTGGTTGCTTTGTTGTTTTCCAAAACTATACTTTATTTTACTAATTCTTTGTAAGAATAATTTATCCATTGTTTCAGAAAACCTTAGTTGTAAGCGGTTGCGTTCTTTATCATCCTTATAGGAGGATGGGAGTTGAACCAACGACTTTTTGATCGAAGAAAGAGCCGCCTATAAATAGAACCATAAAAGAAAAAACAAACTACCTTTCTTTAATCCACCTTTCAGGGCAGGAAAGAGAAGCCACGGATGATAGTCGTGATAGGTTCAAAGAACATGAGAGGAGGGTTTGAACTTTGAACTCTAAAAAAAAAAAAGGTAATAATAATAATAATAATAATAATAATAGAAAATTTCAAATATTTAGAAATTGGTTCAATCTTTACTAAATTTAGATGGGTTTGTTTTTTTATAGAAAAATTATTACATATAAAATGGATAAAAATATTATAAATCATAGCTAGGATATCTATAAATACGAGTAGAAGGGCTTATTATTTAAAATATGAAAGCATTTAAATTTAATCTTCAATGGACTCAAAACTTTTGAAAGGGAAATGGTAAGTGGGACCCAAGGACAGAAAAATGCCTAAGATAATCAAATTAATGTTGACACTTTGACAAATGAATCCCCAATGAACAATGAACATCGTTATTATAGGTAATAATGATTCTCAATGAACAATGAACCGGGGCAGGGGCTGGGACAGGGGCAGCCACCAGCAACACACCACTTTCCAAGAAATTGAAGATTAAAGTTGATAGGCCAAAAAAAGCGAATCGATGACTAACAATAATTTATTCCAAGAGGATCTAACGTCAAGTCCTCTCAATAAACTAATCATTTAATCCATTAACCAACCCATTACCATAATCATAATATAAGGCCAAATTCATGCTCAATGCTACCCCCACCTTAACCAGCCACGTAGGTTCAGGTTGGTCCTGTGCTTGAGTTTGACAATTCAATATTCACTAAAGGATCCACGTAGTTTTTTATATTCAAACTAGAAGAAACAAAAACAAAAACAAAAACGCACCCACCAAAAAAAAAAAAAAAAGTTCTTAGTACGTACGCATAAGACTCAACACTCCTGCATGGTTCGCCACCACCAACCTCGACATTATTCAAACTCATCTCACGACTCTCGACTCTCGCGTACTTTCCCATTTTGTTACACTACCCTTTTAACAATTTTTTTGCCAAGACTTGATGATCTGAACTTCTTACTTATCTGACAGATGTAATTTACAAATAACTGATATATGTGAATGTGATGCTTTCTAAAACTTGGATATACACCAAGGCAAAAATTTCCTTAAAATACACATGTTATGATCTCAATGAAGACTCTGCTCGACAAAATAATGGGTTTTGAGAATTTTTTGTTACTACGAAAAATCAAAAGCTGAAATGGGAAACGTAATTGACGATAAGGTCGCCATTAGAATCAATTTCAAATAATGGGTCTAATGGGATATATATAAAGTATGATATACAACATTGTTCATCTGTAAATAATATTATTCCATTCATAAACTATTTATTATCAACATTTTGGAATTGCATAGCTAGTTTTTGTACTTCTTTTACTCTTCAAACTTAATTCCTAATAACTATTCTACCACTTGTAAGTTACCTACTTTATCATACTGGTATGTTCAGGACAACAAATTTTATATAATCCATCTAAAACTGTGATCTATGCAGGCATTAAAAGAAAGGTTCAACCAAATATAACAAAAAAACGGGAGCTAAACTTGTATACCATTTTGACTGTGAATGTTGTGTTCGCAACATCTCTATGCTAGGATTGGGCACTTGATGGAGAATAAGGGAGGGGCTAAAAGTTTTGCTTATTTCATTGAGACCATAGACCCCGGAATCCATTTGATTCGGAAGTCGCTGCACTTGTGTTACTTATACAACCTTGTTTGCCTGCAGCAGTACTCTTCGAAGCTCGTTTGCAATTCCTTGCAACAGAACTGGTTTTCTAATAACACCATTAATGCCAACCTGAATGCACCTGTCCAACACATCTTCATCAGCACTTGCTGTCAAGGCAACGATCAATGGCCAACTACGACTCCTGAACTTCCGTATTCTCAATGCAACTTCAAACCCGTCCAACTCCGGCAACTGAAGATCCAAAATTGCAATTTGGAAAGTTGCTGTTGGACCCATGGCACTAAGGCATTCATATCCGTTCGAAACTGCAGAAACAATGCAACCCAACTTCTCAAGAAGCTTACGGGTCACAGCCCTATTCATGTCATCACTATCAGCTAATAAAACTTGCAAGCCTCTTAAGAGAGAGTTGGAATTTGGATACTCCAAGGATTCTCCAGATTCAGAGATGGCTATAGCAATGGATGATCGTAGTTGAAAACAAAGAACTAGTCCCATGCTTTGAGCAGAGCCATGAGAATTTGGGACCACCCAGATGTTCCCTTGCATCAACTACCAATAATCAGAAGATAAAAATTAATGACAAATTGTTAAAAACAAATAAACAACTATAGTCAGAGAAATATGGTTGCCTTCACACTGTCACTAGTAAAACTTTTTAACCGCTTGTATTAGTACACTATGGAAACCATCTTGAAATAGAATATAGCAAGAACTCGTCAATTTATACAGCCCCCGGTGCAGATAGATAACCTAATATTAGAATAAAAATGGGAATACTTCCCCTCAGAACAAAAGGGGACATCCAGATGTAGGAAATATTAAACACCGATCTATAAGGACAAAAGAAGACTAAGGTCCATAAACAATCTGCCATTTACGAGAGTTGGGGCTAATATTGTCAGGTCATATGAATAGTTTGTTTTCAAATTTTATTCATAACAATTTGTTGTGTTTTTCCTTCAGGAATATTCACAGCAAAGAACAAAAGTTTTAAATAACCAACATCACATGATTCAAGTGGAAGCTAGTTTCACAAGTTACTAGTATCTTCCTCTATTGTTCATGAAGAATATCATTTTCATTTAGTCACTAAGAAACATGCATAAGCACATGCACACAACTTAATTGCAATTCTCACCTGCACTAGCTTTTTGCAAACACTGAAGCTCATGCGGTCTTCATTTCCATCATTGCTACATCTCCTACCACTGAGCTGTACCACTGATGTTGAGCTCTCTGATTGAGAACCATCCTCGCTCATCCCAATTTCAAATCTGATATATATATCTCCATCAACTGAGCCTCGCCTCCAGATTGCCCATCTTTGATCATTCCTCTCCTGACTTCCACTTTCTGAGACAACCCGAAACATTACAGTCCCTCGACTATTGTTGCAATTCAACAGGTTTCCAACCATATGCAAGATCACCTGGAAAACCCTCCGTTCATCACCCATAACATGATCAGGCAGGGACCTCTCAACCTCAATTGAGAAACCTAAGCCTCTATAAATACACAAACACCTGGCCAGGCAAGCTGCTTCCTTTATCATGGCATGTAACCGGAAAGATCTAATCTCTAATGGAAACCTTCCACTATCTTTTGGTGAAATGTCCATCACATCATTTATCAAAGTCGAAAGAACATTGCTTGTTTTGATCATTGTTTCAACAATCATTCGTTGATCACTATTCAAATTCCCATCCTGCATAAATGAAAGCAAACCCAAAATTGAGTGCATGGGCCTCCTCATCCCATCACTCATCACTTTCTGAAATGCATTTCTTGCCTGACTTGCCATCATGGCATCCTTTTGTGCCTGTTGTAATGCTCGATTTTGCTCCTCCAATTTCTCCCTCATGAGCTGGGACTCTTCAAGAACTGCAGCATGAGAGAGTGCCACAGCCACTTGATCAGCAACCACCTTAACTATCTCTACTTCTTGATTGCTCCAAGTTCTAGCTTGGTCACTTGGAAGAACTAAAACCAATATTGCATAACAAGCTTGGACTCTCTCTGGAGTTCCTCCTTTAAAATTTGAAACTCGTAGCATTGGCATCCTGATTGCAGCTACAGGACCTGAAGCACTGGACTCTCCACTACTTGCAGTGGCAAGTGCAGAGTCAGGCTCAAGAATATTCACCCCATCGCTTCCCTTAATCCCCACAACATCAGGGTCACTAATAGGTATAGAACGACTACATAAATCCGAATAATTCCTCTCATTTAACTCGTGAGTCAAATTCATCTCTGTTTTAATTTCATTAGGCATCCAAACTGCACAATTCTGCAAACCTAAGGTCTTGGATAACTCCACCAAAGTTGTGTGCAAGATTGTATGCCTATCAAGTGATTTGCGAATCTCTTGAGTAAGCATACGAACATGCAATCCAGTCTCTTTCTGTTTCATTATAATACCAACTTCTCGCCCAAGATCCCAGGTCTTTTTCTTCAGCATAAATTCTCTTACCTTCACTTTGAGAAGCAAAGGAATGAGAGTAATAAGAGTTATAGACGTGGCACATGAGACCAAAGCAGTGAGGATCTTGAACACAGTAAGAGACAACATCAGCTGGAAAGAGTGAGGGCCATAGGTCCAACCATTTAGCAAATGAGTCAATCCACATAGAACAATGAAGGCAATGAACTGAATGAGGACCCATTTGAATGGGACGTTTGAGCAGCTAACAAAATAGAGCAATTCAATTGGGATTGAAAAGTAGGCCACAGCAATCAGGAAATCACAAACTCTTTGGCTCTCTAAGATGCTCTCAATGCTCCAAAAACTGCCCTCGTCATCACAATTACATCTGGGAAAGCCATTATCAGCCACGGATACAGATACCAGAAGTGAAGAAATTAGCAGCCCAGCAGCTACCGCCTTTAACATTGCATCCAAAAAATGGACAGCTGGCTTCTTCAATCCATTTCAAGATATATCATTAAACCTTGTGTACTAAGACGTCGAGCTGTCTTGAACAAAGGCCTTGTCAACATCCCAATCTTCAATTCTCATTTCCTGTCAAAAATTTAAAATAAATAAATAAAGTAACCAATTAAAACTTAAGAAGAAAATTTACTTGCATTAAGTTTAGATCTAACAGGCACGGGCCAAAAATTAATGAATTTCCTCCACAGTTCATATGTCAAAAATCTGATTTCCTTGAATTTATTTATCACAGATTTCCAAATAGCACAGTGATGAACAACACAACAAATTTTCCTCGTATATAATACATATACCAAAAAGAATAAATAAGTAAATAAATCACACTAAAGATCCCGCCTAAAAACATAAGAAAAAAAATAATTTCAGAAACGAAGAAATCAACTACCAACCAAAAGAGAAAGAAAAAAAAAAGCAAAACCCACCGCACATTATGCTCAAAAGAAAACCCGGAAAACAAAAACAAAAATAGCAAATGCAAAGTTAGATATAGAAAAAGAATTTTTTTTTTTTAAAAGAAGCATACCTGAAAAATCCAAAGCAACGTTGATAAAATTCCAGATTTATTTCTAATCAAAACCACCTTCAGATCTTGTCTTTTCTTTCACATGCAGTGCCATGTGTGAATAGCTAAAGTAATGACTCCATCTCCATTTTTGACACTCCGGTTCATACACTGAAACTCCATTAATACTCCATTTATATAGCAGTAACTGCCACAGAGAAATAGTTAACAACGTTACAACCCCGGTAAAGCTGTTGTACTATATGAAAGAAGAAAAATAAAACACCTCAGAAATCCCGAGAAAATGAGAAAACCCGGCCAGCCGGGCGCCGGTGATACCGCTGACACAGGTGGTGAAGCAAAAGCAAAAGCAAAAGCCAAGCGACGAACAAAAAGCTTTTCACTTTTCCTTGAACTCCTTTGAGCTGAGCTCTCTCTTTTATACAAACGAGTAGTGAAAACAAAAACAAATCAGTTTCTCTCTTTTATTATTATTATTATTCTTATTATTTCAGATTTTTTTTTTTCTGTTTTATGTTGTAATAAATTAGAAGAAAACGAACACGAGGAGAGTTGAGAAGATACGAAATAAATATGGAGATAGAGAGAGGCTTTGCGGACAGCGCCGTTGTTTTTGTGAGAAGGTGAAACGAAATGGAAGAAAAGAGGGGATGGAGGGAGGGAAGGAAGGGGATGTGGGACCCACATTCTTACATGAAGAGAACTTGGACGCTCTTTTGAACCAAAACGTCCTCGTCAGACCCAAAAAGATTTTGTTTTTATTTTTATTTTACAAAAAGACGTTTCTTTCTTTCCTTTTCTTGCTTTAATTAATTAATTAATTAATTGCTTCAATCCGGTCTCAATTCCTTCCCCCAAAATACATGGCGTCATTTCTACATCCGTTCGGTAAGAATTAATTCATTATTCTTAAATTCATTTTATTATATTAATGAATAAAATAAGTGAAAAAAAAAAAACATAATTCGATGATAAATTTTTACACGCTTTTAAGTTAATATTCTCATATGTATAAGAGACTTTCTAAATACGTACATACATACATAAATTCAGCTGCGGCCTGCTTTTTTTTTTTTAAATTCTTATTCTTATTTTAATATTCTAATATCCTCTAGAGGAAGTTAGAATCCACGTGGCAATTTGCGGGTTACTATTCTTTTCAGTTTTGTTTCGTTTTCGATTAAGGAGCGTGGTGGCCCAACGTTTATGACGTCGTATATGTGCCCCTTTTAGGGTTTATTTGGTTGTCATATTAATTGTTATTTTTGGGACAACTAATTTTAATTTTCGTGGTTTAGTTCTTATGTAAGAGTGTCAAATAATTGGAAATTTCGACATACCTTTTTTGCTTTATTTATAAGGTTTGTGAGTAACAATAAATTAGTTTTAATCTTATGCCTATATATTATATTCTAACTGCAAAATAGAAAATTTTCACATAAAATAAGATTAATTTATAAAAATCATAATATTTGATTGAATTTCAATTCTAATTATTGTCACAAATGATAAATGTTTTATATTTAGTTGTAAATACACTCGGGATCAATATTTTGAAGCATAACCACTATTTTTTCTTATAATTTATTTTTAATTTTGCTTGTTTCATAAATAATATAAATTTTAAATAATAATATATAAATGTTGTATTTATTTTTTATCATTTTCGAACTCAATATTAGACTTACTTTTAGGTTTGTTCATTACAAATGTTACTTTATTTCTATTTATACAATGTATATTGCTCTATGTGGTTTTAAATGTGCACTTGATATATTTATATTAGGGATAAAGATATTTTCGTCCAATTTGACCTATTATTTAAATTTATTTTTTTTTGTTTCAAAAATTAATTTTATTATAATTCATTGGGCCATTATAATTAAATCTAACGAAAAAAAATTATTTTATTATACAAAGACATTTTTTCTCTTGTTATAATTCATATGTTAATTATTAATCTTTTGAGCACGCATGTCATATTCACGTTTCAATCAACTATTGGTCCTTAATAAAAAAAAAGAACATATGGCACACTTAGATATGATTAAATTTTAATATTTATTTTAAAAAATAAATGAAGTCTTTGTTGGTTGCGACCTCCATTAGCCTCTAGAGATAAAATAATCAAAATTTATATTATTAGATTCTTTTTTATTGATCTACACAATAATATAGTCATTTTTTTATATAAAAAAAAGGTCGGGGAGTGACAGTGGCCATCGCCATCTCCACCATTGGACAATGGTGATCATCAAATAGATGGGGTGGTGACTTGTACTGCCACCATTATTAAATAGATCAATAGCCACCCTTTACACTATTTGACGATAAAAGTCACCACCCTACCATTTGATGGGGGTAGCTGTGGTCGCTACCTTCTCCACAGTATTTGGCTACCTTATGGTATTTTTTTATTAAAAATAACCAAACCATTATGTAGGGCATTAATAATACAAATGGCTTATGGACTTTGTGAATGAGTGTTTGAGGAGGAAATGGTATTGTATGGATGTTGATTTAAAAGTGTTGCCCCTGAAGTCAATGACCCCCCAATACAAACGATAAGGAGTGTCAAAAGTTGATGGTGGAGTTGGCCCAAGTATGAAGAAAAAAACTGTTCTCTAATCTTGTTATTACCCTAGACCCCTTTCTTTACCACAGCTATTGCTAATGACACTACCACTAACACTGCCCCAGCAACTCCATGCTCGGCACTACAAGCCCTAACCATAGTAAGCCTAGCCACAGCCCTAACTTCTGCCCTTAGCCCAATCAAAACAGAAGACACTGAATTAGGGGACCCTTGCTCTCAAGTATACCAAGGGTCCTAACCAGAACTGAGATTCCAGCCAATCTCACTCCTACTAATAACCAAGATTCTTAAGTGTACCAAGCTCTTATTGAATCACTAGTTGCCCAAACAGGCAACACTGCCAACAATGTCCAATCAACCCATAAATGCAAAACAACCCAAGCACATAAATGCTGTTGGAGCTAGTGCTTACGTGCCATTCTAATATTGTATGAATATTAATTGTATAATATTTATACAATAAACATTTTGAATAAAAATTGTTAATATCATATTTATATGGTATAATGCTTGTAATATTACAGACACTGTATGATCTGAAAGAGTTCAGATCTGGTCTAAAGGAGTTTAGACCAGAACTAATAGTTAGTAAAGCTGAGAGTTATAAATGCTAAGATTTAGCAGGTTATAAGAGTCAGCGATGTCTAAAGAGTTAGAACCTTATCTATAATAAGACGAAGACCTGAAAGTATACTTGTAATGATATAGTTGCAATAGGTGCTAAGAAATATCATGTAAGTATATCTCAAACATAAAGTTCCTGATCTATATTCACCAATAGGGGTCTATCGGTGAATTCACTTTATATAGATTAGTGTATGTCTATATCTGACTGGTTCAGATGGTTATTCTTAGTTGACCATGAACATAGAGCTTGTATAGGCATACGGGTATCCAGTCAGGACTGGATACTAAACAGACCCATGAGAACCCCAATAGATATCCTATGAAGTCGTTAAATGAAGGTCCTCTCGAGTTAAGTAGTATTCGTGGTCCTTTAACCTGAGCGCCACGGTGGTCTTGTGAGTGATCCATCATGCTTTGGTTCCACATATGTCAGAGACCTTTCATGGTCTGACCGCTATGTGTCACTGGATATGGTCCGATGCTCATGAAGTTCGGTATGCGCAGATATGGGATCCGTCAGCTTACGTAGGTAAGTTGTATATCCGATGCTCCGAGATTGTATTTTATGAAGTCTTGTGACCACAAACATAAACTTGAGAAAAGAGTTTTCCACAGAGTTAAACAATATACACAATATAGCAAAAGTGTTTGCGTATATTATTTATCGAGATACGAATCTAGAGATAAGATTATGGATGAGCAAATGGGGATTTGACGGTGCTGATCTATATCCCCGTACATCAGGGTATAAATGATGGAAGGATTATACGTATACGTTATGACCTCAACTTGTATGGTGTAACACGCTAATTTGTAATATTCGTAACGTGTGCATGGGGCATTGATTACAGATTCATAGAATAGTTTCATTTGACAAATCGGGTGTGGACCCAGAGAGTCCCAATATGAAATGTACTCTTTGAGCACTTGGGAAGTTTATCGTATTGAATTGTTTAATACTGTATAATTCAGCAAATTATTAAGGTTAAGTTAACTAAAATATATGGTTAAATGGTGGGACCAACTTTAGGTTAACTTGGTAACCTAGTAAGGATATAAATGTAATTTTACTTTATGATTATTTAATTGTTAAATAATTAAAATAAATATTTATTTATTTAATTATTAAATAAATGATTTAACTTAACTGTAGTTAAAGGTTAACCATATAGTTAAGTTAAGTTAACTTTACTTAATGGTTAAGTAAAGGTTAACCTAACCATAGTTAAGTTAGTTAACTATAGTTAAAATATTTAAATATTTATTAACTTAAGGGTTAAGTTAAACTAACCTAACTAAGGTTAAATATTAACTAAGGTTAGGTTAAATTAAATTAAATGCAAATAAAATTCAAATTAGTTTGAAATTTATGCATTAGTATATAAAGAGAAATAAAATTCAAAATTCATAAGTTTTAGGTTATGTAATTTTTTGTGGCCATTTCAATTTGAGAAATTGAAATTCTTTGTTTTGTGTTTTAAGTGTGAGAACAACAAATAAATATATAAATGGTTATTAATCGTAATAATTAAAAGAGATTTGTTTTAATTGTTCAATAGTTGAACAAAAGATAAAACAAATTAATTTAATTTGATTAAAATAAATGTTAATTATTTTTGGTTGGCTAAAAAATTAAGAGAGAAATGAAGAACGAAAATGAAATGTTTCAAGAGTTGAAAACATTTCTATTTATCATCTTCTTCAATTAATTTAGCCATTAAAACATGAATTAAATTTGTTTTTATTCAAGAGTTGAATAAAAGGAATAATAAATTTAACTAAGCTAAAAAGTTTAACTTTGAATCAAGTTTAAGAGTTAAACTAAATACTGGATTAACATACTGCTATTCTAGATAATCAAACCCACTCTTGTTGATTGCTAGGATTAATCAAAATTTCATTTTATGGCAGACTTTAAGCAAATTAATTCAAAAGCTTCATAAGTTAAATTTCTCAATCTTATTTTTCATTTGATAAATATGTATAACATGTGTTCATTGTATTAATTTTAATCTTCCGCTATACACATATATGTATGAGATATGTATATTTTTTATATGATGAACACATCCCACATGTAAGCACCCTAGAATAATCAACACCCAACAAATGCAACACAACCCAAGCCAAAAAATTAAGCATAGCCCTAAGGTTCTTGATAAATAAGTATTATGGTCAGATAATGACCAAGATTTATGGTCAAGCAGTTATGAAAATGAGGAAGACACTGAAGAAAATAAGCAAGATCGGGGAAATGTACAATTGAGTGATAATGACAATGATAATGAAGCATCCCATTTACTAGCAGACTGTCAGTCTGATGATAGAGATGCTGCCCTACTCTCTTCATCAGATAAAGATTTTGGAGTCAGATTTTAATGTTTTGTCTGGTAGAGATTACTTCCCCTAAGGTTATAAAGAAGATGGTCACTTATACATTGGTCAAGAGTTTAATGGCGTTGACCATTTTAGAATTGCTTTGAAGAGATACTGCATTAAGAAAAGTTTTGAAATGTTGCAAGTAAGAAATGATTTGCAGAGATTTAGAGGTAAGTACAAAGAACTAGGATGCCATGGTTCATATTTACATCAAGAGCAAAATCTGGCATTGTATTCAAAATCCAGCAGCTATAAGAGGAGCACAGTTGTGATAGGGTTTCAGCTATAAAATAAGCTACAAACTTGAATTGGCTCACACTTTGCTGATGCCCTAAAGAGTAACCCAACAATGCAACACAAAGCAATGAAAGATGAGTTGAAGTAAGAATTTTGGGTGCACTGTAGTATGAAGAAAGTTTATAAAGCTAAAGCTATGGCACTAAAGTAATCATCTGGGGATCATGCATCTATATATCAAAGACTCAGAGATTAAGCTTAGGTTTTGAAGCAAAGGAACCTTGGTATGCTTGTAAAAATACAATATAATGTTAGTGTAGAGGATGATCCAATTAGGTTTAAGAGGTTTATGTTTAGTTTTTCAGCCTTAAGAGATGGATTCATTGGTGGTTGTAGACAGTTTTATAGGACTTGATGGGTGCCATTTAAAGGGCCCTTTAGAGGTGTTATGTTATCTGCTGTTAGTTTAGATGTGAATAATAGGATTTTCCCATTAGCTGTATGTTTGGCTAAGATAGAAAATGGAGACTCATGGTACTGGTTCTTAAATATCCTTAGGCAATGGCTAAACAATGGTGATGAACAATCAGTCACTTTCATGATTGATAGACAAAAAAAGATACTACAAGCTCTAGCACTTCATTGGCCTAAATTCCTACTAAATTTTATGCTAGACACATTATTGCCAATTTGAGGAAATAATGGCTAGATTAGATATACAGACCTTTGTTTTGGGAGGCTATAAGAGTAATTAAAAAGTCAGTTTTTTATGAAACAATGAAAAAAAATTAAAGACTGCAAATATGGCAACTTACAATTACTTAGCAGCCATTGACCCAATTCAATAGTCTAGATATACTTTTGAGAATGAAGTTAAGTGTGATCATGTGACCAACAATATTACACATTCTTGAAATAGTTGGTTAAATTTTCATAGATGCTCAACTGTTTTACAATTGCTAGAGTTCATAAGGGGAAAAATAATGAAAAATAATAATAAATAGGCATCAAGAAGCAGAGTAATGACAGGAAAGACTACCACCAACTGTGAAAAAGAGGCCAGATGAGTAAAAAAAAGTATTGAGGTATGTAAAGATTATAGATGCTACAGGAACATCATTTAAGGTTATGGATGGTTGCTGCAGCTTCAATGCTAACTTGAAGCAAAAAATTATGACTGTGGTACCTACCAAGTGAGTGAATTTTACTCATATTTTACCTTGTTTGAGTCATATAAAAGACTCTATAGAAACTTATATTCATTCTAAGCTTACCATTGAGACATACATGAGACACATATAGTGGTGTAATTCATCCTCTACTTGATTAGTCTAATTGGCTAACAGTTAAATGCCCACAAATTAAATCAACTATCAATAAGAAGAAAGCTAGCATGCCAAAAACAACTAGAAAGAGGCAACCAGAAGAGAGATTGGATAAACAAAAATTGAATAAAATAAGTACTATAAAATGTGGCAACTATAATCAATTTAGTCACAATAACAAGAGTTGCAGGCTCTAACCATCAACAAGCTAGGTAAATGGATAATTCAATTAAGTTTATTGTCTATTTTATTTTTTAGTTTACCAAAACATAATACTGCATTATTTATTCTTTTAAAAGGAACCACAGTCTTCAGCCAATGATCCAACAAATGCAAGCACTACAGATGCTAAAGCAAAAGCCTTAGAAGCTCTACAATAGATTTCAAGAAGACATTCAGAGCTATTAAAATGAGTTAGAAGCACTGCAATATCCAGATGAAGGGGAAGGGCCAGAAGCAACACATATCAATCTTCACAATAGAGGTATTTTATTTCATTTCAAATTCTATAACATTGATCAGTATTCAATACATGATTGTTTTTTTATTTCATTTCAAATGTTGTTGATCACTATATCTTTATTCTTATTACAAGGCATACATTTAATCTTATAAAAAAAAACTAACATGAATACTACTATAACTATCAAAGTAAGAAGCCATTATTTTGTCATTGCATTATTCATATATCTTTTAATACGAGGTTGTTGGTATGGTACATAAGCATTAGAAGTGCATTCCTTATGCGAAATATGACTACTTTCAGCATCAAAAATTATATTTGCATTGAAATCCTCTGGTCCAGGTTCCAAAACCTATAAAAATTGCATCTTTTACGTATGTGTAATACACTAAATTTGTAAGTATTCTCTAGATTATATTTTGTAACTTATACATATGTTTAAATAATGTTATGCTTGATGATGAATATTACCTAATACAACCACTTAGCAAATAAGTACCTAATTTCATCCTATCTTGATGACTCATTCATCAATAACTTATATATATGCTTAGATAATGTTATGCTTAGTGATGAGAATGACTTAACACAAACACTTAGTAAATAATTACCTAATTTGATGACTCATTTACAAACCTAACATGTCCACCATAAGTGAGTGGATTTATCATCATGTATCACTCAAATAGATACTATAAATAGATAGTGTCTATGTGAGAAAGAGTGTAGGAATTAGTTGAAATGAATCAAAAACTAGAGTGTGTATATGAGTTGAGAGTGTTAAACTATAGAACAACCAAGTGTTGATTTAAAAAGGAAGGAGAAGAAGATAGTTAAGTCTTAAGTGGAATCTTACTCACGGATATATTTCTCATTTCCATGCTATAATTTCTTTAATTATATTTTTCATAATTATGTAAGGTTCATCCTTAGTTAACATGTTTTTATGATGAACTGACAATGAAAATAGTTTATAGAAAGGTTATGTAGAATATAATTGAGAAGAGATTATGTGAAAACTGTGTGTTAAGTTTATGAGTAGTGTATTGTCATAACTAAATTGACGTTTTAAATAGTTATTTTAAATATGACTCTTTCAAATGAATTATACTTCATATTGATTATTGAAAGTCTTGATTTTTATCAAGAACTCTTTAGTTTTGACTTTTGAATATATATATATATGTAATAAGTGGGACTTAGAAAAATAAAGAATTCAACTACATGTATAATTCTTTGAATAAATTGTATTTATACACATATATTTTTATACCAATATTTTTACTATTTAAAAGCTAACACAATAGGAATTCTGAAAAATTTTGTTTCACTGAAAATCTCCAAGAATTTAATTTTATATGAATTTTTAAAGTAGTGACTGCAATGTCGAAAAACAACAATTTTAGTATTTTTCACCTATCAAATGATCTTTAAAACTTTTGAAATTTTATATACTGGCTTTTATATATGTCTAGGTATTTCAATTTTAATTTCACAATTTTTAGACAACTATAAAATATTTTATGAACTAACTTATGAACTATGTTCACATACAGAAAGTCAAGCAGAAATATTAATTTGTTTTTAATAGTTTTGCTAAACTAAATATTTCAAATAAATTATATGTTGAACTTTTATGTATCTACTATAAATAAAAATAGAGTTTATATGAATCCGATATACAAAATATGAGATACGAATTTTAGAGTATTTATTGTTCAATATTGAAATAGATAGAAGGATAGTCATAGGTTAAGAGATATATCTAGTCGAAGAATGATTATGATAGGTAATTAATTGTTATCTTGATCAATAGTATACTTACAGTATTTAGATAAGTAGAGATATTCTTTGAGGTATTTGATTTTTGTTGAAGTAAGTAACTTCATTCATAATATATTCTTTTTGTTTTCAAATGAAAAATATTGTTATTATGATATCTGAAATATAGAAAATGCTTCAAGAAACTTATGATTTATTGTTACTTTTGAAACTTATTTATAGTTTTTCAATTAAATGATTTTCTACTAATGTTGGTTAAAAATATGAATTTTATCTTTTAAATTTATGTATTTTTTGAAGTTTTAAATAAATGATTTGTTTATAGTTTTAAACATATCTTTAAACAAGATTGTAAAATTATAGGTCTCTATATGATAATTCAAAATTATGGGTTCGATTTTAGTTTAATTGGATAGTGTTTATAAAAATATTGCAAGCTACTGTTATGAAAGAATAGAAATTATGATATTTGAAATGAAATGATTATTGAAACTGGAATTTAAAGAAAATATTTTAGCTCATTGTCTATAATCATATGATATTGAACGACTGACATGATATATGATTTGGACCAGCTGGTATCCTTTCTGAAAGTGTACACTACAAATGATTATTGATCGGGTCACGGGGTGTACAGGTGAAACTATATGACATGAGCAAGCTCTGTTTACCTTTTTATATGAAAGTTTACAAGAATTATTTTCGAATTGATTTTCATATTGACTTATAATATTAAAGAGTTTTACTGTGATAAATTTGAAATTAAAATATTTTATTGATATTATTGATGATCTTTTAAAGATGCTTGCAGCCTTTAAAATAAGAACTCTAATACATTATGAATGTTTACTTACCAAGTCGACGACTTACCCTTAGCCATTAACATTTTTGCAGATTAAGTTTTACCCTGGTAAGTTACCTTGGAGTTGGAGGGGCAATCAGGAAGCTATCTATTACTTAATAAGAGAAAATTATGTCTCTAATAGTTTAAGTTTTGATTTCCGTAAGTTCTAAGAATGGTTCAAAAGTTGGAGCGTTATTTTAGAGATTTATCTTTGTTTTTATGTGGTGAGATATTAAGAACTTTTGATTTAATGACTTTTCATAGAAAGTATGAAATATAGTACTTTGGTTCTGTAATAGAATTAGTAGCATCCTCCATTTGACTCATGTTTTATACATGTGAAATTTAGGGTGTTACAACATGCATCTGAAACATAACTTATTTGGATTTTCTTCAAATTTTGATATGCCAACATATGTCCTTTCATTGCATTGATAAATTTTATTTTTAAATTTGATATGGTGACTATTTGCTCAATCAAAGTTGCTTCGTGACCTTATTGACTGTCTATTGGAGTTTCGGCTTTACTGCATGGTTGGATATTTTGGGCAAAAACAATATTTACATATATTTGTTTCAAATAGTTAAAATTTTGTGTTCTATTCTATAGGATACTCAAATATTTTTTGTGTTCTATAAATTGAGTGGAATTAGGTTTTATTCAGATTCTGTGTTGTTTGACAATTTGTGTTAGATTAATAAGATTGAATCTTTTTGGTAATGGGCTGGGCATTGAAGAATTACAATTATTGTAATTTTGTTTAGGCAAAATTTTCTATTGTAAATGAAGTATTTTTAGACTATTTATACACAAAAAATATATAGAAGGAATAATGCCCTTGTTATCAATAGTTAAAAATGACTCAAAAACAGCTAAAAATGATGGTAAAATCATAATTTTATAACGCCATTTAATGTTAAATATTCACATGTTGTTTATTATCTTTTTGTTAATTTAAAATTATTAGTCATATGCCAACCACTTTAAACTTAATAGCATATGCTCATAACCATTAGGGGTAAAATAGATAGTGTATCAGAATAATTATATTTCTGTCAAATTTAATAGTAATTGATTAATGGAGAGGGATAAATTTAAATAATTTAAAACAAAAGGAATAAATTAGGTAAATGAGCAAATTTGAAGGACAAATATGTTATTTTCCTTTGATTTTGAATGCATGTATCTTTGTATTCGATGCTTATATGAGTATGACTCAATGTTATGCTACATTTTAAAAGAAAATTACAAAGAAAAGTGGTTAAATATATATTTGATTTTTTGAAAAATTTTATATCGCAATTTAACTACCCTTTAATTTTCAACCAAATAACTAATGTAGTACTTATAAAATTTTGTTATTCAATTTATAATTTATTGAATTGTTCAACCGATTTAATTTTGACGTTGAAAAGTTATAATTGATTAAACTCAATTGTTCAAATTGTGCTTTATTCTAAAAAATTGCTTTACTACAAAGTGAGTTACAATTGATTTCTTTTCCAATTTCTTTTTCTTGAGAAATACAATTGATTTCAATTAATTTGAGGATTAAATTAAAGCCTTAAAGTAATGACAATTGTGCTTCTCCAGTCACGCAAGGCGACAGTGGTTTACCACTTAAACTCTTCTGGAATAAGGATATCCTCCTCCCGCAAGTTTAAAAAAAAAAAATTAAATTGTCTCAATTTAATAACCTTTCAATTTGTTTTGACGGTGAAAAAGTAAAATTGTAATTCATCCCAAGAATTTCAAGTAAAACCAATAAAGTGAGATGGAAGTTGTCGACACGTCAATCACTGACAAATGGACTATTAATAAAAATAAAAAAAAGTCATGTTTTTATCTTCTACCATGAAACACTCTCTTAACCTTCTCATCAAATACTTCATCCTCTTCATCTCTTTTGCCAGATTATGTATTTGCAAGTATGCTAACAATGTGGTTACCACATGGTTTGTTTATCCACTTTTATTTTTTAAATAAATATTTTTTGTTGACATATTTTGTTATTTTAATCATCATATGTAATTAATTTAATAAATAAGAGTAAAAATATTATTATAAGGTAAAATAAATTTTTTATCAAAATAAATAACAATATACTAATAAATTAAAACAATTTTTTTTAAATTTTTTAAAAATACGTAATACAAATTTAAAATTAAAACGAATTAAAATGTTATTATCCCTTAATTTATTTATTTATTTTTTTTTGTGTTAAAAAATGACAACCACTTACCCCTTTTGTTAAGAGAAGTATAATTTAGTGTAATCTACCTATTTTAGTGCTTGATTGATATTCTAATCAAGGCCGTCATCCACCACCTCAGTGCTGATGTGACAGCGCTTGAGTCTTTGTGACGATGCACCTACCAAATTCTCTTATTTCTCTCTCCAGAAAACAAAAAAAAAAAAAAAACAATTGAGTTAGGATTTATCCAACTCAAATATTAAATCTAAACCGAGAATTCAACTGGCTGTTGGGAATGAATACAGCTGTACTTCTATTCAACTTTGACAACATTTCTTTTTTCTTTTTTCCGAGAGATTGACGACAATATTTTTGAAGGCACAACCGTCCAATTTATCTTTATAACATAAATGTTTAATTGATTGGAATATAAAATTTATATTTTAATTAATATAATATTTAAAATTATTATTAATTAATATTATATTAGTAAATAATAAAAAAATGTAATTATTTAATAAAAAGTTATCACCAGATTAATAACATATAAATTAAAATATAAATCTTATATCTAATTATATAAGTGGTACTATTTTTTAAAATAATATTATATTTTATAAAATATAAATTTTCTTCATAATCCACAACAGCTCAATACTCAGTAGGAATCATAAACAAATTTTTATTTGACAACATACAAACATTGGAATTTGATAATTATTTAGTAGATACGCAATGGATTGGAAAGAGCATGCATCTCTGGCTAATCCTCTTATTTAAATATAATAAAATTGGCAATAAGAGATAAAAAAAATAAAAATTAACACAAAAAAACATGTATTTTTTTTTTGACAAAGTGACATATCTAAATATCTATTTATCTACAGTCTTTTTTTGACATTGTCATTCCTATTTTTATATAACAAATATACATATATTTTTTTAAAAAAATAAAGACAAAATAATAATTTTCTTAAGTTTGACTTAATTACAAATAAATACTTAGAACTATTTATAATTTCTTTTTTGACTTGACTCAACTTATTCAAATTCAATGTTCAATCTCATAATCATAACACTGGAAGAATGAATTTATATTGAGTATTTGCATTATTATGTCATTTCTTTGAAGCGGCCAATGAATTTCACAACATCGACGCCGCGGGACCACCGCCGCGGGCATCTACTTTCCAACAAAAAAAAAAAAAGAAATCAACGGTCAAGATTTGAAACAGAAATTAATGGGGGTACTTAAAAAGCGTTTCACTTTCGAGTCCGCTTGAGCCATCTCTGCTCTTCTCGCCCTGTCTCTCCCCCACAAACACGCAGCACGTGATCACCGACCCGAGTTTTCTTGATTCATTCACGTCACGCGGCTCCATCCTAACGCGCCTAACCATTAAGCCATGTGCGCGTGGGGCTATTCGTTATTCTCTTGTTTGTTCTGAATCTGCATTTGCATCAAAAATGGCGAACACTGAGCCATTTTGCTAAATTTGGAAAATTGTTGCTTTATGGATATTTCATTGATTTCAATATTTCCTTTAAGCAGTAAAGTGGACGGTGAGCAAAATGAGAGCCGTTGTTTCGTTTGTGCTCTTTCTTTATGGTACTAACAATTTTTCTTTTTCTTTTTCTTTTTTAAGCAATACCAAAACATAAAATAATAAGATTGTATTTACGATGTTGTTATAAAATTTGATTTTTTAAAAATTTTTTAATATAAATAAAATATTTTTCTATGCCGATGTGAGCAGGATTTTAATTCCAACTTCTTATTTCTAACTCAAAAAAAATTTATCATTTAAATTAAATAATATCAATGTCTATTAAAAAAATAATTTGAAATTGATATAATTTGATATTCCATGCTTACAAGGAATGTGATTATCATGTTGAAATTAAAAGTAGGGGAATCAAATTGAGTTTTTGTAGAAATTTTAGTCACGAGATTCAAGAGGCTTTTGGGTATATGTCACCAGAAATGGCTGTCAAATTCACCGGATTCACTTTCATCAAATTTTAATTGCATAAAAGGCTAAAGTGTTCATGAACAGAAACTGTTACAACGGAAATAACAGTACAATATGTTTAAGTTTAAAGCATCTCATGTATATAAATGCATTTTTTTTTGAAGAAAAACGCTTTTGTTTGTGATTATTTCATGTTATGTAGTCATAAGTAACTTTATTCCTCTCTCTTCAAAACAGGCAAATATTTTAGCGGACTAACTTTTTAATTCTTAACAATTCTCGTTCCCACCATATAAAGATATTGACGCTGTCGTCCAGGTGCCTGGCTGGGTACGCTTCAGTGCAATTGCTTTGGTCTATAGTAAAATATGTTTGTAACAGCATTTGTATTCCCAATTCTATGATTAAGGATTGGTAGTATATTTATATTTTTACTCTAGGGAGGTCTGATTTTAAATCTTTTTTTTTTGTCCAAACAAAATATATTTGTGAGTGTCATACTTATGCTAATTTGTTTTAAAAATATACATTTATTTGATAATTAATGTTTATACAGCTAGTTTTTTTATTTTTTGTTAATACATGAAGAAAGAGAAATTGAACCTAAGACTTAAAAGATGCACTACAAGCCTTTAAACTACTGAATCATTCTAAATAAATATTTATACAACTAGTTATTTTATGTTTAACCATTATGATTTCATTCAAAGCTATTATCAATTAAGTCATAGTACCTAAATCCCCAATATTATATATGTGAAAATAATGATTAAAAATCACATTTGTGTCAATTACATTATTTTAGGTGAGAATTCATTATGAATAGAGACCAAACTGAAAATAGAAGTAAGTATTAGTGTTTCTAAAGTAATTTGATAAAAATTAAAAGGTTGAGATGATAATGTCTTATGCAATCTAAAAGCTTCAAACTATTTTACTTTTTATTCTAACTAACCAGGTGCTACGTGTGGCAAGAGGGTTGTTAAGTTAGTTAGAGTAGTTTTTTTTTGTTGTAGTCTTGGTTGATAAATACCAAAACTTGAGAAGTTTGTAAAAAAAAACTTGATTCTTCATCATTTCTTTTGATTCTTGTAGCTCTATAAAAACTTGTAATATCAAGATTGTAATCCTTGAATTTTAATTGAAATAATGACATCGATCATTCCTATTTTGGGTGTGGATGTAAGCTATATCGAACTACGTATATGCTCTATTTTTGTCTGCAATCTCTCTTTATTTTCATATTTTAATTTTTTTAATTCTCAAATCTAATTTGTTTAAAATCTTAAATAAGGGTTGCTCTAACAATTAGTATCAAAGTTTGATTTTAGATCTAATGGCTATTCACAAATTTGATATTGAAAATTTTATTAAGAAAAATGATTTTAATCTTTGATAGATTAAAATAGAGGCACTCTTAATTAGTCAAGGGCCCGAATTTACAAGTGAAGAGGTTGTTGTAACTAAAATAGATGGCAAGAAACTTGAAACTTTAAAAGTAGATGGCAGTCGTGCTGAAATAATAAAGAAAGCTAGAATTGTCATTATACTAAGCCTTAGTGACGAAGTTTGAAGGAAAATTGCCAATGAAAAGATTGCTATTAGCCTAGGAAAGAAACTTGATTCTTTATATATGACCAAATTTTGGCCAACAAAAAAGAAACTCTACCAATTAAACATGAGAGGATGGGGCTTAATCAAAGATCATATTGATAGTTTTAACAAGATTATTATTGAAATTAAGATCATCGACGAAAAGATTAAGATAAAGATGAAGAGATTATCTTACTTATCTCATTGCCTTTAAATTATGAGCATTTTGTGGATATTCTTTTATTCGAAAGGGAATCTTTAACTATAAATATATTAATATATTTTAAGGTGTATACATGTGATTGTGTATATGTTGAAAAATTAAATATATGTAACATATACAAGAATTTTGTAGCAGAATTAAGTATGTAATCAACATATACACATTAACTTAAATTCTTAACAACTGAAGATTATAGAAAACATACCTTTGTAGACCTCCGGTGAAGATTTCAAATACGGATTTCTTAGCTCCAACTTTAAGTTCACATTGAAGTGCACTTTTATTTAATTCTAGTTCACAACAATCCGGTGGGATTGTGAAGTTGGAATAACAACAGTTTGATCTCTAGCAACAAGGTTTATGTTACTTGAAAGAAAAATAAGAAGAATTTATTTTTATTTCTCTCTAGTTTTTCTCACAACTCTTTGTTCAATAAAAAACTCTAAAAAATCAAACTATTCTTTTTCCTCTCAACCCCTTGCACGAATTTTATTCACCATTCTTCATAAAAATGAAATCCAATTATTTTTAGTGCTTTTAATACTTTACAAGTGCTCCACCAAAATTAGATTAAGTAGCCAACTATCAAAAATAATTTTTTGTGGACATTTTAATGGTCTAATAAAATTAACCATTAATTTTACAAAATGGTGCTCCATTTAATTTAATTTATGTTTCTCAAATTAGGTATGTCTTCTATTTAGGAATGAAATAACAAATAAATAAAATTATATTTTATTTATTTAAATAATATTTATTTAATTATTCAAAAATTATTTGAATAATTAATATTACCTTATTTTATTTTACTAACATGATTAATGGATGAATTCGTGGTAAAAAAATTCATAAAATAAAATTGTGCCACTTGTTAACATCTAATTAGTTAACAACTCTAGTCAACCAATTAAATGACATACTCAACATTTAAATCTAGACAAGTGCACAACCCGAGAAACCCTAAAATATATTTTCGGTTTGCAGAAATTTTTAGGATGAAACTGTTCAATCCATTATATTGCCCCATTACACAATAAGTACACTTCATCTTGTGAGACTCTCTAGGTCTATACCCGAATTGTCATATGAAACTCCTCTATACGTCCGTGAATAATGCCCCACCCACACGTTATGGATATTACAAAGTGGCGGGTTAGACCATATAAGCTAAGGTTATAATATATTCATATAATCCCTCTATTATTTATATTTAGGTAGAGCAGAGATATAGATCAACACCGTCAAATCTTCATATGCATAACTGAAAGTTTATCTCTAAAATTTTATTTCAATAAATTATATTCCTAAACACTGTTGTAATATTATTTATCCCTAGGGTTAAGCTCTTTTCTCGAGAATTACTGCTTATAGCCAAAAGAATTTTTGAAATATAATCTTAGAGCATTATGTTATAATACTTACCCAAATGAGCTAATGGATCCCATATCTATGCACACCTGACTCCATGAGTATCAGATCATACCCAACAACACCCAGCGGTCAGATCATAAAAGGTTTCCGACATGTATGGAACTAAAGTATGGTGGATCACTCACAAGCCCACCGTGACACTTAGGTTAAAGGACCATGAATACTATTTAACTCAAAAGATCATCTATTGACTGCTTTATGGGATGTCTATTGGAGATCTTTGTGAGTCTGTTCAGTATTCAGTTCTTACTGAATACCTGTATCTCTATACAAGCTTCCACTAAACTCATGGTTTATTAAGACTAACCATCTGGACCATTCAGATATAGACATACATTGATCTATATATTTATTAAGGTATTCATTGATAGATCAACATCAGTGAAGATAGATAAAAAAAATATAATATTTGAGAACATATTTGCATAATGACATTTCTTAGCACTATTTGTAACTCTTTACAACTACATTAATACTAATATATTTTCAGGTCTTTGTCCCATTTCAGACGAGGCTCTAACTTTTTAGATATCGCTGACTCTTATAACTTGATAACTCTTATCAGTGCCAACTCTTAGCATTTATAACTCTCAGTGTTGCTAATTCTTAGCACTGATCCAAACTCATTTAGACCAGATCTGAACTCTTTTAGATCGTACAATGTTTGAAATGTTACAAGTATCTTACCATATATAAAATATAATTAGCGATTTGATAAATGATAATACTAGTATAAATATTAAACAAATATTCATACATAAAGGGATGACACGTAAACACAAATTCCAACAAAATAATGTTAAGTCGTCTTTGAATTCTAAAGAATTGAAAAGAAAAAAAAGACAAAAGGCAAAGATCATAATGGTGAAGGATTGAGAGGAATGCTTGAAAAGAGGGAATCTAAAAGAAAAAACACTAGAAGATCAAAGTCTAAGTCTAAAGGAAAGAAATGCTACTTCTATAAAAAAAAGAAGGTCACTTTAGAAGTCCAAAGAGAAAAACAAGAATGAAATCAAATAAAGAGCCAAGGGATGCAATAGTGGTTTTTAATGATAGTTATGATAGTGCTCACATTAGTAAATGAGCTTTCCCCATCCATACGAAAGATTATAGATTCCCTCACTATATTTATCTTGCCTTTCTTCCAGAACTATAGGGTAAACTCATCACTCGAACAAGGAACCTTCTTGGTAGGCACCTTCGATAGAGAGTAACACGTACCTTTAATAGTGTTATTCCCTTTCCCCACCCTTACCTCTATCTGGGGAGGAAGAGCCATGTTATCTCTTCTTTCGACTCATGTTCTAAAGGGATTAAGACATTCCAAGTTACTTCTAACATTTATTGGCTTGTATACAAAAATTGAGACAATGAATAGTTAAAATAAAAAAATATAAAAAAGTGCATAAAAAACTATATTAAACTAGTCATTTGAAGGTAAAAATCTTTTTGGAGTTAGATCCAAAATTGACGGCAAAGCACTCTTAACTTGAAAAAGATTCACTTTAGCCTCAGGCATGAAACAATTAACATATTCCTTTGAAACTTATGAAATTGACTCTTCAGCCTCAAAAGGCCTCGTCGATGCCTCAAAAGGCCTCGTCGATGCCTCAAGAACTATGATTGGTTCTACTGGAGCCTTCAGAATCAACCCCTGAACTTTAGATAACACAATTGTTGTATGAGGAACTACACCTTCTGCATTAAGCCTAGAGGTGCTCTACCTTTTGATTAGAGAGACCCTAAGCCAAGACCCTAGGTAAGTCTTTGCATTATTTTCTCTTTTTCTCAATATCTTTGCTCCTTTAGACCCTTGTCGAACAAATCTGGAAGCATCTCTAGAAGGTTTTCCATAAAGGCTTGAAGATTTGCAAAACAAAAGCAAAATGTTAAGTAGAAATAAAGACTACCATGAAGAAAATAAAAGCAAACATCAACTAACCTTTCTCCAAAAAAAGCATTGCTTGGTGGAGGAGCAGTTGACGCCTCCACATCGAAAGGTCTAACTTCTCTAAGAGAGGAAACCTCCCGAGAAGAAACCAATGATCTAACCGTAAAAAAATAAATAGTAGGCCGATCTTCAATAGAAGGAACTGATTGCAAGGGTTTTATTAAAAAGGTCTTTATGGGTTCAACCACAAAGGACCAATAGAAGGACTAGCAACAACTGTAAAAGTAAGCGGATCTTGAGGAGTAACTTATGAGGATTTACTCTTATCATCAGGCTTTACACTTACACTTAAATACATAGGATTTTTAGAACTGGAGGAAGCACTAATGAGTGAGAAATTGAGTATCTCACCTTTCTGAGTGACACAAACAACTTCACTGTTGACGGATGTAAAAAGAATGATAATTCATAAACAAAAAAGATAGAAGGTGTTAATAAAATATACTCAAAGGAAAATCCACTCACTTAAATTAGGAAAGAAATAATGGTAAATGCTGTGACGATAGATAACCTTACCAATATCATTGTTGTTATTCGAATAAGGAGGTAACAAAATATCACTAAGAAGAAGGTGATGAAGAATCACCCGTATGCAAAATTTGCGGGCTTTAAAAGTGTAAACCTTTTCCATAATTCTTAGATTATGAAAGGTTAAAATCCACAATCACTCTTCAACAATTAGTGGCATAATAGATAGCCTATCTTGAGAAGGCACAAATATCTCTATAATAAGTCAATGCCATATAAATGTTTATGAGAAATCTTCTTCTTCCAAAAAAGATTTTTTTATGAACCTTTCCCTCCCTAGAATTAAAAGAAATATCAAGCTAGTCTTTTAGTTGAAGTTCTTGAAAGAAGTTGTTACTTTACAATAGTAGCCTTAACTTTTTCAATCACTGCTCATTACAGCCACGTGCTTTTTTAAGCCGACCTTCTTATCCTTGAAGTTGAAGAAAATTCTTTTCAACCCCTTTCAAGACCAATAATAATTTTTAAAAATTGGAGGTTATAGGATAAGAAAATGTCATACAAAATCAGACTGTACAAGAAAGGAATCATATAATTTAAAAGAGCCACATCTTATAAGAGATAAAAGACATTAGGATGAACTTAAAAAGAAAGAGACCAAATATATAGAGGAATTCATAAATGATCGGGGGAATTGGGAACCAAAAACTTAGAAGATGCTCCCTCAACAAGGGAAGTTCCTCAATCCTCATTGAAGATGGATCTAAATATGGTTTACCACTAGGAGATTACAAATCTCTACCTCACAGGAAATTAGAACATTAACTTTAATTCGTTTAAGAAAAAAGTATTTAAACCTCTCTACCTTACAAGAGAAACTTAGTGTTTTTTTAAATTAGGGAAATGTGAAAAGAATAAAAATGATAACCAAATATTTAAAGTAGAATAAGAAACTACCTATGCGTTTACCTATTAAATTAAAAATGTCACCAGAATTCAAAGAGACATGATTGCCATAAACAATAGGAAGTAAGAAATGAAAAGTTTTTTAAGAGGTACGGGCATATAAGAGTTGTAAGCAAAGGAGTGTGCTAGAGAAGCTTTTCACTTAAAGCAACACACTACTTCACTTATAACAGGACATCTATTGGACCAATTATTTAAAGGCCTAACCAATGTACGCACAATCCAGCCTTTAAAAGAGTCATCCACATCAAAACAAAGACCAACTTTATGAAAAAAAAGATTTACCTAGATTTCATATCAAACTTAACAAGTAACCTGACACGCTGACTCATAAATCCTACAAATGAATCATGTACGCTGTAAGAAAGTGGGAGTGGATTAAACTTCTAATTCTTATTCCAATTCTAATTGATTAATTGCTATATTTATGAGGAAAGATTTCTCATAAGTTCTACTTAAATCTCTTTGATTAAAGACTCATTAACATACTTAAAATTTTAATAACTGGGGTTTAATTAAATACGAACACTTATGCATACTTTGAAACAGATTGGAACTCATGCATAGGGTTGGTAAAATAGGTTATGACACGATTATTCAACACGAATTTGACACACTTTAAGTAAATATGGGTAGAGAAAATTAATACAGTTAATAAACAGATCAAATTTATGTTACCCGTTTATTAAGTCACGTTTAATAAATGAATCGTATTAGTGTCTATTCATGTGTTTATTTATTTAAGTCATGTTAAATAAACGAATCGAATTAGATATTATTATTTGCTTGAACGAATATAATTGTAAACGAATTAAATCGTATATAATCATATAAACGAATTGAAATTTGATTCATTTATTTAAACGTGTCTAATCGTGTCATGTCGTGTGAATCGAATATTAAACGAATCGAATCTATGTTTGAGTCTTTGATTCGTTTAGTAAACGAATCATATACGAATACAATAAAATTTCATTAATACCTTATATTGACAAGACACGAATACGATTTATTTACACGAATTGCTACCCTTACTCATGCATTACAAATAAAGATAATAATTTGTTCATGGAGGGGGAGATTCATATTGACACTATTTTTTTTAAAATTCAAATGTAATATTATAAAACAACTTCACAATATTACATAAGTAGATCTACGGATACACATAAGATATTTACCAAAAATTTTCACAAGAATAAAATATGACTTTTGTAAATTACCGGAACCTATTTTTTCAAGAATGAAATATAACAAAGTCTAAAAACAAGACCTAGTCCAAAAGAAATATCTACACTTATTATGGATAAAAAAAATTTGACTCTTAAATAAGAGAAATTTTAATCTTATAAGAAAGACTATCTTATATTGCATATGAAGATTATTACATAAACGATCATACTGAAAAAAATTACAAAAAAAAATTCTTATACAACATCATAATTAAGTACATCCAAAGTGCCAATAGAAGAGAAGCCACGAGACTAGAGAAGATTGACACTTGCAACAATAGCTAAAACAATGGACTTGAAATAAAATAAAAACGAAAAAAAAAATTATGATAAACAAAAACCTAAGCTATTGGTGATAAAGAGCAGTTGGAGAGGAAGTAAGAGCCCCCTCTCCGGTGTGCGTGATGTGTATTAGGGTTAGCGTGATGTGTTACTGTCTGTTAGCTAGTCGGTAAATTTGACACTATTAAGAAGTCTATTGTGGGCATGTAATTTGCAAGCTGCCCATTGACTTTGCAATGCATCCCAACTTAGAAAAACTTTTTTCCTACAGAGAAAAGACTTATTCAAAAAAACGAGGCAAATGACGCAACAAATCAAGTGACGGTCGACGAGAATCGATGTAACTTTCCTTATGAGTTGTGTCAAAAAATAATAATAATAAAATAAAGCAAATCGAAATTTCTTGAAAACACCTTAATTTCCTTGTTGAACATTTCATTCTGGTTTTCCTTGAAGACATGCAATTTGACCAAGCAAGCCAATTTAATTATTTCAAGCAAATTTTGTCCATCCATGACATAAAACGTGAATGATTAGATTTTAACTTCTCTTTCTCCAATTTTATACATATCATTATTGAAATAGAGCAGCATTACACATATATATATATATGCAATTTATTTTATTTTCTTAAAAATATAAATCGATGTAACACTATTTATAATTAACACATTATTTCATATTATTTAGGGTCCAATTAGAAGTGCTTTCTGAAAAAATCAAAATCGCTTTGTAAGACTTGAGCAGTGTTTATATAGACGTTTGACGAAAAAAAGTTGTTTTTTTTTTCTTAATCCAAAAGTAGTACTATAAATATATTATTTTAAAGGAAGCATATAATAAGGTGCTTTTCTCATAAAACACGTGTAATGCTTTCTCAAATAATATGAAACTAAAAGAAAATTATTTTTTTAATTTTTAAATTTTTTTGTTAAAAATTTTAAATAATAATAATTTTTTAAAATAACAAACATGTTCACATTTTTAAATGAAAATACATATTTTTTTAAATTATAAAAAAATTATGTTTTAAAAAAATTTGCCCTTAACCTTAAATCTGAATCTCAAAGGCATTATCCTTTAGAACTCCAATTAGATCTTAAAAAATTAAGATTTAATTTTTTAAACTTAGAACTCAACACTAAAAACGAACTCCTCAAATTAGGATCCAAAAAATCTTGCCCTCTTTAAACTTTGACCTTACTTCGAGAATTAAAGATTTGATCTCCTAAACTTAAGATTTTATGCTAAAATTTAAGAACCTAACACCAAATCTGAGGGAGCCCTTATAATTTTGTGCTCCTTAAATTCTGATTTGATCTTAAGAACTAAAGACTTGATCTCTTAAATTTGAGATCAAATACTAAGTCTTAAATCCTAACATTGAGGTTTGGAAAACCCATTACTCTCTTAAACCTCGATTTAATCTTGGAAAGTCAAGATGATTCCTTATATTTAAGATACAGTACATTAAGACTTGACCGATCAGCATTGTAAAATAGGAGACCTGACCTTTTAACACTTCAAATTGAGAGTGGTCTTGCACTCTAACACCTCTTAAAATTCAAAAATAAATCTATAATAGTTAATAATTAAAATAAAAAACACAATAATATATATTCATTAAATATTTTCATAATATTTATATAGAACTTTTTGTAATATTTTATTTACTTATTTTTATGTACAAAAAATATTTTTAATGGACAATTAAATATTCTACAAAATATAAAAAGCACTCGAAAAGTAGTTTTCTAATTTATTATCAAATATTTACTTACTTTAAAAAAAAACAATTAAAAAACACTTTAAAGCATTATAAGATAAAAACGCTTTTTAGAAAGTATTTATAAACAAACCCTTATACTCATTAATGACATTGATGTTTTTGTGCTTTCTTCCTACTAATATTTTATGACCGAACTAATTTGTGAAAAAAAGTTTTACATACCTAAAATTATTCTATTGAGGTAATTCCAACCCAAGTCATTACAGTAAGTCTACTCATCCCGGATGGTGGTGGTCTCTCGAATGGTTCATTTAATTTAGGTCTATATTAAAAACAATTGATTACATTTTTTTAGTAAAAAAATTCTTAGAGCTCTATAATAGATACTAGTGTGATAGACTTATTAAAATAGGGTATATAATTATTTAAAAGATTTAAGTGATAATTAATTAAAATATATAATTTGGTTGTATTTTTAAAAAAATTTGAGAACTTAGATGAAATAAACAGCGCCATTCAGGAACCTTTCGGGATGAATAGATTTATTGAAGTCGTTACTGGGCATCTATCCAGCATCCACCGCTAGGGATAAGAGAATAATAATCTCCAGCTCATCATTAATTAGCTTGGACCTCTTGTTATTTTTGCAGCCGCAGAATCTAGGGTTAAATTGCAAATAATTACTTGTATAATACAGCTCCATTAATTATTAATCTAATCCTTTTTGCACATCGAAATTATCGAGTAAAATGCACAGTATTTAATCTAATTTAAAAACCATCATTGCGTGCCTACTCTTATATATATATATATATATATATATATCATATGAGAGGGAAGACAAGCATGAACAAGCAGTAATTGGTGTGCCAACATTATTCAAGAATCTTAATCATTTATCTTTCTTCCTTGGAAATGACTCTCGCCTATCTCTTGATATTTCTGGTGCAGGCATTCATCTTTATGGCGGTAGACACACAGATAATCCAACATTATTACTTGCCTACTATCACTATGATTACAGCATAAGCACATGGGGTGGTTATTATTTGCATGTAAATATATTTTCCTTTTGAACCCACCCCTCACTGTCTCCACAGAGAGGGTCTAGCTGTGTTTCTATTTCCCAATGCCAATACTGCGACTGGAATTCCACCCATTGTTTTTGACTTAGCCCAACTGCTTGCCGGGTCTCTCAATAATAGCTCTTTTAAAGCCATTGCCAAAAAAAATCAATTCAAAGACAACACCCCCCGATTCTTTTAACTCTACCCGGGGAAGTAGACTTTGAATTTTGAGTGCTTATACACACGGTCAAAGATATACTGAAACGTAAAAAGAATGGGTAGGAAAAGCATGATTTTTTTTTTAAAATGTAGAATATTGAATTGTAGCTTTAAAAATTTTAGGCTCATCTCATAAAACACGTGAATTTAACAAGTAAATATATGATTACAGAAATTATTTATATGCCTAACTGATATATATATATATATATATATATTCTAAAAAATAATATATGCCATTGCCAACAATAGGTAACGTCATGATGTCATAGGGAATAAAATAAGCTGCTCCTACTTTTTTTTAATTAAAAAAAAGAAAGAAGTTAGTATAACTCAGAATTTTGTTCGCTAGTGTTTACGTGTTTGATTAAGCTTTGGCTATGAACTTCCACCAGCGAAATGATAGAAGTATCTAATATATAGTGTGAGATTGTAATTTCATGCTTCTGAATTCACAAAGCTTTAACAACTTTAAATATATAGATTTATATTCTTTTAATTTATTAGCCTTCATGTTTAAACTCTCGTCGTGGTGTATAATAATTGGAAATTAGACTCTTTAATTAGATATAATAACAATACATTCTTTTCTTACAATAATTTTGTTAATTGTATGTCTTTATTTTATTTAAATAAATATGATTTAATGTTTGCACAATATTTTAATTTAATTTATTTTAAAAATTATATTTTTATATTTTGTGCAACTTGTATCTAGATATAAAGTGAGTATTTTATTAGTTTTAAACTTTCATAAATCTATTAATTTTATTTTATAATATTTATTGGTTGTAAATATTATAGAATAAGTTCACATAGAATTTTATTTTATGGTGATAGTAAGTTATTTGTATCGTAATTTCTTATGATTTATTTGTCATAATTTTTATTGAAGAAGTCAATTATTAAAGCAGAAGATTAGAAAGAGTGAAAAGTGGAATATTCCAAGTAGGTGCATGTATGTGCTACTATTTTTTATGCGAATTTTTGTGAACAAAAGTTTTTATTGTGTATAAATAAAATTAAATTGGTAGATTTAATTATGATAATAACAAATAGTTATAGTTAAAAATATGTCAATTTTTGTATTAATTTAATAAAGTGTTTTTAATTAAAAAAAACTAAATGAATTTTAACCTTTTGGTATTGACTTTATATAATGATTATGGTAAATAAATATTTCCCAATAATATATATAATTCTATTTGGTAGTGTTTTCCTTCAAATTTCAGCTTAAGCTCAATTTATTAAAAGGTTAAAAAGATTCGAGTCTTAAATGAGTAAAAAAAAAAGAGCTATTTTTATTTTAATATAACTCTATAAAAAAGGTTTTTAAACAAATAAGAAAACCACTATCTTTATTTTAACAAGACTATAATATGTGAATCATAATTAAAAAAATACTATTACACCATAATTTTACTTAGATTCTACGACCTTATATCACTACTATTTTTTAAATAAGGATAAAATCATAAACGGTAGAGTCTCCTCAACAATCAATTTTCTCTCTCAATGATCAATTATGAGAACAATTTCTTTATAAACTATAGAAAGGGGGGTGGCATATATATAGCACATCTATTATAATTAGGGGAGTCAATCTATTAAAAGACCCAAAAAGAGTCTTAAATGGGTAAAAACAAAACTATCTTTATTTCAATAGAACACTATAAAGAAAGTAATAAATAAATAAAAAAATTATTATCCTTATCGTAGGACTTTAATAGGAAAATTTTAATTAAAAAAGTATTATTACATCTCAATTTTACTCAAATTTTATAATCTTTATACTATTATTATCCTATAAATAAGGATAAAATTATAAAATGATAAGAGTTTTCTCGACAATCAATTTTTTCAATCAATTATGAGAATAGTTTCTTTGTAAGTCAAAAAGAGAGGGGCGGCTTAGAGGAGAATGGTATATTTTTTATTCTATAAAAACTTTTTTTCCGTGTATCACTATTGTAAAAATATGTAATTTTAGCTTAAAAGTATTAATTCTGTAAGGCTAGCCTTTATGGAAGGTTCTTGATAAATAAAAGAAAAAAAAATGCATATATTAAATGCTATGGTTAGATGACTATTGTATTAATTCATGATAATCATACTAATTTATCTTTTTTAAAATATGACATGATCTTATACTACCATTGCTTTATAAAATAGGGGTAAAATCATAAAGGATAGAGCTTTTTTTCAACAATTAAATTTCTCTCTCTATGATCAATTATGAGAGTAATTTCTTGGTAAACTAAAGAGAGGGGTGACATATCTATGGCACATTTGTTATTATTAAAGGATTTAGTCTATTAAAAGACTTAAAAAAATTTTTAAATGAGTAAGAAGAAAGTTGTCTTTATTTTAATAGAATTTTATAAAAAAATCTTAAATAAATAAGGAAATCACTATTTTTATTTTAATAGAACTTTAATAGATAAATTTTAATTAAAAAAAATACTATTATATCTCAATTTTACTCAAATTTTATAACTTTTATATTGCTATTACCTTATAAATAAGGGTAAAATCATAAAGGATAAGAGTTTTTTCAACAATTAATTTTTTTTTTATCAATAATCAATTATCAAAATAGTTTCTTTTGAGAGGAGGCGGCTTAGAGGGGAGCGGCATATTTTCTATTTTATAAAATCTTTACTTCCGTGTATATCTAATATATAAGTAGGTAATTTTGACTTAAAAGTGTTAATTCTATGGGCCATCTTTCGTGGAAGGTTCTTAAACAAAGTTTTCAAAAAAATGCATATATGAAATGATATTATTATGACTATTGAATTAATTCATCGGTAATCAAACTAATTTATCATTTTTAAAATATCATGTGAAACTCGTTAATTAGATTACATTTCATTAATAATTATATCGACAAGTATTATTTTTTAAGGAGTTCATATATATATATATTAATTGAACTGGACTTAACATGAAAAATGCCAAAAATTATATTATTAATTGTAAAATTTGAGATGTTATTGGCTCCGTAATATTATTAAAGAAGCAGGGGAACGCTGGCCATCACGTTATCATAGTCGGTCACAACTCACAAACAAAAATTCAAAAGTTAATGGATGTTTCTTTTGAAAATAAAGCATAATTTTTGGTCATAAACCTTAGTGGGCGGCAATGAACTTCTGGTCGGAGAATTTCCATATGTCTTAGATTTGGCTCTTTCCAGCCAAGGATTGGGACCCTCCCCCTTATCAACCTATCCAATTATGACATGTTTTAAATCCTTTTTTTGAGTCCTAAATAAATGGTTTCTCATACATCCATATCAACTTTGTCACGAAAAGAAATTAAAAAATTCACATAACATGTCTCTTATTTAAAATGAGTTTCAACCACGCAGTTAGTTCCAAAATCCCATCTCTCAATTATATAAATTGAGGTCGATTATGCTAAGTAATTAGTACGCCATGGTTGATTTTTGTAGTTCATTTCGTGGAATTGATCATATTCTTTACGGTGAATAGTCATTGATTCATTGTTCATATACATAAATAGATAGTCTCTACCTGCCTTTATTTAATTTCCAAACAAATGACTCGGGACTTGGAGAATATTTATATATGAAAGCAATTTCAAGAGAGAATGACTTTTAATTCCGTAGGTTATTCAAACTATATTGCTTAATATAAGGTCAGATTGCTTGCTTTGTACTCATCCGTTTTCAAAAAGGACTTGTATCTTCTAATAGAGACTTTTAATTGAATCTGAACTAGTTATAGTCATCACTCATAAAGATAATGTACCCAATTATATAAAGATATTGACTTTTGCATTATTATTCTGTGAATTGTGATTACAAAGAATCCTTCTTATACTAATTGTCCCCAAAACAAAACAAAAACAGGGATTTCTTAGGCCATTAATTCTAAAACAGAAAAAAAGAGAAAATCTCAAGTAATGAAGTACAAATGGCAATGGGTTTGCAGATAAAGACAAAAATTTTATAGAAAAAAAAGGATGTGGGATCCCCGAAATTCTGCAAGCAAGATATTTTATTGGTTAGATCGTTGCCTTTGAACTATAATTTTGTTGTGATCATTTTGATGAAATCGGTAATGGTGGGAGATTACTTGATGAAAATTGTGGGGTATAGGAGAAGAGAATCTGTCTCGTTGCCTTTTTACTGTGAACAGTAATATTAGGAAAGAAAATTGCAAAGGGAGATGAATCATGCTTAGATTAAGAAAACAACTTTCTTTTTCAACAGACAAGAAAATTTTTGTTTACTTAGTAGTGGATGAGAATGAAAGTTAGGTTTTGTCAAAGCCAATGTTAACTAGATATTTATTTTATAATTGTGGTTCCATGATAAAGTTGAGGATAATCGAAGGAAGGTTCATGCACAATTGCAAATCATATCTTGAAAGGAAAAATTGTTCCATCTATCTCATTATCTCTTCCTAGATATTAGCACAAGACAATGGATTTGAAGGCCATGTACGATGTACGCAAACAGTGGTTTCTCCTTATATATGCTGCAAATATGTTAAATCAAACTGTTCCCCCTCAGAAAGTTGGCCTAAAGCCAAGTCTCAAATTTGTCTAAAAGAAGGTGAGATGGGGCCTCCTCAGTATCAATGTTCAACCACGAGAAGGATGCAATATTGAAAGTCTTGAGTACATCAAACCTTAAAAGATCAATGATTCATGTTAATAGTAAAATCTTGTAATTCTATGAATCTTTGATAAACGCTACTTAATAAGGGAAACCCAAGAATATTGAATTGAAGTTAATCTCATAAACTCCTAACAATCACGGAGATAACTAAACGCCAATATATGGTAGGGGCCAATTATAAAAAAATAATATGACAGTAATCAAAAGAATTTATACTATTTTTAGCTATTTTAAACTTTAATTTTTAACAGATATTTATTTAAGTATCAGAGATTCTTTCTAAAAAAATTATTGACGAGACTTATCCTTGCTCCATTTTTGTTTTAAGAATATTTAAAGGCGCTGCGCAGAGCCCACTTTAACATAATCCATCAATAGAGGCTCAAATTCGTTCCTAGAATATAAATTTAAAATTAATAGTGTAAAAAAAATTAATTTGTTAGGTTAATAATTTTTGGCGCTGTCTGTGAAAACAAAACAAAAGATCTTAAAGGATTAACAGAATTAGGATGGTGAATTATTCATAGAGCAACATCAATTATGACCCAGATCTACGATTGATTGAGCATTTAGAACGGAATAACAGAATCTAATTGGAGAATCCTTGGGAAGGTGATACAATATTGCAAACTAAAACATCCTTGCCAATAAGGATTTAGGAAGAACTTAGGATGATGAGGGAGGAAGGAGAATAGATGAGAAATTAGTGATAGAGATCTTGAAGGAACAAAGGATATTGAGCGAAGCCGTGGAGCCTTAGGGTGTTGATTGAAAAAAATCCAAAAAGAACGTGCTCAATCTCAAGTTGATGATTCGGACAGTGCAAAGGACTAAAACGTAAGAAGAGTCGGCAATTTCTTAACTGGGGAAAAAGGTAACTAGGGAGACAGAGTATTAAAGAACTCACCCGAGAAAATACCTTTACAAGAGAAGGTCCAAAAGTTAGAAGAGAGGATACACAATCTTCTTAAGGAAATGGAGAAATGAGACGTCCTTCTTTAAAGATAAAAGGAAATGAGATCCCTTCTAATTGATGAGTTCAGGGATATAAAGATACTGGTAGGATTTAGACTATATAGCCTCCCTACCTATAAGAGCATCACAAATCATAACCACTATGTGGGTAAGATTACGAATCTATTATCCATCATAGGCTTAAGGTAAGAATAGATGTGTCAGTTATTCCATATGAACTTGGAAGGAAAAGCTCTCCTTTAGTATTAGAGTTTCAAACAGAGGAATATTTTCTTTCACATTGAACTTACAGATAAGTTTATGTATCACTATCGGGGGTCTTGTGAGGCCAATAAAGATCTCCAACAATTGTAAAGAATTAGTCAAGGTCGAACTGAAAGCTTGAGGGAGTTCATGAAGAGCTTTCACAGGGAAATAATCTAGCTTAGGGCCTTTGATCTACCAATTGCTCTGGAAGCTTTGAAAGCTGGGTTAAAACTAAACCGATTCTAGTACTACCTCTATAAGATTCCCATTATGAGCTATATAGTTGCCTACGACCAGGCACCCAAGTATATGGCCATCAAGAACGAGGAAAAAGCTAAGAAAGTGGACTCAACAGATGCATCTAGGGGGCTGATATATCCTCGGGAGATGGGGATAATGAGTTCCCCAAAAAGAAAGTTCTTTAGGGGTAGAAGGAAAAAACTCCTTTGTAAGACCCCAAAGTAACATCGACACGAGCTTTTAGGTCCTTGGATCCCTTGTAGATTTGTTGGGCCTCCTACCTTGCCTTGACTATGTCTCCTCATGTTGTTGAATGCTGAGCAACTTTTGAATGACATTTTTTTGACATTGAGAGAAAGCATAAACATCTTGGAAAAAAGGCTTAGAATCTTAAATGATTAAAAAAATAAGAATCGATAATCTAAAACTTACATCTATCATGCTGCTAATGATAAGGTGGATTGTGGTGATCGTGTCCTAATTTGCCATTTGTTAGGTTTGAGTAGGATCTACATAGCGCTTTCCTTATTGCAATAGAAGAATTAAGTACTCGAGGTGAGAGCACTAAGTTTGCAGGCGTGACAGTAAGAAGCTTCTTAACTCTTAGTTGTTGTATTTCTTTTTAGGAGGGCAATCTACAACTTAAGGGAAGAACTCTGAGAAGTTCCATAGGTTAAAGTAGGGGCTATAACAAGAAGGATCTGCATGGGTACTTTAGAGGCGATTGTTTGTCACATTTCCTGCCTCAAAATCTTTACGGGTTGTTTTAAGGTTGCACCCTTATTTGCTACCAAGGTGGCCCATTGGGAGGCAAACACCCTCTTAGACTTTTACAGCCTCTACCCCGAGTTCTAGGGCTGAATAAGAGATTCATCATACCTTAGGAATCCAAAACTTTGAGCCATATTCCCGAATTAGAACTCATCCCCTTTTGAAGAGCCCTTATTATACCCGTGTCACGTCATTGGTCTTGTATTCCTATAAAAAAGGGATATCATGAATAGAAAGTTCAAGTGAGAACACCAAAAATCAATTACATTTTCTATTTGAACTGAATTCGAGATGAGATTCACGTCTTTCAAAATGGGCTGTTAACTATAACTCCACGTGCCTCTAAAATATTTGGCTTGGCAGCTTAAGTATTTATAAGGGAGATAGAAAAATATTAAGAAGTAAACTACAAAGGCAACAATGAAGAATATAAGGGAACAATAAAGGAGAATAACCTGCTTCCAAGGAAAGCCTAGTCAGGATGGACCAAGATCCCCCTTGAGATTGAAGAACTTCCTACCCCCATTCTTTACCAGCAAAGAACCAGAATTCCTTACAGTCTTGTTATTGGATGACAGATTTTGGATAGGACCATGAGCTTTTTAGCTCGAAAAGTAGTAAAATTCTTATTCTCAGTCGCAATATATCTGAATTGATATAGGTACCGCAATACTTGAAAAGAGGGTCGGGACTGTCCTACACTCACCCATAAAAGAAAAAAGTCTCGACAACATTTATTATGGCTTTGAACCTAACTAGGAAGGGGCAACTTTCAGGTGAGATAACATCTTCGCAAAATAAGGTTGCATAAGAAGCCTAAGCCCAAGCTTAAGAAAAATAATATACAAGGCTACCTCGCTTTGTTTAGGGCGGCTTGGGAAGTCATTGGGGTTTGGAGCTTGTAGTGTTACTGAGCAAGGAATGTTATATTGGTACCTAAGATGCCTTAGGTTTTTCTTGATCACGCAGGACCTTTGGTACCTAAGATTCAGCTCGTACTCTTGCTCCTCAAGATCGGCAATGGGATCATCAAATGACTTCCCTTATTCTTCTCATACCTCTTCCCCTAATTCAGGATTGGCCCCATCCCTTAATAGGACCTCATTGCCCGTATTTTTGGGAACTGCAATGGCCAGAGTGCCCTCAAGGACCTCTATACCCCTAGAAGAGGAGGCATCACCTTTAGAACCTCAAGAATCCCTAACACAACTAACCTTCTAATGTGAGAGTCTATTCAATTTCCTCCTCTCACCCATTGACAGCCTAATATCTATATAACCTTCATTTTTAGAAGGCATTGAAGTTTGGGAAATTTACTTTATAAGTAAAAAGGCAAATAATAAACAGTTTAAATCAAACATCTAGAAAAAAATTTACTAAATACTTCAAAACCATAAATACTATAAAACAACAAAAATAATTTAGAATCTATCCTATGAGATTCAACAGAAAGAAAAACATTAATTATACAGTAATAATTCAAGAAAAATGGTGAAGAAGAACTCATCGTGACAAGAAGACAAGATAGATTGAAAAATTTCAAAATAATGATGGAAAATCAGTTGGGAATTGCAGATTCTTGATCTCATATCTTTTAGTGAAATAATTTAAGTTAAGCAAAAGTGTTGAAAGAACCACCAAAAGACATATTTATAATCCAAGCCCACGAGAAATCTCAATCGTTCATTCAAATGATCGAACCAGATCAAAGCATGCTTAAAAACGTCCCCTTGACTGATCGATGTAACAGTTAAAGGATCAAGGACCATTAAATCCAAACATTAGACTTTAAAAACATTTCATTTGAATGAACACATTTGCAAAAACATTTCATTTGAATGAACACATCTGTAAAAACATTTCATTTCAAATACTTCTAGGCAATGAAAGGCGGGATGAAGGTTACATGACTTTTGAAGAGACATTAGCCTTTAATGCAAAGATTTTAGGATGAATTGAATTTCTTCTGGATGAAGTAAGTCAAACAGTAGAAGGCCTTAGGTGAAAGTTGGGCATCGAGGAATCATTGTCAAAAGATTCAAGTATCCTCTTAAAAACGATTAAAGTTGGGATCAAGCTAAGAACTACAAGAGTTTTTGGCTTTGAATTGTTAAAATTGTAAATTGGCCTAAAATCAAGGCTCAAATTTTTCTAAAGAGGGCTAGGGGTCGGGGGCTTGCCTGCACATACCAAGAGGTGGGACAAAGGCCTCCTCAGTACTAACATTCAACCATAAGGAGGATGCAATGAAAGTCCCAAGCACATTAAACCTTAAAAAATTTACGATTCGTGTTAATAGTAAGATCCTGAGATTCTGAGGATCTTTGATAAACTACCTCATAAGAGAAGCTTGAGAATATTGGATCAAAGTTAATCTTATAAACCCTAGGCGTGCCAACAATTATAGACATAAGTAAAAGTTCAAATTTCTCAAGATAGATGCCAACACACAACAAAGATCGACTATAAAAAGATAAAATGCAAACAACTAAAAGATATTAAACTTTTATCATTTTTAACCATACCTCTTTTTTTTATATCCCCTTCAAATATGTGCTATTTTAAGTATTAGAGAGTTCTTGTAAAACAAAATCATCAACAAAACCTAACCTTACTTTATTTTTGTTGCAAAAATATTTAGAGTCGTTGAGTAATACTCACTTTAGCATAGTTCGTCAACAGAGACCAAATCTATTTTTAAAATACAAATTTAAAATTCAATAACCCAAAAGACTAATTTTTCGAGTCTAACACAAACCATCGCTTATTCAAGCATATTTTTTTCCACCGTTATTTTCCATCAGAATCCTATGGGCTGAAAGTGAAATCCCTTAAAGAGAGACATCATCATTGTTTCTGTTCATTAATTTCCTTGTTTTCTTAAGCCAGATTTGTTAGTTATATATTGTCAGTCTTTTTGGGCAGTGAGACTATGGCCCTATATTTGCTTCTCTATACTTACTGCTGTAGCTCCAAGGCTGAAACGGAATATCTCTTAAATAATTAAACGAATGCATGTCAAAGAGCTTGAAATTATGGCCCATTAAGATATCCTAATCTATCTTTTCGATCTTTGAAACCAAACAAATTCAGTCCACAAATGACTAAATGAAGAGATATCTGATTTGTGATAACTTGAACAGATGCTTCGATCATAAACTAAGGATGAAGTGAAAAGAAAACGTTATAAGATTGGTCGGTGTTGTATACAGACAGATTAGTTGATATATACGATTCGTAATAGTTTCTCTCTTTCTTATCGGAGTTAATTTAACTAATTGCTCGATACTTTTGAAAATGGAAATACACGTATATACATGCGACTTGTAGATAATTATTTAATAGATATTAGTACATAGAAATGATTATAAACCATTATATCATGAGCATGATAAATACTTCAGTCAAACGTATATTAATTGTGAGAGTTTCAAAGGTAAGGAAACAAGAGGAAGCTTTGATAATCTGTGTATACAAATACAAGGCATTGAACATGTATAGGGGATGGGAAATGCTTCATACGCTGGAGACAGAAAACACAATTGGGAATTGGGAAAGAGAAAAGGCTCCATTCTTATTTCCATGCATGGTCCATGTGCAGTTCAAGATGATGCATGTCTAGCAAAAGCAATTGTTGTGCCTGCACAGCGCACATGCTCAAGCACCAATTGCCACTTCTATGGATACACCCCATGTGTCTGAAGCCAATGGGGTCAAATCGTACGCTCATTCTTATGAAAAACTTTGCAGTAAATCAAATGGTGTGAAATCAAATATTATTTTCTTGTTGATCATTTCTTTATCGTACGCCAGTTGCAACAGAGATTTACTTCTGCATGAAGGACGGGAAAAGGAATCCATAAGCTGTAAATGAATGTGGGACAGCAGTGTTCATTGACTGAAATCAATGAGTTATCCCAAATTCAATTAATCTAATGTAGTTTGAAAGTTTTTGTTCATGAACCCAGTTCCATATTCTTTTAAAACAAAGTTCAATTTTTTTTTGGTAAATAAATTTATTGATAATAATGCTAAAACCAACAAATAATACAAAGAACAAATATCAAATGAGCTAGATAAGACATTACAACCCATTGAAAGAACAAAAAAAAAACACCGCCTATCCGCCACGTGGTCTATTCTTTAGTCATTTATAGAACTTAAATCACCTGTTCAATTTATTTTCTTGAGATAAAATATCAATTAAACAGAATCTTCAGTCTTTCAGTCACAACGGCTGAAATACAACTTGGAAAATCTGAAAGCCACTAAGTAGGCTATTCTAAGATTAGAGAGTATTGAGCAAGAGCATGAGCATGAGCAAACTTTGTTGGCTTCCCTACTAAAAATAAAGCAGAATTTGAAGCATCTCGAATGTCATCAATCACAAAACTAAGTTCAATTTAGTAATCTCATTTTTATTCAATTAAATTTAATCTAAGTTGGTCTAATTTTAAACGGTAAGTATTATATCACTGATTTTTTACTAACCCCCCCGCCACCCCCCCTTTACACCCAAAAAAAAAAAAACAAAACACTTTAATAAGTCTAGAATATCGATTAGGTCGTTTTCGTTTTGTAAATCTAATTAACTTAAATTATTTTTTTTGAAGAACTAATTAACTTAATAAAAAATTTGAAATGTCTATTAAATGCCTTCCGAGAGAAATTTATCATTTCATGATACGTTAGACTTGGCCCATTCCCAATGCCAGGATCACTTTCAGCTATAAATACGTAAAATATAAACCTGCCTAAATTAATAGTGAGTCTTCCACATACCAGCACTATGCACACTCGATCGATAATAAATTTATTGATATGCAGGTAACTATAAAAATACACACACGTTGTGAATTTTATTTAATTGAGTGCACGTACATGCTGTCAGTGTATAAAAAATATTCCACCCCTCAGAGATTAAAAGAAAAGGGCATGCATTATGTTGATAAAGAAGTTTTTATGTGGCAAGGGCGTCGTGTTCATCCATAGAATAGGTTTATGCCTAATGTCTTTCATCTAGGGTTTTGGCGTGATCCAGAGCATCCATTGTCGGCGAGACATCGTTTTCAAATATTGCTTATTCCTTCTTATACTTTCGGTGTATATTAACATTGCCCTAACACTAACAGTAACAGAGGCAAGCCAGCCTAAGAGAGTTCTATCTATGTCTTTCAAAGTCACGCCAGAAAACTTATTGCCTACGAAATCCAATGGGGTTTCCATGTGAACGTTGTTTTGGAAGTCACCCCTCTTTATATATTCACCTTTGTAGGCGAGGCGACCGCATAAAGTTAATGATTAGCCCTATATGTGAAACACAATGGAGGAAATTTATATCTTCATTGAAATGACTCGCAGACATTTATCTGTTCAAATCTTCCGGATCTTGTTAGTCGGTGAAGTGTCATATTTGTTTTAATTTATTAATCATTTATTCACCCTCATCCTTTTTTCTACGTGGACTTAATTGTATTATTGATTTGTTTGTTAGTAGAAATTAAAAATAATACCTGAACAATTAGCTTCGACATCTTAGATATTTTAAGGACCTCTAAGGTATTAGATGATATGCCTGTTTGCTCCCCTTAAATTTCTAGGCTTTGGACTCTCCGTGGGGAAGTTGTTAAAAGAAACCAAAGGAAATATAGTATCATGTCGCAGCGAAAGTGACTTATGACAGCAATTAATCTTATATTCTGGACCTAAATGACATAAGATCGGAAATTGTCGTTGTTTTATTTGGTTTTGTGGGGGGGGGCAATATATACCTGCTTGGGGACAGTAATCGAAGTGATTTTCTGCACTATTGTCATTTTTCAAGGCTTGTGTAACCTTGGATGAACCCTACCTTGGTGAAATTATACCTATCTTTGTGCAGAAGAGGGGCCATTTTGAAGCCATTCTCAGTTGATGTCTTGATGTCTTGATGCCGATAACATAACAAGCACTTATTAATTAACACGTGGTTTTATCAGGGTTGAAAAAGTGCTTTTGATTTTTGGTGGTTTTTACCGAAATGGAGGACCCACTTAACCAGGTTTAGCATAGGCATCAAAAGGGACGTCAGAATTTTTCAGGGAATTGGGGCTTTATCGGAATTCCACTTAAATAAGAAGTAATTTAAATTATATTTTAAATATTTTTCTGATTAGAGCAGGTTTGGTTATAATAAACTAAATTCAAATTAAATTTAAGTTAAGTTTGAAAATAAGTTAATTTTTCTAAACTAATTTTAAATATTTATTTTAAAAATAAAATTAAAAAATTTAATGTAGAAAAAAATTTATTTATATATACAAATGCTACATACTAAATTTAGAAGTATAAAATTTGATTATATTATATCTTTAAATATTTTGATTCTTATTTATATTTTTTTATTTTCTAATTCCTATCTTTATTTTTTTAAAATTATATGTAATATTAAACACTTGCTTTTAAATTAGAGTGAACTTATTTATTGAATAAGAAAAAAAAGATAAAAAGGAAAAAATAAAAAAAGAAATGATTTTATTGCCATTTTTAGTTTCTTAGTTATGATTCATATAATTTAAAATTTCTTTTATTTTGTGTTATAAATTTAGAAGGAATCATAATAAAGACTTACTGTTTAAATTACAAATAAAGTATGATAATTTAAATGTTAAAGTTAGAATAAGACAATAATTTTTGTAATTTTTAAATTTTAAGTAATATTACTAATTTTTAAAATTAGTAGTTAAAGACTTGAAGATTCGATATAATTTATATTTTCATGTGATATTTACATTTTTTTAGTATATTATAATTGTATGAGTTGAAAGATTATTTTATAAAATTAAATTAATATAAATAATAAAATATTTAAAAATTTTAAAAAAATACAAATTTAAAATACTTACTCCAAACCCAAATTGCATATATAAAATATGTAATGAATTACCTATAAAACTTTCCTACTCCAAACCCAAATTGCATATATAAAATATGTAATGAATATATGAATTTTCAAACCGTTCAAATATAAGAATAGAAATTGTAATTCCTACCCCATTGCCACTCTCAGGCATAAGCAGTTAACGTAAGAGCACAATGGGCCAAATATTTTGTAGATTACAGTTAATGGAGGTCACGATGGTAGCCCATGAACTAAGAAACTTGGACAAACTGTTAGCTGTCTCTCAATGGTAATTCGACTGACTCAGATGATTTTGGCCCATGATGATATTAGTTTTGCAAACTTTTGGGGAGTCGTATGCCATGGAACGCCCTATACATATTGATACATAAAGTGAACAAGGAGGGAGACTATGCATGCCTCAAAAAATTAATATAGATGCTGTTCCTCATGGATTTAGGATAACACATCTTTAACCCTGAAGAGGATCTTAATTTTAAAAAAGAATTCAATTTCTAAAATTTTGAGATAAATTTAAATATAAAAATAATGATATATTCTAATTCTAAAAATGCTCTACAACTAAACATAATAGCATCTATAAAAAGAGACTGAATAATGATATATTATTCTCCTTTTTCTTTTATTTATTTTCTCTATAACAATGTATTTTTATTGTAATAATATTATTTAATAGTGTCATATGAGTTATATTATAATAATATTATTTAATATTATCATGTAAATAAGCGCATCAAATTTAAATATAGGCTCACATTGAATTAACCACTATAATTCTCTTTATATTTTTATACTTATTTTTGTTAATTTTAATTTTTTTTTAAAGAATCAATAAATTTAACTCATTAACTCTTAAATCTCCCTAATTTCAATACATATGTAATATGAGCCTCTCATAGGCTTCTATGCATTACCAAATGCGTTATTATGCTGAAGCTTAGATAGAAAAGGGAGCGACAACTGTTCTATAAATGCCATAAATGATAGCAAAAGATGTAAATCGAAATATTGGATCTACACGCAATTGGCAGAATGGCACGACTCAATTTGATGTTTATTAAGATAATTTAACTTCATTCGTTGTATAAACAGCAATGGACTGTTTCATTCTACATTCATCATGGTGCAAATTGTTAAGCCAAGCTAAGACGCCATATCCCAAATATTATCTTTATTTAATCATGAGTTCATCATGATTTTATTAACTCAGAAAGATTTATTCTTTTAAATTCATAATAAGTAAGAAATTTGAATTGAGAAAGTATGTATTAATTCATTTATTGTATTAGTTGAAATATGTTAAAACTAATCTATATATAATTCTTTTGTGCATTAATCTAGGCAGAAGAGTTATACTTAACAAATTATTAGTGTCCTCAATTAACCCTATATGTTTCATGGTACGGACATGCTTAAAGTTATTGCTCATTAATAATTATCCATGATTCAAGAACTTCTTGTTGCTCCATGTTAACTATTAATATAAGTCCATTTTTGCTTAAAGCATATGATGAGATATCGGGTAAATAATTGTTTTTGGTTTGATGATAATGTTAATAATAAGGGAATTACTAATTACCTCTGTAGAATTTTGAAACTATCACATTCTACTAGTTGTTTTAAGACCAAAAGTTTCTATAACAAAGAGTTTTCTTTGACTAATGTTAATTAAAAATTAATACCTCTTTATTTTTACAAGAATTTTTATTTTTTTAAAAACAAAGGAAAGAATGTGATAATTTTAATATTATATATATATATATAATTAGATAATTAATAATGCTTTTCCTAAATTTTGAGTCAAATTCTAATGAAGAGGATAAAGATAAAATAGATAAAGGTAAGTTATCTAAATAGGCAATTATTATTATTTTAGAGATAAAATCATACTATTTTAAGGAATATCCTTCAAATCATGCCAATAAATCAGGATTACCCAAAATAATCACAAATCTAACAAAAATAAGCACAAAAAACTTAAGAAGACTAAGACTATATAAGGAGGATTTTTCTTAAGACTTGGGGGGGTGTTTGAAACATAAGACTTTTTCTTTACACACACTGTGTTTTTTTCTCTCTTTCTAATGGCCAATGAGCCTTGTTGTAAATACCTTGATACATAGTGCATATGAGTGAGCTTGAAGCTAAGTAAAGTGTTCGTAAGCACAACTTGGGCTGAACCACTATATATTTTGTGTACCCTCTCTCTTTCTTTTTCTTTCTCTCTCTCTCTCTCTCTCTCTCTCTATATATATATATATATATATATATATTTGTCTCTACTAAAAGCGTTTCAACTAAACAAATAAATTTAACTTATTGACTTATGAGTTCTCCAAATTTTTGGGTCAACAGTTTAGCGTCGTCTATGAAAAATACAACAAAAAGTCACAGAGACTAACTGTGATGAACAACAACCCAAAGATAAAATCTTTCTTAACATTAATATATGTACTGATATTTAATTTTTGATATGTTGTCGAACAAATTCCTTTATGATACTGACACAACTACAAATTTTGATGCTCATTTGCAAATTTTTATTGAATTAACTTTGTGGTAGATGCTTTGGAAGCCAAATTTGGAATTGAAATAACATTCTATAGTCAGTGTATCAAACAATCGACCATCAAACCTGAAGGAAAGGTTCATTGATATCTTAATGGGTAAGTAAAAAAAAAAAAGAGGCAAGAGAGTTGTACCTCATTTAGAGGATTAAAAAATATGGTGTAAAAAAAAGGTGTAAAAAAAAAAGAGTGCGAGGTTGTTAAAAAAAAGAAGAGCAAAGTGCTGGAAGAATTAGAGGGAGTGTCGAAAGAATTGCAAAAAAAAAAGAATTATAAAAGATGTTTGGATGACATTATAATAGGTTGATGTGATGTGCTTAGAGAAAAAAAATAAAAATGAGAGATGATGTATTGATAAAATGAAATGAAAAGTAGCAGTGTCTTTTAGCAGGAGGCAAAAAAATGGCAAAATCTCATCGTGTAAAAAAATAAATTATATAAGCAAATGCAAAATGAAGGAAGAAGAGTAACTCTTGCGTAGAAAAAAAATTATTACGAGCAAGTGCAGCATGAAAGAAGAAGAGAAGTTCCTGTATAGTCGTAAAAAAGTATGAACGTGTACAACAAAAAAGAATAGCAACTCATGTCATAAAAAAAGAGTCATGAGCAGATGCAGCCTGTAAGTTATACACATATAGGTATTTACAGTCTTAAAAAAAGTATATATAACTTGTATAAATGTGTTCAACCGAAAAAAAAGAAGTTGTTTCGGTTAAAAAAAAAAAAGAAGTTGCTCGGTACAAAGAAAAAAGTAGCCCATTCTCAATAAAAGAAAAAAAAGAAGAGCTGTCTCAATAAAGTAGCTGGGATATATACTTAGGGTATGTGCAGCCTTGAATTTTAAAAAACATAGAGGAATAAGGCCTCTGAATTGGGATAAAAATTAGAAGAAGCACAGTTCTTGAAAAAAAAAAGAAGAAAAGCAGTAAAAGAAAGAAAATAAAAAGTTGTTTGGAGTTTTTAACAAAAATTAAAAGGTGAAGTTGGTGACATCCCAGGTGAAGAGTTGAAAAAAAAAAGAAGGAAAAGAGAAAGAAATTAGTAGTAACCTCCTCAGAAAGAAGAAAAATGAAAAGAAAAAATATTAAAAATACTTAGCAAGGCATAAAGTGTAAGAGTGTGTGGGACCTACTAATTCTTTGATCTACTAAATGGATGACACCTCAGAGCCACCACCATCCCACCACACAATTACTCAAGTTACTTGCGTCCTCAAGGAATCGAACCATTGCCTCTATCTCTATGGAGGCCTTATAGGCCTTTAGAGGTTCATCCTTATACCCCATCAGAATGGCCAGCCCGATGGGTACAAGGATGAACCTCTAAAGGCCTATAAGGCATTCATGGAGATGGGGGCGGGGGTTCGATTCCTTAGGGGCACAGGTAACCTGAGTAATTATATGGTGGGACGCTGGTGGCTCTGAGGTGTCATCAAGTAGGTGGACTAAGGAGTTGGTGGGTCCTACACACTTTGACATAAAGTCCTAAATGATTTTTATTATTCACACCCTTAATAGTTTAAAGAATTATAATTTTTGTATAACAATTTTGAAAGTTTTCATATAGACCCTTAAACAGAGACCTTCTCATCAAGAACCCTAAGTACTTAATGTTGAGATTTGTGCTTACGTGCTATCCCATTATGTATAAATATTTAATGATAGTATTTATACAATTATCATTTCTAATAAAATCTTTAATATTATTTATAATAAATGGTAAGATGCTTATAACGTTTTAGATATTGTATGATCTGAAGGAGTTCAGAAATGGTCTAAAAGAGTTTAGATCAATGCTAAAAGTTAGCAACATTAATAGTTAAAAGTACTAAGAGTTAGTAGTGCTAAGAGTTAGCAGATTAATAGAGTTAGCGAAATCTAAATAGTTAGAGCCTTGTTTTGCAAAATGAATTTCTCTTCTTCTTCTTCTCTTATAATGGATCAAAATAAAAATAGAGAAAGAGATTAGTAATTGTAGACAAGAGTTGTACTAAAATTAATTAATCTATAAAAATTATTTCCATCATTTAAACAAGAGTTGTATGTAAATGTTTACGATCTCCATTTAAGAATAAAATAATTTGTGTTCAAAGAGTTTGAATACATGTCCTAAAAATTGTAAAACTAAACTACCATTCTAACTCCATAATCCCACCAGACCATTATGAACTAGAATTGTTCAACAATTCACTTCAAGGTGAGGATTTGAAGAATTTGTAAAGCAACCTTCATTAGGTAAGTGTTCTTTATATTTTATTTTAAAGTAATACAATTGTTCATCATGTAAAAGCTGTTGTATAATAGTTATACTTTAACATATACGTGATATATGTGGTTAAATTTGTTAGGTGTATTTGTTAATATGCTTCTGCTGCGTGTAGTAATTTTTGAAATTACATATACACTCGTATGTGACACTTGATTTCTATCACCTAATTCTCCTGAAGTCGATAACTTAGAACCTTAACTCGAGCAAGTCCAAGGGTAAAATATTCTGAGCAAGTGCAAGAGTAAAAGTCCAAGAGAATTCCAAGCAGGTGTAAGAGTGAAAACTTTTGAGCAGGTCCAAGATTTTTCAAGCAGGTGTAAAAGTAAAAATTTTGAGTAGGCTCAATAGAAATTTTCAAGCAAAAAATTCTGAGCAGGTGTAAGAGTAAAAATTTCAAGCAGGTTTAAAAAATATTTCAAGTAGAAACTTTCGAGTAGGCATAAGGGTAAAATTTTCTAGCCAGTCTAAAAGAATTTTCAAGTAAAAAATTCCTAGCAGGTGCAAGAGTAAAGCATTCTAAGTAGTTGTCAAAGAAATTTTTTTTGAGCAAGTCCAAGAATTTCCAAGCAGGTGTAAGAGTAAAAATTTTGAGTAAGTCTAAGAAAATTTTTAAGCAAAAAATTTTGAGTTGGTGTAAGAGTAAAAATTTCAAGTAAGTTCAAGAAAATTTTCAAGTAAAATATTCCGAGCAAGTGTAGGAGTAAAATTTTCGAATAGGTCTAAGAGAATTTTTCAGTAGAAAGTTTCAAGTAGGTGCAAGAGTAAAAACTTTCAAGCAAATTCAAGAGAATATTTAAGCAAAAATTTTAGCAGGTGTAAGACTAAAGATTCCGAACAGGTCCAAGAGAATTTTCGAGCAAAAAATTCAAAGCAAGTGCAAGAGTGAAAAATTCCAAACAAGTTCAAGATTAAAGGATCCTAAGCAGGTCTAAGAGCAAGTATTTCTTAATAGGCCAAGATCAAAACTCTAAGTAAAGAATCTTGACAAGTATAAGATCATGTTCTTACTAAAGAACAACATGCTTGATACAAACTCAAGGAAAGGTCATCAACGCCAAATCAATGATTGGCTCAAGAAAATATTCTCAATGAAAGAACTTGAGCCGACAGCAAAAACTCGAAGGGTCTGACTATCCAAACTCAAAAAAGTTTGCTCCGAGGCCAAGCATTTAACCTGAGCTCTTATGCAAAATAAGTTATGTAAGTTATTTTCGACTCACTGTTGAATTTTTTATATGTGACTTCTCATTTTTAGTTATAGGAAATGGACCTTCACTTGTCAGGAAGATTGCTCAATGCCCTTAGAGGTATACTCTATAAGAGAGATGGCACTTATGAGGATACCCACAGACCATCGAATAAGGTAATGCTCTTAGAGGAGAACCCTGCAAAGATACGACTGAGAATATATTGAAGAATAACTCTCCGTAGAGGTGGCGACACTCATAAAGTTACCCACGAACCACTAGATAGGATAACGATCTTAAAGAAGAATCCTACCGATATACAGTGTATACTTTATAAAAGAACAACACTTAAAGGGCAACACTTATGAGGTTACCTAAAACCACCAGACAGGGTAACACTCTCAGAGGAGAACTTTATGAAGATACAACTGAGAAGATATTGAAGAATAACATATTATAGGGAGGCATTCATGAGGTTACCAATAGACCACCGGATAGGGTAACGCACTTAGAGGAGAACCTTACGAAGATATGACTAAGAAGATATTGAAAAATAACACTCTGTAGTGGGTGGCACTCATGAGATTATCCACAGACCAAAGGACAAGGTAACACTCTCAAAAGAGAACTTTACGGATGTGTAGCGTATACTTGGTAAGGGGGCGACACTTATGAGGTTATCCACAGACCACTAGACAAGGTAACGCTCTCAAATGAGAACCCTTCGAAGATATGACTGAGAAGATAATGAAGAATAACACTTTGTAAGGGTGCGACACTCATAAGGTTACTCACAAATCACCAAAAAGGGTAACGCTCTTAGAGAATGAGAACCCTATAGACGTACAACGTATACTTTGTAGGGGTAGTATTTATGAGGTTACCCATAGACCATTGGACTGAGTAATGCTCTCAAAGGGGAATCTTACAAAGATACGACTGAGAAGATATTGAAGAATAACACTCTGTATAGGAGCGGTACTTATGGAATTATCGACAGACCACCGGTCAGGGTAACGCTCTTAGAAGAAAACCTTATAAAGGTACGACATTCAAGGGGTTGACCAAGATATTAGCCAAGAAAATGACTGAGAACCTCAACAAAATTGCCTAAATTAATTTGAGGTACGACTAGCATACTTCAAAACTCTATAGTACGATTATGTGATTTATATATCAACATTGCCTTACCAACTCAGTGCAATTTTCATTGATTTATTACTTGACTTGTTTAGCAATTTATTTAAGTCTGCTCATTTATCATTCTGAATGGTTTAATATAGCAATGTACCACTCTAAGAAAGTACATCTAACAATTTCAAGTATTCATGGAAGACTTTTATTCATATTAATTTATTACTTGATCCGTTCAGCAGTTTATTTGATTTGCTCAAGCATCATTCTTGTCAGCCCAACAACAGTGGAATGACATTCTTTGAAGCTACCCCTTTATACTTGTAGGATCGAATGGGATTCACTGGACCGATTTATCATTGTTCTACCTCTATTTGCATGTTCGGACGTGGTTCTCCGAACCATTTTTATCATCATCATCATCACACCATTTCATTACACCATATCATCATCATCATCAGTTCAACACCTCTGAGGATGCCTTTTTGTAGGCTTAGTTATATAGGTTGGGAGTACCTTTACCCCAAGTGGTCCCTGACCAGAATTTCTTAGAAAAGCCTTAAGAGAGGTTTTTTATTTACAAATGCAGAAAGCAATATAAATTCTTGGCAAAAGAGGTCTGATTCCTACAGGACTATTGAAGACCTCATATGAAGTTTAAGACCACTACGTAAATGAAAAATCATCAAGACCACATCTCGCATTTTTAAGTACTCCCAAATAAAACCCAAAATCATAGGGTGAAAATTTTTAGTTTGAAAACAATAATAATAATTTTCACTATTAACAAGTTAATACTGAAAATTGGTGGATCCTTGTTCTCCCATAAATTTTGGGTCAAACCATAATAAAGAGGATAAAAGTAATTAAAGGCAAAATAGATAAAAACAAGTTATCTAACTAGGCAATTATCATTATTTTAGAGATACAATCGCATTATATAGTGGGATATCCCTCAAATTATGTCAAGAGATTAAAATTACTCAAAACAACCACAAATCCAATAAAAGTAAGCACAAAAAATCTAAGAATACTGGGGTTATATAAAGAGGACTTTTCTCAGGACTTGTGAGAGGAGGCAGAACTCTTTTTGGCTCTACACAATACTTTTTATTTGAGATAGAAGACTTTTTCTCTACATACTATGTGTTATTTTTTTCTCTTTATAATGACCATGAAGCCTTGTTGTAAACACCTTGATATATGGTGTATGTGAATGAGCTTGAAGTTCAGTAAAGTGGACGTAAGCCTAACTTGAGCTGAACCGCTATATATTTTATGTCACCCTCTCTCTCTCTATCTATTTTTTTGTTTCTACTAAAAGTATTTTTAACAAACAAATAAATTTAATTCATTGACTTGAGAATTCTTTAAATTTTTGAGTAAAAAAATAATTTTTCTTATAATTATATGGGAGAAAAAACTTATCCTCTGAAGCTGCTAATGCTGCGAGAAACGCCTGATAATACTCAATTAACGGTCATTCTTTGATAGCTATAATTGTTAGAAAATCCAAGGAAAAGAAAACTCGAAATTAGCAATAAAATGATCACATGCGTATGCCTATCATATATAGTTGATATAATTACAGTGTCGATCCCTTATCTTTTTGTTTCTTACATGGATACCTAGAGGCTAGGGCTTCGCACATGTGAATCAACCTAAAAATAATGACTAGAGAACGATCTCGCAACGTGCTAGGCATTTGACATTGGCTAGCTAAAGAGGAAAATGGGCATGGATGAGAGTTCATTCGAATTGAGTTAAGCAATCCTCTAGCATCTAAACTAGACCTTTTACTTATGTAAACACCATATGAGCCCTAGTGTGTGAGGTTTCATTTAACATTTTAGGTGAAGATTTCCCACTAGCAATTAGCAGCCCGAAAGTGGACAGAAGCAACATCAAAGCTGTTTGTTATAATCAGCTGGAGCGCACTTTGATTCAACATGCGACACATTAACACATTAGAAAATTGATGAGTTTCCAGTGATCTTTAAAGTCGCTTCTCAAATTTACACTTCACATATTATTATTACGTGATTTAATAAGAAGATACACATAATCCTAATAATAATAGAAATTTGTAATAATCAATCACTCTCCCTCTCTTGAGAGAGGGACTAATTCCTACTTCCAAGGACTATATTTCAGTAAGAGTATAAGAGACTTTATTGTATGCACAAGTTTGTAGAAAGTATAGTATTTGCACCGTCGTCTTTCTCCCCGTAGTTAATTAGACACGCTCTTAGAAAGATTATTCTTCCAAGGAAAACAAAAATTGAAATATTATTTGATCTATGGATCGAGAGTGCTACCAATTACTCCTCTAATCATAAGACAGATTCTCATCTAATTCAACAACTAAGGTAAAAAAAACCATCAAGAGCATAATATCCAACGTTTCAATACGGAAGTGCTAAGCTACACTTCAATTAATTTCTCAAACATGCCTTTGATCAATTTAGAATTCAACACTTCACTGCATAAAATGGAAAGAAGATCATGAAGAAACTTCTGGCTTGCTTTCTACTTAAGTGAACACCATACAATATGTATATAGTTACCTGAAGAATCTGAAAGACTTCGTTCACTAATTAATATGCAAAGATTGAACCAAGAAATTTCCCCCCCAAAGCTTTCAAAATGGAGCGCTTTCATTATACATGTATGAACAAAATATATTATACACCGCTAACTCCACAGATTCCATTTTGCTTCAATCAAATTTAACTTTTCGAATGAATTCGCCTTATGTACACTGCATATTTTACCGATAGTACCGATACATATAGATATAATAGCAGATACTTTACCGATTATGACCAAGTCGAAGCTCCGTGTCCACTTCGTCATCTTTCATAATTCTCCTTCTTACTCCGTCATCTTCCTCAAATGTAGATCCGATTCCCAAGCTCAAATTAGTACTCAAACGCTCTTCATTCATGTTCAAAGACTGCGGCCTTGGAATATGACAATTTCCATCATTGTAAGCACGAGGATGTTCATGGCTGGATGCCGATGGATGGTAATACATGAGATAATTCCTATGAGCCTCAAACACCGGATAGTACTTAGCCGGGGTGCTTGAATAAATCGGCGGTGAAACATATCTAGGGTTCATGTAGTCTTCATTCGTGCCCAAGGTCTTGTTTGAAAGCGAAGAACTAGTAGTTTGCTTCGCCTTGGCTCGATCTTTGCGATGTATATTCATGTGCCCTCCTAAGGCCTGAGCATTGGTGAAGCCTCGCTTGCAAAAGGTGCATTCATAAGAGCGTTTGGTGGAAGCCGCGTCTTCCTTGACTTGTTCAAGCAGATCATTTTCTTCACTTGAAGAGTCGGAACTTGCTTGTTTCCCAGCAAATTCCATAACCAAAACCCTAATTTGTGCTAAAATTTCTCAATAGTTTTTGCTTTTAAATCACTGTCCAAGAAAGAGGGTTTCTCAGTGTCATGAACTAGAAGAGAGAGACTGAAAAAGAGATTAGAAATAAGAGTTTTAAGGGTTGAGAGTCTTATGATATAGAGATAATTTGATGACGACTTTGGCTTTGCCATTGTACTGTATTATGTGTATTTCTATTAATAGCTAGAGACACCATTTTGTCCTTTTCCTTTTAGAAGATTGCTATCAGTCCGGCTCTCTCTGGATCCATCTTTAGTAATTTATAATCCTTTTTCTCTGTGTCTCTTTCTGTTCCCTCTCATCTCCCACTTTATTTTTCTTTATTGTTACTATTTTTGCATATGTAGCTTTCATGCAAATTGCATCCAGACCCTTTCCTTAACGCGGTTGTGTTCTTGGCAACTCAATTAGCATATAAAAGTTTCTATAATGTAACTAGTAAAATTCCATTAGAATGTTACCGAAAAAAAGAAAAAAAGAAAAATTGGTGCTTTCTTTTGAAACCTTATTACAACATTACATCATGCACATGCGCTACATTCATAGTGATCACCAAAAATATATAATTAAATGCATCATATGTGATCTCTCACGTGAATGCTAATCCAAATGTTAAGAGGTTTTGTGGATGCTAAGGACTAGTCTAGGCATAAAAAATAAACCATGCATAAACCGCGTTGAATGTATTTTCGGCAATTTTGTTTCATGGGCTTGATCAAAACAGCGAGTGAGAGTCACTGAATATTGTTTTTGCTAAAAAAGAAGATTGCTTATGACTCTTATAGATATATAAATCAACTCGTCGTTTACCATTTTGGCATTTCTTTCGTTGAAATGAAAGAAAAACATCATGTGACATGTTTGAGTTCCTTGTGACCTAATTGCAATATGCTCTATCTGGGTAAGCACTTCTTGAGGCAAAAGCCAATTTATCCACAATTCCCGATCTCATTCACTTAATGCCAAGCCAGCTCCAACTAAACAATTGACTCATACTCACAGTGCATATAACCTAATCATACAGGGATGAGAAGGGAAACGGGGAGCAGTTCAAAAAGAATAAATTGATGTGACCCACAATTCAATTTTTAATCCAAAAATCTATAACACACGTCTTGTAGTGAATTGTAGCGATCCCCTTTGCTAAAATGTACAATTAGCTGGTCCTTTGATTTGAATACGGCACTCGGCAGAAGATTAATTACTTAACATTGTCCTTAATCAAAACGTCTACTTTTTCAAGTTTATGCATTAATACTAAATAATGATAATTATATCGTCATTATCAATAATTAATTTATAATAAGAAACAATGTTCGACAAATGGAAGAAGGGCGTCAATGACAACAACGTCACTGCTGTATTACTGCTTACTGCCAGTTCATATTATTCTTTTGCCGCCGAATTAATAGATTTGAGCTCCTTGCATTTACCCTATTAAACTCTTCGTTCACATTATTTTTTATTTTAAAAAACTTTTCTATGTAATTAGTGAAAAAAAATGTTATTTAAAATTGAAACTTGGAAAGTTCTTTTCAATCCTTTAGACTCCACAATGCAAACCGGAATTGCTGTTCATTCTAGAAGGCATTGACGAAAGTGAGACGGACTTAAAACAAACAAATACATTTGTTTTAAATAAATTAAATTTTATCTTGAATTTCACTCCTATTTTGTTTTTATTGATTTGTTTAAATTTTTTATGAAAATGAACTTGATGGAGCAAGGTAACATGGTGTTTCAACGATTTCTAAGAGGATCAATGTTGATGCTGATAATGTTGGCTATTGCTATTTGCTTGGCTACATTTCAAAGAACTAGAAAGAATAAAATTATATAAAAAGTAAATAGCAGACAAAACTTTTGCTTTCAGAGCGATTAATCATTAACTGCCTCGTCAGCTTGATTGTAAGGCTCTTACATTTTCCAACATCATAAATAACCCTAAATTATTGTCCGAAGGCTCGGTATAAAATTCCATGTTACTGTCGTTTCGCAACTTGTTCGGATTCACAAGTGACTTTTTCGACTGTATGATGTTTTCTTTGAGAATTTTGTATTGTTTTTTCCTATGTAATTGCATGTGCTAAGGATCATGCAACTCCAAGAAAGCAATGTTCCTGATCAGGCGTCCACCAAAGCAACAACCTTTCTAAACATAAGATCATGGGCCCAAGGGCTGAGGGAATACTGTACACAGGCAATATAATTGGAAAAGTTTTTTGGGGCCAATTTTAGATCCTAGATCCAATTGGGCCGAATTCATTTAATCCTATTTTGTGTAATAATAGCCTGCTTATTAATGCACCCCATCCCAATTTTAATATATTTGGTTGTAAAGGCAGTTGGCAAAGATAGTGAGCGTATAGTGGTAAATTTCATCATCCTCTCGTTTATAAATGTGTATAATTTCTTTTTATAATTTATTCGCATTTCAATACTTTTAGAAGTTGTAATAACCAGTATCCACGACCGGTAAGAATAAGTATTTATATATGTATAAATATACGTATTTTATTTGTATGTTGGTAATACTTGATTTATATATTGTTATTAGTAGTGTTCTTATAGGTTAAGGATATACTATTAGTATTGGGTTTATTTGCAAGACTTTGGAATTACTTTAGGGACCAAATTGTTATACTTTGAAAGTTTTGGGGGCAAATTCGTAAATACCAAAAATTAGCCTCTTAGTATAAAAATACACTTTTAAACCCTAATTTACCATTTTTAGGTCGAGCTACCCATTTTAAGAGAGAGAAGAGAGAAATAGAGGAGAGAGAAAGAGGAGAAGAAGAAGAAAAAGAAGAAGAAATTGGAAATTTGAATTTCAAGAGGTATATTATACGTATTTCTCAATTTATTGGTATTAATTAAGTTAATTCCTTTAAGTTTTGATTTTTGAAAATATGTATAATTGAGGATTTGTTGTGTATTTCGTAAGATCATATGAGAATTGATGATGATCTATAAGATAGTTTGATAAATCATGATGAATTATGGAATTTCTGCTGGATAACCTCTTGATCTAGGAATTTTATAAATTGTTGTGATTCGATTCTGGTTTTGAATTTTGAGTATATGAAATTAGACATGTTTAGGATCATCTGAGACTTTGAATCGACTGAAAATCTCGGAAATTGAATTTGTAGTGAATTTACCAAAATGACCCTGGAATTCTGGAAATTTCCTGTGTAAACAGTATGATACAGTGGAAAATAATTTTTGACCTGCTGAATGATCTTTAAAAATTACGAATTTGTGGAATATGATAATTTTATATGTCTAATATGATATACTCGGAATTAAGAATTTGGATCAATGTGGTTGAAGTGTTATGATTTTCTAAAGTATATCCGCTCATTACAGTATTTGATTAACAGATTTTTAAAGCTATGGAATAAAATAGTTTTAAAATATTTTTGGTAGTGATTTGGAAGAGAAATATTTATCATGGACTGAGATATGTGTTAAGAGTATTTATGTGGTAGTTTTATAATTTTTGAGTTAGTATATGATTTTATAAAATTGGGAGATTGAATACTGTTCAGTAAGTATCTTGATCCTGTCAGGTTTGTAGTTTGGATTCGATGGTGTGTATGGAATGGATTGTGTAGGAATGTTGATATAATATTCATATATAAGAAGTATATATGAGTCAAGAATAATATATTCTGATTTCTGAGTAATTGGACATCATTTGATCTATTAGAAAATTTTGTTAAGTGTAAGTGATCAGAATGACAGGTTTTGAGAAACCAAGTATTTAGACCAATTTGATGTGATAAATGCATTGTGTATAATTTTGTAAGCTATTTAAAGTATTTTGTGTGAATTGTGAGGCTTATGAAAGGATTAATCTCCATTGATAGGTTAAGGAGATTTAAGCCTTGTAACTGAAAGTGTTAAGAGGTAAGTATACTAGACTTTTTACTGGAATCACAATAAACATAGTAAGTGTTATGAATGATTTTGTAAATGTGGTTAAGAATATGTTTATGTTATGTCAAAGTATATTTTGATATGAAATGTGAATATATGTTTATGAATGTGAGCATTGACATTGAGCATGGACATACATGTGCTTTTTGAAAGTGAGCTTTCAAAATAAGATATGTTTAACAAAGAAATCTTTTGAAGTGTAATATGTCCATGAGAAATATTTTGTGTTTTGAGGGTACTTGAACTCACTGTTAACTTAGTAGGCATTTTATGTGATTTGTGGAGCCTTTATGTGTGGCCTTTCCTTCGGGATTGGTATATGTTATGTGTTCCGTATGTAGGGAGGATCCTATTGGTACCTAAAGGAAGTGTGAGTCATCACATTCGTGTGGTGGCGTATTGGTGCATGTGAGAGGACTCACCGATGATCAGGGTGAGGGTTTGGCTTTTACCTTTGGGTATGAGCATTATATATGTGTAATTTCAAGACCTCACTTGTACTATTCCTCTCATACGGTATGTCACCTACGAGTGACATTTGGCTCATTATGTGATATGTGATATGTAAGTCCTACTAAGTAGTAATTGAGTGATGGTATTCCTATTATGTGTTTTGAAAGAATGTGTAAGCGCTTACATGATATGTGATTTGATAAGATTATGATTTTGATTGATCACAGCATATCATACATATGCATTGTGTACATATATGTATTTGTATTTGATATATGAAAAACTAGTATGCTTACTGAGTTTTATACTCATTATAGTTTATGGTGATTTCAGGTAAATAAGGTACATGTGTGCTTAGCGGATTTGGCAAGGCTTCTGCTGTTCCTTGGGTTCCCTAAGTTGCTAGGTTGTTGTGTGTTTCATTTGGGGACACGTGGGATAGGATATTTGGTTTGTCCCTATTGAATAAATACTTATGTATTATTTCATTGTGTGTGGCTGGATTTGATTTAAGTTTTCAAAGTGTGGTTACTAGTTGATTTCAAGTAAGAATTTGCAATGAATATATTCTGGGCTTCCGGTAACAAAGTTGCTACTGGTGACGTAGTAGAGTGTTAATCTCTGAGAAAACTCTGCGTATCTCCGGTTTATTAATTGTCCCAGTCATAATTCAATTGTTATAATTCTGAAAGGAATTGAAATGAATGTTTAAATATGGTCAAGAGAAGTTTATATTTATATGTTAAGTTATGGGTTGATTTTAGTGTTGAACTTACTAGCAACTTGCTAAGGATTTCTGTGTTGAATGAAGTTGAAAATTTTGTGTAATATTATTTATGAGTGCACATGCAGTGAATGAATGTAAGTGATGTCGTGTGTCGGATCTTTTGGGTCTGGGGCGTGACAGCTTTTATTGGTATCAGAGCTAAGATATGATTCTGTAGACTTTTAAGTGTCGAGTCAAGGGAACCGAGCAGATGCCAAATCCTTAGGATTGTATTTGTAGCTTTGTTGTGTAAAAGTTTGACATATTCCTTAAATTTTGTATGATTGTGTGAAGATGACACAGTATCCAAGAGCTGCTAAGATTGTTGTTGTTGTGGATAATGGTACCTTGTGGATCTTAATGTTACCATTTAGATTTTCTTTTAAGTTATGACTAATATGCTTAGTAAGAGTGATGTTGAATATCTTATAATGATAATTTGCATGTGATAGAGCAAATTGAGATAATTTTCTCAATGACAAAATATAGAGAAGTAGAGTATCGAAGACATCAATTGAAGCAACTTTTATTGAAAAGGAAAACAACAACACAACAACAATAGCAGCAACAAAAATACAATAGAGGCTACGGAGTGATATTTAAGTCTATTTTGCGCTTCTTCTGACTGTCATGAGTAGACCAATCTAACTGATGCAATGTTGGATTAGACAGAGGAATAAAAGACTGCAATTGATCAATCAGTTGATCAACAGTTGGAGCTGAAATAAGAATCCGTCGTGCTAGAAGTGGGATGAATTGTGTTCCCGCTGCATAGTCAAGAAAAGATATCAACCCGTCGTAAAAACCATTAACATTTAACAAACCAATGGGTTTTTGGTGGATTTGTAATTATGCCCATGAGACAATTTGAAAAGTTTCCTCCATTGTTATGCTCACCCTAATCTTTGAATATTTTTGAGTTTGTATAAGGATTCAATAATAATGTATTTATAGAGAAACAAATTGATAAGAGCTGTGGAGCATATATGTAAGTATGTTCAAGTATATATTTTTCTCGATTCTTGTGAGGTAAAACAAAAAAAAAAGAGAATGAGTTTTACTTTATCATTTTATAAGGGACAATAGGTCGCAAAATCTTGAATAAATATATGTTGATATGTAAGTGTGATAAAAATTGTGTCGGAAGTGTGATAAGTTAGGTAAGATAATTAAGAAAAGTCAATAAAAGCCTATTTCATGGATTTAGGGACTTAGCCATTTTGGCACTAATGGTCGACAATACATCAATGACTTGAAGACTTTTTGAGCTAACAATTGGACTTTGGACATGAGGCCAAATTAACTTTATTAATTACAAAGATTTTGTGGTCTTAACAGTAATTTTTGGCCGATAGATTAAAAGCAGATATGAAGAAAGATAAAGCACACTTGACATAAAGATAAAGCAGTAATCAGTCTCTCTTTGATGTGATAGAGCAACACGGATCTAGTTTATGTGAAAATAGAAACAGCAATGTAGGTCAAAATGAGTCTCCTTGGTCGCTTTCATCTGTGTCGTATCCGTGAGAGAGGAACTTATGGAGTTGTTGTTCCCATACATTGAATGAGGGCTCTGGCGGAGTGGAATGTGGGTCTACCATATCTTGATCTTCTCCAGGTGAGCTGGTCTGGATGAGGGATGTGCTGGCTTCCTCTTGGATTTGGATGTCGGTTGGATAAGGTTGGGAGTCTTGAAAGAGGGATAAGTCAAGATTGGGTTGGTGTTGGTCAAGTTCTGTCGGGACAACTGGCTGAGATTGAGTAGGTTCTGTTGGGACAACTGGCTGAGATTGGGTAGGTTCTGTCGGGACAGTTAGCTGAGGCCATTGGTGAAGGTTATCCATTGCTTGTCTGTATCTGGCATAATAAGTCATGTTTGGGATATGGTGATGATGAGTAGAGTAATCTGTATTTCTGAGATGTGAAAGATGATATTTTTGTCTTTGTTGGAATTTGAGTATATTGGCAAAATTCAGGTCTTCTGTAAAGTCAGCTTCAACTTGTTCCCAAGGTGCAGCATCTTCTGGGGAGATCCAAACAGACGGAGGAATTATTTAATTTTCCTGAGCAAGAATTCTTTCAAGTTCTCTCTTTTGCTGAATTACTTCTTCAGGCCAGAGCTTAATTGATCCCTTTAGTGAAAGGGTAAATGTGAAGTAATCCTTAACAGTGGGGTAATAATGAATCTCGTGATCTGAAATAATCATACCCTTCCGTTGGAGAAGTAAGACTGACCAAAGATGTTGTCTGGGGACTGCAGCATTTGTGTTGTTTGCAATCATGTATTGAAATTTAGTTATCCACCATGTCTTTGGGTAAAACCATTGGAGAAAAATCAGGGCTGGATGATCTTCATCACATTTTTCTAATTTTTGGAGGGTTCTAAGTAATGGGAATTCCATGGCGATTGTATACAGATCCAACAGGTACCATAACAAGTAAAGGACAGGTTTGGACCATTGGGAAAATGGGAAAAAAGAGTGCAGGTGAAAGAAAGGGTATTCTAAGTTGAACAAAGGGCCACCAAGAACTGTGAGGCCGTGTTCTTGGACTGCTAAGATGACGTAGTGTCTGATGAATTCTTTGGCATGGGAATGGAGTGTTCTGGTTTTGATTAGGTCTGGAAATTGTGGTGGAGAAAAAGGAACAGGAGGAGTTATGATAATGGGATTCATTATGAAGATGGTAAGAATGTTGGTTTTATTTATTGCTAGAAAAGTGATTATGAGGTTTAGGCTATTTATAGAGTTTTATGAAAGAAAATCAATAATCGTTTTGTCATTTCCTTTTACGTGGATGACGTTAAAGGAATAGTTAAAAGAATCATATTTGCCATCGCAGTGATTGTGCTAGTAGAATCTTTTCTATTTGAAATCGAGCATATTAGAAAAAGCAGACATGTCAATCTCAATGAGAAAATGATGTCCAATAAGGTGGACTATTTTTTTAAGAGTTAAAGTAAGAGATATAATGTTAAGATCTATAGTTTAAGAATCAGTTGAACTAAAGGTCTTTTTATTGAAGTTGATTTTTGATCGTTTAAGATAATGCTTTCAATATTCTGATTTGAATGACAACTTAGTTGCGTAGAAATACTACATTTTTTTTTTAATGATATCAAGGTAGTGAATGATATTATGACGTATGAGTATATGTTGAAGGGATTAAAATTTTTAAAGGAGTTAAGAATTTTATGTAAGAGATTAGTGTGGGTATTCTACATCTATATTATTCTTTAATGAATAAAAAGTGAAGTGTATAGATGCCCATTAAATATTGAATGAATGAGAGAAAAGAATAAAAATATGTGTGTATATATTTTATAAGTCCATAATGTGTGTCATGTGTTTATTTTATGGATGAATGTTTCGTACTTCTCTCATATACTAAGTTATGAGCCAACTTAGAGATAATCGAACATATGAATGACTGTTTATCAAGATTTTGGACCACAATGAGCAAATCCTATATACAAGGAAGATTGCTTTGTAAATGTTTTATGAATAAACCATATTGTTGAAAAGGAAACTTGGAAATGAGAATAAGAAATGGGATCTAAGTATCCCCATATGTTTGCTTAAGTCATGAATTTCGAGGACGAAATTCTTATAAGGAGGGGAGAATTGTAATAACCAGTATCCACGACCGGTAAGAATAAGTATTTATATATGTATAAATATACGTATTTTATTTGTATGTTGGTAATACTTAATTTATATATTGTTATTAGTAGTGTTCTTATAGGTTAAGGATATACTATTAGTATTGGGTTTATTTGCAAGACTTTGGAATTACTTTAGGGACCAAATTGTTATACTTTGAAAGTTTTGGGGGCAAATTCGTAAATACCAAAAATTAGCCTCTTAGTATAAAAATACACTTTTAAACCCTAATTTACCATTTTTAGGTCGAGCTACCCATTTTAAGAGAGAGAAGAGAGAAATAGAGGAGAGAGAAAGAGGAGAAGAAGAAGAAAAAGAAGAAGAAATTGGAAATTTGAATTTCAAGAGGTATATTATACGTATTTCTCAATTTATTGGTATTAATTAAGTTAATTCCTTTAAGTTTTGATTTTTGAAAATATGTATAATTGAGGATTTGTTGTGTATTTCGTAAGATCATATGAGAATTGATGATGATCTATAAGATAGTTTGATAAATCATGATGAATTATGGAATTTCTGCTGGATAACCTCTTGATCTAGGAATTTTATAAATTGTTGTGATTCGATTCTGGTTTTGAATTTTGAGTATATGAAATTAGACATGTTTAGGATCATCTGAGACTTTGAATCGACTGAAAATCTCGGAAATTGAATTTTTAGTGAATTTACCAAAATGACCCTGGAATTCTGGAAATTTCCTGTGTAAACAGTATGATACAGTGGAAAATAATTTTTGACCTGCTGAATGATCTTTAAAAATTACGAATTTGTGGAATATGATAATTTTATATGTCTAATATGATATACTCGGAATTAAGAATTTGGATCAATGTGGTTGAAGTGTTATGATTTTCTAAAGTATATCCGCTCATTACAGTATTTGATTAACAGATTTTTAAAGCTATGGAATAAAATAGTTTTAAAATATTTTTGGTAGTGATTTGGAAGAGAAATATTTATCATGGACTGAGATATGTGTTAAGAGTATTTATGTGGTAGTTTTATAATTTTTGAGTTAGTATATGATTTTATAAAATTGGGAGATTGAATACTGTTCAGTAAGTATCTTGATCCTGTCAGGTTTGTAGTTTGGATTCGATGGTGTGTATGGAATGGATTGTGTAGGAATGTTGATATAATATTCATATATAAGAAGTATATATGAGTCAAGAATAATATATTCTGATTTCTGAGTAATTGGACATCATTTGATCTATTAGAAAATTTTGTTAAGTGTAAGTGATCAGAATGACAGGTTTTGAGAAACCAAGTATTTAGACCAATTTGATGTGATAAATGCATTGTGTATAATTTTGTAAGCTATTTAAAGTATTTTGTGTGAATTGTGAGGCTTATGAAAGGATTAATCTCCATTGATAGGTTAAGGAGATTTAAGCCTTGTAACTGAAAGTGTTAAGAGGTAAGTATACTAGACTTTTTACTGGAATCACAATAAACATAGTAAGTGTTATGAATGATTTTGTAAATGCGGTTAAGAATATGTTTATGTTATGTCAAAGTATATTTTGATATGAAATGTGAATATATGTTTATGAATGTGAGCATTGACATTGAGCATGGACATACATGTGCTTTTTGAAAGTGAGCTTTCAAAATAAGATATGTTTAACAAAGAAATCTTTTGAAGTGTAATATGTCCATGAGAAATATTTTGTGTTTTGAGGGTACTTGAACTCACTGTTAACTTAGTAGGCATTTTATGTGATTTGTGGAGCCTTTATGTGTGGCCTTTCCTTCGGGATTGGTATATGTTATGTGTTCCGTATGTAGGGAGGATCCTATTGGTACCTAAAGGAAGTGTGAGTCATCACATTCGTGTGGTGGCGTATTGGTGCATGTGAGAGGACTCACCGATGATCAGGGTGAGGGTTTGGCTTTTACCTTTGGGTATGAGCATTATATATGTGTAATTTCAAGACCTCACTTGTACTATTCCTCTCATACGGTATGTCACCTACGAGTGACATTTGGCTCATTATGTGATATGTGATATGTAAGTCCTACTAAGTAGTAATTGAGTGATGGTATTCCTATTATGTGTTTTGAAAGAATGTGTAAGCGCTTACATGATATGTGATTTGATAAGATTATGATTTTGATTGATCACAGCATATCATACATATGCATTGTGTACATATATGTATTTGTATTTGATATATGAAAAACTAGTATGCTTACTGAGTTTTATACTCATTATATTTTATGGTGATTTCAGGTAAATAAGGTACATGTGTGCTTAGCGGATTTGGCAAGGCTTCTGCTGTTCCTTGGGTTCCCTAAGTTGCTAGGTTGTTGTGTGTTTCATTTGGGGACACGTGGGATAGGATATTTGGTTTGTCCCTATTGAATAAATACTTATGTATTATTTCATTGTGTGTGGCTGGATTTGATTTAAGTTTTCAAAGTGTGGTTACTAGTTGATTTCAAGTAAGAATTTGCAATGAATATATTCTGGGCTTCCGGTAACAAAGTTGCTACTGGTGACGTAGTAGAGTGTTAATCTCTGAGAAAACTCTGCGTATCTCCGGTTTATTAATTGTCCCAGTCATAATTCAATTGTTATAATTCTGAAAGGAATTGAAATGAATGTTTAAATATGGTCAAGAGAAGTTTATATTTATATGTTAAGTTATGGGTTGATTTTAGTGTTGAACTTACTAGCAACTTGCTAAGGATTTCTGTGTTGAATGAAAGTTGAAAATTTTGTGTAATATTATTTATGAGTGCACATGCAGTGAATGAATGTAAGTGATGTCGTGTGTCGGATCTTTTGGGTCTGGGGCGTGACAGAAGTGCTATAATATTTTTAATTTTTTTTAATATTTAAATTATCTTTAACTTTCACCTTTTATTATTTATTTATAATAATATTATAAATTTACTATTATAATTTTAAAAATACCCCTATCTACATTAATACATTATAAAATAAACCTAATATTTTCAATATATTATACATTAACTTTCATAATGTCCTTTTCTTCTCCACTATAAACTTATCAAACAAAACTATCCTATATAAATCTTATGAACTAATCATTATGACAAAAAATAAAATTAATAAAAATTTTAATTTTTAAAAAGAAAATTATAAGTCATTTTTCATGTATACCTTATTCCCCATCACTTATAAAAAATATCCTTATATATTAAAATATATATATTTCAATTCAAAAAAGGGTTCAATATGCATAAAAAAAATTAAAGTTTATGTGGTAAAAGATTTTCTAAAAATAATTATTGAATTAAATTTTTTATTTTTAATTTTTTATTTTATACAAAGTTAAAATCATAATTTTTAAAGATTTGAGAGAATAGGGTGTTATTATGTAAAATATGAGAGAAAATATCATCACAAAAAATATATATTTATATCATCACCAAAACATTTAATAGAAAATGACTATTCTTTAATTTTTTTATTACAATAAAATAATTAAACATAGTTGGGTGACCTAATCTCAACGATTTAGGTTGATTTTCTAACATTTTGATTATGATTCTCCTTTAATGTTTTAAATTTATATTTCCAGGCACAAACAAAAATTTGAAATGTTTGTTAATTATTGAGAAAAATAATGAGATGTGGTTTATAATTAGCTATAAAATGTCATAATTAATAATTGATAATATTTATAATTAATTTATTTCACTTACATTTTAATCAATCTTTGTTTGATTTAACAATATTTTTTTTAAAAAAAAATGATATCTATAATTTATTGAAATGTTTATTACTTATTAATAAAATAATTTAAAATTCAAGACAAGAAAATATACAATATTAAGAATGAATAAATTTTTTGTAGTTATGTAACAAAATTGTTAATACAAATTCAATAATCTATTTAAATTTGTTTTACGAATAGGTGAGATTTGAATCACTATAATTTCATTAAACTTAACTATAATTTGTATTGCTCTATTTTTTAATTATAATAAACTTAATTATAAATTTACAAATAACAAACTAATACAATGTATTCTTAAAAGCATTCCATGGAGAATTGGAGATGATATCACTATTTTTATTTATCATGATTGGTGGATTCCTCGACCTTTCTCTTTCAAGTCACTTTATATAGACTTCCAGGACATGCTATAGTAGCTAAGCTTATTAAGCCACGGGTTGGAATACGGAGATGATTAAAAACTCATTCATGGAGGAGGAAACACAAACAATTTTAAGTCTCCCTCTCACTAGGCAAAGCTTGAGCTAGAAAGATAGATTGATGTGACACTTTGACAGGCTTGGTTAATATTCAGTCAAATGCAATTACTGACTCATTACATAGCTTTGTGGTATGGCTAGTAGCTCTCATAAGTCTAAGAAAAAAACGTGGCGTATTTCTCTTCCAAAATTCACCAAAACATCATTTCTTTTTATATTAGTTATCAAAGAAAAAATAAAATACAATTCTTCTTTTTTAAAGAGGGTGGCTATCGAGAGAACAAAGATGAGTTTCCTTTGACTGTTGCTTTTAATTTCTTCTTTTTTTTTGTTAACTCACAGATGATTTTAAGTTATTAAGTTATGAGTAATGCTTTAAATATAAATTTAGACCTCTTAATATTAAGATTTCTCTAATTAGAGAGAGATTTAAACATTTAAAGTTTTAGCGAAAAAAATTAGTGTGAGGAGGAGTATCCAAGCTTATGGGAGCAAGATTATTACTTTAATTTAAGGTTTTTATTGTTAATTATATGTTGGATAGTAGGATTTCATGAAAAGAGTGGGATTTAAATTTTGAAAAAAATCATAACCCTTGGTTTTGGAGGTAATTTCGTAATTCACTAAATTAGTGGCTTAAATTATTATTTTTCTTCATTTTAGGACTCGTAGAAAATTTACGGAATGAGTGCAAAGTTCGCATCGATTCAATGAGTTGGTAAGTGTATAAGTCGTTATATTATCATTTTGTGTAATCGATTTTTGTTTAGAATCGTCAATTTGGATATTAATTTTCTTATCAATGAATAATAGTGCACTTTATCTCATTTAGGAGAGTTTCCAACCGTGATGTGTCCCAATAACGCATTTTTGATAAACATCATTACTTTTTGTGAGTGAGATTTATATTATGTATGTATTTATATAAATTATTTCTCATATTAAAGATTTCATTTATTGTACATGATTTTATAAAGTCTATGACACATAAAACATATTTAATTTTTAGTTAAATTATTTATTTTACATTATTAATTTAAATTCTTGGACATATTTAAATTAAATATTTATTTTACATTATGAAAAACTCATTTATATTATAGTTTGACTCCTCAAACATTTGTAAGTAATATTATAGATTGTTTATATTGATAGATATATGTTTAAATGATTTATTTATTTAAGTATAAAGCATGAGATGAGATTTAATGAGTTTATAATTGTAAAAATAGAAGTAGTTTCCAAACCACTAGGCAATACCCTCCCCTATTAGCTCGAGATATGAAATTCAGGTCTTTAGCGCTCGTCTATACACACACATAGGCTTTGAGCCATGTGTATGGGCGTTTTACTCTTTGAGAGCCAATTTGCTCTACGCATGCATAAGACGAGGATTTGAGATGATATATAGATAAGCACGTCCAATGTTCTGCCCGAGAGATATTCTGGGTACGACGAAATTTTTTCTTAAATACTAGTTTAGTGTAAGGTTTTATTAAAGTTTAAAATATTTAAATATTTAAATTCCATGACATATATTACACGTGATCTGATTTATGAAAATTATTTATAAGATCATATTATATTTTGTAGAACTTTCATTTGTAGCATGAATAAAATGAGATTTGATTATTCTTATGATATTTTGAATTATTTACATTGTTTATGTTAAGATTGATATTTATAGTTTAAAGGTTTATTATTATTATTATTGTTAGTATTATCATTATCATTTTTCTCATTTTATTTTAAAATTATTTCACTCACTGAGTTCGTGAAAACTCACCCCGTTACTTTTTTCCATCTCAGGAGATTGTAGACATTCTCAGTTTAGCGAATAGTTGAGGTGGGTTACGTGGTGGCGCTGTATGTCTTTTTGTGAGCCATATAGGATATATGGATTATCTTTTTCCTTTTGAGCCTATAGGAATTTAGTGTGTGTAGCTTGTAGCTTGTAGACTGTGAATGTGTATTATATTATTTATTGTTTGATATTGGATGCTAAGAGTTTGTTAACCTTATCTCAGATACTTATTAAATGTTAGAATATGAGTTATAAGTGTATAACGTTTCATTTGATGTTGATGTCGTAAGTTGCGGATGAGATATGAGAAGTTTTGAAAGTATGGTTTATGATATTATATTTATAGAAGTGTTATACTTTAAATTGCAGGTTTGGGAATGTCTATAAATCAAGGAAAACTCTGCCAAAATTTTGGTAGAATTTCTAGTATTGTGAGAGTCCATGAATGTCCACAGGATAATGGTTAAGATCCTTCTTAAAGTTTATAGAGAACTGTAGGGTGGGTCATTTTATATATGGTGGTAACAAAAATTAAAAGTACCAGCCAAAAGTCTAGATGTTTCTTTGGCATGCTTCACATAATTGGATTTTAACGAATTTCAATTTTAAAAAATCATGTCTCGGCTACTATAGCTTTATTTCTTTCTTGGTTAAAGATCCATTTCTTCAATTTTATTGATTTAAAAGTTAATCTGATTGCTAATCTATGAGAGATCAATAAAGGATCAATGCATAGCATGTCCTTGTGTGACTAAGTGAAGATGTTTGAATACATTCTCAAAATAACGCTAAGTTTTTCTTTGAGTTTAGTTCAAGATTGGAGCCAATTTTAACCACTTTTTGGGGATCATATTCTTTTAGCCAAACATTGATCATCTCACCCTAAGGACTCTTTTGAATTCAAATTCTACTTTTCCCTTGGGTTTATTAGGCTAATACCGAATATCTTTTTAGCTAAGGTCACATAACAACTGCATACCAAATTTTAATCTTCTAAGACTACTTCTACTCTTTCTCTTACCAAGCATTCTAATTTCAAATAATGGATGAACATAACCACCCTTGAAATCCTCATGAATACTCACCCCATAATGATCCTATATAGGAACAGTGGTTTGACCACTATAAAATCACCAACATGGTCTTCACATGAGGGAAATGGGAAAGGTGACCATTTTTAAAGGCATAACACAGTATTTTCAAAAATATAGAGTGGTCTTTTCATTCTTTCCATCTTTATATTCTTGAGGACGAGATTATCTAAGGCTTCTTTAAAGATTATGTCCACCAAACACCTCGGGTCGATGAATACCCTATTTATATTTATCCAGGTTACTTGTAATGTGATCATTAGTGCGTCATCATGTAGATAATTAATCCCTTGAGCATTTTCTTCATTAAACATGATTAGAACGTCCTGAATTTATGATTTTTTGGCGGATAATATGTTATACAATACTTGATGTCCTCTCAAATAGTAGTTTTACCTTTACCGATTTAAATCTTTGACCAATGTTAGTTCTTTTGTAATTATCATAGTTAGCACTTCTTATAAAGTGTGTTTAATATCTAGTTGAGGACTATTTTGCCTTTAATCTGCCATGAACTCATTTATGTACCTGTTCTTGGTAAGCTAATCTATCTATTTCTTTAAAATATAACAATCCTTAGTTGAGTAGCTGTGATCTTTATAAAAATTACAATTCTTGTTCTTATTTCTCTTTAAGGTTGATGCATCAAATAGTGTTAGGTTCGTTGACCAATCCCCTATTAATGATGGCTTCGAAGATGACATCTACAAGGGATTATGAGAGGAATAAAGGATTAATCATCCTCGACACTTGTCATTTGAGGTGAAGACTTCATCAACCTATATTGTGCGTCTCTATTGGCCTTTTCTCCTTGAAATACCTGCTCAATCTTGGTGGATTCCTTTTCTTTTTTCCTTTGTTCTACCTCTTTTCACGAGATCTCTTTCAATAATCTAATGATTTTTTAAATTCTCTTTCCTAAATCTTTCCTTGGACATCTACAGTTGAATTCTTCAAGCTTTTTTCCTTCTTAATTTTTATGTAAGTATGTGCTTATTCGTAGGCTGCAAAGTAAGTTGAATTAAGTTCTAGGTAATGTAGTACTAGAACCTGTTCAACTATAACACCTATTTTAGTGCTTCTAAGGTAATTAATGAGTTGTATGCTCCGATTTGGATGACCTTCTTATGAAACATTTCTACAAAACCCTGTTCAAACTCTTTAATTGTATTTTTTTAATCTTTCTTAATCGTTAGGGATTTGTAGCTTGATTATAGGCTATTTAAAAATGTTCAATAAATATGATGGTTAGTTAACTGTATGATAAGATACTTTAGCGTCAGAGTTCTTGTTACCACAAAAGAGCTTGTCCTTCTACTTTAAGGTAGAATAATCTACATATTTAATTTTGTCTAAGTTTTGCAACAGATAAGAGAATAGTCACATAGTCCTCATAGTGTTATGGATATGAAGTTCCATTATAAGTCACAATGTTGGGCATTTTGAAAGTGATAGGTAACTCTGTATCTTTGAGATCATCAGTGAATGGTGACCTCATTTCTCTATCGGTCTTATTTTCTAAGGTTAGTGCTTGTTGCTTCTTGGTTTCTACGAACTCTACTAACCTCTGCTCTAGCTTTCTCAACTTTTTATAGAGGACTTCTTATTGAGTTCTAAATCCACATGTCTTCACTCCTCTATTCTTTTGTTTTATCTATATGAGTCATCAGGCATCGTGTTCATCCAAATCACCATCCTCGTCTTTTTCCCTCCCATACCTTTTCATTCTATCTAAGTCACCTAATTATACTATGGTAGGTGGTAGGTCTTCATCCCTTTCATAGTGTCATGGATTAAATTCCAGCATTTTATGGTGTTCTTTACCTTATATCCACTTTTGTTTTTGTTCCTTGAGTGAGTCTTCAACTAGTTCCCATATGGTCATCTGGTAGGAGAGTTCTATGGTCGTCCATCACTCTAATTAATTGATCATTCTATTTATAGGGCTTTCGGTTTCCTCCAATAATGTTCTTACATCATTTCTTTCTTCTCGGGCTTTTTTCAGTTCTTTAAAAATTTTCATACCAAATCTGAATATTCTCGAAAATTTTCTCAACAGTTAGAATTCTCCACTTGATGATCTCACTCTTTCTTTTCCTAACCATTTAAATTAGAGTTTCACGATGTGTTTTGATCTAAGTCTTTACCTCTTGTCATCTTTTCTTAAGTATTTTTCTTATTTAGTTTTGAATTATTAGTCTTTATGACTTTTCATATTGCTTCCCATAGACAGTGACAAATTATTGAGCATTGATTTTGGGCTCCTTGGTCAAGTTAAAAGTCAAACTTAAGATTTTTGGCCAACGATTAAATCTATATTATAAGGAAATAGATTTGCCACATGAATAGATTACTATTGCTCTTCATGAAGATCCTTTGGTGACTGGAACTTGAATGTTACAAGACAAGCATTAGTTAAGGCTATGCTAATAATTACTTTAATAAAAATCTTCTAATGCATAAGTCAAATTGGAGCTTTTTAAAGATAAAAATAATGGCAAATCTAATATATAGAACAGCTTATAAAACCTATTTCTAAAAAAAAAAAATTATTCCTATTTGAGATAATACCCTTTTTATATAGAGTTAGGGCAATTTGAGCCCTAAGACAGATTCTTCAATCTTCTAGTATTCTATCACTTCTTGAACTCCTTTGAGGACATATTTTACTTATCTATATACTCGGGTTTCGTATTCTACTTGTCTCTTTTTTCATGAGTATCGTATTTTGTTTATCTTAAAGTTCATTGGAATCGTTTTTGAGGTGTTAGTAGTGTTAATCTTAATAAAGAAGGATCAAATATTATAAAAGGTGCTTGGCTCCAAGAGAAGGATCTCCGATAGCTTTTGGTGATGAGCCTTTGAGCTTGTAAGATGGGACTTCTTAGCCATATGTTAAGACTCCTCATCTACATGATCAAATAGGTCAATATCAATTAAAAATGGGGCTCTTCAGTTGTACTTTAGAGGATACTCATTCATAGTGAGGAAGATTTCTTCTTTTTGTAGACTGGCAACTGCTCAGTCACGAAGTGGTGAATATTGGAGCTTGAGTTAAATTTAGTATAATTTTTGGGTTGAACACAATTCTTTAAGGTCTTGGTAGAAGTGTTCGACCACATGAAGCCTTAGTGGGATGGAAAGGTTGGCCTTTTCATAGCCCTCAATTAGGCTAAACCCTATTAAGCCATTGTGCCTTAATTATAGAGGGTAATTATTTTAGTTTTAAATGTTAAGAAAACTTTAGTTCTCTTATTCTTTTTTATTTTTTTCATTTTTTTATATTTTATTTGCTTTCTTAATTGTTGTATTCATAGATTGTTATTAATTTGATGTCTCTAGTCTCATTGAGACATTTAATTTGAATATTTTTATCTTTTAAATAAATTTTTGTATGAATGAATTCATGATAATTTCGTCTTTTATATATTAATTAATTTGAGACTATTCTAATTTTATTTATAAAAAAACACACATGTTTTAATTTAACTAACCGTGTATGTGCCTATCACAAAATTAATTAAATTAGTCTTCCAACTTTGAAATTCAAAATAAATCGAATGAATTAGACCAAAACCTATTTGAATTGGTCTAATCTAATTCGATTTTAACTTATCATTCAATCCAGTTTGTAATTAAATTTAAAAAGTTAATTTTTTTTTCACTTTAATTATATTTTAAATAAAATCAAACTGTGGCCACTTTCAGTGCCAACGTTCAAACTTCAATTGGGAAACTCTAAATCTAATATTCTTAGCCTATTTTACATGATGCTTATATCTTTTATCTCACTTGACCTGCAAGGCTATACAATTCTTTCTCTATTATATTCGTTATTGCATCATCCCTCTCTAGCCTTATATTTTAATTTTATTTATAAAAAAACACATATGTTTTAATTTAACTAAGCGTGTATGTGCCTATCACAAAATTAATTAAATTAGTCTTCCAACTTTGAAATTCAAAATAAATCGAATAAATTAGACCAAAACCTATTTGAATTGGTCTAATCTAATTCGATTTTAACTTATCATTCAATCCAGTTTGTAATTAAATTTAAAAAGTCAATTTTTTTTTCACTTTAATTATATTTTAAATAAAATCAAACTGTGGCCACCTTCAGTGCCAACGTTCAAACTTCAATTGGGAAACTCTAAATCTAATATTCTTAGCCTATTTTACATGATGCTTATATCTTTTATCTCACTTGACCCGCAAGGCTATACAATTCTTTCTCTATTATATTCGTTATTGCATCATCCCTCTCTAGCCTTATATTTTAATTTTATTTATAAAAAAACACATATGTTTTAATTTAACTAAGCGTGTATGTGCCTATCACAAAATTAATTAAATTAGTCTTCCAACTTTGAAATTCAAAATAAATCGAATAAATTAGACCAAAACCTATTTGAATTGGTCTAATCTAATTCGATTTTAACTTATCATTCAATCCAGTTTGTAATTAAATTTAAAAAGTCAATTTTTTTTTCACTTTAATTATATTTTAAATAAAATCAAACTGTGGCCACCTTCAGTGCCAACGTTCAAACTTCAATTAGGAAACTCTAAATCTAATATTCTTAGCCTATTTTACATGATACTTATATCTTTTATCTCACTTGACCCGCAAGCCTATACAACTCTTTCTCTATTATATTCGTTATTGCATCATCCCTCTCCAGCCTTATATTTGTATGAAACTTTCTAAACATATTGACTCAGTTAGAGTTTATGATATACTCATAAAAAGAAGTAAACCTTATTGCTAAATATATCAAATAAATGTTCATAAGTCGATTCCTTAATAATTCAATTCACTGTACAAAAAAAAAAAAAACTTACTTGTATTATAGGTAAATGTTAAAAGAAAAACAATCACTCAAATGCAAAAGGAAACCACAAATATTCCAAAGGGTTTAATTTAATAACTTCTAAATATTTCTTGGAAATTCATTTACAATCAATTGATTTCGCTTCTTTAGGTAATTTGACAAGACCCTAAACATCATTGTCTTACATTAATTTCATCTTATCTTTCATGGCATTTGTTTATTTCTGGGAGTTCACACTTTGTTTGACTTGATTAAAAGTTATTAGATCATTTTCCAGTCATATATCAAACTCATGTTCTTGGAAATATACGACATAATCATTCGAAATCCCTGATCTCCTTTCCCTGGTGGATTTCTTTAATGGCACTTTCAATTGAGGTTGTTGTTGTTGTTGCTTCTCTACATGTGTCAGAGCAAGTTCTTCAATATATTAACAGGAGGTATCTCAGGAATGTCTTGATTATCTGTATTTATATCTTGTATAATGATAGGTGTAATTATCTGGTCATTATCAATTACAATATTATGAATAGTTACATATTCATCTTTAAAGACAATGTTCTTAAGTTTAGCACTTCTACTATATTCAACGTCCTCAATAAACTTGACATTCCCTATCTCGAAAAAGGATTTGCTTGAGGGATCATAAAACTTAAAACCCTTTGATCTCTCCGAGAATCCAACAAAGTAGCAGCTTATTATTTTTGAGTCCAACTTTCTTTCTTTGGCCTGTATGGCCTAGTCTCAGCTGGATAACCCTAGGCATACAAATGCCTAATACTAGGCTTCTTTCCAGTCTATTGGTCATGTAGAATTTACGCTACTGCTTTACTTGAAACTCGATTAAGGATATACATTGCAGTCTTTAAGGCTTCACCCTAAAGAGATTCTGGTAAAAAAGAATGATTTATTATACTTCTAACCATACCCTTTAGGGTTCGATTTTGTCTCTCAGCTACACCATTTTGACTTGGAGCCCCCGATATAGTGTATTGAAGAATGATGCCATATTCTTATAAATATCTCACAAAGGGCATAGACATTGTTCACCTGATCCATCATATCTACCATAGAATTCATCACCACGGTTAGATTTAATAGCTTTAATTTTCTTGTCAAGTTGATTTTTAACTTCAGCTTTATAGGCCTTGAAAATGTCCAATGATTAAGACTTCTCATGAATTAAGTATAGATACCTATAACAAGAATAATTGTCTATGAAAATAATGAAATACTATTGACCATTCTAAGAAGTCATATAGAATGGACCACAAATATCAGTATGAATTAATTTCAAGATGTTTGAACTCCTGTTGACACCAACTTTTCTAACATTTATTTGTTTTCCTTTAATGCATTCAATACATATTTTAAAATCTGAAAAATCAAAGGAATTTAGAATTCCTTCTAACATAAGCTTTTAAATTCTTTGTTTATAAATATGTCCTAAACGCTTATGCTATAATATATAAGAATTCTCATTAATTAATTTGCATTTGATACCATAATTGATTACATGTAAGGTTTTATTAATTTGTGAGGCATGGAGATCCAATTGATATAAATTATTAACTAAAGAATCAGTACCAATAATATTTGAATTCTGAAGGAAACTAAACTTTTCATTTTCAAAAGAACAACAGTAATCGAATTTGTCCAAATAAGAAATAAAAATCAAATTCTGTCTAAGTGACGGTACATAAAATATTTCATGTAAATCCAAATAATAACTATATTCTAATTATAATTTAAATAATTCAATTGCCTCAACAAGAGCCTTGTTGCCATATACCACATAAATGAATCTTTCAGCATCAGTTGGTGTTGGCTCTTTAGACAACCCCCTTTTGTCAAGCCATTTTGTATATTTGGAATAATTATTCTTTACATGTCCAACTTTCTTGCAAAAGTAACTAGAGATTTCAGCATTCTGTTTCTTTTGCACCTTAGGCTGTGAAGTTCCAATGTCTGTAGCTCTTTTTCCTTTATTATTCCATTTTCTTTTCTTTTGGCAACATTGTTATTAAAAGAAGTTGCTAAATGAGCACTCTCTATCTTTTCTTGTTTCAATCTCTCTTCTTTTGCACACATTAAGCAATGAGCTCATTAAGAGTCCACTTTTTCTTTTGAGTATTATAGTTAATCTTAAAAAGGACTGTATTATGCAGGGAGAAAGATCAAGATTAGGTGCACAAGAATATCATCAGACAACTCTAACTTTAATGCCCTTAATCTTGTAACAAAATTAGACATTTTCATAATGTATTCTTTATGTTTCCTTTGCCTTTATAACACATTGAAACAAGCATTAAAACAAGCATAGATAAAATAATGCTTGTTTCGACCTTTTCATTACTAGTGAATCGGTTTGCTATTTGACTCAAATTTTTTTTAGCATTTTCTTCCTCGGGCACTGCACCCCTGATGGTATCTGGAATAGAGTGTTTCATGATCATCAGATTCTTGCGGTTAGAATGCTTTCATTTTTCATAAAGTGCATTTTGTTTAACAGTACTACTACCAGTAAGGGCAGGAGGTTCTTCCATCGAGATTGTATAGTCTAAATTCATACACCTAAGCACAATGATAATATGTTCCTTCTATTTCTTGAAGTTATTGCCGTTAAGCACTGGAATGTTATTCAAATTAGAAGATATAGAAGAAGCATTTACAGTATAGAACAAACAAAAACTCACAATTAATAACCATGCAATTTAATCATGCATACATATACACACATGAGATAAGATATAATAAATTGAGCCATTATAAAATATCAAGCATAACATTGCTATTTAATCTTTGGACAGAAATAACAGTTTGTAAACTGTACTATAAAAACTTAGATAATCAATATTGATAATAGATCCTGCCAATAATATACCTTTCTTATGACCAACATATTATATACATAGTGAATGCCAAAGTTTATCACATGTTTATTGTTGTATATGTCTATTATCTGGCAAAAAAATAATTTTCTTTTGGGTCAATTATTTTTCGCATAGATTTAAACTCAATTATTTAGTTTCTTTAATAATACTCATATATTTCAAAATAAATAAATCTACATAAAAGAAGTCACTTTGGTGATATTTTATTTTAATTTAATTTATTTTAAAATATTGGATATTAGTTTACAAAAAATTAAAAAAAAAAGTAAAATGATCAAAGTCAAAGTTAAAATTAACAGTCAAAGTCATATCATGTTAAAATTAGAATGAGACCGAAATAGTTAGAGATCGAAGTTGTTGGATCAGGTCAAGCCTAACATTTTCTAATTACTAAAACGCTTATCTTTATCCAATAGCCTAAATTCAAAATAGGCTCAGATCCATCCTAACTCGCTTGATTTAGTTAATATATTAGGTATATAAACTTAGGCCCAATAAAATTTTTATGGGCCTTGTAAAATTGATCTAATAAAATTTTAAAATTTTTGGACATTAACTATCTGACGTGCACCATAATTAAGAAGAAATCTCATTAAATTTGACATTATCAATTTGACTTTGAATAAATTTAAACTTTGAATAAATTTAAACTTATGCTATTTTCTCCCTTTTTTATTTATTTAATATTTCAAAATTAAATGAAAAATTAAAAAAAAAATATTGCATTCAATTTCATACAAAACGCCTTTCCAGAACTAAATTCGTAAGCAATAATAATGCATTAAATAATATTCATGCAATCAACGCATAGAAAATTTCATATGCATTACATTTTCCATAATGCAACGTGAATCCCACATACAAATATGCAATCATTGTAAATAATGCAAAAAAAAAAAAAAAAACCATTCTTGAAGAATAAAATTTGCCAGAATTTAAAAGATGCGATTAATGCATTATCATGGAATTTTCTGCACGCAATTAATACAGATAGATTCAAGGAGAAAACTCTCCACTCATTTTTTATTATTCTAATATCATGCCGAATAGACATGTCTAACTCTTCAATGCCCTTAATCACTTGAAAGCAAATCATGGGTGAAAATTTATTTCGATCCGAAAAGACTATACGAATAAATCCACATTATTAGTTTCATCAAATCAAATAGACTCTAAATTGTAATTCCAAAATATTAATATTTTCTTATTTAAAAATTTTAGAACAAAACAAAAGGCATCACAAAAAATCTTAATGATTCAACATGAAGCGACTCTGATATCATTTTTTAGATATAAATAATTTTAATTGGTGAAAGAATCATTATAACTAAGATTTCATGTTAAATTATCAAGAAAAATTTATCGAAAACGTACCTAAATTCATGGAGACACAAAAAATAATTAAGATTGATTCCTTTTATATCTAAACATTTTTTTATGAGAGAAAAACTACTGTCAATCACTGATGTGATGTGAATGAATAATACGTTAGGGTTTAGATTAAGGACCTCAACCTATTATTTATAGTATTTTATTTTATTTTGATTCATTATGAAAATAAAATAAAATAATTGGGTCTTTACACATTAAAACTCATACCGTATGAAATGTCCTAAAGATTTAATAATAAATCAACTTTATTTGATCATTTTTAATAGACAACAAAATAGATAGTCAATAATGTATAATTAATTGATATATGTATACCCACTTTAATATAATACCTAATAATATATACTATAATAATATTTTTTTAATTTTATATTATACCCTTAATAAAAATAAAATCTATTTAACTAATACGTTCCTAATGTTTTATTAAAAGCCATCATATCTCAATATGTCAACAACCATCATATTTCTACAAGGTTCTCTATTAAAAAATTCCTTTATCTTAGGTACGTGCTATTTATTTTAGTTTATTTTAATTTTTATATCAAATAAAATAATTTATTTAATTTGTGTAGTGCTATGTATTAATTTATTTTAATTTTTTTGTAAATTTATATTTATTAATATTTAGAATTCTAATTATTTTTATCATTATTTTACAATAATTGTAAAACTAAATTTTAACATGAAGCACTTTTGTGTTGTATATAACGTTAATAAATAATAAACCTTATTTGGAATTTAAACCTTCAGTGCATGTTAGTTTAAAATAGCCAATAATGCTCTGTCATTAATGCTTTATTATAATTTATGAAATGACATCACCAATATATTTTTTTTATATAAAAAAAATTAAATTATTAATTTGAAAGTAAACTTTGTTATTTTTTTGTATTTAATAATAAATAGATAATTTTAATAATGCATAATTAAATAATTTACTTTTTAAAAAAAAATTTAATTAACAATTAAACAATTAATAATTTTTTTTTAAAAAGTTTACTTCTAAAAATTTTCCATTCAAAAATTTCTCAAAATCATTTTGCAGGTGGATTTTGTATACTTTTTGACTACCATGGGGATCTACTTGTCTTGGGCAGAGTCAGGATCTGAAATAGATCAAAGAACTTACATGTATAACGATAAACAACATGTACATGACGTAGAGCTCCAGCCCTCCCGATGGAGAAGTATAATCAATCACATTTTTCAGTCTACTGACTTCAACTGTGGAGACCTTGCACAGTACGTGCTAGACTTGTTACAAAGAGAGAAGAGCTAGCAAGTAATTTGAGTGCTAGTACCAAGCTTAAATGAAGGCAGTGGGGGTTGGTTTGTGGGGAAGATTTGTAAGTATACGAGTGTGTTTTCACAGAGACTGAGTGCCACATTGGGAAAGAGTTTGGGGTCTCCCAGTTCCCTGAAATGCTTTGAACTGACCAAATTTCTCATTCTCCATTAAGGAAAAGCCATCATGCCATTTGACACCCAGAAATTGTCGGGAACATGCAAGCCATCAGATTACGGGGAAAAGCGTTCCAAGACCCACCAATTAAAAGAACTCTTTTCACTCACTACTTTTGTATCATATACTTCATATCATCGACATGGCAACCATGTTGCTATTGTATCAGTGCGTGAATAAAGATTGCTTACATGTATTTTGCGTAACTTTTCATTTTCGTTCTCCTTCCTTTTTTGCTATCACCAGTATAAATTGTATTCGTTATTATTATATGGTTACTATATCTATGTAATTTTGGTTCTCCGAAAATCTTCTTTTGGCTTGTTATAAGATATCTTTGTCTAGCAACTCATTGTGCATATCCAAAGAGTTCTTTTTCGATGTTTTAAGCTTTATTTCAAATGTTGTTTCTTTTTCCTTCATGTTTAAAACTTATACCACAAGCCAATTAATTCAGCTTTGCAATTTACAACTGAATCATCAACAAAATGCAATTGAGGTAAACGAAGACAAGTAATTGCATATAAGCCTTTAAAACCTTTGGAAGAGGTATCAACCATCAACCATGTCTGTAGAAGATTGTATTAGGAATGAAATGGTGCACTGCAATGATTATTGAGCATTTGAGCTAGCAATATCTAGAAATCAAAAGGCATTATTAGGTTTCTGCTTTATGCTTATAATGAATTAAGTGTTGGAACTTGGATCATTAAGAGCAGGTGGTAAATAGGTAGTTGGCAGGCTTACTGATCGTTTTAAATTTCACATTGTTAACAAGCCAGAAAATGCATGGCAATATGTTTTATTCCTTTTCTGTGTTGTTCTCTTTTACAGTATACAATCATGAAATGTGCATGGGAACTTGTTTTCAATAATGATACTCTATCAAGATATTAATAATGCACAATATAAATGAATGTAAGGAAAAAGACTGGTCAATGAAGTTACGTATGTAATTTTGTTCATGTGTGTGGGTTGGAGACTTTGATTTCCACGAAACAACAATTGTTTTGCAGTGATTCAAGCAAAAGGGTTATGTTTTTCTGGAACATGCATGACCCAATCAACGCCAGATTTTCCCGTATGCAGCATTATTCCTGGTTTTTAACTTTCTGATTAAAGTAAAGTAAGATTGCTTTCGATTGTTCATATGTTTAGACTTATTAATTTTGGTAAATAGTTTCTGTTATACCAATGCCAAAACACAGGCACCATCATGCAATCTCACTTATATTATTCTATCAAAGAATCTCAGTTTAATTTTTAATCATCACCTTCACTTGTCACCATTATTGATTAGTTAGGCAGAGTTGCAAACTAGTTTATTATTTATCTTCTTCTGATCAAGTCTCGTAATATTTTATCATCGACGGATCGTATTAGTTAAATGTTTATGATGTTTAGCATGTCGCTGGTCACTCTTATTTTGGTTAGGCAGGTTCCAAACTACTTTGCTCTATGGCTAGCCCAAGAGACTTTTTTATTAAATTTATTTTTGTTTTTATTCTTGTTATTCATACATATAAATCCGCTCAAGAGTAGCACTAATTGGTTTCTCTGATCAAGTATAATAATCACAAAACAATTACTTTTCATTTAAAATTAATTAACTCAAAACTTTTTTGGCGTTAAGTTACAGTTAACCTAACAAGAGCCTCGTACCAACAACAATAATTACACGAGCGAAGAAGAAAGTTCAAGAAAAGAAATTAAAAAGGAAATTTGATGAGTTAAAAAGACCTTGCTGCTCTGCCTCATTTTGATGTCTCAGTCAAAACTCAAACAAAATGATCATAATAGTGCAACAAATAAATAAATAACAATAATATATTTGTCGAACTAGACGAGTTTTTTTCTCAGCAGTATGAGATATAGATTAGGGAATATGAAAACTTCATTCAGAAAATAAAAAACCACAAGAAAAGCAGCTGCGAAATATAGTGGAAATAAGAGATTTCATAGGGGATATGGTACCATCAACGCATTTACCAGCGAAATCTAAACACTGAAGCATCTCCTAAAAATCTCTAATCTTCTTCATGACTGGGTTTGATTTTGAAGTGGCAAGTACATTTGCAGCTTCTAATGATCACAAAACTGCTGCAGCAGGCCAACTACAGGCAACGAACTTCAGAAATATTTGTTAATAAAGCACCCAAATTCATCTAAGAATACCCCAATCGAAGCTCCAAATCCAAATCCTCTTTTGTGTCACTCATCAAGCCAATCTCCAAGTCCAATGTAACAACCCCAGCCTTCTTTGAGAGATCAAATCCATCTTCTTCTGCAAAACCATCGGGTTGTTGAACCCTGGAAAAAGATTCTGCACTCTTTTTCTTTGACACATCTGTGTCTTCTGGGTTTAGAGGATCAGTTAGGGTATCAAACATATCCCGTTTCTTCATTTCACTAGGAGAAGCTGAAGATGGAGAAGATAAAGAAGAGAGAGGAGAAAAAACTAAAGGGGGTAACATGCCAGTGAATGAAGAGGAAACCATAGTCGGCGTTGAGAAATTAGGGTTAGGGTTAGGGTTAAAGTTAAGATTTAGATATGAGTACTGACCATCTCTTGGAGGAGACATCATCAACCTGGCTCTGTCTCTTCTATGAACGTTCATGTGGCCTCCAAGAGCTTGAGCAGATGCGAATTCTCGTTTGCAGAAGCTACATGTGTAAGATCTTGGTGGCCATGAAAACCCACCGAGATAATCTTCTCCAGAGCTCTGGCTGTTACAGTTCAACGAATCTTTGAGCTTGTAGCTACTGTTTTGGTTGTTGTTATTGCTTTCTTTAATGGCTTTACTGCCAAATTTGTGGTCTTTCGAGCTGTTACTCTTACTGTTCCTCACCATGGATGCCTTTTGGTTTAGTCAGACCTAGAAAGATCAAAGAGACAAGAGGAGTCTAGCTCCTATCATTTCAATTATAAAGAAAGAACGAAAACCCAAAAACAAAAAAAATAAAATAAAATAAGAAGAAAGTAAAAAATGAAAAAGAAAAGAAGTCAATCTTTAAAAAGTTAAGATTTAGGAGAGAGAACAAAGTCAGAAACTGACCTGAGAAATGTCAAATATTTGATAATATATAAAAAAATTGGCTCTTGGCTCTGTCTCTCTAGTGATTAAGGTTGCAGGAGAGCCCATAAAATTCTAAACCAGAGACTGAAAATCCCATTGGAGCTTATCTCTGCCGTGTCCTATATATTTGGTCACTACTTACCATAATTCAGAGCCTCGTTCTGTTAGTTTATACTCTTTTTGTCAAATCTAAACAAACGTATAGTGATGTTTGTTTTTTTTTACATGGAAACTTTTATATATTTAAAGAAAATAACTGACGAGTAAAATGGTGGATGGGCATGGGTAATTGAGATAAAAAATTTGTCTCAATATCATTGGTTGACATCGGACAAAGGTAGAGGAGAGAAAAAGGATGTCTTGATTTGATGGAACGTAAATAATAAAGATTATCACCATTGTTTTGTTGTGTCCCACAAGGCTCGTAGATCATTAAAACCTAATTAATAGTTAGTACAGATTATCATGTTGATCAATCCATGTCACAAGACAAGATGTACTAGAACTACTGTTAATCTCAAATATGTCTGCACTGACTCACTGTTTATCTCGCGGTTCGACAACTTTACTCTCATGTGATTTGATAAATTAATTACATTTAAAGTGGGTTAAATTCTCTTTTTATTTATTTATTATTAAATTATAAAATATTTACAAAATATATTTTTACAAAAATTACAAAATTTATAAATATTTTTTTATAAAATAGGAACTACAATAATTACAATAATTAAATTCTCAATTATCTTTTTAGTATTTTTCTAATTGTGTTATTTTTTTAAAGTTAAAATAAAATTTTTATATACGTTATAAACGTCTTAAGTAAATTTTAATTCAAATAAAAATAAGATAAATATCTTAAACAACTTAAGATTCTTTTGATGCAGTACTTTTGAGAGCATTGTGGTGCTCTACACTTGGTGTTGTGGCACTTTACTTGTCTTTGTTCTTTCTTTGTGTATCTCTTACTTACTTGGCTCGATCCCACGCTTATTTTTATGTAATTTTTAATCATCTTCTCACATTGTATTTTTTAAATAATATTTTGATATTTTTTATCTTTCATAATATATTAAATGATTAATTTTTATACTTTTTAAAATCACACATTATATCGTTTTATTATTAGAATAATTATTTAACATACCCTTGAAATAAGAAAAATATTGAAATATTACTTAAAAAATGTAGTTTCACTCAAAAGTTAATACGAAGTAAAGAAAATTAATTTATGATAGTTTTGACAACCATGATACTCTTTTTTGCTTGTATGAAGGGCCGTCATCCATACAAATAATTAAAAAGTGACAGATATTCATAACGGGTAAGTGATTAACACAAGCAAAGTTAATTGCCACATTAGTTTTGACGCAAAAATTAGTAAATTACAAGCTGGAGTAGAGTAGATTCAAGACGTAATAGTTAGTTATCAAATTGAAGTTTATGAATCATGATTTGGTTCATGTATGATATTCATTGTTTTTCATATACAAGTAACTCACTCTCTTCGCCACATGCATTAGTATGTAAACTATGAGTACATGGCCCAATACCGTGCTAGTATACTATTATTTTTCTTTTTGTGTTTTAATAATGATGAAAATTTTAAGTATCTATATTTAATAATTATGCAACTTACCATACAATGAATAATATTATCATATGATACTGATTAATTAATTCACAATTCTAACATAATTTATGATATATTTAAAAAATATTGTAGCGTATTTAAGTGTTCATTATATACGTTGCTTATTAAAATAAAATTTTATAAAAATATGTATGTATATAAAGAGAGAGAATATTCTACTCCAAACAATTGAGAGTCCTCAATTCATAAAAAAATTATGATGTAAACAAAAAAGGGAAGATCCATTGAGAACTTCAGCTAGTATGTTCTTTCACATTTATATGTTACAAGTTATAAAGCCATTAATTTATCATCTCAAGACATATATAATCACAAGAAAAAGACAAAGTAAATGATTTGGTCTTCTGTCTATATGAAAGATTACTATCAAGAAAATCTACCTATGATTATTAAATATCAATCCAATTTGAATTCCTGATGTTCACCAAGGCGAAAAGTGCACTAACCAGCCAATTTGTCTCAACTTCTTACTATAAATTGTGCATCTCCAGTAAATTTGTACAACTAAAGAGTTGTAATAGGCTTAGTTCTGGCAATGCAGAACTAGATAGCCAGCTTTTTTCATTCAAAAATAATAAAAAATAAAGAAATAAAATGAAAAGAGCTTTGATATATGAACCTCATTAAAGGATATCTCAGTGCAGTTCAGAGTTTTCTTTTTCCGTTTTACAGTAAGAAAGAGAGTAAGTTTGATCAAGAGAAGCCAGATAGACAAAAGATCCTGCTTCAAATAGGTGAGATTTATTGAAAGACTAGAAGCCAATTAGGTGCGTGCGTGAGATGCTAAATATGGCCGCGATTTTATAAGGTTATGCAGCCGAAATAGCAGTGTTTGCCCGAAGTATAACAAGTTGCCGTCTCTTCTAATCCAACTCGTGGCTGAAGCTTAGTCCTTACAGCTACTTCAATGGATGATCAATATTTCCATGTTTATGTATGACAAAAAAGACAAAGACGAAAGCGAAGGGCTAGGCCGAATGTATCTGCTACTAATTTAAAAGCCTTTGCATCTGCATGCCCATTTGGTTGCTGTCTCATCAAAATTTTGAGCATTAGTAAATGGTAACTAATATGGTTTCTCTTTATTAGCTCGTTTGAAAAAGACATTCCATCAGTCTCCTCCTCTTTCTCTCTTAGCTAATGGAAACGCTAATTTGTTGAGAAACATGGAAACTATCAAAAGAGATTCAATTGGTTGCAAAATTACGTGGTTTGTGAAAGCGACATAGATTTGTGTAGGTACGTTGTAGTGGTGGCAGCAGCAGCAGCAGCTGTAGCTCTTTGTACTGTGGATTACGGCAAAGGTTTTGATTGGCGGTGCAACTTCTGAGTTGACTGGGCTGCCCACTGATTCTCAGTCGAGCCATTGGATTTGGGGGTTGTTTTTTTTATTTTTTTATAATTTTTTCATCTGGGCCTACTGGTTGCACCACTTAAAATGAGTTCAATACTACTTTGGGCCACTTCTAGTTTGAGAAATGCCCATTTGCCACAAACTTACCAACTAAAGGTAAGTCCTTTGAGCGATATTAAATACACCCACACTATTCGAAAATACACTCCCTTTTAATTTATGACAAGATAAAATATTCTGGGTGCAATTCGAGATAAATGTGGGCGCTTATAGTAACTATTGTGCTATTTAATTTCCTTTCCTTCCATATAAGGCCCTTATTACATGTTAGATCCTCTGCCAAAATATGGCTTCATGCCCCTTCAGAAGCCTTACGAGATCTCTATTCATTTTACTAAAATTGTTACTTTCCAAGGAAAATGGATTATTTAGTGTATTTGAATCTATTCACAGATCACTATGGCTCACTTCATTCTTCTTACATTTACAAGTAAATCGAATCAGACGGATGTATTGATTATGTGCTGGAAAAGAGCTCAAACACCAGTTGTCTAAAATCCAAGCCAATTGTTACTAATACTACTATTATTTATTTGTAATTTGATAAATTTTGTATGTAAGAAAACTATCTTTTCAAGTTGCCAACCGAAAATAAATGCATCCATGTGATAATTTTTTTAATTAATTAAGATCAACAGGAAAAAAAAAAGTTGAAAATTCTTATTATTTTATTAAAACAATAGAGAGATCAGAGTAGAAACAATGTTGATCAAATTGACATAACAGAACAGCATTAATTTTAATCAAATTACCAACATATAAGAACGTGCTCATCTGTGAACCTAATTCGTTCCATATATGTAGTTAAAAAAGACACAAAGTTTGGTTTTTTCTGAGCGTGACATCAGTTGGCAAACATGGGAAATCTCAAATCTTGTTCATCAATCAGTACCTCCGGTATCATACGTACCAGAAATCTGAAGCTTGAGAAACTCCAATTCCATCTCCAATTCAAAGTTCCTACGCCTTTCAGTCTCTATCTCCACTCTCAACCTCTCAATGACCTGCAACAATTGATCCTCCCTCGTAACTTCTCCACCCAACAAACAAATCATGTTAGAGACCTGTTGCCTCTGCTCATCCAAACTCCTCCTCAGCGCCATTAAACCTCCCACCATTGTTTCATTATCAATTGCACCACCAGCAACTTCAGCATTCTCACTCTCATTAATTATACTATTGCCAGATTCGGTTTCTTGATGAACAGTTGCTATTGGTGAACTCAAATTTGACTCGCCAGAGATATCCGACTCACTCAATTGCTTGTCCAGGATAATAGTTTCACCGCCAAAACGAACCTGTTTCACAATAGAATCATCTCTCGACTCAGTCGGGAATACTGGGTCGAGCTCGAATCCTTCTTCGTTAAAATTCCACCCGCTGATCCTTCTTTGTCTCAATGAAGCACTCTCAGTATCTTCATTATCCTCATCATCACTAGCGTTCTTGCGCGGAATCTTACTCTCTCTAAATCTTTCTTCAATACTAGGCAGTCCATGCAACACGTTCTTCACAAGAAAATCAGAACCTTTACAATTTTTGAAAAAAGAATGCTTCAGAAGCTTCTCTGCCGTGGGTCTCTTTGAAGGATCTTGTTCAAGACAAGAAGCAACCATATCTTTAAATGCCTTAGAGAATTTCTTGTTCTTGTATTTCTTTTGCGTTTTCTCATAATCCGAGAATCGAAACCGCTTCGTAAACTTCATTAACAAAGACTTCGAAGGTGGAAGATGAGACAAAGGAGGCCTACCGTGTGCCAATTCTAATGCAGTAATACCAAAAGACCATATATCGGCTTTAAAACTATACCCAGTATGTGAGTGTATAACCTCAGGCGCCATCCAGTACGGCGTTCCCGCCACGTCAGTGAGCATCAACCGCGACGACGACGAGGAAGAGGCCCACCCCTGGGCCGTATTCGGCTCGTAAATCGACGCCGACACGCCGAAGTCAGCAAGCTTAACGGACCCGTTTGAGTCTATAAGAATGTTACCGGCCTTGATATCTCTATGTAGATGGCCCTGGTTGTGAAGATACGACAAGGCGTTTAGAGTTTCTTTGAGAACAATGGCAATGAATGGCTCTGACAAACCCTCGGGAAAAGATGACGATATTATGGACTGTAAGGAGCCACAAGACATGAAGGGCATAACGACCCACAAGCGGCAATCAACTGTGAAAGAACAGTGAGCGTTGAGAATATTTGGATGTGAAAGAAGCGACATGGTCTTGGTTTCACGTCGAATGCTATCAAGATCGGCCCGAGATTGATCGAGATCAATGGCCTTGATTGCAACAACAGTCGAATCCATAGGCAGGCATGCGGCTTTGTAAACAATTGCGCTAACACCAACACCGATCTCGTCGAGAATCTTGTAGGAGTTTGAGTCGAGCGGGTACTGAATCTTTTTATTAGTACTGCATTCTTTTTCTTGTTCATGATGATTAGCCATGTTGATGGGTTTTTGGGTAGTGGTTTTCTGAGAATTAATAATATCGTTGTTTCCTGAATTGAGTTTAATTTGATTTCATGAAGGACCGAAGGAAAGAACAATCTTGAAGAAGATGGATAGGGAAAAGGAAAAAGTAAGGGTTTAGGCAGTTTCCTTGTGAGGTTTGAAAGGGAAACTAAGAAAGTGTTATAGCGGTGATTTTATTTTTCAGAATGAGACTATGCATGTGAATTGTAAGTGCCTTTTTTATGTGTTAGAGAGAAAGATAAGGCGGTTCAGGGTTAGAGCATTGTATGTGAAAGTATGAATTTGGGTTAGTTATATTGTTACAACCTGGCACATTCAATTGAGTAGCAAAGCCTTTTCATATACCCAATCCTAGTAATGTTTTTCCTTTTTTTTTTTTTCAAATGAATCAGTCAAATAGTTAAATTGGAGAAAAATTAACTGATTGACTTGTTCATATAATGGCTTTTGGAGGGCTTCTCATGTGTTATTGATAAGAGACTAACAAACTAAGGAGACCAAGCAGCATGGCAAGTAATTTCCTAAAGCCGTCCGTTTCATTCCGCACTAAGGGAGCTATAAACTAGAAAATTTGAGCAATATTGTTTTCGTGGAGAGTGTTGGGGAGAATCGTAGTCTAATGACAAATTGCAAGCCATGATATGGGTGTATGAAATTCAGTTAGTATGAATCCTGAAAGTAAATTTACCAACAGGATTAGATGAGCTTTCCAATAGGGCAGAGCACGGTAGGAAAGGAGGCGAATTAGTTAATAAGTCTTAGTTCAATTGTATGGCTCAAGATATAATTTATACGCTTCTTGTTGTAGCATAATAGAACTGAAATGCACATATATAATATGGCTATAAATAGCTCTTATATAATCATCAGCAAGTTGATAGTAGTATTTATATTGATATGAAAGCTAAGGAGTGAGCATTAGATTATAGTTCAAGCACATGATATCAATCAGTCTTGAAGAAGCAGAAGGACCATATCATTATTTATTGTGATATAAGAAATAAAGCAATATGCTCTAGAATCATGCAATTTTGTTCCAATTAGCTGATTTTATGAAACAGGGCAGTTGCTTGAGCGTCAATTGAAAGCAATAAGGAGTAAACAGGGCATTGACTATTTCTGTGTAAATGGAAAATTTCAACGAAGCACATAATTTCATGATATGTCACCTTTCCTCTCCTGTTGTACAAGTCTATCTACCTTTTCTCAGGGCTGAAGACAAATGACACCAGAACAATTATTTGACAAGCTTTTAAGAATACAAGAGTTCAAGCTTTTAGGCATTGGAAAGTATTTCTCAATCTTTGTTGCATTACTGTCACATATTTGCTACTGCAGTGATGAACTTCTATTACAATAAGAATCTGAGAAGCATGGAACCCAGGCACAAGAAAACGATGGAGAGAACAAGAGACAACACGGCAACTGAAGTTGGAACTTTCCCTTTGTCCTTCCTCAATGTCATCCCTTCAATTATAGGGTAATTCACTAGTAAGATGTAAAATGAGAAGATAACTTGTCTAAGCAACTCGTTCCAACTGGCCAAAATTACCATTCTTGCAATTCCGCCGGCAAAAGCAATCATATTCAATATGACTAAGGTGACTAAAGGAGCAAGGAAGTTAATTGACGTTTGTAAGTTCAATTTACCCAATTGGTGTAATGTGACTTGTTCATCATCAGAAACTTTATTTGTGGGCAAGAAACTTGGTTGTTTCATGCCAACACACTTCAAGATACCATCCATAGTTCCATAAGTATAGGAAGTGATTGATTTTATCATCCAAACCCGCTGTTCATTCAACCATGTGAGGACTGAACCACCCGTGACAAGAACCTCCTCTAAATGTTTCAATAGGGAAAACAGGAAAATAGATGAAAAGATAAGAAACCATGTACATGAAACCTGTGGAAGAGAAAGAATGTTAAGAGGCTGTTAGTAGGAGTAAATTCAAAAGACTGAAAAAGAAGAAACAAAACTATAACGTTAAAATATATTGACAGAAGGGCAAAAATCCCCTGCCGCTGTTATAGTTTCCTCTCCTACGATTGGTATGTACGGCATACAAACAACCTGTTCCTGTAAATCTTTGCAACGGGGAAACTTGATTTAGGGGGAGTGTGGAATTTGTGATCCAAAATCATATTTAATGTAATGGTTATGTTTGGAACAAATTTGAGAATAAGTTGAAATTAAGTTGAAGTCGGAAGCATGTGTAGAAAGGGTGGAAAATCAATAGAATAGTGCTAGAAGTGCAGAAGAAAACAAAAAAAATTCTCAGGTGTGGACCCCTTGGCACTGCCAAGGCATTGGATGCAAAATGTTAGCGTTGCACTGTTTATTGCACCCCCAAATTCGAATTTTAGTATTTGTACATGTTTTGATATTTTGGACTTCATATAAATACTCTATTATGCTTAAAGTTAAGTTAAGAACTAGAAATTACACACTCTAAACACTATACAACAAATCTTAAAGCTACAAATTTGAATTGTATCATTCATTGATCTTTCAAGATCAATTCTCTTGTAATCAAATATCAAATAAGAGAGACTTGGATCCTTAATCCACATTTTTTGTATCTTGGTATGATATATTTCTATATTTTCTCTACTACATTACTTAGCTCTTGTATTTAACTTGTTGTTCTTGTTTGGCTACTAGTTGTATTATTCTACTTCATTACTTACATACTCTATATATTTCGCTGTATGTTAAACCCCACAAATTGGTATCAGAGCTTATTATTGGCTGTGTTTGTTTTGCTAAACATGACATTACATAAGCCTGAAGTAGAGAAATTTACAGGGCAAAATAATTTTAATTTATGGAAGCTTAAGATGTTGGCTTTGTTAGAGAGTCAATGACTAAAATCAATCCTTGAGGAACTCTCTAGTACTAGTGATAAGCCTAAAACATCTAAATCCGATATGGATCCTAAAACCATTAATAGAGAGCCTCGGGCTGAAATTATTTTGAGGTTGGGTAATGAAGTTCTGAGGGAAGTGGGTAAAAAAAAATCTGCACTAGGTTTATGAAAAAGATTTAATGAGTTGTATATGATTAAATCTCTTACAAATCGGTTGTATCTCAAGAAAAATTTGTTTGTGTTATTTTTAGTTGAGGGTTGTTTACTCAATGAACACATTGATTCTTTGAACAAGACTGTCATTAATTTGGAGACAGTTAATGTCAAAATCAATGATTAAGACAAGACAATTCTATTATTAAGTTCACTTCTAAAAGTTATGAATATTTTATTGATACTCTTTTATATGGAAGGGAGTCATTGACAATAAAGGATGTTAGAGCAGCTCTAAACTCAAAGAAGTTAGTCAAGAAGTCAAAACAACAACAATAAAATTCTGTAGTTATATTTGTTGCGGGGGGAGCTAAGAGTCGAAAAACTAAAGCGAGAAATTCATCAAGATTAAAATCGAAGGGCGTATTTTATTATCCATGTGTGTAAATCTGAATTTACATCTTGAACAAATTGATGTAAAGACAATTGTCGTTCATGGTGAGCTTGAAGAAGAAATATACATTGCACAACCGAAAGGTTTTGAAGAATTGGGTAAAGAAGATCATGTTTGTTTGCTAAAGAAGTCTTTATATGGACTGAAGCAATCTCCTAGACAATGTTATAGGAGATTTGATGATTTTATACTACATTATGGCTTTACAATGAGTAAGTATGACGGATGTGTGAACTTTAAAGCATTGAATAATAGTATGCGTATATATCTCATTTTATATGTTGATGATATGTTAATTGCATGTAATGATATGAAAGAGATACATAAGCTAAAAAATCAGTTGGTTGGTGAGTTTGAAATGAAAGATTTAGGATCAGCCAAAAGAATTTCAGGTATAGATATAGTGAAGGGTAATGATGTTATTTTCTTATCTCAACAACAGTATATACTCAAGGTTTTTGACAGGTTCAGAATGAGGGATGCCAAAGCTGTGTCAACTTCATTGACAATACATTTCAAACGGTCTGCATCTCAATCACCATAAACTGAAGAAGACAAACTGCAACTGCTTAAGGTACGATATGCTAGTGCTATGAGTTTTATCATGTATCCTGTGGTTTGCACAATGCGAAATATAGCACAAACGGTGAGTGTTGTAAGTAGATACATAGCTAATTTTGGAAATTAGCATTTGATGGTCGTAAAATGGACACTGAGGTATCTAAAGGGATATTATATTTGCTGTTTAAAAGGGTTGGCATAGATAGTGAAATGATGAAGGGTTATGTGGACTCAGATTATGCAGGTGACCTAGACAACAGAAGGTTTTCATTTAGATATATCTTCACGGTGTTTGGATGTAGCATATGCTAAAAATTAGTTTTGCAGTATGTTATAGCATTATTAACTACTGAAGCCGAGTATATAGCCTTAAGAGAATCAATCAAGGAGGTTATATGGTTAAAAGGTATATATATTGAACTTTTGGCTATGGATAAAGTTAATACTTCTGTGTATTGTGATAGCCAAATTACCATACATTTAAACAAATGTTAGGTATTTCATAAAAGATCGAAACATATTGATGTTAGGATGCATTTCATTCGAGATACTGTGCATAGTGGCATTATTAGTCTTTATAAAATTTTGACGTCGGAGAATCCTACTAATATATTGACTAAGCCGTTGCCCGCAGCTAAGTTCAGGTTATGTATGGACTTAACTGAAATCACAACTTATAATTAAGGTTGGGATGTGGATAAGATGGATCCTTGGATATTCTCTTGGAGTTATTAGAGTGATTTTGTATCAAGGAGGGGCTTTGTAAAATTTATGATCTAAAATCATCTTTAATATGATGGTTATGTTTGGAATAAATTCAAGAATAAGTCAGAATCAAGTTGGAGTCGGAATCATGTGTGAAAGGGGTGAAAAACCAATGAAACAGTGCTAGTAGTGCAAAAAAAACAAGAAAAAAACTCCATATGTGAGTGGCTTGGCATTGCCAAGGCATTGGATGCAAAATGTCAGCGCTGCACTGTTCATTACACCTCCAAATTCAAATTTTAGTATTTTTTACATGCTTTAATATTTTGGATTTCATATAAATATTCCATTAGGCTTAGGGTTAATTAAAAACTTGAAAATACACACTTTAAACATTGTACAACAAATCCTAGAACTCTAAACTTAAATTGTATTATTCCTTGATCTTTCAAGATCAATTCTCTTATAATCAAATATTAAATAAGAAAGACTTTGATTCTTGATTCACCGTTAAATACATTGCCGAACCATGTATTTTATGTCTTGGTATGATATATTTTTACATTTTCTTTACCACATTACTTAGCTCTTGGATTTAGCTTGTTGTTCTTATTTAGTTACTAGTTGTATTATTTTATCTCATTACTTATATACTTTACATATTTCGCTACATGTTAAATTTTACAAGAGCTAATAGAATTTTAAAATATGAATCGGAAGATGCAGTTCAGTAAGACTTGCCACTCAAAACGAGGAAATTTCACCAATTTTATCAGAAATGGGAGTAATGTTAAGCAACTATTAGCACTTGAACCTGTTTTCTAGGCCTCAATTACGATTCCATAACTCACATTGATCTCAGCATTTATTTTAGGCTTTGTTTAATATCCTAATTCATTGGATGAGACACGCATGTTGTTTGATAATCTAAGAGTTTAAAAATAACAATAAATATCAGTTGGGCCATGTTACCTTGGGGTACACTGAGATGCCATTTAAAAGACACAGCGGAGGCACAGTAGCAAAACATCACGAGGGCAAGGAATAGAGAGGCTAAAATGAAAAGTAGCCATAGCACATGGTTTAAAGTATAGACATTCTTCATAGCCCATAAATGGGAGGGCAGAACTTTGAGAAGGTGACTTCAAGCAAACCGCATTTCCATCTTGTACCTTGAACCAATGTGTCGTTCAAACTTGTGGTACCACTGCCTAAGAATGCTGGCCGAGATGGATTGCATAATACAGATTTCCACCCTTTGCAGTGCAAAATAAATTCAGTAATCTTCTACGACAGAGTTCTACAAGAATCCTATCTGGTATGAAGCCAAAAACAAAGCTTAAAGACATAATCAATATTTATTGAATAACAACAATGAATGCCTATGCTTGGCTAAGGTTGCTTGCCTGTTTTCCCCAAACTGCGTTTATCATAGGCGCGAGAGGCTAAAAATTGGGCTTCTTGTAGTGTGCTTGAAAAAGTACCATTGCAAATGGTTTTATGTTGGTTGCAACGTTGAAGAGACGTGATGAGCTCATTTGAAGGACCAAAAAATTCTTTCAGACGAGATAGTTCTGTAACAAAATACTTAATCACTAAGACATTTATGAATATGTTTAATGATGAACAGGGTAGATGAATTGATACTACCTAAGACGTATAAGATTCATTCCAGAACCAACTCAATCAAGTTTATTGTTACTGTTGAAAAATTGGTGATTCAACAATCTTGGTTGGCCAAGAATTGAGATGAATACCAAAGTGAAAAGTTACAAGAAGTCTAGAACGTATGGGATACGTATGGAGAAGTCTAGGACATATAGGACACGAAGGGGAAAGCAAAACTGGACTCAAAGACGCGAAGAGAGCAAGAAAAAGCGGATAGCTACAGGGCTCAGTGCCGCGGCGCCCAGGACAGTAAAACCAGCGCTGCGGCACTGGGTCCACAGGGCTCAGTGCCGCAGCGCCCAGGACAGTAAAACTAGCGCCGCAGCGCTGGGTCCTCAGCGCTGGGCGCAATTCTGTCCAGCGCTGCAGTGCCCAAGGACGAGCGTCGCAGTGCCAGAACGAGTGAAAAAGTCCATTTTGATTCGGGATTTCGAGTTTTGGGAAGTTTTGGACTTCCAAAACAAGTGGACTCTTACTCCAACAAGGAATAGGGTTAATAGGCACCGAATATACTCTATATAAACACTTGTAAACCCTTGATTTCATATCAAGCATTGAGAGAGACTCTAAGAGAGGGAAGAGCTGGATAGACACTAAGTGCTTGTGTGCGCTATGGTGGAACCGTGATTTGGGTGATCATTGTTCGTGGTAGAGTAAGGGTTCACTAAACGTTTAGGTCTTTTTAAGGGTTCTTCGTATTGTGTTTCCTTGTAAAATCTCTAGGGAGTTATAATAAGAGAGGTTAGGATTCTTGGATCCACCGTGGACGTAGGCGATCGGCCGAACCACGTAGATTGTGTTGTGTTCTTTTGTTTTCTGCTTTGAATTCTTGTTGGTTTTGCTTAATTGATAGGTTATTCTACTACGCAAGGAGGTTAGAGTTTTAAACTGAATCTTGAATTCTTCGCTTCAACATAACCTCACGAGGGAGAAGGGCGTTACCTCCCTCAATAGTTACATTGCCTAATACTAATTTTCAATCCATTTTCTTGCTAGCTTATATTTGATAATTATGAGGAATAAAGGTAGGACTCTGCGCACAAAGGAACGCAAAGAAAATTTTGCGACATGAATTTAGTGCCCTAGTTGTAACTTGACTAACATCACCTAGCTCCTGTTTTAAACAAAGTAGAATTCCATTTCAATCAAATCTTGCAGATTCCCTTTTAGAAGCTAATTTAAGGTAAAGTTGCTATATGATATGCTTCTATACATCCCAACTTATGTTCTGCTTCCTCTGAAGCTAGATAAAGAGTCAATATAATTATGCATACATTTCTGACATGGTTACGAGAATCTTATATATACGGCAATACACTCTTTAGAAGGATGGGACTTGCTGAAAAAATCATTTTATCAAAATAATTTCCTTCAACATTAGAATCCTAATAACTTTAATGATAGTTTTATTTATGGAGTCTAAAAAAATTGGTATAGTATTTTCACTCAGAATGAATTGAAACAATATCTTAGTTAAATAGAATAATGAGTATACCTTTCTGTAAAAAGTTTCCATATAATGCTTCTCTCTTCATGTAAAAACCAGTTCCAGCTAACATTGGTCCTAGAGTCCATCTATACCTGGCCATCTTACCTGTAGTAGGATTCAATAATTATTAGTAAAGACTAAACAAAATCACTGCAAGCCACATCACAATCAGAAAGCACATAACTGAACAAATAATGTTCTAATTAAGATTCGACTAGAAAACATGATTTGATGCGTGCATAACTCAATGGGCAGATAAGGTGCCACTTTAAGGCATTGATTCACATAAAAATTATACGATATTAAAATTTCACCAATGTACCTCAAAGATTGTTCTTACCTGGCTATCATAAATGTCACTCTTAGTAGTGTTGTGGAATTTCCGAGGGAATTGAACAAAAGCCAATGAAGGAGATATTTTCGGATCAAGGTGGAAACACATTGCTTGCTTGGCAGATGTTGGGTTATTACAAAACATGTCACAGTTTAATACCAATATGTAAGGGGAGTTGCTCAGTACACTGGAGACTCTAATGTGCAAGAAATGTAACAATTTTCACACTTGATATATATAAATATCAGAAATAGAGAAGAGAGAGATGAAGAGAAAGAGAATTACAAGAACATTAAGTTCTCCTACTTAGAAATGGTGCGGATGAGGTGGTCTTTTCTCGCGAGAAACGTATACAAGAAATGGCATCTCAACTTGGTCAGAACTCACGGCAACATCAGATTTATCATGTATCACCTGGGAAAAAAATGATCCAAATTATTGGAACTGAATTAGTTAAGTAGTGTAATTAAGTTGCATCTTATGCTTAACTATTCACGTGCTTGCCAAAGTGCTCTTTCCTGATTGAGAATGTGTAGCTGATGTATCGAAAGGTTGATTAAGGGCATTTCGTTCATCAATATTAGCATAATAGAAAGAAAATGTACCCGAAGTATGTTGAGGGAAGAATCGCCCTTCTCTATCTTGGGATTAGGTTAAAGCAAAAAATTTCAAGTAGAATATAAAAGAGCATAATACAATCTTACGTGGTTCAACCAATTGCTTACGTCCACGATGAATATAAGGATCCTAATATTTCTTATTAACTCCCTAGAGATTTTACAAGGAAAACCCAACGAAGAACCCTCAAAAAGACCTAATGTTTAGTGCACCCTTACTCTATCACGAACAATGAACACCCAAACGATGGTTTCACCCTAGCGCACATAAGCATTTAGTGTCTACCCAGTTCTTTCATTTTACTTAGAGTCTCTCTTAATACTTAATCTCAACTAAAGGGTTTACAAGTGTTTATATAAGGGTTATTTTGTGCCTACTAATCCTATTCCTTGTTGGAGTAAGAGTCCACTTGTTTTAGAAGTCCAAAACTTCCCAAAACTCAAAATCTAGATCAAAAACAGAAATTTCCTGGCTTTGGCGCCATGGTACTAAGGTCCTGGTTGAGCTTTTAATTTGAGCGCTACAGCGCTTAGCCCTGGCACCTCCTTCGTGTGTTTTCTTCTATTCCTTTGCATCTTCGAGTCCCATTTTGCTTCCCTTTTCGTGTCTCACACGTCCTGGACTTCTCCATATGTGTTTCACATGTTCTAGACTTCTTGTCACTCTCCTTTGTGGTATTCATCTCAATTCTTGTCCATACAAGATTGTTGAATCACCAAATCTTCAACAAACCCTTCCTTAATTCAAAATCTTCCAAATAAGAAGGCTTCTGGATCTGATCCGCACCAATACTTTATCACCTAGAGTTGAGTCCAGTTAAGTCTCCACCAAGACATAACTTTCCCCAGGCTAGTGATTTTGGTCTCCAAAGGAATTCATGCACCTTGCATAGGGTATAGATATGTTACACTCCTTTCTGACCCTCATCACCTTGGTGAGTACGGTTTAGGTGTTGCCTAGTGGTCTGCATTACCTTAACACCCCCTGTTGGGCCACTTATAGCCATCCCAGTAAGCACATAAAGCCCTCCATTGTGCTTCTCACCCTCAAACCTTATAGGTCCTTTCTTTATCTTCGGTTTTTCTTTCTCTGCTTTAACCGAATATCTTTCCTCATCGAGCTTGCCTAGGGATATCAAGTTCTTCCTTAGTTTAAGAACATGCCTTACACCATGTAAGTCTCTAGTTTCTCTACTTTGTATCCTCAGTCTTATGTCACCAACTCTCATGATCTCACAAGTCATGTTATTCCCCATTAGAGCTTTACCTCTCGTGGCTTTATAGTTGGTAAACATCGATCTGTTGGGACACATATGAATGTTGCACCCTGAATCTAGTATCCATTTGTCAGCATACTTTTCCCTTGAGGCTACCAATATATCTACAACTTCGGTATCTTCCTAAGTATTGATTGCAGCGTACCCTCCTTGTCCTTTTAATTTCAGACAATCCTTCACAAAGTGTCATTCCTTATTACAAAGGAAACACTTTTTGAATCTTCTCATTGATTGGTTATTCTTCCTTCCTTGACGTCATTCATCGTTAAAGACTCCTTACCATACAACAACGTATCCACAAAACTCTCATAGCTTTTCAGCAACGAACTTAACAGGATTATGGCATTGTCTTTATCCTCAGTCTTGATGTCCAATTGTTTAAGACTTATGGTGATCTTGTTGAACTCGTCAATGTGGGCTCTCAATGAAGATCCCTCGTACATTGTTAGCTAATGCAGTTTCTTCTTCACAAGAAGTCTATTTGCAAGAGACTTTTTCATGTATAATGCCTCGAGTTTCTTCTATAGCCCCAAAAAGGTTTTTTCATCACCAACTTCCCTTAAAAATTCGTCGTTTAAATCGTTTAAAAAGGATTATGGTGTTGTGAGCCTTTTCTAAATCGTATCCCAATATTTCTGTCCGAACTTTGAGATTGTCGTCTCTTCGCTAGTTGAGGAACTGACTTTCTCCAAAGCTGAGTCTAGCCCTTCCTTCACTAATAGAGCCCTAATCTTCTTCCTCTAAAGATTAAAGTCATTCATCCTATTGAGCATCTCTATTTCTTGCTTGATTGTATCCATGGTTTAAATACCCCAAGTGTGTATTATCGAACCTTGCTCTGATACTAGTTTGTTGAAGGAGGAATCACACTTCTCCCTCTTGAGATTAGGTTAAAGCAAAGAACTTCAAGTTCAACCTTGAACCCTAACCTCTTGTGCAGTGAGATAACCTGTATATCAAGAAAAATAACAAGAATTTAAAGTAGAATATAAAATAGCACAATATAATCTCACGTGGTTGGCCAATTGCGTACGTCCATGGTAGATCCAAGGATCCTAGTCTCTCTTATTAACTCTCTAGAGATTTTACAAGGAAAACCCAATGAAAAACCCTCAAAAGGACCTAATATTTAGTGCACTCTTACTCTGCCACGAGCAATGAACACCCAAACGATGATTTTACCCTAGCGCACACAAGCACTTAGTGTCTACCCAATTCTTTCTTTTCTCTTAGAGTCTCTCTTAATGCTTAATCTTAACTAAAGAGTTTACAAGTGTTTATATAGATGTTATTTCATGCACACTAACCCTATTCCTTATTGGAGTAAGAGTCCACTTATTTTGGAAGTCCAAAACTTTCTAAAACTCAAAATTTAGATCAAAAATAGAAATCTCCCAGCTCTAGCGCTGTGGTGCTTAGCCATGGCACCTTATTCGTGCATTTTTTCCCTTCCTTCACGTCTTCAAGTCCTGTTTCGCTTCCCCTTTCATGTCCACACGTCCTGGACTTCTCCATACGTGTTTTACATGTTCTAGACTTTTTGTGACTCTTCTATTTGGTATTCATCTTAATTCTTGTCCATACAAGATTGTTAAATCACCAAATCTCCAACAAAGTAATTATGGTACGAACAGTTAAGCAGGAAAATTCCATCGTTACTTAGTTGACTAAATGATCTAGAAGTTTTAAACATGAGAGGTAAATGAAGCAGAGAACAATATGTTTCAAAAATAACAGGGCATCGATAAACAGGATGCTCAAGTACATACCTCAACCATTAAATAATGATTATCAACAGTGGTTTTGATTGTTTCTTCATCCACCACAACATTTTCTTCTGCTTTCTTTATACGTTCTTTAAACAACTCATACTTCCTCTACAGTAATGGTATTATAAAATCAAATTGAACTCTTTGAAAGTATCACATAAACATGAAATGCTACAGAAATAATGCACAATTATACAACTTATGTGTTTAATCCTTGATTTTCTCTCATACTTCCTCGTATTCCACACTTTTAATAACATCATCACCATAATTGGAACTTGAAAAATAAACCTTAGGGCATCTAGTCTTGATTCCAAATCTCCTACAAAACAGAAGCCAAGACATAGCAAAATCAGAAGCCTCTCTTACAGCAAGCAAAGTTAAAGAATAGCTGCCATCATCTGAAAGATAAACATGAAGTTTCTTAAAGGGATAATCTAGGGCTATAGCTGATAAAATAGTATTCATCACTTCAATAGGAGGCTATTTCTTGGAATTTTTCGTGCAAATAAACACATCGATAACAGGTAACAATTGCTCATTTTCCTGCAATATTTCTAAGAAAATTGTACGAGAAACGGGTCGCCAGAGATAAGCTTGCGTGAAGAGCCGAGAGGAACAACTCTGAAGCAAAGACTAGAAGATGTGGTAATTGCAAATGTGGCAGTGTTGAAACAAAGCTAGAAAGTCTATAGTAAAAAAGTGTTGTTAAAGCTATTACATGTTAAAATTACAACACCAAGTTCAAGATTAAATCCAAATATTTATAAGCTCAATTCTTAAAATTTCTTAGTTAGGTAAGATATTATAGAGTTGACGATTAAGGAGATAAGTGTTACAAACTTATGTGGTTAATAAATTTTTATAATATTTTAGTTGTGTGATTTTGGTTTATTAGAACTAAGTATAAATCTCTCCTCCCTCATTTGGTTTTGCAAGCAAGCAAGTTAAGAATAAATAGTTAATCAAGTGTTTGATTAATTGTAAGAGTGTTAAAGAATTGAGCAAAAAATATGCTCAACAAAGAGAGTGTGTGTGTGTATTGAGTTGTGTTGTATGTGAGAAAGAGTGAGAATTTCTAAAATTTGTATTGTAAATTTTTTGTTTTTTGTATTAATAAAAATGTTCTATTTGTGCTCCATTATATTTAATAATTGGTATTAGAGTTAAGTTATCTGGGGCGTAGGACAGTAGTTAAAGTACTGTTTATATGTTTACTATTTAAATATACGGTATCAATATCAAAGCCTGGTGTAGTTGTATAAATGGTGCATGTCTAGAAAAGTTCTGTCAAAAAGGCTAATATTGCCTAAAGAGTCTGAATTTTAAGTGGGACTGTTGTGACCCCTCCAGTCTTTCCTGAGAAGTTTTCTAGTGTACAATTCATATAAATAAACATTAGGCATTGTTACCGTGGTGCTAGTAGAAACGCTGTTAGGAGTAACAACACACGACTACAGCTTCTAGAGAATGAATTATTGTTGATTGCATAACATAACATGACGATCAACCAATACTTCATAAATGTAAAGTTCTTGTGCCGTGAAATATCTGAGTTAGATTCTGTCGCTGCTATTGCTTAAACTAGGATGAAAAGAATTATCATCCATGATTTGAGGCTCAAGTATAGAAGTTTTATTACTGCCGTATAAGGCTGGCCAACCTAACCATCTCTCGTTGAATTTGAAAATTTGCTTGCTGATCAAGAAGCGATTGCCAAGCAAATGAGTAGGGTCTCATTAAAAAGCGATGAAAAAGTACTCTACATCGACAAAAAAAAGGTCGATTTAAACAACGTGTTGGTGAATCATCTAAAAGAGATGATGACAAGAAAAAGAGTCATAACCAAGAAGGTAGCTCACAGAAAGAAAGAGCATGGAGAACTCGCGTCAATGGTAGTCAGTCTAAGAAAAAGGAAAATTTTGAAGGAAAATGCTATAATTATGAAAATATCGGACACATGGCAAAAGATTGTTGGTCCAAGAAAAGGTCTGCTAAGGGTAATGTTGCCACATCAAACTCAAAAATGAAAAGTGAAGATGAGTGGTGTCATGTCCCAGACCCAAAAGATCTGATACATGACATAACTTACACTCATTCAATAATATTTAAACATTCATTTTAATTTCTTTCAGAATTATAGCAATTGAATTATGACTGGGACAATTAGTAAACCGGAGATACGCAGAGTTTTCTCAGAGATTAACACTCTACTATGTCACCAGTAGCAACTTTGTTACCGAAAGCCCAGAATATATTCATTGCAAATTCTTACTTAAAATCAATCTATAACCACACTTGGTGAAACTTAAACTAAATCTAACTACACACAATAAAATAATACATAAGTATTTATTCAATAGGGACAAATTAAATATCTTATCCCACGTGTCCCCAAATGAAACACTCAGCAACCTAACAACTTAGGGAACCCAAAGAATAGCAGAAGCCTTGCCAAATCCGCTAAGTACACATGTACCTTATTTACCTGAAATCACTATAAACTATAATGAGTATAAAAATCAGTAAGCATACTAGTTTTTTATATATCAAAATACAAATACATATATGTACACAATGCATGTATATGATATGCTGTGATAAATCAAAATCATAATCTTATCAAATCACATGTCAGGTAAGTGCTTACACATTCTTTCAAAATATATAATAGGAATACCATCACTCAACTACTATTTAGTAGGACTTACACATCATATATCACATAATGAGCCAAATGTCACTCGTAGGTGACATACCGTATAAGAGGAATAGTACAAGTGAGGTCTTTAATTTACACATATATAATGCTCAAGCTTGAAGGTAAGAGCCAAACCCTCACCTTGATTATCAGTGAGTCCTCTCACATGCACCAATACGCTACCACACGAATGTGATGACTCACTCTATTTTTAGGTATCAATAGGATCATCCCTACATACGGAACACATAACATATACCAATCTCGAAGGAAAGACCATACATAAAGACTCTACAAATCACATAAAATGCCTACTAAGTAAATAGTGAGTTCAAGCATCCTCAAAACACAAAATATTTCTCATGGACATATTACACTTCAAAGCTTTCTTTGTTAAATACATTTTATTTTGAAAGCTCACTTTCAAAAACATATGTATGTCCATGCTCAATGTCAATGCTCACATTCATAAACATATGTCTTTCACATTTCATATCGAATACACTTTGGCATAACATAAACATATTTCTAAGCACATTTACAAAATCATACATAAATAATTACTATGCTTATTGTGATTTCAATAAAAAGTCTAGCATACTTACCTTTTAGCATTTTCAACTACAAGGCTTAAATCTCCTTAACCTATCAATAGAGATTAATCCTTCCATAAGCTTCACAATGTTGGGTTATATGGGTTGTAGTACAAATAAAACATAGGGTGCTTGCATGTGGGTTGTGTTCATCATACAAACAATATACATATCTCATACATACATGTGCACAGCGGAAGATTATATACAATGAACACAGAAAATAACATTTGATTAATTGAAAATTCGAAATTGAGAAATATCACCAATGAAGCCTTTGGATTAATTTTCTTTGAAGTCCACCATGAAATGAATCTTTGATCAATTCTAGCAATCAACAAGGGTGGGTTTGATTGTCTAGAATGGCAGCATCTTAATCCAGCATATATGTTTAACTCTTAAACATTTTCAAAGTTAAACAATTTAACTTAATCAAATTTGTTTTTCCCTTTATTCAACTCTTGAATAAATAAAACAAATCTTGTTTTTAGTTATTACATTTAGTAACCATTTATCTAGTTTGTTTTGTTGTTCTAACACTTAAAACACAAAACAAACAATTTCAATTTCTCAAATTGAATTGGCTCCCAAAATGCAAAAACTAAAATCTAAAACCAATTTCAAAAATCTTTCTTTTTTTTTATTTTCAATTTCATTTCACTTTATATACTAATGCATAAATTCCAAACTAATTTGAATTTCATTTGCATTTCATTTGGCTTAACCTAACCTTAGTTAACATTTAACCATAGTTAGATTACTTTAACTTAACCTTTAAGTTAATAAATATTTAATTAATTTAACCATAGTTAACTAACTTAACCATGGTTAGGTTAACCTTTACTTAACCATTAAGTAAAGTTAACTAACTTAACCTTATGGTTAACTTTTAACCTTAGTTAAGTTAAATCATTTATTTAACAATTAAACAAATAAATATTTATTTTAATTATTTAACAATTAAATAATCATAAAGTGAAATTACTTTTATATCCTTACTCGGTTACCAAGTTAACCTAAAGTGGGTCCCACCATTTAACCATATACTTTAGTTAACGTAACCTTAGTAATTGCTGAATTATACTGTATTGAACAATTCAATACGGTACACTGCCCAAGTGCTCAAAGAGTACATTTCATATTGGGACTCTCTAGGTCTACACCCGATTTGTCAAATGGAACTATTCCATTAATCCGTAATCGATGTCCCACGCACACGTTACGAATATTACAAATCAGCGTGTCAGACCATACAAGTTGAGGTCATAACGTATACGTATAATCCTTCCATCATTTATACCCTGGATGTGCGGGGATATAGATCAGCACCATCAAATCCCCATTTGCTCATCCAATAATCTTATCTCCAGATTTATATCTCGATAAACAATATACGCAAACATTTTTGCTATATTGTTTAACCCTGTGGGAAACTCTTTTCCCGGGTTTATGCTTGTGGCCACAAGACTTTATGAAATACAATCTCGGAGCATCGGATATACAACTTACCTACGTAAGCTGATGGATCCCGTATCTACGCACACCGGACTCCATGAGCATCGGACCATACCCAGCGACACATAGCGGTCAGACCATGAAAGGTCTCTGACATATGTGGAACCAAAGCATGATGGATCACTCACAAGACCACCGTGGCGCTCAGGTCAAAGGACCACGATTACTACTCAACTCGAAAGGACCTTCCTTTGACGGTTTCATAGGATATCTATTGGGGTCCTCATAAGTCTGTTCAGTATCCAGTCCTGACTGGATACCCGCATGTCTATACAAGCTCTAAGCTCATGGTCAGCTAAGAACCACCATCTGAACCAGTCAGATATAGACATACACTAATCTATATATTGTGAATTCACCGATAGACCCGCATTGATGATCATAGATCAGGAACATTATATTTGAGACATACTTACATAATGATATTTCTTAACTCCTATTGCAACTCTTTGCAACTATATCATTACAAGTATACTCTCAGGTCTTTGTCCCATTATAGACAAAGTTCTAACTCTTTAGACCTCGCTGACTCTTATAAACTGATAACTATTAACAGTGCTAACTATTAGCATTTATAACTCTCAGCTTTAATAACTATTAGTTCTGGTCTAAACTCCTTTAAACCAGATCTGAACTATTTCAGATCAAACAATGTCTGTAATGTTACAAGCATTTTACCATATTAATATGATATTAACAATCTTTATTCGAAATGTTTATTGTATAAATATTAATAATTAATATTCATACAATATTGGAATGGCACGTGAGCATCAGCTCCAACACACAATTCACACAAAATACTTTAAATAGCTTACAAAATTATACACAATGCATTTATCACATCAAATTGGTCTAATTACTTGGTTTCTCAAAATCTGTCATTCTGACCACTTACACTTAACAAAATTTTCTAATACGTCAAATGATATCCAATTACTCCAAAATCAAAATATATCATTCTTATGTATGAATATTATATCATAATTCCTACACAATCTATTCCATAAACATCATCAAATCCAAACTATTATCTTGATAGGATCAAGATATTTATTGAACAGTATTCAATCTCCTACTTTTATAAAATTATATACTAACTTAAAAATTATAAAACTACCACCAAACTATTCCTGACACATATATCAATCCATGATAAATATTTTACTTCAAAATCACTGCCAAAGGTAATTTAAAACTATTTTATTCTATAGTTTTAAAAATCTGTTAATCAAATACTGTAATGAGCTGACACTATTTAGAAAATCATAACAATTTAACCACATTGATCTAAATTCTCAATTTTGAGTATATCATATTAAAAATATAAAATTAGCATATTCCATAAATTCGTAATTTTTTAAGATCATTAAGAAGATCGGAAATGATTTGTCACTGTATCATACTGTTCACACAGGAAATTTCCAAAATTTCAGGGTCATTTTGGTAAATTCACTAAAACTTTAATTTCCGAAACTTTCAATTGATTCAAAGTCTCAGATGATCCTAAACATGTCTAATTTCATATAATCAAAATTCAAAACCAGAATCGAATCAAAACAATTTAAAAAATTTCTAGATCAAGAGACTATCAAGCAGAAGTTCTATAACTCATCATGATTTATCAAGCTATCTACATAGATCATCATCAATTCTCACAATATCTTACGAAATACACATCAAATCCTCAATTATACATATTTTCAGAAATAAAAAATTAAAGGAATTAACTTAATTAACACCAATAAATTGAGAAATAGTTGTGATATACCTCTTAAAATTCAAAATTCCAATTTCTTCTTCTTTTTCTTCTTCTTCTTCTCTTTCTCTCCCTTTTATTTCTCTCTTCTCTCTCTCTAAAGGGATAGCTCGACCCAAAAGAGTGAATTAAGGTTCAAAAGTGTATTTTTATACTAAGAGGCTAATTGTTTTAGTATTTATGAATTTGCCCCTAAAACTTTCAAAGTATTACAATTTGGTCTCTAAAATAAATCTAAAGTCTTGCAAATAAACCCAATACTAATAGTATATCCGTAACCTATACAAACACTACTAATAACAATACATAAATCAAGTATTACCCACATACAAATAAAATATGTATATAAATATTTATTCTTACCGTTTATTGATACTGGTTACTACAAGTGGGATGCTGAAATGCCTGTTGCTATAGAAAAAAAAGACCTATCACTCTTAGTGATAATGTCTGCACGGATTGACTATGAAAATAATTGGATCATTGACTTGGGATGTTCAAATTATATGACTGGTGACGAAGAAAAGCAGCGAGATAGGACTAAGTACAAAGGAAGTCGTGTGGTAGTGACAATCAACAACTCAAGATTGTCTATAGCTCACATCGGTAACACAGTCCTTGCACCTCGTTATAGTCCTAATAAGGTAACATTTCAAGATGTCTACAATATCCCTAGTATGAAAAAGAATCTATTGTCAGTATCATAATTAACATCTTCTGGACACTATGTCTTGTTCGGTCCATAAGATGTTAAGGTATACGAAGATTTAAAAATCACAGAAATACCAACAATGGAAGGATGACGACTAGAGTCGGTCTATATACTAGCAGCAAAGTCAACTTATGTAGACAAGACTCGAAAGAATGAGACTATAGATTTGTGGCATGCACAATTGGGACATATAAGTTATCATAAACTAAAAGTGATGATGAGCAAGGTAATGCTTAAAGGTCTACCTCAACTTGATGTGAGAGTGGCTACAGTATGTACGAGAGGTCAGTATGGTAAAGCACATTAACTACCATATGAGGAGTCAAAGTTTCGAGCTTAGAAGCTATTAAAGTTGGCTCACTCTGATGTGTTTGGACCTGTTAAGTAACCATCAATTAGTGGCATGCGGTACATTGTGACATTTATCGATGACTTCTTAAGGTATGTATGGGTTTTCTTTATAAAGAAGAAATCAGATACTATTTTAAAGTTCAAAAAATTTAAAAAAACAACTAAAAGAGAAGTCGGAATGAAGATTCATTGTCTCCGCATAGATAATGGAGGAGAATCTATATAGTAACCAGTATCTATAATCGGTAAGAATAAGTATTTATATATATTTTTTTATTTGTATGTGGGCGATACTTAATTTATATATTGTTATTAGTAATATTTGTATAGGTTAAGGACATACTATTAGTATTGGGTTTATTTGCAAGACTTTAGATTTATTTTAGGGACCAAATTATAATACTTTAAAAGTTTTGGGGAAAAATTCGTAAATATAAAACATTAGCCTCTTAGTATAAAAATACACTTTTGAAATCCTAATTTACTCATTTTTGGGTCGAGCTACCCCTTTAGAGAGAGAAAAGAAAGAAATAGAGGGGAGAGAAAGAGAAGAAGAAGAAATTGGAATTTTGAATTTTAAGAGGTGTATCACAACTATTTCTCAATTTATTGGTGTTAATTAAGTTGATTCCTTTAAGTTTTGATTTCTGAAAATATGTATAATTGATGATTTGATGTGTATTTCGTAAGATATTGTGAGAATTGATGATGATCTATGTAGATAGCTTGATAAATCATAATGAATTGCAGAATTTCTACTTGATAGTCTTCTGATCCAGAAATTTTATAAATTATTATGATTCAATTATGGTTTTGAATTTTGAGTATATGGAATTATACATGTTTAGGATTATCTGAGACTTTGAATCGATTAAAAATTTCAGAAATAGAATTTATAGTGAATTTACCAAAATGATCCTGAAATTCTGGAAATTTCTTGTGTGAACAGTATGATACAGTGACAAATAATTTTTTATCTGCTTAATAATCTTACAAAATTACGAATTAATGGAATATGATAATTTTATATGTCTAATATGATATACTCAGAATTACGAATTTAGATCAATGTGGTTAAATTGTTATGAATTTCTAAAGAGTGTGTCAGCTCATTGCAATATTTGATTAATAGATTTTTAAAGCTATAGAATAAAATAGTTTTAAAATACTTTTGGCAGTGATTTTGAAGTGAAATATTTATCATGGATTGAGATATGTGTCAAGAGTATTTTTGTGATAGTTTTATAATTTTTGAGTTAGTATATGATTTTATAAAATTAGGAGATTGAATACTGTTCAGTAAGTATCTTGATCCTGTCAGGTTGGTAGTTTGGATTCGATGGTGTTTATGGAATAAATTGTGTAGGAATTATGATATAATATTCATATATAAGAAGTATATATGAGTTAAGAATGATATATTCTAATTTTTGAGTAGTTGGACATCATGTGATATATAAGAAAATTTTGTTAAGTGTAAGTGGTCAGAATGACAGGTTTTGAGAAACCAAGTAATTAGACCAATTTGATGTGATAAGTGCAATATGTATAATTTTGTAAGCTATTTAAAGTATTTTGTGTGAATTGTGAGGCTTATGAAAGGATTAATCTCTATTGATAGGTTAAGAAGAATTAAGCCTTGTACCCGAAAGTACTAAGAGGTAAGTATACTAGACTTTTACTGAAATCACAATAAGTATAGTAATTGTCTATGTATGATTTTGAAAATGTGCTTAGAAATATATTTATGTTATGTCAAAGTATATTTGATATGAAATGTGAAAGAAATATGTTTATGAATGTGAGCATTGACATTGAGCATGGACATACATGTATTTAAGAAAGTGAGCTTTCAAAATGAAATGTGTTTAACAAAGAAAGCTTTTGAAGTGGAAAATATCCATGAGATGCGTTTTGTGTTTTGAGGATGCTTGAACTCACTATTTACTTAGTAGGCATTTTATGTGATTTGTAGAGTCTTTATGTATGGTCTTTCCTTCGAGATTGGTATATGTTATGTGTTCCGTATGTAGGGATGATCCTATTGATACCTAAAAATAGAGTGAGTCATCACATTCGTGTGGTAGCGTATTGGTGCATGTGAGAGGACTCACTGATAATCAAGGTGAGGGTTTGGCTCTTACCTTCAAGCTTGAGCATTATATATGTGTAAATTAAAGACCTCACTTGTACTATTCCTCTTATACGGTATGTCACCTACGAGTGACATTTGGCTCATTATGTGATATATGATGTGTAAGTCCTACTAAATAGTAGTTGAGTGATGGTATTCTTATTATATATTTTGAAAGAATGTGTAAGCACTTACCTGACATGTGATTTGATAAGATTATGATTTTGATTTATCACAGCATATTATACATATGCAGTGTGTACATATATGTATTTGTATTTGATATATGAAAAACTAGTATGCTTACTGAGTTTTATACTCATTATAGTTTATGGTGATTTCAGGTAAATAAGGTACATGTGTGCTTAGCGGATTTAGCAAGGTTTCTGCTGTTCCTTGGGTTCCCTAAGTTGTTAGGTTGCTGAGTGTTTCATTTGGGGACACATGGGATAAGATATTTGATTTGTCCCTATTGAATAAATACTTATGTATTATTTTATTGTGTGTGGTTGGATTTGGTTTAAGTATTACCAAGCGTGATTATTGGTTGATTTTAAGTAAGAATTTGCAATGAATATATTCTGGGCTTCCGATAATAAAGTTGTTACTGGTAACGTAGTAGAGTGTTAATCTCTAAAAAAACTCTGCGTATCTCCAGTTTACTAATTGTCCCAGTCATAATTCAATTGTTATTATTTTTAAAAAAATTGAAATGAATGTTTAAATATTATTGAATGAATGTAAGTGATGTCATATGTCGAATCTTTTGAGTCTGAGGCGTAACAATATACCTCTAATGAGTTCTCACAATATCTTCGAGAAAATAAGATATGGCATCAGTTCACATGTGCCAACACGCCACAATAAAATGGTGTTGCATAAAAGAATAATCGACATCTAGCAGAGATTTGTAAAAGTATATTGCACGCGAAAAATGTACCATGAAGATTTTGGACCGAAGGAATAAAGACCGCAACCCACGTGATTAATAGGCTTCGTCAACCATGGTTAGGGTTCATATCACCCTTTGAGAAGTTGTGGGATATGAAACCTATAGTGATCATTTTTTAGTATTTAGTTGTATATGCTATGTGTTTATGCCAAGTCACCTGAGAAATAAATTCGACAAAAATGTAATCAGGTGTATCTTTGTTGGATATGGTAACCAGTGCAAAGGATTGAAATGTTGTGACCCTACTTATGGGTGGTGCTACATATCAAAGAATGTGGTGTTTGATGAAGCATCTTCATAGTGGTAGCCACAAAAAGATGAGCTTCCAGATTAAAAAAAAAATTAGAAGAATGACTACAACAAAAAGATAGATGAGTAAATTGTAGAAATCCGATCGAGCCAAGAAGAACTTAATGATGGAAGCAGTGATGACAACACCGAGTAAGAGATACCTCAAAGTCTTTGGCAAACTGGCATTATCAATAACCAACAATTGAGGCTAAATATGAATAAGCAGAACCTGCAACCCCTCAATCTAATCCTTGAAGGTTAATAAAATACGAAAGCCTAATCCCAAATATGCTAATGCAGCTATGGCGAAAGAGAAAAATGTAAATGAGCCTGAGACTTTTGAAGAAGCATCACAGAGCTTTGAATGAATTAAAGCTATGGAAGAAGAAATCATAGCGTTAAAGCAAAATCAAACCTGGGATTTAGTGCCAAAGTCAAAAGATGTGAAACTTATATCTTGTAAATGAGTGTATAAGATCAAAAAATATCCTGATAGATCGGTGGAGAGATATAAAGTTTAGTTGGTAGCTCGATGATTTTTTCAATAAAATGGACTAGACTATGATGAAATGTTTAGTCCAGTAGCCAAGATCACCATAGTATGAGTTTTACTTGCATTGACAGCTAGCAAAGGTTGGATATTATGGCAAATGGACATCAAGAATACTTTTCTACATAGAGAGTTAGATCGGGAGATCTACATGATTCAACCAATGAGATTTAAAAGTAAAGTTCATCATAATTATGTGTGTAAATTGAGAAATGCATTCTATAGATTAAGGCAAGCTCCAAGGGCGTGGTATGGTAAAATTGGAGAATTTTTAACATATGGTGATTACTCTATACTACCAGTTGATTCTAACGTATTCGTCAAAGCAAATAAAAAGAAACTTGCAATTGTAGTGGTATATGTGGATGACTTAATCATCACTGAAGATGATGAAGAAGAGATTCATCGAATAAGAAAAAATTTGGCTATTTATTTTCAAATGAAAGAGCTTGGATAACTTAAGCATTTTCTTGGGCTCGAAGTCACTCGGATAGTAGAAGAAATTTTTCTAAGACAACAAAAAAATGCCAATTTTTTTTTACAGAAGTTTGGGATGCTAGAATGCAAGCCTATCTCAACACCGCTGGAAGCCAATGCCAAGTTGTACGATCATAAAGAAAAAGATTTAAAAGATAGAATTATGTATCGACAATTAGTAAAAAGTCTCATATATTTGACATTGACTAGATTAGACATTTCTTATACAGTTTGAGTAATAAGTCAATATATGTAAAATCCTAAGAAACCTCACTTAAAAGTAGTTCGACATATTTAAGATATGTAAGAGGCATAATTGACTATAGCCTCTTCTATAAGAAAGACCAAGATTGTAAAATAGTTTGCTATTATGATGTTGATTATGATGGAGACCATGACACATGACGTTTGACCACTGAGAATTTTTTTTAAGATTGGTTTAGAAACAATCTCTTGATGCAGTAAAAGGCAACCGACTACTGAAGCTGAGTACAGAGCAACAACGATGGCAGCTTAAAAAAGTATATGGTTGATACAGTTGATGGAAGATTTACATCAGTCAAGAGATTATAAAGTATCAATATATTGTGATAATCGGTCAGTAATCTATTCGGTAGAAAATCTAGTTTTTCATACAAGAACAAAGCATGTGGATGTGTATTATCACTTTATCTAGGAGAAAGTTCTATAATAAGAAATTGAGTTGTTGTATGTTAAGACAGAAGATCAAGTGGTAGATTTGTTCACAAAAAACTTAGGTGTTGATAAGTTCAAAAAGTTTCGAAAACAACTCAACGTGGTTAGAAGAACGGAAGTTAGTGTTAAGGGGGAGTGTTAAAATTACAACACTAAGCCAAAGATTAAGTCCAAATATTTACAATCCCAATTTTTTAAATTTCTAAGTTAGGTAAGATATTGTAGAGTTGATAATCAAAGAGATAAGTATTACAAACTTATGTGATTAATAAATTTTTATAATATTTTATTTATGTAATTTTAATTTATTAGAACTAAGTATAAATACCCCCTCCCTCATTTGATTTTGTAAACAAGCAAGTTAAAAATAAAGAGTTAATCCCTCATTTGGTTTTACAAGCAAGCAAGTTAAGAATAAAAAGTTAATCAAGTATTTGATCAGTTATTAAGAGTTAAGAGTATTAGAGAGTTTAACAAATAATAAACTCAACAAAAAATGTGTGAATATTGTGTTGTAAATAAAAAAGAGTAAGAGTTTTTAAATTTTATATTGTAAATTTTATTTTTATTATATTAATAAAAGTGTTTTATTTATACTCCGTTATGCTTAACATTACATGGACACGAGAATACAAACGGTTGATTATCGCAGAAAGTTTGTTGATTTTGCTGAAATAATACTAGAGTTAGCAGTTCAAGCGTTACAAGATATGCTACTGGACATTTGTATTTATACATGCACAACAATGTTTAAACTTTAAATCAGCAAAGTAGTATCAACTATTTTATTATTTATTTACTTATCTTTACGTAAATTTCATTACCTCTTCTTCATACCTTAGGAAATTATTTTATGAAGCTACATTACTCACGTTATTTTGAGTGCGTTATCATATCATAACACATCATTAACATAATATTTAAATTTTATTCACTGAATGAAAGCTAGTGTGCTCAAAAATAATTATTTAGGGCCAATTTCAATCATAAATGATAGTTATGGCAAAGTAAATGCACATCCTTAATATAATAAAAATAATATTTTTGGATTAAAGCGTAAAATTTTAAATTTTTTTAAAAATAGATTAAAATGTAAAAATGTAAAACAATGATCACTCAAGTTCAACAACACAAAGAAGCACTTTATAGTATTTTACAAGTTAACATAATTTAAAACATTGATCACAAAAGAAGCACTTTAGAATTTTATTTTTTTTGTATTTTGATCGAAGAGATACAAAAATAGTAATTTATAGGTTAATTTGTCGTAAAACAAAAATCAATTCAAAGGGAATTAATTCAATAAGTAATTATGGGGAATAGCTTTAATCAATCACAATGACAATTAAATAATAACTTTTTTTTTTAAAAAGTAGTAAAGATATAATTTTGAGGGCTTCTGATCAAACACGATCAGAGATTTACAGGATTTATAGAAATTTTCATACTGATGTATTTTTCCAATCTCATCTAGCCCCTTACACTGAGGGGGAATACTAGCCCCTAGTAGGAGTAAACTCTTTCTAAGAATGGGAAAATAACCCTAATCATATAGAACAAAAAAGAGAAAAATCTTCACGCATGAGGAAAAAATACAAATACTGGTGTAGTGAATGAACAGAATATATCAAATGACAGTGTATAAAACATCCAATAAATTCTGAGGATGAGCACCCAAAAATTTATAAATAACTCACTGAAAAATTTGGCTCTGCCGAAAAAGAGTTCCTCGTGTCAACAAAGGCTGCATACCCCTCGGGAGAGGGCAGCGGCAACTGAAACTTCAGGATTTACCCTAAACGGTGGCACACACAGTGGTTGGACGATCACACACCAACGAATCCAGCAAAAAATAACAACTCCAACGCCTTAGGGGTCTTAGCTCAACTGCGAAATCCATACTAGGTGGTAGAGGTCAGCTGAGCACTATAGAATGCTTTAGGTTGCCAATGGCGCCTCAGTTGTGCACACTCGCTGTCCAGGACTTCAAATCGGCCGCCATGAGCTGGAAAAGCCTAAAGAAAACAAAAAAAACAAAAAAAAAAAAACAACGAGAGAGAGTGGATTTAGTGAACTACAAAGCTCACCATATGGTGAGCTCTTGTACACATGACAAGATTTTGTAGCACACTGAAAACTATACGAAAATTATAAAACGTTATAAATTTACTAGACAATAACATATAGTAGTATTGTTCACCATATAATAAATTACGTAACTCGTTAGATCATATATATATATATATGGAAATGATTAATCTATTTTATATGTATTTTACAAAGTTTTTATTAAGATATTTTATACACTCATATTGAAAATTGTGCAAAAATTATAAAACGTTATAAATTTATTAAACAATGATATGTGATAGTATTACTCACCATATAATAAATTACGTAATTTGTTAAATTATATATATAGGTATATTTTGACATTATTAATCTCCTTTATATGTATTTCATAGTTTTTACTAATATCTTTTATGCACTCACAAATTTTATTTAAATTGCACCGATAATAATGGGTTTTTTGAAAATAATCTTTTGATGCTTAAGTTAAACTTATAGACTTAAGAGAATTTTTAAAGAATTTTAAAATTCAATTAATAATTTTTGCTTTCATCTTTTTTTTTAAAAAAAAAAATGTTGTCGTTATCTCTTGTACAACTCTTAAACCTCTTTTTATAGGTCTGGTGATTGATTAGTTTCTCTTTTATACTGTCTCCAATTTATAGCGTATATAGAAAAAGAGAAAATTGTGGCGTGATGTCTTTTGTCTACGCAATTTTAAAAAGTATGGATATAGTGGTGTCACTTCCGCATTTCTTATGCATCGTGGGTTGTTCTCGATGTAATTCTCGGGTTCTTTGATCAGTTTGCTTTGTATCTTCATTTGAGAGCTGCATATCTTAATAGTTGGAGTTCTCGACTCTAAGATGACGAGAAAGTGAAGTTCTTAAGTCGATGGTCCCCTCGTTTCCTTGTACATTCTTCTTCGTGCTTTTAGAACTTTTAAGCCCTTAATTTTGGGTCTCGTTCTAGAGAGTTCAAGCCTTCTCAATGTAATGGCCCTTTTATAGAACAAACAAGGGGCTCTTTAGAATCCATAAATAACAAATTCTACTCTCATCAATATTTTAAAGACTCGTATCCTCAGTTGAGTATTGAAATGATCTGCTTGCACAGACTCACCAGAAGTATCTCGTATTACCTGTTTAAATCTAATAGAATTAGATATTTGAAAATAAATTAATTTGTTTACTTACAACATGTCATCAAAGTTACATTAATCATAGTAGGTTGATCTCGCCTGCTTCCAATTCTCCACTTCCTATGGTCTTCATTACACTTTACTAAAACATCTCATATTTTCCCTTTACTAAAATTACAACTTGTCAAGTATCAGTTATGTCAATTTTAATCCATTTTACTAAGAGATATAGCACTCTTCTTGCAAACCAATTATCCTTTCAAAATTTGAACATTCCTTAATCTTCTTCTTCTCTGCTTGAAACTCATTATCATCAAATTAGTACCATCACTTACTAAGCCAGAAAAATATGCCTTTTGCAAGAGGGAAGCCACCATTTTGCAAACCCACTTGCTTCCCTCATACCATGCGAAGTTATGGGAGAACCCCAATCCTCAGATAAGTACATATGAAATTTCTCAGACAGAAAATTCGGTGCCATGGCTGATAATACAGTGTTCATGATACCAATAGTAGGCACCTTCTCTAGGTTTGCAGTGCATATGAACACATCAATTGTAGGAATTTTATCATCTCTGGGCAATCATTCTAGAAAACAGTATGAGAAACCGGATGCCAGAGAGAAGCTCGACTAAGGAGCCATACGAAGGATAGAAGCAGCTTAGAGGCAAAGACTAGAAGCCACAGTATAATTATATGATAGAAGCAGCTCAAATGATGCGACATGTAGGAAAGCACTTGTCTATAAAATAAAATAAAAAAGTGTAGGTCAAGACCAAAGAAACATCTCTCCTTATGCTCTCTCTACAAAATTTCTCTGAAAGGAAACTTAAGTAAAAGAAGCCATAGTCTTTATGACTAACCTTTCACTCATACATGATTGTAATAGTTGCAGATAGTAATTGGTATAGATGGTAGCAGTTAATGCAAGCAACATGGATACAGAGCATATTATTAAGTTATGTAGATCTTTAGTGATTTCTGAAAAGGAGAAGGAAGTGATAAAGATAACAGGAAAAATGAAAGAAATGGGTGCAAAGTTAAATGCTAGTTGCCTGGTTGGAAATGTCTTGTCTAATAAAGCAGTTAATAGAGAAGCGTTTAAGATGACAAATGCATCAGATATGGCGCCCCATGGAGAAAATTCAGATTGAAAGCTTGGGCAGTAACAAGTTCATATGCTACTTTAAATTTGAGGAAGATAGAATAAATATGCTGGCCTCCGAACCTTGACGCTTTGATAAATCTCTCATAGTGCTATCAAAGGTAGCAAGATTGGGGGAAGTCAACAAGCTAAGTTTCCAATACACCTCCTTTTGGGTGTAACTCCACAACATTCCAATGTCATGCAAGCACAAAGGTATGATGCAAATTTTAGGTAGCAAGATTGGGAGTGTTGATGAGATAGAGCTTGATGAATAGGGCAGTGGATTAGGAAAGTATGTCAGAATAAGAGTCAGGTTAGACATAACCAAACCTCTTCGTAGATTCATTAAAGTAGTAATCCAAGGGGCCGAGAAAGAAGCAATTGTACCCATTTTGTATGAAAAATTACCAGACTTTTGCTATGGATGTGGACGAATAAAACATACATACAAAGAGTGTATGGGGGCACATGAAAGGAGAAAACAACAAAGCCAAGCTAAAAGCAAGAATGAGCAAAGGGAAGATTTAGAGAAAGAAGAAATTGTTAGGAAATTGAGGGGGTGATGCAAGGTCACAACTAAAGTGAAATTAAGAAAAATAATGAAAATAAAAATAAGACAAAACACAAGTTTACGTGGTTTGACTTTTAGCCTATGTCTATGGGCGAAGACAGAAGAATCTTTTACTATTAGAAATGGAGAATACAAGTATTATAGTGTTTTATCCTTACAACCCAAAACTCTAATACACTCAATTCTCTCAAATCACTCAAAAACTCTCTTAAAATTGAATATGGAATGAATTGCTAAACTCTCACATTTATAGGGAGAGTTTAGCATGGTGGATAGCCAAGAAATAGCTGTCCACCATTGTGTAATTGTTGGCATCGTGTGCCAACTACTAACAATTCTTCCACTTAGAGATTTAATTGAGAATCAATCAAGTCTTCACACTATTCTTTCTTCTTTGCCAAAGTCATGTTACCTACGTATCTATTAGGCCATGTAAGGATTTGCACCATACAAACTTGTTGGTATTGGATGCATATGGAATATGGATGCAAGCAGGAAACATTGAGGAAAGACAGAGGCAGAAACATGCAAGTATAAAGAAAAGGGATACGACGCTTAATGAAAAATTACCACCTCTTAGAACCACACTTGAATCAAAACAACTTAGTCCATACCAAAAATCCCCATAGTCTAAAGCAAGGAGGTAAGGTCAGTAGAAAAGACACAACTTTTTGGGTCAAATGATATAGATTAAAGAACTAAACCCGAAAATAAAATCTAGAGCAAATTCGAAGCATTTGTTGGATCCCAATGAAAGTGGGAGTCTCCAAAAACATTAATGAGAAGGGATGATAGTAGACTCAAACCAAGAGAAACTCGTAGGCTATGAAATAACAGTGGAAAAAGAGAAGGAAATAACAAGCTAGGGAAAGAAGAAAAAATATTGGCAGGAAAAGAAGTCATCATTTTTGGTCTAGCGCCAAAATTGAAAGAGGAGAAATTTTGAAAGAAAATGGCCAAGATGGACAAGAGTTGGTGGCTTGTCTAGATGAACCTCGAGAGCCCAAATGCCTGGAGTTAAAGCAAAACAAAAAAAAAGGTGGTAACACCTTACAAGAGAAGATAAACTTAAGAAGCCCAAAAACTCAAGGCCCAAGTTGGGTAAAAGGGCTGAGCCAGAAATAGACATGAAAGCAAACATTTTAGTTCTCAACCCAAAAAGGAAACAAATAAAGAATACTAGTGGCGGACACTCAACTAACTTAACAGACTTTCAAGTAGATAAAGACGATGAAATGAACACAACAATGATCCCAGCGGTGGTGACTAAGGAGCAGCCCCACGGCAAGCTATGAAAATATCTAGCTAGAATATCCGAGGGTTAGGAAGCGCTCGGACATTCAAAAGCCTCTAGAACACTCTCTAAATCAATAAGCCTGAATTGATTTTTCTTTGTGAAACTAAACTTATGGAAAGATCAATGAGAAAGGCAACAGCTAGATTAAAATACAGTAATTATTTTGCAATTAATAGGGATGGGTTGAGTAGTGGCATTGCATTACTTTAGAACAATGATATTAATGTACAAGTATTATCTTTCAGTCGATGCCACATTGATGCAATAGTCAGAGATGTAGTCTCTAAACCTAGAGATATTCTGGTATCTGTGGGCTCCTAGAATTTAGCCAAAAAAAAGCATACATGGAATATATTTAAAAGGTTAGCTTCTCTGTCTCCCTATCCATGGATTTGCAGTGGAGACTTTAATGAGATTGTGGACTGAGAAGAGAAGTTTGGGGTGGGGGGAGTGTTCGCAGAGAGATATTAATGCCATAGATGGGCATAAGGATGGTGTCAGATTTTATAATTTGCAAGATATGGGTTGGAAAGGGTACCCTTTCACTTGGTCAAATAAGATATCAGGTTACCATTTCATTGAAGAGAATAGATAGATTCCTTTGTACTAAAACTAGAGTAAGGTTTATGCCAATTTTCAAATGGATCATCTAGTAGTTACAAGGTTAGATCATTGCCCAATGTTGATGGAAGCAAAGGAAAACTAAAAGTGGATCATGAAGACAAAAAGACCAGAACCCAAATTCTACTATAAGGACCTATGAAAGACTTATGAAAATTGTAAGGATGGAGTTAGTAAACTCTGGGTCTGATAGAGGAAGGCGGGATTGATGCTATTGCCACCTTCAATAAGAAGAAAAAGAAGGTGCAGGAAAGCCTAAAGTAATGGAGCAAACAAACTTTTGGAGGCAGACACAGAAAGCTAGAACAACTTAGGAACAAACTCAACCAAAATAGAACCAAAGATGGCTCCTTTGGGACCAAATATGAAATCAGAAAGACTGAAGAAGCCATTGACAAGTTGTTGCTAGAAGAGGAGTTATACTGGAAACAAAGGTCAAGGAATTCTTAGCTTGAAGAAGATGACAGGAACACAAAGCTGTTTTATGCCAAGGTCAGTAGCAGGAAGAAGAGAAATGAGATTAAAGGCCTTGTGAGGAAGAATGGCAGATGGATTGAAGAACTTCAAGAAATGAAACAAATCATCAGTAAGTACTTTGACAATCTGTTTTCTTCTTCAACTCCTACAGAAAAGCAAATCAGTAGGGCACTTCAATGAATAGAAGCTAAAGTCACTGAAGACATGAACAAGGACCTGTGCAAGGAGTTCACTAAGGAATAAGTGATCCAAGCTATATAGCAAACCAATCCAAGCAAGGCCCCTGGACCTGATGGCATCTCAGCAAGATTTTATCAAACACACTGGCAAGCTATTGGAGAAAGTACAATTAAGGCATGCCTCTATATTCTGAACAACAAAGGTAACATCTCAGCACTAAATCACACCTTCATTGCCTTGATTCTAAAAATTCCTAGCCCTCAACACCCTAAAGACTTTAGGCCAATAAGCCTATACAATGTCTGTTATAGGTTTATAGCAAAAGTCCTTGCCAATAAACTTAAAAATGTCCTCAATAAAATTGTATCCCCAACCAAAGTGTATTCCTACCTAGAAGACTAATTAGTGATAACATAATTCTAATCTATGAATGTTTGCACAAAATTAAGAATCGAAGGTTAAGGAGACTAGGGTACCTTACTTTAAAACTGGACATTATAAAAATCTATGACAGGCTTGAGTGGTCATTCTTGAAAAGAACTATGGAAAAATTGGGCTTTTCAAATCCATGGATAGAACTAATAATGAAATATGTTACAAGTCCATCCTTTTCAGTGTTGATTAATAGGGAAGCAAAAGGCCATATCCAGCCTCAAAGAGGGGTAAGGCAAGGTTGCCCCCTATCTCCATACTTGTTTTTGATCTGTGCAGAAGCCCTCTCAACACTGATTCTTCAAGTAGAGAGTCAAGGGCAGGCTCTAGGGAGTCAAATTCAGCAATTTACTATCCATATCTCATCTTCTATTTGTATATGATAGTCTCATCTAGATAAAAGCCACAGAGGAGGGATGTCTTAGCCTTAAACAACTTTTCAATCAATATTCAGAAGCCTCTGGCCAAGTTTTTAACTATGACAAATCATCTCTCTTCTGCAGCCCCAATTTGTCTACAGCTCAAGCTCAAAATTTCAAAAAAAATTTACAGCTAAGAGGAGTATCAATGCATGAGAGATACTTAGGCCTTCCCTCAAAGACAGGCAGGAATAAAAGGAGCTTCTTAAATGAAATCAAGTTGAAAGTATTCAACAAAATCATGCAGTGAAATGAGAAACTCTTTTCAAGTGAGGTAAGGAGGTCCTTATTAAGGCTGTGGCTCAAGCTATACCTACATATGCTATGAGTGTTTTTAAGCTCCCATGGAGCCTTTGTGTTGATATCCACAAAATCTTCAATGAATTCTGGTAAAGAACAAGAGGAGATCAAGAGAAGAAAATACATTGAGCTAAATGGGAATAAATGTTCTAGGGAAAGAATAAGGGTGGAATGGGTTTCAGGGATCTACTTAACTTTAACCAAACCATGTTGGCCAAACAAAGCTAGAGGATTCTGTAAAATCCAGACTCACTAACAACAAGAGTGCTCAAAGCTAGATATTTCAGAGACAATCATTTCCTTGAAGATGGCTTGGGAAGCAAACCATCCTTTATATAGAGAAGTATAACTTAAGGCATTGAAAACATCCAAAACATCTTTTTTGAGAAACCTCATTGTATGATTAATTATGTCTCTAGAGCTTGTAATGTAACAGCTCATTTATTAGCCAAAGAAGCTCTAAGCTTCTCTAGAATTCTATGATGGCAGGACACTGCCCCTTTCTTGTCTTAATGAAGTTTACTAAGTTTCAAAAAAAAAAAAGGAAAGCACTTGTCTATATACATATCTACGCAAAAAGAGGAAAAATATGACATCACCTTTGATATACTATGAGGGATGCAGAAATTCTAAATTCTTCTATCATATAATTTTCTTGGGAAAAATGATAATTGGATGTGGTCCGTGGATGACAAAGATCAGTCGAATTATAAATTAAATTAAATTTAAAAAAAACAAATCACACACCACAGACGTCAATTTCCTTCCATTATTCTTAGGAAAATTAATCAGTCTGCTTGATAATTGAACTGATGAGCTTTCCTTGGTGGGCACAAACATAGAAAACAACTTTTCACTCATTGAGGGCTGCAGCTGGAAGAGTCTTCCCTGCCACAACCGACCTTTAAAAAGTAGTCTATCTAACAATTGTTATGTGTTGATTAAAAAAATAAGTGTTATGACAAGTAAAAATTGACCATGGCAACTAAAAATTGGTGAGAAATAAAAAATGAACCTTTTTTTTTTACATGAAATATAAACTAAATCTTTTCTCAACTTATAACCAAAGTATGAATCCCAAAACTTTTATACCATCCCAAAAAAATTTATTAATTGAACCAACAGAAGACCTACAAATTAAAAGCTTCAAATCATGTTATTTTACCTCTTCTGAAAAAGCTTCTCCCGTCAGATTTGCAAAACAAAATAAAATTTTGAACCATAACTTTCATTGCCATATTGATATATTAATATATTACCCGAGTGAAGACTACTTCAGGCATTTTAAGCTTGGACCAGCCTGCATCAACATTGTATCCTGTAAACGCAACCCATCATTTGGGAGTTGGCATTGGCTAGGTCTGTGACTTTGAGGAATCCAAGCAAAATGTAATCCATTCAAGCTCCCAATAATTTGCAAATTGTAAGAGTTCATTAGGAACTTTCCCAGGTGTCTGCATGACAATCTATAAAATTCTGTATATATTGAATCAGACAAGTATCATCTGTACCAACTGCAATGAATATGACCCAAATCCAATCAAATATTGAAAAAACACTAATCACAAAGGACAACTTTATGGAATCATCTACCACCATTTTAAAATAAATTTATAGAATAATACTATGAACTCAAGAGTGCATAAACTAACGTCATCCTGGTATATTTTAAGCCAATTTCTACTAGTAACTGAAAATTTTACAAATAATGTAAAAGTGTTATCCACAAACGTGGGAGGAGATTTCAGCTATCATACTTACCATCCCACGTTCAACACTGGAACTATTGGATAGAATTAGTAAGAAAGAAAGGAAAATCAAGGGAAGATATACCACTACATTTTACCATCTGAACATGATTGGCTCAGTGAACTTGACAGCAAACAATAATTTGCACTCCTATCAACCAAAAAGTATCATCTTGCCAGATGAGGAGGCCATCTTGCCAAATCCAGCACCAGTTCTGTTGAATCGCCAGGGGGTCCATCCCATTCCATGGAAGTCTTCATCTTAAAACATACTGAAGATTGCCATACAACAAGGTGAGAAGAAGAATAATGACTCCCCATTACAATTAATTCATCCCTCAACAAAATGATTTTTGTCACAAATTTTTAAGGCATTCAGATTTAGGACCCAGAAATAACATATCACTGTTACTTTCAGCTTCAGCATATGAAAATTATCATACACGTAAAGAAATACAACATAAGTATTAACACTGAACTAACAAATTATTTGCTTTGTCCATTATCTTTTCAGAAACTAGCTTTCATGCATTTGTCAAAACTTTAACAGAGAAAAAAGCAAACAGGATATCTAAGAAAATGAGAAATTCCCAGGATTAGTGGACTACCAGTTAGCATTAGTCACTTATGACAACACCTAGTCTCATTGACAAGTTATACTTCTTTCCCTGTATTCTACTCTTTGAAGAAAAAAACTACTATAAATGAATTACCGATGCATAAGAGGAAGGAAGCAGAAAATGATAATAGTAATTCCTTTAGTTTGTAATTACTTAAAACTATCGTTTCTCTCAAGAAAATTATGAACCAAATAAATAAGAGATTTTGAAATGGAAAACCTGTTCAACATAAAAACATAGTATCAAATATCAAATGAATGAAAAGTATCCACCTTCTCAGATTTTTCCCTTCTCCCGCTTCTGCTCTATCATATAGTCACGAACTCTCTCAGCTTTCCTTCTCATCCCATCTATCATCTCCTCAGAAGCTTCAATTATCTGCTTTGGCAAATAAACCTCCATATAATCAAACCACTCGCCTAGCGTCATCCTCTTCAAATCTACCTCTTTCTCTTCAACCCCACTTTCCACCTTACTACAACTCTCTTCAACATCTCCACCATTTCCCACTTCTGATCTTAAATTTTTTCTGCCATCAATTTGAACTTCACAACTCTTCGGTAACACTTCCCCCGATTCTTTACCTGATACTTGAACTTCACAATCCTTCATTGGTAATTCCCCTAGTTCCGCATTTTCTTTACTTTGGATCTGAATTTCACAATTCTTCATTGGCACTTCCCCTGGTTCCATATTTTCTTTACCTTGGATCTGAATTTCACAATTCTTCATTGGCACTTCCCCTGGTTCCATATTTTCTTTACCTTGGATCTGAATTTCATAATTCTTCATTGGCACTTCCCCTGGTTCCATAATTTCTTTACTTTCGACCTGAATTTCACAATTCTTCATTGGCACTTCCCCTGGATCACTATTTTCTTTACCATCAATTTGAACTTCACAATTCTTTGTTGGTTTCCCCCCCGGTTCCACATTCTCTTTACCTTCAACTAGAACTTCGCTACTCTCTGGTGGCATTTCCTGTAAATTCTTCCTCCTTCCTCTAGCCTTTCTAGTAATTTTACTCTGATTCTCAATTTCTCCACCTTCCAATCCCCAATTCTCCCCAGATTCCAGATTCTTCCGACTCCTGGTCACTCTCGTACTCGCACTCACTGTCGTATTCGCTTGCCGCCTGGGGTTCCTCCTCGGCCTGGCCACCGATTCATCCTGCCCGTCCATCATCGCAATCTTCACCAAAATTGAAGTCACCTCTCCGAGCTTTATGGTGTCGTTATCGTGGAGGTCGAAGGGAGTATTGGGCGGAAGCTTGGAAGAATTTACAATGGTGCCGTTTGAGGAATCCAGGTCCTCGATAATCCACTTACCCGAACAGGATTCGATTAAGAGGTGCTTAGAGGAGATTCCGGAGTCCTTGATGGTGAGATTATTGCCACGGACGACTCGGCCGATTCGGATCTTGGATCCGGGATCGAATTCTAGGGTTTCGCCCAAGCGTGGGCCCTGCAGCATGATAAGCTTTAGACTACCGGGCGGTTCCATGAATAAATTCCGACGTGTGATTTGTGGTTGAGAATTAGATAGAGTGGGATTCGAACTTTGATTTGAGCAGAGGAAAACAGTCACACTAATTTTTGAATCCTGAATGCGCGCTCACTGGCCACTGCCACTGAGACTGCCTCCCTTGACCATTGTTTCAATTTCATCATTTTTTCCCACGTGCACTGCACGTGAATTATTCTATATCACAACCACACAAAAAATATATCAGTTTAACTATGACCATTAAACAAGTCGTCTGATGAGCCCGTATTTTTGGCCCAGTCCATATCAAAGGCCCGTGTCTTCTCAAACCCCTTTATCCACTAAAATTTGAATGATCAAGAGTCAAGACCAATGCATTGAAATATAATTAATTTTAAGGGTGACAAGTGATTTTATGTTAATATAAGATATTAATAAATTTTTATTATATTTATATAAATTTATTTATATAAATAAATTAGGTATGTAAGTAAATATTTGATTCGTTTAATATATAAATTATATAATATGACATGATTAAATATATTTAAATAAATAAATTTAATTTAATTTATTAATACAATAATATATGATTTTATTTTATTTATATGATTATATACGATTTGATTCGTTTATAATTATATTTTTTTAAATAAATAATAATATCAAATTCAATTTATTTATATGAAATATTTAATTTGTTTAATATAATTAAAAATATTTAAATTACGATAATTTAAATATATTTAAGTCACGATTAAGCACATTTAAGTCAACAATAACACTCTTAAATTTCTTCTTTTTTAACAAGAAAAACAAAAAAAAATTTATGATCATCACAATATGATAAGAAAATCTCAAGTATCCTAACAAGTTGATAACTTGGCCCAATCCAAAAAAAAATAATCACGTTTGGCAATATAACTATTGAGAACAATAACCTGATATTATAATGGAAGAAAATCACTAAAAGCTAATAAATTTAGATCTCTTAAAAGATTTTAATCTATCATCCAATACAAAATATGACAACAAAAACAAAAAAAAAAAGAAAGTTAATTCACATGAAGAAAAGTATTAAATAAAAGCGTTACATGCAATATAAGCAGATTGATTGATCCAGTTCAAGAAACAATGGGTGCTTAAAATCTTACAATATTAAACTAATTTAAAATCACAAATAAAGATTAAAGATAAAGAAAAAAGATGATAATTTTTTTTAATCTATATAAACAAAATACATGGACCCAATAACCACTTAAAAATGTAATCTTTGGCTTGATCAGAAAGAGCGATGATCATTTAGGATCTGAAAAATCATCCTATAATAGTTAAAAGAAAATGGCAGAAGAAAAAAACTGAGAGAAAAGGCAGAGGGAGAGGAGTCGAAGATGAAAGGGCAAGGGAAGTAAAATCAAAATAATCTTGAATTTGTAAAGAGAGAGAGAGAAGGTGTGGTGGGACCGTAAGAGTGAAGAATGGAGGTAAAATTATTAAAAAAGAAATAACTACTTTACTTTTTTTGAAATGGAAAAGAAAAAAAAAAAAAAGAAAAATTATTGAAATATAAAAGTTAGCATAAGTTAAATAAAAATGTATTTTAAATGAATTTATAAATTATAAAGTTTAAACACATATTTAATATAATTAATAAATAAATATTATAAATTTAACTTATTTATTAATTATATTAATTTATTATACTCATATTTGCTTAAAATATGTAGAATTTGTGTTAAATAATCATATCATAATTTATTTTGTTATTTTTAGTTCATCTCTATCTCAATCATCCCACTTTATTATTATTATTATTATATAATGATATATTATATTTATGAAAATTTAATGATATCGAGATAAAAATATTTTGATTATTAATTATCACTGAATTAGAAAAATAAAGTCAATCTCTACCTTTAATAAATTTGTTACTTAAATTATATGTATATGTTTTTTCTTAAAAAATTTAGACGGGGTTTAGAAATTTTACTTGCTATTGTATATCTACCACTCTAAATCAAATGACTCCACCTTTTGCATATTACAAGATTTTGTTTACTATATAAATGTGAAATTTATATAATCTAACGAACAACTTTAGAAATTAAAATATAACAATTGCAGTAGTGGCTAACTGGTAAAAAGCTTACAATGTATTTTATCTTCTATTAAAATGAAAGACACAAATTTGAATCTCACTTCTGTTGTGTCAAAAAAAAACAAAACATATATCCAATAAAAGCACTTAAAAGAGTGGGGATAATGATGGGTTTATTCAGGGGTTAAGGTGTGGTCGATTCGGGCCAACTATATCCCATTTATTTTTTTGATGATAATCTAATTGTTTTTCTAAGGATGATATCGATCGTAGTCAAGTTATCAAATCCATATTACAAGGATGATATTATCAATTATGAAAAATCCGCAGTTTGTTTTGAGGTGACATTGCTAATACCTTAGAGGTTAAACAAGTTAGATGCCATGACAAGTATTTAGGGCTTTCGAGCTCTAGGTTTTGCGTTGAGCACCGTGGCGTTGGTAGCTTCTCTCACAATTTTTTTGTTTCTTTCATGTCTTCAAGTTTTATCTTACTTCTCTTTTTGTGTCTCACACGTCTTAGACTTCTCTATACGTGTTTCATACATTCAAAATTTCTTGTGACTCTCCACTTTAATATTTATCTCAATTCTTATTCAATCAAAATTGTTGAATCATCAATTTTTCAACAACTTTGGGAGAATTTATGCCGAAATAAAGATAATGGTGGTTTAGGGTTTCGAAACTTCCACCTTTTCAACAAAGTTATGATTGTTAAACAAGCCAGGCGAATCATTCAAAAACTAGAATCTCTAATAACCTGAGTGATGAAAGGTCTTTAATTTCTAAATAAATCTTTTTTACAGGCAGCGAGCTCCTCTTCAGCATTCTCTCTATGAAGGAGTGTTCTCTGGGGTCGGGAAACAATTTTATTGGTTTCAAGATGGCGAATTGTCAATGGCAATTCAGTTTGCATATATTATGATAAGTGGCTGCCTCGGCTTTTCTCCTTTAAACCCTCTTTTCCCCACAAGTTGCCGGAACATGCCGTGCTGTCAGCCTTAAAAACAAAAATTGCCGGAACATACCATGGTGTCAGCCTTAAAAACAGAAACGGGTGGTTGGAACTTGGACCTCATTCGGGAAGCCTTTTCTGCCGAGGAACAAAAACTTATTCTCAGCTTACCAGCTCCGCTCCCGAATTCTGGACTTCAAGACACGTTAACATGGAACTATTATCAACATGGTAGCTATTCAGTCAAATCGGGTTATTGGCTGGAACATTATCTGAAGAATCATGTCAGTAGTTCAGAGGCTTCGACTTCCCTTCATTGGTGGTGAAAGATTTGAAAGCTGTCCATCCCACCAAAGCTCAAATTCTTTGCTTGGAAAGTTTCTCATAATCGGCTTTCAACAATGGCCAATTTAAAGCGCCAACATATCCCGGTTGATTATTTATGCCCTTTATATGGTCAAGAAGCAAAAAATACAATCCATGCCTTGCTGCTCTGTAAGCTTCCTAGTTTTGTTAGAAAGGATTCTGATACTTTTCAGGAGATCCTATGCTGCCATAAGACATTGATACAAGTTTTTTTTTTTCGTGCGGAAAGGATGATTAAAAATTATTGAGATATAATTTATAAAATAAGTCAAATGCATTGGGTACATAAAAATCGAAAACGGACACAAAAAGAGACGAAAATACAAGTGACAATGCTCAGGCATAGGCGCTCAAGAAAGATGTCTCAGTGCCGCAACGCCCAACGTAGGGAAGTGTTTCCCGATTTTGACTCCTACTTATTTCAGAATTCTCTAAAATGACTTCTATATATTTAAGATTAATTTAAGTCATCTTAAAACTTATATAAAAATACTCTATTAGTTTGTAAACGTATCTTAGTAATTAAACACAAATTTTGATGATCTTTGTAATTTTTAATGAAAAAAAAATTTTGTTTACAAGAAAGATTATTTATTTTTTTTTTTTGAGTCTTTTTTATAATAAATATATTTTATGAGTGTATTTTGATTCAATAATAAAAGTGTGTGATGTTAATTCACCGTGAACATAAATAAATTATCAAATCATGTAAATTTTGTATATTATTTTTTTTATCTTTCTTATTTTAAATTCTCAATTACTTATTTATGTATTATATTATTTGAAATATTTACTTATTTGATTGTTTTTGCTTTAACATTTCATGTAGGACATCATCCTGAACTGTGTAGATTTAGCGCTTTTAGTTGTTGTGTTGTGAAGTATTTGGTTCGCCAGGAATCAAGAGGTACATGGTAAACTCGCTTCTCATCCCCATTTTGTGATCTGCTGGGCAAGGGACCTTTTAGTTGAATATCAACAGCTTCATCATCGGGATTATCAGGCTTCGCAAGTGGTGAAACACATTTGGAAGCCTCCAGCGCTTGGCTGCCTCAAAATGAACACTGATGCCGCACTGGACATGAATGCAAATTCAACAGGGCTGGGGTTCGTTGGCCGAGATTCAAATGGTTTGGTTATTGTTTCAGGAGCTGCTAAGCTGCCTTATTTGCTCCCTTACCCCATTGTCGAAGCCTAAACTAATTGTCATGGTTTGTTTCATCTTAAAGACCTTGATTATCCTGATGTGGGGGTTGAGTCTAATTTTTTCGACTGTGGTTAATACCATTTTGTCTTCTGTGGAACCCGTCTGGGATCTCAGATTGGTTGTGAATGATACCGCTGACCTCCTGCGAGATTACCAGCATTCTGAAGTTTTGTTTTCTTATCGTGACTCGAATAGGGTCCTATTCGCTCATGAATTAGCTAAGCATGCTTTAAGTTGCTCTCAAGATTTTATTTGGTCGGAGTCTATTCCGCCTCATATTAATCATCTCCTTGTAGAGGATTCCAATCCTCCAGTTTTCATTTAGTAATCCAAGATTTCTTTCAAACAAAAAAAAAAAAAACACTTAAAAGATAACGATGAATTTATCATCGTTTGATCTACTCAAATATGCAAAAACGATTGGCTTTTAAACTCTTATTGGCCGGCAAATAAAGAAATTTATTCGACCAGCGCCCACTGATTGAGAGTGAAGGGATGGCACAACCACTGTTGCTTTCTCCAACCAACTGATCGGCGTTGATTTTCCACTTGACACTCTCTTTTACTGTAGCAAAAATTTTAATCTTTATGTTTTTTATCAAATAAAAATCTAACACTGATGCTAATAACAATACCAAGTAAATCATGTAACAAAGATTTTTAAGGTATAGCTTTTTGTAAGCATAATTTGATTGGTTGTAACCGGGTAAACCGTTTGAGATTATCTGAATTTGAATAAAAATTAAAAAAAAGTAAGAGTTAAATATTTGGTAAGTAAAATTTTTTATTACCGTCTAAACTTTATTTTTTATTTTTAAATTAATGATGTAAATAATGACTTCATGTGACGATAGTTCACGATTGTTGGTGACAGAAATAATAACACCGGCGACTGCTTCTTTTTGAAAAAACTAAATTAATTAACAACAAAACTTACCACTAAATAAAACTAAAGGGGAGATAATAGTTAAATTGCATTTTAATAGCTACACAACTTTTATACAATATAAAGTGCAATATATTAACCAACTGCTGATCAATAAAAAAATTACCAGTCCATAACAACCATGCAATATAACAAATGTGATCGATTTCAAAAAAAATAAAAATGTGACCATGTGATTTAAGAGTAATGTTATACGTATATAATTGAAATAAAAATTTTGTATTTTAAATTATGTAATATTTGTTGTCTTAATTGTTGACTGATATTGTATAATTATTATATTAATAATAAATAAAAAATTAACAATTACCTCATAAGTGATAGTCACCGATTGGTAACATATCATTTAACATGCAAACTTGGTATTCTAATTATATATATGTAACACTACTCATAGTTTAAATAGATTATTTCTTTTTTTTAAGTTTAAAGTTTGAATTTTTTTAATTTCAATAATTTAGACTTCTTAGAATGTTTATTTTCTTAACTTAACATTGATATATGAATGAAATTAAGTTAAAAAATTTGACTTAATATTTAGAGACAAAAATATTTGAATGGATTACAAAAATTCAACTTCCAAAACTACCAACCTTCTAGGCATAGCTCAATTGGTCTTGAAGGCGTAAGGCGATTAGAATTCAAGTAGAAATAAATAGTAAGGGCTAATGTTTCGCGAGTGAAAATTTTTTCATCTCTATCTAAATCTTTTGAGAACAAAAAAAAAAATTAAAACTTTCTTCATACACTTAATATTTATATTTAAAATTTTAAAAATGAATTCATTTCATACCATTAACAAAATCTACAGCACCATTTATATAATACAAATTACATATATAATATATTTTTATTTGTAATTTTTCATAAATAAATAGTTTAAAAATTAATATCTTTATGTAATATTTATTCATCAAATTAATTAACTTGAAAATATTTCTAACATACAAATGCCAGTAAAACATAACACTATAAAGCATTTAAATTTCAAATTACTAATTTTTTAAAGTGTTGATTTGTGAAAATAAATAACTTAATACTTATATTTTGATCTAACTTACATTGACAAATAAAATAAATCACATATATTATATATATATTTTAATTTTTTTCATAAATAATTAGTTAAAAAAATTTGAAATTTGAAATTTTGTATATTATTCAATCAATTGTATTTATTTTATCAAGTAAATTAACATGAGGTTATTTTTAAAACATAAATACAAGTAAAAATAATAACAATTTAAGGGAGACAAATATTAAATTACTAATTTTAAAAAAAAAATTAATTTAAAAAATAAACAACGTAACACTTATAGTTAGATGTTAAAAAAGAAAATCTATCATGTCAAATTTTAATGGAATTTAGCTTTATTTAGACTTCAACTAAAAAAAATGGTTAATTCATATATTTATTCCTTCAATAACGTTGACCTCAATTTGATGATCTCAGTAAAGTGTTGGTCATGGATGGGAGCCTTGGTCTGTAGCTAGATTTTTGTTGGAAAACAATCTTTTAGCCGAGCAGTTTTGATGAGGTTAGTCTTGGGGAGTTTACCTACACTCACAAAATTCAATTAGGTTTAGGTTGGTGGTTATTTGGCAACAATCCTTCAATGTTTAAGTTAATTTTTTCTATATTTTAGAATTCTAAGAATTTTTAGAGATATTTTTGAGATGTTATTGCCTTAAATTTTGTTTTTTTAAAGAATTATTCTTACCCTATGAATGATTCTTATGCCGAATTACAGGCTTAGAGAGGAACAACTAGTTATGTTTTCATTTTCCACATCACCTCTATATCTTGAAGTAGGGTGTGAAATTAGGGGCTTTTAAGGACACCTTAACAAGGCATTGGTTTTGTGTTTTTTTTTAAGAACATAGGGTTAACAATACTACCTCTATACTTTTTTATACCTCCTAGGTCGCTCTTGGATTCAAGGAGGTTCTTAGGTAAGAAAATTGTAGGTGCTCATTGATCGACTTCACTTCTTTATCCGAAGATGGTGTGATTAGAATGTTTGAGTCCTTGGCCTCTTAATCTTTTAAAGTTTGACATTTACAAGCTCTAAAGACCCTTATAGATTAGGGGTCCTAGTGGGCCAAGTTGGCTCTTAAGACTAAATATTCCTCCTAATTAGGCTTAGGTTAGCCTTGCTCATCCTTGGGCCCTAAAATTTAAAGGCAGCATTGGTATTTCAAATATCAGTATTGGCTAATCAGTGTTATAAACTTTATACAATCCTCAACCTTGATGGATATTAAAAGTGGTGAACCTTAACATGACCCTATTGCATGGTTAATTATTTGGGGGTAGTCATCAGTTTTCATTGATGGCAATTATAGATTGGTGTCCAACATAAAATGTGTGTGACTCTTTAAAAATCGCACACTATTGTAGTTGTCGCCCTTTAATTTCTAAACAATTAGTTTGTATAATATTTGAAGACATGGACTTGTCTAGTGATTTTTCAATTTTGGATATGAGATTTTAAACCATCAATCTAGACATCCAAAGGAAAATTTATAACTTTGAATTATTTAAAAACCTTATAAACTCGACTTTGAGTGATCTTTCAAAGATAACCCAAATATTTTGAGAATCATTTATTTTTACAAACAGGTCAAACGACAAACTAGTTTTGATCGATCATTATCTAAAAAAATAATAGTTTTTTTTGAAATTTTTTATTTATATATATTTAGTATAACATATTTAATTTGAGTATTTAACTCCTTGTTTTAAGTTTTTTTGACTTTCTAAAATATATAACCTCAATACAGAAGTTTGTTTGAAAAATTTTGAAAGTTTTGGATTAAAATCATTTTAAAATACTATTTATTTAAATTCAGCTATGGATAATTTATTTTAGCCTTAAAAATGTCTCTTGAATCTTTTGTGATAGTTTCATGATTTTTGAGTTATTATGTGATCTTATAAAATTTAGAGACTAAAGGTTACTCAATGAATATTATAATTATATCATGTTATTGATTCATTTTTTAAAATGGATATGAAGTTGATTTTGAAACAGATAAAGTCTCATGTCTTTATATAATTATGATTTATGTGCCAAAAATAATATATTCTAATTTTTTTGGTAATTAGACATCATTTGATGTATAAAAAAAATAGATTAAACATAAGTGGTTGGGATATTTATTTATTTATTGTATTTTCTAAGATGCTTGAATATTTGTTTAGTAGACAATATATGTATTATGTGGAGCCTTTCCTTCAAGATTGTTATATGTGATATGTGTTTCACATATAGAGATGATCTTATGAGTATTTTAAAAGAAGAATAAGTCATCTCATTTATGTGATAGTATATTAGTACATGTGAAAGGACTCACATGTAAACAAGGTGAGAGATGTAAACAAGGTGAGGGAATGACTCTTATCTTGAGGCATGGGCATTCTATGTGTGTTTATCTAAGCCTTATGTGCATGTTTTTACTAAGTTTTATATATACATATTTATTTTAGTATACAAAAAATTAGTGTGTTTATTAAAATTAATACTCATTATAATTTATTATAATTTTCAGGTGATTAAAGATATGTGTGTGCTTTATGAATTTAGCAAGCCTTTTGATATCCTTTGGTTCTCTAAGTTGCTAAGTATTTAATTAGTGGATATGTATTTTGAGAATATTTGATTTGTCCTTACTATTACATATCTATGCTTGCTTTATGTAAGTTTTCATTATGTTTGGAGTATGTTCTACCAAGAATATCAGATATTTGATAAGGTGACTTGTTTACTAGATACTTGTTAAGGATTTTTATAATAAAATTTAAATTTAAAATTTTATATAATATTAATTATTAGCGCACATCTTTAAAGGTATGTAATAATGGTCACTCATTGAATCCCTCTGGGCTTAAGGTGCACTCTTATGTAAAGGTCTTGATATTTATATGTCAATTTGTGTGAACTAAAAAAAATTAATGACTTAAATATGTATATTCCTGTCGTTTGTACAAATAATTCTTGCTTCTGCAAGTTGATATTCATTCCTATAGGTAATTCTTTTTTCTAAAAGTTGATTCTTATATTCATGCAATCAGTTCGACTTTTCGCAAGTTGTTTCTCATATCTATACAACAAATTCAACCTTTCACAAGTTATTCCTCATTTCTGCACAACCAAACCAATTTTTCAAAAACTATTTCTCCTTCCCACATAACTATATCGATCTTCCTAAAGATATTTTGCCTCGTTCATGTATCACTAAATCGATTTTCTACAAGTTATTCCTCCTTCCCACACAACTAAATCAATCTTTTAAAAGTTATTATTTCTTCCCACATGACTAAATCAATCTTCTAAAAGCTACTTTTCCTTTCGCATAACTAAAATAGTTTTTCAAAAGTTATTCCTTCTTCGTATATGAACAAATTAATCCTTCTTCCATTTTTAGTCATTCCAATCTGATTTTTCCTTTTCAATCCTTCCACTTAGTTTTTCTTTCCCTAAAGGTTCCTTCCTTAGTTTTTCTTTCCCTAAAGGTTCCTTCCTGCAAAACTAAATCGACCTTTCGAAAGCTATTTCTCCCCCTTTCCATATAACATACTGATCTTCCATAAGTTATTCATCCTTCCGGCACAACCATGCTAATCTTCTAAAAAAAAAAAATTTTCCGCCATGACTAAATAAAATTTTCAAAAACTATTTCTCTTTCCCACACAACTAAAATAATCTTTCAAAAGATATTTCTTGTTCTCACATGACCAAATAAATCTTTCTTTCACTATTAGTCCTTCTAATTTGATTTTTCCTTTTCAATCCTTTCACTTAATTCTTCTTCTCATAATGGTTCCTTTCTGCATAACCAAATTGATCTTCCTAAATTTATTTCTTCTTGTTCCCTATACAACTAAATCGATCTTTCACAAGCTATTCCTTCTTCTCACACAACCAAACTAATCTTTCAAAAGCTATTTCATCTTTCTACATGACTAAATCAATCTTCCAAAAGCTATTTATCCTTCCCGCACAACTAAAATAGTCTTTCAAAAGATGTTTCTTCGTCCTACATAACCAGATCGATCTTCTAAAGTTATTTCTCTTTGTTCCTGTATAACTAAGTTTATCTTCCACAAGCCATTTCTCCCTTCCACATAGCCAAACAAATCTTCCAAATACTATTTACTTGCGACATTAACATACGTGAATATTAACTATAAGTGCATAGGTTGTGAGCAAGTACTAAAGTGATAAGTGAGTATCGTTTCCATAAGAATTGATCTTTTGAATTTATACTAAACACTATGGGTTTTCACAACTCAAGTTTATCTAGGCTACTTTGATTTAAATGTAAGAACTAAGAAAAATTAAACTAACAAACTAATGAAAGCAATAATTATTAATAATCTTGAGAAATGATGAATCTATAATAATTGGAATCCTAGGGACTTGATTTTGCTCTTTTCTTCATGTTCTTCCTATTTAGCAATTTCATACAATTCATTAATTAAGGGTTTATGATTAACTACCTCTTCCAAGCATTAAATGAGATCTTATGTATACATATTTAAGTTGATATCCATATCTAACTTGTCTACCTATACATGCATTATGCAGCCTTTAAATTGATTACTCAAGTGCTATTAGCCTCACGACTCAATAATAATTTCAAGCTATGTTTTTCAAATCCGACAAAAGGATCAATCTCTCTCGAGTATTAACCCATTAATTAACAACAACTAAGCATTTTTCAATAAATTAGAGGCATTAAGTATAGAAAAACATCAATAAATTAAAGAATAATCCACCAAATCATTGAAACATAGCATAAATAAAATTACATCAAACCTTAAACTTTAATGATTGGGCATAAATAAATCCAATCATAACTAATCACAAAGCGAATATTATCTAGAAGTTCATAAGTGCAAATATATTTATAAAATCAAAATTTACAATTATAAACTTTAAACAAAAAGAAAATTCAAAAGGAAAAGAGAAAACCAAATTTTTGGGTGTGTCTAAGGCTTCACTCATTTAAGTGTCTTTAATGATCCTCAAGAAATCTTGAAGACATTCTTTCTCCTCTTCAAATTTGAATTCAAGCCTTTCGCCATTGTGTTTTTCGTGCCTTTCTTTTGATATTTTGAGAAGTGTCTCAAAGATTCTAATTTATAGGCTTCAAATTAGAGCAAAAATAAATTTATTTGTAGCTGACGATGCTGCAACGCCAACTTTCTATTTAGTTCGACGCTGCGCCATGGTTAACTATTTATTATTACTGTTTATTTTCACTGTTCATTATTACTATTCACCTTGAGCATTTTAGTCTCTTTTTTATAATTTGCGCATTTTCTTTGAATTTTTATCCCAAATAGTTTCGTTAATCTAAAACTTACAAAATGACATTAATGCACATAAAAATCACATATTCTTAGTCAAATTGAGCAATTTTCAAGTTTAAGAGTTCAAAACAATGAATATAAAATGCACTTATCAAACTCTCTTAACTTAATAATCATTCTCAAGTAAGGAGACACGATTAAAAACCTAAAACGAAAATAAACTACGAGAATACACTAAACACTAGGTCGGCAAATGATTAGCAAATTATCTCAAAAAAATTTCATGACTACAATCTTAAAGAAATTCTAAATGCCATAATAATTTAGCATGTCAATCCTTTATTTGCTTTACCCCATTAGTGACCTACTTAGTGTGTGTGTGTGTGTAAATAATTAGTATCATTAGTCACATACACCTGGATTAGTTTATGCATACAAGTCAATAAATTAGTCTCTATGAAATTTTTTATTTGCTTAACATTCTCTATGCTTATATTTTTTGTATTGTTCTCTACTAATATAGGATTAGATAAAACTTTATCTAGCTTGTAATGTATAACTAGGGTTAGAGTAGGGTAAAATAGATATATTTCGGCTCAACTCACACCATGAACACACATTCCTCTAGAGATTAATCAAACCGAACTATTTATTTTTCAACCAATTTCTCCCAAATTTATTTCTTCGATTCCCTCAAAAATCTCGTCCGAGAACTTGTATAGAGAAGGATTTCCTATAGCACAACAGTATTTTTTTGTTCGACTTTTTCTTTTTCTAAGTTAGGGGTATAGCAAAATAGATCTATACAATTTTTTTTTAAATTTTAATTTTTTTAATATATATATAAGTCACTATACCCCTAAACTTAAGCTTTTATAATATTAGAACAACTAAAATTCATAACCAAACTCATAACCCTTCTTTAATTCACTTTTTCATTTTCAAAAGTTCACATAATTCTGTAAAATGAGTGTTATACCTGTAGTGTGATGGGTACTATAAAGAATAATTAAATTTATGGCTAATGTATTGATGTGGTTAACAAAGAAAAATGGTTGTTATACTTAACATGGGTAACTAGGGATGAAAAATATACAACAGTGGGCTTGAAAGATTCAATTGTTTAAAGATGACCAAAAATAATTTCTAAATTATGTGCACCCTAAGATTTTTGCCTCGAGTAAGGCGCAAAAAAGTTCTAGAGTTAATAATGATATTATAACATTGTGTTATAAATATTATAACTGAATTTTGACCTATACTAACTATTCTAGTTTAGTGCATATTCGTTGACATGCTACGAAGTATATGAAGGACCATCGAAGAAATTTTATTTTAAGATTTTAATAATCAAATTATGTTTATTTTTAGATTTAATATTATTTATTTAAGTTATGTTTTGAGATTTTTATAAATTGTTGTGTTGGTATAGTAGAAATTATTCTAACTCTTAATTTATTTAAATTTAGAAAATATAAACAAAAGTGTTGTATTGATTTAGTGGTCAGTAGAATAATTAAAATATTATAAAAAAAATAATAATAAATATTTAAAATATTAAATATTAAAAAAAAAAAAAAAAGCATAACTACGAGTCTATTCAAGTCTAAGCTCATAATGAACTATACCTGACACGATCCATTGTAAACTCGTGTTAACCTGTAATTCATTACGAGCCATGCCAGTACGGCATGCTAATGTGCAGTACTAAGTGAAGTCACTCTTAAATGGACGGATCATCTACCATCTCTAGTCCAACCATCTACTAATAAATGGATATCATTGCCTTCTTATATTATTAAACTTTTTTAACCGGTTGTACATCTATTACGTTATTTCAGTTCACTTCTTATTAGTCATTGGATAATATCTAACGGTTCAGATTTTATTAAAGATTCCGATGTATTGATGCATCAGATGCATTGCAGACCGAGCCTAAATAAAAATATACATGTCAAAACATGACTAAATAATTGAACTACCTCTAATGAACCGTAGACATTCTCGTGATTTTTGATGCATTAACCAATATATGCCTTTTATTTCATCAAAAAAGTGATTACTGCATGGAAAGCTTCAAAACATTGGGAAGCCAAACATTTTCCTTCAAAAGTTATTGCTTACACACAAGGATTTTATGAAGAAGAACGTCACTTCCTAGCGAGCAGAACTTATAAACAAAGGGATTTAGCTTCCTCGGAGCAAAAGCTACAGCTAAAAGGCAAATGATAGAATTAGTAGAAATAGTCCCAAACAGCTGCTCAGTCCTTCTTTTTGCCCCTCAGAATCATTCCTTCAAGTATGGGATAACTGAGAACTAAAAGGATAAATGACAGAAAAACTTGTCCAAACATCTCCTCAAAATTATTGTTGATGGTCACTCTCCTTAGGCCACCAAAGAAGCACACCAAGTTCAATAAGGCCAAGATTGCCAAAGGAATTGTAAACATTGCAGCTCCACCAAAATCGAATTTTCCCTTCTCATATTTCTCAAGCTTCTCTTTGTCGATGGCCTTGTTGGTTATCTGGAATTTTGATTTCATTATGCCAAGCCTTTTCATGACCATGTCAAGGCATCCGAACAAACACCCAGAAATCGACTTTATTATCCAAATTCTATGCTCATTCCAAAATGTCTTAAATGAGTCACCACTAGAGAAAACGTCGTATAAATGAATACATAGAGAGGAAATGTACACAATTGCAAAGGCCGCAAACCATGGGTCTGAAACCTGAAATTAAAGTAAATAAGAACATGTTAGTTTCAATATTATTAGGGCCCGTTTCAGATTGGAATGCCCTAACTTTTAATCCACAACTATTGTGAAGTAGAACTAAAAGCTACGGATTATAGAAAAACAATTTTGCGAGTACAAAGTGTATTGAAAGACAGTTGTTACAAATGGGCCTTTAGAGTAATTAATTCATTGGAGAAAATAAAAAAGGGAAATGCAATTCGAATTGGACAGTTAATTACCTTAGGGAACAAGGCAGTGCCGTTAAAGAGGCATAATTGAGGAACTATGCCATACAAGAGAAGAGCCACTGAGAGAAGTGGATGTAATGTGAAGTATCCATAGCACATACTTTGAAGAAATGACATTCTTGACATCCCATAAGTGAGAGGGCAGAACCCAGAGAGACCAACTCGAATCAATTCAGAGCTCCACTTCATAAGCTGTACCATGGCATCCTTCATGTCAATGGTGGTGCATCCCAAGAAACATGGCCTTTTTGGATATAGATAAGTTGAAATCCACCCTCTACAGTGCAGAAGATATCCTGTGAAAGTACTCTCTAACTTGCAATCATAGGAGAATCCGATCTGTATTCAAGAATTGATAAACTCATTATGCTTCACTTGTGTGATATTAGAAACAAATGAATGATCTTACAGCAGTATGTATAGCACACTTGCCTCTTTGCCCCATAACGTGTTTGCTTCATAGGCACAAGAGCCCAACAATTTGGCCTCTTCTAAGATAGGATTTGACGAATCTTCCTTTCTGGCGACATCTCGTTTAGTGTTGGCCTTGAGGGAATTTATTAACTTGCGAGAAGGACCAAAATTCCTTTCAGCCTCAACAAGATACTTATCTGGTTTAGTAACAGAAACAACTTATAAATAACTAATAACTACAAATAAATTTTGCACAGTGAATTACTTTAACCATTCAACAAAACATTCTTACCTTCTTGATTTGGACTCCCAAATAGTGCATTTCTCTTCATGTAAAAGCCAGTACCTGAGAGCAATGGTCCTCTTAGCCCGTCCATACCTTGCCACTTAGTCTGAAGTAAATCCAAAATTTCTAATGAGCATAAGCAGCTAGCACAAAACCTTTAACATATATTGCCCTGTCATTAATGTTAATGCACGTTATAGAAGTTGTATCTTTGTACCTTGTAAGCTGATCTAGCTTGGCCATCATAGATATCGTTCTTGCTAACATTGTAGAAAATTTGGGGATATTGAACAAAAGCAAGAGAGCGAGACATCTCCGGATCAAGATGGAAGCACATTGCTTGTCGAGCTGAAGTTGGATCATTGCAGTACATGTCACAGTCCAAGACCAATATGTAGGGGCCATTGCTGATTATCCCAGAAACTCGAAGCTGCGACAGTTCAATTGGTTATTACTACTTCTCATTTGAAAAATGAATGTAAATATCCATGAGAGACTTTGTGAACTTACAAGGGTGTTGAGCGCTCCAGCTTTGAAACGATGAGGATGGGATGGTCTTCTTTCTCGTGAGACATAGACGAGGCCAGGCATCATGTTTTTGGCCTCATCATTTTTATTGTCATGTATTATCTATAAGAGAAGAGCCCATGTTACACAATTAATAAAATTCCCCAATCTTTTTTGTGATGTTTGATCCCATATTAATTTCAGACAAGAAAGCAAGTGATGAAATTTTTTTTTCCTTTTGGAATGATAACATTTTCCAAATCACAGAATAACTCAAGTTTTTTTACATAAGATTATGTATACGAAGCTGGGTACAAATGCGACATATAATACAACACTCATCGATAAGTATATAATTATAACATTAATAATGTGATCATCAAATTAAAAAATAGTGATACATTAATTAATTAGGATATAGAAAACAAATTTTAAAAGTGAAATGTTGCTTGGATAGTTGATTACTTTGCACGGCATGTATAACAAATAAGAAAATAAAATTAAAATCTGAAGTTAACGTGCTTGTTAGTTGTTATTTTATATTAACTAAAATATATAATCATACATCAAATGGGTATTAGTAGTAGTCACGAACTTCAACACAAGTTTTTTTTATTAAAAAAAAAGGGATACCTCAACACGAGGAGGTCGATCCATTGAAACGCTGCTGTTTTCACCTTTTTCCCCAATTTTCTCTACATCTCTCTTGTAGGCTTCGTATTTTGACTGCAAAGATGATGCATAAATTCAGAATCGGCTAATAATATTTCATACTTCCAAAACCTCACTAACACTGCCTAACAAGATAGACAGAAATGGATTCTTAATTTTTTTTAAAAGTAAAAACAAGAAAAGGGAACTAATAAAAGAACTATGTAATAAGTAATAAATGAACAAAACAAAATCCAACCTTGATTTCTTGCTCTTCCGCCTTGAATTCATCACTCCAAAGAAGCCTCTCGTCATCAGCTAACGACGTCAAATAAGCCTCAGGACACCGAGTCTTGATGGCATATTTATTGCAAAACGGAATCCAAGATTTAGCAAACTGAAATGCTTCTTCAATGGCATACAAAGTGATGTAAGAACCTCCATCATCCGAAAGATACACGCACAATTTCTCAGGTGGATAATCGAGTGCCAGAGCCGATAAAACGGTGTTCATAACCTCCACAGTGGGCTCTTTTTCGGGGTCAGCCGTGCACACGAACACATCAACTCCCGGTAACTGAACATCGCTAGGCAATTTTTCCAGGGAAACGGAACGGGAAACGGGGAGCCAACGGAAGGCTTGTGATAGTGCCCAAACGAAGGTGATAATGAACTCGGAAAGAGTTACAAGAGTCCATGCTACGATTGGTATATCGTTTTGAATGAAGAGATTTGTGAAACGATAATAGAGCAAGAATGATATGGCTATGGAGTGGAAGAGAATGTGAAGTCTGTTAATGGTGGTACCTGGTTGCTGAATTGTACGCGAATTAAGAACTGAACTAGCCATCTCTCCTTTTGCTTAGAAATGAGTTATTATTATTCTCTCAAGCTATGGTTTCCCTTTTATAGAATAAGGATATGAAGAAAATTTCTGGTTTTTTTTTTCTAGAAAAAAAAAGACAACAATAAGAAAGGACATTGCAGTTAATAATAAAGTAATAATATTAAATTTTATAAACTTCATATGATCTAAATAAACAAAAACAAAGAAGGAAGAGTGATTTTGTATGTTATATTTCATGTACATAAAAGGGAATTTATAAAATAAAAAGGAAATAAATCTAATAAGTTGAAACAAAATATGTGCCTCGATTAACACTACATACATATATATTATATTAAAGAGTCAACATAATACAACTATTTTCTCTGATACTATGAATATTTTAGAATCTCGGGGATGCAAAAGTTTTCACTCTCTCCCAGGTGCACGTGAACACAATTACTGGCACTGCAAAATGATCTTGTTGAGGCAGATTCAGATCAATAATGGAGTTTTTTTTTGGGTTGTATATATGGTGGGTTTAAAGAATATTATTAGTTTCATAATTACCTCATTGATCACGAATCTTAGAGGCCAGCACAGCACAACTGGAGTGTGTTTTGTTTAGCTTGGATTTTGTAGCAAAATCTATCTAGTCGATTTCAAGTGAGACAAATTAAAAAGGGAAGAAATCGTGATACATGCCATGCCATTCTCCGTTAACTTACGCTTTTAATGCAGAGATCATTTGCTGACGGTAAGTTTTCTTTCATTTTAGTTTGACTAATGCTATATTATATGTTTCTTAAAAAAAATTAAAAAATAAACAGAAAGCTATATTGCATGCTAATTTTGAATTTTGATTATGACATAATATTTATTAACGATTATAATGCAATTATTATATTAATGATAAAATTTAAAAGTCACATTCTTTAATTGATATCATATTAATAAAATATAAAATTAACATAAAAAATATGTAAATTTAGCATTATTAAAATTATTTTGTTTTTTTCATCATAAAAAAAAAATTAATTATTTTTTTTTATAGCTTTTAATAGAGGAGTTTTGAATTATATATATATATATATTTATGAAAAATATTATATATACAAATTTTCACATACAAATTGAAATGATATATATAAGTGGTTGATTTAAGTTGTTGATTTTTAATAACTCGAATGTTTCATCTAACCAACCCTTAAATGTCATATTAATTTGTATAAAAAATTTATATATATAGTGTTGCCCCGTATAGGTATATAGAGTATTAAATTATTAAACATTTACGATAATGATCCATTAAAGAAGAGGTCAAAGGGTTTATTACATATTTTTCAATAATTTATCAAAAAAAATTTTATGCTTCAAATTTTGACAAAAATATAAATCAAATGAATTTCTTACACATGGTGGAAGAGATCAAAGATTTACAAGTTGGTCGTAAAATTTTATCAGACTTGGATGCCGCTGAATGTCATCATATATCCATTAAGTATAAAGTTTTTATTTTTTCCAAACAAAAAATTTATTACATAAAATATAATAAACACCTCTCTAATTTTGATGTGACCAAATTTAAATCTCTTACGAATATTAAAAAGGTTAAAAAGATAACTTTGATGAATTGCAGAATCATTTAAAATTTTCCTCTAACCTTTAAGTTAATCATACAAATTGGATAATACAAATATTAACAGTATATTTGTTAGACTTTTTTTTTACAAGCTTGCTTATGATAATTTGGCTTAAGTCATTATTGCATGGATTAAGATTTTTTTTTAGGTTACATCAGTTATAATATATTGTTGATATTACATTAGACTATACTATTGATATTATAATCAAATTATATAATTAAGATTTTTTTTAGAGCAACACATATATCTTTAAAGCACAACTCAGTCAAATTATACTACTTAGATTATTGGAAACAATACGTATAATTTTGAATACATTCCACCTAAATTAAAATGCTGTACAATTAGACTATACAATTAAGATTTTTTTTAGGAGCAACACGTATATATTTAAAGTATACGTCAATCGAACTATATTATTTGAATCATTGGAAGCAACATATATAACTTTAAATATATCATAATCGAACTAAAAAGTTTTTTTTTATGAGCAGTATGTATATCTTTAAATCACACCTCAATTAAACTACATTATCAGAATCATTTAAAATAATACGTACAACTTTTAACATATCTCATTAACTAAAAAACTCTCACAAGATATATATATATATATATATATATAAAGCTATCTTCTTAATATTTATCAGGACTTAAAACTTTGGCCTCAATTAAAAAAAAAACACAAAACTTACTGTTTAAGAGCATGGATTAAGGTTTTTTAAACGGCTAATTCTAATTAAACACAACATTATAAGTAGGGATGCTTTCTCTATACTAAAAGAGCGTGTGTGAAAAAAAAAATGAAAATTGAAAGTATGGAGAGAAACATAATTTGAGTTATTATATTGTAAATTAAAGAAAATTTTATTTATGATTTTTCTCTTACCAGAGAAAGAGTAACGCAATCCATTTAAATTTTATTTCACAACATAACAAGTTATGAACTGGATTCGAATATCCATATTTTATGTTAAATCAGCATATCACACATTTTTGTATAATTCTCACCTTTTTAAGTTGTTACGTATAGCAAAAGAGACACCAACTAATTAAATTAATGTCAATTCTTGTAAAGCTTATCTTTGGATAAACAAGAACAAATTTTTTATATATTCTTTGTATTGGAGGTGCCCATTATCGTTTTTCTCTCATATTTTAATGAACCCATGCTTCACATTTCAATATCATTTAATTTCAGTTCTTGTAACTCTTCAGAAATTTGTCTCGAGCAGGAAGAAATTAATAATGTTTTTATGGCGGATGATTTAAAATACCTGATAGTTAAATGTATTTTACATCACATCACGTGCTTCCACCCACCAACGTCAATATATATTGAATGAACAAGGCCAATGGATGATTACTATTTTGTCATCGCCTCATTAATGTATTAATATAACAGTGCCTCTTTGGTCTAAAATCTTATGCAGATTCTTGCTCCCACATTTGAATGGTCATTCCAGAACAATATGCAAGATTAAATATCATATTACGACTGTTGCTTTTAACCCACTTATGAGCACTAAAAATTAATCTTATTCCTGGTGGATTTGATTTAGTCATTAATTTTCTTTTAATACATATTTACATACTCACACACAATTATCACATCTTGCGGTGGGAATCAAACCCCCCACTAACAAAGTTTTAGGTGACTTGCCAATTTGACATGCACCCTAAACTCAATTTAGTCATTAGTTATTAGTAAGCTAGAGAGTAGAGAATAGAGACAACCTATAATTTAATGTGTTATTTATTATATAATTATTGATTTTATATTTATTAATGTAATAATTATATAATATTCAATTAATAAAAAATATATTAAATGATATTATTTATTAAATATCACATTAATTAAAATAAAATTTTATATCTTACACTAATAGCTATAAGAGGTTTTTATGTTCTTGGAGAATGATATTTATTCGTGAATTGAGATAATCTATATTATTAATACTTAAATCGTTTCTCACATATTTTATATATCCATATATATAAATAAAAGATAAGAATCACGAGGTTATATGATTCTTGAGCTTCTTAAGCATCTGATATTGTTTCTAAATGATTTTTTTTAGAGACGTTTTTAAATGTATTTTTTTTAATTTTTAGTAAGTGAAAATTAATATTATTGAAATGAAAAAAATAATTAAATTAAATATTTTTACGAAATTTTGGCTTGAGTCCAATTTCCTAGAAAGTCCAACCACCAAAAAACCCACAACACGAGCACTCAAAAATTTTAGGGCACAAGGGAATGTCTTTGGCCAAAAAGAGACCGATCATGTAAGCCCTCTAAGAGACCAATCATGTAAGTTCTCTAAGTGACCGATCATGTAAGTCCTCAAAGAAACAGATCAGGTAAACCCTTCAAGAGGTCAACTATGTAAGCCCTCCAAGAGGTCAATCACGTAAACTCTTTAAAAGACCAACCAAGTAAGCTTTCCAAGAGGCTGACTAGCCCCTAGAGGGCAACTAGAAGATGTTTATCTAAAACTGACCGAGGACTCATACTATACTTATTCTCGACAACCAGGAGCGATGTCTTAATTCTAATAGAATGCTTTAGTCAACAGAACTCTACAATTTTAGTTCTGAAAGGACTTTATAATCCAAGCTTATAAAAAGAGGCTAAGCAATAAAGTAAGGGATTTTTTTTTATAGCTTATCACCATAAAAAATGGCCACTTCAACTTCTTCTTTCATATCAATTCTCTCTAAGCAGATTATAATTTAAGAAGCCACACACGTGCAACAAAGCTCTATTATAATCCTTAAGACTTCACTGCAGCCTCAAAGATTTCATTACAACCTTTAAGGCCCCACTGCCATCACCAAGGCTTCATTATAGTTCTCATTACTTCAATAAGTCGTGTCTGTAATTGATACAATTCTTTGTATTCTTGATGTAAAGAACATTATTCAATAATGTATTTAAATGAGTTAACTATGCCTAGTGTAATGGATGTTTATTAACATTGAACTCAATTATGATAATTAAATTTGTTTGTATTTGTTTTATTTTGATTGATCTTGAATGAGTTTTAAGTTATGAAAGCTCAATAAACATCAAAGAATGATCATTTTAGCCCCGCTATTTAAGAGACTCATTTGTTATTCTTACGAAAATAAATTTAACTCATTGGCCTAAAAATCTCAAATTCTGGGTCAACATTAAATTATATAATTTTTAATGTGTAAGAATAAAAAGTTATTGCCTTTATATGTATATATAAATATATCCATAAGAATTATTACATCAGTACTGCTACATTTACAAAATAATTTAAACTTTGTATTTTAATTAATGTATAAATAATTATTGATTATTAAGTGTCACATAATTGTTGACTTTTTAATTTTTATTATTATTGATTTTAACACCAATTATTAAATAACACATTAAATATCATATTAATTGGAATATAAAATTTATATCCAAATTATATAAATATAGTATTGTTGTTATTACATTACAAAACATGCCACAATCATTTGATTAGCAGACTTATATTATTTAATTGTAAAAAAAAGGTAATATTGATGTTTTTGGCTTCATTCACAATAATTAAAAAATAATATGTTTCTCCCTAAAAATCATTATAGGGTCTAAAGCTTCTAGGCCCAAGAAAAAGTCAGTCCTCAAAAGCTCAGTCAGAGGTCTTTCTAAGGGACAACCATTCTTAAAGCCCATTGCTATTCGTATAAAAATCCACTCCGCAAGCAGGCCTGTAGTGATAGCCCTCAGGCCAGGTCCTGGCATGGTTAGACAGTGCAGAATCTACTTAGATTCATCGAACCTGATCACCAGCCTGAAATACTTACTTGGCAGCACTAGCCAAGATATGACCAAGACCACTATTTACACAGTACTAGATCGGTTCGTCTTGGCACCTGTAGATCAACGAGAAAATTGGGTTACCTCTACGACAGAGTGGTCGACCAGATATAACCAGTATAGTTGCCAGAAGACTAGCCCTTTGGGACAGCTCCAAACCACGACTGAGCCAAACAGGAAAAGATTACCAAGAAAACTAACCCCGGATAAATCGAGTTTAGTCTAACACTTAACCAAACCCACAGATATATGCCAGGAATATGCTTAAGGGGATGTCAAAAAGATACTTGACATATAGTAAAAGTATGTCAGAAGATCTGTAGAAGAATATTTAGTGTGTATCAGAAGCATGCTAAAAGAAGATCTGCAGAAGATTATTTAGTGTATGACAGAAGCACAACAAAGATAGAATACCCAAAGTATCCTTTAAAGAATAGAACTATAAAAAAGGGAGAAAGATATAAAAGCAAGGATGATGAAAAAATGACGATTAAAAATACTCTAGGTGGTACCCAAAAACCCTAAACACATTTCTACTTCCTTTCTCATCAGATTCCCATCGTAGAGACCTTTTCTGACTTAAGCTTCTACGAGACTTTGTCGGAACCCACCCCGACGAGATTATCACGATAGTGGTGTTGGTGCTTTATAGGTCTCGCTATAGCTGACAGTGAAGAGAAGGTCCAAGCTCACGCAAGCAAGCCCAACCAGAACGAGGCCTAAGAATCAATTCCCGCTAACAAACAAATTTAAAGCTCGTTGGCTTGAAAATCTATTTTTTTTGGACAACAGAATCCTTTTTTTAAAAGTAGATCATAATTTTGTTCCAAAAAATCTATTATTATTTTTAGAATATGTAAAATATCCAACCAAAAATAGTATCAAACGCTCTATACATATTCTGGATTCGTTAATAATAGAGATATCAAATTGAGTCATTACATTTCTCTCTCTAAAACATTATCTACCCTTTCTCTAAAATCTAAAACAAACCCTAGCTGGCCCCAATTTTTTCATTCACATCTCTTAGTTTATATCTTTAACTATCATCTCTTCTTTCATTTCCCTTTTTTAGTTTATTTCTTTTTCCAGTCTTCTTTTTTTTTTCAGTGGTTTTTCTGTCTATTTTTAACATTCCAACGAGTTTTTCTTCAGCACTCACTGCTCCACCAACCTCTTACGATCACCGTTGGCTGGCCCATGCTAGATTATGACAAGATGTAAAGAGGACAACTGCCTCCTTCACCTTGTTGTGGATCTACGCTATGCTCGCTTGTTTCACCACAAAGCCTCTGGTCTTTATTTATTTCCTGTCGAGATTTACCGCTCACGCCTATTGTCAGCATGTTTCGAGATTCAATCACCATCATCAGCTGTCATAGGGTAAGCTACCACTGCTTGACTGATGGTATGGATTTTTTCAACTGCTGCAAGTCCTTTATGGGGCCATATACAAGAAAAGTGTTATTGGTTTTGGCTTTAGATTAACTTGTTGGTTGTATCGAATACTAGAGATGCATATTTGCAATAGTGTTTTGTATATTTTTCTCTCCTGCATGAGGGGTTTGTTTCCTCCAATGTAGTTTGCCTTCAAAGTTAGGTAATTTTTTTGTTCCTTATTAAGAGGATAGTTGGCCCCTTATTGAAGGGTTGATGTGCCCTTATTAAAACTCGACTCCCATATTAAAGTCTAATTTTCTTTTTTTTTCTTACAAAGATTTATAGGTATAAGTGTTTGTTAGTAAGCATAAATTGTGTTAGTCTTAATAATTTTTTATTTTTATAATAATAGACCTTATAATATTTTAATTTTTTAACAAATAATATTAAAAAAAATTCAAAAAAAAAGTTGAGTCATCAAAGCATGGGCTTCAAGTCTAACTAAGGTAAAAGTTCATACAATTTTATTCAATATTACTACTTTATCTTCTTTAATTTTATATTTTTATAATTAAATATAAAATTTATATTTCAATTAATGTGATATCTATATGTCCATTATTAATTGATATTGTATAGTTATTATAATAATAAAAAATAATAACTACTTAACAAATGATAATAACTAATTAATGACACATAAATTAAAATACAAAATTTGTATTCAAATTATGTAAATATAGTATTAATCAAATGTATTATATGAAAAGACATTATAATCGAAACCATTGCAATACATTAGATGATATTCACTAATTAAAATGATATATATATTTTATTTTTTAATAAAAAATATTATTATTATTTATTTAATTGATATATAGCTTATTTTAAACGTTTCTAATTTAAATTCTTCAGAAACATAGACATAATGAATTATTAACTTTCCAATAAAATGTTATTTAACTACCCCATTTATATATGTAAATATGTATATATATATATAGATTGATCTCACAAGATAAAGTCCATGGTTGAATTATATATTAATATTTTCTCTGTTATTCAATGCAGAGCCACTGTAAGAGCTAACGCTTGGGCTTAGCTGAGTAATTTTATGGCCGAGCAGTGGCCAATATGCAAGATCTGTTATGTTAACTTAGTATAATTTACTTTATCAAGGAACATGTTTTGGTTCCTCTTATTGTACTTTTCTTTTTTAAAAAGGAAATTTCTCTGTCATTTATTTTTTTTTTTTTCATCTCATTTATATAAAACATGTTATTTTTTTTGCTTGTCTTTACAAACACTCTTTCATATATTAACATTTTTTTTAACAAAAACTAATGTCAAAATATTTTTTTTACAAAAAATTGATGCATTTTTATTAATTGAAAGAGTATGTGAAGACAAATTGTAATTAATATAGAGATTTTAAATCTGGAAACTTCATATGTCATATAGATATGAATGCAAGTTTTATATAAAAAGTAACTTGTATTAAAATTCTGATTTTTTTTATTATAAAAATTTTAACATCATTTTCTCTTAGTAATTTTCACTAATCACTCATGAAATTAATGAAGTCATTACTTACCAATCAATACCAATATCAAATTGTTAGAATGCAATTAGTCATTACTTATTCGTACAAAATTGCAACTATACAACTTTTTTTAAAATCATAAGTTATTGTATTTTAATAGTAAAGAATTGCCACTATTTTATTGGGTTGATGCTTTCTTTATTGTTATTTATATCGCAAATAGAATGCCATCTTCAAATTTAAATATAAAATCTCATTTTTCAAAATTATTTTAAAGAGGTCTTGACTACAAAATTTGCGCAACTTTGGTTATAGATATTATCCTTAGTTATGTGACAAAATAAAAAATAAATTCTCACTAAAACCATATCCGTATATGTTTATGGGGTATAATTCTAAGAATAGATGTTTTGTTTTTTCCGCACATTATCAAATAGAGTTTATATTATTAAAAAAATAGTTTAGAAAGTTTTATAATAAGTTGGGAGTACAAAGGATTTTCACTAGCCAACTTGTTGGGCATGATAACCACTACCAATTGTTGCTAGCTCAATTCATTGAAAGTAAGGCCCTATTTTAAGAACTCCGTTGTAGTTATCGCACAAAATCATACGATGATTTCACTGAATTTCAAAACCTTCCAAAATCGTCATTCAATTAAGGAAATATAGGATTTCTTTCTTCTTGTCATAATTTTTTATAATAACCAGTACATAAGGAGTGTATAAGCCTTTATTACTGTTAAAGTGGAAGCTACTTACACAAGTAATATAACATAGTAAGAAATTAGCAAATAATATAGAAAGAGAAAGGATAAAAGAAATTATACAAGAATTTATGTGGTTCGGTAATTGATTACGTTCACAATGGATTAAAAATCTCACTACTTTATTATTAAATTATAAGACATTCACAAAGTATATTTTTACAAGTATCTCAAAGCTCACAAAGAACTTTCAACAATTTCTCACTCAATTATCTCTTCTTGTAATTTAAAATTTTTCTCTTATGTATAATTGTGTTGTGATATATTTAGAAGCCAAATTAAAGCCCTTATATAGGATATAGACATCCTAGGGAAACTCTAATTCAACTAGGAATAAAATTGGAGAGTCTTAGCGCATTTAGAAGAGCATGGGAGAAGGTTGTCGTACTAGACGCTGTGTTTGGGCGTCAAGGCGCTCTAGGTTCCTAGTGCTGCCGGCAATGTCCTTTAGCCTCAATTTCACTTCCTTGCGTCCTCTGATCACTTGGTTTAATCCAAAACCTCTTCTAAGGTGATTTTCAATCAAATTTTTCACAAATCTTCTCTTTGATTCATAATCATTCTCAAAGGTTCTAAGATCTTTTATCTTCACATCTTTGTTACCCTCACATAGTAGTGACTCTGGATAAGTCCTTGCATAGGATGAACTTAATCGAAGGCAGTGACTTAGTCAATATGTTAGCAGAATTTTCAAATGACACAATCTTTGCTAAACTAATCTCCTTACTTTGAACAACTCTTGAATGAAATAGAGCTGCACATTATTGTGTTTAGACCATTTGTGAAATACTTGATACTTGCTTAGGTGTATGGCACTTTGACTATCACAATACACTTCGATGTTGATAACTTGAATAGCCAATATCTCTACGCAGATATATTTTAACCATATGGCCTCCTTAATAGTTTATCTTACAACTATATACTCCGCCTTTGTGGTTAATAGTGCTAACATGTGCTATAAAATTAACCTCCAATACATACTGCACTAAACACCTTAAATATATACCTAGTTAAAGATCTTCTCTTGTTGAGATCACCCGCATAAGTTGAGTTGATGTATCCTCTTACTATTTCATGCTCATTCGTAGCTATTTTATTCAACAAACCATGATCCTATGTTCCCTTGAGATATCTCAATATCTACTTTACTGTAAGCCAATGATATTTTCCTAGATTCGCCATGTATCTACTCTCGACACTTACCGCATGTGCTGTGTTTGAGTTTATGCAAACCATTGCATATATAATGCCGCAACAGCACTAGCATATGGTATTTTATTCATCTGCAATTTATCCTCTTCGAATTTTGGCAATTGTGCTGCTGAAAGTTTGAAATGCATGGCCAAGGGTATTGAGACAGCCTTTGTATTAGACATATCAAACTTTTTTATAATCTTGAGTATATATCTCTGCCATGACAAGAAGATAGCATCTATTGTTTTCCTCATAATATCTAAACCAAAAATCTTTTTTGCTACTCTCAAAATCCTTCATCTTAAACTTCTAATTCAACTGCTTCTTTAATTTATGTATTTCTTCTATATCTCTATATACAATTAGCATATCATTCACATATGAAAGCAAATACATACTTATCTCACTGCTTAAGTTTTTAAAATACACAACCATCATACTTGCTTTTATTAAACCCACAAGTTATTATGACATCATCAAATCTTTTATACCACTACTTAAGCGATTGTTTTAACCCATACAATGACTTTGTCAATAAGCAAGCATGCTCCTCTATACCAAGTTCTATAAATCCTTATGATTACAATATGTATACCTTCTCCTTTAGTTTTCCATGGAGAAAAGTTGTCTTTATATTCATATGCTCTAGATGTAAGTCAAGATTTGTACACATGGCTAATAGAATTCTAATAGATGTGTGCTTTATGACTGGAGAAAAAATCTCATAAAAGTCAATCCCTCTCTTTGAGTACACCCTTGTGCTATAAGTCTAGCTATAAACTTTATAGGCTTTATTCTCGGTACCCCTTTATTAACCTTGTACACCTACTTGTACCAAACTAGTTTCTTTGAAGTCTATCCATCAACACCTAATTATTGTTCTTTATAAGAGAACTAATCTCTTCTTCTATGACCTACTGCCATTTATCACTATTCTCACACTTCATAGCCTTATTATACATCTTAGGCTCATCATACTCAAAAGTGTATGCATAGTTGAAAGCATGAGCAACTAAATTTGCTTGAGCTTAATTTATTGGTGGATTTATCATTCTCCTTACTTATCTTTAACTAGTTGATACACTTCAAGTTTCATCTTAGAAGTCTTCATCATACTTTGGGTGGACTTGGAGGAACTTACTAGTGTCTTTTGTTAAAATTTAAGAGTTATGTTATTAAAGTATTGATCTGGGGGCATATCAGATTTACTCTTAGACTCTACTTCAACTATTTTAGGTGCTGAAACTTCCTTAGGCACATGTTCTTCTTTCTCATCTTCTTAGGGCTTTTTCAATATTGTTGTCTCATCGAACATCACATCTATGCTTATAATACTTCTTAGTGGCTTCAACTCTTTGCACTAAACCTTGTATCGTTCACATATTTAGGATACCCTATGAATATCCCCTTCACAATTCTAGGCTCTAATTTACCTTACTTCATATGCATAAAAGCTGGGCAACAAAATATCCTGAGGTGATAATACTTGGGAGGGCTACTAGATCACTTCTCTTCTAAGGTCTTGAAGTTTATCGCTGAGAATGGACTTCTATTAATCAAATAAGCTGTTGTCATTACAACCTTACCTTAAAATACCTTGAAAATATTTGCATTGGTCAATAAGCATCTAACCCTTTGAAGTAAGATCTTATTCATCCTCTCTGCCAGACCATTCTGTTGTGGTATTGATCTTATAATTCTATGCTTTGCAATTCTATACTTAGCGTAAAATCCATCAAATTCTTTGTTGTATTACCTAAGCCTATTGTCAGTTCTTAATCTCTTAATCTTTTTATCAGTTTAATTCTCAACAAGAGCCTTTTATATTTTAAATGTATCAAACACCTGTTCATTGCTCTTTAACATACAAAACTCACAACTTCTTTGAATAGTCATCAATGAATGTGAGAAAGTATCTAGCTCCACTATAAGTGACTGTCTGTGCTGGTCTCTAAGGATCCGAGTGTATATAATCAAGAGTCCCTTTGATTTTGTGCTCTTTGGTATTAAACCTCACTCTATGTGCTTTACCTAGCGCACAATGCTCACAAAACTCTAATTGCTAGAACTTATCCTCACCAAATGCCTTTTGATTATACAACTCCTTTAGGTTCCTCTCACATAAATATGCTAACCTTAGATGCTACAACTTAGTTTGCATATTCTCATCAACAATAGAGAATGATGCAAAACTACTCACTACCTCTTCATTCAGTATATATACTTCTTTGTGCTTTTCACCTCCCATATAACTATGGAATCTTTCAACATTCTCATAACCCATTTGTCAATCCTAATGGCACATCCATTCTAGTCTAATGTCTTTAGTGAGATCAAGTTCTTCTTAAGGTCAAAAATATACCTAACTTTTACTAACTCTCTCATTCTTCTGTCATGCAACTTAAGTCTAACACTATCAATTCCCATTACTTGATATGTTATATTATTACCCATTAACATATTTCCTCCACTAATGGGGTAGAAATTAATAAACCATGACTTATTTGGACACATATAGAACGTACAACTAGAATCTAGAATCCATTGATTAGAGTTCTTACCATCATTAGCGACTAGAGTTTCTACGCTATTATCATATGCTATAGCAGTATTCGCCTATTTTTTTTTTGCTTTCTTCTATGGACAATCTTTTATGAAGTGTCAATCTTTCTTGTAGTAATAGCATTTCTTAGGAATGCCTGTGGACTTTGTTCTCGAGCCCATCTTATTTCTATCTCTATGTGAGGCACGTCCTCTTGCAGATAAATCTTTTACATTAGCCTCTATTCGCCTTCCTAATTTCTTTAAGTTTAATGATGATTTCACATCACTTATGATTAAACTCTCTTTATCGTAGAACAACGTATCAATAAAGTGCTCATAATTGCAGGAGAAAGAACTCAACATGATGATCGCATTATCTTCATCTTCTATCTTTATATTGATAACCTCAAGATCTATAATGATCTTGTTGAAGACATCTATATGGTCTTTATTGGTATCCTTTTAGATATGGACAATTGATAAAAATTTGTCTTTATATGCAGATGATTGGCCAATAACTTTCTTAAATAAAGAGTATCTAACTTTTTTCATAGACCAATAATTGTTTTTTTTTTTATAATTTCTCTCAAAATTTCATCACTCAATGATAGAAAGATTATACTATAAGCCATCTCCTGAATGTCTTTCTTCTCTACTTCAAGTTTAGATGACTATAGCGTTTGTTATTCCCTAGACGAAGCTGCAGTCTCTTCTAAGGCTGAGCTTAACCTTTAACTCGCCGATAATACTGTCACCTTGATCTTTCACAAATCAAAATCATTTGTCAGGTTAAATTTCTCTACTTTATACTTGGGTGTGGTCATGACTGCTTAGAACCAATCTCTGATATCATTTTATTGAAGTAAAAGTGATTCATACAAGTAATATAGCCCTAGCAAACAATTAGCAAAATAATCTAGAGAGAGAAAGGGTAAAACAAATAAAACAAGAATTTACGTAATTCAGCAATTGCTTACGTCCACAACGAATCAAGATCTCACTTCTTTATTATTGAATCACAAGACACTCACAAAGTATGCCTTTTACATGAATCTCAAAGCTCACAAAGAACTCTTAATAATTTCTCACTAAATTATTTCTTTTTGTAATCTAGAAATTTTTTTCCTCTGTATAATTGTGTTGTGATGTATTTATAAGTCAAAATAAAGCTCTTATATAAGCTATAGACATCCTAGTAAAACTTTAATTTAAGTAGAAATAAAATTGGAGAGTCTTAGTGCACTTAGGAGAACATGGGGGGAGGTTGCCGTGTTGGACGTCGCGATGCTATGCCTGGGCGCCGCAGCACTGGTCTGGGAGCGCCGTGGCTCTCTAAGTTTTTGATGCTGCCGACAATGTCCTTTCACCTCCGTTTCACTTTTTCACCTCCTCTCATCACTTGGCTTGATTCAAAACCTCTTCTAAAATAATTTTACAATCAATTTTCTAAAAATTACCTAGATATTTCTTCCTAAAATAATCGTAACGGTCACATTATTTTGTACATGAATATAATACTATTTATATACACAAATTTCATCATACTCTATAACTCTTTACAGCTTCCTTAAAAAGGAGTTTGATTTCTGACATCTTCAATATTAAAAAAATTTAGTAATAATAAAAATTTTCTCTTTCACCATTTTGTTACTTTTACCCAAAAAAAAAAGAAGATAATTTCTGTTTCAATCACTAGATTGATATTTTTTTTTTTGCAACATCTTAATCTAATATCGTTAAAACGAATTAGTAAAATTATATTGTAGGGATTCTTGATATAAAAGCACAAAATTATCAAAACGTTATATAAAGATTAAATAAAATTATAATAATTTGTCCTCGCCTGCAACTCTTCTATGGAGAGATAAATAATCGAGATAAATAATCCCTTAACAAGGACTATTTCAAAATGGATCACTACCTCTGTTTATGAAGGAGAAAAACTATCTGAGGAAACCAAATTTCAAAAACTATCCTCGTTAAGAAAGAAAAAATTACATAAACAAGGTCACATAACTCAAACATCTTCTGTATCTCAAAATTATCCTTACTAATTCAATATTACAACCACAATTATTCAACAGAATACCTCAATATTTTCCAGTGACTATAAGAGGATAATACCAAAAAATACTTTTTACCAAATTTACATATAAAGTGGTTGTTGATGAGCTTGACGCATTCATTTGACAAAGGCTACTCTCCCACAATGGTAGATGGGCGTCGGGAATACGATAATTGCTAGATTGATTGATTAGGTGCGAACTTCAGCCCATGACGTGAATGCACAGTCCAAAGCAATTATTCATGTTTCACATTTTTATCTTATCATTAAGGAATCGTAATTAACGATGTATGAATATTTATTCTATTAATTCCGGACTCTGTCAGGATCGAACTTCAAGCGGAGTTATGCTTATTCATAGCTTAAAACACAACTGCTACATATGGTGTCATATATCTTGCGCATACTCATACTTAATTTTTCTCAATCTATAATTCTTATCTGCTTAATTTACAATCTGAATCAATCATTTTCTCTGAACAATACAACAACGAAAGATCTTTCTGAAAGGGTGTTTTCGTTGATGTGTTTTTCTAAAATCTGCTTTAATTAATCTTAAAAATTCATTCTAAATTTGGAAAATAACAAAATGTCTTTTAATATTTGTTGCCTCAAGATACTGTATGTTTAACTCAAATTGCTTACTATTTAAAAGTGTTTGATAAAATTACCATAACTACATTGATCCATTTAGCTTTGCGAGGTTTTATCTTTCAACGATTCCATGGTTATTCTGAATTTTCATTTTTAATAAGTGGAGTATAAATCAACTGATACTTACTCAATTTATTTGAATAATATTTAAATCTTAAATTTCAATTGAATATTTTATGTAATCAAATTCATTTTATCATCCCTCCACCCCTAATTATTCAATTAAATGGCAGTCACGTCAGTAATTTTCAACGAAGATTATGTTTTGCGTTTATCCATTTTATTATTGTATTTAGTCAGGATATTTTTCTTTTCTTAATTGAAGACAAACTTTCTCAGATTTAACCCTAAAATTAACTGCTACAAATATGGGTTTATTCAGAATAACACAATAAAGACATAAGGTTCCGCCCAAACATATTTGTGCCTTAAATTACTGACGTGAAAAAATTAATGGCGGCTTGAAGTGCCTTTCCATAGAGTGACTACAAAATGAAGAACGAAATGAAATAATTCTTGTGATTGAACGTAAAAGGAAAGACAAAATCATTTCCTGTAAGCTTCCTGCTGGCAATTTCGGAGATTACATGCATATAAGTTGTGATGGTAGATGTTCAACAGCTAGAACAATTTAAAATGCTTACCATTTTCAAATCAAACTGTGAGATTCTAGTCATCAGCTTTGTTGGCAGATCCTCATCGCTGTCCATTTCTAATGACATAACGAACATAGAAAATAGCAACACGTCTCCTGCAGTTTGTCCATATTAGACCCAAATTAGTAAAAGTCAAATTCAATGAATAGCACTTCAACATAATTATTTTTTTAAAAAAATTATTAAACAAAGGAAATTTTAATAATTATTTCCTTAAGAGGTTCTCTTTGACCTATGGAAGTAGGTATTGCGTAGCAATCTGTCCACATAAGAGGCACCACAGAGATCACATTAGTTACCAAACAATGAATTAAGGTCTTAATCGCATTTCATCATCGTGGTTAATGTCAATTTGGATTTAGATTAAGAAACTTTGCTCCTGTTGACAATGACATTCGCAATGCATCTACATATTGGGTAGCTACTCGCATCTACTTGATAAAGGATAGCAATGCTTCTAGATTGGTGCAGCTGATCCAACATTAGTTTGTCATTGAACCTAACCTCAATTCAGATTTGACAAGTAAGGGCTAATCTATTATTTTGATTTTGTACTCTCTCTCTCTCTCTCTCTCATGTTTACTACTCTAAACAAAACAGTATGGTTATTGGCACGGTAAGTAACACTTTGAACACCCTATTTCATAAATTGTAAAAAGGGAATTCATCAATTTTTCTACTAGAGAAATGCACCAATTGCTCCTTAATAAATTTATATTTATCACTTAATTCATTTTTGTTATAATTGTTTCTCTGAAAATTGATCAATTACACCTAAAAGAGAAATGAGTTTTTAGTTACTGTGAATTTATTACGGGAAAAAAAAAATTACCAATTTCAGTACAAAAAACAAATTGATAAATTCTCTTGTAGACTTAGTTTAAAATTTGTACACTTCTATTAATACCAATAACCATCGTTGAATTTCTTTGTTTCCTTTGTTGACCCTAAAGCACATTTGTGACAACCAAAACTTTAATAATAAAAAATAACTATAATTAAATGACGGCAAACGCAGAGATGAAATCTCCATGCTTTAATAATCAATATCGTGAAAGTCATCTCATCTTTGTCACAATTAAACAATGTATGTAAAGTTATCAAGGGTTATACAAAGCTTATGCTTTAATAATCAATGTCGTGAAAGTCGTCTCATCTCTGTCACAATTAAACAATGTATGTAAAGTTATAAAGGGTTATACAAAGCTTATGCTTTAATAATCAATATCGTGAAAGTCATCTCATCTCCGTCACAATTAAACAATGTATGTAAAGTTATCAAGGGTTATACAAAGCTTGTATGCGTGCTAAAATTTGGATCTCGTCCTCGTTTCAATTCACCTGATCATTACAAGTACACTGCAACAAAAACTTTGATAACGGAGCAAAAGTTTAACTCATCGTACATGATTGAAGAAGAACATAGCTAACAAATAATCTAGGCAAAAAATATATATTTTTCCGATAGCTTTAAGAACTTTGAAGAAAAAAAAGTGTTCAAAATTAATAGTTATATAAAACACTTATTTGAACTCTAGACCTCTAAGATAAAAATAGTTATCACTGATATCATTTAATCACACTTGAACTTTTAACTAATATTTTATATGAAGAATAATATATATATATACTCTATAAATAAATTAGATATATTATTAGATACAAATTAAGTAAATGTTGGTATGCAAAAATTATAAAAAATATAAATTTAATATATTTTAATTAGCATTAGATTAAATAAGTGTTGCTATATAAAAATTCACAAAAGCCTAAGTCCAAGTTTACATTTTAGCAAAGTATGTATAACAAAGTAAAATATATGAGCTCAAATTACTTTTTGGAGTGCTTAATCTATAGTTTGCGATTTAATAAGCATAAAGTTGCATTAAAGCCCAAAGCATGTAACCCTTAAGTCAAAACCCACTTAGAGGGTAGTAGGCAAAAATAAGAGTAAATTTGTGTTATTAAGGCTAATAAAAAAAAATAAAAAAGCCTAAAGGTAATTTGTTTTAACCCTTATAATCATTTTTAAATAAAAATTGGTAATTTACTTATTTAATTTAGTAATTTACAAGCATATTAGTCTTTTTATTTAGAATAAAATCAATGTTTTGCCACTTTTAATTATTAATTCATTTTTCATTTTAGGAAAAATAAAATTTATTAAATAAGCTAGATTTTATGAGAATAAGAACCCAAGTAATGAATTTTGACCTAATACAAAATCTAGCAGGGTAAAAATCTCTATAATACATGTAGAAGACAACTTTTTGATCTCTAACACAAACTTTGAAGCCCCCTAATATATCATATTAGCTCAAACTCTTCTTTAACAAACAGGACATCTGACCAATAACTTTTTTTTTGTGCATAATTCATTATGAATGCAGGAAAAAATGGCAGCTTTACGACTAAGTCTGGAACCTAAAAAATTATCATAAATGGATTACCAATTCATATACATAAGGTTCAAGAAGCAAGTTTCCTATAACCTTTAAAACTAGAGTTTTTATGGTCTAAAACCCTAATCTTATATCTCATGTTATACACTTCACTTAGGTTTACAATACTAATTATAGTCCTAAAATATACTGTAACACTCGTATTTCTCTAATATTTGTTGTGCATGCCAACTTTCACACCTCTCATAATTTGAGATTGGGTTTCTCTATAAAAATTCCTTCCACTTGAAACAATTAGAGTAAATTTGGAAGATCAAATTTTTTAAAATCTAGGAGCTCTTTAGAAACTCGGTGAACCTTACTTTTGAACTCATCAAGGTAAAAAGATTGAAGTCCATCATTCGAGCCTAAGTTATATCTTCCATATAGCTTGCAACAGCAATGCAAAATCACTACAGTCAGTGATATTTTGATAATTATAGTCTCACAAAATCACTCCAAACAATAAATTTAAATATATTTGAGTTTTCACAGGAACCCATTATAAACATCTTTGTATTTTTTTAATTATTTTTAAATTAATTTAAAAATAAATAAGAATGGATTAATAATTATATTAGTAATAAAAAAATAGTTTTCCAATAATAGTCATCTATCATAGTCCTCAATTATCATTTTAAAAAAATACTTTTTTTTCTAATAAAAATTAATTTTTTTTCTCTTATTTAACAATTGATGAAAAATAATATTTATGAGTATAGTATAATTGTCATATTTTTAGTTTACAAATTATTTTTTTATATATTTTTTGTGATATCTCATGAATTATAATTTAAATTTAATTTAGAAAATTACAAATAATTCATTTTAATAATATATTTTTAAAATTTAATCTTAAGTTATTTTTTTACACATTTAATTGAATTTAATATTAATTTAAAATACTTTAAACTAATCATTGTTTATACTTTTCATATACCAACATTTATTTAACTTACAGGGTTTGTTTATGCTTAGTCAACTATCATTCCACATTAGCTAACAGTTATTTATAGGGTTTGTATAGTCCTTATAAAATGTTAACTAAAGTCCAATGTGGTCAAGTGATTTACTTGATATCTTTTTATATTAGTGGTTTTAGCGTTTTTTGAAATCATAAGAGCATAAGTTGAAGACTAAAAAATATTTTCTTATGCTTTATGTAATTGGAGTATTTTAAACGTTGATTTACTTCTTTACAAGTAAATATTTCTTAAAACTTATTTTTTATTCATTAAATTCGATTTTGAAGAAGAAAGAGTAATATTTAAAGCATAATAATTTTATATTAAAAGGAGTGTGCTAAATGGAAGTCTTAACAAAGAGAAAGTTGCATAGGTTACTTTCATTGAATCATCCAATAAAACTAAGCTATTTATTATAGATTTTCTCTCATATTTATTATGCACCATCATAATTAGTTGATTTTAAAATAATTATTAGTTGGAAGGATACTATTATGAATACTGTGGTAGAGATAATATCATATAGGATTTTCTATAATACTTTTTTTTACCTTGTATTAAATTACACTTGATGGTAATTCATTACTATAAGGATAATTTTGTAATTAAAAATTGACTAAAGTACGATTATTTAAAATAATTTTTAGGGTGTAAATAGCTCTACTCTACATAAAATTATAATTATATATTTTTAAAGAAAAAAGAAAAGCAATTAAGGGTATCTTTAGAATCATTTGGGAGGCATACAATAACAAACCTTGATTGGTTTGTAGCCCAACCTAGCTCAACCCATTTTTATATGTTAGTTTACTATTAGAAATGAGGCAAAAATAGAAATCTACTTCTAAAATTAGACTAAAACTCCTTTGTGTTCATTTACTCTTAAATATAGGAGAAATCTACTCTTATCTAAAGGATAGGAGTGTTCATGGGAAATAGAACATTATGTCTCACGGTTGCTCCTCCACGAGCCTAACTATTCAGCCAATCCTATATTGACAGACAAATTTTGGTTACTTTATGGTGGTGCATTACACTCCTACCTTATATTTCAATCACATGTGTCTCGATTAATAAAAAAAAAATTACTATGAGTACTCAATGCATCAGCTTTGTATCCACAAGGAGATATGAATAAACGGTTGAATAACTCCTCTTAAAAGGAAAACTTTTGACAGCTTATGAAAAATCTGTGAATGATATATTCTGAAAATCACACTCTCCAACATGAAGAAGGCACTATGTCATGATGAATGCATTCATTATTTATCCAAGGCTTGTATAACGATTGAATATAATTATTACATTCACTTGCTGGCTTATAAGATAAAGACAATTATTCGAAGTGTTCCATATCAATAATCTGAGGGCTTTAATCAACTGAACAGTTACTAGCAAATAAATGTCACTTAATGCATGAAAATGATAGACACCAAACACAATAAAATCACTGAAAACACAGCAGATGATAGGGTCAAAGATGGTGGAATACGGCCATTGTCCTTCGTCAATATCATCCATTCGATAATTGGATAATTCGTAACCAAGATATAAATGGGAGAAAAATTTGCACAAACATCTTCTGCCAACTATCTCCTATTGTGATTATTCTTAGAACTCCACAAACAAAGGCTGCCATGTTCAAGGTAATAAGTGTAACTGTTAGCTAATGTGGAATGGCAGCTGACTAAGCTGCTGATACTGGATGAGTAACAACTGATCAAGTTGTTGATGTTAGACATCTTTGTGAAATCATACAAGTAACATTGGAGTCTAGCTACTGAAGTCCGCGTGTCAATAATTGGTTCGAATACCTGCACTAATAGAATAACAAATTCAGCATATGACAACTCATTATACAATCAATAATTTGTCAAAAATTGTGGATCATGTGACATTTGTGTACCTAAACATTTTGTACTCTAGCTAAAGATATTTTACAATATATACTCTTTGTATCTCGTTTATAAATGATTGAGGTGGATAAATATACAGAAAGCATTTGTTGATTTCTTGCTTCATCTTCTACATTTCTTAACTTGGTATCAGAGAACTAGAATTAACTAAATAATAGAGAATATTGGCTCAAATTCTAAACTTGATCCTAGTAATTAATCATAGTGTTTCAAATGCTAGAAACACTACAAATCAAGCACCAAGAATTGTAATAATATAGAATCAAACTAATTTTAACAATCAAATGGTGAACAATCTATCTTTCATTGTCACTAACAAGTTGGATAGGAACAACTACATCATATGAAAAACTCAGTTCTTCCTTTCATTCGTGGGAATGATCTTGAGTACTTCATTGATGATTCAGCATTGGTTTCCAATAGACATATCATCATTCTTGATGAAGCTCAAAACTTAACAACCTCTGAAAATCCTCACTTTCATCACTGGAAAAAGCAGGACCATCTACTCTTTAGTTGGTTACTGTCAACTCTAAGTGAAAACATAATTTGCTTAGTCACTAAATGCACCACATCACTTGAGTTGTGGACAAAACTTGAAAGAATGTTTTGCTCACAGTCACAAACAAGACTTCTTGAAATTAGGAGACAACTTAATATGACAAAAAAGGGTCAATGACTATATCTGAGTATTTTTCCAAAATGAAAAGGTTTATTGGAAGTCTTAGCACTTCTAGAAATCCAATTTAGGATGATGAACTGATTGGTTTCATTATAGGTGGACTTAGATCAAACTATGATCCTGTTGTGGTTAATACTGAATCAAGGATAGAAACCATGACTCTTGAAGATGTTTATGCTGCACTTTTAAAGTTTGAGGGTAAATTGGACCTTAATGAAGGAGATAATGGAGACTTTGAAGCCAATATGGCATATAACAGAGGTAATAATACACAAAGAAGGATGGGACAAGGCAGAGGTGCTGGTGGAAGATCAAACTTCAATGGAATTAGAGGTGGCTTCTCACAAAACAAAGGAGAAAGAAGTAGTTTTCAACTTAGTGGAAGAAACAACAGCTAAGCTAAGGGAAAAGGCAAGCCACCAACAAACAAAACAAAGCTTAAAGTGTGGTGCCAAATATGCCTAAAACCTGGACATGAGGAATTTGAATGCTGGTATAAATTTGAAGATGACTTTCAACCTAAGTAAGGAAATTAGTAGAACATTGACTTTACAGCCTATGAAGTAGAAGATGATGATCAATGATGGTACCTTGATAGTAATGCCACCAATTATGTGACCAACAATACTAGTAGTGTGGTGACTCAAACAGAGTATAAAGGTAAGCATAAACTCACTGTTGGTAGTGGTTAGAAACTCATTATTACACATCTATAATTACAAACTGCCCACTTGTGCTGAGAATATTGATGGTGATTCTATTTTGCTTAAGAATATGCTATATGTACCTGAGATGACTAAAAACGAACTTAGTATTTTCAGACTCAAAAAAGACAACAATCTAACCATAACCTTTATTGATAATATTTGTGTTGTAAAGGACTAGATGGGGAAGGTTCTTCTTTAAGGAGTTGCTAAAGAAGGCCTATACCTACTCACCAACACAAAGACACAAATAAACATAGCACCTGAGAAGTTTAATAATCAATCTTTGTGCTCAAAGGTGTCTCTACTTACTATTTTTCCTTCACAAAATTCTACGCTAGGTGAATGTATAAGAGAAAACCAGTGTCAAGAACTTAGTGATAAATCTTGTAATATGCTAAACACACTTCATAAGAGACTTGGTTATCCAAGTTCTTAAGTTATAAAGAAGGTTTTTATCTCTTGTAACAAACAAGTGCAAATCAATAAAAATTTTACTTTCTCTTTCTGTGAAGCCTGTCAATTTGGGAAAAACCACAAATTAAAGTTCAACACCTCATGCAGTAAAATATAAAAGCCTCTTAAACTATTATATTTTAACTTATGGGGTCTTAAGATCAATAAATGATTTTAATTATTACTTGAGCATTGTTGATGATTTTAATAGATACACCTGAATTTTCCCACTTCAAACCAAAGCTCAAACTGCTCAAACCTTCAAAATTTTCAAACTTCAAATTGCAAAGGGCTTAGAAACTTGTATTAAAAGCTTTCAGACTGACAATGGCAGTGATTTTAAACCCCTCGAATCTTTCTTTAAAGAAAATGGAATCAACTTTAGAATTAAGACTCACATTGCTTGCTCTCCTTTAAAATGCTAGTGGTATGCATTTGATACAACAATCTATCTCATTAATAGACTTCCAACACCTATATTGAATGGCAAATCACTATTTGAGGTCCTATACAATAAAAAAAAACCTGATTACAACAATCTAAGGGTATTTGGTTATACTTGCTATCCATATTTGCGATAACACAATAAAAATAAGTTCATTTTTCACATAAAGAGGTACATATTCTTAGGACACAGTACAAGACATAAAGGATATAAATATCTAAACACAATAGGAAAGATCTATATATCTAAACATGTAGTTTTCAATGAGAATATGTTTCCCTTTAACATAGAATCTGTTTTGAATCAAAGTTCAACTTTAGACTTACATGCCCTTACACCTTTGAACAAAATGGCAATATGGAGAGGAAGTATCGGCATATTATAGAATTAAGACTCACATTACTTACTCTCCTCTAAAATACTAGTGGTATGCCTTTGATATAGAAATCTATCTCATTAATAGACTTCCAACACCTATATTGAATGGTAAATCACTATTTGAGGTCCTATATAATAAAAAAAACCTGATTACAACCATCTAAGGGTATTTGGATGTGCTTGCTATCCATATTTGAGACAATACAATAAAAATGAGTTCATTTTTCACACAAAGAGGTACATATTCTTAGGATACAGTACAAGACACAAAGGATATAAATATCTAAACATAATAGAAAAAATCTATATATTCAGACATGTGGTTTTCAATGAGAATGTGTTTCTCTTTGACATAGAACCTATTTTGAATCAAAGTTCATTGAATTCTATCACTAATAACACTTCAAGCAACTTGTACTTACCATCTCAAACACATAACCATCAGATGGTTCAAGGCCTCTCTCAAACATCTCAATATGAAGAATCTCTCCACCCAGGTATAAATAATCTTCATTCTGAACCCTTTCACAATAGCACACACCAAAATGACATTTCATCATTTGATGAAATGTTAAAACTATAAACAGAAACCATTTTGCCATCAGAAGTCATTACCCAAAACCTGAAATAGGTCATCTCTAAACCAGCTGCTATACACCCTATGATCACTAGATTAAATCAAGTATATTTAAGTCCAAAGTGTATTACTTAGTATAAATGAATTCAGGAATTGAGGATACACCTCAAAGTACTCAAGATGCCCTCATTGATCCAAAGTGGAAGGCTACAATAACTGACGAGTTTCAAGCATTAATCAAAAATAGAATCTAAAATTTGGTTCCTTTGACACTTGAAATGAAGGTTATAGGAAATAAATGGGTATATAAAGTCAAGTATAAACCTGATGGTTTAATAGCAAGATACAAAGCTAGACTAGTAGCTAAGGGTTTCTTACAAATTGTTGGAATAAATTACATAAAAACTTTCAGTCTAGTTGCTAAAGCCTAAACCATTAAGATTGTGTTAAGTTTAGTAGTGCACTTTAATTAGAATGTTAAGCAAGTTGATATGAATAATGATTTTTTTGAGAGAGATTAGTGAAGATGTTTATATGCACCAACCTGAGGGGTTTATAGATCAAAAGAGACCACAATATGTCTACAAGTTAAACAAGACCTTGTATAGCCTAAAACAGGCTCTAAGAGCCTGGTATAAGAGATTCAAATGAGCATTGATAAGTTGGGGCTTCACAAATGTCAAGAGTGACACGTCACTATTTCTATTAGCATTAAAGGGAAAGATTATAATTCTACTAGTCTGTCTGGATGATATACTAATAACAGGGAGTGATGAATGTCAGTGTGGAGAGATCATTAAGAAACTTGATCAAGTCTTCTCTTTGAAGGTGTTAAGATCATTGAATTAATTCCTTGGTATAGAAGTGAAAATGGACAGATTTGGAATGTACCTAAGTGAAACTAAATACATCCTAGACCTACTTAAAAAGACTGGGATGTTATCCTGTAAAGTAGCTCACACACATATGAGCTTGGGGACTAAATTGATAAGAGATGAAGGAAAATTTTTTGAGGATATCACTCTCTATAGAAGCATAATAGGGGCGAGGATATCACTCTCTACAGAAGCACAATAGGGGCATTGCAGTATGTTACTCTAACCAGGCCAGATATTGCATTTAGCATAAATAAACTGAGCCAATTTCTGAAGAGGCCTAAGTATGCTCATTGGCAAGAATGCAAGAGAATACTAAGATACTTGCAGGGAACATTAAGTTTTGGTTAATTCTAAATTGCAATAAGGAGCATGGATCTATTGGACTACACAGATGCTGACTGGGCAAGTGATTTTCATGATAGAAAGTCCATTGGAGGTTATAACATATTCCTGTGCAACAATCTGGTCTCTTGGAGTTCAAGGAAGCAAAATGTGGTCTCAAGATCAAGTACAGAGTCTAAATACAAAGCTTTAGCACAGGCAAGTATATAAGTCACATAGATTTGCTCTTTGCTCAGTGAATTAAAAATTAATCTACTTAGAATACCCACAATATGGTGTGATAACAAGAGTGCAGTAGCTCTAGCCACTAATTTTGTTTATCATGCTAGAATTAAGCATATAGAAATTGATATTCATTTTTTTAGAGACAAGGTAATCAATAGAGAAATAGAGATTAAGCACATTTCCTCAAAGGAACAACTTGTAGACATAATGGCCAAACCATTAACATTAGAAAGCTTCAAATATTTTAAAAATAAGCTCAAAGTCGTACCAGACATTAGAGCTTAAGAGGGGGTGTTAGCTGATGTAGAATGGCAACTGACTAAGCTGCTGATGTTGGATGTGTAACAACTGACCAAGCTGTTAATGCTGGACATCCCTGTGAAAGCATACAAGCAATATTGGACTTTAGCTATTGAAGTCCACATGTCAACAATTAGTTTAAACACCTGCACCAACAGGATAACAAATTTAGCATATGATAGCTCTTTGTACAATCTAATAATTTGCAAAAAATTGTGGATTATGTGACAACTGTGTACCTGAATATTTTATACTCTAGTTAAAGATATTTTACTATATATACTCTTATCTCGTTTATAAATGATTGAGATTGATAAAATATACAGCAAGCATTTGCTGATTTCTTGCTTCATCTTCAATATTTCTTAACTGTAACCAATTAAGCAAGTAACATAGTTGATGTCTGAAAATCGAATATGCCCATTTGGTATCCATTTTCTTGTTCATCATCGGTGACTTTATTGGTGGGCAAGAAACTGACTTCCGCTAAACCAAGTTTCTCCATAATGACCTTTAAGCTTTCGTATAAATTACTTGTAACTGACTTTATCATCCACATTCTTTATTCATTTCTCCATATCATGACTGACCCTCTCGTTGAAAAGACCTCGTATACACGTCTAGAGAGAGCCGATAGAAAAATGAACAAAAATATATAAAAGGACAAACTTGAAACCTGTGAGACGAAAGAAACCAAAATTAGAGGCCAAGTACGGAATTTTCCAAGAGGAAAGTTGTTAGAAAATTGGTGATTCAACAATCTTGGTTAGACAAGAATTGAGATGAATACAAAAGTGGAGAGTTACAAGAAGTCTAAAATGTGTGGGACACGTATGGAGAAGTCTAGGATGTGTGAAATACAAAGGGAGAAGCGAAATGAGACTCGAAGACGCAAAGAAAGCGAAGAAAACGCGTATAGGGGGCACCAAGGCTGAGCGCTACAGCGCAAAGGTGCGACAATGGCCTGTGCCGCGGTGCCAAGGGATGAGCGTTGCGGTGCCAGAAGCATCAAGAAGTCGATTTTGAGCCGAATTTTAAGTTTTGGACTTCCAAAACAAGTGGACTCTTACTCCAACAAGGAATAGAATTAGTAGGCACGAAATAAACCATATATAAACACTTGTAAACCCTTTAGTTGAGATTAAGCATTAAGAGAGACTCTAAGAGAGGGGAAGAATTGGGTAGACACTAAGTGCTTGTGTGCGCAAGGGTGGAACTGTTGTTTGGGTGTTCATTGCTTGTGGTAGAGTAAGGGTTCACTAAACATTAGGTCCCTTTGAGGGCTCTTCAATTAGGCTTTTCTTATAAAATCTCTAGGGAGTTAATAAGAAAGGTTAGGATCCTTAAATTCACCATGGACGTAGGCAATTGGCCGAATCACGTAAAATTATGTTGTGCTATTTTATTTTCTACTTTCAATTCTTGTTATTTTGCTTGATTAACAAATTATTCCATTGTACAAAAAAGTTAGAATTCTAAGTTGAATCTTGAGTTCTTTACTTTAATATAACCTCACGAGAGAGAATAACAATTCCTCCCTCAACAAAAATAATTGAAGGACAAGAAAAAAGAGAATCATATTCGTCAGAGTGATAGTCGATTATTTGGTAACCTAGTTTGCAAAATGTTTATGTATAAAGGGATAATTATCACAGGAGTCAAAATTTACGTACCTCGGGGTACAAAGGGATGCCATTGAGGAGACATAGTGGCAAAACATCATAGAGACGAGCAATAAAGAAGTGGGAAAAATGCAAGGGATGCCATTGAGGAGACATAGTTGAGGAATAGTGGCAAAACACCATAGAGACGAGTAATAAGGAAGTGGGAAAAATGCAAGTTCAGCATAGCCCATGCTCTGAAGCAAAGACGTCCTTAGTGACCCATATATCAGAGGGCAAAACCTGGAGATTGCAACTTGAACCAATCCTGAAGCCCATCTGGTGCCTTGAATCAGCAAGTCATTTAAGTTTGAAGTGGAAGTACCCAAAAATTGTGGCCTTGTCGGGTTAATATACACCGACGTCCATGCTTTGCAGTGCAAATTGAATCCTGTTAAATAATCTTCTAAAACAGATTAATACATAAAACCAACCTGTACCGGCAATGCTAGGATGTGTGAGCCGATTAACATGATGTGTCATTAATTATTATTCAGTAAGGAAATTTCTGTCTTGCATGTACTCTCCCTTAGGTGGTCATACTTATCTTTTTACCCTATTTTGAGTTATTTTCATAGCCACAGGAGGCTAAGACTTTTGTCTCTTGCAGCAAAGTTCTTGAAGAATCACTACCATTTATTTTCGGCTCGTAGTCCACACGAAGAGATTTGAGGAGCTCATTGGATGAACCGAAAGAATTTTTGAGCTCTCTGAGATCCATGCCTGTTAATTAACAACAAAAGAAATACTAATGAGACATAAATATTATAGTCAATTGAATAGTACTCAATTCTAATGGAAAGTCAACATAATTAATTTTTGGTCACTTTGGTGTATTATACTTTGTTTTTTTATTGAATTTTTATTGTATGTATTCTTCAATTAATAATAAAAAATAAAGATATATATACATATATAAAAGAATGAATAATACTATATTCTCTAAATGGTATTTTAATTTTTTTATTTTAAATAATGTGTTAAATAATTATTAAATAATAAAATAATATAATAAATAATTTTAAAATTTATATTATTTTATCATTTAATAATTATTTAATATATTAATTTAAAATAAAAAATAAAAATATTTTTTAAAAATTATAACATTATTCAATAAAAATTTAATAAAAATATTTATTATAATGGAAGCACTCAAAAGTCAAAACTCTCTCTCATTAAGCATTTACTATTATATTAAATTATCTTATATAAAATCTTCTAAGCATCAAGTGCAACTACTCCAAACAAATGAAATAATGCCATGTATATAAGAATAAATAGGAGTTATGGTTTTATTTAATAATAATGTTATGATTTTATTTAATAATAATGTTATGCTTACGTAGTAGAGATTGAGATACAAATTATGTATTCTAATTAATATAATATTTATTATGTTAATTATTGATTAATATTATATAATTATTATGTTAATAAAAATTAAAAAGTCAACACATTTCATTTTGTAAGTATAGTATTGCTATTTTATTTTATTTAATGAGTATACAACTGTTGAAAGATTTTTTGTGCATACATGATTAATACACGGATTACTTAAGAATTGTTATAAGAATTAAAAACTATTAGCTTTGACTAGTAATTTCTAAAGGGATCGCATAATTAATTTGTTATTTTACTTTATTCTTTTATAAATAGAGGATATTATTATCAATATATTTGAGGTATGACTTAATTACAACGATACTCATAAATTTAAAAAATTAATGTTAACATTATTTTTTTAAATACAATATGCACAAATATTCAATCGTTAATAATTTACCATCAAACTTAACAAATTAAAAGGTAATGAAATTTTTTTACATTTTAAATATTTAAATATAAATAAAATAATAATAAAATTAAAAAAACAATATAGCTGGCCAAAATGGCCAAATGGCTATAATGAAAGAAAAAATTCATGGATCGATGATTCTTCCTCACATTATTTTTTAGACGAAGAATTTACTTAATTTTTATTTGTGCATTAGAATGAGAATGAGAAGGGGTAGAGAATTTATTCATTGAGAAATTTATTTATTAGAAATTTGTGATTTAACAATTTTGTATGGGTAAGAATTGAGATAAATATTAAAAGGAAAGTCATTATAAAATTAAGTACATATTGAGTATACAATAAATGAGTAAAACGGAAAACTAAAAGAATGGATACTGTTTATACGATGACACTGTTCATAGCGAGTACTGTTCAAGGCGGTGACGGATACTGTTCATAGGGCACTGTTCACTACAAATACTGTTCATGCTCGGGTACTGTTCGTGTAGTTACTATTCACATGACAACTTTAAGGTATTTTCTGTTTTGGTTCAATTGACTTCTTTAAGTGAGATTATAACTCTTATAAGAAAGGACTCTTATTCCAACTAGATTTAGAGTTTCTAAGGGTATTTTATTTACTATATAAACCTTTCTAAACACAAAAAAAAAAAATCAAGCATCTAAAGTTTCAAGATGTAACCATAAAACAGAAAAGAAGAGATAAATAGGCACTAAGTGCGTGATGCATTAGAGTGTAACCTTTGGGGAGTGTTTTGTTTTGGTTCTTGAGTAAACAAAAAAAAAACACCATAGATCCTTTTAGCTTAGATTATCGGACTATTCTTGTATTTCTTATAAAAATCTCTTATGAAAAGATATTAAAAGGTCTTAGGGAGTCATGGTGATAAAAGGTAGATACTTAGAGGTCTCTATAGGAGATACTAAGGGGTCTTATAGGATTATTGATGATGTAAGAAGATACTTAGTGATCTATATCAATAATAAGAAGTTGGATCGTAGATCCTCCATGAGCATAGGCAATTTTGAGCCGAACCACATATATTTTATCTTATTAATTGGTTTGTTTTCTTTATCTTTATTGGTGTGTTGATCTTATGTGTTCTTTCTTATGTTGTGACTTACGATTTTCTGCTGCACATAAAATAAAAGAGATATCAATGTTATGACTTAGTTGATGTCATAAGGGTGTGAAACTGAAAAATATAGCTCGATATCCACAACATTTACCTTCTTTCGTAGAAACCCCTTTCAGTGGCTCCCTCTTCATAAAAAATTTTGTTTCAGACAAGGCTAATCCCTTTAGTCCATTCATTTCGTACCATGATATCTGAGATGGTGCAAAAAGGTTCAAAAATACGCATTACCAGACTTACTAATAAGGGTTTATTAAATTTTCATACCTATAATACATGTCGAATCTGGGTGTCATAGATATTGTTTTAACTGATATTATGAAATTTCTAAGGGAATTGAACGAATGCTAATGAGGGGGAGACCTTGAGATCAAAGTGGAAACACATTGCTTGCCTAGCCGAAGTCGAGTCATTGCCGTAGGTCGCAATCCAGCACCAGTATATATGGTGAGTTGCTCATTACACCAGAAACCCTAAGCTATATGCATAAATAGCATATTTAAGCATGACATTTATATATTCTTATTCTGAAAATGCAAACAAATATTGCAAGAGCAGTGCTCTTTTTGTATTGGATTGTTGTTATATGTGTATTTACTTTTTTACGAGTGATTGAAATATACATATTACAACAATCCAATATAAGGGGAGTAATGCTCCAAAATCGCCAAAAAAAAAACAATTCACTCATGTATAAGAGAAACTCTTTCAAGAACATTTAAGGCTCCGGCCTGGAAATTATGTGGATGAAAAGGTCTTTTCTCACGGGAAACATACATTAGGGGAGGCATCTGTTGTGTGATATGGTGTGTGATGTGTATAGATGTATATGATTTCAAAAATTAAATACGTAACAGAAGTATTCATACATATTAAACAATATGTAATATATTCAAGCATGTATGATCATTCAAGTACATATATATCTCATATATATATTTCATGCATGATATAAAATGAATAACAAATAAATAACCTACCCGGATATGAAGGTAGCTTTACAAATCTTCAAGAACTCCAAGCTTCAATTTGTTGAGCTCACCTTGAAGTGTTCCCTTGCACAATTCTAGTTCACAACTAAATCCGGTGGGATTGTGAAGCTAGAATGGCAGCCTTGAATTTCCAGCAAATGATTGTTTTAACACTTAAAACAATTTGTCCTTATGATTACTACTAAGAGATGAGAAGAATTGGGTGTTTTCTATAGTTCTTTACAACTCTATATGTTATAGCTTGGTAAGCCTTTGCATTTTCTCTCAACACTTTGAGAAAAACACTTAAGAAAAGCTCTCAATTCTCTCTCTTTTCTCCTAGAACGAATTTCACTCTATCTTGCACTCATTGAACTCTTTCAATTCTTTCTTAAGTGCAAAGAATGATTTCTCTTAGTGCTCCACCACCACTTAACCATGTTTGCCATTACAAACATTAATCTATCATATTTTTCACTCACCAATTTGATTCAACCAATTGAATCAATTTCTAGAGAGTAAATGACATTTAATCAATGTTAAGTGGTTTTACTACTTCCTTAGTGCATCATTTAAGAATTACAAAGTGGTAAACTTTCCTTATTATTAATAACAAGTGCATTCTCCATTAGTAAATAGTGTTTGCCACTTATTCCAATTAATAATAATAATTTGATTAATATATAAAATATTAATAATTCAAAACTATTTTGAATATTTACATTTACCATATATGTATTTATCAAGCAAGGTAAATAGGTAAATACATGGTAAATAATTTATGGAGCAAGATTATGTCACTTGTCAAATTTCTTATTGGTTAACAACTCTTGTAAACCAATAATGTGTTTTACCTTCAATTTTTGACAAGTGAATAATAAAAGGAACCTAGAAACATTTTTCATTTTGCTGAAAATTGTTGGATTAATTATTCAATCCAATTCGCCGCCCCAGTGCACAACGAGTACACTTCATATTGTGAGACTCTCTAGGTCCATGCCCGATTTGTCATATGAAACTATTTCACACGTCCGTGAACAATGTCCCACACACATGTTACAGATATTACAAAACGGCGCATTAGACCATACAAGTTGAGGTTATAACATATTCGTATAATTCTTCCATCATAAATATTCTAGAAGAGCGGAGATATAGATCAACACCGTCAAGTCTCCATGTGCTCAACCATAAACTTATCTCTAGATTTGTATTTCAATAAATAATATCCGTAAACACTTTCACGATATTATTTTCCCAAGAAATTCTTGGATGTCTGCTTATGGCCATAAGACTTTCTGAAATACAATCTTAGAGTTACATGATATTTTACTCACCCAATTGAGTTGATGGATCCCATATCTGTACACACCGGACTCCATTAGCATCGGACTATACCTAGCGACACCCAGCAGTCAGACCATGAAAGGTATCTGACATGTGTGGAACCAAAGTATGATGGATCACTCACAAGTCCACCGTGGCACTCGGGTCTAAGGACCACGAATATTACTCAACTCGAAAGATCCTCCATTGACAGCTTTATGGGATGTCTATTGGAGATCTTTATGAGTCTGTTCAATATTCAGTCCTTACTGAATACTTGTATCTCTATACGAGTTTCCACTAAACTCATGGTCTGCTAAGACTAACCATCTGGACTATCTAGATATAGACATACACTGATCTATATATATATATATATATTAAGATCTTCACTAGCAGACCCGCATTAGTGAAGGTAGATCAGGAACATTAAATTTAAGAACATATTTGCATAACAACATTTCTTAGCACCATTTGCAACCCATTGCAACTATGTCATTATTAATATATTCTTAGGTCTTTGTCCCATTTCAGACAAGGCTCTAACTCTTTAGATTTTACTAACTCTTAGTTCTGATCTAAACTCCTTTAGATCAGATCTGAACTCGTTCAGATCATACAATGTCTAAAACGTTACAAGCATCTTACCATATTTATAAATAAAATAATTAGTGATATATTGAAATCATAAATGTATAAATATAAAGCAAATATTTATACATAAAAGGGATGGCACGTAAGCACAAATCCCAACAGCATCTTCACCTGGTCGTCATCTGTTGCTTTATTATGATTTTCTTTTATAACCTGTATTTGTTTAAAAAACAATTTTACAAAAAGTGTTTTAGAAACAGAGACAAATAGATTATAATTACATTTTTTGTTGTTGCAAATATGTAACTTATGGATATAAGTCTCTAAGATTTCTCGGATATGGATTTGCTTATTATTTTTTTTTATAAAAAAACTTGGATCATTAACACCTTATAAAAGAAATTGTTAAAAGATAAAAAAAGTTTAAATTCAAACGTGTTCATTATGCAATTTTTAAAGTTTGGTTCGGGTCCATAAGTAGTGACAATTGCCCTATGAAGACTCGCTTTTGCTACGACTCTGGTGGGTTCCCTTAACCAAGCCACTGCCTATGAGTCACTGGCTCATACTTCTACAGGCACGCGGTCAGAGCCCCGGGCTCTTCCCACGGCTCCGATGGGTTCCCTTAACCAAGCCACTGCTTATGAGTCACCGGCTCATTCTTCAACAGGCACGCGGTCAGATCCCGGGACTCTGACCGCGTGCCTGTTGAAGAATGAGCCGGCGACTTATAAGCAGTGGCTTGGTTAAGGGAACCCACTGGAGCTGTAGCGAAAACGAGTCTTCATATAGCAATTGTCACTGCTTATAGTCCCGAACCTGGGTGATCTATCCATGACCAGGGTGAAGCTTGGGTGAAACTAAGTGAAGGTTCGAACTGATTGATGTTGAAGAATCAGTGGATGAGTTGTGGTTAGGGGTGAAATGCCACTCGAACCCAGGAAGAAAGGGAGGAAAGTGAGGAAGAAACAGATGTAGAAATAGAAACAACTTAAACAGATGTAGAAATAGAAACAACTTTCGAAAAGGGGGGGACTAAACAAGAACATAAGGTACCAACTCTAACAAAAGATACGGTAGAGCTAGGACAATTATTGTATGAGGTCTACCCAATGTTAGATGTAGAGGAGCATAATAGATCGATATGAACATCATGAGTTGTCCCGCAATAAACCAATTATTGATGATACCTTTTTCTCGGTTCATTCTTTTCCTTCGGATCGAATACGACTGGATATTTCCCAGCTCTAAAGTCCTGACCTGAGGGTATCAATCATAATAGAGAGATGGGAGACTTTCCTCGCCTCAAAAATTATTCTTTATAATGCTTTATAAAGCATAACTAAGAGTGGCAGGCGGGCGAAAAGAAGTACCTAGCGGAGCTTACATGAGACTTTATCTCTTATAGATAAGCCTTCTGCATTAGCCTTTACCTGTCTTTCCAATTTCTTTGAGTTTAATGATGATTTCACACTAATCATTAAAACTCTTTCTGTTGTAGAGTAGCGTATCAACAAAGTGCTTGTAACTTCTGAGAAGTGAACATAGTATGATGATCGCCTTATCTTCGTCATCGATCTTTATGTTAATAGCCTCAGGATCAATGATGATCTTGTTGAAGGAGTCTATGTAATCTTTTGTCGGTATCCCTCTAGACATGGATAACTGATATAGCTTCTTAGTTATATGCAATATGTTAGCCAACGGCTTCTGTATATAAAAAAAGTCAAAGTTCTTCTAAAAACCAATCGTCGTCTTCTCATCTGCTACTTCCCTTAATATTTCATCGATCAATGATATAATGATTAAACTGTGAGCCATTTATTAAATATCCTTTCTTTTTACTATAGCTTTAGATGAATCTAGTGTCTTTTCTTCCTTATTAGATGGAGCTGCAGTTTTTTCTAGTGTCGAACCTAACCGTTAGCTCACCAGAAACACTTTCACCTTAAGCTTTCACAAATTGAAGTTATTCATTCCATTGAATTTTTCTACCTTATACTTTAGTACGGCCATGTCTGTTATGAACCAAGCTTGAATATCGGTTTGTTAAAGTAGAAGCAATAAACCCAAGTAATATAATGCAATAACATATAATTAAAAATAAACTAGAGAGAGAAAGTATAAGAAAGAACACAAGAATTTACGTGGTTTCGCAACTTGCTTATATCCACGACGGATCAAGATCTCACTTCTCTTATTAATTAATCATAAGGCATTCACAAAGTATATTTTTTACTAGAAAGAACTTAAGCTTCACAAAGAACACTCTTAATTGCACTCATAAAGAACTCACAATTGAACTCTCTTATAATTTAGGGGTTTTCTCTCTTGTGTTTATGTTGTGATTATTTTTATATCAATTACAAAGAGTTACAAGAGTTTATATAGTGTTAATACTAACTCTAGAAATCCTAAAGCTAGTTGGAATAAGAGTTCTTACTTGTACAAGTCTAAATCCAATTTAAAGAAGTCAATTGAGCTAAAACAAAAAACACACATAAGTTGTCGCGTGAACAGTACCCTACCTCCTGCTTTTCGTTTTACTATTTTCACGTACTAGACCTCTTGCTAAATCTTCATTAGTCTCTAACTCAAAATAAAAAATAATCATTGATTTTGAATCACCAATTTTTAACAGTAACAAGAGTGTGACACTAGCTTTAGTTTCTAGAAAGAGAAAAGAGGCTCCATAGTAAATCAAGAAAGTTATAGCTATGCCATGGAGAAGTGCATACAACCTGTTGATTATTATGGACGATTTGTGAACATGGCTAAGATAAAGAGGGAGAGTATCTTTCTCCATGGTTTTCTTTAATTTTCTCTGATCATTGTCCATTAGTTCTTCTATATCAATATACAAATTACCTACCTCGTTTGCGCTGTCTTTTATTTTTAATTTTCAATACCTTGTGTGTTTTAAAATAATTATGATAAATAAATAATAACTATACGGTTGGACTGGTTGGTTAGTATATTTGCAACAATAAGTCCGTTGTCGAGCTGAGATTTCATTTTTGGCATGTTCACTTAAAGTTAGGCCTAAAGACTCTGCCATACACTACTGCAATTCGTACAACAATTATCTACATGTTGTAAACGGTCAGGCAGTTAAGGGGTGGGTGGATTTAACCCCTTCACCTATACATATGTAATGCCTTCTCATAATATATCTTTATATTTTCAATATTTTAAAATACTTTTAAAAGTGTTATAATATTTTTTTAGAGACTTTTAGTATTTGAATTATCTTTAATTTTTACATTTTATTATTTATTTATAACATGTTATAAAGTTGTATTTATTCTATTTAGTTTTTTTTCATACTCGATTTTTCTTTAGCAAGGAAAAAGACAACAAAAATGGTGAAATTCCAACGAGAGTGTTGTAAGCAATGAGAGGGTTAGGGTGGGGGAGTTGTTGGATTCCAACCCCTCACTTAAAAATACGTAATGCCCTCTCCTAATGTACTTATACCTTTTTAATACTTTCCAATACTATCAAAAGTGTTATAATACTTTGTAGAGATTTTCTAGTACTTGAATTATCTTTAATTCTCTCCTTTTATAATTTATTTATAACACTACACCCAATTTTTTTTAATGAAAAATGACAATTTTTTTGTTGTTAATAAATTATATATGTGAACAAAATTAATTAAATAACTTATTTTGAAACCATTTACATATACATTTTATTTCTTTTTTCTTTTTTAAATTATGTTTGTTAGGAAAAGCAAAATTTTCGGTGTATGTATATGTCAATGAAAAAAAGGAAAATAATGTTTTTTTCTTTTTAAAAAGATTTGAATAGGGATTAGAAATTTATCCGTTAAACACTAATCTTTAACTCTAAATGTAAATTCCATTCATAACCATCTAAACTACCTTCAAGGAGAAAAAAATGGACGAAAAAAAAGTAAACACACCCCATTTAGTCATAAACCATTACAACACCTCTCTTTCCCTTGATTGAAGGCAATTTTAGACTCAAGATTTCAATCTTTCAAAGTAGATTTCTTTTTCTCTTTGAAACAAATTTAGAGTTAAGATGCTAATCTTTCTTAAATAAATTTATTACCAAAAAAAGAATATTTGAAGTCAAGATTCTAATCTCTCAAGTAAATTTCTTTTTAAAATTGAAAAGAGACGTAATGTTATATATATGAAAGAATGGACACAATTTTTCTTTATTGGTTATCAAGGTGTGCAAATGCACTATCCTTAAAACTATTTCTACCCCCCCTTAAGATTAACAATTAAGATGCAAAAGATTTGTATGGTAGTATAGTTTTCAAGATTCAATGACAAGTAAAATTACAGTAGTGCACATTTTATACAACTTCCATAGATAACAAGTAAATAACTTTGAATGGAGTTGAATTGATTTATAGAGAATTATGAAACAAGGAAAATAATCATTTAAAAGCTAGTGTCAATTCAGATATGATTGTAATATATAGATAGGAGATGTCTCTCTAGAGAAACATTAAACCTTTTTATAAAACCACAATTTTTGGAAACCTTGATGGCTTTTCTCAAAGGTCACATTCTCAGCACTGTTTTCTAGTACTATGACACTCCAACCTTCACCATTGAGCATTGCAGCACTCCAATCTCTGACTTAAGCATCGTGGAAGCTGCTCTTGAGCGTCGCGGTGCCCAAGCCCCTTTTCAAAGACTTGGTTTAAGTGCTGCGATGCTACTCCTAATCGTTGCGGCACCCAAATTGTCTTCCAACAGCTTTCTTTGTCTCATACTTTATGTACTTTGGAATACAGTGATTGATACTAAGATGGAATAAGCCTGCTAAGATACCCAATGTACCTACTCCGATATGATGAGAGGTTATTCCTTTTGGAACAAAATAATCAAAACCTTCCACGTCCCATGCTGGATTAAATTCATTGTTGAATATTTTCGATATTTTATTTATACAATATTTTATTTATATTTCTAATATATTCTAATTTTATTTTCACTTACTTTATTTTCATTTTGGAGAAAGATTATTGAATCTCAAGCCCAAGCCAAAGAAACTACACATAAATTGAGGGAATACTTATCTAAATGGATTGTTATCGTTTTATTTATGTGATAACGTTCTTCTCATTTTTTGAAAAAGGTTTTTAAGCCCGATACATTATTGCCTCACCAACTAGCTAGTCAGACACAAGCCCCTCCTCATCTCTTTGATTGATCAATGTGTGATATTCTGAATTCTCATTACTAATGAAATTGAGTTTATTTGAAATATACTTATAATTTCTAAAAATTGCCTACATATTTTAACTGATCCAAATGAGCAAATATACTCTAAATCAAAATAGAATTTAAAGTATATGAATTAGTATTTTTCTAAACTATAAACAAACCAATGAATAAGTAATTGTATTTTACAGGAACTATGTGAAATTGAGTTTTATCAGTCATTATTCTTTTATTGTAAAATAAAGAATTAAATGTTTACATTAAGCTCTCTAGTAACTTATTTATGTTCAACAATGTGGCATTTTATGGCCTTGGCCGTCCTGTTTTATGAGTGCTCTAGAGATGCCTACCTTACTATTATAAGAACCGACCTAATTTTACAATCACATAGGTGACACTCCATCAAGTATGTTTTGCAGGATAATACACCACCATACAATAATGTGCTATGGAGTTCTTTAAAAGTCTATCACTCAACCTTTTTCACTGTATTTCCTCGCATTAAGGAGGAACTCAACATATTATTAGTAGTACAACAAGACAACAAATGACTTATTCTTACCCTTATGAATCTACTTCGTAGGATCTCTAATCACATAGATAGGGTTATCATCACTCTTGCTTTATGCTATAAGTAGAAGTCTCATCCCCCTTAATGTATGTTCCACTAATTTCCTATTTTGTGGTTCAGTAAGAGGATCAGCCAAATTTATCTATGACCTCACAAAATATAGGCTAATCACCCCAAATTCTAGCAGCTGCGTAATTATCCCATGTCTTAGACGTATATATCTACTTTTTTTCATTATAAATCTTACTCTTAACTCTAGTTATTGCATCTAGACAATTACAATGGATTGAAATTAATGTAGGAGGATGAGAGTAAATAGAAATATCACTTATAAAGGTTCTTAACCACTCAGCTTTGGAACAAACTTTTTTCAAAATTATTAATTTAGACTTTATAATAGATCCAACTATGCATGTCTGTTTAGTGAATTTTCAATATACAACACCTCCACTTAAGGTAAACACATACCCATTAGTAGACTTGATTTCTTTTGATTATGAAATCTAATTTTCATCACAATAACCTTTTATCAGAGGTTGAGATCTATTATATGTGAGGCTATATTTTTTAGTGCCTATTAAGTACTCTGTAAGTCTATTTAAGGCACATCAATGCTCTTTACCCAAATTTTGAGTATATGTACTCAATCTCTCTACTGTATATGTTATATCAAGCTTAATATTATATATCAAGTACATGAGACAGTCGATTATTTGTGTATAACGGATTTGATTGTCACTATAATTAGTATAAAGTTTGGTACTTGCATCATAAGGTGTTGCAACCGATTTGCATGTTAAGTATCCAAACTTCTTTAGGAATTTGTCCATATAGTGTTCTTGGAATATAGTGAGACATTACATGTTCTCAATATCTTAATCCTAAAAATTACATCTACTTCTTCCATATCTTTTATATCAAATTTAGTTGACAAAAATATCTTAGTCTCATTTATCACATTCATACTAAGACTAAATATAAGCATGTCATCCACATAGAGACATATGATGACATAATTGTTAGTATCAAAAGTTTTAAAGCAGATACATTTGTTTGAATCATTAATCATAAAGCCATTTAATACCAGAGCAGTGTCAAATTTCTTATGGTATTGTTTTGGTGCTTGTTTCAAGCCATATAATGATTTCACAAGTTCACATATTTTATGCTTTGTACCAACACTCACACAATCTTCAAGTTATTCCATATAAATTTCCTCTTCTATCATCATTTAGAAAATGAGTTTTAACATCCATTTGATGTATATATAAATCATGAACTGCAGTCAATGCAATCCAAATTTTTATGGATGTAATTTTGATTACAGGAGCATAAGTATCAAAATAATCTAAGTCTTTCTTTTATATAAATACTTTGGCAACTAGCCTTATCTTATATTTCTCAATAGAGCCATCAGCCCTTAACTTCTTTTTGAAGATCCATTTACTATATTTCATACATGATTACTCATGATGGAATTAATCTCATCATTTATTCCCCCTTTCTATAAAGAAGCATCATAAGAGGTCATTGCTTCTCTATAAGTTTGTGGATCTATTTTTATAAGAAAGATATAAAAATCATCACCAAAATTTATGATTATCCTTATTCTTTTACTTCTTCTAAGTTCATTACTAAACTCTTTTAGAGGATTATCATTTACATAAGTCAATATTCTTTATAGTTTATTTTTCTTAGAAAAAATAGTCTAAAAGTATTTTGCATTTTTATATTTTAGTATATTGTTTGCATCAAATAAATCAATATGATTTTCTAATACTAAGAATCTATATGCAACACTATTCTGAGCATATTCTATAAACATACAATCAATAGTATTAAGTCCTATCTATTTTCTTTTAAGATCTGGAATGAAGACCTTAGTAAAACACCTCTATATTTTAAGGTATGATAGGTTAAGCTGATAGCCTTTCCATAACTCATAAGGTATAATTCTATTTATTAACATGCAATTCATTATATTTTTTAAAGTTCTGTTTTTTCCTTCAACCATTCCATTTGATTTTGGAGAAATTGAAGGTATAACTTCATGGATAATTCCATTGTCCTCACAATATGATTTAAATAAGTTAGACACATATTTTCCTCCTTGATCAGTTCTTAACCTTTTGATTTTCAACTTCTTGTTTGTAGATTAAGAACTTATTGAAAGACTCATCTTTATTTTTCAATAGATATATTTTGGTATATCTTGAGAAATCATCTATAAAGTTTATGTAAAATCTTTTTTCTCCTCTAGTCATATTATCCATAGGTCACCAAAGTTACTATGAATTAAACTGAGCAAATCAGCCTCTTTAAAAACTATTGGTTTACAACGTTTCTTTATGAATTTTTCTTCCACACATACATCACACTTATGACCATTATCTAAGTTCATATTAGAAAGTAAATTAGCTCTTTTCATTTTCTTTAAATAAAAATAATTCAAGTGACCTAATTTATCATACCATGTATCAAAAGATTTAACAAAATAAACTGAAGAAGTACTTTCATTAATTTTTGAATCAGTTACATTTAGTTTGAACAAATCATTGGAACATTATCTCTTTTCAATGAAGGTTACATTTTTTTTCATTACAACTTTATTTCCTTCAAATGAAACTTTTACATTTGCTTTACCAAACATAAATGCATAAATGAGATTGTATTTAATGTTAGGAATATGTAATACATTGTTCAATACAAGAGTTTTTTCAAAAGTCAATTTAAGAAGAGCTTTCCATTTTTTCGCTACAAGTGTAGGATGAGAATCATCAAGATAAACTTATTCTTCTCCTTCTCTTGCTTGAACATAGTCATTGAAAGTATTTTTTGTCACTACATATATGCCAGATGGTTCTAGAATCCATGACCCACTTTTTGTTGTCATTGACAACCATATTCACTTAGAAATCTACAACAGCGGCAATCACATATCTTCCTTTACCAAATTGGATTTAAGAGTTTTATTGTTTCCTTTCTTTTCTCTTTTTCGGTACTTACATTGATAAGCAAAATGACCACTCTTACGATAAACAAAACAATTACTTCTCTTCTTGAATGAGGGCCTTGAATTCTTAAAATAAGGTTTGTTTTGGACTTTGGATACTTTTCACTAGGATTAGTATCATTCTCAACTAAATTGGCCTTAGAAATGATTTATTTGGCCTTCTTATTGTTCTCTCGTTGGTGATTCGTTTCTTTAATTTTAATATACATAATAGAATCTTTCAACTTCAAATGTTTCTTTTTGTGCTTGTTACTTTTCTTGTTATCTTTTTAAGAATTTTGTAATTTTTCAATTGAGCAGCCAACCACAAAAAGGCTTAGGGAGAATAACACCCTCATTCTTAAAATAATTAATTATTAATTGAGATGTCACATCTATTTCTTCAGACATTTTAAAATTTAAGAAATTTGCAATAATATACTTTTGGGCACTAATATCTTCAATGACATATTTCTTCTTTAATTATGCTAAAATTTTATATGCATCTTCATATGGTTAATAAACATTATAAAGCTAATTGGAAAGAGTGTGGAGAATGATATTACAATATGCTATATTTGCCTTGCTCTATTTGTAACATTCTCATTGTAATTTTCAGCATTGGTCTCTAGAAGAGGTTGTGTGAGATACTGTGCCATGTTCATTACATTCAGAGTGTCAAATGCTCGATCCTGCTATCTCTTGAAGTGTTTCTCATCGAATGGAGGAATTTTTATAGCCTTAGATAAAGATTTGGCTACAGCCAATAAAGATGAATCACTAGTTGTATCCATAGAAAATAGTTTTAAGATTGTCATTGTATATATGAAAGAATGGACACAACTTTTTTTTATTGGTTGTTAAGGCATGCAAATGCATTGTCTTTAAAACTATTTCTACCTCCTTAAGATTGATAATCAAGATGTAAATAGTTTATATGGTAGTATAGTTTTTAAGATTCAATGACAAGTGAAATTGCAAGAGTGCACATTTTATGCAATTTCCTTGGACAACAGTAAATAACTTTGACATAGAGTTGTATAAATTTGTAGAGAATTTTGAATCAAGGAAAACAATCATTCAAAAGTTTGTGTCAATTGAGATGTGCTTGCAATGTATAAAGAGATGTCTCTTTAGAGAAACACTAAACCTCTTCATAAAGTCATAATGTTTGAAAAGCTTAGTGACTTTTCTTAAGGATTACATCCTCAGTACTGAGTATCGCGATGCTACTTTCTGGTGCTGCGGTGTTCTAGCCTTCAGCATTGAGCGTCGCTTCAGTCTCTGACTTGAGCACTACGGCGCCTAAACCCTTATTCAAAGACTTGGCTTGAGCGCTGCGACACCTAAACTGTCTTACAACAACTTGGATTTTCCCTTTTATTTTTTCCTTGATTCTTTTTGTGTACTTTAAAATATATTTATTTATTTAAAATACACTTATAATTTCTAATACATGATACATTTTAGGTCTAAATCCTCTAGTTACCAATAATGATTTTTTTTTGAAATTATTTCTATAACCACATTTACGATAGTAATTTAATGCTAAAAAATTTATAGTGTACTTTATATATCTTTCACTAATTTGATTCTCCTTTATGTAAAAAACAATTCTTATACTTCTATGTTATAAATATAATTGTAATGTAATATTTAAACAATGTATATATATAGTATATATTGTTTTGTATTGTACTTGTTAATCAACTCAATTAACTATTAAAGGTTTTTTCAGTCCCGAGAAAGTAAAGAAAATGAGAATAATTAACTAATTTTCAAATAGTAAATGGACGTCAACCTTCTCCTAAGATAAGTTATTTTAGAAGCACATTTAGCGCAATCAGCACAATATATACTAGTAATAATTTTGAGAAGTGAAGACAAAGAATGAAGCAAAATTTGGTTTAGATTATTTGACCTCCAGAGCATAGGGGTTAGACAACTATCTTGTTTCTTGTGAATAAGAGAGAGAGATTCATAAGAAGACAGTTGAATTTGGGCAGGCTTATCTCACAAATATGGAAGTTACATAAACACACAACAAACTTCGCATCAACACATATATATCTATGATAATGATATCCTTGCTCTTTAGTAGTTCTACTGTCAGACTACGTTGTGTTTCCGTGACATCAAATGTTCTAAGTTTGGACCGAGCATCATACTACGCGTCCATGATAGAGAAATTATTTTCATTAAAAAGGAAATAAAACAAATAGTTTTCGTTCTTTTTAAGTCTAACGTCAAGATGACTCGCGCGCGTGGATATTCCGCATCGGTTATTATTTATTTATTTTAATATTTCTGGTCATTATTGGATGAGCTGGTCTTAGGCGGTGTATCGCGGCTAGTGGTTGTCCTCGCCTCTCCTAAGCACCTCGGTCTTTTTTTTTTTTTTTTTTTTCAAGCTGCAGATATTTAAAATTTCTTTATTTGATTGAAAATAATAATATTTAGACCTTAAAATTTTAAAAAAAATATATACAAACCTTTAAAATTTTAAAATTTTTATTTATATCTCTTTATCAAGTGTCGAAATCTATTAAACTTAATAAAAAAAAAAGGCAAAAACAATTATTATCCTATTTTGACCACACAAAAAAAAGGAGGTCAATACTAATGGATTTGCTGACAATTAATGGATTTGCAAAAACATATATAATCAAAAAGTTAAAATAAGTTAATTAGTTAAAGTTTTAATTTTTAACCATTCGGTCAAATGTTTGAACGCTCTTAATAGCAATTAATTAATTTTTTTTTGTCATAATAGAAATACAATCGTTTGTTTATTAGATTTAATAAAATTTTATTAACTTTAATAAATTTTATTATTTAACAGGAGTGTAAATAAAACTTTTTAAACTTTAAAGGCAACATGTTCATTTTTTAAAATCTTAGAAGTGCATATGTCTTTTCTTTCTTTAATTTGAGAAGGTATAAGAGCTAATAAATTTAAAATAAGAGTCTAATTTGTCTTTCAAATTTATTAAGTAAGTAACTTATTTTTATTGACCCGCAATCTTCATAAACGAGTTATATATATTGCTAAAAGGTGAGAAATATTTTTAAAAAAAACTATAATCGATGAATTTAAGTATTATTTTATTTTTTGAATTCTATTTAAACATAAAGAAATGTTTTTCAAAAGAGTGGATGATTCACACTAAAATTTTTCTACCAATAAATAATGGGATTTAACTGTTGAAATCTATTTAAACATAAAGAAGGTTTATTTTTGAAGGAGTGAATAATTTTTATTGAAATCTTTCTACTAATAAATAATAGGATAAAACTTTTAAAAAGAACTAAGATAATCATAGTGCAATTAAAATACATGTCCATGTTAGTACTATTTGAGAAGGAATAAAATTCATACCCTATAAAATTTGTAATTCTCTAACGAGGAACTAACAACATTAATCGCCTTTCAAAGACGGCTTCGGGAGCGTGGATGTCACTACGGCCTTTAGATTGCTTGAAACTCTAACAGCCGTTAATCATATTTAGTTACTAAACGAACATTTTTAAACGGGATTCCATATGGGCCATTATATTTAATCTATTGCTCAAACGTATGTAAGAAGCCTAGAAACTTATTTAATTGAGAAATTGAGGTTAAACTTTTCAAAGCCTACCTTTTTTCTTCTCATTTTCTCTTAAGAGAGAAAGTACTATATCTTCTAGTGATTGTCATTTTCTAATTTTGACCATTTCTCTTGTAATTATCTTTTTCTTAACTTGTTCACTTTCGCAAGTAAGCTATTGCTTCTAATGATCTTCCTTGTATTTCTTTATGATATGTTCTTGGGATTCCCTTTAGGCTTTTAGAATTGTAAGGATTTCTTGAGTTGGGATTCCATTCCTGACGATGATAGTTCTTTGTCTTCTTTTGATTATCGTTTATCTTTGGATTGTATTAGTTGACCTTAAAACCAGTGCTGAACTGACTTTCTTTTTCTTATTAGGAATCATATCTGCCCAAAACCAGCCTGTGGTCAGGCAAGAGTGGTCGTTAAGATCAAATTTAGTGATCGTGAAGATAGGAAAGTTCCCTTATTTCAGAAGGATAATTAAGGTGTTCAACCTCAAGGTGAGTGAATTTGAGGAAAGGAGTGTGAGTTTATCCCTGTTTCTGAGTTTTTATAGCTGATATGGTTTTATGTTTATATTTTTATAGATATGCAATGTAAAGGTGGTAATAGGAAAAGTGTTCATCATGAGATTTGCTCGGCCTACTTTTCAAATTTCATTTGAGCATGGTCAAGGGGATAGGACCTCTATTGCTCTTAGTGGGGGTATAGGTACCTCTAGGACATCAACTTGAGGAGCTTCTTCTACGAGTGAGAAGGGAAAACGAGTGGCTAGTTCTTTGATCCCGTCAAAGAATGGTCCTATGCTTTTGAGGGAGGAACCAATTGATTGGGAAGCTGTTCATAAGCTAAAATTAGGGAATCCTCTGTCATTCTTTTGTTGAATAGGATTCATCCAACTCGACATTAATTATTCTACATGACCTCTTTGTTTCAGTTTCTTTAATATTTGGTTGGGAGATAAACTTGAAGGGGATATATCGTGGTATTTAGGCTTCCTTTGTTGAAGTTATTCTTGTCAAAATATTTTCCTTATGATTTTCTACTTTTGGTATCTATTGGATTTCTACCTTTTCAAATTTTTTTATTTACTTGTTATCCTTTTGAAGATAGGCAGTCATGTGGTCTCTTCACACTTCTAATCCTTTATTAATTTGGTTGACAATGAGCTATGAATCACTTTTAATGAGGACCCTTTTAGCAAGGAGTAATCGGGAAACTCTTAATCCAATTAGAGGGCTTCGTATTCGACTTCGTTGTTTAAAGCGAAAAAGTGGAATCTTACTGCATAACTAAGCTTTTTTGGAATCTTTTATTAATTGGTTGACAATGAGCTATGAATCACTTTTAATGAAGACCCTTTTTGCAAGGAATAATCAAGAAACTCTTAATCCAGTTAGAGGGCTTCGTATTTAACCTCATTGTTTGAAGCAGGAAAGTTGAATCTTACTGCATAAGAAAACTAATCGCCTTTTGAGCTTATAAGGATGATACCATCTTCACATCCTTTAAATTTTGAATCTCCATCAATAAAGAGCATCCAAGAAGAGGTAAGAGGCATTCTATAATGAAGTTTATGAGGGCTTATGAAGAATCTGCCGCTAAAGTTTCTCCCATTTAACCAAATGTCTGAAAAGGTCGGATTTATGAAGAATCTACCGCTAAGGTTGGTCAGTAAAGACGATTCTCTTGTGGGTTTGAAAGTACGATCATAGCTTTCGTTATGTCATCACTAGTGATAACACAAGCTTTTCTGCTAGAGGATAGCGGGTCTCGAGGTATGTGAAAACTTTGCTAGCAAAGTAAACCAGTCTTTGAACGCTTTTCTCTTTTTTGCTTAATGCTGCATTAATTGCTCGAGCCGAGACCCCTAAATATACGTTTATCTAGTTTCTAGTTTTTAGCACTGAGAGGCGGAGAGGTTAAGCCAAATATTTTCTTAACTTATGAAAGCTCTCTTTGTATTGGGGAGTCCATCTCATTTTACTTTTGCTCTTATTGGCCTAACAAATTTAAAGCACTTGTTAATGGCTTTGGAAATGAATCGGCTAAGAGCAATTATTCAGCCTGTGAGCTTTTGTATTTTTTGAACGGTGCTTAGGGATTTCATTTGAGGACTAATACTTTTTCTAGGTTGGCCTCGACTCCTTTTTGGCTTATTATAAAGCCCAAGCATTTTTCTGATTTGACCCCAAGGCACATTTTTCAGTGTTTATTTTTATGTGATGTTTTCTTAAGATCTCAAAGGTCTTCTTCAAGTAGTACACGTGATCTTCGGACTATACTGATTTCATGATCATATCATTCTACATATACTTTCATAATTTTTTTGATCAATTGTTTGAATAGGTTTTTTGCGAGCCTATAGTAGATGGCGCCTATATGTTTTAGTCCAAACGACATAAACTTATAGCAGTAAGTTTCTGATGAGTTATAAATGATTTTTTTTTTCTAAATTAAATAAGAACAAATTGGTCTGGTTGTACCTTAAGAAAGCATCCATAAACTAAGTAGGGTGTTCTCGACTGTAAAGTCTACTAACTAGTAGATCTTCAGAAGTGAAAAACTGTCCTTGAGGCAAGCTTTGTTCAGATTTGTGAAGTTCCTGCACATTCTCTATTTTTTGTTAACTTTATTTAACCATTATAACATTGGCCAGCTATTTGGGATAGTTCTTGGATGAACTTTACTGCCAAGAGTTTTTTTACTTCGACTATAACAACTTCATTTCTTTATTGATTAAATTTTTTTTCTTTTTGTTTGACTTTTTTTTAAGTATGAATCGATAGCTAGCGTGTGTGATGTAAAAGGCGGGGTCTATTTTGGGCATATCTTTGTGCGACCAGGTAAAGATGTCCAAGAACTCCCTAACTAATAAACATAATTCTTCTTTTAACTTAAGCTCTAGATGCTAGCCTATTTTCACTATCTTTTGTACAATTCTGGTTGGATAGGTAAACAAGTAAGTCTCTTACTGCCTTCGGGGATTTTGATTCATTTCTTCTCTTGAATTCATCATAGAGGTACAAAAAGTTCTTTTAGATAAGATCGTATAATAACTCCTTGCTACTTGTTGATCTATACTAATAACCTCTACTCCATCTCAGTAAGAAACTTAAGTTTTAGACAGTGAATTAGCATGGCGACATTTTCCTGATGAACTATCACAAGGTTTATCATCAAGCTATTTATATAAGGCTTCTCTCCAAGGGACATGAGTAAACTTACAACTCCTAGTGATATGACGCAACTGTCATTAAATCCATATACGGGGACCTATGTTCATTTGATCTTTAAATCTTCAATATCAAGCTCCTTCAGTGTGTCTTTGAATGTTATATCTACTGAGCTCTATAAGTTTATGATCACTCAATTTATTTTCATCCCAACTATTTGTATAATCACAACCAGTACATTATTGTAGGGGTAATTGACACCTCATGCATCCTTATCGATAAACATGATAAGAACTGACTAAATTCATGGTTTTTAAGTGATTAGAGTGTTGCAATTTAATGTCCCACTAGTGAATATCAGGAGTAATTATTTCCTGTCTGTTTGAATCTCTAGCCAATGTAGGACTTCTTAAGATAATCATGGTTGTTTATTATGATAGAGAGTTTACGGGTTTCGATTTCTCCTCGAGTTAAAACTTCTTTGTTCCCATATCAGCCCTAAACTCATTCAAGTACCCATTCTTCATCAGTCGATCCATCTGAAATCTTGAAGTTGCACATCTATTGGTAGTATGGTCGTGGTCCTAATGATATTTGTACCTTTTGTTCTTATTTATTTGTTCGAATGGTACCATGGGGGCCACTGCTCCTTGAGCAAACCTTTCCCTTTGATAGCTTCGAATACTACTACCAATGGAACGATAATGGGAATGTACCTTTCTCTTTGATAGCTTCGAATACTACTACCAATGGAACAATCATGGGAATATATCTCTCTCCTTGTACCTTTGTTACTCTAGAGGGAGATCTTCTTATCCGATCTCTCTTATGTCCTCCTCGAGGTGGGTCTTTCTGAGGATACCTCGTTACTCTTAGTAGCATTCTATCTCTTTGTTCTTATGTCATCCTCCTTTTAGGGGATCTTTTAGACTTGCATTCTTACATATTTCCTCATGCATCTAGTTCAAATATTTTTTTTTTTGTCTCTTTTTATTCATTTTCATGTATTGAGGAGCTTATTTGCATAGGACTACATAGGTGGTAGATGAGTTTTCAGACAAATAATACCAAAATTGGCTTAGCTTTAATCCTACTCTTAGAGCTTCTAATGTAATTGGTAGATTAAATGCCCCAAGCTAAATTACTTCCTAGTGAAATAGTCTCATGAAACTTTTTAAGCTTTTGTTTTGATCTTGTTTGAGTCCTTATAGCTGTTGAAGGTCGTTAGCTTTTTCATAGGCTCTTCGAAAATGTTGATTAAATTTTTCAGTCAGCTCATTAGAGGAAAAAATAACTTCTCTATCTTAAACTTTAACACCAAAAGAGGGCTTGTCCATCCAAATTCATATTGAGTAAACAACACATTTACTTCTGTCTAAGTCTAACAATTTATAATAGATCAGTTACTTGTCGATATAGTGATGTAAGTCTGATGTGTGCTTATAAATTGGTAGACTTGTTAGCTTAAAACTCACTGGTAGTTTCATATCTTTGAACTTATCAATAAAAGGGACCTTTTTTTTCCCACTTTGTTGCTTTTGAGGGAGAAACCTCTTGTCTCCTTTATTCTTGAGGTGCTGGTGCAGCCACTCTTCTAGACTATAAACTTTCTCTACCAACTGGTCCTTAAGCCTGCATACTGAGCTATAATGCTCATTATGGTCGTGGTCCTTGATCATGTTCATAGTTTTCCTTATGTTCTCTTTGATTTTGTTGTTTTTCCTTCTCTTGTTTAATATTTCTTTAGCATCTTCTTTGGTTCTACTTCTTTCTGTACATTTATTCAAAACATCTATAGCATTTTCTTCGATCTTGTTACTTTCTCCTTACTTCTTTAATATTTCTCTAACATGTTATATGTTTCTATTTTCTCTTCTGAGCTCATCTAATATTTTTTAGCACCATGTTTGCCTAAGTTATTTCGATTTGCATTGGTTCATCTCCAAGGTCTAAATCACCAACCTCTGATTGGACAAGAGTGTGGTCACAATGTCTCGGCATGACCTCTTGGTGGATGATTCTCTTCTTTAGAAAACTCTATTAGAATCATATTTACCTCTTGTTCTTGGGTTAGTTGAGGAGGATTTTACTCATTTCTACTATCGAGAGGATACGCCTTAAATTTTGAGAGTTATGCTGTGATCCTATGACCTTTTGGGATTATTGTAGTCCTCTCAGGTTCTTGCACTTTTCTAAAACTTTGATCATCAAGTTCTTTAATTCATCTCTTCATATATTCTGTTTTATTTGATAGCTTTTTTTATTTATTTCTCACAAACAGTGGTAAACTGTTTACCCAAAATTTTTGTCAATCTCTAATCAACGAATTGAATTTATTTTTCTTAGAAAACTCAAATAGGTCTTAAAAGGAACTAGGATGGACTGATCCATTCCAAGGATGTTGGGCTTGACGAGAATCTTGCAACTAAAGATAAAAGTGATGTCGCACCGAAGAATTTTTCAATGAAGGCACTTTAATGCTTAAGTTAGCAACAATCTAGAAAAACAAGAAAATTATTGCGAGAAAATAACTACAAGCCAACTAGATTACTTGTACCATGTAGAACTTGTACTGAGATTATAGGAACTATGCTTATAAAAAGTATATCTAATATGTGTTTCTCGATGGTTAAGTCCTTATGAATCTGTTTGGCATGGTTAAGGTGATCGATAAGATCAAAGAGTGCACCCAATAACTGAGAACATTATTGGCAAGAAGAGGATTACGAGCCAGCTAGATGACACCCAAGTACCCTTGTAACCCTTGGGCTTATGCTAATAAGCCTGGTCTTATGAGCTACAGTGGATGGACTAGGGATGCATAGTGATTAGGCCTTATAGGCTAAAATCTAGGAGGAAACAAGTTTTTTTATTAATACGTTTGCACTTTTAGTGGTTGTTTTTTTTTTCAATAAGCTTGTCACTCTCCAAAAATAATTATCTCTCTCTTAAAATAGTTGTCTCTAATGTTTACCATTATATAATTATTATATTTGTCTATTTAGTTTTTTTATTATTTTCTTTTCGATTTATTTCTTAAATTCATTTATAAACTCAAATTGTTTGCTGTATTTTGAGATTGAGGGGAAGTGTTAAAATTGTAGTATTAAAAGTTTTTGATGATATTGTCAATTTAAGATATTTCTAATTGTATTAGTCTTCATATTATAGTTGTAATTTTATATATATATTTTTTTATATAAGTTAAAGATTTAATGTTTATATAAAAATAGTAATTTTATGTATTATTTTTTATATAGGTTAGAAATTTAATGTTTATATAAAATTAATCTTATGTAATTACTTTTTAGAGTAGAAGTATAAAGACTCTTAACTTTTTTTAAAAAAAGAAAAAAAAATTGATTATATTTCAACTTGTAATAAAAAAATAAAATACTTTGATAAAATACTTTTCAAACTAGACGAAGACAATTCATTCATGAAGACAAATCATCTATTATTTGGACAGGCCCAATTTTATGATATTCACCAACGAACAAGGCATACAACTGTTGTCAATGTTCTGTCAACAACCGTACGTCAACAATTCAAGGTACTTAAATCGCCCGAACACTTACAAGCAATCGAGTAGCTGGAAATGGAGCACTTACAATAAATGTCATTTAATACTTTTTTTTTATTTAAAAAAAGTTTAAATGGAAAGGAGAAATTTCATTACTAAATATCAGTCCTTAATACTTGAGAATGATATAAAACAAAGACGAAAAAATCACTGAAAGTAGGATAGATAATGAGGTAGCAGATGGTGGAATGCGGCCATTGTCCTTCCTCACTATCATGCCTTCAATGATTGCGTAATTCATAACCAAGATATAAAGTGAGAGCAAAACTTGCACAAACATCTTACCCCAATCTCCTGTGATCATCATTCTGCAAACTCCATAAACAAATGCTGTCATGTTCAAGATAATAGGGGTGACCAATGAAGCAAGGAACATAGTCGATGATCGGAAATCGAATATGCCCATTTGGTATCGCTTAACTAGTTCATTGTCGACTACTTTGTTTGTTGGCAAGAAACTGGCATCAGCTAAACCAAGCTTCCCCATAATAGCATTTAAGCTTCCATACAAATAACATGTAAGTGACTTCATCATCCATATTCTTTGTTCATTTCTCCATATCCTGATTGACCCACCAGTTGAAAGGACCTCATATAAATGTCTGGAGAGAGCCGATAGAAAAATGAATAAGAATACGTAGAAGGATGAACTTGAAACCTGTAAGAAAAAAAGAGAATATTGAAATTAATTATTACGCACAATTATCTTATGCAAAAGGATCAGCTAGTCTTGTATATAATAATTTTATTTGTTACCTCAGGGTACAAAGGGATGTCATACAATAGACAGAGTTGAGGGATATTAGCAAAACACGATAGAGATAAACAATAAAGAACAGGGAGCAATGCAATTTGTGCATAGCCCATGCTCTGAAGCAAATTCATCCTCAAGGACCCATATATCAGAGGGCAAAACCTTGAGAATGCAACTTGAAACAATCCAGAGTACCACCTGGTGCCTTGAATCAGCAACTCATTTAAGTTTGTGGTCGAAGCACCCAAAAATTGTGGTCTTTTGGGGTTAAGATATACAGATGTCCATCCTTTGCAATGTAATGTAAATCCTGTGAAGTAATCTTCCACAAGAGAATAATACATAAAACCAACCTGCATCCAAAGCTAGGGTTAGTTTTAAACAAGGAAATTTCTTTTTTCCACTCTTTCTAACAATGTACTGATACTTGCCTTTTCACCCCATTTTGAGTTATTTTCATAGGCACAAGAGGCTAAAATTTTGCTCTCTGGTAACAATGGGCTTGAAGAATCATTACCATCTGTGCTAGGCTTATAGTCTACATGAAGAGATTTGAGGAACTCATGGGATGGACCGTACAAAATTTTCAGCTCTGGGAGGTCTACAACCAACAATTGACAAAAAAGTGACATTACTAATATATCAACTAATTGCAAATTAATTTATCTTTTTTATGCAAACTAAGTCTTCAGTACTCTTGGTGCAATGTACCTTTTGCATTCATTATTTTGCCAAATGTAATTCTCAATCAATAATAAAAAGGAGAATATACACGGGATAAATATTGTACAAACTAATAAAATTTACCTTTTTGTTCAGAAACGCCATAGAGTGACTCCCTCTTAATGTAAAAGTTTGTACCACTCAAGATCGGTCCCTTTAGCCCATCAAAACCGTACCATGATGACTGAAATGGTGAAATAAGTTTCAAACAACACATTATCTAAATAACCTTACTATGGCCAGAAATTAGGCTTAAATTTTCATACCAAGAATATAGATCGAATCTCGCTGTCATAAATATCGTTCGGACTGATGTTATGAAATTTCTGAGGAAATTGAACGAATGCTAGTGAGGGAGAGATCTTCGGATCAATGTGGAAACACATTGCTTGCCTAGCTGAAGTCGGGTCATTGCAGTACATGTCACAATCCAGCACCAGTATGTAGGGAGAGTTGCTCATTACACCAGAAACCCTAAGCTGTATGCATAAATAGTAATCTATAAGCCTGCATTTATACGTATTCCAAGCAAAAATACACATGCACTAATATGCACATAAGATTACAAGGACGTTTAAGGCTCCAGCCTTGAAGTTGTGTGGATGAGAAGGCCTTTTCTCGCGAGAAACATACACCAGCTGAGGCATCTTAGCGTGATCTTCCGTTGTCTCACTATGATTTTCTTGAATCACCTGAAAACATAATACCCCTATATATAACTTTGCAGGAGCGGTACCCATAAACACGCTGAATCGACTAAATGTATGAATGAACATTAATACCTCAATCACACAAGGGTGATCTCGACTTCTATTGATGTTTTTCTCCTCAAGCTTCCATTTTTCTGTACCTCTCCTTACCCGTTCCTTGAACAACTCATATTTTTCCTACACCAAAAGCATCTTCAATCAACTAAAACATGTTTTTATTACTCCAAATATGTCATTTATGAAAACTTTTCAAGTTCCTATGTTCACGTTTTCTTATATTTGGATTTCTAACTCTTTATACGAAGAGTTGCTAAAAGGATAAACTCTTTCTCTTCAAAGAGGTAAAGAGTTTTTTTTTGTCTTTTGGTACAAAAAGATGCATGATCAATGTGAACATCTACTTCAGAAAAGACTCTTGTAAACTTGTAAAACTATTGTTGGTCGTTTAAGTATAATTATAGGGAAAATAAAATAAAATAAATGTAGAAGGGGGGAACACATTTTTTTTTTCTTTTTTATTTCTTATAACTTCTATTTTAAGAAACACTAAAGACCAATATAAATAGATACTTTTATCTTGTAGGAATATAAATCCTAATCAAATTCTTATATACGAAAGTCTAAATAAGATTCTTATAAAATTTTTTGTAATTAAAATCACATTAATTAACATTTTATCCCTTAGTGTGATGTTTTTGAACTCCTAAAGCTTTCTTAATTGCTAAAAATTTTCTTATTGGAAGAGCTTTGATGAATATATCAGCTATTTGCTTTTCAGATTTGCAATACTTTAGCTAAATCTATCAATCACTAATTGCTTATCATAGAAAGTGATATTTGATGGCAAAATATTTGATTCTGTTATAAAAATTTGAATTCTTTACAATTACTATAGCTAATTTGTTATCACAAAATAGCTCAATGTCTTTTTCTTGCTTCTATAAAATGTCTTCTGATATCTTCACAGCCAAATAGCTTGAGAAATTGCTAATAATATTGAAATGTATTTTACTTCAACGAGGATTATGCCACTGTTTACTACTTCTTCAATGTCCAAGAAATCATGTTAGAACCAAGAGAAAATGCATAGCCTATGGTGCTCTTAATATCATCATTATAACTACCTTATTCACTATTACAAAAAAAAATTATATCCATATTTCGCCAATATTTGATGTTATAATTTATTGTGCCTTACAAGTATATAAGCATTTTTTCCATGCCTCAAGATAAAATTGACTAAGAAAATGCATAGATCTTGATAATATACTTGAGGCAAACACAATGTCGGGTTTCATAATTGTAAGATGAAATAAGTTTCCAATCAAATTTATATAATAAGTCTAATTAACTTTCATACCTCCATCTTTTTTCTTTAATTTATCATTCACTACCAATGATATTGCTACTTGATTATACTCAAACATATCAATTTTTTTTAAAATATTTTTTTGCATATTTCTTTTTGTAAATAAACACACTATCATCTTTTTGATAAATTTCAATGCCAAGCAAATAATGTAGTAAATCTATGTCATTCATCTTATATTTCTTTCATCGTCTCCTTCTTGAATTCTTTAACTATTTGTTCATTGTTCCTTGTGAAAATCAGGTCATCAATATAAAGGGAAGCAATACTAAAGCTTTTTTAAACTTACATACCTTTACCTTCGTAACATACCCTTGAGATTGTACAACATGAATATCCTATTATAATTCCTTATTTAGAAAAGCTGATTTTAATCAAGTTGGTTTAGTGACCAACTTTTTTGTACAATTATGGCAATGGAGTTCTTATGGTATAAAGGTAAGCAATTGAATCAAAAGTTTCATTATAATCAATACCACATTGTTATAAGTAGCCTTTAACTATAGCCTAGCCTTGTTTTTTTTTATACATTTCCATCAACATTATATTTCACCTCAATAATTTCTTTTCCATTTTGACTTTTCTATAAGCCCTCATGTTTTATTTTTCTCAATAACATTAATTTTTTTTTATATAGCTTTTCTCCAAGCTTCTTCATTTACAGCTTCTTCAAAACTTTTAAGTTTAAAGACACAAAAATTTGCATCTTTCATAAATTTCACTTAAACTCCTTATTTTTATGAAGTTAGTGATGACGAAGAAGTGAATGAACTTAAAGATTCACTTGTTATTGATGATAAGGTTGATGGTGGAGAGGTTTGAGGTAAATTTTCTTTGTCTTTATTGCCTTTTTTGAGAATTTCTTCTACAAGAACCGTCTTTTTTTTTACTTTTCCATGCCCTCAATCATATGCTATTTTTCCATCAAACAACATATCATGGCTTGTAATCATCTGGTTGTTCTTAAAACAATAAAGCCTATAGCCCTCGGATTGTGAGCTATAGCCTAAAAAAAATATACTTCTCACTAGCCTCATCAAGTTTGTGCCTATTTTTCCTTTTGGAATTTGTGCAAAACAAATGCAACCAAAACTTTTAAATACTTTGTTGATGGTTTTCTTTTACTCCATGCTTTAATAAGTGTTTGATCTTGAAGTGTCTTTGCTACACATCTATTTATTAAGTATATAATAGAATACACTACTTTTGCCTAAAAAATCTTTGACAGCCTTTTTGTTAAGTATTAATTTAGCCATCTCCATCACTATTTACTTCTTTCTCTTAGACATCCCATTTTGTTATGGAGTATAACTCACAATGAGTTATCTTTCAACAACTTCATCTTCACAAAGCTTGTTAAATTGACGTGAGTTGTACTTTCACCCCTATAACTTTTTAAAAATTTTAAGTAATTTTTGTTTTATTTTTCAACGAAGCTTTTAAACTTCTAAGAATATGAAGAAAAAAAAAAGGAGATATTATCAAGAATACCCTTGAAAGTAAGGCCTAATTACAAAAAAAAATCACGATTTAAAAAAGTGACACTAATACCTTAAACATTTGGAAAAATATGCACCGATTCCCTATCGTTAGGAATATTCTATTAAAGTTAATAGATTCTCAGTTAATATGCATCAAATGACTAAATTGCCCTTTTCAATACAAATTTTAAAATTTTATATTAACAAAAACCTTTGAAAAAATAATAATAACAATAATAAAAAAAATTTAAAAAGTTAAAATTAAATTAAATAATCAAATAATAATAATAATAACTCTTAAAAAATTAAATAATCAAATAAAATTAAAAACCAATAGGTTTTTATTTTTTTATTTTTTTAAAAGTGCTTAAAAAGGGTTTGGAGGGTTAAATGATTTTGTTACCCTCGAATTTGTTAATTTTATTGGAAACTCGTAGATTTTTCTATATTAAGCCTTACCTCAAGGGTATTCTTTATAATTACCCAAAAAATTCAAATGTTCTCATAAAAAACATTTATGTCATTCTTATATAATCATCAATAAAAAGAGTAAAGTATCTATTTTTAATATAGAAAGGTGTAGACATTAGTCCCCAAATATCTATGCAAACCAATTCATGTGCTTGTTTTGTTATATATGCAACTCTTTTTTAAAAGGGTTGTCGACGATGCTTTTCAAGTGCACATCCTTCACAAACTCCTTCTTTATCTTCTTTGTTACTTAATAATCCCATAACCATATTTATTTGAGAAAGTCCTTTCAACCCATGAAAATTCAAGTATAGAGTACCCAAATCTTTTATATCAAGAGAGATGAAAAGAATTTTTGTCTTTACACACCAAAAATCATAATTTTCTCTATCAAATACATGCACATAAAATTGTTAAATTATTGTGTTTGATGAACTTTATTCTTTTCATAGCAAGTCTCTTCACAACAATTTTCTTCTTTTGATCTCTAGCTAATACTAATTTATGTTGGTTATTAGAGCATAACTATGAAAAAAGTAGGGGTGGGAAATTTAGGGTTCGGGTCGAGTTTAAAAATTTTTAACCCCTACCCGAACCCGATCGGGACGCCGAAATGTGTCCCGATCGGGACACATTTTGGGTCGGGACAGGTCGGGTCAGGAAATCTCAATTTTTTTTTAGAAAAAAATTATTTTGAAAAGACATAGTTTTGATTTGGGTTCGGGACGGGTCGAGACAATTCGGGATGGTTCGGGTCGAGTTCGGAACGAGTTTAGGCTTATTCAGGACAATTCGGGACGGTTCAGGTCAAGATGGTTCGGGACGGGTTCGGAACAATTTAGAATAGTTCGGGTCGGGTCGGGTCGGGTCGGGTCGGATCAGGAATTCCTGTTCGGGTTCGAAAAATTTTCAAACCCGACCTATCCCGTTCAAGACAGAATTTTCTATCCCGAACCCATTTCCGTTCTCGTTCCGACTCAAAATTTTAAGACGAATCAGATCGGAACAAGTCGGGTTCGAAAATAATGCCCGCCCTTAAGAAAAAGTAAATAAATGTAGAATGGGAACACTAAAGACTATAAAAATATAAATCTTAATTAAATTCTTACGTAGAAAAGTCTTAATAAAATTACAAAATCACATTAATTAGCAATTATGTAAGGTTTTCTTTTTGTCATCTTTTCAATAACTCTGACTAACCTTAATCTTTTGCCTCTGAACCGAGACTTCAGAATCAACAAAATCATCCTCCGACTGAGAGAAATAAGCTTCCGGGCATATTGTCTTGATTCTGAACTTCTTGCAAAACGGAAGCCAACTCCCTGCAAACTTCCAAGCCTCCCTCATACCACGCAAAGTAATAGAAGAACCTCCATCATCCGAAAGATAAACATGCAGCTTCTGTGGGGGATAATCAAGAGCCATAGCTGATAAAACTGTATTCATTACTTCCACAGTTGGCTCCTTATAGGCATCTGCAGTGCAAATAAACACATCAATTGCTGGAAGTTTATCATCTTCTGGTAATCTCTCGGGAAAAGCAGTTCGAGAGATGGGACGCCAACTATAAGCTAGGCCTAAAAGCCATACAAAAGTGAGAAGCAACTCAGCAGCAAAGACTAGAAGCCATGGTAACAAGGGTACTGTGACAATAGTTTTGGTTTCTTGGAAGAGAAAAGAGACTCTGTAATAAATCAAGAAAGCTATAGTTATGCAATTGAGGAGTGCATATGACCGATTGATAATTATGGAAGATTTGTGGACATGGCAGAGATGGAGAGGGAGAGAGTGCGAGTGTTTCTCCATTGCTTGCTTGCTCTCTCTGCCTGTTGGTTGGTTTATATAAACCAAAAAATTATTTACCTCGCTCTCAAATGTTAAGGATATATATATAATATAATTGTATAATTTGTATCGACGAAATTTGTCGTTCATTCAAATTCTGAAAGCTAAGTATCACTTGCAATAATAAATTCAAGAAGTCGAGGGGCCGTCTGAGATGCTCAACTAGAAAGTTGTGTTATTTTTAATTGGAGCTGGAACATACCCATATAATTGCTAAACCATACTCCATCTATTTATATATATTAACTTCAAATTTGAAGTTATAATACTTCTAGATTTAAATTTTTTAAGGAGTATAGATGTGCACACTCTATAATTATTTTCTACATAAATTATTGGTTACCAACTTCCTTTAACCATGAAATTGCGTTTTACAAGGTGCCTTAAGATGCATGTTAATATAACAAACGAGGAAAGGTATTCTTCTTAGGATGCTCTTCAAGAAATAAAGTGGGCCAAACGTGGAAAACCAGAATTGGACTGGTAAACTAAAGAGAATTTCGATTTCCAAACGAATCTGGACAATTTCTTTAAAGCTTTCTGTTAGCTCGCAGAGTAAGAAAACAAATGAATTTGAGCAGACCAATCACAAATATGGAAATTATCTACACGCAACAAAGACACCATAAAGAAACGTACGAACTTGGCCTATTTGCGCTATATAATATATTACATGTTCGTATTTGCATTTATTATTGCGAAACAGAAAGGATAGCAAATATTTTGTCCTCTTTATCTCAGTCGCACATGTTAGTTGGTTTCCTTTGACTTTTGGTCCTGCTTTGAGAACAAGCCAAATATCCCACATCGGTTAGTATAAAAAATAATGTGTTGAGATAAAGAGCTCGCAGTATGAACTGAAGCCATGGGAGGTGTGGGCATGAGAACCTCACGCGCCCCATCAAACCCTAAACCTCTGCCCGCTTTCGGGTCTAAAATTGTGGGGTCTTTGCCCGGTGTTTCCCCCGTGCGGTTAAAAAAGAAACACCGATGCACAGCGCGTGTGGTTCTCAAGTTGACGAAATTTGCCCCCGGGAGGTTTGCAGGTGGTGCTGCCTACATCTGACAGGTGTTTCGCGGTTACTGGTTGTCCTCGCCTCTCAAGCACCTCCCTGTTTTCTTTCTTGAAATAATTCATCTCTCTATATAATTTTTTTATATAGTTAGTGGTGTCACTTGGCTAATTACTAATGTTATTTAATTCAAGTGATAAATTTGTTAAGTTAAAAAAAGTGTAGTGTTGGAACCTGCTACGATGTGGTGCAGTTTGGTTTATATTTAATAAATTAAAAAAAGTTAGTTGAACAAATTTATATTGTCAAAGCTACATAAAGTAGAATTTAGATAAATTAATATTGTGTTGATTAAATAATAATTTTGTCGGTCTCAAGGTCAAATATGTTAAATTAATTTTTTGATATATTTATAAGATAATACATTATAAAAAAAAAATTTATAATTTTTATAAGGCCTGCTTACTATATAAATTAATATAAATTTTAAATTTATATAATATGTCTAAATGCCTTTGTAAAATATGTATCTAATATTATTTATTTTTTACCTAAAATTAATGTCAAACTTGAATTATCTTAACTTTTTCATAATACAAAAAGAAGTTATAGTGTGATATTATTGTATTGCATCAAAATATTATTTAATGTTACTGCATTTCGATTGTTTTGTGCGAGACGGACTTTATAGTTAAACTATCATCTTTTACAAGTAAAATTTATAATCTACTTTATATACATAATCAAGAAAAAAATCTAAATTAATTTGCTTAATTACAATAAAAAGACACTAGATATAATTTTTTTTTAAAAGAATATTTTTATAAATTAATAATTTATTTATTAATTAATATTCTTTTAATTAATATATTTTTCTTGGTCCTAGAGGTCTTAATATATCAAAATTCTATAATATATTTGTTGGTCTCATTATTTATAGATCCAACCAATTCATGCATAGTCTATGCCTGCATTCAAATATTTTTCTTCGATCTTCTACTGATCTTGTTCGTCCATTTGATCTGGATGATCTTGATTGCTCCCCTGTTGTTTATAAATAATTACCTTCTCCTTAATTTGCCTCTTTATTTTGTATTTTTCTTTGTTGCTACTACACTGTCTCTCTGGTGCAAAGACTTCTTCTTTGTCCAATGGTTCATAGCTGCTGCTTGTAAATTTCTTTTCTTTGGATTTCTGCGCATTCTTATGGTGAGTTCTTCTTTTTACTTCTTTTTCTCTATAGTTTCCTTTTCTTTAGTATTTATGCATCCATAATGTAGGCTTCTATTGCTTGATCTTGCTTCTATATCTTCTTTTGACGTTTATTCCTTGCTCTTTCTTGTTTGTTGTTTTCTGGGTGTGATTGATTATTTCTATCCTTACCCTGTAGTGTATGTAGTCTTTAGAAAATATTTCTATGTATTTTGATGGCGTCTATAGATAACTTAGATTTTTCAGACGTAAACATGGCTGAGAAAGAGGAGAAAGTGACCTCATAGGTCTCACTAGTCAGAAGGAATATTGGGGCTAGAAGTAGTGGAGGGGCGTCCACCTTAATAGGTGACATGCCATCTTTTTCAGGAGTAATCATCACTGAGGCTGAGCTGGTCTCTATCATTAAGGAGGGAAAGGGTAATGACCCAGAAGACCATAAGAAGGTTAGTGGTGTGGAAGATGTAGAGTTTGAGCTAGACATCAAATACTGTACGTCCTACTTGAACAATGCCGACTTGGGTCACATTGGGCATTCTTACAATATCCCTGAGTCGGTCACCTTTAAGCTGCCCACCGAAGAGGATTACCTAAGTAGCCCTGTTAATGGCGAGGTGGCCATCCATGTAGAGTTCTTAAGGCTAGGCCTCAGGCTTCCCATGCAATGCTACTTTGCTAGAATGCTGGCTTGCCTATGAGTAGCTCCTTCCCAGTTAGGTCCCAACTCTTGAAGAGTCTTCGATGGTCTATATGTTTTATGGGCAAGGGCAGGGTAATCTCTCCTCCCCAAGTTTTAGGAATTATACTACTTGTACCCTTCAGAAGCAACACCAAAAGCCAAAAGGGCTTTTATTATCTCTCATTTCATGGCCTCCAAAACCCAATCCCCGGTTGTCCCACCTCTCTGAAAGATTGAAAATGGGAGTGGTTTTTTACTGGAGAAGAGTGGGGTTAGAGGGTCCCTAAGAAAGATAGGGGATAGTGGGTCATCCCCACTAACTTTTCTTTAGGTGCAGGTCCTTATCTTTTTTCGCACTTCATTCTTTTCGTTACCCTATAATGTTCGGTTGACACTTTTGATTTTCTTGCAGTGACCTAGACTATTGACATCGAGATATCCGACCAAAGACTTGATCGGATAATCGCAACTCTATAGCACATTTGCCTTGTTCAAGAGCTATTATTGCTAACCAACCTCATTGAATCAGGCCTTATTCTTTTCGTACCGCTCGAGCCTCGTGTTTGAAGTAAGTTTTCTCATTTTTCTTTGCCTTTGACCAGTCTTCTTTCATTTCTTCTGAAGTTTACACTGTATTTACTGTGCAGGGATGTCTGAACAAGGTGGTGGTGAGAGGAGAAAATAGAGCTGAACTAAAGGCTCATCTGCTTCAGGCGGTCAAGGTTCCCTGAACCCTGACAATGTTATAAGACTTCTTTTTAGTTTTGGCTTGGGAGAAAGCTGAGCGAGGGGGCTGTCCCATGAGAGGGGGTCGTCCAGCCATGCTGCTGGTAGGTGGGCCCTTAAAAATAGAACTGTAATTGGCCCAATTATTCGGGAGAGGGGACAGGTTTAGAGTGGCTCTCCGGAGAGAGGGCGAGCTTCTACCCATACTTCCCCTTAAGCACAATACCTTTTTGCTCCCCAAACTCAAGGTAGGGGCAGGGTTCACCGACTCGATATTCAACACAGACAACTTCAACAGGCTAAGCTATACAAGCGTCTGGCTTCAGAAGGCAGAAGAGGCTATCAGTCAATAATGGTCTTCCCCTTCTTGTGTCCAGCTTCGTAATGGTCCTAAAAGTGAATGATGACCTGGGCTTCCTACTCTTCGTGATGTGAGAGATGGATAGGTACTTGACCCCAGCCTAAGTGGGTCAGGTATCTTCCCTGGACTTTGTTACAAGGTTCCATGCTGCAATAGAATCCATCTTAGATACAAGTCTTTCGCTTCTTGTTTAGTTCAGTTCATCTGTTCTAACTTTTATTTATTTCGTGCAATCAATCTATCTTTTCTTTCGGTTCCGGGTCGAGATGCTTAACATGGCAACTCGAGCCTAAAGGGCTGAGAATGATCTTGCTCCGTCCAGAGTCGAGCACCAAGCTTGAGGTAATGATGACTGCCCGTGCTACAGTAAAAAGCAAGCTGTCAGAGCTTGAGCACGAAAAGAGAATGGTTGAACAGAAGATAACAAACTCTCTAGCCACAACGGGGAGCCATATTGCCAAGCTGACACGCCAAAATGAAGAACTTGAGACACAGCTTACATTGGCTCTGCAGGAGAGAAAGCTAATTAAGCATAACAAGAATTTCTTGGCAGCTCAACTTGAGCAGTAGAGAAATCACTGGTCTGCTGGTCATGAAGAAGGCTTTCGTGAAGGATCGATGGAGGGGTTCTAGAGGTCGATCGCCCTCTTTGAAGAGCACTACCTAGAAATTGACCTCTAGTGGTTGTGGAGCCTAGCCACTGAAGGCTCATACCATGAAGGGGAGACCTCTGGAGCCCGGGATGTCAAAGAGGCATCAATGCCTTCTGGTGCTAGTGCTGATACTACTCTTGCCAATGCAATTGTTGCTGTTGGTGATGTTACAATTGCAGGCACTAACAAGGCTGTTCCTCCTGCATACCAGGGCCAAACTACTGTTACTACTACCGTTCAACCTCTTGGGTCAGCTGAAGCTACAACCGATACTCTTGCCCTAGCCAACCCTATGGCGGTTTCTGTTGTGGATTTATAGGTGCCCGACACGGCTCCAGCAGCATGAGCTATCCCCTTCTCTTCTTTCTTCTCTTTCTTTCTCCTCCACTTTCCCTTCTTTCTCCTTTTAATAAAACTTAGAATTTTTATAATGTCTGAAACTTCTTGTAATACCTTTTACCAATGAATGCAAGTATTTTTTATTCTTCCAGATAAAAGTATAATAACATAACCGGTTCACTTATAATATTGAATTTACAATAAGAGAAATATGTTAGTATAATTGAATTACTCATAATAACTATAACTTGCAATAAAAGCATTTTAGCATAGCCGAATTATTCATGATGATAAAATTTGTAACAAAAAAACTAACCGAAATGCCGAACCACTTCAAATAATAACAGTGGTTTATAAATAACTTGGTGAGCTTTTGTTTTAAATGAACAGTCCCTCCATGACCATAAGACATCAAGCTTGGTTGTTCGAGCGTCAATGATAACCATGCGAACTTGATTCCCCATAATAATTTAAAATAAAGACTTACTCGGCGTGCCTTATGGTAATAGCCAGTTTCACGAGCAGATGTGACTAAACAGTTGTTAATAACAAGTGTCACATAATAACTGGATCAACATAGGGAAAAACATATACATCAAAGTCTTTAGGAATTATCAGATAACAGTCGGCTCGGCGTGAAAATATAACAGTAGTCAGCGAAAGTCAAATTCAATTTTAATTTTAATTACGTTAAATATTATAATTCAAAATCTAATTTCAATTCCAACGATATTAACTATTATAATTCAAAATTTAACTTTAATTTTAATTATATTAAATATTATAATTCTAACGATATTAAATGTTATAATTTCAAATTCAATTTTAATTCCAACGACGTTAAATATTATAATTTTAATTACATTAAATATTATAATTCAAATTTCAATTTCAATTCCAATGACATTAAATATTATAATTCTAAATCTAATTTTAATTTCAATTACGTTAAATGTTATAATTCAAAATCTAAGTTTAATTTCAATTATATTAAATATATAATTCCAAATCCAATTTTAATTTCAATTACCTTAAATGTTATAATTTTAAATTCAAATTCAATTACATTAAATGTTATAAATTCAATTCCAATTTCGATTTCAATTACGTTAAATGTTAATTCAAATTTCATTTTTGATTCTAATTAAGTTAAATGTTATAATTTCAAATCTAATTTTAATTTAAATTACGTTAAATGTTATAATTCTAATTCTTATTTCAATTTCAATTATATTAAATATGTTATAATTCCAATTCTAATTTTAATTTTAATTACGTTAAATGTTATAATTCAAATTCTAATTTCAATTTCAATTATGTTAAATGTTATAATTTTAAATCTAATTTTAATTTCAATTCATGAAATGTAATAATTTCAAATCTAATTTCATTTTTAATTATGTTAAATGTTTTAATTCTAAATCTAATTTTAATTTTAATTACGTTAAATGCTATAATACCAAATCCATATTCAATTTCATTATGTTAAATGTGATAATTTTAAATCAAATATCAATTTTAATGATATTAATTGTTATAATTCTGAATCTAATTTCAATTTCATTTATATTAAATGATAGAATTTTAATTTTAATTACATTAAATATTATAATTAATTTTAAATTTTAATTACAATTACATTCAATTCTAATTTTAATTATATTAAATATTATAATTCAAATTCAAATTCAAATTTCAATTATATTAAATGTTATAATTTTAATTTCAATTTCAAATTTATTAAATGTTTATAATTTCAATTTCAATTTCAATCACATTAAAATTATAATTTCAAATACAATTTTAATTCTAATTACGTTAAATGTATATGAAAATGTGAATAAAAAAAATATTGTCAAATTTAAATAATTAATAAAGAGTCAATATAATTTTTTTTAAAAATTATAAATACTGTAGCAACAAATAAAAGTAAACGACACATGATCTGTCACAATAATATTATTTTTTATTTTTTTATTTTAAAAATAATTTTTTTTAAAAATTATTAATTATTTTTTATAATTCACGGATTAACCTATTAGGTCTGCATGTCAAACATGACACGGCTCATAGCATGACTTATAGTGGGCTATGTTATGGGCCGTGTTTAAGCCTAATTTTTTTATTATTGTATGTAGACAAATAGAACACGAATACTATTTATACCTAGTGTTACGTCCCACATCGAATAAAAATTGGGTGAATTTTGGGTATATAAGGGTGGGTATGTAACATTACCTAATAGGCTAGTCTTTTGGGTCAATGGCAAGCGTCCAGCCCGTGACAAGTGGTATTAGAGTAGACTCAAATTCTCATTCGTATGTGAACCCTTAAAATTACCCTAATGGAGATTGCCACATGGGATATGGGTCCCATATGCTGCTAGAGGATGGGCAATACGGGCCAAGTGGACCCTAAAATTCCTGTGTCTTGAGCCTCAATAGAGATTGCCACGTAAGTAGTGGGTCCCCTATCCTCGGGGGAATGGGCAATATAGGCCAGGTTAGTCATTGAGTTTGGGTCACACAGTGACGATGGCGTCACGTGATTGGGTGGGGGAGAATGTCACGTCCTACATCGAATAAAAATTTGATGGATTTTTAGTATATAATGGTGGGTATGCAGCATTATCTAATAGGCTAATCTTTTAGATCAATAACAAGCGTCCAACCCGTAACACTAAACTGATTTTGTCACGCCCCAGACCCAAAAGATCCGACACACGACATCATTTACATTCATTCACTGCATGTGCACTCATAAATAATATTACACAAAATTTTCAACTTTCATTCAACACAGAAATCCTTAGCAAGTTGCTAGTAAGTTCAACACTAAAATCAACCATAACCTAACATATAAATATAAACTTCTCTTGACAATATTTAAACATTCATTTCAATTTCTTTTAGAATTATAGCAATTGAATTATGACTGGGACAATTATTAAACCGGAGATACGCAGAGTTTTCTCAGAGATTAACACTCTACTACGTCACCAGTAGCAACTTTATTACCGGGAGCCCATAATATATCCATTGCAAATTCTTACTTAAAATCATCCAATAACCACACTTTATAAAACTTAAACCAAATCCAATCTACACACAATGAAATAATACATAAGTATTTATTCAATAGGGACAAATCAAATATCATATCCCACGTGTCCCCAAATGAAACACTCGGTAACCTAGCAACTTAGGGAACCCAAGAAACAGCAGAAGCCTTGTCAAATCCGCTAAGCACACATGCACCTTATTTACCTGAAATCACCATAAACTATAATGAGTATAAAACTCAGTAAGCATATTAGTTTTTCATATATCAAATACAAATACATATATGTACACAATGCATATGTATGATATGCTGTGATCAATCAAAATCATAATCTTATCAAATCACATATCATGTAAGCGCTTACACATTCTTTCAAAACACATAATAGGAATACCATCACTCAACTACTACTTAGTAGGACTTACATATCACATATCACATAATGAGCCAAATGTCACTCGTAGGTGACATACCGTATGAGAGGAATAGTACAAGTGAGGCCTTTAAATTACACATATATAATGCTCATGCCCGAAGGTAAAAGCCAAACCCTCACCCTGATCATCGATGAGTCCTCTCACATGCACCAATACGCCACCACACGAATGTGATGACTCACTCTTCCTTTAGGTACCAATAGGATCCTCCCTACATACGGAACACATAACATATACCAATCCCGAAGGAAAGGCCACACATAAAGGCTCCACAAATCACATAAAATGCCTACTAAGTTAACAGTGAGTTCAAGTACCCTCAAAACACAAAATATTTCTCATGGACATATTACACTTCAAAAGCTTTCTTTGTTAAACATATCTTATTTTGAAAGCTCACTTTCAAAAAAATACATGTATGTCCATGCTCAATGTCAATGCTCATATTCATAAACATATATTCACATTTCATATCAAAATATACTTTGACATAACATAAACATATTCTTAACCACATTTACAAAATCATTCATAACACTTACTATGTTTATTGTGATTCCAGTAAAAAGTCTAGTATACTTACCTCTTAACACTTTCAGCTACAAGGCTTAAATCTCCTTAACCTATCAATGGAGATTAATCCTTTCATAAGCCTCACAATTCACACAAAATACTTTAAATAGCTTACAAAATTATACACAATGCATTTATCACATCAAATTGGTCTAAATATTTGGTTTCTCAAAACCTGTCATTCTGACCACTTACACTTAACAAAAATTTCTAATACATCAAATGATGTTCAATTACTCCAAAATCCGAATATACCATTCTTGACTCATATATCCTTCTTATATATGAATATTATATCAAATTTCCTACACAATCCATTCCATACACACCATCGAATCCAAACTACAAACCTGACAAGATCAAGATACTTACTGAACAGTATTTAATCTCCCAATTTTATAAAATCATATACTAACTCAAAAATTATAAAACTACCACATAATTACTCTTAACACATATCTCAGTCCATGATAAATAGGTCACTTCCAAATCACTGCCAAAAGTATTTTAAAACTATTTTATTCTATAACTTTAAAAATCTATTAATCAAATATTACAATGAGCTGATACACTTTAGAAATTCATAACACTTCAACCACATTGATCTAAATTCTCAATTCCGAGTATATCATATTAGACATATAAAATTATCATATTCCACAAATTCATAATTTTTGAAGATCATTCAGTAGGACAAAAATTATTTTTCACTGTACTATACTGTTTACACAGGAAATTTCCAGAATTTCAGGGTCATTTTGGTAAATTCACTATAAATTCAATTTCCAGAATTTTCAATCGATTCAAAGTCTCAGATGATCCTTAAAATGTCTAATTTCATATACTCAAAATTTAAAACCAGAATCGAATCACAACAATTTATAAAATTCCTAGATCAAGAGGTTATCCAGCAGAAATTCCATAATTCATCATGATTTATCAAACTATCTTATAGATCATCATCAATTCTCATATGATCTTACGAAATACACAACAAATCCTCAATTATACATATTTTCAGAAATCAAAACTTAAAGGAATTAACTTAATTAATACCAATAAATTGAGAAATACGTATGATATACCTCTTGAAATTCAAAATTCCAATTTCTTCTTCTTTTTCTTCTTCTTCTCCTCTTTCTCTCTCCTCTATTTCTCTCTTCTCTCTCTTAAAATGGGTAGCTCGACCTAAAAATGGTAAATCAGGGTTTAAAAGTGTATTTTTATACTAAGAGGCTAATTTTTGGTATTTACAAATTTGCCCCAAAAACTTTCAAAGTATAACAATTTGGTCCCTAAAATAAATCTAAAGTCATACAAATAAACCCAATACTAATCGTATATCCTTAACCTATAAAAATATTACTAATAACAATATATAATTCAAGTATCACCAACATACAAATAAAATACGTATATTTATACATATATAAATACTTATTCTTACCAGTCGTGGATACTGGTTACTACAGATTTAACACGACCCACTTACTATCTCAATTTATTGAACCCCTGTGCTCTAAGGAAGTAACAAGGGGCAAAGGAAGCTTCCCAAAATAGATTTCTTTCCATTCCAAATTGCCAGTTTCATTTGACCTATTAGTATGATACTCAAACCATATGACATCATTAATTTAGTCAAAGTCAAAGAGGAGCCTTGTCTTGACCCTGAGGTTGCATACAGAAAGCCAATACCAGTTCGTAATGAGATGAGAGAAAAGCCTCAAGAATGGAGGAATGGTGGAGACCACTAAGGTAGCGGAAAAGGCTATGAATATCACCTTACTCAAAGGCGAGAAAGGGAATTATGGGAAAAGCCTAATAGAAGGCAAGAACGTTGAACGAAGTTCGGTTGATCGGAACATATTTAATCACAGACACAGAGAATAGAGTAGAGTTCAGCTCTGCGGTTGTAAACATACGCTAGCGAACATCTAGTACTTAAAGTTTCTCCGGTAGAATTGAGAGACGATTGAAGAGAGCTGCGGGGTAGAGAAGAGAGATTCACCTGACTTAGCTACATCAATAACCGCAGTGCGCTAAACAACCATAAGGTCCTTAACGCTCCTCTCTTTTTTGATCGTATCCTCGCAATTAGCACGCATTAGAGAAGAAGGGGTAGGCTGGCTGGCGCAATTAGGGTTTCATTCCTTTTAAATAGATATTCCTTTACTCTAATACTGTATTTATGGCGCATTCAGTTAAGCGATATCTGCTTAAATAAGTACCTTCCCATCTAGTACTTCTTTTTCTAGGAATTATCTGAAAGTGGACTGGAAACATAGGAGCTAGCAGAGTGCAGTTCAAGCATTAGAAGGAAGCTAAGGTAAGTAATCAGTACACGAATCCCTTTCTCTAGAAAGAGTTACCCCTCCCCTGTAGTAGCTCTCTTCTGTTACGAAAGAGGGGCTAGAAGGCAGATTCTCTTTTCTCAAAAGACATGTTCAAGTAGCCTGCTATACATAGTTATTACGGCTTATGATGAGTTTTTATATATAAAAAAAAAGGCCGATTCATAACTACTCAAGAAACTATAACTTGTATAACTCTTATATGCGGCCCATCTTAAGACCAAATTGATAACTAAAGATGCCCATTTGAATATCAAACTTAAAAAATTTATAAGCTATCTAATAAAAGGCCCAGTTAATACAGAAATGCTTTTATTATATACTTCAAGCACAACAGCAAAAGCATTTGATAAACACGCGTAATTTTTTTTTTTTTACATGGAGACGAAAATGTATTACAAATATATATATATATATATATATATTGTAATTCAACTTAGAATCTCACTTTAATAAAAAAAATACACCGCAATTTATTTATCACAAAAACATTTAAGCAAGTGCATGTATTATAAATTTTTTATCATAAAATCATTTAAAGTGCCACTTGTAAATTTCTTTTGAAAGCAAAGTTAATTTTATTCTATAATTATATAAAAAAAACAATATTACTCTTAATAACTTATTTAAAGACACTTATATCCTCATTAAAGTGTTGTGTTAGCATATTCTTTTTCTCGAGCCCTTCAAACTCTCTCAAAAAAAAGAAAAAATCCTCATTTTTAAATTTTTGCTTTCCATTGAAGAGGAGGTTAAGGGTGGATAAAAACAATTGAGAATAAAAAAATTGAACCGAACCAAACCGGTCAGTTTAGTTCGGTCTGATTTTTTTTAAAAAAAATCGATTTAATTTTTTTGGGAAAAAAATTGACTGGTCTAGTTCAGTTTTTTTCACCCGAAAAAATTGGATCGAAAATTTAAAAAAAATTCATAATTTAAAATAAAAAAATTGAACCGGACCGAACCGAAAAAAACGGATTCGATTTTTCTCATTAAAAAATCGATTTCAGTTTTATTTTTCTAAAAAATCAAACCGACCGTGCCCACCCTTAGAGGAGGCCATCGACGGCTGCTCCCTTCTTTTATTATACAGAAATGCTTTTATAATACAAAAATGTTTTTATTATACACTCCAAGCACAACAGCAAAAGCATTTGATAAACACGCGTAATTGTTTTTTTTTACATGGAGACAAAAATGTATTACAAATATATATATATATATATATATATATATATTGTAATTCAACTTAGAACCTCTACTTTAATAAAAAAAAATACACTGTAATTTATCTATCACTAAAACATTTAAGCAAATGCATGTATTATGAATTTTTTATCATAAAATCAATTAAAGTGCCACTTGTAAAATTCTTTTGAAAGCAAAGTTAATTTTATTCTATAACTATATAAAAAAACAATATTACCCTTAATAACTTATTTAAAGACACTTATATTCTCATTAAAGTGTTGTGTTAGCATATTCTTTTTCTCGAGCCCTTTAAACTCTCTCAAAAAAAGAGAAAATCTTCACTTTTAAATCTTTACTTTCCATTGAGGAGGAGGCCATAGACGGCTGCTCCCTTCTTTTCCCCTCCATTTCCTTCTCTCCATCTAGCTTTAGTTGTTAGTTCATTTTTGTTAAGGGAGGAAACGCCCTTCTTCCTCTCGAGGTTATATTGAAGCGAAGAACTCAAGATTCAGCCTAGAACCCTAACCTCCTTACGCAGCGGAATAACCTGTCAATCAAGCAAACCACAACAAGAATCCAAAGCAGAAAACAAAAGAGCACAACACAATCTTACGTGGTTCAGCCAATTGTCTACGTCCACGGTGGATCCAAGGATCCTAGCCTCTCTTATTATAACTCCCTATAGATTTTATAAGGAAAACCCAAATGAAGAACCCTTAAAAGGACCTAAACGTTTAGTGAACCCTTACTCTACCACGAACAATGATCACTCAAACAACAGTTTCACCTTAGCGCACACAAGCACTTAGTGTCTACTCAGTTCTTTCCCTCTCTTAGAGTCTCTCTCAATACTTAATCTAAAATCAAGGGTTTACAAGTGTTTATATAGGGTGTATTTTGTGCCTACTAACCATATTTCTTGTTGAAGTAAGAGTCCACTTGTTTTGAAATTTTAAAACTTTTTAAAACTCGAAATCCCGAACCAAAACAAACATTTTCACACGTTCTGGTGCTGCGGCTCTAGTCCCTGGGCGCTGCGGTGCTGGCCAAAATTGTCCCAGTGCTGCGATGCTAGGTTTCTGTCCTAGGCGCCGCGATGCTGAGCCCTATATACCTATCCGCGTTTTCTTGATTTCTTCACGTCTTTGAGTCCCGTTTCGCTTCCCCCTTCGTGTCCCACAAGTCCTAGACTTCTCCATACGCGTCCCACATGCTCTAAACTTTTTGTGACTCTTCACTTTGGTATTCATCTTAATTCTTGTTCAACCAAAATTGTTGAATCACCAATTTTTCAATAATTTTAGTTTAGTTTTTCATTTTCTTTTTTAGTTTTTGGTGGGTTCCTCTCGTTTATTTTGATCTTCGATTGGTGTCTCTAGTCGAAAAATAAACAACAGCCATCATCAACCAAAGCTATTGCCTCTAACATCGTTGTATCTTATCAAACGTCATTGAGCCTTGTGGTCAAGCTGACAAACCTTTTTTGGCATTCCCTAAAGTGCGGTGACCTAGTCGAGTTTCTGTTTTCCCTTGCCGGATCTATGCCGAGTGCCACCATCTAAAGCCTTCCCCTATTGCCTTGGATCCAACTGCTAGCTTACTAACTTTGGCCACCACATGTTCAGTTTCTGGTGGCTTTTTCTGTCCTGAACTTGAACAATTGGACCCATGTTTTGTGTGGCTCTATTTTAGCTTAAGGTTGAAACTTGAAATAAGTATATTTTGTATTAATGTAGGAGTTTTTTTGTAATTTTAATCTTATGCGAGTTTTTTGTACTTTTTTATTCCACGAAAGAAAAATTTTCTTCTTTTATGAGGTTATTAAATTTCTTTTGTGAGAGTCGGATTTCTCCATTTATAATAAAAATAACAGAATAATTTTTGTTTCGAAATTTATTTATATCTCTATTGTTTAAAGAAATAAATTCAGACTAACCACAAAAAATTTATTCAATTCTTATAAAATATTTTAATAATTATTTAATTTATATCAACAGACATAAATATAATATTATGAATTTATTCATAATATTACAAGTGAAACTTTTTAAATAAAAAGACACTTATATCCTCTAACTTTCTTTTATAATTCTGCAAGCGTTTTGCCGGGGCATGCAACATCTCCATCACTTTTCTAATTCTGTCATGCTAATTGAATAGATCAAGTGAAAAGGAGTCTTACGATGTTGACAACGTTCTCTCGTGAAAATTTAAATGAATTACAATGAATTGTCTTTAATATATTAATGTTATATTATTGGTTATGTAACATACTAATACTAAATCATACTATCCAATATAAAATTATACAAATATTTTATTAAACACAATAATTTGCAATATTTATTAATTACATAAATAAAATTAAATCACTAGCTATATTTAATCACTTTGTTAAAAAAAAATAAAAAAAAAAACCAAATTCCAAAAGCTAAAGTTATGTTTAGCGAACAATTATCAACTTTAACTTCACAGTTAGTGCTTTTACATCATAGCAATTGTGACTTCAACGCCACACCATTACTATACCAAACAAATCCAAAATGTACTTGAGAGTGTTACAAAAACTTGGAACCAAATCCAACCTTAATCATAATTAATACGTACATTGATATATTCATGACTTCAGAGCCAATCATCCCAGGTGCCAATCGTTCTACATTTATGTGCCCGCCATGGCTAACACCCGGTAAAAGTAAGAGTTCAAGGCCAAGCTGAGAGCATATGATCTGAATGGGACAACTCTACCCCTATAGTGTAGGAATTCTAAAAGCTGATACCTCCATCAACAATCCCTAACAAATATTTATCAAATAAAAAGGCATGTAAAGTTGGGGCTTTGAATAGAACTAACTTTTGTGCCAAGAAGTAATTAAACTAGAGAACGAACTCACCATCAGTTTCCGATCCGACAAGTTTGCCAATAGATTTAAGCAGGCATGAAAGGTTCCCCACTCAACTGTAAATTCAATTTAACCTTGGAATTCCAGTATAACCACATTCAATTAAAACAGGATGTCGTATTAAGTTTTTTGACTGATCGAGACTTTCATACTAGAGATTCCTTGTTAAAGCAATCATTTTGGGAAGGATGACGAGCGATGCTCCGCATATTTCCACGAAGGCCGCATGGTATTTGGCGTAGTACTCCCCAACTGTAGGATACCCTTAATCCATTTAACCCGGTTCACAAGTTCTTCAAAGTCTATAATTGCTGCTTCTATCGTATCAGAACACGAGGAATTTAAAGGAATGCTTCCATTATTTCTCATCTCCCTTGAGGATCCACTATTCTCATAACTTTTTCTCCCAGCATCAGTTTCAGGCATTTCAGCTGTTGCATCTCTGATATGTGAACTTGAAACACTATCTGAATAACTAGATTTCCCAATACCAGCATCCATCACATCAAAGCCCATATTTGTTTCCAGAGCATGTGTCTCCTTAGGTGCAGTGGGGCTCAAAGGTCGCTTTGTACGTCTATCCGATTTGTCAAGAGGTGGTAGTGAACTAGCTGACATATGAGAAGAAAACGACGCATTATATTCAGCTGATGCTCCATCTGTTGGCTGTGCATTCTTTCTCACTTCCTCAACAGGACAGACCATCAAGTTTTGAGAGCCCTCTGCAGCCAAATGATTCCCACAAGGCAAGTTCAGTTCTACCATCAGGTCAGAATAATATAGTGATAAGCATCTCTAATTGCTATCTTATAATAATAAACACCCAGCTAAAAAATTAACTCCCTTACAAAATTGCACCAACTTGTGCTTTGAAACCAACCTCCAATAAAGATTATAGATCATTACTTGTGAGCCGGAAGATAGTTCAGCCTCAAAAGCATTCATTTAATTGAAATATTTTATGAAAAGTAGATTTTTTTTTTTTTGACAGTCATGCCATTCAAGTTCGAAGTCAATTCTGCTTATCAGCATTCAGCATCTACTACTTGTTATACAAACTCTAGAGAATTACTGCATCATCAAACATATTCAAGAGGCTTCTGTCTTCATGTTTTGGATATCAACCCACATTTTCATACATTGTTTAGTAGGGATGAGAATAACCTCTCTGAAAGCCCAAAGAGAAAGAAAAGACAGTCTTTTGTCAATTAAAAGAAGAGAATGACAAGAACCTGTTGATCACCAAACAGACCAAATCCTGGCAGGAATCCTCACCCACCTCACAATTTTCAAGCACTTGTGTCAATTAAATTATTGTTGTGCGATCATCTTTATCTCATACAGTTAAAGTTTTTATAGGTCTCAATTATATCGATGTATTACAGAAAGAGAGATTAAGTGTACCAATGCACACCAAGCAACGCCATAAAGAGTACTGCAAATTTGCATTTAGGGAGTTTCTATTAAAATGACAATAACAACAAGAGAACGCAATTTCTTCTAAACCTAATACTATAAACTTACCAACTCTACCTCTATTGGCGACAACTAATTTCAGACATTAGCACTCCAAGAAATGTTGAATCTGGAAGGACTTACCTTCATTAAGGGGATTAACAGGCTTGATTAGCCGAGCACAACAATGACCATTTTCTCCCTCCTGTAGCAAGAAAGCCATTGCCAACAAATAAGCAACTAAAACTAATGCATGGCATCTACATTTGAATACGAGGTATCTAAGGCAACCAAGGGAAGACGGAGTATTAACATATTATAAGATAGGAGTAGAACCAAAGCATATATAACAATATGAGAAATGGGAAGCACAAAAGTCGGTAAGCAGACTAAAATTATACTATAGAATTTGAGCCAAAATTGACAGTGAGAAACCATAATTGAATTATGAGACTTACCATGATAGATGGATACAAAAAGTTCAAGATCAACAAGAAGACATTATAATTGTAACAGACTTTTGATAAGCAAAGACAGTCTTTGGGTCCACTGGTTCTTTTATTTCATAAATTTATTGCCAGAAGGTAATAGGATGGAAGCCAAACATCATGAACATTCTCCTTCCCCCTCCACTAAAAGAAAAAAATGGCATGTTAAAAGCCTTATCACTTAGTTCATCTAAAAGCACCATGATTCTGATCCTAACACAAAGAATTAACTACTACTCAGTCCAAGTTCCCAGTTAATGCCATCTAACATGTTATGTATATCGGGAAGGTAGACAAATAAACCCCTCAGCCATAGAGGAGTGGATCGGATGCGGGTATTGTCTGTCAATAACAGTTTTTAACTTTCCTTTCATGCAAATGTTCTTGAATGTAAAAAGATACCAGTATTATGCATCTAAAAGGTCATCACAGCTACTTCAACAAGGTTTAAGCAGCAGTATTTCTACATAGGCTAAAATGAAAAGAATACAGATGGCCAAAATATGTAAATAAAGAGAATGGAGCCACCAGAGAAATAGGCACTGTCCAACCATCATCTGGAGACCATTCCAAGGTAGGGCGTAGGTCCTTGCAGTAAACTTCATAAGACGATCCCTCTCCAGCAGGAGGCGGTGGCAATTCAATCTGTAGAGAATAATACATTTATATTACAATTAAACTTCTTTCGGAGGGGAAAAGTGTGTGTGTGTGTGTGTGTATATATATGTATGTATATAAATTAGTCCAATTAAATAAAATTGCCATACATAATCTTCAAATTTAAACCTAAAAGAAACAAACAATAAACAGAGAGCGCATCATGAGACTTGAAGAAAGACATGTTGAAGGTTTAGAATTTATCACTTAACAAGTTGTTTCAATTAGGACAAGAAACAGGAGAAAAGATTAGAAAAAGGAACCTTCATGACACAAGATATTAGGATTTACATATTAGACTTATTCAAGCCAAAGTTTTTCATATTAATTATTGTCCAGTTCCTTCCTAACAAAGTGCACACTTGATAGATTGGTCATAAGAACATTCTTATTGTCTGCCTTCTACTAAGATTATATATATATATATACACACACACACACACACACACACACACACACACACATATATTCAAAATAATATAATTTGCATGAAATCGCAACAAAATCTTTATTTTCACAAAGATGGCTAATATGCGACGGTACCAAAGCCCTACTTGGCAATCGTTAAATAGTGCAAATATTAGAAACCACCGCCTAGAGATTTTTCAAATATGTACTTTAAAGGTGACACTAATCTGATTCTTCACATTGTATTTAAATGAAGAAGATTTTCCTAGAGAAAGAGAGAGAGAGTAAAAATGATTTTCAACAAGTATAGAGATGAGAAAGAATATCCACATGCTTCCCCTTATGTTTTAGGCACTTATTGAGAACTCATGTCAAGTGTCAATACAATCAGCTTTGCCGCTCCAAGATTTTTATAAAGTTTCGTGTTCACGATTATAGGACTCAAAAGCTCTATCTAAAAAGTTAATGATCCATGACAATTGGCATAATGACCCAACCTGCCAGCCTCTTCTATACTAAAAGATCTAAGTGACTGCAAAACTAACTATGACGGTGGCTCCATCTTAGGGAACCAGTGATTATTTGGGAAAGACTTTAGATGGTAAAAATGGATTGGAAAATTCACAAAGTCCTGGGAGGGGGAATTTGTCCCCTTTTTCCCTCATCCCTCCACCCCCGATGAGTTAAAGACCTAAGGTACATTACTCTATAAGTAAAGAAAGTAAGATAATCACCTTTACGAGTATACACTTCAAAAAGGATACTCTCTAACAGTGAGTTCCCAATAAGCATGTTGTGAAGCATTAAGGTAATAGATATTTAATGGCTGAAGGAAGAAAATAGGATTTTCACACAAACATGATTACACTCGAAAAATTATGGAGGGTTCTACCCTCTGCTGGCGATATTATATATTGTTATGACAATCAAGCTCTAATGAAACATTTTATACCATATTATCAGGAGGTTATTGTTAGAATAGAAACATGTATGAGAAAAGGAGAGTCCACTATTGCATGCAAGAGCAGTATGATAAACAACATGGAATCATACCAACCATGCACAACAGCCTACTCAAAAGTATTCATGAAATAGAACAAGGAACGAAGCTTATATTAGGTAGGCTTAATAATTAGATATCATAAATGAAGAGGTGCAAATTATTACCCGGGCCTTCCCATCCCCTAATATTTCAATTACCCTGGCAGACCAATAACAATTATCAGCCCACCAATCAACCAAATCCCCCACCTTCCATGCTTCATTGACAATAACAACCACTTCTGTGATGTTGTTGACATCAGGCATTTGACTTTCACGATATATAGGAGGAAAGGATGGGCGAACCATTAGTTGCCTTTTAGTCTCCTTCGTTTTGACATTGCCAATAGGCTTCTGATATAACTTTGTCCATCGTACTTCTGCAAATGACCACACATCAATCAACAATGAAAAACAGCTAAAATGCAAAACCATGATATCTTGTCCAATGTAAGTACTTGCGCCATGCAAGATCTACAAAATAATATCTAGATTTTCTTAACACATAAGAAAATATCAAATTTTGCACCCACCACCACTCACTAGATATAACTTCAAAGGAAGCACAAAATTGTCTCCATGTTTGAAATACAAATCCACTAAGCAATCTACTAGATGTTTTTGTGTCTGAGAAAGCCAATGTGAAATATATACTTTCATACACAAACTAGAAACTAATATCTATATATTATAAACATCTACAAGTAAATATAAAATGTTGCACCCACCACCACTCAGTAGTCATAGTTTTCCTTAAAGAAAGCACAATAAGAGTCTGCACATTTGGACTACAAATCCATGATGGCCTTCAACATAATTTTCTAATTGAAAAAGCTGGTGTAAAATTAACTCAATGAAGTTATAACTAAAGTTCAATTAGAAAGAAACAACTCAAGATATTATTCACCCTCAATACTAAATATGTGACAAGCATAAGGCAAGAAAAGAAAAAACATGGCAATAGCATAAACACAAGAGACCATACTTACTTTCATCTGGAAAGTCATAAAATTCCAAGGCACTCATCATCTCCTTTTTCTGACAGCGAATGTTCTTTATCTGACAAAATGTGTTACAAAACCAAACAATTATGATCTTCATAAAGTCCTATAGTATTTAAAACAATGCATGATGAGATACCATACAAACAATAGTAAGAGATTCAATTTTCAAAAACTGAATGAATTAAAGAAAAAAATGTGACCTTAAGCAAGAATGTGATCTTTCATTAAAAAAAATGCTAGAATAATAGTTAAAACCATGGTGAGGAGATGCTAATGACATAGCAGCTGATCAAAGGACTTGTGGACATAAATTTTGTATGGTAAAGTATGTAAAAGAATGATCAATGCATACAAATTACCAGAGTTAAATTATGGATGATGGTATGCAAGTTCAACATATCTAAATGGAAAAAAAAGGCTCAGAAACAATTATAGCCAAATAAAGCCTAAATTTCGATTAATTGACCGATATCACCAACTATCACATGACCAAAAATGTCCTATCACTAGAGAATATTCATCATAATAACTTATCCCATCATAAATTTCTCTTTTCCTATATTGTATTGTCAAAAAGAAAAAGAAAAATTATATTATGTAAAGATAGACATCTTACCATGCATCAAATGAAAGAGTTAAGGCATGTGTTTTTTTTTAAGCCTGGGCCTTTTTGCTTGAGGCTTCAACCTTGATGGCTGGGGTATGCAATTTGATTTAGTTACACCTAAATCCTTGGTAAAGGTGGGCATTCTTGTGGAAATGCTTGTATTATGGTTGTAATCTAGTTGTAAAGATAGCTTTACAACTAGACTTAGGGCTATATATAGACTTGTATTATGTTCAATTCAAATAAGAAAGTCTTTTCTTTCTCAATTACTTCTTCATGGTATCGTGAGTCACAGGGGCTCTATCATCTGAGTATTCCTCAACTATCTGTTGCATGCAATGTCTCACCCGCACTTCTTCATAATCGTTTGGGACATCCAAATCTGTTAAAGTTTCGAAAATGGTTCCAGGTCTCTCTAGTCTGCCATCTTTTAATTGTGAGTCTTGTCAGTTTGGGAAACACTCTCGTGGATCATTTCCAAAGCGTGTCAATAATCGAGCTACATCCCCTTTTGCATTAATTCATTCAGATATCTGGGGTCCTAGTCGAGTCTCATCTGTTTTAGGTTTTAAATATTTTGTTACATTTATTAATGATTATTCACGTTGCACTTGGTTATTTTTGATGAAAAATCGTTCTGAATTATTTTCCATCTTTGAGTCTTTTTGTGTTGAAATTAAAACGCAATTCTCCACTACTATCCGTATATTGCGTAGTGATAATGCACGTGAATACTTTTCTGCTTCTTTTACTAAATTTATGTCTTCTCAGAGCATTTTACATCAGTCTTCCTGTGTCTATACTCCACAACAAAATGGAGTTGCCGAGCGTAAGAACAGACATCTCATTGAAACTGCTCGAACATTACTTCTACATCATAATGTTCCTCTTCGTTTTTGAGGGGATGCTGTTCTTACTGCTTGTTTTTTGATCAATCGAATGCCGTCCTCCGTGTTACAACATCAAGTTCCTTATTCTATTCTGTATCCTGATCAACCATTGTTTTCTCTTCCGCCGCGTGTCTTTGGCTGCACATGTTTTGTCCATGTCTTCACTCCTGGTCAAGACAAATTATCTGCCCGGTCCATCAAATGTATTTTTCTTGGGTACTCACGTCTCCAGAAAGGATATAGGTGTTATTCTCCTGACACCCGACGTCATTTTATTTCTGCTGATGTCACATTTTTTGAGTCTTCCCCTCTATTTTCTTCTGCTACAGAACATATGTCAATCATAAAGGCTCTTCCAGTTCCTTGTATTATTCCTCATCCTGAGTCAAACACAGAATTTGTTCCTATCCCACAATATGATCCTCTTCCCTAGGATTCTCCCTCTCCGGATAATGGGAGTCTTGTTCCTTTTTCTCCTACAGGTGATGACAGTGATACTGCTCCTGCAGCACTTGAGGTTCCCGCCGACTCACTTCCTGCTCCCGATCACTCTCCTACTGAGGTCCTACCACCTGATGACCAATTTCCCATTACTATCCGAAAAGGTATACGTTCCACTCGCAATCCTCATCCTATATATAATTTTCTTAGTTATCATCGATTGTCTTTACCATATTATGCTTTTGTATCAAATTTATCCTCTGTCACCGTCCCTGCCACTCTTCGTGATGCTCTTTCACATCCTGGGTGATGTCAAGCAATGGTTGAGGAAATGACTGCTTTGCATGATAATGGTACATGGGAATTAGTCCAATTGCCCCCCGGCCACTCCACCGTTGGTTGTCGTTGGGTTTACAATGTCAAGTTTGGACCAGATGGTCAGGTTGATCGGTTGAAAGCAAGGTTAGTTGCCAAAGGATATACACAGACTTATGGCCTAGATTATTCTGACACCTTCTCTCCTGTGGCTAAAATGTCATCTGTTCGGTTGTTCTTATCTATGGCTGCTATTCGTCAATGGCCTTTGCACTAACTTGACATCAAGAATGCCTTTCTTCACGGAGAACTTCAAGAAGAAATCTATATGGAGCAACCACCTGGTTTTGTTGCTCAGGGGGAGTCTGGTTTGGTATGTAAATTTCGCCGTTTATTGTATGATTTAAAACAATCTCCTCGTGCCTGGTTTGATCGTTTCAGCAGTGTTATCCAGGAGTTTGGCATGATTCAAAGTCAATCAGATCACTCTGTTTTTTATAAGCATACACCACAAGGCCAATGCATATATCTGGTAGTCTATGTTGATGATATTGTCATTACAGGAAATGATCAAGATGGTATTAAGCAATTAAAAAAACACTTATTTGATCATTTTCAGACCAAAGATTTAGGATTACTCAGATACTTTCTTGGTATTGAAGTAGCTCAATCTAGCTCTGGAATCGTTATTTCTCAAAGAAAGTATGCTTTAGATATTCTTCAGGAAACAGGGATGATGGATTGTCAACCCATAGACACTTCCATGGATTCTAACACTAAGCTTCTACCTGGACAGGGGGAGCCTATTACAGATCCTGGGAGATATCGGAGACTAGTTGGTAAACTTAATTATCTCACTATCACACGACTGGATATTTCTTTCCCGGTTAGTGTTGTCAGTCAATTTCTACAGTCTCCATGTGACAGTCATTGGAATGCAGTTATTCGAATCCTACGATATATTAAGAGTGCACCAGGTAAAGGTTTACTATACGAGAATAAGGGCCATACACAAATTATTGGATATTCAGATGCCAATTGGGCAGGTTCTCCATCAGATAGACGTTCTACCACTGGGTATTGTGTTCTTGTGGGAGGAAATCTTGTATCTTGGAAAAGTAAGAAGCAAGCTGTTGTTGCTAGGTCAAGTGCAGAAGCAGAATATCGGGCAATGGCTTTAGCAACCTGTGAACTTATATGGTTGAAACAGTTAATCCAAGAATTGAAATTTGCAGATATATCACAGATGAAGTTACTTTATGATAATCAAGCTGCCCTCCATATTTCATCAAATCCAGTGTTTCATGAAAGGACTAAACATATAGAGATTGACTGTCACTTTATTCGAGAAAAGATTCAATCTGGCATTATTTCTACCAATTATGTCAGCTCAAACAATCAACTAGCAGATGTCCTTACTAAATCTCTGAGAGGTCCTAGAATTGATTTTATTTGTAACAAGCTTGGAGCATATGATGTATATGCTCCAGCTTGAGGGGGAGTGTGGAAATGCTTGTATTATGCTTGTATTATGGTTGTAATCTAGTTGTAAAGATAGCTTTACAACTAGACTTAAGGCTATATATAGACTTGTATTATGTTCAATTCAAATAAGAAAGTCTTTTCTTTCTCAATTACTTCTTCAATTCTCTGGTTTTAGTTCAGTTCAGGCTGGAACTGAACCGATCGGTTATACCCCTTAGGACAAATCGGTTCGGTTCCAAGAAATTGTGCATGATTTTCGAAGGTGTTTTAATGTATAAAATGATAACCTAAATGTAGACACACTGCAGAAATCGATATCTCTTAGGACCTTAGGTTCAAAACAACAAGCACATGACACCCAAAAACAAAGAGCAGTAATAACAACTCAAGAAATTTAAAAACAAAAAGCAAGCACATGAAAATAATTAAACAAATATACCTTCACAGAATCACAGAATCAACTATTTACACTAGACACCCAAAAAATAAAACAGAAACAAGAAGGAAGGCCTTGGCAGAATCACAACAACAGTTGGGGTGGTAGCCTGGCGGGTGACGAAGTTCAGACTGGCAGTCGGAGATGGTGGCGTAAGTCGCGTGACTTGAGAGAGAGAGAAATCGTCACTTGTTTTTGGCTACTCGGCAGCGAGAGAGAGAGATGCGCGAGGCTTGAGTGTGAGACTGAGAGAGAGAGAAATTTGAGTGTTTTTGTTTCATTTGCTCCAAAACGCAGCGTTGAGAGAGAGAGAGAAATTTGGGTGTTTTTGTTTCATTTGCTCCAAAATGCAACATTTTGGTCAATTGTTTTTAAAAAAAATTCAGGTATATGTTCAGTTTTTGGTTTGGTTCAAACCGAACCAAAAACCAAACAAACTGATCGGCAGAACCAATCGATTCTGCTTTAAGAAACCAAACCGATTTTTGGTTCAACCAAACCAATGCCCACCGCTAATCCTTGGAGCCAAAAAATAATGTATTGCCGTAAACAATTTTCAGCCTTTTACTGTCCTTGAAATATGTCAAACCAAACTATTAATCTCTATTGCCTTTGGCATGTAGACATGGCAAGAAAAATAAGCAAATACAAGCAGAATATAACAAGATTTTAGAGGATTCGAATTTGATTCGCATAATAACTCAGATCAAAAATTCAAATTTGCATTCATTTTTTTATGATTTATACAAATCAATTAATTTTATTCACACTTTAACACAAATACTTAGTGTTCTCGGTCAGAGATGACAGATCTAAGTCAAAAAAATGGTCGAGTTTTCGATGATAGATCGAAGCTAAAAATGGTCAAGTTACATTGATTGTCATTGGAAAAGACACTAAAGCAACTTAATTTTTGTGTCTCAAATGAATTCGTCCAATTCGATAATGTAACCAATAACAAAACACAAACGAATTGGCGAATAAGAATGCTTAAACACAAATTTGATTCACATATTTATTCTTAAATTTGAATTCAATTCGTTTATTATTAGAATCATTTTTCTAGATCTATATTCGCCAATTCAAATTGAATTTGTGTCAAATAAATGAATTGTGACCCATATTGCCATCCCTATAGGAATGGCTCAGTTCATCTTTCATTTGGTTTAAAGTGGGTTCATCTACTGTTAGGAAGGCAAATCATGGATAGAAAGAATAGAACAAGAAAAGAATCAGGATGATCAACAAATGCTGCTAGAATAAGAAATTGAGGAGAAAAGACAAGACAACTATAAAAATCAAATGGATCCACCCACAAGTTAAGCTCTCATTCAAAATGTTTTTACAAATGCACTACATACACCATGCACAAAATTTAGTGTTAAGAACTAAAAATGGCCATATTAAAAGTAAACAGAATCAATTTTATCTCACAGCCATATTAAAAGTAAGCAGAATAAATTTATTGTTAATAGCTAAAAATGGCCATATTAAAAAGTAAGCAGAATCAGTTTTATCTCACAGCCATAACCCAACACAAACCTTGCATCGGAACCATGCACCCCGATAACCTGAAACAAAAGATCTTGACTCTGCCACTTGGCCAACTTTAAATGGAGGGTGAGGCTCGTCCATTATAGCCCATGAAGTAGTAAATCACTTCAATGAAGGAATTGACAAGTTTAGTTGAACTTTCAAATTTCATAAAACATTACATGTTTTCACTGATATCTGCCTTTTCTTCTTTGAGGCAAACTGCAAGTTTAGTAAACAAGTAGAGAATGGTGAGTGAGCTAAACATATCAGTGGCAATAGGTCAGGCGGATGCCAATCCCCATCACCATACCCAAATGGGGAGGGAAGCCCCATAGCCACCCGATCCCCCTTTTTACATACCCAATTTTTGACCCATACCAAAACATTTGTTTCTTTTTTTTTTTGGATTAAAATAAATTAATATATTTCAAATACAAATGTTGGACTTTTTAAAAACATGTCTACTTTGTTTACATGATCTATCCAGTTTTATCATAATTAATATATCTCTAAAATGGATATAAATACGTTGAAGTTGAACTATTTTTTTTAACAAAAAATTTAAAACTTGCAAGTAAGCAAACTTTATTTGCAGTTTATACACTAGGAATTCAAAATGTAGCGTAAATAATTCTAAACATCCACAAAATTACAAGCTCAAACTACATCAAACAGGTTATAGACTTCCAAGTCTTCAACCATTAAGTGATAAAATGCTTCAAAAATATATATATATTTGATAAAAATTTTAAGAAATAATTATCTACGAAATTGATATTTCATAAATTTTCTTTCAACTCTCAAATAAATTAATTTTGTATTAAAATTACAAATTTTATCATACATCTTTTGGGCGGTGGATTCTAAAAAAAAAACACCTATTTGAGAATCTACCGCAACCACGAACATGCAGTAAATCAAAACTACATTATAACACAATTTTTTTAAAAAATATTATAACACCAATAATCAAATATACCTAGAAATTTTCTTAATTATAAAATATAAAAATTGTGGAAAAAAAATACCCTCTTCGATTTGGGTGGCGGCAGGCGGCTTGCTGAGGTCAGCAACTTCTATGCGGCGGAGGCTTAGAGGCGGGCGTACGGTAGCGGATGGCAGGGTACAGGCGTTGCTCGAGTGTGCTCGGCTGGTCTGATGGAGGTGATGATGGCAGCAGGGAGGCGTAGACAGTTGTTTTGGTTAGGAGAATTTTTTTTAAAATTAGGAGACGATGCCTTGGGCTCACATATTTATCTATTTAAAACATTTAAAATAAAAAAAGAGGGATATGGGGGCCGACTCAGGTCAAATAAATAATACAAATCGAACGCTTGGTTTTTTATTTTAAAAACTTACGACCAGAAACCGAATGAAACTAGTTCATTTCACTAATTTTTTTATGAGGTAAATTTTTTTATCTATTTTAATAATAAAAAAAATTTATATATCTTTTGTTAAAAAAAATTTAAAAGTTCAAATGTCATTATTTTTGTTAAAATAAAAAAATCGACAAATGTGTCAAATAAATTTCTAAAATTATTAAAATTTACATATATTTTTTTAAAACATTATGAATTATATGTTTTTTTTCTCTTTATATATATATAATTCTAATAGTTAAAACTCTAAAATTACCTTAAAAAAAATTAAAACTCTAAAATAACACTTTTTGTTTTTTTCATCTCTACTAAGTGCGCTAATGCAACAACAAATGAATAAAAATGAATATTGGGAATTTTTTTAATGATGAATTTAACTTAATTTAGTTTATTCAGTTATTTAATTTTTTTAATTTTCTAATTTTAAGTTAATTTAACTTAATAAAAATTTCAATTTTTTATTTAATATAAAAAATAGAAATTATATTACAAATAGTTTAATATTTATTTTTAAACATTAAAATAAAATAAATCAATCAAATTCAACCATTTAACTATATTTAGCATTCAATTCAACTTTATTTAAAATTTATTTTAAAAAAACACTGCCTTTTATAATTAACTAGTGTTGGTCATTAAAAAAGAATAATAAACTCTTCGAGCGTTATTAGGAGCTTTTACAAAAGCACTTTTAAAGTATAGCAAACATCCTGTTTGGATTCGCAATTATTAAAACGGCCTGGTAAAACCCAATTGGATTGGACCTCTTAAAGCCCTCACTCAAACCAGCCCAAACGTTGTCTCTCGACCCATCTTCTCCCAAACCCTAACTGCCTCCTTCTTATCCTCCACAGGGAAAAATAATAATAATAACTCCACAAAAACCAAAAATATTTATAAGGGAAAGTGGACCCCACGATGAGTTAAGGCTTAAGCCAATCAACAAGTTCTAAGCTAAGGCTAAGGGCACCCTAACCTAAAAAACTAGTCAGTCGAAGAGAGACGGAGAGCCACCACCACCTCGTTTGTTCAGTTGTTCTCCTCTTCAATTTCTCGTCGCACCCCACAAACAATTCCCTTTATTTATTTCAATTTTTTATTTTCTAATTTTCTTCTTAATAAATATAACAAAGAGGTTAAAGGAACCAAAAAATAAAAAATAAAAAAAAAGCCATAGCCACCCTCTTGCTCCTCGTATCTCCTCCTTACACAATACACACTGTTAGGAGTTAGCCACTTAGCCTTCTCTCTTGAAAATAATAGAAAAACCAAAATAAGGGGAAAAAGGACAAAAAGAATTAAACCAAATTAGATAAATAAATAAATCGAACGGCAATTTTTTCTTTTTTGGTCTCTCTCTCTCTCTCTCTCTCTCTCTCTCTCTTGCTGCTCTCCCTTGGACCCCTCTTTATTTCTTTCTATCTCTCTCTCTCCCTCTCTCTCTTCTCTCTAAAGTCTCAAAGAGCTGTCGCAACCCAATTTGAGAACAGCCTCGGGTCTTCGGTTTCAGGTTCGATCTATGCGACGTCTTTTCTACTGTTCGATTCTCTTTATTTTCGGTTTTATCCCCATTTTCCCCCGTTTTAGGGTTTGATATTGATTGGGGTTTTGGGGATTTATGTCCACGATCTTAATTTTTTCGTCGCCGATTGTTTTGGGCTTTATTGGGTTTTTGTTTTATGCAATTGGGTTTATCAAGAAAATTTTGTTTGTTGAGTCTTTCTTTCTTTGACAAGTTTGTTATATATTTTTATAATCTAGATGGTTTTCGTTCAGCTAGTTTTTCGAATTTTTTGATATTTTGATATGATAGTTTATTTCTGATTACTTATTAGGACTGGGGTTTTTTATTTAGAGAATTACAATTCTTGAATTAGTTTGATTCCTTAAAGTTGAATTGGGGATAGAAATAGAATTAACGTTTTCAAATTTTCTTGTTTTATGTTAATTTGGCTTTTGAGTATTTTAAAAATTATAATATTAACAACATTTGGGGTTAAATTGTTGTATTATGATTAGTTCATTGAAGGTTCCATTTTAATAGGTCTTGATTGATGAAAATTGAATAGTCAAGCTGCAATTTCCTTGCCTTTTTCTGCTTTCAAGCAGCCAAACAGATTGCTTTACAGTTGTTCAACTTTAAAATTTGAGTGATTTTTTTTATATAAATATAATCTCAGTCTGGTATTGGGTTTTTGTATTATGCTAATAAGTTATTTTGAAGGTTATATATTGTTAATATATATAAAGTGTTTGGTATTTGAAGTGAGATTGAAGTGCTAACTTTGACCCCTTTTTTCGGTACAATAGAGAGTGGAATTGAACGAGTGGGGGGAAGGAGTTCTGGACTTGGAAATGGCGGGGATTGTGAGCGAGGAGTCTGGAGTGGGAAGGTCGGTGGAGGGGATTTCGAGTGGGCAGCGTTGTCAATCAGGTGAAGCATTGACGGAGTGGCGGTCATCTGAGCAGGTGGAAAATGGAACCCCATCAACTTCGCCTCCATACTGGGACACTGATGATGAAGATGATGGTTTGATGATTTTGCTCCACTAACTTTTGTTTCGATTATCAGTTCTTGGTCTATGCTATTTTAACTTGTTTGTTATCATTGCGAGATTCTATGATTCGTGATAAATGCCAGTCTGGAAGGAAAAACTGAAGTTAAGGAAAAGGACTGTTACTACAAATAGAATATTAGTAGTTTTGAATTAACATGGCTTTTCCATCTATTTCTGGGTTATGGCATAATAATGATATTGTTTATTTATTCTAGGGTTTTTTGGGGATGGATATTGAGGCCTTAAATCTTAATGCTTGTTACTCCACAATATAGTTTTAACAGATGATTGTAATTGTTAGGAGAGAGTATTTGCTGGAAGCGGAACTTTAAATGGCTTATAGCTGGTCCTTGCCTATATGATTTTGCCTAGTTTGATCATGTTTTCCTGTGAAAATATATATTTAGTTTCCTTGTTTTTTAATGCAAAACATTCAATAACCTTATGTTGTGCATTTCCAGAGCCTGTTATTGTGTTATATCACCATTTAAGAGATATATGTAGTAATGCTTCTCTAATTATCAAGGGGTGGTACATCTCTAATTATCTTGTTTCTTTATCTCCTCTCTAATGCCTTGTCGCCTCAATTGAAAAATGTTAAAGGGTGAGGATGGGCACTAAAAACGGTTGGGGCTTTGTGCAGTTTTTATTATTTCTTCAAACATGCTTCAAAGCTTTAAAACTTTTAAGTTCTGAGGGTATTCCTTGTTAAAGCTTTTAATTTCTGATGGCATTTCTTTGAATTGGTCTTTCAATCATTAGAAGTTAGTCTTTACATTTAATGATGAGATAGACAGTTGATATGAAGGTGAGGCTGATGGAGTCTAAATGCGTTTTCTTTTCTTCCTTAGTCTGCAATGGAAGTAGCAGTACGGTTGCCCAATATGATTATTTTTTTGCTGCTTTAGTCTTGATGCTTTACTTATTTGTTTGTCTTATCATGGAGAAGTGTGTAGCTGGTCTTTGTATTAATTTTTATCATGTTCAATCACCCTTTGTTCCATTTGGCTTCTCAAGCTAAGTTCACTTCTTTGTAGGGCCAAAACCTTCTGAGTTATATGGAAAATACACATGGAAAATAGAGAAATTTTCACAGATTAGCAAACGAGAACTTCGTAGTAATGCATTTGAAGTTGGTGGCTACAAATGGTAAGAGGTTTTATATATGAATGGTTTATAATCACATTCCTTCGATTTTTTTGGTTCCTCAATTGTTATTCCTATTAACATTTATCGGTCATAAGTTTTATCTGTGTCTTTAGTATGTTTAAATCCCCTCCCCTCAACCTCCCACTAGACGAACCATGCCCCATATGGATTTGTATGCATGTACATAGTGCAGATTCTTGAATCAATTTCCTGTAAGTAAATGATCAATCTTGTGACTGTTCAGATAGTATTAATTTGGTCCATTGTTTTTCTTTTTAGTCTTCTGTTGGAAGGAGATAATATTTGTTTGTCCATGAGATGGCATATGTAGGTCTAGTTGTATGTAATACATTTAATCATTCATTAGAAATGATGAAAGTTTCAAGATTACATTAAGTTGTTTCATTTATAATTTTCTATGAAATTTTCTGTACAAAGCACAAAGTCGTTAATATTATCATTTAGTGTTGAAGTATATTGTGATTTCCATCTAGTAGGTTGCAAAGTTGCCACACTTGTGATTTAACTTTCTTACTATGGCTGACAGGTATATTCTAATTTACCCCCAAGGCTGTGATGTTTGCAATCATCTATCTTTGTTTCTCTGTGTTGCTAATCATGACAAACTCCTACCAGGTCTGATATTATCAATGAGTTTCAGATTGCTTCAACTATATTTATTCTTCAATCTCTGCAGTTGTATTTTTATAGTTTTTATTTGTTGTCGACAGGTTGGAGTCATTTTGCTCAGTTTACAATAGCTGTTGTGAATAGAGATCCTAAGAAATCGAAGTATTCTGGTTGGTTGGCTGAAAATCACACTAGCTTGTTTAATTGAGTTCTTGATAAATGAGCGACTAAATGTAAAAGTTTGCAGATACTTTACATCGGTTTTGGAAGAAAGAGCATGACTGGGGGTGGAAAAAGTTTATGGAGCTCTCAAAAGTATCTGATGGGTTTAAAGATGGTGACACTCTCATCATAAAAGCTCAAGTTCAAGTCATCAGGTAGTCTTTAACTTATTGATGAAAATTCTTCTCCTTTGGTGTTTTGTCCAACAGATTGTGCCTATGCTCCATTTTAAGTTTTTCATTGCTTAGTTTATCAAGTGATTGATGACATCTGATAAGTGGCTTTTATGAGTTTTAACTCTTGGTTTTGCTCTGATACTATCCTTATGAGTTTTCTTTTTAGTGTAGTCTCTTTCAGAATAAATTTGAATACTTTGCTTTTGGTGTGCAGAGAGAAAGCAGATCGCCCTTTTCGCTGCCTTGATTGCCAGTACAGGAGGGAACTTGTTAGGGTATATTTGACGAATGTAGAGCAAATTTGTCGGCGTTTTGTGGAAGAAAGGCGTGGTAAACTTGGGAGGTTGATAGAGGAGAAGGCAAGGTGGTCAAGGTATAGTATTATATTTTCCTTTGCCAAACTTAAAACTTTGATTGTTCCTTTTAACTATTTGGAATCTTGCTTTTGAAGGTAAAATTTTCAAGGTTTTTTTAAATTTTTTATGGTTCTTATGAATAGATTGACATTATGCTGTGCATAATAATGTGCTGACTTGGTTTGCATGTATTGGCATATCTAGTACTCTTTTTATTGGCACTGTTAATATATAATTTGTGATGGTTGCAGCTTTTGTGCTTTTTGGTTGGGAATTGATCAAAACGCCAGGCGCCGTATGTCTAGAGAGAAGACAGATGTAATTCTGAAAGTACTTGTAAAGCACTTTTTTATAGAGAAGGAAGTAACGTCTACTTTGGTAATGGATTCCTTATATAGTGGATTGAAGGCACTCGAAGGACAATCTAAGGGCAAGAAAGGGAGGGTAAAGTTGTTAGATGCTGAAGATACACCAGCCCCTATTGTTAACGTAGACAATGATATGTTTGTCTTGGTGGATGATGTTCTGCTGCTACTAGAGAGGGCTGCTTTGGAACCGTTGCCCCCTAAAGATGAGAAAGGTCCTCAGAATCGTACAAAGGTGAGATTTTATATGTTGCACCTCTCTTATGTGTAGTCAGATTATGACTTCAGCCGGTTAGTTTGATGCACTAGGCATGGGTTGTCTGATTCAGTTTCACGCTTTCAATAGTTGCAATGAGTTTGGCTTTCTTGGTGGTATCCATGCTTTCCACTGGAATGATTTTTCCGTAATTTCAAATTGATTAATGTGCTGGAAGTTTCAAAAAATTTGAAGTAATGACCCTGGGCATTAATATGTTACATTCAAAGTTGAATTTTTAGGCAGCTTCTGTGCTTAAGTTGTAGTCGTCAAGGCCAGATTGTCTTACTGTAGGTTTCTAGTTGGTGGAGGTGGTCTAGAATTGTGTTGATGGTGGCAGCATTAATGTTGGTATGATGGTGGTGGTAGAAGGCTCTTGCTATTGGCGATGGTGAGGTCTTCTTGCTATTTTGGGAATATTTTTACTAGTAGTGTGTACATGTAAAATGATATTGTGGATGTGTGTATCTTAGAAAAATAGAGGAAATGGTTCTCATGTTGAGCTGAAAAGGGAAAAAAAAGGATTGGTATTTACCAGCTCATAAAGGAAAAAAAAAGAGGATATTATGTGCCTTTTTTGAATTGGTTTTGTCTTGTATACTTCTCAGTTATGTGACAAGATAATTAAGTTTCATGCCATGTACTTGGCACTTGTGTTGATTTTGAGTTATGGATTGGATTTGGAATTATGGTATATTGAAGTTGTGTTCATATGTTATAAGATAACTAACTCTTCAACTTTGTAATTTCCCAAAAGTTGAAGTTATGCTCTCATATTATGACATAATAATCTCTTAAACTTGTAGTTCTCTTCATGTGCCCTTGCTTTTTCCAATTTGGTAGTTTTTATCATATAATATCATTTTGGGAGACAGATAAAATTAACCACTCCTTCTATCTCTCTCTCTCTCTCTCTTGCCCCCCTCACCACACTCACACGTGCACATGTGTAAGGATAATTTTACCCTATAATTAATGAAGGCTTAGCAACCCATACACATTTGTATGCAGGATGGTAACTCTGGAGAGGACTTCAACAAGGATTCCATTGAGCGTGACGAAAGGCGACTTACAGAACTGGGGCGTAGGACAGTGGAAATTTTTGTCCTTGCCCATATATTTAGGTAGTAATTTGATTCTATGCATTTTATTTTCATTTTGTGGCTCTAGTCTCTTTGGTTCCCATAGACACCTAACTTTTCTCATCTTTACTCACAGCAATAAAATTGAAGTTGCTTACCAGGAAGCAGTTGCACTGAAGAGGCAAGAAGAGTTAATTCGTGAAGAGGAGGCAGCATGGCTGGCTGAAAGTGAGCAAAAGGCTAAACGTGGGGCTGCTGAAAAGGAGAAGAAATCTAAGAAAAAACAGGTATGCTCTTCATTTTCATTAAGACTCAAATCTAGGACCCTAATGTTTCTCCCTCTTTGCCCCTAAGCTACAAATTAGGTGGTGAAATCATGAGAAAGCTGATTCTATAGTTCTACGGAGCTTAAATTTTTTATTTCCTTATTGATTGTGTTTCTTAAAAGTTATTATGTGGGAATCTGGGGCAAAAGATAGGTACTTGTTGCTGTTTGTCTTCAAATAATCATTTTTTAGCAGTTTCACCTTGTTCTTGATAAATGTTTTGCTGATATGATTAATAAATGATTTTTGATATGATTAATAAATGATTTTTTCTTGGCTAAGCTATTTTTTTGCACAATGTATTCTATTTGGTGCGTATTTCTGCAAAGTTGTGACGAATGTTCAATTTTTCCCTCTTTTGGAATTTTCCTAGATATCACATGGATTGCTTGGTTTTCATTCTTGAAAGCTGAAAATTTTCTTTTTCTTTTTGTATATCACAGGCTAAACAAAAACGGAACAATCGCAAAGGTAAAGAAAAAAAGAGGGAGGAAAAGCCCAGTGTTCCTCTCCAAGGCAAGCATGAAGAAGAAAACCCTGGTGATGAGAAAAAAGATTCCATAGTAGAGGATGTCCAACCTGTGCCTGAAAAGCTAGATATGCTTGAAGATGTTTCTGATGTTTCTGATTCAGTTGATGGTGCTGCAGAAGTACTTCAGCCTGATTCTGATGACAGAGATGCAAGCCCTGTCAATTGGGACACTGATGCATCTGAAGTTATTCCTCCCACAGAAGCCAGTAGCAGTGCAGTTTGTAGCCTATCATCGGTACCGAATGGGATGACTGAAAAGAGGAGCCAGTGTGTAATGGATGATAGTTCCTCAACATGTTCTACTGACTCAGTCCCATCAGTGGTGATGAATGGGCCCTATAAAGGAAATTCCTTTACTAACTACCAAAATCAAAAGTCACCAAGCAGGTAAACATATGGCTTACATTTGTTTTTCAGGTAGTACCAGAGAATATTCATATTCATTTGATTTGACTCATCTAATATGTAGAGGGAAGAATCGGCGGTCAAAGGTCACACTTGATGGGAGTATTGGGGTAACTGAAACAGATGATCATCTGCCAAGATCTGCTGCAGATGGAGGGGAACATAATGATGTCTCTGAGAGCAATAAGCCCAGTGAATCCGAGACTCAGGCTGTTTCGTCCTCAATGGATCAGGCAAAATTCCTTGAGCAGAATGTTGTTAAGGTTGCTTACTAGAATTTCTTCGCACAAATCTCTGATATTTATGTAGGGTGAGAATTACAAAAGCTGTTAATAGCATCAAAGCATCTCATAAGCATTAAAGCTCCTTACCTATATTTGGGTCACTTCATCTACTTGTAAGCTTTCTATGATTTTTTGTACTTTTGACATGCTGGGTGATTTTTGGCTTATAACCTAATTTTTTCTTTTTTAACTTATTCATGGTCATTTTTCTCTATTTTCAACGCAAGCCTATATTTAATTGTATCACCTTGCAAAAAGCTTTTAATGACTCATTGCCTTTTTATTTTTCCGTTTCTGAAGAAAAATCTGTATTTAATTTCTTTTTATTCTCTTTCCGAGGAAAAATCTGATTTATTTTACAGCTTAAGTAATGTGTAGAATTCTCATCTTTTCTTTTGCATTTGTATTCTGCTATAATTTTTCCTCCTTTTGAGGGATGATTAGCCATAATTTGAGGGACAATTCTATTGCAAATTGTGCATGTTAATCAAGGGTATGATGCTCATGTCTGCTTGTGTCAATAACTCGTATGGACTGCATTAGAGGCGTGTACTCCTGTAACAGTCTTGTAATTGCAAACTTGATAATGGTCTCATATTCTATGGTTCTTCTTCATGCAAATTGTGGATCAATACACTTTCAATGGCTGATGGTACACTTCACATGCATAATTAATGTATTTTGGAAATGATAGATGTTGGATATTCTTTTTGCAATTGGAAGTGCTTTCTCTAGGGATAGTGACTCCGTGTCATATATGTGTAAACCTTGTGGCATTATAAAAGTTCAGTATATATGCTTTATACGATAAATGCCAAAAACACGTGCTAGCTGTGTGTAGTTTCCATGGTTGCCTTGTTCAAAATTCTGCCTCTTTGTTAAGATTTGTCAAATATGAGGAAGTGACTTTAGAAGTCTCACTGCAACAATAGTTCCTCTTTGTAGGCTGTTGTGAAGGTGGCTTTTTAGTGTGCTTAATGTTAGAACTTTTTCTTTCTGTTTTTGTGTTATTCTTTCTAGTTCTTCATCCTTTTTATTTTTCTTTCTACTTTTATTTCCACTTAGTCATGTAAAGGTTTTGATTTTATCATATTGAGTTTGTTATCATGGGCATTTCTTTTATATGTAATAGGATGAACTTTCTTCACTGCAAAAGGAACTGAGCATCAAAGATCCAATTGATACTGAAAGACCTAAAGACAAGAAAACAGTTGTACCATCCTCTCCAAGAAGCCCTTCTAGAAATCTGCAGTCCACTGTTCAATTGAAGCCAGCTTCCAAGAGCACTGCTATTGTGGATCCTGTCTCAAATGCAAAAGCATCTTCTAATGGCCAACAGCAGACTGATCAGGTAGTGGCATTGAGCACTCCACCCCAAGTTACGGGTGTTTCCAAATCTGACATCCAGAAAACTGCTACTACAAAACAGTCTGAAAAAACTATGGAACAGCAAGTGCCTATTATGTCCAGGCCCTCTAGTGCTCCTCTTGTCCCTGGTCCACGACCTACTGCTCCTGTTGTTTCCATGGTGCATACTGCCCCACTACTTGCACGTTCAGTTAGTGCAGCTGGTCGGTTGGGTCCTGACCTCTCACCTGCTACCCATAATTATATTCCTCAGTCCAGAAATGCCAAACTGGCTAATCCTGTTGGTTCATGTTCGTCTAGCTTAACCCATCCCAACACTCCAAGTTTGGGAGTAAACCCAACCCCAATATACTCGCAGCCGGCCTTGGTATCTGCACCTATGTTTTTACCCCAGAGCTCTGAAAGGGTTGACCCAAATTCAGTCCAGTCAGGGTTTCCTTTTGTCATGGTAACTCGGGATGTCTTACAGAATGGGCACCAGTGGATGGAGCATTCTCCAAGGGATGCTGGCAGAATCATGCAGTGTGATCCTTCTTCCCTGACCAATGATATTCAAAATCTTGACATGTACAAGCCTGTGCCCAGTGGATCCCAGGAGCAATTCTCCAATGAGTTTCCAGCCTGTACATCTGGGCATCAAACCCAAGGTGTTTTGGCAGATGAGTTCCCACACCTTGATATCATCAATGACTTGCTTGATGATGAACATGGTGCTGGTATGGCAGCTAGGGCAGGCACAGTTCTCCAGTCTCTTGGCAATGGGGCACACCTCTTAAATCGGCAGTTTACTTTTCCACTTGATATGTGTTCATCAAGTGACACAGGGTCCTCAACTGGTTCATGTAAGTTTGAGCGGACACGGAGTTACCATGATGATGGATTCCAAAGGGGGTATAATTCTTCTGCTGGCCATTTTGACTCCATTAGGGAGTTTATTCCCCAAGCAACTGTGATACCCTATTCAAATGGGCAAATTGATGGGATGTTTCCAACCGTGTGGCAGATGCCTGGTTCTGATCTATCGTTACTTGGTGTGAGGAACACAGAGAGCGAGGGTTACCCATATTTCCACCCGGAGTATTCAAATTTGGCCTGTGGGGTTAATGGCTACACGGTATTCCGACCTTCAAATGGCCTTTAGAGAAAGCCACGACGGAGTTGGCCCTGAAATTAGAGGGTTACCTCTCCGTTGTAATAATGTATTTGAGGAAATTGGGTCTTACATTTGGAGTGAAGGTGTAATCTTTCACAAGAAAAAAATATTATGTAAAGAGTGTTTCTGCTTTGCTGCATCCAGTTATTTAGTGTTCTTTTTGATATTAGAAATGAGGCCTGATCTATTTTAGTTTTCTCCTTAATGGTTGAATCTGGCTTGATGAATGTGAACCACATTTTGCCGAGTGTGATGGTATTGATAAATGTAGTTCACTACGGCTCCCAAGGCAAGCCTTTTTTTTATTTTTGAGAATAAGTCTTCACTCTTCATTGATAACAATTGGAAATTTTCTGTCCACACTGTTAGACATGAATGATTTAAATCAAACTTGGCAAGCAGGTGAGCTGCCATATTACAGACTCTTGGAGCATATTTAATTCCGGCTTCCCATGTTTGGCTCATCCTTTTTCGGATGTCTTGTATAGTCCATTTAATCTCCTTCAGTGAGCGGATGGCACCTGTCACTAACTCTACTACATTTTTGGCATCAAATTCTATTATAATTTTGTTCAAACTCTTTCCATCTGCCACTTGAATTCCTAGTTGCACAGCTGCTGCTTCTGCATATTCAACATCCCAGTCAGACGCTCTTCTATTAGTTGCCATCCATATAATTTTTCCTTAACAGTTCCTGGCAACAGCTCCTAAACCAGCTTTCTTAGTGCTCAGATCTAATGCAGCATCTACATTAATTTTATAGTATCCTCTAGGAGGCGGTTCCCATTTCTGATCTTCTCTGCTTTTTTGAGGTTCTTTGCCAGGTTGCATTGTAGTGTTGCTTTTTATTGCATCCAGATAAGCTTCTGTCCTGTCTAATAAACTTGACAATCCCTCTTATTTGCCAATGATAATATGGCTGTTTCTAGCTTTCCAACAAGACCATAGCAACATTATCACTTTTTCCATTTCTTCCTCTGTGGCAACTGATCTAGTGTGCTTGAGAAAGCTCCATAGGTCCATATCTTTAGTGCCCTTGATCAGCTCTGCAAACTAGGTGTTCATCCACAGTGCCTTATTCCCCTTACATCTAACCAGAGTATGGGTACACGTTTCTTCCTCCCTAAGGCATCTTGGACAAATGGCCTGACTTATTACTTTCTAGAATACCAAAGCAGTAGCAGTAGGTAATAAGTTTTGTAGAGCCCTCCATTGAAAGATTTTTACTTTCTGGGAAATTGATATTGTCTAAATAAATTTCCACCAATGCTTATTGTTTTCAGAAGATCAGGATCAGCATTGTGTTTCCCCATGTAAGGCCACATAGTAGCCACTTTTAACTGTATAGGCCCCTCTCTTCTCATAATGCTAGCATAGGTCATCTTCAATTTTTGACTTTGGCAAGGGAATTTTAAGAATTTGTTCCACATCCTCCTCTTTAAAACACCGTTGGATCAGGTCTTTGTTCCAGTTGTTCCTGTCATCTAACAGCATCTTCACCTTGCTTCCATTAAGGAGATATTTGGGGGAAATAGGCTTCATGGTTGGCACCCTTGGATCCAATTACTATTGTAGGTGTCCACTGCTTCTCCATTACTAATTAACCATCTCACGCCCTTCTCCAAGAGTTATCTGCGCCACATTAAGCTTCTCCAAATACACGAGGGATTGTTGCCAATTTTTGCTTCCATGAACTGCTTCCTCCTAAAATATCTAGCCTTTAGGACACAGGCAGTAAGGGATGTTGGATATTGAAGTATTCTCCAGGCCTGTTTTGCTAAAAGGGCTTCATTAAAACACGACATTTCTCTGAATCCCATTCCATTACTACTCTTCCCTTTGCAAAGCTTCCTCCAATTGAGCCAGTGAATCTTCTTCTTGCCCTCCTCTTCAGATCCCCACAGTATGTCCTCACATAGACCCCAAGGGAGCTTAATGACACTCATGGAAAAAGTTGGGATTGTTTGAGTCACTGCTTTAAGCATTACGTCTTTACTACCACATGGGAGTAACATCCCATGCCACCCCTTGATTTTTTTTCAGGATCCTCAGTTTAATTTCATCAAAGTACTGGCCCTTTCTCCTACCCACCATTGATGGTAAACCTAAGTATTTTTCATGTCTAGAAAGCTCTTTGAGCTGGAACACTTCTGTAAGCTTCTGAACTTCATTTCTGGGCACATTTGAGCTAAAGAAAATGGATGGTTTTTCATAATTGACCAGCTGCCCTGATGCCTTGCTGTACCTCTCAAGAATACTCTTCAAAAACCTGCACTCTTGCTCAGTTGCTCTAACAAATACTAAGCTATCATCAGCAAATAGTAAATGAATAATTAAGATTGAGCTACTGAATCTAATTCCCATTATTTATTTTCCTCTTCTACTTTAGATATTAAAGATGAAAGAGCCTCAACACAGATTATGAAGAGGTAGGGAGATAAGGGGGCACCCTTGTCCAATACCCCTCTCAGCTTTGAATTGCCCTCTTATAGATCCATTCAGATGAAGAGAAAAGCTAGATGTTGTTATACATCTCTGAATCAGTTGGACCCACTCACCCTCAAACCCCAGTTTCTCCATAACATCTTCCAAGAAAAGCCCATTCCACCCTATCATAGGCTTTATTGATATCTAGCTTAAGTGCTTTGCCCTTTCTCTTATTCTTAATTTTGTGGAGACACTTATACCCAACCATAATATTATCAATGATAAGCCTAGCTGGTACAAAAGCACTTTTTATTTTATGCTATGATGTCTTTTAAAATGAGTTTTAGTTTATTGGCAATGGCTTAGGCAATGAATCTATATATCACATTGCATAGACTTATAAGCCTAAAATCTGTTGGTTTTGGGTGGGGGGGTGGGGTGGGGTGGGGTGGGGTGGTGTTAGTTTTAGGAATAAGAGCTAAAAGGGTATGATTGAGGGGAGCAGTATTACCTTTATGATTGAGCACCTTCAGACAGGTCCTTATTGTGTCCTCTCCAATATGTTCCCAATGTTTTTATTGTGTTGATAGTCCATCCGGGCCAGGAGCTTTGGAGGGGTTGGATTGCCACACAGCTCTGGAGATTCCTCCCTAGTGAATGGCTTCATGAGCTCCTCATTCATCGGACTTTTTACTTTGTTGGTTATTCCATTAAAGGCTGCATCTCTGTGGCTTTTTTCAGGTCTTGTAGAGGTAAAATCCTCTGAAAGTAATCACACAAAATTTGTCCCACAACATCCTCATTCTCCTTCCACTTCCCATCTTCATCTACTAGGCCTTTAATCTCATTCTTCCTCCTTCTCTGATTAGCCCGAGCACGAAAATATTTTGTGTTTCTATCCCCTGCCTTCAGCCAATTTGCTCTAGCTCTTTGCTTCCAGTATACCTCTTCCTCATGTAGCAGATTGTCAATTTGATTTTCCAGAGCCAAAACTTTGTTCCCACACTCATACTGAACATTAGCATTCTTGAGCTGCATTAATTCTTTAGTTAGCTGCTCGATCTTCCTCATCCTGGCACCAAACTTTTCTTTCCCCCAAGTTCTCAGAGTCTACTTCAGTTTTTCTGTTCTAACTATGAAAGCCTCAATTGGTCCCCTTCTTTCCTCTTCAAAGAGCTCCCAACCCTCTTTGACTTTCTCCATGCATTCTATATGGAGGTCCCATACATTTTCATAATGGAACTTGGCACCATCCCTCTTCTGTTCTTTTTCCACTCATTCTTCTTCCACCATTCCACTTGAATCGGGCAATGATCAGAGCCTGTTGCCACCAAGTGCTGGACCTCAAATCTGCCCACACAGTCACTCCACCCTTCATTGCACAGAAACTCATCGAGCCTTTCTTCGATCAGTCTTCCTCCGTATCTTCTTTTGACCAGGTATAGGGAAAGCCTTTCCACCCCATATCAGATAAATTACACACTCTTACAGCTTCTCTGAACTGTTTAATTGCATTGACACACCTCATTACCCTCATTCTTTTCACCGGGTCTCATAATTTCATTGAAACCCCTAAAGCACAGCCATGGCAGCGAGAACATCTAGTTCAGTCTTTTCATCATCTCCTAAGTATGCTTTTCTGATCGATTTCTGGCATTCCGTAAATTCCAGTTGCTCTCCACACCATCTACTTTCTTAACAATTGCATCCACATGACATTTACTATAGGACACAATTCATAAATCACCTTCATCTTCTCACAAAAGAGCTATACCGCCCGCTAATTCATTCCTACCTACTGCTAAGCAATCTGCCACTCCCAGATTACCACTAACACGTCTCATTTGATCTTCTCTAAGTTTTGTTAAAACATTGAGGAGATTTTTGAGTGCTCCAAATGTTCGGGGGTTCCCCAACCCATGAACATTCTAGCTTATAGTTTTCATTGCTCTCGGCAGGGCTGGATCCCAGCCTCCGCCGCTGGATCACGGTTGAGCAAACTTGTTACAGTTGTAACTTCTTTCTCAAGACCTTCCCAAAATAGTCGTTGGTTTTCCTGAACTTTCTTTTTCTTTCCAGTATTTGGGCCTTCATTTACATTCACACTTTCTTTCCATTTCCCTAGAGTCATAGCCATATCTTGATCCGGGCTGGGACCTCTTGCTAATAGTTTCCACTTCCTTCTCCCTATTTGTTGGGTTTTGTTTATGAGGCCCATTTTCTTCTTTCTGTTGTGTTGTGTCTATTTCTTGTAATTCTCGGCCCACTTCTGCTTCAGCCAACAAGGCCCTTTCTTTGGCTCCACAATGATTCGTTTCTGTGAGTTTTTTTCCCGCTCCGCAGCAAAATTTTATTCTCGCCTTTCCATCTTTATCACAACCCTCATCTTTCTTTCTTTCATCGTTTTACTTTTTTCCCCCTATTTGGTTCTTTCATGTCCCTAGGATCTATGTCCATCCTAGGGTTATCACCATCGCCATTATTTTCTCCTGTACTCTCCTCCTTCCTCGATTCTTTCTCCCCTTCCATTTCTGGGTTTGTTCTCGGGTCTTCACCCGGATCACCTGTACTACCCGTTTCTGTACTCTGACCCGAGAGATTCTCATCTCCCACTTCTGGTCCCCTGCTTCCTCCAGCATTTTTCCTGGTAGTTCCCCATAACCAATCATCTGTTGCACCATCCTTCTACTCTCCTTTGTCTTTTTTCCCACTTGCATCTTCTCTTTCTCCTTCCCCCTGGTTTGTTTACTATGTTCACTAAAGATTCCTGCCCTCATCCAGGCTCCATAGCCAAACTCAGTCTCCTCCGAGCTATCGCCGCTACTTCCACTTCCTCCTCCCTTGTCCCTCTTGGTTCGCCTTCTGTATTCCTCACATTCACGGTATGTATGGCCCAATAAACCACATTGATAACAAAATTCTGGCATTCGTTCGTATGAAATGGTAGCGGAACCTCGTCACTCGTTCCTTCAACTCCAACTTTCACAAATCTTCAAAGTGGCTTGGTTATATCAACTGACTCTTGCTCTCACAAACTTGTCGGTGCAGCTACCTTGACTGTTCATCTCAACTTCTTCCACTTTTCCAATTTTACTGGCGACCATTTTGATTGTTTTATGTTGCATACAAATCACTGGCACATTATGTAATTGAATCAAAAGGATGCATATGAGAACAAAATCCTATTTCTTTCTCCCATGCCCTCTACTTCTATTAACACTATGAGAGCTTTATCGAAGTGCCACGGCTCTCCTACTAAGACATTCATTTTATCTTCCTTGGCTTCAAAGTTACATAGGAACTGGTTGTCGCCCAGAGATTCAATTTGCAGGTTCTCAACAAGTCGGCATACCTATTGTTTTGTACTCCTAAAAGCTTCTCTATTAACTGCTTTATTGAAAAGAACCTTGCCAATCAAACAGTTTGCTTGCATTGTTTCCCTCCTTTACCTTTTTGTCCCTTATAATTTCTACATTTTCCTTCTCCTCGTCCGAGATTTTGAGTGATTCACGAAGTCTAACTAATCTCTCAGTGTCCATCTTTAAGACTATTTATAACTTCAGAAAACTGTATTTATTATCCCTTCCAACCTGTGTAAATGATCTTCTACCAAATCTACAACTACACTTGAGTTAAGAATTCTCAACTGACTGGCTAACCCGGTGTGGGTTCAAAACTCCTTTCACACTTCCTCCTGATGAGAGCACAGGGGAGGGGAAAGACCCCCAAGGCAAGCCTTGAGCAAACCACTTGTCATCTTAACTTTAAATAAATTGCGAGATGTCATTTCTACTTTCCTTGGTTGCAATATTAAGCAGGACAGGAAAGAGTATAAAATTTAACTTATCATAATTATTTTATATTACATTTACATTTTATATTTACAAGAGAGGTTTTATTTATTTATTTTGTTAATAAAAGGTGGATTCATTAAGTAGCAAAGAGCTACAACAAAGATGAGTCAACATCATCATGCGTCTCGTCTATGGTTCTCTAGAGTTCAGTTCAGTGCCAACACTTGAGAATAAAACAAAATTTCACATGTGAATTTTTATTTTAATTGGGATTAGGGTTATTAGATATAAAATAATTTTATATAAATATTTATATGCGTTATAGTGGAGCTGTTTGAGTATTCATTGTTTATAGAAAAATAAAGATACACTAAACATTAAATTCTTTTGAGAGTTTTTTATTATATTTTTTTATAAATTTTCTAGAGAATTAATAAGAGAAGTTAAAATTCTTAAATCTACTATGGACATAGGTGATTAATTAAATCACGTAAGTGATTGTATTGTACTTTTATTTATTTGCTTTACGTTCTTGTTATTTCTTCCTCCATTGATTAAGAATTTCGATTTTTAAGAAGTATTATGATCATCCAATAAGAAGAGTTTTAATTTTTTTCAAATGAACGATTTAAAGACCTATTGATTCTAACAACTGATTGCAGAGTTGATCATTCGAACCATTCCACGTGGCTACGAACCACGGTGTTGGGGGTTCGAATCCCTCATCCCCGAATCTTCTTACGTAATGGTACGGAGTAATAGTATCATTGGAGTAGATACACGAATTACTTTAAATATAAGAAGCCGAGTGGGTGGATTGGTCCAAATGGAGAGAAAAAAAATGGGGATTGAACTGAAAATATTTTCTAGAGATATCTATTTTCCCGGAGAGATAGATAAGATATCCCAAAAGATAAAATACGAGCTTGTTTTATAGTGAGATGGATCCAGAAAAAGGGGGGTTCTAGTAATAATCTAGAAACGATTTGTGTATATATTTCACAGAAACGTGAAATCAAAGTAGGTGATAAAGTGCTGGAAGACATAGAAATAAGGGTATTATTTCAAAAAATTTGCCTAGGATATGCCTTATTTGCAAGATGGAAGGCCTGTTGATATGGTTTTCAATTTTATTTGATATCTTGATTATTTCGCTGCACAAAAAGATTAGGGTTCAAGGTTTAACTTGATTAGGATTCTTCGTTTAAACCTAATCTCACAGATAGAACGACAATTTCTCCAACAAATTGGTGTTAGAACAATATTCGATAATACACATCAAGGGTATTTAAACCATGACTACAATCAAGCAAGAAATAGAAAATTTCAACGGGATGAAAGACTTCAATCTTTAAAAGAAGAAGGTTAGACCTCTACTAGTGAAAGAAGTGTTAAACTTAGCCTTAGAGGAAGATTGGGACACAATTCAGAAAAAAGCTCACAGCATCATAATCTTAGCGTTGAGCAATAAACTATTGATGGAAGTTGGTGCTGAAGAAACTGCTTATGACTTATGAAAGAGACTCAATGTATTATACATGAAGAAGTTTCTTGCTAATAGACTTTTTATGAAGAAAAATATGCATCAACTAACTATGCACGAGAGATCTTCATTGAGAGCTCATATTGACGAGTTCCATAAAATCATCATAAGTCTTAAGCAATTGGGCATCAAGACTGAGGATGAAGACAATGTCATAATCCTGTTAAATTCGTTATCGAAGAGATATAAGAGCTTTATGGATACGCTATTGTATGGTAAGAATTTCTTAACAATGAATGATGTCAAGGCATCATTGAACTTGACACGTCCAGAATATAGAAGTTATTCCCAAGTGCAGGATTGTCGAAGTAATAAATAACCCGATGAGAACGGGGTCGATCCACAGGGAAGTAGAATTAAAATTACAAATTATAAACACTTTAAAGATAATTAATGCAGTATAAGATGTTTGCAAATATTATTTCAATTAACCAATTCAAATAAAAAGTTAAGGTTATGGAGATTCACTCTTGGCATAAGAAATAAGAATATATTTAATTTTTTTATAACTCAATTGGAATCCTCACACAAATAAGGTTCCAACCGGAAAATATAGCAATTAAAGTTCATCATCATTTATATATTAATTAGTATTTATTGTTTTTAATTATTATACACCAAATCTTATAAATGGGTTCAAGTATTTATTATGCCAATCTTTATATTTGTCTACAATAAATCAAGACTCCCACTTTACAAGAAAGGTTATATAAACCAAATCTTGTAAATGATTTCAAGAATTTATTGTGCCAAGTATTAAGTTTGTCAATAATAAATCAAGAATCACCACTTTAGAAGAAAGGGTATTAATTCTACAAACAAAATAAATACATCATATATAAATTTGCATAACTTAAAAATGAAGCATTAAATTCATGAATAAATATTAAACATATCTTATTACCTTGCCAAGAGCTTCACCCTTTCACCTTAGCTTAAACAAAATTATTTGGACATAATAAAACTAAATGAAAAGAAAAGAAATAGAAGAAGAAATAACATGACTTAATAGTAAACAAGAGAAATAATAGTACAAGGAAATGGATACAAAGGAAAAGTATTTTGAACTAAATTCTAACTTTCTAATTACATTTTTTAGGCATAAACAAGCCACCTATTTATAGAAAAACATGGATAAATCGAGACAAATTTGGAAGGAACCACTTGGTTGATGAAAGTCAAGAATGGTGGCAAAATAATTTGCATTCATTATCACTTGGGCACCCACTTGATTATCCAATTTGGAATTGATGTGATCCGAATTAGCTGTCACTCAAAACATAAAAGTTGTAGATAAGTCTCTTATATTTCCAAATTGAGTGATCTCATACGTATTAGATACGTATTTCTATAGTTATGGGCCAAATACTGATAACTGTTCAAACTGGGCCTGTACTGCAGATCAATTCTGTTCTAGGCCAATTTTCACCCTCTAAACACTCGAATTTCCAATTCTTTGTGAAATATAATATGTTACCCCATTGAGTTAGCTCTGCACAGGAGTAAGAATCACCTCAATTGGATCTTTAGGTAGAAAGTTATGCCCATTTTACCGAACCTGCCACAAAACAGTTATAAGATAATTAAGTACAATATTGTAAACATACTTAAGTTAAGAAAATTAAATACACTAGTAATACAAAACAATCATGTAAAACTCTTATTAAATGTGTAATTTCAAGTGTTCATCAGAACTCAAAAGAATTAACAAAGAAATCTGAATTCGAGAGTGAAGCAATATTGCTTACACAAGGGAAGAAGAGCCACCAATCAAGGAGGAGATTGAAGAAGTGTTTCCCTTATCATAAGAAATAGCACTTTGTGAATGATTGTCCTATATCAAAAGGCCAAGATGGATGTACTGTTATCGATAGTCTTGGTAAAGATATAAAAGTTATAGAAACATTAGTAGCCTCAAGGGGAAAGTACGCTGGTAAATGGTTACTAAATTTCAGGTGTAATATCTATATGTGTTCTGACAGATCGTTGTTCACCAACTATAAAGTTATGAGAGGTAAAACTCTGATGGGGAATGACATGACTTGTGAGATTATAGAAATTGGTGACATAAAGTTACAGATGCAAGGTGGAGAAATTAAGGACTTACGTGGTGTAAGGCATGTTCCTAATCTGATGAGGAATTTGATATCCCTAGGCAAGCTCGATGAGGAGGGGTATGTGGTTAGAGCAAAAAAGTAAAAAATTAAGAGTAAAAAAAATATCTATAAGGTTTTAGGGTGAGAAGCACAATAGAAGGCTCTATGTGCTTAAGGAGATGGTCATGAGTGGCCCAATAAGGGGTGTTAGAGTAATACAGATCACTAGGCGACATCCAAATTGTGCTTACCATGGTAATGAGAGTCAGAAATGAGTGCAATGCATCAATACCTTATGCAAGGTGCACGAATGCCTTTGGAGACCAAAGTCACTAATTTGGGGAAAGTTAAATCTTAGTAGAGACTTAACTGGACTTAACTCTAGGTGATAAAGTATTGGTGTGGATAAGATTCAGAAGACTTCTTATTTGGAGATTTTGAATCAAGAAATAATTTATTAGAGATTTAGTGATTCAACAATCTTATTTGGGCAATAATTGTAAAGAATACCAAAGATGAGAGTCACAAGAAGATTGAGACATGTAGAATATGCATGAGAAAGTTTAGGACGCGTGGGATATGCATAAAAAAGTAAAATAGGACTTGAAAACTCGAAATGAGGCAAGATATGTGAGGATTGCATGACCAGGCCACAACACTGCGGTGCTAAGGCCGTAGCGCCTTAACGCTAGAAGGCAATAAGCACAGTGTCGCAATGCTGGGTCAATTTCGTGCCAACACCGAAGCACTGGCCACCCAATGCTACGGCGCCAGACGCGAGAAATTTTATTTTGGCTAGGGATTTTTAAGTTTTGAGGAGCTTTGAACTCTTAAAACACATGGACTATTATTCCAATTAAGATTAGGGTTAGTAGGCACTCAATAACCCCTATATAAACTCTTGTAAACCCTTTACTTTGAGAGCAAGTATTAAGAGAGACTCGAAAAGAGAGAAGAACTAGGTAGACATTAAGTGCTTGTGTGTGCTAGAGTGGAACTGATTTTTAGGTATTTATTGTTTATAGGAGAGCAATGGTACACTAAACATTATATCATTTTGAGAGTTCTTTATTGTGTTTTCTTGTAAATTCTCTAAGCAGTTAATAAGAGAGGCTAAGATCATTGGATCCATTGTGAACATTGGAGATTAACCAAACCACATAAGTTATTGTGTTGTGCTCTTATTTATCTGTTTTACGTTCTTGCTATTTTTGTGTGATATCTTAGTTATTCCACCGTGCAAAGAGGTTAGGGTTATTCACTTAAACTTGATCTTACTGGGAGAAGAGTGATTCCTTCAACAACACTCAACGGGTGTTTTTCCTTACGTACAAATGTTTGTGATGTTAACTTGATGTATCTTGTTAGAAAAAAAATTTTGAGAAGATAGTATTTGAATATTGTGGGAATTTTGTGGTTGGAAGCTATTATTTGTAAGGCTTAAGTTTCCAGTTCTATTTTTCAACCAGAGAAGATTGCAACTCTTATCAAGGTTACAAATATGAAGAGTGACTTTTACTGGCCGAGTTTGTTCTCCAAGCTCTTTGCGAAGAGAAACATTGAGGATCTGATTCTGAATGTTGGGCTTGGTATGCTACTTTTTGGACTGTGTTCCTAGCTTGAGCTTTTCCTTCTTTTACTTTCAAGTGGCTTTATTGACATTGTTTTTATTAATCAAAATATAGGTGATGCACCGGTAGCTTTTGTTGCCCCTGTTGCTGCCACTGCTGGTGGTGGTGGTGCAACCCCTGCTGGTGCCGTCGAAGAGAAGAAGGTAATTTCCAAACTTGTTTTCATCTTTAATCAGTTTTAAGTGTGGCTGTAGAAACACTGCACTTGACACATTATATGTTTACTGTTTTCAGAACAAACCTTTCATCCAATAACAATCCCCTGTTTTGTTTATGAAAATTATGCTTACTTTGCTTTGCGTCGTATTCGATGCAATCTTTAGAGCAACAAGTTACTTTGGTTGGACTTATATTTGTAGTTAGTTTTGACCACTTGTCTGATGGATTGCTTGAGGATAATATCTGATAATGATTTCTCTACATTAAATTTATTATTTTATGCCATGTAAATCCCCTGGAACAATTTGCTATTTGGTTTGATTTGCGTCTGTTTTTTAGGAGCTGCTCATTTAAAACTTTCCCATAAACTATTGTCGCTGCAACTTAACAGCTTTGGCTATTGCTATATGTTTGAAATACTTTCTCAAGCTTTTATTATTACCTTCATCCTATATATATAATTAAGGCTTCTGATTAGGCTTTTAGAAATAATATGTTACTAGTTGTTGGTAGGATCCATGTTATGTGGGTCCAAGGGCTAATTTATAATTTTATAAAAATTATAAACTTGTATGAAATTAGCCATTAAGGGAGTTGAATAAATTTTTTTATAAGTGCACATTAACTGAAATAGAAGTTTTATGTTTTTGTTTTGAGAATAAACAAAATGCAGAAAGTGCAGAGGTAGAAACAAAAACAGAGAAAAATCAAGAGAAGAAAAAAATAGGAAAGCTAGGGTTTCAATTTTTCTTTTAATGATTAAAGTCAATTTGAGCTCCGATTTTGCTCAAAATTTAAAGGTGAGTTCCTAACATCTTGCTCTACAATTTTACCAGATTTGATTTTTGATTTAGCCTCTGATATAGTAGAATCTAACAAATGTATACTTAAGGCGAATTTGTTAGATTTATTATTGTTGAACCGAGATTAATATTCTTAATGTTGTGGTGAGCCTTTAGTGTGATTTTAGAGAGAATATTATTGTAATCTCATTATTATTACACAGTGAAAGGGTTGATATCGGACTACAGTCTCGTGATTTTTTTCCAATTGAGTTTTTCACGTAAAACTTTAGTGTCCATTATGCTTGATTGCGGTTTATAATTTATGATAATATTATTTTGCTATTTGTGGTGATACACTGTCCATTTTAATAATACAAAGTGGGAGAAAGAATTATTTCTGTTACGTAGTATTTTGTTGATCTTTCCCAACAAAGTGGCATCAGAGCCAGATTATGTTGTGTTTAATTTGTGTTGATTAAAATGGAAAAAATTCTGCATGCATGATTAAATTGAAGGCATGGAATTATAATATATGGAAGTCCAGAATGGAAGATTTATTTTTTGTAAAAGACATACATGAACCCATTGAAGGGAATGCTGTAAAACTTGGGAAAATGAGTGATAAGGAGTGGATTCAATTACATAGATATGTGTTAGCACCATTAGGCAATGGATAGATCAAAGTGTATTTCACCATGTGGCAAAAAAGACCAAGGCTGATGTTACGTGAAGAAAATTAGAGTCTATTTATGAGCAGCCTACACCACAAAGTAAAGCCAATTTAATGAGGAGACTTGTAAATTTAAAATACAAGGAAGAGTGTAGTATAGCTAAGCACACCAGTGAGTTTTAAGGCCTAGTGAACAAGTTGACGACTATGAATATTTCACTAGATGATGAATTACAAGCATTGTTATTGCTTAGTTTTTTATCGGATAATTAGGAGACATTTGTGGTGTCAGTAAATAATTCAACGCCAAATGAGAAGCTAACCATAGAAATGGTTAAGGATATAATGCAAAATGAAGAAGCTAGACAGAAACACTTGTTACAGAAAAGCATGAAAGGCGAGGAATAAGTCAAAGTAGAAGTTCTCACAATAACAATTACAGTGGAAGATCTAAGTCTCAATGAAAAAATGTCAAGTGTTACCATTGAAACAAATTTGGGCATAGAAAGAGAGTGTGTAGAATATAAAAAAGGGAACAAGTTAAAGAAAAAGGTGAATCACAGAAAAATGAACAAGTAAGCAGTACAGCAGCTTCTGATGGAGATATGTCTATTGTTTATAATGAGAACTCCCTAAATCTCACATGGTATGTAAGTGATTGGGTAATTGATTTGAGTGCTTTATTTCTTGTTACTTCAAATGGTTATTTCTTCACATTCTACACTAGTGGTGATTTTGGCTATGTCAGTATGGGAAATGATGATGCATCCAATATTGTGGGCATAGGAGATATTTACTTGGAGTCTAGTGTTAGTGGCAGATTATTACTCAAAGATGTCGATATGTTCCAGAAATGTGTCTAAATTTGATCTCCACCGGCAAGCTTAATGATGATGGTTATTACAACTACTTTGGTAAAGGTAAATGGAAGCTCATTAAAGGTTCTATAATTCTAGCCAAAAGAAAAAAGGTAAACACTCTCTATGTTATAGAAGCTAAGCTCATAAAAGAAGATGTCAATGTAGTAGCAAAAGAATTTGACATTGAGTTGTGGTATAAAAGGTTTGGCCACATAAATGAGAAAGGGTTTCAAGTTCTAATCAAGAAGAATTTTTTGCTTAACTTGGCAGGTAAGTCTCTCAAATCTTGTGATCATTATTTAGCAGGAAAGACATATAGAGTTGCATATCGTAATTTCTATCCATCTAGAAGAGTAAACTTACTTGATTTGATATACACTGATGTATGTACTATGCAAACTAGAACACATAGAGTTGTACTTTTCTTTGTAACTTTCATTGATGACTGTTCTAAAAAAGTGTCAGTTTTTGCTCTAAAATATAAAGACTAGATACTTGATGTCTTTAAAGATTTTCATGTTAAGGTTGAGAGAGAGACAGGGAGACAGTTGAAATGTGTAAGGGCGAACAATAGTGGTGAGTATAGAGGACCATTTGAGCAATGTTATAGATCCCATGGTATCAGACTTAAGAAGACCGTGCCACAAACTTCTCAGCAAAATAATGTGGAAGAGAGAATGAACAGAACTATTCAAGAAAGAATCAAGTGTATGCTCTCTGATGCAAAGCTACCTAAATACTTTTGGGGTGAAGCAATGCGGACTGCAGTTGATTTAATTAACCTTTCTCCTTCAACTCCTTTAGATGATGATGTACCTGAAAGAGTTTGAGTTGGAAAAGATGTTTCATATAAGCACTTAAGAGTGTTTGGTTGCAGGGCATTTGTTCATATTCCAAAATATGAAAGGTCAAAGCTTGGCAATAGGTTAAAGAGTGTATCTTTTTGGGTTATGCACATAAAAACTTTGGGTACAGATTATAGGATCCAGTGAGTCAGAAAATCATCAGAAGCAAAGATGTTACATTTCTTGAAGATCAAATAGTTGATGGGGTAGAGAAAGATGAGAAGCTTCAAGAATTTGATGAAATTCATATTCCTGACACTTTCAGATCAATTCTTCCACCTGTAGTTTATGATGATTATGGGAGAAACACACAAGAGGGTTTTGATGATAGAGTTGATGATGATGGTCCAACAGAATATGTTGAACAAGCACCTCCAGAACCATATGATCTACAGTTGAGCCTCAGTTAAGAAGATCTATGAGAGAGCGCCACTACTCATCCAGATATCCACCACATAAGTATGTGATGCTTACAGACGGGTGAAAACCTGAAAACTTCCAGGAAGTTATGTCTCACCAGCATAAGAATGAGTGGTTTAAAGTTATGCAAGAAGAGATAAAATTATTACATGAGAACCACACTTATAAGTTAGCAAAACTGCCTAAAGGTAATAGAGCTCTAAAGAACAAATAGGTTTACAGGCTAAAGACTGAAAACAACTCACAACTAAGATACAAGGCTAAGTTGGTTGTAAAAGGGTTTTGTCAGAAGAAATGAATTGATTTTGTAAAAAAACATTCTCCTATAGTGAAGATGTTTTCTATCCGAGTTGTTATTAGTTTAGCAGCAAGTTTAAACTTAGAGACTGAGCAGCTTGATGTAAAGACAGCTTTCCTTCATAGTGGTTTGGAGGAGAAAATTTATATGCAGCAGCCTAAGGGATTCAGAGTCAAAGGCAAGGAAGATTAGTGTGCAAGTTGAAGAAAAGCTTATATGGGCTAAAACAGGCACCGAGACAGTGGTGCAAGAAATTTGATTCCTTCATGGAGAATCATGGTTTCAACAAGACTACATCAGACCATTGTGTTTTTGTCAAAAGGTTTGTTGATAATGATTTCATTATTCTCTTACTTTATATGGCTGATATGTTGATTATTGGCCATGATGGTAGTAAAATTGATAGGTTGAAGAGAGAACTCAACAAATCATTTGCTAAGAAGGATTTAGGACAGACTAAACAAACCTTAGCATAAAGATCTGTCGTGACAAAAAAAAAATAGAAGTTATGGTTATCTTAAGAAAACTACATTGAGAGGGTTCTTGAAAAATTCAACATGAGTAAGGCAAAACCATTTAGTTCACCACTTCCAGGTCACTTCAAGCTTAGTTCTAAGCAATGTCTTACAAGTGAGAAAGAAAAGTAAGAAATGGGTGCAGTGCCTTATACATCAGCTGTTGGTAGTTTGATGTATGTTATGGTCTGTACAAAGTCAGATATTGCTCATGCAGTTAGTGTTGTCAGTCGGTTTCTCTCTAATCCTGACAAAGAACATTGGACAATAGTGAAGTGAATTTTCAGATACCTTAGAGACACATCTAAGACATGTTTATGTTTTGGTGGTGATAAATATGTGTTGTATGGGTACACAAATGCAGATATGACAAGAGATGTGGATTCTAGGAAGTCTACATCAGGATACTTGATTACCTTTGCAGGGGGAGCTGTCTCATGGCAATCCAGACTTTAAAAATGTGTTGCTTTATCTACCATCGAGGTTGAGTATATTGCAGTTACTGAAGCTTATAAAGAAACCTTGTGGATGAAGAAGTTCTTACAAAAGTTAGGAGTAAAGCAAGAGAGCTACATAGTTTACTGTAACAGTCAAAGCGCCATTCACTTAACAAATAACCTAACATTCCACCCTAGGTCCAAGCACATTGATGTTAGATATCATTGGATGCGTGATGTGTTAGAATCAAAACTTTTACAACTTGAAAAGATACATACAAGTGAGAACGGATCGGACATGATGACTAAGTCATTGTTCAAGGAAAAGCTTCAAGCTTGTAGAGAGAAAGCAGGCCTAGTGGATCCTTTTACATGATGTAAAAGACGAGATTTTTTAATGGGATCCACATCATATGGGTCTAGAGGCTAATTTATAATTTTATAAAAATTATAGACTTGTATGAAATTAATTATTAAGGGGGCTGAATGAAATTTTTTATAAGTGTACAGTAACTGAAATATAAGTTTCGTGTTTTTGTTTTGAGAATAAACAGAATGCAGAAAGCGCAGAGACAAAAACAAAAACACAGAAGAACCGAAAGAAGAAAAAAATAGGAAACTTAGGGTTTTAATTTTTTTTTTTTTATGATTGAAAGTCAATTTGAGCTCCGATTTTGCTCAAATTTTTAAGGTGAGTTCCCAATATTTTGCTCTACAATTCTACTAGATTTAATTTTTGATTTAGCCTCTGATATAGTAGAATCTAGCAAATGTATATTTGAGGAGAATTTGTTAAATTTATTGTTGTTGAGTTAAGATTAATATTCTTGATGTTATGGTGAGCTTTTAATGTGATTTTAGAGAGGATATTACTGTAATCCTATTATTATTATATAGTGAAAGTATTGATATCGGACTACGGTCCCGTGATTTTTTATGAATTAAGTTTTTCACATAAAAATTTAGTGTTTATTGTGCTTGATTGTGATTTATAATTTGTAATAATATTATTTTGCTATTTATAGTGATACACTACCCATTTTAATAATACAAAATAAGAGAAAGAATTATTTCTGTTGCGTAATAGTTTGTTGATCTTTTCCAACACTGGTCGGTTTAATCCTTTTACTTGAATTTTCCTGCTGTATTGGGATCTTCCACTAGAAATAATTTTAAGTTGATAAAGCATACCCTATTCCTAAAACAAGAGCTGAATGTTGGAGATTTTCTTGTTAATATGTTTTGACACTGTTTGTTGCTTACTACTTATTGTTGCGTTCATTTTTTGATTCAACTCCTGTTTACCTTCTCTCAGGAGGAACCCAAGGAGGAAAGTGATGATGATATGGGATTCAGTTTATTTGACTAGGTTGTTTTACACTTTTTATCTTGTTGCTGCGATTTGCAGCTCCAGAATTTTGGAAGACAGCTTTTTGTTTCTGAGGAATTTAGTTAACTAGTCTTTGTAATTTTCTGTTGCTGAGTTCGTGAAATGAGTTTATATTACCATTGATCTTCCGTATTCTTTATAATTTGTTGATGTTAGTATTGTTGCGGGATAAGATAACTATCATTGTCCTAGCCACGAGTGTACACTGTACAGTGAATTGCTGTCTACTTTTCCAAAATCAATGTTTGATCACGAAATTGGAGGGGCATCCTGGTGATTACTAAAATCCAGTGATTTATTAGCTGTATTTCACCTAACTAGTTGTGTTTGTTGTTGAAGTTGTTCTTAAAGAGTACCAATCAATATAGCTTATGCTTGAAGATGCCCGACACTTCTTATCTATATAATAAAGAAGGCATAGAAAATAGCGAAGTCAAGAGCAAATGGCAGCACTAAAAGCATTATTTAGGCATAATTAATTATAATTTTATGTAATTTGCTTGTTTAACTTGTCGTGTAGAACAATCTAATTAAAAATTAAAATGAATATTATGCGAGCTTCACTTCTTGATGCAATTGCATGCCTATAAAATGAGGATGCTTGAAAAAGTCTTCTTATATTCTTTGCATTTTATTCATTATTCTTTGGCTCCCGATTCTATTTCTCTACTTCCTAGGCTTTTTTGTTGTGTGTGTGTGCGCATGTTAGATTTTAGGGAGAATAATATTTTTATTTTTTATTTTAAGAGTATATATAATTTAGTCTTTTATGTTTCAATAATTATTATATTAATTCATGCTGTTATAATTATACTGTTAAATGAGCTCTCTTTAAGGGTAAAAGAATATTTTTATCTTCAATCAAATAAAACTGACAAATATTAATTTGAACAATAATATAATAAATAAAATGACACGTGTTATAATATGATAAGTTAATCATGACACATGTCATCATGTAATTGGTTAATATTTGTAATAAATATATATTTTTTGAAATAATAAATATTTTTAAAAGTAAATTATTAAATATATATTTAATAAATAAAGAACATGTGTCATAATATGATGAGTTACAAATAACATGTGTCATAATGTAATTGATTAATATTTTTAATAATATATTTTTAAAGTAAGAAATATTTTTAAAAGTAAATTAATAAATATATATTTAATAAATAAAAGGCATGTGTCATAATATAATTAGTTACAAATGACATGTGTCATCATGTAATTGATTAATATTTTTAATAATATATTTGTTAAGGAATAAATATTATTAAAAGTAAATTAATAAATATATATTTAATAAACAAAAGACACGTATTATAATATGATTAGTTACAAATGACACGTGTCATCATGTAATTGGTTTATATGTTCAATAAATATATTTTTTAAAGAAAAACTTTTTAAAAATAAATTAAAATATATATTTAATAAATAAAGGACATGTGTCATAATTTGATTAATTACAAATAACACGTATCATCGTATAATTGATTTATATGTTTAATAAATATATTTTTAAAAATAAAATAAATTATAAATAATTAATATATTTACTGTCCACCGTCATCGAAAAACGGCGGCCAACCAAATAGCTGGCTAGTCACTATTTTTCAATAATGATGGGATACTAATAAAGGCCAAATTTAATATCATTGGACTTTATTTTTCATTATCTACACAATGGTGGAGTCATTTTTTACACTAATAAAGTCTAAATTTAATATCATTAAATTTTATTTTTTATGATCTACACAATGATGGAGTCATTTTTTACCAAATAAATGCAAAAAAAAGTCAAAAATAGTGAAGGAGGGGCCACAACCATCGATCTATCCATAGATGGAGGTAGTGGCCGTCGCCCCTCCCCCACCATTTTTGGCTTTTTATACATTTTTTGTGTGTAAAAAATGACCTCCCCATTATATAGATCATGAAAAATAAAGTTCAATAATATAAAATTGAATAATTTTTATTGTTGAAAATTTTGTCGAAAAATGGCAATTGACCGACCGTCGTTTTCCAATGACAATAGTAGTTTTATTTTTAATTTCATTTAATTTATTTTTATTATTAAAAATATTTAATAAAAATTTAAACTAATTAAGTTATAACACGTGTCAGATGATCGATGGATATTTAACTAAGGGTATTATGATAAAAGTAACAAAAAAGTAAATATTTAATAATAAATTTTTAATGGCAAAAAATAACGTGATAATTATTAAAATATAAAAAATTAAATTGATATATATATATATTCATAAAATATAAAATAAAAGATTAAAATATTATTTTCCGTAAAGTTTAACTACGACGTGATTCATGTAGCATGGAGCTGATTGTTACGGCGGCAAATGATGTAAAATTAATGACCTAAATACTCATTTATGAGAAAAGTTAATAGGATCTTTCACGTTGATAGATGAGAGCTTAATCCACAAAAGTAAAAAGATTAACAATTGATACCGCCAATGGGATGACTCACTGATACCAAATCTTTTTCAAAAGTATAAGGATTGCGAGAAAAAACAAGCACTTTCCTTTGACTCGAACATTCAAAGTCCAAAGCAACTACAGGTCCTAAGAAATTTCCTCTCACAAAGTCCACCAAGAGAAGCCGAAGCTAATCGCTTTAAGCAATCGTGAGACTCTTTTATTCTCCAATGACCACATCAAGTGCTCAATCCCATAACTAATCTATATAGATAAATATAAAGCAGACAGAAAATATTGAAACCTGGTAATTGAACTCCCAAAACTACCCATGTATAGCAACTTGCTTATTACGAATACGACCCATTCAAATCATTGAAAAAAAAAAACCCAGTAGTCATTAGTCAATCATCAATCTTTCAGAAAATCTTAAATTATTAAGAAGTTCTGGCTATAAATATCGTCCGCATTCTTGATGATATGATTCATACATAAACTTTGTTAATAACCAAACACTCATGAGCCTTCTAAACATTACTTTGGCAGCTATTTTTATTTTTCTTCTCCACACCCAACCATGCAAAGCTATTAGGGTTTTGCCCGGAGAAGTTTTGATGAACAAAGAACTGCATTTTCAGTCTCTTGAAAAGGCTCCTGTCACTCCTCCTGGGGGCTCCGGCTGCACCTTCATTCCCGGCACCGGTGGTACGAGCTGTCCCGTCAAGGAAATGAATGTTGCCGGTAATGCTTTGACTCGTTCCAGCCCTTATCCTCGTCTCATGGTCCCATTTGGAGTTGATAGGTAGTCATAATTGAGGATCACCTCTGAAGCTTTATGGCACTTGAATTTTTTTGATTCGGAAACCGCAAGATTGAAGCTCAGGATTCATTTGCCAACTGATTTCAGGAGACTCATGATATTCGACCGAAGTCAGGTCAAGAAACACTTATAAAACTATAGTCTCCCCATATTCATTATATTTTTTTTCTCTCTTCGATTATACATATGTGCAGCTTGTACATCAATGTGTTATTCTTGAACACATAAGATTATTACTATTATTATTAATTCCTCGTTTTTTTTTGGATGGTGGGGCGGTATGTAAAGAGAAGTTTTAAAATAATAAATCTCCAGGGATTTGAAAATTTGGAGAAAATTATGCTAATGTTGTGAAAAATCTCAATTGTCCAATTAAATGATGTTCCTGTTTACTAGTTTTGTTTGTAAAATACAATATCATAGCTTTTTTGTGTTACAAATGCAGCCAATTAAACAATTGTTTTGGAGCTCACCAACTTGTAGAATAGTTCTTTAATTATCCTATATTAAAAAAAAATTCATCAAATGCACAGGCAGATATATTTTGAATCAGCCCTTTTCCTACTGTTTCATCAGTTTGGTTATTGCCGAGAAATAAAGGGTTAGTGGGGTGTGACTCAAATCAATTATCGCTAATTGCTCGATCGTTTTAAATTAAAAATTAATTGCGTATAAAAATTGAGAAGGTCGGCCTTTTAGAGATGACTATACTTTTGGTGGGCAGCTTTTCTTTGACCAGATCAACCACTAAATTAACTACGACTTAAAATCAGTTTATTATTATAAATATGTTAATATAAACATACATCTAAGCACATCATTTGTACTTTGGCTGTTCAAATATATAAATACAAGATGTTAACTGTTCATTGATTAATATAGGAGTAATGCTAAATTTACATAGTTGTAATATAAAATTTATATTACAATTAATGTATTACTACTTGATGATTATTTAGTTGTTAATAATGAATATATTAAATATCACATCAACAATGAATATTTAAATATCACATTATTTAAAATAAAAAATTTGTATCACAATTATATAAATATAGTATTACTATTAATATATATATATATATATATGAAGCTTCTGAATTTAGAAACTTTAAGAAATTACTTTTGCACTCTTGAATTTTTAAAAGAATTCTAAGAAAAGTTTGTATTCTTCATTTTTAATGGTTCTAAAAGTATTTCGGAGCAAGATCGTTCTCCTAAAAAATATATATATATATTCTAACACTCAAGTCAACAATGAAAAGAAGAATTGAGTGTTGTGTACAGGAAATATTTCTATAAGCAAGAGGTTGTTACTTTTTTATTTTTGAGTGCTCTCAAAGACTGTTCAAAGAACACAAGAGTACTTCTAATTTTTTTTTTTTATATATTGTAATTTGTTCTCTTTGTTGTGAGAATTTGTATGCTTATATAGTATTTGAAGTTTAATTTGTAAGAGGATTGTAATGGCACTATTTAACTTGTATTTAATTTGTATCTTTTGTTTAGTGAATCAAGACTTTCTCTTGAGAAATGTTGAATAAAGATTTTATATCAGGTATGAGATTATTAAATCATATAAGAATAAATAATCATATAAATGATAGAATTCAAACATTTTTCAAGTTTCTGCATGTTTTCTTTCTCAATTGAGAAAACATAAAGGAACCTTGAGTTTAATTCGAACTTGTCTCTTGTAATTGAATTTAGATTCTTTCACTTAAGCTTAAGGGCATATTTGAAATTTCAATCTTGATGAGCCCTTTACTTATTTGCAGCACACGGTTATCTGTTAGTTTCAAATCCTCTAATTCGAGCTTTTTCCTATAATAAGTAACTCTTTATTTAGCCGTAGGCTGCATTGAACTTTTTACCACTTATGAGCCCAACAATATAATTTAAAACAATCAGATTTGATTTCATTCTTTTCAATAGCGTTTCAATTAATTTAAGTTTTATTTCAATTGGTTTGGTTGCCAAGGAAGAAAATTAGATGGAAAAATGATATAGGGTGGGCTGACTTTCATGTGAACTTTTGTCCAGACTGACTCCTTTAATTTTTTATTTTTTCGACCTAAATGTTGAATCACTAGGGATTTTGAGAACGTGCTTAAATAAATTTTGGACCCCAAGAAATAGTTACGTGAGTTATAAGCTTATGAATAAAGTATGCAGAGGCACAAAGGCTTATATATATATACACACATATATAGTGTTTTTGATTGACTTTAGCATGTGACTGAAGAATTTTTTTTTTTTTATGTTAATAAACCAAATGAGTTTCCCGCGAGAAAACTTATTGCCATAAGAAACAACCAAAAGAAAAAAGAACTTGATCATTCAACAAATGTGGCAAAAGAAAAAAGCAAACAAAATTCGAGTATGAAATCTCAGTGCAATCATAGGAGCAAAATTTTCCGGATAAATATTGCTTTTATATGTATATAAACTTTATTTCAAAGTCTTCAAATGACAAGAAGCATTCAACATTAATTTCCTCCTTATTCGTATGTGTAAAACACATAGCATGCATACATGTTTCACATAGAGAAATTAATGTGGAATTTCGGACAGAATCATATTTTTGACCAGTCTCGGGCAAACCAAACGGTATGGTAATAAAAGTAAATTCAAATATAAGATTTCAAGTTTTCTAAAGCTTAGCTTTGAGTCTTTAAGATTGACATACTAAACATGGGAGCAGACTTTGAATCATCAACCTTTTCTCAAAGGAAAAAAAACAAAAAAATCAGTAATCACCTCTTTTTTAAATTTTAATACTCTTGTTTACACATATATTATAACTTACATATATGAGATTGACATTTCATATTACTAAAAAGAAGATCATTTTGATAACCTAATATAAGCTTGAATTTATAACAGGGATTGATTCTTTTAATAATATTGCAAATATTGATAATTTAGGATTCATAGTCTCCTTACGTGAAAGCAAAAGAATATAAATACTTTGTTATTTAATTTTTTTTTAGCCTTGTTTTGACAATTTTATCAACCAATGCAATTAACCACAATTAATTTTATTTAACTTTCTTTCGAAGACTTATGATATATACACTATATATAAAGTATATGGATTGTTAAACATAAATTAAATAAATGTTGGTACATAAAATTTATAAACAATAAATAGTTTAAAGTATCTTAAATTAACATTAAATTCAATTAAGTATCTCAATAAAAGACTTAAAGATTAATTTTTAAGAACTTATTATGAAAATAAATTATCTTATAATTTTTCTAAATTAATCTGATAGTAAATATAAAATACTAGAAAATAATACATATAAAAAATTAATTATTATTAATAGTCAATTCTTTTCTTTATTGAAATAAAAAAAAGTTATTTCAAGCTCACAATTGATTTTTTATTATTTAATATCAAATAATAAAATAAATTATATTGAAAAAATATTTTTAATTATAATTTATAAGAACTGACAAAAAAATAATTATTAGTTTGTAAGAAAATATTGATAATTATATTTAACTCATAAAAAATTAATAATGTTTTATAATAGATAACTATTGTTGAAATTTTAATTTTTTTATTTTGAATAAAATAACTAATACTTTTTTATTTATTTTTAAATTAATTTAGAACTATTAAAAAAATGAGAAGACATTTATAATGAGTTTTTTTATTAAAAAAAAACTCATTTGTTGTAAGTTTATTTGAAGTTAGTGTTAATTATAATCCTTTAAGCTTATTATTATTCATGACTTTTGGGCACTGATATTTATTTAATTTTATATCTAATAATCCATCTAATTTATTACTTTACAAAAAATTTATTAAAGTTAAAGGTGTTCAAGTGGTTTATATTGACATCTTTTATCTTTTGAGGTCAATGTTCAAATATATTTTTAGATTTATTTTGTTATGATCCAACTCATATTTGATAAGATATTATCTGTTTTTTGCTACATGATTTTATTCTTAAGTTTTATGCAAGTATTTATTATTTAAACTGCGTCTTATCAATTAAGGTGTGAATTACCCTTTATAAACTCAGCCTCAACGATGTAAGATTTGTCTAATATGTCACATACACCCCCCCTAAGGACTCAACATCCTCACTGAGTTTGCCTCACCACTACCTAAGAGGATACCAGGAGTGACTCTGATACCACCTGTTATGACCCAACCCAGACCTGACAAGATATTATCCGCTTTAGACTTAAGCCGACACGATTTTATTCATAGGCTTCATGCAAGCGTCCACTGCCCAAGAGGACACTGTGAGTAACTCTGATACTATATGTCATGACTCAACCTAGATTTAGTAAGATATTGTCTACTTTGGACCCAAGTCCACATAGTTTTGTTCCTGGACTTTACGCAAATGTCTTTTACTTAAAATGTGTCTTTCAATTAAGGTATATATCACTCTTTATAAATTCAACATCTCTCCACTATTATCACTATCTATAATTATCTAATTATTTATTAACATTATGACATGTATTTTTTTATTTATTATAATCATTAAATTGCTTATTAATGTTTAGAATAATTGTATATATAATAAAATTTTGTTATACTATTATACAAATAATGTGGTACAATAAATATTAACTAGATTGCTAATTATCAACTCTATTGATGGTGACAGTGTACCTCCACTTATTACTCTTTGACAACGACGTTATAGTAGTCATCATTCTTTTTTTCAATTTTAATATTTTTTTAATGCTCTATTAATAAAAATAATTACACCATCATATAAATTACAAAATTTTGAGTTTAATAATATTAACTACAAATTAATCTGTCATTAGTCACCACATAGCCAATCGGACACGTGAGAGAGGTGGAGGCACCACTAGTTGAACTAATTTTCAAATGCTCCCTTTTAATTTAATTTATTTTAAGAATATTTTATTAAAATATATAAAAAATTAAATTATACGATGTCACATGTTATTTGTAACTTATTATATTATGACACATGTATATCTTTTAAATTTATTTATTTTATAATTTTTATTAAAAATAAAAAATAAATTAATTATATTATAACATGTGTCAGTTTTGTTTAAATTAAAAATTAAAATAATAACGAAATAAAATCCATCACAAATTTCTGTTATGTATTCTTTTATAAATAAATATATGAAATTATCTTTTTTACCATCTAAATTAATAAAAATCTTTATATGATAGAGAGTGTTAATATTCTTTTTGAAACTATTAAGATATATTCGTTTCTTTTCTAAAACTTTAGAGGTCTAATTATTTTTTTCTTATTAACATTATAACATGTATATTTTTATTTATTATAATCGTCAAACTGCTTATTATTTTTTAGAATAATTATATATAATTAAATCTTGTTGTATATATTATTGCATAGATAACGTGCCTCAATAAATATATTGTAAATTTTTACTCAAAACGCTGGCCATTAAGACTATAGAATGAAATAATACCCCAGAATTCATATGCCTCTATGTAGGGGCTGAGCTACGGTAGGGAACTTGGAAACCTTTTGAAATAATTTTATTTTTATTTTTTAAAATACTAACTTTTAGACTTTACTCTTTATAAGAATACAACCCCTTATCAAATAACCTTGATTTTTAATTTTGTTTTTAATATTAACATGTTAGTTCCTCCTAATTTAACTCTGACTCCACCTCTGCTTCTATGCCTAAAAAAGGCAGCACAAATATCATATGGTGTGACTTTAGGACACAAAACGGACCTGCCATGACAATAATATAGTGGAGGGGGTGCGGATTATTGCTATGGGAATGTTTTTTTATTTACTGCGTGACAAACCTATTTATTGTTGAAGGAATTTTAAATAAAATAAAATAAAAGTGCATGATTTGCTGCTAGAATAAATTCATATGTTGCAGTGAACCTACGTGTTATCATAATATCGTATGAATAACTCGTTCTTTGATAATATTTTCAAGCGAAAGATTTGTCAGCGGACACGGTTAATCTTTAAGGAAGGCAACAAGAAGAACAAAACATAATAAAAATCATTATAGTTTTGGGGTATCTTATTTAAAGTTAATGAAAATAAACATGCATGGCTTCACAACCAGTCATTTTATGGTTGCTCCCAGCACTCAAAAAAGAAAAAAAGAATGAATACAAAAAAAAAAAAAATTAAGATACAAAAGATAGAAAATGTTTGATAAACGGTATTATAAAACCCTATAGTCTATTGGTAAAGATGAAATCAAGAGCTTTCGTCTTGGGCTTTTTTATTGTTCTCTGCGGAAGCCACCGAGAAATCAACGATGGTGCCAGGAAATGGAGGCGGCGGTGCATGAACGAGACTGCCGGCAAAATTCATACCGTTCAAGTTCGGGCAGTGACCTCCGCCGCTCTCCGGGATGTGAGTGCAAGGAGAACCGCCAATAGGTGGCACGGGACCCTTCTGAAGAGACTGAATATTAATAAGCTTAGGAAAATATTTCTTCAACAATGGCTTCTCATGCAAAGGCCTTAGGGCTGCACCAAATTGTATGGTAGCACTTGAAGTGAACAAAATGGCGAAGATGAACAAAACTGTGAAGAAACTAAGGTTTGTTCTTTGGAATTCCATTTGCATGCGAAGTGATTTTCAAGCTCTCTTGTATTGTTTAGTTTTTGGTGAGAATGAAAAAGAATTAGCTGTTGTTGATCAGAATGCGTTTGGTGGAGCTTGGATGTGTGAGTATACGTTCTTTTATAGGTTTCAGAGTTTGATTAATTTGTTCAAATGGGTGATGGAGTTGATTTGACTTCTGTAAAACGGGAACTGTTGCCTTGACTTGGCCTTGGTTTGAAGTTTGAACAAGACGGTCTTAAATCAAAATCAAACATACACGGTTCCTTGAATAACAAGCAGTAGTGAATTTTTTTTTTCTTTCTTTTATAGAGAATGTTTGAAAAAATAATGTATAAAACATGGTCATATAGTGCTGTAATTTTATGAGTTATAGGGAACGTAAGTTATCTGCAATCTATTTTTCCTCGTAATTCTCAGATATCATTTTATTAATACCCTTGAATTCTTGAAGTCGTGGCTAACAGATTGTTATTTTATAAGAAGCCACTTGGATTGCAATTAAACATGGACCATTCTTCTTTTGGAAATGGTAAATTAAACTAAGCTAAGAGTAATACTTCACTACGTGTTACATATAATTATATATAATTATAAATTGAATTCATACCCTAGATGAATATAACTTAAAATTTATCATGTTAAATTATCAGAATGTATATTAAAAAAAAATATATTTAGAGAATCATATTAATTAAAACTTGAAAATTGACATCATTGAATAAAATTAATAGTATAATAGTCTTTCATAATTAAATTTATATAAACTCAATGAAATTCGTTCTCAATGATAAAAAAGAGAAAAAAAAATCATGTATAATAATTTGATTTTGAGACTACAACTTAAAAAATATTTTTATATATTAAGTTAAATTATAATTCTATCACTCATAATTTAATTATTATTAAATTTTTATATATAATAAATCCATATCAATTTGGATGTCTTTAAAGCTCAATAAAAAATAATGCAAATAAATTATTTAAATTAATCTTTATTAAAAATAATATATAATATATAATTATTATTAATATTTGATCCTATGTAAAAAAATAATAATAAACTTAACACTACAAACTATGACCTCAAATGTGAGGAATACATAGAATTTTCTGAGGTGCAGAATTCACCCAAATGAATTTAAAATTCTAATTAAATGTGTTATAATAAGAGATCTACTACCACCAGACGATTACTAATTAAAAAAAAATGTCGCTGTTGGGAAAAAGAACAAGAAAGAATTATAGACTAAGGCAAAAGGTGCTCTTGAATCCCCTTCATGCGTCCGATGAAATGTAGATGAATCCTGGGCGTGCGATATGCTAAGGGTGGTGTCCGTGTAAAGAACGGGAATAGACTTGGGTGATGGTCTAACACGCAGAAACTTACATATAAGCCTGCATCAGGGCAGGGTCGAAGCATTTCTTTGACTGGCTCCTTCGTGTGTATACAAACACACGCAAAATGTTACCAGAACGAGAACCAAAAGAAAATAAAATATATATTACAATTGACTTTGAATTAAAGTTGGTGGTAATAAATATTGGTCTGACGGTTCCGGTAGTATTCTTTTTTTGTTCTTTTAAAAAAAATATATTTAAAATTTTAAGACGGTTCCGGTAGTATTCTTTTTTTGTTCTTTTAAAAAAAATATATTTAAAATTTTAAAAAAGAAATATATCAATTTTAATAATTTTAAAATTTTTATCTTTACTCTTATAAGGTAACGATTTTTGTTAATTTTAGTGTGAAAAAAAGATAAAAATAAGAATTTAATTTAAATTCAAAATTCAAAATTCAAAATTCAAAATTAATAAATTCTCACATTAAATTTTGGAGGGGCAAATGAGATTGATAGATGAATGAAAAGGTTTTAAAGGAAAGCAAGAGAAACAGAGGATAAAGAAACTGCCATAAAAAAAATAGTGGAATAGAATTTGTATTTTAGCATTTTGGGTTGACTTTTAAACTCTAGCATTATATATATTTTTTGTCCTCTTCTTTCTCTTTTCTTCAAGCTCTAATTTGTAATTTGTATTTTTCTTTCTCTCTCTTACAATTTTTATTTCTTCAAGAATAAATAAAATCATTATTTGACTTTAAAACTAATAACATACAATAAAATCTTTTTTTTTTATCTCTATTTTTTTGTTCCCCTTTTTCCCTAATCCATCACTTTCCAAACCTGACTTTAATTTTGATTGGCCACTTTTACCATTAACATAACCCAGTCATGAGCTTCACAAATGTCGGCCAGCAAAATTCAAGGGCCATTATTGTCGTGATTGCAGTTATAACTACCAAATCAGATTTTTTTAAAAAAATCTAAGGTGATTTTATGAAAATTTTTCTCGACGATGAATAGATAAACATGTGACATGGCCAAAAAAATACCCATTAATCAATAAACTATATTAAGCAAATCTATTAAGCTAAATTCTTGATCCACGAAATAATTCACCCCAAAAAAAATCAAAATTATTAAAAAAATAAAAATTTTGATTTATTTTATCACTATAAACAAATTGAAACATTAGAAATAGAGATGAGCTATCTCAAATTCGGCGCTCAATATTTCTACACTCTTACCGAAGCATTTGTTGCCAATCTCTCAATTATTGTTGTGGATTAGGATTTGGCTTTATCTATTCATAATTTCTCCATCTCTATCTAGATTTATTTCTTAATTTTCTTTTGCTAATTTTTCTTCTTAAATCTTCAAAGTCTTCTTTCTTTCTAATAGATGATGATGAATTGACGATCGAACACAATTAAAATTAGTCTATCTTTTTTTATTTTTCTTATTATTTTTTAGGACCATTAGAAGAGAAAGCAGACAACAGTTTTTTTTTTTTTTTTTTACATGAGCAGACAACAGTTATTGTGTTGGCTGGTCAAGTCTTTTTTATTTTAATTTTTAAATAAAAATTTTGAAAATTTTTAAATAACAGTTGTAAGTTTAAAATAGAAGTATAACTATAATTTTATCAATTTTATTAAATTTTTAATTAAAATTAACTAAAACTGTTATTTAACAAGTGTGCAAATATAATTTTTAAAGACATTAAAGCTTGAATATCCCTTTCTTACAATCTTAAATTTTCGGATATCATTTTCCTTTTATAAATTTAGCAGACAAATTTAATACGATTGGCTTTAATGTTAAAACGACTATAAATAACTATCAAATCGATATGCCCAAAGTCATGTGTATTGCCAAATGCCAAGAAAAATAGTTAAAAAGACTTGACCCATGTACAACGATTTCCATGCTTCCACCTAATTTGACCCGCCAAAGAAACCACTTCCATTTAAATTGGGCTGGGCCCGGGTTGGTCCAACACTTCATAAGTTATGTGGTATTATTTACAAATGTGTGTTCTGTGTTGAAAGTATATGCAATAATCTCATTAGAGTTGTCCTCAATACAGTCAAAACTTCTCTACGGGAACTTGGTACAATATCATTCTAGTTAAGAACTTTCGGGAAATATTTGTTTCTGATATTAGAATGCCATTTTCAAAAACTTTTAAGATATAACATGAAGTTCCCGAATCAAATTTTTACGATCTTATTATTTTCAAAAAGAAAATTGTATCTAATTAAATTAGGAGTAATATTAAATATTTTAAATTATATTTAAAAAAATAATGTGTTAAATAATTATTATATAATAAAATAATTTTAAATTTTTTATTAATTCATCATCTAATAATTGTTCAATATATTATTTTTTAAATATAATTTTAAATACTTAACATTTCCGCAATAAAAAAGAATTCAAGTCTTGCTTAAATTTCAAATCACATGCTTAAGACTGCTGAGTTAACAGAATGACTAATGTAGTGGATGATCCATCATCGTTTTCACAAGACATTTAATGCAAGGAGTTGGGAGTCTAAACAAGCTGACCTAATTAGATGCATTCAAGTTATGTATTTGTAACAAAAAAAGATATTCCTCCGCTTCTTGAAATTGAGGCTCAACATTGCTATTTTCATTAACTCGTGAAATAAAGATACGCATAATTTCGATCCACGTTGTCTAAGTATGTGGGAGATAGAGATTTGCTAATTCTCTCAAAAGGAGTTACATTACGTGCAACTTCTTCGTTTCACAACTTGAGAAATAAGATCTAGATAATTATCTCATTGCGAAAATAAAAGAAAAATTCTTTTATTAATTTATTTACTAAACCAATAAAATATATTGCTATAGAGAGTTGTTTTAGCCATTTTGTATCAAAAGTAATAAAATTCATTTAATTAAATAAAATTTGGCAAAACAAATTCTTTGTTGATTGTTTATAGTGATAATGGTTACAAAAAGCAACAAGATGTATTTTTTTAAGGGGCTATGAAATTTTTTTCAAACATAACTATTGATCACAAAAATTTATTTTTTGTCTCAATAAACTTTAAATTTTTATTGTTGTGAGAATTAACATATTTTACTTTGTCTTGTTAGGTTTACAGGCTAGAATCTGAATCTTCTTCTCTTTATTGACAATCAAACACCTGTAAAATATTTGAAATTGTTGATAAAGCCTCGTCGGAGTGGGTTTCGGTAAAAACTCTTCGATGATTAAGTCAAAAAAATGTTATTTTAGTAAGGTTTGAGAAAGTAATAAGAAAAAAGGTTGAAAAATATGCCCAATTTAAAAAAACATTGAAGCCAGAATAAAAAAAAAAAGTAATACTAGAAGAATTCTCTCTATTGTAGTTTTCTCACCTATTTATAGTATCAGTTTTCAGGGAATATTCCTATGCTTATATTTGCCAGTGTTGTGGTTGAGTTGGGTAAGTCTTGCTAATTTTTGGTTATCTTTATCTCTTAACGTGATTTGAAGGATTTTTTTCTAAAGACATTGTAGTTCTTCTCTTCCAATAACTTTATTTTCTTTATAACACTAGTTTCCACTTTAAACTCATTTTGGTAATAAACTTGATTACTCTTTATTTGGCCCAATAGTGGTCTAACTATATGTCTATTATCATAGCAGCTCGGCATCTCCTACCGAGTTAGTCTCCTTATAATATACTTCATCTTTGTTGGTTTAAGTCTTGTTTCTATTCCTACAGTAGTACTTGGTTGGAACGTATAGGTTGTTCGGCATGTGTTTGACCTGCTACTTCTACTGAGCCAATTTCCTAATTCTTGGTCAAGTGGCCTTCTCTGAACCTGTTCGGTTCAGTCGGGAATATGCAGGGCTAACATGCAAGTGTCTTAGATTGAACCTGGTTCAAGCGATCGAGCAGGTTCCTTATTGGAAGTTCATCCTTAGGCTTGGTTCTTGCATCTCCTGGTGGCCTCTACTATCTTAGATTTGGGCCCTTGAGGTTAGCCTACAAAGGACTTTCTTGAAAGGCTAAACTTCTTGGGCTTGTAAGGGTTGGGCTTTGTGGTGATTTTCTGGGGGGAATAGGGGCCTACCAGTTTCTAGTTTGTATTTATTTAAAACTAAAAACTATTTTTTGTTATGCCTGCTCGGGTTTTGATACCTACTCGATTCTTCACTTCTAATACCTGTTCGGAATCTTTATTTATGAGCATATTTTTGGCTTATACTAGCATTCTGAGCGAGTATGTCCGAATAAGTTTTTCTAATATCCTGATCTTGATGGATGATATTGTGCTAAGCGGCTCGGTTCGGTTCTATTATTGTAGTTACTTTTGAGAGTACCGAGCTGAGAGTTACTTTCTAAGTTTTCTTTTAGGATCCTTTCTAAGGTTTCTCTTAGGATCGATGCAGTTAGTGACATTCCTCGTATTTTGATCTTATCAAGTAATAATAATAAAGATCTTTGAAATTTTATCCTTGATCTATGTGAAAAGATGTCTTAAACACGGGAATTAATTTTAGCCGTTGACCTTTTATTTGATCGTGTGGCTAAGGGTTGCTGAAACCAGAACGTTACAATACATCAAAAAGGGAAGATCAGGTTTGTTGAAATTTTAAACTTCAATGGTCCAGATGAAGAACTCTAAAGAGACGTACATTTAATGCTTTGGGGAGCCTGAAGCGTTGCGACGTTTTGTTTTAAGATAGTGTCTCTTTGACTTATGATGATCTTGTCCGTTCATTTGATCTGAACGGTTGTAATTCTTCAACTCTGTTGTCTATAAAAAGCCACATTTTATTTTCATTTCTTCTTTGCTTTGCATTTTCTTTCATTTTTCTCTGATCTTCTTGGTGTAAGTACTCCTCTTTATGATTGTTGTTGGCATTTTTATTGTGTTTATTTGATTTCTACGCTTTCTTTGGGTGAGTTCTTTTTTTTTCTTGATATTCTGGTTTGGTTTTCTTTATTATTGAATATACGAGTGTGCTTTTCTTGTTTTTGTTTGTCATTTCTAGGTTATTTGCTACTAATTCATTTTTCTTTTAGGTATTTATATGGCTTTTGGGTACTTACTCTTGCTTACTTTCTTTTTTTTCTTGGTATGATTATCTTTATCTTTACTCTGTGTGTCTCTTTTTGTCTTTAAGAAAAAAAAAACTCTTTATTCCAATGGCATTTAAAAGAAACCTAGATTTTTCAGCCATTTACATGGTTGAGGAAGAAGAAAAAGAAAGCCTAAAGGTTCCACTAGTCAAGAGAAGTGGTGGGGCCAGAGGTAGTTGAGGGACGTCCACCTCAGCAGGTGACGTGCCTTCCTTCTCTTTGGCTGTTGTTGCTGAGGCTGAGCAAATCTCCATTTTTAGGGAGGGTTAAGGAAAAGACCCTGATCAGGATGTTGAAGCTGTGGAGTTCGAGCTGGATGTGAGATATTGCATATCCAATTTGAACGAGGCCGACTTAGAGTCCATTAGGTTGATATATAATATCTCTGGGTCAGTTACACTTAGTCTACCCTCCCAAGATGATTACCCGAGTAACTTAATAGAGGGTGAAGTGGTCGTTCATATGGAGTTTTTGAGGTTAGGCCTCAAGCTTCCTATACAATAGTATTTTTCTATGATGCTGGCCCATCTAAGAGTAGCTTTCTCTCAACTAGACCCTAATTCTTAGAGGGTTTTAGCTGGTCTGTATTTCCTTTAGGTAATGGAAGGGCTATCCTCTCATACTTTCAGGAGTTGTGCTACATATACCATTTTAGGAGTAATGTTAGAAGCCAGAGAGGCTTCTATTATCTCTCATTTCATGACCTCTAAAATCCAATCCCTGATTGCCACTCTTTTGTTATGAATTAAAAGGGGGAGTGGTTTTCTACTGAGGGAGAATGGGGTTAAACAGTTTCGAAGAGAAACATGAGAGTGTGGGTCAGTCCCATGAACTTCTCTTTGAGTGCATATTTTCCTTTCGTTCATTTTTTCTTTTGTATTTTTTTTTTGTTCTTCTAAATTTTTGGTGTATTGTAGAGACTTAGGCCATTGACGTTGAAGTTTCTGAGACCAAACTTGCTCGGATTACTACGGCCCTCAAGCATATTTGTCCTGTTTAGGACTTATTTTCACCGATCAGCCTTATCCAATCTAACTTGGTAACTTTTGTCCCATGTGAGCCTCGTGTTCGTAGTAAGTACAATTTCTTCCCTTAAACTTATTTCTTCATTCTTTACTTCTTTACTAATCTCTTTGTATATCCTATACAGGAATGTCCGAATAAGGAGGAGGCAAGAGAAGGAAGAGAGTCGTACAAAAGGCTTTGGCTTATCCTCTGCTGGTCGGGGTTCCCTTAATCCTGAAAATGTAATGGGGATGTTGTTCGGTTCTGATGGCAGGAGCTGAGTCAAGGACCTCACTCATGGATAGGGGCTGACCGACCAAACTAGCAGCAAGCAGAGCCCACAGGGAGGGAGAGTGACGAGTCCACCTACCTAGGGGAAATGGTAGATTGAAACTGGTTCCCAGGGAAGGGGATAAGCTACCCAGTGCACCCCTCAAGTGTAAGGTCCCCAATCTCCCCAGGCACAAGGTAAGGGGCGGAGCTCACATGTTTGAGCTTTAATGCTGACGCCCTCTTCTGGTTAGATTGTGGGGACATTCAGTTCGGGGAGGTGAGATGGGCCTCTAATAGGCGAAGAGCCCCCTCTCCATATATCTTCCTCCGTCCTGGTCCCTAAGAAGATAGAGGACCTAGGCTTTTCTGCTACCCATGATGCGAGAGATGGAGAGATACCTGACCTTAGCCTGGGTAAGCCATGTTTCATCTTTGGACCCTGTCACGAGGTTCCATCCAGCAGTGGGATCCGCACTAGATGTAAGTTCTCTTTTTTTTCTTTCTATTTTTAAGTTATTCCTTTTTTTTTTCATTCTAGTCATCTTCGTTTGTTGTACAGTCCGTGTATCTATTGTCTCGGTTTATGACCGAGATATTAGATCTGGTGGCTCGGACCTCCCAAGCTGAGTTGAGCCTCATATGGTCGAGGGCCAAGGTTCTACGGGTCAGGAAGATAGCTGCCTAAGAACGGGAGAAGGCGAATGGGATGGGCATCTGTGTGGAGAAGCTGGAAATCGGTCGTGCTAAAGCGGAGAGTAGGGTCTCGGAGTTGGAGCACTAGAAGAGGCTGACTGAACTGAAGATGGCTAACTCTTTGGCAGTAATAGAGATACGTGCCGCCGAGCTAATGAACCAAAATTACAACCTTGAGAGGTAGTTTACGGTGGCTCAAAGAGAGAGAGAGAGAGAGAGAGAGAGAGAGCTGGTCAAGTAGACCAAGAACAATCTGGCAGCCCAAATGAAAGAACAACGGAGTTCTAGTCTGATTGTCGCAGGAATGGTTTCCGCCAAAGGGCAGTGGAGGGCTTTTAGAGGTTAATTGCCCTCTTTAAGGGAAACTACCATGAGATTGACCTCTAGTGGATGTGAAATTTGTCTATTTAGAGGTCATTATATGAAGGGGAGACTCAGGGGCTTGGGATGTTGTTAAAGTGGTGGAGCCTGTTGTTGATGAAGCTGCTAATGCTGGAGCTACCCCTATTGTTAGGGATGAAGCTGCCCCTGCTGCTATTATTTATCCCCGCTGCTGTTGCCCCTGCTACTGCTACTCTTACTCAATTTGTGGGACCTGTTAATGCTAACCTCACCAATCCTCCTACCCCGGTTAATCCTCCTTCGGTCGACATTAATCTTAGGGGATGGGGGCATTTGTAGAAGATTTAGAGACAACTGACACAACTTCAATAGCATGAGCTGGTGTTTTTTTTTTTGTTGTTCTTGTATTTCTTTTTCTTTTTCTTTTTCTTTTTCTTCTGAATTTTTGTAATTTTCTTTTATTAATGAATATAAACAGCTTTTTCTTCATAATTTATATTGAAATATCTGTGCAAACCTTCTCTTTTATATTTGCCTTGGTGAACATTGACGTAGACATACTCTTCTACAATAATTCATAACATAGGGTAATATCTTGTTCAACATAAGAATGTAATGTAGGCAAGCAGCCTATAATAACGTCTAACACTTAAGAGAAAATTGTATTAGTCCATATCAAATAATAATCTATTTACGCAGAGTCAATTTATCGAATTCGAGCTGTGTAGAATGACTCATAAAATCATAAAGAAATTTGAAGTATGAGTTAATGTATTTTAACAAGCATTAACATGAAACTATACTGATGAGATTATTATTGACTTGATCAGCAGATATATTTTTTTAACACTTTGGTTTTTTTTTTTTTTAAGATTGTTATAGGTACTTGGTCGTCTTTTTTATGATAATTCTTTTTCTGGGTATTGTACGTCCATAAGGTACATCTTAAATAGCCTTACCTTGTCCAGTAGTCTATGGGTAACCTCATGAGTGCCACCCCTTATGGCATGTAGGTCTTCGATCATCCATAAGGTACACCTCATAGAGCCTTACTCAGTTCGGTGGTTTGTGAGTGATCTCATAAGTGCCGCCCCCTATGGTGTATAGGTTTTCAATCGTCCATAGAGTACACCTTATAGAGCCTTACCCGGTCCAGTAGTTTGTGAGTAATCTCATGAGTGCCGCCCCTTATAGCATATAGGTCTTCAATTTCTTCAAAGCTGTATATTCATAAAGTACACCTCATAAAGCCTTACTCTGTCCAGTGGTCTATGGGTAATCTCATGAATGCCCACCCCCTATGAACTATACGTTGCAAGTCTATAGGATATACCTCACTGAGCCTTACCCTGTCCGATGGTCTATGGATAATCTCATGAGTACCATCCCTTATGGTGTGTGTCTTCAATATCTTCAAAGCTATCTAACCGTATTATAGAGCCTTACCCTGTCTGATGATTTGTGCATAACTTCATGATTATTGCCCTTCTACAAACTATACGATGCATGTCTCTAAGATACACCTCAATAATACTTATCCTGTCTGATGATCTGTGAATACTCTCGTGAGTATCATCCCCTATAACTGTATTGGACTTTTTACCACTTATAAGCCCAACAATATAATTTAAAACGATCAGATTTGATTTCATTCTTTTCAATAGTGTTTCAATTAATTTAAGTTTTAATTCAATTGGTTTGGTTGCCAAGGAAGAAAATTAGATGGAAAAATGATATAGGGTGGGCTGACTTTTGGATAAACTTTTGTCCAGATTTTGACTCCTTGAATTATTTATTTTTTTGACCTTAAATGTTGAATCACTAGGAATATTGAGAACGTGCTTAAACAAATTTTGGATGCCAAGAAATACTTATGTGAGTTATAAGCTTATGAATAAAGTATGCAGAGGCACAAAGGCTTACATATATATATATATAGTCTGTTATATTTATAGTGTTTTTGATTGATTTTAGCATGTGACTGAAGAAATATATATTTTTTTATGTTAATAAACCAATTGACTTTCTCGTGAGAAAACTTGTTGCCATAAGAAACAACCAAAAGAAAAAAGAACTTGATCATTAAACAAATGTGGCAAAAGAAAAAAGCAAACAAAATTCGAGTATGAAATCTCAGTGCAATCTTAGGAACAAAATTTTCCGGATAAATATTGCTTTTATATGTATATAAACTTAATTTCAAAGTCTTCAAATGACAAGAAGCGTTCAACATTAATTTCCTCCTTATTCGTATGTGTAAAACACATAGCATGCATACATGTTTCACATAGAGAAATTAATGTGGAATTTCGGACAGAATCATATTTTTGACCAGTCTCGGGCAAACCAAACGATATGGTAATAAAAGTAAATTCAAATATAAGGTTTCAAGTTTTCTAAAGCTTAGCTTTGAGTCTTTAAGATTGACATACTAAACATGGGAGCAGTCTTTGAATCATCAACCTTTTCTCAAAAGAAAAAAAAAAATCAGTAATCACCTCCTTTTTAAGTTTTAATACTCTTGTTTACACATATATTATAAGTTACATATATGAGATTGGCATTTCATATTAAAAAAAGAAGATCATTTTGATAACCTAATATAAGCTTGAATTTATAATAGGGATTGATTCTTTGATAATATTGCAAATATTGATAATTTAGGATTCAGTCTCCTTACGTGAAAGCAAAAGAATATAAATACTTTGTTATCTATTAAATTTTTTTCTTTTGGCCTTGTTTTGACAATTTTCTCAACCAATGCAATTAACCACAATTAATTTTATTTAACTTTTTTTTTTTGAAGACTTATGATATATACACTATAAATAAAGTATACGGTTATTAAACATAAATTAAATAAATGTTGGTACATAAAATTTATAAACAATAACTAGTTTAAAGTATTTTAAATTAACATTAAATTCAATTAAGTGTCTTAATAAAAGACTTAAAATTTATAAATAATAAAAATTTTTAAATTTTATATCTAATAATCCATCTAATTTATTACTTTACAAAAAAATTATTAAAGTTAAAAGTGGTCAAGTAATTTGTATTGACATCTTTTATCTTGAGAGGTCTTATTTCTTTTGTTATAAATTCACAGGAGTAAAAGTGTCTAATCATATATTATTAGAATAAGATTGTCTAAGTCATACAAAAAGTTAAAAGATAATAAAATATTTTAAACAATAAAAGAAAATTTATTCTTATTTTAAAGTAAGTGCAGGTTGCTTGATATTAAAAGTGGGTAAAGGGCGTTTTCACTATCTATTATTATCTAATTATTTATTAGCATTTTAACATGCATATTTTTTTATTCATTTTAATCGTTAAATTGCTTATTAACGTTTAGAACAATTGTATATATAATAAAATTTTGTTATAATTATTATACAAACAATGTGATGCAATAAATATTAACTAGATTGCTAATCATAAATTCCAATAATGGTGACAATGACTTCCGCAACAATGTTATAATAGTTGTCATTATTATTTTCATTTTTTATATTTCTCTAATTACATGTTATAAAAATAATTAAATAAATTATAAAATTTTAAATTTAATAATATTAATTATAAATCAATCTGTCATTAGTCACCGCATGGCCAATCAATCACATGACAGAGGTGGAGGCACCACTAGTTGAACCAATTGTCAAATGCTCCTTTTTTTTAATTTAATTTAATTTATTTTTAAAATATTTTATTAAAATATATAAAAAAATAAATTACATGATTTTTTATATTATTTATAACTTATTATATTATAACACATGCATATTTTTTTAATTTTATTTATTTCATAATTTTTATTAAAAATAAAAAATAAACTAATTATATTATAACAAGTATCACTTGTAATTAAATTAAAAATTAAAATGATAACAAAATAAAATCCATCACAAATGTCTGTCATGTATTCTTTTATAAGTAAATATATGAAATTATCCTTTTTATTGTTTAAATTAACAAAAAAAATTATATGATAGAGGGTCTTAATATTCTTTTTGAAACTATTAAAATGTATTCATCTCTTTTCTAAAATTTTAGAGGTTTAATTATTTTTTTCTTATTAATAAGGTTCCCTTTAAATTTCAGGTCAGATCAAATACTAAAAATGGGGTTCATCTTTTTTAAGAAGTTTAGTTAAAATAAAAAAGTAATGTTATCCCCAAAATTAAAGAATTTATTATAGAATCATCTCTTAAAATTAGAAATTATTATCCATTTAATTATAGAATTTATGAGAAGATCAAAGACATGCTTAAAAGAGAATTCTCCTACCACACTAATAAAAAAATAATTTTTTATACTCTTTCTAGAGAGAAATTTTTATGCTCTCTCTTGAGGGGAAGAACTTTACACGCTTGACTCTCTCTTTGACTCTCCACTATTTTTTTTCTTCTACATTTTTCATATTTTTTAAATTGATTTAAGTATTAGAGGGTCCTCGTCAATACCCAACTGGCTAGGCTATTACCAAATTTTTTTTTGCAGGGTTTATCATTATAAATCCTCGTGAAGAATGACTATGACGTGTTCATTTTCTCAACAAAAATAAATTTAACTCTTTGATATAGAAGCCGTTCAGATTTTCAAGTCAACAAGCATTATAACATCTATATTTTTATTTAATATACTCGTCAAATTGCTTATTATTTTTAGAATAATTATATATAATTAAATTTTGTTGTATATATTATTGCATAGATAACGTGCCTCAAGACATATATTGTAAATTTTTACTCAAAACGCTGGCCATTAAGAATATAGCATGAAATAATACTCAGAATTCATATGCCTCTATGTAGGGGCTGAGCTACGGTAGGGAACTTGGAAAACTTATGAAATAAATTAGTGATTATTTTTAATTTTAGTTTTTAAAATACTTACTTTTAGACTTTACTCTTTATAAGATTACAACCCCTTATCAAATAAACTTGATTTTTAATTTTTTTTTAATATTAACATGTTAGTTCCTCCTAATTTAACTCTGACTCCACCTCTGCTTCTATGAATAAAAAAGGCAGCACAAATATCATATGGTGTGACTTTAGGATACAAAACGGACCTGCCATGACAAGAATATAGTGGAGGGGGTGCGGATTATTGCTATGGGAATTTTTTTTAATTACTGCGTGACAAACCTATTTATTGTTGAAGTAATTTAAAAAAAAATAAAATAAAAGTGCATGATTTGCTGCTAGAATAAATTCATATGTTGCAGTGAACCTACGTGTTATCATAATATCGTATGAATAACTCGTTCTTTAATAATATTTTCAAGCGAAAGATTTGTCAGCGGACACGGTTAATCTTTAAGGAAGGCAACAAGAAGAACAAAACATAATAAAAATCATTATAGTTTTGGGGTATCTTATTTAAAGTTAATGAAAATAAACATGCATGGCTTCACAACCAGTCTTTTTATGGTTGCTCCCAGCACCCAAAAAAGAAAAAAAGAATGAATACAAAAAAAAAAAAAATTAAGATAGAAAAGATAGAAAATGTTTGATAAACGGTATTATAAAACCCTATAGTCTATTGGTAAAGATGAAATCAAGAGCTTTCGTCTTGGGCATTTTTATTGTTCTCTGCGGAAGCCACCGAGAAATCAACGATGGTGCCAGGAAATGGAGGTGGCGATGCATGAACGAGACTGCCGGCAAAATTCATACCGTTCAAGTTCGGGCAGTGACCTCCGCCGCTCCCCGGGATGTGAGTGCAAGGAGAACCGCCAATAGGTGGCACGGGACCCTTCTGAAGAGACTGAATATTAATAAGCTTAGGAAAATATTTCTTCAACAATGGCTTCTCATGCAAAAGCCTTAGGGCTGCACCAAATTGTATGGTAGCACTTGAAGTGAACAAAATGGCGAAGATGAACAAAACTGTGAAGAAACTAAGGTTTGTTCTTTGGAATTCCATTTGCATGCGAAGTGATTTTCAAGCTCTCTTGTATTGTTTAGTTTTTTGTGAGAATGAAAAAGAATTAGCTGTTGTTGATCAGAATGAGTTTGGTGGAGCTTTGATGTGTGCGTATACGTTCTTTTATAGGTTTCAGAGTTTGATTAATTTGTTCAAATGGGTGATGGAGTTGATTTGACTTCTGTAAAACGGGAACTGTTGCCTTGACTTGGCCTTGGTTTGAAGTTTGAACAAGACGGTCTTAAATCAAAATCAAACATACACGGTTCCTTGAATAACAAGCAGCAGTGATTTTTTTTTTCTTTCTTTTTTAGAGAATGTTTGAAAAAATAATGTATAAAACATGGTCATATAGTGCTATAATGTTATGAGTTATAGGGAACGTAAGTTATCTGCAGTCTATTTTTCCTCGTAATTCTTAGATATCATTTTATTAATACCCTTGAATTCTTGAAGTCGTGGCTAACAGATTGTTGTTTTATAAGAAGCCACTTGGATTGCAAATTAAAAATGGATCATTCTATTAGACGTTTTATATTATTTTATATTCTTAAAGTGTGTATAATAATATTTTATTATATTAATAAAATTTATTCATATATATAATTGAGCATTCATTTATGAGTCTATATTTATAAAATATGTAATTTTTATATTAGGCATATGATGTTAATACAGTAGATATGGATCATAAGTTTTTTATAAATTAAATTTAGTTCATAATTATTAATAAAAAATGATATTTCATTACGTAAGGTTGTAATTTTTTTACTTCTTAAAGATAATGATTTGCCTTAATCATTGAAGTAAGGACTTTGAGTAAAAAATATAGTGTATATATTATATTAAACGGGACTACTATAATTTCGATCTGGTTAACTAAATGTCGTTGATCTTAATTCTCAAAAGCTTTAATAAGTTTGATTGATCTTAATCCTGAGTAGGTAATGAATTTACATTCATGCATTATATCTTTTGAGTTATCACAGAATGAGATGTATATAAAGGGTTAAAACCTCGATAGCTTAGAGATATAATTTTATAGGTCATAGGAACATATATTTGTAAGATGGAATCTAATAATTAATGTCTACCTAATCTGTTTGCAGTACTTGATCATTAGAATCTGTGGTCACAATTTATTCAATAAATTATTTATTGAATAATAATATTTATTTGTAAATTTATTTACAAATATAGATATATTAAAAGTGATCATTAGAGCATTCAGTGACTTAAGGACAAATAAATAATTAAAGAGGCGAGATATTTTTTTTCATCACCTAGTTTTAATTATGGACATTAATTAAAACTAAGTGATGAAAAAAAATATCTTGCAGTCCCTCTACTAACTCAAATATTAATCAAATTCTAATTTTTTAATCCCAATCTAATTCTAAATACCTAAATGAGATTTATATATATATGAGAGGTATGGGGTAATAATGAAGGAGAACTATTACAATAATCATAACCAAAAAAATTCTTTTTACGTATTCTTACGCGAAAAAAGAATTAAGAATACGTAAAAAGAATTTAATTGAGGATAGTAAAGAAGATTGCAGGCAGTCAATTCAAGATTTTTCATAACGAAAAATTGAGGTAATTTTTTATCCCTATACATATAATTATGAATAAGACGATTTGACTTCTGCTGCATTTATTTTATTAAACATAATTTTTTATTTATTTACTACCAACACATTCTTCTTTTGGAAATGGTAAATTAAATTAAACTAAGAGTAATACTACACTACATATTAGATATAACCATAAATTGTATTTATATTTATATGAATATAACTCAAGATCTATCGTGTCTAATTATTAGAATGAATGTTAAAAAAACATACCTAAAAAATTATATTAATTAGAACTTGAAAATTAATAGCATTGAATAAAATTAAAAGTATAATGATCTTTCATAATCAAATCTTTGTAGGTTCAATGGGATTCATGGTGAAAAATAACAAAAAAATGCAATATGTGTATTGATTTGATTTGAGAACTATTATCTAAAAAATATTTTTATATACTAAATTAAATTATAATATTTTCATCACTTATAATTTAATTAGTATTAGATTTTTAGACATAAGTCTATATCAGTTTAGATGCTTTTAGAGTTTAATAAAAAATAATTTAAATAAGTTATTTAATTTGACTCATATTTAAAATAATATATAATATATAATTATTATTAATATATAAATTCACATAAAAAAATAATAATAAATTTAAAATTACAAATTATAACCTAACATGTGAGGAGTACATCGAATTTTCTGAAAATGGGTGCAGAATTCACCTAAATGAACTTAAAATTCTAATTAAATGTGTTATAATAAGAGATCGACTACCACCAGCCGATTACTAATTAAAAAAAATGTCGCCGTTGGGAAAAAGAACAAGAATTATACACCAAGGCAAAAAGGTGCTCCTGAATCCTGGACGTGAGATACGTTGAGGGTGGGGTCCTTGTAGAGAACCGGAAAAGACAGGTGATGGATCATGTCAAATGGTCTAACACGCACAAACTTACATATAAGACTGCATAAGGGCAAGTTTGAAGTATTTCCTTGACCGACTCCTTCCTGTGTATACAAACACACGCAAAATGTTATCAGAACGAGAACAAAAAGAATATATATATATATATATAATTATAGGGGTAAAATGATTTATTAGATAATTTTAAAATTTTTAGTATTTTATTATTTAATAATTGTTTAATATATTAATTTTTAAATATAATTTAAAATATTTAACCGAAGAATCTAAGTCTTGCTTAAATTCAAAATCACATGCCTAAGACTACTGAGTTAACGGAATGACTACACGACATTTAATGCAAGGAGTTCAAGGAGGATTTATCTGTTTTGGATAAACAAACTGATCTAATCAGATGCATTCAAGTTATGGAACCAATATATTTGTAACAACAAAAGATATTCCTCAACTTCTTGAAATTGAGGCTCAGCTTGTCATTTTCATTGGCTCGTGAAATAAAGATACGCATAGTTTTGATCCACGTTGTCCAAGTATGGGGGAGATAGAAATTTGCTAATTCTTTCCAAAGGAATTACATTACTTGCAACTTCTTCGTTTCATAACTTGAAAAATAAGATCTAGATAATTATCTCATTGCAAAAATAAAAGAGATTTTTTTATTAATTTATTTACTAAACTAATAAAATAAATTGCTATAGAGAGTTGTTTTGGCTATTTTTTTTATGAAAGTAATAAAATACATTTAATTAAATAAAATTTGGCAAAACAAATTCTTTGTTGATTGTTTATAGTGATAATGGTTACAAAAAGCAACAAGACTTATTTTTTTAAAGGTGGTTATAAAAGTTTTTTCAAACTTATAAATTTTTTATTTTGAAAGTTTTTGAATTGAAATTTGTTGGAAAATTATTCTTTTTTTGTGAGATTAGATTAAAGTGAAGAACTCTAGTTAAGTTCAACATTGAACTTTAACCTCTTTACGCAGCGAAATAATTTGTTTATCAAGTAAAATAACAAGAATTCAAAGTAGAAAATAAAGAGCACAACACAATCTCTTATATGGTTAGATCAATTACCTACATCCATGGTCAATCCAAGAATTTTAACCTATTTTATTAACTCCCTAGAGATTTTACAAGAAAAATTCAATAAATAACCCTTAAAATGACCTAATGTTTAATGTATCCTTACTTTACCACGAACAATAAATACCCAAACGACGGTTTCACCTTAGTGCACATAAGCACTTAGTGTCTACCCAGTTCTTTCCTCTCTTAGAGTCTCTCTTAATGATTGATCTCAACTAAAGGGTTTACAAGTGTTTATATAGGAGTTATTTTGTGCCTACTAACCCTACTCTTTATTAGAGTAAGAGTTCACTTATTTTAAAAGTCCTAAACTTCCCAAAATTTCACTTATTTTGGAATTCCTAAACTTTTCAAAACTCAAAATTTGGATTAGAAACAGACTTTTCCCCGTTCTGGCGCTGAGGCGCTGTGACACTGAGCCTTGACGGGTCCAGCGCTAGGCATGTTGCGTCTAGGGCTGCGGTGTTGGAGTTCTATTCTGGGAGCCGCGATGTTGGCCCTTGTTCCAACTCCGCACTTTTTCTCGTTTCCTTCGCGTCTTTGAGTTCCGTTTTACTTCCCCATTCGTGTCCCACATGTCCTAAAATTTTTCATACGTGTCCAACATGTTCTAGACTTCTTGTGACTCTCCTATTTGATATTCATCTCAATTCTTGTTCAAATAAGATTGCTAAATCACCAAATCTCCAACAAACCCTTCCTTGATTCAAAATTTTTCAAATAAGAAAGCTTTTAGATCTGATCCACATCAATACTCTATCACCTAGAGTTGAGTCCAATTAAGTCTCTACCAAGACTTAACTTTCCTCGGACTTGTGACTTTAGTCTCCAAATATATTCGTGCACCTTGCATGGGGTATGGATGCGTTGTACTCCTTTTCGACCCTCATCACCTCGGTGAACATGGTTTGGATATCGCCTAGTGGTCTGCATTACCCCAACACCCCGTATTGGGCCACTCATGGCCATCCCAGTAAGCACATAGAGCCCCTCATTATGCTTCTCACCCTCAAACCTTATAAGTCCGTTCTCTACCCTCAGTTCTTTTTTTTTTCTGCTCTAATCGAATACCCTTTTTTATCGAGTTTGCCTAGGAATACCAAGTTCCTCCTCAGCTTAGGAACATGCCTTACACCATGTAACTCCCTAATTTCTCCACCTTGCTTCCTTAGCCTTATATCACCAAACTCTCATGATCTCACAAGTCATATCATTCCCTATTAGAGTCTTACCTATCTTGGCTTTATAGTTGGTAAATATCGATTTGTCGGGACACATATAGACGCTGCATCCCAAATCTAGTATCCATTTGCCAGTGTATTTTCCCATTAAGGCTACTAACGTGTCTATAACTTCGGTATCATTCTCCGTATCGATTGCAGCCTACCCTCCTTGGCCTTCTGATTTTGAAAAATCTTTTACAATGTATCTTTTCTTATTACAAAGGAAACGCTTCTTGGATCTCATTTTTATTTAGTTGCTCTTCTTTCCTTGTGCAAGTAATGTTGCTCCACTCTCAGACTCATATCTCTTTATTAATTATTTTGAGTTCAATGATGCCTTGACGTCATTCATCATTAAGGAAAGCTTACCATACAACAGCGTATCTATAAAGCTCTCATAGCTTTTTGGCAACGAACTTAATAGGATTATGGCCTTGTCTTCATCCTTAGTCTTGATGCCAAATTGCTCAAGACTTATGATGATTTTGTTGAACTCATTAATGTGAGCTCTCAATGAAGATCCCCCGTACATTGTTAACTGGTGTAGTTTCTTCTTTATAAGAAGTTTATTTGCAAGAGATTTTTTCATGTATAATGCCTCGAGTCTCTTACATAACCTCAAAGCCATTTCTTCTGCACCAACTTTCGTCAATACTTTGTCGTTCAACGCTAAGATTATAATGCTATGAGCCTTTTTTTGAATCCTGTCCCAATCTTTCTACCCGGGCTTTGAGGTTGTCGTCTCTTCACTAGTTGAGGAACTGGTTTTCTCCAAAGCTGAGTCTAACATTTTCTTCACTAGTAACGCCCTAACCTTCTTTCTACAAAGATTGAAGTCATTCATCCCATTGAACTTCTCTATTTTTTGCTTGAATACAGCCATGGTTTAAATACCCTAGATGTATATTATTAAACCTTAGCTCTGGTACCAGTTTGTTTGAGGAATCACCCTTCTTCCCGTGAAATTAGGTTAAAATAAATAACCCTAGTCAAGTTCAACCTTGAACCCTAACCTCTTTACTCAGCGGAATAACATATTTATCAAGCAAAATAATAAGAATTCAAAGTAGAAAATAAAGAGCACAATGCAATTATTTATGTGGTTCGGCTAATTACCTACGTACACGATGGATCCAATGATCCTAACCTCTTTTCTTAACTCCTTAGAGATTTTACAAGAAAAACCCAATGAAAAACCCTAAAAAAGACTTAATGTTTAGTATACCCTTGCTCTACCAGGAACAATGAACACCCAAACGACGGTTTCACCTTAGCGCACATAAGCACTTTAGTGTCTATTTAGTTCTTCCCTCTCTTAGAGTCTCTCTTAATATTTAATTTCAACTAAAGGGTTTACAAGTGTTTATATAGGGGTTATTTTGTGCCTATTAACCCTATTCCGTATTGGAGTAAGAGTTCCCTTATTTTAGAAATCCTAACTTTCCAAAACTCAAAAGTCAGATTAGAAACGAACTTTTTGCCGCTCTGGCGCCGAGGCGTTGAGGTTCTGATGATGCGGCGTTGAGCCTTGATGCGTCTAGCTCTGTGGCGCTGGGTATGTCGCGTCCAGCGCTGCGGCGCTGGGAACCTAGCTCCCCAGAGCTAGAGTTTTATTCTGGGAGCCGCAGCGCTTGCCCTTGTTTCTAGCTCCGTACTTTTTCTCGCTTCTTTCACATCTTCGAGTCTCGTTTCGTTTCCCCCTTCATATCCCACACGTCTTAGACTTCTCCATACGTGTCCCCACACGTTCTAGACTTCTTGTGACTCTCCTCTTTGATATTCATCTCAATTCTTGTCCAAACAAGATTGTTAAATCACTAAATCTCCAACAAAACTTTTAGAATAATTACTTTCGAGCTCTTATCTTATTTTTTTAAAATGATCAAAACATTGTTACCAATCTGGGAAAAGCACTCTAACGCTTAAGTCAGTATACTAAAAAAGATTGAAAAGAGAAAATAGATAAAAATAGAATGAAAATAATTTTTTGTTCTAAAAAACATATTTATGAGTTTATATTCTAGTTTATTCAATAGAACAGTGAATAAACTAGATTTAAATTTTGAAGATGGAATGTTTATAATGAACTTCCATTTTATAAGGAAAGATTTTGAAGGAAAAAGAATAAGCCTTACTCTAAAATCTCCTCAATTATTTGATGAGCGCATCCGCCTCTCATGTTGTTGGATCATCTACTTGTACTACAACTATACAAGAGTTTATTAAAAGTTTTCTGAAATAAGAAATTTTATGCAAGCGTGCTCACAAGGTTCCTCTTAATATGGCAAAAAATGGGTAGGCGGTAGTAGGCTAATTAGGCTAGCTAGATTTAGGCCTAATAAATGCCCTATGATAAATGAAGAATCGTGATCGTTGAGAAAAGCATCTTATTAGACACGCTTCCTTGCTTCCTCTCAATCTGTGGGTGCCAAGTGTCATGTTTTTACATTTGGCTTTTCTACCTCTTCATTTTTGGTACTATTTTGAACGTCACATCTTTTTGAATACAAGTGATTTTTCAATCTTGTGGACTACCATGTGTGCAATTTTCTACCTTTAAATACAACCTGCAGTTCTCTTTCACTCTTCAGTTTCCATTTGCCAAAGACAAACCAAGATTTCTTGCATCTTCAGTGTTTACTTGTACTTTGTATTATAAAGAAAATTTTCTCTCTAATTTTGTTAGTTTCAAGAAAGTAAAATTAATACGAGGTCTATATAGTTTTATCATGGAAGAAATAAAATCTGCTTATTACATCTATAAGAACATGAACATTCAACTGTTTCTGTAAATGATAGTAAAAGTAACCCAACTTCGGTAAGGCTATGAGAGATCTCACTCTTTCGACAGCATCTAAAAGGCTTCTAATTTTCCATCCCTTTTATAATTGACATAATTGGGCTTTCTCTGCTCCAAATTCATCCTAATGTCTTCCACCTAATCTAGGATATCTCTGTGATGAACCACATAATTTGTCCTCCTCACGTTCTCATTATTTATGATATTTTCAACTATTACAGCTTAACTAGCTTGAAGATTAACTACCACTGGGCTCCTCAGATTAGGAAGAGGTTAGTGTAAGACCTAGAATCAGAAAAGAAATTTTTTTATAGGAACCCCATCATTGTCAATAGAGGATGGAGGAGGCTTAGGCTTCCTTACACAATTCAGACCTGCTAAGGCCACTTTGTCTATCGAACTTCCATCCCTAGAAGGGATTGGTTCCTGAAAAGTATTTTTAGAAAATGAAAGTCTACCACCACCAGTTGTCCAGTCATTTATTGCTTCTATGAGAAGCACGCCTTCCTCAAGTGCTTCACTTTCCTTGTGCCCTAACTTTTGAGGATGGGCTTCTAACCCTAACGCCTTCAGACCTTGCCTTTCAAGGCTTGAAGGTTTATGCTACCTTTGAAGCTGCCCTTGTCTATGAAAAAATATTGATAGGTGAATTCCTTCTGCTTAATATTTTGTTTCCTCTTAACTCTAATGGAAATGGTGAGGACATCTACCACCATTTCACCTATACAAGATTTTTTTCCTAATCCAAGTGAGTTTTAAATTTTTTTCTTTCATTTTTCATGTGTTTTTCTTCCTTGCGAGCTTCTAACAATCTATCTTCCTAATGTAGCTACTGGAGTTGGGGCTATATGGGTTTCTCTTGAGCATGAGATCATTGACTTCTTTTATGGTTTTGATTCCTGCAGTATTGTTGAAAGTGCATTGTGCGTGGGGTGAATGTGTATATTTAGTTTCAATTTATACATAACACATGCATAATATGCACAGTGAAATATTAATAAATATCTCATTACACTAATGAGATATTGAAAAACTTACCCTTGAAACGTGCTTTGTGCAGTTCTAGCAAGGGTTAGATGGGATCCTTTGAGCTAAAACTGTAGCCTTCTTTTCTCAACTGGAATTTTAATTGAAGCAACACTTGCTTGAGTATTTTATCTCTTGGTACTCTATCTAATTTTCCTTACAATTCACTTGTACTTTACAAATGAATTGTGAATGGCTATGTATAATCAATTATGTCGTCCATTGGTCTAGTGACTTACAAATTAGTGTGAAATATTTAACAAGCATGACAATACACTAAATTTGCATTGTCATGCTTATTTACATTTGCTGGCCGAGTTAAATAAGAATAAGTGCCCAATGCAATTAATTTAAGGCCAGCTCATGCTTAAAAACAAGCATGATAAATCATGCTTTCATTTGCCAATTTATTCGCCGAATGAAAAGTAATTTGATGGCTTATTTAACTTATGCTAACATACCACCTCTTGATTAAATGCAATTGATTTGGCCAGCATATGCTTAAAATAATTTGGCTGAATTTTTTGCTTCTAAAGCCTTGAATTAAATTCAACCAAAAATAATTATTAACATTTTACAATTAAACGGGCCATTAAAAACATGCCACATGTCATGCCATTACAAATTAATGACATGACATGTGGCATCCAATAAAAAGAATAAAGTGGTAAGTCTCACTTGTCGAGATCTCAGGCTTCACACTTACACCCTATCATCTTCCTGAGAGACCCTGAAATAATTTTAACTTTTTCAAGAACTTCCCAAATCAAACAATTTGATCCAGTGCACAACGAGTACCCTTTATATAGTGAGACTCTCTAGGTTTACACTTATTGTGTCTTACAAGACTCTTCCGTAAGTTCATAAACGATGCTTCACACACAATATGAAAATAACAAAACAACGTGTTGAACCATATAAGTTGAGGTTAATACATATTCATATAATCCCTTCATCATTTATATCCTAGAAGAGCGAAGACATAGATTATCACCGTCAAGTCCCCATATGCTCAACTTTATAACTTATCTCTAGATTTGTATTCCCATAAATAATATCTACAAACACTTTTGCAATATTGTTTCTCACACGGTAAACACTTTTTATTTATTTATTACTTATAATCATAAGATTTTCTGGAATAAAACTTGGAGCATCTAGATATACAACTCACCCATATAAGCTGATGGATCCTATATCTATATACACCAGACTCTATGAGTATCAGACCATACCCAACGATGCCCAGCAGTCAAACCATGAAAGGTTTTTGACATATGTGGAACCTAAGTATGATGGATCTCTCATAATTCTATCGTGGTACTCAGGTCCAAGGACCACGAATACTCATCAATAAGAAAAAATCATCTATTGACAACTTTATGAGATGTCTATTGGAGATCCTAATTAAGCCTGTTTAGTAATCAGTCCTCACTATATACCCGCATGTCTATACGAGCTTCCACTAATCTCATAGTTTGCTAAAACTAACCATCTACACCATCAGAATATAGACATATACTAATCTATGTTAAATAAAGTTTTCATTGACAGACCCGCATTAGTGAAAATAGACTAGGAACATTAATTTTTAGAACATACTTATACAATGACATTTCTTAGCATTATTTGTAACTTTTTGCAATTATGTCATTGCTAGTATACCCTCAGGTCTTTGTCTCATTTTAGACAAGACTCTAACACTTTAGATTTTGCTGATACTTATAACCTGTTAACTCTTAACAATTATAATTCTCAGCGTTACTAACTCTTAACGCTGGTCTAAACTCCTTTGAATCAGATATGAACTCCATCAAATCATACAGTGTCTGAAATGTTATAAGTATGTTACCATATAATAAAAATAATTAGTATTTTAATGAAATATTTATTATTACATAAATAAAAATATTTATACAAAATAAGATGGCACGTAAGCATAAATCCCAAAGTTGTTTCTAACCGCTTTCCTAAATTCATTTATGTAGGTAAGAGATCCGAAGGTGCTACTAATTATTTAGATACAACCCCTCTTAACTTCTGGTACTACTCTTGTTGTGGTAACAAGCATTTTCCTTTCTCTTACTGATCTTTCTACTATTGGGTTTTTTGGCATAGGTCCTTTTATGTCTAAACCTTTGGACTTTGTTCCTTTGCTATGAAGGGTTGTATTTGAAGTTGTTATCAATATCCTTGCTTTTAAGGAAGAACCTACTGCTAATCCTGCCATACCTATTCCTGATGAAGGTAAATCATTATTTCTCTAGCTTCCTTCATTTTTGTTTTTGGTTTCATAGTTTAACCAATTGGTTTGTATTATCCATAGATCTTTAATCTTTTATAGTGGATCTTTATGATGTACTGCTTTCTTTTTTACAATCAAGAACCAAAAAATCAAGGCCACCAAAAAAGAAAAAATGTGTCAAAAATTTTACCTAAGGGTTCTAGACCAAAAACATCCTCTTCTTTAAAGAAACAAATGGTGTCTAATTTTCATGTTGAAGGTCCTGGCCCTCAGAGGGCTCCAACTAATCTTGGGCTAGTCCAAGTTATCCCTACCTTAGTTCAATCAGTTTATGTTTTAGCTTAGGAACTATCTTCTACATCTTTTCTAAGAAAAACTGTTGCTCCTCTAGGTATTAGAGCTTTCTTCTTATACTATTTATGTTCTTTTCTATTGATGTACTCATGATCTTTATATTTTGTTTTACAGATATTCCTATCATAAACATTAGAGGTTCTTGTGATTGGATCCTTCTTCCCCCCTCATCTTACCCTTTAAAAGAGACAAAACTGAGAAGGGAATGAGGCTACTAGTAATCTCTTTAAGGTCTCCTTTATAGTTGCCAGCTGGGTTTACTTTTGGGAGATAAAGGTGAGTTAGCCCTAAGGTTTCTTAAAAGGGATCATTTTGGTTTGGCTAAGCACTTTTCCATACTTAGGATGGATCCAATCAACTTTGCAACCATCTAGAAAGTCTTTTCACTCTGATAGATAAAAAGATGATCCCAAGGATGAGCTACCAGAAATGGGAACTAAAGAGTTCTCAGTCCTGGATGATGGTTAGTTATGTGATTTATTTTTATGATTTTGGAGTTTCATTTTTATAGTTTCTAGGTCTGTGATTCTATTTTTTTTTTTTTGGGCTTTTATGTTTTATAGGACAGTCTGTGCACTACAGAAGCTTGCAAGGAATAGTTTTAAACTATGAAGGATAAGGTGAAAGGTTTGAAAAGAAATTATTAACATGTTTGAGGATGCTTATATGCTTAGAGGTCAGGTTATGGTTGCATGGTCTCCTCTTAAGGGTTAGAAGAGGAAAATGTGAGGTTAAGGACAAGTTTCGAAGAAGGTTAAGTGATAGGGATATACATGCACTAGTATATCAATAGCTGAACTTTTGTATTTTGCTCTAATTTATGGATATTTGACTATTTAGTTGTATTTTTTTTATTATAAATAGGTGTGAAACGGAAACTATGAGGCATAGGAATAAACAGGAGGCAAACTGGACAAGAAACGAGCGAGATGCACTTAATTTACGCCATCGCAAGAACTCAAGGCTGGGCATAAATGCGGGTGCAGCAACGCTCACTGCCTAGTGTTGTGACACCTAGTGGGCCACCAATCAATAAGCATTCTAGGTGTTGGCACCACAGCGCCAACGCAATAAGTGAATAAAACCATCTTTTTGAGTCATATTTTAACTTGGATTCAAAGCCCTTCGCCCCTAGGGTTTTTCATAGTTATAAAAATGCTCTTTTGATGGCGAAAATACAGACTTTAGAGAGGAAAAAATATAGAGAATAATTCACACACAAAATTGAGATATCAAAGTCAAGAAGTTCAAGATTGAAGATTCAAGCCAAGGAAGAGAGATGAGCACATCAATACTTCTTGATTAGTTTTTCTTATCTTTTTTCATTATTATGTTCTTGTTCTTGATGTTCTTCTTGAATTGGTTTGATTCTCTTAGCTTTATGATGAGCTAAATTTGTTTATCTAGGGTTAGTCTAATAAACCTAATATATAGTTGAGTTTTATAGATTCTTATTTTATGAACTTAATACATATAATTGATTTATTCTATCTTGATCTTAATGCTTTCATTATATATAACCAATATTATGAATAATTGAGGAACCATGATGAATTTAACAAAGGGATTCATATGTTTAGCCTAAGATAGTTTAATACATGATTATAGGGTAACAACTTTGAGATATAGAATAGACATATACCTAGGTAGCATGTATGATATAATTTAGATATGATCTTAATGAATTACATTCTAATTTGATTACTGTGGACATACATGTAATTGTTAGAATGCGTAATATAATCACTTGACCATCGACAGAGGATTGTGATGAGATTAAATTTTAAGGGATGAGTCTATACCATAGATTATTATTAATTTGTGAGTTTAACCCTTTGTTATTTGTTATCTAGGTTAAGTTTTTGGTTAATTAGCTAAATTTTAGATTATAGTTTTCTAGATAAAAGTGAAGTAGGTATAATTTTAGTAATTGGTTGATAGAAATAGATCAAATAGTTCCTATGGGAACGATATCTGAACTTAAAATCTTATTTTACTTTATACGATAGCATGCGCTTGCACTTAACTACTATAGCACACATCACCAGATGGTTGCTGGATTTAGAAAATAGGTGGATGCTACATTGAAGAGAATGAAATAATTGAGAAAGAAGAATGAGAGTGTCTTGCAGGAGAGATTTGATATCCTTTTTGTAATAGGGAAGAGAGAATTGGCAGCCTGGAGCCTAAGATTGCTGGTTTGAAGTGTGGGAATGAATTTACCTATAAAAGAAGCATAATGAATTTAGGGAAGTAAGTAACCGAGTCAACATAGGTGCTGAATTACTAAATCCCTTAAAGGTATAAAATAACGAGTTGGAGTTGGTCATCCAAGAGTTAAAGTTTGTCTTGGAGAATTCTCAGAAAGCATTAATTGATTCCAAGGTTAGTAGTGGATGCCACTAATGAGGCCTATCTTCTAAGTCAATAAAGAAGATTGATCTAGCTAAAAACATTTTGGACACCAATGCTGGATAGCTTTTACTTGTTATTGTTATCATAGGTTTCATGTTGGAAGACGCCCAACCACCCATAAGTTACTTCCCAATGATTTTGAAGTGGGTTCTAAGTGGTATTAAGGCTAGTCTTCCAGGCATTTTGATGATGACTTAAAGCAGATCAATTATAATTCAGCTGACGAGGAGGCTTCAAAGGTGGACCCAAATGTTGTGGATCTTTTTAGCAGTTTTGGCGATGATTGATAACTCTTTTCTCTTTCCTGTACTTGATAGAATTTTCGTATAACAAGAGGATGTAGTGAAAATTTTGACTTTATGAATGATAGTAGTGGATTTTGCTTTATTCTTTTGTTTGTCAAGAATATGTTTGATTAAATAAAACAATGCTAAGGATGGATGCTAATATGCTAATATAGTGATGTGTGATTGAAGTTTTTTTTACTAACGTATGTTGATCTGAGAACTTTTATTAAAGCAAAATTGCTTATGTGAAATACTTAACTTATACTTCCATGTATGTTTGCTAGTTCTTATGTTGGATGCTTCTTTGTATCTTAAGATCTTCGTTTTGATTTTTGGGATGTGATTTTTTTAAACTTTGTTGAATTTGTTATGTCTAGTTCTATTTGATCTTTGGGAATCATTTTCTGGATTGATGTGTATCTGCATACTTTTTGTAATGGTCATCTAATGAGTACCTTAATTTTTTTAAGCCCCGGGGACACAAGTCGTTATTAGAAAAAATTATTTTAAAGTAGATTGTGGCAATTTGTTCTTAATTATTATTAACCTAATTTTCTCAAGTCCCGAGGGCCCTATTATTCTCGAGGAAAATTATTATGGTGTAGAATATGGTGAACAATTCCTAATTATTTTTTACTTAATCTTTCCTAGGTCAATGTTGGTCGTTCTTAGGGACTTACATTGTCATTCACCCGATGGTTCCCAAGTCTATGTTGGTCATTCTTAGGGATTTTACATTGTCATTCACTCAATGGTTCCTAGGTTAATGCTGGTTGTTATTGGAGATTTTACATTATTGTTCACCTGATGGTTCTCAGGTTAATGCTAGTTGTTTACGGGGTTTTTATTTTGTCGTTCACCCGATGGTTCCTAGGTCCATACTGGTCGTTCTTAGAGTTTTCACTTTTTTCATTCACCTGATGTTTTTCAAGTTTTAAGGAGGAATATTAGTCATTCTCAAGAGTAAAGTAGTTGAGCAACCTTTTTTTGGCGAACAATAATCTTGTAACACTAATTCTAAAAAGAATAATAATGTTTAAATGCATTAAATATGAAAACTTGAGCACTATAAGTGTTCATTGTTACAATAAATGTAAATAAATGAGATTATATATATATAAGTAATACTTTATAAATATACATATAGTATTTTTTAGGAGTTTATTATTCTATAATTTTTTAACTACTCGCCTATTCGTATGCTAGGGCTTGTATGTTCTTGGTCTGACTTTTTTTGAGGACTTTGTAAAGACCTTCCTTGTTTGGGCTAAAGACCCCAACAATTAAGTTCTTTATTGTTTAACAATGTGATCAAATCTTGATCTCTCATCGTTTTTCCTAGTATTCTTCTTATTTAATTTTGGATTATTGAGGTCCACGGCTTATTATGCAATTTTTCACAAACGACGCATAAACTATTGACCTTGGAATTTGAGAGATTCTAGGCCCAAGAGTTAAATTTATATTTTTTAGGAACAATAATTTGATCACTTTGAAGGGCTGGGCTAAGATGGTCATTCTTAAAGCATCATAGGCTTTAAAAGTCTTCTGCAATCACAAATAAATTTAAGCTATGTCGAAGGTCTTTCTTAGCGATGACCTTCCAATATAAGTCAATAATGGATTTATAAAAAAAGCTAATAGAAAATTGGATAAAATTGTCAAGCTATTTATTATAAAGGATAAAATTATTAAATGATACAAAAAATAACAAAAAATTCCTAACGGTGGAGAGGTTTAATCCTTTTTGAAATCATAAGGGATAAATGGACATTAGCCAATGACATATGGGGGCAATAGTTGTTTTCCCACTTTGGGGCAAATATAGATTTAAAAAGAAAAATTAAGATGGGTTTAAGGTGGGTGTGAATCTCATTTAAGATTCGAATCTAAATCGAAATCCATTTTAGAACTTTGTAGTTCCATAAACTATATTTTTTCTTAAAAAAACTAATTTATATTTTTATTATCCTATGTATAGTGTGATCAAAGAAATTTTTTTATAATTTATTCTAAGTTTAATATTCTTGTGAAGTTTAAGGTTTATTTCATAATGACTAATATGAATGTTCGGTATTAATAAATTGAATATTAGAACTTTGAAATTTTTATTGAATTTTTAAGTTTAATAAAAATGAAATTATTATTTTTAGTTTTATAATATGTCAATTTATTTTTATTTTTTATTATTTGTAATTATAAAATTAATGAAACCGAGTAAAATTAAAATAGATGAATACGTGTTGAATTAAGGGTGGGCTTGGGTCTTTTTTTTCTTTTATAGGGTCAAATTTTAAGTTTGGACCGGGTTTGCGTTTTTATTTTTCTCATACCGTCCCAAACTATCATCATCCCTACTTACAATTTTTTTTTTAACCTTAAGTTGTAGGTGTAAATTGTAATGGGCTAATCACTGAGTTGCCTCAACTTTGATTTGACCTTACCTTCGCTTAAATGATTTTTTACTTAAAATCCTTGACTACTCAATCACACTATACTATGTGTTATTAAGTGTACGTGTTTTATTAATTTCAAAACTATTATATATTTATTATTTAAATACATATCATAACATTATGTGATCCAATAATCGTGAATTGTGAAAATAACATACGATGGTGTCGTGAGAATGTTATTATGTGATTGAATTCATATCAATGCTAGCAAGGGACCCCACGCTTTGAAGAAAATATACTAGGTTTATAGTTTCTTTAAAACTCATATTGTGTTTTAACATTTTTTTTTATAATATTTTATTTTGTATATGACAAATAATAGATATTATTTTTTCTTACAAATTTAGCGTTGCCCTTTAGAGTTTTATATTATTTTTTCAACAACTCCATTTGATTTAAGTGAATGTGAAGGTGTAGGTTCATATATGATACAATTATTTTCACAATAGGAATTAAACGTATTTGATATATATTCTCCATTTCAATCAATTTTTAATTTTTTGATTTTTTTTTCAAATTAATTTTTAACTTCTTATTTGTAAATTAATAACTTTTCATATAAATTATTTTTATTTTTTAATAGATATACTTTGGTATATATTAAAAATTTATCTATATAGGTTATATAGAACCTTTTCTCTCATCTAGTAATGGTATTCTTTAAATCACCAAGTTGATTTTTAACTTTTTATATGTAAAATCTTTTCTCTCCTTTAGTAATAGTATCATTTAAATTACCAAGGTCACTAAAAATTAAACCGAGCAACTCAATTTCTCTAAAAGCTATTGGTTTATAATTATTTTTGGAATTAACTTTCACACACACCTCACACTAATGAACATCTTCTAAGTTTATATTAGAAAGTAAATCAATATCTTTCATTTTCTTTAGGTACAAATAATTTAAGTAACCGAATCTATCATACTATATAATAAAGGAATTAACAGTAGCAGAAGAAGTACTTTATTAATAATTGTGTCAAGTACATTAAATTTGAACAAATTATTGGAATAATATTTCTTTCCAACAAAAATTCTATATTTGGTCATTACAAGTTTGTCTCTTTTAAATAGGACTTTTTACATTTGTTTTATTAAGAATAAGTACAGAAATAAGATTGTATCTAATATTAGGAACATTGAACACATTGTTCAATGTAAGTACTTTTTTTTTTCATAAGTTAACTTAAGAAAAAAATTTCATTTTCCTATCGTAGGTAGAGAATGAGAATCAACAAGATAAACATATTTTTCTCCATTAAATGCATGAACATAGTCATAGAAAGTATTTTTGTCACCACATATATGTATTATGGCTCTAGAATCTATGACCTATTTTTTATTGCTAATTGCAATCATATTCACTTAGGAAACCACAATAGCAATAATTATTTCATCTCCCTCGATCAAATTGGCTTTTAGAGTTTTGGGTTTCTCTTTTTATTTTCTTTTTCGTACTTGCATTAATTAGCAAATTAACTAATTTTACCACAAACATAACAATTACCTTTTTTATTAAATAAGAGCTTTAAATTTTTGAAGTATTATTTGTTTGTGGGTTTAGAATGCTTCTTACTTAGAGTAATTACCTTTTCAACCAAGTTGGCCTTAGAAACTATTTCTTTGGCCTTTTTATTATTCTTTCGTTGGCGATTCTTTTCTTCAATTCTTATGTGATAATTGCATCATTCAACTTTAAGTGTTTCATTTTATGCTTGTTGTTTTTCTTATATTCTTTTCAAGAATCTAGCAATTTTTTAACTAAACAACCAACCACAAAATGGTTCAGAGAGAATAATGTCCTTAATTTTCAAATCATTGACTAGCAAATAAAAATTATGAATTTAAAAAGTAACATTTTTTTTCTCAACTATTTTGAAGTTTAAGAAATTTATAACAACATATTTTTAAGCACTAGTATATTCTATGACGTATTTTTTTTAATTATGCCTAAATCTCATACGCATTTTTATATGTAGAATAAATATTATATAACTCATTATACAATGCATTTAAAATGGTATTACAACATACCTTATTTTTATTATTCTATTTTGAAAATAACTCTATGTAGTTATCTATGTCTAACTTTGGTGACTGTTGTATGAGATTTTGTCAAGTTTAGCATGGTAGCTTTTGATAATAATTTGGTAACAGCCAAGAAAAAATGCATCGGATGTTGTATTCATAAATTAGTCTTAAGATTAAGAATATTGGAGAATATGAATTCCTGATGCAGGTTTTAACAATTGTCAATGCATGCTTAACAATGTTCTTAAGACTATTTCTGCCTACAAGATAATAAACTCTATTTATTATGCATGCATTCATATGGATTCCTTTTCTTTGTTTCACTCTTCACTATATGTTTTGTTAGTGATGTGTGGAGATTGAAATGGCCGATGAGTATTTATATAGTTTGTATAGTTAGTATTCGATTGACTTTCTATTTTCCAGAGCTTACCTTGCTCAAAATTTATTTTAGCGGACAAGTTAGAGAGAGCACTGCATTGAAAACCGCAACAGTGACAAATAGACGCATATTTTAACGAATAAATCTTTTTACGAAACATATTTGACTGAATCAATATTCAAAGCTGTTTTGTTATACGATCTTTACCATCGTTTTGAAATCAAAAAGTAATTAATAGTCTATGTTTATTAGATTTGTTAAATAAATTTATCATTGCCCCTAATTTTATTCAAATTCAAATAGGTGGAGTTTGAATTTCTTTATACGGGTTTGAGGCAGACATGAATTTAAATAAAAAATTTAAGATGGGTTTAAGGTAGATTCTGAGATTCCATACCAAACCCAAATCCATTTTAGAGCTTTATAGTTTTATAAATAATTTTTATTATCCTATGTTTAGTGTAATCAAAGAAATTTTTTTATAATTTTTTCAAGTTTAATATTTTTGTGAAGTTTAAAGTTTATTTTATAATGACTAATATGTATTTTTGTTTTTTGTTTTTAAAGTTCTTTAGATAAACTACAAACCCTTTAATTATTGAACTATTTAAGCAAGTGTATGAATGTTCGGTATTAACAAATTTATTATTGGAACTTTGAAATTTTTATTAAATTTTAAAGCTCAATAAAAATGAAATTATTTTTTTATTATTTTATAATATGTCAATTTATTTTTATTTTTATTATTTAGAATTATAAAATTTATGAAACCGAGTAAAATTAAAATAGATGAATACATGTTGAATTTAGGGTGGGTTTGGGTCTTTATTCTTTTTATGGGATCAAAATTTAGGTTTGGACTGGGATTGCGTTTTGAATTGTTTTGATTAAATTTAATGGCAAATTTTGGATTGTTGAAAGTGGATTTAGATTGGGGAATCAAATATATAGAAAGATATTAAATTAAATTAATAATCAAAACACATATATGCTGACAAGATCAGATTTGATGCTCACCATTTTAATCAAGGAAATCAAATCTCGATCTTTGTGAATACCTATATCTTTCATATTACCTAACAAATTAATTTCCTTATTAATTATTTTTCATATATAAATACCAATTCTCCGTTTGCTCTCTCTTTGTAACAATAATCATTTGGCAGGACAAGATTTCTGAGTTGTTTTAATATGAACAAGGTCTCAGTTTTTAGTGTTCTTCCCATTCTTCTCGTACTCCTAGCAGGTTATATATCTTCTTAATCATGAAATGCATTAAAAAAAATTTCTTCCATTCAATCATTTTTGGAATCCGATACGTGTATAGACGTCAATTCTAACACGATTATAAAGTTGATGCCATAAAATCAATTCGATTAAGAATAGGGAAATTACCAATTACTCCTTTTTATTAATTCGATATTGTTATTTTCTCATTAGTTATCAATTTTCTCCTTAAAAAAAAAAACCCACTATCTTTATTATTATTAAAATATATTTGTTATTATTTGACCTAATTTTGTCTGTAATTTGCTAGGCAGCAGGTTGGTCACAGTGAAAGGGCAATTATGCTCGGAAGATTTGGGTCAATGTGGCAATGATGATTGCAGTTCCTTGTGCTCGTTGAAACATGTCGGTGGCCAAGGCTCTTGTGATGTTGCTGCTAAATGTAAATGCCTTCATCCTTGCGCTGCTAGTTCGCCCCAAAAAACATGCAACGTATCTCTTGGTATATACAGTACTGGCTGCGACGACAAACAATGCGATTCCGATTGTGCTACTAAATTCCCAGGACCTCAAGATGGCCACGGAGTTTGCTACTCTATTTACCCTAATGTTGCTTGTCGTTGCTTTTATTTATGTAATTAAGAATGGCTTAAACTTTATGTTTATCATAATAAAACAGAAAAACATCTGTTTTCAGTTTTCGTTTTACTCTCGAAAGGCATGAATTATTTTTTTAATATTGAGAAGAGATGATGTGGGAAGTGTGATTAAAAGAAAAATCAGCATCAAGGAAAAATTTATCAATATGTTAGAAATCAGACTGAGAATTTTTTCGTCTTTTAATTTCGGTAAATAAATGTTTTACTCAAATTAAAATTCTCTTCTAATTTAAGTTTTCACATGAACAAATACAAATGTACAATTGATCAAAGGTAAAGAAATCTTGTCTTTGAACTTCATTGGATGCCTTGAACATCACCCAAAAAAAAAAAAAAATTCTAATAAATCTCTCAGCCCCTTTCTTCATCTCAATCTCTATGTATATCGGTTGGAAATTAGACTCAATCTTTATGTCTTAATTTTTATTCTTTGACTTGGAATTGAAGTTGTACTGCGTGTGTTTTCATAGGCCATAAATTATTTAACATTAATATCATGATACATGTTGTATTGGGTGGATGTTTACCAATATTTCATTCTTATTGGAGTAAACAAAAGTTAGCCTACAATTGTGGCCATGTTTTTCCAATTATGGTCGCAAATTTCCTCATGATTTGTACTTAAATGAACGGATTGAAATATCTGATTGAAGTAAATAAATAGAGTTTAGATCAATAATACTAATTTCTTTTATCTCTTATATATATATATATATATAACCTAAATATGACAATTAAATTAGTTACTAGAAGCATCAATATGGAGTATTGGATGATAATCTACTTTTGAATTTAAATTGGGAAATATATATATATATATATTTGAAAAAAAAAAGTTCCCAACAAACCCTGAAATATGGTTGCTTATACGCAAATCTATCATTGCCCATATCTGTTCCATCCAAACTCTCTAACACTCCTAAACCAGATTTATCTATTGAACTATCAAGTAAATCTTGTATCCATGTCTCTCATAGTTTAAGGTTTTTATTTTCTTTCGTTTGTATTAGAGGAATTGCCCTTATCTTCTGTGAGATTAGGTTAAAGTGAAAACCCTAACTAAATTTAACCTTTAATTTTAACTTCTTTGCGCAACAAAATAATTTAGATAGTAAGAAAAAATAGTAAGAACTCAAAACAGATAATAAAGAGCACAACACAATCACTTACGTAATTCGACTAAATTGCTTACGTCTACGATGAATGCAAGGATCCTAATCTCTCTTATTAACTCCCTAGAGAATTTACAAGAAAAACTCAATGAAGAACCCTTAAAAGGATCTAATGTTTAGTGTACCCTTACTCTCCTACTAATAATGAACATCCAAACAACGGTTTCACCCTAGTGCACACAAGCACTTAGTATGTATCCAGTTCTTCCCTCTCTTAGAGTCTCTATTAATGTTTGATTTTAAACTAAAGGGTTTACAAGGGTTTATATAAGTTTATTTCGTGCTTTCTAATCCTAATACTAATTAGAATAAGAGTCCACGTGTTTTGAAAGTCTAAAACTTTTCAAAATTTAAAAATCTAGATTGAAGACGAAATTTGACTGCTCTGGCACCTCGGCGCCGAGGACCTAACGCCGCAGTACTGACTTATTGATCTAGGCGCCGCAGTGCTCAACCTTGTTATCAGCTCTGCATTTTTTCTCGCTTTCTTCTTCGTGTTCTATACATCATAGACTTCTTCATGCGTGTCCTACATGTTCTAGACATTTTTGTGACTCTCCTATTTGATATTCTCTATAATTATTGCCTAAACAAGATTGTTTAATCACTAAATCTCTAATAGTTTGAGAACTACAACATAATCTAATAATGTAAAGTTTTAACATGTGACCCCTTAAACTCATAAGATTTTGTTATGGCTAAGACAAAGAGAAATGGTAGAAATTTAAAATATACAAATAATAAAAATCAAGATGAGTCATCGATCGTGTTAAGAAAATTCTCTAATTAATCTTTATGTGTCCTCATTTTGAACTTGTCTTTATTTAACGGCAAAAAGAGATACCTTAACAAGCATGTAGGCTGATTCATGTACTCTCTTGGTGCACATGCTAGTAATGATGATCTATAGTTTAAAGAGTTTTTCAAATCTATAATAAACTGTGCCTACGCCTGGTATGTTTTGTTGTTAACAAAATCTGTTATGACATGGGAGGAGTAACTTCCATGTTCTTTCAGAAGTACTTTGAAATGGAAGAAATAATCATCGTGATTTAATTCAATAAAGCCAAATAGGCTTATTCATAGTTGCTAAAAGATTATGTATAAAGGTTTTGCTATTTAGCGTTAGAATGATATGAACGCAAGAAGGAAAAACTGATTAGATTTGCATCAACAATATGTTAAATAGATACAGTGTCCACATAGAGAATGTAGGCATTACCTCATTCATCAAGCTTATAGAAGCTTAGAATTATCCTATTAGTCTAAAAAATTATAGGTTTAATTAGTTTATAATATTTTCATTAAAAACTTGTAAAATTATTTGTTGCCTTTTAGAATTTGGGGCCAATCTACAAAGGCTTAAAAGGGTTGAGTCTAGTTTAAAGAAGTGTGAGGGATGATCTCTCTAGCCCAACTAAGCTTGCAATAGTTAAACATTCTCACCAGAGCCTAAAAAGTCTAGTGTAGCTCATAAATAATACCAAGTCAAATCAAAGCATCAATGCCCACCACCTCGTGACCAAGTAACTGTAATTTTACAAAAAGCCTTCTTTGACTATGGATGAACATTCCCTAAATTTGAGATAAAAGAGCTTCCTCCTTGATTAGTAGACCCATTTTCAGCATACAATCAAGGAATCTTTGTGTATGGACGAGGAGTCTTTTCTTACATGAACAAGTCCATAACTGATTACTAGTAATTCTTTTTACCTACTTACAACATCGAGCACCCCTTATTAGGGTTTATCCCTTCTCAACAAGATTAAGCAAGGCTAGTTACTCTTTAAACAAAGACGAACACTACCAATATTTTAGAGATAATTCTAAAAAGTCTAAAGATAAGTAAAATACTTAAAGAGATCGACGACGAATAAAACATGAAGCTTAAAAGTCAATAGATAAATTAAATACGTCCTTAAAGAAGTTTTAAGAGCATAGAACTCTAGAAGGATAAGGAGTCCATCCAAAGACTCAAAACCATACAAAACTCTATGAATAAGGGGTATTCCCTACACAATAAAGGAGATTTTTTTTCCTTAAAAAATCTTCATCGGCTATTCTGACGTTAATTATTTTGACTTAAGCATTAGATGATTCTTGCCAAATATACTACCAGTTAGCCTTAATCGATTGTTCTTTTACAGCATTAAAGATCTTAACTATTAAGAGGTTCTCGTAAATAGTAGAAGTAATTTGTTCACGTGCCACAAATGTTTCCACATAGTATAAATTTAACTATTGGATAAATATTCCACAATTGATATCTAATTTGACTAAGAATCCCAAAAGTAAAAGTCAACCAATTTGGTGTCGTCTATAAAAAATTGTACAAAAAGTCATAGAGATTAATAATAGGAAGTTGAACAAGAAGAACAATCAACAGAAGATAACTAGAGTGAAGACTTAAACTAGAACGTACCACGAGAATTTTAATAAAAAAGTTATGATTATGAAGATTGAAACCAACAAGAGGAGAATTCTGACCAATGAGGGAAGATTCAAAAAGATTTAAACTTGGTATGAAAATTTTAAAAGAACTGGACAAAGCCCTAAAAGAAAGGAAGAATATGAAAAAGTTAATAGAAGACATGATGAATACCTAGAGAATAGCAGATAGGCACTGAGAGCCCCATGAATAGAATGATCTAGCAATAAGAGTGAGGACGACTACAAATCTGTCCCATTGGCCAACCACCTAGGATAAGCAGCAGATTCATAAAAAAAAAAAACAAGTGGGTACAAGGTATTGAACACTGTGAGATATAATAATTTACACCACAACATCAGAATAAGTATAAATACCTTCTACCTATCACATCATAAGTGGGTGACTAAGATAGAATGAAAAAGGGTGTGAGGTAAAGAGACTCGGATAATGATTTAGATGAGCATGACGCTTAACGACTCATATGAGCTAAACAAAAGAACAAAGATGAAAGAGTAGGTTTAGTCAGAACTTAAATAGAGGCTTTTCTTGAGAAACTAAAAAGGTTAGAGCAAAGTTTAGTAGAGGTTGTAAAAAAAACAGAGAACCTACCATAAAAAATAAACCAAGAAAGAAATGAGATCACCATTCACTGATGACCTTAGAGATATAGAGTTGCCCACCATTTTTAAAATTCCTAACATCATTGTTAACAACGAGACCTTAACCTAAAACACTATGTAGACCAAGTAACAGTTCTCCTATCAGTCACGGGATTTAGGCAAATTAGATATGCATACTATTCCATCTTATACTATAAGGATAAGCTTTTTTGTAGTACTAAGAACTTAGGTATAAAAGCATCTCATCATATCGAGAGCTTATCAATATGATCTTTGAGCACTTTTGATGAGCTTATGATTGAGCTGTAAATTCACATCAGCTAAAGAAGATTAAACAAGGTCAATCAAAGAGTTTAAAGAGCTTTATAGACAAGTTCTATTAAAAAAATTCATCTAAGTCAAATCATATGACTTATTGGTCACTTTAGAGGCATTGAAAAATAGATTACAGTTAAAAAAGTTCTAGTATCATATTATTGAGAACTCTATTCAGAATTAGTTTGTAGTTTCACTTTAGAGGCATTGAAAGATAGACTACAGCTAAACAGGTTCTAGTATCATATTACGGAGAACCCTATTCAGACTTAGTTTATAGTTTACGAATGAGCACAAACTTACAAAAATATTTAGGAATAAGAGATCTTAAAAAAGACGACTACAAAGCTCAGAAAGAAAATTAGGGAAAACGAATTTAGAAGGTTAGTCGAATATTGAAAAAAATCCCTACTAGAAGATAGCAATGTCAAGTCGATGAGCTCCTTATCTCGAGTGGCAAAGGTCGAGGACAACCAATCCATTATCCATCTAACAGCTTCTATATATGTGATCTTTAAGCCTATCAAAATGTGATTTCCATAATGATCACAACTACTCGACTAAGGATTGTAATAACTTGAATAAACAGATAGATCAGGTGACTAGGAATAGGTACCTGATTGATTTTAGGGATGATTAGAGATAAAACAGTCCTCATTAAGAGCTGACAATACTGGCTAGAGATTTAAACCATCAAATTAAGAACTACTCTCGATACTTTTCAGTGGGGCACTAAGTGATGTATAATAGCTCGACCACCAAAAAAGGTTTTAGATTTAGAATGTCTTCATCAAGTTTATTGAAGAGGATATTCAAGGGATCAGTTAACCATATATAACACATTGACAATCATAGTATAAGTACTCATGGTGGATATAAATAGAGTGTCCATTTATCTAAGAAGCTCGATGGATATAATCTTTAAGAAGAGCATGTACTGCCTTCGTCTCAGGGTTCTTAAGTGGAGAAGACACAAGCTTCATAGTTTTAAAGAAGATTATTTTATGCCTTTAGAAGTGGTCACCCTTCCCATTTCTATGGGAGAGAAGCTTTATGTTAAGACTATGATGATGACATTTATTGTAGTCAAGTAACCATTCAAGTACAAGATCTTTATGAGATGACCATTCATAAGGAAATCAAGGGAAGTAATGTTCATCACTATTTGAAATGAAATTTCCAGTAGGCAAAAGAATAAGAGTGGTTTCAAGAGACTAAAAAATGACAAACAGCTGTTATACGACTTTGACTAATAAGATATTTTGTATTAACACAATAAAACCAAAGGAAAAGTAGAAGTTGAAATCCAAAAATTCCTTAGATGAAATGATCAATATTCAAATAAAGAAAGATAGCTCTTAGAAAGTAGTTAAGTCGGCTATGATCTAAAGCCCAAACTAAAAGAAAAAGTTAGTAGCATGTTAAAAGATTACTTAAACATCCTCACCTGGTCACACAAGGATGTGCCAAGTATCAATCCTTCATTGATGTCCCATAGGTTAGCAATAAGCTTAACCTTTAAGCCAGTAAAGCAGAAGAGAATGGTCTTCAATTAAGAAAGAAATGAAGCTGCGGTAGCTAAAGTCAAGAAATTATTGACTGTGGGGTTTATCTGAGAAGTCCACTAGCTCAAGTGATTTGCTAATATGGTTATGGTGAAGAAGGCCAATGGAAAGTAGAGAATGTGCATAAACTTCACTAATCTAAACAAGACCTACCTAAAGAATTGTTTCCCCTTATTGACGATATATCAACTGGTTAATTCTACCGTTGGCACACACTCTTAAGCTTTATTAATGCATTCTTAAAATGTAATTAGATAACAATATTTTCTTTTAAATAAGAGAAGACTTCATTTATTACCCATCAAGGAACTTATTGTTATAAAGTCATACCTTTTGGATTGAACAATGCTAAAACTACGTATCAGAGACTGGTCAATCGTTTGTTTAAACTATTGATCGACAAGACCATGGAGGTTTATATGAATAATATGGTAACCAAGTCAAAAGAATCCAAGGACCATGTTGAAGACCTCAATAATTCTTAAGAGATCTTGAGAGAAATAACATAAAACTTAACCATGAGAAGTGCAAGTTCGGATTAGAATCAGGGAAGTACCTTAGGTTTATGGTAAGTAAATGAGGAATCAATGCTAATCCTAATAAGGTCAAGGTAATTCTCAAGATGAAGTCCCCAAACATAGTTAAAGAAATTCAAGGGCTAACTGGTAGAGTCACTACAGTGAGTAAGTTTATCTCAAAGTTATTGATAAGTGCTTTTAGTTTTTTCAGGCAATTAAGAGAAATGATAAGACAAGATAAACACCACAATGTGAGGAGGCTTTCCAACATTTAAAAAATTACTTAGCTCACCTATTTAATGTTGTGGTACCAAGGAAAATAGACCAATTGTTCAGATATTTAGGGATCTTCTCCCATACTATGAGTTCAGTCTTGATCAAAAAATAAGAAGGTATTTAAAAACTAGTCTATTTCATGAGTAAAGCTTATACCAACTTGGAGAGCTGATACCCACCAATAAAAAAGCTCACCTTAATATTAGTATTATCCAAAAGGAATCTAAGACTATATTTTCAAATTCACATAATGGTTATCTTAACCGACTAGTCTTTCAAGAAAATCCTATATAAGTATGATTTATGAAGGTAATTAGTAGGATGGGGCAGTAGAACTCAAGCAAGTATGACATTTAGTACAAGCCAAGAACAAGCATTAAAGGACAAGCATTGGTTGGCGTTTTAGTCGAATATGCTTATGAGAAGATTGTTACTCAAGAAGAAGACAGTTCTAAGACTGATCATATGGTCAAAGACCTGATACCCCCCACTTAATTCCTCTATATTGATGAGACATCAAATTTTAATAGATGCAGAGTAGAGGTGGTACTCATCAGCCCTGAAGGAGATTAGCTAAGCTATGTTATTAGGTTTAGATTTCAAGCTACCAATAACAAAGCTGAGTATAAAGCTATATTGGATAGACTTAATATCGTTTGAACTTTACTAGCCAAAAGAGTCACTGTTAAAAGTGACTTTCAATTAGCATTCGGTCAAATTAGATAAGACTTCAAAGCTAGAGGAGAAAATATACTAGCTTACCTGTAGAAGGCTAAAGAACTGATGGCTTGTTTGACATAATAGTTGTCGAACAAATTTTCTCAAGTAAACTTATTATCCTTAATTGAAGACATCAAAATCCCATGAACAATACTCTTAGAGCTCATTCTGAAACCCAACATCAAGGAAAAACAGAAAAGGTCTTCCAAATTATGTCTAGTCCAAGTTAGATGGACTCAGTCAGATGGTACATTGAAATAGGGAATCGCTTGAAAATAAATTAAAAGCTTGCCAACTAAAATATACTCGGGTAGGTATATATTGATTAATAGTACTGTTTATTGTCAAGGATACTCTCGCCTATACTTGAGATGCCCCAATCCCAACAAGGCTAACTATGTATTAAGAGAAATTCATAAATGCATTTGTAATAATCATTTGGGTGCCAAATCCTTAGCACACTAGGTCTTCAAGCTAGGATATTATTGTCCAACTATTCTTGAAGATGCTAAAAAGGTTGTGAAGAGGTGTTATGCATGCTAGAGATACGATGATCACTCACATGCCATCTCGAGAGCTTAAAAGTGATGACAAGCCCTTGGTTGTTTGTATAATTGTGGTTTAACTTGATCGTTCCTCTTTTTTAAGGGAAAGGCTTAGTAAAATATATCATGGTCGTGATTGAATACTTTATTAAATGGGTGGAGGCCGAACAACTTACTATTACAATCGATGAGAAGAAAATTAGAGACTTCGTATGGAGAAATCTCATTTGCTGGTTTAGAATCCCATATGCTATCGTTATTGACCACAGTAAACAAATTGATAATGATACCTTTAAAGATTTCTGCCAAAGACTTTTTTTATAACTTTTCTTTGCCTCCTCTGCCCATCCTAAAACAAATAGGCAAGTGGAGTTTTCAAACAAGTTGATAAAGAAGCTTTTGAAGAAAACATTAGCTGAGAAGAAAGGGACCTTAGTCGAGGACCTCTTTGATATATTTATGGGCTCTTAAAATTACTAGCAAGATAACAACTAAAGAGACTCCTTTCTCATTGGGGTTTGGTTGTGAAGCAATTATTTCTACTAAGATTGAGGTGTCAACTCATCGAGTCTTATAGTTTTAAGAGAATGAGACTCATAAGTTACTTAAGAGGAAACGACCTATTAACAAAGAATTACCTCGATATGACAACCAAAGAGTCTGAGCTTGAATGCTCACCAAGGGAGACCTTTTTCTAAGGAAGACTTTTTAAAACACTAAAAACCTAACTAATTGAGTCTTCGGTACAAATTAGGAAGATCCTTACAAATTCCATCGGAGAGTCAAGTTAGGACTATACGAGCTCAAACAGGCAAATAGAAGAGTGGTGAAAAAAATTATGAAATGTTGAGCTCTTCAAGAGATACCACTTTTAGAATTTGCTATTTTGTTTGTTATAATCAATATTCATTATAATAAGATAACTTCTGAAGTGCTTATAATCTTTAATCATTACATTTGAAAGATTATTATTCAACTTCTCTTTAATACCTCCAAAAATATAATATTTATAATGAAAAGTTCGCTGAAAATGATCAACGTTCTTTGAGACTTAGGAAAAATTGAGTACTCAATGGATAATTACTACAAAAGATATTAAGAGAACAATCAATGTCCTTTTAAACTTGGAAAAAATTGGGTACTCAACAAACAATCACTATAAAAGTATGTCGAAAATGACCAACACCCACTATAAGAAAATGGGGTTTTTGCGACCCTATTTGCGATAGCTATTTGAGCAGTCGCAAAAGCCTTAAAAGAAACTACATCGTTTCGTTGAAAAGAAATTAACAAAACATGGTTTTTTTTTCGTTCCCAGACTTTCGTTCTCAGACTTTTCGTTCCCAAAAATTAACAAATTCTTTCCGTTCTCTTCATTCCCAAACTGAAAATTTTATCAACAAATCAATCTTCATCTCTTTATTTTACAACAAATTGGTTCCCATCCTCTCTCACATCAACGATTCAGTTTCAATCTCTTTCTTTCTCGTCCTCTCTCAGATCTGAAGTATCAATTTTTGTTACTTAGAGTTTCTTTAATTTTTACAAATTTTGTTTGTTGATTTTGTCAAACAGCAAAACTTGTGTTAAACATTCTGCATATCCGCTTTTATATGCACTATTTCTTGTTTAATATTTGAGATCAGGAAGACAAAATTCAGTCTACGCTAATAATATATAGATTGTAGGGGGTGAGCCCTTCGTTTATTATCCACAATTTTTAGATTTTTGCCCACTTTGTCATGTTTATTAAGAGTTGGAAGTTACGAGTACTTTTAGTCTTCAATTTGCTATAAAGTAGAAAGGAATTGATAGTTAAGTTTTTTTTTAATTTTTTTTTTAGTAACTTAAAATAAATTTAGAGACTAATAGCTATTAATTTCTTAAAATAGAATCATTAACGTATATGTAGGTGAGCAGTGGGTAAGTATTAAAGTGTCAAGCAAGTATTTACTAGTAAGAGAATAAGTTTGATTATCCCGAGATAAGGTTTCTGCTATCAGAATTTTTATTAGTAAGAGAAGTTTGATTATCACCGGTTTGATTGTAATTATACATATTGTTCGCCAATGCTTAAAAACACAGTTTCTTTTTTTCATATCTTCCTTATCAATCTGCATTAATGCAAGCTCAAAATATTTATCAATTTACTGTAAAATAAATAGTAGTGTTGTAGAGACTACTGTTGTAGATCACTTGAAATTCTATCCTAGATATAATATAGGAAAACAGAATTTTAATTTTCTTCCTTGGTAAAAGCTTATGAAGTAGTGATTGATGTGATTTGGTTACAAAGAGGAGTAATAGCTGCTCTGCTAAAAAATGTGAATTAGTGCAACTGTGTAAGTGGAAGTGCCAAAAGGCGAATGAACTAGCTGACAAATTTTATGTAATAGGAAATTCAAATTCTGACATTGAACTTTTTGTGTGTTTTGTGCACATTTCAGTTAGAGGGAAGCATTCTAGCTGTTGCTCCAAATCTTAGTTAGACTTGTGACATATGCAGATTAAATTCTTTGAACTTCTAATTTCAGAAAGGAACAATGTCAAAGTTTTACCCCCAAACTGGGTTGCTTTAATTGCTCTTACAAATACTTAATGTGTTAATTGTATATTGTGAATGTATTTATGTACGAATTCAACTTATGAGAAGATAATATCATGCACGACCATGTTTTTCACCATATTTAGTAGTTTCTGAACCTCTCTGAAGCTTCATTTAACACTTTTCTTGTGTTTCAGTAAATCAGTTGATTGTTTTTTATTTAATTGTTTTTGCTAAAAATTATTTGTGATTTACAGTTCCATATTGATAAAATTTTGTATTTTAGTGCCAATCAAAAATTGCACTTTGTTATTTACTTACTGCTTACAAGTTCTCTTGTTTGTTCCAGTTTTGTTATTTACTTACTGCACACTCTCTTATGTATTTTGTTTTTCTGCAGTGATGGATTCTTTTTTGCTGTAAAGAAGGTTTCTTGGCTAGATCAGGGAAGTCAGAGGAGGCAGAGCATTCTCCAACTTGAGCAAGTGAGACTATTAGTTTCTTCCTAATGGATGCCCTATCTATTTCACTACCAATATTGTTCTTCACATCAAATTATTAAGCCCATATGGTTGTATGTCTGTCCACCCTCAGAAAACTTTTACATATTATATTGTGGGTCCATGATGAGATAATTCTTTTCTAATACTCTGTTTGTTGGCTTAGGAGATTTCTCTCTTGAGTCGGTTTGAACATGAAAATATAGTTCAATATCTTGGCACGGATAAGGTATGCTTCTCTAAAATTGTTTAATTATTTAATTGTTTTTGCTAAAAATTATTTGTGATTTACAGTTCCATATTGATAAAATTTTGTATTTTAGTGCCAATCAAAAATTGCACTTTGTTATTTACTTACTGCTTACAAGTTCTCTTGTTTGTTCCAGTTTTGTTATTTACTTACTGCACACTCTCTTATGTATTTTGTTTTTCTGCAGTGATGGATTCTTTTTTGCTGTAAAGAAGGTTTCTTGGCTAGATCAGGGAAGTCAGAGGAGGCAGAGCATTCTCCAACTTGAGCAAGTGAGACTATTAGTTTCTTCCTAATGGATGCCCTATCTATTTCACTACCAATATTGTTCTTCACATCAAATTATTAAGCCCATATGGTTGTATGTCTGTCCACCCTCAGAAAACTTTTACATATTATATTGTGGGTCCATGATGAGATAATTCTTTTCTAATACTCTGTTTGTTGGCTTAGGAGATTTCTCTCTTGAGTCGGTTTGAACATGAAAATATAGTTCAATATCTTGGCACGGATAAGGTATGCTTCTCTAAAATTGTGTGCTGAATATGCCTTTCCTTGATCAAGGATCTGTGACATTGTTGGAATTTGAAGTGCTATTTACTTTCATGGGTCTTTAGTGACTCTTAATTGTGGATGTTTCTTTTTCTTCTAAGTGAGATTCTACCATCATCTTACTTATCATTAAGACAAGCAATTGAATCAAGGAGGCAAATGCAACTTAATAAGCTTATGTTTTAAGGGGAGGGAAATAATTATTTTATTATACTACTATTTGTGGTGTCAGCAATCCATTTGTAAATGTTCTAGTTTCTGTCCTTGTTAGTAGTACTTACTCCAAGCTGAAATGCATTCTTCTTTAGCACCCTTATATGACAAGCTGTCACTTATGGTGAAATACATAGAGAATAACCTTTAGCTAAATCTAAATTTCTAGCAAACTCTAACCTCTTCTCGACCAATGAAACCAATATTTCTAATTAAACTCAACTTAATAATTAGTCCAAAAATTATTAACTTAGCTCAAAATTTTTAATTACACCCAAATTTAATAATTAGGCCAAAAATAATTAACTTAGCTCAAAATTTTTTATAAACCTAATTTAATAATCAAGCCCAAAAATTTTTAACTTAAGCCAAAAATACCTTAATTAAACCCAAATTAATAATTAGACCCAAAAATTATTAACTTAACCCAAATATTTCCTAATTAAGCCCAAATTAATAATTAAGCTTAATTTTTTTACTACTCAAATCATAATTATCTTTATAACAAATTGAGTACTTGTAAGTATATATAATTAGACTTTACAAAATTCTTTTTCTTACTTTTTTTGTGTCTTGTTTGTTTCTTTAATTCAAATCTGTTTAATCTTTTAGTTTGATATAATATAATTTGCATATTGTATGTTTGTTGTTAGCTGTGATTTTCAAAAGAGCGGTCATTAGTCGTTGGCTTATTTGGATGTTCAGTTTTTTCCCTTGAAGAGGTATCAATCAACATTGCATCAAATTTTTTTGTTGGGTCAAAACCCCTGTACTGCACTTTGAAGTAAATATTTAATTATAAAAGATTGTTTAAAAGAACATGCTAAATTGTTAACAATGTGTATATTGTTTTTAGTACTGTTGACATCTTTTCCCAACTTAAGCTTCAATTTTATTAGTGGTGCATTCCTAATTTTAAACCTTCAAGACTATCTTATACAACAGAATTCTATTGTAAGTTTCTAAGCACTTTAAAAATAATATATATTTAATTTTTGCATGTATGTAACTTTAGACCCGTTCAAAAAATATATAATAAAACATGTTTTTCTAATTGTTATCTTCTTATGATGGTGAGAGCTCTATGTCATACGACTCTCACTATATTTAGAAGATAACAATGAGAAAAGCATGTTTTATTTTATATTTTTTTATTGTCCTGATTTGGACAGTTTGAAAATGCATAATTCTATATAGTAGTAATAACTCAAGTTTTGTCTCACTCAGTAGATATTCTAGTGATGACTCCTACTGTTCTCTAGGTACATACTAGATTATTGTGTATTTTGTGTTATTTTGAGTACATAACTTGAAATAACACAAGCATGCATTAATCTATGTTGTGTACTTGAAGAATTGAAAAGAGATGCTACTGGAATTCTATTGAAGTGGATAAAACTTGAGCTATTACTACCATATAGAATTATGCATTTCTGAATGGGATAGAACCACCTATGTTTTAGAAATGAGATAGTTTCATGTTGCATGTATTTATTTTCATTTAAATTAAGAAGTTGAACATAATTAACTTAATTTAATTTTACACTGAAGGGAGTAGATATGGACAAGAGTTAGATTGATTTGCTAGATAGAATATCGAAGTTGTATATTGACAATGTTGAAAAAATTTTAGATTTTGCATATATGAACATTACTGGTGATACAAGAATATACTGTCCATGCAGAAAATGTTGCAATCGTTATCTTTTTGTGAGAAATGTAGTTAGAGAACATGTTATAGTAAATGGTTTTTTGTCAAAGTACAAAAATTGGACTGCATATGGTGAACATTCCACGTCTTTTGACTATAATCAGGAAACCGACGTTATTAATGATTGGGGTACTGATGATGACATGGTTAGAATGATACATAATGCCATGGGTACTCCAGATTTAGACTTCGGTTTAGCTGATGATAATCCATTAAATAATGAGCATGCTAAGGGTCCCAATAATGAGACTAGAAAGTTTTTTAAATTACTTCAAGATGCAGAATCTCCCTTATATCCAGGTTGTGAAAAGTTTTTTTTATTGTCATTCATTGTTCAACTTCTGCATATAAAGTGGATGGATAAACAAATCATTTACAATGCTTTTAAAATTGCTAAAAGAAGCATTTCCTAAAGAAGTAAAATTGCCAGAGTCGTATTATAAAGCTCAAAAGATAACTACCGACTTAAGTTTTACATATAAGACATGGGATACATGTCCTAATAATTATTTATTGTTTAACAATGAGTATGAAAAGCTCGATATATGTCATATATGTCATTCTTCAAGATAGAAGCAATTGGATGGTGATTCTAGTGGACATCAAAATAAGAACAAAAAAATACTGGCCAAACAAGTGCGGTATTTTTCACTAGTGTCGAGATTACAAATGTTGTTTATATCTTCAAAAAATGCTTCCCTTATGAGATGGCATACTAATTCATGCACTGATGATGATGTGTCAAGGCATCTTGCTGATAGTCCTGCATGGAAAACTTTTGATGAAAAAAATTTTGATTTTGCTTCTGATAGTAGAAATGTTAGACTTGGATTGGCAACTGACAGTTTTAACCCATTTAGGACAATGTCTATATCACATAGTACATGGCCAGTTGTTCTAATGCCTTATAATTTGCCGCCATGGTTATGCATGAAATAATCATTCTTCATTTTATCTGTACTTATTGATGGACTAAAGGACCTGGTAATAAAATTTATGTTTATTTGCAACCGCTGATTGAGAAGTTGAAGGAATTATGGTTTAAAGGGGTTCTCACTTATGATGCATCATGTAATCAAATGTTCAAACTCAATGCAGCATTGTTATGGACTATTAATGACTTTCCAACATATGGTAACTTGTCAGGATGGAATACAAGAGGTGAAAAAACTTATCCTGTTTGCAATCAAAACACTAGATCTTGGTTGTTAAATGATAAAAAATACTGTTACATGGGTCATCGACGATATTTACCTATATCACATAAGTTTCGAAAAGATAGAGTATCATTTGATAACACAAGGGAATGGGGACAAGCATCTAGTCGATTGCCAGGGACTGAGATGAAGAGACAGTTGAATGACATACTTACTGAGTATAAGCTAGAAGATCTTCAAAAAAGAAAAATGAATGAGACTGAGAAGAAAAATGATAAGACTACTTGGAAGAAAAAAAGTATTTTTTTTTTAATTGCCATTTGAGAGTTCAACTTAATTCACCACAATCTTGATGTAATGCATAATGAGAAAAATATTTGTGATAATATTCTTTAGACTTTATTAGGTGTTGCTAAAAAGTCTAAAGATAATTTGAAAGCACGACGTGATATTTAACATATTGGCATCAGAAAGCCATTACATCCTAAACTGGGAGGTGTTAACAAATTACGGTTACCTCCTGCTTGTTTTTTTATGAACAAAGAACATAAAGATATTCTTTTGAAAGTCTTAAAGGAAGTAAAGGTTCCAGATGGCTATGCATCGAATATTTCTCGACGTGTGAATATCAAGGAGCATCATATTTGGGGCCTTAAAAGTCATGATAATCATATATTAATGCAATAATTACTTCCTGTGGCAGCTCGTAGAGCATTGCCTAAGAATGTTGTAGAAGTATTGATTGAGTTAAGTAACTTTTGTAGGCAATTATGCTCAAAAGTGAATATGCCAAATGATCTATTCTATATTCAAGATAGAATTGTACTTACACTTTGTCATCTTGAGAAGATTTTTCCAATGTCATTTTTTGATATCATGGAGCATTTACCATTTCATTTAGCTGAAGAGACGCTACTTGCTGATCCTGTATAGTTTCGATGGATGTATCCTATTAAAAGGTATGGCTGGCAATGTTATTGCATTTTTTAAATCTTTAAAAAAAAACTAAAATATGTTAATTATATCTAATATCTTTTCATTGTAGGTATCTATTAACTCTAAAACTTTATGTGCTCAATCGAGCACATCCTGAAGCTACAATTGATAAAGGGTATTTAATGGAAGAATGTATGAATTTTGTTCAAGATACCTTAATGAAGTGGAAACTAAAAGTACTCGACCAGTTCGTAATAATAATTATAGTAATAAGTTTGGGCGTCCTTTGAAAAAATGAGTTAAGGTTCGTCTTGATGATGTTTCATGGGTTCAAGCACATAGGTATGTGCTAGTGAACACTGACGCTGTCAATTCCTTTTGAGAGTAAGTTGTTTATTTTTATTGAAATGATTTTATCCCTAATTCATTATTTTTCCAAATGTAACTTATCCAATTTTTGTTTAGCCAACATCTTACTGAACTAGCAAGAGAAATGCCTCGTAGTCCAAAGCATTATATTCAAAAAATTCATAATGAATTATTTCACAAATGGTTTATGAATCATGTAAGTTTTCTAAATCTTTTGATTCATAAATTATTTCTCAAATCATAAATAATGCAAGCTTCAATTGTTGTCATTTCTAATAATTATAAGTTTATACAAATTCAAGCCTTGCAACGAACATCAAATATAACATTGTTTGAAGAAATAAAAATTCTAGCCAATGGTCCTGACCAGCTTGCTCGGAGATTCAAAGGCTACATTGTGAATGGCTTTCGATTTCGAACAAAAGACAATGATAGAAGTAGAACCACTCAAAACTTTGGTGTTGTGTTAAAAGCTAATACTGTGAGCTATACGAGTGCAAGGGACAAAAATCCTTACTCAGGCAATTTAACATTTCATGGGGTGTTAACAAATATACTTGAAATACGTTATACTAATGACATGAAGTTTGTTCTTTTCTATGGTGATTGGGTAGATAATGAAATTGGAAGGATGCATGATGAGTTTAAATTCACTTTGGTGAATTTCAATCATTTATTATACAAAAATAATCAAATAGGTAATGAACCTTTTATTTTAGCAGAGCAAGTTTGTTATGTGAAAGATCATTTAAATGTAGATTGGCATGTTGTTCTTAAAATGACAGTTAGAGATTTATTTGACATGTACATAAAAGATTCTTTTTATAGGCCATCAATAGTACCTCAGGTTGAACTATATGCTGAACAACAATTGGATGAAAGCTTGTATGTGCAAGATGAGGATATTGGTTGGGTTAGGCAAGGAGTTGATAGGACAATAGTAAATGCAAATGTTATTGATAATGATGATAACGATGAAAATAATGTCATGGAAAATGTTGAATGATCTTTCTTTACAGATTTGTTTTGAGTAAGTTGTAATATATTGCATTTGAAGGGTAAGACTAATTACGTCCCTCCCCTCTCGTTTAGGTGTCATTATATGTTTTTTGATAATGAATATTTTTCTTATATATTTTAGTAATTACATTCTTCTTTTTTTTAAATAATAAACTTCATTGATATATTAATTTTTTTTATGAATATTTTCTAACAATACATTTTGATATCTAATTGTAGCTAGTTATGGCACCTAAAAAAGGAAAAGACCCATCTATGGATGTCTTACTTCTACAGCAGGCAGAGTCTCAGCGACAGACATTCATGTCTTCTCGTTCTTTTGCACAAAATGATGAAGAAGGTATAATAATTAATTTTAACTTCTATTATTTGAAAAAGCACACTAATATGAGTTTTTTTAAGACCAAGTGAATCAACACACCGTGGCCCAATTCTAGGTGTTAATGATTAGGGCACAGAAAATATTATGCATCTAGAATTTAATTCAGCGTGGTAGGTAATTGGTCCAAATTCTGATCATTTCAAATTTCAACTTGGGACCATAGCACGAAATAGACTGAAAGTGCCTTTGACATATGTTGAGTGGACTGATATGCCAGATGATCTCTTAAAAAATATTTGGAGAGAGGTGAAGGTAAGAAAATACAATTATAACATATAATTAGTTTAGGCTCATGTTTTATAATATAATTAGGTTCATATTATATTGTAGGCAAACACAGATACTCCAGATGCTTATAGACGCCACTGTTTAAGAAATGTGGGAAGACTTTGAAAAGATTAGAAATATCGATTAAAGAGTAAGTATTATGATGACAAGACAAATGTTGAATGTCTTGCATCCATTCCTTCCAGAGTTATTGAAGAGCAATGGAAGATACTTGTAGTTTATTAGGATAGTGAGGAAGCTAAGGTATAACTTAACTAAATTTAAGTTAATATTGTAAGTTATAATTAGTATAAAATAATATTTTGCATGATTATTTCGTATTGTAGGCTATTACTAAGAAGAATAAAACAAATTGTATGCAAGTGTCTTCACTTTCTAAAACAGGTCAAACTTCATTTGCTAATAAAAGAGAATAGGTTAGTTATATTTTTATATGTTTAATGATTGTTTGGGTGAGGAGTTTTGTTAAATTAATCATTGCTTGAATTTGGGCTTATTGGTTTTTTTGAATTGGTTTGTTAGTGAATGTAATGTTGATATTTATTGTTGTATTGAATGTAATATTAATTGTTATGTGTATGTATGTGTAATGTAATGTAAACAATTTTTAATTGTTAATTGTTGTTTGTATGTATGTGCGTATTAAATGTAATGTTAATTTTTTAATAATGTTGATATTTATTGTTGTATTGAATGTAATGTTAATTGTTGTGTGTATGTATGTGTTTACAATGTTTTAGATGAAGAAAAAAAGGAAAAAAGATAGATCGCATGAGTGTATTTATTGAGACTCGATTCAAATCCGATGGTAGTATAGTTGATTCAGATAATGCAAATATAAGTGTAAGTGATATAAATTTACAAGTCATATATTTAAAAAATTATTAAACTTCTATATTCTAACTAAGTTTCAATATTTTTAGGGTCAACTAAATGAACGTTTGTCTCAGTTGCCTAATAATGAACAAATAGAAGTTGCGGGAAACCAAATATTTATTGATGTGATAGGACGTGATAGTCATGGATATGCTAAAACTTATGGGCATGGTCCATCACCATCAGATATTGCATAACAAAGTTCAAGCCAAAACAATGAACAGGTAAAAGCAGAGTTAAATTGTTTAAAATTTAGTTATAATGATCTTCAAGAAAAATATACAGTTCTACAAAATCAATATGATGAGATGCATACAATGATGCAACGATTTTTTGATAGTAATGGGTTTTAACTGTCTACTAATGATCAGGTATGAATGTTTATTTAATATTATTTTTAATTTAATATTAATTTTTTACTTGTAAAATCACAACTAAAATACGAATATTTTATTTGTAGGTTCAAGATGCTTCCAATGCGCACCATCATCATACAAAAATTGGATAAATGTTAAAAAGTTCAGAATTGTTATTAATATATTTTAAATGTTATTAATACATTTTGGACGGTCATATTTTAATGTTATTAATATATTTTGAATGTTATTAATATGTTTCGAATAATTTGTAATATATTTATTTAAAAATATTAAATTAAAAAAACATGATAAGACTTTTTGTTATTGTAATATATTTGTTTAAACATTTTTTCTTATTATAAGACTCTCCAATAATTTTTCACATATAGTAGCAATAAAAAAGAGATAGACTTTTTTGCGACGGTTAATTAACCGTCGCAAAAGAGTCATGCGTCATCACTTTTTGCGACGGGTTAATTAGCCGTCGCAAAAGATCTTTTTGCAACGGCTTATTAGCTGTTACAAAATTTTACGATAATCGCGTATGCAACGACTTTTTGCCGTCGTAATGCCGTCGCAAAAGCCTTTTGCGATAATTTTTTAACCGTTACAAAAGGCCTTTTCTATTATAGTGACTCGTTGATACTTGAGAACAACTAAGTACTTAATGAACAACCACTATAAAAAGTACGCTAAGAGTGACCAACGTTGTTTAAGACTTGAAAAAAAAATTGAATACTTAATGAACAACTATTACAAAAGTATTTTGAGAACGACTAATGTCCTTTGAAACTTAAAAAAAATCAAATAATTAACAATAGAACAAATTCTCCAAGAATGACCAAGGTTAACTTAGGAAACATCAGGAGGAGTTCGGTCAAAAATGGAAACTTTAACTACCTGAATCAATGAGAATAACTAGTGCCACTGATTGGCCTCAAAAAAGTTTTAAAAAAAAAAGTAATTAAATAATAAGAGAAGAACAAGATTAAAATTTCTAAGAACAACCAACACTCTTCCTCAGAATTTGAGAAAAAATGGTTTCTAAGAACTAAAGACTAATTTTCATAATATTTATTTATCAAATAACTTTACTTCAAATAAGAAAATATGAAAAAAAATGTACATCAGGAAAATGATCACATAAAATATGTTCGCCTGAAAGCTAAAACTACTCCTTAAATTAACAAAGACTACTAAGAGTCTAAACAAACCAAAAAGGAACACAAACATAAGGACGAACAAGCAACTTAAAGGATAAGCATAATACTTAGCAAAAGTTTCACCATGTTGAAGACTACTCTATTGTTAGTGGTCGTACCATATTGTTACAAAGTGCTAAACAAGAAAATAATAGGTTGAATGCATTCCCCCTAAATGATCAACTTTGATCAACACTACTGAAAAGCAACTAAGTGAACACTTACCATGTCTTTAATCAGACCTCAAGGATACAACTGATCAACCAAATACTAAATTATGTTTAGAACCCAAGTTTTAGTTTATTATTAGATTAATATCATATGTTCAGTTATTTGGTGATCACATTGCTTAGCATTTAATTTTAAGGACGTGTACTAAGAATACTTAAAAGAAAAAAAGAATAAGTAGGCATAACAATAAATCCAAAGCAGTCATCACCCAATAAATAAATAAAAAAACATGGAAGGAAAGGATTTCATTAAAGTTCAATTAAATATGTACAAGAATGTGCTCATAAAATTACGAGAAAATAAGAAAAAAACAAACATAGTCCTAAACAGAAGGAGTATGGGGCAATTCTTCATTTTTTAGAGTAAGAGCAGGGGGTCCCTCTTTGGGAGCTCTCGGCATCAGCAGGAGGAGGGGGAGGGCTCTATTTAGTTTGAGGATAAGGTGAAAAAACCTGAGGGGTAGTCAGCTAGTGGATGACATGTACAACATCCTAAGCAATCTCTATCACTGACCCAATACCTTTAGAAATTTGATGGCTTGGTCTACAACGTCCCCCCAGCGCCCCTCCACACGCCGCCCCCCCCCCCCCCCCCCCCCCCCCCCCCCCGGCCGGCGGGCGTCCAGCTACTACTAGGCCAGCAAGTGCATAGTTGAAGTTGAAGTTAAAGTGGAAGTAGGACTTCCTTTGCATGCTTCTGCTTTATTTGCAGATTGGGGGTGGGTGGGGAATAAAAGAAAGGGGATTAAAACTTAATATTTTTTTTATTTGAATGTAAAATTGTACTTATATTATTTAATATCAATTTATAATATTACGGAAGACATATTAATTTTTTTTTAAAAATTAATGTTTTTCCAAATGTTTTTAATGGATAGAAATTAATTGAGGTACTAAAAAAATATAAAAATTGATCGGGCATTTTAATTTTTTTTTAGGAATTAAAATGTCAATTGTCCTTTTAAAGAAATATGTAAAAGAAATTTAATAAAAACTTTCTGAATCCTTTTTTATATCTTTTCAAGCATGCAATTGAAATATGGATGTTCTGATTTAATAATTACAAGAAGTGTCGAAGCCATTAAAGAACAGAAAAATGAAGAACAAAAGTCAGAAGTTGAAGTCATTGATTTGCCCGTCAAGGCATGCTTCCGGAATAGACTATTCACGAATTATATAATTATAATTATATTCAACAAGTGTTTAATTTCAAACCATAACTTTTTTTCTCCTCTCCAAAATATCAAGGGATGCTCTTAAAAAGGGGAATAATCAAGCTTTATAAATAACACGAGCTGAGCTGTTAGCTATGTGTAGATGAGATGTGGCAACTATGTGTTTGACGCAAAGAGATTAAAAAAAACATTACATATAAAAATCTTGTTAATTACTATAAAATGATAGATTTTCCACCATTTTAATATTTGTACGGTAGAGACTTAAATTAATAAACTTATTACGTTCATGCCTAACTTTCATATTAAAGATAGCACAATTAACAATAATATCAACTCGAGAATTAAATACACGACTTTGACTCTCAATTACATATTAATTAATTTATTCTATTAATTAAGGTGGTGGAATTATATATAAATAGCATTGAAATTGTAATGAAAGGAACACACTTCAACTTGAGAAACAATATTTGATTGTGAATTACTGAATTTGATTTATTGGGTGATGACTGACAATATTGTTTCAAGAACATGATAACAATGAATTTTATATAATTTAATCATGTTTGATAACTCGATAAGTAATTAGATTAATGTGAAATTAAAATAAAATCAAAATTAACATATCTTCTATTATTGATAATTTTAACAATTCAAAAACGAACTTAAATGTGTTTTTTAAACCTTAATCGATCTCTATACGATAGTGTATAATACTAATACGAAATTGAATGGCTTAAGCACCAATATCATAATTAATGTGTTTATTTTTTGTAATGCGTACATATTTCCATCAAAAATGTGTTTTATTTATAATGACCATATTTCTTATTATAAATAGATTAGGATTATCTTTATCCTTTTAAGAGAGATATATATAGACTATTTGTATTTTAATTAAAATACTTAAGTGATTAAATATATATAAAATTATATAATTTAGATGATTAATTTAAAATAAAATTCTAACAGAAGAACTTGGATCTTTATATTTCAACTTTGAAAAATAACTACAAAAAGAAGTTTTTATATTAATATTAAATTTATAGTTTGTATTGGATGTCTCTAAGAGACAATCTATAGTTTATACGAAAAGATAACACATAAAAATTATGATTATAGTATGAAATGACATAATAAAAATTTATTTTAAATTGACAAAAACAAAATAAGAAATCTTAAATAATAAATTAACTTTAATAAAAAGAAAGTTAGCTAATTAAATGATAACAACAATCTCATTTGCTGATCTAGCTAATTACGCTTTAGTGCAAAGGAAGTCGGATACCCTTAAAGCTTAACGATCTATTGCTCCTTTTGAAGATCTTTCTTCGTAAATTTAATGTAAGAGTGAGAATTATATTGCCGAAAAGCAGCAGAAACACGTGAAAGAAATGAATTAAGTACAGGGAAATAATATATATAATTAGTTTCAAATACAATTGAAGGATTGATGGTATTATTTTGATAAAATACATAAGCATAGGAAACATACACAACCCCTTATTTTATTTCAAACAAATATAACAATATTAATATTGCATAAGTAGAACTGATAATAAGCCAGACTGCCAGCCAAGCCCTAACCAATTGTAGGAACGCGAACAGCAACGCCGTAAGTGTTGACCCAAACACGAACCCTAGCGCATGAGAACTCCTGGGTGACAATGGTTCCTTCCAATATGATCTGAGCATCCACGTAAGGATTCTCCTTCTCAATCCTCGCTGCTGCGACTTCCCCTTGGGCTCCTAGGAGCTCAGGCCATGAACTCTTGCCTTTGCATTCCGATGCCATGCTTCCCTCCTTAATTTCCTTTGTTCAATCTTCTAATTATATTGCTGTGTGTGTTGATGAGATTGAAATGCCAAATGGGTATTTATAGTGTAGGCCTGTCATCTTGATAACTTGTAGTTGGTGGTTTTTGACTTTCCATGATTCGAGATTAGCTCTGTTTGACACGCAACAGTGTAAGACTCGGGCATAGATTAAATTGTAGGAACGCTTGATTTAAAAGAGATCCAGCACAGCAGATAATAGCAAATTTGTTTGTAATAATCGAGAAATTTTTGTAGGAATACATATTTGACTGGATTATTTTCAGAGACTTTTTTTTAATAGAATCCTTGTTCCTCAACCAATTTTATAATCTAAAAATTTAAGACTATGACAATCGATCAAACTATTTCAGTTGGATTGTATTAAAATTGAATCACAACACACTTTAAATTAAATAACTAATTAATAGCTTTTTAACAATTATTTTTTGAGTCAATGAACCAGTAATCCAGAAAATGACTGCCTAAAACGTGGCAATACAACCATTTGATCGTGTCTGAATTATTTATTAATTAGAAGAGCAAATCTGTCACCAAGATAATGGCTTTATCCTTCAGCACATCCTAATCCTCACATGCATAAGAGCTATATCTCTATACATACGATACGAGTGGTAAAAAGACTTAATGAACAATAGTCACTCAAGAACGTGAAATAATGAAACTGCAAAATTTAGAATATTGAAGTAACTGATTTGATCAAAGATTTTGCCAATGTGAACAATTTAGTATTTGTCAACTGGCCTCTATGGTAGTCGGTAGATTAATCTGAATCCTACTCGTTTGAGAAGATTACGTAGATCATCAGCAGTGGCCTGATAAATAATACCCATTTTTTTGTGTAACAGTAACCCATTATTATTTATTACTTGTGTTAGGGTCATCTCTCATTAGGCTCAGTCGGCCGCATCAAATTTTCGGATCCACTTCAATGAACGAAGCCTTTGACAAAAGAAGTCTATTTTCTTATAAATGTGGATAGTTCAATGCCCAGATTACAGATCCAATTTAACAGGTAACTCAAATCTGTCGATTTATAAATACTACAAATGAATCGTAGACATTATGAAAAGACGAGAACAAATTAAAAATCAAACTTTATTCTCACATGAGTGAAAGGACCTAAATATGCAATTAAAAAAAATTAAATTTAAACAACATAATTTCACCCGTTAAAACACCATTAAGGCATATTTATTTTTTATTTAATAATATTTATAATTAAGATCTATTGAGTTATTACTATAATTACTCAATAAGAACTCATTGGATCTTAACTCATAAAAAGTTAAGCATTGCTTTATGCAAGACACACAAAGAGAATTCTAAAAACAACTACTTGACAGATTTAAAACTAATTTAAACACATAGAAAACAATCAACATTGTTTGTTCTTGTACCATAATTCACTTCTTCACACGTGCACACCTTTTTATCTTGCAAGTGCTGACTTAAGCATCGGAATATTCTTTTTTATAGGAGGACTTTTGCAATTGTTGAGAGAACACATGGGTAGCAAAGTAACTTCTCTTAAAGTTCATACCAGGAACTTCAACTCAATGAGAGAACAATTAGAAAATGTTCCATGAAATAGGGTAAATATGTTTATATCCAACTAGTTAGTCCAACCTATATTTACAAATTGGGTTTATATACCTTAACCCATAGACTTCGAATAGAGACCTAGCCTGTTCAATTCAAAAATAAGGGGTGACATGTCTAGAATATATGAGTTTATTCTCAAGTGTAGAATTGTCGAAGTAATAATTAATTCGATGAGAACGGGGTCGATCTACAGTAAAATAGAATTAAAATTACAAACTATAATAACTTTAAAGACAATTAATGCAATATAAGATGTTTGCAAATATTAATTCAATTAACCAATTCAAATAAAAGCTAAGGTTAGGGGATCCACTCTTAGCATAAGAAGTAAGAATATATTTAACTTTTTTTATAACTCAAATAGAATCCTCACACAAAAGAGGTTCCAACCAGAAAATATAACAATTAAATTTCATTATCATTTATATACTAATTAGTATTTATTTATTTCAATTATTATACATAAAATCTTATAAATGGGTTTAAGTATTTATTATGCCAATCTTTATATTTGTCTATAATAAATCAAGACTCTCACTTTACAAGAAATGATATATACGCCAAATCTTGTAAATGGTTTCAAGAATTTATTGTGCCAAGTATAAAATGTGTCAATAATAAATCAAGTTACACCACTTAGAAGAAAGGATATTAATATTACAAACAAAATAAATACATCATATATAAATTTGCATAACTTAAGAATAAAACATTAAATTCATGAATAAGAGTTAAGTATTACCTTACTAAGAGTTTCACCCTTTCACTTTAGCATATAGAAAATTATTTGGACATAATAAAACTAAAGAAAACGAAAAGAATTGAAAGAAGAGATAACATGATTTTACAATAGTAAACAAAAGAAATAATATTACAAAGAGATAATACAAAAGATAAGTATTTTGAACTAAACTTTAGCTCTCTAATTACATGTTTTGGGTATAAACATACTACATATTTATAAAAAAAATATAGATAAATCGAGACAAATAAAGAGGGAACCACATAAATGATAAAAGTCAAGAATGGTGACAAATAATTTACATTGATTATCATTAATGCACCTATTTTCTTATCCAATTTGAAATTAATGTGGTCCGAATTAGCTATTACTCAAAACATTAAAGTTGTAGATAAGTCTCTTATCTTTTTAAATTGAATTTTTTCACATTATTAAATACATATATATAGTTATGGGCTAAATACTGATGATTGTTCGAATTGGGCCTATATTGCAGATCGGTTTTGTTTTAGGCCATTTTCACCTTCTAAACACTCGAATTTCAAATGTCTTATAAAATACAATATATTAGCCTATTAAGTCAACTTTTCACAGGATCAAGAATCACTCCAATTGAATTCTTACATAAAAAGTTATGCCTATTTTACCGTATCTATCACAAAACAGTTAAAAACTAATTAGATATAATATTGTAAACATACTTAAGTTATGGGGGTTAAAGACACTAGTAATACAAAACAATAATATAAAACCTTATTAAATATGTAATTTCAAGTGTTCATCACACCCTTCAACCAGCTTATTGCTAATCCCTAGCAATTCAAGTATAAATAAAATTTGAACACTACCTAAGTATTTCAAACAAAATGTCAGTTAAAGATCACAATCGCTATAAATGTTATTTTAATCATAACTTCCAAAATTGTGTGTGTGAATTAAGTCGAAGCCTTCTTACCACAAACCAAACACATATATAGCCTTGAAAAAAATTTCCAAGTAAAGTCTCAACTCTATATCCTCACAGGTGAATAACTGTTTAATGGGTTAGGATTTCACTCATGGAGTTGGAAAATAGATAATTGCTAAAGAAAATGCTACATTTAAGGACAAACAAACTAACTAACATTGATCCAAAGATAGAAAAATTAATTATTTAGAGTCAAACTATTCTTTCCACGTGCTCACTTTAGGACTTTAATTATTTTATGATAATCTTACGAATAAAGAGTCTGGTGATAAAATTACTTCCTAATGACTTTTATCTTTTAGAATTGAACGAAAACTTTATTGAACGGAATTGACTTCTTATTTTTTATATATACTTTTTTTTTGCTTTTTTTGTGTGTTTTTTTAAGACATAAAGAATCATTACAAAATAAAAACAATTTCTCACCATAATAATTTTTTTTTCATCCTTCAGCTAAGCAACCAAAGCATTCCTCATCCCAAATAATGTTATTCCAAACAAAAATTAACCATTTTAAAATATCAATGAAAGTTCGTAAACTGTTATCTCAAATCTCTCCATTCACTCACAAAAGATATGTGAATTTAGAAAAGAATATATATACTTAAACATGAAAATTCTCTTGGCTATATATATTGAATTATCCATCTTACCACAAGGCTCAGAGTAACCTAGATAAAAAAAGTGATTTAAACTAAATAATTTTGAAATTATACCTTGATAATAAAGCAAACTTAGAATGTGTTTTAAAGTTTAGTAATGTACTCTTTACTCTGCCATTCTAGAACTAGAATGAGTCTCAATAATGCATAAATAAACTTTTTACTCACGCCATTCATGATGAATTTTTTTTAGAGAACAAAATAATAACAAAAAAAATAAATAATACTAACATTATATATCAACTATCCTCCCCCCAACTAGATTGAGACATTGTCCTCAATATCAAAACATAGAAAAAGTAAATTATAAAAGATATCACCTGAAACATCGTTTATTGAAAATTAAACCTACAATAAAATAAAATAAGCCACACAAAATGTTTAAAAATATATAAAAACAGATAGGCTATAGACGAAGCGTCAAATCTATCTTGCGTTTCTTTTCACTTTCATCAGTATATCAATCTATCTGACTCATTGTTGGATCAGATAGAGGTATAAAAGTTTGTAATTCTTCAAGTAACTGATCAATAGTTGAAGCAGAAATAAGGATCTGTCGTGCTGTAGATGTGACGAATTATTTTTCCACCACATAGTCAATGAAAGATAACAACTCATTATAAAAACCATTAACATTTAACAAACTAAAGGATTTTTTTATGGATTTACAATTATGCTTATGAGATAATTTAAAAAATTTCTTTCAATGTTCCGAAACCTCCAAGTAGAGCTATGAAGGCATCAATATTATGAAACATAAAAGACATTCGTTCATGCATTGATGATACCTGTAACTCATCCCTAATTATTTTTTCTACAATGTTTCTAACAGGTATAGCTTTCGGTATGACACTCAAAACTCGATTGTCTTTATTTTGTGCAGCGGTTGTCACACGTCCCATTAATCCAAGATTACCTCCCCATGTACTAAATGAATATTTCACTCAGCTAAAACCTTACCAAGGATTTCCACTGCTTCTACAAACTCTTTAGTTTTTTCAGGGCTTGATCCACAAAAGACACAAATTTTTGTGAATTTACGAGTTGATATTCTTCCATTATTACACTCACCCTTTCTCTTGAATGATTTTGAGTTTGTATAAAGGTGCATAAATAATGCAATGTATTTATAGATCCAAAAAATATTATAAAGTTAAGTCACATAGGTTGTTGGCTTAAAATGTAAAATTTTCAACACCTTTTTACCATTTTTTAAATTGTTAGCTGGAAAAGTCAAATAGGTTGTTGGCTTAAAATGAAAAAATTTTAAAATCGACTATGGGTGGTTGGTTGTTGGAAAAGATGTTTGGGTTTGAAATGAAACATTTAAAAAAAAAGTTACAGTAAATATGTACAAGTAGTTGTGATTGTGGCTCACATCTTTCTCTAGTTTTACGTCCAAAAATGGCTTAAACACCCTCTATAGGTCGGGAATAGGCTTTTCATCCAATTTTCTTATAAATTAGCGAAAAGGGTCTTTTAAAATCAGATTTTTGAGACTATACCGCTCATACTTTTTAAGAATATGTCTCATAATTCACAAATTGTAATATGCACATATCCACTGGGATACGTCTCAAGAATTGATAAGATATCATCTAAAGACTCCTTACTCAGGCCATCCTTAATGAACCTAATTTTATCTTCGCGATTTATAGACAGTATTTCTAAAGTGCGGCAACGTGTGTTACAATTCATGCGTGCACGCTTGTAACAAACGCTTAATCATTTTACTTTTCGTTTTTTTGTAAAAGAGTTTTTACTTAAGCCAAGCATGTAAAAAATTAATGAGTCTGAAGATTCACCTGTCAATCGAACTTTGACTTCAATTAACCAACGTAAGTCAACAGGTATATTCATAATCATTAATAACCTTAATCTTTCACATCTTACTTGGTAAATTTTCTTTAAGGCATTTTGAGGCAATAAGGGAAAACGCTTTTTCAAATTCTTTAAAATGCCATCCATTTTTTTTTAAGAAAGGGGAAAAAAGAGAAAGTATCAGTAATTATGAAAAACTGACCAAATCGAATTGAAATGTCACGAAGTACCGTTATCCGCCACTTAACTGGGGTGCAAAATAAAACTTCAACAAAAATACTAAATTAACTTGCAAGTAAAAAAAAAAATAAATAAAGTTAGAAGAAGAATAAATATATAAAATAAAGATTAATTGGTCTCGTAACAAAGGTCAGACAGAGACATAAATTTTTCATGAAAAGCTTGATTTTCTATAAACGGTTTAAGTTTTACCCATTTACCTTAAACACATTTTCATTTCTAGGATTTTCAATGTCAATTGTTCCATAAGGGTACACATGTTTCACAATAAAAGGGTCACTCTATTTTGATCTTAATTTTCCAGGGAATATGTGAAATCGAGAATTATAAAGCAAAACCTTATCACCAGTATCAAATGTTTTTCTTTGAATTTTTTTATCATGAAAAGTTTTGATTTTAGTTTTATGATTTTTAAATTCTCATATGCATCATTTCTCAATTCTTCAAGTTCATTTATTTGTAATTTACGTATGTGGCTAGCAGAATCAAGATTTGCATTGAAATTTTTAATAGCCTAGTAGGCTTTATGCTCAAGTTTCACAGATAAGTGACTATATTTTTCATAAACTATTCTATAAGGAGACATACCCAATGAAGTTTTAAAAGTAGTTCTATAAGCCCACAGTGCATCATTAAGTCTTAAAGACTAATCTTTACGATCTGGGCTTACAGTTTTTTTTAAAATTTATTTTATCTCTCTATTTGCTAATTCAACTTGTCCATTTGTCTGAGGATGATAAGTGGTGACAATTTTATGAGTAATACCATATTTTTTCATTAATGTGTCAAATGGCCTATTATAAAAATGCTTACCCCCATCACTTATAATGGCTCGAGGGATTCCACATCGACTTAAGATATTTTCTTTCAAAAATTTCATGACTGTTTTATGGTCATTATTTCTATATGAAATAGCCTCAATCCATTTTGAGACATAATCTACTGCAACTAAGATATACATAAATTCAAATGATAACAAAAATGGTCCCATGAAATCTATCCCCCAACAATCAAAGATTTCAATAACAAGAATGAGGTTCAAAGGCATCATGTTTCGTTTTAAAATTGATCTCAATTTTTGACAATTTTCACACATTATACAAAATGCATATGTATCTTTAAATAAAGTGGGCCAATAAAATCCACACTGCAATATTTTTACAGCTGTTTTCTTTGATGAGAAATGTCCCATACATGCTTCAGAGTGACAAAATTCAATAATTTTACTTATCTCATTGTCGGGTATACATCTTCGAAATATTTGGTCACGACAATATTTGAAGAGATAAGGATTATCCCAATAAAACTTTCTTACCTCAATTAAAAATTTCTTTTTATCTTGAGCATTCTATTGAGGTGACATTTCTCATGTTACAAGAAAATTAATAATATTAGCATACCAAGGCATTGTAATAATTAGAAAATAAAAATTCATCGGGAAAAAAATTATTAATATGTGTTATTTCTGTTGATGAATCTAGTGCGAGTCTTGATAAGTAATCTGCAATAACATTTTCAACTTCCTTCTTATCTTTGATAGTGATAATAAATTTTTGAAGCAATAGAATCCATCGAATCAGTCTTGGTTTTGCAGCCTGTTTTGACATTAAGTACCTTACAGCAGCATGATCAGTAAACACAACAGTCGAAGAACTAATTAAATAAGAACAAAAATTTTCTAATGCAAATATTACAGCAAGTAGTTTTTTTTCAATTGTTGTGTAATTATTTGTGCATTGTTTAAAGTTATACTTGTGTAATAAATTACATAGGATTTACCTTTCTTTCTTTGTCCTAATACAACACCAACATCGTAGTTACTAGCATCACACATGAGCTCAAAAGGTAAAGACCAGTCAAGAGATTGTATGATAGGAGCAAATGTTAAAAGGCTAATTAATTTTTTAAACGAATTTTGACACTCTTGAGTCCGCTCAAATGATACATCTTTTGCTAAGAGGTTTAGAAATAGCACTAAAATTTTTTATAAACCTCTTATAAAATCTAGCATGTCCTAAAAAGAATCGAACTTCTCTGACTACTTTTTGTGGAGGCAAATGTGTAATGAGTTCAACTTTTGCCTTATCCACTTCAATTCCTTTAGAAAATATTACGTGTCCTAAAATAATTCCAGAAGTAACCATATAATAACATTTTTTCCAATTCAACACAAGACTCTTTTCTTCACATCTTTTTAAGACTTTTTCTAAATTTTCAAAATAATTATCAAAAGAATTTCTAAATACAATTAAATCATCCATGAAAAATCTAAATAATGCTCAACCATGTCACTAAAAATGCTTAACATACATCTCTGAAATGTTGTTGGGGCATTACAAAGTTCAAAGGGTATTATTTTAAAAGTAAAGGTCTCAAAAGGGCATGTGAATGTAGTCTTTCTTGTTCTTCTAGTGCTATAGGAATTTGATAATAGCTAGAATAACTGTCTAAAAAGCAATAGTAGGGATGTCCTGCTACTCTTTCTACAATTTGATCAAGGAATGGTAAAGAAAAATGGTCTTTTTTAGTGGCTGAGTTCAACTTCCTATAATCTACGCACATCCTCCAACTAGATGAGACTCGAGTTGGTATTAACTCACCTTTGTCATTTTCAATGACTGTGATTCTAATTTTTTTGGTACTACCTGAGTAGGACTTACCCACTTACTCTCTGAGATAGGATAGATGGTTCCTACTTCAAGTAATTTAAGAACTTCAGATCTCACTACCTCTTTCATTTGTGGATTTAATCTCATTTGAATTGTTGGGAAGTTTTGGAATTATCTCTAGGTGTATTCTATGTGTGTAAATCAAATGATTAATGTCGTTTATGTCTTTTAAAGCCCACCCAGTTGCATTTGTATGTATTTTTAATAATATCAACTTACCTTATTGTTCACTTGTGAGTGTATAAGAGATTACCACCGGGTAAGTTTGTTTCTCTCTAAGAAATGCATATTTCAGTCCTTCAGGAAAAGGTTTTAACTCCAACTTTGAAATTTCGTTCTGTTTATTCTCATTTTCTCTTAATTCTTCAAACTTTGGTTTTCATCCTTTATTTTCAATCACCTGTGCACAGTCAAGTAAAGAACACATGTCAAAGATTTCAGGATCTAATTATATATTTGAATCAAATGAATTTATTAAACACATTTCTAAAGGATAGGTAGAACTCTTTTTTTGAATATGATCCTCCACAATCATTTCAATCACGTCGGGTTCTTCACTTTCATCCTCCCCTTCATATGGTTGCTTACACATATTGAAAACATTGAGCTTAAGTGTCATGTTTCCAAATGAAAGCTCCATTACTCAATTTCTACAATTAATCAAGCGTTAGAAGTTGCTAAAAATGGAGGACCCAAAATAACAGGTATCGGATTATATTCTTTAATAGGTTCTGTGTCCAAGACAATAAAATTTACAGGATATATGAATTTGTCAACTTGAATTAAAACATCTTCCACTGTCACTCTTGGTACTTTTATTGATCTATCGGCAAGCAAAAGAGTTATAGAAGTTAATTTTAACTTACCGAGATTGAGTTGCTGATAAACTGAATACGACAGTAGATTCACACTAGCACTAAGATCAAGTAAGGCTTGTTCAATTTTATGACTTCCAATAATACATGAAATTGTAGGACAACCAGGGTCTTTTATATTTCAAAGCATTATTGTTCTGAAGAATGGTATTTACTTGTTCAACTAAAAATATTTTCTTTTTCACATTCAGTTTTCTTTTTACTGTACATAAATCCTTCAAAAATTTTGCATAAAAGGGAACATGTTTAATAGCATCCAGTAAAGGAATATTAACTTTTACCTATTTGAAGATTTCAAAAATTTTAGGATTGTGATTGATCTTCTTAGTATTACGTAATGCATGAGGAAATGAGGGTGGAGGTGAGGGTTTGGTGTTTTCTTCATTAGGTGTAGGTTCAACGCTTTCCTTACCTTTAGAGATTGATTCATTGTTCTCATGAGGTTCAGGAATGTCGTTTTCAACAATTTTACCATTCTGAAGAGTGATAACCGCTTTAACTTGATCCATATATTAGCTTTCTGAACTACATCCATTTGAGTTATGTTGTCCTTTGGGGTTTAGTTATAGTTGAGAAGGAAATTTTTCTTTCTCATGAATGTTCAGTGCGGATGCAAATTTTGCAAGAGTATCTTTCAAATCAGCAAATGATTGAACATTTTGAGAATTAATATACTCTTGCTTTTTAACGAATGCATGCAAAGTTTCTTCAAGATTTTTCTTATGAGGTGGGATATATGGTACATAACCTTGATGGTTTTAAAAATTTTGGTGTGGTTGGAAAGGTGGTTGTAAAACCTATGCTTGAGTGTCATTCCTCCAACTAAAATTCAGGTGATTTCTCCATCCAGGATTGTAGTTTTGTAAATATGGGTTATTGTTTGACCGTTTGAACGTGTTTAGAACATTGGTTTGTTTATGGAGAAATTTCCTAAATCTAGGCAAAGTTAGATAATCATTGGTAGAGTGATCATAGGTTTCACAAGTGTGACACACAATTTTTTGAACAGATTTTATTTGACCACTCTTTTTCATTTTTAAGGTTTCGACTTTTCTAGCTAAGGATGCTAATTTGACTTAAAAGTCATGGTCTTCCCTAAGATGATAAATACTCCCACTAGATGTAGTGGTTTAAATTTTGCCAGGTGCCTCACAGGTACCAACAGTGTCCCAATTTTGAGCATTTTCTGCTAGTAAGTCTAGATAGTTTATTGCCTCTTTTGGGTCTTTTTCCTCAAATGTTCTATTACATATCATTTCTACATTTGCCTAACTTGAGGTGTTAAGCCCTCATAGAAATTTGAGACTATTCTCTATGTTTCAAATCTATGATAGGGACAGGTATTAAATAATTCCTTATACCTTTTCCAACATTGGTAAAGGGTCTCTCCTGATTTTTGGGCAAAAGTGGTAATTTGTCTTTTGAAAGAATTTGTTTTATGGGAAGGAAATTTTTTTTGTTTTAGGAATTGTTGTTGTATCTCATCCCATAAAGAAATGGATCTTAGCCTAATATTTTGTAATCATGTTTTAACTTTATCTTTTAAAGAAAATGGGAAAAGTTTAAGTCGAATTGTATTTATGCTACAATTTTGGTCATTATACATGTTACACACTTCTTCAAATTCTCTTAGATACAGATAAGGATTCTCTGCATCTAAGCCATAAAAAGTGGATAATGTCTGGCTTAAAATTAAAATGTGTTGTATTCGGAGGAAAACTTAAGCAAGATGGTGCATTGGTTCGTGTAGGGTTCATGTAATCTCTAAGTGTCCTAGGTCGATTATGGTCATTATGTTGGGACTGATTGTCCCCTAAGTCTATTAGTCTCTCAATTTGATTTTCGCTCATAGTGTTAATTGGTTAAGAATGAGAAGATAAAGGAGAATCTAACAAATTATCAAAGGAAGTTTCAAAATTACCTTTCATCAAACGATGAAAATTAGGATCTCGAAACCAACCACTCATACAAAGAAATAAAATAAAATACAATAACAATAAATATTACAAATAAGAGAAAGAAAAAAAAGAAAATATTAAATAAAGACAAATAAAATAGGCAAAACTAACAATAAAATAAAAGTTAGATAAATAGTTAGAAGTTAGATTAATAAATGTTAGATTAGTCAATGCTAGATTATATAATGAAAAGTTAATAAATAAAGAGTAGGAAGCTTAACCTTTCGTGAAAATAAAAAAGCGAATAATAAAATAAAGTAAGTTAGGAGGTTTTAGCCTTCCATGAAAATAAAAAGGGAAAATAAAAAATGAATAATAAATAAAGTAAAACACGTTAGGAGGCTTAGCCTTTCGTGAAAATAAAAGGCGAATAATAAATAAAGTAAAGTAAGTTAGGAGGCTTACCCTTATATGAAAATAAAATAAACAAACAAACAACAAAAAGAAATGTTAATTTCACTTCCTCGGCAATGGCGCCAAAAACTTGACACTTTCAGAATATATGAGTTTATTCCCAAGTGTAGAATTGTTAAAGTAATAATTAACCCGGTGAGAACGAAGTCGATCCACAGGGAAGTAGAATTAAAATTACAAACAATAATAACTTTAAAAATAATTAATGCAGTATAAGATGTTTGCAAATATTAATTCAATTAACCAATTCAAATAAAAGTTAAGGTTATGGGGATCCACTCTTGGCATAAGAAGTAAGAATATATTTAACTCTTTTTATAACTCAATTGGAATCCTCACACAAAGAAGATTCCAACCGAAAAATATAACAATTAAAGTTCATCATCATTTATATATTAATTAGTATTCATTTCTTTCAATTATTATATATAAAATCTTATAAATGGGCTCAAGTATTTATTATGCCAATCTTTATATTTGTCTATAATAAATCAAGACTCCCACTTTACAAAAAATTATATATTCCCCAAATCATATAAATGGTTTCAAGAATTTATTATGCCAAGTATAAAGTTTGTCAATAATAAATCAAAATACATCATTTAGAAGAAAGAATATTAATATTACAAATAAAATAAATACAACATATATAAATTTGTATAACTTAAGAATAAAATATTAAATTCATGAATAAGAGTTAAGTATTACCTTACCAAGAGTTTCACCCTTTCACCTTAACATAAAGAAAATTACTTGGACATAATAAAACTAAAGAAAAAGAAAAGAAATGGAAGAAGAGATAACATGATTTTATAATAGTAAACAAGAGAAATAATATTACAAAGAGATAATACAAAAGATAAGTATTTTGAACTAAAATCTAGCTCTCTAATTATATGTTTTGGGCATAAATATGCTACATATTTATAGAAAAATATGGATAAATTGAGACAAATGAAGAGGGAACCACATGGATGATAAAAGTCAAGAATGATGGCAAATAATTTACATTGATTATCATTAATACACCCACTTACTTATCCAATTTGGAATTGATGCGGTCCGAATTAACTGTCACTCAAAACATCAAAGTTGTAGACAAGTCTCTTATCTTTCCAAATTAAGTTGTATCATATGTAGTAGATATGTATTTATATAGTTATAGGCCAAATACTGATGAGTGTTTAGATTGAACCTGTATTGCAGATCAGTTCTGTTTTAGGCCATTTTCACCTTCTAAACTCTCAAATTTCAAATGTCTTGTGAAATAAAATATGTTATCCTATTAAGTCAGCTCTTCACAGGATCAAGAATCACTCCAATTGAATTCCTAGGTAGAAAGTTATACCTATTTTACTGTACTTACCACAAAACAGTTAAAAGGTAATTAGGTATAATATTGTAAACATACTTAAGTTAGGAGAGTTAAAGACACTAGTAATACAAAATAATAATATAAAACCCTTATTAAATATATAATTTCAAGTATTCATCAGGGAGCATATTAGGAAATCGAATGAAAGATATACTTCTAGATAAGAATTTCAAAACAAATTTAAATTGTCATGAAAAAAAGACTAAACTATAACTAAATTAAGCAGTTCAGAATAGTTTTGAATATAATAAAAATATATTAATTTTATATTTATAATAGTTGTTGCTTTTAGATTTTAGAGGTCCAAGCCCAACCTTATTCCATACAATATAACACTCTAAGGAGCCCAACCCAACCAACGAAAATCTATTGAGTCTAAAAGGCTCAAGATCACTTAATGGATGCTAAGTTTAGAGGAGCTCCTAAACTCAGCTTATAAGGGCTCACCAAACCCAAAAGGCACGAGATCGTCTTGAGTATAAAAGGCTCGAGTCCGCTGTAACTTAAAGCTAAAAACTCCTATATCTAGAACATATTACTCTTAGATGAAGAAGGGTGATCATTTAGCAAGCTCAAGAATGACCTTGGGTCGAGAACTACCCTAGATCCAAAGATGGCCCATGATGCATATATAATGTAGAAATGGTACCATTAAGCCCATGTTCCCTGCGAAAGGCAGAGATAACAACCTTTTAATGTCGTACCATAAATTCTTGATTTTACCTATTTCGAGACGTAGAAAGACATAATTGACCCGCTATAAAATCTATTAAAAAAAAAAAGAACTTAAATTAAGAACTTTTTACTCAATTTAAAAAATTCTCAAAATTCTTCTAAGTCAAAAAACCAACTTTAGCATTAGAAGGTTGCTACTGAAATAACCACCAACATAGTCTAATCAAAATATACGAGTGTACACAAATTTCTAAAACATGCCTCAAGAAGACTACTCACTTAAATGAGTGCTCATTATTCTAAAAAAATTCATCTACAGACTAATGTCTCATTCCACGACTGAAAACACTATCTAAAGTCGTTAGGATGAAAGTCAAAGAATTGATGCCATCTATAAGAAAGATGCAAAAAGCAATAGTGTCAAAGAGGTCAACTACTCTCATAATGATGTATTTGTGATCACTATTCAAGTGGTTAGAATAAATATTAGCAAGGTCATAATCAACCCAATGAACTTGATAGATATCATTTTCAAATAAGTGCTGAACAACCTCAACATCAAAGATTTGAAAGTGGAGATGGCTTAAACTCTACTATATGGCTTCAAAGAAAACAATGGGGAGAAAATGTGAGGCAATGAGAAATTGTCAGAAAAAATCCTGTAAACTAAAAAGAAGTCTACAGGAAGCCAGATTGAAAAGGAAATGACGATGAACCCCCCGCACCTCCGTATAGGCAGAAAAACCAAAATACCAACGAACATCGCTAAGCTAACTATAGTATACCTGCCATGAGAAAAATAAGTGGACAGAAGGAGAGAGCCACCGAGAATAGATAAGGCCATGATCGACATTGTTCACTTCTTTTTGGCACTATTGACAAGGCACTGTTTACATGTTATTGTTTATGTTGCCGCAATGCTAGCTTTTTGGCGCCTCAATACTAAAAACACTTAGTGCCATATTGCCTTTAGCGCTGTGATATTATAATTTTGGCACTGAGATGCTAGTATTGTAATAAAACCACTATAGCAGTTATTATAGTAAATTATTATACAGTCACTATAGTCGATTTAATATTTTTGCCTTGTTTTCTTTAGATTTTAATCCTATATAGCTCCATTGACTTTAAGCTTATAAAATGATAATAAACCACATAACAAATTATAAGATTCATGCTTAAAATTAAACCTAAATAATATGTATAAAATACACTCATCACCAATATACAAAGGTATTACAAACCTAAACCACAATAATGATATGGTTAGCAACCACTTGGCAATAATCGAGCTTTGAGGTCATTAGATGTGCAAGTCATTCCACATACACTTAGAGGGACAAGCTCTAATATGGTGTATAGAGGCATTAAATGACCCTGGTATTACAGATTTAAAGGTAGAGAATACTCAAACTCTACTATATGGCTTTAAAGAAAGCCATATGACGCCTTTGTGGGCAATTACACTTCATTTATCATTAGAAGAGAAATCGTTCATAAAAAAATGATAGTCAATTTCATGGTGGTCGGGCAACCAGGGGCACCAAGTTGCTGCTTATGTTTGTACCAGCCTAGAATGATCATGCCATGATGCTAATTTAACTTATGACCGGTGTTGTGGTGCCACATCATAGCTTTATTGCACCAAGCTTATAATCATGCACTAATTCTTCCCTTCTTTGCCTTTTTTAGTTATGTCTTACACTTTATTTATTAATTAGAAAGCAAATCTGTCACCAAAGATAATGAGTTTATCCTTAAATATATCATAATCCTCACATATATAAGAGCTATATCTTTATACAAGTGACACTAGTGCTAAAAAGACTTAGGAGTTAGGAATCACGAGTATGAACACAATAAATATTTTGTATGGATCTTCTCAGTCAGACAACTCCATGCAGGTGTTGATGTTTACCCAAAAATTATACAATAAGGTTCATTTGTATTTTATAATTTTCAATTCAGACCCAAGTGGTTAATATATTGCACAAATAAATTTTGTTATTGTATGAAGTTCTGTTTTATTAGAATTTTTGCCATTTTAGAATTGAGATAGAATCAGAATTCTGTAGCCTATATAAAGGCTTGATTTTTTTTCATTATATTGATTCATTCAACATATAACACAATAGAAGCTATTAAGTTTTTTCTCTTAATTTTGCTTTTATTTTCGTTCTTACTTTCAACCCAGAATTTTATCCTTGGTTGTTCATCTCATAGCCTAATTGTTAGAGTTTCGCCCATTCTTCTCTGCAAAGAAACCCAAACTCTGCAATTTGCTTGCTATCCCACAGTCTAAGTTTAGTCTATGCCTCACTCGCTGTCAACCAAATTCAACCTTGCTTTATTTGGTAAACTCCAATCTCAATTTTTTCAAATTTGAGGCATCACATTTATCTAACAGGACACTGAACGTACACAGATCCTATCTTATAATTTTTATAGCGCGAACATGTATTATATTAATTTTAAAATAATAATATCTTAAAGAGAAGTGTAATAGTCACTCAAGAACGTGAAATAATGAAACTACAAAATTTAGAATATTGAAGTCATTGATTTAATCAAAGATTTTTCTAATGTCAACTATTTATTATTTGTCAATTGGCCTCTAGGTAGTCGGTAGATTAATCTGAACCCTATTCTTGGCACATTTGCATTTGACTTTTGTATATATTTGAATATGTGCTACTTGTTTGAGAAGGTTATGTAGATCATTAGCAATGGGCTAATAAATAATGTCCAGTTTTGTGTAATAGTCACCCATTATTATTTATTACTTAATGATGGAACAATTAGATGTTCTATTAATTGGGTTAAAAATATTTATATCCAACTAGTTAGTTCGACCCATATTTACAAATTGATTTTATATAACCAAACCCAGAGACTTCAAATAGAGGCCTAACCTGTTCGGTTCAAAAATAGGGGGCTTATTAGGAACTTAAATAAAAAATAAACCTCCATATAGAATTTCAAAATAAATTTTAATTGTCAAGGAAAAAAGATAGAACTTTAACTAAATTAAGCTGTTTAAAATAATTTTAAACACAATAAAAGTTGATTAAATTTATATTTATCTTAGTTGTTACTTTGGGATTTTGGAGGTCCAGACCCAACTTTAATCCACCTAAGATAAAACTCTAAAGAGCCCTCAGACTTGGCCCGCTAAGATCTATCAAGTTTAAAAGGGTCAAGATCACTTGATTAGGACTAAGTTCAGAAAAGCTCTCAGACTCAACTCATAAAGGCTCACCAAGCCTAAAAAGTACAAGACCATCTCTTGAGTCTAAAAGGCTCGAGTCCTTAGTAACTTTAAGCTAAGAACTCCTTCAACTAGCAAGCTCAAGAATCACCTTGGGTTGAGAAATACCTTAGATCCGAAGATGACACATGATGCATATAGGATATGGAGACGACATTATCAAGTCTACGTTCATTGAGAAAGGCAAAGACAACAACCTTTCAATGTTATACCACAAGTTCCTATTTCTTACGCTATTTCAAGACATGGAAAAACATAATTGACCAGCCATAAAAATTATAAAATGAAGTATAAGTATATTATATACAAGGGTTAGGATAATTTTTTTAAGAGAAAAAAAAAGGCTTAAGGCAAGAAATTTTTACTCAATCTAAATTTTTTCAATATTCTCCCAAAGTCAAAAGACCAACTTTAGCATCGAAAGATTATTACCAAAATAACCACCAACAAAATCTAATCAAATATGTGAGTGTTTGTGAATTATCTAGACAAACCTTGAAAAGAATACTCACTTATAATATATTATAATTATATTATAAAACCTCATTACATACCTTTCTATATATGGTGTATTATCTTTTTTAATGAATAAATTTTTTTTGTCATGTTAAGACATGAAATAATATAAAAAAATAAAAATTTAGCCTAGTCAACAAAACTTTCTAGTTACATCCTTGAGGGCAACATTTTATCAAGAGAATTATATATATTTTTTTAAGAGATAAACTAGTACAATTATTTTGGACATATATACAATTTACTTTTTTTTTCCTTTGATCAAGTTTTATCTTATTGGTAAAGTTTTTAATGAGTAAATATTAAGCATATCTAGCGCCTAAGTATAAAATAGTGGACCTTACAAAAGGTGATATTGGCCGTTGAAAGACACAAAGGTTTAGACTTCATCACGTGCAAAGTGTCGCCTTGTCGACAAAACACTCGATTTTAAAAAGATCTCAACTGTTGGATAAGTTCAAAGGGCACTTATTGACTAGGGATGGCAAAAAAACCATGCACTCAAATCTAGATCTAGAAAAACTCAAAAATTGAAATCTTAAAATTTTGGATATTTTTCTAAATGCAGGTTTCATCCTTTTTTTTAAGTTTAGTTATTTTGGACTCCAATTAACCTAGCCCAGTAACCCAATTTTTTAATCACTGATTCTTTCATCTCGCAACTCTCACCTCGCTCAGTCACTCACTCAATCTCTTTGTTCTTTTCACTACTTCTCTTAAGTGCGGGATTGGCACTGTCTGTTCATCTCTCACTCTCTGCTAATCTGTTGTATTGATTGACTCTTAAGTGCGACACCATCCATCATTTCTTCTTTCACTCTTTGCTTATCTAATCTGCTTAGTTGAATTTTTTTCTCATTACAAACTTTAAGTCTCAACAACAGGTGTTGTCAAATGGGTGAGAACAATACAAGTCTTGGATTATTTTTCGTATAGATCAATTTAAGTCTTTCTATAAGTATATGACTGAAGTTTTTCTTTTTGATAGCTTATTCGGTTTAACATTTGAGATTGCATCCATGTAAATATATGACTGCAGTAAATTGACTCTAATTTATTTCACATTATTATTTAGTTTGATATGAATATTATTTCATGAGGCTTATTATTTGATGGCAATATATTTATTTTGGTGTGTCATACTATTATGGTAGTGACTTTTAAGGATCAAATTTAAGTTTTTGTTTGTCATTTTCTTTCTTAAGGGTATTGTTACCACTGAAGTGTAACATTTGATGATAGTGTGCAAAATGTGATGCTGAAGCCTTGTTGATAATGCGAAGAAGTATTGGTAATGTGATACTAAAGCCTTGTTGATAATGTGAAGAAGTATTGGTAATGTGATACTAAAGCCTTGTTGATAATGTGAAGAAGTATTGGTAAAAGCTTGCAATTTTGCTTTAGAAATTAAGCTCATTTACTTCACAACTATCTTGTTTGATAAAAAAATAAAATAAAAAATTAGGTTAGAATTCATGTTCTGGGGAATCAGAACCCGACCCACACTCAAAAAAATCCAAATGCAACTTGAGTTTAAGACCCTTGAAAAAATTTAGGTCCAAGTTTAGGTTGGAAAACTCAAATCCAGATCCCAATTTTGCTATCCTTACTAATTATTGAAAATTGAGCTTACGTGACATTTCAATATTATATGAATTTTAATTGTTTAATATTTATACAATAAATATTTTGAATAAAATTGTTAATGTTAAATATATATGGTAAGATGCTTGTAATATTTTCAAACACTGTATTATCTGAAGGAGTTCAGATCGGGGTCAAAGGAGTTAGCTACGTTAAAAGTTATAATTGCTAAAAACTAGTACTATTAAGAGTTAGTAGGTTACAAAAGTCAGCGACATCTAAAGAGTTAAAACTAGACTAAAATGAGACACCCGATGGTATACTAGCAATGACATAATTGTAAAAGGTTACAAATAATGCTAAAAAATGTCATTGTGCAAGTATGTTTTCAAACGTTATGTTCCTGATCTATTTTTATTGATGTGGATCTGTTAGTGAAAATATTATTTAATATAGATTGGTGTATGTCTATATCTGAATGATCCAGATGGTTAATCTTCAGACCATGAGCTTAGTGGAAGCTCGTATAGATATGTGAGTATTTAGTAAGGACTGTGTATTAATCATACTTAATTAGAACCTCTAATAGACATCCCATAAAATTATAAATTGAGAGGTCTTTTAAGTTGAGTAGTATTCATGAACCTGATCACCATAATAAACTTGTGAATAATCCACTATACTTAGATTCCACACATGTTAGAGGCCTTTTATGGTCTCATTACTGGGTGTTGCTAGGCATTGTCTGATGCTCATAGAGTCCGGTGTATGTAGATATGCAAAAGAAACAAAATATTTTTAAAAAAAATTAATTAATTTATGTTGTTTATATTTATTTATAATTATTTTATTTAATAATTTAAATTATTTAATTATTATGTAAATAGTCTAGTTGTTAGTTGTAATTAAATTAAATTTTAATTTAATTGTTATATGTTATGTTGAATATTGTTTTATCAATATTAATAATTTTTTTAATTTTTTCAGGAAGGAGAATGTCATAAAAGAATACGTAATTGCCAAAAAATATTTCTATTGAGAAAACGTACATACTTACTAGAAGTTATGGGTTATACAAAATATAAAAAATAAATTAACTTCGAAGCAGGTAAAAATATTTAGAACCACATGTTTTGGTAGTTTATTGGATGTATCAGATATTTCATTCTTAAGTATTTTAGCACATGAGATTTTATTAAGGCGTGTGCATACCAAAAATTTATATGAAGAATTATGATTCTATATAGGTAAAAGACGTATTAGATTTTCTTGTCAAGATTTTTATTTGATTACTGGTTTGAGGATGGGGGATTATCGTGTAGTAAGTGAGTTAGGTGATAGACTTTGTCATAAATATTTTTCAGGTAGAAGTCACTTGACTTACAAAGTTTGAATTTGTGGTTCATGAGCGTTACATTTGACGATGATGATATAAACGCAGTAAAAATGTGTCTATTTTCTGTATTTCATAAATTGATAATGTCACATGATCGGAATAGAATCATACAATATTTTGTACTTCGCCTTGTAGATAATTTAGATGAGTTTAATGTCTATCCTTAGGGTACGATTGCATGGACTGTACTCTACAATAGTTTATGCATGGCTCCAATTAAAAAGTTGGTGAAAGTCAAAAAAGCAGGCGCTGGGGATAAGGAATCATACAACTTATACTCATTTTGTCACGCATTCCTGGTAAGTAATTCTATCTTTTTGATTCATTATGATATTAAGATAGAGAAAATTTATTTTGTTGATATTGTAATTTAAATTTATTATCATCTCAGGTGTAATCTACGAGGCGATCCCAAGGTGTGGGGAGCTGTTTGCCGATAGTAATGGAGACTATTTTTCTCGTACTCTAAATTGGTCTGACACGAGTACCCCATTACACGAAAACGTCGTAGATGTTCTCTTCGATGGTGTTGGTGTATGCTTTTATGTTCAACAAAAAATATATATAACTTTCTTATAATTTGTGTTATATTTTCTAATAATAATTAATAAATCTAAAATATTATAAAGGCTTTGGAGGTTCATAGGAAGTTGGTCCCCGCAAACATGAGAAGACTGTGGACTATCGCGCAGCGGTAAACTTTTATATTCCATCGGGAAAATGGGGAGAGAGTCTTAAGTTGTAGACAATTGATATCCCGGACACCCAATTCACCGATAATCTATAGCATCTCCACGAATTTGAAGCCCCGCCAGCAACTGAATCAATGGTATAATAATTTAATTTTTTTTCCTTGAATTATCTGATGCTTATGTTACTGGTTAGTATTAGCTGGTGAAAATTTATTATAATAACTTATGTATAGTTTCAATCCGACACGTCAACATCACAGTATTAAATCCTGGAGAAAAAGATGGATGATTTTAAAAAAATGATATTTACCAGGATTGATAAGGGTAACGCAGAGCTTTCAGCCAAGATTGATAAGGCTGAAGAAAATATCTTACATCAGATATCTCTCTTGATGCAACAGTTTAAACCAACCAAGATCTCCGATGATGTAGGGTAGAGTATGATACATTTTAAACCTAAAATATATTGGATATAAAGTTTAACAAGTCAATACATTATCCGGTATTGTTTGGTTTTGTAGGGTACCGAATTCATGGCTACTGACTTTCATACATTTGCTCCTGCCAGCGATTCTCACCATCAGTCATTTGCTCCTGTTGCTGATAGCCCTACAAGCTTAAAAATTATACCTGCTCCATTGGGTGAAAACATAAGTAGGTATGGGCACCTTCATAAGAAGGCAGCAGCCCAAGTCAGTCTATATACCAATTTGTTAAAATAACCCGCGAAAAATAAACTTGTGAAATTGCAAGTAGGACCTACTATTGACATAAATGAGCAGCTGATTCCTATTGATCAGAGTAAATATGCGAGCTTCTGGATTGGATAAAAAATAATGACCCAACACAACGGGTTCATTTGCACAGACTGGATCCGAACAACACATAGTTTAATGAGATACTACAAAATTAGCTTGACGATTCGGTGAAGATTTATTTTTACTTTTTTTATTCTGTGAATTGTCTAATAATATCAAAACTTATACATATTTTGTGTATTTTGTAGCATATAAATGAATATTTGAAGGTTTTGCGTTTGCGTCAAAAAACATTTTCTGACATGTACTTACAGGATTATACAACTGCAGATGCATATTTCTACGTGAGTTATTATATTATCCGTTTATTGTACATATAACATTATCATCTCCACGAATGTGTATATTAACTATTATCGACTTTAACGAGTATCTTTTATTTGTGTTTAGGAATACATTGGACAAATGCAACAAACGTCCTTCACTGCCAATCCTCTAGACAACAACGACCGGCTCGAAATGTTGTTGGCTTATGCACTCAGAACAAAGACCGAGTTACTTGGCGCTAAACCGTGGGCAATGGTCAATAAGGTACTTTTTAAGAATAATAATGACTTTTTATTGTGCATATAACAACATTAAGTTAAAAATAATACCATAATTATTTTTGTAGGTATATATTCCTCTGAATATCTATTAAGAACATTAGATTGTAGCGCAACTCAACCTTGCTCAGTTTGCAATTGTTCTTTATGATTCTAGCGTGAACGGCCATTCAAACGAGTCCATCATGCAATTTATAGAGCCTTTTTGTGTTGCAATGCCTTTGTACCTTCAAAGGTGTAGATTTTATAGTTTGAGAGGCATACAAAGCCCAAAAAATTTTTATTGGCTAGTAACTCGTATCTAGGGGAATGTGCCGCAACAAGAGGTCGGGAGCGGGGACTGTGGCATCTTCGCCTGTATGTATATTGAATATCTTATGTTAGGTCGGCCATTTGACTCGTTCCTTGACATTGGTACCTTTTATAGACAAAAGACAGCCGTTAATTTGTGGACCACAGCTTCATAGATATTTTTTACTATAAGTTTTTTACATGTATTGATTTGAGTGTATAATTGATATACTATAATTGTTTGTGGGCGTTGATTTGGGTGTATGTATGCGGAAGTGATTTTACAGTTTGATAGAAGTGTGTTTATTCAATATGACAGGTTTATGATCATCTATATTGTAGAGGAGATTCTGTCAAAATTTTGTGAAAATTATCAACATTAACACTAAAGACAAGTGCATTAAAATAAAATAAGTAAGTATGTAATACAAAGTATAAGTGCATTACAAAATAAGTGAATTATAAAATAAGTGCATTACAAAATAAGTGAATTATAAAATAAGTGCATTACAAAATAAGTGCATTACAAAATAAGTGAATTACAGAAGTGACGAAGCTCAACTCTCATACATAATTAAGCCTCATGGTATAGCTTTTTCCCTTATTTTTTTAGATCTGTCTGAAATAAAAAATTTAAATATTAGCCTTATATTATACATAATTAAATATCAATAAGGGAAATATTTATAAAAGAATATACATCACCTACTCTGTAAAGGTACAGGATTTTAACACGTTTGTCGGTTATGTCCATGTTGTCTACAACGACTATATATATTCTTTTATGGTTTTTCTCCTTGAGATAGAATTCGATTCATCTGACGTCTGCCTGACTGACGACGTGCTATCAGAGATTGAATGTCCATATTTTTCAAATACTCTGGGACTATCCAATCTGACACTTGACTAACCGGAAGTATTGGTTCGCTATAGGCACGAAATAAAGTCTCAGATGTGTAATAAGTTGAACAAAGACTCTCGTGCAATAATCTAATGTATCTGCATGCGAAAAATGCATGGGAAAAAGGCAGTTACCGATAATCAAACTTTCGACAGCTGCATGTTCTTTTGCCAATGTCTACAAATCTAGTTTACTCTACCATCCATAATTACAAATCGTAAATCATCAACAGGAGAAATGGTCATTCGACTTACCTTATCGTTATGTTTCATGACTTTATGATGTGCCTAGTTCGTCAAGACATTGGTCATATTTTGTGATGCCAATCGTCTATGGTAAAATCATAATTGCATTAGCTCCCGCATCCACTCTACCAAATTAGTGACTGGAAGCTTTCTAGCTTCTTTTGCAACTGCATTAATGCTCTCAACGATATTAGTAGTCATAATGTCATACCTTCTGAAAGCACCAGATGATTGTGCTCATCTCATCATACCAACATCTTCCTCCAAATACTTCGTTACGTCAAGTCTCATTTGTCGCATCTTGTTTAATTGGTATTAAAAATCATGGACACGATAAGCCTTAGCAGCAATGAAGTAGATATATAGGTATACATTTTTTTTAGACTTATCCGATGGTAACTTATATTTTGTCATCAAATTTTCTTTCAAATGATATATGCAGAACCTATGATATACATGAGGAAACACACCTAGTATAGCCCTCTCAATACTGGCATGTCGATCAGATATAAAAATAAGATTCTGATGATCTATAATAACTTCTCATAATTTAACTATAAAACATTCCCAAGAAGTATTATTTTCTGAGTCAGTAATTCCCCAAGCCAATGGATAAATCTAATTGTTTTCAACTTTATAAATGGCCACAAACATTGTACCAAGATAGAAACCTTTCAACAATGTTTCATCCACTGCAACCACCAGTCGGATTAATGAATTAAAACCTCTGATCTAGGGTCCTAACGCCATAAAGAAATACTTGAAGTAATTATCCGCGTCAGTTTTCAAATGAGTAACCGTACCTGGGTTATTTTGTTGCAACACATAGCTATATGCAGGAAGTAATCTAAACGAATCCTCAGGAGTACCTCTTATCAATCTTAATGCACGCTTCTTAGTGCGCCAAGCATTAGTATAGGTTATCTAAACATCGAATTATTCACGTATGTCTACTTAAATGTCTTTCGGCCTATAGTTTCTATTGACCGATGTAAATATATTTTTTATTACTTTAACAATAATTCGGCTCTTGCCTTGCCGGTGACCATCCCGTAATTGACTCAAAACACAAGTGTGCTCTGTATCTACTCGCCTAACAAAAAAAAGTGTCGCCCTTCTGTCGACACTGCCCATAATCTCCACTTCCAGCTGTCATCATCGCATTTCAACTCGAAATGATCTTTGGTGGATTTGTAAACTCTAAAGCTCCATTTTTTCTTCAATGTAACCATACTTATAGTTTCATGAATTTCATCTTTGTTGTTATATAATTTTCTTACAAATACATCACCAATTCTAGTATAAGAAATTTTTTTGGATACATTCAAGTCGAATAGTGGTATTTCAAGCTGAAATTGAAATGGATTTTTTTATTTTAACCTTTTCTTTTCTACCATAACCCTCATCATCATCATCACCCTTCTCCTCCTCATCATCATCATCATCATCACCAGCATCATCATTTACATCCTCATTCTCTTCATAATCATCATTATCATCATCATCATTTCTACCATCATCATCAATCTCATAACCATGATCATTATTTTTACCAATATCATAGCCAAGATCAACACCAATATCTTCATATATCTTAATATGGTCATATGTGTAGCCTTGTTGTTCGTTGAGCATCGAATGAGAATAATGATAATCCTCCGGGGAATTTGGAATATACACAGGAGTTGTCGATGAGAATTGCTTAGCATAATCTTCTTTTTGCTCCATTGATGCTTCTGCATTACTTTTAGGTCGAGCATCTACTGTTACACAAAGCGGTGTAGCCATATTATTCTGTAAGCTCAACCATAATATTGCATCATCGTCATTTTCAAGTAGAATGAGTCTCAACTTTATGGTACTTAAAGGAACCTCAAACTTCAGAGTTATTTTATAATGCACCTGATCAACTCCTAAAAGATGACAAATTCTTCTCAACAACGCTTTGTATCTAATATTTTTCAGTATGTTGATATCCAATGTATCTTTCAAAACTATCGCTACAGCTCTCTCATCTTCCTCCAAAACATATAATAGTTGAAATTTATGACATAATCAACGTCACCTAAAAAAACTACAACATAATTTTAATTTAATTATATATAATTAAATTAAAATAATAAAATTGAATATATAACTATTTATATATATAATATATTTTTATTTTAAATATATAAAATAAAAATAATATGCGGGTTCAGAAAAAATGGGAGCTATTTGGTGGTGGTGTTACAGTATTGCAGTAGTGCGCATAAGCACCTTGTTGCAACCAGTGCAGTACATGAACACTTTGTTGCAACTGGTGATTGCAACTGGGGTGTGCACAAGACGGTGGCCAACAACAACTACATGTGTAGCCACGTACAGACACACACCAATCGACGGCCAGCAACAACTACATATGCAACCACGCGCAACCACAACTCAGCTATATGTGCAGTCAAGCACTGTCTCAATAATCGAGTTTAATCATCTATTCATTACTTTTCATCTATTACATTTATTTCAATAAATATAAATAATACTATTAATTAAAATAAACAAAAACTTACTAGTTTTTAACTTTAGCTTTTTTTTCTTGAGTCTGAATCTTTGTATCTTCGCAGAAAGTTAAAAAATTCTGTTCAAAGCAGCAGGTTTATGAGTTTTGAGAATAAAACGCAGCAGATTTACGATTTGATAATAAAACAAAAGATGATATTGTGAGGGGTAATAAAAAAATATATATATAAAATTAGAATAGTTTATATATTTAAATAAAATAAAAAAAATAAATTTGCTTTGAACACATGCATTAGGCGTGCGCCCAATGCATGCGCCCAAAATAAAGTGTTGTTGGGCGTATGCCTTAGGCGCGCGCTTAATACATGCAATTAAAGCAAAATATTGTTAGGCGCATGCGCTAAGCGCGCACTCAACACATACGCTTAAGCATTTTTTTATTTTTTAAATAAAATTTTATTTTTAATTTATATTTATTGTATATATAAATAATATTTAATATATAACTATTTATTTTACTTTTAAATACATTTATTAAAAAAATTAAATTGAGTGCTCGAGCCACATTCAACAACCAATAAAGCCATATGAACTCATCAGGACTAGGGTCAATACTAATTTAAACCATTTTTAAATGGATTTATATTTTTAAATTCTATTTTTATTTATTATATGAACCCGGATACATCAATTGTTAGCTACTTGCTAGATCTCTCACATCAAAATTTTTTAAATGGAAAACAAGTAAAGAAAAAAAAGGTTGGCATTTAATGAAATATAAAAATAAAAAAGTTGGTGTTTAATGAAATTTTATGAAGTAGGTAGTTATTAAAGTAATTAAAAAAATTAAGGAATTATTAAGTATATATAGAAAATAAAAGGGATGAACTGACATTTTTCTACAAATTATTAATTTTGTCTACCTCTTTAAGAACAATAAACATCAACTTATCCTTATTTTTTTAACACATCGTCGAGACGCCCACATTCTATTAAATTTAAAAATAGACTTGGTTTTTATATTTGTGTCCTTAATATTGTAACTTATAACCGTTATCTTTGAAAATTGTACTTAAAATAATATATAAAATTCATAAGAAAAATAAACTTATATAATATATTAGAATATTGTGCTATAATAAAATCAAACAAATATAATAATGTGTTGATTAAAATGCACTTATATATAATTGTTTTTCCAAATGATTAAGGATAAATTTTTATTGGAGTGAAGATATATAATTGTTATATAATATGATCAATTGAAACAGCTGACTTAGTTGTTTTTGATATGGGACATTGATTAAAAATGGGGACAGTGTTATTTTGGTGTCAGATTAACAGAGTGTGGTTAAGGATGACAATAGATCGAGTTAGAATGAGAATTGCATATTTATTACTTATATTTGATATATGTAATTTGAGTTTGTGATAAGAGATTCTAAATGGGATGGGGATTCTCATGATTAACTTGTATACAATTTTTTTTAATTTCTTAAATTCTATTTTATTTGTATTGATTTAATTTTATAAAATAATTTTTTACCTTGTACAATCATAATATATTTAAAAATTATAAACATCACATGAAAATATAAATTATATTTAGTCTTCAACTACTAATTTTAAAAATTAATGAATTAAAATTAAAAAAAAGTTACAAAAATTAATGGTTTCTTTAAATTTTGACATTTAAATCATCATACTTCATTTGTAATCTAAATATCTCTATTAAGACTCCATGCAAACTTATAATATAGAGTAAAAGAAATTTTAAATTAAATGAGTAATGATTAAAAAATTAAGAATGATAATAAAATCATTTCTCTTTTATTTGTTCTTCTTCATCTTCATTTTTTTTTCTCAACAAATAAGATCACTTCTATTTGAAAGTAAGTGCTAATATTAAATATAACAAAGAAAGAAATTAAAAAATAAAAAATGAATGAATCAAATTTTTTGAAAATATAATGTTTTATACCTCCAAACACGTAGTTAATTTTGATATATATAAATAATAAAAAAATTTCTACACTAGAATTTGTTTTGTTTTGTTTTTAAATTAGATATTTGAGGTAGGTTTGAGGAAATAAACTTATTCCTAAATCCAACTCAAATTTAATTTAAGTTTTAATTATTGTATCCAAATCTACTCCATCACAAAAAAAACAAAAATATATGCCTAAAAATTCAAATTACTCCTCATTTAAAGCAAGGTCTCTATAAAAACCCCAATCTTGTAAGGAATTCTACCACCCCCTAAATGTGGGAAAGGAGAAAGAGTTGGTATTTATGTTTTAGTGAAGCTAGAAGAGGAGGATATGGTGGGAATCAACCTTAATGAAACAAAAAAAGAAATTGTTCAATTATTTTGGGCCTTGGTCAAGAATGTTTTTCTTAATAGAAGAGAGAGGGGGATGGAGAATTCGAATCTAAAATCTCTCAAATGCACTCAAGCCTTTTTATTATTAGGCTATTTAAGAAAGTGCACGTTAGCCAAGAATGTTGATATCCAACTTATTAGAGTAATATTTATCTTCAAAAAAAAAAACTTAATATACTAATAGTTACAAATTATGGTTAAAACGTATATATTGTTAGCACCTTTTTTTTTATTGTAACTCATTAATCTTTTCCTTTTTAAAAAAAAAATTATTTTTAGGTAAATTAAGTGTTTGTTCAAAATAACACTTCAAAATAATTATAAACGTAAATGATGTTTTTATTTATATTTTTTTTGCCACCACTAATTAATTTAAAATAATTGTATCTTACGTAACAATATTTTTTTACTAATTTTAAAAGTCATAATAATTTTTATATATATAAGTTTCAACATAATCTTGTAATATATTTTTTTTTTACGTTAATTTTATGAGTAGAGCTTTTATTTAATTTTTTCACAAATATTTTAAAATATTTGATGAGGGATTAAAATAATACCACTCAAATATATATTTACAAATTGGGTTTCTAATTCAACCCGGAGAGTTCGAACAAGGGCTTGGCTAGCCCATTCGGTTCGAATAAGTGGAGTTGGGCTTGTGATCGTGAAATTCGTTTGAACAGCCCAAAGTTCTTTTGTATTGAAAAAGGACATCAGAGATAGGAACGTTGAAAACAGACCCAAACTGCAATATTGAAAAGACGAAAATATTCTCACAGAGCAAAATCAACTTTACTCTTTTAGTCAGTAAACCGAGAAAATTAAATGTGATTTCGTATGCAATTGAGTCTTTTTTTAAGTAGAAACGTTAGTTTTCAATAACTCACATCAGTTAGCGCTTTACTCAAATCATATTCTATATAAACGAAATCTTTTTTCGTCTTAAAAAAAACTGAAAAAAAGAAAAAAATTTGACCTGTCAGCATAGCCATTAACCCGACTTGAATTAGGCTTCACAAGTCCTGCGGCAGCAATTTCAGGTAATTTTTGTGCGCGTGATACCTAATTTATATTTATGTTCAAAATTTTGTAGTAATAGGTAACAGAATCTAGGTTTGAACTCAACCGGATAGAAACAGCATCGTCGTTACTCGCTTGGCATGTTAATTTATAGTTTTTTTTTTCACTTAAATTTCTTAGGTGGCTGGTTATCGAATAGCTCTAATGAATTTCTGCTAGAATTTAATGTTCCAAATCTATTTGTTAGATTTTGTTTTATATTGGTTTCATATGATAATTCTACTTTTATTATTATTGGAGTTTCTACCTTCTATGGTTTAGTTGCGCATCCAGTTTGTTATCTACTTGCATTTTTTCGTCGGTATTATTTTTGTGATTATTTTAATTGTTTTGTTAAATCAGGGTGGACGTTGTTGATTTGTTAAAGAAATTTAGAGATCAAGAAAATGCTATCAGGAGTGAAGTTCATACCTCGTGATCAAGTTGATCAAGTAAAGTTTACTATGTTGTAATATGTCTTATATTTTTTTTTTAATTCTAAGCCCAAAATTAAGAAATACTTCAATTTTGCTATTAGTTTTAATTATATTTGTTTATTCGGGTACTTCTTGCTAGGCAGAAAATGAAAATTTGAATGCAAAGAGAAGGAAATCCAGTAGCAAGAAGGAAAGGCGTAGGAGTAATAAAAAGAGTTCGAGTTACAGCAGTTCGGATGATGATCTCGAGAGAATAAGGAAAGGGCCGAGAAAAAGCAAGAAATGGTACTCATCTGAGGAATATTCATCAAGTGAGGGTGAAAGTGATGGTGAGGGCAGTTCTGAGCGAGATGAAAGGAAACACAGGAGTAGAAAAAAGAAGAGTAAGAGAAATAGTGATGAAGGTTCTGGTGATGAGGTTAGCGGTAGGTCAAAGAAGAAATCTAGGAATGGTAGGAAACATTATTCATCTGAGGAGTATTCTTCATACGGTTCAGAAGATGAGCACCGAAAAAGAAGTCGGAGAGATAAAGGGAAAAGAAATAAGAAGAGACAAGGTGAAGAGGACACTGCAGGTGACTTGTCTGGTGTGCATTTTGCGGTTATTAGGTTCTTTATTTGTTTGATAGTACTTTTCAGTTTATTGTCATTTTATTCATATTATATACATTGCAATGTAGATGACAGTACAGTTTCCGACTCTCTTAAGGAGAAGGAAATTGTGAGAAAGGAACTAGGGTTAGAGTGGATGCTGAGACCTGCAGAGAGGGCAGATAGAAAGCCTGCAGTGACTGTTGACAACCAGCCAGAGGAACCTACTGTCGAGGAGGTATGCTGTCAATTTGATCTTATTCTTTTTTGTTTTCTGGTTTCCATCCATTGATCATATTGCATCTAGCCCCTTTTTACCCCATCTTGTTTAGTTTTGAATTATTGTGTATTTGCTTGAACTTTGGACGCTAGAGGCAGATATTGCGCTAAATCTTGTTTTAGATGAGCTTCATTTATGTACGTGTCTTCTTCCTTTGGAACATGTATTTGATAGCTGCTGTTACACCTATATGATTGTCTGGTGACCACATGGTTTTGTTACATGAGTGTTATGTTGCTGCCATTTCGTCTACATGATAGTTACGTGACTGACTACATACTATTTGCTTTATCTGCCAGATGCCAAAGGAGAATCTGAGGGAGTTGAACCCTTATTTCAAGGACAGTGGAAGCGGCTATCCAGAAGATTCAGATGGGAATAAAGCTAGTGGGGAACAACTATTCTCTTCTTCGCTTGTTGGTGATGGAGGTGCAAGTTGGAGACTTAAAGCCTTGAAGCGTGCACAAGAGCAGGCAGCACGAGAAGGGCAGAGATTTGAGGAGGTATGCTACCGTGACTTTCAGATACTATCAAGCATGACCGTTATGCTGGTCTTTATGCATTAAAATGGTTCAGGTTGTGGAAGAACGCTGGGGTTCTCTCGGTCAACTGGCCCTATCCGCAACATCTCACAAGGCTGCTCCATCTCGTGCTCACCTGCATGCCATAAGAAGCAGAAAAAGAGGGCAGGATGAAGAGCACCAAATTGATGCAGAAGGTAAAAAGGAAAAAGCTACTCTGAAGGTAACTGCAGCAAGTGATTTATCCTTTTTTGTTTGTTTTCCTTTCTCTCTTACTGATTGTGTAATTTGGGTCAAAATGCTTTTGTGTTCTCTTATGAGTGACAAACTGAAATTTCATTTTGACATATTGTACTTTTATAATTGTGAATATTAGACCCCTGATCGAGATTACTTGAAGGATGTGTCTCTCCGACATCCTGAAATGAGAGTCCCTAAAGCTCGTGATTCTTTACACTGGGGAAAGCGAAAAGATCAAAATATGCCAACCAAGGATGCTAGGATTATCTCTGCTGCAGTCTCTGGTCTCAATAAGTTTGCAGCTGATGGAAGCTTCATGCGCGAATTTACTCGCCAGCTCAGTAAAGACCCTCATGGTTCTGTTGATTCCCATCCAAATGATAAGGGAAATGTGGAGTCAGAAGTGGTACCATCGAAAACAAGAATACCTAATGAAAGTACTGTAATGATTGAGGAGGGATTGAGTGCCAACAAGTTGGCTGCTAAGGCGATGCAGCTGCGTTTGAAAGGAAAGCATGAAGAAGCTGATAAACTTTTGGTACACAATGTTTCCCTCTCTTAGCTCTCCTCTCTGGCTTCTACTAATTCTAAAAATGTTAAATTCACATAGGAGATTCTCTAATTTAAGGTAAAAGACTTAAAAATGGAAGGTGAAATTGTCAGAAGTACCTATTGATATTCCTAGTTCTGGCTTTATCGAAATGTTAAGCTAGTTAAATCTTCTTATGAATATCTTGGTCAAGTCTAGGCATTGACACTATCTGGAGCTGGAGTTGAGACTGACCACCTAGCACTTATTCCCACCCGCCCCACCCCACCCAACCATTCTGTCAACCACACCGGAGTTGAGCTGCTCTTGGTAGAATTCAGTCATTTATGTGGCAAAATGTTTTCTGTATCACACTTTAACAGTGGGATAATGTAGAACTTTAATAGTATGACCTTAGCTTTGTCTGCATTACATTTATAACCTTAATGTGAACCTCAACTAAGTGAGAAACTTTGTCGAAGAAGATTTTGGCCAATAAACCAAATCTCTAAATATCAAATATGGCACATTCATAGAGGTGTGCAGGCAAAACCATTTATTTAAAAAAGATCTATGTAATTGTTAAGCCAGTGATTAAAAATATGTGCTTCGTTGGTGGTTAATTATAGTTCTTTCATTTGTATTGTGGTTATTAGCAAGAAGTCGAGAAAATGAAGGCAAAGCAGGGTGCAGATGATAATTCAACCAAGTGTCAAGATGTTGGAAGCTCGGGCAGGTAATTTTGCATCTTGTGATTGCAGATTCTGTTCTTTTTTACTTTTTTTTCTTTAATGTGTCTTCTTGCAGTGTGATGTTCTTGGTAATCACATTGTGTCCCTTGTGGCACATTAATATCTGTGGGAGTTGCTATATTAATATATATTGTCTTTTGCCTTTTTATTTTCTAGGTATGTCATTCATGATATATCTGTCCGAAAAAAGAAGGATGATGATGCTGATAAGCATCTAGCCCAAAAGATAATGCAGAACAAACAATACAGTATATCTGGTCGGGCAGATGATGAATATGATTTTGAGGATGGCCCAAGTAGAAAGTCCCGAAAGAAGAGAGAGGCAAATGATAATAAGGGTGCAGAAAGAGCTATAGCAAAACGTATCATGACTCAGCAAGAGCGCTGCCTCTTTTGCTTTGAGAATCCACACCGGCCAAGACACCTCGTGGTAGCAATAGCCAATTTTACTTATTTGATGTTGCCACAATGGCAGCCTGTTGTACCTGGTCATTGCTGTATCTTGACAATGCAGGTAATCTTAGTTGCTTTTCATTCAATCCTTTTTTTTCACCATATAAGTGTGTTTGCTTTCCAGTCTAGTTTTTATGGTTGAACTTAAACACGTCAGTTGGGGAAATTTCATTATTGTGTTAAAATGAAGCCAATTCCGTTTGTAATTGACAGCACTGAAAGTAAATATTTATCCTTTATGGTGGTAGTGGCACACAATAAATGTGATGATACTGCTGAAAAGTTGATTAATCCAAAACAATGGTAATCATGAAATTATTGTTTAAAATAGAGTCCTGATATATTGCCATCCAGTAGGAATCATTTACTCTGAATGGATTGCCCATTATAGAGGATGAATGTAGGCTATAAGCAGTAAAGCTCATGTCTGGGATTGACTTGCATGGAGTGCAAAGATATTTGAACTTAAACAATGTATATATATTGCTTGCTGAAGTATATGTTAGTCTGACCTAACATTGAGTCATGCATTTCCTCATTTGCCTGTGAAGAAAAGAAAAAGGTCGTCTAGATGCTTCATTAAGTGAAATAGTAATCTGGTTTTTATATTTGGTATCAAAGGAATTTCTTTGTTATAATATTGGTTGCCTTGTCTATAAGAAGTTCAATTCTAATGGACAGTTTTGCTTTTGCAGCATGAGTCGGCCGCTAGAACAGTTGACAATAATGTGTGGGATGAAATTCGCAACTTCAAGAAGTGCCTTATAATGATGTTTGCAAAGCAAGAGAAGGAATTAGTGTTTCTTGAAACGGTGATGGGTTTGGGACAACAACGTCGCCATTGTTTAATTGAGTGCATTCCTCTGCCCCAAGCAATTGCAAAGCAGGCCCCTCTCTATTTTAAAAAGGTTAGCTGTCATAATTCATTTTGACTCTATACTCCTCTTATTCTTCTTGCTTGTCTATCAGAAGGCAACATAATCCTTCACTTTCTTGCAAAAGAATTATGGGCGTGCTTGTCTGTGATAATGTGGTTATTTGGTTGGTCTATAAGTAAAGATCTCTATGCCTCTCTTGATTGTGTGTTGGACTCCACCTATTGTCAAATCAGTTGCTCATCTCTTATTGTAGACTCCTGTCAAAAGGAACCTGAGGTTGCATATACTTAACCATCATATGAAGAAATGTCTATATAGTTTATTTTTTTCTGCGTTCTTTTGTGTGCACTTCGGATCAGTATGGTATGCAAGTCTGAAATAAGCTTTTGCTTCAGGCAATTGATGAAGCTGAAGATGAGTGGAGTCAGCACAATGCAAAGAGGCTTATTGATACGAGCGTGAAGGGCTTGCGCGGTTCAATCCCGAAGGACTTTCCATACTTCCATGTTGAATTTGGTCTAAATAAGGGATTTGTCCACGTAATTGATGATGAAAAACAGTTTAAAAGCAGTCTTGGACTTAATGTCATAAGAGGCATGCTTCAACTTCCGGAGGAAGACATGTACCGTCGTCGGAGGCACGAATCTGTGGAGGCACAGACACAGGCGGTCTCAAATTTTGCACGGGATTGGGAACCATTCGACTGGACAAAGCAACTTGACTAAGAAAAGAGATCTATGCTCTGGCCTAAAGCATTTAGGAAATTTTAGCTTCGTCGGCCTGTCCATTGGATGTTAATATGATTTGATAAGGGGAAAGAACAAAGTTCCCAGATGTGGAGGTTGCATTTTCGAATAGAAATTTGCTTCAAATTGATTCAGTATTACATTTGTATCAATATTTGTTTGCTTCAAATTGATTCAGTAGTACATTTGTATCAATATTTTGTTGACACTGAAAGTTGCATCAAAGTTTTGAAAATTTCCTCACGGTCGATCACAAGAAGATATTTATTAGGTGCTTGGCACATGCGAGTCGATTGTTTTAACCAAAATTATGAACCCTAGGCACCCAGGCAATCTTTGGTAAAATAATTTTGTTATGTTTTGGTTATGTTTTCATTCCACTAGATTTAAGGGTCAAATTCAAGTTTAAAATGGGGTTCCTCTATTTTAAGAAGTTTAGTCAAAATCTGTGGTTCTTTTATTTTAAAAAGTTTAGTCAAAATTAGAGAATAAATGTATTTTTTAAATCGTGAAGCTTATTTGAGTAGAGATTTATTGTCTTCAAATTAAAGAATTTATGAAGAAATAATTCTCTCATAATTTAGAAATAAAATCATAGGATTAATGGAGATCGATGACATGGTTAATAAAAATTCAACTTACACATATAAAAAGAGATTATTCCAATAGATAGGAGGACATAATTTTCTCTTTATGGACTATTTCTCTCTACAATAGTTTAGGCAAGTTTTTTTTTTTTAACTCTTTATAATGATTATAGTACCTTATTATAAATACTTTGTTAAATTGTACATTGTGAGTAAGCTAAAACTCAGTCTAAACGTAAGTTTAAATTGAGCTGAATTACTGTATATCTTATGTTACTTTTTATCTCTTTATTGTTATTCGTTTTGTCTTTACTAAAATATTTTTAACAAACAAAATAAATATAACTTGTTAACTTGAGAATCTCTAAATTTTCGGGTCAAATATTTTCTTTTTTAATGTTTTGTTGTACTAGCTTTATTATCTTTTATAGCTCAAGGTTTCTTTCCCAAGAGGATAAAGTGCATTATTTCTTTATTTTAATAATTTTTTTAAAGAGTTAAAAACTTTTTTTTATTATATCAACGGGTATATGAGTTGGTCTTTAAATTAAAATGTTATGTTTGTAAGAAATGTAGATTATATATAAAATAATAATAATAATAATTGTTAAAAGAGGAAACAAATCAAATAATTTTATCATTAATTGATTTTATGTTAAATATTCTCAATTATCTTTTAGGTATATTTTCTTTTATATGTAATTATCTAATTTAATTTTTCTTTTTTCAACATATGAATAGCACTATAAATATAAAACTTACTCTTTATATTTTGTAGTCTAACAATACATAATTTTTGTTCAAATTCTTTCTTCTCATTCTCTTAATTTGTGATAGAATCAGAGTCTCTTCTGGGTTATTTTTTCTTTTTTTATTGTGTGAACAGTATCTCAAACAATACCTGCAAACAATACTAATAGTTGTTACAAAACAGTGTCGTAAACAGTAGCCACCGTAAACAATGATGTAAATAGTAGAATAAAACAGTGCTCGTGAACAGTAACAATATAAACAGTTGTGAACAGTATCACTGCCTTAGAGTCCTAGGTTTCTTATATGACTTTCGCTAATTTAGGAATACAGAAAGAGATGAGGAATTTACTAAGATAATGGCAGAGAAAGTTGATGACAATATGGATGTCTTTACCATATATCACTCGGATCATCCTTATCTCGTTTTGGTTATCAAAATATTTGAAGGAGACAATTATGGATAATGGAGCCACGTAATGCGTATAACTCTAAGTGCCAAGAACAAAATTGGATTCATCAACGAGATAATACAAGCATCACCTTAATCCGACCCTAATTTTTCGATGTGAGAACGGTGTAATGATATGGTATAATCTTGAATTTTGAATTCAATTCATTTTAATATTGCAGGAAGTGTTATTTATGCAAAAACTGCAAACGAAGTTTGGGACGACTTAAAAGATAGGTTCTCTTAAGGGAGTGACTGCCAAATCTATCAAATTCGACAAGAAATTATTGAACAACAACAAGGTCTCAATTTGTTTCAGCTTATTACACCAAAATGAAGTCACTTTAAATGAGTTGGCTTCTTATCATGATCTAATTTCTTGTACTTGTAAGGGTTTAAAAGGCCTTGTTGAACGAGAAGAAAAAGAAAGAGTCATGCAGTTCTTAATGGGACTAAATGAATCTCATGCCAGCGTGCAAGGTTCAATTCTCATGATTAGTCATCTCTCAAACACACATAAAGTTCATGCCTTGATACTTCAATAAGAGAGACAAACCGAAGTAACCATTTGAAGAGAAAGAGCCAGCTATGTTGTAATACAAGTTTCAAACACTTCAGAAACTAAAGAGCAAACATTAAAGAAAAATGGTTTTACTCATTATGAAAAATACAACCACACCATTGATCGTTGCTACTTTTTTCATGATTTTTCGCTTGGACACAAACTACATGGTAAGGAAGTGAAGTGAAGTGAAGCTAAGAGGAAATAAGCCCAATGTCAAGAACTCGATGGCCGAAGAAGAATCTGAGAGATAAAGTTTTACTAATACTACTTTCACTCATGAAGAGTATAATCAACTCAAAGCTCTACTTTGAAAGGATAATGGTAACACTTTACCTTTTGTGAACACTACAAGTATTAGCTCACCTTTCTATTATAAGATTAAATCTCCATCACATATTAAGTAGATTATTGATAGTAGGGCTACAGACAATATTTCTAATGTTCAACCAACATTGCATAAGACAACTCATTTCCATAATTTCGTTCAGTTACCAAATAGAGGCCAAGCTAAATTTGAGTGTGTTAGGTCAACAAAGTTGTTTGATAACATCACTCTAAATGATGTTCTCTGTTATCAATTGGTGAAATTACTCATGCATTAAGTTGTAGTATAACATTTTATCCTAATTTTTGTGTAGTGTAGGACATGGCTATAAAGAAGATTATTGACCTAGGGAAGCAGCTTAATAGTTTATACTATCTTAAACCCAGCCAAACACCACCCATTACGCTCCATACTCAAATTCAAAACCTTGATGACCATATTGACACACCAACCTTACCCTTACCATTTGACACAATAAAAATTCAAGAGCCACTTTAGAACGTCGATGCCGCGGCTCCTCTCACTATACGCCGGTGCCAACTATTCCCCACCACGATGCCATTTCTGCCTGTACCTATGAGCCAATCTAGAATATCTTAGTTTTACTCAAATTTGAAATACTCTCTGATTCTTATGCACCCCGACTTTCTTCTTGCCCCTACGAAGCTTCTAACCCACCTGTAAGATTATAAGGTAAACCATTCTAAGCTTCCCACTCTTGACCCTTCTTCTTTTTTAGCTATGTCTAACACGCGCTACACAATTTCAAGATATGTCTCCTACACCCATCTCTGTCATTCACATTAGACTTTTTATCAATGCTATTTCTTACATGATTGAACCAAAAACATATGAACAAGCTTGCCACAATCCATATTGGGTGGCCGTTATAAATGAAGAAATCTCAACCCTTGAGCAAACCATACCTAGAGCATAGCCCCGTTACCTTCTGGCCACTGACCCATCGATTGCAAATGGGTCTACAAAATCAAGTACAACTCCAATTGTTCAATTGAGCGTTATTAATCTCGCCTCGTAGCTAAAGATTTACTCAAGGCGAAGGTATTGACAATACTGAAACCTTTGCTCCTGTAGCTAAGTTAACTACTTTTCAATGTCTTTTGGCTATTGCTTCTATTCGTCATAGGCATCTTCATCAGTTGGATATTCAAAATGCTTTTCTTCATGGGAATTTGACTGAGGAGGTTTGCATGACTCCTCATCTAGGTTTTCATCAACAGGGAGAGTAACACTTAGTTTGTTGACTCTATAAATCTCTCTATAGATTAAATCAAGCCTCATAGAGTTGGTTTCACAAGTTTCTTAATGCTATTCAGAAATTTGGTTTTCACCAATCATAGGCAGGCTATTCTTTATTCACCAAGGTTAATAGTAATTTTCTCATTGTTATCATTCTTTATATCGACGACATGATCATCACCGGCAACAATAAGAAAATGACGCAAGAGGTAAAGAATTTCATGGCCAGTTATTTTCGAATTAAGGATCTCGGTCATTTGAAGTATTTTCTTGGAATAGAAGTTGCTCAATCCAAAGTATGAATTTCTATCAACCAACGAAAATACACACTTGACATACTAGGGGACACTGGACTTCTAGGTACCAAACCTACAGAGTTTCCCATAAAAAAAAATCTCAAACTTGCTTCTAATGATGTGGAGTTGCTTAATGATCCAAGTCACTATCGCAGATTAATTGAGAAGTTGATTTATCTTACCATCACTAGACTAGACATTACTTACTCAGTCACCACACTCAATTAATTTTGAGATGTAACAAAACTACATCTCGAAATAGCACATTGGGTATTGCGATACTTAAAAATTACTTTGGGATAAAGTCTTTTATTTTCTTCACATGGAAAACTATTATTTTCTTCACATGGAAAACTACAGTTGATAGGCTTTGGTGATGCAGATTGGACTACATGTCCAGATACACGATGATTAATTACTGGTTATTGTATTTTTCTTGGTAATTCATTGATTTCATGAAAAAGTAAGAAACAAGTCACAGTATCACGATCCTCTGCAAAATCAAATATAGGTCTATGGCATTGATAACTTGTGATTAACTTGATTACAGTACTTATTAAAAGATTTGTAAGTATCTCACTCAAAACCAACTCAATTTTTTTAAAATAACCAAGCAGCAATTTACATTTCAACCAACCTTATCTTTCATGAAAGGATAAAATATATTGAGATATACTGTTATATAGTCCGTGAACGAATACAAAAATAAGAACTTAAGACTTCTTTCATGAAAAGCGAAAATAAGTTGTCAACCTTTTTATTAAGCCATTAAGTCAAGATGTTTTTTTTTTCTACTTAACAAGTTAGGAGTCCTTGGCATTTACTATCCAACTTGAGAGAGCGTGTTAAAAGATGAAACAAAATAAATAATTTATTAAAGAGAAAACAAATTATTTGATTTATTAAAAAAAAATCAAATAATTTTCTTCTGAATTAATTTTAAGTTAAATATCTTCAATTACTTTTTAAATATATTTATTTTTATATGCAATTACTTAATTTAAATTTTTTCCCTTTCAATATAAAAATAATATTATAAATATAAAACTTACTTTCTGTATTTTATAGTATAATAATATATTATTTTTATCTAATTTTTTTTTTTTATCCTCTCAATTTTTCAATAATAAATATTGAGAGTTGGTAGTTGGTCGAAATCAGGTGGATGAGCATTTTATAAATAGCAACTTTTATTAAAGTCAAATCCAAACTTATGCGGCACGTTTATAAATCTAAACAGTTGACTATGAGATCATACAAACAATACTAGCTTATCTTTCCGGTTAAGATATGTCCGTATTACTTATTTAGGTATTTAATTAAAAAGAAAAAAATGGTTTTTTTTGAAATTTTTTATTAATTCTGAAAAGTAAATGGTTTTGTATTTGAGAATTTTACACCCGGTCAAGAAATTCTCTAATTCGTTGAAGCATCAAAATACGAATATTCCTGATTGGGATTGCGTATCTTGATGAATAGTAATTTTTATTTTCTAATTTGAACGGCCCGGATTATTCCTGAGTGTTGTTTTAGCGTAACCGTCGGATAGAAATGGAGAGAGATGATGAGATCAGGATCAGCTGACAGCTAGGGTTTTACTTGGAGCCTACGAACACGAGAGAACGAGAAACGTTGTTAGGCTGCCTCTGCCTCTGCCTCTGGCTCTGGCTATATATATATGGAATGTTAGTTCTCAAGCCACCAAAGCCTAAAAAACATCTTCTCGTTTTGGATCGTTTCTTTTTCTTTCCTTCAGCTCTATTGATATTGATATTGATTGTGTTCAGTTCTTCCTCAGTTTAATGGTAATATGATTCATTATTTTTGTTTGGACAGAGAAATCAGGGTCATGAGATAAAAAGAGTTTCTGTGATGTGATATTTGCTTTATCTTTTTACCTTGTTTTTCTGTCCAAACAGATATATTGGATCTTCAATTCTGCCCTTTTTCTTTCTTTTTTTTTTTTTTTCATTTTGTTAAAATATTGTTTTGTTATCTGGAAAAATGATGGTGTCTGACGATCGAGTTTCTCCAACTACCCAGACGAGCTGCGATCTCAAGAAATTACAAAAATAGCTGGGAAGACACCAACCAGGTATTGAGTTTTGAAACTGAAACATATACATAGTGGAGGTGGAGCATCTGAATGGTTTGCTGTTTAACTTTCTAACATTTCTGGTTCTGGCTTGAAAATTGGAACAGGGCAAGTAAAAGCCGAAAAGGCAATCGTGAAAAGTGGATATGCGTGCGTGCGTGCGTGCGTGTGACATTTTCGCCAGAGAAAGGTTTGAAATCTAAATGGATCGTGCTAGGCCCTCCCATCCCTCAAGGGACCAATGCCTCGGCTTTTTGTTTGGTTTATAAACAGTTGAATATACTAATTTATTCTTAATCTTTTAAAACATTCACTTTAGTCTTTTAATATCTTTTCATAGAAAATTCTATTAAATATTTGGAATTTTATCATATTTGATTTAACAATAATTTAAAAAATAAAATAAAAAGTAATTAGTAATTATTTAAATACTATCAATTTATATTAAAAAATAAAAAATAGATTAAATTTTATTTTCATTTCCCCTAACCCATCACTCTTCTTATTTTAATGGACAAAATACGTTTTTATTTTTTAAATTTGATTTAATTTTCAATTTTGTTTCATAAGTTTTAAAAAATTTAATTTTGTCGTAGTCCATTAATAAGATTTCGTTAAATTTAACTGAAAGTTTCTTTTAACAATACATTGATAATTTTATCTTTCGTTATATGTTAGTTAAAAATTATAATATAAATATACTATACAATGTACATGTGTCAAATATTAATAGGTTTTAAAAAAAAATAAAAAGACAGGTAGGACCTTAATAAATAAATAAAAAGGGAGTAGTAGATTAATGGTCGTAATAGTTAATCGCTGATGACCAATTGTGATTTGACTTAAAATTAACATCATTAGATTTAAAATTTTGTGATTTACATAATGGTAAGATTTGTTTTATCAACGAAACAATGTAAATATGTTAAAATTGAAAAAGCACGTGGTGGTTGATGGTGGCAGCCATCATTTGCCAATTGAACGGCAGAGTAATAGCTTGCACTGCCCTTGCTATTGGACAAATCTCTCACCGATCTGTCTAATAGTAGGGGTGGTGCATGCCACCGCCTCGCCAGTGACTGCCGTCAACCACCACGAGTTGGAGGTTGTTGGTAGGGGTGGTCTGCCGCCACCAGCAACCTCCAACTCGTGGTGGTTGGTGGCAGTCACTGGCGAGTCGGTGGCTTGCACCACTCCTATCATTAGACAAATCGGTGGAAGATTTATCCAATGGTGAGGGTGGTGCACACCACTGTCCTGCCGTTCAACGGCGAACGGCAACGATCGCGGTTAACCACCACGTTCTTCGCCACTTTTGGTACATTTACAGCACTTCGTTGATAAAATAAATTTCACCATTATTTAGATTACAAAATTTTGAGTCTAATGATATTAATTTTGAGTCAAATCACAATTAGTCATCGGTGACTAGTCGGCCACTAACGGCTATCTTTTTATTTATTTATTTGATTTAATTATTTTAATAACTAATCAGTGATTGACACGTAAATATTTTATATTAGTCCATTTTAAAATTTTGTATGGAATGATTATTTTTACCCATTCAGTATTAAAATTAACAGAATCTCATTAACAAATTAGAATAAAATTGAATTTTTAAAATTCGTAGTACAAAATTAAGAATTAAATTAAATTTAAGGGATAAAAATATTATTTTTTTCCATTTTAATTTTAATTTCTCATTTTTTGAAAAAAATAGTTACATTACCAAAATTTAATAATCTAGGTTAATTATTGAATCAAATTATATAAAATATAAAAATAAATTATTGTCCTTATTTTTTTCAATATTTTAATTTTTTTACTGTAAATATTAAAAAACCTCAAATCCCAAACTTTTTTTCTTCACATTCAAATTACTTATAAAAATAACTAAATCAACACCTAACTTTCACTACATTCAACTAAGAGAATTCTTGCACTCACACAAGTCAAATGTTATTCAAAATACTCAATCAAAAATTAGATTTATTTTTTAAAAAAATTCAATCAATTTGCATGAAAATTTATTTTAACAGAGAAAGAAAAGAGAGGGGAAAAAAACGTGGAGGTTGTAAGTGAGAAGAAAAGAGAAGAAAGAAAGAAAGATGGAAGAAAAAGTAAAGAAATTCTATTTATTTTTCAATACGTATAAGCGGAGCATCAAGTTCCCATTGAAATAGGATCTGATCTATACAAAGAAAAGCACTTGTCATTGATTGGTTTCTTAGGGGCATTCCGAAAATGTGCAGGTCAAAATATGGCTTTCAAATTTAAGAAAGTTGTGTCAAGAAAAGCGCTTCGCCTTTTCTATATAAGCTGCACCACGGTGAATGATAAAATTTTCCTGCTCCCATTTGTTTGCTCTGTGGGGCATCCTATGTATCTGCTTGGTTCAAAATCGGTCATTTTCCTACAATTTTATTCAAAAATCAAATATGATGATTAAAGATCTTTTTGCTCATAAAAGGTGTATTTTTATTGTTAATGTCATGATATCAGAGACTAAAGTGAACTTTTTAAAGGATTAGAGACTAAATTGGTATATTAAAATAAAATCATGGACCTAAGTGGCAATTCCCCTAAATATTAATTCGGGTTTAGAGTAAAAACAATCTAATTTCATGTTTTGTCCAAATAAAATAATTTAGAAATTAGGACGGTTTAGTTTCCTCTCCGCATAGTTATTTTAGACCAACATTTTATTAAAATTAAATATTAAATTTTTTTATCTCATGAGTCAAAATAAAATTTCTTATCTCATAGACCTTGAGATAATTTAGAATTAAATATTTAAAAATCTAAGAAAATACTATTAAATTAATATTTTTAAATATTGTGTTAGCTTTTATTTACTAACAATAAAAATTAATTATTTACCAAACGTATATGGTTTATAATATATATTTTTTATCTAATAATATAAATATTATAATTCATAGTATAAATATTTATTTGATTGCCTAAAATAAAAATATAATAATTTATTAAATATTCAATAGTGTACAATAATTAAACTTAAATTAATATTAAATGAATTATATTACATAATTTCATTAATTATTAGTATCATAAATTAAATATTTATATTTCTTTTGAAAGAATATAAGTATTATATATATATATATATCTAATCTCAATATTATAATATTATAAGTTAGTACAACATTAACTCTTCATAAACAATTTTCACAACATGAGAAAAATAAACAACTTTCTTAGACAACTAGTAGGATTGTGGCCCGACTTGAACTTAACACCTCAATAATTGATAATTTTAAATATTAACACTTAATTTTAATTAAATTTAGTACATTCAATTATATAATTTTCTAAATTTGTTTTAGTTAGTGAAATTTATCTCACATAAACCAAACATAAGACTACTTTTAATTTTAATTAAATTTAGTACATTCAATTATATAATTTTCTAAATTTGTTTTAGTTAGTGAAATTTATCTCACATAAACCAAACATAAGACTACTTTTATTCCTATTTAATCTAATTCTAACAAATGTATCTAATATAATCATGCATATCAAATGTGCCTAAATCATCTAAAGAAATATAAGAATGGTTAATAAACAATCTTATATATCTCAATAGTCTTTTTCTAAAAAAATTACATTTCAATTTTCAATGTGAAAACTTGTCCAAAAAATAATGCAGAAGCCAATTTTCTTTTTTACACAATTTGAACATTAGTTTTAAATTAGGACTTGAATTGATAGTGTTGAAAATTGTGGAAGGTGTATTAAATATGACAGTATTATTATATTTTTTTTATATGTAAGTGTTATTTTTGTTCCTCTTATTAGAATTGTTTTGTTTCTCTTGTGTGAGGGTAAGATTCCCTCTCTTTAATAGAGGCAGTGATCCCATGTTAGGGTTAGTTTATGTCTTTTTAGTAAAAGATTTGGTTTGGGTGTACCTCAATAGATTTATGTAATGCAACAATCCTTTAATCTTCTAATTTTATATATGTAGTTTTAAAATGTAATATTATTGATTTTAATCAATGATATTATATTTGTTGATGCTTCCAAAAACACAATTCAGCCAATCTTTTTTCACTTTAAAAAGGCGCATTTCAAATAAAAAATTATTCAAAAAAATATCAAATGATCTATGTTATAGAGCTGATAATATAAATTATATAAATATAATATATATATATATATATATATATTTGATCTAGTGGCTACGTAATTCACAATATGGTTAGCAATACTATCATATATCACTATTTAATAAATTTACTACTTTTTATAATTTCTGCATAATTTACAATATGGTAACCAGGAGATTATCATATAATGAGTTATGTAGCTCACTATATCATTTCTCTCTCTCACTCTATATATATATGTGTGTGTGTGTGTGTGTGTGTATGTGTCTTTATATATGATCAATTATTATAGAAGAAATTTTTGAAATAATAAATTTTTTTAATAATTATATTTAGTTGACCACGGTCAAATATTTTATTCTTTTATAACCAAAGATATAATTTTTTTTACCCGTTTTTCCCTTCTTACAAAATATTTTTCGAAACTTCTTCTCTCTTTCAAAACCATCCATTCAAGAACTTGTAAATCGGCTTTAAAACCATCACAAAGATTAGAAGTCAAATAATTGATTGTGGAGTTGAAAAAATCAAAAATTGGCGAAAATTGGTGAGTTTTGAATTTAATGTTGTATTTTTGTTATTCTATTAATATAAATGTTTAGATATAGAGTTAAAGAGGTGAAACAAGGATTGAAAATGGTTGTAAATTATCGAAAGTGGTGAAAAATTAGACAAAATGGTCGGAAATGGTCGATTTTTGCTGAAAGCTACATCTTAGGACATAGAGCACCATGCATGTAGCATCTAGCACTACGCGCTACGGTAGCATGTGGACTGTTGTGCCAATTCAGACTATTCCTAGTTTTCCAAATAACGACCCCGCCACATGGCAATTTATTAATTTGTAATTTTTTTTGTTATTATTTAATTTTTAAATTTTTTAAATTTATTTAATTATTTATTTAAATTTAAATTTTTTGAATTTTATTTAATTTTTTAATATAGGTAAATAATAATTAATTTATTTACTTACAAAATTGCTATTTAGCAAGTAGGTAAATATTTGTTATTAATAGATTAAATTTTTTATTTAATTATCTACTCATGTACTAGTAATTTTTTTTTTCAAGAAGTAAAACATTTACAAATCATATATAATTTCACAAAACGAGTTATATCGATCATCGTTCACTATTTACTCTAGTTGTGGGCTATAGACTCCATCAAGAAGAAATTGACAAAAAGGAAGAAGAAATTATTTAGGATTGCATGTTTTGGCCATTTTCTAGATATCTAAAATATTTCATTCTCAGGTATATTAGTATGTGAGATTTTATTAAGACAAGTGCATATTAATAATTTATATAAAGAATTGTGATTTTTTGTAGGCAAAAAGTGAATTAGATTCTCCCATTTATGATTTTATTTGATTACGGGTTTGAATATGAGAAATTATCCCTCAGTAAAAGAATTTTATTTGATTATGAGTTTTGTGTAAGTTTTGGATGCATTTAGAAATTTGGTGCCCTATAAACATGAGAAGAATAAGGACTATCACATAGCAGCAGGATTGCGCATTCCATCGAGAGCATGGGAAGAAGCTCTCAAACTCGAGCATATTGCAAAGTCAAATATCCAATTCATCGATCCAATAGATGATATAGATGTTCAATGTGACTACCCATTTGACGCCTCACCAGTGTTTAGACCCATTGATATAATAATTTAATCTTTTTTCTTTGATTCACTATATGATATTGATGAGTAATAAATTATGAAGTTTGATTATAATTACTTATGTATATTTTGAGTTGAGCATGTCATCAGAGCATAACCGTCTTAAGAAAAAGATTGGTGATTTTAGGGACCAAATGGTTAAAGACAAAATAGAGATCTTGGACGTGCTGGCAAGCATGAGTACAAAGATGGACAAAGACATCCAAAATGTCTTGCATCAGATGCAGCTCATAACAGAGTCCCTTAAGGCATCTAGGATATTCAAGAAAGCAGATCAAACGATAGTACATTTGGTGCATTAAGTTGATTTGGTATATTCATAACAACACATTATTATTTTGTTTCATGAGAAATGATGCATAGCCAATGACTTTCAGACACAAACTCCAGCCTTAAGTATCAGCCTGCATGGTAGCTAACCATGCAATATGTAACTGAAAGCCCTGCAAGTGTTTAAATTATACCCAATACCGATGCACAAGGGATGAGCAGATATAGGCACCAGTACAAACCTACGTGGGTTAAACACACTCTTTATACCAATCCCTTCTCAAAGAAAGTTAAAAGAAAAAAATGTCAAATTGGAAGTAAAAGCTTCAGTTGACGTGTGTGGCCTGAAGTTTATAAATGAAGCAAAATGTGCAGAATTTCTGGCTTGGATAGATAATAAAGAACACCGGCGTGTTTTCTTCATATGGGCTTAATACTAATGGACATTGGTTTAAGGAGATAATGTATGATTAGCTTGATGATGCAGTAAGTACATTTTATTTTATATTTTTTTTTAAAATAATGAACAATATTAACACTTATATATATTATGTAGGGTTTTACAGTATATTAATGAGTATCTAATGGTAGTTTGTATACGATAAGAAATATTTCAATAAGTCTACACACAGTATTATACAATTGCAAATTTATATTTTTATATGAGTATTTTTTTTTCCGATTGTTGTTCACATTATACTATAAGTATATTGGTTAACTTTGATGAGTTTAATGTCATATATTTATTTTTAGGAGTACATAAGCAATACGTAGCGTGCAAGTTGCTGCACACCTACGTGTATAGAGCTAGATGTTATGCATGTGGCACTCCACGTCTTGTGCATGCACCATGAGCAGGAACTAGCTTTCAATAAGAATTGACCATTGTATCCCATTTTTCACCATTTTTGGCAATTTACAACTATTTTCAACCATTGTTTCACCTTTTTTACTCTTAAATTTAAACATTTACACTAATAGAATAACATAAACACAACAAAATAATATTAAATTTAAAACTCATTAATTTCTATTAATTTTCAATTTTTTTTAACTCTACAATTGGTTCTTTTATTTTTAATCTTTAAAATGTGATGGTTTTAAAGTCGATCTACAAATTTTTGAATAAATTTAGTGGATTTAAAGTGTATTTTTTATTTTGAGAGAGAGAGGGAATTTTGAAAATATTTTTGTGAGAGGGGAAAAAATGGTAAAAAATTATATCTTTAATCATAAAAGAATGAAATGTTTAAACATAGTCAAATAAATATGATTAATAAAAATATTTTTCGGCCTTGGTCACCCTACTTATTATCTCTGAGCTAACACGATCAATTTTGACAGAAAGTTCCGAGTTAATCTTATCAAGCTTGGTAAATAGTCTTCTTTCAAGATCATCCATCCTCTTCACCAGAATATGATACTGCGATGATGACACACCGGACTCAAATTATACATAACTAATTGTAATTAATTTTTATAAGTTAATACTCATCAATAACATAAGTAATTATAATTCAAGGAAAAAAATTAAATTATTATACTATTGATTCAGTCTCTGGCGGGGCTTGAAATTCGTAGTCAAGCTGAACATCATTAGTGAATTGGGTGTTCAAAATCTCAACTTTCTCCAACTTAAGACTCCCTCCTTATTTTTCCAATAGAATGTACAAGTTTACCGCCACGCAATAGTCCGTACTCTTCTCATATTTATGGGGCGTTTCCTATGAACCTTAAAAACCTTTATAACATTTTAAATTTATTAATCATTATTAGAAAAAATAACAAAAGTTATAAAAAAAATTATATATATTTTTTGTTGAATGCAAAAGTATACCCTAACATCATCGAAGAGGACATTTACATGCTTTCATATAATAGGGTGCTCGTACTAGACCAATTTAGAATATGCGAAAAATAGTCTCCACTCTTGCAGGCAAACAGCTCCCCACCTTTCAGGATCGCCTTGTAGATTCACACCTGAGATGATAATAAATAAATAAAATCATAATGTCAACAAAATAATTTTTTTCTGTATCCTAATATGATAATGAATAGAAAAAAATAGAATTACTCATCAAGAATGCTTGATAGGTTGTATGATTCTCTATCTGGAGCGCCCACTTTTCTGACCTTTACTAACTTTTAATTAGAGCCATGCATAAACTATTGTAAAGTACAACCTATGTAATCGTGCACCAAGGATATGCATTAAACTCATCAAGATTATTTATGAGACGAAGTACAAAATATTGTATGGTTCTATTTAGATCACGTGACATTAACAATTTATGAAATACATAAAATAAACACATTTTTACTGCATCTACATCATTGTCATCGTCAAATGTAATGCTTATGACCCACGGATCCAAATCCCTGTAAGTCAACTCACTTCTACCTGAAAACTATTTATGCCAAAATTTATCACCTAACCCACTTTCTACAGGATAATCTCTCATCCTCAAATCAGTGATTAAATAAAAATTCTAGATGAGAGAATCTAATACATCTTTTGGATATATAGAACCATAATTCTTCATATAAATTTTTGGTATGTACGCGTCTTAATAAAATCTCATATGCTAAAATACCGAGAATGGAATATTTGATACATTTAAAAAATAACCAAAATACGTGATTCTAAATATTTTGACATGCCTCAAAGTCAATTTATTTTTTATATTTTCTATAATCCATAACTTCGAGTAAGCATGTACGGTCGATCAGTAGAATTTCTTTTCGACAATTACGTAGTCTTTTGAGACATTCTTCTTCTTAAAAAAATTAAAAAAAATTATTAGCATATAATATTCGAAAAAATTATTATCAACATATAACCAACTATTACATAATTCAAATAATGATTAAAAAAATTACAACTAACCAAAATAATATATATAATATTGACAAAATAATTTAAAATTATAAAATTAAATAATTATTATACAATTTAAAATTATAAAATTAAATAATTATTAATAAATAAATTATATATAATTTTAAAAAAAATTAAATTGTCACGTGGCACCTTGCATGGCGCCACATAGCAGCCCGCCCAATCGTGGGGTGCACACCTCAGGCAAGTGCCACGCTGTGGGGCGTGCACCCACGATGTGCCACAGCATGCGCCCTGTAATGTGGCAACGCACTTGGCACCTGAAGCATATTCACGACCTGTGTCTCACAAAAAATAATGGTAAGAATTCACAATTTTTAGCCATTTTTAAGCTTTTCTAACATTTTACACACATTTTCAACTTATTTTTCATATTATTAACACTATATCTATACATTTCTAACAATTAACTATAAAAATAATTTAAAATCATAAAAACCTAAATTTAGAAAAAAAATTCATCAATTTTCGCTTATTTTTAATTTTTTTTAACTCCACAATAAATTATTTTAATTTCAATCTTCAAAATCTCTTATTTTTGTTGTTGATCTATAATTTTTATGAAAAATATTTAAATAAAAGTTAATAAGGGCCGTGAGAGGGAATAGTGATGTGGGAGAGCAAATAAATTTTGGGGTAAAGATAAAGTAGAAACAAAAAGTGAGTTTTGGTTAATATAATGGAACTAACTTGAAATCGATCAAAATAAAATTTTTATTATTTTTTTTGTCAACTACGGAAATTTCCCATAATCTTTTACTACTCAAATTCTCAAGCCTTAACGCATTAGTTATGGTGGTTGACGAAAATTTTTCTCCATTCTCACTTCTGTTTGTTCTCGATAAAGTCTCACCTGTGTGACTCGTTACTATGCAAAAACAGACACTCTCCATATAACACTTTGCATAGGAACGTTACAGCCCATGCAAGATAGTTGTGGCCTACCGTTCAATATATTTAATGTTACTAGAGAGATTTAAGAACAAATCATTTATCGTGATACTTTTTAACATATTTAACTTAAGAGTTGTTGTTTTTTTTTTTTTTTGGGTGTAAAACGAAATTGTTTTTGGACGTGTTTTAAGTTACAATGACATTGTTTGGAGCAAAACACCATAAACAATGCCATTTATTTTAAGTTACTAGTGAGACATAAATCTTGACTTACAAGAAGTAACTTCTCTCTTAATATCCCATAAAAAGCAAAACCAACTTTCTCCATTTTTCTTGGATAGGGAGATCGTCTCCCCCTCTAGTGGAAAACTAATTTTTTTTTTCTCCCTTTTAATCCTTCTCTTTATATAGGAAGTTAAGTATTACAGATGTCAAAAATATTCATAAATCTGCTAAAATTTATTTTTGTTTAAAAAAATTTAATAAAACTTGAAGAGAATTTAAAATAAATTTAATATATAAAGTTAAAATTCACAAAGAATTTAGGATGAGTGTGAGTTTAATAAAATATATGTGAATATTTATATTTTTTTTTACTTTTTAAAAAGAAGACCAAACAATGAAGCTTTAGTTATATCTCTAAATGAAAATTTGAAATGACAATTTTTATCTTTCCTTAAAATTCATTAATTATTTTCATTGTCACTTGTCATATAAATGCCGTCTCATAACTTTGTTATCTCTGATTCTTTATTTTCATAAAGCTATTGGCTCATACTCGTTAAATATTTCTTTGATTCTCAAATGACATATTTTGATCTCTTTAGTTTTCATCTCATTACATTATATTACTTAAAAAATAATATGAATATTTTAACAGAGATTTGTTGATTTTTTTTATTTATTTTCTTCACATGATGGAAATTGATAACTATTTTATTTATTTTCTTCACATGATAAAAATTGATTGCCATTTTATTTTATTTTTTTTTACCCTTTTAAAGTTTATTATGTTATTGGCTTCACTAGTTAGACAATTGGTTTATCTTAAAACTATAATTTACTAATATAAATTTATTAGTAAAACTTGAATCAAGGCCTAAGAAAAACTATTTTTGTTTAATTGAACTGCTTTTACAATTATATTGTCTAGCATTTTTGTTAATTATTTATGAGTTGTATTTACTAGTTTTAACTTAAAAATGAGTTTAACTTTGATGAAAGACTTTTATTAAATTTAAATTTGCAATATGATTTTGACTATTATATTTTAAGAATTTTTTTTAAATTTTATTATATTAATTTATAACTCACTTAAAATCTACGGATAACCCATTGCGGGTTTGGTAAGGAGTATATATCCTTTAGAGCATGTTTGGTAATAAAACTCCAAATTCGCAATAAGTTTAAGAAAGATTTGATATTTTATTTTTAAAGCGGATACGGATGTAGGTTTAGGGGTATCCATCAAATGACATATTTTGATCTCTCTTTAGTTTTCATCTCACTACATTATATTACTTAACTAAATAATAGAAATATTTTAAGAGAGATTAGTTAATTTTTTTTAATTTATTTTCTTCATATGATGGAAATTGATAACTATTTTATTTATTTTCTTCACATGATAAAAATTGATAACCATTTTGTTTTACTTTTTTATTCTTTTAAAGTTTATTATGTTATTGACTTCAGTAGTTAAAAAATTAGCTTATTTTAAAACTATAATTTGCTAATATAAATTCATTAGTAAAACTTGAATCAAGGCCTAAGAAAAACTATTTTTGTTTTTGAACTGCTTTACAATTATGTTGTCTAACATTTGTGTTAATTATTTATGAGTTCTATTTACTAGTTTTAACTTGAAAATGAGTTTAACTTTGATGGAAAGACTTTTATTGAATTTAAATTTGCGATATAATTTTGACTATTATATTTTAAGAATGTTTTTAAAATTTTATAATATTAATTTATAACTCACTTAAAATCTACGAATAACCTATTGCGGGTTTAGTAAATAGTACATATTCGCTAGAGCAGGTTTGGTAATAAGACTCCAAACCCACAATAAGTTTAAGAAGAATTTGATATTTTATTTTTAAAGCAGATACAAATACAAATTTAGTGGTATTCATCTTAAACCCGATCACTACTATCCCTATTAAGTATAAACTAAATTTGGATTTATGATAATTTTCTCTACCCAATTCTAAATCTCTAGTGGAAGTAGTAGTTTTTTTTTTTTATGTTTTCGCTATTATTCTTTTTTCTTTCTTGTTATTTGTTTGTGTGCTAAAGACAAGTTCTTTAGTTAGGGAGCTTAGATCACGAATCAACAATGGGGAATCTATTTTGGCATTTACTAATAAAAAGCTTTTTAAAGAGAGCATATGAATTTCTTGCTCAAAGATCCCAATCCAGCAAAATACGAATCGCTGTTGAAAAGTTCAAGGACTGAAGATCACTCAAGTATTATGAGCATTGTGAATTTCTAATGGAAAAGTTTTTGTAGCCAAGGTTTGTACAAGACCCTTTAATGTCGATGTGGAACTTAAAAGGTTCAAACAAGAGAAGTCATTTCTTTGGCTGTGCAATTAAGATTAACACCACCAATTACCAAAGAGATTTGATCATAGGCTATCTTTATTAAAGACTAGAGATGTGGAATGCATTGAAGCTTTGGATTTTTGGTTGGTGTTAGTACGAGATTTTTTATTTAGAAAATATTGACCTATTTAAATTGTACTTTTTATAAAGATCATATTATTTGTATAGGACATATGTCTTGTATAAGATATATTTCTTGTATAAAGTAGTTTTTTTTATAGTGGTATTAAGCCTATGTAAAGGCTATTTCTTGTACATATTTTTTCATTGTAGTAAAAATTTATATTTTCTCATAATTTTGACATAGTGTTAGAGTTGGTTTGAATCTTCATACTTTATATTTTGACTAACATATTTCGAACTTTCTTTGTTAATTTCATAGCGAATACTCCAGGTGAAACCACCGTTCCTACCACCACTCCGACATCACAAATCATAGTTCATCAAGATAATTCAATATTTCCAACAAGTGTTTTATTAGATGAGACTAATTAGTCATTATAGTCTCCACTTATAGAGATGCAAATTAATACTCGTAACAAGGCTGGGTACCTCGTTGAAAAAAAACTTTTAGCCAAAGATTTGAAATCGGAGGATTAGATAACTAAAAATCATCGAGTCAAAAGTTGGCTTATTTACTCGATGAGTCCATCATTAATGTAGTGGTTTATTAGTCTTACCACAGCGAAAGAGATATTAGAGGCGATGGCTAGAATATACTATAATAGATTAAATGAAATATACATTTTTGAATTAAATGAGAGATCTTTCTCTACCAAGAAAAATAGACGCTCACTATCAATATATTATAATGAACTTGTTGCTATTTTTCAAGAGATTGATCACATAACTATTTCTCAAAATGGGATGGTTGAAGGAGTTGTTCAATTACATTCGACTATAGTGTGACTTTAAGTTTATATTTCTTAAGAAAACTTGATTTTGAGTTTGAATAGGTTCGTAGAGAAATCTTGCAAAAAGATCCAAAGCTTGATCTCGATAATACATATTCATATATTTAGATGGAGCAAGTATAACCCATGACCAATGTTGTCCACCTAGGTACTTTTGATAAAGCCTCTGTAGTTTTTGTTGCTTTTAAGAATTGTATGTGGATTATTGATGTAGGTGCATCCGATCATTTGACTAAGGACCCTAGTTACTTAAAATCTTTTCTCCTTTCCCTTAAGTCAGTTATTTCCACATCCAATAGTAATACCTCTCTTGTTATTGGGGAATGTTCTATCATCATATTAGATAATCTCACCTTAGATATTGTACTTATGGTTCCATCTCCTGGATATAATCTCCTTTTTGTTAGCCAAATTACCTCTACTTTTACATGCACTGTAACATTTTGGCCTATTTTTTTGTGTTTTCTAGAACATTATAACTAGGACAATTCTTAGTTATGGTGCTAGAGAGGGCAAACTCTATTAATTAGAGTTAATGAAAAAGAAAGGGGTCGAAGCTTAGCCAACAAAATCAAACGAGTAATGAGGATAAAGATAAGTGACTATTTGGCTTTGACACCAAAGGTTTAGACATTTTTCTTTTGACTATCTTAGAAAACTACAACTGCCTTTATTTTTCAGTTTGACTGATTTCAATTTTTACTATGAGACATGTGAACTAGCTAAAGACTATTTACTAAGTTTGAACAAAAGTTCAGAAACTTTTGTAGTTATTCATTCAAATATATAGGGTTTTGCAAAAATTTCGTCCCTTTCTAAAACCTATTATTTTGTTGCATTTATTAATCAATGTACTTGAACGACTTGGATATTTTTTCTTCAAAACAAAAGTGATGTGTGTATGATTTTTCAACAATTTTATAGTATGGTAAAACCCAACATCAAATTAGATTCGTACTTGGCAATTTGATAATGCTAATGAGTTTATAGATGCCTCTTAGGTGCTTTATTGAGACAACATAGAATTCGACACCAAACTTCTTGCACATATATTCCAAAACAAAATTGACTAGCAGAAAGAAAGAATAAGCAAATAATAGAGATATAGCAGGCTTCTCTCTTTGGTATGAATATTGATAGAGGTATAGAAGCACTAGTATGATGTGTATCCAACTTTCACATTTTGCTCCAAACCATGAATCTTTGGTTATTTAATTGTGTTTATAATCATAAATAGATGTACGACAGAAAATGTGATGTATAGGAACAAATGAGAGATGAATTGAACATAAAATAAAAAAAGTTACACTCAAAATATAAGAGCGACTGAACCATGGTTGGGGGCTGAGGCGCCCATGGTTGGGCCAAGCAACGCCGAGGTCAGTACCTAGGCACCGAGGCACCCACAACCTAGCATTGTGGCTCCTAGTGATGCTGCCTAAAGTTGTGTTTTTAGGTCTTGGCACCACAGCCCCTGGCGCCGCAGCACCCGGGCGACATATAAAATTCCCTTTCAACTCTTCTATTTGGATTTGAATTCGAAGCCCCTCACCCTTAAGATATCTCATACTTAAAAAAAAACACTCTTTTGAGGACAAAAATATAGAGACTTTAGAGAGGTAAAAAAAACTTAGAAAAATAACTCACAACACAAAATCAAATATCAAAGCCAAAGATTAAAGAACCAAGATCAAGATTCAAGTCAAAGAAAATAGAGAAACATATCAAGGAATCATTTTGATTAGTTTTTCTACTATTTCTTTATCATTATGTTCTTGTTTTTGTTCTTGTTCTTGTTGATCTTCATGAATTGGTTAGATACTTTTGTTATGTGATGGGCTAAATTGTTCATCTAGGGTTAGACTGTGTGAATCTAGTATGGATTTGAATTTTGTTAATTTTTTGTTTATGAACTTGATACATTCAATTGATTCATTCTATTTTGTGTTTAATGTTTTCGTTATACTTGATCAATATTTTGAATGATTAAGGAACCATGATGAACTCGACAAAGGGATTCATGTGTTTAGCCTAGGATAGTTTGATACATGATCATACGGTAACAACTATGAGTTTCATCTGTGATAGACATATACTTAGGTGGCATGTATGGTATAATTTAGACTTGATCTTAATGAATTACATTCTGATTTGATTACCATAGACATATAGGTGATTATTAGAATGTATAATATAGTCACTCCACCATTGACAGAAGCTTGTGACAGAATACGTAATATAATCACTCGCATAGTCCCTATGGGATTGATATCTGGACTTAAAATCTTATATTACTTGATACGATGCGTGCGCTTGCGCTTATCTAGTATAGCATAAATCAAGTTTTTAGCACTGTTGTCAGGGACTATTTCTATCTATTCTTTTTATCAATATTAATGTTTCAATAGTAATGTTAAGCTACTCATTTTTAATTCAGACTTTTTTTTTGTTTCAGCTATTTTCTTCTTTTTACTTTGATTTTCTTTTTATTTTGCTTTAACAAATCAGACTATAGAGGGAAACAACAATAACATCAACAATCCTATCCTTAAGCCTATGATACCACAAAGGGCATTGAGAGAGTATGCTATCTCAATTACCGATGGTATGCAATCTATTATTCGGTGACCAACTGTCACTGCCAACAACTTTGAGATCAAGTCGAATATTATTTATATTGAAGCGGAAGCATACAAACAAGCAGAACAATTCACCCAAGCAATATAATAATGCAGAATAAGTTACTAAGAAATAAATAGAGAAAGGGGTAGAAGAAGAACACACAAAGAATTACGTGGTTCGGCAACTTGCCTACATCCACGGTGGATCAAGATCACACTCTTCTCTTATTATAAATCTCGAGGCACTCACAAAGTATGCCTTTTATAAGAAAGATCACAAAGAAAACTCTCTCTTTCACTCTAGGGATTTTCTCTCATAAAGAACCACTAAGATCTCTTATTTATCACAAATATTGTTAAGATATCACAAAGTATGCCTTTTATAAGAAAGTTCACACTGTTCCCGTCTCCAGTACCGTGGCGCTGGCGCGCTTTCTGCTCAGCGCTACGGCGCTCAGGTTCTGTTTTGGGCGCCGCGGCACCCACGCCTGGTCGCCGCAGCGCCCGCGCCTGGTGCGCCCTTCTTTATTTTTCGCCTCCTTTCGCGTCCGTCTTCGATCCGTGCGCACCCTACGCACTTGGCTTGTACCCTAAATCATATTCCGATGATTTTTAATCAATATTCTCACAAATCCCCTCCTTGATTCAAAATCATCCACAAAGTAACTCGATCTCTCATTTCCGCATCTTCAGTCACCTTCACAAAGTAGTGACTCCGGTTAAGTCCTTGCATAGGACGAACTTAACCGAGGGTAGTGGCTTAGTCAACATATCAGCAGGATTTTTAGATGACGCTATCTTTGTTAGACTAACTTCACCACTTTGGACAACCTCACGAATGTAATGGAGCCTCACATCAATGTGTTTCGACCTCTCGTGGAACACTTGATGCTTGCTTAGGTGTATGACACTTTGGCTATCACAATACACATCGGTGTTCACATCTTCACTAGCCAATACCTCCGCGCATATGCCTTTTAACCACACGGCTTCTTTGATAGCTTCTCCAACAGCTATGTACTCTTCCTCTGTGGTAGATAGTGCAACCAAATGTTGTAGGACTGATCTCCAACATACATTACACCCAAACACTGTGAATACGTAGCCCGTTAACGATCTTCTCTTGTCAAGATCACCTGCATAATCTGAGTCTACGTACCCTCTTACCATTTCATTGTTGTCCTCATCCCTCTTATACACTAACCCGTGATTCGACGTTCCCTTGAGATATCTCAGAATCCATTTTACTGCAAGCCAGTGATCTTTTCCCGGATTCGTCATGTATCTACTTACTACACTTACAGCCTGTGCTATGTCTGGTCTTATGCAAACCATTGCATACATGATGCTCCCCACAGCGCTTGCATACGGTACTTTACTCATCTACAGTTTCTCCTCATCGGATGTCGGCGATTGTACTGCTGAAAGTCTGAAATGCATGGCCAAAGGAGTAGAGACAGCCTTCGCGTTTGACATACCAAACCTCTCCAAAAGTTTGACTATATATCGCTGTTGGGACAAGAAGATAACATCTCTTCTTTTCCTCACAATATCCATACCCAAAATTCTCTTCGCTGCTCTCAAATCCTTCATTTCAAACTCGTCACTCAACTGCTTCTTGAGCTTCTGTATTTCTTCCATGTTCTTACATGCGATCAACATATCATCGACATATAGAAGCAAATACATCATCCCACAACTCATGTTCTTGAAGTACACGCATCCGTCATACTTGCTCTTACTAAAACCACAAGCCATCATAAACTCATCAAATCTCCTATACCACTATCTAGGTGATTGCTCCTCGAACCCTTGCGGTTGTGCCATGTATATCGTTTCTTCAAGCTCTCCATGTAGAAAAGTTGTCTTTACATCCATCTGCTCTAGATGTAAATCAAGGTTTGCACACATGACTAACAAAATCCTAATAGATGTGTGCTTGACAACTGGAGAAAATATCTCATGAAAATCGACTCCCTCTCTCTGAGTAAAACTTTGTGCTACTAACCTAACCTTGAATCTTGTAGGCTCAATCCCCGGTATCCCCTCCTTCATCTTATACACCCACTTACACCCGACTAGCTTCTTTTGAGGTCTCTCCACCAACTTCCATATATTGTTCTTCTTAAGAGAACAAATTTCTTCTTCCATGGCCTGTTGCCATTCTTTCTTGTTTTCACTCTTTATAGCCTCACCATGTGTCCTAGGCTCATCATACTCAAGAGTGTAAGCAGAATTAAATGCATGAGCAACTAAGTCTGCTTGTGCATACCTGACTGGTGAGTTGATCGTTCTCCTTAGCCTGTCTCTAGCAAGCTGGTACTCTTCAAGTTCGAACTCAGGAGTTCTAATCTTCTTTTGGGTGGACTTGGAGGAACTCGTCGGTGTTCTTGGTTCATCTTCAAAGATCTCCTTGTTGAAGTGTTGATCTGGGGGCATATCAGATCCATTTTCAGGCGCTACTTCAACTTCTATTGACTCGGGTGCTGAGTCTTCCTTGGTCACAGGTTCTTCTTTCTCATCTTTATGGGAGGTTTTCAGCATCGTCATCTCATCGAATGTCACATCATGGCTTATGATACTCCTTGGTGATGTTAAGTATTTACACCACATATTGTATCCTTTTACTCATTCGGGATATCCTATGAATACCCCTTTGATAGCTCTAGGCTCCAACTTCCCCTCCTTAACATGTACAAAGGTAGGGTAACCAAATATTCTGAGGTGGTCATACTTCAGAGGATTGCCAGACTATTTCTCTTCTGGCGTCATGAAGTCAATTGCTGAAGAGGGACTTCTATTAATCAAGTAAGCTGCAGTCACTACAGCTTCTCCCCAGAATGTCTTGGACATCTTTGCATTGGTAAGCATGCATCTAACCCTTTCAAGTAGGGTTTTGTTCATCCTCTCAGCTACCCCATTCTGCTGTGGTGTTGATCTTACCGTTCTATGCCTTACAATCCTATGCTTGGCACAAAACCCATCAAACTCTCTATTGTAAAATTCGAGGCCGTTGTCAGTTCTTAACCTCTTCACTCTTTTGCCAGTCTGATTCTTAACAAGAATCTTTCAAGTCTTGAATACTTCAAAGGCTTAATCCTTGCTCTTCAACACATAGACCCACAGCTTCCTTGAATAGTCATCAATCAAGCTGAGAAAATACCTGGCACCACCACGAGTAGCTGTCTGAGCTGGTCCCTAAAGATCCGAATGTATGTAGTTAAGAGTCCCCTTAGTCTTGTGCTCGCCGGTACTGAACCTTACACTATGTGATTTCCCTAGCACACAATGCTCACAAAATTCTAAGGGCTGGAACGTATCCTCTCCAAATGCCTTTTGACTATATAACTCTTTTAGGTTTCTCTCGCCTAGGTGTGCCAATCTAAGATGCTACAACTTAGTTTGCATACTCTCATCATCTACAGAGAATAGTACAGAACCACTCACGACTTCACCCTTAAGCACATAAACACCTTTGCGCTTCTCTCCTCTCATCACCACCATGGAACCTTTCAAAACTCTTAAAATCCCTCTGTCAATCCTGATGGAACACCCATTCTGGTCTAAAGTCCCCAGTGAGATCAAATTTCTCTTCAAGTCAAGAACATACCTAACATCTGTCAACTCTCTCACTTGTCCATCATACAGCCTAAACTTAACACTACCAATTTCCATCATCTGACATGCAATGTCATTACCCATTAACACCTTACCACCACTAATGGGCTGAAAATTTATAAACCAGAACTTGTGCGGGCACATGTGAAAAGTACAACCAGAATCAAGAACCCATTGTTCAAAGTTCATACCATCAGTAACGACGAGTGTCTCTGCGCTGTCATAGCTATCATCATAGGCAAGCGCAGCATCCGCTTTCTTCTTATCCTATGCTTTCTTCTCAGGACAATCCTTTATGAAGTGCCCCTCTTTCTTGCAACAATAGCATTTCCTAAGAGTCCTAGACTTCGACCTTGAGCCTTTTTTCTTCCCATCTCTATATGAGGGCCTTTCTCTTACAGATAGACTTTCTGTATTGCCCTCGGTCTGCTTTCCTAATAATTTTGAGTTTAATGATGATTTCACATCACTCATCGTTAAACTCTCTCTGCCGTAGAGTAGCGTATCAACAAAACTCTCATAGCTCTTAGGGAGTGAACTCAGCAGGATAATTGCTCTATCTTTATCTTCTATCTTGATGTTGATAGACTCAAGATCAAGGATGATCTTATTGAAGGTATCTATATGATCTTTCATCAGCGTCCCCTTTGACATAGACAGCTGATATAGCTTCTTCTTTATATGTAATATGTTGGCCAACGATTTCCTCATATAAAGAGAGTCAAGCTTCCTCCAAAGACCTATTGTCGTCGTCTCACCTGCTACTTCCCTTAATACTTCATCGCTCAATAACAGAACAATTGTGCTATGAGCTCTTTCTTGAATGTCTCTTCTTTCTGCTTCTGCTCTAGATGACTCTAGCGTCTTCTCTTCATCACTAGATGGAGCTGCAGTCTCCTCTAATGCCGAACCAAGCCTTTGGCTCACCAATAACGCCCTAACCTTCATCTTCCACAGATTGAAGTCATTCATACCGTTGACTTTCTCTACCTTATACTTGGGTGTGGCCATGTCTGCTTAAAACTAAAGCTCTGATACCAGTTTGTTGAAGCGGAAGCACATAAACAAGCAGAACAATTCATCCAAGTAATATAATAATGCATAACAAGTTACTAAGAAATAAATAGAGAAAGGAGTAGAAGAAGAACACACAAAGAATTACGTGGTTCGGCAACTTTCCTACGTTCAGGGCGGATCAAGATCACACTCTTCTCTTATTATGAATCTCAAGGCACTCACAAAGTATGCCTTTTATAAGAAAGATCACAAAGAAAACTCTCTCTTTCACTCTAGGGATTTTCTCTCATAAAGAACCACTAAGATCTCTTGTTTATTACAAAGATTGTCAAGATTATGTTTACAAGTCAATTGATAGCCTTTATATAGGCTTTAGGACATCTTAGGTTTACCCTATATGTGTGGGAGTCGTATTAGAGAGTCCTGGAGCAAGTGGGAGATGAAATTAGAAAGTTTCCTAATTTTGGGACACTGTTCCCGTCTCGTTGCTGCGGCGCTGGCGCGCTTTTTGCTCAGCGCTACGGCGCTGCGGCACTCAGGTTCTGTTCTGGGCATCGCGGCGCCCACACCTGGTCGCCGCAGCGCCGGCGCCTGGTGCGCCCTTCTTCATTGTTCTCCTCCTTTCGCATCCGTCTTCGATCCGTGCGCACCCTACGCACTTGGCTTGAACCCCAAATCATATTCCGATGATTTTTAATCAATATTCTCATAATTTAGATGCTAAAAGAGACTGTAAAGTTCAGCGAAGCTCCTAATGACAATCCAAACATGCATCTCTGACAATGCCATCAGATTGAGATTATTCTCTTTCTCCTTAAGGGATAGAGCTAAAAGTTGGTTAATGTTATTGCCGTTAGGATCCATATCGACGTGGGAAGATTTAGCACATAAGTTCTTAGTCAAGTTCTTTCCACCAATAAATACAGCAAAGATGAGGAACAACATCACCTCATTTAGTTAGATTGATGTAGAGTCATTGTATGAGGCATGGGAGCACTTCAATGACATGTTAAGGAAGTGTCCTCATTATGGAGTCCTTAAATGGTTATTAGTCCAAACATTCTACAATAGATTAGTAGGCCATTTAAGGACCATTGTAAATGCTGCTATTGGAGGAGCTTTAATGAATAAGTTTATAGATGAGATTTATGATCTATTAGAAAAGATGGCGTCAAACAGTTACCAATGGCCAGTAAAGAAAGTTACACCTAAGAGAGTTGCCTGTATATATGAAATTGATGCATTCAATGCATTGACAACTCAAATTAATACTTTATCCAAGAAGTTTGATGTATTGAGTGCCGTCAAAACCCGACATATGATATGCGACTTTTGTAATAATAACTATATGAATAGGCAGTACATAGAAGCAGTGAATTATGTGGGCATTTTTAATTGTTGACAACCTATCCCACAATCAAATTCCTACAATCCGAGGTGGAGAGATTATCCTAACTTCTATTGGTGTAACAATCAAGATGAATCATCTAAACCAATGAATCCCCCAAGATTCTAACCACTACAAGAGAATTAGCTGGTTTTGAAAGATATATTTATGTAATATATGAAGTCCAACAATGCCATCCTACTGAATCATTCAACGTCCTTAAAAAGTTTAGAGGTCCAAATGGGACAACTTGCTACTACAATTAATAGAAGATCTCAAGGCACTCTACTAAGTGATATCAAATTAAATTCAAGAGGAAGTATGGAGCAATACCAAGCCGTCAACTTAAAAAGTAATAAGATCTTACATGACAATACACTACCAACACCACTTCTAAAGATAAAGGAAAATGAGGGGGTTGAACAACAAGAGGATGTACGACTATTTAGACTGCCTATTCCTTTTCCTCAAAGCTACAAAGGTGCAATACAAGTGTAACAATGGAAAGATTTCAGCAAGGCAATCCTGAAAGTGCAGAAAAGAAAGATGGGCAGCATACAAGTGCAAAAAATATTAAAAACAATGTGTAGAAACATTCCTTGCAATCATTCACACCTCCTCTACCATTCCCACAAAGGCTACAAAATAAGAGATTAGATAAGCAATTCTCTAGATTTCTTGATGTTTTTAAAAAATTACATATTAATCTCCCTTTTGTAGATATGCTTGAATAGATGTCTAGTTACGTCAAGTTCATAAAAAGCATCTTTTTAAATAATACGAGACTGGAGGATTATGAGATAGTGGCATTGACAAAGGAGTGTAACGTTATTCTTCAAAAGAAGTTATCTCCTAAGCTCAAAGATCCTAGGAGATTTACCATACCATGCTTTATTGGCAATCATAACCTTGGTAAAGCTTTATACGATCTAGGAGTGACTATCAATCTCATGCCCTTCTCCATCAACAATAAGTTAAGTTTGAAAGAAGTGAAACTAATTAATATCACACTTCAACTTGCTAATAGCTCTCTTACCTACCCAAAAGAAATTATAGAGGACGTGCTAGTAAAGGTGGACAAATTCATCTTCCCCGCCGATTTTATTATTCTAGATATGAAAAAAGATAAGGAAATCTCTATCATCCTTAGAAGACCCTTCTTAGTCACGGGACATACAATCATTGATGTTCAAAAAGAGGAGATGACTATGAGGGTACAAGATGACACTGTCTCTTTTAAAGTCTTTAAGGAAATCAAGTTGCCTTCTGAAGGTTGAGACCATTGTAACATTAATGTGGTGCACCTAAACACCAAAGAACTTAAAAACATGGAGATATTAAACCCTCACATAAAAAAAACAAGGCATTAAGGCATAGAAAAAAGAAGAAGAAGAAGCAGTAGTTTAATGAGATGATAGAAAAAAATGGCACACAATAACCACTTCACTAGTCTAAGATTTAAGTATTTTCGAAGAAGTACAAGAAAAAGAAGCAAGTTGCTGCCCATAATCTAATAAAAAAAATATGGAAGCCCAACAAGCTCACATACAAAGATGCTTTCACTATTAACTTTGATCTTCTATAAGAATAGAAGAAAATCTCATTAAGCCGACGCTACTAAATCAAGCGCTTCTTGGGAGGCAACCCAAGTAATTTTTCTTTTTCTTTTTATTTAGTTTTAGTTTTAGTTATGTTAGTTTCTTTTATTTATAAAAATAAATCAACAAGTTAAGCATTCAATGAAGCAGCATTAGTAATTTTAAGCATTAGGAGTAAAGGGATACCGCAGTCCAATCAATAGGCAACAACGCTGCATTACTTCAACTTCATCTACTAGGGAAGTTTTCTTACTTTTAAGTTTATTTTCGATATTGAAGACAATGTATAATTTAAGTTTAGAGGTGAGAAACACATAACCTATATTTATTTTTACTGCATGATTTGAATGATTATCTTGTGGAGTAAATTTTTTTAAGTTGTTAAGTTTTGGTTGAGATGATGATCATTAGTCCATGATATGAAATAGAATATTGACTTAATTTAGTTTTACAAGTCTCTAGGAAACAATAGACACTTGAGATAGTTCTTATATCATGAATCTTAGACTGAATTCAAGCTTATTTTTAATCACTTTTTCTTGAGCACATTAAAATAAGCATGTATTAGTTGATTTTTTTTTTCTTAGAGATACTCTTTACTTAAATAGTACACCACAATCTTGAAGACCAACAACTCTAGAATTTGCTTGATTTCTATTTGAGATAAAATCTTAGGAATTACATGAATAGAAAAATGGCATTAGGCTATTTTTGGACTGTTTGAGCCTTTTTTAGTCTACCTTATATGTATATTTATCCTCAATCACCCCGTTTGAGCCTAATTACCAAAAATTTTTATTTAACCACATTACAATCCTCAAACCTTTGAATTTATTTATCCTAAAATCTACCGGTAGCACCATAAATCTTAAGTTTACTTAGAAATATTCTTTAAAAAAAAGGTTGAATGTGTGAAAAAGATAATGTAATGAAAAGCAATAAGTCTTGAAGGTGCATATCAATCTAAGTTTGGGGGTACATAAAAAAAAGAGAAAAAAAGTTTTTAAATGCATGATACCTCTAGCTTGAAATTCTTTACAAAAATGATTAAAAGAAAATTGGAAATAGCATAAGTTTGGGGGAAGAGATGAATAATCAAGGAGAAGAAAGAATCAAGAGGCTACTAAGTAAAGTTTAAGTGTTCATGGTGTGAGTTGTAGTTTATATTTTTATCTTTATATCCCACCTTGACCTTAACCTTATATTACAAGCTAATTAAAGTACTAAATAGATCCTTAGCATGTGTATTTCTACATTAGTATAGAGTAGTATAAACAGCAAGCTTATGAAAGTATTATAAATTGAAATATACCGAGACATCATCTTTATGTATTTTCTTAAGTATTGAGTAAATCTATGTTATATTTAGCTAATTACTTGCTTATTACACACACACACGTGATCATTTATAAGGGAGAATAAAGTACTTAATGAATGATATAGAATTTTTGAAAGTTGTTTATCAATTTCTAAAAGTCTTGTGCCTTGTAATAGCCTTTGAGATTATAAAAATGATTGTCTAATCAACCAAAGCTTATTTTTAGTTTTTATTTTTGAGTCATGAATAGATTATGAATGTTTTTCTTTGGTTTGCTCCAGGACGAGCAAAATCTTAAGTTTGACGATATTTGATAAAGGCGTAAAAGTACTAGTATGATTTGTACCAAACTTTCATATTTTGCTCCAAATCATGAATATTTGACTATTTAATTGTGTTTATAATCATAAATAGATTCATGATGAAAAATGTAACATATAGGAATAAATTGGAGGCGAATCGGACGTAAAATAAAGAAGTTACACTCAAAATACAAGAGTGACTGAACCATGGTTGGGCGTCGTAGTGCCCATGGATGGGTGCTAGGGCGCCCACAACCCAACGTCGTGGCTGCCAGTGATGCGCTCTGAAGTTGCATTTCCAAATCTTGGTGTCGCGACCCCAAGCCTCTAGTGTCATGACGCTCTTGCAACGTATAAAATTCCCTTTTAATTCTTCTATTTGGACTTGGATTCAAAACTCCTCATCCCTAGGGTTTCTCATACTTATAAAAATACTCTTTTGATGGCCAAAACATAAAGTCTTTGGAGAGGCCAAAAAAATTTGAGAAATAATTCACAACACAAAATCAAATATCAAAGTCAAATATTGAAGAACTAATATCAAGATTCAAGTTTCAAGTCAAAGAAAATGGAGAAGTACATCAATGAGTCACATTGATTAGTTTTTATACTATTTATTTATCATTATGTTCTTGTTCTTGTTGATCTTTATGAATTGGATGATTACTTTTGGTTATATGATGTGCTAAATTATTCATTTAGGGTTAGACTATGTGAACTTAGTATGGATTTGGATTTTGTTAATTTTTAGTTTATGAACTTGATACATTCAATTGATTCATTCTATCTTGTATTAATGCTTTCATTTTACCTAATCAATATTTTGAATGATTAAGAAACCATGATAAACTCGACGGAGGGATTCATGTGTTTAGCCTAGGATAATTTGATGCATGATCATAGGGTAACAACTATGAGTTTCATCTAAGATAGACATATACCTAGGTGGCATGTATGGTATAATTTAAACTTGATCTTAATGAATTACATTCTGATTTGATTACCATAGACATATAGATATTATTAGAATGCGTAATATAGTCACTTGACCATCAACAGAGGCTTATGATGAGATTAGTGTCTAAGCCAATAATTGGTATTAAGAGGTTAATAAATCTAATGAAATACTAGGAGATTAGTCAAAACCTTAGATTATCTTTATTTGTGAATTCTACTCCTTATTTTTGTTTAGTTTAATTGATAGAGTAGATTGGTTAATTAAATTTTAGATTGTGATTTTCTGAATAAAAATTAATTAGGTATAATTTTAGTACTTGACTTATAGAATTAAATTACATAGTCCCCGTAGAATCGATATCTTGACTTAAAATTCTATATTACTTGATACGATAGTGTGCGGTTACACTTAACTAGTATAGCATCAATCAAATATGCCTAAATTTTATTAGTGAGAGGCAGTAAAATCAGTGACTTATTTAATTAATTGAAACCACCTAGTGTGATAAACTTTCAAACGCCTTAACATAAGATACAATTGTTGCTTTTTGTCCATCATCTCCTTGATCTTGAACCTCGAGTTTTTAGTTATACGACGTACATTCAAGTTCCTAAAGTTCTTTAAGATAAACTTGATCCGTGTGCAAAACGGTGTGTCTTTGTTATCTATTCGGAGTTGCAAAAGGGTTATAGGTGTCATGATCCTCAAACATAAAAATTACATGTTATCCTAGATATTTCCTTTTGTAAGTTTAAACCATGCCATTTATGGGGAGTTTACGGATCTTCTCTTCGGGGGAGAGTCATAGTGAAAAGAACATGTCTCATGAATTTAGCTCAACACATGAATTTGATGGACGAAGCTTGTTTGAAGTAAAAAATGGAGATGTGATTTTTGAGTTTAGACTTGGACCTTTAATCAAGATCCCCTGATCCATCGCCTACGTTACCTATACTTACATCATCAACTGAAGAATTAACTAATGATGTTTCTCCATAGGTAACCTTAGATTCCATAATTAAAGAACCTAATGAAATATTCGATCTCATAGAATATGTAGCTAATAAATATTTATAAAGGGCTAATATAAGAGTTCTAAAAACAAGAATATAAGTTTGACTTTAAAACCAAAACAATGTACCCATCAGCAATCATGCATCTCTTCATAGGTTATTAGAATCGTATGTGCTATTATTCATCAATTATATATTGTATTTGTTCTTAGTAGTGTGCATGATACTTTAGAAAATCCAAAGTAGACTAGGTGATGAATGAAGAAATGGAGGCCCTTCAAAAGAATAATACTTAAAAGATTTATTTACCTAAAAAGAAGAAAACAATGAGTGTAGATGAGTGTTTATGGTTAAACTCAAGGCTTATGGTAGTATGATAGATATAAAAGCAAGGTTAGTTGCAAAATGATATACGCAGAAGTATGAAATAACTTATCAAGAGACATTTACACTAGTAGCTAAGATTAATATAATCCATGTTCTTACTTTTGCAATAGTAAACAAAGATTGGCTTTTGTAACAATTCGATGTCAAGAATGTTTTTCTCAATGGAGACTTAGATAATGAAGTCTACATGGAGCTATCGCCTAGAGCTAAAAATATAACATTCAATAACAACTGAAGTATTTAAATTGAAAAATGCATTATATGGGCTAAAGCAATCACCCCGAACTTGGTTTCAAAGGTTCTCATCCACAATAAGTAAGTTTGATTAAAAGCAAAGTAATTCAAACTATACTTTATTTATAAAGCACAAGGACAAAAAAGTAACGACTTTGATTGTGTATGTGCATGACATAATCTTAATAAAAGATGACTCGGAAGAAAGAAAAACTTTACAGGAGTATCTTGAGACTAAATTTAAAATAAAAAATCTCTGTCAACTTAGTTACTCCTTAGGAATTGAAGTCTCAAGGCCAAAACTTGGTATTTCTCTCTCACAAAGGAAATATACGTTAAATCTCTTAACTAAAACTAGGATGCTAACTTCTAAACCAATTAAGACATCTATAGAGATGCACTACCAGTTTACAAAATTTGTAAGTCAAATTCCAACTGACAAATGGCAGTATCAAAGGTTGGTTGGAAGACTAATTTATTTATCTCACACTAGGCTAGGTATAGCTTATGTAATGAGTGTCATAAGTCAATTTATGCATATAATAAGTGAAAAATATATTAATACAGTATATCGAATCTTAAGGTACTTTAAGAGTGCGCCCGAAAGAGATTTGCTATTTTAAAAAATAGGGTCTCGAAGGATATATTGATTTTCATTAGGTAGCAGATAAAATTGATAAGAAGTCTATATCAAGTTATTTTATTTTGTGGAAGGTAATTTGGTTACTTGAAAATGCAAGAAGCAAAGGGTACTTTAAAAGTGCTCTTAGAAGAGATTTGTTATTCTTAAAAAATCTTGTCTCAAGTATTGAAGGATATACTGATTTCAATTAAGTGAAAAATAAAACTAATAAGAGGTTTATATCTGGTCATTTTACTTTTGTGGAAAGTAATTTAGTTACTCGAAGAAGCAATAAGCAAAAGGTTATAGCTAGATCAAGTGCAGAAACTGAATTTTGAGGTATGACTTATGGTGTATGCAAGTTGTTGTGGGTTCAAAATATATTAAGAGATTTAGAGCTTGAATATGAGGAACCAATAAGTTTACATTGTAATAATAAGGCAACCATTAAAATTACACACAACGCAATTTAGTATGATCATACTAAACATGTGAAAGTTGATCATTACTTTATTAAAAAGAAACTTAATAGAAAGATCATACAACTTCTATTTATTAAATCTAAAAATCAAGTAGTTTATATTCTTACAAAAATAGCATCAAAAAATGTGTTCTATGGCATAATTAACAATTTGAGAAAAAATATTAGTATGAGATTATTTATTTATGAAGTATTGACCTATTTAGATTGTAATTAATATTCTTACAAAAACAGTATCAGAAAAGGTGTTCTATTTAGATTGTACCTCTTATAAAGGTCATATTACCTATATATAACATATACTGTGTATAAGACATATTTATTGTACAAAGTATATTTGTTTTTCTCCCCCTATATATATAGTGGTAGTAAGGTTATATAAAAACTCTTTTTTTGTACATATTTTTTCATTGTAATAAAAAAAAATTATATTTTCTCATAATTTTGATAGTTGGACACTTGGACTCCAATTATTATTAGGATACTGGACTAGGAGCTGTTGAAGTTCCTTTATAGCTAGTTTCCTATCCACTAAAGCTAATGTGATCGATTCAATCAAATACAAGATTTCTAAGCTACAGTAAATATGTTAGATTATTATTGAAAATGTTAATGCTATGATCTTATAGTCCTTGACCTTGTGTTGCGTATGTCGTTTCAAGAATTTGTAATATACTAACATGGGCTGAGGTTTAGCATTTGCTTCAACATTGTAAAAGAACGATGTTGCTCCAATTTGTTTGAGTAGGTCATTACACTCCTAATTGCACAACATTATTATTAGCTATGGTAATGTGTTTAATATATTATTGTCTCTTAGATTTCTTCCGATAATATAAGAGGGGTTTTGAAATCAAATTCTTGTTCCAAAAGAAAAATATATTCAAATCCTGTCGCAACTCACAACATAATCGGGAGAGAACTGTGGTTTAAATTGCAGTGGTAGAAATTTTTTTGTAGTTAATACATTGTTAGGGTGGGTTTTACCTTAAAGCTAAACCAAACTTACGGATAGCATATGAATTCAAGAATCAGAGGCTTCAGCTTTCAAACTTGCCTAATTCGATCATGTTACTGAAGGGCGCCAGCGCCATTACTTCAGAGAATGCAATCAACAGTAGCAAAAGCACACACGCTCTCTCCTCTCTTTTCACAAACCCACTTCAAAACTCTTCGCCAAAATCAAAACCCAATAACCAAAACACAAAATCGACCTCCCTTTTAACCCCAAGCCAGTTCCAGCATCACGTGAGGCGCCAGTGCAAATCAGGAACAATCAATCTCGCGAAAGCCCAAGAATATTTTCTTCGACTTATTCAAACCAAACCCGCTCCTATCATTTCTACGTTTAATTATTTATTAAGCTCTGTTTCCAAGCTTAAGCGTTATGATATTGTGTTTTCAATGTATGAAAAACTGAACTGTAGTGAAATTAAGCCTGATTTGTGTACGTTGAACATTTTGATTAATTGTTTTTGTCATACGAGGGAAGTAAATTGTGGATTTAGCGTGTTTGGTGAGATTATTAAGAGGGGTTTTGAGCCTGATTCTGTTACAGTTAGTACTTTGTTAAAGGGGTTGTGTATGGAGGGTAAAGTTTTCGATGCAGTTAAAGTGTTTGATAAATTGACTGAGCAAGGTTTTGAACGTAATGTTTATATATATGGGCTTCTTATTAATGGCCTATGCAAGATTCGCGAGATTGGTTCTGCTCTTGAGTTGCATAGGAGGATGAATTGTGAGGCAAATGTGGTTACTTACAGTTTGATTATTGATGCTCTTTGTAAAAATAGGTCCGTTGATGACGCGATAAAAATGTTCGGGGAAATGATAGAGAAAGGGATTTGCCCCGATGTTGTTGTTTACAGTTCGTTGATTAACGGGTTTTGTAGTCTAAATAGATTGAACGAAGCTGTTGAATATTTTGATGAAATGGTCGGTCGAGGGATTTCTGCTGGATTAATCACTTATAATTCTCTGATTCATGGTTTTTGTCAAATGGGTATGTCAAGGGAAGCCACTAGGATTTTTGATCGAATGTTGGGGGAAGGGATTTTGCCTGACGTTGTAACTTTCACTATATTTATAGATTATTTATGCAAGGAGGGGAAGGTGCACAAAGCTAAGGAGATGTTCGATTTCATGATTAAGCGAGGGAAGGAGCCCAACTTATACACTTATAATTCACTCATAAATGGGTTATATCTGGATGGTCAAGTGGATGATGCTGAAAACCTGTTTGAGTTGATGAAGAATAGAGGACTTGAGCTCGATGTATTTAGCTACAATGTAATGATTAATGGCTATTGCAAGAGTTCGAACACTGACAAAGCATTTGCCCTCTTTCAAGAAATGATCCATAAGGAATTGAAGCCCAATACAGTTAGTTACAACATACTTATTGCACAGCTTTGTCGAGTAGAGAGAATAAGAGATGCACAAAAGCTGTTCAATGAGATGCCTAGTGCTGGGTTATCTCCAGATTCAGTCACATATTCAGCCATGATAAATGGGCTCGGCAGAAATGGGCACATTGAAGAGGCAATTGCTCTGTTCGAGTCTTTTGAGAGGGACAAACATGAGCCAGATATCGAGGTTTACAATACTCTCATTGATGGGTTGTATAGAGATGGTAGATTCGAAGAAGCAAGAAAAAAGTTTGATCAATTGTCAGAGAAAGGTTTGGTTCCTAATGTTGTAACATATAATATAATGATCAATGGCCTCTGCAAGAAAGGGATGATATTGGAGGCTGATAAGTTGCTTGACCAAATGGAAGAAAAGGGATGTCTACCAGACTCTATATCATTCAACACCATAATTCAGGGTAATCTTCAAACAAACAACATTGGTAGAGCAATGCAACTTCTTGAAAAAATGCGTGAGAGGAACTTCTCACCAAATGAAGCACTCACATCAATGCTACTAGAACTCTACTTAGTAGATTCTCAATGCCGTGTGACCATTGATTCACTTCCAGACATCCTCTAGGGGAGTTGTTTTGCTGTAAATTCTGTGCAACATGTACAGTATTAATTTTATTTCATGTTTAGCATGATCAAATTCACCAAAAAAAATTCCCTAAATGGATACTATTCAGATTTGGCACGTCAAAATTGCATGCTAACCTCCATGGAATATATAGATTTTATTTTGTGCCAAAATTTTGGTTGCATTTATTTGTGCCAAATATGTAAAACAATGGTTTTAAAATGCTGTAGATTTGTAGTTTCCATTTTTCTTCTACTATCTTTCTCCCTGAAGGTTGCATCGTTGTTTGTAAGATGGTAGATGCTGACGTGCCTTGATGTGTCCCATGCTGCTAAGTTCCCTTAACTACTGATTCGGCTTTGCAGCATGCCTTTTATCTGCAAGGTTCTGATTTGGCAGTTACGTCAAATTGACCACCTACTACACCTGTTCTTCCTTTTGCCATGGCATACAATGTCAATGCTTCGCTTGCTTAAGCATCTTACCAGTCACCGGTTGAAGTAAATGCTTCAGCAAGCCTTGTATTCCGATTCTCAGAATACAAATTCACTGAATCATTTACACGTCCGGCAAGCTTCCAGCTCTAACAATGGTCATGTTCATCAGAATCCTAAGAAATCACACCATAATATGCCCCACTCAGTACAGTGTTTCCATGAGTAATCTTATTGATTGTGTGTAAACCATCAATCATCTTCTTAAGATTGAAAATGAATAATAACCTCTCCTTACGTTCAAACAGTGAATCAATCAGTATTCATCGCAACCAAATCAAATACAACTGGCAAATGATTCAGCATCATTAGTGACTGTTACTGCAATTTCCACTTAGGCTTTCTGCTCATTATTCAGCAATCCACACAGAAAAGACGAACACTGTCAGTATGGCCTGAAGAAACATTTGCACCCCTTTACAGAACTGAGCGCATTTTTTACAAGATCTTCATTGAAATATATTAAAACAAAAAAGAAACGAGTGCTAGGTCACAGAAAAGCATTGGCGTTGACTACTCAATTCTAACTTGATAAGTTAGATGCTATTTTCGTGTAATCCTCTTTCGACCACGAGCCCTACTAGCTGGAGCACCCTTCGAAGTGCTTGTAATTTCCTTTGCGGGTTCTTCCTCACTCTTGTCATCATCACTCCCTTCGTCAAAACTCTCAGTTTTGTCTGTGGACTCTTCCTCTTCTTGTAGCAAATCTCTTGCGACATCTTGTTTTGAAAGCTGGTCTCGGAGCTCTCTGAGTTTTGCTTTCTTTGAATTCAAGACACCAAGAAACTAGAAGCCAAAAGGGGAAAACAAAAGAAAAACACACGAAAAGAAAAGGTCAGTCCTAATATCCTATGAAAGAAAAATGTTCATAGCTTCTATGCAATAACTATGATTAAGTAGATATTTCAAATACATCAATTGTGGAGGATCTAAAGTCAAGCAAATCAAAATTCAGCAGTCCTACATTAGCATCAAGCAAAACAGAGTTAAAAAGGAGGGGCTTCATAAGAAGCAATCAATCCTAGCTATAGAGATTCATTCTTTTTCTTTTTTCTTGGATCCCGAATTATCGAGCAAAAATATCAGAGGATTCTCACGCACCTTTGCATAGATTGCTGATTCAAACTCCACCTTCTCATTATTAAATCTCTCACTTTGTGCTAAACACTTCTGAGCCTCCACTTGCAGCCTCTCAAAAGATTGAGTTTTTGTGACAACTTCATCCTATAAATACAAGTAATAAAAACAAAAATAATTACAAGCTGATACACAGTTCCAGTACCAAAATGACTCATATAGGCATTATATCTGCAACTATCAGTCCACAGAAAAGTGTTCAAGTCATTTACAGCCAACCATTTATACCATGTGTATGTAATTTAGCTGGAAGTGAATGTGTAACCTAATCAAATATAGTTGCCCATTCATACAGAAAATTCTTAGGGAGAAACCCAAAGTCAATTGGTAGTGGTTATGATGTAAACAGCGAAACAATCTAACTCTAAATAAAAGAACCCTGCATACAAGATCCTGACAGCTTTCTTCGGCGCCCTTTCAACATTAATTACAACATGTAACTAGATTTGCTACTATCAAATCTAATCCAGTGTAATTGCTCCAACCAACAATCTTCAAATTTTCAAATCTAAAAACAAACTATAAACTGGCACATAAATGGAATTACAGAAAGAAAAATGCAGAATCTTACACTGAGCCTAATGTTTGCATCCATAAGGAAGTCCAAAATTCCAGCAGTAACCTGCTTTCTGTTAGGTGCTGGTCCGCATTTCCACCGCCATTCGAGTTTGGTTCCTTCCCTCTCAAATGTCCAAGACAACTGCCAATTCATTTACACAAGCTCTCAATTCAATAGCTGCTGATACCGTATTCAAATTAACCAATTTTTCTAAAAGTTTTTAAGCAAATCATAGGAAATGGCCTCATAATAAAATTCAAAATCTAACAACGCTGTATCATAAGACAAGATTCTAACAGAAACAATAAAATTTCCAACTTTTTTCTTTAGTTTCAAATTCAACCAGTTAAATTAAATTTAAAACAGAAGCAAAAACTTACTCTTTTACATCCATCAGCAGCATCAGCGAAACCGTAGACAGAACCCGGCTGTTGAAACCCTAGATAGCGCTCGGCCAATTGGACATACTCAGCCACCGGCTGGTCCCACTGCGCCGCCCTTTCTCTCACCTGCTCCTCCGTCGCTACCATCCAAAACAGTATGTTTTTAGAGCCAAAAAGAAAATAAGAAACAAAAAAAAAAAAAAAAGAAATTGAATATTAAATTAAAAATTGTTCAAGGTTTTTACCATTGCAGAGCCAAGCGTCGAGGCCGTCGGTGATGGCGAGTTCGAAGCTGGTTTGGAACCAAGTGCCTTTTACAAAAATGGGATCGGCGGCGTCGGGAATTTCCAGCTTTAGACATGTATGTCTCGTCGTCTCCATTTTTGTTTTCCCCTCACCTCGTTCGTTCCTTCTATCAGAAGCCGTAAGTGAACAACTCTTCCCGCCTTCTCAAGTAGTGCATTTGGGCTTATGTCTGCGGATGGTTATTTTTCTTTTTCTTTAAGAAAAAATAAATAAATTCACGCCATCTTTTAAATCAACTCAAAATTTTGATATTTATATATTTCTCGTAAACATTGTCTAATAAATATAAATAATAAGAGGTTCTATCATCCATGATTGCAAGTATTTTAGTTTAATGTATTTTTGAAGGGATCGATTATATGAATTACAAAAATTGGAGGAGAGAGGATAGGAAATTCAAACTCAAGACATCCATTTAAATTCTTTGGAGAACGCCAAAAGAATCCTAATTTTTTAACGTTTAATTTTTATTTGTCAAAAATTTTAAAATATATTAACCAAAGACATGAGCAGTGGATAATTTTACCCTAAACACAAAATACACATAAATCAACTCTAATGCTTATCTAATATAACGTAAATATAGTGTCATGTGGCATAAATATTTGTATTTTTTAATTTATTTTTTTATATTAAGAAATTTATTTTTATTATTTAATTTATTTAATAAAAAATATAATTTTTTTAAAAGTTTGAATAGAATTCATTCTCTCTTTCTCATATTCTCTCTTTAGCTCAAATTCTCAAAATTATTTAAAATTTACCAAATTTAGCACAAAATTTGTAAATCAACTTTAAACGCACGACATTTTGAAGAATAGAAGTAAAATAAAATTTGTGGAGTAAAGAAATTAGAAATAAGTTAAAAATTAGTGAGTTTTTATTGTTTGTATTGTTGTTGTGATTTTGTTGTTAGTTTGTAGATATAGAGTTAAAATGTATAAATTTAGTGTTGAGACGTATTAAGAAGGTAAAAATAAAGTTGAAAATAGAAGTAAAAAGTCAAAAAACAGAAATAAAATAACCAAAAATTATGAATTCAGTCCGAACCTGCGTGCATCTCATGATGCACGCACTGGCGGTTGTTCCACGCATCAGGTGTAGAACACCACGCTCCGACGCGTGGTTGCATGCACCAAGCTGACGTGCACATCAACTTGGCTCCATAATACGTGGCGCCACGTGGCATTTTTAAAATTCAATTTTTTTGTTATTAATTTATTTATATTAAGTTTTATTTTTTATATTAGTTAATTTTGTATTTTATATTTTTATATATTTATATTCAATATTTTGTATTGTTTTTAATTATTATATATATAATTATACTAAAATAATAATTGTTTTAGTGTTGGTTTTTTTAGGTGTTACTAATTTTATCATGAAACAATTTTCGACCATTTTATGCTTTGAAGGAAGATAGGAGAGTTTTAGAAATGGTTTTTAGAGATAGACTAGATATTCAAAATATGTACATGGTAGTTTCAAAAAATATTAAATATAAAGCATTGTTGATCAGGTGCAGTATAAAGTGACTCTTAAATTCTAGATTCCTTTAAGTACTATAAAGTTGAAACCTATTCCACTTAAAAATGATGACGATGCAATATTTTGGTCAAGCCTACAAAAGAAAAATGCTACACCTCTATATGTAACAATGAATATTTGAGCTCCTGAATATGAAAATAATACAGAAGCAATCATAGAGTAGAAATAAGGCTACGCTAATCAATTCATGTTTGCAACCCTTATGTATGTTCCAAATCTACGCTAATCGATTCACGTTTGCAACCCCCATATATGTTCCAAATCCCCTAGAAGTAACCCTTGTGTATGTTCCCAATCCCTGAGAGGATTATCATTATTCTTTTCTAATGTTCAACCAACAACTAGCCTGCACATAATATGATAGTCAGATATATGAAAATGTTAGCCTTGATCTTAATTATGATATTGGTTGTAATGTTGGTTATAATGTCGGTAATGATGGTGAAAATTATGAAGGTTATGAGAATAATGATTGTGGTTATGATATTAGTTATGAGGTTGGTAATGATAATGAAAATGATGCTAATGACACTAATAATGGAGAAACGATTGTGGATGAAAATGACGATGATGATGATGCTAAAAAAAAAAAGGGTTAAGGTAGAAAATTCATTTCAGTTCTAGCCTGAAATACCAACATTTAACTTGATCATATCAAAAAAGATATCTTGTACTGGAATTGGATATGTATTTTTAAGAAAGCTATGTAACCACAAAGATGAAAATCATGAGGCTATAAGCATAGTTACACTTAAGGGCAAATGAAGCTTTAAAGTTTACAAGTCCACTAAAACTTATTTTGAGTTAAAATGCGATGATGATAGATGTAAATAGAAATTACGAGCAGTGTCAACGAAAGGGTAACATTTTTTCATTGTAAGGAGAGTAGATGTAGAGCACACTTATATTTTGGGTCAATTATAAGATGGTCACCGGTATGCCAAAGTCGTATTATTGCTAAATTAAAATAAGTTTGCATCAGTCAATAAAAATTATAGGTGGAAAGACATTCAAGCAGACATACATGAAGAATTCGGTATTCAGATAACATATACAACAACGTAGCGAGTTAAGAAGCATGCATTAAGATTTGTAAGAGATACTCTAGAGGATTTGTTCAGATTGCTTCATGCATATAGCTATGTGTTGCAACAGAAGAACCCGAATACAGTTACTCAATTAGAAACTGATGCAGATAATCACTTCAAGTATTTCTTTTTTACGCTGGGACCCTACATAAAAGATTTTAATTCATCTATCTAACCGGTGCTTGTAGTTGATGGAACATTGTTGTAAGGTCCCTATCTTGATACAATATTTGTGGCCGTTTGTAAAGCTAAAAAAATCAGATATTTCCATTGGCATGGGGAATTGTTGACTCAAAAAATTATGCTTATTTAGAGTGATTTATGGTCAAATTGTTGGGAGTAATTGGTAACCATCAGAATCTTATTTTTATATCTGATTGACAAGCCAATATTGAAATAGTTATACAGGGTGTGTTTCCTAATGCATATCATGGGTTCTGCATCTTTCAATTGAAGAGAAATTTGGTGATAAAATACAAGTTACCAACGGATAAGTCCAAAAAAATGGTATACTTGTCTTATATTTTGTTGCTACCAAGGCATATCATATCTCTGATTTTCAACATCAAATGAATAAGATGCGAGAAATGAGACTCGATGTAACTAAGTATTTGAAGGGGGATATTGGTATGGTAAGATGGGCTCGATCAGTTGGTGCTTTCAAAAGGTACGATGTTATGACCACAAATATTACAGAGAGCATCAGTGTAGTTGCAAAAGAATAAAAAAAGCTTACTATGACCAATATGGTAGAGTAGATATGAGAGCTAACACAGTTGTGATTTTATCATAGACGGTTAACGGCACAAAATATAATGATTGTGTTGACGACTTGAGCAAATCACAAAGTGATGAAATATAATGATGACGTAAGTTGAATGACAATTTGCCTTATAAATGTTTAACAATTTTCAGTCAAAGACGGTGGTAGAGACATGATAGTGAACATTTTCGATAAAACATATAGCTGTTAAAAGTTTGATTATTGGTAACTATCTTGTCTTCATGTGCGCCGTATGCAGATATATAAAATTATCGTATGAGAGTTTTTATTTGACTTATTACACATCCGATACTTTATTCCATGCCTATAGTGGGTCAGTACTTTTAGTTGACCATCCGTCGCATTGGATAGTCCTAGAGAATTTAAAAAATATGGACATCCAGGCTCTAATAGCACATCGTCAGGCAAGTAGACGTAAGACGAATCAGATTTCATCTCAAATGAAGAAACCATCGAAGAATATTTGTAATTGTTGTAGACAATATTAACATAACTGACAGACATGTCAAAATACTATTGATTTATATAGCAAGTAATGTATGTTTGTTTATAAAACTAAAAAATTAATTTTTAATTTTTAATTTCATTATAATGAAGGCTAATATTTTTTTTTTTAAACGGATATAAGATGGAGGAAACGACTTGGATCCCAAGACATAATTATGTATAAAGATTTCATTTTATGAATGGTTATTATAATGACTCGCTATAGTGAATGAAAAAGAAAGGAATTACTCACCAAGAACGCTTAATGAAATGCATATAAGTTGTGTGTTTTCCTCTCCGGAGTGCCTCATTTTTTGAACTTTATTAACTTTTTAATTGCCAGTGTGCTTAAGCTATTGTGCCCTAAAGGTAGGCATTAAACTCTTCCAAATTATCTATGAGGCAAAGCGAAAAATATAATTCGGCTCTGTAGAGGCAGAAAATTTTTCAAAGGGTATTTAGTTATTTTATATATGTTTATTAATTCTAACAGAATATTCTCTAACGGTTGGACATTGCTGTCTATTTTTCAAACTAGTAAGTTTTACTGATATTAGGCGATACCTCAAGAGTATTAACGATAATAACCCAAGCTTTTTAACTAATGAAAATGATATCATAATCACAAAAAAAAAATTAATGACTAAACTTAATAATATACACACAATTTTAATATTTTTAATATAAATAAATAAATTAAATTAGAAAAAATTCACCACGTAGCTCCCTTATGTGGCAGCACCGCGAGCATTAGTTGGCTGACGTACGATTTGGGCACGGCGCGTGAAGAACAATTCTAGCCTGTGACGCACACGGCGTGCATCCACCCACTGACTTGGCTACGACACGTGAGGAACAATTCTAGTGCGCCAGCACGTGCATCACGGGCTAGACTGCGAAAATTGTCAGAATCTTTTATTTTCAGCCATTTTTTGTTACTTATACTCATTTTCAACATTTTTTACACTTTATTGACATTACATCTATACATTTTAACAACTATAATATAAAAATAAAAAAAATATAATAAAATTAAATTTATAATAAAATCTCATCAATTTTTAATTATTTTCAATTTTTTTAGCTTTATAATAAATTATTTTACTTCAAATCATTAAAATGTGTTAAATTTGTTGTCCATCTATAAATTTTAGAGAATTTTGAGACAAAATTTAAGTGTTGGCCCAGAGAGAGGAGTGTTGGCTTGAGAAAGTGTGTGCGTTTTGGGAGTAAAGGATAAAATAGACCAAAAAAAATTATTTGGTTAAAATATTTTAAAAGCTTTAATTGAGTTCAAATTAAATTATATATTTTTTTTTGGTAAAAACGCCAAATTCCCTAAATCTTTTACGATTAAAGTAATTATGTAAGTGATTTTGTTTTTACGTAATCCAAAAGTTTAACAATACATAAAAAAAAAACAGTTTAGGAAAACAAAAAAAAAAGTGTTGTGGAAGCCAACATAATTTAGGTAGTGTTTGTATTTTTTTTATTGAATTTTTGAATACGGTAAAATTAAGATGAATGTTGAATAAAATTAAATGATTGAAATAAAGTGACTTTGTTTTCGTTTTTTTTTTTTGGGCTTAACGTTTAAAAATAAATGTGAAATTATTTATAATATCATTCACATTTTTTACATTACGCAAAAAAATTATAAAAAAAACTTTTTTTATTAAGTCAAATTTACTTAAAAAATTTATTATGTTAAAAAAAATAAATTAAATAATTGAATAAACTAAATTAAATTAAATTCTCTAAAAAAAAATATAAAGCTCTAACCAAGAGATTTTGAATACTCGTGAGTGCTTATCATTATAATGGATATAAATAAGTGAAATTGCGAAAGAAAGTCAATAGATAGTAGATCCTGAGGTATTATTTTGATGCTCATGTTCATATGTTAGTGGGTAGACTCCCTTGAGCACTTCATATCCGTTTTTTTTTTTTTTTTATTATTGTCAAAGATTCCTTAAGCATTTACTGCTTTCATTTTTGTTTGTTCTTTCTTTTTTTTTTTTAATTTTTGCGCACTTAAGGTTTGTTGTTTTTAATTATGTACTTTTGATTGATTGAAGACCTTTCATGCATTATGTTTTATTTAACATATTGATCCCGAATTTTGAGTTGTACTAAATTAATGAGTTAGATTTGTATTTTTTAAAATAATGATGGGACTTTTTATAGGCTGAGCTGAGTAATCATATATTACTGTTTATTGGGTTTGAAGAGTGTGTAGAGTTTTTAAGGTCTTAAATTTGATCAACAACAAAAAAATAATAATAATAATCATAAACAAACACAAATTATAGTATAATAGTTCAATTCTTTACAAGCCTACATTTACTTTATTGAGTCTTAACTCACTTAAATATATTCTTAAAGATAATTATTATAGAGGTATAAGAAGTTAGGGCCTTAATTAAATAGCATAATTACAAATATGTTGTCTTAAAGGTTTTGAAAGTTATAAAAGAGCCATCGAAGGTTACGATGGAGCTAATAGAGGCTATAAGTGCTTCAAATAGTATTCTAAAGAAGAAGAAAGCTTCGAAAGGCTTAGATTTAAGAGAAAAAATCTATTTTTTTTGTCTAGTCCCTTATTTATAGATATTGTTGAGCTTGATAACCGAGTCCTTGTAGAAATAAAGTAATTTGTTACTTTCCTATTCTAACCATGTCCTAAGGTTTGTAGGAGTCTTTCCCATTTAGACCACATTATGAGATTATACAAGGATTTGCATCATGAATGTTGGGATCTGAGATTCTTAAAAATAAAGGCAGTTCAAGTTTTTAGGTCAGTTGATTTAGGTCCTCAATCCTCGGTCAGTTTTTATTGTAATGATTTCAGATGTACTTATTGATAAAGAAAATTAAGAGATTTAATTTAATTTAAATTTATTTGATTTAGGAATTACCCCTTTTTGGTTTCTCAACCTATTAGATCTATTTTTTTGTAGGTTTGTCTTTTTTATTTATTTATTCTTATTAGATTTATTTTTCTTGTTTTGGTTTATTTTTATTAGGTTTTTTTCTTTTAGGTTTACCTTTTTCTTATTTTAATTTATTGTAAACTTTATAAATACTCAAACATTCATCAACAAAAATACAATAAGTAATGCAATATTTTTTTTCTCTAAATCTTTACATAGTATCAGAACATATCCTCAATTAATCTTTCGCCTCTACCAAATTGTTGCGCAGCGGCCAAGCGAAGCTGCTACACACGACCAAATAAAGATTGCTGCGCAGCAACCAAATAAGTTCATGATTAATTCTTTTTTTTATTTTTATTTTTCTCTTTTCTTTTAAATTTTAAGTATTAGCAAATTTCTTAACACCTTTCAACTCCTTTTCATCAATGAGTTTCTTTATTCTCATAAACAATGTGTGTAAACAAGAATTGTGACCTATGCTTGTAAATAGTAACTTCTGCCTCGATCAGCCATTATTCTCATCATTCTTATATATATATTCTTTCTTTGTCTTCATAAATTGCTTTTAGTCTGTTATAGGATTAAACTTTTTATTTTTAAATGAGTTTTTATTTTAAGGGTTCCCTCTTCAATTCTAATATATTTTCTTTTCTATTACTTCTTTTTTCTTCTTCTAGTTCAAAAATCATTTAAGCCCAATAACTTGAGCAAATCTCCAACTTCTTTTCCATCTTTAATTTTTTCTGAGTTACTGTTCACTGATTTCTTCTAGGTTATTGTTCAATAAATTTTTTTGAGTTCAATAATATTTTTTTTAGCAAGACGCTTTTTTTTGTGCACTCAATTTCTTCTCTTAAATAACAAGATTGGACTTTTTCCTCAGTCTTTCTCCTTTTAACGAATAAGATTTGACTCTCCTCCCAAAACTCTATCTTGCAGGGGTATGATAAAGAAAATTAAGAGATAAAGTTTAATTTAAATTTATTTATTTTAGGAATTACCCTTTTTGAATTCTCAACCTATTAGGTCTATTTCTCTTTTTAGGTTTATCTTTTTCTTATTTTGATTTATTCTTATTAGATTTATTGTTCTTATTTTAGTTTACTTATATTAAGTTTAATTTTCTTTTAAGTTTAACTTTTTTCTATTTTGGTTTATTGTAAAGTCTATAAATACTCAAGTATTTCAATGAGAATATAACAAATAATTGAATATTTTATTTTCTCTCTAAATCTCTACACTTATGTGATCGGCTTGATAGACGACTCGTGTTCGGTCTTAGGCTCATGTTGATTGCTGAGACGTCTATTGGTACCAAAAATATTTTGTTATATAAATTTTAATTATACTTGCAAGTGCATGAGTCTATGGTAATATAGCAAAGTGAGCAACAAGGTCAAACCCACATGGACTATTTAAAATTAAGAAAAACTAATATATTCTAAGTAAATATAATTCTAGTTCCTTTAAAAAAAAAAGTAAATATAATTCTAACCTAGTTTAAAGAAAAATAATTTTTTTTGGGAGAAAAATAAATTTTCTAATAAAAATTAAAAAAAAACTTAACGCAAATAATTAAAACTTTAAAATTCAAGTGATTAAAAATACCATAGTTTTAGAATTTGCCACAATTTAACTTAGTAATTCTTTTTTTTTTATCATAATTCTCCAAATTAAACTGACACGTAAAAAATAATCTATTGTCATCTCATAGATATAATGTTGAACAAAAATTAATTAATCTTAAATAGGTTCTTCTTTGCTTCATTTAATAGTGTACATATGTATTCTATGTATTACTTTAATAAAAAGAAAACAAAGAATCAAAGGCAATCACATTAATCATTAAATTTCTAAGCATAAAAAATTGAGCAGGTTTTTCACTATCAAATACTTGATATTAATGGTGAAAAAAATTTAATTTAATTATTCTTAAGAAACAAGAACCATAGACGTTAAAGAACAAATAAAAAAAATTAATTTAACAAAAAGAGAACTACTTCATTAAATATGGTATTATTATCAATCTCAATATAAGAAATTTAGAAGACATTATTAAATTGGAAGCAACAAAGGAAATATAACCAGCCATGGAAGGAAGAAAAATTTGAAAGCTTCCAAGATCCAAATTGTCTCCAACCCCTTTTTTTTCTCTCTCTCTTTTTCCCATATCCTTTTTTTTTTCAGTGTCTTTCTTTCTTGTTTTTACGTCTAATTTTATTTTTTCATGTAGAACAATTACTTTTAGTAACTTCTACATATAATTTACTATTCTAATTTGGAGAAGGAATAATTCTATACAAGAATATTCTTTCCCTTTCAATTTAAATCAAATAATAATATTGCTAACTTTAAATTTTTTTTTATTTATGAACACTTTTCAAAAATAAATTGTAAGTGTTTATTCAACTTCTTTAATTATTTTGTCTTCAAATTATTTCTTTTGCATTTTTATTTATTTTTCTATTTAAAAAAAATACCTTAATAAAAATAAAATAAACAACTAACAATGTTAGGTTTAAGAGTTATATACGTAATAAAAATAAACACATCAATGTTTGTTGGTATTAAAAATATTTAGGACCGAGATTTGTAGATATGTTCCAAAATGTTTTCTTGTACAATGTTTAAGCATCTAATGATGGGACAGGGCTTGAGATGTATGCACAATAAACCTCGTCATGGTTAGCCATTGGCTTTGGGTGAAGAGTTCTCAAAAACTCTGAATACAAGGCTCATGTACTGAGCGTTCGTAAAAATTGAGCTTGAGCAGAAATCTCGAAAAACAGAAATAGAAATTTAAAATTCTCAATTTCTAATGCGGAATTGGAGGAAAGAATCTTAAAGTATGACATCACAATTTCCACGAAACAGAAACACAAAACAACAAAAAGAAACATAAAAACATGTGTCAGATGACCACAATCGAGGCCACTTTACAGCCTCTAACTCTTGTTAAGTCAAAGGCAAGCACACTGATCATAGCATAGCATTGTCATCAACATGACAAAACTCTCAGTAACAGTAACAAAGATGTCTTTGATATTCTGTCACTCTCACTTTCTATTTTTTTCTTTTCATCTTATGTTCTTCTATCCCTGCGATCCGGGCACAAGAAAATGAAGACCCAACTATCAGAACCATGGAGGCTTTCTCAGGGTACCCAACTCATGAATCCAATTCATTTGTTCCAGACTTTGTTTCTTCACTCTCGGTTGATACTCACACTCTCCAGAACCAGGTACCGGAAAAAGTTATAGCATCATTTAGGAGTTAAAAAGTAGTATATGGGGTTGTTTGTATTCTTGTAAATGTTATGAGCTTTTGATCTGTGTTTTTTTATTTCGCTCTTTCAGATTGACGAGGTATCAACTTTCTCGGACACGCCTGCCCCATCAGTTACTAGGATCCTGTACACTGAGAAGGATGTATTGGCACGCAGGTGATGTATAAGAAGATTAACTTGTTTTTTATGATTTAATTCTCTGCAGTGTTGATAGAAATTGCAATTTTAAATTATTTTTATGTCTTACTTTGCCTTTTATAATTGTTTGTTTTGGTATATTGAGTTTCTCCAATATTTGATTTGAAAAAATTGCTTCTCTGATTCTTGATATTAGTCGTTTATGTTGTAACATGAATATGCCTAATTTAGCAACTCATCAGTGTTTCCTACTGAACTTTTGGATTTGGACTCATAGAACTCCGAGTGTAGTGGTCTAAATTGTTTGCAGGATCTGTTCCCTCTGGAATGCTTTATCTGTGGACTGTTTGTATATTGATAGATATATGCAGAACATAACTTTTTCCTTTTTCAAAATTTTTAAAATGAAGCACAAAAATTATGTAGTCACTAAGCATTAACTCAACTTAATGCTCTTTGTAAGCCAATGAGTTCAGAACATGCAATTAAGGGTGCTTAGATGCCTGTCATTATGTGTACTGTGTGGAAGATTATCAAGTTAAACTCTTATATGTTGGTGTTCCCTGATCTTCTCTTTGTTGTTCACCTAAGCTGAGGGTTTGTGGTATCTGTTTCCTATATTTAAATGCAGGTATATCAAAAATTTGATGTGGCTCTTAGGTCTCTCGTGAGAGAGGACGCAGTTGGTAATATATTTGGTAGATGGTAAGATCTCATCTCCCTCACTAGGATTTCGTTGGTCATGGATTGTTCATCCTATAGTTGATTCGATGTTCATTTTGTGAAATCAATTCAACTAAACAATCCCTATGTCTGTGTTTGTTTTATTGAAGGGACTTTTATTATGTTACTCTTTTGAAGTACCAAAGCTCACATTAACATCTTTGAGTCATACATGTCACAATTTCTATTTTGTATCCTCAAAATGTCTTTGACTATACTCAGTTTTGCTTTCATTTATGCCGGATCAATAATGAAGCAGAGCTTGCTCCAGTTGCAACGGGTTCTCACATTGATGCCATTCCATACTCTGGGAAGTATGATAGAGTGGTTGGTGTGCTAGGTGCAATAGAAGCAATTAATATGCTAAAAAGGTGTTCATATGATTGATTGAGCATTGGTCTTTCTTTAAATCTGAAATATGGGAATACCATTTACCATCATACTTTTGGGATGGGTTCTCACATTGATGCCATTTAGAACTGAAGTATTCTCCGTTTGCAAATCATTAGCAATAACATTAATTGGTACAAATCATTTATACATGGATGGGTATATTTCTTAATAACGAAGTGTGCCTTGGATTAGATCTCCTATCCTGTTGTCGGGTAATCTCAAAACTCACACAGAAAGACCTTGCCAGTCTCAAGCTACCTACGAAGAGATTTCAAACATTGGTCATCTTAAATATTGTATCCAAAGAAATCCTATGGCCCTCTTAAAATTGGGTCTTGGAAACATGGATACCAAGAATACTATTATTATGAAGTGATTATTGCTTTATTGTTTTTATTTCCAGATTATAATAATATCAAAACATGCACATACGAGGAATCACTCACTGACGGACAAGAGGTCGACAACTTGAGCTTTACTACCGGGCTTTCGGCCTTCTTGATCCAACTGCATCACTCTTTGAGACTACTGCTTGTGCTTGGCTTAGGATATCCTTCTTTTTTTTTCTTCTTGAAATTAAAACATGCAAATGTTGAAATTGCTATTTCCTTCTAATAATATGAATTATAGAAAAATGTCATCAATTGTTGAAATTTAATTGCTTTCTCATCAAATCTCGGTTTCTTTCTGATTAATAATTAGTATGGTAGCCACAATGTTTGGTCTATCCTATGTTGACTGGGACTTTAACAGGTCTGGGTTCAAACCTAGAAGGTCTTTGGAGGTTATAATGTTCACCTCAGAAGAGCCTACACGCTTTGGGATCAGTTGTTTGGGAAGGTTAGCCACTTGCAAATAGTTAGAATTTCATTGCTTAATGTATGCTTCTGTGTTTACTTAATTAAGTTCATTTTTGGCCATACTAAAAGCAAAGAAAAACCAAAAGGAAATTCTCTTCCAAACTCTCTTTCTACTTTATTTTATCAAAATTTATTAGTTATTACCTCTACTGATTATTAAACTTCAGTGGATTCTGTCTTTCCTTGTAGATGGTAACTTGCATTGAAGATCTTATTATATAGTATGAGGTTCCTCATATGTTATTTCATTGTGCAGCCGCTTATTGGCAGGGAGTGAGGCACTTACAAAAGATCTGATGTCAACGGTAGACAGTCAAAATATATCCTTTCTAGAAGCTGCAAGATCTGCTGGATATGCAAAAGAGCATAATGACTTATCCAGTGTGTTTCTGAAGAAAGGAAGTTACTCTGCTTTTGTTGAATTGCATATAGAGCAGGGACCCATTCTTGAGGAGGAAGGTTTGCATACTTTACTGCATATTTTTCACTTGTATTCTCTATATCAAGGTACCATTTAAATCCACCTTATCTTTCAACGCAGGTAAATCCATTGGTGTAGTTACTGCCATTGCAGCACCTGCAAGTATAAAAGTAGATTTTGAAGGAAATGGTGGCCATTCAGGTGCAGTCTTGATGCCTAATAGGTAATTGCTATCTGTATGCATGCAATTATATTTTGTGAATCTTTAACCAATTTGATATATTCAAGGTCATAATTGCTTGAACTAGACATGTTATGAGTAATTCCTATGGAAAATTTCTGGTTTTCCAATTGGTTTTCTTTCATTATTTTGAGAAATTATATCTGAAATAGTCAATCTGGTAAGCAATTCAATTTTAGTTTATAATTTTTTTTAACATTTCAAGATACTTCCAGTTGGAAAGTAATTTTGACAAAATGAAAATAGTGCTTGACTAGTAATCTTTTTACCGCACAGTACTCTAGTTTCCATTGTCATATTTTGTGGTTCAGATCACTATTACAATTTTCGTATATCATGGTGCCTGTTCAGTCAGCTACATCCATAATGTTTATAAGTATAATTTGAGCAGAAATGATGCTGGTCTGGCAGCTGCAGAATTAGCACTAGCAGTTGAGAAACATGTACTAGAATCTGGATCCATTGATACTGTTGGTACAGTAGGTAAGTCATATTCCTGCGTGCTTTGACAAAGAAATTTTTGGTACTTATTGTATGTGGAAGTCCATCTTGCCTCACAATATTTAACTTTGATTTGGCTATCTTATTTTATTCATAACTTGTGGTGTAACTTAAAAATTCTTATTTCCTAAGGTATTTGGAGCTGCATCCCAGTGCAATCAACAGTATCCCAAGCAAATTCCACTTAGAAATTGGTATGTTTCCATCAGTTGTTTGAAGTTTTCTAAGAGAACATACATTGCGGAGCAATTCTACTTACAATGTTTCCATGAGTTGAGTCACAATATCCTGAAGCTAGTTTCAATAATTGAGGCAGCAGAAGCAGCATCAAGAGAACTAAATTTAACACATAAGTTGATGATAAGCAGAGCTTACCATGATTCACAGTTTGTGGCCAGGTATCGATAGAGAAGAGTTTATGTAAGTACCTTTTATCAGCACCATGTCCCACTATTTTAAACCCTCCAACTACCATGTTTCTTGAATGTCGGATATCTTCCTCCTCCTTTTCTATTTTAGTTTCTTTTCTCATGTTTTATCCTTTTAAAGACAAGGAATGATAAGATCTAGTAATCCAAGATACCCAAACACTGAAGACGATAAGGAAATTCACTTGGGTGACATCTAACTATCTGAGGGTGGATATTGAAAGTTGCTGAAATTCCCCGTGGTCAAGTGACTGACTCAAATGCTACATTTTCTTCTCTTTGTTTCTACCAACTTCCAAGCCTCTTCCCAAGCATTATGCAGCAACACTGGTACTCACTCTGCAGTAGTTGTAGTTAATCCCTAACAAACACAATGTTTTGCTATGATGTCTTATCATTACTATTCACTTCACCTGCTTAAGGAAGCTTCAGACAATGAAGGCATAAGTACTGCTCTTATATTTTTTTACAGCAAACTGCTTCTAATTATATACATTTTCTTATCCTGGCAGGGCAACTCCAATGGGCATGATATTCATTCCATGTTACAAAGGTCTGAGTGCCTTTCTTCTCTTTTCATCTAGCATTCCAATGCCTTCCATTGTTATTATGTGAAAATATTTGGAATGGTATTGGAAAACAAAAAATTAGATTCCATCATTTAAAATTTTAAGGAAGCATCTTGGTTGCCACAAAAAGCATTTATTTTGGTGCCAGTACTCACTTTTGCTTTGCAAATTGTGTGCACATGCTATAAAATATGTCTGTAAGCACGAAGAAACATTTGATATGAATTAGAAAATATTAACTTGTTTCAGTGCAGGGGCGCGTAACTATTCATGAATGGTCCTAACTCAGTGGGGGACTGTAGCCAGACAAACTGAGGACCTGTAATATGAGTTGAACTATCTAATTATATTCTTCCTTTATAAGGGAAGTAGAAGATGGAACCAAGCTAAATACATATTTTCATTCATTTGATTTTGCAGGTTACAGCCACAAGCCTGAGGAATATGCCTCTGGTCAAGACATGGCCAATGGGGTCAAGGTACTAGCATTGACCATTGCGAAGTTGTCCCTACAATAATCCCTGCTTGTAATGCATGTTAACTAGCTATGTAAGATTTCATACGGAGTTATACATTCTTCTCTCTTTTACCCTTTGTCTAGGGGATTCGCTCGATGCATCATTTTAGTAAATGACTTGATATAAAGCTCCATCTACTGTCTGACTTACAAGATATGAAACTATAAATTGAGGATGTCATGTTGAATATCTCAAATTCTTCTTGACAAGGAATCATTGTGATAAAATAGCACCCTTAGTTTTGCTTGGAGCAGAACTTGCTCAAATGTGCTGATTCTTGTCGGCAAACAGAGAATAACTTTAGCACTTACTAGTAATCTTCCATAATATTATTCATTTTCTAGTGAGCAGAACTAGTGATCATCACTGAACTATTTTTTTCCTGCATGACTTAGATCAATAGTTGAAAGGACATAAGATCACGGGAAAGTGAGAGTTCATTATCATTATTGGTCAAACAAATTTGTCTGACTTATGTCACAACTTGCAACTAAAGCTACAATTTGAGCAATGATGTTTGCAATACAGAGATGATAAGGCCGCGTGGGTTCGAGAAATAGTCCATGACACCTGGCTGGCTCCACTGTCTGCTCCCACTAAACTGTCCTCACATCTCATGGTCATGTTAATGGCAACTCCAACAGTAGGCGGTGTGCAAGGAAAACACCAGCCTTCTTTGGTGCTCTAGCAGCACTAATCATGTTCACGTGGTTGAGTTTCTTAGCCATTACCATCACAGTTGGTATCTGGAAAACAGTGCGAGAGAAATTTTTTTAATGGTGAAACGAATTGCGATGAGTAAAATGAACAAAAACCAGAAACAGTGTTAGCATTCCAACCTTAGTTTTCTGATGAAGGAACCTTCATAGTTCTCCTTGGAGTGCACTGTAGAAATCTCTTTCGCTTTTGCATTTCCTTAAAAAGGCTGTGACCTTTATTATTTTCTAGCCCACTTGGCAATTGTTCGCAATTGTGACAACAGTAGGAAAGTTAGCTGCATTAAGTGATGGCGGAAGTGGGCAGCATAACAGCAATGGTTGTATTAACACAAAGAACATATGTAGTCATTCCAGCCTTTACTGTCTCCTTATGTTTTCTCATAGTACATTGATCAGAGATTCAATCTAAAGGAAAATAACTCCGAATTTGTCCGGAATGTTAGGCCTCACTGCTCTCAATTTCCCATTCGAAAATTTATTATAACCATTATGATGACCAGTCTGATAGCATTTATGCATCCTTTTCTTAGCATGATTCTCTGACAAATCTTATCATCAAATACAATGGATTATAACCATCACAATTCATGCCATTTGATATTTGTAAGACCAAATAGTTCATTTGGAAACAGACATATGGAATTATTTAGGCCAAAAACAAGGTTTTGAGTATAAGCACTGGAAACCAGTGTAAACAACCATTTGAAAGATCACCAGTTGGATACAAGTCAAAATAGAGATTGAAAAAGAACAAAAGGAATATGAATTGTACCCAGATCCAAGTCAGAGAGCTCGGCATCATTGTAGTGCTTCATATAAATCTGCAATACTTAGGAAAGATTAAAGACAACCCCATTCAGGGATACGCAAAAACTGATGCATAATAAAATTAATTTTAAGGAATCCGGATTGAAGCTTCTTTAGTGTTTCATGTCATCTATATGCACAATGTTTCACTATATTCATCTTAGCTAAGCAAGAATCGGTTAGAAATATATATATATATATATATATCTTGAATGGCTACAGAAATTCAACTAAATCAAGATTAGAGCCAACACCTAGTAAAGGGGGGCGGCGGAAGGACGGGGAGATAATTATACACATTTGAGGTTTCAAATTTAAATCATTTGACAACAATCAAAAACCCAAATGATCACTTAACAAAACAATCTTACATATTCAATGGTAGTATTGGTACCACAGCATAAGTAAAGAGAGGGAAAAAGAAATCTAAAACCATCAAAAAGCACATATAAAAGAGCATAAAATAGGAAGGTACAAAAAATTTCCATTCCGGTTCTATATGAAGGGCAGTGCACTCATTGTTCAGTAGATTCATAGACACAATAAGGAGATTATAGTTAAATTTTAAAACCCAAAGAGTTCCACAAAATCCCCAAGAATCAATTTCCTTGACTTTGATTTCTAATCAAAGAACAAGGAAAATTCACATTGAACTAAGAAATTGAGTGAAAATACACACAAAAAAAAATTAAGGAGGAAAGAAAGAAATGTATTTGGGAGATAGAAACAAAGACAGACAAAACCTTCGAAGAAGCCCAAGAATACAGAATCCAATAAACCCTCCTCTTCTACTCCTCCTCGGGTGTGTGTTTCTCGTCCCTATTATTATTGCAAAGACTATAAACAGCAGCATTGCCACTAGTGGTGATACTTCTTCCATCATCTTCACAATCCAAAGCAACATCTTTTCCCTCAGAACCCTTGGAGATGGCTGGAAATGTTGTTGTTGAGAGTTTTTGGAGGAGAGAGATCGTCAGTCAGTGACTGGAGCTGGGTCTTATACAGGGATGGACGTGTGCGTCTGTTTGATTGACACAATCTGTCCAGTGTACAAAGGTCGTTAGTAACAATTCATTGTTTAACTAATATTAAAAAGGAAATTAAGCACCAATATGAGGTCAATATGGTTCCAAATCATTGCCACAAATTTTAGATTTCATCAGTGACCGGTTAATTATATGTAATTAAGGTATTAGATGCTGCTCCTTCCCAAGTTTGTCCATGTACTTATCTTCATTTTGCAATTCATAAATTCTTCTTTTCTTGTGACATTGGGCTTATCATATGCATGTTTTTACTAAATGAACTGGTATAAAGCTCCATCTATGATGTGAATTTCAAATATACAATTCAGGAAGTCATGTTGGAAATCAACATTCCGCTTGACATGGAATTGTGATAATTAAATTAGCTCTTAATTTTTCCTTTTTTTTGGTGGGGGGTTGTGGGTGTGTAGTAAGTTGGTCTAACATAGTGAGAACTGGTAACTGTTAGTAAACTGATAAGAAACTTCTCTCAACTAATAATCTGCCACAATCTTCTATTACCAAAATTTTGTTTGCCCTGCATGAATTAGACCAATGCTTTATGAGTACTGAAGATCTCAATCAAAATTCTTGGTCATTTCCCTTAACATACTAACAGAATTGTCTGGTTTATGCCATCACTAGCAGATAAATATGCAATTTGAACAGCAATACTTGAAAAAAAAAAAACAATAACAACTGAACTCAACTGCAGCAGATTTATGGTGAGGGGAAATGAATACGTATTTCGATTTCTTTAACATGGACATGAGTACTGTACATATGATCTCAGAAACACTTAGAAATGAAAGAAGAACAAATGAAACACAGATGCCCGAGGCTCCACCAGGTCAATTCCCACTGAACAGTCTTTACTCCGCCTTATTCCATGGTCATGATAGCAGCAGCTCTAACAGCAACTGGACAACAAAATCTGCTACCTCTGATTACATCACAACTCAGAAATTGTAAGACTGAAAACTAATATCTTCAACGGAAAACTGCACAAATGAAACTCATATCTATGTGCTTCTTCAGGCCTTCTCATCAGCAGAGTTCGTTGGTGCTGCAGTAGCAACAGTAGCCTTGTCCAATTTCTCACCCTTCCGCAGAACAATTTGAATCTGAGAGACAGCAAGAGATGGATGAGAAAGTCTTACTGGTCAAACGAATAACCAGAATTGAGACAAGTAAAAATAGACAAAAACCAGCAGCTAAGGAATTCAATCCAACCTTAGCTTTTGGAATGAAGTGACCTTTATAGACCTCCTTGGAGTTCACTGTAGATATGTTTATTTCTGTCGCATTTTCCAGAAAACACATCATTCAAATTGTTTAGCAACAATAAAAGATTTTAGCATAAAAAGGCTGTGGCCTCTTACCTTTATGACTTGCCAGTCCTTCCCGTTTCAGAGCCTCAGCAATTGTGACAACAGTGGGAATAGCTGAATAAAGTGATTGCATGTGTCAGCAGATTTTGTTATAAAAGCTGTTCCGAAGTGAAGGATATAACATCGATAAAATGTCTCTTAAGTGTGCTTTAATAGCATCAGTCCGCATAGGCTTAAGAAGGATAACTTTTATCACCTTGTATGGAAGTTTCTGAACTAGGCCTCATTTAACTCGAATTTCCATTTGCACATCAATCTCAAACATTACAATGAGCAATGTGAATGCACTAATGTCTGTTTTATTAATTCCATTCTCTGCCGAATCTACTTATCACCACATGCAATGGTATATGCCAAGTCTACTTATCATCACATGCCAAGGTATATAACTAGTAAATTATACTTGTATTTGTAAGATCAGTTTCTTTTTCTGTCAATAAACTGCAATTGGTCTTATTTTAGAGGGGTAAAAACAAGAAAGAAAAGAAAAAAAAAGTATAAGCTTTGGAAACATTAAGGTGTCTTGCAATTTTCTAAATCACAACCATAAGAAAAAATTGTCTGTTGCATGGAATTTGATGCAGAAACTGAAAGGGGTCATCTTTAACAACAGAAGCCAAAAAAAAAAAAAGTGAAGGAAATAAGAGGATGGATCAAACAATTTACCCATGCCCAAGCCTGCAAGTTCGATATCATTGTACTGGTTTATGTACTTCTGCAATATAATTAAAAAGATTAAAGAACACCCCATTTAGGAAAATGCAACATTTGACAAATAATGTGAGCATGATGAAATTTGAAGATCTAAATCATTTTTTATCAATCATTGCGTAGTATCCATCATTTTTCATTTTAACAAAATCAGGAGTTGGGTAAATCAGATTCAGAAACAGCATTAACTGCCTCAGAAAGCCCCATTTACAACCATATCAAGATTTATAATCTTTACAAAAGAATAAACTTCCACTGAACATATTGAGACCAAAAGACTCGAATCAACAATATATAATGGAAAAATATTGTGATAGAACTGCAAAGCAAGTTTTTGCGAGAAAAACTAAAGATATCTGAAGAAAGTCCAAAACCCGGCAAAGAAACAGTAAAGAATGTATTGTTAAAACCTAAAGGTTTCCATAAAATCCCAAAGAACCATTTCCTTTCCTATGAATAATGATCCATGATATAGAGGGTGAAGAAAAAGAATCAAAATTGAACAAAGAAATTGGGAGAAAAATAAAGAAATATAGAGGAAGACAAAATTTAAGGCTAATCCCAGAATAAAAATTGCAGAGACATTAAGAAACCCCAATTCTTCAGTAAGGAAACCCAACAACAATGAACAAAGAACCGGTTAAAATCCTATAATATCTCAAACCAAAGAGACCATAATTCACCAAAGCAAATGAAAACCGGAAAAAGAAAGGCTCAAACCCATAACAGAGCACATACAAGAAAAGCATAAGCCACCAGTTAAGATCAACAAATCCCTAACATAAATCCAATTTCTCATTTCCGTCCTACAATATTTAATCAACCAAACAATAAAGTGCAACTATATAGAGGGATTACCTTAGCAAGATTAAGGTAGAATACAAAGGGTTTCTTGGTGTGAGACACTAGAATTCTGTTGCTGCCCTTCTTCTTGTTCTTATTTTGACTCTTCTTCTGAGATGAAGACTCTGCACAACTACCAGCATCAGCAGCAGTAATAATATCAGCAGTCTTGTTGCCATCACCAGATTCAACAACCTCTGCGCATACTGCTTCCTCTTTCTTGTTTTGGTTTTCGTTCTTCTTCGATTCCTCTTCCTTGGACTCAACACCCTTTGCAACTACAGTCACGCTAGCCTCCATTGTTACTCAACTCTCTATCTCTAAAGAATGTGTGCAAATGGCGGGAAAAGTTGTTGAGATTTGTGTAGAAGCCTGGGGAGTAGTTGGAGTGGTTTAAATAGCGGTCTTAATCCAATAAGAGATGGACAGGTGGTGGTTTTGATTGGAAGTAATATCTAGTTAGTTAGAGAAGTTGTAAAGGGCGGTTATTAGATATTTAACAAGAGCAATGTTAAATTCGCCGCACATTTTTTCCCATTATCCCCACGTCAGTGAGATTAATTTCTTAGTTAAAGAATAAGTGGGATGTATTTAACTAAATGATAACGGGATTAAATTCATCTCCCTCCGGTCTCGTCTATTGTTACGGTTTTTTCTTCTATCTCTTCTCAGATGGTTTCATATTTTCTTCTCGGCTTCTCCTCTCTCGTCATCAGAGATTGGCTCTCTTCAGTTGACCCAAGTAAATAGAAACGTGGAGCTAGACATGCTCACCTGCTATCTCAACCTGTTGTTTCTATAGTATTGTGTTACGGATTTTTCAAGAACTGTGCAATTTTAAACGCATTGCGCATTAAGTAATTGAAAAAATCACATAAAAAAAAAAAGAAACACATACACAAACTGTTTGAGAAAATGCTCTCTATATTACTGAAGAGAAACACAAGCTATGAGATTATTGTATTATGTTAGATGCTTTGTACAACTGAGAGTCTCCCCCTTATATACTAACAGTCCTATACAAAATAGAATAATATGCCATAAAATATTTTTAGATGTCATCACATATTTTATGGAATATTCTCCTTTCAAATTGAGGTTAACAACTCTAATAAGTTACTGGTTTGGCCCAGTTCTTCACCTATATTAGCGGATCTTTTAGAAATTTTGGTCAACGAACTGTTCCAGCAGCCCATATAGCCTCTAAGAAGTTTTATCGCGCACGAAGTATTCGAGAAAATACTTGAGAACACTTGGGGCGTGATATTCTCCCCCACCAAATTCACACGAGGCCCTTGTCGCGTCTTTGCTGGAAACTGCTCACATCATTCTTCAATCTGCCGCTTTGCGCTCTCGTATTTTCAGCGTGCACCAATATCGAGTACCCCTTTCTACTTGACAAAGTATTCACGCCTAGTAGGTGGATTTCTCTTCTGCATTGTCCGTCCATCATGGATGAGTTTTGCCCATTTGTCGTCCTATGTGAAAATCTCTAAAAGTTTCTTGTTTTTACTCTGTGTCTTCCATACCCTTTTGATATAACTTCAAACAGCTCTCGGAAAACACTAGACGCAACTGTTGTCTCGAAGATATTCCCCCCTTATGCGAGACATTGCCAACCTTTTTGGCAATAGAAGATAGCCCCTCGTTCCTACAATCAAGGCCCTTGTGAATTGGCGTGATGTCTTGCGTTGTGGTGGAAGTATCTGTTAGGGTCGATGCTTACGTGCCATCTTAAATGTACATATACTTATATATTTATACAATTATACATTCCTATTAAATCGCTAATACTCATTTATATGGTATTATGCATATAACGTTACAGACATTGTATATCTGAAGAAGTTTGGATCAGATCTAAAGGTATCTAAAGGTATTTAGATAAGAGCTCATAGTCAACCACCTTGAGACTTATAATTGCTAAATGATAGCACAGTTAAGTGTTAGCTGGTTATAATACTTAGCAGATCCAAGAATTGGAGCTTTGTCTGTAATGAGATATAGACCTGGGAATATACTAGTAACTGCATAGTTGCAAGAGTTGCAATTGGGTGCCAGAAAATGTAAGTTGTGCAAGTATGTTCTCGAATAATAGTCCCTGATCTATTTCTACCGATGTGGGTCTATCGATGGATACCTTTATATATAAATCAACATATGTCGTACCTATCGAGTATAGATGGTCGTTCCTGATAGACTGCGAGCTTGGAGTTCGTATTGACATATAGGTATCCAGTTAGGACTGGATATGGGACAGACTCACGAGGGCCTCCGATAGACACTCAATGTAAGCCGTCAACGGAGGTTCTTCTCGAGTTGATTAGTATATGTGGTCCTTTGACCTGAGTGCCACGGTGAGCTTGTAAGTGATCCACTATACTTTGGTTCCACGCATGTCACAGAATTTTCATGGTGTGACCGCTGGGTGTCGCTGGGTATGGTCCAATGCTTATAGAGTTCGGTGCGTACAGATATGGGATCTGTCAGCTCTCATATGGAGTTTGATATCCAGATACTTCGAGACTATATCTCAGAAAGTATTGTGGCCACAAGCAATCATCTCGAGAAAGAGTTCCGCCAGGGTGGAATAATATGGCAAAGGAGTTTGCACATATTATTCATTGAGATACAAGTCTGGAGATAAGACATGGATGAACACTAGGGATTTCACGGTGACAATCTACATCTCCACACATCTAAGATATTATGACAAAGGACTATACGTATGCGTTGTAAACTCAGCTTGTATGGTTCAACGCGCTGGTTTGTATATTCGTGACTTGTGCGTGGGGCATTGCTCACGGACTCATGGAATAGTTTCATTTGACGAATTAGGCGTAGGACCTAGGGAGTCCCGCAATATGGAGTGTACTCGTTGTGCACTGGGGCAGCGTGCCAGATTAAAGTGTTTAATCCAGCAATATTTAGCATTACCACGAGAATGCATACGTGTCTGTATTTAAATATTAAATACAATAATTAGTTAATAATTGTTATTTACTAATTGTATTAATAACACGTAGTGTATAGTTACCCAAGTGTGAGATTTGGTGGGACCCACTAAGGGTGAACTTGTTAACTATTTATGAGAGGCAAAATGATCATTTTTCAGTTTGATTATTTAATAGTTAAATAATTAAAATATCTTATGAATGGAGGATAGGAGGAAGAAAGAAAGAAGAAGAAAAAAAAAGAGGAAAAAGAGGAAAAATGAAATTGGAATAATTATGAATTGCTCCAAACTCTCTATTTCTTATCTTTTTGGAGAAAAAGATATAAATTTACTCCCGGTCATTTTTAGAATTAAGAGTTAATCCCAGGCTGAATATGGAGCTGCTGTTCTAGCTCACCAAGCCCACCAAGTTGGTGACTAGAACTACACGCGAGTTGGTCTCTATGCGAACTCCAGGAAAAACACGTGTATAATGTTACATGTTTGGTGAGTTCTCTAACCTTATTAATATATTAATGTGATTAATATATTTATTTATTGTGTTTATTGCAAAATTTATACATTTCCGCTGCATTAGGTAATAGACACAATTGCACATACGTACACCCACGTGCCTAAAATCCTCTGCCAACAATATCGTCTCCATCACCAAGTCCCTCGCACGATACTTAACATAACGCTGCTTGTCTCTACCTCACTTCTTATACTGAAACTGCACACCATGTGATGCCTCGAGTTGTTGAGTGACACCCCCACCCGATAACTCCTTGAGTTGCTCCCACAACTCATCTAATCCCTGTTGAGGCATTTGTACTGTAGTTGGTAGCGTGAACCCGGGCTCTAACTTTTTCCTTAGCCCAGTGTCACCCTGATGTGGTTGCACTTGTGGTATGTCAGTTGGCATGATCCCTTTGTGCTCCTTGAGCACTTTCACTACCCTCGTTGGTAGCTTACCCTCGTCCCTTGTCGCCTTATCATCCATCTCCCTCATTATGGCTAGATGTACTTTTTCTCTACGTTTAGTAACTCCCATTAGTTGAATGGCAGAAAGAATTTTATTATTGACCTTTTGACTAAGATTGCCCACCCTTGAGCTTGTCTATCGTTGGTATCATGTAAGGCCCTCCTTCCATGATGCACACGTAATCGTGTCGAGGAAGTGGTACCACGTCGTACTGCCTCAAGAACTCCATACTTAACACCACATCAAAAATCATCAAGAGGTGCTACAGAAAATTTTACTTCGCCGCGCCATTTTTCTAGGTGAATATCGACCCTTCAAACCACCTCATTCAGTGGCTTGGCTGCAATGTTTATCGATTTGAGGAACCCCTCATCTTTCTCCACGTAAAGTCCCAAGCGCTTCACCTCCGTATGCTTAATGAAGTTGTGCGTTGCGCCCGTATCTATCAGCACTTGAGTCTTTATGCAGTTGATATAGGCTTCAACATACATAAGCGTCTTTCCCGTTGGTGCGCTGGCACGCCGCTTGGCTTTCATTGTGTTTAACAGCTGAAAACACCCCATTTGACCCTGCTTGTAAGCCTCATGTGTTGTAACCATTGCGTTGAGAACTCTGTCCATGGTGGCATATACCTTCTCTTGAAAAGCCTTGATCCAGTCACGTGCCGATTAGCGTAATTCTCGATGGATGTGTCGATGAAGGGGCGCAGCTCATCCCCTTGAGTGTTAAGTTCCACCTCGAGCTTCTTTACTTGCTGCTCCAACTTCCTAAGAAGATCTGTCGCCTTTCCCACAACTCCATCGAGTGTTTTCACCATGCTCCCCAACTTATGGCCTCGATCGACAGACTTGTCATAAGGTACACTTCCGTGCCTCTTAACTTTGGGGTCCCTACCCCTCTCTTCAGTCAAATCTGATAGCGTTGCGACGTCTTTTCCCATCTTCTTCGAACTTGTTCTGATACCAAATGTCACGGACTTTTCGAGAACCGTACGGCCTTAGACGCATTACATGTTAAGCAGTCGAAAAAACCACACAAAGAAGAGAAGAAACACGCACACAAACTTTTTGAGAAAATGCTCTCTATATTTCTGAAGATAAACACAAGTTATGAGATTATGGTATTGTGTTGGATGCTTTGTATAACTGAGAGTCTCCCTCTTGTATACTAACAGTCTTATACAATCGACGGCTGAGATCTAAATGATCTACGGTGTACATACAAGATAGAATAATATGTCATAAAATATTCCTAGATGCCATCACATATTTTATGAAATATTCTCCTTTCAAATTGGGGTTAACAGCCCTAATAAGTCACTAACTTGGCTCGGTTCTTCACTCATGTCAGCGGGTCTTCTAAAAGTTTCGACGAGCGAACTGTTCTAACAACCCATATAGCCTTTAAAAAGTTTTGTTACGCACTAAATATTCGAAAAAAATACTTGAAAACACTTAAGGCGTGATAATTGTCAATTGATTCTACCAAATGTAAAGCTCCAGGTTCCTTTAAGAATTCTCCTTCATAGAAATATTTTGTGAATAATTCAGCAGTTAATTGTATTGAAATAAACAAGGCAGAGGGTGTGGAACAACCCAGCCATTCAGCAGTTAATTGTGTTGAAATAAACAAGGCGGAGGGTGTGGAACAACCCAGCCAGTCCTTACGAGTCTTTTATGCTGGAACCCACCATGATTAGGGAGTTCTGGTGCCATTAATAATTTTCGGAATCTTATCCGTGAATCATCCCCGAATTTGAACTTTTGTTTTTTTGGTCGAAAACCAAATTATTTGGTTGTCTTGATAAAAGGTTCATTTAAGCTTGGGTTTTTCGAATTCTTTTCATGTAAATAGCATGGCTAAACTGGTGGTTTATTTCTTCTTTGGAATAATAAATGGCAAGTGCGGGTCCTTAGCTTTTCAAGATGGTATATAAATATTTGAATTATCTTAGAGTCTAATTTTTTCTGGAGAGAAATTGGTTTTTATGGAAAGCCTCGGCAATCTAAGCATTCTCACAGTTGGAACTCATCCAACGACTCTGTTGTTAGAATTTATTTTTAGTATTATCTTTTAGTGTTAGAATTTAATGATTTAAAATGTTATTTAAATATAATTTTAAATTGAAGAATAATAAAAAGTGACACGAAATCAAAAACATATTGAACGAATGAAAATAAAAATATAAAAATAAAAAAGGCTCAGAGCACGATAAAGAAGATTCTTGGCCTTGGGGCCATAGCGACAAGGCACTGGTCGCAACAGCATCGCCATACCAATTTTTGGAAAACAAATCTTTTAAGTTGATTTGATTAATTAGAATTGATTTTAAATTTTTTTACATGTAGATAAAATATCATTTTAATCATTGTTTTATTGTTATATGTCAATTTAGTCTTCACTTTTTTAATAAATATCACATTAGTTCTTATAATAATAAAGATTAATTATTACATACTTATTTTTTTTGCTACTTTTATTATAATATTTTTGATGTGACAAATGATAGATGTTTGTCTCTATGTGAGAAGTGTTTTCAAATAAAAAAAATGACATAATAAAGACAAAATATTTATCATTAATCTTTAGATAAAAAATAAAATAAAATATTTTTTTACTCTATAAAATCTTCAATGTCCTCCTAAAAGATGTTATCATTTTTTCTTTTGTACTCTCTTTTATCATATTATAAATATCAGGATTATTATCATAAATATTACAAAAGTAAAATATAATTATATGTATACTTAAAAATTTTAAAAATTGACATTAATACCTAAACATTTAGAAAAATTGTTATTAATAACCTTCTGTTAAGGAATTTTCCATTAAATTAATAAGAGAATGACATTAAAATCATGTCATGTCACTTATTTAAATTAATTTAAAACATGTCCAATAAAAATGACAAGTGTTACAATAAAAAAAAGACACATCAGACCATGAATTAAAAATAATAATTATTAAATATTAACAATAAAAAATAAAAACTACATTAACAATAATTAAATTTTTTTTAAAAAAACCTATAAACAAAAAAGCCAAAATGGCCACTTGAACTAGCAGCTATTTTGGATACTTGGTTTAGCGACCAAATGGCCGCCGAAACTTTTTTATTTTTTGGTTTTTTTAAAAGAAAATTAGTTTTTAAATTTGTAATTATTGTTAATATTGCTTAAATTATTTTTTTTTCATTTTTTAAATTATTGTTAATATTTTTATTTTTTTTAATTTTTTTAATTATTGCTATTATTAATTTCAATTTATGTGTATATTTTTTTTTAAAGAGTTTTAATTCTAGTTATTATTAATTATAATTTTTTTTATTTTTAAAGAATTTGATTAAGATAAAAATTTAAAATCTACATTGAAAAGGGTAATTTAATCATTTAATGCACATGATAAAGAATTTGTTAACTTTAACAATAGGGCATTTATGTATATTTTATCAAACCTTTGAGTATTAATATCAATTTTTAAAACTCTTTGATATTTGTATATTTATGCCTTATTTGAAGAGTATTCATGATAATAACATAAATTTTATATTAAAAAATAAAAAATATTTTATATTTTAAAACTCACCCCTCCCCCGAGACTCAAAACCAACCGCCCCCACTCCCTTTCTCCTAAAATTAAAAATCACTCATTCCAGCATCTCACCATCTCCTGAACAATAAGCATAAAAGCAAAATTAAATAATTTAAAAAAAAATGAAAGCACTTTGAAATTTAACTAATTCTAAACACACCCCGCCCGCCTCAAAAGAAAAATAACTTTTATACAGATACATTATAACGGTAGGGATTAATGTGATATTTATTAAAAAAAAATAAAGATTAAATTAGTATATATAAATAAAATTAAGGATTAAGATGATATTTTTCTATCACTTAATAAATTAATCTTTTGAATTAGACACTTAAATTTTATGGAAGCTCTCTATAAGTTCAAAACCCCCACAACATCTGGTGATTCAAATGAATTCTGTAGCATATATGAAAAGTCTGTGGTGTTTCATCTATTCGTACTACTTCTATTCTTTTTTTAGAAGTCTTAAGAAATTATGATTATGTTAATTTGTGGTTTGCCTCCTAAATTTACGTAGAAGAAATTTTGTTTGGGTGGAACTATTATTCAAGCAAGACTAGATAGATGTGTGGTGAGTTCTTCTTGGCGGATGAATTTTAGACATGGTCATATTTATCGTTTAGATTTTTTTAGATCAAATCTTCCTGCTTTATAGTTAATTTTACAACCTCGACCTACCATTATTTTCGGTCTTCATGTTCGTAGAAGGTTTTACTTTAAGCCTCTTTGGCTTTGTGAAGAGGGGTGTTGTGAGATTGTTTCTAATTCTTGATAGACAATTACTCACTATCATATCATGAATAAGCTTCAAGATAGTATTGTATGCTTGAAGAAATATGATTCACAAAAGGCAGTACCATCTGATTTTATAAACAAAACTCGATTTCTAATTAATGAACTTCTCTCATCTAATTCTAGTGGTATTAATGTTTAACGGCTTAGTGCGTGTTTTGTTGAGTATCTTCTTTGGAATAAAAGATGCCAAAAGCTTTTTATAAACTTTTTTACGACGTTTAGTTATAATTGAAGAAGAATTTTTAGAGATTAAAAAAAATTATTATCTCTACTTATAAAAATTAATAATTTAGAATTTTACGAGTAAAATTTTTCAAATTTCTTTATATTTGTGTATTGACACATATACTCTAATAATACTTTCTTAATTTCATAATATATTTTTAACGTTTTGTTAAAAGTCACCATATTTTTATATCTTTGTAACTATTATATCTCTATAAGGCTCTATTAAATTGTTTTTTATCATAAGTACATAGTATTTATTATTTTTAATTTTTATACCAAATACAATAATTTATTTAATTCGTTGATTGTTATGAATTAATTTTATTTAAATTTTTATTTATTGATGTTTAGATTTTAAATTATTTTGGCTATTATTTCACAATGGTCGTAAAACTAAATTTTTGTACAAATCATTTTTGTGTTATCTATAATAATATGTTAGTAAATTTTAAATATTAAATTGTAAATTTTATTTTATACAAAAAGGATTGAACCATCTAGAATTTGAATATAAAATTTATTAAGTGTTATTTTTAGTAATTTAATAATAAATAAAAACTTTTAATAATGTGTAATCACTTCAAAAATAAAAGAGTTTTTTTATTAATAATTAAATAATTAATGATTACTTAAAAAAAAAAAACTACTTCTAAAGCTTTACTTTCAAAAGTTTCATTAAAAGCTCATCTAAAGGAGAAGTTAAAATTAAATCTTTAAAGTCTTTTAGATTGAGAAGAGTTGTATTGATTTCAACGAACTCTTGCCGACCGATTATTTTAGGGTGATCTTAATACTCCTTATTTCATGTAAAGGCAAATGGCAGGAAGATGCAAATGAAATTCTCGGTTTATTTTCTCTGTCGGGATTTGATGTTCTTCTTTGCAGGATATATCAAATTTGATTTCGGGCCATTTTGGTGCACTTTTTTTTCCTCTACTTTATCTACTCGATTCCAATTTAATGAGAGCTTTAATGGTCTTACTCTTCAATTTCTTTTTCTATCGTTCTTTTAGACTCTTTGTTCACGATAGAGGACATTTCCAGTGCTATTATTATTTTGGGATATTATTGGTGCTGATGTTTTAAAGTTCTGTTTGAACATTTTAAACGATGGCTTATCTTTTAGCTTCAGTTTTTTTTTTTAAAGGGAATTACAATATATTTCTATTTTTTACACTACCTGAGGGGAGGGGAGTTCGAACCCAGGTAGGAATGTGAGTCTTGGAAGAGCTCAACCAACTAAGCTGAGCCCTCATGCTCTATCTTTTAGCTTCAGTTAATCATACTTAATCCTAAAATTAATTTGCCTTCTTATATTTTTTAATATTGACCCATTAGTTTATGGCTAACTGTCTTAAAGTTGTTTTGCCTACACTTACATCTTCAGCTCAAAGTACTTTTATTCTTGGTCAGCTTATTTTAGATAACATTATTGTCGCCTTTAAACTTTTGCATTCTTTACAAAGGCGGGTCTAATGTAGTTTGGGTTTTTTTAGCTCTCAAATTGGATCTGAATAAGGTTTATAACAAGGTTGAATGCCCTTTTTTTTTTTTTTTGCTTTCTATGATGGAACAACCGGAATTTAATAGAAGATGACAAAATCGTATTTATGGTTGCAGTTTCACAGTTCAGTTTTCTGTGATGGTTAATCGCACAATTACTTGTATTGTCACACCTTCTTATGGATTACGATAATGTTCCTTATGTCTTTTTATTATGTATTAAGGAGCTTTCTTTCTTATTACAATATATTAAGTTAAATTAGATTTTTTTTTGTGAGATTAGCTCAAAACGAAAAAATTTTAATTTTTTTATAATGGAATAAGCTAAATATCAAGTAAAAATAGCAAAAATTTAAAACAAATAATAAATAGTACAACACAATTTTTTACGTGATTCGACCAATTACCTACGTACACGATGAATTTAAGAATCATAATCTCTCTTATTAACTCTTTAGAGAATTTATAAGAAAAATCTTATGAAGAACTCTTAAAATAATCTAATGTTTAGTATACCCTTACTCTCCCACGAACAATAAACACCAAAACAATAGTTCCACCTTAATGCATACAAGCACTTAATGTCTACCTAATTTTTCCCTCTCTTAGAGTTTCTTTTAATGTTTAATCTCAACTAAAGGGTTTATATAAAGATTATTTCATGTCTACTAATCTTAATCCTAATCCTTATTGGAGTAAGAGTCCAATTGTTTTAGAAGTCCAAAACTTTTCAAAATTCAAAAATTCAGATTGAAAACTTACTCTACCCGCTCTAGCATTGTGGCACTGAGTATGTCACAACCGGCGCCGTAACGTTGGATGCTTGGCGCCGTGGAGCTAGCTTGCTGTTCTTGGCATTGCAGCACTCTGTCTTGTACCAGTCTCTGCACTTTTTCTAGTTTTTTTCGTATCTTCGAGTCTAGTTTTGCTTCTCTCTTCATGTTTCACATGTCTTTAACTTTCTCATACGTGTCTCATACATTCTAAACTTCTTATGACTCTCCTCTTTAATATTCTTCTCAATTCTTGTTCAAACAAAATTATTGAATTACTAAATCTCAAATACGGTATAATGGTAGTTTGAATTTTTTTAACTCTCAAATTGGATATGAATAAGGTTTATAACAAGGTTGAATGGCTTTTTTTTTTTTTTTGCTTTTTATGATGGAACAACTGTAATTTAATAAAAGATGGCAAAATCTTATTCATGGTTGCAGTTTCTTTTATGGTTAATCACACAATTACTTGTAATGTCACACCTTTTTATGGATTACGACAATATTGTTCCTTATATCCTTATCTCTTTTTATTATATACTAAGGAGCTTTTTTTTTCTTACTACAACATGCTAAGTTAAATCGAGATTTTCGTGGCTTCATGTGTTCATGTATGAAACCTCAGGTTAGTTATCTATTTTTTTTGTTGAATGACAACTTAATCTTTTGTAGAGCTATAGTGTAGGATTGTTCATCCATTAAATCAATTTTGGATCGGTATGATTCATACTCAAGACAATAAGTTATTTTTTCTAAATCGGTTATCTCTTTTAGCCCTACTTTTGATTAATTGTCTTTATATCATATTCTCAGTTTGGAATAGTCATGTCCATATAGAAAAATTTTGGGTCTTCCTTTTGGTATTGGTAGGAATAAGCGATCAGTTTTTGCTCCTATTCATGAACGTGTTTGAAAATAGATGCAATTATGGAAACGAAGATTCTTTTCTATTCATGGGAAAGAAGTCTTGATAAGGGTAATTGCTCAAGTTATTCTACTTATGCCATGAGCTTTTTCTAGTTTTCTATATCTGTGTGTCAAGATTTAAGTCGTCTAGTAAAATCTTTTTAGTAAGGTTACGCAAGAACATTCTACGTCGACCTAAGTTAGAGGTTGGTTTCAATTTCAAGAACTTTCAATTGATTAATTAGGCTCTACTTGCAAAATAGGTTTGGCGAATCCTAACTGCCAATAGTATAATGTCAACTCAAATCGGTCATCTATGTTCTTCTAAAGTGTGAAGCTCTAATAAGTTTCAATTTGGTTGTTTCTTTTCCTAGCCAGCATATTTGAGACTTCTATACTTATTCTATTTAATAACTTACTAAAGAGAATAAGGAGATGTGATGAGTTATTTTATAAAGTTGTTGAAAAATTATTGTTGATTGAAAATTTTAATTTTTTAGATTAACGAGTTTTAAATTTGTATTTGAAAAAAAGATATGGGCTTGTTATATTGGGTTGCACTGATAGATCTAAACGTGGCTACTCGGGCTTATTTTTATAGAAAAAAAAAACTCGTCATAATCTTATCGATGATAGTTCTAATAATGACTTTCTGATACTTAAATCAGTGATATTTTGAAGGTGATATTTATTAAAAATAGTTCAATAGAGAAAGAATGTCATTACCCCTTGTCATTGTCATAAGTGCCTATTTTACAATTAAATTTTATTTATGTCCGAAGTTGGTGAGTAGAAAGTTAGGCCATTTTCCTTAATTATCAACGCGTTCGCGGTGATCAAAATTTCAAAAGTATGGTCACTTATCTTATAAGTGATGTGGCCTAAAAATCGTGATCACTTACCTTATGAGAAATATGCATTTATATTTTCTCATTATCCTCGGATTATTTCTTAAATGGAAGATTGTGGTAGCTCTAGATTTAGTTCGCATTGCTAAAGTTTTAGAGTTATTTGAAGGGTATTTGGTTCCTGAGGTCCTGACCAGTCTGAAGAATGTGCTCAAATTATTCCTAAGTTTGATCTAGTTTAAATCTTGAACGAATTAAAAGGGCTCAAAATATGATAAATTTGGGCTAACTCAAAAAGAAATTTGGGCTCATTATCTTGGGATGAATTTTGGAATAGGTCGGGGATGAATTTTGGGATAGGTCGGGATGGTTCGATTTTTAAGGGAACAATTATAACTCCTTGCTTTTTTTTACGAGTTGATCGGAAAAAAAAAATTGAATGGTACAAGTTCTTTTTTGTTTTAGTTTTAGAAATTACAATAGTATCTAAAACCTACGGCTAATCCATCCATCACTCGGTCATCGCAATAAATTCCTCTGTTTACTAATTGTTTTTAGCTTAATGTTGATGCTGCATGTGTACCCGACTTGAATTATTTTAGCATAGGGGGTTGTTATTCGAGGTGATGGTAATGGCGTTGTAATGCTGGCTATGAATAAAAACACTTCCAAGTGCTTTCACCCCATTCATTACAGAATGTATTGTTGTGTATAAAGGATTACCATGTACTAAGAGACTGGCTTTTTTTTTAAAAAAAAATTCATATTGCACAAATTAAGAATTCTCGACAGGTCTTTACTTGTTTAAAGATAGCATCAAAGGGACCCCGTTTAGTCACTAAATTAAAATCAAACACCTGCCATTGATTAAAAAATTGCCAATGCATGGCTGACATAACATTCCACTTCTACCAATGATTGGCAGGACAGGAGATACCACGCTACACGTGTGAGGTTGATATACCCTTAACCCTTCGCCCTGTGGTTGGTTATTGTGAGTACTAGCTATAGTCAATACCCAATAGACAATAGACATGAACATGATCTGTCATCCGTCTTTGGCCTTCGCTAATCAAATAAAAATTAGGAGAGATAAGGATCAAGTATGATGCTATCAATCATGTCCGTTGGATGTACAATCTCTCTCTCGGATTAGAATCAGATCATCAATCATTCACTTGACATTGAAGATGAAGCTTAAAGGACTGTGATGGATCATGGATGGAGGGCATTGACGTGGGTCCATGTATTTATATGAATGAAAATGATTGAGTTCCATTGTATTTTTATGCCCATGAAAACAAATAAATAAAATTGCACCCTTTCCTTTTACTCTACTCTCCACTCTCCACCCCCCAACTCAAATTCAAATTCATATTCATATCCATATTCACAAAATATTTACATAAAAGCCCCGCGAATCTTTATCTTGCCCCCTTCAACTTTGTTATTTAAATTAAATTTGTCCATAACCTATCATCTAACATCTTTGTTATTGAATTTGTCCATAACCCATCAACTAAAATTAAGCAAAGCAATAATTGGGGGATTCGCAACACCCATTTCTCTTTTATGAGTATTAATATCTCTATTGAACTAAAATGAAGCATAAATGAATAAGAATAATGGTAATGGGTTAGTTGCACGGGGAATATGGAGAAAAGTTCAGATAAATATTCCAACAAACTAAACCATGCAAATGAAAACAAGGACATGGTAGTAGTTAGAACTAGAACTAGTTGATACAAGGGACAAGACAACTTTGAGTTGTCCTAGCTAAGCTTAGAACTCAACCCACCAAACTTTTTTCATTTAGGTGAGGGTTCATAATGTCTATTAACAAAATAAGCATGGGTATAATTGGATACTAAAATATATATGTATATTCTTTTTATTGTATTAAATTAATTAAGACGGTGTTAGGGCTTTATCAAAAGGGTTAAGCAGGAATAATCAAAGTCTCAAAGATGGGGCCTAAGCAATTATTTGGATAGGTACTTCTTCTCTCTTTAATTGCTTTTTGGTTAAGATATGAATAATAAATCTAAAGCTTCTTCATTATTAAAATTGACACTTTCCTGTAGTCTCCTCTTAACATCTCAACTAATTGCATAAGATTTCTATTTTTTTATTAAAAAAGAAAAACCAGATTGAATTTTATAAATAAAATAATTTGGATGGATATAATTGGATTGAAACTGAGACGTGACTTAGACTTATTGATAAAACATTATTGGTCACACCCAGCTTTTTTCAATTTATTTTTTTTCCCTTCTTCATCTTCTAGTTCTTAGAATTTCAAGCCGTTCGTGAGGTCGATAACTATGCAAAATTTTCTATGATTATATGATAAAAAAAAATTTTCCAAAGTTGGAAAGCAAAATTTTCTAAAACTAGTTTATATTTCGCAATAAACGATAATATATGACTAATGGATAATAAACAAATAAAGTAATAAGCATATATATATATATAGGTGGGATATTAATTTTATTTCATGATTTTTATATCAATACATAGTGTACATCTCAATCTCATTACAAATATTTATCAATAAAAACTTATTATAATTGGCTTTCTTAAGATTTAACAAGACTTGCACAAGTATTGTCACTAAGACAATGCAACTAGGTGCATATTAATTTTATTTTTAATTAATGTAAAATATAAAAAAAAATTGATAATAACTACGTATAGTTATTATATTAATGATGTAATCATAAATAAATAAATATAATTATTGTTTTAATTGATGTCACGTTAAATTAAATGCAAATTTCTTATTTTAAGTTTTTAAGTATCAGTTGCATTAAGAGTAAAAATTATATAATTAGTCTAGCTCTAATCAATGATCCAACTCAATTCTCCTATTACACCTTAATTTGACCACAACTTGCTAGTTGCTGCTATTAATGTAATTTAAATTAAGAAAAACAAGTTCCTTTTAATTTCTTTTTGATATTGTGGAATTCGGACCTAAATTTTTTAAAATTTTTTAAAGTTCTTTTATCATCGAATTATTTAAGTGCACCAAATTTTAATTAATGGATGATATATTTTGTATTTAAAATTATAATGGTAAGGGTAAATATATTAATAACTTTTTGATTTTGAAGTTAAATTGTTAAAGAAAAGGAAAGCAAATCACACTTGCCACCTTAATCTTTTAAAAAGAAAAGAAAAAAAAATAAAAAGGAAATTTGGTGGGCTAAAATAAAAAGGCAAAGAAAATCTTGCGATAAGATTCGAAAATTTTTCCATTTTCAATTTCAAATCTCAAATAAAACTCCGTCAAGTAACGCCGTTAACACCGACGAGACGCACACGTCGGTATAAAAACTATAGCAAGTAACAGAAACAACAAACAAACGCACGGACAAAAAAAACTTTGAAACACAAAACGCAATAAAACACAGCTCGATAAGGCACGAAAACCCACTTCCAGTTCTTCACAGATCGGACCAAAACGGTGAGCAATTTACCATTTTTTTACATTTTCTTTGCTCTGCCTTTACCTCTGGATCAGCTTAACCTTTGCATGCATGTAATGATGTTAATGTAATGTAGCTCTGATACTGCATTTGTTTATAAGTTCGTCAACCGATCTGTAAATATCTTTTTTGCTTCGCTTTTGGTGCTTGTTCTGTTCTTGGATTTGTTTCCTATTTCGTTTTTGAGTTCATAATGTGTTTTTTTTTTTTGGTTTATGTTGAGAAGTTTGTTTTGTAGTTGGGAAAATGTGGCGAATGGAAAATAAATTGAAATTTTTTTAGTGTTTTAGCTTAGTTGTGGTCAAGTTTCAAGCTTGACGTTAGATTTTTTTGTGTATTGAAATGAGAACAGAATGTTAGAATTCAAGTTTTAATTTTTTTTAAATTGTTTTTCTCCGTTTTGGAAGTAAAGATATTCTGGGTCGGAGTTGGATTGACTTTCTAATTATCTGAGATATGAGAAAATGAAGCTCAGACTAATTTCTTGTTCTCTTTTTTTTTAGGTTATGTACAAATAAATTATTAGCTCTGAACATATAATACACGTCTGTTTATGGTTTCAAGCTCAGCATATTGCGCATGCCTTGTTATGCGTCAATTTCTTAGTACATAAAAATTTTATAATTCAATGTGACTGACAAGAGATGGTTGGTCTTAGTTTGAATCATTCTACAGTTGGTGGTATCTCCATCTTTTTAAATATATTGATGGAATGTTGTGATAATTTTTTATGCCATATGCCCATGTTTGGAAAGTTGTTTTTCTTGTACTTAATAATCTTTAGTGGTTTCCTTTTTGTAATTGAAATTAGAATCGTTTTATTGTTTTTTGACTCTGTCTCTCTATGTCCCTACATAGTTGGATTAGTTTGCTTTGTTGAGTATTAATTGTGTTGTTTAGTTGGACTTTTGTTATAATTGTTAGATTAAGCACAGCCGCTTCTTTAAGCATTCTTCAGTCCTTATTCTCCTTTTATGCTTCTTGACCATCCAGCTATTGGAAGGAAAATGATTCTGTTAGCTACTACTTTTTCCTAAATAATAAACATATTTTTTCATGCTTGACAAAGCCAAGGTAGTTTCTTTTAAATATTTTTGTTTCTCTGTATTTCTTTTTGCTGGTCAAGCTTCAATATCTTTTATCAGTTCGACTAATCTCATTTGTCCTCAATAAAATCATTAAACATGTTTAGTTGTCTCTAAAATGAGTTTTATTTATTTGTTACTTTTATAAATGTCATAATCAAGTGTCATCCTGGAAAAGAGAAACCTTTGGGCAGATGGCTTCATGACCCAGGATAATATTTGATGAATGACACTCCTACGACTTGGTTCTACGTTGGGGAGAATGTATGTGTTCCAGGCTCGACATTAGAAATCATGGTGTTTAGGAAACTTCATTGATTCTCCCTCAGTTTTTGTTTTGGAATTTCATATTCAGTGTCCTAGTAGTTTTTGACCTCCACTAATTTGTTGATTTATTCAGTTTGTGAGCCCTTATATGAACATTGGAACATAAAGACTTACATTACTGTCACAACCTTAATCATTTTGCATTCATGATGATAAGCGATAATTACTTGTTGCTGAATCTTTCATTCTTATTCATTTAATTTTCATTATATGAAAGGCTTAGTTGAGCCTTTAGGTTGGACTCTGTCATGAACGCTTCCTCTAGGATTGAATACTCTGAAAGTGTAATGGGCTGTACTGCAATTATTTTATTTCTTTTGGTATACCATCTGATATACACTTACTTTCTGTATTTTATTCTGCAGTCCATAAATTTGAGGATGTAGTCAAAATCTACTGAGTTTTATAACAATTTTTGATAAATATGATTGTAACTTATTATGTTGAAACATGCACGAATGACTTTCTTTTTCCAATTAATTTTGTGAGTTTTCCTTCAAAGGAGTGGTCTTGCATTAACATGATTTTGGCCATTGAACATGGCTGTGACTAGAGAGAATGTTACCATACAATTTGTGCAGACATCATTTGTCACGCCTAAAGAATATGAAAATTTCATGTAACTTTGAAATTCACATTTCTCTATTGCAGTGCAATGGGGATAGAAGTTACAGATGTTTGTATGGACAAGGAAGCTGATTGTGTCAAAGTTTATTCAAATGGTGTTTCCCATGATTCTGATCATGAAACAATTCCCAATCATCATGGTGTTGAGGGGTCATATGAACATGTTGATGGGGTTCCTGCACTTCAAATTGTAGAAGAGAGTGCTGAAGTAAAAGAATATGAAGTAAAGGAATGTACTACTGAAAGCTCAACTGAGATATCTGGACTCGATCATATTGAGAAAGGTAAGGAAGAGCAGAATGTAGTAAGCTCAAATCCAGAGGCTGGCTTGCCTACGGAGAAGGCCAAACCAGAAGATGTGAAAACAAAGGATAATAGTAAGTCACGGTTAGTTGTGAAGCATGCTTCAAAAGGGAGTGCTGGAAATGTTCGAACAAAACACACCATTCCACAGCCATTTGCCCTGGCAACTGAAAAGCGTGCTTCAAATGGTACTCGTCCTTCTGCAGCTGAATCCAACAGTGTGAAATCATCTAATGCAAATGGCCTGCGGCATCTGAACAACAAAAAGCTAAATCAGGTAATTTCAGCAACTTAATCTAGATTTTCAATATTGTTACCAGCTGTGGTAAATTTAAAATGTCACAGGATGATAAAAAAGAATGTAATGGCATCATAATGAGCAGCTTGTAATATGAAGGCTATCTTTTGGTTAAAAGGTTCAAAATCGTATTGTTGATAATCTCAGAAGAAATATTCTTACCATTGGCCTGTTAACTTCTGTGCAGCCGCCATTGGTGCCCAGGAAGCCATTGCAACCTAACAACAAGAAGCATTCTGATGAGGAAGATGCTTGTTCTGTTGCTTCCTCGTATCCTCTTGCCTCCAGGAATTTTATCTTGACATTTTGTTCTAAGCTATTTTGTTCCTTTTTATTGCCTCCTCATTCTCTCTGTTTAAAATCAATGTTCTCTCTTGACAATCCCTAGCACTACAGCATCTGTACGGACTATTAAATCCAGGATGACTGTTGCAGCAGCTCCTGTATTTAGATGCACTGAACGTGCAGAGAAACGGAAGGAGGTACTGCCTTCTGCCTTCATCAATGTACATGAGAATTACCTTTTTATTATTCATATGTATTTTGTTTTGAATCTCTGTGCCTATTATGTTGCCATTATATTAGTTTTATTCAAAACTAGAGGAGAAACACCAAGCGTTGGAAGTTGAGAAAAGCCAAAGTGAAGCAAGGACCAAGGTATAACTCTAATGTAGACACCCAATGATAGTCAGAAATCTGTCTCTCTCATGATTATATATAGAAATTAATCATCCTTTCGATTAGCCAAACTCAGTGATCATCATCAACTTGCATTTGTCTGTAAGAGTCAGATAATTTAACCTGTCTTTTTGCTTTGTCCTTCTCATAAATCTTAATATTCTAAGGAAGAAATAGAGGCTGCTATCAAGCAATTGAGAAAGAGTTTAACTTTTAAGGCAAACCCGATGCCAAGCTTCTACCATGAGGGACCACCACCAAAAGTTGAGCTGAAAAAGGTACTGCATAAATTTGTTTAATTCTTTTTCTGTCACATCAAACTCTGGGATTCTGAGATGCTATGAAACTGTTTCATTCACAAAATAGCTGAGAAATATCAACTAATTTTGTAATGAAGAGAACGTAAAACATGAGTATATGATTATCTATTAGATATATCATTTTCCTGAAAGTATATCAGCTTAAAACATGATTTTGTTGCATTTAATGGACGGCAGATGCCACCAACTCGTGCAAAATCACCAAAGCTGGGTCGAAGGAAGAGCTGTAGCGATGTAGTCAGTTCAAATCAAGGAGACAAAGTGAAAGGAGCTAATCATGTGGGAAGTCGTCAGAGTCTAGGTAATTACAAAGACACCACCACCCTTGGTTCCACTAACAAAAAGGATTTGACCAACATCCAGAATGGCCTTGTCATCTGCAAACTCCAAGATGAGCCTAATCAAGTGGAAGAGGTGATTCTGCCCTTGGTAAATGGACATAGTAACACAGAAATTGGTGTTGTTCAGTCTTGAATTTCTGGTGAGCTCTCTAATTTATTGATTTATTGAGGGAGGAGGTCTTTATTTTCTCTTGTTTTCTTGTGATGCTCTGAAGAATGTGCATTCTGTTGCTTTTAAGTTGCAAGGACTTGTTGTAATGTTTGTGTAATTATGAAGTGTAAATTTTCTGTAACTTATACATAAAGAGTCCGCATTTTGTAATAAAAACCGTTTCTTCTTCATTTGTTTAATTCAAAGAAAAGTTGTCTGCCGTATTCACTCATCTTTGAATAATCTGTTTAACTAGAGGATGTTTATTCCCCTGCACTTTATTTGATTTTGGTCCGAGTTTGGAAATGATTCAAAACAGCCAAAATAGGATGACCTGTTAGACAAAACAGAACTTGTAATGTTGGTACCAATATGTTTGAATTCCATGAAGATTGTGTCCTGAAAGGTCAAGCTTGTATGGTAGTTTGTGAGAAGTGATGTTTTGCTTGTTTTATCCATGAAGAGAAATGTAAAGTTAAGAGGCAAAATGACCCAGTAATTATTTGTTAGGTGAGAAATTGTGCTTTATTGGACTGGAAATTACTGTTTTGTACTTTTGTTTGGTTATGTTTTGCTTTATAAATGAAACGCATAAAGCTAAAAGAAAAAGGCAGTGGAGGGTAAATAGTGAGTTGTTTTAGTGGCTAAACAGCAAAAGATGACTTTCTGAGCAGAAGATGCTCCATTTGTGGAAACAAAATTTGCCGGTCAAAAGCACTCTGGCTTTAGATTGGCTCTACTTCAGTCTCTTGAATTTTCAGTGTACGTCTAATCCTGATCTTTCTCATATTCATACATTCATTTAGGCAGTTCTTGGATAAATTAAAGGGATAAAGGAATAAAATTTTTTTTTACTCTAATAATTTAATCTAATTAACAATTTTACTTTAATTAAATTTAAAATATTTAATTTATTTTAATTTGTTAATTTTTATCGTTAATTACGACGAAAAAAAGAGTTTTAATATATCATTATTAATTTATCATTATTGTTTGTATTTAACTTTGGACACGTGGCATAAATTCATTCATTTACTATTTTTAAATGCGTGATGTAATCTTATTAATTTATTTAATTTAATATAATTAAAAAATAAATTTTAATAAAATGACGTGTTATGATAAATAAAATAAAATGCGTGTTATTATGTAATTAATTTATATTTTTAATAAATTAATTAATGTATATTTTAATAAGTGTTTATAATAAAATGATGCGTGTTTTAATATAATTAGTTACATATAACACGTGTCACCATGTAATTAATTATCTTTTAAAAATAAAATTAATTAATTAATAATTAAAAACAGAATTTGGCGCCGATGTTGAAAATTGGTAGTCTGCTAATCATTTTTCAATAACGGTGGAGTAGGAAAAAAAATCAAATTTTACATTATTAGACTCTATTTTTATTGATCTATATAATGGCGAAGTCATTTCTTGTTAAAAAAAAGACCAAAAATGATGGAGAGGAGCGGCGGTGGTCGCTACCTCTCTCCACGATTTTTGCACATCTTCTAGTCATTTTTTGTCAAAAATGACCATATCGTTATGTAGAAGAGGAAAAATAGTCTAATAATGTAAAATTTAATCATTTTTATTACTGAAACGTTGCCAAAAAATTAGGCCTGGGCAGAATCGATTTCAGCTCAATTCAGTTCTACCCTTTAGAACCGAACCGAACTAGTTCAGTTCGATTTGGTTCATTTTTAGTTTTTATTTTTTTCAACTTTTAGTGTATTTTTTTTATTTGAACTAAACTGAAATTGAATAGAATCCGAATTTATCGATTCTAAATAAAATTAACTAAACCAAATTGAAATTTTTAGTTTGGTTCGGTTTTCAGTTAAACCGAATCAGTGTCCACCTCTACGGTGTCATTTGTAATTAATCATATTTTAACATATGTTATCATGTTAATTTTTTTTTAAATTATACTAAATTAAATGAATAGATGAGATTACGTCACATGTTCAAAGATAATGAATGGATAAGATTGTATCACGTGTCCAAAATTTAATTTATTTATTATGATCAAATTTTTTTTTATCCTTCCACTATTAAAATTAACGAAAAATGTTAATAAATTGTGACAAAATTAAGTATTTTAAATCTAATTAAAACAAACTTATATTTTAGACCAATTTTTTGAATTAAAACTATCCTTATCCCTAAATTAAATATCAACTTCTTGGAAGTAGTTTGAAATCGCAATAAACATTTCTGTGGTCTATTTTTAAAATGTTTAGTTGAAATGGATACAACACTTTTTGAAAGCAGCAGAGTTACCGCAGTGTTCTCCAAAGAAGCATCTAATACAAGCTTTTCCAGAAGCACTACATAATCATGTGTTTTCACATAAAGCGTTTGTTAAAAATCATATTCCACACCATGTGTTTTCACACAAGTTTACATGTCAGCTATATTCTACAACACATTTTTTCTTTTGTCAGTTAATGTGTATATCATCCCATTTCTCCTTTTTGTGATTGGTAACAAACCCTTTTCCTATTTTTTCAATTTGTTTATAATGCTTTTTTTTTTCTACTATGCTGAATCCCTCTCCTTTATATCAAATCTTGGATATGGTAAAAGCTGTAGCAGGCCAAGTTGTATATCTTTCCATTTAAGCTAAGAATCAGATTATTTGTGATATGCCCTCATTTGTTGAAGCTTCTCTCATCTCTAATCTCCCCTTTTTCTTCAAGTGGGAAACAAAAAGAGACATCCTTTAAACACCCTTGTCAAGATCATCATGAACTAGCCATCCCATCCACTCCTTTATGTCACTGTTCACTCACTAATAAACCCATAAAAACATCAATCTCTCAAAACATTATTGACCCATCAACTGATGAATCTCAATAAGATCATTTCAAAGGACGGGCAATAACAGTGCCATGTGTCCCTTCTTCTTTTTTTTAATGGTTTTGGGTTAAGGCAGGTGGGAGAGGCACACACACACACAAGAGAGAGCTTTTGCTAGTCTTTTAATTTTATTAATTAGTTGCTAAAAGAAGATCTTTCTTTCACCACAGTATTGCAGTCAATCTTCTTATATTTTAACCCATTTTATTGTCGCTGACAGATGGCCTTTTAAGTCTTAACCTCCTCCACCAAACTACAACTTTACATCATTTTCCATTCTTTTGAAGCTAAGCTTGTGTTTGGTTGCGGTTCTAAGAAAATGTCTACGACCCTTCAAATTATCGAAATTACATTGTCAAATATATATACCATGCAGAAGATCAATCCTGGTGCAACAAACAAAAGAGAAATCTAGATTCTTTCTTGTTACATAATTTATAATGTTCACGAACCACGAGAGGTGCATACACACTCAACAAAATACAGCCTTAATTGTTATATATATATATATAATTAATCTAATAAATTACATAACTCATCATATCATAATATTTTATAATACATTATAAATTATGTAAAAATTATAAAAAATTATAGATTTATTAAATAGTGACATGTGACAATGTTATTCATCATATAATGAGCTATATAACCCATTAAATTAATTATATATATAATAAAAAATAATTTAATAAATTATGTAATTTATTATATAATAAATAAAACTGTCACATATCACTATTTAATAAATTTATAACTTTTTATAACTTTTACACATTTTATAATGCACTATAAAATTTTACTATATGTCTAAGAATTCATCATATAATAAGTTATATAGTCTATTAAATTAAATTTCGTGTATGTATCTAAGAACTCACTATATGATGAGTTATATAACCTACTAAATTAAATTTCATATATATATATATATATATATATATATTTGTGTAAAGATGGGAAAAACTATAGAAAGTGGGACTATAATGTAATGGTGACCCACAAAATGATACTCTTTTAAACTCATCCTCGCGTATATAAGGGCCCTTCATAAATAATATATACATGGCCAAATCAATATCAAACAGTTCTCAGCTCCTCTCTGATCTCTCTTATTTGTTGAGGGGAATGCTGTCTGGTTCGAGCCCATTCATTTGAATGAATGAAAGCAAGCGAGCAATATCATCTGAATGATCTCGGACCAGGCTTCATTCCCCTCAAACTCTTTGCATTCATCACATATTTGATCTTCTTTACTACTAGAAGCCCTTGGACTTGGAGAGGAATATATATTGCCGTCGGTCAAACAAAGGTTTGTTTTATCTTTGATCCATTGTTTAATTAGATCATCTTCTTCTTTCTCGCATGCATCAATCTAGCTAGTTGCTTTCCTACCTTGTATATGCAGCTAATGAAGCCAGGCTCATCAAAAGGGCACATATGAGAAAATGGCATCTCTTTGGAATTGGGGATTGTCAATCTAAGAAGGTATATATAAGCTATTATATATGGCTCATTTTCAAGCACATCCATGGCTATTTTAAATGGATAATAAATAGTTGTTTCTCCATATACATATATGTATCACCTTCTTGTTCATCATGGGATACTAAATCAACTCTTGCAAAAGAAATGATCTACTACATATATCATAGGGCAAAAGAAAGAGGGTGAAGTTTCATTAATAAGTTTTCTGACATTTCCATTGTTTAGAGTAGAAATAAGGGAATGTAGAAGAAGTAAAACCCATTGAAAAACCATTTTTCAATGGAGTAGTTTTTGGTTTTGGAATTCCAAATGCAACTGCTCTTTCTGCACTTGGTTTCTTTTTGTTGCTACCAAATTCGTTGAAAACCAGAAATAGGGGGGTTAAGGTGTGAAAATGTGACCGAAAAGAGAAAGCAAAAACAAAGTAGTTGTTTTGTTTCATCCTTTTGCAGTTGAATTTTTGCCAAATTAGCTTTGCTTGTGGAGAGTTGCAAAGAATAAGCAGCTAATTTGAACCTTTCACTTTATTTGTTGCATGAGATGAGAAGAGAGTGCCCCATCAAATTAATTGAGCTTTGAATTCACTCCTTTTAATTTTCTCTCCATAAGACTGCCATCATAACCAGCTCCCCTTAGTCTTTGCCATTTCTTCACTTTTTAATACCGTGTGGGTCAGACCCTACCCAACGTGGGTCACATAATATGTGCATGAAGATTGAAAAATAGAAAATAATAATAATAACTCACATTAATTAACATTTTAATACAAGATTATTAATCTAAGAAAAACACTACTAACTAAACATTATATAAACCCCTTTTAATAAAAAAATCAAAAGCACTACAAAAAAAAATATCAAATACTTCTCGCACTGGATATTAATAAAACTACTTTCAAACTTGCATGTTATGTTATGAAATGTGCACATAACTAGTAAATATTTTTCTTCCCATGTTACTTCACGTTGGCCATACTTGCATGTTTGTTTGGTAGTAATGGCAAGAACTGGAAACAGACGGCATCCAGCTGGGTCTTGAGTCTTGACTAATATTGTTCATGTTCTTGCATTAATAATGTATGAATATTAGGCATTCTTTTTCTTTTGTTTAGGGAAACACAGATTGGTGTTTTGGCAAGATTTGTTGCATGTGCTATTAATTGTTTGACCAAAAACACTGATCATAGTTATAAATAAACATTGTAACCACAATATGCATGCCTCTTTCTCAATCTTAAGGCCATATATATTTATGATTATAATACTTATTAGTATTATTTTTGAAAAATGTCCAAAAATATCCAAGGCCATAAATTTTTATAATAAAGAATTATTTAACTAATTTTTATAAGTAAAAAAGATAATAAATAGATGAAATTACCTTTATTAATAATAAAGTTGGAGACCAAAATAGTAAACATAGCCCATGATTCCTCGGGTGCGTGACCCTGTCACTGGGACGCGGTCTCAACCTTCTTTTTTAGTTTTTTTTTTAAGTTTTGTCTATTTTTATCTTTTTCTAACTATTTTTAATTAAATTTATCAATTTTTAACTTACACTACTCTAAATCTATTCATTTTAACTCACTTTAAAGTGTGTTTTAATTAAAATTTTAAATAACTTATAAAAGAGATGTAAAAATACTTCAAAAGTAAAATCGTCCGAAAATCAAATATTTGACTTAAAAAATTTATAAATGTATTGAGGACTAAAATAAATTTTTACTAAAAAAAAAAAAGAGACCATCTTCAAAAATTTCCTATTAACTTTCAAATAGTGCATAAAACTGTAAATCAACCAAGTAATTAGCATGTATTTGATTGTAATAATCACAACAATCAAAATATGTATATATCATTGCCATAATCATAATAAATAAGCTCATGATTTTAACCCCATCATAACATTATGCAAATAATAATTAAAGCAACACAGACAAATCTAGCTTTAGCCTTGAACCTTTTTGTGATAATAATTTTTATCTGTATATCAATCATAAGCAATGACATCATAATTTGTATATAGATACGTATATAATTCATGTCAGTGTAGTTTTGAAGCCTAGATATGAGTCAAAAAGGAGAGAGAGACATCTTGAATATGTTAATGTATCACAAAAATAAAGTGATTCCTATGCTCGATAAAGCCATCTTCAAATTTTCTTCGATAATAGTTACTAGAGCCCCTCACGTTTTTATAAGTGCTTTTTTGAGACTCGTCCCGTTTGGAAAATTTTAAAAAGCATTCAACAGCTTATTAAAAAAATTTGCTTGCCAAAAAGTCCTTTTGAAAAGACTGAAAGGGAAAATGTGTTACACTTGCACCCCAACCACATCTCTTAATTTTCCTTGATTCTGTATGTATATGTAAACCATAAAAATTAATACCAAGAAGAAATTTTGCTTTGCATTTTTTTTTTTATACAACAGAGGATAGAGAGGGAATAAATTAATTGATTACCTAGTTATTTAATGATAATATTGTAGAAGCCAAACCAGAACATGTCCACAAAATGAGCAATCAATAAGTTATAAGCTAAAATGCACTCATATGTTTGTTTCAACGGCAAAAATATGTGTATTCTCTAACTTAAGTCGGCGTTCAAATCTTGAGAAAGATAAAAAAAAATTTTCATTCATTTTATTGTTAGAGATAATTATCAGTTGCTCTTTGTAAAGATAGTTATCAGTGGTTACAGAGTTGCAATTATCCTTATAATTTTTTTAAGTTGTAATTATTTTTATAATTCTTTGAAATATAAATGTAATACTTGTTTATATATATATATAATAAGCTAAAACAGTACAAATAACACAATAATTAATTTTTTTTAAAAAAAATTTGGACCCAACACGGAAGTTATTAATTGTGAGAAATGTAAAGATAATATATTTTATTATATATTGTAAAATTATACAATGGAGCCTTTATATAGGCTGTAACATTATTACATAATAGAAAAGTAATATTCATAAGAAAATAATATTTTACATTAATAACATATATATATATATATAGTAGGAGGGCATAAAAGAATTATTCCAAAATCATTCTAGAATTATTCCTTAATACTCTCCTCCTAAAACTCAAGATGGCACAGTAGAAGCAAGTTTGCGTTTAGAGATTAGAGCATGAAAACGGCGCGAAAAAAAAGATTTGATAAAAATATCAGCAAGTTGCTCCTTAGATGAGATGAAGTGGAGCATGATAATGCCTTGAGAAACGTGTTGCTGAACAAAGTGACAATCTGTTTCAATATATTTAGTCCGCTCATGAAACACATCATTGTGAGCAATTTGGATAATACTTTGATTGTCACAATAAAGAGGTGTAGCTCTAGTATGAGAAATACTCATATCTTCAAGAAGCCAGCAGAGTCAGACAATTTCTTGGGTAGTATCTGCAAGAGCACGATATTCAACTTCAGTACTCGAGCGAGCAACAGTTGTCTGTTTCTTACTTTTTCACGAAAGAAGATAATCACCCAAGAAAAGACAAAATCCAGTAGTTGATCTACGATCCGTAGGATCACCCGCCCAATCTGCATCAGCATAAGCTAGTAACACAAGAGAAGAGTAAGCCGAAAAATAGAGACCGTGAAGAAGTGTACCTTTGAGATAACGTAAGATATGAAAAATTGCTGCATAATGAGAGATACGAGGAGCGGCCATAAATTGACTCACAACATGAACAGCATGAGCAATGTCTGGGTGAGTAACTGTAAGGTAGACCAAACTACCAACTAATTGACGATAAAGTGTAGCATCACTGAAAAGAGTACCATCAGAGGATCGGAGTTTGGTATTAGGCTCTAGAGGAGTGGAGGCAGTCTTACTGTCTGTTAACCCAGCTTTAGCAAGTAGATCGGATGCATATTTAGCCTGAGAAAGATAATACCCAGTAGAGTCGGATAGTACTTCAAGGCCAAGGAAATAATTAAGGTTGCCAAGATCTTTCATCTCAAAGTGTTGCTGAAGAAAGTTCTTGAGAGTGAAAATACCAAGAAGATCATCACCCGTGGTAATCATATCATCAACATAGATAAGTAGGAGAACACAACCTTGTGTGTCTTGCGGACAAAAAGAGCTAAGTCATAGGGACTAGACTGAAAACCATGCTGAAGAATAGTCCCACTAAACTTTGCAAATCATACACGAGGAGCTTGTTTAAGACCATACAGAGCACGACGAAGTTTACAGACTTTGCCTGGAGGATGTGGATAACCGGGAAGAGGCTTCATATACACTTCTTCAGTGAGATCACCATTGAGGAAAGCATTTTTGACATCCATCTGAAATAATGTCCAACCACGAACTGCAGCAACAGCTAATAAACTTTGAACAGAAGTAAGTCTAGCAATTGGGGTAAAAGTTTCTTCATAATCTATTCCATATTCTTGGGTAAAGCCTTTGGCAACAAAGCGGGCTTTATAACGCTCAATAGATCCATCAAATTTGGTCTTGATCTTGTACACTCATTTGCATCCAATGACAGTTTTATTAGAAGGAAGAGTAACAAAATCCCAAGTATGCGACTTCTCAAAGGCCTACAATTCTTCTGTCATTGCTTGCTGCCAAACAGGATTAGAACTAGCCTCAAAATATGATTGAGGCTCATATAAAGAAAATGTAGTAGAGAAACAGTGATAATCACGAAGTTTAATAAGAAGTTCTCTTACCCGAGATGAACGACGAAAAGAGGGTATAAAGGAGGCCTCAGGGATGTTGAGAGCAGATCCTTCAGACGAGGTAGGAGGCTTAGAAGTAGGCGTCGTTTCAGCAGATTCACCTATATGAAACTCAGAAGAAATATCTATATGTAAAGTATTGGAAAAAAGATCAACAAAATTATCTGTAAAAAATTGTGACATAAGAAGAGACACAAATTTAAAGTTAGATACAGAGAAAAACATCGTATGCTCGAGAAAGACTACATGACGAGAAACACGAAGACGGTTAGATATAGGATCCCAACACCTATAACCTTTATGTTCTATCCCTTATCCCAAGAAGCAACATAATCGAGTACGTGGCTCGAGTTTAGTATACTCATGTTTTTGAAGTAGAACAAAACAAACACAACCAAATACTTTGAGGAGTTTGTAATTAGGTGGAGTTCCATAAAGACGCTCATAAAGTGACTTGTTCTCTATAACAGGAGAAGGAATACGATTAATGGTAAAGACAGCGGTTAAAGCAGCTTCTCCCTAAAAACATTCAGGACAAGAGGAAGAGTTAAGAAGAGCACGAGTAGTATTTAAAATGTGTCTGTGTTTACGTTCAGCTCTCCCATTTTGCTGAGATGTACTAGGACAAGACCTTTGACATATAGTACCATGTTCCTGTAAAAGATTTAGAAAATCAGAGTCTCTATACTCCATATAATTATCAGTGTGGACAAATTTAATAGGACATGAGAATTGAGTTTTAACCATCTGTGCAAAATCTCGGTAAATTTTACTAAATTCGAATCGTTGTTTCATAAGAAACAACCAAGTATACCGAGAATAGTCATCAACGAAGATCACAAAATATTTGGATCCTCCCATTGTAGGATTTGGAGAAGGACCTCATATATCAGAATGTACAAGATCAAATGGAGCATGAGAGACGGTAGTACTATTATTAAAAGGTAAGACTGGTTGTTCAGCTAGAGGACATGTAAGGCAATCATCTTTATTATCAGAAACAGTACCTAAGTGACCACTGGATACTAGAGATCGGATGCGATTGATTGACGCATGACCCAAACGAGAATGCCAAAGATGTAATGAAGGTACCGAAGAGGTAGACGTTACAGACGAAGGATATAGAAATGATAAATCTAAAGAGATAAGTTCATTCAGACATCCAACCTTACGGCCTGTCCCAAGCGTCCGACCGGTCTTTGGATCCTGCACACAATAACCAGAAGCAGTAAACAAGACATTAAGACCAAGTTCGCATAATTGACCAACAAACAAAAGATTTAAAGTAAGGTTAGGAATAAAAAATGTGTCAGATACAGAAAGATTATGGCAAGACACATGACCAACATAGTTAACTTTCATGAGAGAACTATTAGCAGTTTGAATAGATGATAAATAGGAATTAAGAGTTTTACAGAAGAAAATTGTAAGATCAGAAGTCATGTGATTACAACATACAGAGTCAAAATACCAATAAGAATTACCTGAAAAATTAGAAGAGGCAGAAATAAAGAGTTTACCAAAATTAGAAAGGAGTAGACGGAGTAAAAATTCAAGGTTATTAGGGGAACAATTCACACCATCCTATGCAGGAGTAACAGTAAATCCTGTAAGAGCAGCACCTTGAGATAGTGCAGATATGTGGCATGGGCTAGATAGAGCAGAACCAGTAGAATAACACTGAGAAGTACCACACTTATCCATAAATTCCAAAACCTCTTTCCTTCTTTTTTTTTTACTAATAACAATTTAGTCCCTAAATTTATATTAATTATAAGTTGACCCCTAAACTTTTAATAATAATAAATTGACCTCTCAAATTTAAATAATTATAAAATGGCCCCTAAAAATACTATAATTACAAAAATATCCTAAAAATTTTAGAAATTGCAAAAAAAGCTCAAAAGAATAGGAAATTACGATCTGACCTAAAAATACTGAAAACTTTATAAACAAGCCCTTAACAGAAACTAGTGAATTTCAGATGGCGCGTCTAGCTTGCTCCGACCTTCGATTGAGATAAACTCGACAACGTTTGAACGGCCGGTAACTGAGAATTATTTTGGTCTGGGCGGTGTCGGTCATGCCGCTGTATAACGGCCGGGATCTAAAGTGAAAGTAATCGGCGGCAGTGAAGTTTCGACGGCGCGTCCGGCAGTTTCTGACCTCGGATTAGCGCGTCGGCGGCGGCACTGAACGGCTGGTGATAGGGGATTTATTTGGTGTGGGCAGTGTTGGTCATGTTGTCGTAGAACGGCAGGGATCTGAAGTGACAGTGGCCGACGGCAGTGGCATTTCGACGGCGCGTCTGGCGGTTTCAGACATCGGATCGGTGCGTCGTCGACGGCGTTGAAATGGCCAGAGGATTCTGAGTAATTAGAGATAGGCGGTGGCTAAGACGGCAATATTTTGAAATTTTCTAGTGACTTTTCAAAAAACTCCGGTAGATTCCGTCAGGTTTTGAAAAAAAATTTCGACAAATTTCTAACTAAACAAAATGACAATGAAAAAACCAAAACTCTGATACCATGTGAGAAATGAAAAGAGAATATATTTAATCGTATATTGTAAAGTTGTATATTTGAGCCTTTATGTAGGCTGTAACATTATTACATAATAGGAAAGTAACATACATAAAGAAATAATATTTTACATTAATAACATGTATATATGGTAGGAGAATATAAAATAATTATTCCGGAATCATTCCAGAATAATTTTAGAATTATTCCTTAATATTGATAATATTCAATATTAAATAGTTTTGAGTGTTCATTTTCTCAATTGGTAATTTATTTATTTATTTTTGACTGGTACAAAAAAATTTAGAATTTTAAATCTCCATTACACTAAAATATTAAAGGAATTTAATTTACATCGTTGTAATAATAATTTAAAAAATATATACATTCAAGGGTTATTTTAAACCATCTTAATATGACATCAAAAATTGCATCTAATTTTATTTATAACTAGTGATTGATTTTTTTTTTATAAAAAAAATCAGAATTTTTAATTCAGCATGTTAAAAATTTTGATTTCTAAAGCGTAAAATGACAAATTAAAATGAAGGGTAAAAATATAAGTAAAAAAAGACTTCAGTAAAATTTGAAATTTGAAATTGTGATAACAGAAGCCTTTTGAAATTTGAATTGAAAGAGGATAAGCAAAATCCAAAATGCAAAAGCATGCCAGACGACATTTAATATACTATGAACCTGAAAATGGTATACGAGGCCCATGGGCTATGGCCTAACCTAAGATGGGTTATGAGTTGACCACAATTACAGGTGTCAAATTGGTTAGGCAACCTGAACCGTTAATGAGTCTAGCCCACTTCTTCCACGCGCCAGACCTAATAACTATCAGATTGGGCCTAGTTTTAAGGCTTGAAAGCCTAACAAGTAATAGCCAACAAAAAATTTAGGTTTAAACTTCAAACTCGTAGCCTTAATAATGAAAAATACTTTAAAACAATAATAAGAATGGTGATAATTACTCCTTAAAAAATGTATAAAAACATCTCAATTTTTGTAATTTTATATAGTGACTATGTAATTGTAAATTATTATTAAGTAAATAATTTTTTATGTTAATTTTATAAAATCTTTTATATAACATTAACTTTAATATTATTTTTTCATCTTAAATTCATTGTTAAACTAAAATATATTTTTTGAGAAATACAATATTTGAAGTGATATTGTAATTAATATAATTGACCAATTTTGTATTGATTGTTAAATTCTACACCTTACGAGTTGTCTAGTTATTTGAAATTTGATTTATCAAATGTTTTTATTATACTTTAATTAAAATTACTTGACATTTTAAATTGATGGAAACAATCTATAGAAAATATCTATAATTTTTATTTTATCACATAATCTACTAACTCCTTTAGTATTGACTATAGCACTAGAGTAGGCTTTTAGTGGATGACAAGGTATTAGATGATTGAAAGAGTAGATTAACAGATAATATACTTGATTCTCTAATATGCATGAAAGATTGGGATGCAGCAAAAAATAGAGCACAAAATGATAAATAAAGGGATAGCTGAAGATTTTGAAAATGTTAAAATATGATAAATAAGCTTAACCAATGAATTAAATTTATCCTTATAATTTTTGTAATTATGATTAGAGCATTGTAAATTATTGATAGTTTAACCAGTGTCAATATAGTTAAGATGTACTAAAATTATAATGATGCAATTCTCTTTTATTATCACATAAAATTTTAATTAATAAAAACTGGCATTCTATTATATTTTAATTATTTATTTATTTATTCTATCATCATAATATTAATAAATAATTTTTTTATATAATTAAATAATTCAAGCGAGTTTTACAAGTCTGGCCCAAAAAAAATTGCCTAAACCCAGCCCCCTTTTAACTCGGTCCAATAGGTAGACAGTGCCTCACAAATGGTGATGGGTCTTGACCCTATCACCCAATCCAGCATGAAAGCTCGTGTACGCTCGCCCGCCCCGTCCGTTTGACAGCTCTGACCACAATCTATCCACAAATATAAATTTAAAAAATTTACCACCTAATTAATAAATAGTAAATAGCCGGCAAAATACACTCCAGCCTATCTCGCCGCGTAGAGTCCGAATAGCTGTAACTGTAAGTCTGTAACTGTACTCAGCATTTAGCATCTGCCCCTTTCTTTCTTGATTCTTTTCTTAGTTCTTCCCGACAATATAAAAATAGCCCCTTCAAATTAAATTTAATAACCTTATCCTCAAATTTCTCACGCTCCCTCTCCCTCTCTCGCGTGCACTACACCTCCCAAACCAAACCCCAAATGGCGCAGTTCTTCTCTTCTTCTTAAACTATTCCCCGCCGTCCCTTGGCTCCACACACCAAACTAAAACTCCATCAACCGTCTCCATTCTGCCACGTCATGATTTCGTTTTGTCAAAATCACAAATAATGCTCTTTAATGCTTTCTCTCTCTAAAAGCCTATTCCATGTCTTCCTTCTCTCTCTAGATCTCCCGCAACCGAGACGTCAATGTGAACTCGTTTTGTCGGGGAATCTAAAAATTTTCTCGGAGAATTTTTTATTTTCTCGAGAGCCTTTCCGAAATGGATGAGGTGTTCTTTGATATGACGGAGTTTTTGAAGAGACCTTCGATTACCGAAACATTAGTCGACATTTTGCTATGTGCAGTCCCGATTTGGCTGGCCATCATGATCGGCCTCGTGATCGGCTGGTCATGGCGACCGAGATGGACCGGCTTGGTTTTCCTCGGCCTCCGGAGCAAGTTCAGGTTTGTATGGACTGCGCCGCCTGGCTTCGGCGCCCGCCGGCTCTGGCTCGCTTTTACGGCGCTCTCAGCTTTCTCGGCTTGCCGCGCGCTTTGGAACAATTTCAAAGGAAAAGGCGCAAAATCGGCTTCAGCTACCGCGTCGGCTGCCGAAGGCAGTTCTGTTGATCGAGCCGCTGATGAAATTAGGTCAGTGTTCAATTTTATCATTTTTACAATTTTTTTATTTAGGTAGGGTTTGATTTAGGAATTAAGTTTACATTTTTGTATTATTTTTTTGTGAAAAAATATTTTGTTCGTAAAATTTATGCTTATTTTGATGATTTCTAATTACAATTAAATACGAGCTATTGATAAAATTGCAGTTGGGCTACATGTCTCTAATTGCTTTTTTGAGTTACGTGTCTGTTTGAATATCCTTAGTTGAGGTGGTGGTGTTGCTACGTACGTGCATGAAAATCCGTAGGTTTGTTAACTGGGGAGCTGTTATTTATTATTGTCTCTTTTAAGTTTAGATGCAGAACTTTAGAAGAGATGAGTGATGTGCTAGGAATTGTTAATTATGATAATAGATTTCCCATCTCCCTAAATGTGATTGGGTGACTGCAAACAGGCTCCATCCACCCTGCCCCCTTCCATGTTGTTCCATGTATGGAAACTATTGGATTTGGGGATAAGCATTGAAGCAATTTAAAGGGAGAATGAAATATATGCTGATGATGTTGTTCTTGTCTTGTGTACTAAAGGGATAAGCATTGAAGCAATTTAAATATGTTTGGTGATTGTGGTTACATGTGTTGCTACTTTTGTTACACATGCAGTTCCGTCTTGATATGCTAGAGAGATTGAGGAACATTTTGACACTGATACATAAACTCAATAATTGGAGGATTTGAATTCATCTATGTTTGCCTTGTTCATGTTATAGTGCTATGTCTACAAGATGCATAATTAAAGGAGAGAAGATAATTGTTGAAGTATATTAGTTGTAAAGTATTAGGTATAAAAGTAGTTGGTAGTTGTCAAGTAATTATAAATTAGATAGTAGTTGTAAAGCAGATATTAAATGACTTCCTTCTTTCTATATATACTTGTAACATCTATACTTGAAAAACAGATAAGAGAATTCTTTTTTCTCTCAATTTCTTTATATGATATCAGAGCCAACTCTTGGCTTTTGAGTTGTCTTCCTTCCGGCAATACTGCCTGTCACTTTCGACAGCACTGCCTATCATTTTCGGCCACTGTGCTCTCATTTTTTAGTGGTCGTGCCCCCATTTTTTTAGTGAACGTGACCGCAGAAAGATCTCACTGGCAAGACCTAAGAAATCGTCATTGGAGCATCATCGGACGCACTTCCATGAGCCGGAAACAGTTTCACTTTCCAGCGACCGTACCAACCTCCGACCATCTCCATTGACCTCAGAAGACATCAGCAACCAGCTCTGCCGAAGCTCAATCCCCACTAAACGATGGACACGTTGCCATGCGCCAATGACAACCTCACTTTTGGGGAACTTCAATTGCCGATCTACGTCTTTTCAACGTGCGTGCAGCCTCACCGTTGGTGTCCCTGTCTTTAGACGTCGCTGTCACTGTTGCCGAAAATCGATGCCGTTGCCAGAAAACTGCCACTGTTTCTAGAAAATCGTTGCCGGAAAATCCCTTTTGTATTATCCGTCAATCTCTCTCTGGTTGGTAATTCAAAATGACTTCTAAACACCTCAAAATAGGTCCTACCTTTCCTTTAGTTCATTTTCTATAATTTCTAGGAAAAATTAATTGGAAGTAGTAATTATACCTCATGGGCTGTGTCCATTGAATTATGGTGTATGAGATATGGCTTAGAAGACCATTTAACTACCAGTGTTACAGATTTACAAGATAATGATACAATTGAGTTGAAAAAGGTTTATGCCTTACTGTGTAACCAATTATGGCAAGCTATTGATCTTTAACTATATCCCATTTATAAGGCCTACCAGACTAGTTTTGATATTTGGAATCAAGCTAAGTTATTATATACTAATGACATTCAAAGACTGTATTTTGTTGTCTCGGATCTTGTCAATCTGAAACAATAGGGTATGAATATGTCAGAATTTCTTGGATGGATGGCATCCCTCAAAACTGAATTCAATTCACTTCTGCCATTTGGTAAGACTGTTGTCGAAGACCTTGCACAAAGGGACAAGTTTTTTATGGTTCTGACCCTGGCTTCTATAGTTCTAAGCTCTTACCAATTCGATATCAGATCCTTGCCAGTGCAACTATTCCTTCTATGGATGAGGTGTTTGCTCGGCTCCTTCGTGTTTCTGCTCCAGGTCATGTTTATGGACCATCTGTAATTGACTCCTCAGCCTTGGCATTCAAAGATATTTGATATTTGGAATCAAGCTAAGTTATTATATACTAATGACATTCAAAGACTGTATTTTGTTGTCTCGGATCTTGTCAATCTGAAACAATAGGGTATGAATATGTCAGAATTTCTTGGATGGATGGCATCCCTCAAAACTGAATTCAATTCACTCCTGCCATTTGGTAAGACTGTTGCCGAAGACCTTGCACAAAGGGACAAGTTTTTTATGGTTCTGACCCTGGTTTCTATTAGTTCTAAGCTCTTACCAATTCGATATCAGATCCTTGCCAATGCAACTATTCCTTCTATGGATGAGGTGTTTGCTCGGCTCCTTCGTGTTTCTGCTCCAGGTCATGTTCTTGGACCATCTGCAATTGACTCCTCAACTTTGGCCTCTCAATCTCAGTCACAAAGTTCTTTCAAAGGAGACCATGACGATCGCAACAGGAATCGCCCCAAGTGTAGTTATTGTCATTGTTGGGGCCATACTCGGGAAAGATGTTACAAGTTGTATAGACGACCTCCTCGAGCTATTAATCTTACTCAAACTGATCAAACGGGCATCTCAAACAATTATTCTCCATCCTTGACTATTATTAGTGCCGACTATAAAGATTATCTTAAATATCAAGCAGTTTAGCAGTCTACCTCCTCCGTTGCTTCCATTGCCAATTCTAGTAATTTTGTTGCATGCCTTACTCGGTTTTCCTCTTTAGGATCGTGGGTCCTTGATTCTGGTGCCTTAGATCATATTTTTGGTAACCTTCGGTTACTATCTTGTATTTGAGTCTGGATCATTATCTTCTGTAATTTTAGTTAATGGGTCTAAAACCATTACTAAAGCAATTGGTCGTGAGTCACAGGGGCTTTATCATATAAGTATTCCTCAATCATCTATTGCATGCATTGTCATTAAATCACCAGTGCTTCTCCATAATTGTCTGGGATATCCAAATCTGTAAAAACTTTGAAAAATGGTTCCAGGTCTCTCTAGTTTATCGTTTTTCAATTGTGAGTCTTGTCAGCTTGAAAAACACTCTTGTAGATCATTTTCAAAACGTGTCAATAATCGGGCTACGTCACCCTTTGAATTAGTTCATTCATATGTCTAGGGACTTAGTCGAGTTTTGTCTGTTTAGGTTTTAAATACATTGTTACGTTTATTGATGATTATTCGCGTTGCACTTGGTTATTTTTAATGAAAGATCATTTTGAATTATTTTTCATCTTTGAATCTTTCTGTGCTGAAATTAAGATACAATTCTCTACTATTATTCGTATATTGCGTTGTGATAATACACATGAATATTTTTTTATTTCGTTTACTAAATTTATGTCTTCTCAGGGCATCTTACATCAGTCTTCCTGTGTCTATACTCCACAACAAAATAGAGTTGCCGAGCGTAAGAATAGACATCTCATTGAGACTACTCGTATTCTACTTATACACAATAATGTTCCTTTCCATTTTTGGGCAGATGCTATTCTTACTACTTGTTTTCTGATAAATCGAATGCCTTTCGCCGTGTTACACCAGTTCCCTTATTCTGTTTTGTATCCTAATCGGCCACTGTTTTCTCTTTCGCCGTGTGTCTGTGGCTGCACATGTTTTGTTCATGTCTTCTCTCTTAGTCAAGACAAATTATTCGCCCAGTCCATTAAATGTCTTTTTCTTGGTTACTTACATCTTCAAAAAGGATTTAAATGTTATTCTCTTGACACCCGATGTTATTTCATTTCTGTTGACGTTACATTTTTCGAGTCTTCCCTTTTCTTTTCTTCCTCTGCTTCAGATACTACGTCCATCACAGAGGTTCTTCTAGATCCTTATCTCATATCTCTTCCTCCTAAGTCAAACATTGTACCTGACCCTATCCCATAATATGATCCTCCCACTGAAGATTCTCCCTCTCCGGCTCGTGAGAGCCTTGTTTCTTTTGCTCTTGCAGGTGATGACAATGATATCGCTCTTGAGGCACTCGAGGTTCCCGCAAACTCACTTCCTGCTCTTGATCATTCTCCTACTGAGGTCCTACCACTTGCTGACCAATTTTCCATTGTTGTCCATAAAGTTAAACGTTCTACTCGGAACCCTCATCCTACATATAATGTTTTTAGTTATCATCGATTGTCTTCACCGTATTATACTTTTGTGTTTACTTTATCTTTTGTCTCTGTCCCTACCATCCTCTGTGAGGCTTTTTCACATCTTGGGTGTTGTTAAGTAATGGTTGAGGAAATGACTGCTTTACACAATAATGGTACATGGGAATTAGTCCAATTGCCTACCGGCCACTCCACCGTTAGTTGTCGTTAGATTTATACTGTCAAGATTGGACCCAATGGTTAGGTTGATTGGTTAAGAGCATGGTTGGTTGCCAAGGGGTTCACAAACTTATGGGGTGGGTTATTTTGACACCTTCTCTCTTGTGGCTAAAATGTCATATGTTCGGTTGTTTTTATCTATAGTTGCTATTCGCCAATGGCTATTGCACCGGCTCAACATCAAAATTGCCTTTGTCCATGGTGAACTTCAAGAAGAAATCTATATGGAGCAATCACCGGGTTTTGTTGCTCAAAGGGAGTCTGGTTTGGTATGTAAACTTCGTTGCTCATTGTATGGTCTAAAACAATCTCCTCGTGCTTGGTTTAGTCGTTTTAGCACTGTCATCCAGGAGTTTGGCATGATTCGAAGTCAGTCAGATCACTTTGTTTTCTATAAGCATACACCACAAAGTCAATGCATATATCTAGCAGTCTACGTTGATGACATTGTCATTACAGGAAATGATCAAGATGATATTAAGCAATTAAAAAAATCACTTGTTTGATCATTTTTAAACCAAAGATTTGGGATTGCTCAAATACTTTCTTGGTATTGAGGTAGCTCAGTCTAGCTCTAGGATTGTTATTTCTCAAAGAAAGTATACTTTGAATATTCTTCAAGAAACAGGGATGATGAACTACCAATTTATAAACTCTCTCATGGATCCTAACACTAAACTTCTACCTGGACAGGGGGAGCCTCTTGCAGACCCTAGGAGATATCAGAGACTAGTTGATAAACTTAATTATTTCACCATCACACGGCCTGATATTTTCTTCCTGATTAGTGTTGTCAGTCAATTTCTGTAATTTTCATGTGACACTCATTTGGGATGCGGTTATTCGAATCCTACGATATATCAAGGGTGCACCAAGTAAAGGTTTGTTATATGAGAATAAGGGTCATACACAGATTGTTAGATACTCAAGACGCTGATTGGGCAAGTTCTCCATCAGATAGACGTTCTGCCACTGGGTATTGTGTTCTTATTGGAGGAAATCTTATTATCTTGAAAAAGTAAGAAGCAAGCTCTTGTTGCTAGGTCAAGTGCAGAAGCAGAATATCATGCAATGATTTTAGCAACATGTGAACTTATATGGTTGAAACAGTTAATCCAAGAGCTAAAATTTGCAGATATATCATAGATAAAATTAATTTGTGATAATCAAGCTGCCATTCACATTTCATCCAACTTAGTGTTTTATGAAAGGACTAAACATATAGAGAGTGATTGTCATTTTATCCGAGAGAATATTTTATCTGGCAATATCTCCACCAGTTATGTCAGCTCAAACGATCAACTAACAGACGTTCTTACTAAATCTCTCTAGGGTTCTCAAATTGATTTTATTTGTAACAAGCTTGACGAATATGATTTATATGCTCCAGCTTAAAGGGGAGTGTTGAAGTACATTAGTTGTTAAGTATTAGGTGTAAAAGTAGTTGGTAGTTGTCAAGTAGTTATAAAGTAGATAGTAGTTGTAAAGTAGATATTAAATGAAGACCTTCTTTCTATATATACTTGTAACATCTATACTTGAATAACAGATAAGAGAATTCTTCTTTCTCTCCATTTCTTCACAATAATGTCATTTACTTTGTAGATTTAAAATATATCTAGTTGATGTGAAATCGACCCTAGGTCAGTAAGTGGCAATACGTGGTAATTGTTTGATATTTTTCACTTTTTGTTTCTTTTTCTTTTTTGAAGATATTTTTCACTTAGTTAAATAGTCAAGTCTTGGGTAATGGTTGTAGTTTAAGAGCTTGTTTGGGATTGCTGTTGGGGAAGTTAAAAGTGGTTTTGAAAAGTTAAATGTCAATTGAGGTGTTTGGTAAAATAACTTTAAGGATTTTTCTACTATGCTGTGGAAATAATTACGGTATCAATATTTGATTTATTATGAGGCCATTAGATTAAGTAGTTTTAACCTCTATCATTGATTCTTTATAAATGAAAGTTAACTTCTTTTTCAGATAACAAGTCACCTTAAATTTATATTTAGAAAAATCTATATTTGTACATTAAACTTTTAATTTATTCAATTTATTAACTTATTTATCAATATCAAGAAAATTAAAATAATTAGTCATATAAACATAAAAAAGCATAAATTATTTAAAGTTGAACATAAATTAGTTAATAATCATTTTAAAATAGTCATAAATTAGAATATAATCTAAATCTATATTGTAATATATTTTAGAGGAAACCTATCAATAATAGTTTAAAAAAATAAGATTTAAAAACTAATATGAAGAATAATAAAAATTTAGTTTCAATGTTTATTAATACTAACATGCAATAAAGACCAACAACCTATAATAATGCATTACAATTTTTGTAATGCAAATTTACACTTAAAATATTCTTTTGTATATATTAACAAGTTAATGTTTAACTTTTATATCTTACCAAAGAAAATTAAATTAAATTATAAACGTTGTAAATAAAATATTTTTTTTATTGCTACTTACTACTTTCTGGCAGTGTAATTAGGTTATATATCATATAGATATGATCTCAAGTTATGTATAAAAAGTAATATTTTTATTAAAATTGAGCATACTATATTTTTTATTTGATTATTACTCAAAAGAATCTAATCAATTAACATAATGGTGATATTTAAAAAAAAAACATAATGGTAAGCATCATATACAAGTTTGATATTGATTTACAAATATTATACTAACTTTAAACGTCATATGCGCAGTTTACAAAGTTTATGTATACTTTTACATTTTTGTGTTAATTTATAATTTAATTTATTTTAAAAAATTTGTGTTTCATTTACCCTTTTTTAGTCATATATATAGTTTTATGTGAATATACAATTTCAATAATAATTTAAAAAATTTACATTATAGTTATAAGATTTAGTTTCATTTACAAACTCAATATTGATTTATGAATGTTATATTAAATTTACACGTTGTATGTGTACTTTACAAAATTTTGTCTACTTTTTCATTTTTGTGTTGATTTATAATTTTTTAGTTATTTTAAATTCTTTTACAAATATTATGTTTCATTTATGATATGTGCGTGATATTTATTTTTCTTACGTGATATACAAGTTTAGTGTTGATTTACAAATTTTACAATATATTTAGAAAAGGGATAAGGACATTTTTGTCTTACGAGTTTGACCTAATTCTTAATTTTATTCCACAAGTTTAAGAAATTTTAATTTTGTCCTAGTCTGTTAGTAAGATTCCGTTAACTTTAACACTGAAGGGGCAAAACAGTCATGACATGTCAATAGTAAGATGGCCTGACACAAAATATCCACGTGTCAATCACTGATTTGTCACTTAAAAAATAAAATAAAATAAATAAATAAAAAGAGAGTAGCAGCCACCGCCGTCATCAGTAGCGACTGGCCACCCGTGATCAATTGCAATTCAACTCAAAATTTATATCATTGAACTCACAATTTTGTGATTTACGCAATGGTAAGATTTTTTTGATCAACGGAGTACCATAGATGTGCCAAAAGTGAAAACAAAACACTGTGGGAGGCGGCGGCCACCGCGCGCCACCGTGGAACCGTGCACCGCCCCCACCGTTGGACAGATCGGCGGCCTATTTATCCAACGGTAGGGGCAGTGCACGCCACCGCCCCACCGTTCCACGGTGGCCGCCACCCTCCCCCTATTTTCAATCTATTTTTTGGCCACTTTCTTGTTTCTTTGGACAAAAATGATTTCACCATTGTGTAGATAAAAAAAAAAAAGAATCCAATGACATAAATTTTGCCTATTTTCGTTATCGGAATCTGGTGACTGGTGGTGGCCAGCAACGGCAGTCGCTGGTTTTAGTTGTTCAGTTTTGTTTATTTTAATTATTTTTTAATATAAAATAAAATTTAATATTCATTAAAATTTTGAACCTATTAAAACGTGTCACTTGTTTTTTAATTTTTAATAGCTTATTAATAATCGACACGTGTACATTGTTTAATGAACTTACATCACTATTTTTAATTAACATAATAACTGAGAGCAAATTTGTCAATGTACAATGAAAAGAGATTTTCAGTTAAAGTTAATGGAATCTTACTAACGGACTAGGACAAAATTGGGATTTCTAAAACTCGTGAGATAAAATTGAGAATTAGGTCAAATTTGTAGGACAAAAATGTTCTTATCCCTTTATAAAATTTAGTTTAATTTACAAATAAAAAGTATCATTTACAAGTTCGATATTAATTTATAAATTTTATATTACATTTACATGCTGTGCATGTAGTTTACGAAATATATGTCTATTTTTACATTTTTGTGTTGATTTATAATTTTTTTAGTTATTAATTTTTTTTACAAATATTATGTTTCATTTTTTATATATGTGTTATATTTATTTTTCTTACATAGATATATAAGTTCAATATTGATTTACAAATTTTACATTATATTTATAAAATTTAATTTAATTCACAAATGTTATATTATATTTACATTTTGTACATGTTTACGAAATTTGTCTACTTTTATTTTTTTGTGTTGATTTATAATTTTCTTATTTCTTTTAAAGTTTTTAAAATAAATTATGTTTCATTTGCGATTTATTTGTTATATATATATATATATTTTTTTTATTTAAATATTAATTTCAGTGTTGATTTATATATTTTACATTATATTTATAAGATTTAGTTTAATTTATAAGTAAAAAAAATAAATTGACTTACAAATGTAATATCAAATTTACATATTAATACGTGCAGTTTGCATAATTGTTTATTTGATAATTTTTTAAATATTAAAATAATTTTAAATTTTTATAAATATTATATACCATTAGATAAATCTAATGGTCTATATTTTTTTTGAGTATTAATATTGGGAATCTTATCGCAGTACAGTAGAATGCACCTAATTTTAAAATTACCTTTGACAAAATTACCCCTCTTACAACAGATTTTGAAAAGTTGCTTTTTAAAATTTGATTTTGAGAATCAGTTTTATCTTTAAATATGATTCCAATTTTATTCTCATATAAATCAAAAAAATCTAAAATTACCTTATTACAACTTACTTAATTCCAAGTCTGCTTAAAAAAAAAAGAAAAATCATTAAGTTTTAACATAAATTAAATTTTGTTTTATGTCTCATCTCATTTCTTCTCTAATAATAATAATAATGATAATAATAATAATTTTATTACTACTACTACTACATGATCATATATATATATGTATGTATGTATGTATGTATGTATGTATATATGTATATTTTATGTTTATTTCAGTCATCAATTCTCAAAGCATTACGATTTTAGAATTTACCAAACACATAAACTACTTTTGAATGTAACAACACTTCTGAAAACATAATTTACCAAACACTTAACCACTTCTCTTCATTAGTTAATTATTTCTCCAACACAACTAACAATGATTATTTTAACAGCTACAGCCATCCCAAACTAGCCCTAAGTAGTATTAGGATGCAAACATTTATGAGTGATACTTTAGGTGCTGTCTTGACAGCCATACATTATTCATAGACTTTGATATCCATTTATGGAATGTTGACCGTGGCAGAACTGCCTTGGGGCCTGGGGGGCCATGGCCCCCTCAAGCCCCAAATTGTTTTTAACTTAACAATGTTTTTTTAATAATTCTTATCCTCTAAAATAGGTAATTTTATTATTTGCAAACCCCCCCCCCCCCAAAAAAAGGATTTTTAGACTTAACACTAGAACCACCATATAATTTAACTCTAACCCAATATAATTTTTAACTTTAACATTTGGCCCCCCTCGCCTTAATTTTTGGTTCCGCCCCTATTTGTTCAAATAATAATCTAGCTCCTATGTTGAAAATTATACAGCTTTGTGCATGGTTTTGTAAGCCATTTATGGAATATTTCTTTCATTTCTGTTTTGTTGGAAAAAGACAAATGTGAAAGGAAACATTTTTTGTTGTTGTTCTGAATACTATAAATGTCGTTAAATATTTGTTTTCGTCATACAGTAGCATCCATAGTCATATTGTTGTCAGAGTAATTATGTTATATCATTAACAATTTGTCATTTCTATGCATGGATGAATTAATTTATGAGAATTCTCTTTCTTGCAGCCCTGGTGTCAACAATGCAGAAGGAGAGCAGGATGTTGTCACAGAGAATGATTTAAAGCACCTATTGGATCTATTTGAAGGAAAGGATGGAGAGATGGAATGGCAACGTATGATGGAGAAGTCTACCCCAAATATGAGATATCAGGCTTGGCGCCATGAGCCTGAGGTAAATTCTGATCTGTGTAATATATTTTCTTCAGTTCATCTGCTGATAAAAGGCTTTTAAGAATTATTAGTAACTGGTTTATGTGGAAAAAAATTTTGGTATCGTTGTTTACCCATTTTTTGGAGATGTTTATTAATGCGTGGGGATACATAGTTATACCTTGTCTGTTTTCATGGACTTTTGATTTTTCTTATTTTAATTATCATCTATTCATTAACGAACCTATTTGGTGAAATATGATTTTGTACTGGTTTACTTATTCTAGGGAACATGGAGGAATAGCATAACTGTTTTTCCAGTTGGATGTATGATCACTTTTAGGACTTAATTGCTAATGAATAAATGCTATTTTCATTAGAATTAGTTTCGGCCGTTCAGTTGCTGGGTCCAAGGGCACCTTATGAAGGCCTACCATGCCTTTCTCTGTTAGTGTAGATATTATTATGCATGCGATCATGTATCATATTCACTCACTTCTCTTCACATCATATACTACTACTTCATTGTGATTTGGAGAATGACATGTTCTGGTAGCTGATATTGATTTTATCTATCAGACAGGCCCTGCAATATTCCGTAGTAGAACTGTCTTTGAGGGTGCAACTCCAGAGTTGGTTAGAGATTTCTTTTGGGATGATGAGTTTCGAACTAAATGGGATCCTATGCTTGCATATGCTAAAATATTACAGGAGTGCCCTCATACTGGGACAATGATTGTTCAGTGGATAAAAAAGGTTTGTGAAACAGTTGATTTGTTTATCTACAATATCTTGGTTTTCCAATGCCAGTTTCTTGTTCAGATAATGAATTTATTGATGCCTTCATTTGTGCCTATTTGCAGTTCCCTTTTTTCTGTAGTGATCGAGAGTATATCTTTGGTCGAAGAATATGGGAAGAGGGGAAAACTTATTATTGTGTGACAAAGGTACAGGTTTAGAGAAATCCAACTTGTGATCTTTCTGATCCAGCTGATTGGTGCAGTTAATTATTATTATTTGTAGATTCCTTGTTTAGTATTCACTATCAGAAACTTAAGTGCTATCTGTCATGATGAGTTCTGTCATTCTTTCGGAAACTCACCATGACAATTAAATTTGCAGTCTGATCTTTGCTCTAGCTTAAATTTGTCAAGCTATGCTCTGATTTGGAGTTTTATGAAGACTTGTTGTAAAGGAGGCGCCTCCTCTTTGTGCGCCACATATGTTGTTTCTCTTAAATTTAGACTATTCTGTGGTTAATGACGATGTGTAGTAGTACATATTGTTTTTGTCTATCTGTATTTCTCGCATTATGGAATGGTCAATGGAGTTGTTTTCCTCTTATCATTAGCAGTCAGGATTTCATTACATTTCAGCATGTTGACAATGAATATTGATGTTGGAGTTACAACACTGCAGGGTGTGGCATATCCAGGTTTGCCCAAGCGTGACAAGCCAAGGCGTGTAGAGCTCTATTTCTCAAGTTGGGTTATCAGAGCTGGTGAGTGGTCAGTTAACCAATTGATTTTCATTAGATTGCAGCGGACAACTATTTAAATTTCAGTCACTGATGCATCTTCATTACCTTTCTATGAAATATGAATGCAGTGGAGTCACTTAAAGGAGATGGGCAGCTCTCTGCATGTGAGGTAACTCTTATCCATTATGAAGAAATGGGGATCCCCAAAGATGTGGCAAAGTTAGCAATCCGGCATGGTATGTGGGGGGCTGTCAAGAAAATAAATTCCGGCGTGAAAGCATATCAGAATGCCCAGAAATCAGAGGCTTCATTTTCTAGGGCTGCACTGATGGCAAGAATCACAACAAAAATTTCTTTAGATGGAAACATGGATTCTTGGGATCCAGTTTCTCGTGAAGAAGAAAAAGGGCAAATTGTGGACGCTAAAAATTATAAAGATCATGGCATTGATTGGAAATGGATAGTTATTGGTGGAACTGTGGCTGTAGTTTGTGGACTTCATACAGGTGCTATTGGGAAGGCCTTGATGCTTGGAGCAGGGCGAAGAATTGCCAGGCGGTGAGGTATTTTCAATGAAGACATATATCTATCCACTTTTAGGAATCTTTAAAATTTTCACATGACACTACTTGGATCACTTGATTGAGATTATTACATATTAATATGTCCTCAATATTGGTGGCGACTGAATTAGGTCTCTCTCTCATCCTCCCTCGTTACATACTAAATTCATGTATTGACTTCTATAAGTAATTTTCAATTTTTCAGCTCCTCTGGCTGATTCTATGAGGCATCTGTTTAAACAGTGAAGGGGGAGAGAGACGTTAGTTTTATGTATGAATATATGATAAATGTTTTGTTTGAGGTATCAAATTTTTAGTTGATTCACATTTCACAGAAAAAACTGTTAGACAGGTTCATCGAAGAAAAAAGGGCACTACCAGATATCTGTGACGTTCTTGAAGATGATTAAAAACTTTTTGATAAAAATAGTTTGCATGAAAATTGTAATTAGGTTAAAACTAAACTTGAGAGAAGATAGAATGGAATTTTGTGCAATGAAACAACACACTTGTTTCTAGATGTGTTGTTCTACAGATGTGGACCGTTTGCCCACCATAACCATGTTGTTGCTTCTGTTTCTGTAGCAATTAGCAAAGAAAAGGGAACATGTGTACTGTAATTCTTCTGCTTCATTAATTAAGAATATTCAAGCCCCATCTGGAGAATGAGACCATTACCTCCTCTTCATTTTGAGCACTTTTTACCCCCTTGTATTTGCTGAACTTTTTACCCCGTTGTATTTGCTTTTTCTTTCAATTAAATCAGCAAATACAGGGGTGAGATGAGAATGTACAATCCAAAAGGTTTTAATCATGGGATGGAAGTCCCATTCACTGTAAGATTTCACTGAGGTCTCTTTCTTGTAGTAATCAATGATAATTAACCAAGGAGTAGTTAATCATATTGTTTAAGGAGAAATTAGATTGAATGCGAGCAAGAACAACCCAGTAGGCGGTAGCAGTGTTTATTATTTAACATATAACATTTCTTGTGAAAGTGGGTCATTAACATTGACAACTTTATTTCACAAAACGAAAACCCACCTTGGATTTTCTATATATATATTCATGTAGTCGTCTCAACTCAATTCTCATGTCTGTGGACTGTGTATTGGAATCGACCAGAGTTTCGAAAGAGACAGAGACAAAGAGTATCCCACTTTGTTATGTGGGTAAAGGAAAGCAATAAGCTTTCAGTTTCAGTGGTGCAAGATTGACCCAACTTAATACATACAGGGGCCATACACCCTAATCCTAACATTATTATTAAACTTGCTTGTAGATTTCTTATGAAAGAAGGTCCCATCTTACACAATATCTATGAGTCGACATCCTTTCACTTTGTCAACTTGTTTCATTATCTCTTCTGCTTTGTTTGTTCCCCTCCCATTTTTATTTATCAAAATTCTAATTCTTCATCGAGTCGTCATTCTCATCCACTAACCTTTTCCTTCTTTTTTTTTTTAAAGCAAAATGCTTCTTCTTTTAAATATGTACTCAACTACTTACTACACAAAAAAAATCATGTGATCCATGTTCAACATTGTATTAAAATTTATAAAAATTATTGTGACTTCATCTTAATTATTCAAATGAAGAAAGATTTTTTTTTTTTAAAAAAAATGAGTTTATAAATAAAAACTTTGGGACTGTACCATTGAATTTGAAAGAGTCAATAGGGTAGATTGTAGTGTTATAGTCACATAATTAAAATACAAAATTTATTTTTAATTTTTAATTAATGTAATTGTTAACTTGAAAAAGTGATTTTTTAGATCAACGAACCTTAAATTTATTGAAGGGGAACCGAATTTTGAGCCTCGTCCGGACTGAATCAATAGATACAGGCTTTGATTTTTTATTTTCTGCGAACTATGGAGAGGGGTCTGCAATAACAACACGTACACAAGCTCAAAGATGATCTTGTCGTGGTAGGTTTTGGCAAAGATGCTACGATGCTTAAGTTAAAAAAATGAGATTTTTCTCTTTTAAAGAATATAACAAACTAGGAATGAAAAATATTTCTCTAGCAAAGGGGGAAACACCATTTTCCCTTTCTTTTTCTTTCTTTTTTTTATCCTTTTGTTCTACGGGGATTATTTCATCATCCTCTACTATGTCTCCCTCTTCTTTTTTTATTTATAGTGATGACCTTTCAGAGACTTTTTTTAGTTTTCTTTTGCAGTATTTCTGTCTTGCGCCGGATATTTCCTGCTGTATTTCTGACACACATCAGGTATTTTCATATTGCCCCCCCATATACACCGAATATCTTTTTATAGATTTTGTCTTCGTTTTTACCTCATGTCAGATGTCACTTTTAATGTGCTAAGCATATTCTTTGGGCTTGTCTTTGCTGACATTTTTGGGTCAAATGAGGCTTATTTTGGTCGGCTCAAGTCAGATTTGAAACGGCTCTTCCTTATTGCTCAACATATGCCAAACATGTTTCATCATTAACCGATCAAATTTTTCGCATCCGAACTGGTTTTTGTTACTCTGTTGAATTTAGGCTCATTGGCCATTACTCCTAAACCTGCATTTGTTAAATTTTAAGCGCTTAGGCCTGACGACAGGAAGAGAGAGATTTTAAGGTGGGAGGGGGGATAATAATTTTTATATAATACCAATCAATAAATAAAAATAACAATGCCACGTCAATTGAGTCATAAACTTTATATTCTAATTGTGTAAGTATATTATTACTCTTTTTTCTTAATTTCTAACTAAGATGGTATATGATGAGACTTTTTTATATACAATTTATTAATACGTAAAATTGAAATTTAGTACTTAATATATAATAATTTATGATAAGATCATGCTATAAAAATTTGTATTTTAATTACATAAGCATAATAATACTAATTATTTGAGATATATTATAAATATTTATATATCATAAAATTATCATTATATAAGATTCAATGATTAAGTCTCAATTGACATCTAAACATAGTTTGTTTTTATTAGATTAAATATAAATTATTTTTTTCTTAACTTAATATGAGTTTATCTTCACTTTCATGTGAGTGAAATTTAAATTCAAAATTTTATTTTAAAATAAAAAATTTGACTCGCACGTCAAAACGGAGTACCTAATATTAAAAAAATTGTAATCATCGATGACAAATGAATTACAATCTGGCTGTCTTCTTAACGTTTTTATAAAAAATTAATATTAAATTTTAAAATAATGTTAAAGATTTTAAAATTTTATTTTAAATTAAATTTTAAAAATAATGTGTTAAGTAAATATTAAATATAATAAATAATTTTATATTTTATATTATTTTATACTATTTAACACGTCATTTTAAAATTTAATTTGAAAGACTTAATATCATTCTAAATTTATGTCGTATTATAGCATTAAATAAAATTAATAAATCAATAACGGGACCCAATGAATCGAGAATCCAAACTTGCTCAAGCGTCACGTGAATAAAGACTAACCTTTTACCAAGTAAAGAATAACCACTTTATAATTAAATGAGATTTCTTTTATATTTTTAATTAAAAAAAAAGATACCAAGACTTTCGATGTTTAAAAAATGAGAGAGATAAATTTTAATAGTATCAAAAATTCTATTGTCACCGTATCAAATAATAATTTTTGTTTATTTTTAATAAAACATAATATTTTTATCTTTAAAATTTAAAAAAAAAGGATATGCAGACTTTTTTTATTTAAAATAAACGTTTATCACTTGGACTATATATTTCTCTCTTAAAATGTTAGGTTTCAAATTTTCTTTTTCTTTTTTAATTATAAAAAATGCTACATTTACATAATTTATATCTTATTGAATTAAGAAATACCATTTATTATTATTATTATTAATCTTTTAATTATATTATTAATGTGTTAATTATATTACATTTATAAATAAATATCATATTATAATAAAAATATAAAATATATTAGTACAGCATTACCCTTGATGTATTATTGCATGGCAAAAAAACGAAATGGTACTTAATCATTTTTTTAAAGAGAATAATCACCTAATGTTGGACTTAACAAAAAAACAGTTGTTTGTACTTGGTGAAGTTGAAAAAATGACTTTGACTTTTTCTTTTTGCTTCCTTTTTCTACATGTTTTCGACTCCAAAAGTAGAATAATATCCAATATGTTACAGCTTCTTGTTAGGCAGCTGAGACATAAAAAGTTAAAAAAAAATAAAAACAGATACGAGTTTTTATAGGGTTGGAGGCGTTTAGTTTTAGCCAGGCAACCCGGAGCTGCTGATGTACAGTACTGACGTTGTATGTACAAAGTACATTTATTTACGGTAAACAGATATAAGGGAACCTTGTCTTGTGGCTTGAGTTTGTATTATTGGCATGGAACGTGTCCACGTTGCATGTTCTGAACCTCATAACCTTAGAATCTCTGCAAAAAAGCCACGCCCAGAGCTTCAGCTGTCATGCAACTCTAAGTGCTCGACTCGTGTCAAGTCTTTTTCTGAATTTGGAACTCTCCCTATCTCATAAATTATTCTTGTATATGTTTTTTTTTTCAGTTTGTTCTTGGTTATTATTTGTGAAGTATTGTTAATTCACTGGAGGAGCTGGAGCTGGAAGGAAAACTGTTTTTGTGGATTTTGGAAAGGATGAGGTATTAGGGTCTGTTTTGGTCATGTTTTGCTCAAATGGGTATCTCTTAATTTCGTTGTTTTTGATGTATCTTTGTTGCTTCAACCCTTGCTAGTCTTATAACTTGCATTTGTTTGAAGATGAAATGTTGTGCTTTCCATTTCTACCTAATTTTTAGTCATGGCTTTTACTGGATTTCTCTTTTTATTGGTATTTGTTGATAATTTTGTGTCCTATTTTTTTTTTTACTTTTGTAATTCATTTATTTGATATGGCACAAGAAATATGTACTATCTTGAAGAAAGTTTGAGTTGATTTATCCCAATGTTTAGATAATTTGCTAGCCATGCAACTAAAGATTCTTTGTTAGCCATGCAATTAAACCAAGAATTCAGATCTGTATTTAAGATATCTGGTGCTTCTTAATTTGTCTTTTTCATACTTTGTGATTATTTGAAGATAGTCTGATTCTAGGCTCAATCCATCTGAGAATTTGTGTTTTACAACATAAGATTCTAAGAGACTATTATGGTACAGGTACGGTGTCGATATTGTGAGCAGAACCATTAGTTATTGCTGCTCAAATGTAAATGAATCAAACATTAAATGGATTTTTGACTGAAACAGCATGCAATAGCATATCCAGATATAGCCTTGTGGTTCTACATGCAATTTTCTTATATATTCTTACTCTAAAATATTCCTAAACTAAAAGCTAAAGATGATCTTGATAGTGGTGATCACTTGCACAAAGTTTCTATATACATTAGCGTGATGTTTGAAAAGATATGATGTTGGTAGCTTGGTTGTCAAAGTCAATATGCATGACCTCTGAAGGATTTTAAATCCTTTGTATTAGTTCGTCAAATTTTGTGAATTATTCTTCTGTTGCCTCACCATCTTGGCTTATCAGGATTGACTAGGATTTCATCCCGCTGAAGATGAGTGTAGAGAACAAGAACATAGAACCAATGACCGATTTGGGACTTGCACTTGCTTATTCTAGTCAATGCATTCAGAGAAGGTTGAGTGGTGATTCAGGTGCAGGTGCAAATGCAGGCTCAAGGGTAGATAAGAAATTCGTGGGCACCGACCTCCTGTCTGAACTAGTTTGGTCTCCACAGAATGGTCCGAGTCTAAAATGTGCTGACTCAAGCTTTGTTGACAAAAAAAACTCTCTTTTGTGGGCTGCAGGACCAAGCAATGTAGTTCTTTCGCCCTCCCAAAATTTTTTAGTTGGGAGGTCTAGCATTGACAAACCAATAAATGAAGAAAACTTCAGAATATCACAGGATGAATTTCAACTCACGAATGAAACTGCAGGTGGAAATATTTCGCGTTGGATTCCTGGAAGCAATGTTGCTGTCATGCCTGACAGTGGATCAAGTCATGAAGATAGGACTGGTGAGGATAAATCATGAAATCATCTCAGATACCCGGGATTCTGCTTCCATGATAAATATCAAACAAATAATTCAAATCTTTTATAACTTTTCTGTCTTTTCATCTCAAAATTATTTTTCATCGTGTTAAGAACCTCTTCTTTGGCAGGAACTGGATGTTTTGTGAAAGAAATGAAATCTGTGGTAGGAGTATTGGCTCAAAGTATTGGCGAGAAGGATGATTTGAGGAATTGGAGAGGAGAGTCCATAGCTGGTCCAAGCCATATACCCGTGGCTGGGATATCTGAACCCAAGTATAAGAATATTTCAAGATTACCAGGTGCATGATATGCTATATTTTCACTCTCTATTTTCATGTTGGGCATGGTAATTTTGGAAGATAGTTCTAGGAAGTACTCATAGCAAGTTTTTGCGAAATGGATTCATTTATATTGTTTTAGATATGGATGTAAGATGGCATACTTTCAGCTACAGGCATGAAAATTTCTATATCAGTTTATGTTTTCCTCCAAAAGCAAGATCAGGGAGCCATTCTGTGGAATTTGTTTTTCTTTTCATGAAACAAAATTTTTTCGTATTTAGATATTTCAGAGATTATGCTGCATCCATTTTTTTTTAATCTCAAGTAACACTGATGTGATTATTTATCAATCTTAACAGTTGATATCGGATCTGACCTAGCACAACATGGAGCTCTATCCGGGGATCCTACTGGTGGAGGCAAAGGTATTGGTAGTGGGAATCAGAAATCCAGAATGGAAATTGTCTTGGCCTCTGAAGTTCACCACTCAAAAGAATGTGAAGCTGATGGCACTTCAATGCAGGACTTGACATCCCCAGGCAAAAGGCATGAGGAATCTGCTTCCTTTCTGGAAAAAGAGAGCAAAAACAAGATGACAGTGACAAATTCTCTTAATGTTCATCCTTTAGAGAAATTGGAATCAAATTCTGAGAATGATTTACAAACTATTCTTAGTAACAATGTTTGTGGCACTGCAAGCAAGATTGTGGCATCAAAATCTGCCCATGAAGTTAAACATGGTTCCCAGCAGGATGAAGAGACACTTCCTAAAGACAAGACTATCTCAGGTGAGAATTCTCCAACTAACAGCAGAATTCAGAGGTATCGAAGGAAAGGCAAGGAAAAGGCTTTATCTGATGGAGATGTCAATGGAAGAATGTCAAAAGGGGGTGATGACAGCCATGAGAGTGTTGAAAGCTGTAACAGTGCTGGATTGTTTTCAACCGGCAAAAAGAGGTGGAGCTTTGAGCAGCAGTTGATTGTAGGGAGTAAGAAAGTTAAAAAGCAAGTGCAGGAGAGTCCTGGTTCTACATCATTGATTAAACAAGATAGCTCCTTCATGACTTGGATATCAAACATGATGAAGGGGTTCTCAAAATCAAATCTGGACGAGGCACCTTCTCTTGCTCTCACCCTTGGACATCCTAATCATGGAAAAGAAAGTACCGACCAGAAACTTATCACATGCAACAAAACCCAAGATTCTGGGTGCAGAAATCTAGGCTTTCAATCTATTTTCCGGTCCTTATACTGTCCAAAGACTAAGGTTGAGGAAAAAACAGTGGATGATGATTATCAAACAGAACTCGAGGTGGTTAATGGACTATGTGACATTAGTGCTACGCCTTTATCCTGTCACAGGGACAATAATAGCTTGTGCAAACAATTTCTGCTATCAAATGAAAAATCCAATGAATCTACATCGGCAGATGGAGTTGGTCCAGCAACTGAGCCTAAGGTTTCATCTGCTAATTTGTTTTCCAGTCAGAAAAACAGCAAGGCTAACTCTGCAGATAACAAAAATTCATGTAACATGGCAACTGGTCAGGGGGAAGGAAGAACTGACTCTAATTCCTCTATGGGTAAGCGTAAGATGAGCATTACTGAGAACATTGATTTTGAACCACCATCCAATGTGAAGAGAGCACATAATCTAGTTCATGGTACCAATCCTTTGGGTAGCTTGTGGATAACTCGATTTGCTGCAAAATTTTCTCTTCCCTTAACAAATCTTGATAATCAAAACCAAAGTAGTGGCGGAGCCCTTCAGTTCTCAACTAGTTGCCAGAGACCTATGTCTTGCTCCAGGAGTCCTAACAGTTCTTTCGATGACAAGATTGTGGAGGCTGGGCAATTCCCCACAGAATATCCACCTGCTGTTGTGGGTAAAGAGTCACAGAATTCTGCTACTGAAACTGAGGCTTCTATTGGATTTAATAGAGTGAAAAGCCATGATGATCAGAAGTCCATTTGTAAACTGAACCCTATTATACCTACCCCAAGATTGAAAAATTCAGAGGCAATGGCATCTGTCTTTGCAAAGAGGCTGGATGCCCTCAGACACATCATGCCATCAGATTCTACAGATAGTGCAGCTTGTGCAACAATTACCTGTTTCTTTTGTGGCAGGAAAGGTCACCATTTACAAGACTGTGCAGAGATAACAGATGGTGAGCTTGAAGATCTGCTAAGAAGTATCAATGCATATAATGGAGCAGAAGAGTTGCCTTGTTTGTGCATCAGATGTTTTCAGCTCAATCATTGGGCAGTTGCATGCCCCAATGCATCCTCAAGAGGTCAAAATCGGTTGCAGAGTAATGAATTTTGTCCAAATGAAATGCAGCTAAATAAAAGACATGAAGGAAGTATAAAGCTGTTGGATGGTAAAAAGTGCCTTTCTCAAGCTGCTGGTGCACATACTATGTATGTTCCAGATGATCCTGGAAAAGATGCAGGTCTTGATATTAACCAGAAACTGAAGGAAGTGGCAACTTTGGACAGAACAATATGTAATGTGAGCTCGGTAAAAGAGTACATTGCTTCAGGTTCTGGGGAAAACAACTCCGGAGAAAACATCATGCCTTTTAGCAACTTTGTCAATAGTCATACATCAGAAGTCCCGAAGGGGATATTTGATTTCATAAAAGAACTTCATTTATCTCGAACAGAAATCCTCAAGTAAGTGGACAATATTAGTTGCCTATTCAATAGTTAATTTATTTCTTTACTGCAGTGGCTTGCTTGCACTGAATAGTTGTCTTATTATATCTTAATGGTATTATAACTCTATTTTTACATTATTCCTGTCCAATACTGGTATTTCTATTTTTTCTTGAGATCAGATGGATGAATTCTCATATGTCACTTGCACATCTTAATGGATTTTTCCTGCGCTTGCGGCTGGGAAAGTGGGAAGAAGGACTAGGGGGAACTGGATACTATGTGGCTTGCATAACTGGTATAAACTAAAGCTATATCCTTCCATTGCATTCTTTAATGCTCAACTTTAATGATGGCTCATGCTACCTGTTTTAAGATTCCTTTTCCTTTTCTTTGCGATGCACAGGCATGCAGAGAGAGAATTCACTTGAGAATTCCAAAAATTCAATCTCTGTGAATGTCGGAGGAATCAAATGTTTGGTTGAGAGTCGATATATCTCCAACCATGATTTTCTCGAGGTAAGACATTAGTTTGATTTACTATTCTCTCGTTTCAAGATCTGTTTTTACTTTAAATTTTGAGAATCAATATGTCGCAACTCCTTGTTCATTCAGTCTTTGGCTTTTCAAACGTAGACAGCATTGCTATACTAATATAATGTCAAGACAACAATAATATGCTCATCAGTGTAAGATTTTCAGTAGCTATGGAATATATAACTTTATTGGCTGTCTAGAATTTGAACCACTAGAACAATTAATTATAAGCAGCGGCAGTGTTATAACATTGGCTGTGGTATTGGAAAATATCAGTCATCTAACTAGGTGTTCTATATATCAATTTTTAGCATTGAAACTGATTTCTGAAAGCATTGTTACCTTAAATCTTGCTTGTTACCCCCATTTTGCAGGATGAGCTGATGGCATGGTGGTCAGCAACGGAGAAGAGGGGTGGCAAGATTCTGTTGGAAGAAGAGTTGAGACTGAAAATAGAAGAGAGAAAAATGTTGGGCTTGTAGATACAATCAATTTCAGGTATTACTACACATGTTAGTCTGAGTAGCTTCAGTGTTCTTGCATGCACTAGTATGATTTGATCCCCCCCTTGGGCAGTTGCTGCTGTATACAAAATTTTGATTTTTCCTTTTCTGGTTTGGTAATATATGTACACTACACCGTATTTCTGTAAGCTGATTTATGATTTATTGGAATTGCACTCAATGGAGTGAGAAGTCTTAACAAATTGTAAAGCCCTTGATCACCTCATTGGTTGAATAAGCATCTTCCTCCTCATTATGCGGGAGAAACATCAATCAAAAAAGTTTGATAAAGCTTCATCTTTTTGCTTAAAAGCGCTTTCTCTGAAACTGTGAAAGCAGTAAAACACTTCTAAAAGCGGTTTGTGGAATGTGAAATCTTCACTCCGCACCCCGCTAGTATTAAATCCACAAATTTAATATTTATGTTTTTAAATTTAGAAAAAAATTTAAAAAAGTGTAGACCTTTTTTTTATACCAGGAATAAGATTATAATTAAATTTATGAAATTAAACATAGAAAAAATTAACTTTTTAATTTTATGTGAAAATATTAAAAAAGAATTTGGCCTTTTTTTTTTCTGTCTTTTCCTCTTCTCTATCTTCTTTCTTTATGCGCTTCACACAACCGTCACGTGGACCATTTAAGACAGCGAAACGGCAGGCAAGGCGGTGCAAGGGTAATAACGCGCAGCCATATGTGACTATTCTACATTTTCTTTATTTTTAATTTAATCTTTTATTTTGGATTTGTCTTGTAAAATAGTGAGCATAATTGATCTAAAAGGTAGTTTAAGGAGATAAAATATAAGAGTTAATTTGCAGGAAAATTTATACTTTTTAAATTTAGATGCTTTAAATGAAAAAAAAAAAGAGAAAATATAAGAAAAATTGATATAGATGAATAAATTAAAAAATTAAAAAATTAAAATTAAGGTTAATTTTGTGGGTTTGTGATAGTCTTGTCCCAAGAAAAAGCAACCAACTTTGGGGGAATTGTGCATTTGCACTTGCACCAATTCTTCTGAAAATATTAATTATCACATGTGATGACTATTCACTACAAACATCACACAATAAGCTTTTGAATTAGAAATTAAAGCATGACTACTGAGCTAATGCTAGCTTGTTTTCAGGGAATCAAATCAAGAAATATTAACGTAATTTAAATGATTTCGACAAAAAAAAGTTCACATCGTAATAGGATCAATATTTTGTTTAAGTGCCTCATTAACAAAATGAATACATGTAATATTTTCAGAAAATTTTGATTTCGTTTATAATCAGTCTCAATTGATTTTCAAAAATGGTCTTTAATATTAATATAAAATCAATGCTCTCTATTTAGTTTGCAATAAATTAATGAACACACAAATTATCAAGGAACACTTGGTGAAATACAGACTCATTACATTAAAATATATATGAAACCCCCAATATATGAGGAGTTAGAAATAATTGAGTGTGAGAGCGAAATGAATCTAAAATTTTATATTTGAGTGTGAAGAGTTAAATAAATCAAAAATTGAGTAAGAATATTCCACATGGTTAAAGATGATTTTTTGGATAGAGATGGCAAAAAAATATAAATCTGAAAAAAAAAATTAAAAATTTTGAGTTTTATCCCAAGGTAAGTTTCATATATATTTTTTTAATCTTTTTTTTTTCTCACCCAGATTAACCGAGTTATTAACTTAAAATTGAATCGGAATCACTCACTCTCTCATCTCAATCTCACCGTCTCTGAGTCTCGTTTACTCTCGTACTCTCTTGTCTCGTTCAAATTGAATCACTCTCTCTCTCTTTCTCTCTCTCACCATCTCTACCCTCTGCTCTGGTTATTCTCGTTGTCTCACGTCTCGACTCTCAAGTTACTCACTATTGTTTGCTCTTCTCTCATCTTAGTCTCTCTCAGCACGCTGCACGTCACAACTACAGCCCCGCCAACAACCATATTCCACCGCGCCGAACCCCCCCACCAGAATCCTTCTGCACAGCCCTCGCATGCCACTTAGCCACCCAGTAAGTTTCTATTTGTTTTTTTTTTTTTTTTGGTCAGAAAAAATTCGATGATTTATCAATTGGTTAAGGGAGTTTTAGACTTTTAGCTAATGTGCTGCATAGCTTCCAAAAAAAAAAAATTCCCGCTAGCTTCATGTATACGGACGTTCAAATTTGTTGTGGTGGGTTGAGCTTGTCGTAAATACACAATTTTATTTTGAATTCTTCTTGTTTTGTTTTCTGGAGAAGTTATTTTCTGTGTTATTAATCTATGATATATAACCGTCAACTCCTTTGAAGAATGAGCAAGTTTGTCTGGATCTTAGCTCTTATATGCAATACCAATGTCACCTTGTTCAATACCATGAACCTCTAAAGTCTAAAGTTCAAAAGCTGTAATCATATATCGAAGTTATCTCTTTATACAATTTTCAGAAGCCTTCCCGTGGTATTGAACTATAGTGTTCTATGTGATGGGCCTAGCCGAAATTTAATCAAGGTCATCGTAATATTTGGATTAAGATTAATAGATCGAGCTTAGGGCTTTAAATGAAATGGACTTTGAGCCGAAATCTGGTAGAAGAAAAAAACTATTTTCATGCGATAGACAAGCCAATAAGAACAACAAAAGCTATCTTCGTTTGGTTCCGTTTCAAAATATATTGCCTCTCATTTTCATTTTGTGCGTGCGCACATTCTCTTTCAGATTTTGGTGCTTCATTTATTTCGTGCCAAGACTTGCTTAATTTTATATTTTTGTCATGGGAATTTTTGAATAAAGAACGACCCACTTCAACAAAATAATAATAATAGTACAATTAATAAATAAACAAAATGACCCACAAGCACAAAGTCACCTTCATTAACATATTAATAAGTCCCTTATTCACCTTTCCAACAAAATAAAATTCAAAGCTCATCATCCAAAGTTACAATTCCATTCTCCTCTGGCTCTGAATTTTCAACAAAAGATGCATCTGGGTAAGTCAATCCTTCTTCTCTTGTCTTTTTATCTCATTGGCCATAACTTTGTGTGCTGGCCTCAAAATATCGACTTAATCATTTAACTTTAGTTTATATGTTATTGTCATAATTAGACGGTGGATATGGCAAAGTTATCATCTCACACATCGCTGCTGCTTCTTTCGTCGGAGCCATGGCCGCCGTCGCAGGCCATTACTACCGGGAAAAGCATAAACATCACGTGTCGGCTGATCAAGATATCGTTCCAAGGCTAGACAGGACAGAATCTGGCCGTGTTGGAAATCTTGAAAGATTCTCGCATTACGTTGGTACTTAATTTTTTTTTTTTTAATATGATAAAAAGGCATTTATATAGTGCTTTAGCTTTATTTTAGTCATTAATTTTTTACTTATGGGTTTGGGGTGGTGGTGGCTTTGCAGCAAGGCAAATGGGATTTACAGATGCAAACGAGTGTCCGCTGCTATGCAAGTTAGCATATGATTATTTGAGGAAATCAAAAGGGTGTGAAGACAACATCTATGAATTTTTCGCTAATGAAGATGATGCCGAATCTCTTTATGTCAAGCTAATTGAAGAGCTTGACAGATGCATCCTCAGTTATTTTGCTTTTCACTGGAGCCATGCCCCTCTTATGATCTCTCAGGTAATTATTAATTAAACCCAATTAATCTATACCAATATCCTCCCATTTCTGGACAAATCATGCTTCAGCAAAAAATTAAAAGATAAACCTTTGATACCCTTCTGCGTTTAATCTGGAGGGTGCAGGTTCTGAGTGTTGAATCTGCGAAGAAACCTAAGCTCAAAGACTTTGTTTTGGCAGCCACAAGGTGACTTTTTAATTTCTTCTTTTTATTATCTTTTTTAAGATGAAATTAGCTGATAATTCAACTCACCAACCAATATAAATATTATTTGTTAGCCAATGAGTGCTCTCCATTATTTTTTTTTTTGTTCACATTTTTCAAACAAGCTTTAATCATGCTAGTTTGTAGCTTCTTCAGATATTCAATCGGTTTTGATTTTGGCCATTGGGCAGTTAATAATTATAAATATTGCGAGTGGATTTTAAATTAATATTGAATAAATTCCTATTCCTATGTATTGAATTCACATTCACGATTCAAGAGAATTCCAAAGTCACGACACCTTGTGGTTGAATAATTAGAATTATTAGGAGTTTTAGTCAACATATGTGAGGATAGGCCAATACTTGGTTTTTTTCATTAAAAAAAAAAAAATTTAAATATCCTGTTAACGATGGCCCATTTCATTCATCTAAATTTAGCGAGAATTTTTAATATAATTCAAGACAGACATGACATGATGCAATGAAATTGACAAGCAATTATAGGCATAGCATACCAGTAAATTTTATATTTCAGACACAGTGTCCCCTGAAAATATGTGGATGAAATGAAATTCTGAAACAAATACCCCCTGCACCATCCACTTCTTTTCAAAATTTTAGATTCTGAGAAAAGAATCAATTTGAACAACATACATCCAGTATTATCTATGTGATGTGAATTTGACTCAAAGGGTATGGTTGGAAATTTCTTTGGCAATTATAAGACTGTTTCTAATATGCTCTATAGAAATTTAATTAAAGGAGGAAGAAAAATGAAATTACTTTTTGAGATGAACCAAATTGGGTTGAACTTGCTTCTTGGTTTGATGTAGGAAACAGAGATTTGAGAAGGTGACTAAAGATTTGAAGGTGACAAGGGTTTTCTCAACACTAGTGGAGGAGATGAAGGCAATCCGCCGCGACGGCGAATCAAATTGTAAGGGCGTGATGGTGCCGGCTGCCTTCAGTGAGAGAAGCCCGGTGCTGCTACTCATGGGCGGTGGCATGGGAGCTGGCAAGAGCACTGTCCTCCAAGACATTATGAAAGAGTAAACCATTTAATCTATCCTCAAATAGTCTAATTTTTTACTCGGAAAAAATGAATAGGGATAGGCACCCATACCATTTATTCTTTAAAATTAAGAAATAGAAACATGGCATAAATTGTTCACTAAATTTAAATTAAATTAAATTACTTCATAAAATAAATTATTAAATAATAAAATAGAATATAAATAAAAAAATAACAAAACATAACTTATAATAAATAATTATTCATAAATTAATAATTAATAAAAATTAGTATTTCAAAGTAAATATATATTTAAATATTTATTATTAAAACTAAATATATAATTTAATTAAAAATAAATATTGAGTTATTTTTTATTTGTATTAATATGGAAATTTTAATAATTAAATATTTAATTTTTTTTAATAGTTTGATAATGTTAATAATAAAATTATATATTTTATCTAATCCAATTATATAATATACTAAATATATAATCTAGTCATTTTCTATCTTAACTAACTCTAATAATTCTATTTTAATTTAATCCAATCATCTCCTATCCGACATACCACACAACCCTGATATTTCTTTACAATAAAGAATTGTGAGGAAGTATAATCTTAATTAAAAGTATTGGGGGATATTAGTCTTAACACTAATTTTTTTAGCAATTAGTTTTTACCCTAATACCAATTAGATGTGAGTTTCCTTGGTGTGCACTTTAATAAATTCTAAGCGCATGCAAGAGCTTTAAACTACATTCATAAACAAATAAAAATAAATCACAAAAAAAATTTATACAATCAAGTTACGTGATTTTGCAACAAACACTTATATCCATGGTGGATTTTGGGATTCTAATCTCTTTTATTGAGTTCACAAAGAACAACAAATCACAAAAATTTCTCACAAAAAATACAACAATAAAGAGCTCTCAAATGATCGATTAATACTTATTTTATCTACTTGGAACTCAAGTACTATCTATGATGATCTCTTATACACTTAACGCTCAATGATCTTTAACTCTCTATTTTTTTTTTTGGAGTCTCTTTTAATGCTTAATGGATTCTAATGGATTACAAAGATTTGTATAGACTCTAAACTGACTATAGAAACTCTAAACTTATTTGAAATATAAGTTCATGTATATGGAGTCTAAAATTCACTCAAATAAGTTAATTTCAAACTAAAATTCTTAAAGTTGGGTGCCGTGGAATTGCAATCTTTCACCGCGGCGCTGCATGGCTAGGACTGCAGTGCCAACTATTTTGCTTGTAGCGCTGCACCTGGTGGTGGTGCCTTGACATTTCTTCTCCTCCTCCTTTTGCTTTCAACTCTCTTTTACTCCTTTTCACGCACGTATGTTCGTCGCATATTTAATTTTATGTTAATTTTTCATTATTTTTTAATTTAAAATTATATTCAAATGTAATTTTGAATTACTAATTCCAAAAAAAAAATTATTATATTTTAAAGTGGTTCCAATAATGTACTTAGAAATGTTTAAGGAGTCTGCTAACAAAAAGTCATCTCATCAAAATAATTTATATTTTATTTCTTCACTAATCAGATATATATCACAGATTTACATCACTTGGCTTTGTTGGTGGCGGTATGCTCCTCACTGTAATTTGACAACTCTGCTTTCCATGAATGGACCATTTTGTGTTGATGCAACTAAACAACAAAAATTCGAAGACTTGTAAACCATTTGGTCCTTCGACAGTAGCAAAAGTTTTTCGAATAAGTGGAGTAGATTGTGTTGGCAATAGGAAGTTGGAAAGCAACATATGCATTATCTTAAATATATTCTCGTAGTACTGCATTGGCAATAATTTATATTATGCATTTGGAGATTATATAGCTCTAGCCATAGTTCATGCATCTTGATATATTGCAATTTGCATGACTTTTATATTAGTGAAATCATTGATGGAGAGTTTGGGAATTTGACAGATCATTCTGGTCTGGGGCGGCAGCAAATGCAGTGGTAGTAGAGGCAGATGCATTCAAAGAAACAGATGTTATCTACAGAGCCCTTAGCTCGATGGGCCATCATGATGACATGCTTCAAACTGCCGAATTGGTATATACATTTGCGTACACTCTTCACTTTCAATCTAATATGCTAGCTACAAGTAACAAGTCTACAAATTGTTGAAGCGGAAACAATTAAATTAGCAATATAATTTAAGTAATATAATATAAAAAATAAATAATTAAAAAATTAAAGAGAGAGGTAAAAGAAAAATACATAGAATTTATGTGGTTCAGCAATTTGCCTACATCAACGGCAAATTAAGATCACACACTTTTATTATTGAATCTCAAAGCACTCATAAACTATACATTTTACAAAAAAGACTCACAAAGTAATTTCTCTCTTGTAATCAAGGAATTTTTTCTCACTAATAATCACAAAGTATGTTTTGATCACTATGATCTCACAAAAATTACAAAAATTTGTATTTGATCACTAAAATATGTTTATAAGCTAATAAAGAGTTTTTATATAGGTTTTAAGGAGTACTAGAATAAGTGGAAGTAAAAATAAGCCGAATCAAAACGAAAAATAATTCTCTACACTGGGCGTTGTGGGGCTGAGACTTTCTTGCCTGGATGCTACAATGCTCAAGTTCTGTTTTGGGCGCTGCGGCGCCAATAACCTAATGTCACGTCTAGGCATCGCTTCTTGCGTTTTTGTCTTTTTTTTGTGTCTGTCTTCGATCTTCGTACACCTAAGATACTTGGCTTGTTCTCAAAATCATATTCCGATGATTTTTAATCAATTTTTTCATACAAAAAAATACTCAAAATTTGGGTTTGACAATGATTGGCCTTGATTCAGGTCCACCAATCATCAACCGATGCAGCATCATCGCTCTTAGTAACAGCACTCAATGAGGGGCGAGATGTGATTATGGACGGCACGTTATCATGGGAGCCTTTTGTTGAGCAAACAATTGCAATGGCGCGTAACGTTCATAAATGTCGGTATCGAATGGGGGTCGGCTACAAAGTGAATGAAGATGGCACCATTGCTGAGAATTACTGGGAGCAGGTTAAAGATGATGAAAATGGGCAAGTGGCTTCCAGGAAAGCGTACAGAATAGAGATGGTGGGTGTTGTTTGCGATGCTTATTTAGCTGTTGTTAGAGGTATCAGGTATTGTTATTTGCTAACAAACATCATATATCTATTCACAGTTGGCATACAACGTTGATAATTACATCAAATATACAATCTAAAAGAAATTTCTTTTCAACAGGAGGGCAATAATAACGGGAAGGGCAGTGAGGGTGAATTCACAGCTCAAATCTCACAAGAGATTTGCCAGGGCCTTTCCAAGATACTGTCAGCTTGTTGACAATGCCAGACTCTTTTGCACAAACGCTGTAGGGGCCCCGCCAAAGGTAAATCCCAAAAACCAGTTATTCTATTTCAGCAAATTTGGTCTTGATTTCTTATTCTTAAACTGAATTGTTTTGATTGAAATGAATACAGCTGATAGCACGGAAGGATGGAGAGATCAAATTGCTCGTTGACCCAGATGAAAGCAAGTGTTTGAGTAACATAAGCACCATGAACCCCAACGCACAATCCGTCTACCAACTTTACCCGGATCCTAACCCGATATTCGAGTCTGGCTCAGTTTGGTACGACATCGTTTTGTCTCCTGCCAGGTCCAGCCTTCAACTGGAATTGAGAACTTCCATTCAGAAGATCGAAAAATATTAAGCTTGTGCGTACGCGCGAGTATTTTTTTTTTTTAATGCAAATGGCGTATTTTAAGAGTGAATACTGAAGCCATTTATGGAAATTTCATTTTAGAACAGATATTTCAATCAATTGAATTTGCATTTTTGTAAACCAGAATTGAAAATCCAAACTAAATTTCTATTCAAACCCTGAAATCACTCCAAATTTACATATCTAAACACTAAAACAAACAATTAAACAAAGTCGCTCATTTCTTCCCCTTCTTGGCCACAACCTTCTTAACCGGCGACTTTATGCTCTTAGGCTTCTTCGCTTTCGCTGCGACCACCACCTTCTTCGCCGCCTTCTTCTTCGTCGCCGCAGTTTCCTTTACTTTTGCATTCGGCTTCTTGGCCGCGGCGCTGGTAGACGAAGATTTCGCCTTCTTGGCCGCGGCGCTGGTAGACGAAGATTTCGTCTTCTTGGCCGCGGCGCTTGTGGAGGAAGATTTAGGCTTCTTGGCCGCGGCCTCCGTGGAGGATGACTTCAGCGTCTTGGCGGCGGTAGCGGAGGAAGATTTAGGCGGGAGCTTGAAAGAGTTCTTGACTTTAACGAGCTTTCCGTTGGCGACAAGCTTCTTTAATTGAACGAGCAGCAATTTCTTGAAATTGTTAGGGAGATTAGCCTTCTGTTTCTCCTCAATGAACTTCGCAATCGCAAACTGGCTCGAACCGGTCCTTTCTTTCAGCGCAGTTATCGCTTCATTGATCATCTACAATCACAAAATCAGGCACGTTGAAAACAGATCATATGGCGGAGAGACAAACAAACAAAACAATTAAAATCGATCGAAGTAGAAGAAAATGTAAAATTACCTCAGCGTAAGGAGGGTGAGCCTTGGGTTTCTTCGGTGCGGATGATGTTGCAGTCTTGGCTTTTCCCTCCTTGGGCGTCTTCGCGGTGACGGGAGCCATTGCGGATGATGTTGTTTGAATGGTGATTGGCGGAGGGAAATGAATTTTAAAGGGCAGTTGTAGGATGGAAGACGGGGTTTGATTGGTGGAAATTGGAGTCACAAGGATCGTGGTGCAGCAGCATTCTTGTTGAACGTCAGCCGTTTGATGGAGACTAATGGATGGTCGAGGTGATTTAGAAGAAAACGTGTTTCTTTTAGAAGAGAAGAAAAAGTTTTACGGTAAGTTACGTGGTTACATATGGATAGTAAAAATATGAATTCGGGTTTTGTTTAATTTGGAATTAGATTCGAATTTTTTTAATAAATTTAGAATTTAAATTTTTTCGGATATTTCGAATCGGGGTTTTAATCTATATTTTTTTTTTCGTTTTTTTCAAATATTTAGATTAAATTTAAAATTTTAAAATATTTATTTGTAAAATAATTGTTAGAATAATATATATTAAAAATTATAAATTTTATAAATTAATTTTAAAAAATTTTAAATAAAAAAATAAAGTCTATATCAAATTTTTGAGTTTCTGCACAAATTTAAAATTTTTGTGTTAAGTTTTAAATCCAAACTAAACCGAGTTTCAAATTCTAAATATAAGTTAAATTGCTGTTTTTAATTATACATGCGATAGAATTTGAACTTAAAATCTTTGGTAACAATTATAAGTCTTTAATTATTAAATTCTGGTAACACAAGTATTACAAATGTGATTTTAATATTTATTTGTAGTTTTTTTTAATTTTATTTATTTGTAGAAAATGAAATTCATTAAAACAAGAACAATAGTTGAGTATCGCAATTAATTCTGAAAAGCAAATTAACTAATAAAGCTTTAAAATAAATTAAAAGATAATGAATTAATATTAAAACCCACAAATAAAAAATTAGATAGCATTTCATTTAACTAATAACGTATTTATAAAAAAAAGAAGAAATGGGTATGAGGTAATCTATATTCAATAATGGGTACCCGATTGATTTTTTTTTTACTTTTTACTTTGAGGTTTTGATGGTGTTGAAGACCGTGACTGAACAGTAAATATTTCTAACAAATTAAATTTTCTTCATTTTTTTAACAGCTGAGGAGATGGATTTTCTCTCTAGTGAAAATTTTCTTTTTTAAAATAAAATAAATTTTATTGCTCCCTCGTGAAGATTTTTCTAGCGAAGCACGGGCCGCCTAAGGAAATTTAGGCTTAAATAAAAATGGAATAACTTTATTTTAGATGATAAAATTTCAATGAAAAGAAAAATAATATGCTAACTTTATTTATCTTAAAAAATGAGTGCTTTTTATGGTGTGGAGTGATTTATCGATAAGGATGATGCTCTAGATACTCAATTGAAAAACACTAATGCAAAAATCTTAATAAACTATTGAATATCTAAAATTCTAATAATTTTGTTTTTAATCAATCGAACAAAAACCTACTATATTTATAGTGCATGTTCTCACATATAAACACACATAACATAATTAGTTTCAAGTATAACTAAAGTTCTAATTCATTTGTAACTCGTAATGCAATAATTAAGGAAAATTTTTTATGTAAAATTCATTCACTCTCGTAAAAAAATCATTTTGGTAAAAATTTATATTTATTCAATCACAATTTAAATAATACAATAATTTGTAATTTTTTTTTGCTTCACCATGTCTTACATCACTCATTTTTAGAGTTCATCAGCGGGTTAGATTTACTTGATCTAAATAAATAAATTAGCCCAAGTTTTGGGGTTGAAATTCACACATACTTGATTTTGGCCTATCCATTGATTCGAGCTTTTCTTAATGAAGATACTATAATATGAACTACCGAGCTCTTTTAATAATAGGCCAAACAACTTCCATAAAAATTGTTGTTTCATTAAAGGTGCATCAATAATTTATTTGTAGTAATTTTTCTTAAGTTGTCTAGTTTTCTTTTTTCTCTCTCTTGAATTTATAAAAGAAATGAAAAGGTTAAAATAAATTGAAATTTTGCCTAGCCATCGGTTAGACTCCGACCATTAATTTTTGTCGTGTAATATGATAGAAGCATCTATAATATGGTATAGAATCACATTTATGCAAATTTACTAAATTATAATAATTTTATATTGATAAATTTATACCTATTCTATCGCTTTGTCTTGGTGGTGTGTAGTAGTTATGTCGTAGACTCTTTCATTAGACCAATTTATTCTATTAATGAGATTTTTCTTTTGTAAAAATAAAAATTGTTACTTAGTTGCAATAGAGCCTTTTTTTGTAAACAAAAAAACAATCAAATTTTATAATTAGTTAATTTATCCCTTTATGTTAGTTGAAATTAATTTTTGACCACATAAAAGTATATATTTGCTTCAATTTTATCCATAATTTTATATTCGCTGAATAAAAATTATGAAAGTGTGACGAGTGATTCTAAAGAGTACCCCATTTTATACCGCAAAAAGAATATTATTGAGCAAGGGTGTAGTGAGAATATAGGTGGAGTGTTTATAGTATGCTAAAATTTATTCCTTCACGACTCGATCGATATATTTGATAAGGCCTAGATGAATGACCAAAGTATTCTTGAGGCTAAAAGACTTCAGTAATGCAGGCCCGAGCTAAAGAGTGGTATTTAAGTTAACCCTATATTTAATTTTTTTTAATTACAAATAATTTTTTTTAAATTTATTTTACATGGGGAAAGAAGAGAGATTTGAACTCGAGACCTTCACTAAAATAAAGGTAAAAATGTACTATAAACTCTTTACCATTTCTAACACAAAGTGTGTGTATATATATATATATATAATTAATTTAATAGGCTATGTAGTTCACAATTATATTAATTAAAATATAAATTTAGTTCAAATTTCTAATCGTTCTTACCTCCTTATAAAGTTCATAACCCGTTTGTAAGATTCATGAGTTGGCAAACCCAATTACTTAACAAAATGAATTCAAAATTTGAGCTTGTAAATTAGGTTAAACGTTGAGTTAATTGGCCTACAAATAATAGGTCCACCATATATCATATATTTTAATCTGATTTGAAGATAAGAAATTGAGAGTATCAATGATAAAGAGAAAGGCAATGATCTCTAATTTTTAAAAATATGTATTATGCCTTTAGATCTCAAATTTAATCTGATTTAGAGAATAAAGTGGGAGTATCAATGATGTAAATGAAGGTAAAGATTTATTCACAACTTATAAACATTTACAAGTGTTACAAGATATGACGAGGTTAAGAATAATTTTGGAGTTAAATAGAAAAATTAAGAAATTAAAATATATTGATAAGAAGCACTTAAAAATAGTTTCATAAGATAAATTTTGTGGTTTGAAATTTAGAATAGCTTCGCCTAAAGTATATGTTGGAAAATTAGTGATTCGATAATTTTAGTTGGATAAGAATTGAGATTGAGATGAATACTAAAGTGAAGAGTTATAAGAAGTCTAGAATGTATGGGATACGTATGGAGAAGTTTAGGACTTGTGGGACACGAAATGGGAAGTAAAATGGGACTCGAAGACGTGAAGGAAGCAAGAAAATGCGGATAGGTATACAGGCTCAGCGCCGCGGCGCCCAAGATAGTAACCCAGCGCCACAGCGCTGGGCGCGATTTTGTCCAGCGCTCAGGGACGAGCGCTGCAGCGCCAGAACGCATGGAAAAGTTCGTTTTAGTTCAGGATTTTTAGTTTTGGGAAGTTTTGGACTTCCAAAACAAGTGGACTCTTACTCCAACAAGGAATAGGATTAGTAAGCACGAAATACACTCTATATAAACACTTGTAAACTCTTGATTTCAGATTAAGCATTGAGAGAGACTCTAAGAGATAGGAAGAACTAGGTAGACACTAAGTGCTTGAGTGCGCTAGAGTGGAACCGTTGTTTGGGTGATCATTATTCGTGGTAGAGTAAGGGTTCACTAAATGTTTAGGTCCTTTTGAAGGTTCTTCATTGAGTTTTCCTTATAAAATCTCTAGGGATTTATAATAAGAAATGTTAGAATCCTTGGATCCACCGTGGACATAGGCAATTGGCCGAACCACATAAGATTGTGTTGTGCTCTTTTGTTTTCTGCTTTGGATTTTTGTTGTATTTTGCTTAATTGACAGGTTATTTTGCTGCCCAAGGTAGTTAGGGTTCTAGGTTAAATCTTGGGTTATTCTCTTCAACGTAACCTCGAGAAGGAGAAGAGCATTTCCTCCCTCAATAAACTGGTATCAGAGCTAGATGTTCGATAATACACACCTGGGTATTTAAACCATGGCTACAATCAAGAAAGAAATAGAGAAGTTCAATGGGATGAATGACTTCAATCTTTGGAGGAAGAATGTTAAGGCTCTACTAGTGAAGGAAGGGCTAAACTCAGCTTTGGAGGAAGTCAGTTACTCAACTAGCAATGAAGCGACAACCTCAAAGTCCGGGTATAAAGATTGGGACACGATTCAGAAAAAGGCTCACAGCACCTTATTCTTGGCATTGAGCGACGAAGTATTAAGGGAAGTTGGTGATGAAGAAACCGATTTTGGGTTATGAAAAAGACTCGAGGTATTATATATGAAGAAGCCTTTTGCAAATAGACTTCTGGTGAAAAAGAAACTACATCAGCTGACAATGCACGAGGGAACTTCATTGAGAGCTCACATTGACGAGTTCAACAAGATCATCATAAGTCTTGAGCAACTGGGCATCAAGACTGAGGATGAAGACAAGACCATTATCCTGTTATGTTCGTTACCAAAGAGCTATGAGAGCTTTGTGGATACGTTGCTGTATGGAAAGGAGTCTTTAACGATGAATGACGTCAAGGCATCATTGAACTCAAAAGAATTAACAAAGAGATCTGAGTCTGAGGGTGGAGCAATTTTGCTTGCACAAGGAAGGAAAAGCAGCCAATCAATGAAGAGATCCAAGAGATGTTTCCTTTGTAATAAGGAAGGGCACTTTGTGAAGGATTGTCCGAAATTAAAAGGTCAAGGAAGGTGGGTTGCAATCAGTACTGAGGAAGATACCGAAGTTGTAGACATATTAGTAGCCTCAATGGGAAAGTACGCTGGCAAATGAATACTAGATTCGAGGTACAACATTCACATGTGTTCCGATAGATCGATATTTACCAACTATAAAGCCAAGAGAGGTAAAGCTCTAATAGGGAATGACATGACTTGTGAGATTATGGGAGTTAGTGACATAAGGCTGAGGATGCAAGGTGGAAAAATTAGGCACTTAAATTGTGTAAGGCATGTTCCTAAATTGAGATGGAACTTGATATCCCTAGGCAAGCTCGATGAGAAATGGTATTCGATTAGGACGAAAAAAAGAAAACTAAAGGTAAAGAAATGACCTATAAGGTTTGAAGGTGAGAAGCACAATGAGGGGCTCTATGTGCTTACTGAGATGGCCATAAGTGGCCCAACGCGGGGTGTTGTGGCAATGCAGACCACTAGGCGACATCCAAATCGTGCTCACCAAGGTGATGAGGGTCGAAAAAGAGTGCAACATATCCATACCCTATGCAAGGTGCACGAATGTCTTTGGAGACCGAAGTCACTATGTCACGCCCCAGACCCAAAAGATCCGACACACGACATCACTTACATTCATTCAATAATACTGCATGTGCACTCATAAATAATATTACACAAAATTTTCAACTTTCATTCAACACAGAAATCCTTAGCAAGTTGCTAGTAAGTTCAACACTAAAATCAACCATAACCTAACATATAAATATAAACTTCTCTTGACAATATTTAAACATTCATTTCAATTTCTTTCAGAATTATAGCAATTGAATTATGACTGGGACAATTATTAAACCGGAGATACGCAGAGTTTTCTCAGAGATTAACACTCTACTACGTCACCAGTAGCAACTTTGTTACCGGGAGCCCAGAATATATCCATTGCAAATTCTTACTTAAAATCATCCAATAGCCACACTTTATAAAACTTAAACCAAATCCAATCCACACACAATGAAATAATACATAAGTATTTATTCAATAGGGACAAACCAAATATCCTATCCCACGTGTCCCCAAATGAAACACACAACAACCTAGCAACTTAGGGAACCCAAGGAACAGCAGAAGCCTTGCCAAATCCGCTATGCACACATGTACCTTATTTACCTGAAATCACCATAAACTATAATGAGTATAAAACTCAGTAAGCATACTAGTTTTTCATATATCAAATACAAATACATATATGTACACAATGCATATGTATGATATGCTGTGATCAATCAAAATCATAATCTTATCAAATCACATATCATGTAAGCTCTTACACATTCTTTCAAAACACATAATAGGAATACCATTACTCGACTACTACTTAGTAGGACTTACATATCACATATCACATAATGAGCCAAATGTCACTCGTAGGTGACATACCGTATGAGAGGAATAGTACAAGTGAGGTCTTTAAATCACACATATATAACGCTTATGCCCGAAGGTAAAAGCCAAACCCTCACCCTGATCATCGGTGAGTCCTCTCACATGTACCTATACGCCACCACACGAATGTGATGACTCACACTTCCTTTAGGTACCAATAGGATCCTCCCTACATACGGAACACATAACATATACTAATCCCGAAGGAAAGGCCACACATAAAGGCTCCACAAATCACATAAAATGCCTACTAAGTTAACAGTGAGTTCAAGTACCCTCAAATCACAAAATATTTCTCATGGACATATTACACTTCAAAAGCTTTCTTTGTTAAACGCATCTTATTTTGGAAAGCTCACTTTTAAAAAATACATGTATGTCCATGCTCAATGTCAATGCTCACATTCATAAACATATATTCACATTTCATATCAAAATATACTTTGACATATCATAAACATATTCTTAACCCCATTTACAAAATCATTCATAACACTTACTATGTTTATTGTGATTCTAGTAAAAAGTCTAGTATACTTACCTCTTAACACTTTCAGCCACAAGGCTTAGATCTCCTTAACCTATCAATGGAGATTAATCCTTTCATAAGCCTCACAATTCACACAAAATACTTTAAATAGCTTACAAAATTATACACAATGCATTTATCACATCAAATTGGTCTAAATATTTGGTTTCTCAAAACCTGTCATTCTGACCATTTACACTTAACAAAAATTTCTAATACATCAAATGATGTCCAATTACTCCGAAATCAGAATATATCATTCTTGACTCATATATACTTCTTATATATGAATATTATATCAAAATTCCTACACAATCCATTCCATACACACCATCGAATCCAAACTACAAACCTGACAGGATCAAGATACTTACTGAACAGTATTCAATCTCTCAATTTTATAAAATCATATACTAACTCAAAAATTATAAAACTACCACATAATTACTCTTGACACATATCTCAGTCCATGATAAATATTTGGCTTCCAAATAACTGCCAAAAGTATTTTAAAACTATTTTATTTCATAACTTTAAAAATCTGTTAATTAAATACTACAATGAGCTGATACACTTTAGAAATTCATAACACTTCAACCACATTGATCCAAATTCTCAATTCCAAGTATATCATATTAGACATATAAAATTATCATATTCCACAAATTCGTAATTTTTAAAGATCATTCAGCAGGTCACAAATTATTTTCCACTGTATCATACTGTTTACACAGAAAATTTCTAGAATTCCAGGGTCATTTTGGTAAATTCACTACAAATTCAATTTCCGAGATTTTCAGTCGATTCAAAGTCTCAGATGATCCTAAACATGTCTAATTTCATATACTCAAAATTCAAAACCAGAATCGAATCACAACAATTTATAAAATCCCTAGATCAAGAGGTTATCCAGCAGAAATTTTATAATTCATCATGATTTATCAAACTATCTTATAGATCATCATCAATTCTCACAACATCAAACGAAATACACATCAAATCCTTAATTATACATATTTCCAGAAATCAAAACTTAAAGAAATTAACTTAATTAACACCAATAAATTGATAATTAGTTGTGATATACCTCTAAAGATCCAAAATTCTAATTTCTTCTTCTTTTTCTTCTTCTTCTTCTCTTTCTCTCTCCTTTATTTCTCTCTTCTCTCTCTAAAAATGGGTAGCTCGACAAAAATGAGAGAATTAGGGTTTTTAAAAGTGTATTTTTATACTAAGTGGTTAATTTTTGGTATTTACGAATTCACCCCCAAAACTTTTAAAGTATAACAATTTGGTCCCTAAAATAATTCCAAAGTCTTGCAAATAAACCCAATACTAATAGTATATCCTTAACCTATAAAAACACTACTAATAACAATATATAAATCAAGGATCACCCACATACAAATAAAATACGTATATTTATATATATAAATATACATATTCTTACCGGTTATGGATACTGGTTACTACACACTAGCCCAGAAAAATTTAAGTCTTGGTGGAGACTTAACTGGGCTCAACTCTAGGTGATAGAGTATTGGTGTGGATTGGATCTCGAAGCCTTCTTATTTGGAAGATTTTGAATCAAGGAAGGGTTTGTTGGAAAATTGGTGATTCAACAATCTTGATTGGACAAAAATTGAGATGAATACCAAAGTGAAAAATTACAAGAAGGCTAAAACGTGTGAGATACGTATGAAGAAGTGTAGCACGTGTGGGACACGAAAGGGGAAGTAAAACAGGACTCAAAAACGTGAAGGAAGCAAGAAAACGCAGATAGGTATACAGGCTCAGCGCCGCGGCACCTATGGCTGAGCGCTGCGGTGCCCAGGACAGTAACCCACCCCCGCAGCGTTAGGCGCGATTTTGTCCAGCGCTCAGGGACGAGTGCCGCAGCTCCAAAACACGTGAAAAAGTCTGTTTTGGTTTAGTATTTCGAGTTTTGGACTTCCAAAATAAGTGGACTCGTACTCCAACAAATAATAGGGTTAATAGGCACAAAATACACTCTATATAAACACTTGTAAATCTTTGATTTCAGATTAAGCATTGAGAGAGATTCTACGAGAGGGGAAGAACTGGGTAGACACTAAGTGCTTGTGTGCTCTAGGGTGGAACCATTATTTGGGTGATCATTGTTCGTGGTAGAGCAAGGGTTCACTAAACGTTTAAGTCATTTTGAGGGTTCTTCATTGAATTTTTCTTATAAAATCTCTAGGGAGTTGTAATAAGAGAGGCTAGGATCCTTAGATTCATCGTGAACGTAGGCAATTGGCCGAACCACGTAAGATTGTGTTGTGCTATTTTGTTTTTTGCTTTGGATTTTTGTTGTGTTTTGCTTGATTGACAGGTTATTCCGCTACGCAAGGAGGTTAGGGTTCTAGGTTGAATCTCGAGTTCTTCGCTTCAACATAACTTTGAGAGGGAGAAAGGTGTTTCCTCCCTCAACAGTATAAAAGAAATGCTACTTATCTCCGTTAAATCTTCTCAATAACCCACATTCTCCCTTTCAAGGTAATTTTGTAATAAAAATAAAAGAGTTTGTTAATTGTCTAGCAATAGTCCAATGCTTGGGTATAGCAGCCAAGTCATTACAAAGAATAAGAGAAATAGAAGCAACAGAAGTTTTAGAAAAAAAATAAGATAGAGGTGTTTGCATTTTGCAAACTTCAAATGGGTTGTATTTTGGGTCTTTGTTGAGCAATGAGCATTGACCTACTAATTTTGAGTTCACAGTTGAGATCAGAGATCATATAGACGGAGACAATGAATGATGACTAAATCTACTTCCATTAAAATAAGAAGGAAGACTTTAAAGCTGCGTTTCCAATGCCAAGCCCCAATACCACTCTCAAAGTCTAAAGTCTAAAAGTAATTTTTGATAACACCCTTAATTAGCCATCACCCTTGATTAGCTATTAGTATAATATATATATATATATTTAAAACATCATTAATGTAATATTATTGATCAAATAAGTAATATTATATTATAAAACTCTTAATATAAAATCAAAAAATTATCAGAATGTCTTACAAGAATTAGATACATTTATTATGACTCGCCTGGACTTATTATTCTTTTATCAAGAGAAATAAACAAATTCTTTAGCAATGTACTCTCTCAATTAAAATCTTTATCTTTGTTTAGGATAAAGAAAACCTATCCCATTAAAATGGGGATAACTTATCCTTTGAGTAAGGGGACAAAACTATCATCACAAAAGATGGATAAAAATACTCTCAATGACGAAGGACAAAATAAATCTCCCACAAAAAAAAAAAAAAAACAAATCACCACCAAACATTTACAAATTTCATATCTCAAAATTATATCCACTAATCTTAAATCTCCCACAAAAAAAAAAAAAACAAATCACCACCAAACATTTACAAATTTCATATCTCAAAATTATATCCACTAATCTTATCCTACGATCACAATCAAACAACATGCTGCCTTTTTAGTGGTTGTGAGAGACATGGGATCGCCGAAATTTATATCTCACCGCATTTGAGTACAGAGCAATTGTTGGGAGAGCTTGGCTAACTTGGATGATAATGGCTACTCTCCCACAGTAATTAGCAGCGACGATAGAGTTTGAGATATGAATTACAGATCGTGTAAAATTGGCTAGTGGTGCTAGTTAAGCTCCAGTGAGGATCGGTGGGGCTTACCACGACCGGACATTAGGGGAGTCCAACAGCAACCAAACAAAGTCGAACAAAGGTCATCAAAATCAGGAGAGTCCAACGGAGACTTATCAATGAAACAAGTTAACCAACACTGTGAAATATGGTGGAGACCCCAATGGCTCAGTATGTTCATAAATCCATTGCATTGGTCGGAGAACTACATGGATCTTACTCGGAATAGTGCTCGCCTCTTTGACCAAGACCTCCTATCAGTATCAAGTTTGAAAGGGAGATTCATCATTTAGATGCCGATTGATGAACTCCAAAGCTTTGGACTCAGCATTAGGGTGAAGCAACATCAATTTGTTGGACATCCATTCATTGCAAATGGCAGCAGCATCTGAGTTTGATATAACGTCCTTCTTATTGAAAATTCAGATTCAAAGCCACCTTATTCCTGTTTTTGTTTTTCAATATGTGCCAACAAGTGAAAGCAAAAATGATTGGGCATGTTATTATATTTTATATTATTTCTAACTCATCTAACATTCTTTAACTATATAATTGTATTCAAAACTTTATACAAGGAAGGTCTTAAAACAAAATTGAAGAGACTTATTAATGAATTTAAAAGATTTAGAAGGAGCATTCAATAAATTGATCGAGAGATGGTTATAATTTATTTATTTATTTTTTAAGAAAGAAAAGACGTATTTATGGTCATGGATTTATTGGAGTCTAGGACAGGTCTTTCCGTAGGCGGAATGGAAAAATCTCTATATCCAAACACTTCAATTTCTAATAAAACAGTAATAGAGGTCCTTATTTGCAAAATACAAAACATTTCACAATTCTTTTTTTTTTCTAGGGTTTACAAACTAAGCACCCCTATATAAAATCCCATTCTTGTGGATTCACCGACTTCTTCTTCTACCAGAAAAAAAAAAAAAAACCCCTAGCGGCAACAGATCCAGCAGGAGCCTAGCTTCACTACTCTTAATTTCCAACCATGGTAACTCTCCCGCACTTTCTTCCTCATCCTCATTCTCTCTTTTATTTTATTATTTTTTGGTTTCAGTTTCTGTTGTCTTATTGTATTTTTTTTATGTGTATACTTACAGGCGGATGTCGAGACGGAGGTAGCGGCGGGGCAGCCGAAGAAGAGAACGTTCAAGAAGTTCAGCTTCAGGGGCGTAGATTTGGACGCTCTTCTTGACATGTCTACTGATGAGCTCGTCAAGCTCTTCCCGGCACGAGCTCGCAGAAGGTGCTTATATTCATCAGTTGTATAGGTATATATCTATATGTGTGCGTGTGTTTTGTTATGTAGGCTAATTGGTCTGCTTTTTTTTTTTTATTGTAATGTTTGAAATTAGGTTTCAGAGGGGTTTGAAGAGAAAACCCATGGCTTTGATCAAGAAGCTTCGCAAGGCGGTAATATTTCTTAAATATTTTATCAATGTTCTTGTTTATCTGTCACTTTTGCCCCCATTTTATTACGGGTATCAGTTAATTTTGTGTTTGGGTCTGGTTGTTGGTTTATTTACTCATTGATTTAGTGATTTTGTGACGCCACTGGATTTTATATAATTGTGTTTTTGGTTTAAATCTATCTAGGCAAGGTGTTTAGTGAAAATGTTCGTAACTTGAAAGTGATATATGTGTTTTTATTGATAGCTCTTACCCTATGTTGAAACCAAGTAAATCAAATGCCTACTTTAAGCGTCTAGGGTGCTGATTAATAACGGGTTGAATTGCTTAATAGTCTCTTCAAGAGGTATTAGTTGACTGAAAGATTACTTTGCTGCCCTAGCTCTCTTTTCATTAATCAATGAGCACCTCTTGTTTTGGATATATCATGCATATGATGCACCAGTCTTAAGGTCGCAGATAGGCAATTCTTTTCAATTTCCATTGTGTGGAGAGAATAATGGTAATTTTGCCAAGGAACATAGTAGTTAATCATACTGTGATGTTGTTAATTGGTTAGGTGAATCTAAGTTGGTAATCTGCAGTTTATTTAACTGACAATTGTGCCTATGATGTTCAATATTAGTCTGGCTCTAGTGAGTTAAAAGATATCTATTTGGGGTGTACTGCATAAAATTAAATCATCTGTAAACATGTATTATTTCTGAATTTGGACTTGTTAAAAATCTTCTCAGCGTGAAGGTTTTTATCATGTCATGATTCTCTTAGGTTGTTGATGTAATTTTTTAGACTGTACCTACATTAATCAGGGTGTGTTTGTTAAGAATGGTAATATTTTGGGCTCGTGCAGCTAATCTATTCGAGATTGATTGTAAAAATAGAAAGTAAATTTTTTTTAATTTTTAGAGTATGTGGGTGATCAGTTGAGTGTGTAAAACCTCGCACTTTTGTAATCAGAAGACAAGGTAGTGCTGGATGTTTTGGAGGACATTTTTAATGGGTTTATATACTATATTGAGGATTCTTCTAAAAATATATGCAGTAGATTGAAATTTATTATTAAATTTTTATATCAGATTCAGTTGTCTTTTATGTTAATATTGATAATATGTTCTAATAGTTCTTGGATAGAATTACAATCCATGAATTCTGATATTAATGAAACATGTACAATATCAGAATTGTTGAGTTGCTGTAGGCAAAGAAACAGTTTGTTCTATAGATATAGCATGGAAGTTGTTGACTGAATGACTTGATATATGGTTTGCTGATAGGATTTGTTTTTTCTTTTTCTTCCTTGTGATAGGTAGTTATTTAGTAGAATTAATATCTTATTTGTATCACTACCTTGAAACAATCATATCAGATAAAATTTATTATAAAAATAAATCAGAAAAAATTCCTTTGTTTAAATTTTCTCTAAATTTTCCAAAATATTGGATGGAATTTGATTTCTCAGCTCAACTAAAAGTTCCTTCTAATGTTTTGGATCAGAAAAGGGAGGCTCCACCTGGTGAGAAGCCAGAACCAGTTCGCACCCATTTGAGAAACATGATCATTGTACCTGAAATGATTGGAAGTATTATTGGTGTGTACAATGGCAAGACATTCAATCAGGTTGAGATCAAGCCTGAAATGATTGGTCATTACCTGGCTGAGTTCTCTATCTCATACAAGCCTGTGAAGCACGGTAGACCTGGTATTGGTGCTACCCATTCTTCAAGGTTCATTCCTCTAAAGTGAGATGTATGCCAAAAGCCTGGATATTTAGTTTTTGTCATCTTTGGGGAACATCTAAGTTGATCAAATTTTTGTTTGTTTTGTTTTTTGTTGGTGGATGAAATACTTTGTGTTTGAGTTGTTAATTTAGACAATGGAACTTCTATATCTAGTTTAAAGATATGTTGAATGTTAGTTCATATTTTATTCCAGTGTAACAATGTTTTGCATTTTGTTAGTTTAATGCACCCCAGAATCTTAAGCACTAATATATTTTTTAAAATGCGATACTTTGGTAAAGCTGTGCTATTTGATTCTGTTGGTTTGATTAATCTTTTCAATAATCTGGAGTCCCTGTCCCTGTGATGAGGGTAGGCGTAGTGAATTTTTTTTGGAATGGAAGATGAACAGCGGGTTTGGTGGGAAATAAAATGCTCAAGTGTTAATAGATGATATCTAGTTGCTATGGTTCATCTCAAAATTGAGCTTTAACGCCTCGATTTTATCTGCTCTGATTTAACATTCCTTATATAGGATTTTGCATTTTATTCTGCAATGCTCGTTTTTATTTTTTAGGGGTTTTTTCCTTAATATAGTGCAACTTAAATTTTATTATTATTGTAGTCAAAGATAGAATTTTGAGGATAATAATGCCCTCATTTTCTTTGTATATCATTCACTGGTTTTTCAAGAAACACAACACTCTCTCGATACAAGAATTTCAAAATGCTTCTAACTCACTTCAGTTCAAAAACCGCAATCGGTGGCAAAACCCAATAAAAGATGTATTAAGGATGTAAAACAGCATTTTACGGTCAAGGGTTTTGGTCCACTTGAAAAATTGAGAAAGATGTTAATGACTATTTTATCTGGATTGATCATTAGCAAAGCCTCATTTTCTTTGCTTATTTCCAAGCACTGCTTGCTTTCCTAGCAAGATGCTTTGCTCAGGCCTGAAAGCGATTAGCATCAATATGATTGCTTCTCAGGTAGCCAGTAAACTTGAATCCATTGTTTGGATTAGATGGGGAAAATGCTTCTGGTTTCATTTTCGTTTGTGAAGTTGTAATTTGCACTTTGGCGGTTTGAAAGAGACAAAGCACTGCAAAATATTGGGTGGCTCTGCACAGTGCGCTCGACTGCTCCTTGTCGAGTACACTTATTCTTGTGCACAATGTGCTTGACAAAATGTCGAGCACAATTTGCTTGGCATTTTGTCAAGTGCAAAGAGTGCAACTTCGAACGCGCAGTTGAGCGCTTTTCGTTAGCATTTGCGCTTGTTCAACTGCATGCTCAATAGTTTTACTGCCGAGCACACTCATTATAGCGTGCAATATGTGCTCGACAAAATATTGAATTTAAAGTTCACAATTTTGTTGTCGAGCGAACTGACGATTTGGACAGACACAACTGTTCACAAACAGCACGCTCGATATCTCTCTGTGGAGCGTGCTAAAAATCACGGCACTTACTTTTATCCAAATGCTCATTATATAGAACTTTATTTTTTGGATTTGTACTACCAATGAGATTTTTTTTTGGGTGGTTTTAAAGAGAGTTTGTTGCTTGTAAGTTTCAATGTAATATTCAGAACGACTTATTATTAATAAATGGGCATAAAGGTCCGCAGAGACTTGTTTTGAGCTAAGAAAATGAATAAATATATGTCTTGGTTAAATTAATGAGAACCCCTCAAAATTTAATCCCTTTGTTTGGCCTATGTTTTCAACCCTATTAGACTAAAGTTTTAAGATGCTGTGGATATAAAATGAGAAGCAATATATAACTTGTAGAATATGGTATTCTGATTTTCCAACGAGTGTAACTCCTCTTATCCATGGGATGTTTGATTCGGGATTTAGTATTATATAAATCATGTTTGAAATTTGGATATTAGTGTGAGTTTCAATTCGAAGGTTTATCATATAGGAATTCAATTTATGTCTTGAAGACTGGCATTAAGTCAGTAATTATGGTAGCAAATGGCGGTCTGGTTTCTACTTCTTGGTGGGAGTTGCACAAAAGCACAAGTAATTAGTTGCTAATGGCCAATGGGTGTGAGAAACAAAATGTTTTCCTCCAGTTTTTTATTGTTCATTTGATTGGACTTTTTTAATAGAGATTTTAAAAATAAAATTTGTAGAAGTAAAACTTTTAAAAGTAGAGTTCTTAGGAAATTTTTTATTGATTGTTAATTAAAAAAGCTCTTTTAAATTATTAAATGTTTAGTTACACATTATTAAAAATATTTATTTCTTATTAAATTATCAAAAAAATACTTAATAAAATTTATATTCAAATTTTAAATAAAATAATATATTTTATGTATAAATTTAAATTTATCATGTATTTCTTCAAATTCAATCTCTTAAAATATAAGAATCAAAGTAAAGTTAATACATAACAATCAATGAATCAAATAGATTATTGTATTTGATACAAAATTAGAAATAAAATAAAGTAATACTTATCAATGACATAAAAATTTTAGCAAAGAATCTTGTAAAGATATGATAGTTGTCGAGATATTGAGATATGAAGATTTTAAAAAAAATAATAAAAATATATTAGTTAAATAAGATTTATTTTTTTAATTAAGAGTACACTATAGAATTAAAAAAAATATTAATAAGATATATGTGATATTACACAAGTGTAAAAAATAATTTTATTTTTAAAAATTTAAAATTTGAACTTTTGTAAATAGAGGTAAAATAATTTTTTTAATTTGTAAAAATTCTTTTACAATTGTAATAAAATATTATCAAAAAAATTATTTTAACCAAACAAAAAATTCAAGCAAACAAATATTTATTAAATATTAGTTGGTCTACCCTTACTTGGGAATAACTTCATTGGTCATAAGCATAAATAAGACACTTTTTTTTTAACCACTCGATATATTAACACATTGAGGATAACAAAGTTGACTTCTGAATGAGGATAACAAAGCTACTACAAATTTATTGAAGAAAGATCTCGCTCCCATTAAAATTTAAATCCTAATGAAAAAGGATACATTCAAAACTCCAACCACTTGGGTCATGACACTGAGTGCATGACTCTTATATTATTAAATTGGTCTTTCCACCATCTATGTATACAATTGATGATTTACCTCGAAGTTTCTTTAGGTTCTATCTGATAGGATTAGCTAAGCTTTGGTGCACGCACGTTAATGTTAATGGAAAACTTCCTCTTACCCAAATGGAGTAGAAATATCCAAGCATTCACCACATGCTTAATAATCGTTCCAATAATATTTTATTTATCGGTCAATTTAAACTTTTAGTCACCATTTCAACAAAGAGAAACGCAAACTAAACGTTCCCCATTTATATTTGACTTTTCTTTAAAAATAATAATAATAAAATTCAATAATGAACAAATAATTCTACAATGTATGATTTTCGGTTCAAATGTGTGGGGTTAAGGTGAAGCCTTGTATTGGCACGTAGCCAACCCAAGCGGGCAAGCCGCATGCATTATTCCAAACTTGTATGAATAAGAAGTTTCTGTTCCGCTTGTTGCAGCGTTCTCTGCACAGCTTCTTCTACCTCGCCACCTCCCATCTGTCAACTTCCAAACTTAGAAATATATATATGTACAAACTTACTGTCCATATTTTGGTTCAAGTTAATATGTCTTCATTGTAATACTATTATCCGGAGGTATAGTTTATTTATTATGATTACCTTATTATCTGATTTTTTTTTCTTCTTAAAATAGCAGGATTGAATTTGATTGTTGTTTAAATAATATATTTAAGTCTTTGATTGAGTTATACTAAAAAGAAGAGCCCACAGCTATGTTATATGCTACCTGAGTTTCCATATCCAGGACTGCTGTCAGTTTTTGATCCGAAAACTGTGACCGAATATATGTGGTTGTTGAGTTAAACTTCTTCAAGCATTTAAGAACCTCCAGCATTGAATCAACCACAGATGTTGGATTGCCTACGGTAACTCTAATCTTTGTATCCCCACCATTGTTCTTCCCCATCTTCGCTTCCAGCTCACTGTGTTTCCTCTCCAGTTCTTGCTTACAGCAGTGCAGCTCCTGAATTTGCTTCGCAGCTATTTGAATGATCGAGTTCTTATCATTCTGAAGTACATAAAAATGAAAATGATAAACAAAAAGAAAAAATCAACTACGTACATGTTAAAACAAAGACCATCACTTTAATTTCTAATGTAAATCAACTACGTACATGTTAATTAAGTTGTTAACAAACCTTGGTGCCAGGAGGCAACATGGAATGCAAAGCTAAGTAATTCTGCTTTTCCTTCTCTCTCCTCATTCTCTCGTTGATCATGTGCATGTGGCAACGTTCTCTCTTAGGTTCTCGAGATTCCTTTTTTGCAGACCAAGTTCTCCTCAACAATTCTATCATTCTCTTGTTGGCGTTTCCAGGTTTAGACCTGTTACCAATATTTTCTGACCCAAATCCAATTCTGGGTCTGTTTGCATAAGGCACAAAAGCGCTTTGACTCACAGGAAGAGCTTCGTAGTTAAGCCAGAAGTTGTCGCCATGACCATGATCGAAAAATTCATCCATCAGTTGTCTTTTTCCGGGGATTTTCTAATTTCGGTTGCAACGGTTATGTATATACTATATATATATATATACAAAGGTCTGATTCTAAAACGTGGGATTGTTTGTTTTTTTTATTAATTAAGACATATTTAACGCGTGGTCAATTTTTCTCTTCTGGTCGTGGGTCAAAGAGTACTCGAGTTATGTTGTGTCAAATGGAGGCGCCAAAGAATAGTCCTGGGAAATATGGAGTGAGTCCATCTAAAGGGACCTCAATTTTGTCCGTTTGGTTTAATTTTCAACGGTTGATATCGCTCTATCGTCAAGGAGACTTTAGTGACCAGGAGAAGTATTTATTTGCTTAAAGTATCTAATATAAGTTGAGGCATGCCCCGTTTGACTTTTTCTCTTATACAACTGAGCATTGATACAAATTTCAAATCTAACGTTTTGATACCTAACTGGCCAAGTATAATAGTAAATCACATGTTGTAGTGAGTTAGCTCTCTCATATAAGCTGAAAAAATTATTGATATCTAAGTTTATAAATGAAATGATTACTTTATTTATTAAATTAATCTTTTAAATTAGATATTTGAATCTTAAATTTTATTTATAAACTTAAAACTTTTTGATAAACAATATCAAATTACCCTAAAATTGAAAATATTAATGAACTCATTGTCGAATAACAAAGTTTACAAAAACTTTGTTAAAAAAAAAAGGATTGTTAATTAAAAATAATAATTAATACTTAAAATTTAAAAATAAGATAATTACTCCGTCAACTAAGTTAGTTTTAAATTAATTTTTCTACATGGACTAAAGAGAAATTGATACTTAATTTATAAATAAAATAATTACTATACCCACTAAACAAGTATTTTAAATTAAACACCTTAATCCTAAACTTTTACCTAATAGGGCAAACCCCTAACATCGTACTTATTTAAGCAGCAGAATCGTCATAAGTTGAGATTTTATAACCGTCCGGTAAAGGGCTGTCAAAATCATGTGATGTCAGAGTTAAAAACACGTAATATGACCAGAAATGCAAAACATTTCGCCAATTTTAGATTCTTCTAAGCTATTTGAATATTAAGATAATATATCTGCCTTAAGAGAAAATGCTAGCAGATTCTTTTTCTAAATAATGGCAATAAATAAAATTTATCTATATCACGGGATCTTCATGCTATAGACCCCTTGATGATTTAGCAATCTAATCCCGTTGATGACATTTGCTGTTCTTTTCAGTTGTCTTGATTAATAGAAACTGTTATCTTCTTTCTCTATAATGTCAGTACTTATGCAAGATGTACTGGGAACTGCATATACTTCTGCTTCAGAATTTAGAAGTTCTGTTTCTGACTTGGCCATCATAAGGAAAATCTGCTTCCATGTGGAGGTTCTGAACCGAGTTATCACTTTCATCTTCACTGTAAATTCCACTGTTGTATGTCTCAAGATATGCTTCATCTCCATCCTGAAAAAGCGAAGATAGGAATCAAACAGGATGTTAGACCAGATGATATAACAGATAGAAAACACTGATCTAGATGATTAATTAAAAGCAGACCTCTGAGTCCTCGTCTTCAGTGGCATAAGCGGAATCTAATTTGATATACAATTCCTCGTCTCCTGTGTCCTTCACGCTGTTCATTTGCTCCTATCAATGTCAAGCAAGAGCAAAGAAACTCGAGTGAAAAGCCAGACCATTTGATATTTGTCTTTCATATTTACGACAACAATTAGGCAAAAGCTAAAAATGCAAGCAGAAGCCTTACAATTTCAGATCTCAGATTCCCCACTGTAGTCTCCAGAGCTCCAATATGCTTTAGAAGAGCCTGTTGGCAAAATTAATTAGAAAATTCAGACAAGAGGTATCTGAAAAAACTGGTAGCAGTAATAGTAAAACCCCATGTTTTAGTGAGGACTGTTATATTAGGGGAAACCCAAGTCTTTTCGTCTCCACCACCACACACACAATTGGTTAGTTTGCAGGCACAATCCAACTCCCACGAAAGTTCAGCTGCGGTGCCCCAAAATCCAATCAAAATGGGGAGGCAAATTTCACCCCTTTCATATCATAGATCAGACAGCTAATCTTTTCTGATCAGCACCATGAATTTGTTTTCACAGGTGCACTAGAGGGAGTTTCTACAGATGAAGTGAATTGAAAGAGGCATATTGGAACAGCTTATCTAGTAACAGATCTACAAATGCAGTAGCTTTAGATATGGGAGGGCTGCTTTCCCATAAAAATGCAGTAGTTTGCTAAATATTTTTTGTGAGATACCTCCTGTCTTTGAAGTTCAATTGAACGTGCCAAAGCCTTCCTCTTCGTCAGAAGATTTCTTGGCCTCAACATGGAAGGTCTTCTGTACTCCTTTCCCCTATAAACAATTATAGCGTAACCTTTGGAGATTTTGTCAACTGAAACCAAGACACCTCCACTTTCAGCTTCAAGAGCCAACGCAATTTTTTTGACCTGATCAAAAGTTTTAACTTTCACAATTATCTTAACCAATTCTCGGTATTTCCAGTGCAAGTGCATGTTCTCCACAGTACCATCAAAAACTCCACGCCTACCTGAAAAAGGAGTTACATTCCCATAAAATCTCATATTTGGAATTGAAAGCCATGGTAAATTTGGTAAATAGAGGATTTTTCTTTTCTTTTTTCTTTTTTGAAACTGGTTATTAGAGAGTTTACCCAGAAGTAAGAAAGCCTTCATCCTCAAACCAAGCTTGCAAAACATAAATCTTTCTTCATCAGTTATGCCCTCTGGTTCTGCTTGCCTTTCTGCTGGTTTTAGGAATTCCTCTACCTTTGATAAGGCTCGTTCAGCTTTCAATAGTTTTCGTTCAGCCTGACAGTTAAAAATCCCAAGTTCAAACCACAGAGACTTTTTCCATTTCAAGATTGGTAATATTTAAACCTAAAACTTGTCCCGACCACAGCCACTGCTCTAAAGCCAATGGCCGAAATTATGAAGACTTCACTGAGGTGCTGCATCATGCTATTTATTGACATTAAATATAATTAATGATATGATATTGCTCAGAATCTGCAAAATCTGAGCAACAAAACATGCATCACAGAGCATACAAGTATTGCAGGTCAGAATGAGTATTGAGTGATGTTATTACTGGAAAATACAGCACAAAACATAGTGAGAAGATCGCAAGTTTAGGGGAACTCACAAGAGCAAGCTTCCTTTCCAGTTTTTGGACAAGGTTGGCATGCCTCTTTATTTCAGCTTCTCTCTTCAGATTTTTCTCATGGCCATCATCCAACTTCTTTCCCCACCTAACATTTGCATCCAAAGTTTCTGCAAGGGTCCCAGCACTTCCAGATTTCTCAGTGGTTTCCACACTTTGTAATACAAAGGCTGATGCCCTTAACCGAGCCTGCTCCTCTTCATCTTGAAGGGACTTTACCAATCTCTCCCTTTCCAGTAATGCTTCAGTGACATCCGATGATAAAAAATCCTTTCCCCTATAGAAAACCAAGAAATCCTTGTTTCTCGAGAGCAGTGTGCCTCCTGTCAATCTCTGCATCCAAATGTCCGATGTTTTATATAGCATCTACGAATCCTGATAAAGACATCAATGCATTTACAAAAATAAACTGATAAATTCCCCAGTAACTATCTACATGATCAAGCCCTCAATTTTCTATTTGCTCCAAGTTTGGGATCTCAATCTGATTACACATTATATTACTATTAATTATAATACTTATTCAAAAAGTATAATTGCTATCAAGTTAGCTTATCTGCAAATATCACTCAAACTAGAGACTAAATGGCCTATGTGTCCTAAAAATAAGATAACTAAAGCTACAATAGGGGAAGCACAAAAACTTATCCTTAACACGAAAAAGATATCCTCTGATACGGAAGGAAACCACTGATTACAATATATAGGTCAAGCGATTTCAAAGAAACAGTTACAACACCTGTGCTTCATGATACTATGCTATACATTGTTTAAGAGTTGCTATAACATATTTCTACGGAAGAGTTTTTAACAATTGACTTTGGAAAAACAGGATTTCATGGTTATGGAAGAAAATGAAAGGCTATTATTCCCTAAAAAAAATAAAAAGAGATTTAAGCCATACAGCAGATAGCACCGAATCTGCTTAATGAAGTTGAGGCAGATCCTTATATCTAAGAAGACTGTGGGCCAGTTTATGAACTCGTAAAAATATGCAGTGAATAATTATGGGCTTTTGCCAGGACCATCATTTATGGTTCTCCTTGAATGATGTTAACAATCGAGCCACAACTTCAGCTTTAATTTAAAGAAGAAAAAATTTGAAGTACAGTGAAACCTTGATAAATTAATGCCCATAGGACCAAGAAAAGCATATTAATTAAGCGAATATTAATTATTTGATTAATTTATGAAAATATCCCCTTCTTTTTCAAAATATTGTATCTACTATCATTTTATAGTAATTAAGCAAATTAATTTGAACATACATTTCTTGATTACATATATAAGGTAGATTCATGAATTTTAGTTGTTGAAGATAATAGTTCTACTATGGAGCCTATCTCATGCAAAGAAGTACTCAAATTAGTAGTGACATTAAATAATTTCTTGTTACAATTCGAGAATGTCACACCAAAACTTCTTTCCGTATCACGAAAAGTTAGAAATGAAATCCAAGTCAACATCAATTTCAAGAAGAAACAAGCAATTTATGTAGTAAATGCATCCTATATAAAAATACAAGGATTTTTCTATAATGTATTTATCAAATTATTAATTTAGTATGCTGGCGCCAAGTTGGGACCAGTAAAAAATATTATCTAATTGAGATTATTAATTTATTGAGGTTCTACTGTACTTGTGGAATAAAATAATCTTGTGACCAATACATTTTCCATGCATCTCATGCTATAAGTATTAAGAAAGTAATTATATCTTTACTCTCTAACCCTCCATTCCCTTCTGAATATCAAGTGAGAATCTCTTAACCAGAAGCTTAAATATAATAGGGAAAGGATTTATACATAGACCATAAAACATGCCAGAGCATAAGCTAAAAGACTAGTCAATATATATAGGCAGGGCACCTTTTAAAAATGCAATACTAAAATGCTTATCACCAACCTTGAACCCAATATATATATTCACTTTTTTTTTTTCCATATCTTATCATTTGCTCTTTTGAGTTCATCAAGGAATTTTCTTTTGCTGGGTTGAAAGGAGCTCTCATCCCTAATTGCCAATTTGGGACCTTTTTGCAGAAACATATCATAGAAGGCAGTGTACTTTAGGTAACTTTTAAATGAATATTTATTATACATGTGAATAAGATTTACTATACCCAGGACAAAGACTGTTGTTTGAGAAGGCACCTGCCAGAAGTCAATAAGAGGTGCATGATACATGTCAAGTGGCAGGCTATCAAAATTCTTCATATTCTCCACTTACCTTTTTCACAGATAATAAGAACTCATAAAGCAACAACGAGGGTGCAACCCAAGTTGTTAGACAAAAACTATCTGAAAACTTGAGCTATAATAAGGTGGCAGACCCAACCCTACTATAAGTTGCCATATCAAATACTGAATGAATGTAGGATACTTAGCATTCCTCACATACAAGGCTGACTGAGAGCTCAAACAAATGAAGCTAGCATGCCAACTGGGAGTAACCAAATGAGGGTGGCTAAATTCAAACTAAATCAACTTGGCTTTGATATGATATTAGGAAACCAACCTAGATGCTTAAGCTTTTAAGTTGCAGGCCTAATCACACTAAAGTGGCCATGTCAAATGTACCTTACTAATGTATGATGCTAAAACAGTACAAAGGCAGTAAAAAGAGAAGGGCCAAAAAGAAAAAAAAAAAAAAAAGAAGAAGTCAGACTTAACACCTAAACCGGAAAATTGAGGAATGTAAAATAGTCAGTCTTAAGATCAAGTTCAACAACATTGTTTCCCAATAATGCATGCATATTCTATGTAACTAGAAGAGCTCAAACCTGCCAACCAAATATCATACGTACATATTGATTTATTATCCATCAGCATGCAATGTCTAGAGGTTTACAGAACATAGAAAACAGACATAAGACTCAATCATATGCATTTTGGAAAAACAGTACAACAACAGTGATTCAGCAATTTTAGCTGATTAGTTCCATTACCTTGATATCTTCAGCCATTCTCTCACTAGTAGTCAGCTGCACACCCCGTTTAAGTGCAACTTTGGTAATTGAACTTTTTTCCCATAATTTGGTCATGGCTGCAGCTAAACCTTGAAGCTGCCTACTTCGACCTGGTGACAGAAAATTTACAGTTATTTGGAAGACCATCTTCACAAAATTATAAACTTAACCTGAAAAATAAGGCATACCTAAGGCAAAGTGTGGAGGAAGAACACGGCCAAGCCTTTGCAAATTTGTTGCCTCCTTACGTCCAAGAGTAGATCTAACCCCATAAGGAAGTACTCTGAATGGAGGTTGGTAACCAGGAACAATCCCTGGAAGCATATCTGCATCTACAGGTAATGGATTGCATTCTGGCCAGTCTGTGTACCTAGGACCTAGACCATCTAAAAGCTTATCCACTTCATCTTCATACTTTACTTCTGGTGTACATTCTGTTTTCTGCTCCTTGGCAGTAGATTCCAACTTTGCTTCAGGTACACACACATTATTATAAGAGCCTAACCTAGTAAGATCCTGATCTGCTTTTTTACCAGTAGCTGTTGATAAGGAAGTACTAGAGATGCCAATTCCGTTACATATCTGTTTATCAGTAGCTTGAGTTAAGGACCTTGCAGGTAGTTCATTTCTCTTATATATCCGTTTGTTCGGCTGCACGGATGGAACCCCATAACTCATGCCTCTATACAATGAAACAGCAGTGCCGGATCTCCAAATCACCAATCCACCAGTTTTTCTCTAACAAATGAAGAGAAAAAGAAAAAGATAAAGAAGAAGTTAAGTCAAATTGTTTGCTTTAAGACTAAATATTCTTTGAAATTTTTTGAGTTGAAGCATGCACATATTTTCTCCATATGGATGCCGTTTGAAAGACAGAGTTGAACAAGATATTACTGCATGAACAATGGGTCAACATTGTAACTCATGCATAAGAATAGAGGTTACACAAAACATGCATATGGAATTCAATCACCATTCATGAAAAAAAAAAAAAACAATTACAAACTTCAAGGAAAACAAAAAGACAACACAAAATCAAATAAACATAATGTAAATAATCAAGAACCAAACCTCCAATATCTCATGCATTCTCTTCATATTAAGCGCTGGAGCATCCTCAATCTTCAACCTCACAATCTCCGACATCTTCCACTTCTCGTGAATTGCATCCACTACAGCCTGAGTCACACCAGAACCCTTAACCCTTATCTTGCTCTTTGTCTGAAATGTTAAATTCCTCAACCTCCTCAACTCAGAATCTGGCAGAGTCAACTCTGCCAATGAAGTCTTACTCTTCCTCTGCACTGACCACCTTCGTTCCTCTTCCATCTCCTTTGGCTTCTCCCATGGAAACTTCACCTCTCCATCACTCCCTACCTCCTCTCCTAACCCCAATGGTGATTCTCTGGAAAACCCTCCTCGTGTATTTGGCAACATTCCTTCTTCCACATAAAATATGTCCTCTACAGACCCCTTTTCAATCCTTCTCTTTGGTTCATATTCTCTCCTCTCATCATCGTCACCACCATCTACGTACCCAAATTTTTTCAATTTTTCCACAATCTTTCCCATTGTACTACTACCACCATCATCAACACCACCACTACAATTATTAGCATCACTATTACTTCTAGCAAAACCTAAACATGATAAATCCACATTATTCTTTCTGTAATTGACCAGAGCCCGAGGAGATTTCGAGCGGTTTTGTTTATTGGGCTTGTTCCATTTATTTAACCAGCTGCTACTAGAACTTAAGTTCAAGTTATTATCCTTATCATGTTGACAAACAGGTTTGCTTGTGGACAAAGAACGTATTTTTCTTGGTGGTTTTTGTTCAGGGGCAACATCTGAACAGAAATTGTGATAAAAGAAGTGATTTTTGTGATGAATGGAGGGTCCATACCTTAAGAAGAGGAGATGGGTGCCATGGAACTTGGAAAAGGAGGATTGAAACGAATCGACAATGGTTGTTGCTGGGCAGAACTGGCGACTGGGGACTAGAGCCATAACATAAGTTAGAGAGATGGTTAGCGCATAAATTTAGCGAAAAGAACGGACATCAATTGCAACTTTTTAAGGCTACAAAACAAATTGGAGGTTTTGGGTTTTGGGATCTCGGCAATTAGACTCTGTCGTTCACACTACAAAGACTAGTTGTTTCATTTTTTTCCTATCTCCATTGTTATCTGTGGGGCGGGGGAATAATATCTGAAGTCCCAAGTCCAATACGAGAATTAGTAAAAATAAGATAAAAAGAATAGATTGCACCCATATGATTGCCACAATGGCAAGCAGGTCAAAGGTTCGGATTTTGGTAAAGGTTACGGCAGTTGTTTAGTCTGAAACGATTGTTTAGTTTAAATTCTGGTAAAAATCATGATCGTTGTTTAGTAAGACGTTTAGTACGCGAAGTATAATGGGTTATTTATTTGATATTTATGCATTGTAATCAAATGAGAGGGTTGCTTAGTGAGTTATTTAGTTGATATTTATGTTGTAATATTTTAATTGAATCAGAGAGTTGATTAGTTGATATTTATATTTGCTTAGTTTCTCAGAAAATCAGGAGACCAATGCTAGTCCCTCCAATAAGGTTGTTTAGTTTTAGCTAATATTTGTACTTTGTTTAATTCCTCCTCTTATTAAGATGACAGGTTTTGTCTCTCCAATAAAATGAGATGATTTTTTCATGAAGTGAATAGGATTGTTTAGTTAATGTTTATATTTATTTAGCTCCTCTAGACATTAAGATGTCAGTTTTAATCCCTTTAATAAGGTGTTCAGTTTTAGTTTATAGTTATGCTTTGTTTAATTCCTCTGTTTATTAAGAGACCAATTTTTAGTCCCTTTGATTAAGGTTGTTTAGTTAATATTTATATTATAATATTATAATCAAATAAGAGAATTATTTAATTGATATTTATATTATTGAAGTAAGAAGTAAATATTTTAAGTAATATAATGTATGAATAAGTAATTAAAAAAATTAAGAGAGAGAAAAATAATAAAAAAATATACACAAAATTTACGTGGTTTGATAATTTGTTTACGTCAATAGTAGATTAAAATTATACTTTATTATTAATTAATTACAAAACACTCACAAAATATGCATTTTATAAAAAAGTATTCACAAATAATTCACTCTTTTTTGCAAACTAGAGATTTCTCTCTTTAAAAATTATAAAAAATGTTATAATTATAAAGATGTGTTTACAAGCTAATAGAAGACATTTATATAAACTTTAGGACGACTTAGGTTAACTCTAAAATTGGGAGAGTCGTTTTAGGGAGTGCTGGAATAAGTAAGAGTCAAAACAAATTGAAAAAGTCTTTTTCTCACTTCGGGTGCCACGGTGCCTATTACCTAGCGTTGCGACGCCTATGCTTGGTCACCGCTTTCTTGTTTTTGCTTCTATTCTTGTGCGGAGCCCATGCTTGGTCACCACCTTCGTATTTTTGCCTTCTTTCACGTTTGTCTTGCTTGCCCGTGCATTTAATGCACTTGATTTGCTCTCTAAATCATATCCCTGTGATTTTTAATCAACTTTCTAATGAATCCACTCCTTAATTCAAAATTATTCACAAAAGTCTTTCGACCTTTCATATCCATATCTTTGGTCACCCTCACAAAGTAGTGATTTCGGTTAAATCCTTGTATAAGATGAACTTAACTGAGAGTAATGGTTTAGTCAACATATCAACAGGATTTTCAGATGATGCTATTTTTGTTAAACTAACTTTACTATTTTGGACAATCTCTCGAATGTAATGAAGTCGCACATCAATGTGTTCAGACCTCTTGTGAAACATTTGATGCTTGCTTAAGTGTATGACATTCTGACTATCATAATACACATCGGTGTTCATATCTTCAGTAGTTATTACCTTTGCGCATATACCTTTCAACCACCTCCTTAATAGTTTCTCTTACAGCTATGTACTTTGCCTCTTTGGTAGATAGTGCAACCACATGTTGTAGAACTGATCTCCAACATACACTATACTCAAACACTGTGAATATGTAACCTGTTAACAATCTTCTTCTGTCTAAATCACCTGCATAAGTTGAGTGTAAGTATCTTCTTACTATTAATTGTTGTCTTCATCCATTTTATACATTAACCTGTGATTCGACGTCCCCTTGAAATATCTCAAAATTCACTTCACTGCAAGTCAGTGATCCTTACCTGGATTTGCTATGTATCTACTCACCACAGTCACAGCCTGTGCTATCTTTGGTATTGTACAAACCATTACATACATAATGCTCCCTACAATGCTTGTATATGGTACTTTATTCATCTATAGTTTCTCTTTTTTGGATATTGGCGATTATGCTACTGACATTTTGAAATGCATGGCCAAAAGAGTAGAAACAACATTTGAATTGAATATATGTCAAACTTTTCTAGGATCTTGAGTATATATCGCTGTTGAGACAAGAAAATAACATCTCTTCTTTTCCTCATAATATCTATAACCAATATTCTCTTTACTGCTCCAAAATCATTCATCTCGAACTCACCACTTAACAGCTTCTTGAATTTTTGTATTTCTTCCATTTCTTATATGCGATCAATATATCATCGACATATAGAAGTAAATAGATCATCCCATTATTCAAGCTCTTAAAGTACATGTATTCGTCATACTTGCTTCTACTAAAGCCACAAGCTATCATAAACTCATCAAATATCGTATATCACTGTCTAGGTGGTTACTTTAACCCATATAACAACTTCTTCAGTAAATAAGCATGATCCTCTTTTTGACTTTTACAAACTCTTATGGTTATGTTATGTAAATCATATTTTCAAACTCTTCATGCAAAAAAGCTGTCATTTGCTCTAGATATAAATAAAGGTTTGCACACATAGATAACAAAATTCTAATTGATGTGTGCTTGATGACTGGAGAGAAAATTTTATAAAAGTCTATTTGTTCTCTCTGAATAAAATCTTGTGCAACTAACCTAGCCTTGAATTTTGTAAGCTTTACTCCCAGTATCCCGTTCTTAACCTTATACATTTATTTGTACCCTATTATTATTTTTTAGATCTCTTTACCAACTTTAAGCTATTATTCATTTTAAGAGAGCTAATCTCTTCTTCCATGGCCTACTACAATTTATCTTTATTTTCATTCTTTATAGCCTCACCATATATTCCAAACTCATCAAATTCAATAGTGTAAACAGAATTAAAAGCGTGAGCAACTAAATCTGTTTATGCATACCTGATTGGTGGGTTAATTATTTTTCTTAGCCTGTCTTTGGTTAGCTGGTACTTTTTAAGTTCTATGTCAGGAGTCCTAGTCTTTCTTTGGGTGGACTTGAAGGAACTCACCGGTACTTTTAGTTCATCTTCAAGGATTTCTTTGTTGAAATACTGATCTGGGGGCATATCAGATCTACTTTCAAAGCTCTACTTCAACTTCTATTGATTCAGGTGCTGAGTCTTCCTTGAGCACAGGTTCTTTATTCTCATTTCTTATGAGGCTTTCAATATTGTCGTCTCATCGAATGTCACATCACGGCTTATGATACTCCTTGGTGGTGTCAACTCTCTACACCATACTTTGTATCCTTTTACTCATTCGGGATACCCTATAAATTCCCATTTGATAGCTCTAGGTTCCAACTTTTCATTCTTTACATGTACAAATGTAAGGTAACAAAAAATTTTGAGGTGGTTATACTTAGAAGGGTTGTCAAATCATTTATCTTCTGGTGTCTTGAAGTCTATTGTTGATGAGGGACTTCTATTAATCAAGTAACCTGCAGTCATCACGGCTTCTCCTATAAATGCCTTAGACACCCTTACACTGATAAGCATGTATCTAACCCGTTCAAATAGGGTTCTATTCATTCTCTCAGTTACACCATTCTGCTGTGATGTTAATCTCACAATTCTATGCCTTGTAATCCCATAATTGACATAAAACTCATCAAACTCTCTGTTGTAAAACTCGATGCCATTGTCAGTTCTTAGCCTTTTAACCCTTTTACTGGTTTGATTTTCAACTAAAACCTTCCAAGTTTTAAATGTATCAAACACTTGATCCTTGCTTTTTAACACATAGACCCACAACTTCCTTGAATAATCATCAATTAAACTGAGAAAATACCTAACACCTCTACGAGTAGCTGTCTAAGATGGTCCTAAAATATTCGAGTATATATAGTTAAGAGTCCCCTTAGTTTTGTGCTCGCCGATACTAAATGTCACGCCCCAGACCCAAAAGATCTGACACACGACATCACTTACATTCATTCAATAATACTTAAACCTTCATTTTAATTTCTTTCAGAAATATAGCAATTGAATTATGACTGGGACAATTAGTAAACCGGAGATACGCAGAGTTTTCTCAGAGATTAACACTCTACTACATCACCAGTAGCAACTTTGTTACCGGAAGCCCAGAATATATTCATTGCAAATTCTTACTTAAAATCAATCCATTACTACACTTGGTGAAACTTAAACTAAATCCAACCACACACAATAAAATAATACATAAGTATTTATTCAATAGGAACAAATCAAATATCTTATCCTACGTGTCTCCAAATGAAACACTTAGCAACCTAACAACTTAGGGAACTAAGGAACAGCAGAAGCCTTGCCAAATCCGCTAAGCACACATGTACCTTATTTACCTGAAATCACCATAAACTATAATGAGTATAAAACTCAGTAAGCATACTAGTTTTTCATATATCAAATACAAATACATATATGTACACAATGCATATGTATAATATGCTGTGATCAATTAAAATCATAATCTTATCAAATCACATATCATGTAAGCGCTTACACATTCTTTCAAAACACATAATAGGAATACCATCACTCAACTACTACTTAGTAGGACTTACATATCACATATCACATAATGAGCCAAATGTCACTCGTAGGTGACATACCGTATGAGAGGAATAGTACAAGTGAGGTCTTGAAATTACACATATATAATGCTCATGCCCGAAGGTAAAAGCCAAACCCTCACCCTGATCATCGGTGAGTCCTCTCACATGCACCAATACGCCACTACACGAATGTGATGACTCACACTTCCTTTAGGTACCAATAGGATCCTCCCTACATACGGAACACATAACATATACCAATCCCGAAGGAAAGGCCACACATAAAGGCTCCACAAATCACATAAAATGCCTACTAAGTTAACAGTGAGTTCAAGTACCCTCAAAACACAAAATATTTCTCATGGACATATTACACTTCAAAAGCTTTCTTTGTTAAACATATCTTATTTTGAAAGCTCACTTTCAAAAACACATGTATGTCATGTATGTCCATGCTCACATTCATAAATACATATCTTCACATTTCATATCAAAATATACTTTGACATAACATAAACATATTCCTAACCACATTTACAAAATCATACAAAATAATTACTATGTTTATTGTGATTTCAGTAAAAAGTCTAGTATACTTACCTCTTAACACTTTCAGCTACAAGGCTTAAATCTCCTTAACCTATCAATGGAGATTAATCCTTTCATAAGCCTCACAATTCACACAAAATACTTTAAATAGCTTACAAAATTATACACAATGCATTTATCACATCAAATTGGTCTAAATACTTGGTTTCTCAAAACCTGTCATTCTGATCACTTACACTTAACAAAATTTTCTAATAGATCAAATGATGTCCAATTACTCCAAAATCAGAATATATCATTTTTGAATCATATATCCTTCTTATATATGAATATTATATCAAAATTCCTACACAATCCATTCCATACATACCATCGAATTCAAACTACTAACCTGACAAGATCAAGATACTTACTGAACAGTATTCAATCTCCCAATTTTATAAAATCATATACTAACTCAGAAATTATAAAAATATCACATAATTACTCTTAACACATATCTCAGTCCATGATAAATATTTCACTTCCAAATCACTGCCAAAAATATTTTAAAACTATTTTATTCCATAGCTTTAAAAATCTGTTAATCAAATACTGTAATGAGCGGATATACTTTAGAAAATCATAACATTTCAACCACATTGATCTAAATTCTCAATTAAGAGTATATCATATTAGACATATAAAATTATCATATTCCACAAATTTGTAATTTTTGAAGATCATTCAGTAGGACAAACATTGTTCGTCACTGTATTATACTGTTCACATAGGAAATTTCCAGAATTTCAGGGTCATTTTGGTAAATTCATAACAAATTCAATTTCTGGAATTTTGAATCGATTCAAAGTCTCAGATGATACTAAACATGTCTAATTGTATATACTCAAAATTAAAAACCAGAATAGAATCACAACAATTTATAAAATTCTTGGATCAAGAGACTATCAAGCAGAAATTCTACAATCCATCATGATTTATCAAACTATCTTATAGATCATCATCAATTCTCAAAATATCATACGAAATACACATCAAATCCTCAACTATACATATTTCCAAAAATCAAAACTTAAAGAAATTAACATAATTAACACCAATAAATTGAGAAATAGTTGTGATATACCTCTTAAAATCCAAAATTCCAATTTCTTCTTCTTTTTCTTCTCTTTCTTCTCTTTCTCTCCCCTCTTTTCTCTCTTCTCTCTCTCTAAAAGAGGTAGCTCGACCAAAATGAGAGAATTAGGGTTTTAAAAGTGTATTTTTATACTAAGTGGTTAATTTTTGGTATTTACAAATTTACCCCCAAAACTTTCAAAGTATTACAATTTGGTCCCTAAAATAAATCTAAAGTCTTGCAATTAAACCCAATGCTAATAGTATCACCTTAACCTATACAAACACTACTAATAACAATATATAAATCAAGTATCATCAACATACAAATAAAATATGTATATTTATACATATATAAATACTTATTCTTACCAGTCGTGGATACTGGTTACTACACTAAACCCCACTTTATGTGCTTTTTCAAGAACACAATGTTCACAAAACTTTAATGGCTGAAATTTATCCTTACTAAATGTCTTTTAACTAAATAATTCCTTTAGGCTCTCACCTAGGTGTGCTAGTCTAAAATGCCATAACTTAGTTTGCATATTCTCATCATCTATAGAGAATAATGCAAAACCACTTACAACTTTACTATTTAGCATACAGACATCTTTGTGTTTCTTTCTTCTCATTATCACAATGAAACTCTTTAATACTCTCAAAACCCCTTCGTCGATCCTGATGGAACACTTATTCTGGTCTAAAATTCCTAGTGAGATCAAGTTCCTCTTGAGGTCAGGAACATACCTAACTTTTGTCAACTCTCTCACTCGCCCATTATGCAACCTAGTTTAATACTATTAATTTCTTATCAGCAATATCATTACTCATTAACACCTTATCACCACTAATGGGCTGAAAATTTATAAACCAAGACTTGTGTGGACACATGTGAAAAGTACAACTAGAATCAAGAACCCATTGTTTAGTACTTTTACCATTAGCAACGACTAGAATCTCTGTGCTGTCGTAGCTATCATCACAGGCAAGCATAGTATCCGTTTTCTTCTTATCTTGGGCCTTCTTCTCTACACAATCTTTTATAAAATGTCTCTCTTTATCTGTAAGAGGAATGTTTTCATATAGAGATGGAAAGAAAAATAGCTCGAGGTCAAAGTTCAAGACTCATAGAAAGTGTTATTGCTGTAATTAATATTCCCCAATTATTTTGTAAGGTAATTATTAAGAATACCATTGAGGTAAAGCTTGATTACAAAAAAATGTGCAGATACTTTATTGTTAGGAATATTCTGTTAAAGTTAACAGATTCTATATCAATGTGCATCTAATGACTAAATTACCTTTTCAATTGATTTTAAATTTTTATCTTAATAAATTTTTTTAATGAAACATAAAACACTTAATTTTTTTTTAAAAATAAAATAAAATTTAAACAAACTAAAAAATAATAATAATAATAAACAAAAATAATTAAAACATAAACCAACTAAAAATCATAATAAACATGTAAAAAAATTTAAAAAATAGACCAAAAAAATTTAAATTTTTTTTAAAAAGGAAAATTTAAATTTTTTAAAAAATTAAACAAAAAAACCAAGGCTTCTGTTTTTTTATTTAATTTCATTATTTTTTATTATTTTTAAAAATGTTTAAAAATGGGTTTGAATGGTGAATGATTTTTTTACCCTCGAATTTGTTGACTTTAATAGAAGATTCCTACTGGTAGGTTATTCGTGCATAATATGTAAAACATTTAGGTATTAATATCATTTTTTTAAATACATAATTTTTTATTATAATTAGACTTTACCTCAATGGCGTTCTTGATAATATCCCTATTTTGTATAATCATATACCCGATCTTTTAAATATTTTATTATTTATAATTTCACTCTTAAAAGATTTGATTTTAAAAATAAATAATATTAATTTAGAATATATTTATATTACATAAATCTTTTTTAAGGGATATTATCATAAATACCATTCAGATATGGCTTAATTATAACAATATCTACAAGTTAGAAAAATCAATGTTTATACACAATTTTTGGCCAAAATAGGCACCGGTGCCAAAATGTTATGAATATTCCATTACGTATAACAAATTCCTTGCAAATGTGCGTCAAATAACAAATTTACCTTTGACATGTTAATAGAGGCAGATTTGGCAATACTGTGCTGCACGTATTGTAAGAGTTATACAATTTCTCATTCGGTTGACAATTTTATAGTTGTCAAGTTTTAATTTTTAAATATTTTATTTAAGAATAATAAAAATGGTGAATTGACTAATATGCCTTTGAACTGATTTTGTAATTCCATAACTCTTTAGTCGCTTTTAATAGAAATGTAAGACTTTTTATTATAATTTTCTCACAGCTTGTGTGCTAAAATTATTTATTTAAAAATTAATTAATTTAAATTGTAATTATTTTACATTCTTTTTTGTAATTTAATAATAAAACATTTGTTTGGTTAGCTCTGTAGCTGTCATTAGATAAAAAAAAAAACCTTGAACTGTAATTAATTTTTAAATAGTTTTGTAATTTTATTGAATGAAATAAAAATGTGTAAACATTGAAAATTGTTTGAAATGTACAAGTGATTGTTACACAGTGCAATGGTCCAAAATTAATTCCCTATTTAAGGGTTACTTTTCTCTTTTGTTGCACAGCTTAAAAACTTGTAATTTCTCATTTATTTCAAACATATTATAAACAAAAACAACACTTTCAACTAGGAAAAACACATTACACACTCATTTCCTTCATTTACAGTAACCCTAAACAATACATCATAAAATATTTCCTTTATTTACAACATCAAATTTCAATAATCTAAAAATAATAATTCATTTACAGCAATAACTTTCAACATTCTTTACAAAGATTCTAAAACAATCAGCCTAAAAAATCATGTCAAACCATATAAATCTAGGTGAAGTGAATGAGAGAATTATAAAATTCAAAAACAAAAATTGTTTATGTGGAAGGAAAGTAACTGTAAGAATTTCAGATTCAAAAAATAACCCTAATAAGTTGTATTTCTACTGTGAGGGAAGAAGATGCAATTATTATCAATTTTGAGAACTAAAGGAGGAAGACTTCAACCATTTCATGTTTAAAGTTCATGCAATTATTTCACTGGTGGAAGTAATGCAGAATCTAAATATGGAAGTGTGTAGCGTGCTTACAAGACAGACAAATATGACTAATAAAAAATGAAACGTGTAGTGAAAAATGTGTATTATATTTTGTTGGTTGTCTTAGTAATTATTGTGTTGTCATGTACAAGCAAAAAATGACATGAAAGTTGTAAGTGAATGATGTAATGCATCAAAGTAGAACTAATGTTAAACTGATTGAAATTTCACAATCTAATAAACTAAAATTATGGTAAATTGATATAATTCTATGCCAATCTATGCATTATCATTCTTACAAAATATCTCAATAAAAAATAGCAATGAAAACATTTAAAAAAAAAATATAGTTATAAATCTCATCCAACATAGATTTCCTTTATAAGCTCTGAAATCAATCTCTCATATGTTTCTTAGGCCTTCCAGGCCTTCTCTTTCCTCTATGTCCTTAAAATAAATCATTTTTATATATTAGAATTAATGGTGTATAATATTTCAACATTATATATCCAGTAATTTATATATTACAAGACAAATAAAATGTTCACCCGGTACTCCATTTTTAACTGTTGCAGTATAAGTATTAGTTAATGTGGAACCCTTTTCACTGCTTGATCCCTTTTTTTGCAAGATAAAGAAAAATGTATAAATTAAAAAAAAAGATGTAGATTTAGGTAATAGAAGATTTTCAACTTTACGCTCTATTCATACTATAGCACCAAAATGCATTCCCTTTGTAGCTATATGAGATGAACTTTCCCTAACTGAAAATGCTCATTATATTATAAATAAAATACAAAATTATTACTAAGAAATAGTAAGTAAACAATGTCACTAAATATTAAACAACATGGAGTGCAACTTATAGACTTATTAAAATGCCTTTTCTGTCCATATGTTAATTATGTCCAAACTTTCCACATTTGCTGCATTTTACACTAAAAGATCTTTGCACCTTGGTTAGTTTACTAGTCTCCCTCATTCTAACCAACTTAGGTCTCTAATAGATCTTTTAATTTGTGAGTGGTTCAAGGTGGGTAAGTTCACTTCATCCCATTTACATCTATTTAGAATGGGCCTAATCATACCCTCATAAGCCTTCAAAAAAGTACTTTTTATATAGTACTTTGTACCCTCATAAGCCTTCAAAAAAGTACTTTTTATATAGTACTTTGTACCCTCATAAGCCTTCAAAAAAGTACTTTTTATATAGTACTTTGTCGACATATATTGTAAGGTCAGCCCTCAAATAAAGGATCACTCCCAGGCATGCTTGCATGGTATACCACTTACTTTTCATGAATAAGACTCATATGTTTAGGCATTCATATCAGCAAAATATGCTCTTTTAAGATTCAATATCTTAAAAAAAAAAAAATCCAATTTTGCCATTGAGAATCTTTAATGCCCTACCCTGCTCACTCAACTTATCCATATTCTTTCTGGCAACTGGTGATATATTTGTTTCTCAAGCTTGTCCATACTGAAACCTTTGATGAATTCTAACAATTACATTCCTTTTATAGTGCATAGTAGGGTTAAGATTGACATTTCTCTCCCACTCAACAACCAACTGTTAAATGCTTCATTGAAATTATTTGTGACGTGGTTATATTTCACATCTGCCTCAAACTCATGCCTAGATCATTTATTGGCTAGTAATTTGCTAAGCCAATCATATGCTTTAACATTAATAGCTTTTACACTTTTCAAAAATTTTTGAACTGATATTTGTCACTTTCTAACAGCAGACCAGAATAAGTTTTTCAAGTATATACCACACCATTTGGTTCTAAATTTGGCATATATATGCCTAGCACACCACCTAGTTGATGAATTTGGCCAATATACTGCTATGGCATCAACAACCCCTTCTATTTATCACTCATGAATGTAACAAACTTGTTTTGCTTATATCCAATCAAATGATACATTTCCAGAAGAAAAAAAAACCCAACTCTCTGTACATTCAAGCTCACATATAAACATTGCTAATAGTAATATTTCATTATTGGCATCTAAGGCCATAGAAGACAATAGCACTCTACCACACTTCCCTTTTAGCTAACAACTGATTGTGATGCTATAGTAGCTAAGTGCAAGTGTATGCTATCGTATTAAGTAATATAAGATTTTAAGTCTAGATATCGATCCCACAGGGACTATGCAATCTAATTCTATAAATCAAGTACTAAAATTATACATACTTAACTTTTATTCAGAAAACTATAATCTTGAATTTATTTAACTAATTTAACTCTATCAATTAAACTAAACAAAAGTAAAGAGTAAAATTCACAAATAAAGATAATTTAGAGTTTTGACTTGTCCCTTAGTATTTCATTGGATTCATTAACCACTTAGTTAATCCTTTAATACCAATTGACTGACTTAGACACTAATCTCATCACAAGCCTCTGTCGATGGTTAAGTAACTATAATACGCATTCTAACAATCACCTATATATCTATGGTAATCAAATCAAAATGTAATTTATTAAGATCAAGTTTAAATTAAACCATACATGCCACCTAGATATATGTCTATCCTAGATGGAATTCATAGTTGTTACCCTATGATCATGCATCAAACTATTATAGGCTAAACACATGAATCCCTCTGTCGAGTTCATCATGGTTCCTCAATCATTCAAAATATTGATAAGGTATAATGAAAGCATTAAACATAAGATAGAATGAATCAATTGAATGTACCAAGTTTATAAACTAAAAATTAAAACAATCCAAATCTATACTAGGTTCATATATTCTAACGCTAGATGAATAAATTAACCCATCACAAAATCAAAAGTATCAAATCAATTCATAAAGATCAATAAGAACAAGAACATAATGATAAATAAAGAGAAGAAAAACTAATCAAAGTGACTCCTTGATGTGCGTCTCCCTCAATCTTGACTTGAAGCTTGAATCTTGATCTTGGTTTTTCAATCTTTGAATTTGATATTTGATTTTGTGTTGTAAATTCTCTCTCTAATTTTTTGCCTCTTTTCTCTCTTTTTCTCTCCTCCTCCCCTTTTAGGGTTTTTTGGCTTTCTATTTATAGGTTTTTGTCTTCAAAATACTGTTCATGAGTTACTATAGCAAAATACTGTTTACGGGTACTGTTAACTGCCATGAGTGCCGCAGCGCTCAGCTACTGACCTAGGCGCTGCGGCTTTCAGTCATGGGCGCTGGGGCGCCCAACACTGGTACCCCTTTTGTATTTTGAGCGTAACTTCTTCGTTTGACGTCCGATTCGCCTCCCTTTTGTTCTTATAGGTCGCATTTTTCGTCGTGCATCTATTTATGATTAGAAAACATAATTAAATAGCCAAATATTTATGATTTGGAGCAAAAATTAAAAATTGGATACAAATCATACTAGTGCTTTTACGCCCCTATCAATAACCATCTAAACCTATAAAAGGCCTACAACCACTCAAGAAACCCAGTTTTTGTGCTGAAAAAGTGAAGAAAAATCCCTTGAAAGTTAGGTTTGTAGGTATAAAATCAGTGTTGGTCCTACCAATTGAGGCTACAATTTCTGATTATATTAGGGCAACTGCACCAGGGTTTTATTTCATAACCATGTGGGCATATTTGTGCAGGTCAACATAGGACTAAACACGGTCCTCTTCAATCATATCTACAACCTTTTTCTTAGCTCCATAAATCTTTTGCCTATAAACTCTAGCTCCATATTTACTTAACAATTCTTATTTCAAAACTTCAGCTTTCACTTTCGGCACTATCCTCACCAAGCTTCCAAAATCTTTTACAAGTTATGGAGATTTTTTCTCAACAGTATTGAAGGTTCTTAAACATGTATGGTTAGGATTATGACTCTTAACCATAAAGGGCACCCTATCTGCAACCTATAAGCGTGTATTATGAGCAACCTTTAGATGCACACTTGACAGTCACTCTTGAAGGCTCACTCTTCACCCTTTTGAGTGTAAACCCTAATTGAACAATATATTTTGTTAATGTATCTTTAAACTGTTGAATATTAACAAATACGTGCCCCACTTCAAAGGACATTTACTTCTCAGGTTTTTCTATTTATACATTCCTATTAACCTTCCTAACCATTTTATGAACCTCATCCTCCTCTTCCGAAGAGCTAATTAGAAAATCATCATCATCAAATTCATATTCCTTTATATTATTATTTACTAAATCCAATGCTGGTTGGGAACAACTCCCTCCACACTTCCCTCAATACTTCCCTCAACAATTTTCTCTCTATAAGCGAAATGAAATATCTCATCAGCATCATCATCTACATAAAAAAAACCTGGTGTTTAAGGGTATGATGGATGAGACTTTCAATTGTTTGAGTTTCAGTAGATGGGTCAATTTGGGTGGATGGGTTATTTACAGTAAGAGTTTGGGTGGGTGGGTCAGATTGGGTACTGCATAACATTGGTTGGCTTAAAGAACTGCTCTTGATCATCACCTGAATCTTTAACATCTGAACCTTGTAATAAAGGGATGTGCACTACTTTTAATGGCACCACATCTATAGATATATCTATACTTGTTACCCCTCTAGACAGAAATAATTCAAACATTAAATCAACATCATCATCATCCTCTAGCTGTAGCCTACCCCCAGGCCAAGGTAGATATACATCCACTTTGTATTCTTTCTAGGATGCACTATCCTATTAATAACACCACTCATAACATTATTTAGCAAACAAACCCTACTAAACTTATTTGGATTTATATTATTTATAAAAACTTTGGTACCAAATACATAAACAACTAAAGTAAATAGTACCATCCTGAAATACAAATTAATTGTAATCGGTTTAAGATGTAATTTATGATAAAAAATCATAAACAACAAAAAATTTAAAATAACAATCTAATGTATAATTTTAAAACAATCTCTTAATATAATATTGTAACATTAAAAATCATAAAATAACAATCTAATGTATAATTTTCTAACCACCATTACAAAAACTATAAACCAACACTAAAACATAAATCTTGTGACAACATTAAAACATAAATCATGTGACAACACTAAAACCAACACCGCTCAAAGTACCTATATATTACTTTTTTTCTCAGTCAGCCAACTCTAAAACCCACATATAAGTTCTATCATTTACATACATGTACACACCCTATCATATGTAAACTATATGACATGCAACTAAAATACCCACGTACAACCATATTCTTACAAACTAACAAGAATGAAACTAAAACACACAAACAAAATGATGTACACAGAACAAAATTAAAATCCTATAACTAATTTAACCAAGCAACAAAAAATTAAAATGAAACTAAAATACCCAAAAATAGAAGAAGAAAAAAAAAAGGCAAAAAATGACTTATCTGAGCCGGTCGACTTTGTCTCTGTAACTGTTGCGATCTACTTCTTCACGATGTCTCTGTAACTATTGCGATCACTCCTTAATAATGGATTTTGGCTCTGGAATGAGAAGATGTTTGGTTTCTAGAATGTTTGCTTCGTGGGTAAGAAAAAATGTTTTGGGTTGGTGATGGCTTGCGGACTGTTTGGTTATGAGCTTAATCTTATTTGGTTATGATTTTAATCTTGTTTGGTAATTGATTTAAAGATTTTTGGTTACACGGCAGTACACAAGGTGATAACATGGGTACCAAATTGTTTAAGTAATATTCACAATAATCCAATTCTAAAAAAAACAAAAAAAATTGCACAATTATCCACGTGCCGTACACATGTCAAATTTAATTTGACATTCTAGAAATGTCCAGACAGTTAACATGTCAAGTTTAATTTGACATGTGTTGCTATAATTTAATATCCAAGTAAATTAATAATCTTACCCCTAAGCATGTTAACTGTCATGATAGAACGGTAATGTTTAAGCATCCGTACCTATTGTGGTTAAAAATTGAGCACAAATGTCAAATTTTTAAGTCTATGCGTATTATTATAATTAAGTCATACTTGAAGGTATTAATAATATTATCCCTTCAGTAGACTCTTTACTTTCTACTATTCCTTGAATTGAAATTTATTTTTAAATATATATAATATATTAAATAATGAGAGAAAAGATATATAGTAAAACAATAAATTAGATAGTGTTTGTTTGTTTAATTTTATTTATTAAATTCTAAATTGAGCTGAATAATTGAATTTGAATAATTTTTTCAATTTTTTGCTTAATATTTGAATATAAGTATTAAATATTTATTTTTTAAAATAAAAAAGAATTGAAAACTAATATTTTTATATTTATGCCCTTATGTTATTAAGTTAATAAAAAATATATATTAAGATGAATTTTATTATAGTTGCTTATGACTTATAATTTTTAAAGTTGTAAGCACGTTTAAAAAATACATTATATATAAAATTGATTAATGCAATTAGTAAGTACTTTATTTGATTGGTATTTGATAAAAAAAAATTAATTTTGTATGATTTGATAGAAAAATAAAAAAGATGAGTTTTGCATGAAAAATGATGTAATTTATAAATTAGAAAAGACATTTTTAAGAAAAAAATTAATAATATTATTTTTACTTTCTACATTAATCCACAAAATTAAAAAAAACTTTTTAAGCAAATTCAAATTTGACTTAGAATTCTTATTAAGTTAGAAAAACAAATAATTCGAATGACCATATAAACTAAATTAAGTCATATTCAACATAAGTAAAAAAAAGCTTCTTAAAAGAAAATTTTAATTATATAACATTTTTTACAAGATTGTGATTTTATGAAAGATAGTGCTTCAATTATCGTCTAAAAGTGTGTTAAAAAAAATAAAAAAGAATATTATAAATGTTAAATAATAAGAACATTTTAAAAATAATTGGGGTTTATTTATAATATTTAATTTTTTGATGAGATATATTAATAAGTGTTATTACATAATATATAGGATAGAAATATCACTACTCCATATGAAGCTCAAACATGTAGGTGGGTGTCTAAGATGTGAACCCAGGGCACAGCTCCATTAGAGTTTAGGGGTTAGTTTTTTTTTTAAAAAAAATTTAATAATATATTTTTTCAATTTTCACCATTTAAAATGATATTTTTATGATTTTACTTCTCTAAAATTTTAAATCTTATACTAAAATTTTTATGATTTTGGACTTGGGAGTTTCGACCTTAGATATTATTCCCTTGCCATAGATAACAATGGAGATAGAAAAAAAATGAAACAACTAGTCTTTGTAGTGTGATTTGTGAACGACACAGTCTAATTTTCGAGATTCTAAAACCCAAAACCTCCAATTTGTTTTGTAGCCTTAAAAATTTGCAAATTGATGTCTGTTCTTTTCACTAAATTTATGCGCTAACTCTCGAACTTATGTTATGGCTCTGGTCCCCAGTCGCCAGTTCAGCCCAACAACAGTCATTTTCGACGCGTTTCAATCATCCTTTTCCAAGTTCCATGGCACCCATCTTCTCTTCTTCAGCTGTAGACACTCCATTCATCACAAAAATCTCTTTTTTTATCACAATTTTTGTTCATATGCTCTACCCCTGAACCAAACCACCCACCAAGAAAAATACGATCTTTGCCCACAAGCAAACCTGTTTGTCAACATGATAAGGATAATAACTTGAGCTGAAGTTCTTGTAGCAGCTGGTTAGATAAATGGAACAAACCCAATAAACAAAACCGGCCGAAACCTCCTCGGGACCTGCCCTGAGAAAGCAGGCATATGAATTTTCTTTCACCAGTTTGTAGAAGAGACAATATGTTAGAAAATTAGTAATTCAATAATTTTGATTAAATAAGAATTGAGATTAATATTAAAGTGGAGAATCACAAAAAATTTAAAACGTGTGAGACACATATAGAGAAGTCTAGGACGTGTGGGACATGAAGGGAGAAGCGAAATGGAACTAAAAAATACGAAAGAGGTGAAAAAAACGCGAGAGAAGCTGCCAGGCATGAGCGATGCGGCGCCCAGGGCTGAGCGCCATAGCGACCATTACGAAGCCCAGTGCCGCGGCGCTGAGGACCCAACGCCATGGCGATGGACACGATTTTGGCCAGCGCTGCAGCACTAGACGCGTCAGAAGTCAGTTTTTCTTCGGGATTTCGAGTTTTGAGAAATTTTGGATTTTCAAAACAAGTGGACTCTTACTCCAATAAGGAATAGGGTTAGTAGGCATGAAATACACCATATATAAATACTTGTAAACCATTTAGTTGCGATTAAGCATTAAAAAAGACTATAAAAGAGAGAGAAGAACTGGGTAGACACTAAGTGCTTGTGTACACTAGGGTGTAACCGTTGTTTGGGTAATCATTGTTCGTGGTAGAGTAATGATTCACTAAACATTAGGTCTTTTTTATGGTTCTTCAAATTGAGTTTTCCTTGTAATATCTCTAGGAAGTTAATAAGAGAGGCTAGGATCTTTGAATCCACCGTGGACGTAGGCAATTGGCCGAACCGCGTAAGATTGTGTTATACTATTTTATATTCTGCTTTGGATCTTGTTATCTTTTGCTTGATTAATAGGTTATTTCGCTGCACAATGAAGGAGTTCCAGGTTGAACTTGAAGTTCTTCGCTTCAACATAACTTCAAGAGGGAGAATAGCGTTTCCTCCCTCAACACAATGTAAATATTCACTAACTAAATTACAATATAAATCCCTGAAATGACATAATTTCAGTTGCAAATACCTCTACCATATTTCAACGTTTGTAAATGTAGGATAACTAGCAGTTACCAACAGTAAATTGACAAACCGGATGCAAACAATTTCAAAAACTTGAGAAGATCAATAGGGTATCTTAAAGTAGCAATCCAATATCTTAGTTCAACATTTTAACTAATTCCATATGGTACCGAGTCAATTATGTACAAACATGCTTTCTAGTAACGAACAAACCAAAAGGTTACAACAACAGAGCTTCACTAACATTCGGGTTCAAGAAAATTAATTTTTGAACTGATTTGTTAGAAGTGGTGATTTAATAATTATATATAAGTATAAAATAAAATGGACACCAATAAAAAATTTTTTATGAAGTTAAATACACGACGGATGTATGAAGAAATGAGCAAGAAGGAGAATTGATAGCGAAGAGAGGTACGAAAACATAAGAAGAAAAGCTCCAAGTATGAGTAACGTGGCACTAGCTACACATTGCTAATAGGGATATCAAATAATATCATATAGATCTCTTAAACAAGAAAGTTAAAGTAAAGAAAATTCAAAAGCATTGCGAAAAGAACAATCCTCCAAAAGCAAGCCTTTATTCTTATATATTAAACATATTTTTGGGATTAGAATAATTTTATTATAATATTTTGTGTTAAAATATAAGTTTACTTTAGTTAAATTTAAAATACTCAATTTTATCTCAATTGTTTTATTCATTTTTTCATGATTATTAATAATGAAATAGTAAGAAAGTAATTTTTATCATAAAAATAAATTAAACTTTGGATACATGTACAATTTTACCTATTCCTTATCCATTCATTTAATTTAATATAATTTAAAAATAAAATTTAATAAAATGACATATGTCAAATAATTATTAGTTATAGACGACATGTGTCATAATTGATTTATAAATTTAATAAATCGTCTTAAAAATAAAATAAAATAAACTAAAAATAAAAATAAAAATAATTAAATAAAGTTGTTGGAACATTGCCTGACAATGATCCAATGATAAAAATAGTCAAATTTTATATCATTGGACTTAATTTTTGTTATTCTACACAATGGTTGGGTTATTTTTGACAAAAAAAGAGAGCAGAAGATGGCAAACAATAATGGGGAGTGGCAGCGGTCATTGCTGCCTATTGTCAAATGGCGGGGCGCTGATTTTACACTGTCTCCACCTATGTATAGATTGGTAGTCGATTTCTCAATAATTGTGAGCGGTACAAGTCACCACTCCCATTTGATCGCAAACGCCGCCCTTCACCACCATTTTCACTTGTCTTTTTTTATACAAAAAATGACTTTACTATTGTGTAGATAAAAAAATAGAGTCTAATAATGTAAAATTGACTATTTTTGTTATCGAAAAAAGGCGGCCGGCCACAATTTTTCAGCGATGATTCGGCACTGTATTTAATTATTTTTATATTTTATTTAATTCAATTTATTTTTAAAATTATTTATTAAAATTATAAACTAATTACATTATAACACGTATCATTTGTAACTAATTACTATTTGGTACGTGTCATTTATTAAAAAATATATTTATTAATTTATTTTAAAAATATATATTAATTATATGATGATACATGTCATTTATAATACGTGTCATTTTATTAAAATTTAATTATTTTAATTATATAGCTTTCTCGATTGAAAGTTGGTAATACTTGATCTTGGTCTTTGAGGAAGCAGTGGCAGGGCAAAGGATAGGCAGAGACTAGGCATTTTGCTCCTCCAAGTATTTCTTCGAGTCAGGTGCCTTTACCTTAGTTAGACTCTGACGGTTTATTACCGAACCATCGATGGAAGGTCGAATTATAATTTGTATTTAATAGAGAATCTAATATCGTTGGAGGAAATTTTGTTAATTAAATGAATAAATGAAATTACATCATGTATTTAAGAATAAAGAATTAATATCTTATACCGCGTCTAAAATTAAATGATAAATAATAAGAATAATGAGAGTAAATTGATAATTGTTTATTAAAATTATTATTTTTGTTCAAATTAATAACAAAAATTAATAAATTTAAATAAAATTAAATATCTCAAATCTAATTAAAATAAAATTATCAATTAAATTAAATTATTAAGATAAAATTGTCTTATTCCTTCCGACATTCTCAAAATATGTTCAAGTGAAAATTAAGGTACGGGTTCAGATAAAAGATAAAACCCTTCAAATCATCGTATTGTAATTTTAAAGCAGGACAATTTCTGTAGTCACTTTAAAATAGCTTCATTTAGGCCTGGGCAAAAATAACCAAATCCCCAAAAAAATGGAACCATACCGGCTGGGACCGATCTGATCGAATCTAACGTTAAAAAATGTGTGTAAAATAATTTTTTTACCAACCCCCGAAAAATTGCTGTTTGACTCGATTCAGTATTAAGAAAATCGAAAACTGAACCGAATGTTAAATTAATTCTTTTGATATTTATTTCACAGTACAACATGTGGCGTGATTCTATTGATTCAAATCAGACTTATAGTGAGATTGGTTGCAGGGATTATCAATATATAATGCATTTATCCCTAACCCTAAAATAAAAATTTCCAAGTCGTGCTTTGCTTTCAACACTCTCGACTCCTTTCTCTCACTCTCTGATCTGTCCGCCTCTCCCATTCATACTCTGGCCGCCGAGGGAAAATCTGAAACGCTGCCGGCTACCACCCATCACTGGTAACTCCTCCTTCTTCTAGTCTTCTTCTTCCTTTGTTTCTGAGTTTAAACTGGAAAATTGAAATCTCAATTACTTTAAAATTAATGCTGTTTGCTGTTGTAGTTCAAGTGGTTTAATTAGTTCATTTCTTTGTTCAGAGGAAATTTTGATGAACATATAGAATATTCATTAATATTTTCTTCTTTAAAAAAAAAAGGATAAAATTTCTATCTTCTCGTTTGCTTTACTTCGTTGGTTCTTGGTTCTTTCTTCTCTCTTTCTTCTTCCATCTGTTAACGTTTTATCTTTGCGTAAAGATTAAGCCGTGTCTTTTAAGACTTGTGGTGGGACATAATGATTTGTGTGTTATTATTACAAATAGGGGATTGACTAAATTACTTGTTTGTATCCTTGCATTCATACTTTTTGTGTTATTATAACACATATTGATTTGTGTTATAATTTTTTTAGTTTTGTGTTAAATGTTTCGAGTTTTATGTTACATATTTTAGAATCTATATTTTATATTTAATGTAAAATGTTTCGACTTTTGTGTTAGAATCTTCCAGTTTTACGTTTTCTTTGTTCAAGTTTTATGTTTTTGTTACCTTCTTCTGGGTACTTTGATTCCTGACTGAAATGGGGGTTTATTGACCGTTTCTTTTGAACAATTAACATTTGAAAGGAATTTCATTTCCTGATAGGTTTGTATTGTCTGGTTTAGAATTAACCCTAGGGTTTTTAGTTTGTTATGAAACTTCAAAGCATAGTCTTTTATCTCTCTGCCCCTCTTTTAATTTCTAATTCTTTTTGAGATTTTGATAGAGGTCATTTTTGGGTTAATTTGACGATTTCCCATTTTTGAGGAAAAAAAGGGATTTGTTTTAAGCTTCGGGGGTTATGGCTTAGTTTGGTATAGGATTGAGCTTTTTTTAAAAAAAATCAAAATTAAGGGGACATCAAATTTGAGCTAAAAAGTGGCTTTAACTGTAAGTCTTTATCGTTATATAAATGGGTGTTCTTGTGGAAATAACTGATGTAAAGAATGCTATAGGCCTTGAGGAGCTCTGTGTTTAATAGTGGCAAAATGGTTATTTATCAACTCTAAGAGACTAAGATTTCAAATCCTTGTTCCTCTACAATTTCTTGCTCTATTGATGAATGCAGCTATTTTAAAGAGACGACAGAACTTGTCCTGCATTAAAATTATAATATGGTGGTTTGAAGGGTTTTATCTTTTATCTGAACCTGTACCTTTGGTTCCCACTTGAACACATTTTGAGAATCTCTGAAATAAATTTAGTATACAAGAATAGAGGCTCACTTTGGGAGGATTGTTCTCTTGGCAATGCTTTTGAATTCCCTTCGCTTTAAATTTCTTATTTAAGAGATCTATATGATCTTATTTGATGTCCATATTAGCAATGATGGATTTGTGTTCATAACAGTTTTTGAGCCACTTTTTTAGCAAGTTGAGTAAGTGCTATATAATATAATTATGAAATCTTGTCAGGCTTGTGCAATGCATATGCATTGACAGCCTTTAATTGCACAGATGGCTTACATCTTCCCAAATTGTGACTCTATAATTCCATTGCCTTTGTCGTACTATCCATTGATGCCGCCTACTGCCACTACCATCATCCCGTCATGCGATGTGCTCTATTGCTGAAAGCAAAGCAAACATCTCATTTTCAATTGAATTTTTTGAATATAAAATCAAACATTGGTCTTCTTGCTGTAAATCTGTGAGATAAGTTCAGCAGTATATAGAGGATTTTCATCAGACATGGAAAGAATATATTCTCTAGGGAATCAGAACTAGATTACAGTTGATTTATGTTACACATTTGGTTTATGACAGGAAGAACAAAATGTTTCTCAAAGTGAAGTTGCCCTGGAATGTTGTAATCCCAGCTGAAAATCTGGATGCCAAGGGATTGATGCTTCAAAGGTCTATTGTTGTCCGTCTGTTGGATGACTTTGCTTGCAGAAAGGCCACTAAAGATCTGGGGTATTATCTTGCTGTCACAACTTTGGAGAGCATAGGGGAGGGAAAAGTAAGACAGAACACAGGGGAGGTTCTGTTTCCTGTTGTTTTCAGTGGCATCACCTTCAAAATTTTCAGAGGAGAGATCTTGGACGGGATTGTACACAAGGTGCTAAAGCATGGAGTTTTCTTGAAATGCGGACCCATTGACAACATATATCTCTCCTATACGAAAATGCCTGATTACCACTATGTGCAGGCCGAAAATCCAGTATTCCTCAGTGAGAAGCACCCCAAGATTGAGAAAGATGTTGTGATTCGATTCATTGTCATTGGAACTAAGTGGCTTGAGGCAGAAAGAGAGTTTCAGGCATTGGTGAGTTTAGAGGGTGATTTTCTTGGACCCGTTATTTAGTGAAGCTCCTTTGCTATGACCTTGTGGTTTGTTAGTTACTAGAAAGCATGTCTGTATATAATTGACTAAGTTCTAGATGTAATTAGTTAAAATGTTGAATTAAGATGCTGGAATGCTACATTAAGATACCCTGTTGATCCTCTCAAGCTTTTGAAAGTGTTAGCATCTGGTTTGTCAATTTACTGTTGGTAACTGCATTTGCAGATGTTGAAATATGGTGGCTGTTTGCAACTGGAATATGTAATTACAGGGACTTATATTGTACTTCAGTTAGTGAAATATTTACAGTCTCTGCCACAAACTGGTGAAAGAATTCATATGCATGCTTTCTCGGGGCAGGTCCCGAAGAATTAAGATATTAAATAATTATAGTGGCAAAACATTTTACTAGTTCAGGAGTAATTTTTTTTAATTTAGGAACTAAAATGATCGATGTTGAGACCTTAGATGTTCATTGTTTCGGTGAAATTACTAAAGTTTTTTAAATTTTGGAGGGAATACGGTACATCAGATAAGGATTTGTCACATAAGCACTTCTTGCAGGTACACCACCAAGGAAAGAACTTTCATAGAAAAGCACAAGAAACTCACAGATAGTCAAACATACAATTAGAAGAAAACAGGTTCAGCTTTCCCTTGTAGTGTTTTCTAGTTCTTTACCCCAATAATAGAAAATCAAGTCATGCAGACTTCAACAAGAACCTAAAGCTGATCATCGGGTTAGTCTGAAATATGCTAAATAAGCTGAAAAAGTTGTGGTTCTGAATGATGCTCTGGTCATGAGTTCCAGAAGCATTTATTCCATAAAAATTGCCATTACCCAAGGTATTCCTTTCTCCTGCAATTAGAGATTTCGAAGCTGAAATGTGATAAAAGACATATAATCGATGATCAAGTAATGGAAAGAACTCTTTCACCACCTGAAATAATCAACTTTGCTTTGCACTTCCTTCAATTTAAACCACAGATAGGATTTTTCCTACTAAACATCTTATCATCTCTATCATTGTCTATTTAATCAGTACTTAAAAGAGAAGTTGGCAGTTTAATTTTGCGTTTTGTTAAATAATTCATTTGGTCACTAATATTTTAAAAATAATTAATTACGTTTTTTTTAAGAGTATTTTTATTATTATTTTTATTTTTAAAATATACTTTTTACTATCATTTTTAATTTGGAAACATGATAATTTTCATTCTAAAGGATGTAATTAATAATTTTTAAAATATTAAAAATTTAATGAGTAATTTAATAAAAACATAGGAACTAAAATGATAATTTTTTACATCTAAAATAGAAGCTTTAGCATTGAAATAACTGATAGCAATTATTTTGATACATAAATGGATGTTCTTATATAGCGCTGAAGATTGCATGATCTCTAATATGAGAAAAGAAGAGAAGAAGATTGATCATTGCAAATTTGCAATACTTGTGCAAAAGTTCGTACGCACTATAACTAGATGAGATTATCACACACCAAACTCAAATATTATAAAAATATTCGATAAGAAAATAGATGGCATATTATATATTAAGGCAGGATACCCATTGCTACAAAAAGAATCTCATAGTCTGCTGTTATAGTTGATACAACGTATATAAAGTCATAAATAAATAAAGTTGATACAAAATACAATATACATAAAGTCAAAAATAAAAAGGTATAGATTAAAAACTTCATGCGACGCAATCGGGATGATTAGACAAAATCAAATACTTCTTAAGAGGGAGGCATCACAAATTAGAGAATTCAATAAGATGATGAGAAAGAAATCGCCGATTGAGCAACATAATAATACTAAATTGCCTTTGAAAGATAAGGTTTGCGATCTGGAGAAAAAATTAAAAAGCTTGTAGAAGAGAAAGAGAAAAAAGAACAACCTTCTCCAAAGAAGACAGAAAGAAAAAAGAGATCTTCATTGAAAGATGAGTTGAGGGATATGGAGCTCTCGAGCGAATTTTAACTTCCGAGCCTTCCAATCTATTGGGGAGTTATTGATCTCAACCACTATATAGGTCAGGTTATCGACCTGTTATCAATTACAGGGTTGAGGAAGGATCAAATGTCCAGGCTTTTTCATATGAACTTGGAGGGACTAACTCTTCTTTGGTATAGGAGTCTGAAGCAGCACAACATCTCATCTTACCACAAACTGACCAAAAAGTTCTCTCAACACATTCGAGACTTTTGTGAGTTGGCTAAAGACTCAAAGCAGTTGAAGCAGGTTAAACAGGGTCGGAATGAGAGCCTCAAAGATTTTGTACGGAGGTTTCACAAGGAGGTAATATCACTGGGCGCATTTGACCAGCCCGTTGCCCTATAAGCTCTTAAGTCAGGGCTAAAGATGAATAGGTACTGGTATTACTAGTTCGAGAGCAATATTCTGAACTGCGCGGCAACATATAATAGGGCACCAAAGTATGTTGCTATCGAGAAAAAGAGGAAGCAAAGAGATCCCTTACTAATCTCCTTAAGGGACAGATCAGATTGAGGGAAAATAAAAGATATGGGAGAAAAGAAAGACCTTTATCCCCCTCTAAAAATACCAGAAGACGAGCAATGAATACCAACCCTAAAGGAAAAAATTCTCAAATCGGCACAATGCGCTTAATAATTAAAGAAATAATAGGTCGAATAAGTCCCATCCATACAACTACTGTAAGCGGCCCAAAAGCCCCAAGGATCACCCTGCTGAACAAAGAAGGGTAGCTCAGTTGAAATTTTTTCTCCCTTTAGCAGTACCACTAGAGGAAGTTTATGAAGTTATTAAAAACAGGGCGTGCTCAACAGAAATTTCAAGGGAAAAGAGATAGAACAACAGATGAATCTAAAGAGCTGGTGTGATCTACATAAGAATATGGGGCATGCCACAGAAAAGTGTTTGGAGCTGAAAAAACAAGTGGATACTCTAATGAGGGACGTTTATTTAGGAGAATTCTGAGCCAAAAAGCGACAGAATACCCTTGCTAATCGGCCTAGTAGGCGTCCCAATGAGCAGAATCCTAACCCTACCATAATTATATCTGGGAGACCCACGTTAGTACGAGATTCCTGCAGACAGAGGAAGAACTACTCTAAGTATTAAATAGTGGCGCATCAAGTTATGCGCAACATTCATCTGGCTAAGAAATCAAGATTATAGCAGAAAGTCCGATCATGTTTACCGAAGAGGATGCACAAGGAGTTAGTTATCCTTATAATGATGTACTTATGATAAAAGTGCGGGCAACTGGTGAGAAAATAAATCGGGTATTCATTGACCCTAGTAGCTCAGTCAACATTATTTTTAAAGAGACTTTAGATGAGCTGAAAATCAAGAATTTGCATATAGAGAAGACCCAGACACCACTATAAGGGTTTGGAGAAAGCTATGTAGTGCCAATTGAGGTAATAGCCCTTTATCTGACCATATGATAGAAGTTGTATGAGAAAATAGTGATGACTAAGTTTGTGATAGTTGACCAACCCTTCTTATATAGAGTCCTAATTAGGCAACCTTTTAGAGGCAAGACGAACGCGGCTTTGTCCATTAATTATTTAAAACATAAGTTCCTAGCTAGAGAAGGTATAGGGGTAGTGTTAGGAGATCAAAAGATGACCAGAAACTGTTATACAATGTCCACGAAGTGGGCTTTTTGTATCTCTACTATTGACCTGAGGGAAGAAGGAATCAAATCTTCAGAACCAGTGGAAGAGCTATAGGTAGTACATGTTAAAAGTAGGGAACCAAGAAAATCAGTTAAAATCAAGACCCAGTTAGAACCAGAGGTTAAAAAGGGGTTAATTAAACTAGTTTGGGAATTTTTTGATATCTTTGTTTGGTCTTATGAAAATATGCCTGGAATAGATCCACCCTGGCCTCCTATAAGTTAGCCATCAACCCTGTTTTTTACCCGATTAAACAAAAAAGAAGAATATTCAACCAAGAATGGAATGAGGCTGTAGCAACTGTTGATAACAAGTTTTATTATAAAAGTCCACGATCTTAACTGGCTAACAATTGTAGCAATGGCGAAGAAGGCCAATGGAAAGTAGAGAATGTGTGTGGATTTCACCAACCTAAATAAAGCTCTCCCAAAGGATAGCTTCCCGCTTTTAAGGATCAACCAACTTATGGATGCCACAGCTGGGGACGAGCTGCTTAACTTCATGGATGCGTTATCATGTTATAACCAAATCCTGATATTTCCTCCAGACCAGGAGAAAACATCATTCATCACCCACCACAGGATGTACTGTTATAAAGTAATACCGTTTAGGGTTAAAAATGCATGGGCTAGTTATTGTTAGGGTCAGTGCTTACGTGCCATTCCTGAGTGTACAAATACTTGTGTATTTATATAAGTGTACATTTTGATTAAATCGCTAATACCCATTAATATGGTATTATGCAATGTAACGTTACAGACATTGTAGATCTGAAGAAGTTCAGGTCAGACCTAAAAGAGTTTAGATAAGGGCCTATAGTTAGCCACGTTGAGAGATATAAATGCTAAATGTTAGCATAGCTAAATATTAGCTAGTTATAATACTCAGTAGATCCAAGAGTTGGAGCCTTGTCTGTAATGGGATATAGACTTGGGAATATACCAGTAACTGTATAGTTGTAAGAGTTACAATCGGGTGTTAGAAAATGCCAGTTGCGCAAGCATGTTCTCGAATAATTATCCCTGATCTATTTCTACCGATGCGGATCTGTCGATGGATACCTTTATATATATATATATATATTAATATATGTCATACCTATAGGGTATAGATGATCGTTCCTAGCCGATCGTGAGCTTGGAGCTCGTATTGATATATGGGTATCCAGTTAGGACTGGATATGGGACTAACTCATGAGGGCCTTCGATAGACATCCTATATAAGCCATCAACGGAGGGTCCTCTTGAGTTGAGTAGTATACATGGTCCTTTGACCTAAGTGCCATAATGGACTTGTAAGTGATCCACCATACTTTGGTTCCACGCATGTCACAAACCTTTCATGGTCTGATCGCTGGGTGTCGCTGGGTATGGTCCGATGCTTATGGAGTCCGGTGTGTACAGATATGGGATCCATCAGCTCGTATAGGGAGTTTGATATCTAGATACTTCGAGATTGTATCTCGAAACGTCTTGTGGCCATAAGCATCAATCCTGGGAAAGAGTTCCGCCAGGGTAGAACAATATGGTAAAGGAGTTTGCGCATATTATTTAGTGAGATACAAGTCAGGAGATAAGATATGGATGAGCACTAGGGTATTTGATGGTGATAATCTATATCCCCGCACATCTAGGATTATACGTATGCGTTGTAGCCTCAACTTGTATGGTTTAATGCGCTGATTTGTATATCCGTGATGTGTGTGTGGGGCAATGTTCACAGACTCATGAAATAGTTCTATTTGATGAATCGAGCGTGGACCTAAGAAGTCTTACGATATGGAGTGTACTCATTGTACACTGGGGCAGTGTGCTAGATTCAATTGTTTAAACTAACAATATTCAACACTATCACAGAAATACGTGCGTATTTGTATTTAAGTGTTAAATACAATAATTAGTTATTAATTATTATTTACTAATTGTATAATGACACGTGACATATTGTGGACCCTCGGTTGAGTTTACCTAAGTGCCAGTTTAGTGGGACCCACTAAGGAGTATACTTGGTATGAGGGGCAAAATGATCATTTCACATTTTAGTTATTTAATTATTAAATAATTAAAATATCTCTTCATTATATATTATTTTATTATATATAATATTATTTTATTAAATAGTGCCAAATAATTAACATCCATTAATAATATTATATTAGATATATATATATATATAAGTGAGATGTGTGTGAAATTAAAAAAATGAAAGTGTGTGTATACGAGAAATGAAAAATGAAAGGGAGAAATGAATTTGATTCATTTTCTTCCATTAGGCGCTAGGAAGAGAAAATGAAGAAAGAAATGGCATGACATCGAGGAAGGAGAAAAAAGAAGAAAGAAAGAAAGAAAAAAAAGAAAAAAAAAGAAAAAAATGAAATTGTTTCATTTATTTTAGTGGTGCTATGAGAAGCAATTGAGAATTATTTCAATCTCCATTTTTTATTCTTTTAGTGAAAAGGAAGAAAACACACACTTGGTCGTTTTGAAATTTAAGAGTTAAACCCAGTGCTATGTATAGGGCTGCTGTTCTAACTCATTAAGCCCACCGTGTTGGTGACTAGAATTGTTTATGAGTTGGTCTCCATGCGAACTCCGAAAAAAATACGTATATAACGTTACACGTTGAGGTGAGTTCTTAACCTTTATTAATATATTAATGTGATTAATATATTTATTTATTGTGTTTATTGCATGTTTTATGCTTCCACCGTGTTTAAATTCGTATTTGATACTTATTTTGGCAATAGGCATAATAGAACATGCATATACCCACATACATTAAATCCTCGAAAACAATGGTATCAAAGCCATTTAGGGTATATTTGGGTGTGGTTTGAGTGAATGGATGCAAAAGACTCAGTGTAAATAGCGCATTTCAAGTGTTGAAATGGGTATGCCAAAGAGAAAGTACTGGGCGCTGCAGCGCTGGGGGTTTGACCTTCCAGCGCTGTAGCGATGCAATTCGACGAGCGGTGTCGTACTGTTCACTTGAACAATATTTTACTGTTCATAACTACAGTGTTTTGAACAGCATTTCAAAATTAATTTTGCATGTGTAGATTTATGAGATATAGTGATAAAAGTTATCAGTCTACATTATAAATCGGGCTTATGAGATGCAATGATAAGAGTTACCAGTTTGTATTATAAACTGTAATTAATATTTTCTGTGCTGGTAACCATAATGGAAGTCATACTGGTGGGGGTTAGTTATGCTTGCATAGAAAAATTAATTAATTGAGAATTACCCTTCCTAAGAAAATGGAGACCATAAATACAAAAATTTCTCTTAATCAGATTGAAGAATATTATATTATGTGATAATATTTTATTCCGATTCGTCTTGTCAATGCGGTGTTGGACAAGTCACGTCGGCTTTTTCTCAATATTGCTACTGCGTGAGGGACTTGGTCGGTTGGGCTTGGACTATACCGGTTAAACAGGAGATGAGGCAAATATATGCGAAAGCATTACCCAATATTGCTACAGCATGAAGGTAGTATCGATAGCATATATTTGATCATTGACAAGTTAATCTGGAATACACTCATCCAATATTGCTACAACGTGAAGATAAGATGTATTTAGAATCAAGTGGTAAGAGTTATATGAGATGCAATTGACAAGTGTTATCTACCTATTGGGTTTACAAAGGCCAATATTGCTACAATGTGAGGTCCGAGTAAATTTCAATGGGATCTACTTCCCATTGTATAGTTTAAAAGAGTTTAAACTATCGTTTTCTTATTTGAGAGATTACCGAGATTATATATAGTAGTGGGAGAGCGTTTTAAATTGAAAATGTATAATTAGTATACCTATGATTTAAAACGTTCATTAGCGATTTAATGACTATTTTGCTTATATCTCTCCTTATCTTGGCCTGTCAAGTTTAATGGCACTACGAACCAGTTGGCCACTCAGAAGTGTTTTGGATTAAAAAATTTTAGATTTATTGTTGATCAAAGTTTGCTATACAATAATTCTGATAACACCTCCCAAGAGAATTGAATGAAGAGAGTGTAACTCTCTTTGTTCAGGGTGCTTCATCTTCTATTTCAAATATATCTGGTGAGACCAGATGTGTGAGGAGAAGAAGATGAGGGGGATACCCAGTATCAATCCTCAGAGGCAACAATTATCTAAAGATCAACAAGAGAGTGTGTAGATGAAAAGTTGTTCCAATACAGTAAGGTTGAGTATTGGATATACCTCTACCCTAGAAGTCTTATAATTGTTAAGAAGACTCTCACAGGTTTGTGTATGACACATATAGACATTTCTAGGGCATATGATGCCAGCTCAAGCTGGGTATAAGATACCGCATGTCCCTCTCATATTTGTAAAATGTTGCATGGATTAAGAGAGATTAAAATGCAATAGCTTATAGAAGTAAAGTTGAGAGTAGGAAATAATGATTTCTTACAAATCGAAGTTGTTGGGAAATTTGACTTACTTCTTGTATGCAATACAACAATTGTATTGTATAATTAGTATGATGTTTTATTAGCTGAATGTCAGTTAATTAATGGACATCATATACAATTAAAAAATTTTGTAGATCGAAATCCTTAAATAATACGGAGCTGAGTTTAGGTCATATAGGCGGAGATGCTTATCCGTTTGATTAGGGATGGTTGGATTCCCAAGCTGACCATAAAGACTTAACCAGTTTATGAATAATATATTCACGGAGATGACCAAACATACCAGAATGTACGTTACATCATTTTGATTAGATCGAGGTAGAGAGTATATTAACAACAAGTTTTTCGTTTGTTTAAGGAAGAATGAGATTCTCACTCACTATAGTCCTCCGGGTAATTCATAACATAATGATGTTTTGATGAGGGGGAATTAGACTTTATTAGATATGGTCCGATTAATAATAAGTGTTACTGATCTATATCTGTGAAAATATGCTCCAAATACAACTGCTTATTAAGTAGAGTTCCATCAGAAGTTGTTCATTCCATTCCGTATGAGATACAGAAAGGAAGGAAGTCGTATCTTAAGTATGTTAAGACTTGAGGTTTTTCTGCTTATGTAAGAGTTACGCAACAGGGTATCTTATTTTGTAAGAGTTAGTCAACAAGATAAATAGCCCTAAGAGGCACAAGTATAGGTTTATTGTGTATCCTATGAATACAATAAGATACTAGTTCTATGATTTAGAGAAGCGAAGTGTGTTCATTTCTCGGTATTCCACCATTCTAGAGAAAGAGTTTCTCATGAGCTATAGGAATCATAAAAAGATTGAACTTGATGAAGTTAATCTACAAATCAATGAACCAATGATAGGAACTTAGACTTAATTAAGCAGTAACCTTTTAGCACATCTTTCTAATGGGTCAGAAAGGATGTCCAGCTCACCTATTGAGTATGTTTGATGCCTAAAGGTAAACCTGAAGTTTTCTTGGTAGAAGAAAAATAATCCTTTGACCTATAGGGAGACAATCTTAGACATCGAATCGGGGAGTAACAAGAAGCCATGAAAATAATAATTGACTATATGCATCAGAATTAAATTTAGGAGTTGGTTAAGTTACCCGAGAGAATTGTTCTTATTGGTTGTAAAAAATTTACAAAGGGGTAGTGGGAGCCAGATAGAAGGTAGAACTTGATGAAAGAGTTTCTCATGGGCCATGAGAATCATAGAAAGATTGAACTTGATGAAGTCAATCTACAAATCAATGAACCAATGATAGAAACTCATACTTAATTAAGCAGTAACCTTTTAGCACACATTTTTCAATAGGTCAGAAAGGATGTCCAGCTCACCTATTGAGTATGTTTGATACCTAAAGGTGAACCTGGAGTTTTCTTGGTAGAAGAAAAATAATCCTTTAACCTATAGGGAGACAATGTTAAACATCGAATTGGGGAGTAACAAGAAGCCATGAAAATAATAATTGACTTTATGCATCAGAATCAAATTTGGGAGTTGGTTAAGCTACCCGAGGAAATTGTTCTCATTGGTTGTAAAAAATTTACAAAGGGGTAGTGGGATTCAGAAAGAAGGTAGAGACTTTCTAAGCCCTATATTGATTCTAGAAAGGTAAGTTTTAGTGATCTGGGATCAATGAAAGGAAACCTATAGACTAATATTGATGCTAAAGTCAATTAGTATGTTATTGGCTCTTGTAGCACATTGTGACTTGAGGTTTGACAGATGAATGTAAAGGACGACATTTCAGAATCAATATCTTGAGTAAGAGATATTCATAGAACAGCCTGAAGATTTTACGTCCAGCCAGACTTCTGGTCTAGTGTATATAAAAGGTCAGTGGGAGCATGATAGTTTTCTTGATGCTTTTTGTTGATGACATACTGAACTTTGGGAATGATGTCAGTATATTATAATCGGTCAAAAATAAATCATAAATGTTTCCCCATAAAGGATTTAGGAGTGACTTCCTTTATATTGGGTATAAAGCTTTATAGAGATAAAGCTAGAAAGCCAATAGGACTCTTTCAAATTATTTCACATCTGTAGTGTCTAAGAAAGATACGGTTAGTCTATAAGATAGTTAACGTATCTTTTAGACCTGATGTCATCTTTCAAGGAGAGTGTCTCTTCAGATGAAAGATAAGAGAGTTAGAGTGTTTAACACACCAGATACATCAACTCTTCAGAGCTTGATGTATGCTATGATGTGTTTGAGACCTGAGATCAGTTTGGTTGTAAGAGTTACGAGCCGAGTTTAGTCTGATTCAAGTCACCACTATTTGATGGTAGTAAAACATAATCTAAAGTACCTTGAGGATACAAAGGTAAGTTTTTTCAGATATGAAAAAAGTGACTTACATGTGAGAAGATGCATAGAGTAAGACTTCTAGTTTGACCTAGATGATAGAGAGTCTATATCTAGAAATGTGCCCATTCTTAATAGTACTAAGTGAGTTAGAATTTCACCAAATTGAGATTCACTGCTAATTTATAAGTACGCAGCGGAAGTGGTAGTGAGGATTCGTAGGTTTATCACTGGCTTTGGAAGAATTCCAAGATAGATGGATCCTATCCCATGATTTTGCGGTAAAACTAGGCTGTAGTACAAGCCGAAGTGCTAAGAGGACACCAGTACTCTGATGCGATATTTCTATATCATAAATTAAGTGCAAGTATACACTATCGTATGCAAGTAATAAAGAGACTAAATAAGTCGGATGTCGAACCCACAGGGATAATTCTTTCTTTTTAACCAATTACTAAAATTATATCTTCCTAATAATTATTCAGAAAAATAAAAATCTAAGAATGAATGTAAAAAATATAAAAGCAAAAACACAATGTAAAGAGAATAAATGATAGCAATGTAGAGAAAACCTAGGATTAATATTATCCCTCAATATGTTTCTAATGATTAATCCTCTAATATTTAACTCACTTAGTCTTTATTATTGATCAAGACACTAATGTATTCACAAGCCTCTTCCAAGGTCATGCAAGTATACCATAATTTACCAAATACCTATATTCCTATGGTACTTGTAATAAATTAAGATTCATTAAGATTAGGTCTTATTGATCATACATGTCAATTAGGTATATTCCTATCCTAAGTTGAAACTTGCATATGCAACATTGAATGTTACTCTACAATCATGCATCAAATTACTTAGGTCTAAATATATTGATTCCTCTTCCGAGTTTATCAAAATATTACCAATTCATTCACCATATATTGGCCAGATATATTGAAGCATTAAACACAAGTAATTTAAATAATAAATGACTAAGTTTATTAAATACTAAAAGATATGGCAATTTAAGCGCACATATTGAGTTCAAATATTAACCCTAGAAAATAAATTAGCTCATGGCTACAAGAGAACAGCAGTAAAAATAATTATAAATCATGATACAATTATTAGCAAACCGATATAGACGTCGAATTGCTCTTAATTGCGCTGTAAGGAACTCTTGATGCCGAAGAACGTCTTGTATTTCTCTCTAAAGATGCTTCAATTAAGCTCCTATTGCTCTCCAAGACTCGTGCTCTGTATTTTTGGTGCTCTTGGGTCGTCTTGGATTCCTCCTTGAAGGTTGGGAACGAGTGGCTTTATATAGGGATTGATTTGAGCTTGAAAATCTCAATTCTCGTCGGATTAGGACTCGTGCTACCGCTGGCGCGCTATGAAGTTGTCGCTGGGGCGACGCGTGAAAAAGCTATCACCGCTGGAGCGGTGGGATCTTGGCGCTGGGGCGCTGCATGAAAACGGCTTCACCGTTGGCGCGGTGAATTTCTGGCGCTGGGGCGCCAGACGCGACTTAAACAGGTCGTTTTTCTAATTTTGATCACTATTTCAGCGCTGGGGCTAAAATCCTTATGGCGCTGGGGCGATGGACACATACTTTGAAATCTTTACATTTTAGTCCCTGTTTTTACTCCTTTTGCGTTCTTTCTTTAAATTTCGTTCAAGTCCCTATAAATAACAATAATGCACATAAATAGCCATCTATTCTCATAAAATCATAAAATATCAATAATAAAAACATGAGAAAATATATGACAAATTTGCCCTTATCATACTCTAATCATGTTGAGAGGAGTCTCACCTGACTAGAGGGATCTTGGCATAAGGAGATGTGATTATTTATAGAAATGTTCTATAAATAATTTAGCAGACTCACATTCTAATGCCATGACTCTAAAAGTTTTTATGAAACACGTATGAGATACTATCAGGAATAACACTAGAGCAAGTGGGAGATTGTTAGGGTTAGTGCTTACGTGCCATCCCTAAATGTACATATACTTATGTATTTATACAAGTGTACATTCCTATTAAATCGCTAATACCAATGAATATAGTACTATATAATGTAACATTATAGACATTGTACGATATGAAAAAGTTCAGATCAGATTTAAAAGAGTTTAGATAAGAGCTTATAGTTAGTCACGCTAAGAGATATAAATGCTAAATGTTAGCACATCTAAGTGTTAGCTGATTATTATACTCAACAGATCCAAGAGTTGGAGCCTTGTTTGTAATGGGACATAGACCTAAGAATATACTAGTAACTGCATAGTTACAAGAGTTGCAATCGGGTGCCATGAAATGTCAGTTGCGCAAGTATGTTCTCGAATAATTGTCCCTAATCTATTTCTGCCGATGTGGGTTTGTCAATGGATACCTTTATATATAGATCAGCATATGTCGTACCTATAGGGTATAGATGGTCGTTCCTAGCCAACCGTGAGCTTGGAGCTCGTATTGACATATAGGTATCTAGTCAAAAATGGATATAAGACTGACTCACGAGAGACTCCGATAGACATCCTATATAAGCCGTCAATGGAGAGTCCTCTCGAGTTGAGTAGTATAAGTGGTCCTTTAACCTGAGTGCCACGGTGGACTTGTAAGTGATCCACCATACTTTGGTTCCACGCATGTTATAGACCTTTTATGGTGTGACCGCTCGGTGTCATTGGATATGGTCCGATGCTTATGGAGTCCAATGTGTATAGATACAGGATCCGTCAGCTCGTATAGGGAGTTCAATGTCTAGATGCTTCCAGATTGTATCTCGGACAGTCTTATGGCAACAAGCATTAGTCCCGAAAAAGAGTTCTGCCAGGGTAGAACAATATGGCAAAGGAGTTTGTGCATATTGTTCAGTGAGATACAAGTCTGGAGATAAGATATGGATGAGCACTAGGGTATTTGACGGTGATAATCTATAACCCTGCACATTCAGGATATCATGACGGAAGAACTATACATATTTGTTGTAACCTCAACTTGTATGGTTCAACGCGTTGATTTGTATATCTGTGACGTGTGTGTGGGAAAATTTTCACGGGCTGATGGAATAGTTCTATTTGACGAATCAGACGTGGATCTAAGAAGTCCTTCGATATGGAGTGTACTCGTTGTGCACTGGGGTAGCTTGTCGGATTAAATTGTTTAATCCAACAATATTCAGCACTACCACGGGAATACGTGCGTGTTTGTATTTAAGTGTTAAATATAATAATTAGTTAATAATAATTATTTATTAATTGTATAATGACACGTGGCACATTATGGACCTTCGGTTGAGTTTACCTAAGTACGAGTTTGGTGAGACCCACTAGGAATATAGTTGATAACTATTTATGAGGGGCAAAATGGTCGTTTCACACTTTAATTATTTAATTGTTAAATAATTAAAATATCTCTTTATTATATATTATTTTATTATTTCATTATATTATCATATTAAGTATAATATTATTTTATTAAATGATGCCAAATAGTTGGCATGTTTTAATAATATTATATTATATTATATATATATATATAAGTGAGATATGTATGAAATTGAAAAAAATAAAAGTGTGTGTATATGGGAAATGAAAAATGAAAGGGAGAAATGAATTTGATTTGTTTTCTTCCATTAGGCACTAGGAAGAGAAAATGAAGAAAGAAATGGCATGGCACCGAGGAAGGAGAAAGAAGAAGAAAGAAAAGAAGAAAAAGAAAAGAAAAAAAAATTGTTTCTTTTTCTTTAGTGGTGTCATGAGAAGCAATTGAGAATTATTTTAATCTTGATTTTCTATAATGAAATTGTTTCATTTTTCTTAGTGGTGCCATGAGAAGCAATTGAGAATTGTTTTAATCTTCATTTTCTATCCTTTTAGCGAAAAAGAAAAAAACACATATCCGACCATTTTGGAGTTTAAGAGTTAAATCCAGTGCTGCGTATAGGGTTGTAATTCTAGCTCACCAAGCCCACCGTGTTAGTGATTAGAACTGCCCACAAGTTAGTCTCTATGCGGACTTCGAAAAAATACGTGTATAACGTTATACGTTGAGGTGAGTTCTCAACCTTTGTTAATATATTAATATATTAATATATTTATTTATTGTGTTTATTGCATATTTTACACTTCTGCCGCGTTTAAATTCATATTTGATACGTATTTAGGCAATAGGCACAATATAACATGCATACACCTACATACATTAGATCCCTGACAACACTTATCAATGATTGGTAAACAAACTCTTTAAGAACCTGATCGGCCGAAATATAGAGGTGTACATTGAGGACATAATAACCAAGTCTATGAAAGCTAAAAATCACGAGCAAGACCGTAGAGAAGTATTTGAAATATTGCAGAAGAATAAAACGAAGCTAAACCTATAAAAATGTGCTTTCGAGGTAAAATCAGAAAAAATGTTTGGGTTTTATGGTTAGTAAGAGAGGAATAGAGGCCAACCCAAATAAGATTTGAGCCATTTTAGAAATAAATTCTCCAAGTATAGTCAAAGAGATTCATCGACTCATAGGAAGAGTTGTGGCCCTAAACAAGTTCATCTCTCCAGTCACAGATAAGAGCTTTGAGTTCTTCCAAGCAATAAAGAGGAAAGATAAGAACCAGTGGATAGAAGAATGCGAGCCAGCATTCTAACACCTGAAAGCTTACCTTGTTGAATCAGTCCATCCCTCTATCCCAGTCCAGGGTGATAAGCTAATACTTTATTTAGAAGTTTTGGACCGGGCAGTGAGCTCGGTATTAGTCAATGAAGAAGGAGGAATTCAATGATCGGTATACTACGTCAGCAAAGCTTTTACCGATCCAGAGAGCCAGTATCTGCCCTAAAAAAAATTAGCTTTAGCCATACAATAATCGTTTTAACCAACCAGCCATTAAGGCAAATCTTACACAAACTAGATTTATCTGGTCGGTTGGTCAAGTAGGCAGTAGAACTGGGCGAGTTCGATGTGCATTATAAGCCCTAAACAACTATTAAGGGGTAGACATTAGCTGATAATTAGCTAAATGCGCCTATGGTTTTATAGAAGTTAAAGAATCAAATCTATAAGCTCTAGACTAGCAAACTCCAGACAAAGGAGCGTTATGGTTGCTCTATATAGACAGGGCATTCAAACTCCAAAGAAGTGGAGTAAGGATTATTCTTATTAGCCCAGAAGGAGATGAAGTCAGTTATACTGTGTGCTTTGGGTTTAAATCTTCTAACAACAAAGCAGAATATGAAGCTCTGCTGGCTGAATTAAGAGTGGCTCGGGCACTAACAGCGAAGAAAATATTAGTAATAAGTGACTCACAGTTGATAATAAACCAGGTGAACGATAATTTTGAAGCCAGAGAAGAAAAGATGATTGCTTACTTAGCTAAAGTAAGAAATTGGATTGGCCAATTTAATAAGGTGAAAGTAGAGCTAATCCTAAGAAGCGAGAACCACCGAGTATATGCCATAGCATAGATGGCTTCAAATAAAGAAGCTCGGTTGCCCTAAATAGTCTCTGTTGAATTTATTACTGAGCCCAGTATATAAGAAGAAGATCAAGTTATGAAAATAAAATTGAGTCCTAGCTGGATAGATTCGATCAAAGATTACATTTAGAACATGATAATCCTTAGTGATAAAAAAGAAGTTTGCAGGATTAAATGCCGAGCAGCCAAATACTCGGTGATAGAAGGAGTGCTATATAGGCGAGGCTTCTTTCATCTTTACATGAGATGCTTAGGATCACAAGAAGCAGATCAAGTTTTTTGAGATATTCACGAAGGAATTTGTTGCAATCACTCGGGGACAGAAGCTCTGGCTTACAAGGTGTTCAAAATCGATTACTATTGGCTGATTACCCTTTAAAATGCTAAAAACCTAGTCAAATGTTATGATGCATGCTAAAGATTTGCTAACAAGATTCAAGCACCTGCGAGGAGCTAACTATAATGAACGGACCTTGACTATTCATTAAATGGAGGCTTGATTTAGTAGGGCCCCTACCTCGAGGAAAGGGATTTTGTAAGTATGCAGTCGTATTGGTGGACTGCTTTATTAAATAGATTAAAGTCAAACCGCTATCAAAGATAACTGAGAATAGCGTTTGAGATTTCATTTGGAGAAATATAATGTGTCGGTATGGAATCCCTCACACTATCATTACTGATAATGGGAAATAGTTCGACAATAGTAGCTTCAAGAACTTCTGTAAATAGTTAGGAGTACAATTGCAATTCGCATCGCCAGCTCATCCCAAGATAAATGGATAGGTAGAATACTCCGACAAAGTGGTAAAGAAGCTGCTTAAGAAGAAGTTGATCAAAAGAAATGGAGGATAGGTAGAAGAGCTTTTAGAAGTATTCTTGGCATTGCGGATGATCAATAAAACTGCAATCGGCAAAACATTATTCTCACTGGCGTTTGGATGTGAAACAGTAATTCCCGTTGAGATTAAAACTCTGACACACAAAGTACTGCACTTCTCTGAGACAATCAATAATGAGCTGATTAGGGGACAACTAGATTTAATAAAACAGCTAAGAGAGAAGACTCAAATCTGAGTAGTTATCTACCAGCAAAAAGTTGCTAGATATTACAACAAAAGAGTCAAGGTAAGAGAATTTAGGGAAGACGACCTAGTGCTAAGACAAGTTGTGCTGAATATAAGGAACTCACTGGATTGAGTCCTTAGACTGACCTGGGAAGGCCTCGTACAAGGTCATAAAATGCATCAGAGGAGCCTATAAATTAGAAGGAGCAGATGGACGAGTTATCAAAAAACCGTGGAATGCCGAGCTGTTAAAGAAATATTATTCTTGATTTCTTATCTTTTATACTTGTTTACTATGTACGGATTGTTAGGTTTGATGCTTACGTGCCATCCTTGAATGTACATAGACTTGTATATTTATACAAGTGTCCATTCTCATAAAATCGCTAATACCCATTTATATAGTATTATGCATATAACGTTGTAGATATTGTAGATCTGAAGGAGATCGGATCAGATCTAAAGAGTTTAGATAAGGGCTTATAGTCAACCACACTGAAATGTTAGCACAGTTCAGTGTTAGCTAGTTATAATACTTAGTAGATCCAAGAGTTGGAGCCTTGTCTATAATAGGGCATAGACATGAGAATATACTAGTAATTGCATAGTTACAAGAGTTGTAATCGGGTGCCAGCAAATGCATGTTGTGCAAGTATGTTCTCGAATAATTGTCCATGATCTATTTTTTCCAATGCAGGTCTGTCGGTGGACACCTTTATATATAGATCAACATATGTCGTACCCATAGGGTATAGGCGATCGTTCTTAGCCGATTGTGAGCTTGGAGCTCGTATTGACATATGGGTATCCAGTTAAGACAGATATGGGACAGACTCACAAGGGTCTCTGATAGATACCCAATATAAGTCGTCAACGGAGGGTTCTCTCGAGTTGAGTAGTATAAGTTGTCCTTAGACCTGAGTGCCACGGTGGGCTTGTAAGTAATCCACCATACTTTGGTTCCGCGCATGTCACAGACCTTTTATGGTGTGATTGTTAGGTGTTGCTGGGTATGGTCCGATGCTTATGGAATCTGGTGCGCACAGATATGGGATTCGTTAGCTTGTATAGGGAGTTTGATATCTAGATGTTTCGAGATTGTATCTCGAAAAGTCTTATGGCCACAAGCATCAATCCCAGGAAAGAGTTCCGCTAGGGTAGAACAATATGGCAAAGGAGTTTGAGCATATTGTTCAGTGAGATACAAGTCTGGAGATAGTACATTGATGAGCACATGGGGATTTAAAGGTGATAATCTATATCCCCGCATATCCAGGATATAATGACGGAAGGACTATACTTATGCGTTGTAACCTCAGCTTGTATGGTTCAACGCCCTGATTTGTATATCCATGACGTGTGCGTGAGGCATTGCTCACGGACTCATAGAATAGTTCTATTTGACGAATAGGGCATAGGACCTAAGAAGTCCCGCGATATAGAGTGTACTCGTTATGCACTGGGGCAGCGTACCAGATTAAATTGCTTAATCCAGTAATATTCAGCACTTTCATAGAAATACGTGTGTGTCTGTATTTAAGTGTTAAATACAACTATTAGTTAATAATTGTTATTTACTAATTGTATTGTGACACATGACGTATCGTGGACCCTCAGTTGAGTTTACTCAAGTGTGAAATTTGGTGGAACCCACTAGAAGGTAAACTTAGTAACTATTCATAAGGGACAAAATGGTTATTTCTCTTTTTGATTATTTAATTTTTAAATAATCAAATATCTTTCTTTTTATATTATACAATATATTATTATTATATATATATAAAGGAAAAGAAAGAAAAAGAAAGGGAAGTGCGTGTGTGAGGCCAAATTTGGCCGAGAGAGAAAAGAGAAAGAAATGGAGGAGAGGAAAAAGAAAAAAAGAAGAAGAAAAAAAAAAAGGAAAAAGAGGGTAAATAAAATTGTTTCATTTTTCTTATACCTCAAATTGGAGCAATTGTGAATTGATTCAAATTCTCTATTTCTGATCCTTTTTGAGAAAAGGATAGAAACACACACTCGACCATTTTAGGGATTAAGAGTTAATCCCAGACTGAATATAGGGTTACTGTTCTAGCTCACCAAGCCCACCGTATTGGTGACTAAAACTGTATATGAGTTGGTCTCCATGAGGACTCCGAGAAAATACGTGTATAACGTTACACGTTATGGTGAGTTCTCTAGCCTATTAATATATTTATGTAATTAATATATTTATTTATTGTGTTTATTGTAACATTTATACACTTTCGCTGTGTTAGGCAATAGACACAATTACACATGCATACACCCACACGTGCCTTAGATTCGCCAATGCGGACATCATTTTTAATAAAATCATTATTCTATTTACATGTACCTCTACGCGAATGATTAACTCGGAATCTAAAACTAAGTAATTGTGAACATTTGCAAATGAGACAATGAAAAATTACCTCCAAACTTACACACGCCATAGGGGGGCAGCACTTACGAGATTACTTACAGACCACTGGACAGGGTAAGGCTTAGTGAGGTGTACTCTATGGTCGTGTAACGCATAATCTGTAGTGGGATAACACTCGTGAGATTACTCATAGACCACCGGACTAGGTAAGGCCCCATGAGGTGTACCCTATGAATATATATCTTTAAAGACATTGAAAACATGCTACAGGGAGACGACACTCATGTAATTACCCATACCACCAGATATGGTAAGGCTCAGTAAGGTATACCCTATGGATGTGTATTGTATAGTTTGTAGGGGGGCGGCACTTATAAGATTACTCACAGACCACCAGATCGGCTAAGATTTTATGAGGTGTACCCTATAAATATACAACTTTGAAGACATACGCTATAGGGAGGCGCCACTTACAAGATTACCTATAGACCACTGGACAAGATAAGACTCAGTGAGGTGTATTCTATAGCTATGTAGAGTATAGTTCATAAAGGAGCAGCACTCATGAGATTACTCACAGACCACTGGACTAGGTAAGGCTCTATGAGATGTACCCTACGAATATACAGCTTTGAAGACATTAAAGACACATGCCATAAAGGGGTAGCACTTATGAGATTACCTATAGACCATCGGACAAGGTAAGGTTTAGAGAGATGTACCCTATAAATGTGCAGTGTATAGTTTTAAAGGGAAGGCACTTACAAGATTACCCACAGACTACTGGATCGGTAAGGCTTTATAAGGTGTACACTACAAATATATAACTTTGAAGACATTGAAGGCACACATCATAGAGGGGCGGCACTCACGAGATTACCCACAGACCATTGGACAAGGTAGGGCTCAGTGAGGTATACCCTATGGATGTGCAGCGTATAGTTCATAAGGGGGCGACATTCATAAGATTACCCATAGACTACTGGACCAGGTAAAGCTCTATGAGGTGTACCCTATGAATCTACAGCTTTGAAGACCTTGAAGACACGTCATAAAGGGGATAACACTCATAAGGTTACCCACAAACCACTAGACCGAATAGAGCTCTATGAGATGTACCCTATGAACGTACAGTACCCAAAAAGGGACTGATCACCAAAAAATAATCAGGTACTTACAAAAATCTCACAAAGCGACCAAGTATTGAAAAAAGGTATCTGCTGGTCAACTCATTGATGAATCATCGGTGTAGTCTTGTGTTGATGATTGTTAAAATTTGTCAACCCCGATTTTCTTCATAATTTATAAATCATCATGCTCTACTTTAATTTGATAGATCGACTTGGCATTAAAAGATTATTATTTGATCTTGACTAATACAATTTTCTCTTAAGTATCGGACGTTATTACAGGTTGCTTGCCTATATTACATCTTACACCGAATAAGATATTACCTTGTGTTATGAATTATTACGAAAGAATAAGTCTATGTCAATGTTCACCAAGGCAAATATAAAAGAACAGGTTCCTAAAAATATTTCATTACAAAGATATGAAGAAAAAGTTGCTTGTATTCATTAATAGAAGAAATTACAAAAGTTTAGAAGAAAAAGAAAAAGTACAAGAACAAAAAAAAAAAAACAGCGGCTCGTGCTGTTGGAGCTATGTCGGTTGCCTCTAAATCTATTGTAATAGCCCTTTTAAGATTGATGTTGGCGGGAGGAGGATCAACCAGAGCATGAAAATTGGCCGGAGTAGCATTAACAAGTCTTACAGGCTGAGCAGGAGCGGCAGCAGCAGAGGCACCATCAGCTCCAAGAGCAGGGGCAGCCTCATCCTCAGCTGCATGGACAGCAGTGACAAGGGCAGCTTCAGTAGGAGCAGCATCACCAGTAGCAGGCTCGGTTACATCAGCAGCATTCCGAGCCCCAAAGGTCTCCTCTTTATAGAATGACCCCTCAGTGGCAAGATTTCACATCCATTGGAGGTTAATCTTAAGGTAGTTCTCCTCAAAAAGGGTAATCGATCTCTAAAAGCCCTCAATTTCCCCTTGGCAAAAATCTTCCTCGTGTCTAGCAGATTAGGATCTCGACTAATCTTCTAGTTGTGCCACTAGATTGTTCTTGGTCTGCTCCACTAGATCTTTTTCCCTTTGAGCTGCCGTGAGCTACCTCTTAAGCTCGTAATTTTGATTTATTAGTTAAGTGGCATGACTTTTTACTACTGCAAAAGAACTATCCATCTTTTTCTTAGCCAGCCTTTTTTGGAGCTCTAATTTTGAGACCTTTCTCTCTGCTTCATCACGACAAGTCTCCAGCTTCTTTATATAGGCGCTCATCTTATTCACCTTCTCTCGTTCTTGGGTGGCCACCCTTCTGGCCTATAAAACCTTGGCTCTTGACTGCGTGAGGCTCTCTTCAACTTGGTGGATTTGAGCTACTTTATCTAATATTTTAGCTCTGAATCGAGACAATAAATACATAGACTGCACGATAAAAGAGGATGGTCAGAATGGAAAAATGAAGAAACAACTTGAAAATAAAAGAAAAGAGAACTTACATCCAACACGGATCCTATTGCTGCATGGAACCCAGTGATAAGGTCCAAAAAAAAAACCTGACCGACCCAGGCTAGAGTCAGGTACCTTTCAATCTCCCACATCATTAGTAGAAAAGAGGCCAGGTCATCCCTCATCTTTGGGATTAGCATGGAGGGAGACACACGAAGTGGGAGTCCTTCACTTATCAGAGGCCCCTCTCGCCTCCCTAAACTCCCACAGTTCATTCAGAAATGGGCGTCTACTTTAATGCCTGAAGTGATGAGCCTCGTCCTCTACCTTGTGCATAGGAAGAATGAGGACCTTGGGCTTGGTGGGAATATTAGGCTACAGCTTACCCATTTCCTGGGAACTAGTTTAAACCTACCATTTTCTTTGGGCAGGTGGACTTGATACTTTTTCTTATTGAGGGCTTGGCTTGTGACCAGTTTGGATGGTCAGCCCCCATCCATGAGAGGGATCCCTGATATAGCTCCTCTCATTGGAATCGAACAACATTCTTATTATATTGTCTTAGTTAAGAGAACCTCAACCTCCAAAGGATAAACTAGAGCCTTCTGTGTGGATCCTCTTCCTACTCTTGCCTTCTACTTATTCGGACATTCCTATATAAAATATATGAAGTGATTAACAAAGAAGTGAAGAATAAAGAAATAAGTTTTAAAGAAAAAATAGAGGACAAATATGCTCAAGAGCTATAGTGATTTAAGCAAGTCTGACCTCAAAAAACTCAATGTCAGTAGCCCAAGTCACTATAATACACTAAGGAGTTAGATAAACAGAGAAAGAAGAAATGAAACAGAAGAAGGGGAAACGAACAAAAGGCAACCTGCACTCAAAGAGAAGTTCATGGGGATGACCTATTCTCCTTCATTCCTCTTAGGGACTGTTTGGCCCTATTCTCCCCCAGCAAAAAATCACTCTCTCTTTCAATCCTTAACATAAGAGGTACGTTCAGGAACTAAATTTTGGAGGCCATAAAAAGAGAGATAATAGAAGGCTCTCTAGCTTATAACATTACTTCTAAAGTGATATAGATAGCACAACTTCTGAAAGTGAGGAGGAACAACCCTACCTTTACCCAAAGGATATATAGACCAGGTAAAATCCTACAAGAATTAGGGCCTAACTGAGAGGGAGCTATTCCTAAACGGTCCAAGATCCTAGCAAAATATTGCTGCATAGGGAGCCTGAGGCCCAACCCTAAAAACTCCACATGGATGGTCATCTTACCCTCTAATAGGTTGCTCGGGTAGTCATCTTCAGAGGGTAACTTAAGTGTAACTAACTTGAAGATGTTATATGTCGACCTATTGGATTTTAGATCGGCTTTATTCAAATTAGACGTATGGTATCTCATATCCAGCTCAAAATTCATAGCCTCTATATCCTAATTGGGATCTACAGGGTCATTTCTTTGGTCTTTCTTAAAAATAGAGACCGACTCGACCTCAGTAACGATAGCCAAAGAGGAGGAGGGCACGTCACCTATTAAGGTGGACGCCTCTCCGCAACCTCTGGCCCCACTAGTCCTCCTGACCAGTGGAACCTCTAGGCTTACTTCTCCTTCTTCATAAGCCATGTTAACACTTGGAAAACCTAGACCTCTTCTAGATGCCATCGAAATAAGGTTTTTTTTAGAAGACTAAAGGAGGCATATAGGGTAAGGACAAAGACAATCATACCCAAAAACCAAAAAAAAAAAAAAGCAGAAAATAGCAGTAAGCATCCAGAAACCTTGCAAATACTCATAAAAATAAGAAACAGTAGCAAAGAACCTAGAAATGGGAAATAAAAATGAGAAAAACATATACGCATACAGTGAAATTAACACTAAAGATGCAAGAATAAATGAAGATGAAGAAGAAAGAAAAGAACTTACTCGAAGGAAGCGCAGAAATTAGATAAACACCACAAAAAAAGATAGCAACAATCACCAAGAAGAGCGCTTATACCAAAAAGTCAGAGGAAAGACGAGAGACAAGAGTAGATTAAAGAAGAACATAGGTATAAAAGGTGGCTTTTTATAGCCAACAGAGTTGAGAAATCATAGACGTTTAGATTAAATGAATGAACAAGATCACCAGAAGCCAAAGAGACCCTCTTAAAATAGAATGGTGCAACGCCTCAGGTTTCCAGAATATTAAATGCTTGTCCTTTTAGAACTCCTCATCTAAATTGTTGATGTTTAAAGTTTTAACCAACCAAATCATCTCAGTCACCTAAACATCACTCAGAAATAGAAGAAACGTGACGTTTTGGTTTCAACTACCCCCTAGTCACATGATCGGAGGAATGATTAACGGCCAAAAATGTTTCTCACATTTGGAACTTTTTTTCACGCAGATTAATGATGACGATTCAAAGACCTTTGTCATCGTTATCTGACAAAATTAGAAAAATCACTAAGTGTACAGAGCCTAAGAAAAATCTAAGAGGTAATAGCCAGCTCGGTACCCTAGAGAATAGTAGTAATAGTTAAACCAAACCGAGTCGCTTAGCTTTATGTCATCCATCAAGAATAGGATATCAGAAAAACTTGTTCGGACCTACTCACTCAGAAACAAAAAACCGAGCAGGCGTAACACAATAGTTTTTAGTTTTGAATAAATTAAAACTAAAAATTGGTAAACCCCTATTCTCCTCTGAAAATCTCCATAAAGCCCAACTCTTATAGGCCTAAGAAGTTGAGCCCTTCAAGACAATCTTTCATGGTCAGCCTTAAAGGCTTAAAGTCCAAGATAGCAGGAGGCCACAAGAAACCAGAAAGTTGTTAAACCCAGCTCAATGATAGACTTCTAATGAGGAACCCATTCGGTCGCTTGAACTATATTTGACCAGAGACACATGCATATCACCCCTATATACTCCCGACCAAGTCAACTTGGATCAAAACCCCCACATGATCAAGAGGAATAAGGCAAATGAACTGGCTCGGCATAAGTAATAGGTTAACTGCATATCGAACAACTTATATATTTCGACTGGGTACCATTGCGGGAACAAGACTTAACAAGCGAGAATGAAGTACGAAGACCAACTTGGTAGGAGGTGCCGAACCACTGTAACAGCAGAAGTGTAGCCCGATCACTACGGGGCTGAACAAAGAAGTAATTAGGCTTATTTTAGAAACAGATTTAAAGAGAAAACTAGTGTTATAAAAGAAATAGAGTTATAAGAAAAGAAGAATTGCAATGTCTTTAGGAAAGAATATCTCAAATCACGTCAAGAGATGAAAATAACTTAAAATTAGTAAGACTTACCCAACTAAACCACAACATTAGCGAAGATAAGCACAAGAAATATTCCATGAAGACCAATGATATAAATAGGTAAAAAAAATCACAACAAATGGGGAGAATGATTCTGGTACAAAATCACAACAAAATGGGAGAATGATTCTGTTACAAAAATTTTTGGTTTTAGTTTCAGCACTTTTTCTGCAAAAGAGATTTTTTAACCTTTCTTTATTTACTCTCTGAAACCTCCACAAAAAACAAAAACTTTTTATAACTTAAACATCAGAGAGTTTTCGTCAAAATTCATACTAACAAGGACTTAACGATAATTTTAAGTATTTTGTAGGTATTCTACTGTCATTAACAAAGAAAAAAGTTCAAATTTTAACTTTCAAGCTCAATAAAATGAAGTCTAACGTGTTGATTCTCACAACAATACAAATTTAAAATTTGTTGATCCAAAAAATTATATTTTTTTGTCAGTATATATGATTGTATATTTTACTTCGTTGTCATTTTTTTTATTCCTCTAAAAATTGACCGCTAGAGAAGAGAACAAAATGTTTAGTAATTTGTTATTTTGTTTTGAAAAAAAAAAGGAAATGAAATGATCGAAAGAAAAGAAAAAAGAAAAGAAAAGGATGTAGTGGGATGGAAAGTAAAACAAATTCGGTCAAAAAAAGAAAGTGAAAGGTGAATTTTTATTTTTGAAATGAAAAAAATTATAAAAAGTTATTAAATTGGAAAAATAAATAATATCATATCTTAAATGAGTTGGTAAATTGTAGAATTTAAATATGTAGTTATACGATTAATAAATGAATAATATAAATTTAATTTATTTATTAATTATATTAATTTATTTTTATTTATATTTATTTAAATATATTAAATTCGTATCGAATAATTATATAATTTATTTTGTCACCTTTATATGAAATATGGAGTCTAAAAATAAATATTAAATAGTAAAATCACGGAAAATTTTGGCACGCGTGGCTCCTGTAATAATATTAATATAAATGTCCCATTATTCACCAACCAGAACATGCAGTACAGGAAAATCTCATCAACTAATTATTCAAAAAAGGAAACCAAACGTTTGATCATAATCTTAGCATTCTCACTCTCGGGTTTAATAAGGTGAAAAGCATGATGCTCACCCTCAGATTCAAACAGCTCCAATTCTCCCCCAAAACCACTTTCGTTCACTGCATTAAAATACCAAACCCCTCTATCTCTAAACTCATCTTTCTCAGCAGCACAGACCAGCAACCTTGAACACCCAAGTTTAGCCAGACTTGGCTTGCCAGGACCAATAGGATTGATCATGGCATTATCAAGGCCGCCAGGGGCTGACGGATAAACCAATTCCCAGACCGAATATCCCAGACTCTTCTCACGATTTTCACTAGGCTCCGATCCAATTGGCTTTGGGCCCCAAAAGTAAGGATGTGAAATCAATGCTCCTAAAATCTTAACGCCATAATTCAAACTCTCTTCACCTGCTTGCATGACTACATTGTGCGCTAAATTCCCGCCTGCGCTGTCCCCGCCTACATAGACCCTATCAAAATCGCCATAGTTTAATAACCACGGCTCTTTAGTAGAGTCGTCTTCAATTTTATGAGAGGCAATCCACTGAAGAGCAGCCCAGCAGTCTTCATATGCCGCAGGAAGAAGGTGTTCTGGGGCTAGCCTATATTCTACAGATACCGCAACAACTTGAGCTTGAGAGACCAAGATGTTGAGGTATCTGTGGTTTTGAAATGAAAAGGCAGAGTCAACGCAAAAGGCACCGCCATGGATGTAGAGAAAGATTGGGAGTTTTTGATTGGATTGGGCGAGTTTTGGGAGGTAGAGGCGAGCTGATATGCTAGGGTTCTGGGAGATGATTATGTCCTTTGATGAGACACCACCAGCTTGATCGGGAGATGGGGGCACAAAAGAGATTGTAAAACGCTCTACTGAGCCATCTTTGTAGACTCTGAGCCTATGGGGGAGCTCCTTGGCAACTTCTTTTGTTGTTGAAGCCATTGAAGAGATTGTGACAAGGACGTTGGACAGATCGAAAATAAGAGATATAAAGAAGAATTCTGCGGATACAATGTGAATGCCTGACTCTATATAAATGGATATGGCCGGCGCCTGGAGTTGGAACAAAATTCGGTGATGCGGAGTTAGTGGCTTAGATTTTTTACTCCGGCACAATTTTTTTTTAAATAATAAAAAAAATTAGAGATGCAAAAATTAAAAATTAGACTTTTTTTAGATGTAAAATGTTAATTAAATTTGTATATTTAAATTTTACCTAAATATGTTTTTTGATTTATACCTTTTAATATAAAAAATTAAAGGAACAAAATTATAAATTAGGCTTTCTTATATTTATAATTTGTTAAAAATTTATTGATATTTCACAATAATTTTTTTTTATTTTAAATTTATTCCTTTACTTATATAAAATGTTAATTAAATTTGTATATTTAAATTTTACCTAAATAGTTTTTTAATTTATATTGCTATTAATTTTATATAAGATTTGATGTACATAGACAATATTTTTTTTTAATTGATGCTTCTTTATATATATATATATATATATTATTAAATTAACATACAATTTAAAGAATTACCCTAGTAGATGTTTTGGTTGCAAGAAAAAAATTACTTTAAGGTAAATTTTTTTAAGATGTTATAAACTAAAACTATTATTATGAAAATATGATTTTAAAACTATGAAATGAAAAATCAGTTAAATTTTAATAAATATTTAATTTAATCATATAATAAATATTTAATAGAAACTATAATTAGGTTATTTAGAGGTTGAGCCGTTGCTGGGTAAATAAATCAATTCCTGAAATAAGATTAAAAAAAGTAGGAAAGTTTTTGTACCTGACTATTGTTTTAGTCAGAAATATTTTTTGACCGAAGTTAAATTTTTTAATTTTTATTAACCAAACACATGTTATCTGAATTATTTTACCCTCAATTATAATTTTATTATTTAATTAATTTAATTTTAATTTCTTTTTTATTAAAAAATTTAACTAATTATTATTTTATTTTATTTCATTATTTATTCTAAATTATACTTTAATATTAATCTTAAGAAAAAAGAAAAATATTTTTTAAAAAACAATTTACAATATTTTTAGGTAAAACAATAAATAAAAAATAAGAATATTACTGTAGCAAGCTACAATGCGCGCACCACCTTGTTGCACGCCCTCGTCGCGCGAGCAACAGGGCAGTACAACAACATTTTTAATGATTTTTGATAAATGTAAATTTTAATTATATTTATTTATTAAATTAATTAATTATAATAAATTAAAAATACATATTTTTATAATATAAATAAGGATAAAATGGGTTAACTATTATATTTTTCTTCTTTCTTTTTTTATTTATATGAAGTTTTATTTATTAGTTTTTTATTTTATATTTATATTTTGTATATTTTTAATTATTATATATATGCACTAAATTAATACTTATTTTTTGTATTTTTTTCAGATGCTGCTAATATTATCATGGCATAAATTTCGACCATTATATATTTTGGAGAAGGTAAGAGAGTTCTAGTAATGATTTTGAAAGATAAATTATATATCAAATTAATTAAAAAATTTTGTTTAAAAAAAATTTGTTTGATAAAATTTGAAAATTTAAAATTAAATAATTTAAATTTTTTAAAAAATAAATAGTTTTAATTAATTATTTTATTCAAATATTGAATATAAATACATAAAAATAAAAAAATAAATAAAACTTTATATAAATAAAAAAATTGATTTAAAAAAATAAAAATACCATATAGTGCCGCGTGAAAGTGATGCGCCCTGTAACGCACGCTACAAACTAAGTAAAAGTATAAAGCAAGGTGCGCTACAAGCAAAGCACATTGCTTTGCGCTTTTGGTTTGCTTGTAGCACACCTTGTAGGGTGTGCTACATGGAGCGCCCAGTGGACTGTACTTGACGCGCGCTCTGTAGAATGCGTATCACTTTTACATTGCACTATGTGATATTTTAAGTTTTTTAAAATTAAATTTTTTAATTTTTTTAATATAATGATTGAAATTTGTACTATGATAATATCAGCGGCACTTAAAAAAATACAAAAAATAATTATTAGTTTAATGTATATATAATAATTAAAAATAATATAAAATATAGATATATAAAAAATATAAAATTTAAAACTAATAAAGAAAATAAATAAAACTTCATATAAATAAAAAATAAAGAAAACATATAATACTTAACCCATTTTACCCTTATTTATATAATTTACAAAAATATTTTTTTTAATTTACTATAATTAATTAATTAAATAAATAAATTTAATAATTAATTATAAATAAATTTAATCAAAATTTATATTTATGACAAATCATTAAAAATGCTGCTGTAGCGCCTTGTTGCAATTTTTTATTTATTTATTTACCTTCAAATATTGTAGAATTTAAAAAAAATTGTTTCTTTTTCTTTGTACTTAAAAATAATATTTAAATAATATTTAAATAAATAGTAACATTAAATAAAATAATTATTAATTAACTTTTTCAATAAAAAAGAAAATTAAAATAAATAAATTAAATAAAAATAATAAAATTACAATTGAGAGCAAAATGGTCCACATAATATATGTTTGGTTAACAAAAATTAAAAAAATGCGACTTTGGTAAAAAAATTCCTAACTAAAATAGTGGTCAAATACAAATTTTTTCCAAAAAAGTAAGATAAAACATTATCAGATTTTGTGGAGGATTATTGTCTAATTTAAGGATGACAAAATTACTCACAAACTAGTTTAAATTCGCCCATATTAAAAAAGATTTAGTTAAGTTTGAAGCGGGTTTAGTATGAGACAAAACTAAAATCAACAACAGATTTGGGACGGATATAAATTCGATAAAAAATTCGCAGAAACTTACAACTAGTATCTGTAAACACTACATTTTTTCTTTATATCTTAGAAAAAAAAAAAGAAGCAATAGCATGCGTGGTAAGAGTGCATATTGCGCGATTAGCATAAGGTTCTAGCACGTGTACTAAACGCTTATCGCACAACGTTGCAGGCTTAGTATGCATTCATAACACACTTGTTAAGAGTTAGGCGCGCAACGTTGTGCGTTTAGCATGCACTCCTAGCATGCTTGTTAAACGCGCTAGGCACATAATGTTGTGCACTTTTAACATTTTCTCCTACCACACGTGCTAAGTGTTACGTACTTAGCTTAACACGCGTATTAAGCGTTAAGCATGCAAAATTGTGAGCTTAGCGTGTGCTTTTAGCACGCTTGCTAAGTGTACTTTTAGCGTTCGCTTCTAGCACGTATCCTAAGTGCTATTTACTTATTACCAAATCCGCTTAAAATTCAGGATAACATGTGGTGGGTTTTGTAATGAATATATATCTGTTAGAGCGGGTTTGATGTTGAAACTTCGAACTTATAATAAATTTGAAAAGAATTTAATATTTTATTTTTTAAACGAATACAAATTTATAAGTATCTGTCTGAAATCCAATCTGCTGTGATCTTTAGTCCATTCACATACGTCCACCTTATATTATGAATCACTATCATCCCAATCATGGCTAGCGAAGAGATAAGAACAAGTTTAATGAGTAGAGCTGCATGCTTCAAAAAAATTTGTAAAAGACATAAATTTTTTTTTGGTTTTATTATTTTGGAAATTAAGAAATTGGAAATAAAATGATCTAGGATGATAAATTGAGGTTTTTTTTTAAAGGTTTTTATTGTTGTTGGGTTTCGCAGTTAAGAATTAGAATTGGTGAAAATAACGAAAACGAAAAGCAAAAATATAATTAATAAAAAAAAGAAGAAAAATGCCACTTCTAAGAGTTGTAAATGGAAATAAAATGATTTTGGGATGATAAATGGAGTTTTTAAGGTGGTCTTTAATTTGAAGAATAAGGGAAAAGAAAGAGGAAAGGAATGTAATTAAAAGAGGAAAGAAATGAGAGCTGGAACTGATTTTATTGTTTGGTTGGAGAGAATCAACTATGGAAAGAAATGAATAATATTTATTTAGAAAAAAATATCCTTTAGCTTTAACATTTATATTTGAATTTGATAAGAAATTTTTTAAATTAAAATTAATTTGTTTCTATTTATATGTTATTTTAAGGTCTATTTGAGAATGATTCTAACAAAATGTTTTGTCCTATAATGTTCTAGTTACTAGCGCTTTAAAAAAAAAGGGTTAGTAATTAGTAATAAATAATAAAATTATTTTAAGGGTATTTAATTTATAACTGAAATATCCCTTTTCTATTATAAAATATCTATCCAAATATTATAATATATTTTTTTATTTCAACTATTAAATAATATAAAACAAAGTTCTCAACACTCAATTTTTTTTTTTCGAGTTTTAGGGGATTTTGTTAGGTAAGAGATGCGTGACTCATATCTTAATATTGTTTAGGAGATCAAGACTTAAATTTTCAAATTTAGATTGAGATTTAGAGGGAAGTAGGTCCTAGGTTCCGATGTCAAGGTTTTGGATTTTAGTGTGAGATACTAAGTTTAAGAAATCACATTAAGATTCAAAAGATGACAAGGGCTTAATATTGGGTTCATGAATTTTAGCATTGGTGTAATTTTTTTCTCTCTTAATTTAATTTAATTTTATATTAAATAGATAATATAAAAAACTATGTTAATAATCGCATTTATAAAAAATTAATTAATTTAAAATAACAATTTATTGATTTTTGTTAGGATTTTGATGATTTAAAGTTATGTTTAAGTTTAATTTTGAGTTGAGCACTAATGAGGAATCGATGTGAAGTCGAGTACGCATTGAACGTACGAGAAAGAGACAAAAACAAAGAGTAAGAAGTAAGGAGGACTTGGAACATGCGTAGAAGCAATTCAAGTTTAGGGCTACAACTTGGAGCAAGCCAAGACGCTACCCCTAATTTGGGCAGAGGTTGGAGCAAGCTAAGACGCTACCCCTAATTTCGCAAAGTATTTAAGTGATTTTATGGTACTAAATACTAGTCATAGAGGTATTAGAGCATGTAATTACTCCAATAAATGATGTTAATGCTATAGTTGCACTTGATACCTAAGTGGTGTCAAATTGGCGAGCCTCACTTGATTTCCTAACATATTAAAATAAATATTATAAATATTTTTTTTATTACAACTATTAAATAATATAAAATAAATTACTACGGCAAAAATACTACTCATAATTATTGTAGTATTTTACTATAGCATATTTGTCATTTCAAATAGTTCAATTAACTTTGAACCAACAAAATAATATTAACACATATAGAAAAAAAAGTCACATAATCATGTTCAAAATAAGTAAACAACAAGTTATGAGATATACAATATAATATATAAAACGTGTTTATCAAACTTATTCAAACTTAAATACTTGATCATCTCGAGTAAGGAAACACAACTCACAATTAAAAGATAAAATTGAAAACAAACTACAAGAAAACACAAAAATTTATGTTGGTAAATGATTAACAATTTGTCTCAAAAATTCCTTATGACTACCAATCTCAAAGAAAATTCAAAATGTCATAATAGTTCAACATGTCAATCTGATACTTGTTCTACCTCACAAGTGACATACATGGTGCATGTGTATATAGCTAGTATCAATAGTTACATGCACTCATATTAGTTTATGCACACAAATCAATGAAATGATCTCTATGAGTTTTTATTTAATTAGCACTCCATAGGCTTATTTTTAGTATCAGTCTCCATTCATGTAGGTGCACATACAATCAAAGATTAAGTATAACTTTATCTAGTTTGTAATGTATGACTGAGGCGAGGGTAGGATAAAATTAATACATTTTTGGCTTAACTCACACCATAAACATACATTATTATAGAGATTGATCAAACCAAACCATTTATTTTTTAAACAATTTCCCCCAAACTTATTTTCTCGATTCCCTTGCTATTTTATTATTCATATTTTTCTTTTTTTAAGTTAGAGGTATAGCAAGCTTAATCGATACAATGTCTTTTGATTTTTAATTTTTTTGAATTTTTTTAATACAAGAAATAAATATAAGTCACTATACCCCCAAATTTAAGTTTTTACAATATTAGAATAACTAAAATCCATAATAAAAACTTAAGACTCTACTTTATTTTGTTTCTTTATATTTTAGAATCCACATAACTCTCTAAAATGAGTGTTATGTCTATAGCGTGATGGGTACTATGAAGAATAATTAAATTTATAGTGAGGTATTGATGTATTTAGCAATGAAAAATGGTTATTAGGCTTAATGGAATTAACTAGAGGTAAAAATATATATTGATTGGCTTGAAATACTCAATCGGTTCAAAGATTGCCTCAAATAAATTCTTTCATTATATGCACTATAGGATTTTGACTCGAGTAATATTAAAAAAAAATTCTAGAGTGTTATTGAGACCCTAAGTATTATGTTATGCATAAATATCCTCTAAATAAGCATAATAACTAGATGATCTTAACTACGTGCTTAATAGATCAAGCGGTTACAAAATAAAGCCAAACTTGTCTTTAGATTAAGTAAACAATCATAACATTTATTGTTTCAAAAAAAAAAAATTAGCAATTAAAATCATATTTCTATTTTAAATTATTGACTACTAATAATTCAACCAACCCAAGACTGACAACGAAATAAATACAAAAATTACCATGCAAAACAAAAAAAAAACTAAAAACAACAATTATAAAGAATAAGTATGATAAAAAATGATAATAAACACCGAATAATATTTTCCTTTTCCAAACTTAAAATTGACATTGTTTGCAATAGCAAGAATAAGAGTGAGTAAAAGAAACTTCCCTCGTAGATGATGTGCGGTGTCACTCAAATCATGAGGCCGAAGTTGTTTGAGTTGGTGCCCAATCTTACATGATGCCTTCTAAAACTTAAAATGTGAAATTTTAATTTTGAATCACCTTGTTTACTGATGTTTGAGGTGGAATTTAGTAGTAATTTAGTGCTCGAAATGTGTAAAGATGATTGGGGGAAGTAAGGGGGTGTTTAAAGAGGCTTAAAGGTGTTTAAGGGATGAGTGAGGGTTGGGTGGCACCTAAACATCATAAGCCAGGTTTTTAGAAACCAAAATTTGAGGTTTGGCGCCAACTTGCTGTCATGTCCCTCCATCTGCTTTAATTTTAAGCTCCTTTAGGCTGCACCTTGTTGGCTTTGCTTCCACTCATTTTTTTATGTGTTATGAGATGCTGACTTACTGTTTTAACACACTACAAGAGAGAAAAAAAAAATTAAAAATTAAGATTGAAATTAAAAATTAAAATTCACTTAGATTGCCTTCTAAGAAGTACTTGATTTAACATTTTTTACTTAACGTCTTCTGGATTTATGAGGGATCAAATTGCACTTTGATGGCATTTCACCCATGGGACACTCCTCCTTTGTGGTGCTTTAGTGTGTGGTCAATGGCCTTATCAATCTCTTTTCTTGATTTTAAGCTTTATAAGTCAATAATAAAATAATGATGCTAACTTTCTTATTTGAAGCTTACCCGAAAAAAGTTTTTAACTTTGAATGAAAGAATAAACCTTGGTGGCTGGTATTTGATTACTTTTACATAATGATCTTATGATGCCTTGTCTTTTTCTTTATTTGGTGCAACATTGCCCTGTCATGAACTTGGGGTTGAATAACATCTATCTCCTTTTAACATGAGGCGTATTGTTCTTCATTCCAATCCATATTGTCAATCTTCAAGCATTCCTTAGAGTTATTCGACAACTTTGATTCCATAAAGACCTTAAATGTTACATCTTTATCTTGCACTCTTATTTTCATCTCTCATTTTTTCATATCAATGAGAACCATCCTAGTAGCTAAGAATGGCCAACCAAGAATAATAGGAACCTCTTTATTTTCTTTCATATCTAGAATAATAACATCCATCGGAAGAATAAATTTGTTCACTTTGACTAGTACATCTTGAATAACACCCCATGGATAAGTGAGAGATCTATTCATCATTTATAAGAAAATTATGATAGGCTTTACCTCTCCAAACCCAAATTTTAAAAAATGGATAAAGTCATAAGATTGATGCTTTCCCCTAGATCACATAAAACTTTCTCAAAAGTAGACTCCCCGACAATGCAAGGGATAGTAAAGTTACTCGAATCTTTCAACTTTTGAAGCAACTTCTGTTAAAGGATTGCACTACACGTCTCCATTAGCTTTACTATCTCATAGTATTCTAAAATCCTTTTTCTTGACATCACCTCTTTCATAAATTTAACATAGTTGGACATTTGCTCTAATGCATCCATAAAATAGATGTTTAAATGAATCTTCTTAAAGACTTTAAGAAACTTAGAAAATTGAGTATAAAACTTCTTTTTCTAAATCTTTGAGGATATGGCAATGAGAGAGAAATTATAGAAGGGTTATCTAAAAAAGAAATAGAGTTGGGCTTTGGATTCACCTTTTGTTATTCTAGTTTAACTTCCTTCTTCTTACCTTTACTCTCTTTTAGCTTCGGAGCTTCCACTTCCTTTCCACTTTTAAGAGAGATGGCCTTGCAACGCTTCATCTAGTTAGGCTCTGTGTCACTTAGGAATTTGCTAAAAGATTGATCTTTGATTGAATTTGTAAGTTACCCAATTTGCACCTCAATAGACTTCATGGTGTCACTTATATTGGTGCAATGAGTCTTTATGCTATTAAGTTTGGCCTCATCTTTGTTGAACCTCTCCTTTGTCTCAACAATGAAAGTGTACAAATATCTTTCAATGATTGCTTCTTCTCAACAATTGTTTGGTTATAGTGCATTTCTCAAATTACCATATGCTAGATTTTTATGATTACACAGTCTTAGATTGTAATGTATAGGCACATGGGGTGTCATATTGTTATTCTGATAATTAAAATTTCAGTTGTAGACATATTGTATATACTCCAACTTACTACCCTACTATAAGACACACTGGTAACGATTCCCAAATTTTTGCTTGGAGAAGACTTTCTAGCATTTAGTGTAGAAATTTGGTTAGCCAAAGCCGAGACTTAGGCTTAATGTGTAACTAATGTATCCACCTTATGCCCTCCGATGACCTTTCTCATAATGAACTTCTCATTAGGCCACTGATAATTATTACATGACGTTTCCTCCAACAAGATTTGAGCTTCCTTTGTGATTTTTGACAATAAAGTACCACGCTGTCGTATCTATAATAGTTCTAGTTTGGCCATTTATTCCATTGTAGAAGAGTTTTATTTGGAACTAATCTTGCTATCTATGTTAGGGAAACTTTCGAATAAGGTCCTTGAATTACTCCCAAGCTTTATAAAGTGGCTCAAAGTCCATTTGCCAAAATTGAGCTATTTCTCCTTAGAGTTAAGAAGTCTTGGGTTGTAAAAATAACTTGGTAAGGAATTTCTGTGCTAGATTTACCCATGTCGTTATACTACCCGATTGCACGGATTGTAGCTATCCCTTCGCTTTGTCCCTAAAAGAGAAAGGAAATAAGCGTAATTTAATAAAATCTTTTGGAACTTCGTTCATCTTGATGGTGTCGCATATCTCCAAGAATATGGCAAGATGCACATTAAGATCCTTACTTGGCAATCTCACATATTGGTTTTGTTGCATCATACTAATAAGGGCCTACTTCAGCTTGAAATTATTACCTTTGATTCTTTAACACAGATCCCTAAATAGTTATTATTAACCATGAGCTTGAAATAATTTTGCAAGGCCAGTGGTTGTTGCCATCGTCGGCCATAGCTTGAGCTTGATTTTTTCTTTCTCTTTTAAGCTTCTGCAAAGTACACTATACTTTTAGATCAAAAGGAAAAATCTCCAAGTTATAAGCTCTTCTCATACACCTTCAAAACACCCATAACAACTAAAACTCAACAAGAGCAAAAGAAAATAAATTCCTAAATTAAAATTAAATTTATTAACTACAATATTAGCAATAACTCAAAATTCACAATCCCTGACAATGGAACTAAAAACTTATTTGCGAAACTAAAACATGCGAATATTAACTATAAGTGCACGAATTATGAACAAGTAATAAAGTGATGAGAAGTATCATTTCCACGAGGATTGATCTTCGAAATTAATGCTAACTACTAAGGTGTTAATAATCTAACTTTATCTAGACTAATTTTAATTATAAATTGATTAAGAAAACAAAAGGTGCTTAAACTAATAATTTAATAATTTAAAGAGGAAAAAATATCTATGAATAAAAGGTCATAGGGTCTTGATTTCATTCTACTTTTTTCATGTTCTTCATGTTTTAGTTTATAACTATTCTTGTAAATTCATTAATCAACGGATTCAGAATTAATCTCATTATCTCTCCCGAGCATCAAATAAGACGTTATGCATACATATACAACTTGATATCCCTATCTAACTTGTTTATCTACATATTCTTTAAGCAACCTTAAATAATTACCTAACTTTTATTAATTTCTCAACTCAATAAATGCTAAGGTCATGTTTTTCAATCCAACAAATAAGTTAATCTTTCACAAGCATTCAACCTATAAGTCTAGATCATCTAATCAATCTTCCAATCAAATTAGAAGTAATAAATCCAAAAAAGCACAAATAAATAACATAAGAAATTATCATTAATCAACTAAAAATATTTAAACATGGTAAAATATAGAGTTATATCAAGCCTTAATAACAAGCATTTTAACTAATCATGTTCAAGCACAAAATCACAATAATACAGAAAATTAAAAGAGTAACCATATTTAAAGTAATACAAGCTATAAATATAAACTATTTATTAAAGTAAATAAGAAAGGGAATAAAAAAAAACTAGTAGAGATGTCTTTTGGGGGCTTAATCTTCAAGAATCTTTAAGAATCCAAGCTCCAGAGTACTTTCTCTCTCCAAAATCCTTTAATTGTCTCTCTAGTATCGTGCTTCTTCCTAAAAAAATGAGGCTTTTAATTTTCTTTTATAGGCTTAAAAAATGAGTTTTAAAATTATGGCACAAAGTTTAAAAATAATTTGGAGTGCTGGTGATGGCTAAGCGCCAAACATTCTGCCATAGGGTCGCCTAAGCATCAAATCCTAGATTTTTTGGTACCTAGGCAAGAGGTACTATAGCAAAATACTATTCACACATACTGTAGTAATTATTATAGCAATCCACTGTAGTATATTTGTTATTTTTGCCCTTATTTTCTTTAGATTTTCATCACAAATAGCTTTATTAACTTTGAACCTAAAAAATGATATTAACAAAAATATAAAAAGCCACATAATCTAGCTCAAAACAAGCAAACATCAAGTTGTGAGAGTACAATATGATGTATAAAATGTGTTTATTAGTTATTTTCTACTACTAGCCCAACAAGGGATGATCTTCTACCTATATTTGAGTGTATGGAATCAAGGCTCTTGGATGGCAGTATTATAGCTCTAGAGGATCCTTTTCAAGCATCAGAGATACATAAAGCAATTTTTCAGATGCATGCTACTAAGGCACCATGTCGAGATGGCACGTTTGCGCTTTTCTTTCAAAAGTACTAGGATGTGGTGGGTTGTGATGTTACCTCTGCATGTCTCTGATTTTTGAATGATATGAAGGATCTTGGTTACATCAATGATACTCTGTTGACACTAATTTTGAAGACTCAAAATTTGGAACGACCAACAAACTACTGTCTTATGAGTCTATGTAATGTAACTTATAAAATTATTGCCAATAAGATTAGAATGGTCTTGTATGAGGTGATACCTGAGGCCTAAAGTGGTACCACTTATTACGAGTAACACCATTATCGACTTTAAATGTCTTCACTTTATAAAGCACTAATGGCAAACATCGTATGGTGATTATTTGGCACTTAAGTTAGATATTTCAAAAGCCCATGATAAGGTATAGTGGACTTTTTTTGGGTGCTATCATGAGACATATGAGGTTCTCAGATTCTTGATGCAAAAGATCATGAGTGATCTCTCCTTAGTATCGTATTCTTTCTTGATTACAGGTGATCTCTGGGGTTGTGTAAAACTTTCTAGAGGCCTTTATTAAGGTGATCCTCTTTTCCCCTATTTGTTTCTTTTATGTGCTGAGGATTTATCAACATTGATTTGGGTAGTTAAAAGAATGAGAGATATTTTTGGTTTTTGATGTGGTCGATATGGGCCAAGAATCTCTCATTTGTTTCTTGTGAATAATAGTATGATTTTTGCTCAAGCTTTCGTGCTAAATTGCCAAGAAATCAAAAACATCCTCCAATGTTATGAGAAGGCTTCAGGATAACTTATCAACTTTGATAAGTCTGTTGTTTTTTTTTGGTTAAGGGTTCTTCCTGAGATTTATTCCTAAATTGTTCACTGTTTAAGAGTATAGAGGGTTCATTGTCATGAGAAATATATTGGACTGCCTAGCTTTGGTGGTAAAAATGGAAAAAGCTTTGTTTGCATCAATCAAAGATAGAATCTGGAACAAAAAATGAAAGGTTGAAAATGTCAGTTGTTTTCAGCCAGTGGGCATGAGGTACTATTAAAAGCTGTCATTCAAGTTATTCCTATGTATTCGATGAATTTGTTCTGATTACCTAAGTTCCTTGTTAATAAAATGCATAAGCTATGTGCTCACTTTTGGTGGGGAGGTAATGAAGACAAGCGAAAACTCCTAGTACTGATGGGATAAATTGTGTGATAAAAAAACAAATGGTGGACTAAGGTTCCGTAATTTATTTATCGTCAATCAAGCCATGCTAGCAAAAGCAAGCTTGGAGAATTCTACCGTAGTTGCAGTCTTTGATGGCTTAGATCCTATGCCATTTATTTTTCTAATACTTTTTTTTTTGCATGCAAAGGTTGTTTCCTCATCTTTCATGTTTGGAGAAGTATTTTATGGGGTAGAAAGCTCACATGTAAAGGACTTAGGTGGAGAATTGGGGATGGCACCTTTGTTATAGTATACCATGATCATTGGTTTCCGCCTCCATATTCATTTAAGCCTCTCCACCCTTATCTGCTGCATGAGCATTCCAAAGTATTTGATTTGAAGACAACATTAGGAGAATAGAATCTTGATCTTATTGCACAATCTTTCACCCCCGGAGAACATCTCATTTCTTATTTACCAACTTCACGCTAGAACCCTATGCAACTTGATTCCTCTGTTATGACATTTTGACAAACATGACAGGTTTACTGTACAAAGTGAATATTGGTTGGGAAATGTTTTGCGTGGGATCATCAATATACTTTGATATAAAACGAAATAAAAAGAAATTACAATACAATGAAATATGTAATCTCACCTTGGTTGTAAAAATATTATATATTTTTGTTGAATGATTCAATAATTCAATTTTTTTAAGTCTTAAGCGCATGTGTGTGTGTGTTTTTTTTAAAAATATTTGAAGTTTAAATTTAGAATTTGGAATGATGAGTCTCATATATAAGTCAAGATTATTTTGTCTATTTATTAAGCATTTGGTTATAAAAATTAAAAAATCTCATAATTGATTAAATTCAAAAATGACTCCAAAAAAATTAACTATTTACGAAAATTTCTTTTTATAAAACAGAAATTCTTAATAATTTTTTAATATGTTCAAACTCCTGTCTATGATAATCCCATGGGATAGCTCAAATTTATTTATCTTTATCTAAATCTTAAAAAAAATCTTTTTAGCTATGACTGAACACTATTTATGATTTTTTTATTATTTATTTTTATAAAACTCCTGTCTATGATAATCCCACTGAACACTCCTGTCTATTTATGATTTTATTTATTATGAACAAATCTTTTTATTTTCTTTTCTAGCGCTATAAAGTAGTTTAGCTATGACTGATTTAATATTTTTATTCCCGTATTGTTGAGTGTTTCATTTTGAATTTAAGGTTTGTGACTATTTGGCCATCATTTGCATGATTAGAAATTCGATTAGAGACCGAGAAGTATAACAATTATTTCGATCTTTATATGAAATACCATGAGGAATTTATAGGATAAAGATATCTATTTACATGTGTAGTTTTAAATTGAGTTTTACTATCTTTAATAAATTTTGACAGGTTTAAATTTTTTACAAAGATGTAGGAAATTTGGTTGTTGAGATAATTTATTAATGTTTGAAAAAGATTCATGAATAAATTAGAGAAACTCAAGTATCAGTATAAGGAATAATTAGGATTAATTTAATTAGGGAATTTAGGTAAGATTAATAGTGATGAACCAGAATCCTTAGATATTAAATTATTGAATGAAATCTTATTGGCATTACTTTATTTTTATTTATTTATTTTGATTAATTAAATAAATATTGAATTAAATTTTATTGGCATTACTTTATTTTAATTAATTAATTTATTTTGATTAATTAAATAAATAATAATTTAATTAATTTTACTTGGAACGATTCGTGCAGTGTAATATTATTTTTTTTTTTTTTTGAAGAGAGAGATTACAATATATATTCTTTTTTTCCGCACCACCTGGGGGGAGGGGGGATTCGAACCCAGGTGGAGATGTGAGACTTGGAGGTGCTCAGCCAACTCATGCTCTGCAGTGTAATATTATTGAGAGGGAGAGAATAGTTGTGTTGTCTTTTAATTTTTTTTTTAAATGATTTTCTCTATTAAAAGAGATCATGTTTTAAATGGCACATCACTGAGAGGGAGAAAATGGAATATGGAGTTTAAGAGTAAAAATACTACAAATTTAAATCATGGGAAACTTTGGCATGCGTGGCTCCTTTAATAATATAAAATTTTATTCACCAACACGCATCCAGTAAGGAAAATTTCAACAACTAAGTATTAAAAAAGGAAACTAAACGTTTGATCATAATCTTAGCATTCTCACTCTCGGGTTTCAGGATGTGGAAAGCATGATCCTCACCCTCAGATTCAAAGAGCTCAAATTCTCCTCCGAAACCACTTTCCTTGACTGCATTAAAATACCGAACACCTCTATCTCTTATCTGATCTTTATCAGCAACACAGACCAGCAACCTTGAACACCCAAGTTTAGCCAGACTTGGCTTGCCAGGACCGATAGGATTGATCATGGGATTATCAAGACCGCCAGGGGCTGACGGATAAACAAATTCCCACACCAAACATCCTAGACTCTTCTCATGATTTTCACTAGGCTCCGATCCAATTAGCTTTGGGCCCCAGAAGTAAGGATGTGAGATAAATGCTCCTAAAATCTTAACGCCACAATTCAAACTCTTTTCACCTGCTTGCATGACTATATTGTGCGCTAAATTCCCACCTGCGCTGTCACCGCCAACATAGACCCTACCAAAATCGCCATAGTTTAATAACCACGGCTCTTTAGTAGAGTCAACTTCAATCTTATGAGAGGCAATCCACTGGAGAGCAGCCCAGCCATCTTCATATGCTGCAGGAAGAGGGTATTCTGGGGCTAGCCTATATTCTACAGACACCGCAACAACTTGAGCTTGAGAGACCAAGATGTTGAGGTATCTGTTGTTATGAAATGAAAAGGCCGAGTCAATGCAAAAGGCACCGCCATGGATGTAGAGTAAGATTGGGAGTTTTCGATTGGATTGGGCGAGTTTTGGGAGGTAGAGGCGAGCTGATATGCTAGGGTTCTGGGAGATGATTATGTCCTTTGATGAGACACCAGTTTCAGGATCTTGATAAGGAGATGATGGCACACAAGGGATCGTGCAACGCTCTACTGAACCATCTTTGTAGACTCTGATCATAGGGATGAGCTCCTTGGCAACTTCTTTTGTTGTTGAAGCCATTGAAGACATTGTCATACCTACGGACGCTGGACAGATCGACCAGAAGAGATATAAAGAAGAAATGGGTCGATAAAGAAGAAGGGTCCTGGATAAATGCGGGCTGGAAGAAGACATTGCCCTTTTTCGCTTTAAATATTTAAATATTAATGAAAAAGAAGTAAAATATTAAAATGCGCGCATTGAAATAAAAGATAAAATAAAATCACGAAACATCCGATTCACATTAGAATCTTGTCCATTTGCTTCCACCTTTGTATATCACTAGGGAACGCCTCCAATACGTCTGGCTTGGCTGCGTGGAACAGCCACAAGAAGCCTTGGTTGCCTGACGTGTGGCAGCCACTTGCGCAATCGGTTTAGGTGTAATAACAAATAAGTTCCATAATGATTTTGTTTATTCGAATATTAGCCAAAACAAAAAAAAATAATTCATAACTATTCAGTTGATTTTTTTAAAAAAATTTAATTTGTCATTTAAATTTTGTATTTAAAAAACTTCAAGTTAATAATCTTAAAATGAATAAATTATCTTTATAACAATAAATTATATTTGTGATCAACATATTGTAGGAATACATAATTTATAGTAAAGATAATTTATTTATATTAATATAGATGGGATTGTTCTAAGCAGTTGATTACAATAAGATGTAAATCTTTGGTCAAATATGACTAAAATTTGTAATGTTTGATATTTTGAAAAATATTTACGTAATTTATTTGTTGGAAAAGTATATATGTATTTTTTATATATTTAGAAGTAGAAGCTTCTGTAAATTAATGTGATTAAAAAACTCAAAATACCTTTTTTTATAATAAATTGAGTTAAAATTATATATTTTATTGTAAAGATATTTCAGTTGCTTTAATACATATACTTAGATTATTATTGAAGGTGAGTAAGCTAGATTAAAAAAGTACAAACAAGAGGAAAAAAAAATGTAAGCATAGAAAAATCATATCACATGAGAATAATATAACAAAATAATTATCATAGTAAAAATAGGTAAAATATAATTAAAAATTCTTTATTTGTCTTAAAATAAAATAATAGTAATACTACAACTAATAATTTTTTATTATTTTTTTTAGATAAACAAGGATGGAGATTACTCGCTTCCCCAAACTCTCTTGTGGCCAAAACCCTTTGGAGCATTTACTTTTTTGGCTTATCTTTCTTATAGGTACAACCTAAACAATCAGATTCGCAGGTTTAGAAAAGCTTTCTTTGGGGCAGAGACTTACTTAAAAAATGGGCTTCGCTGGCGTATTGGCAATAGAGCAGCTGTATCAATTTATTATGACCAATAGCTCCCTTGACCTCTCTCCTTCAAACCTTTCTTCCCCCACAAGCTACCAGAGCATTCTTCAGTAACGGACCTACTCCTCCCATTTGGTTTATGGAATTCAGAATTGGTTCGCAACTCTTTTTCTGCCAAAAAAAGTGACCAAATCCTCAGCATCCCTCGCTCTCGATATCGGGAACAACAGATCGACTCAGTTATGTGGCATTTTGACAGGCATGATCAATTTACTATCAAGAGTGGGTACTGGCTCTCTTATGCTACTAACCACGCATCTTCTAGTTTTGGTACTCCCGAGCTTCGATCTTGGTGGCAACACTTATGGCATTTGAACATTCCACCCAAAATAAAGCATTTCATTTGGAGGTTTACACATGAATGGATACCCGCATTTGCTAACCTAAAGAAGCACCATGTTCCCATTGGTGACACCTGTAGTCATTATGCTAAAGGTGCGAAAAACACCATCCATGCAATGTGGTTGTATGATATGCCGAAAAAGGTACGTTGGGTTTGCTACTTCTTACATGACATAAGTATTAATCACAATACACCTATTCTAGATCTCCTAATGGAATGCAAAGCAACCTTAGCTGTAATGAATTTTGAGGTGCTTCTAATTCTGTTTTGGAGATTGTGGTTTATCAAAAACAAATTAGTGATGGAAAAAAAAGAGATAATGATATATGATGTGCTCAAATGGGTTAAATGTTACTGGTATGAATATGTATCCCATGATGCGGACAAAACTAAACCCACTGGCATACCACGCAACAGATGGCTAACCCCAAGCCTTGGAGTAATAAAACTAAATACTGACGCCGGCCTCTTCTTAAAACATTTTAAGGCTGGTATAGGCGTGATTCTACGCGATCATTATGGAGCTGTCTTGGCCTCTTCATCCTCTTCACTTCAGGCAAAACTCTCAGTGGACACTCTTGAAGCATTGGCAATCCTCCGAGGTGTTAACTTGGCTAAGATGTTGGGATTATCGGCTATTGAAGTTGAATCTGATGCAACAGGTATCATTTCTGACATTAACAACCACACCCACTCTTTTTCTGAATTGGGGACGGTCCTTCATAATATTAAAACAATTTCTTCATCCACTAATCGAGTGGCACATAAATTAGCACAAATTGCACTAAATATAAGTTCAAAGACTATTTGGTTCAGAAAAGTCCCACGTCAGTGTGACCATCTTGTACTTGAGGAGTACTCCTCCCACTTAAATTAGTCTACTTTCTATTTGAATTCAAAAAATAATAATTTTTTTTAGATTGTTGGCAATGGAAACAAGTGAGGATATGAACTATGGACAGTGGTTCTACCAATCATGTCACCAACAATCTCAACAACATGTCTACTAACAATGAGTAAAGGTAAAGAGAATATAATTGTTAGCAATGGAAATAAAATAAATTTTTTGTATGTTGGTAACTGTTTTATGCAAACATATAATTCTTATAACCTAATACTAAAAAATATTGTTCATTTGCCTAGCAAGACTAAAAATCTTATTCGCATATCAATGCTTTGTTGTTGATAACAATCTAATAATTGAATTTATAAACACGATCTTGTAAAGGATGTGAAGGAGAGAGTTCTTCTTAGAAGAATTACCAATGATGGACTGTATAAGTCCATTACCGTTTCAACACTTAGATGTTGCTGTAAATTTTGCCAATCTTGTTAATAACTTGAGTCATTCTCCATTGATTTATTTATCAATTGATTGTAAAATAAATCAAATCTTAATGAAAAGACTGATGTTATCACCCTGTGTCTTTCTTATTCTATAAAAATCAAATTTAGATTAATGTGTTGTATAAGAGATTTGGACACTTCAATATCGATGTACTAAATTAGATTGTAACAAATTGTAATATGCATACTTCAATTAAAGAAATAATCACCTTTCTTTCTGTTCAGCTTGTCAAATGAGAATTAATCATAACTTGCACTCTAGAAATTTAGAAACCAAAACCATTCTTCTTAAAAAACATATATATAGATATATGGGACCTGCACCTATTCTTTCTAGGGATGGTTATAGATACTATATAAGCTATGTAAATGACTATACTAGATTCATTTTGGTGTACCTTTTATAGTAAAAATTAGATGTGTAGAAGACATTTGAACACTTTTTAAGTTATGTTGAGAGGTATTTAGTACCTTAGAATTCTATGCGTTTTTGTAGAAGCTTTTCCCTTACAAGTAAAAATAAGAATAAACAAAGATCAACACAGAAAATAGAAAAAATAATCATACAAGACAAAAAAATATACATAGTTTGGCAATAACTGCCTAGTCTACGGTAGATCCCAGATCCAACTTTTTTTAATTCTAGTTCTTTAATACCTAAAGAACACCTTACAAGAGAAACCCAAAGAATACAACAATAGAGAAATTTCTAAAAGATCTACAATGCCTTCTTATGCTTATGGCTGCAGCATCCAAGCACTCTATGGTACTCTTCTGCGCTTGCGCTTAATGTCTTAGAGCTACCCCAACCTTATATTCTTTTTCTTGTTAATGCATTAATAATTTTAATGAATTATAAGGGTTAATATAGTGTTTACCTAAGAGTTCACATAATAAAATTTTTTAAAATTGACTAAAACATACAATTAGAACCAAAACAGAACTTTCCCAAATAAGAGTGCCTTGTGAACAGTACCAGCGTGAACAGTGTCACATCGCGTGAACAGTTCATTCATTTCGACTTTCTATTTCATACCTCTTTTGTTATTCTATTGCGTCATTAACTATGTGTCCTACTCCCCATTAGTTTCAAACTCAAAATCAAATTATCCTTGATTTTGAATTGCCAAAATTCTATCAAACCTTTTTTTAATTTAAAATCTCTTCAAGAAACTTTCTTAAAAAATCATCAACTCCTTAGCCAATGCTAAATTACCAAGCATTGATTCTAGTTGAGTCATATGCCCAAACCTAACCCCTTTAAGACTCGTAACTTTGACTTTCAAAGATTTCAAATGTATCTCTCTTCGAGTAGCCATCATATTGTGATTAGACACCATCACAATATCTCTATAGCTATATTCTTCCTTACCATATATTCTCTTTCGACCTTTCATTTCTAGTGAGATAAACTCTAATACTACCCTTGGTATGCATCCCCTCAATATAAATCTATGTTGAAACCTCAAAGCATTTTGTCAAGTATATAGCCTTAACTGTGCTTCTTACTTATAGACTTTTAGATTATCTGTATTCCTTCTTCATGAAGCAATACTGCAACTCTAATTCCTATTCATAGACTCATTATAGGACCTACACCCTTATTTGTATTCCTCTTTGATTGCACTTTCATCTCTATTCTTAGCCTTGCAGTCATACCACTGCACTTTAGGCTCTTGATCTTTTCTCTTATTCTTTCATCTCTATACTTTTGAGTTATCATGGTTAAACAACCTATGCTCAGTTATTGTCTTTAACCATAACTCTAATAAGGACCTTAACCTGACTTCTAATTTCTATATGGCTTTGATACCAGTTTGTTGAGGTATCAGGCTAGACTCTCTAATCTGACACCACTTAGGCATCAATTTAGCCACAACTCTGATACTAGTTTGTTGAGAATTCTTATGTTCTTTAATACTTATTAGCCGGTAATTAACACCCTAGAACTCTATGTACTTTTGCGGAAGCATTTTCCTCACAAGTAAAACTAAAAATAAACAAAGATCAATCAATAAAATAGAGAAACAATCACACAATACATAAGAATATATGTGGTTCAGTAATAACTGTTGGCGGATCTAAAATATGTATAAGTGTATGCATGTGCAATTGTGTCTATTGCCTAAATACGTATCATATACGAACTTAAATCCAACGGAAGCGTGAAACATACAATAAACACAATACATAACATATATTAATCGCATTGATATATAAGAAAGTTTGAGAACTCACTTCAACGTATAACGTTATACACGTATTTTTCTTGGAGTCCGCATGAAGATCAACTTATGTGCAGTTTTAGTCACTAACACGGTGCATTTGGTGAGCTAGAACAGCAGTCCGATAATCAACCCAGGATTAAATCTTAATCTCCAAAATGGTTGAGAATATGCTTATATTTTTTTTCTCCAAAAGGACAAGAAATGGAGGCTAAAGCAATTCTCAATTGCTTCTAAGACACGATAGAAAAAAATGAAACATTTTCATTTTTCCTTTATTTTTCTTCTCTTCTTTTTCCTCTTCTCCTTCTCTCTTTCTCTCGGCCAACTTTTGGCCCTCCCCCTCTCAAATCTCTCTTTCTCTTTCTCTTTATATATAATAATAATAATAATAATAATAATATAATATAATATAATATATAGTATAAAAATATATTATATAATATAAAAAGAGAGATATTTTATTATTTAACAATTAAATAATCAAAATAAGAAATAACCATTTTGTCCATCATGAATAGTTACCAAGTTTACCCTCTAGTGGGTCCCACTAAATCTCACACTTAGGGCAAACTCAACTGAGGGTCCACAATACGCTACGTGTCATTATACAATTAGTAAATAATAATTATTAATTAATTATTGTATTTAACACTTAAATACAGACACATACGCATTCTCGTGGTAGTGCTGAATATTGTTGGATTAAACAATTTAATTCGGCACGCTGCCCCAGTGCACAATGAGTACACTTCATATCGCGGGACTCCCTAGGTCCTAGGGCGCAATTCGTCAAATGGAACTATTCTATGAGTCCGTGAGCAATGCCTCACGCACACGTCACGGATATACAAGGTGAAGTTTCAATGCATACATATAGTCATTCCGTCATGATATCCTGGATGTGCCGGGATAGATTATCACCGTCAAATCCCCAGTGCTCATCCACGTCTTATCTCCAGACTTGTATCTCACTGAACAATATGTGCAAACTCTTTTGTCATATTGTTCTATCTTGGCGGAACTTTTTTTCGGGATGATTGCTTATGGCCACAAGACTATCTGAGATACAGTCTCGAAGCATCTGAATATCAAACACTATATAGGAGCTGACGGATCCCAGATCTGTATGCCGGACTCCATAAGCATCGGACCATACCCAACGACACCTAGCGGTCACACCATGAAAGGTTTATGACATGCATGAAATCAAAGTATGTTGGATCACTTACAAGCCCACCGTGGCACTCAGATCAAAGGACCACGTATACTACTCAACTCGAGAGGACCCTCCGTTGACGGATTACATTGAATGTCTATCGGAGGCCCTCGTGAGTCTGTCATATATCCAGTCCTAACTGGATGTCAATACGAGCTCCAAGCTCACAATCAGCTAGAAACAACCATCTATACCCTATAGGTACGGTATATGCTGATCTATATAAAAAAGTATCCATCGATAGACCCGCATCGGCAGAAATAGATCAGGGATAATTATTTGAGAGCAGACTTGCGTAACTAGCATTTCCTAGCACCCAATTGCAACTCTTGCAACTATGCAGTTACTAGTATATTCCCAGGTCTATGTCCCATTACAGGCAAGGCTCCAACTCTTGGATCTGCTGAGTATTATAACTAGCTAACACTTAACTGTGCTAACATTTAGCATTTATATCTCTTAGCGTGGCTAACTATAAGCTTTTATCTAAACTCTTTAGATCTGATCTAAACTCCTTTAGATTTACAATGTTTGTAACGTTACATGCATAATACCATATAAATAAATATTAGCGATTTAATAGGAATGTACACTTGTATTAATACATAAGTACATATGTCACGCCCCAGACCCAAAAGATCCGACACACGACATCACTTACATTCATTCACTGCATGTGCACTCATAAATAATATTACACAAAATTTTCAACTTTCATTTCAATTTCTTTCAGAATTATAGCAATTGAATTATGACTGGGACAATTATTAAACCGGAGATACGCAGAGTTTTCTCAGAGATTAACACTCTACTACGTCACCAGTAGCAACTTTGTTACCGGGAGCCCAGAATATATCCATTGCAAATTCTTACTTAAAATCATCCAATAACCACACTTTATAAAACTTAAACCAAATCCAATCCACACACAATGAAATAATACATAAGTATTTATTCAATAAGGACAAACCAAATATCCTATCCCACGTGTCCCCAAATGAAACACACAACAACCTAGCAACTTAGGGAACCCAAGGAACAGCAGAAGCCTTGCCAAATCCGCTAAGCACACATGTACCTTATTTACCTGAAATCACTATAAACTATAATGAGTATAAAACTCAGTAAGCATACTAATTTTTCATATATCAAATACAAATACATATATGTACACAATGCATATGTATGATATGCTGTGATCAATCAAAATCATAATCTTATCAAATCACATATCATGTAAGCGCTTACACATTCTTTCAAAACACATAATAGGAATACCATCACTCAACTACTACTTAGTAGGACTTACATATCACATATCACATAATGAGCCAAATGTCACTCGTAGGTGACATACCGTATGAGAGGAATAGTACAAGTGAGGCCTTTAAATCACACATATATAATGCTTATGCCCGAAGGTAAAAGCCAAACCCTCACCCTGATCATCGGTGAGTCCTCTCACATGTACCAATACGCCACCACACGAATGTGATGACTCACTCTTCCTTTAGGTACCAATAGGATCCTCCCTACATACGGAACACATAACATATACCAATCCCGAAGGAAATGCCACATATAAAGGCTCCGCAAATCACCTAAAATGCCTACTAAGTCAACAGTGAGTTCAAGTACCCTCAAAATACAAAATATTTCTCATGGACATATTACACTTCAAAAGCTTTCTTTGTTAAACATATCTTATTTTGAAAGCTCACTTTCAAAAAACACATGTATGTCCATGCTCAATGTCAATGCTCATATTCATAAACATATATTCGCATTTCATATCAAAATATACTTTGGCATATCATAAACATATTCTTAACCCCATTTACAAAATCATACAAAACAATAATTATGTTTATTGTGATTCCAGTAGTAAGTCTAGTATACTTACCTCTTAACACTTTCAGCTACAAGGCATAAATCTCCTTAACCTATCAATGGAGATTAATCCTTTCATAAGCCTCACAATTCACACAAAATACTTTAAATAGCTTACAAAATTATACACAATGCATTTATCACATCAAATTGGTCTAAATATTTGGTTTCTCAAAACCTGTCATTCTGACCACTTACACTTAACAAAAATTTCTAATACATCAAATGATGTCCAATTACTCCGAAATCAGAATATATCATTCTTGACTCATATATACTTCTTATATATGAATATTATATCAAAATTCCTACACAATCCATTCCATACACACCATCGAATCCAAACTACAAACCTGACAGGATCAAGATACTTACTGAACAGTATTCAATCTCCCAATTTTATAAAATCATATACTAACTCAAAAATTATAAAACTACCACATAATTACTCTTGACACATATCTCAGTCCATGATAAATATTTGGCTTCCAAATAACTGCCAAAAGTATTTTAAAACTATTTTATTTCATAACTTTAAAAATCTGTTAATCAAATACTACAATGAGCTGATACACTTTAGAAATTCATAACACTTCAACCACATTGATCCAAATTCTCAATTCCGAGTATATCATATTAGACATATAAAATTATCATATTCCACAAATTCATAATTTTTAAAGATCATTCAGCAGGTCAAAAATTATTTTCCACTGTATCATACTGTTTGCACAGGAAATTTCCAGAATTCCAGGGTCATTTTGGTAAATTCACTACAAATTCAATTTCCGAGATTTTCAGTCGATTCAAAGTCTCAGATGATCCTAAACATGTCTAATTTCATATACTCAAAATTCAAAACCAGAATCGAATCACAACAATTTATAAAATTCCTAGATCAAGAGGTTATCCAGCAGAAATTTCATAATTCATCATGATTTATTAAACTATCTTATAGATCATCATCAATTCTCACAACATCAAACGAAATACACATCAAATCCTTAATTATACATATTTCCAAAAATTAAAACTTAAAGAAATTAACTTAATTAACACCAATAAATTGATAATTAGTTGTGATATACCTCTAAAGATCCAAAATTCCAATTTCTTCTTCTTTTTCTTCTTCTTCTTCTCTTTCTCTCTCCTTTATTTCTCTCTTCTCTTTCTCTCTCCTTTATTTCTCTCTTCTCTCTCTAAAAATGGGTAGCTCGACAAAAATGAGAGAATTAGGGTTTTTAAAAGTGTATTTTTATACTAAGTGGTTAATTTTTGGTATTTACGAATTCACCCCCAAAACTTTCAAAGTATAACAATTTGGTCCCTAAAATAATTCCAAAGTCTTGCAAATAAACCCAATACTAATAGTATATCCTTAACCTATAAAAACACTACTAATAACAATATATAAATCAATGATCACCCACATACAAATAAAATACGTATATATTTATATATATAAATATACATATTCTTACCGGTTATGGATACTGGTTACTACAACATATACATTTAGGGATAGCACATAAGTACCGACCCTAACAATAACTATCTATGTCTATGGTGGATCACAAACCCGACTTTTTTTAATTTCAGTTCTTAAATACCCAAAGAGCCTTTTATAATAGAAACCCAAGGAATATAACAATAGAGAAACTCCTAAAAGATCTATCCAGTGCTTTCTTGTGTTTATTCCTGCATTTAAGCACTCAATGGTATTCTTTTGCGCTTGCACTCAGTGCCCTAAAGCTACCTCAACCCTCTATTTTTTCTCTAGTTGATGCATTAACAATTCTAATGAATTACAAGTGTTTATCAAGTCCCTATCAACTATATTCCTTATTAAAATAAAGTTTGATATAAAAGAGAAGTCTAAAACTGACTAAAACACGCAATTAGAACTAAAATAGGAGTTTTTCAAACAAGAGTGCCGCATAAACAGTACCCACAGAACAGTAACCGTCGTATACTTTTCTTCTGACTTTTCGTTTCACATCTCTTTTGTCCTTCTATTATGTTCTTGACTATGTTGACTCTCCCTTAATTTCTAACTCAAAATTAAATTATCCTTAATTTTAAAATACTAAAATTTCAACAAAAAGTTTATTTAGAACTTGATCATTTTCTGGAAGAAATATTTTGTAAAGAATATGCCTTGAGAAAAGATGTTGTGCAGCTAAAAAAGTGCAATTGAAGCATGAAAGTGCAACTACATGTATGTCTTATCTCTGATGTTGTTCAACTAGATGTTATTAAGAGTGTCTTGGCTCCACCATCTTCTGCAATACTTAATACTCTGCATATGTTACGACTTGGTAGTTATGTTGGTGTGTGTTTTTCTAGCTCTCTCGTTTCCACTGTGCATACCAAATGTTTATTATACTATTAGTGCGACCCAAGGAGTATCAACCGCCATGAAACTTGTTTTGTTTCCCATATCTGTCGTGTGCAGTTTCCAAGGAAAATGGAGAGTTCTTGCTAAAGGGCTTGCGTAGGGAGGAGAATGACCGGTAACAGAAACATGTGTCTTAGTTGGTTTGTGAAAATGGGTATATGAGGCAACAATTGCAGACACTAAGTGTATGTTCTCTTCTTTATGTAATTTGGGGGTTTGTCATTTAAGCTCTGGCACATCTTTTAGTTGTTTGTGTTGCCAATGGATAACTCAGATTGCTTGGTTTGGAAAATTGTTACTATGTTCATTTTTGCCATGGACGTGTAGTTCACTATTGTTCCAAATGGTGGGATCTAATGAGAAGTGCTAATTGCGTCTTTCTCTTGTGAATATTACAAGGTCTGTGAGAGGTCTCTATCTGGTTCTGGTTCTGGTGCTGGCCCAAATCCAACTGTTGCTGCTCAGTTAGTGAGAGTTGAAATGCTCCCTAGTGGTTATCTGATTCATCCTTGCGAGGGGGAGGGTCAATCATTCACATTGTCGACCACCTAAATCTTGAGTTTTGCCTTCGGCAATAATTTTCTTTTTAAATTTTCTTTGCTCGGCAAAATATTTGAATTTGTTTATATCTTATTTCATGCTTGGAGTGTGCCAGAGGTGCTGGCCACTTTATGAATCATAAAAAATAGTGGCTCAGAGAATGACCATTACGTTGAGTAGTTCTTCTTGCTAATGGATCTTTAGTGGACACATCACCCATAAAATACTATTCACATGACTTATCAATCCTTAGTGGCTTCATATAATATATTTCCTCCAATAATGAATGATCAATCTCCAGTGCATATGCCCTTTTGCAGAATTATTGTACATAATCTCAGTAATACAATGTTGTCAAATTATCAATCATACATGAACTCACGTTTTCGAAAATAAAATGTTTTCACCGATTTTTTTTTATCATATTTGTAGTTGTGACTCTAATAAATAATTTACAGTGCCTTCTTTTTTCTAATTTCGTAAAACATTTTGCAGTAATGTTTCACATCTTATTCTTTATAAATTTTAACATATCTAAAACAGTCAAAGCTTCTTTGATATGGATCTAGTTGTATCTTTGGCAGAAAAGGGGAAAAAAAGATATAATCAGCCATAATTAACTATTTATATGTGTTGTTTTAGAAAGTAATATCAAAAGTCCTCCTTTCAAGTTAAAATATCACAGCCTATCCTTTATTTATACATTGACCAATTTATTTTTCTCATCCTAATTACTGTAAGGACAGTTAAAGAAGTTTATTGCTTTCATTATAAAGTATAAATATGAAACGATTCCCATAAATTTTTTTCTTTTTTTTTAAAAATCTAATTCTAACTTAATTTTCCAACTTTGTACTAAAAATAGAATAATGTTAAAAATTATGTTACTAAAAATAGAATAATATTAAAAATTATGCTTACGTGTTATTTTAATATTGTATGAATATTAATTATTTAATATTTATACAATAAGTATTTTGAATAAAATTGTTAATATTTTAAATATATATAATAAGATGCTTGTAATGTTTCAAATATTGTATGATTTAAAGGAGTTTGGATTTGATCTAAAAGAGTTTAGATCAGTGCTAAGAGTTAACAATGATGAGAGTTATAAATGTTAAGAGTTAGCACTGCTAACAGTTAGTAGGTTATAAGAGTCAGCGAAATTTAAAGAGTTAGAGCCTTATCTGAAATAGGATAAAGACTTGAGAATATATTAGTAATGAAGTAGTTACAAAGAATTACAAATAGTGCTAGAAAATGTCATTATATTCTCAAACTTTATGTTCCTGATCTATCTTCACTGATGTAGGTCTGTCGATGAAGACCTTATCGTATATAGATCTGTATTTATCTATATCTAGATGGTCTAGATGGTTAGTCCTAATAGACTATGGGCTTAGTGAAAGCTCGTATAGGCATATGAGTATTCAATGAGGATTAGGTACTGAACAAACTAAATAAGGACCTCCAATATACATCTCATAAAGTCATCAATAGAGGGTCTTCTCGAGTTGATTAGTATTCGTGGTCTTTTGATCTAAGTATCATAGTATACTTGTGAGTGACCATACTTAAATTTCACACATGTTAGAGACCTTTCATGGTCTGACAATTAGGTGTTGCTGAATATCCGATGCTCATGGAGTCTGTTGTATGTAGATATGGGATTTGTCAACTTATATGAGTGAGTTGTATATCTTGATACTCCGAGATTGTATATTAAAAAGTTTTATAGCCATAAGCATAAAATTCAGGAAAGAATTTTTTGTCAGATATATTGCGGATATTGTTTATGAAAATATGAATCTGGAGATAAGTTTACGGTTGAGCATATAGAGACTTAACGGTTATGATATATGTTTATACTCTTCCAGGATATATGTGATAGAAGGATTATACGAATATGTATTAATCTCAACTTTTATGATTCAATGCGCCGCTTTATAATTTTCGTAACGTGTGTGAAGGGCATCGTTTGCGAATTTACAGAAAAGTTTCATAAAATAAACATGTGTGAACTTACAGAAGAGTTTTATAATATGAAATATACTCGTTAAACGTTAGAATAGTATACTAGATCGAACAGTTTAATCTATTTTTTTTTAAATATGAATTATTTTAAATTTTTTTAAAAAGCATATATATTAAAGTTTAAATGTTAAATTTATTAAATTAATTTATTAATAATTATTATTAATCAGTTAAAATTTAACAAATGACAAGACTTAAGACATGTGTCTATTTATAATAAAATCATTAAATAATGCAAAAAAAAAAAAAAGAGCGCTTTTTTTTGCGTAATGAGTTTTATTGTACTCGGTGATTTTTTCTAAGTGAGAAAATGTTCTCTTTTATTGAATGATCATTCGGCCAAGTGCAAACAAAAAAATTAAACAAATATATAATTTTTTGTTTCTTAACAAGTGTTGTTAAGCTATTAAGCATAGGATGACTCGTGGCAAGTAAAATGACACCATTCGGCCACCTTGTAATGAGATGCCACCACTTAATAATTAAATGCTACTCTTTAAAAATTGAAAGGCACACGTCAATGACGTGTTATTAAAGGCAATAGTTAGCAATTGTTTAATCTATTAAATTGTAAATTGTTTGCATATATATATATATATATATAAATATAAAGAGAGAGAAAGAAAAAAAAGCGCTGGTATTAAAAAAGTAAGCAGTCTTTGCAAATTGAAATATCTAAGTATTAGACGTATAGTTAGCTGAAAATGTATAAGTGTTAGACAAAGACTAAGAGTATATTAATAAAATACTCTTATTAATTATTCGGCAACTTTAGGAAAAATAAAAAGAAAGAAAAGTTTCTTTCTTTCTTTTTTCTTTATTCAACTTCAAGACAAAGACAGAAATAAAATGTTACTCAATTCATAAACAATTTCTGCTGAATTTAACGCTATCAATTTAGTTCTAAAAATTTCACCGATGTTTTTGGATTAGAATTATTTTAAATATTACTAATGAGAGTTATATTGATTAAATTTCCTTTCCATTGCATTGATATGTACGTAAAACATGTAAATAAATTAATAATTAAAAAATTATAATGTACATATTTACGCCTTATAACATAAACACTTTTAAAATAGTATCAAAGCGTATATTTGTGTGTTAATTGAATTAATTGGAGTGATTATGGTGTTATTTGAATGGTTTAGGATTATCGATGATGCATTTTAAGTGTTGAAAGTGCAAAAATTTAAAGACTGCAAATTAAAAGCCGCAATATTGGCATTTGGTGCTATATTGTTGAGGATTTTTAGGCTCCAACGCTGTATAGTTAGATGAGGTGTGCTTGAGCTAGAGTTTCTGGGCCTTAGTGCTGAGAGGCTAGCGCCGCAGCACTAGTAACCCGACATCGCAGTTTCGCTCACACTGTTCACTATAATATTTTTTTAATTTTTTTAAAAATGCATATGATGTTTATTTATGCTATAATAATTGTTATTAAACTGTGGCCCATTTGTTTATACTAATAACCACAATAAAAGCCATACTTGTGAGAGTTAATTGTGCTTGCGCAAAACAAATGTGTGATTTAAAATCACATCTTTATGAGATAGGGGCAAGAGTAGAAAATCTCTCTTAATCAAATTGAATAGTATTTTATATGAGATAATATTACACATTGGTTCGTCTTGTCAATATCGTGTTAGACAGGTCATGTCGATCTTTCTCAATATTGCTAAAACGTAAGGGATTGGTCGGTGTGATTTGGACTATACCGGTTAAACATGAGATGAGGAAACTATATGCGAATGTATTGCCTAATATTACTAAAGCTTGAGGGTAGTATCAGTAACATATATTTGATTATTGACAAGTTAATCTAAAATACACTTACCCAATATTGCTAAAGTATAAAAATAAAGTGTATTTAGAATTAGTGGTAAGAGTTACATGAGATGCAATTGACAAGAGTTATCTACGTTTTTGGTTTATAAAGGCTAATATTGCTAAAGCATGAAGCTTGAGTAAAATTCTAATGAGGTTTACTTTCCGCTGTATAGTTTAAAAAGTTTAAACTGTTGTTTTCTCATTTAAGAGATTTAGAAAATTATGTAAAGCAGTGGAAGGACATCTTTAGATTAAAAATGTATAAATGTTATACCTGTGATCTAAAGTGTTATTAATTAACAATAAAAATATTCTGCTATACATCTCCTGAGAGTCTTATAAAGATAAGATCAGTATAAGCAATTTGTTAGTATACTTCATCTAGGCACACCAACTATAGGGTACCAGATTATGAATTTGAGAACTGTTTTAGATTCAAAAAAGCTCAAATATATCAATGACCAATGAATGATTAGAGGTGTTTCTGATCATATCTCTTTGAAAAAGGTAAAAATTTATAAGAAATGAATTAAAAATGATTTGAAGTCAAATCGCATATTCTGATCTCGATGTCTAATGATCTTTAGTAGGAGCATGTGCAAATGAAATGTGCAAGTAGTATTATACTTCGTCTAAAATTTATTTGATATATTTAAACCACACATGGAGAATAATCTTAGTAGAAAGTGTTTACATTATGGTAAGTTTGATATAGTAAGTGTTACTATTCAAAACATCTTATCTTAGGAAAGATAGACCCCTTGGATATTTGTTTACTAATCATAGACATTTTATTAAAATATTATGCTAAGTGTGCAAGTGTATGAGATACAGCTTGTCATTCTCATATCTGTAAGGCGTTGCATGATTTGAGGAATACTAGGAAGCTATGAAATAAGAAGTTCAGCTTCGCGTAGAAAAATAGAGATTTTCAAGACGTGGTAGCTGTTATGACCTTTTAAGTCACTCTCCATTATGGAAAAAGCATTATATTGTCTAATATTTTTTTGTACAAAACAATATTAAGTGAATCATATCACTCTTTGCAATAGACAGAGAGGGTTATCATGAATATATTTAGAATAGTTTCTCAAGTATATATGATAAAGATAATATTTTTTTAACTAAGTGTCAGTTAATAAATGACCATTATATCTTAAATACAACAGAAAGTGTCTTGGTGAACAGAATAAATAATGGTTCAGGAACTTGAATTATAATAAATTGTAGCACATAATATTGGTCATGTAACCGTGAACGACTATCCCGTTTGTTGAGGATGATTAGATACTTGATCTGACTATGGAACCTGAGTCAATTTATAAATATTGAATTCGAGAGAAGATGATCAAATACTTGTGTAGGCATTGGACATTAGGTCACTGATTTATTCAAATTGATACTTAGTAATGTATATAGTTCAAAGAATCATACTGCCACTGAGTGAATTTTGATACTTCATTATCTTTATCATGATTTATCAAGATACGAATAGGTGTTTTTGGAAAAATAGGTTGGACACTTTTTAAAGTTTTCAAAGAGTTTCAAACTGGAAAAAAAATCCTTATGTATATTCAATGTCTTCGATTAGATTGAGGCGGTTTATACATTAACAGTAAATTCAAAGATCATTTAAAGGAGAACATAATTCTCGCTCAATATAGTCCTCCAAATTCTCCTTAACACAAAGATTTTTTAAGATGAAGAATAAGATTTTATTAGATATAATTTGATCGATGTTACGCTTTATCAATTTTTTAGAAAATCTATACGTTATGCTTTAAAAATTGCTAATCACTTATTAAACTTTAAACTCAATCAAGTGAGATACTTTTAACACATTCTCCTTATAGGCCAGAAAGGATATCAAGGACCACTTATTAGGTATACTTGATACCTGAAGGTGCCCTTGGGGTTTTCTTAATTGAAAACAAAAGATCATTTGACTTATACAAAGGTGATATTAGACATCGATTGGGAAAAATAGCAAGTTGTATAAAATTCAAAATAGACTCTATGCATGACAATCAAGTCTGGGACTTAGGTGTGCTTCTTGTAAAAATAGTTCTTATTTGTTGCAAATAAGTTTGCGCAGTAGAAGTGTGGGCCTGATATGAAAGTAGAGACCTTCAAAACCCAATTGGTAATAAAAGGTTACTCAAATATCTGAGATCAGTTATAAGAAAACCTCTTTCACTAGTAACCATACTTAAGTCAATTTGAATTTTGTTGGCTATCCCAATATATTAAGATTTTAAGATCTAGTAGATGGATGTAAAGACGATATTTCATAATGTATATCTCGACTAAGAGATATGTATGGAATAGGCTGCAAGTTTTGTATTTAGCCTGACTTCTAATTTGATGTGTAAACAAAAAAAAGTCAATATAGACTTACGCAATTTTTTTGAAGTTAGAATCTTCATTTTAACAAGAAAATTAGAGAGTCTAATATCATCAAAAACGAAGAGAAAGCATGTGTGCGTTTAGAAAGGACAGTAGGAGCATAATTATCTTTCGGTTTCTCTACATGAAAAACATACACAATATTGGAAAGAACAATGGTATGTTGCAAGTCAGTCAATTAAGAGTTATCTGAGTAAGAACTTCTTTATTGAAGATTTGGGATAGACTTTCTATATACTAGCTATAAAATGTTATAGAGATAGAGATAAGGAGGCTAATAAGACTATCACAAACATCATACAAAGACTAAGTTTTTGAAAGGTATAACTTTAGTAACTGTGAGATAGTTAAGGTACCTTTCAAATATGACATTATCTTTCTAAAAAAAAGTGTCATCAACAAGAAGATGAAAGTGTAAAAGTGTCTAACATATCATATACTTCAGTTAGAGGTAGCTTGATGTACGCTATATTATATACGAGACCCATATATTATGATCAGATATCGGTCTAATTCGGGTAACGACCATTAATAAGCTGTGAAACATATCTGAAATACCTGTGAGGTATAGAGGATAAATTTTTGAATCATGAATTTCAGTTTGGTTCTGATGATAGAAAGTTTACATCTAATTAGTATTTCTTCTCAACAGTACTGTAGTTGGTTGAGAGTGTAATTTAAATGTCCACAAGTGATTCTACCTTGAAGGTAGAATATGTTATGGTAGGGGTGGAAAATTTCAAGTTTGGAAATTCCTAAGACATACCCGAATCCGATCGGGACCTGAAAAGTGTCCTAAATGGGACACTTTTCAGGTCAGGACAATTCTCGACCCGACCTTGTTTATTGAAACAACGTCATTTTGATTAGGGACGGATCAGGTTAGGAATTTCAAAATTAAGTTTTAAAAAAATGAAAAAAAAAATTCAAATTCAATTTGAATTTCAATTACGTTAAATATTATTATTTCAAATTCAATTACGTTAATGTTATTATTCCAAATTCAATTGAAATTTAAATTACGTGAAATATTATAATTTGATTAATTTTGAAATCGATCCATATCAAATTCAATTATGTTAAATGTTGTAATTATAAATCTAATTTCGAGTTGAAATACATTAAATATTATAATTTAAAATATTATTTCGATTTCAATTACGTTAAATATTACGGATTTGAATTACATTAAATGCTATTATTTGAAATTAAATTATGTTAAATATTATAATTTAATTAATTTTAAAATTAATTCCTTTCAAATCAAATTACGTTAAATGTTTAATTATAAATCTAATTTCAAGTTGAAATAAGGTAAATATTATAATTTAAAATATTATTTTGATTTTAATTACATTAAATAATATATATTTGAATTGCGTTAAATGCTATTATTTAAAATTTAGTTACGCTAAATGTTATAATTTGATTAATTTTAAAATCGATTCGTTCCGAATCCAATTAAGTTAAATGTAATAATTGTAAATTCAATTTCGAGTTGAAATACGTTAAATATTATAATTTAAAATATTATTTCGATTTCAATTAGTTAAATATTATGAATTTGAATTACATTAAATGTTATTATTTGATATTCAATTACGTTAAATGTTATAATACGATTAATTTTGAAATTAATTCATTCCAAGTTTAATTACGTTAAAAATTATAATTTCAAATCTTATTTCTATTTTAATTACGTTAAATGTTATAATTTGATTAATTTTAAATCCAATTCCAAATTCAATTATGTTAAATGTTATAATTTTAGATCTAATTTTGAGTTTAATTATGTTAAATATTATAATTTCGAACCTAATTTATAGTTCAAATTATGTTAAATATTATAATTCTAAATCATATTTTGATTTTAATTACGTCCAAATCTAATATATAATTTCAAATCCAATTTCAAGTTCAATTACGTTAAATATTATAATTCTAAATCCTATTTCGAGTTAAATAGATTAAATATTATAATTCTAAATCTTATTTTGATTTTATGTTGAATGTTATTATTCTAAATCTAATTTTTAATTTAATTACGTTAAATATTATAATTTTAATTCTATTTTCAAGTTCAATTACGTTAAATATTATAATTCTAAATTATATTTCGATTTCACGTTAAATATTATTATTCTAAATCTAATTTTGATTTTAATTACATTAAATATTATAATTTTAATTCTAATTTCAAGTTCAATTATGTTAAATATTATAATTCTAAATTCTATTTTGATTTCAATTACATCAAATATTATAATTATAAATCTTATTTTAATTTTATTTACGTTAAATATTATTATTCTAAATTCATATTTAAATTCAGTTATATTTAATGTTATCATTCTAAATCAAACATTGAATTTAATTAAAAAATATTTAAAAATTAAATATTTAAAAAAATATTTGGATCGGGAAATTTCCGTTCAGGTTCGAGAATTTCCTAAACCTGACTCGACCTATTTGGGACAGATAATTAGGACAGGACGGGACGGGTTGGGACGAGTCAAGAACAGGAATAATGCCCACCCTATGTTGCGGCTTGAAAAAACCGTGGACATGTAAGTAAGTTGCAAAGTTTAGAATAGTTCCAAGCTTCGTAGATCTTATCCTATTAAATGCAACAATAATATAGTAATTGCTCAAGCCAAAAATTCATAAGACACACTAGGATTCTAATCATATGGACTATGAATACCACATAATTAGAAGGTTTTTCGCTATTAGAGATATAATAGAATTTATGATACATTCCATAGATAAAGCAACGGACCCGTTCAAGCCTTAACTCCTAAGGTGTTTAAGAAACATCTAGAGTTGATAGATATGAGGTATCATCTTTAATGACACTAAAGTAAGTGGAAGTTATTGAAAATGGTGCTTACGTGTCATTCCAATATTATATGAATATTAATTTTTTAATATTTATACAATAAACATTTCGAATAAAATTATTAATATTATAAATATATATATGGTAAGATGCTTGTAATATTTCAGACATTGTATGATCTGAAGGGTTTCGAATTTGATCTAAAAGAGTTTAGATTAGTGCTAAGAGTTAACAATGTTGAGAGATATAAATGTTAAGAGTCAGCAGGTTATAAGAGTCAACGAAATTTAAACATGTGAGCTTTATCTGAAATAAGACAAAGACCTGAAAACATATTAACAATAAAGTAGTTAAAAAGAGTTGCAAATAATGTTAAGAAATGTCATTGTGTAAGTATATTCTCAAACTTTATATTCCTGATCTATCTTCGCTGATGCAGGCCTGTTGATGAAGCGTTTCTCGTATATAGATTAGTGTATGTTTATATCTAGATGCTCTAGATGGTTAGTCTTAGTAGACCATGAGTTTAGTGGAAGCTTGTATAGGCATATTGGTATTCAATGAGGACTGAGTACTAAACAAACTCAATGAAAATCTCTAATATATTAGAGCTAGTGCTTATGTGTTATTCCAATATTGTATAAATATTAATTATTTAATATTTATACAATAAACATTTCAAATAAAATCATTAATATTAAAACATATATGATACATTGCTTGTAACGTTACAGATATTGTACGGTCTGAAAAAGTTTAGATATGGTTTAAAAGAGTTTAGATTAACACTAAAAGTTAACATTACTGACAATTATAAATGCTAAAGAGTTAGCAAATTATTATAGTCAGTAAATTTTAAAGAGTTAGAGCTTATCTGTAATGGGACAAAGACTTGGGGGTATACTAATAATGACATAGTTACAAGATTTGCAATCAAGCGCTAGAAAATGTTATTGTGTAAGTATGTTCTCAAATTTTATGTTCCTGAGCTATCTTCACAGATGCAAGTCCGTTGATGAAGACCTTATCGTATATAAATCAGTGTATGTTTATATCTAAATGGCCTAGATGGTTAGTCTTAGTAGACCATGAGTTTAGAGGAAGCTCGTATAGGCATATTGGTATTTAATGAGGACTGGGTACTGAACAAACTCAATGAGGATCTCTAATATGTTAGAGGTAGTGCTTATGTGTTATTCCAATAGTGTATGAATATTAATTGTTTAATATTTATACAATAAACATTTCAAATAAAATTATTAATATTAAAACATATGTGGTACATTGCTTGTAACGTTACAGACATTGTACGGTCTGAAGGAGTTTAGATCTGGTTTAAAAAAGTTTAGATTAGCGCTAAAAGTTAGCATCACTGATAATTATAAATGCTAAGGAGTTAGCAAGTTATTATAGTCAGTAAATTCTAAAGAGTTAAAGGTTATTTGTAATGGGACAAAGACTTGGGGGTATACTAATCATGACACAGTTACAAGATTTGCAATCATGTGCTAGAAAATGTCATTGTGTAAGTATGTTCTCAAACTTTATGTTCCTAGTCTATCTTTGCTGATGCAGGTCTGTTGATGAAGACCTTATCGTATATAGATTAGTGTATGTTTATATCTGGATGGTCTACATGGTTAGTCTTAGTAGACTATGAGTTTAGTGAAAGCTCGTATAGGCATATTGGTATTAAAAGAGGACTAGGTACTAAACAAACTCAATGAAGATCTTTAATATATTGGAGCTAGTGCTTATGTGTTATTCCAATATTGTATAAATATTAATTGTTTAATACTTATACAACAAACTTTTCAAATAAAATCATTAATATTAAAACATATATGGTACATTACTTGTAACATTACAGACATTGTACGATCTGAAAGAGTTTAGATCTAGTTTAAAAGAATTTAGATTAGCGCTAAAAGTTAGCATTACTGATAATTATAAAGGCTAAGGAGTTAGCAAGTTATTATAGTCAGTAAATTCTAAGGAGTTAGAGTTTATCTGTAATAGGAAAAAGACTTGGAGGTATACTAATAATGACATAGTTACAAGAGTTGCAATAAGGTGTTAGAAAATGTCATGATGTAAGTATATTCTCAAATACTATGTTCCTAGTCTATTTTCATCGATGCATGTTTGTCGGTGAATCCATTTTATATAGATCAATGTATGTTTATATCTGTAGGGTATTGATATTTATTCTTAGCCAACCATAAGCTTAAAGCTTGTATAAGCATGCAAGTATTCAGTTAGGATTAGGTACCAAACAGACTCATAAGGATCTCTAATAGACATTCTATAAAGCCGTCGATGGAAGGTCTTCTCGAGTTGAGTAGTATTCGTGGTCCTTTGACATGAGTGCCACAGTGGGCTTGTGAGTGATTCACTATGTTTTGGTTCTACGCAAGTGAGAGACCTTTTATAGTTTGACCGCTGATTACTGTTAGGTATGGTCCAATGCTCATGGAGTCCGATGTGTGTAAATATAAGATCCATCAGCTCATATGAATAAGTAGTATATCATAATGCTCCACGAATTGTATTTCAGAAAGTCTTTTAGCCAAAAGCAGATACCCCGAAAAAGAATTTTTCATAGGGTTAAATAATATCGCTAAAGAGTTTGTAGATATTATTTTACATAAACAAAATTCTGGAGATAAGTTCATAGATATGCTTATGGGAATTTGACAGTGTTAATCTATGTCCCCGCACTTCTGAGATATAATTGATGGAAGAACTATACGTATACGTTATAACCTCAACTTGTATGGTCTAACACGCTGATTTATAATATCTATGACGTACATGGGGCATCGATCACGGACTCATGAAATAGTTCTATTTGACGAATCGGGCGTAGACTTAGAGAGTTCTACAATATGAAGTGTACTCGCTGTACACTGGGACAACGTACCAGATTGAATTGTTCAATCTAGTAATTTTCAGCAAATTCAAACATTGTTTCAAGAGTTCTCATAATGCACGTGTGTCAACACTTAAGTGTTAAGTACGTTAATAAGTTGACAATTGTTGTTGACCAATTAATTAATGACATGTGGTGCATAATGAGCATTTGGTTTAGTTTATCCAAGTGTGTGGTATGGTGTGATCACTAAGGGGTTTACTTAATAACCAAATAAAGGTTTAAGAATAATTTCACATATTTAATTATTTAATTATTAAATAATCAAGATATCTCATTATTTTAGTATTTTAATATATTAAATAATATTTAACTCAACCGTGGTTAAGTGTTAATCAAAAGTTAAGTTAATAATTATTTAATATTAAAATAATATATATACAAACTTGGTGAACAAGTTTGCTAGACACAACCATGGTTAGGTCAAATAAATATTATATTATATTTATATTCTTGGTTGGCAAGCATATATCCTTACTATGGTCAATTGTTGACTATGGTTAAGTTATTAAAAAAAAATGAAGGCTTTTGATACTTATGGATGGCCAACCAAGAGGTAAAGAAATAGAAAAGGAAATTGTTTTTTTTTCTTTGATTTCAAAGATTTGAAATTACTATTCATTATCTCCAACAAAGCTTGGCCATTAAAAAGTATAAGAATTTTGTTTTATTGAACAAAGTGTTCATCAATGGTAAAACAAATAAAAAAATACTTTAAGTGTTAAACTATAAATTAAGAATTAATCTAAATGGTTTAAGTGTTAAACTAGTGCTATAGTCTAAAGCTGTTATTCTAGTGACTCAAACCCACCACGTTGAGTTCTAAAATTGCCAACGAGTCTATTTCAAGCGGTACTCTAACTTAAACCGTACAAAAAGTTTGCAAGGTGATTATTTTTAATTTTGGTATTAATGTGATTAATATTTATTTAATTTCATTAACGTAATGAAATGCAAAATTTATTGTGTTCATTAAGAAAATAGATTTCTAGCTTCCGCTGCGTATATGTTTATGTATGAGATGTATGAATTATATATATGTGAATTTTATGTGATGAACAGAAACCACATGCACACACTCAATATGGTTTAGAATAAAAACACCGTACCCAACACAGTAGCCATCCTATAAAGCCATTAATGGCTCATTTTTTGAGTTGAGTAGTATTTGCGGTCCTTTAACCTGAGCACTACGGTGAACTTGTGAGTAATCGATCCACCATACTTAGGTTCCACACATGTCAGAGACCTTTTATGGTATGACTGCTACATGTAGGTATAATCTGATGCTCATGGTGTCCGTTGTGTGTAGATATAGGATTCAGTGAGTATATCCTGATGCTCTGAGATTGTATGTCAAGAAGTATCATGGCCACAAGCATAAAATCCAAGAGTTTTTCGTGGGATCATCAATATTGCAAAATGTTTGCTGATATTATTTGAAAATACAAATCTAGAGATAATTTTACGATTTAGCATATGAAGACTTGACGATGATAATCTATGTCTCCACTCTTCTAGGATATATATGATAGATGGATTATACGAATATGTATTAATCTCAACTTGTTTGGTTCAACGTGCCAATTTGTAATTTTCGTGACGTATTTGAAAGGCATCATTTATGGAGTTATAAAAGAGTTTCGTAAAACAAATGAGTGTGAATCTAAGGAATCTCACAATATAAAGTGTACTCGTTGATGATTATGATAGCGCACCAAGTTGAACAATTCGATCTAGAAAATTTTTGAAAAGCATAAATTATTTCAAAGTATTTCACATAATACACATGTCAAAATTTAAGTATTAAACCTATATAATTAATTGGTTAACAATTGTTATCCAATTGAAATTTAACACTTGGCAAGACTTAAGACATGTGCCCATTTATAATAAAACAATTAAACAATGAAAAAAAAAGAGTTTTTTTTTTTTCATGTAATGAGTTTTATTGAACTCAACCATTTTTTCCAAGTGAGAAAACGTTTTCTTTTACTGAATGATCATTCGGCCAAGTGCAAAAAATAAAATTCAACAAATATATATTTTTTTCTTAACAAGTGTTGTTAAGCTATTAAGCATAGGATGACTCATGGCAAGTAAAATGCCACTATTTGGCCACCTTGTAACAAGAAGCCACTACTTAATAGTTAAATACCACTCTTTAACAATTGAAAGGCACACGTCAATGACATGTTATTAATGGCAATAGTTAGCAATTGTTTAATCTATCAAATTGCAAACTGTTTGCATATATATATATATATATATATATATATATATATATATATAGAGAGAGAGAGAGAGAGAGAAAGAGAAAAGTGGGTGTATTAAAGAAGTAAGTAGTCTTTGCAAATTAAAATGTCAAAGTGTTAGACATAAAGTAGCAGAAAATGTTTAGGTGTTAAACAAAGAGTATTTTTTTTTTTAGATATTCTACAAACTACGAGGAAGGAGATCGAACTCCTGACCTCAGGTCATGAAAGTATACTATAAAAGGGGCACTTGCCATTTTGACAAGCTCCCATCACTACTACAAAAATTGCATTCATTGATGCTAATTTAGCGTCAGTAAAATGTTTCACTGACATTGTTTTATAGTGTCAGTGTTGCTCTAGTCAGTAAATCTCTAATACCAAGGTATCAGTAAATCACTGACACCACAGTATCAAAGAATCACTAACACCATAGTATCAGAGAATTCTTATTACCAAAGTATTACTAATCTCTAACACCATAATATCAAAGAATCACCGACACTATAGTATCAAAAAATCACTGACATTATGGTATTAGAAAATCATTGATACCATAGTGTTAATAGTATTTATTATTCATTTATGGCAATTTAATTAAATTAGCTTTTTAATAATTTAGAATTATAATCATTAGATCAAAATTTATAATATATATTTAAACTTGAATTCCATAACATTTAAATATATTTCAAATTGTTATATAGTATGAAACATTATCTTACAACCACTATAATCAAAATATCACAAAAATACATTCAACTTCATTTCATAAATATTGCAAACATCCTAAACTAATTGAAAAACATACAATAGTCTAAAACATTGAGTGTTTGAAATTTAGTTAAATACATAGCTGCAACATTAGATTTGCACAAACCAACAATCCATCAAAAGAGTCGAAGCAATCCATCCATAACTTAGTAGCCCACATAAGCAAAACACGATCACCTTTATCAAAGAAAGCAGAAATAGATAAGTAAATTAAAAAAGTTGAACAATATACTTATAAGATATTGCAAGGACAAAACAATAGTAAAAATCACATCCAAACTAAATTAGAGGGAAAACAAAAAAAGCAAAATATAGTTAGTTGTTACACTAAATAGCATAAAGCTTAAAGAAGATGCAAGTACTAAAAGTGCTTATATGTAACAAGGTAAAGCATTTATAGAATATATTTATCAGAAAAATGCGTAAAACAGCCCCATTTCACCCCGAAAAATAGCATCATACTAGCTATAAAAACAACCCCATATAATCCCTGAAAACAACCCCTGAACAACCATATATTAGCCCCATAACAACCCTAAAAACAGCCCCAGAAAAACCCTAAAAAAATCCAATAATATGCTTTTAAAAAGCCATCAAAACATCCCCATATTAGCCCGAGAAACAGCCCTATTTCAGTCTCAAGACAACTTTAAAACAACCCTAAAATAATAGTAAGATGGCCCTAAAAAAGCCCCATATAAGACCCAAAAATAGATCCCATTTTAGCCCTCAAAACAACTCCTATTTCAGCTCTAAAACACCACTAACACAAGATGATAGATGACTGCATTGAAGCTTATATTGAGAGCTTTTCCTTTAGCAAACTGCCTTTTAGCAAACTGTAGTAATAATCACATTGCTAGAAAATATAGAGTTAAAAAAAAATTAGGATAACAGATATTATAATTACCAATCAATAACACACACTCAAAATAATTTACATATATATATTTAAAAAAAATGCCACATAACACACTGCTTTGTGATAAAAAAAAAAGTATAACTATATTAACTTAAATTGGATGCTGGTACCCATTCAAAGCTTACTTTTAGCAGCTATGTTGATAACAACATCACATTTTTCTAGAGTCGAGGCCGATAATTCATTAAGTTTCTCTGTGCTCTGCATAATCAACCAAAATATTTCTATTATAAGGTTATAGCATTGAACATTTGAATACAAAAAAAAAAAAAGTTATTCCAAAAATCTATGGTTATGAATCCCCCAATGGAAATAACACAATTAATGACACATTTGACATACTCTCAATATGAAAAAAGTAATGTTTAATACATAATATTCAGCAGAAGTCCAACATTGTGGATAAGGATTAAAGAAAATAGAAGCCTAGATCAAAGTATAATGACGTATTAACAGACGTCATGATGGCTCCATTTACGGTGATAGCTATTATAAATAACATCAACTCTATCTTTAATTGCCAAGTGTTTGCTAAGTAATAAATTCAAGCTAAAATGTAACAAGATCAAACATCAAAGTACAATGATGTATTTACAAAACATAAGCAATAAACCAACCTAAAAAATAGAAGAAAGAAAAAGTTAATTGTCAAAGTTATATCTCAAACAATTAAACTAACAGAAAACAAATTCAATTCATCTATACAGTAAGCAACTCTTAGAAGCATGTAACTTTGATAACAAACACTATATACCAAGATTTAATAAAACAACCAACAACAAAAATATTGAATAAACAAAGGAGTTATAAATGGAAAACTAATAGTGTTTTTATTTTCTTTAAAAGAAAGACAGAAAGACAAAGCTACCATATAATCTATTATATGATTTCACATAAACTAATCGTATGTTGAAATAGTTACATGCCTATAATTGAAAATTCACAAATCATGACTTCATTTGTTGATGGCTTTGACCTTCAAAAGAAAAAAAAGTAAATACTTGCTCAAAACAAATGATGTATGTATACATTATATATCATATTAGATGCATTTTGGAGTTTCAATAACACGAGCCCAATACCATCTTTGCAAGATTATTTTCTCATTGTCAATGTCCTTCACACATATCAAACTATAATTATCCCAGAACTAACAAGCATTTCTCTTTAAAATGTGAAGCCATTATGGAAGGAAGCATTAACGAGAAGAGATATTTACATCTTTCATGCACCAATAGTTTTCTCACAAAAAAAATAGAATGTAAAACTGTTGCACTTGTTTGTGTCCTCCTCATCACCAAGATGCCACTACTTTCGTTGTCAAGTCTATGCACCTAAAAATCAAAGATAAGAATGTAGCTTGCAAATTGTGAAAATCAATATACATATAAATTAGTCAAGCACTTCCATAATTGAATTTGTAACATCTAGCTAGGTCAAGAAAAAATAAATTATGAACAAGGAACTCGAAAACATAATAACAATGATTTAGTTTGCATGTTGTCAATGGAAACCTATAACAGAACATTTAACAAGGATACAAGTGGTCAAATGAAGGGCAACACATAACATAATTTGCATTATTACTATAAGATAAAGTATTTCTGTATACTTATGGATGGAGAACTGAAGATAGATATGATAAAAACTGTGAATGCAACATGATTCTATTTTAAATTGTATTCATTTCTATTATCCACGAACACTCAATGTAGAAAATATGCCAGTCAGATTACTTGTGCTATCCCTGTCTCAATTTGATTAAAATTTCAGCTTTTATCTCTAAGCCTAAATGCATTAAATACGCATATCATTACTTCACTATTGCTAAATTTCAAAACAACCAATCTCATTCTTGGCACTCATTAATAGAACTCAGTGATTAACAATAATACTACACAAAAAATTTGATACCTTATTTTTAGCCAATTTTTGGAGCTTAAGAACTTTCTCCAGCAATCAGGCCTTAGTTTGATGAACCTCTACATTCAATACAATCAAAATTGCTCTATTTTTCTCTATTAAAGCCGCTTCAAATTTTTACAAATTTTTTGGATAATTAAATAACAAATAAAAGCTCAAACTTTTAATTGAAACATTCTCTTATAAAGCAGTTGATATAAAGCACGTATCAATCAATTGCTTTCTAAAGGGCCATTCTAAGTAGGAGACCAAAATATATATATATATATTACATACATATATCAAAGGCATTTTTTTGTGTGCTTATTTTGGTATAACATTATACATAAATATATGAAAAGCAAATTCATGAACAATCATTACACTAAATTTGCTAACATCATAACTTTAAACATTTGTTTGAACAATAATCAACTAAAAAACCAAGTATTGCAGACAAAGGCCAAAAACAATTTTTTTTTTTTAAAAGCATCCGATTTCTTTTCATTTTCTCATAAGCTAAAGAATAATCCCAAATAAGAAAATAACCAAAATAAATTAATTAATTAAAGGGACTAGAATTTTCTAACACGAAGAAATTTGTCAATTTCAAATTCTATGGTGGAGTAAAAGCAAGCGAAGGTGTTATCGCCATGGGTGTTGAGGTCGGCATTGTTTCTCGATATCATACTTTTCGTATATCTTGCAAATGTAGTTGACTTTGAAAAAAATTTCTATGACACTTGTCTTCACTTTTCTCCAAGCAGCCGATGAATAAAATGAGAGACAAAAAGAGAAAGTGAGAGAGAAAGAGAAAATTAGAAGTTTAGGTTGCAAAAAGAGTTGATTGGATCCTAGTTTGACTCAATAAGTTGAGTCGGAATCCATTGGAAAAGAAAGGGTGAGGTTTTTACATGAGGTATGGTCGGACGATGTTGGTCCTTGGCGGCTGGTGTTTAATGTAACGAGATGATAAGGCTCAGAGACAATTGAGAGAATCAGGATGAGGTGTGGTGTGGTGATGGATAAGGCGGGGCGACTGTTTAGGGTTAATTTGGGGGAAGAAAATTGTTATATATATATATATATTCAAAATAGCATCATTTTAGCACCTTTTTTTGTTTAATTCATAACGCCCAAAACAACGTCATTTTGAGTATTAAATTAATTTTTTTTATAAATTAAAATTATTTTTAATAATTAAAATTTTTAATAAAAAATAACTTTGTGATACTATAGTATTACTAATTTACTAACACTTCATTTTCTGATACCATAGTATTAGCAACTCACTAATACTTTAAATTTTTGATACTATGGTATTAGTAATATACTGACACTTCTCTTCATTGACATAATTTAAAAAAGCGTCAGTGGCATGGTGTCAGTAAAACTTATTTTTGTAGTAGTACATGTGCAAAGACAAAGAGTATATTAATAAGTTACTCTTATTAATTATTCAACAATTTAAAATAAAAACACAAAAAAAAGTTTCTTTCTTTTTTTTTCTTCGTTCAACTTCATCGAAAGAAAAAAATAAAAGCAAAGTGTCGCTTTAGTTCATAAATAATTTCTTTTGAATTTTAAGCTTCTAGTTCCAAAAATCTTACCAACGTTTCTGGATTAGAGTTTCGGTTACCACTTCAAGGTGAGTTACTTAATCTCTTCAATGTAATGAGATTTATATTTAGTATGTATACATAGTAATAGAAAATTAAATTTTCTTTCCGCTGCATTGATTTTTATGTGAGACATGCAAATAAGATAATAAATAAAAAATTATAATGTACACATTTTCACTCTATAGCATTCACACTTACAAATAACTGGCTTGAATTTTCTTTTTCTTGGTGGCGTTGAAAGTGTGCACAATTTGCATTTTGATCTACATTTTTTGTGATTGATATGCTGAACTTGGATGTTCATTTCATGATGAAAGCTCAATTTGATAATTTATGATGTATTAATTTTATGGTGTTTTATATTAAAAGAAATATATTTATAGCTCTAACTGTTGGAACTTTTACACTCATAAGCTAAGTTGGATATTGGATTTTATCGATTGATGTTGAAATTATAGTGTGATTTATGTTATAATTATGGTGTTATATATTGCTACAGTATTTGGTTAATGATAGTGTATTTCAGTTGTTCCCCCCAGAATCAACCTATATATGAGCTTGGGCCCTTCTTGGAATTCAACTAAGGATAACAATTTGTATAAATGAATCATATTTGTGTCATATCAATATGGAATATTAATAAATTTTTATTGTATTTGTATGTGATTCGTTATTATATGAATCATACACTCAAACACATATTTGATTCATTTAATAATCAAATTACACAACAGGACACGATTAGACATGTTTAAATAAATGGATCAAATCTAATTCGTTTATACAAATTATACACAATTTAATTCGTTTATAATTATATTCGTTTAAATGAATAATAATACCTAATTCAATTTGTTTATATGAAATATTCAATTTATTTATAAACGTGATTTAAATAAATAAACACATGAATACAATTCATTTTTTAAACGTGACATAAACAAATTAGTGAATTATAGACCTTAAATAATATTCAACATGATTAATAAACGGGTAACATGAATTCACCCCGTTTAGTTAGACTTTTCAAATAAAGATTTTGAAAGTAGAGTTTTTAAGAAAAAGTAATTAATTGTTTGGTTATTAATTAAAAAAGCTCTTTCAAAGAAGTAGATTGTTTGGCTACATATTTTTAAAAGTGTTTATCTATTATTAAATTACTAAAAATGACACTTAATAAAGTTTACATTAAAATTCTATACAATTCAATATTTTTTACATAAAACAAATTTACAATTTATTCTTTAAAATTGATTAACGTATTTTATAGACAACACAAAAGTAATTCATGCTAAAATTAGCTTGCGATCATTGTGAAATTATGGCCAAAATAATTGGAACTTTAAACATAAATAAATACAAATTTACAAGAATTTAAGTAAAATTAATACATAATAATCAACTAATTAAATAAATTATTGTGCTCAGTATAAAAGTTAAAAATAAAATAAATACTATGTACCTATGATAAAAAATAATAATAATTTTTGGTAAAGTTTTAAGAGCTACGATGGTTACAAAGATATTGAGATATTGTGACTTTCAGTAAAATGTTAAAAACATATTAATTGAATAGAGTTTACTTTTATTAAAAGTATACTATAAAATTAAGAAAATATTAATAGGGTATATGTGTTTATACACAAATTAAAAAAAACTCTAAAAGTTCTAATCCTAAAAGCTCAAATCTTAAGTATTTGTAAGTAGATGAAAAATAATTTTTTTAATCTCTAAAAATTTTTTCTTCAATTATAACCAAACGTCATTAAAAATTTTAAAAATAATTTTATTAAAAAAACTCTTTTAGTTAATAGAGAAATTCAACCGAATATGTACTTAATTAAATATAGGAGGTACTTGTAAAAACCTTGTTAAGAAGTGATTTCTAAGCTCTTGAGAGTGCTTGGTAAATTAACTGATAACAAGGTTGGCAAAAGAATTTGGAATGAGAAGCTAGAGTACCATTCACTCCGATTGCAATGTAAACCTATAAAGAGTGAGGATACTAGTTGATACACATGAAAGATTATTGGATGGATGCAGCTGTACAGCCTCTCAAATCTGTCTCTCTCTCTCCTTTTACTCTATATTTCAATGATTCTTATTGTAGAGATAATAGCGTTATCCTAATTTGAAGTTTTTATGTGGGCTCACGCAGTTAAGAAAACAAGGTGTAGAATCATGGTTCATTCTGCCTTTCTACCTTCCACAAAAACATATTATTTAGATGTTTGATGCCTTTCACAAAAAAACATAAGCCCTTTTTCCTATAGTGCGGGTTCAATTATTGGACCAAAAGAGTTGACATTCATCAGCAAGATGGTTCAGGTATGCCATTATAGCTCGATCACTTGAACTAAGGATGTTACGCACTGTAATTATTTAGTCCTTGGGGGTCTTTTTAATGTTTTAACTTCTAGTTGTGGTTGATGTGGGCTTTTAGATGGTAGTCTGTATGGGGACACTTAGTTCATGAGCTGCTTTCTAAGGATTTTCTTGCCTTTTGGTATCCTTTTTAAGTTAATATTTTCTTGGAAATAGTATAGATGACTGTGAAAGTATGCATGAAGCTAGCAGATAGATGTCAAGTGAGTGAATTAATTGAGGTGTGGTGCAGTAGATCTAGTTTGATTGAATATCCAAAAGCTCTGAACTTTTGTATTTTGAGTTTTTGAAGACAACCCAGCCCTTAAACTAATGTGTTTGTGTTATAATGATTTTATTTCCAAAATTTAAGGGAGATAGTCAGTAACACTTTTCAGAAGAATTGTTTTCTAGAAAACTCATATTTTCAGTTCCTGAATAAGGAACTTTCCTCATCCTCGACCTTAACATTTTTTTTCTTTTTTTAAAAAAAAATATATAATGATCCCATGACTTTTAACTTTTAATGAATCATTTGTCATTTAGATCCTATTGTAGGGAATTTGGGCTTAAGTGAGTTGGTATATTCTGTAAAAATACTTATCTGGTTGTTGGCATTTTTCTGAAATGTATGCTCCTCCTTATTTACAATATTTTATTGAATAGTTTAAAAAGATGCACTATAATTTTGTATATCTTTATTTTTAAGATTTTATATGATAATTTTGTAATATAAATAATTTGATTATTTAAATATTTTGTTTAATTTATATATACAAAAAATTATCAAAAGTATTTTAGCAGCTATTTGTAGCTGCAATTTTTTTATGATGGTTTGACTTTGCGACGATTTTTTTGCTATCGGAAAAGATTTTTTTAACTGTTACAAAAATTAATGACAGCGATACTTGCCACTCCTTTGTTGCGATCACAAAGCCGTTGTAAGTACCTTTTAGTGAAGTAAATTAGCTATCGCAAAATGCTCTATTTTTTGTAATGGCATCAATTATATTTTTGTTTTTATGTACTTTTTTAATTGACGACGATAAAAATTATGTTCTTTTATAAAATTTTTTTTTGATATTTAAGTTAATATTTATAAAAAAAAATGGGTGTATAAAAATGTATGAAATCAAATAAAAAAAATTACAAAAAAAAAAAGATCGTTATCTCAAAAAATTAATATAAGTTTTGAATAAAATAAATTTTTGTTGCACAGACAAGTTAAGTAGTAATAATTACAGTATGTATGAATGAAGAATGATCATGAACAAATTATAAAATCTATAGATTTCTAATTATTTTCAAATTCGAATATAAGTTATTAAATTTGATTAAACTTGAACTAAAGGCATTTTAAATGTTTTCAACTAAATAGAAGAATTTAAGTGAAATTTATTTATTTAGAAAAATCCTTCTTCATATAAAATAGTTATTATTTAATAGAAATTATAATAAAATTTATAATTTAATTTATTTTTTCCTCCTCATAATGTCCATGGCTTATATATGGCATCCATAAGTTGGCGGGATTCAAATTATCTATCAAAAGTGGGTCTAAAATTAGACTAAATTTGTTGTTTCTTAAGTTGTCAGGCTTGTTTTACCATGGCTTTCTTCCCTTAAGAGCAACCTTTGGTCTCTTGGTGCGGACTAGTCGGGCCTTTTAGGAAATAAGCCTAAAATATAGTTTTATTTTCTTTTTTATTATGTCTCTTTCCATTTCATTCTTCATTAAGATTGAGAAGAATATATTAAAATAACCAATTACCATCTTTTAAAAGTGTGGAGAGTTGTAATGACAGCATCTATACAGTAAATGAAATTAATGTTTATGCTTATATTATGATTGTTGTATTATTTAATATTAGAAAGATGGACTTTTCTATTTTATTAAGGCTTTATTTGTTATTTTTATTTAGGCTTAACGAGACTAAACCTAAAAAGATGTGTTAAATAAGGATAAGGGTTTTGTTTAAACCTTACCATAAATAAAATATTTAAAGGTTGTGCCTCCATTTATGTATTTGGAGAGAGAGAGAGAGAGAGAGTATTTTGATAATTTAACACTTTTAAGAGGTATTGTTATAGCTCATTCTTTAAACGAGTGTTTTTTGTGTTTATTATTATTTATTGCTGTAAATATATCAAGTTAAGAATTTGATTGTGATTTCATTAGATCTATTTGAGATTGGTAATAATTATGTAAATGAGAGAAAAAAAAATCATTATAAATTTGTAGATTTTCTTCATGATAATGCCTTAGTATGTGATTTTTGTAAACTTTTGTATTTCGATTTTAGATCTGGGACTTTAATTGATAAAAATAGATATATTAAGAAATATTTAAAATCTTGAATTATATGAAAAGTTTGTAAACTATATTTTTAGTGATTTTACAAAAAAGACATTAAAATTTTAAGAATCATCAGTCTTTGCAGTTTGATCAAGTGACGAACTGATCTTGACCCATCAAATAATCTTAGAAAATGATGGGTTTCTAGAAAATGACATTTTTATATGTTTAATATAGTATATCCAAATTTGCACATTTAACTTACTATTTTCGAATTGTTATGATTTTCTAGAAAAGGTAACCTTGGTATGAGATTTTATTTGACATATTTTGAAATATTTGGAATAAAATCGTATAAAATAGTATTTATTTAAAATTTGCATGATTTATCATGAACTTAAGTGATGTGCCATGAGAAATTTTTAGGCTATTTTATGATTGTTTTTTAGTAAACATGTGCTTTTAAAAAACTTGGATACTAAAGACTGCTACATGGATGTTTTAATTTAGTCAAGTTAAGGACTTAGTTTAAGAGTGATTAAGAAATGAATTTTAAAGGAAATATAATATAATATCCTCATATAAGCATGATTTATATGTAAAAAAATGATATCTTCTGATTCTATGGTAAATAGAAATCGTTTGATGCATATGAAAAAAATATTTAAATGATAGTTGTTGAAATTGAAAGGTTAGAAAACCCTATAATTTAGATTAATTATGACTCGAATTTAAATTTTTATCACTTATGAGTTTAAATTGTTAATTATCATCATTTTAGGACCCTCAAAGAGATTTCTTTTATAATTTGGGTCAAATAACGTAAAATCTGTTTCAAGCTCACATGTTGTAATTCTTATTACGAAAAAGACGCTTCACATTGAACTAAAATAATGCACATGGAGTTTAATAAATGGGTACTTATACTATATTTATAATTTTTAAATCATGACTTTAAAAAATATATATATAAAGCATGACAAGTATGATTTTTATAGTTAATAATACATATTTTTCCTAATGGCTATCTTGAATTATATTTTACTTCATGAAATAATTTATTTTATGTAATAAAGAAAATATTCATACTATAGTTTTAGCTCTTGATATATTTATAGTTGAGATTGTATTTTACTTATACCAGTAATAATGAATTTTAAATTGTTTGAGATTTAAAGAGTATAAGATATAGTATAATAAAATGTTATAAGTTTATATATTCAAGAAAGTAAATAGCTTTAAAACTACTAGACGGTGCCTTCCACTTTTAAATACAAAGATGAGATTCAAGTTTTTAAGACCCATCGACACACATAAAGGCTTTGGGTTGTGTGTATAGGCACTTTGCTTTCTGAGAGCTTTTATTTTGCCATGCATAAGACAATGATATGTGATGAGATAAAGATGTGTATGACCAATGCTTCGTTCGAGAAGTATTTTTCGAGTACGACAAGGTTTCTCTCGGATATTGGTTTAGTGTAGTTTTTAAAATAAGTATAATATATAATTTTTTAAAAGTATTATATGTGTTTTACCATGATTAGTTAAGAAGAGATATAATAGCAGATTTAGATATTTATACTCCACCACATAGTTTTATGATAGTTAATATTATTTGTATACAAAGATTAAGAAATGTATTTTTCTATGGTAGGTGAATTTATATAACAACATTACATATTTTAGTTAAATATCAGTTTATGCATTTTATTTTCTTTGCAAAATGAATAGTAAGAAAAAAATTACTTATAAAAATTATATCCTTATGTGTATATTATGAGTTTTAAGGACTATCTTTAAATTTAAAACTATATCTACTAGACTTACCCTATTTTTTGTTATTATATTTTTCTCTCCTTAGGAGATTGCAAAATTTTAATTAGCTTGATGGAGTTATGATGGGCGTATTTTATACTTATTATTTATACTTCTGTAAATTTGACATTTATTTATTTTAAGTGTGAATTTTAGGCTTTTTATATGTTTTATTGTCATTTGGTAGATTTGAAGCTAATGGAGCAAATTAGAATAAAAAGAATCCAAGGGAAACAAAGTAAAAATATCAAATTTGCTCAAGTAACCATGAACAATAATTGCTACAGTGCCGAAAATGAAAGCTGCAACACTGGCACGATCAAAAATTTGTAGATTAGGCAAAACCTGATCGCCACAACACTTGGCACTGGGTGATAAATATGAAAATCTTAATCTAACTTATATTTGATGTTTTTTCCTACTTTGAAGATATAAGCGTATAAATAAAAGATTAAAAAGCCTATTTTAAAAATCAAGAAGGGAGAAAAAGAGAGAGCACGAGAGAAATAACTTTTTAGAGAGTTAGAGCAACTTTCAGAGGATCAAGAAGCTTAAAAGATTGAAGATTACAACAAATTAGTTTTATATCTTTAACTTTTTATCTTTCTAGTTTCTATGATTTTCAAAAAGTTTAACCTAATAAGCTCTATAGCTCTCTATTTCATAATGAACTAATTTTTATATCTAGGATTACAATTTGAACATGCTTATTTCAACAACCAAGAAGGGAGAAAAAGAGAAATAACTTTTTAGAGAATTAGAACAACTTTTAGAGGATCAAGAAATATATAAGATTAAAGATTATAACAAATTAGTTTTATCTCTTCAACTCTTTATTTTTCTAGTTTCTATTGATTTTCATGATGTTTAACTTAATAAGCTCTAGAACTCTCTATTTTATCATGCGCGAATTTGTATCTAGGATTATAATTTGAACACAATATATAACTTCAATCAATTTTTTTTTAGCCGTGAATTAAATATAGAATTATTCAATCCATTGTGCTTAATATTTTCTAGTTACTTGATCAATAATTAAATTGTTGTGTGAACCTTAATGAACTTAAGAGAGGAATTTACAGGTTGGCCTTAAATAGAATGATATATGTCATTGTGTAATAGCTTTAAGTTTTATGTGAGATAGAAATATACTTCTATGGGATATATAACCGACAGAGAATCTATTCTTAATGAATTTATTTTAATATGATTACCATATGAATAGAAGTACTTGATTAGACAAAATATTTTTACTCAATCATCAAAAGAGACTTGTAATATATTAGATTTCTTGATTAGCAATTCATATTGATGAATAACTTAAGAGGAATAATTGAGATCCAAGTAAAGTACTGAGGGATAATTATAGTCCTAGGCTCTTTACAATTAGTGAATTAATATTTATTTTCTCTAAATTATTTTATTTTATTTTTTTGTTTATTTAATTTAAGTTTTATTGGTTTGAATACTTAGATTGTTTGAATAAGAATAGAAAGACACAATTTTAGTATTTAACAAAGTCAATATTAATTCTTTATATAAACGATACTATACTCATCTTATATTATTTGTTTACGATAGCATGCATTTGTGCTCTAATCAAACCTAACAAGCTAGGTCTAAAAGTTAAGTCAGGTAGCAATGTGAGAAGTCAATTATTTTTTAGTTGATATATTTTTTAAGTTGTAACAAAGTTCATCAGATAATATTTATTTAACCTTGTATATTCGATGTTAGATGTATAATTTAGAATATTGATATTTAATATTTAATTTATGAAATGAGTTTTACTTTATCATTTATATAGGTAAATAAGTCGGAGGCCTTGAATGATTATTTAGTGATGTGTGATTTTAGTGTTTAGAGTAGGTAAGCTTGAGTTAAACATAGTAAGTGGATGAAAGTGAGATAAATAAAAGAGACTTTGCTAGATTTTTGAAAAATAAAAAAAAATTATTAGTTTTATGGTTAGATCATTTTCAATTAGAGAAATAATTTAGAACTTGCCTTGAATTTCAAGATAATTCGAAGCGGGTCGTTTCATATATAATTATAGTTATAGTTATTGTTATCATTATAAAAGATATAGTTATAACTATAGCTATAGTAATTGTCTAATGTGAATGTTTGTTAAGGATGGAACTAGAATTTAAAAAGGTGGAGGGGTCAAACATAAATATTAAAAAATATATATGGGATGAGAATTAAATTATATACAGGTTTTAATTAGGAATGGAAATGAGACGGGACGAGGCGAGTGGGCTTTTCCTATACCCTACCCCTTTTTTTATTATTTTAAACCTTGTTTTCCACTTCATTTTCTAAAAAACTTAATGGGTGAGGGATGGAAAATCCCATGCCGAGAATGTCTTTTCCATCCTCACCCCTTTTTTCTATTTTTTATTTATTAATATTAAACACTAATTTATATTCACAAATTTTAACAATATAAAATTTTAATTTATATTATAATTAAAAAAATATCAAACTAACAAATTAGAATAATATAACAATATCTTTTAATAATGTGAAGTAAACAAAATTTTAAATAAATAACCAAAAACAATAGAAAAAGTAAGAATTTAAATAATATTTTAATATCTAGCATCGTTGATTTTTTTGTTAATTACTTTATATTCTAGTTAAAATCAACAACCACCCAATTAAAAAAAAGTGTTTTTGTTATTTACAATAAAAGAAAACAAAAGAGTAGATTTTAGGGGTTTTTTATTATATCATTTTTATTTTTATTAAAAAATATATTTTTTAAAACATGTCCTAGTTAAATATAAATTATAAAATAAAAAAAATTAATAAATTATTTACTATATAAAATATATGATAAAAAAATTAAATTTAATATATTCATTGAAAATAAGGCTGAGATGAGGTGGGAAGGCTTAATCCCATCCCCACCCCATTAATAATTTGAGAAATATTTTTTTTCTATATCCTACTTTATTTTTATAAAAATTATCCTGTTCTCACCCCATTCGGGGCAAGACCCTGCGGGTCTCTATTCTCACGATGCATTTTGTCATCCTTAATTTTAATGTTAGATATAAATTTTTTGAATGGTTAATTCATAAAAATATTTGTTTTAAGAATAAAATTATAAAAAAAAATTCATTATTGAGTTTAAAATTTTTTTATGGGACTTGAGAGAACTGTGGCCCTCTAGGCCTTAACACACGTTCACCCCTAATGGTGATATGATTTGAATAATATTATATAATAAAAAAATAATTCAAAAATATATTTAATTATTTTATTTATATATTAGAGCATGTAAATGGCATAAAAGTTCATAATGATAACACTTATAAATGGCATAAAAGTCATACCAAAAAAGTTAGTATATTTTAAGGTTTTTTTATAACACTTATAAAGCACAAATTAGATGGGTATCACATTAATTGACATAAAAGAGATAATTTTTTTAATTAATGACCTAATTAAAAGATCAAAAACTCTATCCAATCTATAACCCCTTGTTGAACTTGACTACAAAGGCCAAACCCTATTTGGAATTAAAACTAAAACCCAACATGGCCCACTAGAGTTCATAATGATAAAATCGACAACACGCACTCATTGAGAAAAATATCCGACCCGATTGGGAAGTTTCTATGAAAATTTCAATATTGTTATTTGCTCTTACTCTCCACCTTCTAACTGGAGCAAAATGTTTGCCACCACCAGTGACGACACAGCTTTCTCTCTCGAGTCAAGAAAACTACCTAATTTATAACCACCACATCTCGTCCCTGGGGATACTTCTTAGACCTAACCGCATTCAATCTCTTCCTCTCTCTGTCCCTCTCCCTCCCGATGCCACCACACTCATCATCCAAACTTCACTCACTTCTGCTCTAATTATACCATTATCATACTCTAATCCTCTTCTTAAGCCTAATTTTAGAGAGAATTTTACTAGTTTTCCTTTTCCTAGAAAGTGAGGAAAGTTAAGAAAAAAATACAAAAGAAAAACAAAGAGAATGAAAAATTACTTCGAGCTTTTATAGATTAATATTTTCTTCATCTAATACATAGTATTTATACAAAGTAGGATTTCTTGAAATCTCTAAAGTAAGATGAATTAAATTTTGTTATAGAATGGTTATGTAACTTGCATTTTCGGCGAGAAAGTTTGTTAAGTTTGTTACAACAATATTACAATTAAATATCTTTGATCCACATCAGCTTTAAATTACTCATACATATCACCAGCATCATCTGTTGTATTCTTCCTTTCATCCCCCCTTAAACTCAAATTGTAGTAACCACTTATTCACAATCGGATGGAATAAATATTTGCACTTGTATAATATTCATATTTTATTTGTATATGGATGATACTTGATTTATGTATTGTTATTAGTAGTGTTTGTATAAATTAAGGACCTACTATTAGGATTGGGTTTATTTGCAAGACTTTATATTTATTTTAGGGACCAAATTATAATACTTTAAAAAATTTAGGGGTTAATTTATAAATACTAAGAGTTAACCTCTTAGTATAAAATACATATTTTAAACCTAATTTATTCATTTTTGGGTCAAGCCACCCCTTCAGAGAGAGAAAATAGAGAAATAGAGGGGAGAGAAAGAGAAGAAGAAGAAAAAAAAATTAAAATTTAGAGTTTAAGAGGTATATCATAACTATTTCTCAATTTATTAGTATTAATTAAGTTAATTCTTTTAAGATTTAATTTCTGGACAAATGAAAAATTGGGGATTTAATGTGAATTTTGTAAGATATATTGAGAATTGATGATGATTATGTAGATAGCTTGATAAATCATGATGAATTACAGAATTTCTACTTAATAGTCTCTTGATCCAAACATTTTATAAATTTTTGTGCTTCTATTCTAGTTTTGGATTTTGAGACTATGAAACTAAACATGTATAAAAGCATTTGAGACTTTGAATCGATTGAAATTTCAAAAATTGAATTTGTAGTGAATTTATCAAAATGACCATAAAATTTTAGAAATTTACTATGTTAACAGTATGATACAATGAAAAATAATTTTTAATTTGTTGAATGATCTTAAAAAATTACGAATTTTTGAAATATGATACATTTATATGTCTAATATGATATATTCAAAATTGAGAATTTAGATCAATGTTTTTAAATTGTTATGATTTTCTAAAGCGTATCAGCTCATTATAGTATTTGATTTACAGATTTTTAAAGTTATGGAATAAAATAGTTTTAAAATACTTTTGGTAGGGATTATGAAGTGAAATATTTATTATGGATTCAAATATGTGTCAAGAGTAATGTTATGGTATTTTTATAATTTTTGAGTTAGTATATGATTTTATAAAATTAGGAGACTGAATACTGTTCAGTAAATATCTTGATCCCATCAGAATAATAGTTTGGATTTGATGGTGTTTATAAAATGGATTGTATAAGAATTATGGTATAATATTCATACATAAGAAATATATATGAGTTAATAAAGATATATTCTGATTTTGGAGCAACTGGACATCATTTGATGTATAAGAAAATTTTGTAAAGTGTAAGTGGTCAGAATGACAAGTTTTGAGAAACCAAGTAATTAGACCAATTCGATGTGATAAGTGCAATATGTGTAATTTTGTAAGTTATTTAAAGTATTTGTGTGAATGTTGAGGCTTATAAAAGGATTAATCTTCATTGATAGGTTAAGAAAAATTAAGTCTTGTAGCCGAAAGTGATAAGAGATAAGTATACTAGACTTTTACTGAAATCACAATAAACATAGTAATTGTTTATATATGATTTTGTAAATGTGTTTAGAAATATGTTTATGTTTATGTTATGCCAAAGTATATTTTGATATGAAATGTGAAAGACATGTGTTTATGAATGTGAGTATGGACATATATGACATATATGTATTTTTGAAAGTGACCTTTCAAAATGAAATGTGTTTAACAAAGAAAGCTTTTGAAGTGTAATATGTCTACGAGAAACATTTTATATTTTGAGGATGTTTGAACTCACTATTGACTTAGTATACATCTTATGTGATTTATGGAGCCTTTATATGTGGCATTTCCTTCGAGATTGGTATATGTTATGTGTTCCGTATGTAGGGAAGATTTTATTAGTACCTAAAGGAAGATTAAGTCATCACATTCGTATGATGGTGTATTGGTGCATGTGAGAGGACTCATCGATGATTAGGTGAGGGTTTGGCTCTTACCTTCGGGCATGAGCATTATATATATGTAATTTAAACCTTACTTATACTATTCATCTCATACGGTATGTCACCTACGAGTGACATTTGGCTCATTATGTGATATGTAAGTCCTATTAAGTAATAGTTGAGTGATGGTATTCCTATTATATGTTTTGAAATAATGTATAAGTGCTTACCTGACATGTGATTTGATAAGATTATGATTTTGATTTATCACAGCATATCATACACATGTATTATGTATATGTATATATTTGTATTTGATATATGAAAAACTAGTATGTTTACTTAGTTTTATACTCATTATAGTTTATGGTGATTTCAGGTAAATAAGGTACATGTGTGCTTAGTGAATTTGGCAAGACTTCTGCTGTCCCTTGGGCTCCTTAAGTTGCTAGGTTGCTAAGTGTTTTATTTGAAGACACATAGTTTAAGATATTTGATTTTTCTCTATTAAATAAATACTTATGTATTATTTTATTAAGTGTAGTTGTATTTGGTTTATGCTTCACCAAGTATAGTCATGAGTGAAACTTTGTGTTGAACTTACTAGCAACTTGCTAAGGATTCCTATGTTGAATTTAAGTTTGAAATTTTATGTAATATTAATTATTAGTACACATTATTGAATTAGTGTAAGTTATGTCATGTTTTAAATCTTTTGGGTTTGGGGCATGACACAAATACTGTGAGGTAAGTTTGAGTTTGGTAGTAAGAAATTGAAACCTGGTTATTGGTAATACTTTAGTAAATAAACAGCAATCTGTTGACCAGTTGGAATATATCAAATTTCAACAGCATTGGATAACACCTTATCACGAACAAAATGAATGTCCACTTCAATGTGTTTTGTACGATTATGATAAACTGGATTGGCAGCTAGAGCTACTGCCCTTTGATTATCGCACCAAACAACTGGAGTTTTGTGAATTTGCAGACCAAGTTCTACAAACAGAGATATTATCCAGGTGAGCTCAGCGGTGACTTGTGCTAAACCATGATATTCTAATTCGATACTAGATCGTGACACAGGTTTTTATTTTTTGGAGCTCCAAGAGACAAGATTACCAATAAAAAATACACATAACCCACCAATAGATTTTCTGTCAAACTTATCGCAGGCTCAGTCTGCATCTGTGTAGGCTACTAAATCTAGATGCTTACTTGGATCAAAGATTAATCTAATATCTTTTGTGTCTTTCAGATATTGAAGCAATCATTTGCAACAAGACCAGTGTTTATATGTGGGACAAGTTAAGAATTGACTTAACTTGTTAACAGAGAATGAGATTTTTATTCTTGTTAATGTGATATATTGAAGGGCCCCGATGATACTTCTATATAAAATAACATCTAAAAAGTGATCATTTGATTTTCTAAGAAGCTTTATGCTAGTGCTCATTGGAGTGAGGTTGGAGTTTGCATCAAACATGTTTGTTTTGAGAAGCAAGTCAAAAATATATTTCTCCTAAGACAAGTAAAGTGATTGACCTAATTTTGTAACTTTTATACCCAGAAAATAGCTAAGTTCCCCTAACTCTTTCAAGGCAAAAACTTTATTTAACTTGGTAATAAACTTTTGCAGCATATTAGTATCATTTCCTGTAAGATTGATATCATCAACATAGATAAGCATCATGATGATACATTCTTGATCTATTTTGAAGAATACTAATATATCTGACTTGAGATTTTGAAAACCCCAACTAATGAAAGCATCATTCAACTTGTTGAACCAAACCCTTGGTGCTTACTTTAATTCATACAATACTTTTTACAGCTTACAAATATGATGAGGTGTTATAGGATCAATAAAGCCAGTAAGCTGAACCATGTAAACTATCTCACTCAACTCACTATTCAAAAAGGCATTGTTGACATCTACCTGCCTTATAGACCACCAATTGGTTACAACTATACTCAATATAATTTTGATAGTACTTGATTTAACAACTAGACTGAATATCTTAGTGTAGTCCACACCTGGGGTTTGATGGAATCCTTTTGCTACCAATCTTGATTTGTACGTAGCTATACTTCAATTTGGATTTTTAATTCTAAACACCCATTTGTTACCTACTACTTTCTGAGCAGATGACTGTGGCACCAGTATCCAAGTCTGGTTTCTCATCAAGGCTTCAAATTCATCAATCATAGCTTTTTTTCAGTCTGGTGCAGCTAAGGCCTATGATACATCAATTGGTACATCATCCCCAACTAATTGTGTCTTAACAGTATATATCTTATGCTTGAAAATTTTCATTTTTGGACCTGGTTAGCATTGGATGAACATTTTGTACTTGATTTTGCACTGCACTATAATTAAGAGTTGCAGTTTATAATTATGTCTTGGACTAGCTTGATGTGTTATGTGTTTGTGGTTCAGTATGATATGGTTCAGGTAGTGTTGTGTTGTTAAATGTGGTAACTACAGGTTCATGTATGTTATACTCAGATTGAGAAAAGCCTTCAGAGATTATATTAACAACATCAGTAGAAAGCAAGCCATCGAGAAAATAATACACAATTGTATGAGTAAGTAAGCTTGCGCTATTAAATCTTTGAGAAGAACAAGACTCAGTATTTGAGATTTAAAATTTAGGATCATTTGCACAAGGAAAATCCATCTCATCGAATATAACATATCTAGATATAAACACCTCACCCTTAAAATTCATACATCTATACCTTTTATGTTTGAAGCTATTGCCTATAAAGACACATTTTTTACTATGTAGACTTAATTTGTGTTTCTAATAGAATCTCAAATAAGGATAACAGGTGCAACCAAACACTCTCATAAATGTGTAATCAAATTTGTGGTTAAAGAAAAGTTCAAATGGTAATTTGAATTCTAACATTGACAAGGGCATTCTATAAATTAGAAAGATAGCTGTAGAGAATGCATCCCACCAATATGTCAATGGCATTTTACTATATGCTAAAATACTCAAACTAGTCTCCACTATATGCCTATCTTTTTTTTCTACCCTTTCATTTTGATGATGTATATAGGGACAAGAAAATCTATGTTGATCCCTTGTGACTCAAGAATTTTGGCCAATTTTCTGAACCCTCTACCATAGTAAGATTGAAATACTTATTTTTTTTTTTAAACAGTCTTTCAAAATGAATTTGGAAATGTTTGAAGACTTCAAAAATTAGAGACTTCAATGTCAAAGGATACACCCATACAAATCTATTATAATCATCAACAAAGTTTACATAAAACCTATAGCCATCTTCTGATAATTCTAATGCAGGCCCTCAAACATTATAATGTACCAACTCTAAGGGACTGTGTATCTTAGTACTAGATATACCATAATGATATAGATGACTTTTACCTATTTGACATGCACCACAGATATAAGAAAAGAGATTTTTATTGATTTTCAAATCAAATTTACAAGTTGAGGTGATTTTGTTTAGAACATCCAAGTTTAGATGTCTAAACCTATTATGCAGAATTTCAAATGATACATCAGTGTTTATACATCTTGTAATATGAGCTAGTTTATTTTCTGTTTCACTATTTTTCAAGGAGTATATTGGCTCAACAATTTGTGATTTATCATAAACTTTATTTATTTTACACTGAGTAAACAAGGAATAAGGTTGAGTATTTTTAGAACTGAGAGTGGCGGTCAGAGCATTCTTGCTTTGAGAGGTTCTGATGAACTAATGCAGGCCTCCTTTAGTAACTTCTTTGAGTAGAGGTTTCCCCCTCTTGTTCTTTATTTAACAAGTATCACCATCAAACCATATAGTCAGATTATTTTCAAAGGTCAATTTAGAGATACTAATTAAATTTTTGGTCATATTGGGTACATGCAACACATTGTAAAGGGTTATATGCTATGTCTTATCTAGTGTATGCAAAATGCATGTTCATAATTCCTAATGCTTGACCATTACCAATAATTAAGTTTTCATTACCTCTGTAGTCATATCTGGTTGTCATACTGTTGACGCTGTTGGACACATGATTTATAGCCCCACTGTCCAAGTACCATGCATGATCTTCATTATCATATTAAGCAGAAGCTTGTGCAGCCATATAAGCCTCAGCTGAGCCATTGTTATTTGTCTGGACAAAAGGTTCAAAATCCTCATTAAAATGATTCCAGCACTTAAGTGCTCCTTGACCAGTTTTAAGACAAATCTGGCAAACAATTTTTTATTTCCTTTTGGTTTGAAAACCTAGTTTTCCTTTACTTTTGTCAACATTATTCTGATAGTTTCCACCACCAGATCCCTTTTCTAGCACCATAGCTTCCCTTTCTAGCAAAGCTCCCTTTAAATTTTTGTTTAAATCTAGACTGTGCCAAGTGCACACTTGCATAACCACCATTTACCTAGTTATTAAACTCAATTCTACTCTCTTAACTTGGCAATATAGAGTAGATTTCAGCAAGATTTATCTCATTTGCATTTGCTGAAACTAACACTGCCACAAGATCATATTCTGACTTAAACCAGCAAGCAAATATATAACTTGCTCTAGTATTGGCTTTCTTGTCATGGCCATATTGTCTGCAATACTTTTGAGTTTTCTATAGTACTTAGTCATGGTTGATAACTTTTCCTTAAAGTTTGAAACTGAGCTCGAAGCTGTGCCAATCTTGCAATAGACTGACTACCAAACATCTTTTCAAGATAATTTCATATTTTTGTTGAACTCCTGCAGTATATCATTGAGCTAAGAACAACTTTATTCATCGAAGAAAACAACCAACTCATAAGTAGAGCATCTTGCTTAATCCAAATCTGATAATCCGAATTGATGCTTGGTTTCGAATTGCTTCTTAACTGATTAAGAAGTCTATTTAGACATGGCCTTACTCCACTTAATAGATCCTCGAGGTCATTTTCTCTTGCTGATGCCAAGATCTGTGACTTTCACAATAGAAAGTTATTACGATCCAACTTTATTGGATTAGAAAAATTGAATGAACTAGATTGACTGATGGCCAAGTTATTGAGTTATGATCTAAGGATCGATGATCTTATCAGATCGGGATTAGCTGTTGTATGATTTGCTATCTGAGCTCTAATATCAAGAGAGAAAATTATTGGTTTTGCTTTTTCTAAAAAGTGAAGGAAAGTTCAAGAAAAAAAAATGCAAAAGAAAATTAGAGAAAATGAAAAATTACTTTGAGTTTTTATTGATTAATATTTTCTTGACAACTTTCATCTAATACATAGTATTTATAATAAGTAGAATTTCTAGAGATGAATTAAAGTTTGTTACAGAATGGTTATGCAACTTGCATTTTCAGCGGGAAAGTTTGTTTAGTTTGTTACAACAATATTACCAATTAAATATCTTTGATCTACATTAGCTTTAAATTACTCATTCACGTCACCAGCATTATCTGTTGTATTCTTCCTTTCAATCTTTCACCCAATCTCGCTAATCATCTTTCTGCTCTCTCTCGTCGCTTGGTTCTTCTTCTACTTCGGACGTCTTTGACCCTCTTCGAATTTCAAGTCTACGATCTAGTCGTGATCACTGCGCTCTGCCGTGACGGTCACTGGCCTAGTCCTGACTCATGTATGGGTCAATGTGTTGGTTCGGTGGTTGTTGAGGTTGTTTTGGTAATTTTGCATGCGGGGTTGAGGAGTACGGATGATCTTGTGATGGATGACCAAGAGTTGCCTTATGGGTTTGTGAGAATATTAATTAAAAATTATTGAAATATGATTTGGGGATCAAGTTAAGTATGTAGGGTGCACACGGATCGAAGACGGACGCGAAAGGAGGCGAAAAATGAGAAGGCGCACCATGCGATCAGCGCCGCGGCGACCAGGAGTAGACGTCGCGGTGCCAGAACAGAACACTCAGTGCTGCAGCGCCGCAGCGCTCAGCAGAAGCGCGGCAGCGCTGGACGCGGGAACAGTATCCCAAAATTAGGAAACTTCCTAATTTCGTCTCTCACTTGCTCTAAGACTCTCTAATACGACTCCCACACGTATAGGGAATACCTAGGACGTCCCAATGCCTATATAAAGGCTATTAATTGGCTTGTAAACACAATTTAGTGATCTTGACAACCTTTGTGATCAAGTTAGTGAGATCTTTGTGATCTTAGAGAGATCTTGGTGATCAACAATAATCTTAGTGATTATTCTTAGTGGTTCTTTGTGAGAGAAAATCCCTAGAGAGAAAGAGAGAGTTTTCTTTGTGATCTTTCTTGTAATAAGCATACTTTTGTGGTTGGCTTATGATTCATAATAAGAGAAGAGTGTGATCTTGATCCGCCATAGACGTAGGCAAGTTACCGAACCACGTAATTCTTTGTGTATTTTTCTTTTATCCTTTCTCTCTTTTATTTTTTAATAACTTGTTCTACATTATTATATTACTTGGGTAAATTGTTTAACTTATTTGTGTGCTTCCGCTTCAACAGGATTTTTGCTTAATGATCTTGATAATGATAGCTTGCATGGGTCTTGTACTGTTATTTGATGATTTTATTGTTAATTGTTTTCAAAGTGAATATCCTTATTGTTCAAAGGAATTATATTGAAAATTTTCAACCGCTTAATATATTTATATCAAAATTGCAAATTCTTTATTGCTTTGTTTGAATCTGTCATTGCTCCATGCTTGTTCATTGGATGAGTTCCTCTGAGTTTCCATTTCTAATTTTCTACTTTGGAATTTATACCTTTAAAGGGGTTTACTGGTTTGGCTGAAATATTTGTACAAATTGAAATGCTAAAATAAGGCTGACACTTTTACGAAGCTCTTTAGCTGTATGCTTCCAAACAGCAGAAGCACTCTTATATTAAATGGACCTTTAGATTGAAGCAATGTTTGTATAAGAATGCAATGGAAAGGGAAAAGAAAGCAAGGTGGGAAAGATATTTGTAGCCAAATATACATATTTTCTCGTGTGGAGCCATTGCCAAATGGGTTTAAATTGGCGTTTCTAATGCTATAATGAACATAATAAACGCTCGTCAATTACAGTCTAAAAATACAGGATGAATTTGTATCCATGAAGCAGCCGATTTCATAAAAATGTTTTTGTATGCAACACTTTTTTATAGGCATTAGGTGTATGGGGATGATTTTAGCACATGCATTCTGCCTGTAATATTTTGGCCTCGGTTTTTATTTGGTTGGAAGTAATTGATCTAATCTTGTTATGAACTGTTGGTTTGGATTTTAGGGACTTAGAGTTGATTGTTGAATGTCATTATTATTAAAAAAAAATTGTATGTACACAAGGTCAATGGAGGATCAATATGTTCTCATCTTAGTTTTAATTATTGTTGACCACAAAAATTAGGTTCTTTGATCAAACTCAAAAAATTCTTTATCAATGGTTAAATTTATAATTTTAAAAAAATTATATTGATACTATGCCATTATTGTTCTTCATATATGTTCTTGGATTTGTCTGTTACAAAACATAAATTGGTTATGGTTAAACCTGTAATGATGTCGATGAAAATCTTTTGATGCCTAAGTCAATAAATAATATAAAAAATTTAAAAGTAATTGAATGCATGAGAGAAGAATGTCCACCCCTATGAAGTATACTCCCTTTATATAGGTGTTAAGATTTGTTAAATCTCTTTTAGTTAAGAGGTTAAGAAGTCTCATTTATTCATAGTATTTCGATGTCATGTTTTACTTGTCTTGAGACTTCTGACCGTTGAATTTCACTTATTTTCTAACTCTTTGGAGTTCTTAAGATGTTTGAGTCTCAGATGTACTCTTCGACACATTTAGTCTTAAGGGTTAATTATGTTTATCCATATATTAACTCTTCGACTTTTGATTATGAACTACTTATTTCTAAAAAATGATACTCGGTAGTGGAAAAGAAAACTCATCAACTATATGTTTATCCATATATTGACTCTTCGACACATTTAGTCTTAAGAGTTAATTATGTTTATCCATATATTGACTCTTCGGCTTTTGATTATGAACTACATATTTCTAAAAAATGATACTTGGTAGTGGAAAAGAAAACTCATCAACTATAAGAGACGGTCATCGAAAGAGACCTGGTCACTCTTTAAATTTCTTTAATATTATATTAAGCTTAGTATATATTTTTAGGCCGAATATACACCTTCTAAATTTTTACGAGTGTTCTATAATTTTAAACCTTAATGAATTAAAATGATTGAGCCTTCATGACTTCAGATTGATCTCAAGTCTTTTGAGTCTTTGTCATAAATTGACCCAAATTCTAAGGGACAACAATTATAGTCTCGAGTTTTTAAGTCTTTGTCATAGATTGACCCAAATTTTAAGGGGCGACAACTATAGCAGTGGCAAGAAAATGGTGAAAATTTATTGGGATTTGGTCTCTCTTGACAAGTCTGATTCTTGCTTTTTTTGTGATGGCACTGGATGATCAAATGTCACCCAAAATAACATTTTTGGACTCTCGAGAAATAGTCTCCATTTTCAACCTTTAATGGATGCATATATAGGTTTTTTGGCAGTATCCTGTTGTTTGGTACAAGACACTTTGTGGTGGTATACTCTTCCGCGACAATATTTTGTATACTCTTACTTCATACATTGAATACTTGCATGCCCAAAACTCACCTTTTCCCCCCATTGTGTATAATGAGAATCAACGCCCTTCACTCCTGGCCAGCAATGGAGAAACTTCTATGTGAGATGCTGATGACAACAATACTTCATCAAGCTTGATGCCACCTATAAGTGCAACTAACATCTTTTCATATATGAACTTGCAATTGAGAATTAAAAAATGGCCTTTCGGGACTATCTTAATTGGTCAGTTATCAGTATCAGTTGCAACACAACCTCCTTCAGTCCAAGGATTGTGATATGGATAATGCAGAAACCCCAAGAACTATAGCTAGAAAAGCTGATGTATGTGTTTGTTTTCTAACAGTTCCATTGTATGTATAACTATCTATCACTCTCTACTTAACATTCTTCTCTAATAAATGCAAGTTGAATTCAAAAAGGAAATATGCTAGGCAAAAACAGAGGTCATATCATATGGCATGCATAACGTTTATATGCCTGTGCAGGTGTAACAAGATGTAGAAAACCCAAAATTCTTTCATAATTGAAATGCTTGATGAGAATAAACTTTGCTGCCTTAGGCCTCCAGACTTGATATCATTGATGGAAAGGGTGACTGTAAGCATTTCTTGAAACATGTTTATGGGGGCTGAGCTTTCTACCATATGAGAGAACCATCACAAAATCCTTGGCTGAGCTGCCTACTGATGTTTGTATTCTTTTAGATGCTGAGGTTGTCTGCACCCACCAGGTTACTAAATTATGCAGTTGCAAGGTAGAAAGCACTGGCTGACCTCGCAATGAGATTTCCACCTGTGTAAATTACAAAGCGAAACAGTAGCTTAGAATTTCAATATTGTAGAAACTACATAGCCTCTTTTAAGTTGGTATACAATTATGGAGAAAGTAGAGGTGAACTTACCTCAGTCTCACTAATAAGATCGAGTTTTTTCGCGAGATACTTTTTGATGAATGAAACGGGTAAACTACCATCCCTACAAAAATTTTAGATAACTCGTAAATGAAATCATGTGCTTAAAATAAGTTTATAACAGCATCAAGATTGTCCTATAAGAGCAGAAAACTGGTATCATCTGTGCTGATTTATAAGGTTTCACGGTGAGGAAAAAAAATAGAGAGGTGCTCTGTTTTTCCTTGCACTTATGGACCTCTAATTGGTTTATACTGTTCCATGATCAAAATGAATCCAAAATTTATGCAGAAATTATGTTCATTTGTAAGCACTTAAACAATTCTGTAGACAGGTAAAGATATTGAAGACAGTTATAATTGGTAGTTGCCGAAAGGCAACTTTGAGAGTGGTACACAAAGACCTCCAGATCATTTAGAAACCGCATGCATGTAAAAAAATGAAAATAGATTTACTTAAAACCTCAAATAAATGACCATATGACGCATAAATGTAAGAAAATGAAAATATAGTTACTTAAAATCTCAAATAAAGGGCCATATGACATATTGACTGTCAAATAAAAGCAAAGGCTACAATGGCAAATCATTTGATGTTCGAAAGTAATTTTAGCAAAGACATATAACTTACAAAGGTATAAAACACATTTGTTTAGTGCAATAATTTCTTTGCAAAACCAGAAAGGGAACAGATTAAAGAGGACAAAAATGGAGGCACTAGGAGTACTTCCATGTATTGGAATAATGAAACTCACTTGACCCTCAAGTAGCATGAAGATATCTGAGGCAGGGGCGCATCACCTTCCCTAGAAACATGAAAAAGAATCAGAAACTCAGTTTATATGACATTCTAATGAATAAATTCTATATCAATCAAGATCAATTATTTCAAAATGCAAAGAAATAAGATCTCACTGGTCCTCGGAAGCAACTAAAGAGAACCAAATTGGACAAAATCTTCCATCATGTTTACTACGTGTGTCAACCACAACTTGGGCTGGGACATTCAATCCCTCAGAGACAGTTGCTTTTCTGGGTCGACCGTGAGATTTTCTAAGTTTCACTGAACTAGATGGTCCAGCACTTGCATCATTTTCATTACAATGGACTTTGGATGAATTGCCACATTCCGTTAATTTGGCTTTAGTGAGTGGTTCGTTGTCATGGGCATCAAGCAATACTGGTCTGCCAACCATCCCTCGTGAATTAGACTTTGTTTTGCTTGCAGCATCTACCAGGACATTTAAGGGTTTCCATAAATCAGCTTTCCCATTCAAGGGTTCAGCACTGTCCTCGTTTCCTTTATCAGGTTCGGGTGTGTGTTGGCTATATGTTTCAGCAGCAGAAGGAATCTGCATCATGGTAGTTGGGCATATTAGAAGATAAAGGCTATCAATTAAAAAAATAAGATACAAAAGGAAGGACAAACTATTTTGTTAACAATAAAGGATGTTCAATGATATAGCAAACACAAGTAACCAAGCATGGCAATCTTTACCTGCCTTTTTTTGTGTGTAGTTAAGCGTAGAGTTTCATGAGATCTTAAACTCTCTTGGTGATCTCCCACGTCCTTAATGAGCTCCTCAATTGGAGAAGTATATTCGTGTAAAGCAAGATTCTTTTTTGGACCCAGGTTTGATCTTCTTCCACTAAAGCTAGACTTGGCTGGTAATTTAGGTGTGCTGACAACCAATGAAGATAAAGATCTCTCTTTTCTTCTAGCTGGCAATGAGATTGAGGACATAGTTTCAGGTGCATTCAAGTTTTGTTGTTTTGAAGGGAAGATTTTGAACCTTAGATCCTGTAAATTGTGGTCTGCCCTGTAGAATATAAAATATTAAAGAAGTGTTATTAGACAAACCTCTTCTCGGATGTCCTCATGAATTGCAATATCACCATCTGAGTCTCTAGTTTCTTTCAACAGGTATGCTAAACAAATTGATTTCTAACTACAGGATCAAGTATAGTGCTTGGCATATATGGTACCAGATAATCGCACATCAACATACACGCAAACAACAAGAACAAGAATAGGCAAGCAAGCAGCCTCCCCACACCAAGGGTGGGTTCTCTCTTTGTTATCAGAATTCCAGAGACAACTAATATCTACAATTTGCTACTTTGCTATCTGTTTACATGATATTACACTGTACAGCATCAGGATATCCCCAAGGAAAGAAAAGTTCAGATACAATAGACTTACCTTATATGCTACCACTTGAATGAAAATACAATTTATCTATAAAGCTCGTGAAAATGGACAATATGACCTTCATCAGCCTAAGATAAATAACTTGAACAAGTCAAATACACCAAGTGTTGCACAAAAAAAATTAATTACTTAACTGTTTGATGAATAAAATACTGCCTACATAATTTGGCATGACTGTTTTCTCCTTTTTAACCTACAGATAAAATTTATATATTCATAAATAGTAATCTATGCAAACTGTGTATACATAACTTTGCAAGATAGGCATGGCAATTCATCCATATTTTTGGACCTTATTGAAACTGCCAGCATGTCATTCCAGGAAACAAATTTTTCCAAATTCCTCCCATATAAATTTTACCCCACAGAAAATTAAAATGCAGCTACAGTCAACGATGAAAATCAAATAGAGCTCCAACTTCAACCCCCACAGTGACTGCAACATACGATAAGCCCTAGTCCTGAACAACTATGCCACTATAACCACAGCACAAACATCATGTAAGAAACAGATTTTGTTCTATATCTTTCATAAAGGAATAATAACCAAAGCAATATATTATACATGAAAATCATCAATATCCTCGTTCCAAAACAGATTTTTCTTTTTCTTTTTTCCAGATAAATTTACATTGTGCAGAATTACATTGTCAACAGGCCTCCTAATCTAGCTAATCATCCATAGTTTCCCCTTAAGTAAATTTTATTTGCATTACTTAGGTTATTATTCAGCAACAATTACCTTACATGAATCATTCACAGGAAAAATCATTTTTTAACATTCCAGCAGTATAAGATGCAACCCATTCTATTGCATAGAATTGCTGTGTATGCATTAGCCATGTAGCTATTCTATGAACTTTATGGTTGATAGGAGAACATTATCTGATACCTGAGTTTCTCCAGTGGAGCACAACCAAGGTTAGTGTTGCATACTGGACAACTATCAAGGTCCTCCTCTGTTATCTTCTCATATATGCACTTCCTGCAAACTGTTTAACAATTTAAAGGCATGTATTAGTTAGTTCAGCATAACTGTGCATATACAGTATACAACTCATTCAACTTATAGTCACTGCATGGAATGCATGTAAGAAAGAGGTGAGTTCCCAGAACATCAGGGGAAGGAAAGAATTAACGAGCAAGTAAAGCATAAAATAGCCAGAACAATTAACAGAACAAGCAATGGCAACAAAATTTAATATTTTTAACATTGGAAGTCATAGGAACGACTATTCCTCCGAAGCAACTTTCACACGGAACGATCAAAGCATTAAAATCAAGAGAAATTTGCCAAAAATAGGATGATATAAATGAACTTACCTCACTAAAACTAAGGGTGCAAACATGATTAGGAAGCGTGAAGAAAGTGGCAATTACTTTGCCACAAACCATGCACCAAATTATAAGAATTACCTCTTAATAGCGGCAGGCAAACACATCACAATCAAACGAAGTGTTATCATTGCTCCAGACAGAGCAAATCCAAACTAAATCAAATTGGAAAATTACCTCTGATTCTCTTACCACGATACTAACATTAGTAATGATAAAAACATACACAAACTTGTATCACAAATAACCATATAATAGTTTAATCAAATTTTAAAAACAAAAAAGATATATAGAAAATTACGTGAAGAACAAAGAACACAGATCAAAATAAACAAACAAGAACGCATTAAATTACATCGAAAATCAATAATGGAAGAAAATAAACCGAAATAGAGATACACACAAAGAATGAAAGCGATCAAACTCACAGGAGTGAAGGCATTCAGATATGGTCGTGGCATCTTTAAAGAGCTTGTCGCAGATAGGACACGTCATGCATGCTACTAACTTCTCTCTATTCACCTTCAACACTTGGTGGCCCCCCTTGGTGGTCGACGCCGTCGTTTCCATCTTTCTTCACCACCACATCCAAATTACAACACAAAAACTGTACGCACTCTAAGCACACAATAAGAAAAAAAAACACAGAGTCACGCTCATTTGTGTATGTATTTGTATGTTATATTGTGAATATATTCACGTACTCATCATGGTGCATGTCACGAATATGCGACCAATCATCAGATTTTACCTCGTTTTGGACGATAGAGAAACAAAATCAAAAGGAGAATGGACTCTTGGTTTTGTTTTTCTTGGGTCTGTTTGGTGGGCGAGAAAAAGAGATAGCAGAGCAAAAGAAACGGGATGATTCGGAGTATTCGACGTGGGTCTTGTTCTATTTGAGACAACGGCAATGGCTTTGATGATCTGTTCGAGGCTCCAATATATATAGTGGCATCGAAAGTGAAAAAAAAAATAATAATAATTTTGTTATTATTATTATTATTATTATAATGAAAGACAAGTCAGTTCTCGAAAGAGAAAGAGCGAAGTCTGATACTCGCTATTAACGAAGAGTTACAAAGGAATTGTTGATAAAATGCGCCGCATGACTAAACAATGCACTTCAGCCCACAATTTTCTTTTGCTTCTGTGTTGTGTTGAGCGCAGGAGTTACGGCGCTGGGAGCAGAGTAACGGACAGCCTGCGCAAGTTAGAGAATGCCACGTGGATGTCACGTGGAAGATGTGATGGTAAAATTGTAGTTTCCTGTGCTAAAGTCAAAATCAGCTAGAGGTTATGCCGATGGCTGCTATTGATCGAAATACAAAGTAACTTTAAAAAAAATAGATTGGACTTGATCTACGTCGAATACGTACATGTGTGGAGCCCTCGTCATTAGTTAAACCTAAAAAAATAAAAGGTATTATTATTGCATTAATAAAAAAGAGTATTATTATTAGAAGAGTGAGTGTTAGTCGAATTAGTAGCTTCTTATGCGATGTTTATTTAGATTAGAAGTTCGAATTTGCATGTTACGATTTATAAGCGTGTGTGTTGTATATTCAAAAAAAAAATATTGTATCAATAAAAAAATAAAAAAAAAATTATAAAAAATAACTTTTAATAATTATGTTAGAATTTTTCACCGAAATTTATAGTTACAAGTATTTAAAAATTATAAGAGAAAAATAATTACAAGAATTTATATAATTTGATAAATTATTTATATTTACAATAGATTAAAAAAAATTAACTTCTTTTATTATTTTATGATTATTAATTAATTACTTAATAATCACAAAGATCACACAAAAAATGATAAAGAATATTCAATAGAACGAACTCTTTAAAAATTTATACAATAATTTCTTACATACTCGGTATTTAAGTATTCTTTAAACTCTCTATTTTCTTCGTTAATATTTATCATCCTAATGGCTTTACAAGGATTTATGTATGTTTCAAAACGTTTTCAAAAAATTTATATTAAGTTGAAATAAGAGTTTATATATGAAAAAAGTCTAAAACTAACTTAAAAAATGCAAAACAACACTAAAATAAGAAATTGGCGCTATGGCCTAGCTCCCTTAAAGTTTGAAAATGCACCCATCGCGCACTTTCAGTCTCTATTTACTTTTAGTTTTTAATTTTGTTTTAATCTCATTTGTCCATCACATTCTTAATCTCGTAATGTTTCTTTATTGATCTCTAATTCAAAATCATACTCAAATGTAATTTTAAATTATTAATTTTTAATAAATTATTTTTTTTCTCCATTAATAATTTGTATGATTTGTTGTAGTAGAAGAATCAACATCTGAGAATACAAGGAAATAATGGAGATGAATTTAGTGATTTTGTTTTAGATGGAAAGGACAAATATAAGAGGTGTGATTATCGAAAGGACTACATAGAAAGAAGTTGCAGCAGCTTAATTTTATTGGAGAGTTATGACTTGTGTATTTTTCCTTTTAATCTTTAAGTGTATTTATTATCTGTCTCCCATACATATATTCATGCACATAAAAATGAATACTAGCATAATGTTTATGATTAATGAAATTACAGCTACCATTTTACAAAAAAGAAAAAGAGGAAGAAGAAGATGAAGAAGAATTATTAAGGACATGAATGATGAACCCATTTATGAACTTTGATTTACCATCTCATGTAAAGAGGAAGAGATGGATTATACAGATAAAGAGTGCAAATTTACTCAAAAGAATAAAATCATTTGCAATAAATTTTCTGGAAATTCTAAGTACAAGAAAAATGAACTTCAACATCTTTATCTTCGAATTTCTAAAATGTTCTTTCATCTATATCATGCCATTCTTTGAACATATTGTTGTTTCTGTTACTCTAATTTCAAGATAGATTTGGTATGAACTTGCACCCAAGAGAGACCCAAATATTACTATGAAAATAGAGAATCCCAAAAAGAATTATAGAGAAGAAATAGTTCAAAACAGAAAACCAATTTTCATGATTATTGCTTCCTTCAACTTCATGAGATTGTGAGCAAAATAAACAAAGTGTAGTTGTAGAGAGAAAGAGAGAGTACCTCAAATTTTCAATTCTTATTCAACATACTATTACTTTTTCATTTTCTTCCATTAAATGTTTGTGAATCTTTCTTTTTTCATGATTTAGATAGATGTTCATAAATCATTTTGTTCAACTTTTGGTGTTCTCTTTAATGAATTACAAATGTAAAAAATTGCAATCTTTTCGATATCCATATGTACTACGTGTAATTTACTATATGAATGATACTTGTAAGATTGTAATTAAATACTTACACCAAAGCGAGTGAAATAATTTTCTTTATCAATTTAAATTGTTCAAAATTCTATCCGATCAATAAATTTACTGTGGCATCCCTAGATGGGAAGGAATTCATCATTCATCTTAGGCTAGTACTTTCACACCTATAAATTTCTTTGCATTCTCATCTTAAAAGTTTGTATCATTATTTATATTCCCTATCTTGAAATTCTTTTTGAGTTTTTTTAGTGATTTTAATTGATAAAGAAACAAGATAAATTAAGATTTTAATTTAGTTACTTAATTTAAATTGATTTGTATTCTTTTAGATAAATTTTGTATTTTAATAATATTTAACTTTTTAAATTTTATTAAATTTATTTCTTTTTTTTTTAACTTATTATAAACTCTATAAATTTAAATTTTCATTGATGAGAATATAATGTAATATTTTTTTCTTTTAAATTGTTACTTGATATCAAAATCTCATGGGTTATTTTTTTTTTTTTTCTTTTGGCCTCCATCATGCAATATTTTTCCTTCTCTAAATCTCTACAAGGTTTTAAAATCTCATGAATTAATTTTTTTTTTACCTCCATTATGTTATTGTGTAGTAGCCATGTAAAACCGCATGCAGGCCAAACAAGGGCTACTATGCAGTAATTAAAACAAGTTTATAATCAATTATTTTTTTACTTTTCTTTTAATTATTAAGCACAACCAATTTCTTCACACCATAATTTCCCTCTATTAATAAATTTTTTCCTCCCCGTCAACAATAACCATAAATAGTGATCATAAATAGTAATTATAAACAGTAACCATTGTCTTGGTCATTCATATTCTTATATTTTTCTTCTTAATTATGGAGGCTGCTACAAATAACTAAAATATTTTTCACAACACGCAAGAATCCAACGAACCACTTATCATCATTAACACAAATAATTTTCTAAAAAAAAAAAGTAAGAGCCACAATGCCAACATGTAAAGCAACAGCATTGCAAACACCACCTTACAATAGCCATTTCTCTCTCTCTTTCTGTCACGCCTCAAACTCAAAAGATCTGATACATGACATCACTTACATACATTCAATAATGTGCACTCACAAATAATATTATATACTAATTTTAAACTTTAATTCAATATAGAAATTTTTAACAAATTGCTAGTAAGTTCAACATTAAAATCAACCCATAACCTAATATATAAACATAAATTTCTATTGACAATATTTAAACATTTATTTCAATTTCTTTCAGAATTATAATAATTGAATTATGACTGAGATAATTAGTAAACCAGAGATACGCAAAGTTTTCTCAGAGATTAACACTCTACTACGTCACCAATAGCAAGTTTATTATCGGAAGCTCAGAATATATTCATTGCAAATTCTTACTTAAAATCAACCAATAACTACACTTTGTGAAACTTAAACTAAATTCAACCACTCACAATAAAATAATACATAAGTATTTATTCAATAGAGACAAATCAAATATCTTATCCCACGTGTCCTCAAATGAAATACTCAGCAACCTAGCAACTTAGGGAACCCAAGGAATAGCAGAAGTCTTGCCAAATCCGCTAAGCACACATGTACCTTATTTACTTGAAATCACCATAAACCATAATGAGTATAAAACTCAGTAAGCATACTAGTTTTTCATATATTAAATACAAATATATATATGTACACAATGCATATGTATGGTATGCTGTAATAAATCAAAATCATAATCTTATCAAATTACATGTCATGTAAGCGCTTACACATTCTTTCAAAATATATAAGAGGAATACCATAACTCAACTATTACTTAATAAGACTTACATATCACATATCATATAATGAGTCAAATGTCACTTGTAGGTGACATACCGTATGAGAGAAATAGTACAAGTGAGGTTTTTAAATTACACATATATAATACTCATGCCCGAAGGTAAAAGCCAAACTCTCACCCTAATCATCGGTGAGTCCTCTCACATGCACTAATACGCCACCACACGAATGTGATGACTCACTCTTCCTTTAGGTACCAATAGGATCCTTCCTACATATGGAACACATAACATATACCAATCCCGAAGAAAATGCCACACACAAAGACTCCACAAATCACATAAAATCTCTACTAAGTTAACAGTGAGTCAAGCATCCTCAAAATACAAAATATTTTTCTTGGACATATTACACTTCAAAAGCTCTCTTTGTTAAACACATTTCACTTTGAAAGCTCACTTTAAAAAATACATATATGTCATGTATGTCCATACTCACATTCATAAACACATGTCTTCACATTTCATATCAAAATATACTTTAACATAACATAAACATATTTCTAACCACATTTACAAAATCATACATAAAAATTACTATATTTATTGTGATTTTAGTAAAAAGTCTAGTATACTTACCTCTTAACACTTTTAGTTACAAGGCTTAAATCTCCTTAACCTATCAATGGAGATTAATCCTTTCATGAGCCTCAACATTCATACAAAACACTTTAAATAGCTTACAAAATTACATATATTACACATATCACATTGAAGTAGACATTACTTGGTTTCTCAAAACCTGTCATTTTGACCACTTACATTTAACAAAATTTTCTTATACATCAAATGATGTCCAATTACTCCAAAATCAGAATACATCATTCTTGACTCATATATCCTTCTTATATATGAATATTATATCATAATTCCTAAACAATCCATTCCATAAACACCATCGAATCCAAACTACGAACCTGGCAGGATCAAGATATTTACTGAACAGTATTCAATCTTCTAATTTTATAAAATCATGTACTAACTTAAAAATTATAAAACTACCACAAAATTACTCTTAACACATATCTAAATCCATGATAAATATTTCACTTCAAAATTATTGTCAAAAGTATTTTAAAACTATTTTATTCTATAGCTTTAAAAATATGTTAATCAAATATTGCAATGAGCTGATACTCTTTAAAAAATCATAACAATTTAATCATATTGATCTAAATTCTCAATTCTGAGTATATCATATTAGACATATAAACTTATCATATTTCATAAATTCGTAATTTTTTAAAATTATTCAGCAGATTAAAAATTATTTGTCTCTGTATCATACTATTAACACAGGAAATTTTCAGAATTTCAGGGTCATTTTGGTAAATTTACTAAAAATATTTTCAATCAATTCAAAGTCTCAAATAATTTTAAACATGTCTAATTTCATATACTCAAAATTCAAAACTAGAATCAAATCAAAACAATTTATAAAATTCTTGGATGAATAGATTATCAAGCAGAAATTCTGTAATTCATCATGATTTATCAAGCTATCTACATAGATCATCATCAATTCTCACAATATCTTACGAAATACACGTCAAATCCTCAATTGTACATATTTTCAGAAATCAAAACTTAAAGGAATTAACTAATTTAACACCAAAAAATTAAGAAAGGGTTATAATATACCTCTTAAAGTTTAAATTCTAACTCTCTTCTTCTTTTTCTTCTTCTTCTTCTTCTCTTTCTCTCCCATTTCTTTCTCTCTTTTTTCACTCTAAAAGAGGTAGCTCGACCAAAATGAGTGAATTAGGGTTTCAAATATGTATTTTTATACTAAGAGGCTAATTTTTAGTATTTATAAATTAGCCCCCAAAACTTTTAAAGTATTACAATTTGGTTCATAAAATAAATTTAAAGTCTTACAAATAAATCCAATACTAATAGTATGTCTTTAACCTATACAAATACTACTAATAATAATACATAAATTAAGTATCACCCACATACAAATAAAATATATATATATATATATATAAATACACATTCTTACCGGTTATAGATACTAGTTACTACACTTTCAATTATATTACAAAATTAAACTCCCGTAAATTATCTCTCCTCATTTTTATTCTCAAATGACTCTTAAAATAAAATAAATAAAATAAAAGACTCATTTGGAGTTAGCCAACTGCATTGAAGAATAATCAATACACTAAAGAGCATAAGGGCTTAGTCAAGTTGGTTGAGCTCTCCAAATCTTATATGGGTTCAAATTCCTCCTCCTTCTAAATAGTGCATAAAAAAAATATATTATATGTAATCCCTTTCAAAAAAATAATAATCATTACATTGAAAATCAACAGACCTTTAGAATTATTAGGATAAATAGTGAAATAGATGCACTTCCATCATTATCTATTCTTCTCGTGGAAACCAATAAAAGAGAAAGAACCAAAATTGCATCTAATTTGTAACTCCTTTTCACTTCCCTTTGTATTGGATGTTCATGAACTCCATTTTTTTTTCTGCATTCTTCATTTCTTTTAAAATTTTAAAAAGTATCAAAATTTATAATCCTGTCAAAATCCATACAATAAGAAAAAAATTTATATACATGACAATTATTTAAAAAAGTTACGACCTAACTTTCCTATTAGTATGAATTAATTTTTATTTTCAAAACATATTGTGACATGGTTATTGAGAGATTACAACATTTTTCGTGCATGTACTTTTTTTGTTTTTTCCATTAAGATCTTGTCGCGAGGGAGAAATTTTCTCTGAAAATTTAAATGAAGAATGATCCGTTCCCTATTAATACATCCACACCTACATGAATTACTCGTATTTACTCATTAATTTGTCTAAGTATTTGATACTTTAAAAAGTGATTTCAGTTTAGATAGGATCATCGGATACAAGTTGTAATTAACATCCAAATTTATTATATCAAGAGTAGTACTAGATTTGCATAATTAAAATTAACTATTGTATCTTACGAATATATCGTCAATTGATGATTATCATTTATTATATATTTATTTATTTTTAATTTTTATTAATATAATAATTATATAATATCAAATGTCATATTAGTTGAAATATAAAATTTGCAATCTAATTATATAAATATAACCTTACTATTATATTAAATAGTATTATATTTTTCAAATTTATATAGTAATTTGTTTTAAAATTTAAGATACACTATTTGAGTTTTTTTCAATTTATTCTCAACTTTGACTAATAACAGTAATATGTAAAGAGTATTATCTTTTTTTTAATAGTTTGTAGCATAGAAGGGAATTCTTTACTATCCAATCTATTTTTAGTGCTTGTTTGATTGGTTTTTTTACTGGTTAAAATAGTATTTTTAGTACTAATTTTTTTTTTAAATTTTTTTATGACGTTTAATTGTAATTAGATAAAAGTCTTTTAAGATTAAAAAAATTTATTTTACTTCTATTTATAAAAGTATAAATTTTGAATTTTTGAGAGTAGGGTTTTTTTTTATCTTTTTATTATATTTGTGTAATATTACATATACTCTAATAATATTTTTTTATTTTTATAGTATACTCTTAATAAAAATAAACTCAATTCAACTAATATATGTTTAATATTTTCTTAAAATTTATCATATCTCCATATCTCCATATCTCTATAATTATCATATTTTTACAAGAATCTACTAAATTTTTTTTATTAATTATTTTATTTTTACAAGACTCTACTAAAATATTATTTTATTTTTAATTTGTCTATCAAATATAATAATTTATATTAATTCATTGATTATGTATTAATTTTACTTAATTTTTGTGTTTTAAGAAATTAAATTTAAAAAATACATAATAAATTTAAACTTATACATAAAAAATATTGAATTATTTAAATTTTGAATATAAAATTTATTAAATATTTTTTTAATAATTAATAATATATAACTAAATAATCTAATACTTTAAAAGAATTTTTTTAATTAACAAATCAATCACTTTTATAAAAAAAAAATTATTTTTAAAAATTCTATCTTAAAAAATTTTATTTTTAAAAATTCTATTCAAAAAGTTCAATTAATTGAACCCTTAATATAGTAATTTGTTCAATTTTATAGAAAAAAGAAAACAGATTTAGTTTCGCTTTCAGAATAAAGCTGGTGAAATTATCCAGAAAACAAACATGCTATTGTCAACGCTGACGGCAATCCTTAAAGTACAACAATCTCGACAGAAACCCACCACCCAGGAACCACTAGAGGAAATATATTAATTATTTATATACATATTGTATATAGTGTTTCAAATAAAGAAGACATATTTGCGGGCGTTTTGCACAAATACCTAGTGCCTGATACACATTTTTTAAAACAAATACTTCCGTCAGAAACAATTACTTGAAAGTGATTTTTGCAGAAGCACGTGCTTATGCCAAAGCTATTTGAAATGCAGCTAATTAACTACGCGGTGCTACTCAAGAACATTGCTCAGTGAATAATGATTTGGACAAATAATAAAAAGAAACTTAGGAGGAACCATTGATAACAATTATTTGACGTAAAATGTAACAATAGTTTACAAGTATGATTTGTAATGCGACCTTTAAACAGTATTGATGACTATGAAAGAGAAAAACGACAAGGGTAACTCGGGGGAAAAAGAAAAATCCATCTGTAAAATGTTTCTACAATTACCAGGATTGGTGCCTGCTGAGATCACCTGACCAATTTGTTGAAAATTCAAATGAACTTGCCTCAGCCTTGTGGCCCAAACCTTCCATTTGAAATTTACTATTACTAGAGACACAGAGACTTGTGCCTTTCAACCATTATCAGGAAATGACAAGTAAATCCCCCAAAGTAAAGATGGGGCTATAATCCTGCAAATCCCATCAAGGATCTTTGGCATTCATTCCCCCGCACGTTAACGGAGTCTCCAAAAGATCCTTTCATGCAGTGGATGGTGAGTTAATAAATCAAGATCCAACCAAACCCTTGTAGCGAGCATACCACATAGTTACCATAAACGTTACTGCACAAAATATTCCTGTGACAATGACCACCTACCAATATGAAAGTAAAAATCATTCAGTAATGTGACGGGGAATTTTACTCTAAATCAGCAGCAAACATGACTTGCTTTTAAAAATTTGCATACCCATTTAAACATGTAGCCGTGATCATCATTCCATGTATAAGGGATATTCATGCCAAATATTCCAGCTACCAAAGAGTAGATGGATAAGCAGACAGTTCCTGAACTTAGAAAGAGTTCTAACTGCAGCATGAAAGTGAAAGGATAAATTTACAAAGTTTATGTAAATGTTCCAATGCTTAGTATCTCAGACCAAACCAAAATGAAACACACCCCTAATAGAAAACCAAAGACAAATGGAAGGAAAAGAAATCAGCAGCAATATCGGTGTCATATACAATATAGAGAAGATTAAAGCACCTGAATGAGCTGATTACGATGATTATCCAGCTGCAAAATAGATGTTTAACGATAATCAGATGAAGAAAAAAAACGTGTAAGTTGACAAATAAAAAAATAAATTTTTTTTTCAATTCAAAGTTGGGTACCTGAATATTAATGTAATCCTCAGTATCATCAATATATTCTCGCAGCTGCAAAAATTCACATCAAGCTATCAGAGAAATTATCTGTCATATATACAATATCTGGTCCAGATATTTGTGGTTTGTTAAGCCTGACAGCTGCAGGCTTGAAGTTCAGGTAACATTTCCCAAGGTTTTGGGCTCACTATCACAAGAAGGGAATTCCGGAAAGGGCTAATTCCCCTAGAAACGAATCTATTACACATTAAAACAAGATAAGCACATGAAAAAGCTCTCTGAAGGTGAAATTTGACCTGGCACGTTGAAAAACCAAGTATTATATGCAAAATAAGGTAAATTACAAAGAATACTCTATCTTAGAGGAAAGAGGTCCTTCTATTACACACCAACATAACTTTTGCCAACACCTTATATATTGAAAATTAAATGAAAATTTTTAAACCAAACACAATTGAATAAAGTAGATCAAATTCTGTGTTGAGTTCAGAGAAGGGGCGGGCTGACAAATTATATCATGTAACCAGGACATATATGGGATAACTAAAAGGAAATTAACATGCTGGCACACATACAAAAACCCAAAGTTGGTTATTGGCTAACACTACATAATCCATTTCCAGCTGTCAAATTTGTAAAATTTATAATTCACTTAAAGTAGCTCATTACTTCTTGAAAAGTATTAGTCGCATATATCATTCACAGTGTTTCTATATGGTATTGAAAGCATTGTGTGTACCCCATGTTAGCAAAACAAATACAGCAGATAAGCAAAATAAATTTACATCTGGAATAACACAAGACTCAAGGCTCCAAAATAAAAAGATGATTGAACATTATCAAAGAAAAACAAAGAGAGAACATACCGTCGTTAACTTATTTAATGTGCTGTCAATTTGCATAAAGTAAGCCTGCAATATATAGATTTTTATTAATTTAGAATTTCAGATTTGAAACAATTTTTTTAATCTGATAACATGACAAATGTGAACAAAATCACTGTTGTGACCTCTAGTAACATTTCAAGCTCCTCAACATCATTTTCATCTCCACGAACTGTAGCTAAACTGGCTCTACTCGCTCTGGATATCTTTGAGCCTATGGTAGGGGAAGCAGCAAACCAATTAGCGGCGCCTGAACCACTAACAGGTGAAGATGCGCCAGCCAACTTTCTTGACAAATAAAGGTCAGCCATATCATCATCATCATCAAGCAGTTGTTCAAGTTCATCCCTCACCTAAAATAAGTGAAAGGCCCCAGGATTAGTTCTTAGCTTATTCTATATTACATTAAGATAACTTGAGCATAACATATCAGGAATGATTCTGCTCAAGGACATGAAAGAAGTTGTGCTGAATAATTTCTGCTGCAGGAGACAAAAATAAATTTCTTGGCAGTGGACCTTCCACAATGTGGGATTGCTAGCAGGAAAGCCTTTCACATGCAATATTTCAAGGTTCCAAGATTATTTTTATCAACACTGAAGCCTCCAATCTATTCAACTGCGTATAAGTCCCGAGAGTTGAAGAAAGAAGTTTTAATTATATAGTACACAGTTATGAGAATAAATTTTCTGCTCTAAAATATCTCATAAAAATCAAAGCAGTGCGCATGTCCTAAACTTTTCTATTGACAATCCATCTTGCTGACTATGACAACAGTGTACAATCTTATTTCTGCAATAGAAAATTCTAAACTATAAGAATTTATATTTCCTATTGAATACACAAAATTCACTTCCGATAAATACCTTACATCCTTTTGCTCAAAAAATATAGTCAAAGATAACTTTAGTTTCTGGAATAGATTATTATATCACTCACCAATTTGGTTTCAACTTTAAGATCTGAGTATATGGTTACTAGGATATAGATACCAATGTTTGACCATTTGAAAGATGATGTTCCCATATGGATTGGTTAAATACATTACAACTTCAACTTCCTTTCAAATATTTTCTTGGGTTGAAAAAGAGATACATCCCTGATTGGTACTTGACTATTCCTATCATCCCTTTTTGACCTGCTAACTAAATAAATGAACAAAGATGTAGAGAAAAACCCTAATCTAAAAAAAAAAAAATTAATTGATTGAGTAAAAACTTCTTCAGGACTTCAATTAGTGAATTTGGATCATAGATGTTGAAATGAGAGAGAATAAACTAACATGCCTTGTAAAGAAATTATTGGGATCTATATCCGGTAGGACTCAGTGCCCACCTTTTGCGACATGGGGAGTCCTATCACGCATCTCATCTGATGTGATATAGTTCAGAATGTTTCATAACATCAATGAGAAAACAAAAGGAATAAGATAGTTTCTCCTAATATAACACAGCAAGTTCATAACTTCTATGTTTATTAGATTCAAATTCATCAATTCCCATAAAAGAAACGTATCTCTGTAGATAATCATAATTTGTAAACAGAATCATGAATAGCCGGAGAGAATTTAAGAATGCACATGCAGAATGTTTTGGATAACACAAGGCCCATTACGTTTACCTTTTGGACACGAGCAGTCAACCTTGTCATTGCACTCTTCAATTTGCGAACCCTATCCAAATTGCGGCTACTAATCTGCATGTTGAAGTAATCCATACAGAGGTACATAAAGGAAATAAGACAAGGAGGCAGAAAGCAGAAGGTTGAACAGATTGACTCAATGATGAAAAACAATATAATAATTTTTCATTTTTCTTTCAAAAAAAAAAAGATCAAGCTAAACAAATTTCTCTCCAAAAGAAACATATGTGCTAAGCTTGACAGGCTGAAGGCATGCAGACAGGTTAACGAAAGGAGCAGAATAAATAGAAACTTAGAAGCAAAATATTTGTGGTTGTTACAATATGACTAGAATGATTGTAAAATTTTAGGGAAAAAGGTAAAAGATATCGGGCTCTCATACAATCCACACTCCTCCAAGCCTTGATTAATTTCCTATCGCAATCCTAGCAAGCATGCAAGTATCTAAAACAGGGCCAGCCAAGATTTTAGTAGATGGGTTAAGAGGCCTTAGTCAACCAACTCCATTGAGAAACCATCTTGGTACCAGGGGAGAACCAGAATATCTACTTGGGGGGGCCAAACTAAATTATTGTTCAATTTATAAGTAATATAATATTTTTGAACTACACGTTGTAGTAAGCTACATACCCAACTAACATCCACTACAAATATACTCTTCATAGAAATATTTTAATTTTTGATAAACCATTCCCATACACAGACACTATGACTCCCTCCTCCATAAGCAACCAACTAACAAGGTATCTCCCAAGGATAACCTCCTTTAATCTGAATCTCAAAGCATTCTACCAAGAACATATTGTTAATACTGCAAGTCCACACTAACAACTGAAACTGATATTTGAGCACATGTGATTTTAGGCCTACACATCAGCAATTTTTCCCAATTACACCTCAACCAAAGCGTTGCCAAATATTTTATACTCTCCTTTTCCTGTTCATCTATAGCGGAGGAAAAGGTAGGATAGACCGGTGTTATTGCAAGCAGATGAACACAAAGCAACATACCAGAGAAATAACCACAAGAGAAAAGTATAAGTACACACCTTGGAGGTAAGCTCATCCAAGGCAGGATAAGCAGCAGTCTCAAGTTCTGTAGTACGTGCAGCGAGATAACTACAAATGGCCTCCAAAGCTACCTCCAGGGCTCGGAACTCAAATGGAGATTCTGCATAGTATAATCCACATTATTCAGATAGTAAAATAAAATAAAATAAAACTAGTATTTAAAGCAATCTAAAACTTCAAAGCAAGGAAAAAAAATGAAGAAAAAACTAATATTTGAAACAATCAGAAACTCCAAATGATGCAAAGAGACTTTTTTTTGTGAGGGAGAAGGGCTTATTAATAAGCCAGGCACATCAGAAAAAGTCCTTATTGTTCTTGTCCACTAACTCAATCCATAAATAATCGCAAATGAGGCATACCATCATCTTCACCAGCTTCAACATCATTCTGACCTCCTGTATACTCTTTCCCATCTCCCTGATCATTGCCAATGGCGTTTATACGTGGCAGCCGCCTTTGAAGTTCAGCCACAACAGGAATTATATTTTCATCCAATGGATCTCGAAGCAACACCTACATATAACAAAACTATTAGTCATCATAGTCTGCCCAAATGGCCCATACTCATACCTTTATGTTCTTCTTCATACCAGGACTCCAAATAAAAATCAAATAATGAACAGTTTTTTCTCCTTCTTTGTGGGATTTCAAAAATAAAAAACAGGTTTTGGAAACGGTAATGAAAGTGTCCTAACTAATCTGAACACGAATTATAAAGATCAAACAATAATACTAACCAAAAAAAATCTGATTCCAAATTCTTTATTAGTAATAACAATGAATTAGATAGTTATTTCAAAATTATGATCTATTAAAAAATTAAGAAAAAAAATTCTCCGCTCGTTTGACTAGAGGAAAAGTGGATAGTAATTTTTTTTTTCCAAACAAATAAAAAAGAACTTTGAAGAACCAGCAGTTTTACGCAATAACTAACCACTTAATCATAATACCAATTAAAGAAGAAAAAAAATACCTCTTCAGCAGTAATAATTGCCTTGATATGCTGCAAATACATAAAATAACAAGCAAATTGATTATTTAATTTAAAAATACAACAAAACGATAAATTGGAAGGCCAAAAAAAAAAGGGAACTCGAAGGAACCTCCAAGTTCAAAACAATAGCTTTCTCACGACCGAGAATGGTGGAGGGATAGGAGAGCAAGGGATCGAGAATGCGGAGATCACGCGCGTGGATTTGGACACGGTGCATGATCGCGTACTTGTCCACATCCAACACGGTGCTGTTGCCGGTGGCGTCCAGTAGTATCCAGCTCCGAGACGACCGCGTTTTCTTCTTGGCCGTGACGGTGGCTGCCTGGGCCTGAGGGTCCGCTGGCACCACGTAACCGTCTCGCGCCATCTCTCTTCTTAACCATCACCTTTTCCCATTCACATCTCACTACCCAGCGTTAACACCACCACGTCCCAAGAAATAGAATCTTTTAAAATTGTTTTCTTATTTGAAAAATAAAAGTATAAAACTAAAAAGAAAATTATATCAAAATTTTCACTTTAATTTATTTGTCAGATTATTCCAGTGCGGATGCGACTTCGATTTTGCTTTTGCTTACGTGTTAAAATTTGATTGGCGAACTGAAAAGCCGTAACCTAGGATAGATTTGCCGAGTTCGGTTCTGCATTTGGGACCAGGTGATATGATTGTGTTGTGGCCCTGTGATGTTATAGACTGACAAAGAAAATAACAAAGCCGGAGAAGTCAATTTTGTCAAGTACAAAACGTTGCGCAGAATGGAGACTAAATCTTTATTCTTATTTGGGAAATTCAGATTTGTTGTGATACTGCCGTTGTAGTTGTATTGTAACAACTAGGGAGGGCAATTTCTGAATTCAAATCTAGTTTTTTTTTTGTCTGGATTCGGTTTTTTTTTATATTAATTCAAAATAATTTAGGTTGCATTCGGATTTTTTTTTAAGTGCTAGGTAAATTTGAGTTTAAATTCGACTAGTTCAGGTAATTTAATTCAAATTTAAACTCCTTTTTAATTTTATTTTTTATGTAAATTTTAAATTTTTAAAGTATTTATTTTTATAAAGCAATTGTTAAATTATATAATTTATATTTATAATTTAATATATTTTAACTTTATTAATTTTTGTCATCTTATTATTAAAAATTTTAATTTATTTCTTTTAATTTAGTTTCAACTTTTAATTTTTATTAACTCATCTTTCTTTTGCAGTAATTTTTTTATTAATTTTAAAACATGATAATATACTAAATACGAATTTATTGACTTAATTGCAAATTTTTAATATTAATAATTCAAATTAATAAGTGGATCATTCAATAAATCAAATTCTTTCATAAAATAATAATAATATTTTGCCACAAAATACATTTAGTTAGTAGTTAGTAACTTAGCACTTGCTATAAATAATAAAATTTTAAATAATTTAAATTATAGACAAATTTTCTACTTTTTTATTTACACTTTAAAGGAAAAACTTGGATTGGGGCCAATTCTTTCAAATCTAAAAAATTTGAATCCACTCAAATCTAAAACACATTAAAAAAAATAGAATATGTATAAAGAAAAATATATTTTTGAGTTTTTTTTTCAAATTTAAATCTAAATTTAAACTAAATTGTCATCCTTAAATAAAACACGGATACGTTAGTGTTCGTAATATTGTAAATATACATCTTTTTTTGTAAATTTATATTTTCTTATATTACACTTTTATATTTTTAAGTTGGGTATACTTTTTGAATGTTATTGTAAAATTTTTATTATAAATTAACGTATTAAGTAATAATTTGATGATAAAATTGTATAATTTTTAAAAATATTTATTATATTATTTTATTATTTAATAATTATTTAATATATCATTTAAAATAAAAAAAATTGAGATAATATTTAAAAATATAATATTATTCTTATAAGTTATAAACAATATTTTTACTTTTATTGATAATTCGATAATAAAGAGCCGATAATGTCGCTCGTTCTTATAGAAGAACTTTCGTTTGTGCAGTGTTTGGCCTCTCTCTGAGTCCTTAATAATTTGTAAGTAATTTATTGTATTATTTAAATAGTTATTTACGTTTTTTTGCTGTTGGCTGATGGGACTAGAATACGCAGATAAGCATGTGATTAGGCACGAAACCTTATCATTTAGCCGCTCATTGAAAGCGAAAGTAGATCCAACCAAAGCTATCCTGTTATCTAATTCGGAAGGCAAGTCAACTCTCTAGTTGCTTTGCCAATGCTTGTTTGTAAATTAATCATCCAACTCCAAGCCCATCGTCACTGTCAAAGTAGTTAACAGTCTTAGCCATAAGAAATCAAACAACCAACTTTTATTGATTAATTAGTTAGAGAACAAGCCAGTTATAATCAAGTAGCAAGTAGCTATCATTTTCTTTTTATAAATACATTAGCACTTTAGCACAATATGCGCAATTAAATAATTCTTTCAAATTTATGTAAACAAATATGTAAAGTTGCAAACAATCTAAGAGCTCTAATCCCATTTAATTTTGTGTTAAGAGTTATTAATACTATGCATAACATTAACGTATAAAACTCATATCATGTAGAACAATTATGCATAAAACTTTTTATTCTCAAATCTTTAAAATTTTATAATTTTCACAATATAATTAATAGAATATAAAATATATCTTGATCCATGTTTTTTTTTTCTCAAATTAGACTTATAAAAGTACTTAAATGAAGAAATTATGTTTCTCTTTTTTGACCCTTTTGAATTTGATAAATGTTATACGATAGAAATAACTTTTATTCCTTTATAAAGTTGAAAGATGACTAATTTTTAATAAGGATACTTTATCTACACATATTGTATCAAAATGTGTAGTTTTTCAAAAACTATTTACTTTTATAATTGATCATTTCAATTTTAATAATGACTTTTAAACTTTTGTAATAACCTTTCAAATTTAGCAATGTCCTTTAAATTTTAGTAATGATTTTTAAGTTTTAATAATCATTAATTATAAACCATTATTATTGTTAACTTGAAATTTTCGTCGATTTTCAAATCAAAGAGTTGAATTTGTTTTTTTTAGAATAACAATCAAATTTTTTTACTCATGTATTATAATTTTATCCAAACAAGATTAAACTTTTCTTACTCATATAGAACTCGTGTCAAGATTATTAGAGTTGTATTTATGAAATATATATCGAGTTCGTAAGTTTAAGTGATAAGTCCATTTTAAAATATTTGTATACGATCTAAGTGGTCAATTAGTTCGAGGAGGATACCCGATGACTAAAGACGATATTGGCAAAATAAGAACTAGAAGCTTGCTCAATAACATCCATATGCCTTTGTAATGTCTGTGTCCAAATTCATAGACTTGTGGGTTGTTAAATTACTTGGGCTTTTGTAGTGATCGGACTTATGAATTGAAATCCAAAGAGAACAATTTTCATTTCAAGCAATTTAAATGACAATAACTTCTAATAGCCATTGAATCATCATTATCATTATAAATTATCTAACATTCTCAACTTGTTAAGTCTAAGGTTATCAATGTCATCTGTTGAGGGAGGAAACGTCATTCTCCCTTTTGAGATTAGGTTGAAGCGAAAAATTTAAGATTCAACTTAGAACCCTAACCTCCTTGCACAGTGGAAGAACATGTTTATCAAGTAAAATAGCAAGAATCCAAAGCAGAAAATAAAAAAGCACAACACAATCTTACGGGTTCGGTCAATTGCCTACGTTCACGGTGGATCCAAGAATCCTAACCTTTCTTATTAACTCCCTAGAGATTTTACAAGGAAAATTCAATGAAGAACTCTCAAAAGGACCTAATGTTTAGTGAACCCTTACTTTACCATGAATAATGAACACCCAAACAACGGTTTCACCCTAGCGCACATAAGCACTTAGTGTCTACCTAGTTCTTTCCCTTTCTTAGAGTCTCTCTTAATGCTTAATCTCAATAAAAGGGTTTACAAGTGTTTATATAGGGGTTATTTCGTGCCTACTAGGCTTATTCCTTATTGGAGTAAGAGTCCTCTTATTTTGGAAGCCCAAAACTTTTTAAAACTTGAAATCTGGATTAAAACGAACTTTTTGACGCTTCTGGCGCCGCGATACTCATCCCTGAGAGTTGCGGCGCTAGCCATTATCATGCCTATCGCCGCGGTGCTGAGGACCTAGTGCCGCAGCGTTAGGCTTATGTGTTGGGCGCCACGGTACTCAGCCCTGATGGCCCTTACTTGCATTTTTGTTACTTCTTTCGCATTTTTGAGTCCCGTTTCACTTACCCCTTCGTATCCCACACGTTCTAAACTTTTCTATACGTGTCCCACACGTTCTAGACTTCTTGTGACTCTCCACTTTGGTATTCATCTCAATTATTGTCCAACCAAGATTGCTGAATCACTAATTTTTCAACAAACCATTTTTTGATTCAAAATCTTCCAAATAAAAAGGTTTCAGGATCAGATCCACACCAATACTCTATCACATAGAGTTGAGTCTAGTTAAGTTTTCACCAAGACTTAACTTTCCCCGGGTTGGTGACTTTGGTCTCCAAAGGAATTCGTGCACCTTGCATAGGGTATGAATGCGTTGCACTCCTTTTTGACTCTCATCACCTCAGTAAGTACGGTTTGGATGTCGCATAGTGGTCTGCATTACCCCAACACCCCGCGTTGAGCCACTCATAGCTATCCTAGTAAGCATATAGAGCCCCTCATTGTGCTTCTCACCCTCAAACTTTATAGGTTTTTTCTCTACCCCCAGTTTCCTTTTTCCGCTCTAACAAAATATCATTCCTCATCGAGCTTGCCTAGGAATATCAAGTTCCTCCTTAGCTTAGGAACATGCCTTATACCATGTAAGTCCCTAGTTTCTTCACCTTGCATCCTCAGCCTTATGTCACAAACTCTAATGATCTCAAAAGTCATATCATTCCCCATTAGAGCTTTACCTCTCTTGGCTTTATAGTTGGTAAACATTGATCTGTCAGGACACATATGGACGCTGCACGCTGAATCTAGTATCCATTTGCCAGTGTACTTTTCCCTTGAGGCTACCAATGCGTCTACAACTTTGGTATTTTCCTCAGTATCGATTGCAGCCTACCCTCCTTAGCCTTTTAATTTTGAAAAATCATTCACAAAGTGTCATTCCTTATTACAAAGGAAACAATTCTTGGATCTCCTCATTAATTGGTTGCTCTTCCTTCCTTGTGCAAGCAATGCTATTATATTATCGGACTCAGTTCTCTTTGTTAATTCTTTCAAGTTCAATGATGCCTTAACATCATTCATCATTAAAGACTCCTTACCATACAACAGCGTATCCATAAAACTCTCATAGCTCTTTGGCAACAAACTTAACAGGACAATGTGTAGTAACCACTTATCCAACATAAAAAAGAATAAATATTTATATGTATAATATTCATATTTTATTTGTATGTGGATGAAACTTAATTTATTTATTGTTATTAGTATTGTTTGTATAGATTAAGGACATACTATTCATATTGGGTTTATTTGCAATACTTTAGATTTATTTTAGGGACCAAATTGTAATACTTTAAAAGCTTTAGGGGTTAGCCTCTTAGTATAAAAATACACATTTTAAACCCTAATTTACTCATTTTTGGGTCGAGCCCCCCTTTAAAGAGAGAAATAGAGGGAAGAGAAAGAGAAGAAGAAGAAATTAAAATTAGGAGTTTTAAGAGGTATATCATAACTATTTCTCAATTTATTAGTGTTAATTAAATTAATTCATTTAAGTTTTAATTTCTGAAAAAATGAAAAATTGGGGATTTGATGTAAATTTTGTAAGATATATTGAGAATTGATGATGATTATGTAGATAGCTTGATAAATCATGATGAATTGCAGAATTTCTACTTGATAATCTCTTGATCCAAAAATTTTATAAATTGTTGTGCTTCGATTCTGGTTTTGCATTTTGAGACTATGAAACAAGACATTTATAGGATCATTTGAGACTTTAAATCGATTTAGAATTTCACAAATTGAATTTGTAGTGAATTTACCAAAATGACCTTGAAATTATAAAAATTTCCTGTGTTAATAGTATAATACACTGAAAAATAATTTTTGATCTACTGAATGATCTTCAAAAATTATGAATTTTTGAAATATGATAAATTTATATGTCTAATATGATATACCCCGAGTTGAGAATTTAGATCAATGGAGTTAAATTGTTATGATCTTCTAAAGTGTATCAGATCATTACAGTATTTGATTAACAGATTTTTTAAGTTATAAAATAAAATAGTTTTAAAATACTTTTGATAGGGATTTTGAAGTAAAACATTTATCATAAATTGAGATATTGTCAAGAGTAATTCTGTAGTAGTTTTATAATTTTTGAGTTAGTATATGATTTTATAAAATTGGGAGACTGAATATTGTTCAGTAAATATCTTGATCCCACCAGAATAATAGTTTGGATTTGATGGTGTTTATAAAATAGATTGTGTAAGAATTATGATATAATATTCATACAGAATGAGGATATATGAGTTAAGAAAGATATATTTTGATTTTGGAGTAATTGCATATAATTTGATTTATAAGAAAATTTTGTTAAGTGTAAGTGGTCAGAATGACAAGTTTTGAGAAATCAAGTAATTAGACTAATTCGATGTGATAAGTGCAATATGTGTAATTTTGTAAGCTATTTAAGTGTTTTGTGTGAATGTTGAGACTTATGAAAGGATTAATCTCCATTGATAGGTTAAGGAGAATTAAGCCTTGTACCCGAAAGTGCTAAGAGGTAAGTATACTAGACTTTTACTGAAATCACAATAAACATAGTAATTGTCTATGTAGAATTTTGTAAATATGCTTAAAAATATATTTATGTTATGCTAAAGTATATTTGATATGAATTGTGAAAGACATATATTTTTGAATGTGAGCATTGACATTGAGTATGGACATACATATGTTTATAAAAGTGAGCTTTCAAAATAAAATGTGTTTAACAAAGAAAGCTTTTGAAGTGAAAAATGTCTATAAGATACGTTTTGTGTTTTGAAGATGCTTGAACTCACTATTTACTTAGTAGGCCCCTTATGTGATTTGTGGAGCCTTTATGTGTGGCATTTCATTCGGAATTGATATATGTTATATGTTCAGTATGTAGGGAGGATCCTATTGGTATCTAAAGGAAGATTGAGTCATCACATTCGTGTGGTGACGTATTGGTGCATGTGAGAGGACTCATCGATGATCAGGGTGAGGATTTGGCTCTTACCTTCGGGCATGAGCATATCCACAACCGGTAAGAATATGTATTTATATATATATATATAAATATATATATTTTATTTGTATGTGGGTGATCCTTGATTTATATATTATTATTAGTAGTGTTTTTATAGGTTAAGGATATACTATTAGCATTGGGTTTGTTTGCAAGACTTTAGATTTATTTTAGGGACCAACTTATAATACTTTAAAAGTTTTGGGGGTAAATTTTTAAATATTAAAAATTAGTCTCTTAGTATAAAAATACACTTTTGAAACTCTAATTCTCTCATTTTGGTCGAGTTACCTCTTTTAGAGAGAGAGAAGAGAGAAAGAGAAAAAGAAGAAGAAATTGGAATTTTGGATTTTAAGAGGTATATCACAACTATTTTCTCAATTTATTGGTGTTAATTAAGTTAATTTCTTTAAGTTTTGATTTCTAGAAATATGTATAATTCAGGATTTGATGTGTATTTCGTATGATATTTTGAGAATTGATGATGATCTATAAGATAGCTTAATAAATCATGATGGATTGTAGAATTTCTGCTTGATAGTCTTTTGATTTAGGAATTTTATAAATTGTTTTGATTCGATTCTGGCTTTGAATTTTGAGTATATGAAATTAGACATGTTTAGGATCATCGAGACTTTGAATCGATTGAAAATTTTGGAAATTGAATTTGTAGTGAATTTACCAAACTGACCCTAAAATTCTAAAAATTTTGTGTTAACAGTATGATACAGTGACAAACAATTTTTAATCTGCTTAATGATCTTAACAAATTACGGATTTATGGAATATGATAATTTTATATGTCTAATATGATATACTCAGAATTGAGAATTTAGATCAATGTGGTTAAATTATTATGATTTTCTAAAGAGTATCAGCTCATTGCAGTATTTGATTAACATATTTTTAAAGCTATAGAATAAAATAGTTTTAAAATACTTTTGGCAGTTATTTTGAAGTAAAATATTTATCATAAATTGAGATATATGTCAAAAGTATTTCTGTGATAGTTTTATAATTTTTGTGTTAGTATATGATTTTATAAAATTGGGAGATTGAATACTATTCAGTAAATATCTTGATCCTGTCAGGTTAGCAGTTTGGATTCGATGGTGTGTATGGAATGGATTTTGTATGAAGTTTGATATAATATTCATATATAAGAAGGATATATAAGTTAAGAAGGATATATAAGTTAAGAATGATATATTCTAATTTTAGAGTAATTGGACATCATTTGATGTATTAAAAAATTTTGTTAACTGTAAGTGGTCAGAATGACAGGTTTTGAGAAACCAAGTATTTAGACCAATTTGATGTGATAAATGCATTGTGTATAATTTTGTAAGCTATTTAAAGTATTTTGTGTGAATTGTGAGGCTTATGAAAGGATTAATCTCCATTGATAGGTTAAGGAGATTTAAGTCTTATAACTGAAAGTACTAAGAGGTAAGTATACTAGACTTTTTACTGAAATCACAATAAGCATAGTAATTGTCTATGTATGATTTTGTAAATGTGCTTAGAAATACCTTTATGATATGCCGAAGTGTATTTGATATGAAATGTGAAAGACATATGTTTATGAATGTGAATATTGGCATTGAGCATGGACATACATGTGTTTTTGAAAGTGAGCTTTCAAAATGAAATGTGTTTAACAAAGAAAACTTTGAAGTGTAATATGTCCATGAGAAACATTTTGTATTTTGAGGATGCTTAAACTCACTGTTAACTTAGTAGGCATCTTATGTGATTTGTGGATCCTTTATGTGTAGCATTTCCTTCAGGATTGGTATATGTTATGTGTTCTGTATGTAGGGAGGATCCTATTGGTACCTAAAGGAAGATTGAGTCATCACATTCGTGTGGTGGCGTATTGGTGCATGTGAGAGGACTCACCGATGATCAGGGTAAGGGTTTGGCTCTTACCTTCAGGCTTGAACATTAAATATGTGTAATTTAAACCTCACTTATACTATTTCTTTCATACGGTATGTCACCTACGAGTGACATTTGGCTCATTATGTGATATGTGATGTGTAAGTCATACTAATTAGTAGTTGAGTGATGGTATTCCTGTAATATATTTTGAAAGAATGTGTAAGCGCTTACCTGACATGTGATTTGATAAGATTATAATTTTGATTTATCACAGCATATCATACACATGCATTGTATACATATATGTATTTGTATTTTGATATATGAAAAACTAGTATGCTTACTGAGTTTTATACTCATTATAGTTTATGGTGATTTCAGGTAAATAAGGTACATGTGTGCTTAGCGGATTTGGCAAGGCTTCTGCTGTTCCTTGGGTTCCCTAAGTTGCTAGGTAGCTGAGTGTTTTATTTGGGGACACGTAGGATAAGATATTTGATCTGTCCCTATTGAATAAATACTTATGTATTATTTTATTGTGTGTGGTTATGGATTGATTTTAAGTAAGAATTTACAATGAATATATTCTGGGCTTCCGGTAATAAAGTTGCTACTGGTGACGTACTAGGGTGTTAATCTCTGAGAAAACTCTGCGTATCTCCGATTTACTAATTGTCCCAGTCATAATTCAATTGCTATAATTCTGAAAGAATGAGAAAATGAATGTTTAAAAATTATATGAATGAGTGTAAGTTATGTCATGTATCAGATCTTTTGGGTCTGGGGCGTGACACTTGGGTTCTCTAAGTTGCTAGATTGCTAAGTGTTTTATTTATGGACACATAGTTTAAGATATTTGATTTGTTCCTATTGAATAAATACTTATGTGTTATTTTATTAGGTATGGTTGTATTTTGTTTATGCTTCACCAAGTATTATCATGGGTTAATTTTATATTAAACTTACTAGCAACTTGATAAGGATTCCTATGTTGAATTCAAGTTTGAAATTTTATGCAATATTAATTATGAGTGCACATTATTGAATGAGTATAAATTATGTCATATTTCAGATCTTTTGGGTCTGGGGTGTGACACAATAGCTTTGTCTTCATCCTCAGTCTTGATGCCCAGTTGCTCAAGACTTATGATGATCTTGTTGAACTCGTCAATGTGATCTCTCAATGAAGATCCCTAGTACATTGTTAGCTGATGCAGTTTCTTCTTCACAAGAAGTCTATTTGCAAGAGACTTCTTCATGTATAATGCATCTAGTCTCTTTCATAGCTCCAAAACGGTTTTTTCATCACCAACTTCCTTTAATACTTCGTCGCTCAACTCCAAGATTATGGTGCTGTGAGCTTTTTTCTGAATCGTGTCCCAATCTTTCTGCCCGAACTTTAAGGTTGTCGTCCCATCGCTAGTTGAGGAGCTGGATTCCTCCAAGGCTGAGTCTAGCCCTTCCTTCACTAGTAGAGCCCTAACCTTTTTTCTCTAAAGATTGAAGTCATTCATCCCATTAAACTTTTATATTTTTTACTTGATTGCAGTCATGGTTTAAATACCTCAGGTGTGTATTATTGAACCTTTAGCTCTGATACTAGTTTTTTGAGGGAGGAAACGCCTTTCTCCCTATTGAAATTAGGTTGAAGTGAAGAACTCAAGATTCAACCTAGAACTCTAACCTCCTTGCGGAGTGGAATAACTTATTTATCAAGTAAAATAGTAAGAATCCAAAGCAAAAAATAAAAGAGCACAACACAATCTTACGTGGTTCGGCCAATTGCTTACGTCTACGGTGGATCCAAGAATCATAGCCTCTCTTATTAACTCCCTAGAGATTTTACAAGGAAAACCTAATAAAGAACCCTTAAAAGACATAATGTTTAGTCAACCCTTACTCTACCACGAGCAATGAACACCTAAACGACGGTTTCACCCTAGCGCACACAAGCACTTAGTGTCTACCCAGTTTGTCTCCTCTCTTAGAGTCTCTCTTAATGTTTAATCTTAATAAAATAGTTTATAAGTGTTTATATATGAGTTATTTTGTACCTACTGACTCTATTCTTTGTTGGAGTAAGAGTCATTTTGTTTTGAAAGTTTAAAACTTCCAAAAATTAAAAATCCGGATTAAAACGGATTTTTTGATGCTTCTGGCACTACGGCGCTCATCCTTGGGTGCCGCGGCGATGGTTATTGTCGCACCAATCGCAGCGACACTGGGGACCCAGTGCCGCGACGCTAGGCTTCTGTGTTGGGTGCCGCGACGCTCAGCCCTAGTGGCCCCTATTTGCGTTTTCTTCGCTTTTTTTGCGTCTTCTAGTCCTGTTTCACTTATTCATTTGTATTCTACACGTTCTAAATTTTTTTTATACGTGTTTTACATATTTTAAATTTTTTGTGATTTTTTACTTTAATATTTATCTTAATTTTTGTTTAATAAAATTATTAAATAATCAATTTTTTAACAACTTTTTACTTTTAACTTTTTAGTTTAAGGTAGTAAACATCTGGACATGACGGCTGAGTTGTTGTTGATCAGATTTTTTTACATAATTCTTTATCCCATGGGAAATGACAATGACAATGAGAAGGAAATGCATTGATTCGAGTAAATCACAGTTTCTTTTTCCCAACTAAAATCGGAGAAAGGGAGACAACGTCATTCGCCATGACTTCAGAATTACCCATGTCATGTTCCATTATATCAATTCAATATAGCTAATCTGGGTTCAACTAATCTTGTCAGGATGCATGCTTATCCATTTTTATAAACTCAAAACAAGTTTAATTGTCAGCTTATTCTGTCTTTTGGTACTTAAGAAGCTTGGTTACGCTAACCCTACCATTACTTGCTCCAATATTCCTCATTGGTTCTATTGTGTCAAAGTTACCAAAATTACAACATACGTAAGCAAGCTGAAACTGAAATAGACATCTTGTTCTTTTATTTCTTTCTCAAAGTCGTCAGTGCCTCAAGGGCTTTCCCATATAATGCACCGCCCACTTCATACATGATAACAGATGACAGAGACTAGCTAGTTTCTAGAAAAGTAGAATAAAGCACAAGCCAAAATTAAGCTTCTCCAAGTCAACAATCTTGAATGAGAAACCCCGCAGAAGAACAGAAGTGGCATCCGCTGATTCTGAACAGATGAAAGCAATTCCAATAATAAGTGGAACCAACTTTTTTTTTCTCTCGTCCTTGTGAGTGGACTGAACCAAAGAACATAACTACGGAGAAGAACCGAATTTTGAATGGTAATGAATTGAGTTAAATGCTAAATACAGCTGAATGATTGAATATGACTGATCTGTTTTTTCTTTTCTTAACATTTAAAAATAAATATTAAATTATTTATAATATCATGTTCATTTTCTACATTAAGTCAAAAAAAACTAAAAAAATTTGACTCTTTTTATTAAGTTAAATTGACTTAAATTTTTTTATTAATTTTAAAAAACAATTAAAATAAATAAATAATTTAAATTAAACAAAATTCAGCATTAAACCAAAGAAAACAAACATCTCCTAAACATTGTGTTTAATAAACAACTAAATGTAAAATAAAAAAAAAAGAGTCTTTCTTTCCCCAGTCCGTGCCCGCCTTAAATCACGGGTATGGAGGCAGCCTCGCCTCTCAGCGTTGCTGTAGGGATAAGATCGGTTAAGAATCCGCCCGAGGGTTGGTGACCATACCAGCGGCAGGCAGGCCTGATTTAACACCCGTGAAATTAATGTTTATCGAATATTTAACTGTTGTGCATATAAAATTAAATAAAAACACCTCTACACCAAATATAATATCCTAAATATAACATAGGCACCTAAATATGAAATTTGCCTATTTGGAATTTGGATTTCGGCTACCCGGCCCATTTTTTTGTCCTTGTATAAATTAGCTGGACTATGCTATGTTTGCATTGGCACTCTTTGCTATTTTCTCCTTATTTTCTATTTCTAGGCTGCCTATTGTCTTCAAATGTCTACCACGATGCATGGTTATTAGCCAATTTCAACATAACATAATCCATCTAGCAATTCACTTTTAAGTTGAGACCAGATGGTAGATCTACATATTCCAGGCTTGAAAATACCGGTTTTAAAGATATCAATGTATTATTCAACTATCATTCACATGTAGCTGTGTTGATGGCACCAACATCAATTTCTCTGTTCAAACTTCAAGGTAAAGGTAATGGATATCCATAAAATTTACAAGTGAACTTTTATTTTTCATAATCTTCCACAAAAACGAAGGTAGGAGATGTAAGCACTGAAATTGAAAAGAATGTATGAATGTACACACAGCAAAACTTTCTTTTTCATACTCAACGCCATTGTTCCTAGGAACAAGATCAGGGAGAACTTGAACATCCACATTAAGAAAGATCTAATAATTAAAAGAGTAGATCCCACATAATAAAATCATTGATGCCTGTTGAGAACCACCAAAAACTCACTTAACATGAGAAAAAATAAATAAAAATAAAAATAAAAACCAATACCACAATCAATCTCAGCTCTCATCAAAATAATGAAAATAAAGTGTGCAAAAAAAAAAAATTCATCTATCCAGAACAGGGTATGCCCATTCGTATAGAAAGCAATTAGAGACCTTCATTTTTTAGGGCACTATACAAAGGGTTTATCTTTTTCTGACTGCTAAAATATATACAAAACTCCTAATTAACCCTGCACAGCCAAGGCCTGTAAATGTTCAATGAAAACTTGCAAACTCAAATCATCGGTAAAAATGATATCTGACCCTTCTATGTAGGTTGACTCTTGAGTAACAGAAGGATTCAACTTGGCAAGAAGAAATCTTGCCTGACTACCATGCTGGTCACACTTTATAATCTTAGGTGCTGGAACTCGTTCAGCCACCAATTGCTCTGCATCTATCTCTGGGGCTTCCAACAGCTTTCTCAAATTCTCATGGTTTGGATCTTTGTCATAACCAAGCTTTCTCCACTGAGCAATCTTGGACCCGTAATGAATAACCACATGGAAGTAAGAATCAAAGAGTAATATAACATCTGGAGAGATTGAACGAACATCAAGAAGGACTGGAACAGGAGGTCCATCAAAAGAGTACTGAAAAAGTGTGGGCTGGATCATGATAAGAGAACCCACTACACCTTCACGGTTCAACATCAGCCGGAAGAAGGCAGTCTCATCAGGAGAACAGTTGAAGACATCGATAAACTGGGACCTCCTTAAATAGAACATGAATTGAGGATAAAGGGTGAAATTAGATGATAGCCGGAAAGAAGATGGATCTTCCTGTATATAATCTCCAAACTTGGATGCAAAACGAATAAGTGTGTCATCCAGCCATCTGACTACATCTCGAGAATAACATGTCTCAGCTCGGTGAATGGCAAGTCTGGCCATGACTGCAGCTGCCGCTTCTTGGTCAAACCCAGCGGCTATTTCTGGTGACTGTTTCCCTACCCATCTTCTTGCAGCAGTCGTCACCCTTTTCCGGATACCCACGTTTGCATGACGATAACGTGTTATAAACTGAATGAAAAAAGCAGATCCAGATTGGGGTTTCTGCTCATCACTCACTTGGAAGAAGAAAGCAATGCATGTTTTACTGGTCAGTGTATTTAACTTCCACATATAGGTACCCCCCTCCCCTGTCTCGTTGTCACTGACTAAGTTGTTCTTCTTGCTAAGAGACACACAAGGTCCAAGGGCTCCACAGATTTTCACATCTCTTGTGGTCACTACCTCAATAGTTGCATCAAAATACATCTTTAAGTTTCCCTCTTCATCATGACTAAAAATATGGCGCATGCATTTTCTAAACTGATCCAATTGAAATGATTCCCCAATCATCATAAATCCGCCTGAACTCTCAACAGGGACTTTTAGCTCTGCTGCACCAACTTGATCAAGAGAACAAGCAAACAAATCAAGAACAATAGACGACTTAATTAATCTCTCAGACAATTGCTTGTAAAATGAGCAAGACTTTCTATAATAAGGAGCATGACCATTGATAAGGTCTCCATGGTTCCTGATAGCTTTACTGAGATCCAAGTCTACGACAATCCCAGGGCCCAGAGTTGCAGGGCCTGAAGTGAATACCATAATTCGGGAGCCTGTATTCACCAAGCATCCTTCCAAAAGACCAACTGCAGCTGATATTGCTGCTCCTGTGCATCTTTGAGGACGATATCCTGGCTTGTTTTGAACCAAAGAATGTATCTCTTCAATAGCAGTACTAATGTTGAATTCACACTCTGACACAGGCGACAAAAACCCCTGCTTTTGAACAACCGGTGTGTTCCCAAGTTGCAGCTGCTTCACACGACTAATTCCCAGTAAATGCTGGATCTGAGACGTTCAAAGTGAACAAAAAAGACTTGAATACTTATAAATCTATAAAAACTATCAGTTTAGTTTATCAATATCGCACTTCCAAAAAATTAACATATACAAACCACAGCGACCAAATTAACCCACCAATTATCAAATATCAAATACAAATACAACATAGTTTGGGTCTGGCTACTGTAAGGGATCAGTATCAAAACTGTAGGCAAACAATCCATTGTACATATGAACGTACCATCAAAGACCAATAAAGTTAAGAGCCCATTACCTGTTCCGACGAGAGCTCGCGTTCGCCATGCAAAATGGCAACTCTAGAACACTCAAAGAATCCGAGATCATGAACCGCGACCATCGAATCAAACACAACAAGACCAGCGAGGGCATTTTCCGGTAATTGCTCGATGACCCGAAACAGCTCATGCTTAACCGCCTTAATCTCCGCCTCCTCCATACACCCGTCAACCACGAAGACAAACGCGGGCCCCACCGCAGCCGAACCGCCACCACTTAACGACACCGATGAAAACGAGGAAAACGACATCGCGGAGCTCAAATTGCTAGTAAGATGCTCGATGCCGGCGTACTCGACGGAAGAGTAAGTGGGGAAGAGCTCGGCGGGGAGGTTGGTCTCGGCGATTGAGGAGTAAGAGCGGGGGAAAGGGTTTTTGCCGTTGCAGAAGGGGCATGACCAGATGCGGGAGGTGTAGTCGACGCGCGCATAGGGGTTCAGCACGGCACCACACTTGGAGCAGATGAGAGGGTCGTAGGGGAGGATTGGGATTTCGGAGGATTGCATTAAGGGAGTGTATATGAGGCTGAGTGGGATTATGAGAGATACGGCGTCGGATTTCGTTGGTGGCCATGAGTTCCACGACCAGCGCATACCCTCGATGGATTCAAGCTCTGTGAAATCCATTAGAGGGATTTGCGATCAGTTAGGATAGGTGGGTGATAGGAGAAAATGGAGGAGATCTCGCATTGTTTGGAGAGGAAGGAAATGGGTTAGGGTTTTAACTGTTAATGGAAATGACTTGATTTGAGTTGATTGCAATTCAAAAACTGGCTAACAGTAATTAGGTCCCTGAGTTTCTAAATTTTTAAATAAGAAACACAGTTTTTTCATTTGTATGAGTGTCCGCTATCAAATACCTTTCATTTTATTTTGGTTTTACAGTCGAAATTATAAGGGTTTTACAGTACGTGTCACACTTACAGTCTTATCTTAGAGACCTGTCTGATAGAAGTAGAAAATTCATGTCTTCATGTAAGAAAATGTAAAAAAACTAAGGACCCGAATGTTAATATTCTGTTCAGAAAGTACATAGTCAATGAGGCGGCCGGAAGAATTTGCATTGGATCGGGTTGGGGCCGGGGAGTTTCTTAATTGAAGTCACAATCTTTTTGCTTCAAATTTAGTGGAGGAATCTGATGGTTCCGATCTTTGCTCAAACACTCAAGTAAATGAAAAATTGAACGAGCAAAGGAAAAGAAATATGGAAATTTGAAAAATGACGTCGGGTTTCAGCAAAATTTTGAAAGTACTGCTACGGTTCAATGATTTTAAGAGTAAAAATTCTTGTCAATTTAAACAGTGAAAAGGATAAAATCATAAATTTAATCGTAAAAGAACATATGATTAGTTGGCTTAACTTTTTAGTTTATTCATGAAATAACACATATTATAATGAAATAAGTTTTTTTTCATTTTAATAAAAAGTTATAAAAAATAAAAAATGACATATATTATAATAAATAGTCTTAAAATTAACACACATGATAACATAATAAGCTTATTTTTTAATAAAAACTTATAAAATTAATTAAATAAATAAAAAGAAAAAAAAACTACTCCATTAATCGATGATTGCTCTTTTCTTTTACATTTGGCACTCTTTTAATATTTTGTTTATAAAAAATATTTATTTTTATAGAAATCACAAAATTTAAATTTAATAATATCAACAACTGAGTCAATTTGCCACTAATAACTAACCATTAATGACGACAAATTTTAATAGAAAATGGTGGTATTAATCGATAATTGGTGGCAATGGCTCAATTTATTTTTTTTATTTTATAAAATTTTATGAACAAAATAATGGGTAGATAAAATGTGTCGTGTATTATTTAATGAAATTAAATTTAGTTTAAATGGATAAAAAAATTATTTAAATTATTACAAAATTATAAATCATCTAAATTAACAAAAATCCTTACTTAACAAAATCATTATCTATTTTTAAAGTTAATGGAATGTATTAATCTATTTTTTTTAATCTTAAAGTTTAAACGTCCTTTTCTTATAAGAATATTGAAGGACAATTAAAGTAGTTTAAATTTAAATTTTTAGATATAATTTAGGTGCAACTGATGGAGAATAATAAGAATTATTCTTAAATTTGAAATTATTTTTACATCATGTCAAATAATAAGTTTTATTTTGACAAAATTACATCTTTCAAAATTATTTTGCGTTATTTATTTTTTAATGGTATATAGATGGGAATTAGCGACTAATTATTTAGTTATTGAAATAGGATGGTTGATAAAATTTTATAAAGAAAAAGATAATTTATCCCAAAATTTGACTCGAAGAACATTTAAATACATTTATTTTTAAAAATTATATTAAAATACCCATCTTTGATAAATAAAAAAAAGTATAGTATTGTAATTATCATAATACTCTAAAAATTATAAATGAATAAAATTTAAATAGACTCAATGTATTATAGGCACATGGTACAATCTAGCAACTTTTTTTAATTTAATATATTTATAATATTATGAATAAAAATAAAATAGATTATTAATATAATATATAAAAATAAATTATTAATAATAATAATATATTTATAAATAAATTATTAATATTTGTTCTTAAAAGTCACGTGGCATAATGTCATTGGATTATGTTACATATTTTTAATTAAAAAAAATTATAAAATAATTAAATAAATTGAATAAATAAAAAGAAGAAGCAACAGATCGAGCATCTCTATTATCCATCGAATTCTAAAACTCGTAATTTATACGATGATAAAGTTATTTAAAAAAGAAATTGTTATTTTTCTGATTTTAAGATTTTATAAAATTTTGATGGGCTGAAGTGAAATTTAATTACGAGATGAGATTAGGGAAGCTTGAGATTTGATTGGCGTATGCCCAGGATAGAGATAGACCTTTGCTTAGGGTACAGTAACCTTGCTACCAAATAGGCCCGTGCACCCAGGCCCAGACTGAGCACAAAGCTGTTGCGCTGTCTTCTCAAGAAGGCCGAAAGAATAGCGAATCGTCTGTAAATTGTAATGGTGCGCGCCTTGGACTTGCCAGTTATTTCTCTTAACTATCGCTTTCCTTCTCTTCCCCGATGTCTACACTGATTTTCTGAAATATCCAGTTCGGATACCTAAATTAGCTGCTAGTGAACCAATTTATGAGTACCCCGCAGTTTTCAGAACCTTCTCTCACTTCGCTTCATTGCTGAGTAACTCTGCAATATTAAAAAAAAATAGGCGGGGGCATTATGTTCGGCATTTCGTACCGAGAGATCTTCCTTATAATCGGTGCCACTGCTGCTCTTGTTGGTACTCTCTCTCTCACTCTCACGAATTATAACATAAATAATTGATCTGTTTGCGATTAGGGTAACAAAAATTGAAATGGTTTCGTTGTTTAATGTGTTTGTAGGACCAAAAGATCTTCCGATAATTGCAAGAACAGCTGGGAGATTAGCTGGGCGGGCCATTGGCTACGTTCAATTAGCTCGTGGCCAATTCGATAATGTTATGCAACAATCTCAAGCTCGCCAGGTACCTTTTTATTTATTTATTTTATTCTATTTTTTTACCACATTTCTGTTCAACATCGTAGAGGGAGAGGCATACTTTGTATAGTAGCTAATTATGAATATGGCAATTGCAGCTGTTAAGAAGAAGTTTTTTTGTTCTTATTTGATTCTATTTACGTTTTAGGTACAAAAAGAACTTCAAGATGCAATGCAACAACTGGAGGCAATTCGTCATGAAATCCGAAGTGTATCTTTTATTAATCCCGGTCCTTTGACTCGAAAGCTGATGGACAGTCCTCCAGAGCCTACTCCTAACCATAGTGGTAGTATTTGCAACCTTCAATTTGAACTACTGCTCTGCTTATCCGTGCTTTTTTTTTCTCCTGATTATATGTTGTGTGCTTCCTTGTTAGCAAATGACAATTTGTCCAAGAAATGTGAAGAAGAGCATAAGCCAACGGACGGCGTGATGAAGGTGTCGAATATTATTTACTTCAGTTACTGCACTATTTTATTCCTTATAGCAAAGCCTATTTTGCATCTTCTTAATACGTTTATATGGACTTTACTCAGGATTATGACTTGAAATCCTCCGGGTCAGTAAATTTACACAGCCAAGCAACTGCTTATGCAAAACTGGCTGAATCTGAAGCTGTGAAGAGCAGTGGAAATAGAGAAAATTTCCATGATGAAGCTGGGCTTTTTACTGTTCTTCCAGTTTCAACTGAAACCACTGGCATGCTTCCACATCGCAAGGGTAATGGCAATTCTTAATAATCAGTTATTTTTCCCATATCTGTGCTTTCTTTCGATTTTCCTTGGTTCAGTCAATTCGGCTTTGATCAAATTAGTCTGTCTAACCTGCACATATATGAGAGCTGTTGATACTTGAAAATTCTGCTTCATGTTTTAGTGTGAGCACTTTAAGTTGTAGATTTCTTGATGGAAAAAGACCTAAATTTTTTTCCCAATAATGCTTGATGTATCTTTTGCAAGTTGGTCCGTACATTCAATCTGTGGTTCTTGTCACTTCTTGTTGTGAACAAAATGTTGTTGGAAGGCACTTAAAACTTTGGTTGTAATTGGTGCAAGTATCATGTACCATTGCAATCAGTCACATCACTCCTAGAATTGGTGTGAGAAATCATGTTGGAATTTTTTGATGTTTTGTTGTAAGTGAACCTTTGTTCCAGGACGTACCCCAGCTAGCAATACAATTTTTTTATAAAAAAAATATTATGTGACATGCATGCACGGTGACTTATTAAAAGAATTTGTCTCTAGTTTGCAGTTATGCATTTTGAATGCATAATTTAAAATAATGAGCCAGTGAATGTGGTGGCAGAGAGAGCAAAAGGATCGGATATTTTGTTAGAAGCAGTACTTGAAGCAGAGGTAGCAAGTAATGCCAAAGATTTCTTTTCTCAGCCTGAAAATCAAATAAGGTGAATTAAAAGGTAGAGCTTCTTAGTCTTTGTCTATCTTCACAGACCATTCGTTATTTTTTGATATTCTTCTTGTTAAGTTGAAGGTGTAATCTTATGATAAATTTATATGAAGATGTCTATGTATTGGGATATTTCTGGAAGCTTAACATAGTTTAAAAGCAGTTGTGGCACCAAATAAAAGTTTACTTAGCTAAATAAGAACAACCACTGTCTTGTACCCTCTCTTGTTGCATTGTGTATGTGCATCATTTGGAAAATGTTTCATATCTCTGCATAATAAAACTACTTATAAATTGAGTTATTTCTGCATAACGAAAGCTCAATTTTTTTTTCATCCTCCTGTTTCCATTTTATTGTCAAATGCAAGTTACTAAAAGGCCTTTTTTTTTCACAATTTTGGTTAGACTATTACTCAAGTTTGTATATGCAGAAAACGTGTCTTGTTTTTTTCCTAAAAGATATAGTCAGAAGTATGTAGTTGTGATACTCCAAGGCTTGTGATTCAATCAACTAGTCAAGTTTTGCTATATGTATCTGTTTACTAGTAATTCTTCACCCTTGTTTGGGAATTGGGACTGGCAAATAGTTACTGCATTGTTGCTGGGGGTAATTCTTGTCATTATGTCTCCATCTTTGTGGTTAATGTTATGCCTACATGTTTGATCGCAATTATCATTTTCAAATTTACAATCTTATTATCAAGCTTATATTTAAGAAACTCCATCTTTGCTTCCTTCTTGTTTGTTTTTTTGGTGTCATTAGCTATTTTATTCCAAACATGTTATCTTCTGAGTTTTATTTTGACAAATTAAAGAGCAATTTTTTCGCCTAAATCATTTAGCTTCTGTTAGGATGTAACTTCCCCTTGAGCTTTTCTTTCGTCTTTTTTGTAGGCTTCCTTAAATTTTTTTGTTCATGATGTCTATAGTAAATAAACCTTTTTAGTGATTCAGTTGGATTTCTTAGAGGTTTATGTATTCCTTATGTATGTTGAAGTGAGTTTTTAACATTATTGTTATTTGCAAAACCAAACAAATCCAAGATATTGTTCCTATTTATGTTAGACAATTGTTATGCCATTATTTATGGCCCAATATAAGATCACCATAAACATCGTACCATGCTAGGAATTGAGATTAAAACATGAATAACAAAGATGAATTGCTTGGCTGTAGCTGAACAAATCTGTATATATTGCAAAAACTTTAATTGCAACGCATTCTACCTTCTAGTTTAACAAAATACATCTAGCTTCATGAGTCTTTTGAGCTATCTCTTCAACACTCTTTGTCTACCCTTAATTTGGAATTGCTATAGCAGAATCACTAGTTGAACCAGGTGGTAAGTTATGTGTCTCATCAAAAGTAAGTTTTGAGTTGATCAATTACTTCTTCTAGAGAATCTCTGAAATTGGCCGTTCAGGCTATTAATACAATCTCTTTAGCTTTTTATAAAAGATTTGGCTGTTCAGGCTGCACCCAACGGCCTTCGTGGTTTCTCACCAGCCCTTTATTCTCATGCTGCTTCCAGTTTGGTGGGACCAGGAAATGGTCCTTCAAGAAGTCAGAACCCTTGTTGACCAATGCAATGTCCCTTCCACTGCTAAGCACAAACCTTTGGCCCTTCCCATGGTACCTTTTTCAATTTGAAACAAAGAGTCAACGACATATTATCATTAAACCTTTAACTTGTGCCCTTAAAATCCTGATGTGATGTCTTGTGCTTGTGTCATGATGAAAGAATAGAATAAAGAGGCTTTAGTGATTGTTGATTCTGATTTGGAAAATTGCTGCATCCACCATAGATGCCTGAAAGATTGTATGACATTTTTTCTGTGGTTGTAGCCTTGTTGATTACTATATACAGCATCTCTCATTTATTATAGAAGATTACCTATATTTGATCTGAATTAGTTCTATATGGTTGCATGTACAGTAATATTACTTTTATTTGTGAGCATTTCTGTGTGATGAATTGTGGAACCACCTCTTGATGAAATTTATTAACTAACTGCAGAACCTTAACATGTTTCCTGGCATTTCTAATTGTTAACCTAGTTCATTGATGGGATTTCCTTAATAAAGAAAAAGATACTAACCTGTCAAGTAGATGAAGATGAGCTTCCAAGTTATGGAAGCATGCCAAATCATTTGTCTCTTTCAAGAAGGGGGAGCTCTTATGATCCGGAGTAAGTTCCACACCGACATGCGAGTAAAGCCATAGTGACATCTCACCTAGTCTTCGTAGAGCAGGTGGTATGCGTTCATTGAAAAATAACCCAGGTGCCTTGGGTACCTTGTCGTGAATGTTTACTACTCTGAGTACCTTCACCCCAAGTTCTGCAAGCCTCTCCTTGAAACGTACATTACCGACTCGTGGCCCTGAGAACGAGAAACACATATAGGGACAGCCTTCCCATCATCCATGATATCTACCCCAGTCTCAGCTATGTCATATGCACTTAATATTGCTAGTGCACTCCCTAGACTGTGACCTGTGATTGTTATGCTAAAATTCTTGTCTTTGTACTGCTGTATTAGCATCTTGACTTCTGCTAAAATTTGCTCTCTTGCTGAGTGTTTGCAGAATTGGCAACTTTTATTGGAGTTGGTGTAGAGATTAAGGAACCTAGACTCAACTTTGACCCTTGGATCAGGACAAGGGATCTGGTTCAATGAAATTGGCCTTAGAAAGTACATGAAATCAGCAATCCATTCCAGCTTTGTCACTGTGCCCCTCCAAGCAATGGTTAAGTCCCTTCGTCCAAGTTGTGCTGATATTTCATCATTAAAAACTGCTATATACCCGATCCAGTTTGCTGTGTGACTCCATGCATCTGGCGCAAGTGATCTCTGGAAAAAGTCTGGGACATCGATGTTGTACGTGGCATGGATGTAAGAAGTTACTTGGTACCCATGCTGTGTCAAACCAAGACCGTAAAAAAAATTGCTAGGTGCATATTTGCAACTGCTACAGTACTTAGAGAATGGTTCAAAATCAAAGGCATCATAACAAGCTTGAGCCATCTCCCCATATCGTATTAGCTCAGATTGCAACATGGGATCCAAGGGATCAAGCATATGATTTTTATGAGCAATTTAAGTTGGTGCTGGAAACAATAAGACGGTGGGCAAGATTAGAGATTTTGTTTGGAAAATCAAGGATGAACTCTCGTTTATAACATTTCTGACGACTTTAGCTAATGTAGTATGTGAGCTTGAAGCAAGCTTTCATCATCAATACTTCTTGATGACAAGGACTTTGAGTATTTTATGACTAGATTTAACTACTCTGTTAACAAACACTAGAGAGATTTTTAGTTTTTCATTGTTTTGAGTTAAAACACTATTATTAAAATATCTGGATTTGAACCGCCAATTGTTTTTCATGCTCAAGTATGTTTAAGAGTTTAATATATACCTCAGTTGCAAGGGCCATCACTTCTTGATAATAACTTGCTGTCAGGTTTTGCATCTAATTTGAATTAGGTAAAGGGTTACCTGTACGGTCTAGTTTGACCAACAATGCGATTCCTAACTCTCTTTTTGTCTGTGTAAACTTCCCAGATAATCTCTTTAAACTAATAGCATGCCAAAACATTAGATTGTCTATATGAAACCATCTTCTTGTCAGAATTGTTATTCTATATTTCCTGTCACATCCTCCGGAGCTTGTTTGGGTTCTGTGGTTATCATAATTTCTTTATTATCTTCTTTTGCTTTCTCTCTTTCAAGTTCTGAAACTGTGGAACAGTCATTCTTAGATGAAACACTAACTCCTATATAGGTTAATTTTCTGTCTTCTCTTCTTGCCAGCCTTGGGAATGATATTTTTCCTCCTATAATTGGAGTTGGAAAGGGATATATTTGAACGAGGAGGCCTTTTGCCCATGTATGTTGCGGGGCAAGATCATTTTGGTTAGATGGGTAGCCATATGATTTTTATGAGCAATTTAAGTTGGTGCTGGAAACAATAAGACGGTTGAATGTTCTGGTTGCCTGATCGAAGAATTGGAAATTTTTACAAGTTGCACATTGTTTGTGCTCAAATTTAATAAGTTAAGGACTCAACCATCTTTTCAACACGAGTGAGGATATATTTTAATAAAGATAATTGAGTAGAATTTTTCAGAGCTTAGGAGTACGTGTTAGGATGGCTTAGAGGAAGTCTCTTGACTTAGGTTACAAAATGTTGCTGAGTCTCTGGACTTAGGTTACAAAATGTTGCTAAGTCTCTGGACTTAGGTTACAAAATGTTGCTGAGGTAGTAGGTATAAAATTGATTAACGAAGAGTTTATAACACATTTTGAAGGTTGGGGTGACCTAAGTTTTACAATATTGTTAAGAGATGATTTGAATAAGAGTTGAGGTCAAAAAGTTGTGCATGGATGATTATAACAAAACAAATTATCAAAGATGAGCTTATTAGCTTAGCAAAACAAGTTTTTAGCATTATTAGCTTAGCAAAAAGGAGTTAAAGGTCTAAATTAATTGTATGTTTATGTCAACCTCGTGGTTTCGAAGTTAAATATAATATAGCAAGCAACTAATAAGAAAATACAACATAAAGAGAACCAACATATAAATTTACATAGTTTGGGCTAAAGACTTCCATTTACAAGTGGAGCTCATCACTGAATTCTCTATATAGAGGAATTGAGTAGGTATCCTTTAGAAATAGATGGTCTAAGAGATCTAGTCACCTAATGGGCCAAAAATGATAATGATGATGACAGAGGAGATGATCAAGTTCACTTGCCAATCCCCTTGGCTGAGATGTACCAAGCCTTTAGCTCATTTTTGTTTTTAGTTGCTTGATTTATTTTCCATATTTTCTTGAACCTTGTTAATTATAAGCTTTATTTAGTATTGTTAAATGATTGTAGAAGTGAATAGGATTGTGTTTTGGATAGTTTTCAATGTTTGAGCCTTCGGGGGCTGTTAATAGGGTGTACTTTGCAAGACTAAGGGTGGTAAAGTGTTTCAAGTTTCTGGTAATGGTGTCATTTTAATGTTTAGTCACTTAATGAGCCATACTCGAGTATGTTTTGTGAGGCGAGGAAAGGGATGAAACAATATCTTTTGGTTTAGTGAATCATTCATATTCATATAGCATAGCATCAATAACAAACTATGTGTCAACTCAATAGAGTCTAGTCAATCATCTATAACATGGCAACTGACTCAGTTTATCATGATACTAATTAGGAAGCTTGACAAAATAAAATTGATGTTAGTTGAAGCTAGCTCAATTTGATAATATACAACCTATTTCAAACTTAGTGGAACATGTATGAGGTTAATTTTTCGTAATGGTTAAAAAATGATCAAAACCACATTCAATCATTTCACTGAGACTTTAGCTTGAAAATTCATAATTTTTTGCAATGGTTAAAAAATGATCAAAACCACATTCAATTATTTTATTGGTATCCTTATGGCATTATCTATAAGTGCATGCTGAAAGAGCCCATATTTGTATTTATCCACATGTAAAGTTATCAGGAGAAAAATACATGACAAAATAATGGTGATAAAGGAGATTTCAAATGTTACATACCTTTGAAATTGACACATCCAACAGTGTGCTCAAGGTCTATTGACCTTTCTCTCTGAATACAAGTTTTCAACATCTTATTTCCACTTAAGATGCATTAAACATTGGAGATTGGCGTTTGGAGATATACGTGAGCTTTATGCAACTTTAAAGATTCCACATTGAGCTTCTATATAGTTTTGGAGATTCTACACAGCTCTTAGAGTATATTTAAGCTTCACATTACTCTGAAGATATATAAGATCTCTAATATAATTATGAAGATATAAATGAGCTCTATACAACTATGGAGACAAATAAGAGCTCTTGTATAACTATAGAAATTCAATATTGAGCTCTACATAACTCTTAAAATACATTTGAGTTTTATAATACCATGAAGATATGCAAGAGCTCAAATACAGCTTTGAGCATGGACTTTTAAAGGGTTTTAATAACCTTGACTTTTTTTGAAAGAGTGGTACTTTCAAATTAAGGTTTATATATTCTTAACTTTAGTAAAGATCTTAATACATAACTTTAAGAGGTTGTAACATATTTATCTTGACCTTTGTAAAGGTTTTGATTGTGCCTTAAAAGGTTTCTAGATTTACAACTTAGGGAAGATCTATAAAGGTCTTAATGCTATTTAGTCAAGAATTCTTAATAATAACATCAACAAAGATCTTAATCAGTAGTGTTTGGGAGGTTTTACTACATGGCTCAATTATTTTGATCTTAAATAAATGTATGCAACTCAGAACTAAGTCATGGTCCCTTATGCATAATGAGAGTAAGAGAGGATTACCACAAACGATTGGCAAAGAGTTTCCTTTCAATGCTCACCTCTAAATATGGGACTTGGAGCTCTTAACACAACTTTCTCTCTTGAATCTACCTTCTCTTCTGACCTCAGAAAACAACATTCAAATTTAAGCTTTATATTATTCCTTTAAAACTTATTTATTGGTTCCTTTAGAAAGTTTTTAAGTGGAGACTTAAGCTCTGGTAATAGAATGACTCTTTGTTATGTCCCTATAATAGCGCCAATTGTTTGCCTTAAATTTGGTAAGCTACGGATCTAGCCATCATTTGAGCACAAACAAGTGAGGATTTATTTTAATGGGGGAAATAAAATCTCAGTAGAGTTTTCTAGAGCTTAAGAGTGGTGAGTAGAGGATTGATTAGAGGAAGTCACTTGGCTTATCTAGGTTAGAGAAGATTGTTGAGGTTTTATTTAAGGCCAGATGAGTTATTTAATAGTTGTAGAGCTGATTAGAGAATAGTTTATAAGACATTTTGGAGGTTAGGGTTTATAAAAAAAATGGTTAAGAGATGGTCCAGATCAAAGTTGAGTTTAGGGAATTGTTCATAGGTGATTATTATAAAGTAGAGCTCATCAGAGCTAAGCTTAGAGTTCTGTGTTGGTGCAGAGAAAGGTTTTCGACATTTTTAACTTAGTAAAAAGGGGTTAAAGGTCTGGATTAGGTATACTGTGTCAATATCGTATTTTTTGAGTTAAACATAATTTAGTAAGCAACTAATTAGAAAATGCAACATAGAGAAAACCAACATACAAATTTGTGAGGTTTAACCTAAAGGCTTACATCCATAGGTGCAACTTACCACCAAATCCACTATATGAAAGAGATATTACATGATATATATTACAATCAAAGTGACCATACTCATAAGCTAAGGTCTCATATGTTCTTCCTTCTTTATAGTTGTGAAAGTAATTTTCATGTGCTTTGATGGAAGTTTTCTTAGTAAGGAAATAAAGGTTGATTTTGGAGATTTATTAAATAGGTTAAAGTAAAAAGTTTATGGGAGAAATACTAATGTAGAAAGAAAAAAAGAGAAAGATAGCTTTAAAATAAAAATGGGGGCGGGTGTTAAGAAGATGAATATGGATAACTGGTATGGAGAAAAACAGCTAGTCCCTTTCTTAGAGAGAGTGATGCTTATATAATTGAGGTTAATGTAAGCTCACTGAAACACTTGGAAGCTTTTTAATAAAGAGAATAATGTAAAATCTTTAAGGCTAAGTGTCATGTTAGGTAAAAACGAAAGGAATGTTTTAAGGGATATATGTCATACTTTAAGAAAAAGTGTGAGAATATTCCTTGTGTACAAAGGAATATTCTACTCAGCTTGTGATATTTTGGTAAAAAAAATTTTGTTTAGTTTTCCTTGGTGACTTAGAACATGCCCAGCAAATATTATTATCTTAAAAGTAGTGTTGACACGTCATGTTGGGAATGAAAATTGTTGACAATGTAGCACCCACCTTAATGTCATCTAGCGATTCTATGTTAATATGGTCTTTCTATGTACAGGGTTGCATAATATAGCGCATTAAGATTGCTTTCTTGTGAATAACCTGTGTGATCTTATTTTTAATGATATGTTGAAGTGGATATTAGTTTTTATAGTATTATTTGCAATAAGGGAAAGCTGTTTGTGGTCCTTTATTGAACGCTTTGTAATGTTGCACCTATCTTTTTGTCTTTTTATTTCTTTTCAAATAGAGAAAAGAGATAACTTAATTTTAAGTAGAAAATCTTCAATACATAACTCAATTTTACTTTTAATAAAAATATGTATTAGCCTATTATTAATCTATATAAATAGTTTAAGATTATCCTCAAAACACATGTATGCATATAAAGCAGCATAAAGTATCTTGCTAGGAGTTTAAGGCATCTCTACTCCATATAATGAAGAAAATGTTGTAATGTGTATATGGGATATGTCTAAAAACAAAGAATGGTCAAGTATGAATTTAATGTCAAGGCATGTTAGGCATTGTCCTTAAAACTATTTTTACTCCCACAATGATATTAATCAAGGTGCAATAGGGTTGAATGGTAGTATAGTTTCAAAATTTAATAACAATTAGAAATTGCAAAGATGCATACCAAAAGCAACTTCCTTGAAAAATAAGTAAAACTTTGATATAGTTGATAAGTAGAGAGTATTTTGATCAAATATGAAGAAGAGATGTTAGATACCTCAAATGAAGTGTGCTTGTAATATTTATAGAGATAATGTATCTATTTGGAGAGATATAACACCTTTTTAAAAGGTCACACTTATTGAAAGGATTAGATGACTCTTCAAAGAGTCACATTTCCAACTCTCAATGCTGCAACACTTATCTCTGGCGCTGCGGCGTTCAATGAGCAAAAATTTAAATTGCCCGATTGAGTGCCGCAATGCCCAAATTTGTTCTGACTTGAGCGCTTTTTCTTCATTTTGTTTCTTTTCTTGGTTCTTTTTTTTTTTACTCAATATTCTAATTTACATTTATTTATTTGATATACACTTATAAATATCAATAAAAAAATATAATTTGAGCTTGCTTGGTAAACTTTGAAGCGAACTTTAAAGTTGGAGTTTACTTTTCTCCTATTGTATGATGATTAAATGAACGTGACATAAGAGTTATTATTATAATTATTCTCTATTTTGGATATTCTTAGAATTGCTAAGCCGGAGGCCGAAAGATTATTTTAAAGATTGTCAATTTACTTGAAGTTAATATACCAAGAGGTGGGATGATCCAACATAAGATTTGTTCTTTTTTTTTTTTCTTCTTTCTTTTCTTGAAAGTGACTAACAATATAGTGAATGCCGTTGAAAGTTGAAACTCGCCAATTTTTTGGGCTTTGCCGGAGCTCATCGCCGTCTTCGTGCTGTTTTGCAGGTTCACTGCACTGCACTATGTGAAAATAAACTAATAGTGAGATTGATCACAATTGGGTTACATCTGAATTGGCTCTCTAAATGTCAATCCTAAACTTTGGAACATTTGGGTGGGTGTACTTAGACATTTGGGTGGTTTTGTCAGGCTATATTGTAGGGGTAACTACTAGTTAGCCATGGTTTGATTGTTTGGTCTCTGTTAAGTTTTATGAATGTGATACCGGGGAAAGGCCCAAAGACAAGTTTAGACAGTGATTGGTGTAGATGTTGTTTTTGTTTCCATGAATCCTAAACTGTTTACAAAGTTGTGCTCTAAGAAACAGTTTAGAATACATGGAAAGAATAAATTTAATTATAAGTCTAATTTAATTCGCTTTCTTCTTTTTTAGCATCCACTTTCACTGTTTATTCATTTCACTTATTATCTCTCCTAATTTTTTTCTTTCTATCTTATTAAAATTCAAAAGATAACACATGCTGAATTTCATTATCAACCTCAAAATTTATAAGTATTTATTTTATTTTAATTGTTCTTTTTAATATTTTTTTATTTAATAATTCACATAAGTAACTCACATAAAACATATCTTTAGTTTTTCAGTTGAAATTAAAAGCGCGAAATATAGTAGAAGTATAAATGAATCAAATTTTTTTAGACCGTTTAGATTGAAGAATTTGAAGAATGAGTAAACAGATAATAAGTATGTTAGAATTGATGATTTAAAATTAATAATAAATTTAATTTTGAACTAGAGGTTAAAAACAAATCGATATATGATCAAGAACGTAATAGTCAAATAAAAGATGTGCAAAATGGGAAGTTGTATATGAGAAATGGCATGAAAACATAAGTGGGAAACTCCCTAATGAAAAATGCTGCAACACGCAATGTCAATCTATAAAGCCCAACGCTGCAACGATAGCTTTCAAATGCTGCAGTGTTGATTTGTCGCATTAACGCTGTAGTGTTTGACCTTGAATAACGTAGCGTTACTTGTCCGGAAAAAATTTTATTTTGATTCTAATTGCGTGTTTAAATTAATTTTAAATTTTTTAAATATGTGAACTCTTATTCCAACCAAATTTTAAGTTTCTAAGATCAATATTAACACTGTAAACCTTTGTAATTCCTTAAAATTTTATCAAACATTAAAAAATATTAGAGATAAACTTTAAAAGAGAATAGAGAGTTTTGAACACTAAGTGTGCAAGAGAATGCCATAGGTAATGTTTAATTTATGAATAAATGAAAGAAGTACTAATATATCATTTGAACCTATTTGATTTATGAATGAATGAAAGAAGCACTAATATATCATTTGAGAACTTTTTATTCATTGTATTTTTTGATAATTTCTTAAGAGAGAGATTTTTGTGATTTGTGAACTAATAAGAGATGTTAAGATTATGTGATCCATTGTAAACATAAACATTTATGGTTAAATCATGTAACTTAATTATATGATTATTTTAATTTTGTGGTGATCTTGTTCTTATTTTTACTTGCTTGTCAAAAAAATCCCAACTTTGTTATATATTAGTGCAAAAACTGATTTTTAAGAGGGATTAGTACTAAGGTTAATATCTGCAACAAGACACTTAAAATATTTTACTGTCATTATATAACATTAAATAATTACATATGTTAATATTATCATCTTTTTGAATATGCATTTTTAATGTATTTTGGAGAGGTGGGATTTATTATGTTCCTTCATTGCATGTATATGTTATTATTTTAATTAATAAAATTGGTTCATATCGTCGAAGTTCGCTTAAAGTATTTATATTAAGTATATCTATTTTTTTATATTTATTGAAATTTACTTTTAAATATTTAAATTTAAATTTACTTTAACATGATTTAACGTAAAATCTTGGGTATTTTTTTTTCGGGGGGAGGCAATAAAAGAGAGCACAGCAGATAGTCAATAATAGTGACTGAATTGCATATAACTTTCATGGATTGAGCAGCTCATGGAGAAAATAGCTGAGCTAAATAAGCATTGATTCGAAAATTACTAATCTTTCAAAAGTAGCAGAATCAAATAACCAACTCTGTAAGAGTAATTTTTATACAAAGGTATTGTTGTAAATTAACATTTAAATAGGAATTCATTTTAATCTTTTAAATGGGTGGGTCATGCTTATAAATAGATACACTTGGGTCTTTCTCTTCCATTTACAATATACAAGAAATACTCTCTTTATTAATAAAAAATTCTCATTATTCTTCGTAAATTCTCACTCAATTTTGTTTTACAACAACTTGATATTATAGAAAATTTATTTATCTTCCATGTAGCGCCGTGTGTAGCTTGTTAATCGTTAATCTCTTAATAATCTCGAACTTATTTTATCTAAATCTTATGTTGTTGAGTGAGATTGATGCTTTAAAATTCATGTTTGATGTATATTTATTTGAATTGTTAAAGATATAGGGAATCTGGACAAATCAATTCTTATTATATTTATAATTACTTTTTTTTAATTTGAATTAATATGTTATATTTTATTTTCTTATTTAGGTTAATCTTTAACTTATATAAAGACTTGTTATATAATAATTTACAATACAACATAATTTAGTAAAGATGTAACATTTACAGTCTTATTATTATTATTTTATTGCATTTATCTTTTCTTATATAGTATCAGAATTAGTTACGAATCTTTTTAGGGTCTCTTTTTTCAATTTTTGTTCATTTATCACATTATCAAAATTTTGCTGGACAAGTGTTCGAGTCACTGTTCATTTGCCGCTAATTACTATTCACTCACTAGCCACCACTGCTTTGGTGAGTCATTATACACCGCCTTTCTTTAAAGACTCAACATATTCTAATGGTCACAACCTCACCAAAAACACTCAAATTTGAGGTCGAAATTAATTACACATGTCGAATTTCTCTTTCTCGCCAGCGAATCTATACTTTTTTCGGCCACCATTTTCTTTAGTGAGTAAGCTATCATCGTCCACACCACGATGTTCTGACCGTGCTGTGCATGTTCTTTGGAGAATGAGCAACTGATTGGATATCCTATGCACCGCTTGAAGTTGTAGCCATATTCTTCAAATTTCGATCCCGGCCGTTTTTCGGCAAGTGAGTCGATACCTCCACTTGACCCTCCATGGTCCGATCTATCAATCTATAGTGTCAATTTTTTCATAAGAACTTTTTTTATAAAAATTTTAAAGTTTTATGGACAGTTTGCAATTTACCTAAATTTTGAGTCATTGTGTAATTTCTTATTTTTATAGGGTTTTTCCTTTAATTGATGCAATTTTAAATAAATTAGTAAGTTAATCTCTCAACGTACATGCACTTGTAGTGATTGATTTTTTGTGTCTTTATCAACACGTTTGTACTTACAATAGTTGATATTCTCAACGTGCTTGTTTCTCTCCAATAATATTGTCACTCACCTTGCTGAAAACATTGTCATTTTTTTTATAATAGTTGTCACTCTCGGACAAGGATTGCATCTCTCAATAATGGTTTTCTTATCTCTCTCACAATAGTTACTTCTTTCGACAACAGTTGTCTCTCAACGCTCACCGTCAATTTCTTTTTCAACTTAAGTTTAAGGGAGATGTTAAAGATATAGAGAATCGGAACAATAAATCCCTACTATATTTATAATTACTTTTTATAATTTTAATTAATATGTTATATTTTATTTTCTTATTTAAGTTAATTTTTAACTTATATAAAAACTTGTTATATAACAATTTATAACATAATATAATAAAAATTTAATATTTAAAATTTTATTATCTTTTTTTTAAAATTTTTTCGTTGTATTTATTTTTTTTAAGGATGGCCAAAAAAATTGGGAATTGAAAAATTGAACCGTTCTGTTCGGATTGGTCCCTTTTTATTTTTTAACAAAAAACTAGTTTAATTTTTTTGAGAAAAAATTGACCGGTTTAATTTAGTTCCAATTCGATTTTTTTTAAAAAAATCAAACCAAAAATTTAAAAACTCATAATTTAAAATAAAAAAATAAAAAAAACTAAACTAAACCAAACCAAAAAAATCAAACTAAAAAATTTCAGTTCGATCCGATTTAATTTTTTATTAAAAAAATGAATTTTAATTTTATTTATCAAAAAAAATTAAACTAAATTAATTCGGTTTAATTTTAAAAATAACCGAATTGCATCGGACCATATCCACTCCTAATTTTTTTCACATGATTTTGAAGGATGCGTGATTTACATGATAATCTGATGAAGGACCACTGACGGATCTTGTAGTTGTTGATAAACTGAAATAGGCATGCTTTTTATTAGCTATTATTGCTTGATTTTTGTTCCACTTCATCTTCGTTCTTCCATTCATAATGAATTAAACGTGTTGGGGGCCATGCATATTGCTTTTGGCTATTGACTCAATTCTATGAATCGACTCTGGTCATTAATTTTTTTGGGCTATTGCTTTAAGTCGTACGAAACCAGATCTGAAAATTGATCCATTTTGATGACAACTCACTGCATCACACAAGTTCCTGCACCAAAACTCTCTGTATCGTAACTCTCGTTGTACCTCAAGTTACTGCCCCACTAACTCTGGATTAGATTTTAACCATGCAATAAAAGATTGACGCACAAACATAATAAATGGAGTAATTCACCAAAATCTTCACTCAACAACAAATTTATCTCTAAGAATTTATAAAGCAAAATGAAGACTTACGAGTTCAATTAACTTAGCTTCGCGAATCCTTTAGAGAGTGTCAACATAACGTGTCATAATGATTCCCCAACTATGCATTCATTTGTGCCTTTGCAAGTTAAGCCTCCACAAACTACTTCGCCACCATTGATGCATCTAAATCCAATCTTGCATACAATTTAACAATTGCAAGTGCAATTTTTCAAAGAAGTTGTCTGTCAACAACGCACCCTCGAGAGTTGTTAACACTTCCCAGCAAGTTGTTCAAACTACCCAATTATTTTTTTTCAACTTGTTTACCAGAAGAAGCATTAAAGGCTCTCGTACAAGAACTATTTGATGAATAGCTACAGAGTCATCTACTTCACATTTTTTGCGCATTTCGTTCATTTACTGCTTGAAGTTGCAAGAATCTTCATTCCTTTACAAGATTGAAAGCCAAAGGAAACAACCAAATTTTTATATGCCACACTTTAGATTATCCAATGGCAACTTTGATTTAGTAAGCCACATGCACTCTTTCAAGCAAGCTGTATTCTTTGAAGATTATAGCGATGCATTCAAATGCAAGTTGCTTCCTTTAACTTTAACAGACATTGCAATAATGTGGTTTCAGAACCTACCACCTAAGTTACTCAAAACCTTTAATAATTTCTTCGAGTTATTTGTAAATTATTTTCAAACAATTCATCAAGAACAACTTAATGTGTTTAATTTAGTAACTATGTAACAAGGCTGACTCTAAAAGTCTATGTGAGATTCTTTTAAGCTGTGTACTTGCAAATCAAATCAAGGATGTTTATGATACTTTACCATTAATTGTATTTTTTAAAAGATTACTACTAAACACTAACATTTATGAAGATCTTGTGTGACAATCATCCATATACATAAATAAGTCTTTTCAATGCGTTGAGTCCTTTCTTTGCATCAAAGAAGATCAGTTAAGTAGAGATCGTAGAGCAAATGCTGATTCTATTACACAGCATACTCCCTTTGATATCCAAGGTCAATATGCCGCTACTTAAAAAAAAAAAACTATAAGAGAAGAGCGTAGTCCCCTTAGTTTTCTAGAAGTCGCAACAAAAGATTTAGTTTCAATTTTCCTTAAGTACCCGAGCTTCATCTCAGTACTTCCATTAAGAAGATAGAGATGGATAACAAGCATAGAGGACTTTCTTTGCTATCCCTCTAACTATAAAGATTCCCATTGATCAAATGGACAAAACCAAAAATTTCTTTACCATGTTGTTGTTAAAGTAGATCACGAAATATTTTACTTATATTGAAGAGGAATGGCTAAGAATTCACAGAATAGTAATAAAGGCTACAACTTCATCAAGTTGTAATTTCACATGACCACAACATCTCCATCTTTAAGTGTAACTACATATTGCATCAAATCTACATAATATGGTGTAGAAAATAAGTGCAAACACCGTAATTTCATAAAGCTATGATTTCTTTTAAGGGTATTTCAAGAGTCATTGATTGGAACCACAACTTTAATAGCGTGCGACATAGCCGGTCAAACTAATTTCGAACTTGAATTACTAAAAGGGATGAAGTCTAGGTAAATTCTTTCTCAAATATATACTTTCATTGTGATAATATTCAAACTTCTTATATTTATATTTTAGCATTACACACATGTTAATAATTCAAAAGACAATGCAAATATGAAAATAATGATGATAATAATAATTATAACAACATACATGCATTTGTTTATTGTCACAAAGTAAAAAATCACGCCGCGAATTTTTTGCGAGTTCTTTCATAAATTTATAGTCGCTAAGTGAAAATCACATCGAAAGGTTCTCTCATAAATATATCGCGAGTTCTTCCATAAAAATACAATACCAAATAAAAATTCATAAAGGCAAGTTCTCTCATAAATATATAATGAGTTTTTTACATAAATATAATGCCCAAAGTAAAAAATAACATAGGTGAATTCTCTCATAAATATACTGTGAGTTCTTTTATAGATAAAACCACTACAAAGTAAAAAAAAAATCACATAAGCAAGTTCTTTAATAAATATACTGCTGCAAAATAAAAAATTATGCAAGCAAATTCTCTCATAAATATATCACAAGTTCTTTCATTAATATACAACTGCAAAAGAAAAAAAATCATACACACAAGTTCTCTCATAAATATATAGTGCGTTCTTACATAAATATAATGCCTTTAAGTGAAAAATTAAATAAGTGAGTTCTCAAAAAATAAAATATGTTAATGATAAAAATAATAGTAAATCAAAATTTATGCCATATTATATTTTAAGAAACTTGATGCTAAGGACTTCAGGAGATTGAAATTTTATATGATTATAACTTCTCCAAGCTACAATTTTACATGGTAATAACTCTACACGATCAACTTAGAAGACGCAACTTCACAAATTATAAGTTCTAACACTATAATTTTCGAAGATCTGAAATAAAGGCATAAAGACCCAAGATGAGAGCACAAGAACCTGGAATAAAGGTATAAAAATCCAAAATTAGAGCACGAAGATTTGAAATAAAAGCATAAAGACTATGATTTGGAGTAAAAGCCTAGTGTCACAAGTTACCATGCATGATATAAAAAGTCTTAAACTATAAGTCACAACTAATATACTATAAAAGAATATTTGCTAAGTCACTGAGACTCACAAATTATAATTAGTATACTATAAAAGAATTTTCACTAAATTGCTCAAATTCACAAGTTGTAATTAAGATACAATAATAGAATATTCGCTAAGTCACTCAAATTTACAAGTTGCTATTAGTATACAATAAAAAAATATTCGCCAAGTCACTTAGACTCACAAATTACAACTAATATACAATAAAAGAATATTCGCTAAGTTGCTTAGACTCATAAATCGCGATTAATATATAATAAATTTTTTTTTGTTAAATCATTCAAATTAACAAGTCATAACTAATGTATAATAAAAAAATATTCATTAAGTTGTTGAGACTCATAAGTCGCAATTAATATACAAAGAATATTCTCTCAGTTGCTAAGACTCACAAGTCCTTGCTAATATACTATAAAAGGAAAAAAAATTAAGTTGCTCAAAGTTGCAAGTCGCTAGTAGTATATAATAAAAGAATGTTTGCTAAATCACTCAAACTCACAAATCTCTACTAATATACAATAAAAAAACATTCACTAAGTCACTCAAACTCACTAGTCCTCAACTATTATATAATAAAAAAATATTCATCAAATCTTTCAAACTCATAAGTCACAATTAATATACAATAAAAAAATATTCGCCAAGTCGTTTAGACTAACAAGTGATAACTAATAAATGATAAAAGAATATTCATTAAGTCACTCAAACTTACAAGTTATGACTAATATATAATAAAAATATATATAACAAAAATCACAAAAAAACTTAACAGGACTACTAAATCTCTTAAATCATAAATCACGATAGTTATGCAAATAAAGATGTATCATATTTTGATCTATAAAAAGTAATGTATAAGAAAAAGTAATAAATGATGATGAAAAATAAAGCGAGAGACTATTTTAATAAATTCAAATATTTCCTTCATAATAAATTGTACAAATAAGTACTTTTATATACAACTTGTTAAGACAAAACTCACACATATTTCCTCTATAGTTATTAAGATTTTAAATACAAATGAAGAATAAAAGCGTCACCAAGTAAGCACAAAAAGATGCATGTAGGAGAATAAAGCAAGTTGTAAAAGAATAACTAGCATACACCTTTTTTCATTGAATTACTCGTATACTTTTCTCCTCAAATATTATAAAGAGTTAAAAGGCACAAAACAAAGAAAAATTAAATTTATTGTGACTTCTTAAACAAGTCAAATATACAATTCACTTAATAATTCCTTTTAAATATACTAAGAGTTATCAAAATAAAAAAAGATGTACATAAAAGGGTACATAAAAAATTTTACTTGAACTTAAAAGATATCATGAAAAAATAATACTCTTATGTAGCGTAGGTCAATATCAATATTTAAGTTAAAGAAGTCAATAAATTTATAATAAAAACTTATCTCCTTTATAAGCGTGCGTCTTTAGAGGGAGTCGTCAAAGAAGTCAAAAAAAAAAAAATTTCACAAGACAATACAAATTTATAAAATTATAAAAATAATGCGACTCAAGGTCACTTGAGGCGAAGAAACCTTTTAATATCAAAAGCGTACCATGGCTCCTCTAAATCATTAAAGGACTCTTGTAAATAAGTGTTAAAAATGGGATAAGTATAGAACTGAGAATATTATTATTAATTAAGGAACAAATTTTATACAAAGGATATTGTTATAAATTAAAATTTAAGTATGAGCCCATTTTAATATTTTAAATCGATGGCCCATGTCTATACATCAGTTTGATCAAATTGGAAGATCAAGAAAATTTTTTATGGTCTCTGTAGATATTACGCCATGTATTTTAATTTGACATCCTTATGGCATTAATTAAATCACAATTTTGATACCTTTTTTATTCTATGCGCAGCAGAAAACTATAACTTGATACCATAAGAAAGAACACATAAGATTAATACACCAATAAAGATAAAGAAAAAAACAAATCAATAAAACACAAGATATACGTGATTCGGCCCAAAATTACCTACGTCCACGGAGGATTCATGATCTAGCTTCTTACTATTGAAATAGATCACTAAGTATCTTCTTACATCATCAATGATCCCACAAGACCCCTCAGTATCTCCCATAGAGACCTCTAAGTATCTACCCTTGATCACTATGATTCCCTAAGACCTTTTAGTATCTCATCATAAGAGATTTTTACAAAGAACATAAGAATAGCCCGAGCATCTAAGCCAAAAAAGATCTACGGTATTTCTCTTTTATTCACTCAAAGAATCTAAAGAAGAAAATACTCCCAAAGGTTACACCCTAGTGCACCACGCACTTAGTGCCTACCTAACTCATCTATTCTCTCTTATGGTTATATCTTGAAATTTTAGATGCTTAATCTTAAATAAGGGTTTATATAGGGTGTATTTCGTGCCTACTAACTCTATTCTTGATTGGAGTAACAGTCCACTTATTTTGGAAGTCCAAAATTTTCTAAAACTTGAAATCCCGAACTAAAACGGACTTTTCCACGTATTCTGGCACCGCGGCACTGGCCCTTCTCGTGCCCATCACTGCAGTGCTGGTGACCCAGCGCTGCGGCGCAGGTCAGCTCCCCGCGATTTCTTCATTTCCTTGGTATCTTCGAGTCCCGTTTCACTTTCTCTTTCGTATCCCATACATCATAGACTTCTCCATATGTGTCCCACACGTTCTAAACTTCTCCATACGTGTTCCACACGTTCTAAACTTTTTGTGACTCTCCACTTTAGTATTTATCTCAATTTTTGTCCAATCAAAATTGTTGAATCACTAATTTTTTAACAATTTTAAATTATTATTAATTAAAAATTAAGAGAGAATCTATAACGAATAGTGAGAGTAATTATTTTAAAGAAAATAACGAAAGTTTATTTATTAATAAAAAAAGTTTTTTTTTTTGGTACGTTACGAATGAAATAAAGAGTCTTTCTCTCATTTCATTCCTAATGTAAAAAAAAAAAATACTTTCTTTATTAATAAAAAAAACTTCCATTATTTTTCTTCACAAAAAACTATCATTATTTTTCATAGATTCTCTCTTAATTTTTAATTTATAATAATTTGAGATAAAAAAAATTTCTTGATCTTCCAATTGGATTACAATGATGTATTCTTGATTTAACAATACAACACTATAGACTTTTGTTAAAGAATCATTTGGTTGCCTTCCTCGATCATGCCATTACATATAATATATAGCCAAGTTGTAAATATAATTACATTCTTAAAAAATGGAACACGAGGCAGCCACACTGCCCGATCCAAGAAAAAAAGTTTAATGCTCCTAAAATATGTCTGAGAAAGATAGAGAAAGATGTGGACAATGTTATGTTAATTAATTAATTGACCTAAATTAATTAAATGTTAGTGATCCTCTAAATTTCAATTATAGTCTTAAAATAAACATATATAGACATAACATGCAGAGTTCTGCTAACCACCATCTCTCTCACATTATAAAATTCCAGCCACATTCACTCAACAGCCTACATTCACCAGTCAGAATTATGCATATTTTCTGCTTATCCCAAACCCATATATATAAACTAATGGCCATGAATGCAAGCCCCGTCAACATTCACATGGCCTGGTTCCCCTCTTATCAATTTAATAATTAACTCCCCCAAAATAATAATAGCATGTCATAAGCTAGGACTTATTAAAACATCAGTACTACATGATATGAAGAATCTTTCAAAGGGAAAAAAAAAGTGGCATTAAAATTGAAGGAATAAAACACACAACAACTATGACAGCAAGGAAGACAAAAACAACAAGAGTAACAAAAATAATAAGTGATGACTAAACAAGAACACTGCCCATTAGCAATAAACAAGCCAGATAACTGGTTTAAGTTTATTGCTTCTTGTCCATTACAAATGTCTAGAGATCTTTGATATTCTATATACGATCAAATAAAAATACAGACATAACACATCCATAGAAAACACCAAGCTCGATCGGTTGTACTTGTACGTCAACCCATCTTCTAATTTTGCAAGTGCTTTTCTCTTCAGTTTTGTCTTGGAAAACATCACCATCCTGAATTAACAAGACCATGCAACCACACAATACTGATATTTCAGGTCCTGCTCTTGCACTTCTCCATTGCTCTTGGGGCTGAAAGATGAACAAGTAAATTAATTGGTGTAATGCAATGATGAAATTGAAAATCAAATTTACCGCGTGAAAAAGTAGACAGGCATATGTATACCAAGTCCAATTGCTTCTGATCCCTTCATTATGCGCAAGCGCTTGCATGAATCAACAAACATCCTGTAAAGATCAAAGAAAAGGTTTTGTTCATATTTTTAATATGGTTAAGGGCATCAACTTTCATTTCATTTGTTGCAGTGACAGCCTAGCAAAGCGGCAGCTAGGTAGATGATTTCCAATATCATGCAATAAATATAATTGACATTGACATGTTCTTTATGTTATCTATTTTTGCATTTAGATTTGACAGTAATATGCATATTTATTTAGGGTTTTTTTTTAAAAAAAAATTAGAGGAATAGAAAACTTACCCCCATGGAACATCACCCACGAGCATCCAGTCGCCATCCTTGTCCTCATAGGTTGGCACATACTCAGAACTGTTCAGAAGGTCCATCAACTTGCTCTCGTTCATAAAATCTATCATCCCTTGTGCTCCATAATTGCCTTCACACACAAACAACCACATATCCAAAAATTAATTTCTTTGTAATAAATTAACAAAGCTAGATTATAAGATATATGAATTTATGATAATCGATATAAGGATTATTTGAAATCATTTTGCTTGTTGCATGCAATTATTATGTAAAACTTACCCATGGTGAAATAACTGAACATCTTGGCCAAAGCATCAGATAGCTCTTGGTAGCTCTTGTACATCTTCAAATCCACCTTACGAAGATATGGAGCACCATCCATGCAAACCTTCACAAATGCTGCGCCGGCACCGGCGCCGCTCGCCTTCTCATTCTCCTCACTTGGATTTTTCTGAGCCATAATATTCTTACGATATGATCTCACTGGTGGCCAACCTACAACCTGCGCCCTGCGAAATTATATCCAATACATACGTTTAAGTTTTTCTAAACACTTGCAAATAATAGGATTGATAATAACAATAATAGCAACAAATTAACAGTGGATGACACCCAGAAAGCAAATTCATTCAAAATATGTAAAGAATGACTTACTTTGCTGGTGGCTTTGTTGGATCCTTGGTGCAAGATGGGAGGAGATTCTTCTCTTTTGATGAAGCATTCTTGATATTCTCATTCAGATCCACTGCTTCCTTAGACTGAAGATTGAGTTTCAAATCAACAGTGTCAGAGAAACCTCTTTTCCCAGTAGCTTTTGGTGTTTCCGGTTCAGTTTTGCCACCACCAGGCAATCCCAGGCAAAGTTCAGTCTCTTTGAAGTTCAAATCTCGATCAACCCCTGACATGTTCGCCATTTTCAGGCCAACTTCCATTGAAAAATGAACAATCCCTTCTTCTTTCTCTCCTCAATATCTTTGTTATTACTTTCTTGATATATGGCTTTTCCCTTTACTTCTTCTCCTTCTTTAACTTCTTTGTGTCCTCTTCTTCTTATGTTATGTTGCTGTATTGCTAGAGAGAGACCCCCAATCCCAATAATATAAACTGGGGGCTGCCGTGTTATCAGCTGCATGTGTATGTCATATCAAGGGTTTCTGAAGCATGATTTTTCGACACGTGGAGTCACTTAGGACGTTGATATTGGGGTTCTTAACTAACCTGATGACGTCGAGAACATGATTGTGGGTGTTTAGATTTCTCAAGGCTTGTGGTTGCAACAAGTTTATTATTTCTGCGAGCAATTTGTACAGTTCCTCTCGGTCAACCAGCACATGTATGCTATATATAGTATAAATATCCACTGGAACTGGTAAAACTTACTAAGCATATTTAATTAGTTCAATTTTTTATTAATGTCATTGGCGATTGCAGGGTTAAAGCTTCACACTAATTTTTAGTTTTGTTTCACTCTAAGTTAAACCATAGTTGACTTTTAATTTAAGTCCCTCACAATTTTATCTTCATCAAATATTTTGTCTATCAATTAAATTAAAAAAAAATATTTTTTCATTGTTTCATCTATTTAGAGTATTAAATTTTCAAACATAATTTTGTCATGAACATGAACTAAATTTTGTCTTTTTTTTTTTATTTAAATTTTCCGTGTGGTATCTTCCTTTCCACCTCATATTTCCCTTTCCATCATCAATGGATGGGGTCCTTAGGGTACTGGAAGAAGCATACTGCAGTTAGCACGAAGCAAATCATGTACTATTATTTGTATCAATGAATTTTGTGCATTATTTGTAGTAAGATTCTTCTAGGAACCATCCACTTATGCACAAACTCACATGAATCAATAATTCACCCCAATACATTGGCAAGTCATCGACGTATATATTTGGGATGAGAATCCTCTTTTCATTGAGTTTACCTAAAATTTTAAAATATTTTTGATATGTGTAATACATTAGGCATGTATAATCAATTACATGCTTGTATTTGTTAAAGTGAAAGTTTAGATTAAAAGACGATCTTAAACTATATATCTGTACTGCTTCCTCCCCATAAAACATGTATAAATATGAAAAATGATGACACCTCCTTTCTTATCTTCATAAACTGCTACTAACCAGTTTAAGGGGTCCTCTGAACGCATTAAGAAGTAGTACATTTAATAGTAATTACCATCTTTAAAAAAAAAAAGCTAGAATCTTTGATGAGTCTTAAGTGGGTGATGTAATCTCAAATGGAATTAGATGAAGACTAAGACTAATGCATGGCATATATATGTTATCTGGGATTCCCCAGCAAGATACATAAACATCAATAAGAAGCAGTGATCAACATCACTAATTCTAAGCTTTATAAGGCCTTGGTGGAGACTCAAAGACAGGTCACATCCCTTCAATAAGGAAACATCCCTAACCCTAGCTGTGCCCTTGCCCTGTCACTATCCCCCAACCCCATTCTTGCTTGTTTCTTTCTAACCTAACCTCTATCCATTATTATCCAATCCTTCCATTTATTGAGCTCTTTGAGCCACTTCTTCTTTTTAACACCCCTCCAATAAGAAAGACTATCTCTCCCTTTTAATCTTTTAAGGCTTGGTGAAGTCTATTCACATAAGCATACAAGAAACCTATTTTTTGTTTGGAAGAACACCCATTAACCCTTTTTATCTACTAAAGAAAATGACTTCCCACTTGAGATTGCAACTTATGTCAATTCGCTTCATCATCATCATCTTCTTCTTCTTTTTTTTAAAATTTTTTTTATATACAATGAAATGATCTTAGCCTATCTAGAGGATATTTTTTAAGTGGTCCTGATCATGGCACAAAAACGTTTTTTGAGTCAAAATATCATTCATATTCTAATATCGATGTGGCCTTACGGTTATTTTATGGCCACAACATTCCACACATATGCCAGATGTATACAAGATCATTGCTCTTTGCTCATCAAATTAATGTGAAAATTGATTTCATACCTACCTTCTTCTTTCAATATCTTTAATTTCTACTTTAGGAGGCTACCAATACCATATCTCTGATATGGTCCTCTGCAACCTTATATACGTGAACATTGATACTTTCAGTAATTTAGGTGAATTTGGAAATGATTTTATGATTTTCGTAAGTACTGTTAAATAGTTTTTTCTTTTTTAAAAAAAAATTAAATAAAGCACAACAAGGGTTTAATTGAATTTAATGGGAACTCTAAAAAAAAATCTCTAAAATATAGTCATAAAACTTATGAAAAGGGTTTAAAATTGAATCCATATGCAATGTACATGCTTCCATATAGTTGCTAACCTGCTTTTCTTCTACATGTTCTGGCAGATCAAAGGATTAGATCTGAAATTGATCCCTTCTGATGCTTTTTGCAGCTCGAGCAGGCATGTCACATTAACTAACATTTCACTAATCCATTAATTAATCAAAAAAATGATCACTAATATAGTTTATTAATAAATTAATGCTGGTCCTACAAATGCAATATATGAGAATCTTCCCTGCAATAATATTATTCCAAATGTTGGTAGAACTTGGGACAATGCTTACCATGGTGGGAGCTGACCGCGGCACTCTTCGCCTGGAATGTCTAGTTTAAAATTAAAATGCAGCCTCACTACCCTACCCCTATTGATTCATTATCTTTAAATTTATTTCTCCTATACGCGGCTTCCTATATAATTATCTAATGATTATTATATTTCTTTTCTTTCTTCCTTTTCCCTTTTAATGCTTACCAATATGAAAGATTTTGGACGTCAAATAATTCCTGTCTTGGCTTGAAGTCATCAATGACAAAGGTTTAGGATCAAAAGTGATTACAGAAAATATACGATGCACGAATTACACCTATTCACCAGAAATCAAAGAGGATACCGAATCATGTTAAGTGGCTGACAAGAGGATCACTAACAAGCTTTTTATACAGGGATTAGGTGAATCAGTTTCTTGGTGTTTGGCCCATTACCCAAAAGGCCAATCAGTCCACGCTTACTTCAGCTTTCTTAAAAGACAACTCACATTAGATGAAGGCCCAAATTCTATAAAATACGGACTTAGCCTAAATTTTAAGATTCAAGATTATCAATAATAAATTTACAAATGGGCCATGAATTACGAAGAGGTAGAAATAAATTAAAATTAAAATTTTATTTTAATTAATTAATTAATATTTTATATGAAGAAGAATTTTTTATAACAAATCTCATTTAAATCGTTCTCTTTTATTTGATGGCTCTTAAGTTAACTTCAATTTAATTAAATAACGTGTACTTATGTATACGGACTTGAATCTTAAGTTAACTTCAATTTAATTAAATAACGTGTACTCATGTATGCTTTGAAAGAAATTAAAACTAAAGCACTATAAATATATATAAATATTTGTTAATAATTCTTTCATTCAATAGAAATTACAATTTATACAAAAAATTGTTAGAATCGGTGCTTACGTGTCATTCTTGAATGTACATATACTTGTGTATTTATACAAGTGTACATTTCTATTAAATCGTTAATATCCATTAATATGGTATTATGCAATGTAACGTTACAGATATTGCAAATCTGAACGAGTTTGGATCAGATCTAAAAGAGTTTAGATAATGGCATATGGTTAGCTACGCCGAGAGATATAAATGCTAAATATTAGCACAGTTAAGGGTTAGCTGGTTATAATACTCAGCATATCTAAAAGTTGGAGCCTTGTTTGTAATGGGACATAGACCTGAGAATATACTAGTAACTGCATAGTTGCAAGAATTGCAATCTGGTATCAGGAAATGTTAGTTGCGTAAGTATGTTCTCGAATAATTATCCCTGATCTATTTCTGTCGATGCAGGTTTGTCGGTAGATACCTTTATATATAGATCAAGGATAATTATTCGAGAACATACTTATAGGGTATAAATGGTCGTTCCTACCCGACTGTGAGCTTGGAGCTCGTATTGACATATGGACATCTAGTTAGGACTGGATACAGAACAGACTCATGAAGGCCTTCGATAGACATCCTATGTAAGCCGTCAATGGAGGGTCCTCTCGAGTTGAGTAGTATACGTGATCCTTTGACCTGAGTGCTACAGTGGGCTTGTAAGTAATCCATCATACTTTGGTTCCACGCATGTCACAGACCTTTCATGGTGTGACCGCTGGGTGTCGCTGGGTATGGTTCGATGCTTATGGAGTCCGGTGTGTACAGATATGGGATCCGTCAGCTCGTATAGTGAGTTCGATATCCAGATGCTTCGAGACTGTATCTCGGAAAGTCTTGTGGCCACAAGCATTAATCCTAGGAAAGAGTTCTGTCAGGGAAGAATAATATGGCAAAAGAGTTGCGCATATTATTCATTGAGATACAAGTCTGGAGATAGGACATGGATGACCACTAGGGGATTTGACGGTAATAATCTATATCCCCGCACATTCAGGAAATCATGACAGAAAGACTATACGTATGCGTTGTAACCTCAACTTGTATGGTTCAACGCGTTGATTTGTAATATCTGTGACGTATGCGTGAGGCATTGCTCACGAGCTCATGAAATAGTTCCATTTGACGAATCGGGTGTAAGACCTAGGGAGTCCCGCGATATAGAGTGTACTCGTTGTACACTGGGGCAGCATGCTTGATTAAAGTGTTTAATCTAGCAATATTCAGCAATACCACGGGAATATGTGCATGTCTGTATTTAAGTGTTAAATATAATAATTAGTCAATAATTATTATTTACTAATTGTATAATGACACGTGGCGCATTGTGAGCCCTCGGTTGAGTTTACCAAAGTGCGAGTTTGATGAGACCCACTAGAGGGTAAACTTGGTAACTATTCATGAATGGCAAAATGATTATTTCACACTTTGATTATTTAATTATTAAATAATTAAAATATCTCTCTTATTATATTATATAATATATTTTTATATTATATATTGTTTTATTCAATGATATTATATATATAATAATATTTTATTTGGGTGCCAAATAGTTGGCACCCATTATGTATATTTTATTATTATTATTATATATATTTTATATTATATTAATATTTTATTTTATATATATATATAAAGAGAGATTGAAAAAGTGAAAAGGTGTGTGTTTTTGTGACAATTTTGGTCGAGAGAATTGAGAAGCAAAAATGGAAATAGAGAGAAGAAGAAGAAAATGGAACCAAAGAAAAAAATAAAAGAAAAAATAAAAGAAAAAAAAGGGAGAAAAGGGAAAAATAGAATTATTTCAATTTTTTTTATGGTTCCATTAGAAGCAATTGTGTATTGTTTCAAATTCTCAAATTTTTATTTTTTTCGAGAAAATGATGAAAATACACACCCGACCATTTTGGGGATTAAGAGTTAATTCCCATGCTAGATATAGAGCTATTATTCTAGCTCACAAAGCTTACCGTGTTGGTGACTAGAATTGCCCACGAGTTGGTCTCTATGTAGACTCCGAACAAAATACGTGTTTATTGTAATTTACACGCTTTCGCTGCGTAGAATATGTATAAGATATGTATTTTAGGCAATAGACGCAATTGCACATGCATACACTCACATCTATTAGATCCCCGACAACCAAAATATCACATCCTACTTGTATTTGCAAATACTCTACCATAGATAGCACTCTTTTTTTTTTATAAACACTTATTTGAGCGTTGGAGTATTTTTTTACAGAAAGACGGTACGCTTTCATTGTATAACATTACACGTTGAGGTGAGTTCTCTATACTACTAATATATTAATGTAATTAATATATTTTATTTATTGTGTTTATTGTAATTTACACGCTTCCGCTGCGTAGAATATGTATAAGATATGTATTTTAGGCAATAGACACAATTGCACATGCATACACTCACATGTATTAAATCCCCGCCAATAAAAATATCACATCCTACTTGTATTTGTAAATACGCTACCATACATAGCACTCTCTTTTTTGGATAAACACTTATTTGAGTGTCAGAGTATGTTTTTTACAGGAAGACGATACACTTTCATTATTCGAAGGAGTATGCAAGGTCAAGAATGTAATTGACGTTGAGATTCCATATCAGAGAACTTCGATGGTATTTTCTATAGGAACATTTTGAATAAAAAGTAGACTTTTTGGCACAAAAAATTACCATAGGCTAATATAGTAGTACAAAAAAAATACACATAATGTGGAGCTTTTAGATAACAGCAAGAATATGAGTCTAAGCGACCCAAACTCAATCACACTAGAAAGCGAGGTCCTCACCGGTATGACAAAAATCTTAAGTAAGATCTTGAAATAACTTAAAGAGACCAAGAAGGAAAATTAGGAATTAAGGGATAGACTAATTGGTATGGAGGGATACGAAGAATTCAACAATGATTTTGGGGAAATCTCATCCTACGAGAATAGACCAAGGAAAAACTAGCGTGACTAATTGTAAAGAATGAAGAGAGGAAAAAAACTCTAAAAATGATAAGAAAACGAATGATGATAAAGATATAAAAGCAGTGATTGTGAGAAAAGTTAGTGAGTTATATGAAAAGGTGGAGAAAACGAGAATTACTAAGGATGCCATGTCCTTAGTAAGGAAAGTGAACTAAGACTTATTCATAGAAGCAGTAAAGCGGACTGAAAGGCCTCGTAAGTTTATCGTACCAAACTTTCAAATGTATGATGGCACTAGAGATCTTAAGGAATACATCTTCCACTTCAACATGAAGAGATAGTGCATGCGATGTATAACCTTCTAAAGTGCATCAAGTTTTCCTCTAGCCTGAAGGGACTAACTTAAGCATGATTTTGATGATTGAAGGAAAATTCTATATCTTCCTTTGATGAACTGAGTGCTCAGTTTATTGTCCAGTATATGTGAAATCGAAATAAAAAGAAGATCACTTTAATTTTAGTTTTCATAAAGCAAGGGGCAATACCTGCAAAATAGGAATTACATGACAAGTGGCTAAAAAGGCTTCGTAGGTGAAATAATACACTTTACCCTATACAAAGTAGACAGATGAAGACAATTGAACCCTTTGCCATAGGTAAAATAATGCTGTTGTGCACCAACATAAATGATGAGGAAAAAATGACAATGACCGACTTACTCAGAAGAAACCAGGACATCTTTGCCTAGTCTTATAGAGGTATAATTTGTATAGATCCGAAAGTGATAAACCATAAGCTAAGTATCAAGAAAGATTACACCTTAGTCATACAAGGGCAAATGAGATTTACCTTAGAATGTAACAAGATTATTAGCAATTAAGTCGATAGACTACTAAAAGTTGGCTTTATCCATGAAGTCCACTATCTAGAATGGCTTTTCTAATGTGGTAGTCGTGGTAAAAGAATGAAAAATGGATGGTTTATATAGACTATACCAACCTCAACAAAGCGACTCTCAAATATTCTTTTCTGCTTCCAAAGATCAATCAGATAGTGGACACTCAACAATAGGATATGAGAGATTATCATTCCTAAATACATACATTAAATACAACTATATTAAGATGGATTCAAGTGATGAATAGAAAATAAGCTTTGTAACTGAACGAGGAACCTTTTACTTGAGGGTGATGTCGTTTGATCTAAAGAATGCAGGAGCCACTTTCTAGCGATTGGTCAACAAAGTCTTTGAGAGGATGATAGAAAAAATGGTAGAAGCCTACAATAAACGATACAATAGTCAAAAGTAAACAAAAGTAGAAGACTATATTGTAGATTTACAGTAAGTGTTTAACGTTTTACGAAAGTATAGCATGTGCTTAAACTAAGTGTACATTTTGGATTCTATCTGGAATCTTCCTCGAACATGTCACATGCATAAGAGGGATTGAAGTCGAGCCGTCATAGGTTCAAGCTCTCAGAAGTATCACCATACCCAAACATTAAAGGAAGTATAGATCTTGACTAGAAGGATAGTGACATTAAGCAGATTCATCTCCAAAATGTCCAAAAAGTTTAGACCTTTCTTCCAAGCTATCAAAACTAAGAATGAAAACATATGGTGGTTGGAATAAACCGACCCTCTTCAAAACTTAAAGGGATGCCTGTGGAAGCTATTTATTCTCTCTCATTCACTTTTTAATGAGACATTATTTTTCTATCTTGCAAATTTTAAGGTAGCGGTCAACGCTATACTATTTAAAGAAATAAATCGACAGTAGAAACCAATCTTATATACCAATAAAGTATAACTGGACACAGAGACAAGATATTTTATAGCCTAAAAACTTATCCTTGCCCGTATGCAAGCCTAAAATAAGTTGAGACAGTACTTCGAAGCAGATCACATCATGATGTACACATTTATCTCTTAAAATGTATACTATCCAGGCTTAATTCTATAAGAAGAGTCACCAAACTAATTATAGGAAAAATTCACTTAAACATCAAATACCGACTAAAGACCACAATCAAAGGACAAGTGGTGGGACTTTTTGTTAGATTGTGAACCCACTATAGAGGATAACACCTTATAATTGGATCCAATAGAAGTGACCTTGGTAAATGCATATAGACAGATCCTTTAATCAGAAAGAAGTAAAACTAAGGATCAAGATTAAAAGCCTAAAAGGACTCATACTTGAGCATGCGGTAAGGCTACTTAGGGATATTTAGGGATGACAATTTAGCTTGGATTTAAATTTAGATTTAGAAAAATTCGGAGACCAGCATGGGCTGGATCCAAAGTTTAGCTAAAAAAAATCTAGGTTTTTATCTAGATCCGAATCTAGTTTTCTCTAAAAAATTCAAATTCGGATGGAATTTAGTTTTTGTAATTTTTTTTTTCCAGAAAAGCATAAATTAATTTCCAATCTTTGATATATGTGAATCTAACAATTGCTTTACAAAATAAATACCCCAAAAATTTAAATTTAACCTAAAAAATTGAAAAATAAATTGAAACAAGGGTAAAAAATATATTAAACTATGAATACAAATTATATACTACAAATTTTATAATATAACAATTGTTTTATAAAATAAATATCAAAAAGTTTAAATGTTACAAAAAATGAAAAAAAAAATTGGGTTTAACCCAGATCTGGCCAGGCTCTGATGTAAACATGAATCCAGCTCGGCCTAGAAAAACTAGGGTTTCAAATTCAAAAAAAATATGAATCCGAATTCGGGTTGAGTAAAAACTGAATCCAGATTTAGATTTTTCCATCCTTAGGGACATCAAACAACAATGTAGAAGATGAGGCATTGATCAAAGGCTTAATGGCGGCTAACAAATTGATTATTAAGAAACTACAAGTATTCTAAGTTTAAAAAGACTACAAGTACACACAGACTCTGATTAGTCATTTTCCAATAGAACAGAGATTAAACGATCGAAGAAGAGAGGATGAAGAGATATCTTTCCAAAGTAAGGAAGCTGCCCAGAAGCTAAAAGAAGTCACCATCACCTAAATACCAAAGACTAAAAATACAAAAGTAGACAGATTGGTAAAGGAAGCGGCAATAGCAAACTATTCACTTTATAAATTGGTTTCGGTTCTTTCCCAAGAAAAGACAGTGATTAAGGATAAAGCAATGCCACAAAATACTGAAGTAGAGCATATGAAAATCACGACTTCTATAAACTAGATGGCCGCTTACATTGATTTTTTATAGGATGTGAAGCTTTTCAGCGATTGAAAAGGAGCTAAGAAGCTTATAAGTAAAGTAAGAAGATTTTCATAATTTAAAGGTACACTGCATAGACAAGCATTCTCTAGTGTCTATATGTGGTGTGTATGATAGGGGCGTAAAATCACTAGTATGATTTGTACCAAATTTTTTTATTTTGTTCCAAATCATAAATATTTGGCTATCTAATTGTATTTTCTTTATATTGTAAATAGATGCATAATGAAAAATATGATGTATAGGAATAAACGAAAGGCGAATCGGATGTCAAATAAAGAAGTTACGTTCAAAATACGAAAGAGGCACCAGGGCTTAGCGCCGTAGCGCCCAGCGACTGAGTGCTGCGGCTCTCGTGGCTGTGAACAGTGTCTGTGAATAGTGACTCGTAAACAATATTTTGTTACATTAACTTATGAATAGTAATTTTAAAAAAAACCTATAAATAGAAGGCCAAAAAACCCTAAGAGGGGAGAGGAGAAAAAAGAGAAAAAAAATAAAAAAGGCAAAAATATAAAGAAAGAATTTACAATACAAAATCAAATATCAAAGCCAAAGATTGAAGAACCAAGATCAAGATTCAAGTCAAGATTGAGGGAGAAGCATATCAAGAAGTCACTTTGATTAGTTTTCTTCTCTTTCTTTATCATTATATTCTTGTTCTTGTTCTTGTTGATATTTATAAATTGGTTTGATACTTTTAATTTTGTGATGGGTTAAATTGTTCATTTAGGGTTAGACTTTGTGAACCTAGTATGGATTTGAATTGTGTTAATTTTTAGTTTATGAACTTAATTATTATAATTGATTCATTCTATCTTGATCTTAATGTTTTCATTATATCTGACAAATATTTTGAATGATTGAGGAACAATGATAAACTTGATAAAGGGATTCATGTATTTAGTTTAGGATAGTTTGATACATAATCATATGATAATAACTATGAGTTTCATCTAGGATAAACATATACCTATGTGGCATGTATGATATTATTTAGAATTAATCTTAATGAATTACATTCCGATTTGATTACCCTAGATATATAGGTGATTGTTAGAATGCATAATATAGTCACTCGACCATTGACAAAGGCTTGTGATGAGATTAGTATCTAAACCAATCAATTTGTATTAAGTGATTAACTAAGATATTAAAGAGTCCAATGAAATATTAGGAAATTAGTCTATACCTTAGTTTATTATCTTTTGGTGACTTTATCTCTTGTTTGTTGTTGTTTAGGTTGGTTTAATTAATAGAATTAGGTTAGTTAAATAACTTCTAGGTTTTAGTTTTTTGAATAAAAGTTAAGTAGTTATAATTTTAGTATTTAATTGAAAGAATTAGATTGCATAGCCCCTGTGGGATCGATATTTGAATTTTAAATCTTATATTACTTAATATGATAGCGTGCGCTTACATTTAGCTGTTATAGCACCAATCAAGTTTTTGGTGCCATTGTAGGGGACTATTTCTTTCTATTCTTAGATCAATACTAATACTAATACTAAACTACTTGCTTTTAATTCAGATTTTGTTCTTTTTATTTTATTTTTGTTTCAGTTATTTTATTCTTTTTACATTGATTTTCTTTTTATTTTACTTTGACAGATCATACTATGGAGGAAAGTAATGATAACATCAACAATCATACCTTTGAGCCTATGATACTACAGAGGGCATTGAGAAAGTATGTTGTCCTAAATACCAATGGTGTGTCATCTAATATTCGACGACCAATCGTCATTACTAATAATTTTGGGATCAAGCCGAATAAAATCAGATGTTAAAAGAGATTGTACAGTTCAGTGGAGCTCCCAATAATGATCTAAACACATATATGATAAATGTTTTAGAAATTTATGATACTTTCAAGTACAACGGAGTCTCCGACGATGCCATCAGATTGAGACTATTCTTTTTCTCCTTAAGGGAAAAAGCCAATAATTGGTTGATGTCATTGCCATTAGGATCCATATCAACGTGAGAAGATTTAGTACAGAAATTCTTAGCCAAGTTTTTTCTACCATCGAAGACAGCAAAGATAAAAAATGACATCACCTCATTCAATCAGATTGATAGTGAATCATTATATGAGGCATGAGAGCACTATAAGGACATGTTGAGGAAGTGTCTTCATCATGGAGTCCCTAAATGGCTATTAGTCCAAATGTTCTATAATGAATTAGTAGGCCATTTGATGACCATTGTAGATACTGCTGTGATGTCTATTTTAATGACCTAGTGCAAGTGCACACTTTTTGTATCAAGTAATATAGGACTAAGTCCAGATTATCAATCCCACAGAGACTATTGTTTCTATTTTCTTCAATCGAATACTAAAATTACTCTACTTTACCTTTATCCAGACTAACTTTAAGGATGGAGTTTAACTAACTAAATTATTGCTATTGAACTGAACTTAATTAAAGTATTGCAATTACTTAGAGATAGAATTCACTCAATTGATAAGTAATCTAGGGTATCGACGCATCCCCTAGTAGTTCAGTGAACCCTTTAACCCCTTAGTTATTTTTCTTTTTATCAATTGATTGGCTAGACACTGATTTCATCATAAGCTTTTGTCGACAGTCGAATGATAATATCACACCCTAACAATTACCTATATGTCTATGGTAATTCGAATAAGATGCAACTCATTAAGATTAAGTCTAATCAAACCATATATGCCACCTAGGTATATGTCTATCCTATATGGAACTCATAGATGTTACCCTATGATCATGTATCAATCTATCATAGGCTAAACACATGATTCCTTTCGTCAAAGTTATCATGGTTCCTAAACAATCAAAATAGTGATCAAGTATAATGAAAGCATTAAACATAGATAGATTAAATCAATTAAGGGATAAAAGTTCATAACTAAGAGTTTAAACAAAATTAATTACATACTAGGTTCAATAACGTCTAACCCTAAATCAAGAGAAATTAGCTCATGTTCAAAACAAGAATATCAAAGCAAAAGTATGAAAATATAATGAACGAAATCATCTCTTAAAAGTAAGGAATAAAACAAAACAAGTGATCCCCTGAGTTATTCTTCTTCCTCTTGTTTTGGTTGCTTAAGAGTTGATTCCCCAATCTTCAATCTTCAATAACTTCACCTTGATTTATTGGCTTGAATGTGTGTTTGTTGCTTGTGTTATTCTCCTTGCTAAGTCTCTCTATTTTTGCCTCAAAAGAGTATTTTTGTTGCTATGAGAAACCCTAGGCACGAGGAGCTTCGAATCCCCTTTTTTCTCAAAGAAATGAGGAGTATTTAAATCTCCCGCATGGGCGTCGTGGCGCTGGGTTCTCAGCGCCGCGGTGGTGAACACGAGTATAAGTATCCGAAAATATTTGACAAGTGCCGCAGCGCTGGGTGCTGAGCGTTGCGGCGCTCACACGTTGTTCTGGGCGCTGCGGCGCCCAGCCACCACCTGCTACTACTGCGCTACTTTTGTAATTTGAGCGTAATTTCTTCGTTTGACGTCTGATTTGCCTCCCGTTTATTCCTATGCATCACATTTTCCATCATGCATCTGTTTATGATTAAAAAACACAATTAAATAGTCAAATACTTATGATTTGGAGCAAAATACAAAAGTTAAGTACAAATTCTACTAGCGCTTTTATGCCCCTATCATGCTGCTGGAGGAGTTTTAATGAATAAGTTTACAGATGATGCTTATGATTTATTGGAAGAGATAGCATCAAATAGTTACCAATAGCCAGCTAAGAGAGTTATACCCAAGAGAGTTGCTGGTGTATATGAGATTGACGCATTCAATGCATTGACAATGTAAATCAACTAATTATCCAAGAAGTTTGATACATTAAACACCATTAAAACCCAACAAGTGACATGTGACTTTTGTGGTGATAACCACATGAATGGGCGGTGCACGAAAGCAAATTTTGTGGGTAATTTTAACCGATAACCACTTACCCTATAATCCAACTTCTATAATCCAAAGTGGAGAGATCCTCTAAACTTCTCTTGGCGTTACAACCAAGAGGAGCCATCTAAACCAATGAATCCCCTAGGATTTTTGCCACTACAAGAGAAGAAGCCGACATTAGAAGACATGTTTATACAATATATAAAGTCCAACGATATTATCCTACAAAATTATTCAATATTCTTGAAGAATTTAGAGGTCAATAGGACAACTTGCTACTACAATTAATAGGAGATCTTAAGGCATTCTACTAAGCGATACTCAGACAAATCTAAGAGAAAATGTAGAGCAATGCCAAGCCACCAACTTGAGGAATGATGAGATCTTACGAGAGAACATATCCATACCACCACCATAAAGTATAAAAGAGAAAGAAGTATAGAAAAATGAAGTGCAATTATATAGACCGCCTATTCCTTTTCTTCAAAGGCTACAAAGGTGTCAAATAAGTGCAGAAACTAGTATTAAAGTGCAGTAACATTCTAAGATGCAGAAAAGTGACAACACAGTAGACAATACTAGTAACAAAGAGCAGAATCAACCTATACACACTATATTACTTTACTGTTGTTGCATTAATATGGTGCCACCAAAGGACTGTGAGCTCAAAGACATAGAGATAATGAATCTTTACATAAAAAAATGTGTTAAGGCATAGAAAAAGAAGAAGAAGCATAGAGAAGAGAGGATATAAGAGAATGGCACAAGAGAGACACTTTCTCAGTCTAAGATTCAAGTCTTTTTGGAGAAACACGAAGAGAATGAGGCGCAAGCCACTGCCCTTGGCTTAATAAAGAAGATGTAGAAGTCAAAAGAAAGGAAGCCTAGCAAGCTTACATACAAAGATGCTTCCACCATTGACTTTGATCATCCATAAGAATGGAAGAAAACCCCGTCAAGCCAACGATACTAAATCAAGCGCTTCTTGGAAGGCAATCCAAGTAATTTTTATTTTTATTAGCTTATTTCTAATATTAGTTATGTTAGTTTCTTTTCTTTGTAGGAATAAATTAGCAAGTCAAGCATTAAAGGAAGCAGTATGAGCAATTGCAAGTGTTAAGAGTAAAGGAACACCGCAGTCCAACCAATAGAACACAATGCTGCGATACTTTAACTTCATTTACTAAGGAGTTTTCTTATTCTTGAGTTTATTTTTTGACATTGAAGACAATGTCTAATTTAAATTCGAGTGTGAAAAATACATTTCTCGTGTTTATTTTTTAATTTATATTAATTGGTTATCTTGTATGAATAGAATTATTTTTTAGTGTTAAATTTTAGTTAAGAAGATGACCATTAGTCCATGATAAGAATTTGAATATTGATTGAATTTATTTGTACAAGTGTCTAGGAAACAATGGACGCTTGAGATAATTCTTATATTATGAATCTTAAATTGAATTCAATCTTATTTTTATCACTATTCTTGAGCACATTAATAATGAGCATGTAACAGTTTATTTTTTCTTGGTTAGAAATACTTTATGCTTGAGTAGTACACCATAATCTCGAGGACCAATACTCTAGAACTTGCTTGATTTCTACTTGAGGAAAAATCTTAGGAATCACATGAATATGAAAATGATATTAGGTCATCTTTGGACTGATTAAGTTATTTTTAGCCAACTTTGTATGTACATTTATCCCTAGTTATCTTGTTTGAGCCTAATTACCCATTGTTTTCTATTTAACTATATTATAAGCCGCAAGACTTTTTACTTATTTATCCTAAAATCTACCAGTAGCACTATAAATCTTGATTTTACTTAGAAATATTCTTAAAATGAAAAAGGTTGTGGATGTATGAAGAAAATGATACTATAATGGAAAGTAAAAAATCTTGAATGTGCATATCAATATAAGTTTGACGGTATATTAAAAAGAAGAAGAGTTGAGAAGAGAAAATGGTTTAAAGGAATAATACCCCCAGCTTAAGAAAAAGAAGAAATTGTTTTCAAAAGTGATTAAAATAAATTTGAGAATATCATAAGTTTGGGAGAGTAGATAAATCAAGGAGAAAATATCAAGAAGTTCTAAGTAAAGTTAAGTGTTTATTGTGTGATTTGCGCTTCATGTTTATATATCTTTATATCTCATTTTGACCTTAACCTTACGCTACAAGCTAATTAAAGTTTTAAATAGATCCCTAAACATGTGTATTTTTACATCAGTAAAGAGTAGTATGAACCGCAAGTTTTTGGGAGTATTATGAAAAACAAATATACTGAGACATCATCTTAATGTGCTATCTTAAGTATTGAGTAAATTTTAGTTTTATTTGACTAATTACTTGCTTATTGCACACACGCACAAAGTGATTATTTATAGGGGAGAATGAAGGACTTGATGAATGGTAGAATGAATTATTGAAAGTTGTCTATTACGTTCTAAAAAGACTTATACCATTTAACAGTCTTTGAGATAATGAGGGTAATCATCTAATTAATTGAAACTTATTTTTAGTTTTTAATTTTATTTAGATTCAAGAATAAGTTGTAAATATTTGTCTTAAATTTGAGGGTATTTGATAAAGGCGTAAAAGCACTAGTATGATTAGTACCCCAACTTTTGTATATTACTCTAAATCATGAATATTTGGCTACTTATTTGTGTTTTTGATTATAAATAGATGCACGACGGTAAATATGACATATAGGAATAAATGAGAAGTGAATCGGACGTAAAACAAAGATGTTACCCTTAAAATATGAGAGTGCATGATCAGGCCTGAAGCCCGGGTCGCGGCCTTTATGCGAAAAAGTTCAATTTTCTTTATTTTTGATCTCTTGATGAGATTTGAACTCCTTAATGACGACCCTAGGGTTTCTAATACCTATAAAAGCACACTTTTAATAGCCAAAACAAAAATTTGCAAGAGGTAAAACTTAGAGAAATAATTCACAATACAAAATCAAATATCAAAGCCAAGAAATCAGAATTCAATATCAAGATTAAACCTTAAAGTCAAGATTGAGAGAGAAGCAACCCAAGACGTCTTCTTGATTATTTTTTCTTCCTTTTTCTTATTATTATGTTCTTTTTTTTTACTGTTATTCATGGATTGGTTTAATACTCTTAAGTTTGTGATGAACTAAACTTGCTATTCCAGAGTTAGACTACGTGAACATAGTATGTAGTTAGATTTCATTGATTCTTAGTTTATGAATTTAATTATTATAATTGATTCATTCTATCTTGATCTTAATGTTTTCATTATATCTGGTCAATATTTTGAATGATTGAGGAACAATGATGAACTTGACAAAAGGATTTATGTATTTAGCCTAGGATAATTTTATACATTATCATAAGGTAATAACTATGAGTTTCATCTAGGATAAACATATGTTGGAGCTGGTGTTCACGTGCCATTCCAATATTGTATGAATATTAAATGTTAATATTTATACAATAAATATTTCGAATAAAGATTGTTAATATCATATTAACATGGTAAAATGCTTGTAATATTACAGACATTGTTTGATCTGAAATAGTTCAGATCTGGTTTAAGGGAGTTTAGACCAGAACTAATAGTTATCAAAGCTGAGAGTTATAAATGCTAATAGTTAGCACTGTTAATAGTTATCAGTTTATAAGAGTCAGCGAGGTCTAAAGAGTTAGAACTTTGTTTATAATGAGACAAAGACCTGAGAGTATACTTATAATGATATAGTTGCAAAGAGTTGCAATAGGTGTTAAGAAATATCATTATGTAAGTATGTCTCAAATATAATGTTCCTGATCTATGATCACCAATGCGGGTCTATCGGTGAATTCACAATGTATAGATTAGTGTATATCTATATCTGACTAGTTCAGATGGTTGTTCTTAGCTGACCATGAGTTTAGAGCTTGTATAGGCATGCGGGTATCCAGTAAGGACTGGATACTAAACAGACTCATGAGGACCCCAATAGATATCCTATGAAACCGTCAAAGGAAGGTCCTCTCGAGTTGAGTAGTAATCGTGATCCTTTGACCTGAGCGCCAGGGTGTCTTGTGAGTGATCCATCATGCTTTGGTTCCAAATATGTCAGAGACCTTTCATGGTCTGACCGCTATGTGTCGCTGGGTATGATCCGATGCTCATGGAGTCCGGTGTGCGTAGATACGGAATCCGTCAGCTTACGTAGGTAAATTGTATATCTGATGCTCCGAGATTGTATTTCATAAAGTCTTGTGGCCACAAGCATTAACCCGGGAAAGAGTTTCCCACAGGGTTAAACAATATAGCAAAAGTGTTTGCGTATATTGTTTATCGAGATACGAATCTGGAGATAAGTTTATGGATGAGCAAATGGGGATTTGATGGTGTTGATCTATATCCCCGCACATCCAGGATATAAATAATGGAAGGATTATACGTATACGTTATGACCTCAACTTGTATGGTCTGACACGCTGATTTGTAATATTCGTAACGTGTGCGTGGGGCATCGATTACGGATTAATGGAATAGTTCCATTTGACAAATCGGGGGTGGACCTAGAGAGTCTCAATATGAAATGTACTCTTTGAGCACTTGGGCAGTGTACCGTATTGAATTGTTCAATATAGTATAATTCAACAATTACTAAGATTACGTTAACTAAAGTATATGGTTAAATGGTGGGACCCACTTTAGGTTAACTTAGTAACCTAGTAAGGATATAAAAATAATATCACTTTATGATTATTTAATTGTTAAATAATTAAAATAAATATTTATTTATTTAATTGTTAAATAAATTATTTAACTTAACTAAGGTTAAAAGTTAACCATATGATTAAGTTAAGTTAACCTTACTTAAAGGTTAAGTAAAGGTTAACCTAACCATAGTTAAGTTAATTAACTATGGTTAAAGTAATTAAATATTTATTAACTTAAAGGTTAAGTTAAAATAATCTAACTATAGTTAAATGTTAACTAAGGTTAGGTTAAGCCAAATGAAATGCAAATGAAATTTAAATTAGTTTGGAATTTATGCATTAGTATATAAAGTGAAATGAAATTGAAAATCATTAGGTTTTGAAATTGATTTTAGATTTTAGGTTTTGCATTTTGGGAGCCATTTCAATTTGAGAAATTGAAATTGTTTGTTTTGTGTTTTAAGTGTTAGAACAACAAAAAAAATTAGATAAATTGTTACTAAATGTAATAACTAAAATGGATATTTGTTTTATTTATTCAAGAGTTGAATAAAAGGAAAAACAAATTTAATTAAGTTAAATAGTTTAACTTTAAATCATGTTTAAGAGTTAAACACATATGTTGGATTAAGATGCTGTCATTCTAGACAATCAAACCCACCCTTGTTGATTGCTAGGATTGATCAAAGATTCATTTCATGGTGAACTTCAAAGAAAATTAATCCAAAGGCTTCATTGGTGATATTTTCTCAATCTCGAATTTTCATTTAATCAAATATGTATTTTTTGTGTTCATTGTATATAATCTTCCGCTGTGCACATGTATGTATGAGATATGTATATTATATGTATAATGAACACAACCCACATACAAGCACCCTAGTTAATTCGTACAACACTCCCAACAACATATACTTAGGTGGCATGTATGGTATTATTTAGAATTAATCTTAATTAATTACATTCTGATTTGATTATCATAGTGATATTTTATAGTTTTATGAGAATAAATGGCTAAAATGAAAAATTTTCAAAGTATGTGTCCAGCGCCACGAGGATTACCGCCCCAGCACTGGAACAGTGATCGAAATAAGAAAAAGGACATGTTTAAGTCGCATCTTGTGCCCCAACGCCATATCTTCACCGTGCCAGCGATGGGCCAGCGCCCTAGCGCTATCACACCACTACTCCAGCGATGACGCCTTTTTCACGTGTCACCCCAATGACAACTGCATAGCGTCCCAGCGGTATCGCAAGTCCTAGTCCGATGAGAATTGAGATTTTCAAGCTCAAATCAATCCCTATAAAAAGCCACTAGCTCCTAGCCTTCAAGAAGGAACCAACAGCACCCAAGACACATTCAAGAACACCAAAAATGTATAGCACTAGTCTTGGAGAGTAATAGGAGTTTAATTGTAGCAGTTTTAGAGAGAGATTCAAGGCATTTTTCGGTATCAAGAGTACCTTAGGCAGCGCAATTAAGAGTAATTCGACGTCTATATCGGTTTGCTATTGATTGTATCATGATTTATTATTATTTTTACTGTTGTTCTCTTGTAGCCATGAACTAAATTTATTTTTTAGGGTTAATACTTGAACTCAATAGTGTGCTTAATTGCCGTATCTTTTAAATATTTAATAAACTTAGTTCTTTGATATTCAAATTACTTGATCTTAATGCTTTAATATATCTGACCAATATATGGTGAATGAGTTGGTAATATTGTTGATAAACTCGGAAGAGGAATTATAATATTTAGACTTAGGTGATTTGATGCATAATTGTAGAGTAACATTCAATGTTGCATATGCAAGTTTTAATTTATGATAGGAATATACCTAATTGGCATGTATGATCAATAAGACTTAATCTTAATGAATCTTAATTTATTACAAGAACCATAGGAATATAGGTATTTGGTAAATTAAGGTATACTTGTATGACCTTGGAAGAGTCTTGTGAATACATTAATATCTTGATCAATAACAAAGACTAAGAGAGTTAAATATTAGAAGATTAATTATTAGAAAGCATATTGAAGGATAGTATTAATCCTAGGTTTTTTTCTATATTGTTATCACTTAAATCTCTTTGCATTGTGTTTTTGTTTTTATATTTTTTACAGTCATTCTTAGATTTTTATTTTTCTGAATAATTATTAGGAAGACATAATTTTAGTAATTGGTTAAAAAGAAGAAATTATCCCTGTGGGTTCGACATCCGACTTATTTAGTCCCTTTATTACTTGCATACGATAATGTATACTTGCATTTAATTTTAAGATATAGAAATATCGCATCACATAGACATATAGGTGATTGTTAGAATGTATAATATAGTTACTCGACCATCGATAGAGGTTTGTGATGAGATTAGTGTCTAAGCCAATCAATTCGTACTAAGTGATTAACTAAGATATTAAAGAATCCAATGAAATATTAGGAGATGAGTCTATACCCTAGTTTATTATTTTTTGGTGACTTTATCTCTTGTTTGTTGTTATTTAGGTTGGTTTAATTGATAGAATTAGGTTAGTCAAATAACTTCTAGATTTTAGTTTTTTGAATAAAAGTTAAATAGTTATAATTTTAGTACTTAATTGAAAGAATTAGATTGCATAACCCCTGTGGGATCTAATGCATTTCATATACTGAAATAGGCGGCCAAAATATGTATAAAAGGGCAATAAAATTTAACAATTCTAGGGCAATTGATATTGCAAATTGTTTGCAATATAAATAAGGCTTTTGAGAAGCCTTCGGCAATTAACTAAAAAAAATAAACAAATATAAATCAATTGTAAGTGTTTCAAATAGATGAAACAAAAGAAAAAGTTTCTTTTGTAATTTTGGCCAAGAGACAACTAAAAGCAAAGTATTGCTTCAACAGCATTTTCAGTTGAAATTAATTGCTACCATTTTAACTCCATAATTCTACCAGATGTTATAGGTTAGAATTGCTTGCGAGATCACTTCATGGTGAACTCCAATAACAAAAAATACTTCGCATTATCTTCAAAGGTAATTTCCAATCTCATTAGTGTAATAAAACTTAAATTCAGTATATGTATATTATAAAAAGAAATTAAATTTCCTTTTCGCTGGGTTAATTTATATGTGAGATATGTAAATAAATTAAATTAAAAATTGTAATGTACATATTTGCACCTTATGCACAGCATACTAACAATACCACCCATAGACAATATTAGAGTGATTAGGTAGTTGCCTATAAGTAGAAGGCCCATGTCTAAACCTGAACCCTTGTTGAAAACACCTAACAGACACCGCTAGTACTTGATGCTTGTAAACTCCTTTAGTAGCATCCAATTGACACTTTTATTAGGTGTTAAAAGCCTCCATTTCAACCTTAGAAGCTGTTAAAGCTTGCTAGGAACTCTCTAAAGTATTTCGAAACTCCCTAACAACTGTCTCCAGCTCAAATGTCAGGCTTCAGACACCTTTAACAAATTAACTCTCAAGGCAACATAATTAGCGACCTCTCTCAACTTATCATTCTTCTTTCATAATGAATGTTGGCTATGGAACCCTACTCTTGTAACTCGACAGTGGTCGACTCTAGCCCATCCTTCCCAATCTTCAAGATTTCAACCTCACACTTTGTAAATGACACTATTCCCTTATACGATGATAAAGAAGATTGTAGATTGACTCTTTCTTGCATTAGGCCTTCTTCAACTTTACAATTTCCATAGTCATCTAAGACACCATTTATGTCAACTTGGTCATATGTCTATCTCTACAAGATCAGCATATATACTCATATTTTCTTCTTTCATCCCCCTCAAATCATTTTAAAGGACACGATTTTACCTCTACAAAAAGATATCATCATTGGTAGTTGATTTTACTTACTCTCATACCTTCTCCAACTCACATTGGAAAGCCTTCAGTTTATTCTTGTACGCTTTCACCAAATACAATCCATCTTATAAAGCTTGCAAACACACACTGTTTGCTAGGAACTCTCTAAAGTAATTCGAAACTCCCCAACAACTGTCTCCAGCTCAAATGTCAAGCTTCAGACACCTTTAACAAATTAACTCTCAAGGCAACATAATTAGCGACCTCCCTCAACTTATCATTCTTCTTTCATAATGAATGTTGGCCATGGAACCCTACTCTTGTAACTCGATAGTGGTGGACTCTAGGGCATCCTTCCCAATCTTTAAGAATTCAACCTCACACTTCGTAAATGACACTATTCCCTTATACGATGATAAAGAAGATTGCAGATTGACTCTTTCTTGCATTAGGCCTTCTTCAACTTTACAATCTCCATAGTCATTTGAGACACCATTTATGTCAACTTGGTCATGTGTCTATCTCTACAAGATCAGCCCATATACTCATATTTTCTTTTTTCATCCTCCCCAAATCATTTTAAATAACACGATTTTACCCATACAGAAAGATATCATCATTGGTAGTTGATTTTACTTACTCTTATACCTTTTCCAACTCACATTGGAAAGCCTTCAGCTTATCCTTATACGCCTTCACCAAATATAATCCATCTTATAAAGCTTGCAAACACACACTAAGTCAGAAACAAGCACCCACATTTAACCCATAAAAAAAAAAACATACATACACACACAAAGCTAAACTTACCATAAACATGGATAAGGAGCTCTTTCGCTCCTAGTTTGCCCCACTCATTATTGAAAGCAGCTTCATATCTGCCCAAGTAAATAGCCTCTCTAGCATAACAACGAAGCTCTCTCTATCCATAGGAAGGATGATAAACTTCTTCACAGTGTTTGCAGTGCCTCTTTTCTAGTAACGTAGGGTAAACTCATTATTAAACCGAGGCATCTTTTTTGGAGGCTCCCTTGAAAGAGAGTCACAATGACCTTTAGAAGGACCTATCTTTTTTTCTTTTCCCGCTATCGTTCTTAGAGGGAGAAGGTAGCTGGACCTTTTGAGTAGCTCTCAATATTTATTGTCTCATTTATAAGAATGAGATCAAGAAGAATTAGAACCAAAAAAGAAAGAAAAGAATAAAAATAAAATAAGCCACTTACTTAGAAGGATAAAAAAATTTGGAGGAGGATTCAAAATAGAAGATAAAGTAGCCTCAACTTGGGAAAAACCTACCCTAGACTCAAACACAGAACTCCCTTCCCTAGTAAGTTCCCCTGAAACCTATTCTCAGCTGCAAGAGGCCTCATAGTAACCTTAAGAATGATTAATTTTGTTGGAGCCTCTAGAACTGACACCCAGCCTCAAATAGTACATCATTGGATACCTTTCTACTTTTTTCTTAATATCTTTACTTTTTTAAGGCCCTAAAGAATGAAGCATGGAAGCACTTTAAGAATGTCTTTCATAAAAACCTAAAAATCTATGAATAAAAGAAAGCCAAATATCAAAAGAGAACAAACAA